>CM070788.1:0-4800000 GCA_036346955.1 Dipus sagitta | reverse complement strand
GTACACATTTGTCACAGGCAGTTACAGTGCAGGTGACAGGAGAAACACATGGAGCCAAAGCCAGCCAGGCCCAGGTCCAGGTGGAAACCTCCACCCTTCCCGCTGGGCCTGGCCAGAGCTCAGGAGCAGCCGGGTGGGGCCCTTGACATATGGTCAGGCCAGCTTGGGCCAGCAGTGTCCTCCAGGGGAAGAGTGTTGAGCTCATGAGGTGAGGTGACAGATGGAAGGGAAAAGACCTCTTGGGATTTGCTCTGGGCTAAATTTTTCTGTTTGTACCTTTGAACCCTATAAAAATCCTCAAAACTCACTTTCACAAAAGTTAATCATTCATTCACTTTCTCCGCAGGCCTCATGACCTTCGCTGTGTGGTTAGGGTTTTGTTTGCATTTCTTAAAAGTCCGGTAGCTTGCATTTGGAACTATGTCCCTCAGGCCAGGAAGAAGGGAATTGGTGAAAGGCTTGGATATTTTTCGTTTTCTTTTTTTTTTTCTTTTTCGAGGTAGGGTCTCACTCTAGCTCAGGATGACCTGGAAATCACTCTGTAGTCTCAGGGTGGCCTTGAACTCATGGCAATCCTCCTACCTCTACCTCCCCAGTGCCGGGATTAAAGGAGTGCGCCACCATGCCTGGCAAGGCTTGGGTTTTTTCTCGCCATCCTCTCCTATCTCCCATTTCTTCAACAGGAGCATATGATCCAAAGACTAGAAAAGTTGATCTTCTATAGCTGGGGCTCTCATGGAAGTCTATACACAGGAGAACCAAGCACACAAAATACCCCCAAGACAGTGACAAAATCCACACACCCCAGAAAAGGATCTGGATTTGCTTAGTACAACTCCTAAGCCAACCTTGCACATGGAGAGAGGCATGAGTCAGGAGCATTTCTGTTAAAACAGAGATGTAGTGAAAACGGTAAAATTGCAATAATCTGGAAGCTCGGTGACCTGTACAGATCAGGGAGGACAAACTGGCTGCGTGAACGTCAGTGAGCCACCTGACCTCAGATCCTCTTCTGCCAAAGGTGGAGGAGTTAGTCTCTCCTGAGACAGGGAGTGCCTCAGCCTCCTTAAATAGCTCCCACTGGGTTCCCAGGACCACTTACATGGCTCAGGGATCCAGGAGGGCTAGCTAGACCACTGCCATATCTGGTATTTTGGCAACTGGCCCACATTTTCACCACACATCCCACGGGACACCCAAACTTATGACAGAGCAAATACATGGGCCCTCCTTTTGCCTCCCTTTTGCAGCCAGGCCTCTGTAACTTCCTCTTTCCAGGCACCTGGCCTAAGAAGTTCAGTGGCTTCTTTGAGATCTCCCAACCCTTCAGCCTCCATGATCCTAACACCCAAATAGTCTATCTGTGAAGTGTCTTCTTAATCATAGCCCCCCTACCTGTGCCCAGCAGAAGCCCCTGTCTTCTCTGACCTGGGCTCCCTGCTACCATCACCCGCAGCAGCGCACCCAGCAGCCAATCCTATCTTGCCTTTCACCCCCACTGTGATGCAGAGGAAGTGAGAACATCAGGTCCAGCCAGTAGTTCACAGCTCTGTCAGGCTTCTCCTCAAACAAAGGCTCAAATGGTTTTCCTGGTACTAACTGAACTGTTGCCACCTCAAAAACAAACAAACAAACAAACAAACAAAGGAAATCACTCCTTCTTGGAGGTCCCCAACTAAGGATCCATTTCTCATTTATGTACTCAGCCATAAGCATGTAGTGAGCACCCGCGTTGATGTCCAGATTCTCTCCCAGGCACTGGGAACTCAGTGGCAAACAAGAAAGGTGGGTTCTGCTTGTTGTTGCTCGGTGACAAGAGCCTAAACAGGCAGGAACATGGTAGACTGCCAAAGCTCTTGGGTTCAAGGTCTTCCATTGACCTACTTGTACCATCCTTTTGCCATCATATTCTCCCATGCAGTGCCCATGAGGGAAGAATCAGAGTCCCGCAGATCAGTGCAACTTCCCCAGGGCCCGCATCCTCGCACGTGTGCACTAGTCCCTCCGTGTGTCTGCGGGAAGCTGGGTATAGGCACTGCACATGATGGCCACCTTTAAAAAATATATTTATTTTCCTTTTGTAGCAGAAAAGTCATCAATGGTGTTAATCAGTAGTGGATCTTGCAAGCTTTAAGGCTGGACAGTCAAGCCAAATGTACCAACTCATGCAATGGTGGCATGTCTGTTATGGGGGAAACCAACTGCTCTCTGATTGGACTTGAGGCCCACTCCATTGGAGGAATTCCTGCTTTGTCTGAAAACCTAATCAAAAGCTTCTGACTGGGGAGGTCATAAGCCCTAGGAGGAAACTACTACTGTTTGGCTAAATGGATATATTATGCCCACTAAACTGCCCTCTCTATATATGTATGTTTTGCCCATATATTAATGCTACTCTCATTTTTGGTTAGAGAAGCTTCTCTTTTGGGTGGTAATGTCCACTGGGGTGACTCAAAACTCACCACAGTGCTGAGAAGAAGGGACAATGGAGTGTTCATCACTAAGTGAGACATCTCTGTATGGTCTATATTTATGGAAATTGTCAATAAAAAATTTAAAAGGCATTGTTTGTTTGCATATATCTGTTTGTGTGTGAATGAATGTGTGTATGATATTCCAGGCCCTTTTGCGGCTGCAGAGGAACACCACACACTTGCACCACTGTTTGAATCTAGTTTATATGGGTGGCTTGAGAACTGAATCTGGGCTGGCAGGCTTTGCAAGCAAGCAAGAACCTTTAACTGCTGAGCCATCTTCCCAACCGCCCCCTCTATTTATATTTAATGGCAACCACCCAGTCTACACTCTCCCCTTCTTGCTCTCCCACAGAAGAGAAGAATGATCCCCAGTGGCGGTTGCACCAAAGCCACTCCAAGGTAAGGCCCAGCTTCACACTCGGCAGAGGACCCTGTGTCTCTTCCTGGTCCCCAGCACTCTTCATGTTCAGAAAAATTCATCTACTGACAAACTGTAGAAATGATCCCCAAGAGGAATAGTCTTCCAAACAACCATTTTTTGGCCACATTGATTTTCCTCACTGCTTTTCTATTTTTCATTTCTCTGATTCCTGCGCTTTATTTTTTCCTGCTACTTGCTCTCGGTTGACCTTTCTCTCCTTGCTCTAGCTTTAGAAGATGGGAGCTTAGCTGATGGATTTGACACTTTTCTTTTATGAAAAGCAGTTGTTCCTATGAATTTCCCAAGAAGCACTGCTTTTGGAATGCCCCATAGAAATTTATGTTATATTTTTCTTTACATTCAGTTCAAGCTATCTTTTCATTTCCTTCTAGCTTATTCTCTGACAAGGAATTGAAAAGTGTTGTGCTGGGCATGGTGGCACATACCTCTAATCCCAGCACTAGGGAGACTGAGGTAGGAGGATCACTGTGAGTCTGAAGCCATCCTGAGACTGCATAGTGAATTCCAGGTCAGCCGGGGCTCCAACAAGACCCTACCTCAAAAAATCCAAGAAAAAAAAAAAAGCGTTTTGTTTAATTTCCAAGTGTTTTGAGATTTTTTCCCACGTGCGTTTTATAATCATTATACCAAAAAGCTGAAAAATATGGAGAAGTCCATGGTGCAGGTTAGCTCTGCTCTAACACAGTGGTTGCAGGATGTGGAGACACCGTGTGAAGAGAGCAAATCCTTTAGAATCTTGGCCTTTGTATTGACGCATTTTTCTCTTACTATAAATACCCGAAAATGGGTTCTTACTTTTAAAAAGAAGTGTGCTGGAGAGATGGCTTAGTGGTTAAGCACTTGCCTATGAAGCCTAAGGACCCCAGTTTGAGGCTCAGTTCCCCAGGACCCACGTTAGCCAGATGCACAAGGGGGCGCACGCGTCTGGAGTTCCTTTGCAGTGGCTGGAAGCCCTGGTACACCCATTCTCTCTCTCTCTCTCTCTGTCTGCTCTTTTTCTCTCTGTCTGTCGCTCTCAAATAAATAAATAAAAATAAACAAAAAATTTAAAAAGAAGTTTATTTAAGAAAGAAGCAGTTGTGGAGGTGAACATCCAAGATCAGGTGGCCCCTGGTGAGGACCCTTTGGAAAGGTAGTGGGAGCATCCCTGAGAGGAGGGTCACATGGTAAAACAGAACGCCACAGAGATTCCACGACCAGCCTTGTTCTTTCTTTCGTGAGCACTACAAAGCTCACCAGGTTCCCCAGGGAATTGCATTAATCCCTTCCAAGGGGGATACCAGTAACACACTAATAGCCTTCCATTAGGCCCCAGCTCTCAAGATTCCACCACTTCTTTCTAGTTCTGTACTGGGGACCGACTTTCAACACACGAACTTCGAATCCTAGTGGCCTACAGGAGCCAGAGAAGTGGCATCATTGAGGCCAAGGAAAGGTCAGTGGCAGACAGTGGGAGAGGACGGATGTGCCTCTGCTTGCTCGAGGGCTCTGGGGGCTCATGCGGAAGTGGGAGGTCAAAGTAACTGACCCTTCAAGACAGGTGAGGCCAACCGGCCCAGAACAGTTCTGGACCGCGAGACTCGACGAGCCAACTGTTTTCAAATTTTTCAGGCAGATTCTACCTCTTTCCTCATTTTTCTTCAAAAACTGATGTGCAGAATCTGCTTTTGGCACTTTCAAAGAACAGGTTTTAAAAACAACACCTTTGAAAGTTGTTTTTTTGCAATTGTTTTGATTTTTTCCTGAAGGACTATGATTTAATAAGAAGGAAATGCTTTACAAGTTTTTTGTTGTTGTTTATGAGAAAAAGGAGGGAAGAGAGAGAATGGGCATGCCAGGGCCTCTTGCCACAGCCAATGAACTCCAGACACATGCATCACATTGTGCATCTGGCTTTATGTGGCCACTGGGGAATCAAACTCAGTATGGCAGGCTTTGTAAGCAAGCACCGTTAACCACTGAGCCACCTCCTCATTTCATGAAGGAAAGCTTTTTTTTTTTTTTTTTTTTTAAGGTGAAAACATCCTTTCTTTGTTGCAACAGTAAATGGAGAAAAGGAACACATTGGCAATCGTCCCTGGGCAGTGTCCCCAGACACCACTGCTGCTCAAACAAAATCTTTTTTTTTTTTTTATTTAAATCTGCTAAATCAGGCATAGTGGCACATACCTTTCATCTCAGCACTTGGGATGTGGAGGCAGGAGGATCATGAGGTTTAGGTCACCTTAGCCTACCTAGAACCTGGTCTCAAAACTAAATAAATAAGTGATTTTAATCGCTTTTTAAAAAGTCTCCTATCAAAGATTAAAATGACTACATATGGGTTGGAGAGATGGCTTAGTGGTTAAGCACTTGCCTGTGAAGCCTAAGGACCCTGGCTCGATTCCCCAGGACCCACATTAGCCAGATGCACAAGGGGGTGCACGTGTCTGGACCTCGTTTGCAGTGGCTGGAGGCCCTGGCGTGCCCATCCTCTCTCTCACTCTCTCTCTCTCTCAAATAAATAAAGAAGAATGAACAAAAAATAAAATTACTACACATAATTAACTGGAAAGTTTGCTTTTTATTTTAAGGAAAAATGGTTTCTCCTTGAATTTTGTTGGGCTCTAGGCTCAGTTTCCCCACCTGGAAAACAGAAGTAATAATACCTACCTCAGAGCTGGAGGGATGGCTTAGCAGTTAAGGCATTTGCCTGCGAAATCAAAGGACCCAGGTTCAATTTCCCAGGACCCCTGTAAGCCAGATGGACAAGGTTGTGCTTGTGTCTGGAGTTTGTTTGCAGTGGATGAAGGTCCTGGCACACCCATTCTCTCTAACTGCCTCTTTCTCCCTCTCTCTCAAATAAATAAAATAAAATAAAATAAAATAAAACAAAATAAAGTAAATAATAATACCTACCTCACAGGTTGCTACACAATGACAATGGCAGCAATCCTAGCAGCACCAGTGTTGTGTAATTGTTTCTTCAGGATAGAAACATCCCTTCCTTGAGGGAAAGAGGGGAGGGTTGCTAGACTCACAGAAAAGTTACAGATTCACAAGCCTTCTCTCTGGGCTGGTGTTTTTCTTCCTGGGTCATACAGAAGCAGTAAAGAACTGCTAGGGGCAAGGGGACTGACTCTTCCTTGGAGTTGCCTACAAGTCAGGAGCTCCAGAGATGCAGCTTTCATGTGTCCTTGCCATGTTGGGGAGGGATTCTTCAGGATAAGCCTCTTCATTCCTGCTCATATCAGTAACAACCCCTTTCCTGTGCTCCTATAAGTAATCCCAATCAACTCACCAGTTCACCAGGCTAGGCTTGGGTAGACTCTGCCTTTGGTGCATTATCTGGGATGAATGTGTGTTCACATCTCCCCAGAAAAAGGCCTGCAACAACCTGGGGTGATGGTGGAGATGATAGTGTGGCTGTGGACTGCTAAGTACGTCACCTCAGTGCTTTATGAATTCCAAGCATCCAACTTCCAAATAATGCTGAGAAACCAAACTCACCCTAGTAAGTTAGTGTCAGGCCCCAGAATGAAATATCAATATAACCTGTTTTCTCATGCAAAATAACTAGCTTGTTCTCAAAAGGAATAATCTTAAACCAGATGGAATGTTTATGACAAACCAGATTCAGATCTATGTAAAAACAGATATTCTGACTTGTTTTGTGTCTTATGGTGTGATTTAGTCCAGAGTGGTCTCTAACATGCTTTGTTCTCTCAGATGACCAAAATCATCCCCAGAAAAGGAAAGGAGGTGATCACTCTGGGACTACAAAAGGGAAATAAACCCTGAGAGTAAGGAACTAACTTGCCAGTTAAGAGTTGATACTGTTTCAGACACAGTCTCCCTGCTTAATTCCAAAGCCTTTCTGGCTCAGGGAATTGCTGTCAAAGCTATACAGAAGGGTGCTCAAACCTGTGCTAGTTACAGGCACATTCTTTTGTTTTTCTACACAGAAAGTTCCTGAAAACACTTGGGCAAGGGTTTCAATTAATGTTTGATTGTGTTTTAGCTGACTGTGGTGGTGCATGATTGCTATGTCAGTACTTGGGAGGCTGAGGCAGGGGGATCATTGTTAAGTCTGTAGCCTGCCTGGGCTACCATGGTGAGTTCCAAACCAGCCTGAGGGCACTTCCAGGTAAGGTGGTGGCATAGTAGCCACATCAAAGCAGCCTAGGGAGGGAAATAAGCAGAAAGACAGCAAAATACACTCTTCTACCAAAAAGTGAAGGTGTATAAGGAACTATTAACCACAGTAGAGAAGGAGGAGAGACTCAGATCTTCTAGCAAACAGAAAACCAGCCAGAATCCTGCTGAAGCGCTGGCGGCCCCAATCCGGGCACAGAGTGGCAGGAGCAGAAACCAAGTGCGTGTTACTCCACTCCCACCAGCCTCCTCACAAAGTCAAGAAAGCTGAAGGGGAAGACAGCAGGGACCAGCTGAGCAACTGCTGAAGGAGATCACAAACAGGACCAGCTGAGCAGCTCTGGTACAACTCCAGACATCTTGCACAGCCTCCCATTCCCCACCTGCAAGTGCCAGGAGCCACCGGAGAACTCATCCACCCCCTCCCACTCCCCCCAGTTGCCGCACAGCATCGAGCACAGCTGATCAGAACACCAGTTCCAGCAATCCAAGCAGCCTGAGTCCACAGTGCAACAAACAGGGATGGATTGAGGTGGGCACTTAGCATTGTGAGGTTGGAAACCATCCCAAAAGGCACTAGGGCCGACTGGCACAAAGCCAGGTACATAGGCCTGCACTGGAAGTGCTAATCTCACCTTCCATGTCAGGGCAGGTTATGTTTTAGATGTCATTGATATGTTTTTGGTTGGCTTTATCATTCTCAAATAAACTGTATTTTGGTATTGGCTATTGTTGGCTTTGACATTTCCTGATTTATAGTGCCTTTGTCTTTTTCTTCTGTCATTACTGGGGGCAGGGTCTGATTCAGCCCCAGGCTGACCTAGAACCCATTTCGGACCAGAAATCTCAACCCCCCAGTTGATAGGATTAAGGATGTGGGACAATATACACCCTTAGGGATTTTGTTGTTGTTGTTGTTGTTGTTGTTTTTGGTTTTTTGAGGTAAGGTCTCACTCTAGTTCAGGTTGACCTGGAATTCACTATGTAGTCTCAGGGTGGCCTTGAACTCTTGGCGATCCTCCTACCTCTGCCTCCCAAGTGCTGGGATTAAAGGCATGTGCCACCACGCCTGGCAGGGGTTTTGGCTTTATTAGATTATCTGTTTGTTTTAATCCCCACTATTGCATAAATACTCTGTGCTGGGGTTTTGCTCACTTCTGCTGTTACTCTGGGAGCAATATAAGAGCCACACCTGGCACCTTAAACTCCTGCTCTGAAGATGTATAAAGTCAGATTTACATGTCTAAGAATACTGCAGATAATTAGAACACCCAATCATCAAATTAACTCAAGATGCAAAAATCTCTACATTATAATCCAAAAACCACAAAACATCAAGACAATCTAATTCCACCAAAAATTATAAATCCATCAGAAATGACCTCCAGTGAGACTGGTTTAGATGAAATGCCTGAAAAAAGATCTCAAAACAAAAGTGATTATATCTATAATCAAAGAAATCAAAGAAGAAAACAAACTGCTGAAGGAGAACACAGGAAGCCAACTTAATGAAATAAGGAGGCCAATAGAAGACATGAGTATGGCAATAGAAGTACTAGAAATGAAAAACAGAGTAAGTCAAATAGAAAACTCTATAGGAAGTCTCATCATTAGAATGGATCAAGGAGAGGACAGAATATCTAAACTAGAAGACCAGGTGGCAGATAAAATATAGTCCAACAAAGAGAAAGACTAATATGAAGGCATAAATGAGAATTTCAAGACATTTGGGACACACTGAACAGATCAAACATAAGAATTCAGGGTATAGTAAAAGGAGAAGAATTTCACTCCAATGGCATAATAGGTATTTTCAACAAAATCATAGAAGAAAACTTCCCCCAAGTAGGGAAAGTGATGCCAGTACAGATACAGGAAGCCTATAGAATGCCAAACAGACAAAATCAGGAAAGCACCTATCACCATCATATTATAATTAAACTATAAAACACACAAACCAAAGAAAATATATTGAAAGCAGCTAGAGAGAAAAATCTAATCACATACAAAGGCAAGCCCATCAGGATACCAGCAGATTACTCAAGACAAACTTTAAAAGCCAGAAGGGCTTGGAATAATGTATTCCAAGGTCTGAAAGATAACAACTGTCAACCAAGATTACTTTATCTAGCAAAGCTGTCCACCCAAATTGATAGAGAAATAAGGACATTCCACAACAAAAACAGGCTAAAGGAATTCATGACAATAAAACCAGCTCTACAGAAAATACTTGAAGTGAATGCTTCATGCTGAAGTGAAAGAAAAGCATACCCATAGGATACAGGGGGAAAAAAAACTATACTCAAATAATAGTTAATATAAGAGCATAAAGGAAAAACAGGAAGAATGCCAAAACAAGGAATGAAAACAAAAGAATGGCAAGAATAAATGCACATCTTTCAATAACAACTCTTAATATCAAAGGCTTCAATGCCCCAACCGAAAGACACAGGCTTGCAGACTGGGTTAAAAAACAGGATCCAACCAGAGTGTGGTAGTGCATGCCTTTAATCCTAGCACTTGGGAGGCAGAGGTAGGAAGATTGCCATGAGTTCAAGGCTACTCTGAGACTATATAGTGAATTCCAGATCAGCCTGGGCTAGAGCAAGACCCTACTTTGAAAAAAATCCAAAAAATTAAAAACAAAACAGAATCCTATTTGTTGCCTCCAAGAAACTCACCTTTTCATAAATGATGGACAGTATCTTAGAGTGAAAGGATGGAAAATTTCAAGCAAATAGGCCTATAAAACAAGCAGGTGTTGCTATCCTAATATCTGACAGCATAGACTTCAACCCAACTTTAGTTAGGAAAGACAAAGAAGGTCACTTTATATTGATTAAAGGCACACTCCAACAGGAGGACATTACAATACTAAACATATATGCACCTAACATGGGGACTTCCAATTTCATCAAACAAACAGTATTAGACTTAAGGTCACAGATAATACCAAACACAAGTGTATTGGATGACTTCAATAACCCATTCTTATCAATTGACAGGTCATTCTGGCAAAAAATAAATATAGATTTATCTGTCTTAAATGAGCCCATACAACAAATGGACCTAACAGATATCTACAGGACATTCCATTCAAATGCTACAGCATACACATTCTTTTCAGCAGCACATGGAACATTCTCTAAAACTGACCATATATTGGGACACAAATCAAATCTTAACAAATACAGAAAAATTGAAATAATTCCTTACATCCTATCTAATCACAATGGGATTAAACTATAAATCAACAGCAAGAAAAGCTATAGAGCATACACAAAATTGTAGAAACCAAACCAGCCCATGTTACATAGTGAGACCTATCATCTATCATTTATTTATCATCTATCCACCTTATACAATTAGTTTTTATGATGAGAGTATGTGAAAATACCAGGTTATTTACGTGAGTCCTTGAGAATAAATTGTAGACATGACAGGAATGAACTGAGAAGGGGCACTGAGTGAGCTACCTGCAGAGCCCCTCTGAGTTACTAGCTGGAACACTGCTGTCATCTGAATGTGATGGCCTCCCCACACTGAGATCTTTGATCAAGTGGTGAAATCATAAGGGCTCTACCCTCCTAGATGGCATTAGTGACAAGTGTGGGAGGAGAGCTGTCTTGTCCCCTCTGCCATATGAGGGCACAGGAACCAGGCACCACTGATGCGGGATGGACCCTCAGAAGACATCCACTCTATAGGTCCTTTGACCTTCAGCTTCCCAGTCTGAGTTGTAAGCAACAATTTCCTATTATTTGCTATTACCCAGTCCAAAGTATTATGCTATAGCAGCTCAAGTGAACTGAGACACGCTACACTTGCCTTTCCATCACACCATTCTTGCTTGGGTATGCTCCTGGTCCATGGTCAAGTATGTCAGTGAAGTCCATCCCCAGCACTCACAAGGGACAGGCCCTTCATATGACTCTGGCCTGTGGAGGACCATTATTGATTTGCTTTTAGGAATTTCTATCTCAGTTCAAAACCCTCAGATGATCTTCCATGTGTTCCTCCCTGGATCTTCAGAGCCAGCCCTGCTCTTGAGGTGCCACCTCTGTCTCACGTCAGCTACACTGTAGACAGGAGTCAGGAAGAAGTCCATGTGGCTCTGTTCCAGGGTCCCATAAAGAACCTAAGAGGATCCTTAGTTCATACAGCCATACTAGTAACTTCATTTCTCCTTATCCTTGCTGCTTGGACAATTTGATCTGAGAAGGAAGTGGACCCCTAATGTCTATCTCACAGAAAGCCCACATCCCTGTGAGCACTAAGTCCTGGGAGACCCCTCTCCTAGTGATTATGACAACCACAAGACATCTGACTGCTTCTGCCCCCCTCAGTTTTTGAGATGCCTATATGGCCCTCAATACTGAAGTAGTTTGGTTGAATTAGAAAACAATATTTTATTATTGTTTACCCAAGGACAGGGCAGACAGAAATTGGGATTTGTATGATTCTTTTTTTAAAAAATATATTTTGTTTGTTCATTTATTTGAGAGAGAAAGAGGCAGAGAGAAAGAGTGAGAAGAGAGAATGGGTGCACCAGGTCATCCAGCCACTGCAAGTAAACTCCAGATGCATGGATCTGTGTGGGTCCTGGAGAATTGGCTTTGCAGGCAAAGGCCTTAACTGCTAAGCCATCTCTCCAGCCTGGGATTTGTATGATTCTTGAGCTAAGAGTAATTGTCACTTTGTGGAGGATCAGGTAGAGGAGGAAGAAGAGAAGAAGGAGAAAATCAACATGGGCTCTGCATAGCTGAGATACTTCCTTCCTGGCTCATCTCAGGAAAAGTTCACATGTAGCAAACAATGACCAAGTCCCAACTGACTTTCAGACCATGTCGATGGTGCCACTGTAACCGCTGGCCTAATGGACCAGAGTCATGTGTGGGAGAAAAGACAGCACTCTAACATCAGAGATGGTGCTCAGCCTAAGTGACTCAGAGCAGATAGATCAGATCACTCCGGAGGAGGTTTTAGCCAGAAGTGAAAGTGGGGGGCAGGGGATGGGGAGTGAGACAGAACAAGTAGAGGAGGGAAGAGAGAGTTGTAAACAGTATGAGGAAAGGAAGCTGGGGAGGAGAAGAGGTCCCAGCCCGAGGCTGACTCATGCTTGGCTTTCATCCAGCTCAGACACTGGCCCCACCACTTAGCTGCTGTGTGACTCTTGGCCTCAACTTCCTTTCACACCACATGGTTAAGAGTCCCTGCTTCACAGGGTCACTGACAACATTAAATGCGATCACATACATGAAGCATAGGAACTGTGCCAGCCTGCAATTCCCTCAGAGCAGGCGGCCCCTGCTGCTGTCGGCCTCCAAGCAATAGGACAGGATGGCATTGGGAAGCTGGGAGCATTCATCACGTGCCTGCCTCTTCATTAAGCACTGGGAGTTCAGGGGTCTTCCTTGTGACATCTGAATGAGACTGGACCTTATGGAAACCCACAAGAAAAGTATGACCATGGGCTTCCCAGAGGCCAGAGCACTTGGGCCATGGAGACAGTGAAGGTATACAGGCATTTGAGCTCAGCCAAGCAGGACTGGAATGATGGCATTTGGGACCCTTCCCTCTTTATCTTAAAGGAAAATACCAACTATTACTCAACAGTAGAGTGAAGCTTTGAGTCTTCTCATCAGATTCACACTTGGTCAGCAATAGGTTTTCTTTGCCTCAGTGATCTCATCAGAGATGATCAACCATGAAATTTTCTGGAGGCCTCTAGATCCATCGGTGTGTGTCTGCAGAGGCCTCTAGATCCATCGGTGGGTGTCTGCAGAGGCCTCTAGATCCATCGGTGGGTGTCTGCAGAGGCCTCTAGATCCATCGGTGGGTGTCTGCAGAGGCCTCTAGATCCATCGGTGGGTGTCTGCAGAGGCCTCTAGATCCATCGGTGGGTGTCTGCAGAGGCCTCTAGATCCATCGGTGGGTGTCTGCAGAGGCCTCTAGATCCATCGGTGGGTGTCTGCAGAGGCCTCTAGATCCATCGGTGGGTGTCTGCAGAGGCCTCTAGATCCATCGGTGGGTGTCTGCAGAGGCCTGTAGATCCATCGGTGGGTGTCTGCAGAGGCCTGTAGAGCCATCAATAGGTCTATGCTGCACAGGAAGGCATCCACCATGCAGCAAAGGCTCACACTGGATGGACAAGGGGTTCCTTCCTACTCTTCACTCTGCCCCAGCACATACAACTCTCTCAGACTCCGAGGGCAGCTGCAGAGAAGATGGGAGTAAGCACTGATTTGGAGATGAGGTCTGTAAAGCCCCTCTGCATCTCTCCCTTTAATAGTGTAATGACAGAGACACTCCCTGCTTCTTAGAGTCCCTGCAAGCTGATGGTGTCCTTAAGGCAAATCTATGGCTAGGTCCCAGGCGCTCCGAAGATGCAGAACTTTGGCCAAGCGTGGCAGCTCCCAGTGCCACCCTTGGCTTGGCTTCTGCTTTCCCACTGCAGTAGCATCCTGGCATGGGCTGCTGGCAGCCTCAGCCCCAGCCCAGAGCCTGTGCAAGCTGGGCACTGAGTATGCAATTTCTAAGTGCCCTGGGCTTCTTTGAGAGGGAGGACATTAGCTTTGGTATTATCATATGCTGATGAGAAAATGGTCCTGCGGGCCGTGGCTTGCTGGCAGAGAACACTGTGCTCTGTGAGGACACGTGGTTACAGGAATTACGCTCGTATGTGTCTTCTTGCCAGAGTAGCAGTGCTGACAGGCCAAACTCAGGTCTGTGTTCCTTCCGGGTCAGCTACCTGCTCCCCGCCCCACTTTCCTGTGTCCTCAGCTCCAGGCTCCTGTGGGCCAGGTGCCCTCCCTCCTAACCTCCCTCCCCCTTGGAGCACTGCACATGTGTAAGCACTTTGCTTGGGTTCCCTAATCCGTCCCTATGATGGCCCCAGAGTGCGGGTGGAAGATTGCTCTCATTCATACCTGAGGAAACTGAGGCCAGGAAAGGCTAAGTAATGGATCAGGGTCACACAGCAAGGCGGGCCATCTGGTTCCCTGACTGGTGGTGACCTGAAGCTCTGCAGGGGCTCCTCCTCTCACGTGAGCAGTGAGATGGACTCCACAGCGGTCCTGCTTGGCATGCCAAGTACCCCAGGTGCAATTTGCTCTGCACCTAGGACCACACAGAAAAAGCAGCAGTTAGGGGCTGCAGAGCGTCCAGTTCAAGCCACCAGCACACCACTATCATGCTTGATCTCACTTGTTTCCACCATTTACAGATCTAAAGGAGTCCTTTTTTCACCCTCTGTATTTTAGTGACCTATGAGAAATTTTACTAACTTCTTGTAAACAACCATTAACAGACCTACTGGAGGTAAACCCATCTGCAAATACTACTTTTAGAGTAACTTTGAGAATGAAATAACTGCAAACTTGAGTTCTATAACTGGAAAATGATAACTACTGAGAAAAGAAAAAAGTGTAGAAGAAATAGAATTTTAAAGGTACTTAAATAATCATTTGTATTGTCATTTTAGCTCCTTAGTATTGCTTTTGTATGACTGTTACTCTAAAAACAATATTACAAAATATTAAAGTATTGTCACCAAAAAAAAAAAAAAAAGAGAGAGAGAGAGAAAGGGGCTGAGGAGATGGCTCAGTAGTTAAAGGCACTTGCTTGCAAAGCCTGACTGCCAGGTTTAATTCCCCTGAGGGGGAGTAAAGTTCGGGTGACCGGACACCTGAAGGTAAAAAGAGCTGGAAAGTTTGCGCTTGCTAGAAATCAAAGATGATCTCTTGCTTAGTTCTATAGAACTGTTTTTTCAACAGTCAGAACCCCTCCTGGGAGGAAAGTCTTTCATAATATTTAAACATTGTGGTTGGTCAAGTTCAGTCCCCAGAACTTGGTGCCAGAGCTAATCTCTTCCAGAGACAGCCCCTAGCCCTAACCAACCAACTGGCCCTCTGGTTTACCTGGCCCAAAAGACAGCCCACCACCCTAAGGTTATAAATAGTTTTGCAAGGGAGGGCAGGCTCTCGCTGTCTGATCACTTGGGAACTTCCAGCTGTGGAGACCCCCACCCCAAGCCCTGAGTCTCCACATGAGTTCTTCGTCCCCTCCAGCTCCCCACATGACAAGAGCTCCTTGAACTTTCTTTTCTATTTTATTTCCACACTTTTTTCCCCAGGCCCTCCATGTGGGTGCCTTTCTTTGGCTCTACTTCCCTCAATAAATATAATAATTTAATAATTATCCTTCTCAGTTTTCTTTTTAGTCAATTCTTTGATTAAATTTAGAAACGAACCTAGGGTTTGGGGTTCGAGGACTTTCCTGGACCCTTTGCACCCCGTTACACCAGCACCTACATAAAACCAGATACACAATGTGGTGCATGAGTCTTAGCGTGTTTGCACTGGGAGGTAGTTCTTGGGCACATTAAAGGACAGTGCCCAGAGCCCCGGCAGGCTATGGCTTACCTCGCCCCACCCCACCCCACATCTCCTTCTGCCTCCAGCCTCCCTCCCCACCCAGGAGGGCCCTTTCTCTCTTTGCTCATGCAGCCTCCTCAGGATGCTGAGGGGAAACTGGTTCAATGGGATGCCTCCAGTGGCTTCTCCAGGGCATGACGGTGGTTGGGAGGTCTCACCCCACCCTGTCTTGCACTATTGTGCACTGTGGGGCCACTGACCCTGTGACTGTCTGTAGGCTGGAGAGGGACACAGGAGCTGTCTTGGGCTATCAGGAAAAGAAAGGAGGGCACTCCCAGAGGCCAATGCTGGTGATACTCTCCAGCAAGGCAGGGAGAGAATGCTCCATACCATCTAAGAGGCCTGAAGCCACGTCACTGCATGCAGCTAGCTGCTCATCGTGCCCTAGGCCTCAGCGCCCTAAGCCCGCCTCTTCCCTTGCCAGTGGCCACCTTCAGGCTACTGAAGTGGCCAGGAGGGCTCAGCAGGGTGTCTAGGTGGGGCTTCTGTTGTGTTGAGGAAACCAATCAGAAACTCTATGAACATGGACATACTGCTGAAGTCCATGTCCCTTGCTTTGTTAATCTATAAAATGGGAAGGCAGCCTGGTAGGGTGATGCATGCCTTTAATCCCAGCACTCCGGGCGGCAGAGGTAGGAGGATCGCTGTGAGTTCGAGGCCACCCTGAGACTCCATAGTAAATTCCAGATCAGCCTGGACTAGAGTGAAACCCTACCTCCAAAAACCAAAAAAATAAAAAATAAAAATAAATGGGAAGGCAAGAATTAAAACTGCCACTTCACCACTTGAGCTACTGGTTGAGTCTGCCCCAGGAAGGAAGGAAGGGGCTTGCCTTTGCTGGGTCTGGGATTGGAAATCCTTCATCCCTGGAAAGGACTCAGAGTCCTGGTCTTACTAATGCCTGGAAGATTCCTCCTGGGGCTGCCTCTATGTCAAGGCAACTGAGGGCACAAGCATGATGCAAACCCACTTTCCAGGACAACGTGACTAGCCCTGCGTGTTGTCTCCGAAGTTTTTCCGTAAAGGTCAGCAGAGCAGAGACCCCTCTAGAATTTGTCTGTTGATAAGGCCAGCAGACATAGGCTCTAAAAATAGATCTTAATAAGATTTTAAGTAAACATTTTCTCAGCAACAATTCGGATCACGATTCTTTTCTTTCCCGGAGCAGTGTGACCTATAGAGAGGCTTGGAGAAGAAAATGTCAAAGGCTTCGGATCGCAGGGGCCGCCCGCCCAGGGATGAGGCCTGTGTCTGCCTGGCCTGAAGGACCTACAGCCTCGTGCAAGCCTCCCCACGTCCACCCGGGGGCCCGGGCTTGTCCCACGCCTGCAGCCCACTTCGCCAGGGCACCACCGGAGCCCGGGGACGGGGGTGGGCGCGGGAGCCCGGGGGAGCGGGTGCAGCAGCAGGCGGACGTGCCGCAGCACGTGGCTCTCAGAGGAGGGGTGCTAGGGCCGCAGTGTCGAAAACACCGTGGGCGCGGGAGCCGGAGGCATGAGGGTCAAGTCAGCCACAAAAGCGGGGATAACGCCCACCCCAGGAGTTGACTCCCCCTTCGTCTCTCTGGGGCATCAGTAGAGGCAGCGTCATCAGAGCTGACAGCCTGCGCGGGGCGAGGCGGGGCAGAGCGGCCGCGGGCGGCGAGCAGGCAGAGGTGCGCATGCGCAGAGCGGCGGGCTGGCTCGGCGTCGCCCCCTGCCGGCCTCCTGGAGGACTAGCGCCCACGCCCGCGCCTGCGCATTTTCTCCTGGCTGTCAATTGAAAGGGTGACATGTTTTCACTGCTTCCTTCCGGGAGCTGTGGTTGAGGCCAACCGTCCCAGCTACAGTGAGTGGTTGTTGTACTCTCGTCTCTGCTCCTGGTTTGGAATTTGAAGATGGAAAAGATGCATTCTCTCATAATTAATTTAAGAGGCTGTCACTATGGCCACAGCTTGCCCCAAGGCAGAGTGCAGCCTGAGAAACTGAGGTTAGACGAAGGAAATAATAACTACAGCTTAGATGGGCCACAGATATAACCCCGCTCAGGCTGCTCCTGGCTGTGGAGTGTTACACTGCCCGCAGCAAGAGTTGGGTTTGACCCTGGAATTGAGTTTGTATTATCCTGTATACCAACCAGCTCCCTCCTTACTACATACAGTCCCTCAGGATCCTGTTCTTTGGAGAATTCTTGACTCTGAATTTTCTCTTTACCCTCTTTGCCCCCCCCCCCCTCATCCTAACCCTTCCTTGGGCATTCATTTCTCTCACACGTTCGGTGAGAAGGATCTGAAACAAGTTGCAGTGACCGATAACAGCTTGAAGTGCTCTACCCTGGCCTTTGAAGTAGAGGCCCTGCCTCAAGTGGATGTTCGTGTGTGTGTGTGTGTGTGTGTAATGGGATGCTAAGGGTCCAGGAAAGTCCTTGTACCCCAAACCCTAGGTTTGCTTCTAATTTTTTTTATTGACAACTTATATAATTGTAAACAATATCCCATGGTAATTCTCTCCCTACCCCCACTTTCCCCTGTGAAACTCCACTCTCCATCATATCCCCTCCCCCTCTCAATCAGTCTCTTTTATTTTGATGTCATGATCTTTTCCTCCTATTATGATGGTCTTGTGTAGGTAGTGTCAGACAATGTGACACTGTGACACAGGCCATTTTGTGTCTGGAATTGAATAAAGAAAAGAAGACTGAGAAGGATAATTATTAAATTGTATTTATTGAGAGAAGTACAGAGCCAAGGAAAGGCACCCACGTGGCTACAGATCCCACATGGAGGGCCTGGAAAGAAGCATGGAAACAAAGAGAAAAGAAAGTTCAAGGAGCTCCTGCCATGTGGGGAGTTGGAGGGGATAAAGAACCCACATGGAGAGTAAGGGCTAGGGGACCCTCCTGCCTGGGCCTGGGCCTCGGCCTGGGCCTGGGCCAAGCCAACCCAGGCCCAGCAGAGGGAAAAAACTCACCCACAGCTGGAAGTTCCCAAATGATCAGAGAGAGAGCTCCTGTCTGCTTTTCCCTTGCAAAGGTATTTATGACCTTATGGGGTTGGGCTGTCAGGTGAAGCAGAGGGCCAGCTGGTTGGTTAGGGTTAGGGACTGTCTCTGGAAGAGGTCAGGGACTGAATTTGACCAACCACAATGTTTAAATCCTATGAAAGACCTCCCTCCCAGGAGGGGTCCTAGCTGTGGAAAAACAGGTCTGAGGAACTAGGTAAGAGATAAGTCAAATAATCTTTGGTTTTTGCAAGTGCAACCTTTCCTGCGCTTTCCCTTCAGGGGTCCAGTTACCCTAACTCTACCCCCCCCCTCGTGTGTGTGTGTGTGTGTGTGTGTGTGGTCCAGAGGTTGACATTGGGTTGTCTTCCTCAATAATTCTCCACTTTATTTATATATAACTTATTTTTGAGAGAAGGTCTCTCACTGAACCTGGAGCTCACCCATTTGGCTAGACTAGCTGGCCAGTAGCCTGAGGGACCCCGTGTCTGCCTTCCCAGAGGGGCAAGGGGCACAGACACTGAACATGTGTGCCAGAGGTGCAAAGGGAAAAAGAGATCCTTAAAAGAGAGCGCTGGATCCACCCCACCACCTCCCCCAGAAGCACTGTGGGTGGAGGAGAGACACAGGGGCTCCAGATGGGGCCCCTTAAAATGTCCCGTGACCCTGCGGGGGTCACTGTAGCTTTCTGAGGATTGTCATAGAGTTATAAAGTGCCCTGCCTTTCTTGATGACACGTTTGGGTAACCTAAGTGCACAGGAATCATTTTTATTTTGCTTTTCCAGTTCAACACAGGATGAATTAGAAATATGTTAAACTTGAAGAATAAAGTTTTCTTTTTAAAAGTGGGAGCCTAAGGTAAAAATGGAAAATAGATGAAACTATGTATTTTCAAGGTGTCTTTTTCTCTGTTTCTATTTTGCACATTTTCAAAGCAGAATTAAAGTATAATGCAGAGGGAAATTTCTCTGATGCAGCATTTACATAAGAAACATTCAGAAAAAGAGGCTGTGATTCTGCAAGTGTCCCTATTATACCACACTAAAAATGTCCCTTGGGCTGAGGGAGATTTAAATTAGCTGGAGAGAGGAGGAAATAAAATCCATTTTTTTTCAAAATGCAAATCTCTCCCAAACTAAAAGATCCACCTCAAGGAACAGCCACCCTGTGCTGGTGAGAAGACAAAGGCCTCATCCTGTGAGGGCCCCACCTTCTCCAACCTTCCTTACAACTGACTGGCTCCTCCTGCATCCTCTTGACAAGTCCCAACCTTGAATTTGATGCTAAATCATAGGCCTCAGCACAATTCACAAGGAGACTCTTGTTTTTAGTCGTTGTATATTTTGCTGTGGAAATGTATTCAAAGGACATTTAACTGATGTGAGGAGTCAAAGTTAGTGGCAAGAGCACAAAATGTCACATATCTTCTCAAGTCCATATTATCTTTGTGTATATTTGCATCCATTTCCCCTAGCATCAATCAAATATTTGCATGTTAAATTATATGAAATTCACATACAAGAGTAGTGATACTAACAAGGATCTGGTTATCTACTGCATCACAAGGTGCTCCACAGTTCGTGGATTAAGCAGCTCATCTTATATGAATCCTGATTTTGAAAATCAGGAGTGAGGGCAGGGATCAGCTGGGTGATTCTCTTGCTCAAGGGTGGCTTTGTCTGGGGTCATTGGACACTGAGGCTCATCTGGAAGGTCCATCATGACTTTACTCACAATACTGGTACCTTCACAGAAAAAGCTTATGAGAGTGGACACTATGAGCCCCCTCTCTTTCCATGTAGATTCGGGACCTCCCCACACAGTCTCCCCAGCAACATGGTTCTAACATGGAATTAAGGGCTCCAAGATCAAGGACAAGTACACATAAAGCCCACATTGCCAGTCTCCACTAAAAAATTTCCTCTGGAATTCCAGGGTTTTTACCTCCTCCTGCCTTTTCATGGGTAGGAGCTCTCTGTGGTCAGGTATGGCTCTTAATCCATGGACTCCATTTTGAGTCCCATCAGGAACAGTCTAAATCCTTAGACCCTAAAATTATTTAGAGTCCAATTGGCAAGGATTTAAATCTGTAGAACCCAGACTTCCAAGTACAATATAGAAAATGCTATATGTGTAGGCAGTCTTTGCTTGAAAATGCTATCTACCGCAATACTCTTGGCTGCCAGGCTACCACGTGTGCCCTAGCTGGGGGAATAATCTTGAGGCACCCCCAAGCATCTTAAGGAATTATTGGAAGTCACAAAACCCTGCTGGGTGTGGTGGCTCACACCTTTAATCCCAGCACTTGAGAGGTAGTGGCAGCAAGATCAGGAGTTCATGATCAGGAGTCACCGCCTCCAGGCAATGACAACAGCATTTGGGATTTTTAGAACCTAGGGGTGGGTTCCAGTTAGCCATGGCTTGATAAGCCCTCCAGGGGCAGATTCTGATGCACTTTACCATTTGAGAACAACTGTTGTAGCCCATTAAAATCAGTTACAGACAAAAGGATCAGGAACTGAATCCTAATCAGAGAATCCACTGATCACTCTAAGCACCCGGGGTGTTGGGATATTTTAAAAGCGTCCATGGAAATTCCAACATGCAATCAATGTTGAAAGCAGATGGGGGAGAACAGCAAGCTAATTCCACTCAGGTGAGCAAGTCAATTACAAGGCACCTCAGTAGACCACCATGGGCTGGGTGCAGATGCCGGGAAGATAACCAAAACAACCTGCACCCTGGGGCTCTTGGGCAACTGAATCACTGAGGGTAAATAATACAGAAATAAGCCCTCATCCTTTTCCAGACAACAAAGCCCAGGTTTGTATCTGTCACCCTATACATATCCTGGGGTGCAGAGAGTATAGTCCAAAGCCCTGCTATTCCCAGTGAAGTCCCTGAATGTGATAGTCACTTATTTTCTTTCTTTTTTTTTAATTTAAATTTTTTTTGTGTTCATTTTTATTTATTTATTTGAGAGTGACAGACACAGAGAGAAAGAGGTAGATAGAGAGAGAATGGGCGCGCCAGGGCTTCCAACCACTGCAAACGAACTCCAGATGCGTGCGCCCCCTTGTGCATCTGGCTAACGTGGGTCCTGGGGAGTCAAGCCTCAAACCGGGGTCCTTAGGCTTCACAGGCAGGCGCTTAACCACTAAGCCATCTCTCCAGCCCGTCATTTATTTTCTTGTTGCTATGATGAAATGCCCAACAGAAAGTAACATAAGGGAGAAAAGGTCTATTGAGGCACCCAGTTCAGTATGGACAGAGGCCATCATGGCGAGGAAGAGAGGCTTGTAGCTGTGGTGGTGAACATTCACAACTGGGTGAATCAGGAAGTAGGAAGATGGAGGTGCTAGGCTCAGCTGGCTTTCTCCTTTTGCCCTTTTTATTCAGCCCAAGACCCCAGCTGATGGGATGGTGCCACCCACAGTCAGGAAAGGCTTCACCCCTTCTGGTAATCCTCTCTGGAAACAACCCAAGGTGCTTCTCACTGATGCCCTGGATGTTTATCAATCCACTCAAGCTGATAACTGAAATCAGGCACCACAGGGCTGACGTCCAGTGAGAGCTTGTTACCCAGGAAGTGTGGCAGTCTACTCCCAGACGCATACCCAAAAGGTGGGCCACATGGTGAAGGTACAGTAGTATGAGAAGCTCTGCTCTGGATGGCGTTAGTTCTTCCTCACCAGCACTAGAGACTTGCTAAGATCCTCATCTTCTGCCATGAAGATTGAGTTGTTTGGGGGCAGTGACTAAGGAATCCGTAACACACAGACTCCTTAATCACTTTAATAGCAACATTGTGAATTTGGCTTAATAGCAGCTAGATAACAAAATGCAAATTTGTGGGATTTTTAGCCTTTTGCCAATAATGAACTAGCTCTATATCTACTGAAAATGCTGAAATACCCAGCCTAAATCACTGCAAAGGGAAATAAACTCTGACTGCTCCACTGTGTGCAGTGTCTGCTGCTTTAAACGTCTTCACCTCATGCCTCCTGGTGGCTCTGGGCCATCTTCACAGCCTTGGCTCTATCCAGCCAGGATGAAGCTACTGCTTGACTCAGGTGTTGATTATCTTCTTCACACGGCTCTGCGGCTGCTCAAAGGACATGGCCCCAAACTAGCTCTTCATGCCTTACCTATGGGGATTTTGCTTCCACTTGACAACAGTGAAGTCCACTAAGGTGTTATCTAGTGGACGTGGAATTCAGTTTCTGCTGTGGTTTCCTTTAAACTGACCAAGCTCCTTGTACCAGTTATATCACCATAACCAGCCATGGTAAGATAAGGCGTCTTCCTAATCTCTTCTGCTTCTAGACTTTGGTGTGGGCTGCTCACTGCTTGAAAGCCAGTATTCAAGAGATGAGAGGTGATGGAAGGAATCAGATTGTGTCAAAGGCCAGCATTGTGGATGATGGAGGGGACATTATCAGTCTTGGGGGAGTCAGACGTTCAAAGGGGTTTAATAGGGAGGGAAAAAAGGAAGCCCACAGAGGTACAGTGAGGCAATAGGAAGAAGGCTTCATCACAGGGCATATACTCCCTCCTTCCACTGCCAGAACATTGTGACCTTCCTTGACCTCTTGGGGCTACTTCCTGTATTTTCTTTTTTGTTTTCTTTTCAAATTTTTTTTTTATTAACAACTTCCATGATTACAAAAAATATCCCATGGTAATACCCTCCCTCCCCCCACTTTCCCCTTTGAAACTCTCTCCATCATATCCCCTCCCCATCTCAATCAGTCTCTCTTTTATTTTGATGTCATGATCTTTTCCTCCTATTATGATCATCTTGTGTAGGTAGTGTCAGGCACTGTGAGGTCATGGATATCCAGGCCATTTTGTGTCTGGGGGAAGCACATTGTAAGAAGTCCTATCCTTTCTTTGTCTCTTATATTTTTCCATCACCTCTTCTGCAATAGACCCTGAGCCTTGGAAGGTGTGATAGAGATATTGCAGTACTGAGCACTCCAGTCACTTCTTTCCAGCACCATGATGCCTTCTGACTGCCATCTGAAAAGAGAAGATTCTGTACCAAAAGTGAGAGTAGCATTAATATAAGGGTATGAACATTAAGAGAAGTGCTTACTGGGCAGTTTGACAAGCATAGTATATACATTTAGCCAGACAGCAGCAGATGTTACACCCTTAAGGCTCATGACTACCCCTGTTGTAGGTTTTCAGTATCAGGGATGTATTCCCTCCCATGGAGTGGGCCTCCCGTCAAATCAGAGGGCAGTTGGTTTCCACCATAACAGACATGCCACTATTGCAACTGTTGGCTTATTTGGTCTGGCTGGAAAAATATAAGGCTTGCAGTGTCCACTGTTGAGTATCTTTACTGGTGATTTCTCTCCCATTGAATACTTCCTGTATTTTCTTAAAAGATGCAGATTCCTTTTCTGCAAGTTAAACCTCACAGAGATTATAGACTTAGTATTCCTTGATGCTTAGGGCCATGGTCTGAGGTGGGCTATTACAAAGGTCCCCAGAAGCTCTGAGTTCTGAAATCTAAAGAAAGATTATTTAGTACTGAACTTCTTAACCATTTAGGTCAGAAGGGGACCTTCAGCTCACAAAAAAGATTAGGGAAAAAAGCCAACCTTCCATAAGAGTAAAGGATCCTCTGTCGAAGAACACTTTCCTATTACTCCTTCAACACCCAAGACTCCTTACTTTAGCCCCTTATCCAGTTATCCCAACTTAATCCCTTCTGGTGGAGGGTAGAGGCAGGGCTCCTTTCAAGTTTGGCCCCTCTGCCACCCTCTGCCAGTCTTCCCCCTCTTCCATCTTCCTCAGAAGAGAAACCCTCATCTGCACAGGGGCCTTCTGGCCTCTCAGTATTGCAGGCATGTAATCAAAGCCTCCCTGGCCAGGCTCCAAGCAAGACAATTCCTCATGGAAAGGCTAGCCATTTTCACAGGATGCCGTGTTTTCTATTTTTAACAAAAGAACATTGTCTGGGGATGAGTAAAGATTTTGGCTGTCATGAGAGAAGAAAGTCACAAAAGTGCCAATAGAAGAGAGGCTCGTCCAGATAGAATAACAGGCTTTCTTGTCAAAGTACAGGTGGTTATGCTGTGACTAGACACAACCTTCAAAATGACCCTCCTCCAGATGACTTGGCTGTTTTAATTGGGCATGTCATCTTGTGTGAGGCAAGGAGAGGTGAAGTATGTCAGGTAGGATTTTTACAGTGTAAACATAGGCTTTGTCCTTTAATGTCTTCTGGGGGACTCTGTTAAGTCCAAGAGTCACTAATCTAAGAAAATCCAGCATGTCAATAAAAATTTAAAATAAAAGAAAATACAATATAATTAAGCATATCAAAGCAACGTTAAGAGCATCTTGGAATCAGAACCATGAATTTGAACAGTGCCTGGTCAAGGCCTACAGTCTAAGCCAGCCTGGTTCTTCATTCTCCTGTCCATCCACTGGACCAATAATGACACCAACCCTTTTCTACCTAATGCGGCCAGGGTCAAGTCCACAGGGAAGGATCTAGTGAAGGGTTCTGCTCTCTTCAAAATGAACCCAGGTGCTGAGTGTGGTGGCATATGACCGTCCTAGCACTCAAGAGGCTGAGGCAGGAGGATCAAGTTTGAGGCCAGCCTGGGCTATAGAGTAAAACCCCATCTCTTAAAAAAATAAAATAAAAAAGAAAAAGAACTCAAGGAAAATCCAGTCTTCACTTCAGCAGACTTAGAAACACTGTAACAGCCACCTTACCAGGGAGGGAAGTAGCCTTGGACTGAGAGGGGGTACAGTTAGGGTGACTGGACAGCTGAAACTAAAAAAGGCAGAAAAGTCTGCACTTGGTAGAAATCAAAGATAATCTGAGTTTTTATCTCTTGCCTAGTTCCCTAATCTAAGTTTATCTGTAAACAACCAGGACTCCTCCAGGGAGGGAGGTCTTTAATAGGATTTAAACATTGTGGTTGGTCAAGTTCAGCCCCTGGAACTTGGTGTCAGGACTAGCCTCTTCCTGAGACAGCCCCTAGCCCTAAGCAACCAGCTGTCCCCTCTGGTTCACCTGAGCCAGAAGACAGCCCACCGCTATAAAGTTATAAATATCTTTGCAAGGGGAGGGCAGGCTCTCTGACCACTTGGGAACTTCCAGCTGTGGGTGAGATTTTCCCTCGGCTGGACTGAACGGAGAGGAGGCCCCCCCCTAGCCCTTACTCTCCACATGGGCTCCTTACCCACTCCAGCTCCCCCCATGGCAGGAGCTCTTTGAACTTTCTTCTCTCTCTCTTTTTTCCATAGCTTCCCAGGCCCCCCACGTAGGATCTCTAGCCCTGTGGGTGTCTTTCCCTCAGTAAGTATAGTAGTTTAATAATTATCCTTCTCAGTCTTTTTATTTATTTACTTATTTTTATTTTTATTTTTGGTTTTTCTAGATAGGGGGGTTCACTCGACCTGGACTTCACTTTATAGTCTCAGGCTGGCTTCAGATTCACAGCAATCCTCCTACCTCTGCCTCCCAAGTTCTGGTCAGTCTTTTATTATTTATTTATTATTATTGTTATTCAATTCTTTGATTAGAATTAGTATTCAAGGCCATTTCTGGACCCCAAGCACCCCACTACAGGACCCTTCCCTCTGGCTCTTCATCCTGGTCTGTAAAATGACAGCTGTGGCCCATGGCTGTCATAAGGACTAAGCACAAATCATGGCTTTAAAAATAGCTTCTAACATTACAAAGCATCTTACAGGTATAATTTCCAATAGTGCACTTATATTTTGGCTCAAATTATACATGTTTGGCTTGGGCACATCCATCCCAGGGTCAATGCAAAAACAGAACCTCGAAGAGAATCAAACATCACTTATTCTTGAACAAAATATGAATTCTGGTTTCCCTGAAAGACATATTCCACTGTGGAAGTGGATACATGAGATTTTATTAGTTATACAACAAAAGAAAGTGAGGGAATCAAGGCATTAATGACAGGTGGGTGTAGCAACACTTGGAAATGCAAATGCTATGTGATACATCCCTAGCTTTCGGATTGGTGGAAGCAAAGGGTCTCCTAAGAACACATTTTAAAGGTTTTCATAGTGACAAAGATGTTCAGTCAGACACAGGGGTGGGCAATGGATGGCTTTCAAAGGGACTGAAAATAGCCCCAGATAATTTGACTTGGGTCTGCAATATTTTAACTATCCACAATCATAAAGTTCAGTCATTTGGCCATGTAAACTCTTTTTTTTTAAAATTTATTTATTTGAGAGAGAGAGAAGAAGAAGAGGGAAAGAGAGAATTGGCATGCCAGTGCCTTCAGCTACTGCAAATGAACTCCAGATGCATGCGCCACTTTGTGCATCTGGCTTACATGGGTCCTGGAGAATTGAACCTGGGACCTTTGCTTTTCAGGAAAGTGCCTTAACCAGTAAGCAATCTCTTCAGCACATATAAACTCACATTAACACCGGGGTAAGCTGTATATATTTTTTTTCTGGGGACTTCAGTTTATACCAGAAGTGACCTATACAGATGGCACAGGCCACAATGCATTATGACTCCTATAGGGTGCTCTCTTGCCAAGTCAGCTGTCCCTGTACAAATACTTCAAGTCCCCAGCTGTACTCTGGGCCATCTAGACAGAGGTGCTGCCTGGAGCCAACACTGGTGAGTGTGGCTCACTGGTTCAGCAGCCACACCCCACAAAACCTAGGAACAGAAAGGAAGGGCAGGCCATCCAACCCAGAGCCATGCTCCTCCACCCCACTAAGCCTTTCACCTATGTGTAAATTCTACAGCTCATTTCAAGCCTTCCCTAAGGACATAACATTCATCTTGCCCGAGTGCCCCTCCAGGGCCAACAGAACCTCCTTTATGACACAAACTGTCATAGTTCTCATAATCTTGCTTCAGGAGGCCTGGATACATCTTTCACTCTCTCTATGGAATCCTTCTGTGCTCCCCCCCCCCCAGAGTTCGTTTTCTCATAGCGTGACATCATGTGAATTCCCTCTTGCAGATTGGTGCCTTTGCATCCTTCCCCTGGACCATGGCAGGCCCCTGCCCATTCAGCAGCAAGTCTGTTTCTGTAGCTATGAATTTCAAAGCTCCATTAGTCCTCTCCACTATCTCACACAGCTCACAGCCCACTGCTTAAGTGCTGTGCTTGCACTGGGCATTGAAGGAAGCCAGGCCCCTGAGCCTGTAAAACCATGAACTTCAGCCTGACCAGGTCCCATTTAGCTGAGAAACCCTCTAGTTCTGCATCAGACCGACAGACCTTGGTGCTGAAGAGTGTAAGATGCTGACCACTAGCTCTGCCTCTGTGGCGTGGGGAAAGGCTTCATGAGGACATCAGAGAAGAAGACTCAAGTACAGGGGAGGCAGGGAGAGCGGTAGGAGGGAGAGACCAGACTGCATGCAGTATCTCTAGTAAGAGTAACAGAGAAACAATAACACAATCCACCTGAGGAACACGGGAAACAGAGGGCACGGGACCCATAGACTATTGGAAATGCTGCCTGAGGGGCTTTGGCCCAGCACAGTTAGGTCTACCCACAACTGTTCGCAAAGGGCCAGATGGAACAAGTTGGCATGGGGAGGGACCTGGATGTGAGAGCCAACCACATCCAGACCCTCCAGACACTGTTGTCCACTAGAACTGCCGCAGTGGGTTAGCGAACTCTGCAGTAGAACTGGGCCTCCTGGGGAAGGAGGCGGCGTGCACCCCGACAGAGCCCACGTTACCTCCTACTGCGATCTCTGTGCAGACCAGGGGACAGGGCCCTCATGGTTGGCGGTGAGCGTGCTGGGTTTGTCCTCTCTAGGAGCACGCTGGCCTAGTGCTCAGCCCTGAGCCTTTCTCCTGCAGGGCCTACTGAGGCATAGGTGGTACTTAGTCCTCAAGTGTCCCAACCCAAGCTGGGCAGAGCCTTTCCGGAAGGCAGGGACCTAAAGTGGGCCAGCTCCCCTGCAAGGGGCCCAAGAGTAAACATTTGTAGCTTGATGGTGCAAACAGCCTCATTTACAGGCCGTTGCTGCTGGGAAGCCGTGGCAGCCGGCCTGTACGCAGAGGAGACGGCGGGCTGTGCTCATAACACACTACGTGAGGGCCACAGATGTTTAATTTCACCTGGTTGTCACAGATTTTCTTCTTTTGATTTTCAACCAGTTGAAAATATGAAAACCATTCTTAGCTCATGGGCTGCACAAAAACAAGCAGCAGTCCAGAGTCCAGGCTGTGGCTTAGGATCCCTGTCTGACGCTTCAAAGATGGCCCGTTTCCTGGGGCTTGGAGGCGGGAGTAAACAAAGGTCTTCCTCCTGCAACTTCCCGGTCTCTTAATAACCATCAGGGTGCGCGACACCCCAGTACCTAAATCGCTGAATCACTCTCACCCCTCCCCTATGGGACTTGCACACGTGCGGGATACACACACACACACACACACACACACACACACACGCTGCCCAACACAGGCTTATTGTTCTGGACACTAGAATGTGAGGTGAGCAGTCTCCAGGTTGCCATGGTAACTGCAGATGCTCTTTTAGGAATGTTGCTGCTTCTCAATAAGAGAAAGGAGCAATATAGCTGGTCAGCAACTTGAAGCTGGTTTCTCTTCCCACCACTACCTACCAGGTCCTCCGTGCTATTAGACCAGGGTGGGAGACTACTACAAACTCTGTGACGTGGTAAGGACAGACAAGTGACCAGAAGAACATACCGCCCTTCAGCAATGCTTCCTCTTGAGCGCTTATGTTTTTAGTGCATTTTAATTTATCAGGTAAAGAACCCTGAGTTCACTTACTCCCCACAGCCACATAAGGGAGAGGAAATTATATTTGGGAGAGCTTTCTGGGATTGCTTGTGCTCACAAAGCCTTTAAGTGAAAAAGTCACTTAAAAAAGACAAAGTCAGGATCAGATCCAGGGATTTTTATTAAAAATGTGTTTGGCCGGGCGTGGTGGCGCACTCCTTTAATCCCAGCACTCGGGGAGGCAGAGGTAGGAGGATCACCATGAGTTCGAGGCCACCCTGAGAATACAGAGTAAATTCCAGGTCAGCCTCCTGGACTAGAGTGAGACCCTACCTCGAAAAACTAAAAAAAAAAAAAGACCTTAGACCAAGTTCTCTTCTCATCTTCAGCTCTGGGCTGGGGAGAGGCTGGCCCCACACCACACCATAAAGGGTGCTCCTTCAGTCCAGGTAGGTGGCAGAAACAGCAGCAATTAGTTTTTTCTTTTTTTTTTTTTTCTTTCTGGAGACAGGGTTTCGGATAGCTAAGGCTGGCTTTGAACCTACTGTGTAGCCGAGGATGACCTTCAACTTCTGATCCTCCTGCCTCCACCTTCTGAGGGCTAGAATCACAAGCCTGCACTGCCATATACAATCTTATGCGGTGTTGGGGATTGAACCCTGCACTTCATGCATGCCAGCACCCAGCATTTCAAGCACTCCACCAACTGAGCTAAATCCTCAACCCAGGTGGAAGAAAGTCTAGAGTAGAATTTAGTGTTAAAGTCTCCAAACCCCTGGCTAGAGAGATGGATTAGCATTTAAGGCACTTGCCTGCATAGCCAAAGGACCCAGGTTCAATTCCCCAGTACCCCAAAAAGCTAGATGCACAAGGTGGTGCATGATTGTGGAGTTTGTTTGCAGGGGCTGGAGGCCTGGTGTGCTCATTCTCTCTCCTGAATAAATAAACAAACTATAAAAATATTTTTTTTTAAAGAAAGTCTCCAAACCCACTGTGAGTAGGCAGGAACATTTCATGGCAGACCAGGTGAGGTCTTTCACCCAACTGGAACAGGGCACTGCTCCCCCAGCACAGGGACACGAGGAAAGCTGGAGCGCTGAGACTGAAGCGCCAGGTTTATGAACTTCTATTTCCTCGCATGTGGGGACAATGAAACAGTGATAGCCATGGCCAGTCTGACATCACACCCTATGCAAAAACTGCAAAAGAAGGAGGGAGGGGGCACAGGAAGTTGGGTGTCATGGCATTAGGAGGCCTACTGTCTTCTCCAGGTAAGTTTGCCCTCTGCAGTGGCTGGCAGTGTTATAGCCAACCAGGAGTTTGTTCCTGGATGCTGGCCTCATCTCTAGCCAACATACTCTAAAGCGCTGGGTACCCCACGGTCCTGCAAGGCCAGGAGAAGAGTGGTGCTGTCCCTGCAGGCAGCATCTGCCCCTGAGAAGTCACCTGCAGAGGGAGACAGCGTGAACTTACTTCCAATGTCCCAGATTTCCTTTTCTCCTGCAGTATGTTGACCAGTGATATCTGGGGAACAGTTTTAAGCTTGTCACCCAGGTGAACCCTGGCTGTCCAAACTTCAGAGTTCTAGGATCTCTGGATGAGTGACTTCAGGGCGAGTAAAGTTGTGGTCCCTAAGTATGTTTGCCTGATGGTAGAGGTGCCACCCATGGTCTCCTCCTCCTCTCTCTCCCCGCCTCCTCTCTTTTCCCCCACTTGTTCCCCAGGTACCTTCTGTCCCTTGGCCCTCTGAGACTTCCAGAGAGGCAGAATGGGATTTTTTTTCTGGATAGTGGCTTTTGCCTCATTTCCACAGTTCTTTCCCTTGGTTAAATATGGCTTTTATTTAGCATTTAGATTGTCGCTGCCAATACCTTTGAGTGGGGTTGGAAAGCCTGTTTGCCGCAGGTGCATCTGCCTTCTCATCTGCAGCGAGGCCCTCTCTGGGGATTCACACCCTGGCTGCGCAGCCGCAGCTGGGTAAAGCTTCTCCGTTCGAGCCTGTCTGCAGGATTTATTGCTGCAGCCACTGTCTGCCCAGAAGCCACTGTCTGCTGCGTCTTCTGGGAAGTGGAATTTATGTCTCCTGGCACCGATGGGATGATGTCACTGTGTACATCGCCCCAGGGCACAGCACACTTGGATGATAGCTAAGGTGGGAGTGGGGAGGGAGTGGAGTAGGTTTATGTAAACAAATGCTGTTCTGCAGGCCTCTTCCTCTATCTTCCCAAATCACCTGATCACCCACTCTACCACTCATAAGGATATTAGGGCCACCCTCAAAATTAGTACTGAAGGGCTAGGGCCAACGGCGGTGGAGGCATGGCTAGGAGGGGATGTTCACTCTAAAGGAAACAATGGTGTCTTCCCCAAGTCACCCTCACATGAACCCTGATAGCCTGTGTTGACAGGTGAGATAGCTGAAGCATAGAGAGGCTGAACTTGGCAAGTTCTGAGCAGAGCTGGGACTAGAACCCAGTTGACTCCTCCACCACCAATCCCAGCCCTGTCCACTGCAAGGGGCTGGGCTCCCACAGTGGGCTTAGGCTGCGGCCCTTCTCTCTCCTGCCTCAGAGAGTCACCCCAACCCTAGGCTCCAACACAAGGTGCCCAGGGCAGAGCTGGGAATGCCGGATGTATATGGTGTCCACACACTTTCTTCTATTTCCCTTTCTTGTCAGTTTTCTCCTGGCTATTTCTCCAGAGGCACACGGTATCTTCTCTCTTCCTCATTCACATTCACTTCTCATCCTCTCCTCTCATTTATTTATTTATGAGAAAGAGGCTGATGGAGAGAGAGAGAAAGGGCACTCCAGGGCCTCCAGCCACTGCAAACGAACTCCAGACACATGTGTCACCTTGTGCATCTGGCTTATGTGGATACTGGGGCATCAAACCTGGGTCCTTAGGTTTCACAGGCAAGCGTCTTAACTGCTAAACCATCTCTCCAGCCCTCTTTTCCTCTCTTTTTGTCCCTCCCATTTTACCTGGATCAACCAGTGGTCCCCAGCTACCCACTCTGTGGGCATGGTACCTCTAGTCACACTGGGCCCTGAATTCAGAGGTTAAATGGCTTACTGCTATTGTTTTGAAATTCCAAAGCTTTTTGTTTTTGTTTTTGAGGCAAGGTCTCACTTTTGCCCAGGCTGACTTGGAACTCACTCTTTAGTCCCAGGCTGGCCTTGAACTCACAGTGATTCCCCTTCCTCTGTCACCCAACTGCTGGAATTAAAGACATGCACCACCACACTTGGCTTCTTAAACTTTTTTTTTTTTTTGAGGTAGGCTCTTACACTAGAGCCCAGGGTGACCTGGAATTCACTCTGTATTCTCAGGGTGGCTTCGAATTCACCATGATCCTCCTATCTCTGCCTCCTGCGTGCTGGGATTAAAGGCATGCACCATAATGCCTGGCATCTTAAACATTTTTGAACCAGGGGTTCTGCATTCTTAATTTGCCCTGGACCTTGTAAATGGTGCAGTTTGTTCTACTGGAGTCGTTTTAACGTGTAACTTCTGTAACAGACACTATCCATCATTTGGCCAACACCCATCCATACTCCTTCATCAGAACCCCAATCTTTTCAGTCATCCTTAGGACCTTCGTATAAAGGAGAGGCCCTTCCTAGGGCATAAAGGATGAAATTGACTGAAACAGTGATGAAATCTCAAGACTTTGGTCCGGAAGTGATCCAGAAGTTGCCCCTGTTGTGGATGTAGACACAGCGATCTTTTTGTGACTCAAAGAGGACACCCAACACACCATAAACGGGAAGGAGGGGCCTCGCATGGGAGCACTGCCCCAGTCCCAGACCACCTCTGTGAACTTCCTGTCATGCTCCAAAGGAGTTTTTAGTCATTGCTATGACATTTTCCTCTCTTTATTTACAGTCAACCGTTTTGTACCTGCTGTGACTTCTGAGCAACTGTAATGCAATGCTGTCCTTTCCCTGCACTTAAGACACTTGCATCGGCCCCATGCTCACTTCTCACATTCATTTTCCTCTGCTTGGTGCTCTACAGCTCTCTGTAGGACAGAAGAGTGTACTTTATTGACCACTAGGTGTTTACTGAGTGCTCCTGTATCCTGGGCTGCATCTGCTGGGATCTCGCTGGGCACCTCAGCTTCTCCTCCCCAACCCCCCGACACTCAGGGCTTTCTTTCCCCAGCAGACCTCATACCCAGCAGCCAACAGCGGGCAAGTCCTCCTGGAAAGGAAGAGAAGAGTTGAACAGCCCTGCTGAGTCAGTCAGGACATGATTTTCCTCAGTGGAGCCCCCAGCCAAGCAATGAGAAGAAAGATAAGGAGTGGCTGCTTTTCCCTGCTCCTCAGCATCGACATTGTCTTCCTGAGCAGCCATTCAGATCCCAGGAGACTGCAGAAGGAAGTTGCCCTTACAGAATCCTGTCATATGTGGGGGCCTTCTATAATTTCCCATAAAGGATGTGGAAAGATCTCATGAGGTGTCCCAGTTATTGGATGGTCAGTCCTGGCCACTGCTTCCTCTCCAACGGTGACAGGAAACAGTGAGAACCCCTGGGACGTGGGTGTGTGGCAGGGGAGGAAACCTGCTAGCTATGACGTTAGCAGTGCAGTGCTCAAAATGTGCTTCCTTTTAGAGTAAGGTAAGATGAAGGAGTAGAAAATAAAACGACAGTAACACGGCATGGTGGTAAATACCTGGAATCCCAGCATGCTGGGAAGCTAAGAAAGGACGGTCACAAGTTCCAGACCAGCCTAAGCTACAAAGTGAGACCCTGTCTCTAAAAAAAAACTAAGGTTATGAAGCACAGTGGTAGACCCATGTCTGGCATGCACAAGACTATGGGTGGGTGTGACCTGAAGCACACAGAGAATACCTAAAGTGGTAGCTCACTATTCCTATGCATGAGACCCTAAAGCTACTTACTATTTATTTAAAATTATAAAACAATAAAACTTATTGTTACCTATGAAATTCAATACCATATCTTGCTGGGAACTAAAAGAAGTACTTGTTCAGTTTCAGTGGCTAGCCATTCCTAATCAAAGTTTTTAGTAATATAGCAATCAACGGATGGCCCTTAAATTATGAAAGATGTGTGTCACACACACACACACACACACACACACTCACGTATACAACAAATATTATAGCAGAAAAGGAAATAGAAGAAGCCTTCCCACCAGAGTAGGGAAAAGCACTATTTTTGTCAGAGTGGGGACTAGGAATGTGAGACAGGACATGCCCAATGTTAAGAACATGCTGGAAATTTTGAGTACCACTACATGCACATGAACTGCGCCAATTAAAAATTTAAAAGCCAACAATCCCCTTGAAATCATTAGTAAGTCAAACCATTAAAAATATTTTTGATAGTTTATTTTCATTTATTATTTGAAAGAGAGAGAGAGAGATTGGGAGAGAGAGAAAGAAAGAAAGAAAGAAAGAACGAACGAACGAATGAAAGAAGGAAAGAAACACAGACAGACTATGGGCAAACCAGTCCCTCTAGCCACTGCAAACAAACTCCAGATGCATGCGTCACCTTGTGTATCTGTTTTACATGGGTCCTGAGGAATTGAACCTGGGTCCTTTGGCTTTGCAGGCAAGCACCTTAACTGCTAAGCCATCTTCCCAGCCCAACCAAAGCATTTTTAAATATCAAATTTAGTTCAAAAAATGTTTAAAGAACAAAAATAACACAAATTCCAAATAAAGGCAGATTTTAGCACTAGTGAGTTCTCTAACTCTGATTGTACTTTAATATTCTTTGTCCTGACTACTAAGCTTTCAGATGCTTCCCTGAGCTTTTCACCTAATGTATGTTCCTAATTTACCTACTCCTAGCTCTGCAGTTCTTGTCAACAATATTCTTATTTATTTATTTATTTATTTATTTTTTTGAGGTAGGGTCTCACTCTAGTCCAGGCTGGCCTGGAATTCACTATGTAGTCTCAGGGTGGCCTTGAACTCACGGTGATCCTCCTACCTCTGCCTCTCGAGTGCTAGGATTAAAGGCGTGCGCCACCACGCCTGGCTTTTGTCAACCATATTCTTAGAGTTTGGTCACTGTAACATGAAAAAAAGAAAAGATAGGAAAATAATGAGGCAAGAATATTGTAGACTTAGAAGCAAATCTGTTCTTTCTAGCTCAGGCTGCAGAGAGGCAGTTGCAGATGCAGACTTCTACAGCTCTGCTTTTGCCGAGTCACCTAACCTTTCTGCTGGAAAATAGGGATGATAAGAAGTGACTGCCTCCAAGAGTGGCTGTGACCATGAAGTAAGTTGATGTGTGTAAGGTGCTCAGATGCCTGGCAAAGAGCTAGTACGAAACAGTGTCTTACGTTACACTCATCTTCCCGGACATTCCAAGAAAAACAGTTGCAAAAAGTAATAGAACCTGCCAGACATGGTGGCTCACACTTGTAAGCTCAGCACTGAGGAGGAGGCAGGAAGATTGCCATGGGTTCAAATTCAATATGGGCTACAGAGTAAGACTCTGTAAAAATAACAATAATAATAATTTTTGCCAGGGTGTGGTGGTACACGCCTTTTATCCCAGCACTCGGGAGGCAGAGGAAGGAGGATCACAGTGAGACTGAGGCCAGCCAGAGACTACATAGTGAATTTTAGGTCACCCTGGGCTACAGTAAGACCCTGCCTTGAAATCAAAAACAAAACAAAAATTAATTAATTTAAAAATGTTAAGGATATAGCTCAGTGGTAAAGCACTTATCTAGCTATCATGCATGAGACCTTGAGCTTAGTCCCTGGCACAAAGGTTTAAAATTTTTCAGTAAACAAAACTTTACTATATAAGCTTTACTATACCACCATCGATGTCCAGTTAGTAAAGATAACATAACACAATCTGCTTTTATGTAGCAGTTGGTACCCTGAGTACCTTTTGTGGTGCTGGCCATCAAACTGTAGCTACTTACCTTCTCCTTGTTGGGGCAAAACACCCAACCAGAAGCAGTTTCTGGAAGGAAAAGGTTTACTGCAGCTTAAAGCTTTGAGGTAAAATTTCTTCATGGTGGGGAAAGCACGGCAGGAGCAGACAGCTCATGTCACATTGTCACATCAGCAGGAAGAACGTAGAGAGGCTGGCTAAGTGTGACGAGCAGGGCTGGGCTATCTCACCACAAGGTGACCTCACTGACGCATTTCCTCCAGCAAGGCTCCACCTCCCAAAGGCTCCACCATCGGGGACTAAGTGTGAAGATCAATTACAAACACAGAAGGCCTTTTCCATTCAAACCACCACACAAACCCAGGACCTTTGTATACTAGGCAAGGGCTCTACCACTGAGCTATATCCCCAGCTCCATACCAGCATATATTTAACAGGACACATATAAGAGGTCTATGTAAAAACTATACTTTCCTTGACTAAAGTGAAGAAAAACCTTGCCCTAAATGAGTGACTTTTTTATGGAAATGCTTAATACTGTAAAGAGAAAATAGGCTTCACCTACTTTAATCTATATCCCATATAATCCCAATCAAAATGACAACGGAAGTGTGTGATCAATTTTGATTGATCTTAAAATTTACCTATCGGACATGGATAGTCAAGAAAACCCTATGCTGCCAGATATCAAATATATTATAAATTTATGGTAATTAAAACAGAGTAGTGAGGGCCCAGCAACAGTGTAGCTAAAAAGAGACTCAGAAACATTTATGTATGGAAATCATCTGTTAGCTAGGGGAATTCATATATGCTGGACTTAGCTTTAGTCAATAAGAAAAGGATGAACAGTCAACGTATAGCAGTGAGAAAATTTTCTCTCCTTTGGCAAGAAGAATAAATTAGTTCCTCATTTTATGCAATACTCTGAAATGAATACCTAATGACTTACAGGCCTAGATGGTTAAGGTTCTCTGGAGAAACAGGATAGATAAAATGAATATGTATTTTGCAGGAGGTTGATTAGATTGGCTTACGGGACATGGGCTGTGCAATCCAATAATAGCTGGAGAGTCAGAGAAGCGGGCAGCTGCCCAGTCCACGGGGCTGGGTGCCACAGCAGTCCCACTCCTGCTGAAAGCCTGGAGGACTCCTGCTCACATGGAAGGCTGGTGAGGCTGGGTTGCAATGTCTGTGAGGGATGGCAGCAGCGGGGCAGACACAAGCACCAGGGAGCAGTATGGGCAGCCAGGCAACACCGAAAGGGCCTCTCACTTTGGGCAAAGGTCCTTCCTGACCCAGTGAAGTTGAAAATAGAAATTAAACACACCACAACATGGAATTAGTAAAACACAAGACGATTTAGTTTACACCAATGTATGGGACATGTATAGATGTATAAAAATGTACAAAAATAATGTATAAAAATTTCTTTAGAAATGTATGTTAAATTAATGAATAAATATTTCTAGAAGGAATGTTTTTCAAAATAAAATACCAACCCCCAAAGCCATAACAATGAAACTTGCCCATCAAATACAATTCCATGGTTAAAAAGAATGAAGAGCTATATAAATTGAAGTGGAAATTGTTAAAGATATGCTGAGCCAGGTGTGGTGGCACATGCCTTTAATCCCGGAACTTGGGAGGCAGAGGTAAGAGAATTGCCATGAGTTCAAGGCCAGCCTAAGACTACATAGTGAATTCCAGGTCAACATGGACTAGAGCAAGACCCTACCTCAAACAAAACAAAACAAAAAGAAATGTTGAAAGTGAGCAAAAAATACATCATAGCCAGTCATGGTGGCTCATGCCTTTAATCGCAGCACTTGGGAGGCAGAGATAGGAGGATCACCCTGAATTCGAGGCTACCCTGAGACTACATAGTGAATTCCAGGTCAGCCTGGGCTAGACGAGCCTCTACCTCAAAAAACAAAAACAAACAAACCAACAAAAAAAAAACATCATAAAAGTACATATTTTTGGGCTGGAGAGATGGCTCAGTGGTGAAGGCATTGACCTGCAAAGCCAAAGGACCCAGGTTCAGCTCCCTAGGACCCACATAAAGCCAGATGCATGCATCTGGTATTCCTTTGTAGTGGCTAAAGGCCCATCATGCCCATGCTATCTGCCTCTTTCTCTCTCTTTCTCAAATAAACAAATAAATACTTTTTTGGGGTGGGGGTTTGAGGTAGGGTCTCACTCTGGTCCAGGCTGACCTGGAATTTACTATGTAGTCTCAGGGTGGCCTTGAACTCTTGGCGATCCTCCTACCTCTGCCTCCCAAGTGCTGGGATTAAAGGTGTGCGCTACCACGCCCGGCTTAATAAATACATTTTTAAGGTACATATTTTTGTCTGTTTTGCTGAGTGGCTAGGACAGTGCTGCCAACACAGAGTGGCTCAGAAGTGTTTGCTGGGGCAGGGAGGCTCTCAATGGACACCGTGCTTGTCATGCATGCGTGAGGACTGGAGTTCGGATCCCCGCGTCCTTGCACATGCCAGGTAGGTGGGTGTGTAATCCTGGTACTAGGGAGGAGACAGGGTATCCTGAAAGGTGCCTTGCTAGACTAGCCACATCAGTGAGCCCTGAGTTCAAGTGAGACACCTTGCTTCAGCAAACATGGAAGGTGAAGAGTGATCAAGGAAGACACCGGCTGGGTATGGTGGCACACACCTTGATCCCAGCACTCAGGAGGCAGAGGTAGGGCGATCACCATGAATTTAAGGCCAGCCTGGGACTACAGAGTGAGTGCCAGGTCAGACTGGGCTAGAGTGAGACCCTACCATGAAACAAACGATCAAAAAATGAAGAAAAAAGAAAGACACGATATATCAACCTATGGCCTCCACACACATGCTCACATATGTGCACATGCACTTTCACACACAATGCACCCATATGTGAGAAAACATACATGCATGCACTCATACACACATATAAACACACAGAAAAGTATTTGCTGAATAGAATACGTAATATTACGTTTTTACTTTTGCTTGTGTGTTTGTGTTTATGTAAATGATATTATGTGATGTGTGTATGTGTGTGATATGTGTGTAGTGTGTGTGTATGGTGTATGCATGTGTATATTCCACTATCTGCATGTGTGGTACCCTGGTGGCAGGGTGCCCTTGCTTGTGGTCACGGAAGAATGTCAAGTGTCCAGCTCCATGGCTCTTCCGCCCACCCTTACTTGTGCTGGAGTCTTTTACTGATCCTCGAGCTTGCTGCTGTTTTGCTAGTTGTGGTGATTCCTGGGTCTCTGCTCCCCTACAAGCCTGGGGCTACAGATGGGCATGGCTATGCCCATCCATTCATGTGGGTCCCGGAGATTGAACCTGAACAGTCTTTCAGACCCTCACGCTTGCACAGAAAGTGCTCTGAACCGCTGACCCTCGCTCCTGTCTGGATCCCATTTATTGAAAGAAATCTCAGCAAACTATAAAATCTTTCTCCCAGCCAGGTGTGGTGGCCCATCGCTTTAGTCCCAGCACTCTGGTAGGAGGACAGCCATGAGTTCAAGGCTAGCCTGGGCTACAGAGTAAGTTTCAGGTCAGCCTGGGTTAGAGCGAGATCCTGTTTCAAAACAACATAAATATTTTACTCACAAAAGTATCTTAACCCCAGGTTTTGTGTAGTATATGGAAAGACAATACTGGCTGGAAAGTCCTCTGATCTCTTATAGGCCTACGGCTTTGAGCAAGTGACTTACCTTCTCTAAGAGTCATGCCGCTGGTCAGCTATGATAATTTACCTCCTGACCACACAGGGGAAAGGCAAAAGGAAGCCAAGCGTCCATCACTCAGGGATTCTGGCATCCCCAGTGTTCCTGATACCCAGGAGGGTCTCTGTCCTAGTATTCTCCGTCTCTCTGGCAGCCTAAGGGCTCTTTGCTATGAGACTGGAAAGACCGTGGTGGGGTTGGTACTTCTGAGATGCGGAGGAGCTTCACTGGACTCCTCTACAGTGCCTTCGCAGGGCAGTGGTCTCTAAAGAGAGCCCCGACTGTCTTCGTCTTGGCCTTCTCTTTTCCCCACCATTTAGGAAAGGCTAGAATAGAGGATTCGTCATTCCTACATATCTCCTAAGTACTCACCAGGAACCAACACTAGAAATACAATATGTACACATTCTCCGCTTTCACGGAGTTTCCAGTTGTCTGATGCAGACTGAAGATTTAACAGGCAGGAACAATAAAGTGTGTTCAAGACTAGGATGAGACAGTGAGGCAGGAAGCGGTAAGAAGACCTGCGGGGTTTGGAGTCAGGAAGTTGCTAAAAAAGACAAGGCGGGGCTTTAGGAGAGAGGAGGAAGCTCCGGGTAGAGACAGGCGGGACGTTTCGTTTTAATGTTTTCTTCTATCGGTGCACAATCAGGCAACATGTAGGAGGGAAAAAAATCAGAGAGACAGTGCAAAGGGCATCAGACGCTGACAAGACTGTAGGAAGAGAGTCGTGAGAGGCAAGGACCCGCCGCCGGCTTTTGGTTCCCCACTGCAGCCACTGTGGTCCTTCCAGCAGGAGTCAGCTGTAACCCAGCTTAGGAAAGGGCCACGCCGATCCCAGGTGCGGCAGCGGGGAAGGTGGTGGTGGGACGGGGGATGCTTCAGAACGCCAGGCCACCGCCCGGAGAGGATGGCGAGGCTCACGTCTTCCCTTCCTTCTACGCGGAGGAAGCCAGGGCACCTCACTGGCGAATGTTAAGGTAGCTCCGAACCTGGAAGGTGAAGGGCGTGTGGTAGGGAGCCCCGGGCTTCTGGCCCCTGTAATAAAGGAGGGAGGAAGGAACCACTGAATAGCAGCACCTCGTGGGATTTTGCTTGAGTTTCTCTAGGCCAATCCTTTTGTGTGTAATATATATGTCTATATATATATTAAAACTAAGCCGAGCGTGGTGGCGCACGCCTTTAATCCCAGCACTCGGGAGGCAGAGGTAGGAGGATCGCCATGAGTTCGAGGCCACCCTGAGACTCCATAGTGAATTCCAGGTCAGCCTGGGCTAGAGTGAGACCCTACCTTGAAAAACCAAAAAAAAAAAAAGATATATAGACCCTTAAAAAAAAAAAAAAACCCTCTTTGCTGCTGGCAGTTGAATATACTAGGGTGTTATGTGTGGAGGCAAGTGCTCTAACAGTGGGGTTACATCCCCAACCCTTGTCCTTGTTTCTTAAGCTTGTGACACTACCTCACCACAAGACAAATTTCACATGCCACACTCTTGATTGCCCCTCAAATGAATGTTTACCAGTTAAGCTTCTGGGAAAATTTGGATCTTCGCAAGCTGCTGACAAGAACAGTGACAGTAACAGAAAGATCTCAACTGGGCTGGAGAGGTGGCTTAGCGGTTAAGCGCTTGCCCGTGAAGCCTAAGGACCCGGGTTTGAGGCTCGATTCCCTAGTACGCATGTAAGCCAGATGCACAAGGGGGGGCGCATGCCTCTGGAGTTCGTTCACGGTGGCTGGAGGCCCTGGTGCACCCATTCTCTCTTTCTCTCTCTGCCTATTTATCTCTCTGTCTGTCGCTCTCAAATAAATAAATAAAAATAAACAAAAATATTAAAAAAGGAAGATCTCAATTAATAACTGTTCACAGGGAACCAGAGAACTCTGGAGTTTGAAGTATCCTCAGACATCCAGTCCTTTTGCATGCACGCGTGCACACACACACACACACACACACACACATGAGAGTCTGGGAATTTCCCATGATTCCTTAGTTCTGTGAAAAATTGCTTGGCAAGGTCTTCTAGGAAGTTCTTCCTTCTTCAGGTCAGGAAAACCTCTCCTGCCAAACCTAGCACAGTGTTAGGTACATGATAAATAGTCACGTATGGCTCTAGTATTGGTAGATGGGCAGTAATAAGGAAAATCAATCTCTCTCTGTGTAGCATGTGCTGTGAACTGCATATTAGCTGGCCCCATGCCTATGGCTAGCTTCATTTCATTCATTCATTGAGTAACTTTGTGACAGTTTGGTCGGTGAGAGGCAGGCGGAAGCCTGGATGGGATTCTAAGGGTGCAGGTGTCTGGTCTTCCTTTCTCCGCCTGGAGGGTGACAGTGCTGGCTGCACTGATGTCAGCCTTCCTGTCCCCATAGAAGAAAGTCCAGAAACATGCAGCTGTTGACCCCTATCCTGCTGCGTGAGGAGCTATGACCAGCGCCATCTACCTCTGCTTTCCGGTGATGCCAGACAAACAGGTCTGTTGTCACTGACTTCTGTGACTTGCTCTCAAGAGCTCTTCTAGTATATCCTTTATTATAGCTCCAGGGGCTTTTTAAAAAAACTTTTATTTATTTATTTGAGAGCGACAGACACAGAGAGAGAGGGAGACAGAGAGAGAGAGAGACAGACAGAGAGAGAGAGAATGGGAGCGCCAGGGCCTCCAGCCACTGCAAATGAACTCCAGACGCGTGTGCCCCCTTGTGCATCTGGCTAACGTGGGTCCTGGGGAATCGAGCCTCGAACCGGGGTCCTTAGGCTTCACAGGCAAGCGCTTAACCGCTAAGCCATCTCTCCAGCCCATCTTTTTAAATGTATATAGTAGTATGTAAGTGTGTGTGTGCTGTATCTGTATGCATGTTCACGTGTGTGAGTGCAGGTGTGCGTGTGTCACGGTGCATGTGTGTGAGTGCAGGTGTGCTGTGTCACAGTGCATGTGTGTGAGTGCAGGTGTGCTGTGTCACGGTGCATGTGTGTGAGTGCAGGTGTGCGTGTGTCAAGGTGCATGTGTGTGAGTGCAGGTGTGCTGTGTCACGGTGCATGTGTGTGAGTGCAGGTGTGCTGTGTCACGGTGCATGTGTGTGAGTGCAGGTGTGCGTGTGTCACGGTGCATGTGTGTGAGTGCAGGTGTGCTGTGTCACGGTGCATGTGTGTGAGTGCAGGTGTGCTGTGTCACGGTGCATGTGTGTGAGTGCAGGTGTGCTGTGTCACAGTGCATGTGTGTGAGTGCAGGTGTGCTGTGTCACGGTGCATGTGTGTGAGTGCAGGTGTGCTGTGTCACGGTGCATGTGTGTGAGTGCAGGTGTGCGTGTGTCACGGTGCATGTGTGTGAGTGCAGGTGTGCTGTGTCACAGTGCATGTGTGTGAGTGCAGGTGTGCTGTGTCACGGTGCATGTGTGTGAGTGCAGGTGTGCGTGTGTCACGGTGCATGTGTGTGAGTGCAGGTGTGCTGTGTCACGGTGCATGTGTGTGAGTGCAGGTGTGCTGTGTCACGGTGCATGTGTGTGAGTGCAGGTGTGCGTGTGTCACGGTGCATGTGTGTGAGTGCAGGTGTGCTGTGTCACGGTGCATGTGTGTGAGTGCAGGTGTGCGTGTGTCACGGTGCATGTGTGTGAGTGCAGGTGTGCTGTGTCACGGTGCATGTGTGTGAGTGCAGGTGTGCTGTGTCACGGTGCATGTGTGTGAGTGCAGGTGTGCGTGTGTCACGGTGCATGTGTGTGAGTGCAGGTGTGCTGTGTCACGGTGCATGTGTGTGAGTGCAGGTGTGCTGTGTCACGGTGCATGTGTGTGAGTGCAGGTGTGCTGTGTCACGGTGCATGTGTGTGAGTGCAGGTGTGCGTGTGTCACGGTGCATGTGTGTGAGTGCAGGTGTGCTGTGTCACGGTGCATGTGTGTGAGTGCAGGTGTGCTGTGTCACGGTGCATGTGTGTGAGTGCAGGTGTGCGTGTGTCACGGTGCATGTGTGTGAGTGCAGGTGTGCGTGTGTCACGGTGCATGTGTGTGAGTGCAGGTGTGCTGTGTCACGGTGCATGTGTGTGAGTGCAGATGTGCGTGTGTCACGGTGCATGTGTGTGAGTGCAGGTGTGCGTGTGTCACGGTGCATGTGTGTGAGTGCAGGTGTGCTGTGTCACGGTGCATGTGTGCTCAGAGAACAACTTTTTGTGTTGACCCTTGTCTTGCATCTTGCTTAAGGCAGGGTCTCTTATTGTCCATTACTCCATTCTCAGGCCAGCAGGCCAACGAGCTTCTGGGGGATTCTCCTGCCTCCACTTCCCTTCTCATCGCAGGTGAGCTGGGATTACAGGGGTCTGCTGTGGAATTTGGCTTTGCGTGGGTTCTGGGGGTTCGAATTCAGACACTCATGCTTGCACAGCTAGCGCTCTACCCACTGAGCCACCTCCTCAGCCCCTGCAGGATCTTTCTAAGACCACTGCCCAGACCAGGAAGGACATCTATGAGGAACAATTATGGCAAAGTCGGACACCACTCCATAGTAGTTATACACTTAGTTTTGTAACATTTTCTTGTCACCAAGTTAATAAATTTGAGTTGAATTGTTATTCAATGACACCTCATCAGTCAGTATGTTTAGTGATCTGGGTTTCCTTGTGCCGGGTTCCAGATGAACAGTCTGCTCAGGAATCTCAGGTGAGAGCTTAGGAGAGGCGTGTGTTTGAGTGGTGGAGTCACTGACATTATGCAAGACTCCGCATTGCTGGGCATGGAGGTGCCAGTAATCACATCACTTGGGAGACGGAGGCAGGAGGACTGCTGTGAGTTTTAGGCTAGCTTAAGCTGCATAGTGAGTGAGTTCCAGGCCAGCCTGGGGTACACAGTGAAGCCTTGCTTCTAAACAATAAAAATGAGTACTGTTATTTTTCTGTAACTGGCGAGTGTCTGGTCTGGAGGGAGCCAGGGAATAAACCGGTTCTTCCACCAAGGAAATCTCCATTGTTCAGAGGTCAACATGGCATAGTAAATTTCCAGACCCTTCGTGAATTCAAATCCTGGGATGATGGTTACCCACTGAACATCTCTGTTTTGGTGTTCTCATCCATAAAATGTCCACGGTTGCTGGGAGGTTTAGATCAGTCAAGAGCAGGCAAGGTTCCAGGTCACTGGCCGCCCGTGGTTGAAACCATTAGTAGTGATGCAATAGCCAGTGACGTCCCAGGTCCCCCAGTGCTGTTCTCTGTCAGATATTCACTCAGACATTTAAAATATATAAATTTATTTTCTTGGAACACTGAATGTATACTTTACTCTTTATTATTATTATTTTTCTGACCAATGATCTAGAATTAACCCAGAAGTTTTGCCCAGCCAAAGTGAATTTATTCAACCTTTGAAAGGAAGGGAGAAGCACCCACGTCTTACAAGTCCATAAGTATGCATGATATGACATTTTAAAAAACTGGTGTGGTTGTTTTCTAAAAGGTGATGATTGTACACAAAATGCTGAGCAAAAAGTATATTTTATCTGGCTTTTTATATCACAGTACCTGCGCATGTCAAATTTGACTTATGTGTATAATTTTATATAAACAACTATGGGAAGGTCTGTATTAAAATAATAATAGCAGGCTGGAGAGATGCTTAGTGGTTAAGGGTGTTTGCTTGCAAAGCAAGTTGGCCTGGGTTCATTCCCCAGCACCCTTGCAAAGCTGGATACAAAAAGTGGTGCATATATCTGGAGTTTGCAGTGGCAAGATACCCTGGTGCATGCACGCATGTACACACACACTCACACACCACATGCATGCAGAGACAAAAATAAAATATTTTAAAATGACAATAATAATCATAGAGAAAAGACTAGTACAGAGTAACCATATTCTGAATTAACAAACACTCAGAACACAATTAAGGCAGGGGCTACAGACATACCTCCATGTAAAACTCTCAGTGTAACATAATATACCATCTCCATTACAGAAACATTGGGTGAATGAAACATTTGACTGTAGATTTTTAAAAATTGTGAGTCTGTTTGTTTTGAGACATGGTTTCATGTATTCTAGGCTAGCTTTGAATTCACAATCTTCCTGCCTCTATTTCTCAAAGTGGGACTTTATAGACATGCAACCTGTGTTGGTTCAAGGTTCTTTATTTGTGTGTTTGTTTGTTTTGGTTTTTCAAGGTAGGGTCCTACTCTAGCCCTGGATGATCTGGAATTCCCTATGTAATCCCAGAGTGGTCTTGAACTCATGGCAATCGTCTTACCTCTGCCTCCCAGTGCTGGGATTAAAGGCATGCACCACCACACCCCAGCTCTGGTTCAAGGTTTCTGTTGTTGTTTGTTCTTTGTTTTGTTTGAAGGAATTTAGATTATAAAACAAAAAATGTAAAGCATGTCTGCATAACCACATGCATTCATTGATCAGAGCTTTACCCTTTTACAAGCATCTAATTAATTATCCCGAAAGTCCTCTCTAAAACTGCAGGCTGAGAGATGGACTGAATCCCTCCTACCTTGTCATGCCCCAGCCTCAGTGGCTCTTTGTTCTCTAAAGGCAGGCTCATCTCACAGGTGGTAGCGCCATCTTGCTTCCAGACCTGCACAGAAGGCATTTCCATGACTTGCGCTCATGCTAATTAGCACATCCTTGCCAACTGTCGACCCTATTCAAATAGCTTCAGCATAACATGATGCTTGCCAGCTAACATGGTGTTTAGAAAGAGTGAGACTGCAGAGTTAACTTCACAACTGAAAACCTCAGAAAGGGACATGGGTTTTTCTGTACTGCTGCCTAACCATCTTCAGCATGCCAGCCGTTTTCTCTCAAAACCACAAGATGGCTGCCAGACCTCTGCTAATCACATCTTGAGCAAACATGTTCAAAGCCAGAAAAGAGACCTCTATATTCCATGTAATTCTTTTAAGAGCTAAAAAAACATCTTTTCCAGAAGCACCCCAAAAAGAGTTACCATTCAATTTCATTATTCAGAATTGAGTTATCTGTTTCTTCTTAAGTCTCGGCCTAGCAAGGAGAGTAAAGTTACTGTGATTGGCTGGATTATGAAGATTGATGTGCTAGGGTTGGGAACAGGGCCAAATTCAAGAGTCCGTGGGCTCACTGAGGAATGAACACAGAGACAAACACTGAAGCTTGCGGTGGGAAGCCAAAGGGGCTGGAAGATCATTTTCTATAAAGATATAGAAAAGTGAGGACAGGAGAGCTAAGTCTGTCTACACAGAGCCATCCATTCTGATAAAAGTGAAGACTCCATTGCTCTGAATGCTTCATGAAGCCTAGTATCAAAAAAGTCAGAGGGCTTAGTTGGGCCTTTGTTATACTTATGAGAACAATTCAATTTTAGTATGTCTAATTGTCAACAAATACAAACAGCGTGATGGTTCTTATCTCCCAGTTGAATTTACTTGTTTGAATTCAACACTGCCCACCCTACAAGAGCCGGTGTATGCAGGAGGTGGGTGACAGCTCTTTCTTTAAACAGCAGTGTTTAATCTCTGAACCATCATAAAAACTTTTTATGAATCTCCTCAAACTATGGGTTTCATCCTCACAAAAAGATCACACACATATGCTTTCATTCAAATTCCACATGATAGTCATTTGTGGGCTCGAGTTTTAGCCTCATATATGTGATTAGTAGCATAGAGGGTACAAAAACATCAGATTTTATATGAAAAAGTACATAAGACAAAATAGCAAAACCAGGGAATCTGATGGCCACTTGCTAAATGTATGATCTTATTTGAATCTTTTGAAGGCCTGGATTTTATTTACTTCTGTAAAATGGAGCTAGTAGATTTATTTCAAGAACCAAATGGATGATATATGATAGCTATAAATTATATAGTAGTTTATGAATGTTGGCTCAGAAATCTAATTGCCAATAAATCCAAGCAGCATGATGGTTCTTACCTCCAAATTGAATTTAATTATTTGAATTCAAGATAGTCCATCCCACCAAACCATACTTAAAGGGGTTTTAAAGATTCAAACAGTAGAAGTTTCTGTTCTCCGTAAGAAAGAATCTTCCTCAGTCTCACGAACTGAGCCTTGTGTAAGTTTTTAAAACTTGGTTGACAAGAGACACCAGCCTTCAGCTTGCGGGCAACACCACTCCTAGTAAGCGATGTCAAGACAAACCAGCAGGGCTGAGACAGAGTCTTCTAGATGCTCCTTCCCCTACTTTTCCCCTCTCTTGTCCCTCCTCAGTGCCCTCCTGCTGGCCCTGTGGCAGCCGTTTTACCCCTGGTCCCTTCCATGCACCCACCCTCAGTCCCTGCCAACTTTCTAGGCTGGGCTGGCAACTCCAGCTTTCTACCCGCAATCCCGCCTCTCGCCCTTCACCTCACGCTTTTTCCTGTCCTTGCTTTTTCTGATCTGAAATTCACAGAATGGCCCTCTGCTCAACTCTTCCCCAACATTTTTTTTTTCTGGCCTACATCTGGGATAAGGGAAAGTGTTCAATTCCCCACCTGTTCACGCTGCCTTCCTCTTAGGAGAGACTTCCAGTCATCGACCTGCTGGCTGTATTCTGTGCATGGAGCTTTTGGATTTGTCATCTCAGCTGCTGAGGACTGTAGAGAACTTCCTTTCTTTCACCCCTGCGTCTCTGGTGGAATTTGGATTTCATGTGTCCAACTCAAAAACATCATGTCACTCCTACTCACTTCTACTTGGTTTCCCAGTTATCCATCTTTCTTAATTTCCCCTTTCAGTTGTGACATTTTGGATTCAGTTCCTGAGGATATAAATGTAATTTCTGAGCTACAAAGCCTATCTGGGCTTGAGTCCTGTGGCTGCCCCTCACTAGCTTTTTCCTTCTAGTAGTTAGTGAGTGTTGAAGCATTCTTCTTTTTATTTATTTATTTATTTATTTATTTATTTTGATTTTTGAGGTAATGTCTCACTCTAGCCAAGGCTGACCTGGAATTTACTATTAATCTCAGGGTGGCCTTGAGCTCACAACGATCCTTCTACCTCTGCCTCCCGAGTGTTGGGATTAAAGGCATGTGCCACCACGCCCGGCTATTTATTTTTTTTAGGTATGTTTTGATGATGAAATGAGCTCATGGATAAAAAAGAGAAGAAAAAAATGACCACAAAAATATTAATTTTCTGAGGATCAAATGGTACTCTGGGGTGGACACCAGCTGGGCTCTGTGTGTGATTTTCGTTGCCCTCATGAAGGTGCAGTCAGTGGTGGTGTCACCATCCACATTGCGTCCACATGAGTGCCTTAAGTCTGAGAGGGCGAGTGGTTGGTCTGAGGTCGCACCTCACATAAAAGCTGAAGGACCAGGATTTGACCCAAGTCTGTTCGGTTCCAGATGTGGACTCTTGACCATCCATACACCATCCAAACCAAAGGAGCTTCGGTCAACCAGAAGCTGACGACATGTGGTAGCCACAGCCCAGGAAATTCAGTTCTGTGAGACCTGTGTGTGGTGGGCTGGAGCAGTGCCACTTGCCAAAAGTTTACTTGAGTTTCCAGAATTAAAGTTCATGCTCTTCACTAAGCATGGAACAGACATAGTAAATATCTTCCTGCAATAGAAGAAACCAATAGGACAGTGGGGAGTCAGTCTCTGACCTTCGTACCCCCCATGGGAACTTGGACAAGAGAACTGTCAGAGTGTGCGTAGCGCACAGCGCTGACTGCGTTGATGGTGGTTAGGCACCTACCCAATGCCAGGACTTTCCCAAGTTCTTTCTGTTCATCTTACGTGATCCCCACAGTAACCCTGGAGTGCAGGTGCTGTTCTCTTACTCTCTTTCTGTAGGTAAGGAGACATGGCACAAGGCAGTTTGGCCCAAAGTGGCATAAAGGGTAGAAGCCATGAAACCATATACTTAGCCACTCAATTGGCTTTTCCCTCCAATTTACAGGAATTCCATGATTAGTTCCTTGGATGGATGGTTAACCACATCTGAGCACTTCTTCACTAGTCTGCCCTAGATTTTTTCATACTCTAGATTTTTTTTTTTGTTTGAATGTGGGTTTTCAAGACCCTCCATCACAATGCCTATATTATAGGACATTCTCAATAAATACTTGTTTACTTGACTCTTCATAATTAAAACAGTGGTGTGAAAAGTCTTCCAAACAAGCAGGAATAAAGCAAGAAGCCACAGAGCATAGTGAGGCTGTGTGACTGGGAGTATCAGAGAAGATATGAGGGCAAAACCAAGCATGGGCCCTTCTAGTTTTCCTCTGCTGAGACCATTGAAACACAGACCATCCTCGGTGGCAGGAACTTGATTATTGACCTTGGCGTTGCTTTCTCCAGCTTTCTGTGCCAATGAAGTTATTAGAATTGAATTGAGAGAGGCAGATGCCCAAGGAGAGCAGAGACAAAGATGCTGAGCAGCGGAAGTCAGTGGCCTGCAGTGCTGAGCCCCTGCCAGAGGCTCCAGCAGCTCCTGGGAGGCTCCACCACGCACCAGGGAAGCTGCTCACCTGCTTCTGAAGGGACTTCCAGGTGGCTGTGGACTGGACCATGGGAGGAAGAAAAAGGGCACCCCGCCCATTACCAAGAGCCGCACAGGGCAGTACCCACTAGGATAAGCAACACTATGCTCATTTCACTGTGTCCCTAGCTTACGGAAAGAGAAGAGACAGAGAGGCTGGGTGGGAGACAGCAGTGTCATTCATATCTGCATGTGACAGCAAGAGAAAGTGGCTTAATAACACATAACCAGATTAATGGAATATTCCTTCTCTCCCCTGCCACAGTTGATCCTCTGGTGCCGTCACCCATAAAGTGGAAGGCAACCAGAGGAGTCGTGTTGCCAATTAACAAATTTACCCTCAAGCGTGCCAAAACCCATTCCATTAGGAGTGCAGAGATGGAGCCCTCTGACACTGCATTAGCAAGGAGGCTCTGGAAGCTGTTAAGAGTCTTGGCATCTCTTATCCACTGATGCTTTCTCAACCAGCTGCCTTCCCACCCTTCCCTGTGCTGACACTGTCATCCTTCGACCTGTATGCTCACCTACCTTGAAGCATCAAAGCTACCATCATGGGAATGATGATACCTCTGTGTGCATTAAAAATATTAATTACTTAAATGTGTGTGTGTGTGTGTGAGAGAGAGAGAGAGAGAGAGAGGTGGATGGATACGCCAGGACTCCTTGCCACTGCAAAGGAATTCCAGTTGTATTCACCACTTTGTGCATCTGGCTTTACATGTGTACTGGGGGATTAAACCTGGGCCAAACTCAACACTAGATCAGACTGCCAACAGGACTGCCATGGCTCAGGGAACATTGCAGAAGAGAGGGCAGAAAGATTGTAAGAGCCACAGAGTGGGTGGGAATTCGCTGAGGCACAGTGCCCTGCTACCCCACAGGGCCTGACTGAGGCCTTCGTGACCCCACAGTGAATATCACAACCCCACTGAGGAGGGTCTCCAGGTTAATAGGAGCAGGAGCAAGGGGATAAAAGAGAATAACCCATTATAATTATTATAAAATAAAAATTAATTTTAAAACCTGGGCCAGCAGGCTTTGCAAGCAAACACCTTTAACTGTGAGCCATCTCCCCAGCCCCGTCTATATGTATTTTGACATAATAATAGCTAACATGCATTGAGCACTCGCTCTGCAATGGGCACTCTGTGAAGTAGGCAGATTGCTGAGGTAATAACCTAAGAGGAGCACACCTAAGAACCCTGACACAGGAAGTCCTCTCACAAGCTTACGTTGTATACAAAGTCCATGGCTCTACTCATTTGCCCAGAGTTTTCAATCCACGTAAGACCTCCCAGTCAAAGCAATAGTGCTATAGTGTTAGATATGATCAGAAATCTCAATATCACCCAACACCTGAGGAGAATTGATAATCATGGGTGATAAACCCCAAGTGTGGCAGTTTAATCCAGGTGTCCCCCATAAACTTGGGTGTTCTGAATTCTAGGTCCCTAGTTGATGGCAATGTTGGAATTGGATCCTCCTGGAGCAGTGTATTGCTGGGGGTGGGCTTATGGGTGTATAGTCAGCTTCCCTTTGCCAGTGTTTGGCATAATCTCCTGTTGCTGTTGTCTACCTGATGTTGGCCAGGAGGTGATACCCATCCTCTGCTCATGCCATCATCTTCCCCTGCTACCATGGAACTTCCCTTTGAGTCTTTAAGCCAAAATACACATTCTCAGGCTGAAGAGATGGCTTAGTTGTTAAAGTACTTGTCTGCGAAGCCTAAGGATCCCAGTTCAATTCTCCAGGTCCCATGTAAGCCAGATGCACATGGTAGCACATGCATCTGGAGTTCGTTTGCAGTGGCTAGAGGCCCTGGTGTGCCCATTATCACTCACTCTCTCTCTGTCTGTAATAAATAAATAACTAAAATGATTTAAAAAAATACACATTCTCTCTCTCTCTCTCTCTTTCTCTTGTGCGTGCTTTTTTTTTTCTTTACACAAGCTGCTCTTGGTTGGGTGTTTTCTGCCAGCAATGCAAACCTGACTACAACAGCAAGACAACAACTAAACAAAAGCGTGGGGTGATGAGAAAACACAGGGCAAGGAGGGTTAAGGTGTACATGCATTACATCCATACTAGGTAACAAAATGTACTGTATCCAAGGAAAGAAAACATGACCAAACAAAACAGGAATCTTCAGAGGCCTAAAGGAACTTTTGGAAATTAACAGCATGACAACAAAAATAGAAAAACTCATTAGGGAGCCTCTCAGAAAATATAGTAAAAAGTCAAAGAGCTAGAAAGTTGAACAGAAAAAAGTAAAATTAGAACATTAATCTAAGAAAGCAAATGTCTAAATAATAGGAGTTCATAGAGAGAAGACAGAAAATTAGAGACAGACCCATAAGCAAAATGATTCTGGAAATGTTTCCAGAGGTGAAAGACAAATGTTTCAAGCTTTGAGTAATACATCAAATGCTCAGAATAACCAATGAAAATAGATCCACATTAAAGCACTTCACTGGAAATTTCCAAAAGGATGGGCATGGTCTATAAGAATCCTGAGAATGAGGGGTCACCTAAAAAGGATCAGGAAATGGGGATGGCTTTGGGCTTCTCAACAACATCACTATAGACAAAGAAAACAAGGACACTATAGTCCTAGTCCTGAAGGAAATGCTCCAACCTGGACTTCTATCCCTATCCAAACTATCAAACACTTACGAGGATAAAGACATTTCAATGCAGATGGCATCTCAAAAATTCATTTGCTGTGTCAGCTTTCTCAAGAAAGGGAAAGACAACACAAGAACATAAGTTCCAGAGAAGGAAGAAGAACGTGGTTCTCCCAGGAGGATATGGTACTCTAACCACAGAGGGCAACAGCCCAAACATCTACATCGGTCAGGAGATACGACACAACTTGAAGAAGCCCAGAGCCACCGACTCCTCTTTCCAGCCCGTGAGTGCCAGGCCCAGGCAAGCACGACCCACAGTTGCAGCATGTGCTTCTCTACCCTTCCTTTCCACATAGCTCAGCTTGTTTCACTGCCACAGAGTACTGTACTGTGACCCACTCCTAGGAAGGGAAGTAAGAGCAGGAGAACCTAGAGGCGGATTACACAAGGCAGTCCATTTCCCACGAGGGTTTTCATGTAGGGACGCCATAGGCACTCGCATGCCCTAAATAGTAAGGGAATCTGGAAGGAAAGGGCAATGGAAACTGCTGTAATCATCAACGCTATCTGCTTACAGCTTAGGTTTGACCACGCACAGCTTAGCATGTGATGGGAACTCAGCTTTTGCATGTCCATGTCCTGCTGTGGTGCAGATAGGCAGACATTAGACTTGAAGCTCAATGAGGGACAGACCTGGCTTGCTGTTTCCTGGGTAACATTAGAAAGAGAAGAGCTACTTTCTCTTGGCCAGAGGAAGAAAGTCCTCTGGTCCTGGGTGGAGCCTGTCTGTCAATCACTCACCTGGACAAGGACCACCCCTCACTGAGCATGCTGAAGAGGTGGGAGGAATGGTTATGGCCTCAATGAGACAGCGCTCTATGCCCTCAGAGGCCCCTCCCACAGTGCAGTGGCTCCCAGATCCTCACTGAGCCTTCCTGCTTTTCTGACTTCTAACTCAAAAAACATGTAATATTTCCTTTTCCCCCTGTCTTTTTCTTCTTTGGATGCCAGTCAAAATCCTAAGCATGCTTGCCTTCACACTTTGAGTCCTTCCCATGTTTTTTCAATAAATCTACTTTGCCTTACTCATGCCTCATCAGCCACGTGCCTAACGTTTTCATAGTTGTGAGGCAAAGTGGACAACAGGACAATCTGTAAGATGGCTACTCCCTCCTGAGTTATGCTCAGCTAAGGGTGACATTCACCTGATGGGCAGCTATCCCCAGAAAAGTTCTTCTGTACTGGACTGGTAGCTCTAGAGAAGTCCGTCCTGGGTTGCTCACTGTGCCCAAATCAGAACTTTAGACTATCTAGGCCTACAACTGAGATCAGTGGGTTCCCTGGGAAATCTTTGGTGTTTTCTTTCTAGCCAATATCATTCTTGACCATGTGCTAAGATTTTATCATCAGAAACATTATAAACAAGACCTGACCTATGCCTTCTTGTTTTCAAGAAATTCTTTGACTTTAAGCAATTTTGGTCCAATTTCTCTCTAGAGATATTTGGAAGAACAGATTTGTCAAACCCAGAAAATTTCTGTCACTTATCTTGCCCTCTAGGTAATGGTCTGGGTACACAGAAGGAATACATGAGGAATTTTAGAATAAAAATCTGCCGTTGTGGATCTGGAGTGATGGCTTAGCAGTTAAGGCACTTGCCTGCAAAGCCTAAGGACCCATGTTTGATTACTCAGTATCCACATAAGCCAGATGCACAAGGTGGCTTATGCATCTGGAGTTTGTATGCAGTGGCTGGAGGCTCTGGTACACCCATTCTCTCTCTCTCTCTCTGTCGGTCTCTGTCTTTTTTCACTCAAATAAATAAATAAATTTTTTAAAAATCTGCCCTTGTATGACCTGCTGTCTCTGCCCAGACAGAAAATAGCTGGTCCTTTCAAAGGATAACTCCTTTTTCCAAATATTTTTATTTATGTACTTATTGGAGACAGAGAGAGAAAGAGAGAAGACAGAGAGAGAAAGAGAGAAAGTAAGTATGGGCTCACCAGGGCCTCTTGCTACTGCAAACGATCTCCAGACACATGTGCCACTTTGTGCATTTGGCTTTACGTGGTTACTGGGGAGTTGAACCTTGGTCAGCAGGCTTTGTAAGTCAGCACCTTTAACTGTCAAGCCATCTCCCCAGCCCAGGACAGCTCCTTTTGCTAATGGTCATTTCACTTGGTTCTGCCATGCCTGGTAAAAGTTCAGTGGAGCATGGGAATTTTAAACTTTCTCTTAGCACTGCAGTCATGTGCAACCAAGTCTTCTAGACTAAGTTCACTGTGGGCAGAAGCCATGTCTGATGAGTTCTTACATCCTTCTACCTTCTACGTGCCTAACACAGAGTGGCCGTCTACTGTCTGCTTGTGGAGCAAGCAGGTGAGTGAACACGGGGGCTGATGTTATCTCCTAAGACATACAAGGTACACACATGACATTACACCTTGTGAATATGAGTGCCAGTGACAGAGCCTTTGAAAACACATAGTAATTTTAACTTTCAGAATTATTATTATTATTATTATTATTATTATTTTAAGATAGGGCTTCATTCTAGTTCAGGCTGACCTGGAACTCACTATATAGTCTCAGGGTGGCCTTGAACTCATGGTGATCCACCTCTGCCTTCCAAGTGCTGGGATTAAAGACCTGTAGTTTCAGATTTTTTTTTTTTTTGAGGTAGGGTCTCGCTGTAGCCCAGGCTGACCTGGAATTCACTATGGAGTCTCAGGATGGCCTCGAACTCAAGGCAATCCTCCTACCTCTACCTCCTGAGTGCTGGGATTAAAGGTGTGCACCACCATTCCCGGCTCAGAATTATTTTTTAAAGAGGTGTGCTTATATTTAATGTTCAAGAACTTAATCTTAGGCTAGAGAGGTAGCTCATTGGTTAAAGGTGCTTGCTTGCAAAGTCTGATAGCCTGGGTTCAATTCCTCAGTATCCATATAAAAGCCTGATACACAATTTGACCCATGAAGTTTGTTTGCAGGAGCCCTTGGCATGCTCTCTCTCTCTCAAATAATAATAAATAAATAAAATAATTGCTATTGAAAATACTTAACCTTAACCAAAATTAGCTCAACAAAAGGGGTTATACAAAATAAACCAGTAGAGAGGAGGGATGTGTTATTCCCCAAGCAATTGATATCATATTCATAGATTCTTCTGAAGTACTGAGGGCTCTTGAAAGCAGTTGTTCTCTTTGATGTTTTCAGTATTCTTCCTGGATTGCACCTTATTGAAAGGTCTCATAGAATTGGATTCTCACACCCTTGTGCACTTTTAAATTTGCACAGACACTTTTGGCAGACTTATTAAAATTGAACAAACATCTACCTCATGACCCCACAATAACATTTTCAGATACATACACACACACACACACACACACACATATATATCCAACAGAGTGGGTGCTGTGCCCTGCAGTGTATACAGCAAGGGATTCCTGTAAGCACTATCTGTAATAGCCCCAGACTGGGAAAATCCTGGTACCTATCAACAGGCAGGAATAGCAGTATGTTTATTTATTGAAAACTTCACAGCACTGGAAAAAGAACTTAACTAACTACTATATACAACAACATTGTTGTAAGAATAAAAGAGATTAGATTCAAACACACAAACATAAAAGCATATACCCTATGATCCCGCCTTGTAAGAAGGCCAAGAGCAAGATGATTTAGTGGTAGAAGCTAGAATGTCATTGTGTGTAGGGGAGTATTGACTGGGTAGGACTATGGGAGAGCCTTGAATTGTGTTGGGAATAGTCCATGCATTGGAGTGGTGGCTTGATGAGTGTGTACATATTGCAAAAACTCATTAAGCTGCATACTTGTATTCCTTACCGCAAAGGCTAACAATAGCACTATGGAACTTGGTTGGTTCTGTTAAAATGAGAGAAGTATGGATGAGAAGTATCTTGGGTTACCACAGAAACATTTAAGACAGACTTCCTTCTCTAGAGGAGACCTCAGATTAATTGCAAAGGACAAGACACACACTCCAGTGAGGATTCTGGAAAACAGCGTATGATGATGTGAGTGAGCTAGGTGAGTGGTCCAAGTGGATATTTTGGGTTGAGAAGGAGGAATAATAGGACAGGGAGGAAAAAAAATGGAGCACACCATACCTAAGCTGAGCTCCCAGCATCCTCGGCATGCTTATTCCACCTATCATTTTGTTTTCCAAAATTTCTTCCACAAGCTATTTTTCTTGGGTGAGTGGCATCAAGTCTCCGCTATTAAAATTCCCCCTTGGTGCACGGACGAAGTCCATCTTTCCCCTGCTAGATGGAACCACCGCTCTCTTGAGCCACCCCTGCCCCTCTGCACAACATCGTCCTCCGCTGGTCAGCTGCAGGCACTCGGATGCTATGTACAACAGCTTCTTCTTAGACCTTATGTTCCCTGGCCTCTGGCCCCTGAAACTCAGGAGCCACCCCTTTCTTCAAAACTTGTCCTTTCTTAGTGTTCTGGTAAGACTCTCCCTCCATCTCTGCTTGCTCTCCTCGGTGAGTTCCTGAGCCTCTGCCCTTGGCATTCTCTGGAGTAGCTCACCCTCATTGCCCGCTCTCATATCACTGTCAGGGCTGGAGTTGCTTATCTATTATCTCCATTGGATCAAACTCCCAAAAGGCATATCCATTCTCATATTCTAAGACCATGACTCAGATTTAATGCTCAAAAATTTATTGCATAAAGAGTAAATGTTCATTCCTTGAATGTATGAACTTCTTTGCCTTAAAGAGATATATCACAGTGGCTAGGCATGTCACTGGGTGGCAGAGTGCTTGCCTAGCATGTCCAAGGCCCTGAGTTAAATCCCCAGCTCCCCCCCCCCCCACACACACACACAACAGACCACTCAACACTGCATTTCCAGCACAGTCACTGCTCTGTTTCCTGGTCTAGCTGCTAATCCACAGAGCTACTCAAGGCAGAAGCTGCAATCAGTGCAGAGCCTAGTGGCTCCCTTCCACGGTGAGCTTCTTGGAAGAGTGCTGCTGTCTTGGGAGGGAGGGAGCGAGGTCTCTTGCGAGTAAGGGGAGAGTACTGCTGTCTTAAGAGGATGCAGACTTTTGGGTTTTAGGCAGGAAAAACCCAGCTGTCTGGGAGGTCACCTCCTTGCTGAAAAGTCCTTTACTCTAGGAATGCAATACCCACTTTCTCTCCCCCGCAGCTCTGCTTACAAGTAATGGAAAATCACAGGGGTGTGAACCAAACAAGGGCATACCCCTGGCACATGATTCTCCACGGGCCAGAACCCAGAGGCTGTGGGCATCAATTTCTCTTTCTTTGAGCCCTGAAAAATGCTGAGTGACCTTCCTTGTGGCAATCTCAGAGGGTCATGGTGCACCCCACACAGAGGCCAGCCAAACATGAATTGCCTGGAACTTTTGTGCATATTTTCTATGGTCACATTCAATTCCCTCTTGACTAATTGGTTCTGTGAGCTTCATACTGGCTAGAGACAAAATAGCATTTCCTTTCACTGGACCTAAAAGTACTGCTGCTCAAATGTCACCTTCCTAAAACAAATGTGCTGGGATATGTGAGAAAAAGACTCATGCCCCCCACCCTGACTATAAGTACCCTTTGGACTTTGAAGACACCCTAACAGCCCTTCTCGGCCTTCAGCTGAAGTAAATAGATGGTGTCTGGAAGCTGGTTCTGAATATAATGAATAGTGAATGATGATTATGGATCTGAATCGTGAGAGCGCTGCCTTTAAATGGGGATTTAAATTCTGGCCATGAGTCTGAGATGTGAGAATTGACTAATAAATCATTACAAGTGCAGTGCTGTAATGTGAGGGAACAGATGAGTATGCTTAGGTCCCTCAGCAGAGGCGTGTGTGCTCTCTTGTGCCCAGGCCTTCTGTCTGGTGATGTTCCCCTCTGTGTACATGGCAGGGGGATGGTGGCACTTTGTCTAGTCTGGGACTCATGCTTGTGTAGGGACCATTTCTCTCCCCTTAGCAGGAGGGCAATGGTTAATCTTGTCAACGTGACTGGATTTAGAATCATCATGGAATGACACCATGGAATGTAGGAGGATGTTTCCACAGAGGTTTAACTGAGGAGGGAAAAATCTACCAGAATGTGGGTGGGACCACTCCCTGGATTGGGTCTGAATTTAATAAAAAGGAGAAAGAAAGCTAAATATTGATCTCTCTCTGCTTCCTGACTATGGATGTAACACGGATAGTTGCCTCCTGTTCCTGCCACCACGCCTTCCTTCCCCACCACGATAGAGTGTGTACTACCCTCAAGCTTCCACAAGTTGCTTCTTGTCAGGTATTTGGTCACAGCAATAAGAAAAGTGATTAAGATAAGATGGAAGGAGAAAAGGAAGAGATGAGACAAAGAGAGAAGCACTCCATTTTCCCAGCCAGTGTCTAGAGGAGGAAAGTAAGGCCCAAGGGCCTGGCTAACCGTCCACAGTGCTAAGAGCAAAAGTCTACATTTCAAGGCGACACGGTTGGACTTGTGCTAATGATGCCATCCAGGTCCCTCTGACCCATGGAGGCATCCTTCCTGCCCCTGCCTAGAGCAGTAGGGCTGTCTTCTCACTGCCGTGCCCAGAGTCCCTTGCTTTACAAGGTACCGCCCAAGCTGCCCAGTGCCCTTCCTTTCCTCTCCCTTCCCTTGTTTCCTTTCAGGAAGCACCCAGGCAAAATGACAACAGTGACTCATGGCTAGAAGAATAGTCTCAAGTGGGGGCTGCCTGAGTGGTGTGGCTGGACAGTGACACAGAAGAATGTCCCTGAGCTTCCCAAGGGCGTTTGTTGCCATTCCCTTCTGTAAGACAAAAGGCATAACCAAAGTGCAGAGGTGCAGGGAGAGGAAGGAGAGTGGGGGTGAGACCCTGGAACCTTCCAAGGTCAAAAGGAGGAACAAAGAGGCTTAGAGACTTGACAGTAGCTTTTGCTAGAACTATTTGCACTGTTAAGCAAACCCTATGCTTTTTGCTTGAATAGATGTCTTGGTTGAATAGATGAACTGAGCCTTTACATATGACAAGCATTCTTGCATCACTGGCCGGGATGCAGAGCCCTCATCCAGCTCCGACATGGTTAACCTGTGAAGGGTGTGAACAAGTCAAGCAGGGCTTTGTGAGACAGCTACGTTCTGTCCCGGGTGGTTCTGCCTTCTGCTAACTAACAGAAAACGTGTGTCACTCTCTGCTTCCTCTTTCTCCTCCTTGAGGCTCTCCCCATCCGAGCACATGACTAATAGCCAAGAGAGGGGACAGAAACAAGTAGCATCATCTATCAGACTTGTCCACTCTGCAGTCTCACATGCATCCCAATATAGCTATGCATGCAGCCCAGTACATTTGTAGATGACATCAGGCTGCACTGTCAACAGATTGGACATCCCTGATAATTGCTGGTGAGATGACCAGACAGATGCCACCTAGAGAGCTCTGACAGAATGTGCTTTAGCACTGTGCATTAAGAGTGTCTGTCCTAACCTTGGCTGGTGTGACAGGAGTATAGCAATTTCTGAGACAGGGAAGGGGACCTGGGTGTGGGCAGGCCAGTGGGCAAGGTCTGGGGCTTTGAATGGATGGCAGCCAACTCTTGGAAGGGTGCCACCTTCTAGTGTCTTGCTATGGGACTACTACTGTGGACCACACTGTATCCTGCCAAACATCCAGTGTTGACCCCTGATCCAAACATGACATACTTGGTGACAGGGCCTGGGAGGAGTTAACTAAAGCTGAATGGGGCCAAAATGATGTAGCCCTGATCCAGCAGGATGGGATGCCTCACCACAGGAGACAGAACTGGCTTCCTCCCTTTCTGCCGGCAAGGTCACAGACACAAGGCCGCTGTCTGCAAGCCAGGAAAAGAGCCTTCACCAGGAAATAAATTAGCCTCCACCTTTATCTTGAACTTCCCAGATTCTGTACTGGTGAGAAATAAATGCTTGGTGTTTAAGCTCCTCGGTCTCTGGCAGAGCCGACCCTCCATATCTACAGGTTCCACGTCAGCGGGTTCAACTAACTGCAGGTCAAGATTATTTGGGAACAGATTCCCATCTGTCCTGAACACACAGGGATATTTTCTTATGACTCCATAAACAATACCTTACAGCTGGTTACACAGCACTTCTATTCCATTAGGTGTCATAAGTAATCTAAAAAAGAATTAATTTATACAGGACCTCCATGGGTGCCATGGAAGCAGCTTGCTGTGTGACATAAAGAACTGAGGATCGTGGTATCCAAGGAGGGTCTGGAACCCATACTCCATAGACACAAGAGGCTGGTTCTCCCTTGTTGCAGCCTGGGAAGATTAGGACAACCACTGAGATTCAGTTGCTAAGTGATCAAGCCTACCCTCGTCTTCTCTTTGCTTCTAGGTGGGAATTTTCCAAGTCCTAGCAGCCACCCTGCCACAAGGGCACTTTAAGTGACCACTGCTGAAGAGTACTCCTGGCAGGCATTTCCAGGCTTGCCTCTCCCTGGTCACACCTCTGGGGAAGTCTGCAGCAATCTTCCAGAATTCAGGCCTACGCTGTGGTGCCCTGTGGGAGAAGGGGGTGCTCCGGAAACTGGAATTCATCTCACCTCAGCCCATTGTAGAGGGCAGCATCAGTGTAACAGCAATCCCCTCAGACAGTCAGATTCACAGAGTCACTGAAAACCCCTAGAAGAAAAAACAGCTCACAAGGAGTGCAGCGTTGATCTGAAGGCCCTAGGAAAATGCAGTCTCATGCAGGCCTTAAAGAACGCAATGTAAATAAACCTGCTTTACAAACCAAATGTAATTTATCAAAACACTGACAGCTGAAGTTCTTTCAACAGATGGTTGGTTGCTTAACAAAAATATGAAGTTTTAAAAAATACTTTTTGATTAAGTAATTTATTTATTTGCAAATAGAGAGACAGAGAAGAGAAACAGACAGAAAGAATGGGCATTCCAGAGCCTGTGGCTGCTGCAAATGAACTCCAGATGCATGTGCCGCTTTGTGTACCTGGCTTTACGTGGGTACTAGGTAGCACTAGCAGCCATCTCGTGGTCCTGGCATCTCCACTGCAACCCATGGTTCATCCTCATGGTTCCATCGGGTCTCCATGCAGGCATCCAGCAAACCTGCTTCACACTGTCCATGGCCATTTCCAAAATACAAGACCATGTTAAAAACTCAATGACCCTCTATTTCCTGTATTTCTTATACTCCACAATACCAGGTAGGGTGCCAATTTGTTAATCCAGGGGGGAATAAAGCAGACTTTGAAAAACAAGACATTCCTTGAGCACTCAGGCCCCTTCAAAAGAGTCTACATTATTCTTGTTGCCCCAGTGCACGTCAGCTGGCCCAATCTCAAAGGTTGTAATCTCTCAATTGCAGCTGAACAGGCAGCAGTTCACCCCAAAATTTCATTTTTTCTGTGCCATATTCCTCTGCTCACACTAGTTCATTTCTGTGCAAAGCAACTCTACACAACTTCTCAGAACATGGGCATAAAAGCAAGCTTCTCACACAAACTGCTAGCCCAGTCCAAGCAAAGCTCTTTCTCACCAGATCAAAGCCAAACCTCACAGTCCATAGTTCTTACTATATTCAGGTCTTTCAACTCTGACCCGAATAGTCCATCAAGCTGTACTTACAGCACTGCAAGGTGTCTCTTAGGCCACGGTTTCAAATCCCTCCACATCCTTTTGAAAATCAGCTCCAAAAGGCCAAAAGCCACACAGTCAGGTGTCTAGCAGCAATCCCACTCCTGGTACCACTTTACTGTTGCGGTCAGGTTCACATTGCTGGTAGAAATCACCCAACTAAGAGTAGCTTGTGGGAAAAAGAGGTTTATTTTGGCTTACAGGCTCAAGGGGAAGCTCCACGATGGCAGGGGAAAATGATGGCATGAGCAGAGGGTGGACATCACCCCCTGGCCAACATAAGGTGGACAGTAGCAACAGGAGAGTATGCCAAATACTGACAAGGGGAAACTGGCTATAACACCAATAAGCCCACCTCCAACAGTACACTGCCTCCTGGAGACTTTAATTCCCAAATCTCCATCAGCTGGGAACCTAGCATTCAGAACACCTAAGTTTATGGGGGACACCTGAATCAAACCACCAAATCCTTCTAGAGAGGAAGAAGAGAGAGGTATGGGAGGGTGATATATACTGGAAGCTCAATGGTTGCTCTTTCATGGCTCTAATGAGGCGGCCCCTCCATATCATTTGAACCCAGTAGTGTCCATTTTCAGCAACAGCCACAAGCATCTCTAACTACAGTCCATGGTGTATACAGGAGGCTTCTTCCCATTTGCTCTGGCCCCACCTCTGCCTCTGCTATAGGTCATGAACTTATTCTATTGCTATCCTGGCATTGAACCCAGAGAGGCTCTGTAACCCCGTGTGCACCAAGGGATCCACAAAGGCATATTCTCATCCCAGAAATGCCTCTGTGGAAATGTTTCTCTGTCTCCAGGAGAGTGCTATGGGGTTTGGCCTTCAAGCCCCTCATTTTCCTCTTGGATCCCAGATACACATAAGAATAAAGCTTGCTTACAGGCCTAGGACATTTCTGAGCTCCAGTGCCCACAAAATATCCTAGTACTGAGAATACAAGTCTGTCATTATGGTATTTTCAGAACCAAAGACTATATTTAAGGCTTCAGAAACATGCTTATTATAACCCTTTCCTGGATGCTCGTGCCAAAATCACTACACGAAGAGTCTTTTACAAGGAAATTTGCCAGGGAAGGCAGAATGTATCTGATCCCATTGGAAGTGTTTGGAGTTGGTGTCAAGCTGTAGCATCTACGAGAGAAGGAAGATTTTCCCAGGAGCGCTTTGGGGAAGAGGACCACGCTGCACAGCACAGGGGCCACTGGCCTCAGAGATTATTGTGGGATGGTATTTGTGGTGCTTAATTTTCATTGTCAACTTGGCTAGATTATAATCGCCTAGGAGACAAACCTCTGGGCATGTCTGTGCCTCCAAAGAGATTTAACTGTGTGGGGAAAGATCATCCCGAGTGCGGGTGGCACCATCCCATGGAGCTGAAAGCTGGGGAAAGCAAGCTGAGCATAAGCATCCCTCTTTCTCTGCCTCCTGGCTACCGAGTCCATGTTTCCAGGCACCTCACACTTCTGCTGCCATGCCTTCACCAGCGTGATGGACTGTACCCTCAAACCAGGAGCTGAATAAACCATTGCTTAAATTGTTTTTGTCAGCTATTTTGTGACAGCAGCAAGAAAAGTGACTAACGCACTCCTTGGAGTTGAGCACTGTGGCAATGCTGATGCACCCGCCGGGAGCGGACGACCATGGCGATGATAAGTCCTGCAGGGAAGAGCAGGGACCGCAGGCGCTGCTGCTTCAGAGCCCGGAGGAAGGCCCAGGCCTCTCGAGGGGGGAACAGCGAGGGCACGAGCAGATGCAGCAGAGGGGCAAGCCCAGCTCACAGCCTCCAAGAGAGACACGCCAGGTGGGAGGACAGTGGCACTGCCACCACAGCCAAACCCTCATTTTCTTATTTATTTATTCTATTATTGACAACTTCCATAATTACAGACAATAAACCATGACAATCCCTCCCCCCACTTTCCCCTTCACAACTCCACTCTCCATCATATCCCCTCCCTGTCTCAATCAGTCTTTCTTTTATTTGATGTCATCATCTTTTCCTCCTATTACGATGGTCTTGTGTAGGTAGCTGTCAGGCACTGTGAGGTCATGGATGTCCAGGCCATTTTGTGTCTGGAGGAGCACGTTGTAAGGAATCCTACCCTTCCTTTGGCTCTTACATTCTTTCTGCCACCTCTTCCCGCAATGGACCCTGAGCCTTGGAAGGTGTGTAGAGATGTTTCAGTACTGAGCTCTCCTCTGTCATTTCTTCTCAGCACTATGGTGCCTTTTGAGTCATCCCAGAGGTCACTGCCATCTGAAAAGTGAGACTAGCATTAATATATGAGTATAAATATTAACAGAAGCACTTACCAGGCAGTTTGGTGAGTACAACATGTGTATTTAGTCAGACACTAGCAGGCATTACACCCCTAGGGCTAATGACTTCCTCCGTCACAGGTTTTCAGTATCAGGCCTGTATTCCTTCCTGTGGAGTAAGCCTCCAGTCCAATTAGAGAGTGATTGGTTTCCCCCATAACAGACATTCCACTATTTCACCCATTGGCTCATTTATCCTGGCTGGGCAAACTTAAGGCTTGCAGTGTCCACTGTTGAGTATCTCCACTGGTGATTTCTCTCTCTCCCATTGACTGCATGCAGCAAAGCTTTCTCCAGCTTTCTGTCAGCTGCTCTACGTGGAGGAGGTTTTCAGCTCAGCTCCAACAAGATTTCTCAGTGACCTTGCAGCCCACGCATGTGGACTCTTCAGCAATACAGTTTCATCATCTATTCCTGGTGGGAAACCAAGAGCCTCAGCAATGGCCTATAATGTTGTGGGGCATCAGTGGCCTCCCTGGCCAGCAACTCACTGGAAAGTATCGCATTCCTGGCACTGACAATTTTCTAGTAACAATCTATGTAAGCCCCCATTTCCTAAAACCATTTTCTGATCCATTTCTACTACTTAGCAGTCAAAAATAAGCAGGCCATCTTGAATTTTTTCCTTTAAAGTTCCAACAATATATGAAAATGATCACACCCTTATCATTACTACCACCATGACCCATTACCACATTTTCGAAGAGGCACCATATCTTCTTTTTTTTTTTTAATTAAAAAAATGTTTTGTTGTTTATTTATTTATTTGAGAGCGACAGAGAGAAGGAGGCAGAGAGAGAGAGAGAGAATGGGTGTGCCAGAGCTTCCAGCCTCTGTAAATGAACTCCAGACGCGTGTGCCCCCTTGTGCATCTGGCTAATGTGGGTCCTGGGGAACTGAGCCTCAAACTGGGGTCCTTAGGCTTCTCAGGCAAGCACTTAACCACTAAGCCATCTCTCCAGCCCCCATATCTTCTTTTGATCATTTCACCTATACATAAGTATAGATATGTTGAGACAGGGTTTCATGTGCCCCAGGCTAGTCTCAAACTCACTATGTAGCCAAGGATGACCTTGAACTTTTGATCTCTTGCTCCTACCTACAGAGTTTTAGGATTACAGGCATGCACCATGCCCAGTTTTATGCAGTGCTGGGGTCAATCAAACCTAGGGCCCTGTGTTAAACAAGCACCCTGCCAACCAAGCTCCTTCTTTTGATTATTTGATTATTAAGGCACTATCTTCTATGATTGTGTCTGCAGAAAGGGAGATCATGAGAACCAGATCTTTTCTTTCTTTCTCTCTTTTTTTTTTGGTTTTTGTTTTTCAAGGTAGGGTCTCACTCTAGCCCAGGCTGACCTGGAATTCACTATGGAGTCTCAGGGTGGCCTCGAACTCACGGCGATCCTCCTACCTCTGCTGCAATTAAAGCATGTGCCACCATGTCCGACTCAGGAACCAGATCTTTTTTAAAAATATTTTTTTGTTATTTTTATTTATTTATTTATTTGAGAGCGACAGACAGAGAGAGAAAGAGGCAGATAGAGAGAGGGAGAGAGAATGGACGCGCCAGGGTCTCCAGCCACTGCAAACGAACTCCAGATGCGTGCGCCCCGTTGTGCATCTGGCTAACGTGGGTCCTGGGGAGTCGAGCCTCGAACCGGGGTCCTTAGGCTTCACAGGCAAGCCGTTAACTGGTTAACCGCTAAGCCATCTCTCCAGCCCAGGAACCAGATCTTGTTGAGGAGGACTGTTCTGGAAGAGGTAGACAGATAGAATGGGGAGAAATCAGCCATGGACTGAAAGACTTCATGCAGTTGCTAGCATTGGTGTGGTTTCAGTCCCGGGGCTGAGAGTCAGGTATACACAGATGCTTTCTGGTCTCACATAAATTTATCTCCTCCAAGATGCAGACACTAAAACAGAATCTGGAATGTAAGGGGTAGGTTGGGGTTCACAAAAGATAAAGGAGAGAGAGGTAGGAGGGGCTGGAGAGTTTTCAGCCACAGTGCAGTGTGGTCCCTGTGGGAGAGGACAGGAAGGGGCAGTAGGGTCCAGAGGGGCTCGGCTAGCCAGCAGCTTCTCTAGCAAAGCTCATCTTCTAGAGGAGCCCACACGGGGCAGGAACAGGCCAGGTGTTAATAAGCCTACTGTATATATTGGCTGAGGGTGGATGGGAGCTGCAAAATCATGGTGGATCCAAAGGGTAGCAGCTAGAGGCTCTCAGTTCACCACGTCATCTGAAGCAGGTCTCGGGGCGTGGGGCAGATCTGAGTTGAGTACTTCCAGGCTGACACAGCCTTCCTTCCAGGCAGTCTCAATTTAGACAGAGAGTCATGCATCACAGTTACATTCCAAGCCTGAGCACTAGCCCTTTGGGGTTAGCTGTCCTTTTGACATTCACTCAGCCACAGCCTGTGCTGGCAGGCAGAAGTCACTCATAGCTGCCTCCACAGGGAGGTTATCCTGAGTGACATGGGACCACCTGCCTGTCCAGTATAGCTGAGGAGTGGCTGACAAAATACAATGATATATAAGCTACAGGAGCAAGAAAGAAAGGTTTAATTAGACAATTGCTTACACAAAAAGGGTTAGGCAAGGTTGAAAGATAAAGGAATGTGGCTGCTGAGTTTATTAGATACACAAAAGGGGACACAATAAAATCCATCTCATTGGACTCCTGGATTCCTAGCATAGCTCTGTCAGTTATCAGCTCACAGAAGTTGTGAACCTCACATCCCAGTTTCTTTTTTCTTTTTCAATAAAACGCTATTTGCTGACCATGCTGGCCTCAGCTCCTGGGTTCACAAGCTCCTCCTGCTGCAGCCTCCTTAGTAGCTGGGACTACGGGTGTACAACACACCCAAGTTCAAGCCCCAGCTTCTTAGTCAGGAAAGCAGAGGCAGCAGTAGCTCCTGAAGACAGGATTGTAACAAGGGCCAGTGCATATTTATCAGAAGAGAGCACATGACCAGTAAGTGGTAACTATTTTTTTTTTAATGTTTTTTTTTTTTTTGTAGGCAGGGTCTCACTCTAGCTTGGGCTGACCTGGAATTCACTATGTAGTCTCAGGGTGACCTCAAACTCACGTTGATCCTCCTACCTCTGCCTCCCAAGTCCTGGGATTAAAGGTATGCACCACCACACTTGGCCTATGCTTAGCATAGGTATTTCTGGTATCCCAGAAAACACCTGTGCAAAGTTATCATAAGTGAGAGTAGCCAGTTCTGGGAGGGGCTGGTGGCTCTGTATGGCTGTATCATGCAGGTCCAATGAAGGTATAGTAGAAAGAAAACAAGATTGGGAAAAGAGGCCCTAATGAGTAAAAGGCCTGTGGTTGTGCAGGTCATTCATACCTTCGCTCTGGGCTTAGAGAAGAAAATAAATTATGTAACTTAGGGGAGAGCAAGATCAACAAGGGGATGAGGAGGCTGCAGGGAGAGAACAAGCCAAGGTAACCAGTTGGGTCTTTGTTGAAGAAAATGCCTGGTGACTGGCTGTGAATGACTGGGTGGAGGGGGCTGCAAGCCCCTGTAAAGTGACTCTCAGGCAGGGCAAAATGATCAAGGTTGGAATTTTGAGCCCAGAAGAGTTAAGTGCAGGCCCAGGACAGGCCATACAGCTCTCCAGCAGAAGCACATAAATGAATGTGGAGCTCAGACATGATGACGGAGGAATGTGGGAAGGGAGGCCATAGACCAAGAGTACTTCTGAGTAAATCTATTGGCACTAAGGTTAGAAGGACCATCCTTAGACCCATGACATTCATCCGGGCACTTCCTCTGCCAGTCTCCTCCTGAGGACAAGGAGGGGAGATGTTTACCCCATCACATATACAGATTCCACAAAAATAGCAAAAGAGTAAACAACCACCTATGTCCAATGAAGGGACTGAAAGAAAACACCACCCAGGACTGAAAAATAAAAATGAAGTCTAGTTAATCATACTGAGGGACGGATGTCCATATGCCCATAGAGAAGCCCCAAAGCTAGCAGGGCACCTTGTTTCTGGAGGTCATGTGGTACTGTGAAACAGATGACTCCCCCTTTCTTCCAATGGTACTCCAGACCCAGTCTGTAAAGCCATCTGTGGTGGGTTGAAAGTATAATGTTCCCATAGTCTTATGTTTGTTAATAGGCCTCATAGTTGATCCCAACTGGTGGAGCCTTTGGGAAGTGGAGCCTTGCTGGAGAAGGTGTGTCACTGAGGGCAGACCTTGGGGTTTATTAGTCCAGCCCACTGGGTGTTCAGAACCAGTTCACTCTTGTTTCTTCCTCTAGTTAATGTGATACGCTGCTGCCTGCTCTGCCATGCCTTCCCTGTTATAATAAACTTCCTCAAAACTTGAAGCTGAAATAAACCCTTTCTTCCCATAAACTGTTTCTGATTGGGTGTTTTCTCTCAGCAATGAGAAGGTAACTGTAATGCCCTCCTATTACTAAAGACACCCAATTGCTATGCTGCTGTAGCCTACTACCAGCACCCATCTCTCCTTGCCTCCCCTGATCTCACCTCAGAAAGCAAAGCCTAGGGCTGACCCTGCAGCAAAAACATAACCCTTAGGAAACATGTAGGCCCTCCTTCTGGGCCTCTGGAATGTTCTGCCTTGCTGAAAGCCAATGTGTGTGGAGGGGGAGTAGGAGCAAGTATCTGCAAGTTTATGTTTGATGGCCTTTGGGTAATTTTTGTTTTGTTATTTTTGTTTTGTTTTTAGAGGTAGGGTCTCGCTCTAGCCTAGGCTGACCTGGAATTCACTATGTAGTCTCAGGGTGGCTTTGAACTCATGGCAATCCTCCTACCTCTGCTTCCCGACTGATGGGATTAAAGGTGGGCGCCACCACACCCAGATCATTGGGTGATTTAGCATTGACAATATACATAACCTTTTCTTATTGAGGCAGGGTCTTAATCAAACCCAGGTTGATCTAGAACGCACTCTGTAGCCCAGGCTGGTTTCAAACTCACAGCAATCCTCCTACCTCAGCCCCCCCAAGTGCTGGGACTAAAGATATGCATCATCACACCTGGTAGCATGCATGCCCTAAAACCAGCATTGAGAACAGCAGTGTGCTCGCTCTGCAGTCATGCCACTGGGGCTCTTGAGGCCTGGTTTGTGATAAAGTAAAAGGAGGAACAACCGTAACCAGAAGTGTGGATGGGAGCCGGCCTCTGGACACTTGGCTGCGAACATGGCAGCCCACACTCTGAGAAATGCTTTCTCTTCTGGACTACATCTTCAAAGAAACATAGGCAAGTAGGACCACACTCCAGGGAGAATGGTCAGGGTGCTAAAATAATTCAAAAATAAGTCACATGAGAACTTTGACAGGAACTGGAGCTATTTAGTTCTCGAAGAAAAGAAAACCATATTCTATTATCTAGTAGGCATAGCTTTTTTCAGGGCTGGGGATTGCGCCTAGGGCCACCTATTAGGCAAGCACCCTACCACCAAGCCATATCCCCAACACCAGGCCTTGCACTTAAAAGAAACTAGACTTGACCTGTCTGTCCTGGAAGGATGGGACAGGAGCACTGGGGCAAGCTGCAGGCAGCAGGCTTTACAAGGGATTTGTTCATGACACTCAGCATGGACTGCACTATGATTGAACCATCTCAGGGGACAGAGGGCTTCTCTTCACAGGAGGTAGTTATGAAGAGGTGGGACAATGCCTTGAGCAAGTTGTGACAGATGTGACTATCCCTCAGAGCCTTAGACAAATGGCTTGCAAGTTCCTTCCTACATAGAGCCTGCTTCTTTGTTTTTTATTAAATTTTTTATTTTTATTAACAACTTCTATGATTATAAAAAATATCCCCTGGTAGTACCCTCCCTTCCCCCACTTTCTCCTTTGAAACTCCATTCTCCATCATATCCCCTCCCCATCTCAATCAGTCTCTCTCTTATTTTTGATGTCATGATCTTTTACTCCTATTATGATGGTCTTGTATACGTAGTGTCAGGCACTGCGAGGACATGGATATCCAGGCCATTTTGTGTCTGGAAGGAGCACAGTTGTATGGAGTCCTACCCTTCCTTTGGCTCTTACATTCTTTCTGCCACCTCTTCCACAATGGACCCTGAGCCTTGGAAGGTGTGATAGAGATATTGCAGTGCTGAGCACTCCAATCACTTCTTTCTAGCACCATGATGCCTTCTGAGTCATCCCAAGGTCACTGCCATCTGAAAAGAGAAGATTTGCTACCAAAAGTGAGACTAGCATTAATATAAGGGTATGAACATTAAGAGAAGTGTTTACTGGGCAGTTTGATAAGCATAGTATATACATTTAGCCAGACAACAGCAGACGTTACACCCCTAGGCTCATGACTACCCCTGTTGTAGGTTTTCAGTATCAGGGATGTATTTCCCCCCATGGAGTGGGCCTCCAGTCCAATTAGAGGGCAGTCAGTTTCCACCATGACAGATGTGCCACTATTGCACCCGTTGGCTCATTTGGCCTGGCTGGCCAAATATAAGGCTTGCAGTGTCCACTGTTGAGTATCTTCACTGGTGATTTCTCTCTCACACATTGAACTGCATGCAGAATGGCTTCTTCCAGCTTTCTGTCAGCTGGTCTACACGGAGGAGGTTATCAGCTCAGTTCCAACAGGATTCCTCAGTGGCCTTGCAGCCCAAGTATGTGGAGTCTTCAGCAATAGGGTTTTACCATCTATTCCTGGTGGGAAACCAAGGACCTCGGCAATGGCCTATAATGTTTTGGGAGCATTAGGGACCTCCCTGGCCAACAACTCACTGGAAGGTATCCCATCCCTGGCACTGAAATTTTTCTAGCAACAATCTATAGCTCCAGAGTGTTCTATTGTTGAAAAAAGTAGGTTTCCTTATGGTTTATTTATATCCTCTTAGATTTTGATTAGCCCTCCCTCCACCTTTCCTTTACTCAATCTCTTCCCCTGACCTCACTTGGGCCTTTTAACCCCCATTAATCTATTCTTCTACTTATATATATACAATACCATCCTATTAAGTACTCCCCTCCCTTCCTTTCTCTTCCCTTTATATCTCTTTTCTAGCTTACTGGTCTTTGCTACTGAGTTTTCTTCCTACTCACACAGACGCCCAATCATCTGTAGCTAGGATCCACATATGAGAGAGAACATGAGACGCTTGGCTTTCTGGACCTTAGTATAATCCTTTCCAGATCCATCCATTTTCCTGCAAATTTCATAACTTCATCTTTCTTTACCGCTGAGTAGAACTCCATTGTATAAATGTGCCATATCTTTGTTATCCACTCATCAGTTGAGGGACATCTAGGCTGGTTCCATTTCCCAGCTATTGTGAATTGGGCGGCAACAAGCATGGTTGAGCAAGTATCTCTAAGGTAATGAGATGAGTCCTTAGGATATATGCCTAGGGGTGCTATAGCTGGGTCATATGGTAGATCTATTTTTAGCTGTCTTAGGAACCTCCACACTGATTTCCACAATGGCTGGACCAGATTGCATTCCCACCAACAGTGTAGAAGGGTTCTCTTTTTCCACATCCCTGCCAGCATTTATGATCATTTGTTTTCATGATGGTAGCCAATCTGACAGGAGTGAGATGGAATCTCAACGTAGTTTTAATCTGCATTTCCTTGATGACTAGGGATGTAGAACATTTTTTCAGATGCTTATACGCCATCTGTATTTCTTCTTTTGAGAACTCTCTATTTAGTTCCATAGCCCATTTTTTAATTGGCTTGTTTGATTTCTTATTATTTAATTTTTTGAGTTCTTTGTATATCCTAGATATTAATCCTCTAGCAGATGTATAGCTGGCAAAGATTTTTTCCCATTCTGTAGGTTGCCTCTTTGCTTTCTTCACAGTGTCCTTTGCTGTAGAAAATCTTTATAATTTCATGAGGTCCCAGCAGTTAATCCGGTTTTTTTTTTGTTTTTTTTTTTTTTTGTTGTTGTTGTTGTTTTTGTTTTCTTTTTTTTGGTTTTTTGAAGTAGGGTCTCACTCTAGCTCAGGCTGACCTGGAATTTACTTTGTAGTCTCAGGGTGGCCTCGAACTCACTGTGATCCTCCCACCTCTACCTCCAGAGTGCTGGGATTAAAGGCGTGCACCACCACGCCCGGCTACTCTGTGTTTTTATTGCCTGAGCAATTGGGGTTATATTCAGAAAGTCTTTGCCAAGTTTTCCCCTACATTTTCCTCTAGCAGGTTCAGAATTTCAGGTCTGATATTAAGGTCTTTAATCCATCTGGACTTAATTCTTGTGCATGGAGAAAGAGAAGAATCTATTTCATCCTTCTACAGATACATATCCAGTTTTCCCAGCACCATTTCCTGAAGAGGCTGTCTTTTCTCCAATGAGTATTTTTGGCATTTTATCAGGAATATCAGGTGACTATAGCTACCTGGACTTACATCTGGGTCCTCTATTCTGTTCCATTGATTTATATGTCTGTTTTTGAGCCAGTATCATGCTGTTTTTGTTACTATGGTAGAGCATGCTTCTTGAAGGCAGAGGCCACAGCTGGTCAAGATGAGACCCCAACACCATCTGTGCCTACAGTTCCCAACTCAGGAAAGTGGTAGAAAGACAGACGGTGGGGAGAAGAGTTGAAATCAACCCAGAGACCTCTACCAAGGCATACCCCTTCTCAGAAGGAACTACACCATAAGCAACCCCAGCTCTCTTGCTGAGGCCGCCTTGCTTGGCAGCTGAGCTGGCAACACTGCAAGAAACCTGTGGCCAGACAAGGATGTAAAGCAGTTACAAAGCGAAGGGGGAGGGATTCAGAACCAGGCAAAGAAATGGAGACGCTCTCCAGAGAGTCGGCTATGAAGCCATTCTTTGCTGTGACCAAGTACCTGAGAAAGTCAAGCCAGTTCGCAGTGTCAGAGGCTTTGGTCTATGGTCACTTGGCTCCTTATTTCTGGGCCTGTAGTGAGGCAGAGAGGGCGAAGGAGGAGGCAGCTCTCCCAACAACAGCATCGAAGCAGAGAGGAGAGATAGGAAGGGACTGAGGGCCAGGATGTGCTCTTCAAAGGCATGACTCCCAGTGGCTAGGCCCCACCTTCCACAGTTCCACCACCTCCCTAGTCTGTTAGAATTCTGAATCAGACCATGGATTAGTTCATACTTCTTGTAATTTAATCCTGTCTGGAAGCACCCTGACAGGAACACCCAGAGATGTGTCTTATTTATTAATCCCCTATGTACCTCTCAATCCAGTCAGGCTGACATTCAAAATTAGTCAATGATCAAGGAGGACTATGAAGGTAGCAGAGATCTCCATTAAGAGAAGCTGGAGACAGGATACAAGTATTGGTGTTCCCAAGGACAGCTTAGGAAACAGGAGAGGGAAGAGGGAAGAGGAGAGAAGGGAGGGAGGGAGGAAAGGAGAGTTCCTGTAATGGAGAGAGACAGAAGCAGCCCAGTTGCTGAGATGATGGAGAAAGGCAGTAACCTACTGCTCTCTGGTTCCCTGGCTCTTGGCCTGGAGGAGTCAAGTGTACAGCTGCCCCACAGTTACAGCTAAACATGCCCTGGACACAACAAGCCCTTTATTTGGTGGAACCTGAGAGACACTCCATCGCTAAAGGCTTGTAACAGCCTAAGAGAAGGCCAGAAAGTGCAAGACCCAGGCCTGCTTGTGCCTTGTGCCTTACAGTGAATGCAGTAGCATGCCTGGGAACGAGCTAGCAAGCAAGATACACACCAGTGAACACAATTCCTGTTATTAGCTGGCTCATCCTGTCCCCACTGGCCCATTACCATCTCCCTTCACCCCTGTGAAGAGGCAGTTCTTGTTTTTCAATAACATCAGCTCTTCTCTTACTGAAACACAGAACCCTGGGAGGAGAAAACAGCCCTCCTCTGTGGGTGAGGGTCTCTTCTAGGCAGATGACCAGAGGGATAAGCCAGGCAAGGTTGACCACAGGTGGGAGGCAGCCTCCCCCTTTGAAGGGAGAGGGTGTTTGAGGTGAGGGAACAGGCTCCAGTCTTCCCATCAGTCATGTCTGTTCTGGGAATGCAGGCAGCCAGGGCCAGCAGGCTGCAGAGGAGCAGGTGGCCTTGGACTGAGCCCCCTCTCCTCTGGCCAGGTTGTTCCCTCTGCAGCATCATCTGCAGAGGCCTGAGGTGTCACTAGAGTAGGGTTTGTGAAGCCTCTCTAGTGCATTACAATATTCAATGCACCCTCAGCTGTTGTGAGACCAATAACTGATGGCCACGTCTGCTTCAACTGCTCGTGGCCCAGGCTGTATTAGTAGTAGTATTTAAATATTGGTTGTTTGGGGATTTTTTTTTTTCAGTGTTGGGACTGAACCCAGGGCTAGGCAAGGGCTCTAACCCTGAGCTCTGCCCAAGCCCTTTAAAATTGCTTTACTAGTAATCTCCTGTGAGACTTTCTGTACCCACAATACTCAACCTAGTGCCTGGCATAGAATAGGGCTTAATGAATGTCTACTGAATGACTGACCTTCAGATAAAATAACATAATGGCTGGGTGTGGTGACGCACGCCTTTAATCCAAGCACTTGGGAGGCTGAGGTAGGAGGATCACAGTGAGTTGGAGGCCACCCTGAGACTACATAGTGAATTCCAGGTCAGCCTGGGCTAGAGTGAGGCCCTACCTCAAAATGCAAAACAAAACAAAGAAACAAACAAAAAATGTAGTATATTAAGCTCCACAAACTGGCTCTATAGCTGCCCCAAATGTCTGACTTCCAGTCACTGCTGATAATACCCCTAGTGTAATGCAAACAATGTGAAATGCAAGTCGTATTTGTAACCCATAACTGACTGCTTCCCCACAATACACGACCCACAATCCCCACAGGGTTGACCTGCATCCCCAGTGAGGAGGACCTCTTCAGAAAAGAGTCAGGGAGGAGGGAAAGGATGGTACCAATATGTGTTGTTTACATACTAAGTATGTCCATATCTAATAAAAATAAATTTAAAAAAATAAGCATGACCATAACACCCAAGAACTCTTGGATGTTATCAAGAGACCAAACCTAAAAACTGATGTAATAGAAGAAAGAGCTGAGATGGAACCTAATAGTAGAGAATCTATTCAAACTATAGCAGGAATTTCTCGAATCTAAAGAAAGAAATTGTCATTGTGGTGGTTTCAATGTATGTCTCCCATAGACTCAGTCCCCCCCCCCCCCCAAGGTAGGGTTTCACTCGAGCTCTGGCTGACCTGGAATTCACTCTGTATTCTCAGGGTGGCCTCGAACTCATGATGATTCTCCTACCTCTGCCTCCTGAGTGCTGGGATTAAAGGTGTGACTCAAGTGTTTTATTAAAATTTGTAACTTCGGTCTCCAGCCCCCTGGGTGGAGGAGGTGTCACTGGGGACAGATCCTGGGGTCCAGCCCTAAGGTGTTACTGGGGGTTGAACTGAACTCCAACAGAAAGGTGTGCAGAGAGGTGTGAGCTCTGCCAGGGGGTGTGATGGGAGGTCCCTTGCTCCTTGCTGCCCAGTTTGTGCTTGTTGATGTGGTGTATGCTGGCTGGCGGTGGCTTCTCTGTGCTGGGATGGATGGAAGCAGCTTCTTCCACCACTGATGGAACTTCCCCAGGATCTGTAAGCTTGAATTAAACCTCTTCTTTCCATTAAAAACAACAACAATAACAAAAAAAAAAACCCTCACGGCCCACTGCCAGTGACTCACTTCCTCTAGCAGGGCTCCACCTCCTAAAGGTTCAACAACCTTCCCAAACAGTGTCAGCAGCTGGGAACCAAGTGTTCAAACACATCGGCCTATGGGGGACGTTTTATATTCAAGCCACAACAGACAGGGAGGGACGGAGGGACAGAAAGGCAGATGGCAGGTAGACCTGGGACAAAGAGAACCCTATATTTGGGAAAGGAAGAAAGGTCACATGTACTTTGCGTTGCAAACACAAGGTTCAAGTTCCGAGTCTGCCACTGACTGCCAGTGTGGCGGTGGACCAGCTTAGTCTCTCTGAACCCGTTTCTCCATCTGGGGAACGGGACGCTCAGCGAGAGCTCACTGAAAGCGCTACCCACTGTCCATGTGGCTCCCCACAGGCTGCAGAGATTTCAACCGCCCGCAGTTTCCCGAGTCAGTTCTTCAGGCACTGGTGCTGGACCAAAGGCGCTGCAGCAGGACTGGGGAAAGACAGGGAATCAAGCCCTGGTGCGTTTATCTAGTAGCTTTTAGGGGAGCAGCAAACAAAGCTTTTTCACTGCCAAAATGAGTTCAACCTTGTGGTTGCCAGAGCCTCCTCTTCAACATCCTGGCCGAATTGGTCGTCCAGCATTTTCTTAAACACAAAAATTCCCTGTGAGGTGCCAAACTAATTTGCTTAGCAATATTCTTTCTCTGTAGAATATTCCAAAGCTCAAACAAATAGCTAGCAACGTTTTATTGCCTTGTGGAAGTCCCGCCAGACCTACAGGAATGAAAAACAGCATTGCTCAAAATTAATTGAAGTCCATTACTCCTTGCAGAGGGGTAGAGTCATTCCCCTGAGTGTGCCCCTCTCCTGGAAATTGTAGCACACTGTTAGCTTGCTTAGAAAATCCTCCTTGTTCTATTGAGCATAAAGATAATTTTCAGGCTAGATTGCTGTACAAATTCCTCCTCCTTCTGAGCCAATGGGATTTGAAATAATGAGATTTTAGTACTGCTCTCATGACGTTTTCCGTTCTGCAGTGTTTCCCGAGTTTTCAAACCAGCTCCATATCCAATGTCTTACTTTAGCCAGCTGCTCTGGGTTGAAGAGAGATGAGAGGATAATCCAGTTAACCTCTGCAGGTTAGCATGCTCCAGGAGCTGCAAAGCTCAGGAAGTGGTTGTCATTAAGAAGTTATTAACCCCGGGCTTCCCACCTCTGACTCACCGCCTGGCTGTCTTCCTGGACTGGGCAACCTCTGTGCGCAAGGCTGGAGGATGGCTCTAGTATCTTCCAGCACCGGGAAGACATGGAAGTCTGGCAGATCCAAAGCAGATGGGTACAGAAATAAATCCGTGTACATCTGCATAGGGCTGCCAGGAAAGCTCTCTGGAGGACGCCCACGCGCCCTGGGCGCGCCTCGTGTCACTGCTCTTGCTCGGCTGGCTGCCCTCGCCCCAGGCCCAGCTTCAGAGTGAGCCCGTTCTTTAAGTTCAGGCTCAAATGCGCCTTCTTCGGGATCGCATTCTGATCTTGAGTTCAAGGAATTCCTCACTCTTCTCTAAACTGTCTAAGCTGTTTGCACCGTTCTCCTAACCCTTCTTCCACATGACTTGTGTTGTTGTTAGGGACAAAGGTATTTCTTTCCTATCATTCACAAGCAACTTGAGAGCAGGACCCTTGCTTACGGCTTGCCTCTTGCTGTGTTATGTACTAATTATGAACTAATTAGACAAGCTGCTATCCCAACTTCTGCTTCTTTCTTGTGGTAGGTTTTGGTAGAGTGTACCCCTGCTTTATCTAGAGCTGTATTTCCCAGAGGCTTCTGCAACTTGGTATAGCCCTGGGGGCTTTGTTCACTGGGTAAGAGCTGATGCGAGGTGAATATTCACTTTTGATTTCGGACATTGGAGGATCTCTCCCCTTTGCTCTTTTCCCTGCCCATGGTCTGGAAACAAACATGATACACAAGGTCCCCACTCTGGGGATTGAAGAATGACCAGAGGGGATAAACCTTGGTCCCTACCCAAGCTCCCTGGTGTCCACTGCTCACCCCAAAGGAGAAAGAGGAATAAACTAATGTTTTTCTTAAATTATTCTATGTTGGAATCTCTTTGTTCAAACCACTGTACCTAATCACTAATCCATATATAGGTGCTCAATACAATTTAGTAGGTAAATGAATGGATGGATATATGGATGAATGAAAACTAAAGCAAAATGAGTACATATATGATCTGATGCCAGTTACAGTTAGTTTATATTAGTTTTGGCATTTTGAAATAAGGTCTCACTGTATATGTAGCCCAGACTGACCTCAAACTGTGCCTATCAAGTTCTGGGATTACAGATGTGTGCCACCATATTCAGTATTGCAGTTCTTTTTTTTTAAAAAAATATTTTTTAATTTAATTAATTTATTTATTTGAGAGTGACAGACAGAGAGAGAAAGAGGCAGATAGAGAGAGAAAGAATGGGTGCGCCAGGGCTTTCAGCCACTGCAAACGAACTCCAGACGCGTGCGCCCCCTTGTGCATCTGGCTAACATGGGTCCTGGGGAAATTGAGCCTCGAACCGGAGTCCTTAGGCTTCACAGGCAAGCACTTAACCGCTAAGCCATCTCTCCAGCCCTGCAGTTCTTGAACTAACACCTGTCTTGTCCTAATGGTGTCTCTGATTTTCATGACAGGGAAAGAGTCAGTGACTATTTAGGGGAGGAGAGGAGAAACCTGTCTCAGAGGATAGGTCCATCAGGAAGGGTTTTCCCTTTTTGTATGATGTTAGGTTACTTCCCCAAGACTCTGCTATCAGAAGAGGCAGGAGGGAGTTTGCTGCTGTCAAGAGTTGAGTTGGATGAAAAATCCTGCTGGAACTGAGTCAATAACCTCCTCCATGTAGACCAGCTGACAGAAAGCTGGAAGAAGCCATTCTGCATGCAGTTCAATGTGTGAGAGAGAAATCACCAGTGAAGATACTCAACAGTGGACACTGCAAGCCTTATATTTGGCCAGCCAGGCCAAATGAGCCAACGGGTGCAATAGTGGCACGTCTGTCATGGTGGAAACCAACTGCCCTCTAACTGGACTGGAGGCCCGCTCCATGGGAGGGAATACATCCCTGATACTGAAAACCTAAAACAGGGGTAGTCATGAGCCCTAGGGGTGTAATGTTTGCTGCTGTCTGGCTAAATGTATATACTATGCTTATCAAACTGCCCAGTAAACACTTCTCTTAATGTTCATACCCTTATATTAATGCTAGTCTCACTTTTGGTAGAGAACCTTCTCTTTTCAGATGGCAGTGACCTTGGGATTACTCAGAAGGCATCATGGTGCTGGAAAGAAGTGACGGGTGTGCTCAGCACTGCAATATCTCTATCACACCTTCCAAGGCTCAGGGTCCATTGTGGAAGAGGTGGCAGAAAGAATGTAAGAGCCAAAGGAAGGGTAGTACTCCTTACAACGTATTCCTCCAGACACAAAATGGCCTGGATATCCATGATCTCACAGTGCCTGACACTTCTACACAAAACCATCATAATAGGAGGAAAAAATGATGACATCAAAATAAAAGAGAAACTGATTGAAAGCGGGAGGGATCTGATGGAGAGTGATGTTTCAAAGGGGAAAGTGGGGGGGGAGGGCATTACCATGGGATATTGTTTATAATCATGGAAGTTGTTAATGAAAAAATAATAATAAAAATAAAGAGTTGAGTTGGAGCATCACCATTGGTTGAATGTCCCAGCAAGGATCAGGTAACACTAAGGGACATTTGTATGACCCTCGCCTTCTGATGGTGATGCTAAGAAATTCAGTGTGGGGTGAAAGTACACCCAACTACTTCTGAACGATGAAGTGGCATCATAGACAGAACTAACACTTGTCCTTCATTCTGCACAGGGTTAGGGAGAATTGAAGAGAGTGTGTTTGAAGGTGCTCTGGAAATGGTTAAGCAGATGGCTATTGTTCTATCTGCCTGGTAACTTCCTATAGATTCATGTGGTTCTGGTTTGGCTGGTAGTTACTGTCCCTCCAGGCCAAAATAATGAGAACGTGACCCAGGTGTAGCCAATGATAGGCTCCAATATCTTGGCCAAGTGATTTGTCCAAGGTGCATGTGGGACCTGCACAGGCTGAGCCATGAGAACTCTAGCAATGCGTGCCATGGCCACTTTCCTCCCTATGATGCGAGTCCAGATAAAGTCCATTTACAGCCCCTTAGAGCCTTTGGCTGAGGATGGAGGAAGACATGTCCAGAAATGGAAAGGGCACCTCTGCCTTGGGCCTACTCAACCTCTGTCCCCCGGAGACACATGAGCACATTATGTTTGACATATAAAAAACATCCCTCTTTTCTTTAAGCTAATAATATTAGTTAGGCATTTCTCACTTGAAATCAAAATTATTCTAATAAACTATTACACATATAAGTAACATCATTATCCAAACAACTCATCTGTATGGACTTAGAGAGAATGTGTAGAGATGCTAGCCGGGGACAATGCTACTTGAAACTATTTAAGAATAACCTATCTTGGTAAGAGAAGGTCATTCATTTTGACCAACCATGTGACTTCTAAGGGGACACACACAGGGGAAGAGGATGGCAACCAGCTAGTGAGCCCAGCCCAGCCCACACTGACGATCATTGAAATAATAGTTTTGTCTTATTTTCAGAAATTGGAATGATGGGCTGGAGAGTTAAGGTTAAGTTAAGCAGTTAAGGCATTTGCATGAGAAAGCTAAGGACTCATATTTGACTCTCCAGGTCCCAGGTAACAAGATGCACAAGGTGATGCAAGCATGTAAGGTGGCACATGTGCACAAGGTGGCATACACATCTAGAATTTGATTGCAGTGGATGGAGACCCTGGTGCACCAATTCTCTCTGTCTCTCTTGCCTTTTCTCTAATAAGAAATAAAATAAAAAGATTTTTTAAAAAGAATCAGAAAGTTAATTCTTCACAAGGCAGACCATGCTGTTCCTGGGTGGTCTCTGATTCTTAGAAATATAATTGAACTTGATCTCCCCAATCTTTTGTGGAGTAGCTGATGGGGGCAGGTTTATTGAGTAGACAGTGAGGGGCAGAAGACCAGGCAGTAACAAGAGGCTGCCCCTCTGACCTTTTTTCTTGGTCTTTATTTCACTCTCTGAAAATATATAGTATCTCATCCTTCTATAACGCTCTGTCCCCTTCTAAAAGGATAGTTCTTCCAACATGGGACCACAGATAACCTGTTTGCCAGAGTCTTTTCCTCTTCAGAGTGAAAATCAACTTTGCTCAGGAGACAAAGCTATCAAACTCTTCATCATCTGACTTTGCCCTGTGGGTCCCCATCAATAAGCCAATTTCTTTCTTCCACTGTGATTCCCAGAACAACGTCACAAGTGCAGCTCTGTTCTTCTAAGGCAGAGTGTCCCAGAAGGACCCTTGATCTGGAACCTGCGCATTCTAGGCAAGCAACCTAAGTGCTAAGGTTAATCACGATTCTTAACTTGTCTGGATTAGGAATCAAGTAAGAGATGAGGGTACTTCCAGGAAGGATTGACTGCGAGAAGACCTTCTCTCACAGTGAGCAGCCCTTCTGGTGGCAGCCTATTTATGAAGAGGTTCTTGAGAGAGGCAGCCCGTTTAGCTGGCTGCCCCTGCTCCCTGCTGGTGAGTGCATGTTCCCTGTAGCTGCCACCTTTCACTGACAATAGAATCCAGCGTCTTCAGCCTCCTGGTGTGGCCTGCAGACCTCCAGCTCTCCAGGAGTCCTCTAGGTCCTGAGCACCAGATTGAGACCGCTGAGAGACATCTGTTTTGTACACTGAGCAGCTACTAGCATGCAGACAGCCATTGTTGGACTACCCAGCCAGCATGATGTAAGCCATCCTAATAAACCCTTTTGTAACATGCACTCCTTCTGTCTGTTCTGTTCCTCTAAAGAACCCTGAGTAAAACACTAAGTGTATGACTTCTCAAGAATTCTTTTCTTACTAGTGACTTATATGGAGTTGAAAAATTACTTTATTTTTTCTCTCATGAAGTGCTTTTAACCCATCCTTCACTTTTGTGGCTTATTTGTTGAAAGCAAGTGGAAGAAGTTCTATTCATCTTGCTTTATTCATTGTGGTCCACCATGCTGTGCCCTTTAAAATACTGGATATGTCAACAAACATGATTTTCTGCATTGCTTAGAGTTGGGCTGTTTTCGAAGCAGAAATCTTGCCTCTTTGACTTCATTCAAATCTGTGATTAAGATGTTGGACAAACCAAGGTGATAGCAATAGGATCAAGAACCTTCCCTTCACTCATGCTTTCTCTCATTTCATGCATCTGAATACCTTTAAGTGCAGAGAAAGGAGTACACATATAACTTTGCTTTTTGGTAGCGTTGGGGTTTATTCATGGCCTAATATCCTTAAGCAATTTTCACTTGCAGTAGAAATGATGTTCAGGCTTTAAGAAAGTATAAGGACTTGTTAATGGCACTAGCTTCTGTTATAAGAAAGTAGACCAAGCTGACTTTTTTTTTTTTTTTATTCTCCAAACCAAAACTATCTCTGGTTATAACTCAGCTGCCATTTTAACCAGAGTATACATTAAAAGTGTTCCTATTTGAAATTCTACCCTTGATTTTTGGTAAATTATACTACTTCAGTTATTTTACTTCTTGGGCATTTAGACTATATTGTGCCTGTGTTTTCCTGAAATCAATAACCCTACACTAATCAAAGTAACATCATTGCTTAAATTCCTGGGTATACCTAAATGTGTGTCACATGTACCATTTTAGTGTGAAAATTTTTGTTGACCTTCTTCTATTAAGAGCTGACCTCTAACTATAGAAGAATTGGCTATTTGTGTGATGTTAGCTATCTGGAGCTTTATTTATAATTGATTTTGAAAAAATGCCACATTTATTTCCCAAATGTCAAGATTTTCTAGGCTTACCTAATTAGAATTATAAGGCTGAAGACATTTTTAAGCATATTTTATATGTAGTGAAATACTGTGAGAAATACTAGTGAACAGCATTTTGCTATAATGTTGATTTCAGCTATTAGAATTTAAAGAGCTAGTCACCAGGGTATGTTAGAGGAGCATAGTAATCATTTACTATAAAACAAACAGATGATTTTCTGTTTGCATGCAAATTATTTTGATAAGTGTGAAAATAAAAGTCTGAGAAATAATATTTTTACTTTTTTATCTAGACCTTTGCCCTCAATTTATACTTTGCTTTTTTGTAACACCACCTCCTAGAAGCTTGTCATCATTTGTATCACATTGACTAGTTTATCATTTCAATTTTCTAGAGGCCCTTTAAACCGAAATAAGATCTGGGTTCAGCCGTAGCAAAGAAAATAGGAAATGAGCTAAGAATTCTACTAATGAAAACCACTGTTATATTTAGGCCCATGAGAGCATACACATGTGTAAGTCTAATCCTGTGCTATATATGAATAGTCAGTAACTTGTAATATTTTTCACAAATGTGAGCTAATGTTTAAATTCCCAGCTTTAAGATCTTAGCATGTGTATGTATTTATAAAACTGAATCATGTGTTTTTTTTTCTCTGAATTACTGTATGCATCTTATCTAGCAATTGGATGCTCTCCAAAATGTTCACTAATCATCTAGCCTAATGACTAAATTTGTTTTTGTACATGTGTGTGCATTTGTATGTAAGTAGCTTGCCCCCCCCCCCCGCCCAATTTGACATACCTTGTCTCAGACATTAAAAAAGAGAATATTTAAAAAACAAAAAAAGAACCTTCCCTTCAGAAGGCCAGGTAATTTTCCCTGGGTCAGGACTCAACTATGAATCCACCCATGGATTCTCTTTTCAAACCACATTTCCCATTTGTGTTTCCTTGATGACGAATTTGTCAAATTCTGGAACCACTCTAATGAATGTTCTAGTTACAATTGTTCTTTGGCTATTGGAGAAAGCCCTAAACCAGCGGGCACAAGAGAGGCTTGTTGTGAATGGGACTGTCAGAGGTACAGCACAAAGAGAAAATCCAAATAGCACCAAGGCCCTGGTGTCTGGAGGCACGAGAGCTTGAGAAAGAGGAGGGGTCAGCAGACAACCTCCTCCCATTCTGAGTGTCCCTCATGGGTGAGATGTGCTTAGTCTAATCACAGAGCATGCAGGGATCAGAATTGTGGTGGGACATGGTTCAAGCATAGAACTGCCAAGACGACCCTCTGCTCAGAATTGACAAGAATCTTATAGACATCTTCAGACTTCCAGAGTTTTTGAGGCCTTGAGCTTGGGCAGGTGAGAAAATATTCCAAACATTCTTAAGAGATGGCTTGTGCTGGGCTCTGCTGAATGCATCTGGGAAGGTTGCACACACACCTAGTCCATGGGCTGGTGCCACCCACCTTTACAGTGGTGCTAGAATATAGATTCGGTCACTTTAAGAGGACTAGAGTTAGGCAGACAAGCAAGATCAGCCCCCTGTTGCCAAGGAAACCCAAGGCCACCTGAGTTCTGGCCTCCCGGTCCTATGTGCAAGCAAGGCAGCATTCAGAACAGCCCTCCACTTAGAGGCCTTTAACTCCCGCTCTCCATTGTCTCCACAGCTCCTGGCACTCAGGCTGAGCCACGTGGCATGAAACTCCCCTTAGGAAACTCATATTGTTCCTCAGCATTCTACCCCCCACTTCAGCACCCCACCATGCTGCCTTTGACATGGTGCTATAACTCACCTAATAAAGCTTTAACCTTGAAGAGGGGCTCACCTCAGCTGCTTCTCATCAAACCAGCCTGTCTTTTCCTTGTCTTTTATCTATCAAGGAGGGTCTTCCCCCTCAGTTAAGCCTTTCTGTAAACACTGTGATAAGACACTCCGAGGTGTGTCTCAATAATGTTTCTAAATCTATGGTGACATAGGATCTACACTACTGCAAGTGGGGAAGAGGGCTGGTGGGAGCGCTGAGGAGCTCAGGAATCCTGGGCAAGCACCCTATGAGCCCAGGGAAGCTGGCTTGAACTTCCATAGGGACTTTTCACCATTCGAGTTTGGATTAAACTTTGACAGTTGGTGTGAAACTTTTCACATTGAACATTTGCATTCAGAATTGGACATAATTACAGGGCTGTTGTAACAAATCATGGTTAATTCAGTGACTTAACACAGTAGAAATTCATTCTGTCACATTTATGGTATTAGCAGAAGCAACAGTCCTTTTCCCGAGACTTGGGTAGGATTGATTTCATGCCCTTCTCTTCACTGTCGCTGACTGCTGGCCATCCGTGGCTTACAGCTTCATCCGCGCAGCCTCTGTCCCTGTCTTCAGTCTCACGTCTCCCTCTGCCTTTCCATGGTGAGGACACTGGTCATCACAGGATTTATGGCCCCTGAATACTCCAGGATGATCTCATCTGAAGAGTCTTAATTTAGTTATATCTGGAAAGGCACTTTCTCCAAGTAAGGTGTTGTTCGCTAATTCCAGGGTTTGGAATGTGTACATAGTTTTTTCAGGATCATCATTCCACTGACTGTAGGAATCCATCTCCATTTTCTGCTTGTCCCGAGTCATCTCTTCGTCTGTGTGGTGCCTTGACTGCCCAAAGAAACCGAGGACTGCAATTGGAAAATGACTGTATGTGCACCACCGCCTGCCATGGTCAACCTTCACCAACTTGACTGCATTTAGAGTCACCATAGAAACACACTTCTGTGCGTTTAGGGTGTTTCCAGAAAGGTTTCACTGAAGCAGGAAGACCCTTGCTCCTTTCCCCTCTGAATGTGCACCTTCCCATGGGAGAAAATGAGTTGAGCATCAGCATTCATCTCTCCCTGATCTGGACCATGGACACAATGTGCCTCACACTCCTGGAGCCATGGCTTCCCTGTCATGAGCCAGAATAAACCCTTCCTTCTTTGAGTTTCTTCTTGTTACAGCAATAAGAAGTTCTGCCTATGGATAGAAGCACTGTACAATGTCTACTGGGGTCAGAAGAAAACACACACACACACACACACAGAAAACATTACATTTTAAGCTCCCAACACCAAACACAATCTTAGTTGCTTTAGGTATATCAACAACTAGAATGACTATGTGTGTACCGTATTTAAAAGACTCAGGGGCCATTTCTTCCCCGGGGATAACCCGCACTCTGCTTACCACCTTGGCCCCACTTCCAGGGGCTCTTCCTACCTGTCTGATAAATCCCCACATGGCTGCTGCTAGGTGGGTGTCACCCAAGGATGCTCTGAGAAGACCCTCAGGGAGCCTACTATAATAACTGATACTGTGTCTGGTGGCTTGAATGTCAAAAGTGTCCCCCATAGACTCATGTGTTTGTGATTAAGTCAATCTCCAGCTGGTAGAGCCTTTGGGAGGTCTTGCTGGAGGAGGAGGGTCACTGGGGATGGACCTAGAGGTTTATTAGCCCAGCTCCAAGCTCACTTCAGACTCCTTCCACCCAGATGTGGGACTCGATGTGAGCCAGCCTCTGCTCTGCCATGGAGAAATGTCCCCTGAGGAGTGCATGCCAAAATAACCCCTTTCTGCCCATAAGCTGCTTTAGGTTGTGTGTTTTGTCCCAGCAATAAGAAAGTAACTGCCGTACTGTTCAAAGATCACTGCTGGAGCAGGTTATAAGCCAAATTCATTCATTCAGCATTTGTTCACTGGTATCTCTCCAAGCCAAGACACCATCCTAGGAGGAGAGAGACAGGAAAACATAAGGATTCCCTGCCTCTAACATGTTTAAATAAATCCCATAAGATCCCACATTTCTCCTGGGAACACAGAATTCAAAGTCATGATGGTAAATCAGCCATTTGGAACACTGCGTGCCTTGCTGTCTTGGTTCTACACCTTCACATATGCTATCTGTTTAAAATTAATATCACCCTGTGAGGTTAGTGGTGGATCAGTTTTCAGAATAGGAAACTGAGGCTCATGTGGTAAGCTGGTTTGACTCAGATCCCCAGCCAGTGCGCAGCAGAGCTGGAGTCCAAGTTCAGATTGCCTCAGAAAGCCCGGGCTCTTCTCCGTGGGCAGCAAAAGGAGTCGTTCTGGGTTGGAGTGGAGCTCAGTGGTGGAGCACTTGCTTAGCGGGTGAGAGACTCCGTCTGGGTTTGATCTTTAGTGTGGAAAAAACAACAAAAGAAAAAAAGGAGTAGAGAGAAATGGTGTTTGCCTTTGCTCTTGCCATGACTTCTAAGTTATTTTTAGCTCACCCCTTCTATTCCTGGGACCCCGCATTCTAAATGAGGCCTCTGGCGATTCCCACCTGAGATAGCATGGGCTGGCTCCTATTCCTCTGGCTGCTTCTCAGTGCTCTAATTTGATAAGCTATGCTAATGGACAAAAATAGGTCAAATAGCAAATTTCCAATTCTATTTTAAACTTTGGGGAGGTGAAGCTTAAATGGAAAATGAATACAAAAATGAACATGCTGGCTGAAAGACAAAGTATTTCCATGATTATGCAAACATTTATCCACGCACTATCTTGGAGGAGCTGAGCTGGGAAAGGCATAGGCAGGAGCGTGACTCCTCCAGGCGGGGTGCCGCAAGCCTGGACCAGAGCAGCAGAGAGCTTCAGCTCTTGCTGGGAGGTTTGGAGCCAGTGACCAGCTCAGTTCAGCGTTCTGTAAATTCCAGCTGGAAAGAACTGTCTATGAGATTCTTGTGAGGATGTGACAGGCTTGAGAGGCATTAAGAGCTTGATTATGTATTTGAGAGCGCAAGAGAGGGAAAGAGAGAGAGAAAGAGAAAGAGAGAGAGAATGGGTGTGCCTCCAGCCTCTGCAAATGAACTCCAGACGCGTGTGCCACCTTGTGCATCTGGCTTATGTGGGTCCTGTGTAGTCAAACAGGTCCTTTGGCTTTGCAGGCAAATGCCTTAACTGCTAAGCTATCTCTCCAGCCAAGAGCTTGATTTTTAAAATATGTCACTTTTTCTTTCCCTCCCTTCCGCTCTCCTCTCCTCTCCTCTCCTCTCTTCTCTTTTCCTTTCCTTTCCTTGGACCCTGCATTTTAGCTAGGGAGGGAAAGTCACTGACATGAATTGACCTAGACCTAAAGTTAACTACAGCACCGACAGCCTCCACCTTCATTTGTAATTTTTTTCCAAGAATCCCACTCTAGGAAGGTGGTAAGAGGCTACAGACACAGATGAGGGGATGGCCACAGGTAAGGGTACAGTCAGAGATCTATGGCCATGTGGGTAGGGCCAAGCGCATACAGGTCTTGAGGGAGGATGGTGGTGCATACAATGTGTTTCCCATCTTTCAGTGGTTTCTTGTCTGCTTGGTATTCTCTGAACTCATGGTTGTTTTTGTTTTGTTTTGATTTTGAGGCAGGATTTCTCTCCACAGCTCACACTCATCTTGAACTTAAAATCCTCCTGCCTTGGCCTCCCAAAGCTAGGGTTATAGGCCAATGTCACCATGCTTTCCTTAAAAATATGCTTTTAATTTCAAAAATGATACACACACAAAGAAAAGATTTAACCAATTAAAATGTTCATAAATTCTTTCTTTCTTTATTTCTCTTTTTGTTTTTTGTTTTTTTTTTTGAGGTAGGGTCTCACTCTACACCAGGCTGACCTGGAATTCACTATGGAGTCTCAGGGTGGCCTCAAACTCACAGCGGTCCTCCTACCTCTGCCTCCCGAGTGCTGGGGTTAAAGGCGTGCGCCACCATGCCCGGCTTGTTCATAAATTCTTTATAATATACATGTAAATTACTTCACTTATTCTCCCAGTCTACCTGTTAAGTAGCAAGTACTGTTAGCAATCTGGATCACCATGAGGTTGAGGCCAGCCTGAGACACGTAGTTGCTAGGGCTACATAGTGAGACCCCAAACTAAACAAAACGACAAAAATAAAATTTTGGGCTGGGCATGGTGCTGCACACATTTTTGTCCTTCATTTTTTTTTATTGACAACTTCCGTGATTTACACAATATCCCATGGTAATTCCCTCCCTCCCCCGACTTTCCCCTTTGAAACTCCACTCTCCATCATATCCTCTTACCCCTCTCAATCAGTCTCTCTTTTATTTTGATGTCATAATCTTTTCCTTCCATTATGAGGGTCTTGTGTAGGTAGTGTCAGGCACTGTGAGGTCATGGATATCCAGGCCATTTTGTGTCTGGAGGAGCACATTGTAAGGAGTCCTACCCTTCCTTTGGCTCTTACATTCTTTCTGCCACCTCTTCCACAATGGACCCTGAGCCTTGTGTGATAGAGATGTTTCAGTGCTGAGCACTCCTCTGTCACTTCTTCTCAGCACTATGGTGCCTTCTGAGTCATCCCAAGGTCATTGCCATCTGAAAAGAGAAGGTTCTCTACCAAAAGTGAGAGTAGCATTAATATATGGGTATGAACATTACAAGAAGTACTTACTAGGCAGTTTGATGAGCATAGTATATATTTACCCAGACAGTAGCAGACATTACACCCCTAGAACTCATGACTACCCCTGTTGTAGGTTTTCAGTATCAGGGATGTATTCCCTCCCATGGAGCGGGTCTCCAGTCCAATTAGAGGGCAATTGGTTTCCACCATAACAGATATGCCACTATTGTACCCGTTGGCTCATTTGGCCTGGCTGGGCAAATATAAGGCTTGCAGTGTCCACTGCTGAGTACCTTCACTGGTGATTTTCTCTCCCATCGAACTGCTTGCAGCATGGCTTTCTGGCAGTTGCTCTACATGGAGGAGGTTTTCAGCTCAGCTCCAGCAGGATTTCTCAGTGACCTTGCAGCCCAAGTATGTGGAATCTTCAGCAATAGGGTCTTACCATCTATTCCTAGTGTGAAACCAGGGCCTCAGCAATGGCCTGTAATGTTTTGGGGCATCAGGGACCTCCCTGGCCAACAAGTCACTGGAAGGTATCCCATCCCTGGCACTGAAAATTTTTTAGTAACAATCTATGGCTCCTGAGTGTTCCATTGTTCAAAAAGTAGGTTTCCATATGACTTATTTATATCTTCGTAGATTTTGATTAGCCCTCTTCCACCTCTTCTTTACTCAATCTCTTCCCCTGACCTCACTTAGGCCTTTTCACCCCCATTAATCTGTTCTTCTATTTACATATAAACAAAACCATCCTATTAAGTCCCCCCTCCCTCCCTTTCTGTTCCCTTTATATCCCCTTTCTAGTTTACTGACCTCTGATACTAAGTTTTATTCCAACTCATATAGAAGGCTATTTGTAGCTAGGATCCACATATGAGAGAGAATTTGTGATATTGGGCTTTCTGGGCCTGGGTTACCTCACTAAGTATAATCTTTTCCAGATCCATCCATTCTTCTGCAAATTTCATAACTTCATTTTTCTTTACTGATGACTACAACTCCATTGTGCAAATATGCCACATCTTCGTTATCCACTCATCAGTTGAGGGACAGCTAGGCTGGTTCCATTTCCTAGCTGGTGTAATCCCAGTTACCCTTTGGGATGGTTTTGGTCTCAATTATGCTGCGCTCCTGCTTGGGTCCCACTTTGCTGCACTGTGGGCTCAGGTAGGCTGGCTGGGTCGCTGGATCGCTCCTCTGATCGCCTGTGCTGGGTGGGTGCTATGTAGGTGAGCTCTCTTCCCCAGGTCTCTGGTGCTTGCTGGTGCTGGCCTTGGCGGAGGGGATTCTGTGAAGGGTGGCTGAAGTTCTCCCGCTGGTCCTCACAATCCTCTTCCTCACGAGCTGCTCTGTTCTTCCCTGCAATCCTCCCTTCACGTTTCTTGAATTTGCACGGAGGCCGGAGCGAGTGGAGTGGAGCATTCCCTCACCTGGTTCTTCCTGCAGCTCAGGCTGAGCCTTGTGGCTGGAGCCACGTGGATCTGGTGCCTCTGCCTGCTTCTGTGGGCTCTAGATGTTCTGAATCTCTCCTACTGCTCTGCTGCAGTTGATAATTTCTTATATACCTCACTTTTTATTAGAAGAGTGTATTTTGCTGGGTTTTTTGTGGGGGGGGGGGGGCTTTTTCTCCCCTAGGCTACTTTGGCATGGTTCCTACACCACTATCTTAACTGGAAGTCCTGGTGCACATTTTTAATCCCAGCACTTGGGAGGCTGAGGTAGGAAGATAGCTATGAGTTTGAGGCCACCCTGAAACTACAGAGTGAATTCCAGGTCAGCCAGGGCTAGAGTAAGACCTCACCTCAAAAAATAAAAAATAAAATAAATAAATAAAACTTTGATGTTGTCTTTCCACATTTTTGTTTCTTATTAAAAGGATTTTTTAAATAAAATTATTGTTTTGATTATAAACCAGTGGCTTACATTAAGAATTGTTCTTTGACTTTTTATTTTGCTGCTTTTTTACTCAAAATCTATCATGGCAAGGTTTTCAGAAAAGTAAGCACAGATCTAGTTCATTTTTTAAAATATATTTTATTTATTTATTTATTTGAGAAAGAGAAAGAGGCAAATGGAAAGACACAATGGGCACACCAGGGCCTCCAGCCACTGCAAATGAATTCCAGATGCATGCACCCCTTTGTGCATCTGGTTTATGTGGGTCCTGGAGAATAGAACCAGGATCCTTTGGCTTTGCAGGCAAACGCCTTAACTGCAAAGCCATCCCTCCAGCCCTCTAGTTCATTTTTTGAAAGAGCTATATGGTGTTACATAGCATGGCTAGACCAAACTTTCTTTAGTGTGCTTTGATTCCTCAGTGTTATAAACCATGGTGCCACATCTTAGTCCACTCAATGAATGGACTTGAGTAGCTTCTACCACAAGGAGCAGGCTGTGACTTTGGGACACAAAGATACGTTTTTAAAAAGACCATGGTCCAGCCAGGTATGGTGGCACACACCTATAATGTTAGCATTTGGGAGCCTGAGGAAGAAGGATCACTAGTTTGACACCAACCTGGGCCATACAGGAGTTCAAAGCCAGACTGAACTACACAGTCTCTCACTGTAGCCCATGCTGGCCTGGAATTCACTATGTAGCCCAGGCTATCCTTGAACTCCTGGTCTTCCTTACTTGGCCATCTCATTGCTGAGATTACAGACCTGCATTACTGCTGAAAAATATACTTTTACAAAAACATTTTAGGGCTGGAGAGATGGCTTAGTTGTTAAGCGCTTGCCTGTGAAGCCTCAGGACCCTGGTTTGAGGCTCGATTCCCCAGGACCCACGGGCTCATGCGTCTGGAGTTCAGTTGCAGTGGCTGGAGGCCCTGACATGCCCATTCTCTCTCTCTCCCTCCCTCCCTCTTTCTCTCTCTGTCTGTCCATCTCAAATAAATAAATAAAAATAAACAAAAAAGAAAAAAAAAACATTTTATTTACTTGCATGTGTGTATGTGTGCGTGTGTGTGTATGTGTGTGTACCAGGATCTCTTGCAAATGCTCAGAAACACCAGAAGCTTGTGACACGTTTTACGCGTCAGGCTTATGTAGTTGGCTGGAGAATTGAACCCTGACCAGTAGGTTTTTCAAGCAAGTGCTTTTAACCACGGAACCATCTCCAGCCCCATACTTTTAAATCATCACATCTCATGCTATGAGCAGTTACCACTGAGCGACTTGACAGAAATCAATTCTAGCAGTTCTAGAAGCCATCGGTGCAGAGTGAAGGTGTGAGCAACGGCGGCTCTCCTGGAGCCTCTGGAGAGGTCCTCCCGGCCCCCTCAGGATGTGGGTGCTGCAAGTGCTTCTCACCTTCTAGAAGCACAGCTTCAGTTCCTAACCGAGGTGATGTCATCTTTGGAAAACCCTTTTCCAAAGAAGGTCACAGTCTCGGGCTCTGAGGATTAAGGTGTGGACATATTCTGTCCACCATCCACGGCAGCACTGGCTGGATGAGCATCAGATGAAACACTGCACATTTCAATAGTGCCCGTGCAGGGAGCACACATCTGATGGGGTAGGCAGGATTAGATTCTCCAAGACCAGGAAACCCGCGTTGCAGTTAAAAATGTACCCCCTGGGGGGGCTGGAGAGATAGCTTAGCAGGTTAAGGCGCTTGGCTGCAAAGGACCCTGGTTCAACTCCCCAGGAACCACGTAAGCCAGATGCACAAGGGAGGGCATGCATCTGGAGTTCATTTGCAGTGGCTGGAGGCCATGCTGTACCCATTCTTTCTCTCCCTCCACCTGCCTATTTCTGTATCTCTCTCTCCCTCTCAAATATTATATCTATCTATCTATCTATCTATCTATCTATCTATCTATCTATCTATCTATATATGTCTCCCCTGGGGGAAAGAGTCCCAACTCAGCTGCTCCAGCAATCTCTCAGAGACCTATCTATCTCAGGCCCTTCCCAGCCCCACTGCTTGTGTCTTCTAAGAGAGTGGATTAAATACCTCAGTGCCTAATAAGGGCCCTTGGACTGCTCCAGTCTCATCCTTTCACCCGCCAAAGCTGCGGGTGAGAATGTGGAATGATGCCACCCCAAGGCAGTTTATTAAAAAGCACCCCCCTTCAGTCCAGCCATTCTCCTCAACAGTCACCTAAGAGGAAAGAAAGCATGGATCTCCACAGAGACTTGTCTGCCAGTCAGTGTCCATACTGGCTTTGCAAGAGTCCAAAGCTAGAAACAACTGGGCTGTCTATCCTGCAGCCGCTGCAAATGAACTCCAGACACATGCGCCACCTTGTGCATCTGGCTTATGCCAATACTGGGGAATTGAACTTGGGTCCTTAGACTTTGCAGGCAAGCACCTTAACCACTAAGCCATCTCTCCAGCCCAGACCTAGCATTTTTTACATGGGTTCTGGAGCTCAAACTCCAACTGAGCTATTACCACAGTCCTAGCATTTTTTTTTTCAAGGTAGGGTCTCACTCTAGCTCAGGCTGACCTGGAATTCACTATGTAGTTTCAGGGTGGCCTTGAACTCACAGTGATCCTCCCACCTCTGCCTCCTGAGTGCTGGGATTAAAGGTGTGTGCCACCATACCAGGCAGCCCTCGCATTTTTAATTAAGGTAAGGACATGATCAAGTCTCCAAAGGCCTCCCAGTTATACAGAAATGGAGAAGACTCTAGAAATAGGGAAACCAGCCATGACATAATCACACATGTAGCCAGGCAAGAGAGATGGCATAATTTATTTACTGTGTAGTATTTTGTGGTGAGGATATGTAATTTACACCTTTTCTCAGAGAATAACATCTAGTTTTTGTCCAACTATTAGTACGACAAATATGCCTCAATGTGAGCAGCCTTGTGATTTTCTGCAGGTAGTCACATGGCCAGTGTGCAGCGAAAATCCACAGAGGAAATTGTTTAGTCACAGAACCTGAGATGCCTTCAAGTTTACTATTCTCAAACTCTTCTTGCCAAATTCATGGGAAAAATATTCCTCCTGTCAGTATTTTATGAAACTTAGCATTATCCTACATTTTAATAAACTCATGCTATTATAAAAATTTTAAACTGTGATGGGTATGACACATCCCTGTTTTCCTACGGTGTACTTTTGAAATTACCAGCAAGGTTGTCCTTTTATGTCCCGTGGGCACGGGGGTTTCCTCTTCTTTGAATTTGTAGAGAACCATTCAACTCATGTTTGTTAGCTTGCCATTTTTTTAATACTGGAATTCTTTGTCACCTGTATGCTTTACAAAATACTTCCTACCTGTGGTTTATTTTTTCACTCTGTTGTCTGGTACCCTGAGATATATGGGGTGTTTGTTTTCTAGTGTAAGTGTGACACGTCTCCACAAGCTTAGTGATGGAAAGTGGAAATCCTATTATCTTATAGTTCCGGAGGTCAGATGCCCAGGACAACTTTCACTGTGCCACGGTCAGGGAGTCGGCGGGCCACCTCCTTCTGGAGGCTCTGGCAGGTGTGCCCGACTGTCGGCATTGTGATAGCACATTGGTGTCTGCAAAGTTCACATTCGAGAACTGTGAAACTGAATTACAAATCAGTCTCAAGTTTTAAGTAAGTTTATGATTTGGGGTTGGGATGCATTCTTAGCTGTCTTTGCTCACATGGAGCCTGCTGGAGACAGGTTAGACACAATTTCTTTGCATCTTTTCCAGCTTCTAAAGGATACTTACATTCCTTAGCTTCTGGTGTCTCCTCTGTTTTCAAAGTTTTCCCCCTAAAATCTTAAAATCTCTTAATCTGACATTCCTGGCTCCTTCTTATACGGACAATGGGTCAGCCCAATTTATTTTATTTTTTAAAACTTTATTGACAACTTTTGTACATGTAGACAGTATACCACGATCATAATCCCCTCCCATGACTCTTGCATTTCCCCCTCCCAAATGTCCCCTCAACTGAATCCTTTCTTCTTTCTAACCAGTCTTTTTTAATTTTGATGTCATCATTTTTTCTCTCCTATTATGCAGGTCTTGTGTAGGTCACATCAGCCACTGTGAGATCATGAATGCCAAAACCACTTTGTGTCTAGAATACAGTATTGTAAGTACTCCTCCCTTCCCTTTGGTTCTTACATTCTTTCTGCTACCTCTTTCGAAATGGTCCCTAAATCTTAGAGGGTGTGATAGAGATGTCTCAGTGCTGAACGCATCACTACCATTTCTTCTTGGAACTTGGGTGAGTTTTGAATCACCCCAGTGGTCACCACCATCAAAAAAGAGAAGCTTCTCTAACAAAAAATGAGAGTAGCTCTAGCATAAACCTAAGTGTTTAGAGGGCAGTTTGGTGGGTATAATGTATGCATTTTGCCAGACAACAACAGTAGCTTCTCCCCTAGGACTTATGATCTCCCCAGCAATAGGCTTTTGATTAAGTTTTTGGTAGGTAGTGGGCATTAGTTCCCTCCCATGGTGCGGGCTTCAAATTCAATCAGAGAGCAGTTCATTTCCCCATAACAGACATGTCACCATTGCCCAAGTTGGCACATTTGGCCAAGGCAGGCCAGCCCTAAAGCTTGTAGATTAGCTGCTAGTTAAAACTGCTGATGACATATCTCATCCATCAGGCTACATGCTTCTTCCAGCATCATCACAGCTAGTCAACAGGGAGGAGGCTTCCGGTTCAGGTCCAGCTTCATCGCTCAGTGTTCTGCAGACTAAGCAAGCATGCGGTATCTGTAGAAACATGGGAGCCCAATTTATTATATACTTCTCTTTTCCTCCTAACCTAATGTGGTGGTTTGTGTGAAATGTCCCCCAGGAGGCTCAGGAGTTTGGAATACCTGCTCCTCCACTGGTGGCAATTTGGGAGAGCTTTTGGGAGATGGAGCCTTGCTGGAGTAGATGTGTCATGGGGTGGGGGCGGCCTTGAGGGTGATAAGTCCAGCCCACTGGGTGTTTGGAGCTAGCTCACTCTTGCTGCTCCCTTTCAGCAAAATGTGACCAGATGCAACACACCAGATGTCTGCTCCGCCATGCTTTCCCTACCGTGATAAAGCTTTCCCTCAAAACTATAAGCTGAAATAAACCCTCTTTTTCTACCAGCTGCTTCTGGCCAGGTGTTTCGTCTAAGCACTATGCAGCTTTACCACACGGAGCGCCTTCATGAACACACAGGCTTCCTGCTGGGCTCTCTATTCTGTGCTCTTAATCATGGCCTGCCATATTTCTCAAAGGGTGTTTTATGGGCCAGCTTCTTTTTTATGGGATTTTATTTATGGGCTTTTTAGGGGATTCTTAGGAATCCAGAGGCTCAGGCTCTGTCCTACACCTTCAAAGCAGGATCTGTGGTGAACAAGAACTCCAGGAGAGCTTGAAAAGTCCATTTCTCAGTGCTTTGGGAATCTTAATCTTATAAAACACTGAAGTCTCTTAAATCAAGTTTCTTCATGTTGGATTCTGTTCTTCATGTTGGATTCACAATTTAGATTGGGAAGAACTATAATTTTTATAAGCTAAATCAATTAATCAGCTTGTTTTCTTTCTTTACTTACTTTTCTTTTGTATTTTCTTTTATGTTTTTCAATAAATTTTCTTATTTTCTTCTAAGAAGATACGTATATATGTTTCTTGTGGCTTTTATCCCCAAGGAGCTTACGTATTTTGTTGCTACCAAATAACATCAGAGGCAAGAGTATGTGATAGAGCAAAGTTACTCACCTCACATTGTCTGGGAAACAGAGACAGACAGGAAGGGGCCAGGAATAAGATGTCTTTTGAAGGCATGCCCCACAGTGCACTACCTCCCCTAACTAGGCCCTATCTCCTAAATATCCACCACACCCTAATAATGACATCAAATAATGATTCCATCAATTTATCAATCTAGTGTTGAAATCACAACTCCCATGATCCAATCACTTCCAAAAAGCTCCATCAGCTGCCACTCAAGCCCTTGGGGACATTTCACGTTCCCACATAGTCCATAAAATTTCCTACCTCACATAAGCACTGGCATTTTCAGAACCTATTTACTGAGCACTAATTATTCCAGAAATTATGCTAGAAGCAAGGGTTTAAAAACTGAATAAGAGTTGAGAAATGGCAGCTCATACCTATAATCACACCATGAAAGAGACTGAGGCTGGAGGACTGCTGTGAGGGTTAGGCCAGCCTGAGTTTTATATATATGGTAAGTTCCAGGGCAGCTTAAGCTAAAGAGTGAGGCCCTATTCAACACAACAACAACAGGGTCTGGAGAGATGGCTTAGCAGTTAAGGGGCTGGCCTCCAAAGTCAAAAGACTCAGGTTCGATTCCCCAGGACCCATGTAAACCAGATGCACATGGTGGTGCATGCATCTGGAGTTCATTTGCAGTGGCTGGAGGCCCTGGTGTGCCCATTCTCTCTCTCTTGCTTTCCCTCTTTCAAATAAATAAAATATTTAAAAAAGACAATAATGGCTGAGTATGATTACCCCCTTAGAGAGAGAGAGAGAGAGAGAGAGAGAACATTGTGTGGTGCTTAAAAGTCTTGGAGCCAAATTAGCTTTATGTAGGCACTTGAGATTGGGTGGATTACTCAAATTCTATGGAGCTTCAACTCTCTGATTTATAACATGCTAATGTCAATGTCAGATGGTCTAATGGATTTTGCAATGATTAAGAGGCTGCTAGTATTTCTACTTGAAAAATAAGGAAATTTATCTCCTCACATAAAAAATCCTAATGTTACTTGGTTGTTTACTTTATAATCAATGGACTCATGGACTCAATTACTTTTCATTTCTTGGTTTCAACATTTTCGTATGTATCTTTGCTCTCAGACCAGTTCCTTCTGTTACAGTTTTCATGCAAAATATCCCCTGCAGGCTCGTGTGTTTCAACACTAGTCCCTGGTTGGTGGCATTATTTTGGGAGGCTGTGGGGCCTTTGAGATATATGACCTACTAACTGAAGTGTGTTACTAGGGGTGGGCCTTGAAGGTTATGTCTGCTTCTGGTTCCAGCCGGGGAGCTCTCTTCAGCCTGTCTTCCAACATTCGAAGAATGTCAGCTGCAAGTTCCCACTGCCACTGACAAAGCCACTCCCAGAGTTTGTGGCATCCGGGTGCTTTTGGTAAGTATTTCCCCTTCTCCCACTCTTTAGGCTTCTCTTTCTATCTTGTTGGCTAGAATTGCATTACATGTCCATGCTGAATCTAATCAGGCGATGAGAAATGAGATCACAGTAATTAGTTTAGTCCAAGAGGAATATATCATCTCGAGTTACTAGAAAAGGCAGTAGGCAGTCACACAAAATTAGGGCTTTGTCAGTCACAAAAAAAAAAAAAAAGCAATGGGTTCTTTGGTAGGCAACAGTCGCATCTCTATAGGGCGCTGTATATCTTTAAGAAGATAATTCACATGCAGCCCTTGGAGAGATATCTGGTGCATGGAAGAATTTGTGTACAATTAAGTCACAAAGCTAAGCACTGTTTTAGCATATATTTTTCTTATGATGTCCAGTGATAGATGCTAACAAGTTATCCATGGGAGTACCAAGGAAGAGCTCTTAGCTGGTATGGAGAAGGTAATGGAAAGGTGAGAAGGGGGGAGAGACAGTCAGGGAAGTCTTCTCAGACTAGGCTATCTTTACCTAAGTCTTGAAAGGTAGCAGATTTAAAACAAGCAAGCTGGGCTGGAGAGATGGCTTAGTGGTTAAGGCACTTGCCTGTGAAACCAAAGGATCCAGATTTGATTCCCCAGTACCCACGTAAGCCAGAGGCAGAAAGTGGCGCATGTGTCTGGAGTTCACTTGCAGTGCCTAGAGGCCCTGGCATGCCCATTCTCTCCCTCTATCTGCCTCTCTCTCTCTCTCTCAAATAAATAAGGAGACTAAGAGGCTGGAGAAATTGCTTAGTGGTTAAAGGAGTATGCTTGCAAAGCCTGATGGCCTGGGTTCAATTCCTCAGTATCCACATAGGGCCAGATGCACACATCTGGAGTTCATTTGCAGTGGCTAGAGAAGTGAACTGAGGAAACCTTGCCTCTTGGAGTCACAGAAGGACAGTGGAATGGCATGTTGATCTTAAGCATGTGCCAAAGTTTATTATCTTGGTAAGATGAAATCAGCAAGGTGATAAAAGATTTCTGGCTCAAAGAGGACTTAGTTAGAGAAAAAACAAAGCAAGTCTATTAGCATGACTTGTTTTATTCGTGCCATGAAGTTGGGAAATGTAGTTTGTCCACTGCTGCATTCTGGAGGAGAGCTTTTCCCACTGAAACTAATAACAGGGAAGGTTGAGGATGGGGAAGTGGGAGGGTTGGCATTTATCCTGAAAGCTGGATGGAAACCCTGCCAAACTGTGGGACTCATGTTCTGAAACCAAATCCCTTTCCCCTGGGCCCAGAAAACTCTGCCATTAACTCCTAGAAATTCTGCAAACCAGTATCATGTTTCGTGTTGCAAGTCATTCCTTTCATTGCAGTAAACTCTATACTTTTAAACACGTCCATAAAGAGAATGATGTGTGTAATCTGATGTTATCAAGAACTCACAAATGCCAAGTCTTACTTAGGTTTTTATTTGGAGTCAGGAACTCATGAATCCAGGCTGCCCTTGAACTCCTGATTTTCCTGCCTCAGTCTCCTGAGTGCTGCTAGGATTATAGGCATGTACCAACACCACCATTACTTTACACATGTCCAATCTACCTGAACTGGTTTTGTCAAGTCTGAGGCAGGACCTCTGTGTGTCCCCTTGCAGACCAGTGGCTGCTAGTTCCACCCGTACTTCTCGGGGCAGCTTTCCTCTTGGGCGGCAACAACCAGAAAGTACCTGAACTGCAACAGCATCTGCCTTGGTGCCATGTGCTCTAGGCCACCAGGGCAGTGCCTTCTGAACTCTCTCCAAGAACAGGCAGCCTGCCAAAACAGAATGTTCCAGTCTGTTCCACCCAAAGGATAAAACCGCCAGGTTGTTTGGCAGCAGCCATCGAGGGAGGGAAGGTAAATAAGTGTGCACTCCCCAGGCTGGCTGCGAACTGAGAAGGAGGTGCAAATGCCTCCCCTCCCCCCTGCATGGGCTGACGAGCCCTGTGTCTTAACAGCCTTCTGTCTCCGCCTCCGCGCTATGCCACATGCAGCACCTCATCTTCTGGTGTAGTCAGCCCCTAGGAGCTCGGGAGGGCACCATCCTCCCTATAAAGCCCTCATGTGGCAGACACTCCGTCAGCAAGGCCCCAACCCCATCTGTTGACCAAAGGGCCACAGAGGCAAAGGAAGGTAAGAAGTGTGAACTGTTAAAGCCAGACAGCCACTGACATCCTTGTCCCACCTCCTGCTATGCCCTTTCCCCACCTCACCCTCGGGCAGCACCACATTTCCTCCCACAGCCCACCCCCAGCAAGCCGGGTCTCTCTCTGGGCCTCAGTCCCTGACTGCTCTGGCAACTCTGCAGTGTAAACTGGGATTGGAGCTCCTATTGAGCACTGCGGTAGGGCCGGTCCCACCACATAAGGTCCTGGACTAGCTGCTGAGGTCCAAAGAGGATTAAGACTGTAGACAACGGCAAACTACACATAACAAAGACTTTAGGTACACAGGGTAAGTTATGATAACAGACGCATCAACACCAGGGGTACCCAGCATGTCCCCCGGGAGAGAAGGGAAGGCTGCAGAGAGGAGGTGCTGCCAGAAGAAACGCTGGAGGAATTCCAGAAAGAGGCAGCAATGGAAACTAAGGCTGCAGACAGGAAACAGAGTAGCTTATGGGAGGAACTCACAGGGAGTTCTAGAATTGTGTGTGGGCTGACCAACCGAGGTGGCACACACCTTTAATCTCAGCACTGGAGAGGTAGGGTAGGTGGATTGCTGTGAGTTCAAAGCCAGTTTGGGACTACAGAGTGAGCTGCAGGTCAGCCTGGACTAGAGTAATTACCTAAAAAAAAAAAAAAAAAGGATTGTGTTGTGGTATGTTACAGAAGATGTTTCTGCTGAAGGACTAGGAGAAGGTTCTAGAAAGCCCTTTAAGTTAAGCGAGGAGTTGAAATTCTTCTGTAGAAAGCAGGGAACACAAGAAGTGTGTTAGGCAGGGAAGCTCTATGAGCTAACCTGGCTGTAGAGCAGAGAGCAGATGTCTTCGTGGACACACTGGAGAATGGCCAGGAGGCGGTAGTGGTGTCAGAAAGAGGAGTGTGGGCCAAGTCAAGGTGATAAGGACACAGAAGAGGAACACATTCAAGACACAAACAATCCAAAGAAATCAACCACTCTTTGGTGGCAGCTCCGTGGAGTGGGGAATGAGTGGGTGGAATCTGGAGTGATTCTGAGGCTTCTGGCTCAAGTCACTTATGGGAGAGCCATGTCTTTAATGGAGAGGAGGGTGTGGGCATAGGAGTAGATTGTAGGGGAAGATAAGGAGGTCAGCCTTCAACTGTGTAGTAAGTTGGTGACCCTCAAAGAACATGTTTACACATCCTAGTTCCAAGAACCTATGAATATTGTTACTGGATGAAAGGTCTTTGCAGATATCAGTAAAGGACTTGAGATGAAAACACCATCCTGGATTATCTGGGGGCAACAGTGTCTTTATAGAGGGCACCGAGAGACAAGTGTGGAGGTCACACTTATGTAATCCCAGAACTGAGGAGATAGAGGCAGGAGGACTGAGATTTTTAAGGCCAGCTGGAGCTGGATGTCATGGTGCACGTCTTTAATCCCAGCACTCAGGAGGCAGAGGTAGGAGGATTGCCATGAGTTGAGACCAGCCTGAGACTACACGGTAAATTTGAGGTCAGCCTGGGCTAGAGTGAGACTATACCTAGAAAAACCAAAAAGAAAGAAAAAGACCAGCTGGGCTACATGGTGGGCTCGAGGCCAGCCTGGGATACACAGTGAGACCCTGTCTCAAAAAACAACATCCACAACAAAGGGACACAGAAGATTTGAGCCACACAGGGGAAAAGGTTATGGGAAGTATATTAAATTACAAAAGTCCCCAGCAAAGGAAGCAATCACCAGAGTGAAGAGACAGCCTGCAAACAGGAGAACCTTTGCCAGCTATTCATCTGACATGGAGCAATAGCCAGAACATAGGAAGAACACCAAAACTTAAATGTCTAAAGAACAAATAATCCCATTAATAAATGGGCACTTAAACTGAACAAACAGTATACTCAAGAGAAAGGACACTCACTGGCTAATAAAAACAGGGAAAGAATTTCAACTTCCTTAGCCATCAGGGAAATGTAAATCAAAGCTACATTGAGATCCCATCTCACCAGCCAGAAAACAGAGACCACGCTAGCAAATATGGCAGGGGGAGGGGCTTATATAACATTAGTAGGAATGTCAATGCAACCACTAGAAATCACCATGAAGCTCTTCAAAATGCAAAATTTGAAGTACTGCATAATCCAGATATATACCCGAGCATATATACCCAAGGAAACAAAGTCAACATAAAATGGAACTATCTGCATACCCATAGAGTTTTGTTTTGTTGTTTTGGTTTTTTTTTTTTTTTTTTTTTTGAGGTAGGGTCTTGCTCTAGCCCAGGCTGACCTGGAATTCACTATGTAGTCTTAGGGTGGCCTTGAACTCATGGCAATCCTACTTCTGACGCCCAAGTGCTGGGATTAAAGGTGTGCATGTACCTGTCAATATATGAATGGATAAAAAATATATTTTGTATATATACAATGTGATATTATCCAGCCATAAATAAGAACAAAATCATGTCACTTGCAGGAAAATGGATGGAACTAGATATCAACATGTTCAAGAAGATAAGCCAGACTCAGAAAGACAAATATGGCACCGTTTTCCCCCTCATATACAGACTATAGTTTTTAAAAAAAGAGGGGGGGGCTAGAGAGATTGCTTAGTGGTTAAGGCACTTGTCTGAAAAGCCAAAAGACCCAGGTTCAATTGCCCAGGACCATGTAAGCCAGATGCACATGGCACATGCATCTGGAGTTCATTTGCAGTGGCTGGAGGCCCTGGCATGCCCATTCTCTCTCTCTCTCTCTCTCTCTCTCTCTCTTGTCTGTCTGTCTCAAATAAATATATAAATAAAATCAAATTTAAAAAAAAAGACATGAGGGGCTGAAGAGATGACTCAGTGGTTAAGCTGCTTGCCTACAAAGCCTAACAGCCTGGGTTTCATTCCCCAGTACCCACGTAAAGCCAGATGCACAAAGTGGCACATGAATCTGGAGCTTCTTTGCAGCAGCTAGGCACTGGTGCACCAATTTTCTTCTCTCTGTCTGTTTCTCTTCTTGCAAATAAATAAATAAACAAAATAACATGAAAGTAGAAGGGAGACAATTTAGGAAGAGGAACGAAAACAGTGGGAGGAGTTATATGACAAGGTAATGCATGAGGGAGTAAGTAGGAACAAAGTAATTATACACATCTATGAAAACATAATGAACCCCATTATTTCAAACAATTAACATATGCTAATATAAAATTGCAGGCCACAGAAGCGAAGGACTCCTGAGAACCACCGGAAGGTGACAGAAGAAGAAAGGAGCCACGTCACCTAGAGAATGGGAAGAGCATGACCTGGGTGGTGATTGGCTACTGCGGCTGCAGGAAGCTGACACAGACATCTTAGCGAGCATCTTAGTGAAAAAGCACAGTGAATGAATTGTTCCAGAACTTGGCCTACCTAAGTGACAGTGAAAATATAAAGCAGAAGAGATGCTCTACAGGGAATAGTGGGCCAAGCATAGGACTCCGCACACATTGTGTTTGAGTTTGATGGATGAACTTGAGAAAGGGCTGCCAAGGGCAAAGAAAAGAGCTGGCCAGGAGGCTTGGGGAGAGGCTGGGTTCTCCAAAGCACAGTGGATTGAGACCACCTGAGCTACATAGTACATAGTTTTTATCTCAAAAAAATTATTTATTTATTTTTTTGTTGACAACTTCCATGATTGTAAACAATATCCTATGATAATCCCTCCCTCCCCCACTTTGCCCTTTGAAACTCCACTGTCCATCATATCACCTCCCCCTCTCAATCAGTATCTCTTTTATTTTGATGTCATGATCTTTTCTTCCTATTATGATGGCCTTGTGTAGGTAGTGTCAGGTGCTGTGAGGTCATGGATATCCAGGCCATTTTGTGCCTGGAGGAGCACGTTGTAAGGAGTCCTACCCTTCCTTTGGCTCTTACATTCTTTCTGCCACCTCTTTTACAATGGACCCTGAGCCATGGAAGGTGTGATAGAGATTTTTCAGTGCCAAACACTCCTCTGCCACTTCTTCTCAGCACCATGATGCCTACTGACTCAACCTAAGGTCACTGCCATCTAAAAGAGAAGCTTCTGTAATCAAAAGTGAGAGTAGCATTAATATATGGGTATGAACATTAAGAGAAGTGCTTACTGGGAAGTTTGGTGAGCATAGTATATACATTTAGCCAGACAGCAGCAGACATTACACCCCTAGGGCTCATGACTACCCCTGTTGTAGGTTTTCAGTATCAGGGATGTATTCCCTCCCATGGAGCGGTCCTCCAGTCAAATCAGAGGGCAGTTGGTTTCCCCCATAACAGACGTGCCACTATTGTACCCGTCAGCTCATTTGGCCTGGCTGGCCAAATATAAGGCTTGCAGTGTCCACTGTTGAGTATCTTCACTGGTGATTTCTCTTTCTGCCATTGAACTGCAGGTAGCATGGCTTCTTCCAGCTTTCTGTCAGCTGGTCTACATGGAGGAGGTTTTCAGCTCAGCTTTAGCAGGATTTCTCAGTGAACATGCAGCCCAAGGATGTGGAGTCTCAGCAGTGATTTTTAAAGTATTTTATTTATTTATTTGCTTTTGAGAGAGGGAGAGGAGAGGGAGAGGGAGAGAGAGAGAGAGAGAGAGATAATGGGCATGCCAGGGCCTGTAGCCACTACAGATGAATTGCAGACACATATCCCATCTTGTTCATCTGGCTTATGTGGGTACTGGGGGATTAAACCTGGGTTGGGTACTGGGGACTCAAACCTGGGTCCTTAGGCTTGCACAGGCAAGCACCTTATGGCTAGGCTGTCTCTCCAGCCCTCAAAAAAATTTTTTTAATATTTTTAAATTTTTATTTATTTATTTGAGACACATACACAGTGAGAGAGAAGATGAGAATGGGTGCACCAGGGCCTCCAGCCACTGCAAACAAACTCCAGATGCATGTCCCACTTTGAGCATCTGGCTTGCTTGAGTCCTGGGAAATTGAGCCTGGGTCTTCTGGCTTTGTAGGCAAGTGCCTTATCTGCTAAGCCATCTCTCCAGCCCTCAAAAAAAAAAAAAATTTATGTAGTGTTCAAGTAATATAGCTGCTTAAAAATAATTTTTCAGTTTCTTATGAAATTAAATAAACACCTACAATATGATCCAGCAATCCCACTACCAAATATTTTGCCTCAGAGAAATAAAAACTTACATCAAATGCAGGCATGGGGGCACATGCCTTTGATGTCAGCACTCGGGAGGCAGAGGTAGGAGGATCACCATGAGTTTGGAGACCACCCTGAGACTCCATGGTGAATTACAGGTCAGCCTGGGCTAGAGTGAGACCCTACCTTGAAAAAAACAAACAAACAAACAAACAAACAAACAAACAAACAAACTTTACATCTACACAAACCTGTGTAGAATTGTCAACAGTGTTTTGTTCATGGTGGCAACCCAAGCGGAGAACCTCGGACACATCCAGAGAATAAAGCCGTACTCTGCAGTAATAATATGTGCTATAACCCTGTCAAGTCGTTACACTTTGCTACGTGAGGGGAACTGGACTCACACAGCTCCTGCTAAGTGACAACACTTGCAGACATTATAGAGGAAGTACCAGCGGGCTGGAGAACAGGCCAGAGGCTGTTGTGCTGGTATAGCTGTGTGTTTTGTCTGGATGCATCCAGTAGTCTAGACTCAATTGTTGTGCTAACACAAGCTACTACCTTGTATTAGTAATAAAAATGAACTAGGGCTGGAGAGATGATTAGCAGTTAAGGTGCTTGCCTGCAAAGCCTAAGGGCCTGGGTTCGAGTCTCCAGGTCCCACGTAAGCCAGATGCACATGGCGGCACGTGCATCTGGAGTTTGTTTGCAGTGGCTAGAGGCCCTGGCGTGCCCATTCTCACTCTCTCTCTCTAATAAATAAATAAATAATAAAATCTTTTAAAAAAATTAATGAATCTCACCACTGAGGGAGATAGAGCTGTTCACAGCCCATTCACCTCAGTATTAGCCTTGAGAGACTCACCCACTCCTAGGAGATGACAGGGAGCCCCTCTTTGTCCTTTCACTTGGGTGAAGCTCACACTGTTAAGCTGCTGTGTGACAGCTACAATTTCAACCACATTTTCTGATTTCCACTCTTTCATCCTTCTATGTCATTATGTTGTCTGGAGTTTTGAGGAGAAACCACTGCTGGTCTGACTTTCTCCAGTGCCCCAGGCCAATCCTCAACTGCCCAGCTCCTCCCAGGGGATCCGGCTGTGGGAAGACAATGCACGCAGAGCCTTGGTGACTCCAACAAGCCAGCCCCCTGTGACTTGCCCAAGAGCACCCCAGAGGCCCTGGGGATTCCCAGCCAGAGAGTTCCAGGCAGCGACAGCAGAGAAAGTGGAACATGAGACTTTCCCAAGAAGGAGTCACTGGAAGTGGGTGTAGGTGCTGAGCATTTAAATACTTCTGTCTGTAACTGTGTATCAGAAGGGTTGTCTGAACCTGGCCTTATCTGCCTGTTAGCACAGCCAACATTCCCACTGGGTTAGCCAGATGAAGTGTCGTCACTGGGCTACATCATTGTGCCCATGTGCAGCTCAGAGACAAGGCTATCCCAGCATCTTTATTTGCAGATGAGCAAATACACTTCCACAGAGCTTAATTATTTTGCCAAGTACTTCCAGCCCAAGTACACAGCCCAGCCAAAGAATCATAGACTTGCCAGGCGTGGTGGCGCATGCCTTTAATCCCAGCACTTGGGAGGCAGAGGTAGGAGGATCGCCATGAGTTCAAGGCCACCCTGAGACTCCATAGTTAATTCCAGGTCAGCCTAGACCACAGTGAGACCCTACCTAAAAAAACAAAAAAGAAAGAAAGAAGGAACCATAGACTTATCTTAAGGACGCTCCCCCTAACAGTTCCTCATGAGCAGTTGATTTTAGTAATAGATCTTGTCATTTGTAGATCTTTTAAAATCAATTTATAGTCATCAGTTGAAACATTATCTCTGCTACAAGAAGCAAGTTCTGGGCATTGTCTTGTTCTCTGGATCTGACCCCTTTCAACTTGCACTAGTCAAATTTCTTATTCTTCCCAGATCAGAGGGAGGAATCTCTAGTCACACTTCTCACTGAAGTTGGTCACAGCCCCTGTCCTAACTTAACTGTAGGACTTCTCTGGTCCTATCCAAAGAGGGAAGCCGTCAGGGGAGTTCATTTCTAGGCAGCCTTCAGGTTGTGGAGCCCAGGCATGCTTTCAGAAGGAGGCAGGGGTGTGCGTGTGTTTTCAAGGGAGAATGCAAAGCAGAATTAAATGAAGCTTCGGTTAAGTTTAGGATTTTACTTTCTCAAAGGGAAAGGCTGTAAACTGCGACTACTGCTTTATTCCTCAGACCACTTCCCGTGCAGCACATTTCCTTTGTGCTCACCAATTTCCAACTCACCTCACCCTGAATAATCCTGGTGGTTCTGCCTCCTGGAAGTTGGGGCCCCCTGGGTCCCTGGCAGCACCCCAGCTGCCACCTAGTCTAATTACCTGCCCGTGGAAGCCAGAGGAGCCTGCGGTCTCAGCTGGACGCCAGCTGCCCAAGAGATGGAATATTAAGACATTTTCCTTTCTTGGGAGTCCTCATTACTTCTTCCTGGTGGTGATTAGCCAGTTATTTTTAGCTGCATCTAAGCCCCCTGGTTAGTATTCAGGGCTGGTTTTATAGCTCCGAGGAGAGGCGCGCTCGCCAGTCAATGCTCCTTCCATTTGGTCTCCCAGAAGCGAATAAATCAACTGCTCTGCTGAGGAGGATGTGGAAAAGAAGCAGTTTGGAGACCCATCTGAGGAGAGGGCGACAGCAGCCAAGGGAGGTGGAAATCAAGATTTCTGTCTGGACTGCCACCACTCTGTGACAGCTGGCAAGTGACTCCTTGACTGAGCCAGAAATGGTGTGGCTGGGCCACATGTCCTTAAGTCCTCTCGGGGAAGAGGATGCTATAGAGCTCTTGGGACTAAAATAGAAACAGAGCATGACCAAACCCGAGCCTGTAAGAGGCCATCTTGAAACAAACCTGGCGCCTTTTCCTTCCTTTCTTCAGTCTGCCTGGCTCCCCCTTTCTGAGGCTGCCCAGAAGTGAAGCCATTGTTCTCACTGGACTCCCTGCCTCAGCCTCCCTCCTCTCCTCCATTGTCCCTGGAGTCAACTGTTTTCCCTAGGGACTCCCCTAGGTGCTGCCCATTGTGGGGACCCAGTGCAGAGGCAGCAGCAAAGTCTGTGGGGCAAACGATGCCTCCGCTCAGTCTGGGTGACACGAAGCCATGTGGAAGTCCAATCCCATCCCTCTTAATCAGCGAGAAAAGCACTAAAATATGGCTCCTGCTTTCCTTCCTTAAGCCAGCCCAAAGAAAGCATGGACTGCCGTTTTTCTAGAAGCTCACCTTGCTTTATAGCCACATCCAACCAGCTAGCCACCTAAGGATGTCACTTCCTCTCCTTGCTTGTAGCATGAGTATGCTAACAGCTGCCTAGCCAAAGTTATAATCATTAAATAGCATATCTTCACAAATGTAATTTGGCCCACTGCCTTGTACCTCGTAGGTGCCTCTTCTTATTAGCCCCGGCTTTAAATCCATTAAAAGTGGCCAGTAATTATTGAGGACTCATTGCCAAGTGGAGTACTATATACACGGATGCACAGTGCTTGGCAATCAGAACCGCTATATTCCCTCTTCACAGATTAGTGTTGAAACTGCAGGAGGTGAGGAACTTGCACTAGCTCGCAGTATACATGTGAAATTGAGAACTGAAGCCTGGAACAGCTCTCTGAGGCCAGTATCCACACTCGCAGCCATCTACTATACACTGTGAGTATAAAGTTTTCAATGTATGCATCTTTGAGGGTTGCACTTACTTAAAAAATATATAAGTGTAAATAATATATTTTGATTATAACCCTCTACCATTGCTGTCTCTTCTCCCTTCCCTCTCTCCCTTCCACTGAATCCCCTCTTCTTCCCAAATAGTCCCGCCTCTAATTTGATGTCATTTTATTCCCTCACCTTAAGTATTTGTGTGAACTCACTGGGTTTCGTTAGCGTAGCCTGCAAGGGCATGGGTGGGGAGTTATTTACCAGAGCGCGTGCAATTGACCAGTGGCTGTACACTGCCAAGCCCTCCTCAGGGAGGGATGGGGCCTTATGCTCTCTGTCATAGGATGTTGATTGGCCCAATATCGTACAAGTATTGAAAGCTGTACTTGTTTTCAAAAAATGTACTTATGTACACGTGTGTGCGCGTAGGCATGCCAGGGCTTCTTGTCACTGCAAATGAACACCAGATGCTTGCACCACTTATTGCATCAGCTTACATGGCTGGCTGAGGAATTGAACCCTTCTCCCCAGCCCCATCCCCCTGGACCTTTAACCACTGAGCCATCTACCCAGCCCCCTGTTCTTACCTTTAAAGTTAAAATTCCCATGAAATATACCAACCCCCCTGAAGAAACTCCAGTATATTGTAATAGTTACTTTATCGATGAGGTGAAACTGCCCACTCTCTTCCTCACACCTAACGCTTTAGTGCGCGGCCATCCACTCTGCTTCTCACTCGGGAAGCCCGAGATGGCTCTTCCTCCTCAGACGCTGCGCATGCAGCTCTGCGTTCACTCCTTCAGGTTTAAACTCAGACGGCCATATTTACACAACTTTTCTCCAAGCTAAATCAGCTCCGAACCCACCTGTCAAGGTTCCTCAGCACTAAGGCAACAAGGCTGGCCAAAGGCTTCCTCCAAAGCCTCCACTGCTCCCAGTTTGTGTAGTGCTGTTGAGATGGACCAGCTCTGGACTCCCCTCAGCCTTCCCCGAAGACAGAGTTCCCACTGGGCTGGCCTCTGACCCCTGCGTGACCAGGTCACAACATGTTGTCATTTCTGAAGTAAGTAGAGAGCAGAACAGGTATGTGACCGTCAAATTTGGCTAACTTGTGATTGTAAGGCACACTCCAGAGTAATCGTGTGTTCACCTTTGAAAGGTTCCCAAGGCTTCTCTGAAGACCGAGCGGTTATTGGTCAGGAATGCCTTAAGGTACAATTAAGATAACAAAACTTGGGACAAAGACTTCCAAGTAGACTAGGCGGCTGATTCTGCAAACTGTTTGGATGGGACCAGTCCAATCCGGCTGAGGCCCTGGCAGCCTGACCCTGCCTTACCTCCTTATTTACCAATGTTACAAAAGGGGGAGTGTCTTAATCACCTTGCCCAGCTGCTGCCAGGGAGTTCTGTAAACTGCTGCTGTTAGACAAGCATCCGGCAGAACTAAGCCCACTGCACCGCCTTTAGGGCTTCTAGGCAAGCAGGTCATACCTGAATGGACGTTAGCTGCAGGTTCCTGCCCCTCCTTCACTGACTTTTGGAGTTGAAGCAAATGTCATAAACCCTCTGATGCTGGGGCTGTGTTTTATTGTAACCATAAAGAGCTCCCAGTGCCGCAACAGGTGCACCTGGGGCCTGGGTTAAATAATAAATGCAATCTGCTTTTGTTTCCTACTCATGCCCACCCGCCTGCAGTCCCTGGGCACCTGGGGTGAGGGTGGAGCAGCTGAGCAGGGCCCCAGGGTGAAATGGCTCCTACAGGATCTGGAGGGAGTGCTCTGACCTTGGCCTCAGGGAGAACAGTGTGGATGTTGACTGGGCAATTCTTCCACACCTATGTGGCCTGGAGCTGTGCAAACACCAGTTTACCAGCTGTGGACCTTCCACAGGCTGCTCCCCACATTTGGTTGCTTTCTTTCTTGTGAAATGAAGACTACATTATCTTGGAAAATTCTAATGAGTAGATGAATTAGATATGAGGTTCTGGGCCTGTGCTGCTGTTGTCAAGAATCTGGCCTGTTGCTGAGGCTGTTTGTAAAATCTACCCTGAGGTCTGTCTTCGGGTACCCGACACCCAACAAGATGCTCCTACCCAAACAAACAACAAAAATTACAGAAAATAATGATGGCAAGACTGGGGAAACTGGAACATTTGTGCACTGTCAATGAAAAGATAAGCTGCATTAGCCACTATAGATTATAGCGTAAAGAACTGAAAGGGTTGTTTACATGCTAGTGTTCACAGTAGCATGATGTGCAGTGGCTGACATGTAGAAGCAGCCCGTGGTCATTAGTGGGTGAGTGGGGAAGCAAACATGACCTACATGCAGCACAAAGTACTGTTCAGCTTCAATTTCATGTTTATGCATGTGTGTGTGTGTTCATGTGTATGTGTGTGTGTGTGTGTGTGTGTGTGTGTATGAGCATGTGTGTGCATGTGAAGGCCAGAGAAAAGCCATCTACGTTTTCTGAGATGGGATCTCTCATTGGCTTGGAGCTCACTGGTTGGGCTAGACTGGGTGGCCAGTGAGCCCTAAGAAATCCACCTATCTCTGTCTCCCTGGAGCTGGGATTAAAGGCATATTAAAGGCATAACCCACTCCTGGCAGTTACATGGGTTCTGGGGATTGAACTCGGGTCCTCATGGTTTATAAGCAAGCACTTGATTGACTGGGCTGTCTCTCCAGCCCCTGCTCAGCTTTGAAAAGGAAGGAACTTCTGAAATACACTACAACATGGATGAACTTTGACAGCATTGCTCCAAGTAAGTGAAACAAGCCAGGAAGCAAAGCGCAAGAAGCTGTGTAATTCTACTCAACATGAACTGTGCCCCGTGGAGTGCCAGACAGGCACCAATGGTGTGGGCCTGCAATCCAGTACTCGGGGTGAGGCAGGAAGCATGAGGTTGAGGTCAGCATGGGCTTGAGGTTAGCCTGGGCTCAACTGTGCATTTCAAGCTGGTCTGAGTTACTTAGTGACACCCTGTTTCAAAAACAACAACAACAAAAAAAATTAAAAACGTCATAGACAGACCAGAACAATGATTGCCAGGATCATAGAAGAGGAGGGGTGAGAAGTTGTAGTTCAGTAAGTACAGAGTTCTTGCTTAGCAAGGTGAGGACTGTGATGGAGAAGAGAGCGATGGTGGCCAGGATCTTGGCGGCAGGGAGGACAGGCAGTTATGGTTCAGTTAGGAGTTCTTGCTCAGCACACAACAATGCTGGATGAGCATCAGTGAGCTCCACTGGACGGTAACTCAAATGTTAGATGTGTTGTACCACAGGAGGGGAGCAAGACAGAGTTTCAGAGCAAAATGTTACTGACCAGAGTCAGGGTTCTTCAACCAAGCAGGACCTTTCATTTGTTGTGATCTCTCTGCAGACATGGTGTTATGGTAACTGCGGTATAAATGCTATGAACTGAGTGGTGAGCCAGACTCGGCACTTATCATCGCCTTCAGTCTTTTCTGTAACTCAGTTAAGTCCTCAGTTCTCAAGTAAGGTCCCCAAGGTATGTGGATTGAGTGAAAATTAAGTGTGTTTCACCATTAGCCAACTAGTACCTGGCTCAGGGCCTCTGTGGTGCTGGCAGCCTGGGCAAGGCTCAGGGGCACAGGTGCACTCACAGCTTGTCGACATACTCTAGAGACATCCAACCTTACAAAGGTGGCATACACCATGACTCACATGGGAGCCTGGGGGACACAGGAAGGGAGCAAAAGAATCAGGAGTTACTGATTTAGCAAAAACAGGGGACATGGTCAGGAGGCCCATGTGCTGGGGAACAGGTAGCAGACTTAGAGGAAACACTACCAGGAGAAAATGGAAGGACCGATGCCAGGTTGGAAAAGCCTGTAGAAGGAGTGCTATTTCAAACACATTAAAATCCACGTGATAATGCTGGTATGCTGGTCAAGAGCTCTTGAAACCTCTTTTAAGCTTTTAAACTTTTTTTTTTTTTTTTTTTTTTTTCAGTTTTTGAGGTAGCGTCTTTCTGGCCCAGGAAGACCTGGAATTCACTATATAGTCTCAAACTGGCCTCAGACTCACAGTGATCCTTCTATTTCTGCCTCCTGAGTGCTGGGGTTAAAGGCGTGTGCCACTACGCCCAGCTGTTTCAAACTCTTTATAAACATAAGAGCTTGTATCGCCCATGACAATCCTATGAGGAATTATTCATTTTATATGAGGAAAATGAGGCTCAGAGAAGCAAATTGACTTAGTCCAACATCTCAGAGCCAGGGAGTAGCAGAGCCAGGACTAGAATCAGGACACACTCCAAAGCTAAACACACATGGTGGTTTGAATCAGATGGCCCCCATAAACTCATGTGTGTTGAATACTTGGTTCCCAGCTGACGGCAGTTTGGGAGGTGGAACCTTGCTGGAGGAGGTGTTTTGTTGGGGGTGGGCTTAGGGGTTCTATAGCCAGCTCCTCCTTGCTAGAGTGCTGATGTCCTCCTGATGTTGGCAAGGAGGTGATGTCCAGCCTCTGCTCTACCATCCTGCCTTATGAAGCTTTCCCTGCCCTTATGAAGCTTCCCCTGGAGACTATAGGACAAAATAAACCCTGTCCTCCCATGAGCTGCTTCTGGTCGGATGCTTTGTGCCAGCACCAAGAAGGAGACTGCCACAACACACAACCCACTCCGATGGATCTGGTGATGGCAGGGGCGTGACAATCGTGAGCCTCAGTCATCCCAACAAAACTTTGATTTGGTCCATCGGTATGACGAGCACTCTTGCGGTCGTAGATTTATGTTCTGGGAGAGGCTGCTGATGTTCATGTTTTCACATCATCTATATCACAGACAGACACTGGAGCTTCACAGGGGAAGGGTTTCTCCATATCCACTCTGAGCATAATGGTCTGAAGAGGCAGTGGTCCCTTTAAAAAGCCATGGAGGGGGAGCATTCCTAAGAAGGCAGGAGTGAGGTTCCGAAGGTGGGCAGTGGTGAGTTGCTGACGTCCCTGGGTTCTGTGACCAGACTGCTTCATCCTGCCCACCAGCTTGTGCCTTCATTTCCTCTCAATAAAATTGGGTGTCCACAATGATTATATTATTCTAGAAATAGACACAATCATCTATCTCATGGGGCTGTTATTTATAGCAACAATCCTTGTAGGAAGGTTAAATGAGTATAATATATGTAGAGAGCCTTTTCAGAGCACCTGGCTTGAATACATTGGAGTTGTTATTCTTTAGTTATATTTCTTGAGATTGTACCACATGGTAGGTACCTGCTACAGACCCCTAGAAAGAATAGGGACAAAGCTGAATGACACAAATACATCACCGTTGCATGAGGTAAGTACACAATGAAGAAAAACTCAGGCATTATGAGACTCAAGGGCTGCCTAAGACAGCCTGGGGGCATCCCAGGAGGACTTCTCAGAGGAGGTGATGGCTGTGAAATCCAAAGGGCAAGAAGTTTCTCAAACAAAGTGAGACAAGAGAGAAAGGCCACTGGAGGTCAGGAAATGGCAGGTCCTGGAAATGGCAAGCCTAGTGGGCAGGAGCCCGGGGACAGCTGAGCTTGCAGACTTACTGCAGGAGAGTCTGGAGGGGTCTTGGGGTTGGTCTAAGGGCCAGAACTTGTTAGGACATGAGAAGTGGTTAAAGGGGCTTGAAAAGGGGTGTGAGGGGCCTTATGGAGGCTGTGTCTGAGGGGGAAGTTTCCTCCCTCTCTGGTCCAGTTTTCTCATGTGTAAGTTGAAGAAAGCTGGGAGGACATGTTGAGGTCTGACAAGCAGTCAGGTGTGTGTAGTGGATACTCCACCACCTGCACTCCCCGGCCCCCACCTTGCCTGCCAGGCTGGTCAAATACTTAGACCAGTCACACCACCGCAGAGAGGGGCAGATTGGTAGACACACCTGAAATGCCCTGAATCACGTACTCAACAAATGCTTCCTGAGCACCTAGGTGGGCTGTGTTACCTGCCCTCCTGAAGCTTGCAGTCTACCTCACTGCACATACAGGAACAGATGACAGACACCCCACGCATGAAGGCCAGACAGGAAGTGGCCTGTGTGGACCAGCAGGTGCAGACCTGGGTGTGGCAGGTGCGTGCTGGGGTTGGGCAGGTGAGGCTCAGGTAGAACACAGTCTTTTGTCCTCCCTCACCTACCCGTGACTCTCGCACGCACCAGTGCCTGCATAGAGTAGGTGCTCCGTAAGTATTTGTTGAATGTATCATTTAACAACATTCAGTAGGCAGCCATCAGTCTCTTTAAGGAAGACTTTCAAAGTTGTTCTGAGCAGAGATCTAGCAGGATGGGCTGGGAACCTTAGAAACTGTCTAGTCTATTCCTCAACAAATAGGCTAGCAGCTCTGGTATTTTGTAGAGGTTTAGGGAAATAAAAACTCTCTTCTACCTAGGCTAAAAATAAATAACTAAATAAATGTTAAAATAAAAAAAATTCCACTCCACAAATGCTTCAAAGCCAGCTTTCTGGGCATGGTCCCTGGTAAGGAATGTTCTCTTTGTTAATTCTCCTAATCCTATTGTCTCCTGCACACACCCCTGTGTTCCCACAGTTTGCTAGGGAACCATCTCTCTGTTCTGTTGCTGGAGGGGTTGTTGACATTTGTCCAAAACCAACAGCTCAATATGGGTGTGTCCTGATGACAAAACCAGGCCCAAGGCTTGGGGGTGGAACTTCCCTTATAAACCAGGATGTTTCTGGGAGTAGCTAACTGGTACACCTGCTTCAGCTCCCAGTGGTTCCTAAATCCTCCCTGTCTAACTCTACACTCTTGCTTTCCCATAGCATGACTACTTCCTGGATGTCCCCAAGGGTGATCTTTGTCTCAAGCCAACATCCTTCGGTGCATGTGTTCTCTTCACCCTGCTGCCAGGGCCTTGTGTGTGAACCTGAGCCCCAGCATTGACCAACTGTGTAATCTGAGGCTGTGTGAAAAGCAGAGGCAGTGTCTATGCCGTATTCTGGAGTTTGACTAAGGTAGTACGAACATGCAGGGCAGATGCTCAGCCAGGATTGGACGATTTCTTCTTCCAGGTAGTCATTCAATCAAAAATTACACTGAGGGGCTGGGGAGATGGCTTAACCGTTAAGGTGTTTGCCTGGGAAGCCTAAGGACCCACATTCCTTTCCCTAGCATCCATGTAAGCCAGATGCACACGGTGGCACATGCGTCTGGAGTTTGTTTGCTATGCCTGGAGGCCCTGGTGTGCCCGTTCTCTCTTTCACTCTCCTGCTCTCTCTCTCTCTCTCTCTCTTTTTCTTTCTCTCTCTCAAATAAATAAATAAAATATTTTTAAAATTTTAAATTAAAAAAATTATAATGAGTATCTGAGTATGGGCTTAGTGCTGTGTTAAGCCCCAGGAGACATACAATGTGGTGTCCTCCATATGGTTTCCATATATGAAGCATGACAGGGTCCCTTCCTGTGCTACTTTTCCACTGGAGAGATTAAACAAATACACAAAAAAAATCAGGTAACCAGAAGACAACAATGTTGGCAGAACAAATCTCAGAGACACAAAATGTACTTTGCAGCTCAGTGGGGTGGATGGTCATCAGACATGAGGAGGCCTTGGCCTTGGGAGTCAAGAGACATGATGGAGAGGACAGGAGAGAGGGATCTGCTGCCACTGCTAGTGACTGTGGGTGGAGTTCTTGCAGTTTTGGTCAACATATGTTAGACAACTCTGCGTGTGCGCTGTGTACATCAGAGGTATTTCCAGGGTGTCTTCCTCAGTCACTTCACCTAATTCTCTGATTCTTGCCCTGAACCTTGCTTGCAATTTGATTAGCCTAGCTAGCCAGTGACCTCAGGGATTCTCAGCCTCTCCCTCCCCAGCCCTCGGATCACAGGCGTGTACCACAATGCCTGGTATTTTATGTGGATACTGGGGATATCAACTCAGACCCTCATGCTTATGTGGCAAGCTCTTGACACACTGAGCCAATTTCCCAGACACACAGTATCTTTTATTAAACTATATTTTGGTCATGGAGCCCATCTTAAACCTTGGATGTATTTTTTGCTGGGCAAGAGGACTATGCTGCAGCAAAACTCCAGCCATTCAAAAGAGGAAAACCTAGTGGGGCACGGTGGTGGTGCATGCATGCCTTTAGTCCCTGTGAGTTTCAGGACAGGCTTCAAAAAACAACACAAAACATAAAAGAGAGGAAGAGAAGCCTGAGTGTTCTGTTTATCTCAAAACTCAGTCTCTGCCTTGCACCAGGAGACACTCCTTTCGCGCGCAGGTAAGCACGTGCAGGCGTACAGCCTTCATGATGAGATGACAGCAGGCCTGGCCACCTTCCCAGTCCCACTAGCTTCAGTCCGGCCCAGCTGCCTCTGCATGGACAGACTTTAGTCTTCCTGTTTCTTCTCCTAGTGGGACTTAGCAAACTAGAGGAGTTGAAAGCATTCAAGTTGTCTACTATACATGCTAAATGGGGATGGGATTGACAGGACTATGTAAAATCCACACTCCACCCAGCCTGCTTCTAAAAGGAACGTGTCAGTGTGATCACTAACAGGCTTTAACACTGAACGACCTTCCATCCCCTGCCTATTCCTTATCTGGTGGGTGATTAAGGAGGAGAGCCAAAAGGCCGTTGGCAGAAGTGGGCAGTCAAAGAGGGAGGAGGAAAAACAGGAGATACAAATTGAGCCATTAGTCTATGAATAATTGAGAGTTGCCTCTATTTGAAAATTGACATTTTATAATGGTTTGGTCAGAGCTGAGGCCAAGGGAACTCCATTCTAGCCTCGTAACCTCAGGGCCCAGAGCCAGACTTAAAATTTTCCCCAGTAAAGAGAAGAGCTATTATCATTACCTGGGGGACGGTGGCTCCTGTCCAGTCCTTTAGCCATTTTATCACATGTGGGAAAGGCCCAAAGACAAGAGCCTCTGCATTTGGAAAAGACAGTGGTCTTCCACCAACTAGACCTGCCCGTGAGGAAGGAACAAATGAACTGGGTCTTTGCTGGAAGGTTCTGGAAGGGTTTTTAGAGATGAAAGATTTATGGAATTTGAAGAGAAACCAGAGCCTGGAAGGGTTTTAAAGCTTCCTTTGGTTCAACTTTCAGGAGGATGACATGGAATGTCACAGGAAATGAGATTAGGGCACAGATCACACTGAGCTGCAGGGAGAGACTTGTCTTCTCTTGGCCTTTCAGGCTGGTGGGTGCAGACCCCACAGTCAAATACCTGGTAGGCAACGCACCTAAATGCTCCCTCTGTGAATTCACTGAGGGGCTTCTTTCTTAGACCCTGGTTCCACTCATTCACCTGACAGGCTCCACCTTGTTTTAAGCTGCACGATCCTAGGTATCACAGAATCTCTCTGAGCTTTAGTTCTGGCTTCTGTAAAAAAATAAAATTAAATTAAAAAAAGTTGGGGGGTTCTTACACTGTCTGTAAAATAGATATTAATCTTTAAAATTGCACTAATTCCCATGTGCTTGGTTACCCCAACACTGCTGCATCAGATGTCAAAAGTGAGAACTGAAATAAGCTGGCACTTTTATTCACATCAACAGAGTAGAGAGCCAAACAGAGCTCCTGGACTCCAGGGAGAAAAGTGACCCCTCCAGTCAGAGTTCCTATACCCCAGGGTGAAGAGTGTCCCTTCCAGTCAGAGCTCTTGGACCCCAGGGTGAAGAGTGTCCCCTCCAGTCAAAGTTCCTGTACCCCAGGGTGAGGAGTGTCCCTTCCAGTGAGAACTCCTGCACCCCAGGATGAAGAGTGTCCCTTCCAGTTTGAGCTCCTATACCACATGGTTAAGAGTGTCCCTTCCAGTGAGAACTCCTGGACCCCAGGGTGAAGAGTGTCACTTCCTGTCAGAGCTCCTGGACCCCATGGTTAAGAGTGTCCCTTCCTGTCAGAGCTCCTGTACCCCAGGGTGAAGAGTGTCCCTTCCAGTCAGAGCGCCTGGACCCCAGGGTGAAGAGTGTCCCTTCCTGTCAGAGCTCCTGGACCCCAGGGTGAAGAGTGTCCCTTCCAGTCAGAGCTTCTGCACCCCAGGGTGAAGAGTGTCCCTTCCTGTCAGAGCTCCTGGACCCCATGGTGAAGAGTGTCCCTTCCTGTCAGAACTTCTCCACCCCATGGTGAAGAGTGTCCCTTCCAGTCAGAGCTCCTGGACCCCAGGGTGAAGAGTGTCCCTTCCAGTCAGAGCTCCTGGACCCCAGGGTGAAGAGTGTCCCTTCCAGTCAGAGCTCCTGGACTCCAGGGTGAAGAGTGTCCCTTCCAGTCAGAGCTCCTGGACCCCAGGGTGAAGAGTGTCCCTTCCAGTCAGAGCTCTTGGACCCCATGGTGAAGAGTGTCCCTTCCAGTCAGAGCTCCTGGACCCCAGGGTGAAGAGTGTCCCTTCCAGTCAGAACTCCTGCACCCCATGGTGAAGAGTGTCCCTTCCTGTCAGAACTCCTCCACCCCATGGTTAAGAGTGTCCCTTCCTGTCAGAGCTCCTGGACCCCAGGGTGAAGAGTGTCCCTTCCAGTCAGAGCTCCTGGACCCCAGGGTGAAGAGTGTCCCTTCCAGTCAGAGCTCCTGGACCCCATGGTGAAGAGTGTCCCTTCCAGTCAGAGCTCCTGGACCCCAGGGTGAAGTGTGTCCCTTCCAGTCAGAGCTCCTAGACCCCAGGGTGAAGAGTGTCCCTTCCAGTCAGAGCTCCTGGACCCCAGGGTGAGGAGTGTCCCTTCCAGTGAGAACTCCTGCACCCCAGGATGAAGAGTGTCCCTTCCAGTTTGAGCTCCTATACCACATGGTTAAGAGTGTCCCTTCCAGTGAGAACTCCTGGACCCCAGGGTGAAGAGTGTCACTTCCTGTCAGAGCTCCTGCACCCCATGGTGAAGAGTGTCCCTTCCAGTCAGAGCTCCTGCACCCCATGGTTAAGAGTGTCCCTTCCAGTCAGAGCTCCTGGACCCCATGGTGAAGAGTGTCCCTTCCAGTCAGAGCTCCTGGACCCCAGGGTGAAGAGTGTCACTTCCTGTCAGAGCTCCTGCACCCCATGGTGAAGAGTGTCCCTTCCAGTCAGAGCTCCTGGACCCCATGGTGAAGAGTGTCCCTTCCAGTCAGAGCTCCTGGACCCCAGGGTGAAGAGTGTCCCTTCCTGTCAGAGCTCCTGTACCCCAGGGTGAAGAGTGTCCCTTCCAGTCAGAACTCCTGTACCCTAGGGTGAAGAGTGTCCCTTCCAGTCAGAGCTCCTGGACCCCATGGTGAAGAGTGTCCCTTCCAGTCAGAGCTCCTGTACCCCAGGGTGAAGAGTTTCCCTTCCAGTCAGAGCTTCTGGACCCCAGGGTGAAGAGTGTCCCTTCCAGTCAGTTTTTCTGTCTGGTCCTGTGGAGCTAGAGTTAAGATGGGGCGATAAGGGAAAGTGAGTCTGAGAAGCAGGAGTCCTTCAGTCTGACCCGGAAGGAGGAGAAGCTGAAAAGAATTGGAATCCGTGATGAAGCTAATGGCCCAATTTACATGAATGACTGGTTCATTCTTTCTGTCTTTTTGGCTTGGGAGACTTGTGATCTCCAGCCCAGAAGAGGCAGCGGAACTGCAGAGGGCATTCTCAAAGAATATGAAAAGCAAGCCTGGCATGGAGTCTCGGGTCGGAGGATCACCATAAGTTTGAGGCCAGCCTGAGGCTACAGAATGAGTTCCAGGTCAGGTAGCCTGGGCTAGTGTGAGAACTTACCTCAAGAAAAATAATTATGGAAAAAAAAAGTCCCTGTTGACAGGGTGACAGAGGCGACGCTCCAGGCATAGCCACTGCTCACCGAAATGTCTGATGGTTGAGCTGAGGCTCCGTGGACTGCGCTCAGTGCCTTTGTGGCTGCTCATGGTGCTTGTGCCATGCTCTCAGTACAGTGCCCACCGCTGTCCTTCTTGGCAGAGCCATCTTCCTCCCCAAGGCAGCCAAAGATGATGACTCATTTCTGGACCCTGGAGGTGGCTCTGACCCTCTGCTCAGGTACCGCTGAAGTTGGAGTTGAAGCCAGGCACGGCAGCTGCTGGTGCGGTGCCAACTGCTCCTCAGGTGAATCTGCTGATTCATCTCCCTCTTCTAAACAAGCCTGGGACCTGGCATGCAGGAAGCAGCACCGAGGGGTCGGACTGCACAAGCCACCTGGCAGGGACTGACCAAAGGAGGTGGCAGCATAGCCACCTGCCACTCCAACTCCACATTCTAACTGCGCTGAGGTTGAAACAGTCACCCAAGGGTTTCCAGACCATAAGGAGCAACAACATATCTGAAGAGGGAATGTTGTAACACAAGTGATGTAAAGCTTTTCATGAGAAAGTCGTTAACTTGGAAAAGCTTCAAAAATTATGTTCAGGGCCAGGTGTGGTGGTGCACGCCTTTAATCCCAGCACTTGGGAGGCAGAGGTAACAGGATTGCTTTGAGTTTGAGGCCATCCTGGGACTACAGAGTGAGTTCTAGGTCAGCCTGGCTAGAGTGAGGCCCTATTCTGAAATAAACAAATGTGTATGTGATGTTCAGTAAGTGATGAAGCATAATGGCTCTTTTAAAAAAGCCACACATTCACATTCAAAAAATAAGCACGGCCGGGCATGGTAGCTCATGCCTTTAATTCCAGCATTTGGTAGGCAGAGGTAGGAGGATCGCTGTGAGTTCAAGGCCACCCTTGTGAATTCCAGGTCAGCCTGAGCTAGTGTGAGACCCTACTTCGAAAAAACAAACAAAAAAAGCATGGAGTGGGCTGGGGAGATTGTTCAGTGCTTGCAAAGCCTGCTCGCCCAGGTTCAATAACCCAGTACCCATGAAAAGCTGGATGGGCATGTATTTACATCAGCAAAAGACCCTGGTGCATCCATACACAAATGCACTCTCACACCTATATAGACACACATGCAAATAAATACAACAGAATTTTTTAAAGGCACAGAGAAGTATAAAGAATCAAGCAAACATAAACATGACCCATAATCCATCCCCAGATAATATTTGTGCATATGTGAAGAATATAAGTACTTGGGACTGGGGAGAGAACTCAGTTGGTAAAGTGCTTGTCTCATAAGCATAAGGACCTGAGTTTGATCCCCAGCACCCATGTAAAAGCCTGGCATAGTGCTGAGGTGTAGAGACAGGAGGATCTCAAGAACTTGCTGCCAGCTACTCTAGCTGCATTAATGTACCTCAGGCTCAGAAAGAGACCCTGTCTCAAGAAATAATGTGGAGCCACTCATGGTGGTTCATGACTATAATCCCAGCACTCGGGAGGCTGAAGTAGGAGGATGATCTTGAGTTCAAGAGTACCCTGGGCAACAGAGTGAGTTCCAGATCAGCTTGGGCTAAATTGAGATCTTACTTTAGAAAACATGTGTGTGTGTGTTTGTGTTTATTTGGCAGCACATATACTAAAATTGGGATGATACAGAGAAGATTAGATGGCCCCTGCACAAGGATGACATGCAAATTCATGAATCGTTCCATATTTTTTGGATTCTGATGAGAAGCTCCCACCAGTCTTCAGCCAAAAGTGAAGCTACACCCACCAAAATCTCTCTGAATTAACAATGCTTATCCCTTCTAACCTATCCTGATCTCACTCACGGTTGGAAAATCTGTTCTTCTTTTTCAGAAAGCAGCAAGAATGGAGGACAACCAAAATCTATCAATAAGACGAGAATAGATAGCTGACTCCCTGGCAGGAGATGAACCACCCCTCGCACATCAGCCAGGGCACAGGTGAAACCACAGAGGAACTTGCGAGATGAGCAAGAGTGCTGCCTCCATGGTGAGCCTGACAACCTGCACCAGAGTGATGGAAACAGACACTGAGGAGACTCAAAACATACCAACACAGATCCAGAAGCTGCTGAGAGCTCAATATTAAAGTAGACTTAAAACTCACCAACCACGGCTCAGGGAATTTTGCAGAAGAGAAGGCAGAAAGAATATAAAAGATACAGGTTATGAGGGAATATTCAGAGGCAATGCCAGCCCCCCCCCCCCACAATGACTGACTGCTGTTCTCTGAACCCACAACTCCATGGTGAACACCAGCAATCTCACTAAGGATGGTCCTCTGTGGAGCGGGGACAGGGAGGAAGGAAATGAGGGTACCAACACATGATGTGTCCATACAGGTTCTACTTAAAAAAGAAAAGGAGGAGAGCCAGGTGTGGTGACACATACCTTTAATCCCGGCACTCGGGAGGCAGAGGTAGGAGGATCATCATGAGTTCAAGGCCACCCTGAGACTACATAGTGAATTCCAGGTCAGCCTGGGCAAGAGCGAGACCCTGCCTCAAAAACAATACAAAACAAACAAATTAAAAAGATGAAGAGCAATTGAAGAAACAATTTAGTATCAACTTCTGGCCTCCACACACACATGCATGCATTTGTGTCTACCATGCATATATGCACACACATTATACACACATACATTGCAAAAAAAATCTAAAAAGAAGACCAGTACTTGGTTAAACAGTGTATGTGCACAAAGGTAGAAGATGAGAAGTGAGAGCTCCCATCCTCTTAGCCCTCATCCATTCACAGGCATTTTTATTTTTTTTGGTTTTGTGGGGTTTTTTATAATTAACAACTCCCATGATTGTAAACAATATCCCAAGTTAATTACCTCCCTGCCCCCCACTTTCCCCTCTGAACCTCTACTCTCCATCATATTCCCTCCCCCCCCAATCAGTCTTTTATTTTGATGTCATCATCTTTTCCTCCTATTATGATCATCTTGTGTAGATAGTGTCAGGTGCTGTGAGGTCATGGATACCCAGGCCATTTTGTGTCTGGAGGAGCACGTTGTAAGGAGTCCTACCCTTCCTTTGGCTCTTACATTCTTTCTGCCACATCTTCCGCAATGGATCCTGAGCCTTAGAAGGTGTGATAGAGATATTGCAGTGCTGAGCACTCCTCTATCACTTCTTCTCAGCATGGTGATGCCTTCTGAGTCATTCCACAGTCACTGCCATCTGAAAAGAGAAAGTTCTCTAACAAAAAATGAGAGTAGCATTAATATATGGATATGAACACTAAGAGAAGTGCTTACTGGGCAGTTTGATGAGCATAGTATATACATTTAGCCAGACATAGCAGACATTACACCCCTAGGGCCCATGACTACCCCTGTTGTAGGCTTTCAGTATCAGGGATGTATTCCCTCCCATGGAGTGGGTCCACAGTCAAATTAGAGGGCTGTTGGTTTTCCCCATAACAGACGTGCCACTATTGCACCAGTTGGCTCATTTGGCCTGTTTGGCCAAATATAAGGCTTGCAGTGTCCACTGTGGAATATCTTCACTGTTGATTTCTCTCTGTCCCATTGAGCTGCATGCAGCATGGCTTTTTCCAGCTTTCTGTCAGCTGGTCTACATGGAGGAGGTTTTCAGCTCAGCTTCCAGAAGGATTTCTCAGTGACCTTGTAGCCCAAGTATATGGAGTCTTCAGCAATAGGGTCTTACCATCTATTCCTGGTGGGAAACCAAGGGCCTTGGCAATGGCCTCAAAGGCATTTTTAATAGATGAAAATAGCCCCCACAAGCAGGATTGTATACCTGTAATCTCAGCATTTGTGAAGTAGAGGGAAGAGGATCAAGAGTCAAGCTCATCCTGAGCTATATATAGAATTCACAGCCAGGGGCTGGAGGGATGACTTAGCGGTTAAGGCACTTGCCTGCAAAGCCAAAGGACACAGGCTCGATTCCCCAGGACCCACATTAGCCAGATGCACAAGGTAGCACATGTATCTGGAGTTCGTTTGCAGTGGCTATAGGCCCTGGAGCGCCCATTCTCTCTCTCACGTGAGACTCTGTCGCAATAAATAAAGGTAACAGAAAAAATAGCCTCCAGACTGCATGGCTCCATGAGATAGCAATCATGTTGTAGTCCATGGTTCCTTGAGTAGGAGTGATAGTCCCACGTAGTACACGGTGTGAGTGATGCCCGCTTGAGTCACAGCTGTGGTGGGGGTATCACTTCTACACGTCCATATAATCAACACCTATTCATGGATCTCATTTTATAAAGCATCTGGCTTCACAGATCCCATCATTTGGATGTATCATAATTTCTTTAACTGGTTCCATATGAATGGACAATTTACCTCCTTGTCTCATTACAAAAACTCTTCAATTAACTTGTTGTACAGACATCTTAGCCAACTTCTATGTATGTAATGAGAGGAAATTCTTATAAGTGGTATTTCCAATTGCAGGAATATACATTTTAATTTTATATGTATTGTATAATCCAGAACTTTGTTATAAGAACAATGGCTCCAAAGAATAAAAAGTTTTCCTGATTTAACACCTCCCTTGAAGGCACATGAAAGGATTGACCTGACATTGAAACAGAAGCATTGTATTTCTGCATACAATGCTAAATGCTTAGGCCAGTGTGGGTGGAAAAGAGGCATAATGGATGTGGGAGAAGAACAAAGTAAATTGTTTGGAGTGGATATACGATATCCTCTTGACCACTGAGTAGAAAGAGGTGGACAACGTTTTAAAGGTCCTCTGATTCTATCACTTGCTATGGACGCTTGGGTTTTCTTGTTCAAGACTTATGTAGATCACTGCTGATGCTGTGCTTAGAATCAGGGGAGTTAACCCTGGGGCAGGAGCTCCACAAATGTGCTAGGTTTTTCTGAGGCCCCACTGTTCAAGTTCTGTTTCAGTTATTTATTACAGTGGTCTCTACCAAAGCAATGACTGTTTTGTGGGTTGGCTGGGCTCAGCAGGGGGGTTTTCACTTGAGGTCTTAGCACTGTTGGAACACTTTTCTTTTTTTAACACATTTAAATTTTATTTTATTTATTTATTTGAGGGAGAGAGGGAGAGAAATAGGCAGGTAGAGAGAGAGAGAGAGAGAGAATGAGCACACCAGGGCCTCCAGCCACTGCAAACGAACTCCAGATGCATTCACCACCTTGTGCATCTGGCTTACGTGGGTCCTGGGGAATCGAACCTGGGTCCTTTGGCTTTGCAGGCAAGCGCCTTAACCACTAAGCCATCTCTCCAGCCCTCAGAAAACTTTTCTTGAACTGACTGGGATAATATATTTACATACATTGTTCTTACCAGGAGATAGGAATGCATAGTCAGGCCTAGGTCTTGTGCCAACTTCAGATCCAGGAGATGGGATCAGACTTGGCCTGTTTATATGACCTAAGGCTGAAGATGAGTGGCCCCTTAAAAACAGAATGGGAGATGGGAGGCTGTAGACCAAGACAAAGGCATGTACTTACACACTCTTTATTGGTCTGACCACACTTGGGCAGTCACACTTGGGGTCAACCGGTTTTGGACTTCCTGGCAGTGCTAAGGAGAACACTGCCAATTTCACTCCGCAGTGGTCAGTGGATGTGCAGAATCATGGGGCCACCTAGTGTGGGGACTCTGAAGACCTTCAACTTTAGTCTTCCACACAGAGGTGGCATCCCTTAATACCACCTCTGCAAACCCCTAGATACTTAGCAGCAGACTTCCTTAACGCCTTTCGAAAGCACTACACACCTCTGTGTCACTGTGAAGCAAATCCACACTAACCCTCTCAAGTATTGGCCTATACGTGTTACAGGTATTGTTTCAATCTTTTCTTCCATTTCTGTGAAAAGTCACCATTACTAGCCTCACTTTATAGAAGAGAAAAACAAGAGTAAGAGAACTATGCAACCTTATGTTTGGAAGACAAAGTTCTCCTGGTAAACCTGTACCTCATGTCTGAGCATGATGTCCGCCATTACTGCAATTTTTACTCTTGACTTAGACCTTCTTACATTACTTAGTATCTTTTTTTGGTCGGTTGTTTCCATATTAGGATTAAACCTAGGGCTGTGTACATACTAAGCAAGCATTCTTCCACTGAGCCTTATCCCCAAGCCTCTGTTTACTTTTTTATTTTGTGACAGGGTCTCAGTATATTGCCAAGGTTGTCTTTGAACTCACTCTATGGCCTCAGCCTCCCAAGTAGCTGTGATGACAGGCCCATGCCCTCATGCCCAGAGACCTTTGGAAGTTCTTTGGTAAATTCTTCAAATAAAAGTAGGCAGCTACTATTCTCCTTCTACACCTTCAGCTTTCTAAGGTATGTCTCCCTAATACTTTCTTGTATTTTGAAAATAAACTGCTTTGTGAAGTTTTCACTAAATTCTTCTCTTTGGGTAAGCTAAAAATGTGCTGAAAAATCTATTCTGTCCCAAATAGGATTAAACACTGTGAAATACTAGAGACCCTTCATTCTGGCTAGTCAACACCCACCAGCTCAGTTCTGTCTACATTTAGTTCACTGTGGAGGTCAAGTTAATGTGATGCAAACTAGTAACCTGTCTTATGCTCAGAGTCCCCATAGCTTTGACTGCCTGAATCTGCACAGTTTAGGGAGCACCAGAGTGCATCCCCTGACCCTCCGTTAACTCATATTCTGCCTGTGGTGTACTCACTTCGCATTTATCCAAACACTAATGGAAGTTGTACGCAGTTCACTAGGAGTGACACTTCATTAGCTCAGTTCAGCTTCTTTGAGCATCCCCACAGGGTCTAACAAGATGGAACTTCTTAGAGTCTGAAGAACAGAACCTTGCCTTTATCCTGGTGAAATCTCACCCTGTTGATCTCACTTATTGAACCCTCCCTCTGGGACTTCTCATGAAACATGCTACATGTCAGTTATCTGTATTAGCTTGGGTCATCTTCAGATTTGACAAATAGCATGCACCTGTCAAGGCAGTGAGAAACCCAACCAAACCAAACCAGCTCACTCCCTCGAGTGGTAGAGACCAAAACATAAAGACCACTGGAGCTGTGCGCTTGGGGACTTAGTGACTCACAAATCACCCCCATGAGTTTGCACTCCACTCTTCACTTCTACAAGAATGCTTTCTTTTCTGGTACTGGGCATTGAACCCTCGGTCTCAAATATGCTAGGCAGGTGCTTCACCACTGAGCTATGACCCCCAGTATCCTCACCTTTATTTCTGCTTTCTATTTTGAGGCAGTATTTATCAAATGCTGAGATGAGCACTGGTAAGCCATGTCCAAGGGATCTATTACTCTATTAGAATGTTTCAGGAAGAAAAGAGACCAGCATACCATTCTTGTACTCATTCTATAATCTATTATTTTTAAATATTTTTATTTTATTTCATTTATGTATATGAGAGAGAGAGAATGATTCAGAGAGAGAGAGAGAAAGAGAGAGGATGGGTGCGTCAGGGCCTTTAGCTACTGCAAATGAACTCCAGATGCATGTGCCACCTTGTGCACCTCGCTTACATGGGTCCTGGGGAATCAAACCTGGGTCCTTTGGCTTTGTAAGCAAGCACCTTAACCGCTAAGCCATCTCACATACCCACACTCAATTATCTATTACTTACTGATTTTGGTTATACTATTTATTAGCTGAGATGCCCTAGGCATGTTGCTTAAACCATATGAGTCTTTAATTTTCTTATCTGTAAAGTGAGGATAATCTCGCATACTTCATAGAACTGACATAAAAATTAAATGAACCAAATGAGATAATAAACATAAGTTATTTAGAATGGCTCCTGGCTATTGCTAAATACGGAATAAGTATTTTGAGCCAGGTACCTCTTTTCCTGATTCCTGGGGCAAACCTGGGACTCCCATCCTTCTTCAGACCTCTCTCAAAAGCTTCCAGTTAGTGGAAGACCTGTCCACTTTCTCTTTCTCCCTCACATGGGTCATTGTGCTTTGCTATGTTGTGTCAGTCTTAGCCCCTCCTGTCATCCCTCTTGCTAGATGCCTGCAGCAACCCCATCTGAAGTCTTTGGGGTCACTGCCTGGAGTCTCCTAACTACAGAGAGGACTGTGAAGGTAGCCCTTGAGGGCTCTTGATGACCCATGGAGACTGTCAGTGAGTTTCTGTCTCATAGTGTCACCACATGAATGGAGTCCGCAGGGAGCTCTCTCGCCCCTCCCCCATGTTTGGATCTTTCTCACCTTTTCTTTTGCAATTTTTTTTTCTTACAAGTGGGTTCTGCTTCCAAGTAGTTTTAATCTGAACCCACACTCACATACCCTTCTCCAGCATAAACCTTTGTGTAGTTGAGTTATCAAAGGGAGAAGACTCCCACCCTCTCCTATCTCCTATCTCCTCACTCCTCCATTTCTTTCAAGGCCACCCAGAGTTCTCATAACCCTAGGCCTACAGAAGCATTCTCCATAGAACAAGTCAGGGGCTGCAGGGGTGGCTCAGATGGTGAAGTGATTGCAGCATGACCACAAAGGGAGTTTGTATCCCCAGCACCCACATTGTTGGTGGGCATGGTGGTGTACTCTTCTTTGATCCTAGCCCTGGGGAAGTGGAGACAGGAGGATCCCCAGGGCTTTCTGTCTAGCTAGTCTAGTGGAATTGGTAGCTGCAGGTTAGTGAGACACTGAGTAAAGAAGGTAGAAATAGATGGTGACCTTTGACCTCCACATGCACCAATGTGCACAGCCATATACACTCACAGTGCACACACATGCAAAAATAAATAAATGAAATGCATCATAAGTGGTGACCCCTTGCCTTGTTAACAACAGCACATAGGACATTCCCAGCTGTGGTTTCCTGTCCACCATCTCTTTTTTCTCCTAGGTTATTGCCTTTTTCTACATGGAAACTGCAACTCTGGGTTGAGAAAGAGAGAGACTGCCTCAAGGAAACCCATAGATGAGCAATAGAGGCGCACATCTGATGCTCTCCTCTGGTGTCCACATGCACGGGCACAAGGTGAGTGCGTCTGTATACACAAGTGCATACACCACACACACACTACACACATGCAGGCTAAACAACAACAACAAAAAACAAAAAAACAAAAAAGAGAAGGTTAGCAGAGTAGGTGCATCCGTCTCGGTCCTTTCTGACTGCATTTGCAAGGTAGCCAGCTGCTGCCCCCTCCCGTTGCCATGCCTGCCCTGCCATGGTGGGACCGAATCCCCTTGAACTGCAAGCCGAACGACCCCTTCCTCCTGACAACACTTCTGTCAGGTTTTTGTCGCAGTGAAAAGAAAAGTGATGAACACAGACATCTAAATGTTTAAAGCATTTTTCTTCTTTTTTTTTTAATCATTTTATTTATTTGAGAAAGAAAGAGGCAGATAGAGAATGGGCACACTAGGGCCTCTAGCCACTGTAAATGAACTACAGAAGCATGCACCACCTTGTGCATCGGGCTTCATGTGGGTACTGGGGAACTGAACCTGGGTCCACTGGCTTTGCAGGCAAGTAACTACTGCTAAGCCATCTCTACAGCCACTGCTGCTGCTGCTGCTTCTTCTTCCTCTTCTTCTTCCTCCTCCTCCTCCTCCTCCTCCTCCTCCTCCTCTTCTTCTTCTTCTTCTTCTTCTTCTTCTTCTTCTTCTTCTTCTTCTTCTTCGGTATTTCACTCTAGTCCAGGATGACCTGGAATTCACTATGTAGTCCCAAGGTGGCCTTGAACTCACAGTGATCCTCGTACCTCTGCCTCCCAAGTGGTAGGATTAAAGGCATGTGCCACTACACCTGGCTCTTTTTTTTTTAAGCTAGGATCTTGTGCAGCCCAGGTTGACTTCAACCTCATTATGTAGCTGAGGCTGTCCTTGAACTACTGAACCTCTTGCTTCCACCTCTTATGTGCTGGTGTTCCAAGAGTATGCCACATGCTCAGCTATAGGATGTTAATGGCAAGGGAACACATAGCTCACAATCATTTATATCTGTTCTGGGAGGCATTGCATCACCTTTGGACTGCAGACCTGTCTTCCCAGCCATGCTTTCCTGAGGAACGGGATCAAGTCAGAGACTATACCCAGAACACGGAAGATGGTCCTGGAATGTGCTTGTACATGGTGAGACGGTCACTAAGATGTTTTCTATAAATAGCCCATAAATCAGTGTCCATCTACACCAGGTGGACCACAGACTGTGTAAAGACCTGCCACCCTATGGCTGGAGATCCCAGAAAAGATTAAAATCAGTGATCCCAGGAGAGATTATTGAGTCACTAGCTCAGCCCTGCAAAATGCCTCACACCACACATGCCCTGTGCAGGCACTTTCGTGCATATGTCCACTTCCTTCCATCTTCCTGGACACGTTCTTCGGGAGGCTAAGTAATACGAGTTCTAGACACGGACCCTGAGCTCAAGGAAACCACAGCCAGTTAGAGAAACAAGACTGGTGTGCCTTCACCGAGGCATGCACCTATGCTAGCTTCATCTCCCTGCTCTCCCCAGAAGCTGCCAATCTTCTTGCCATCATCCTGAGGCTTGTAGAATTTCCCCCAATATTTTGTACCTCCACATCTTTGCTGCAATCCCCAGGCTACCTCATAACTTCTTCTCATGGTGAGGACTGTCCAGCAGCTATGAGTCCCTCAACAAGTTGCTTAACTGCCTGTCTCCTTGTTTCTTCTCTTAAAATGGAGATGATGTTCAGTTTTCCTCCTGGGGTTGTCAGAACATTGAAATGAGGTTGTATCAATGAGCACTCAGAGGCATGCTTCTCATCAGGAAGCACAAGGCAGGAGAGAGTCATTAATATTATGACTCATCCTTCAAGACTCAACTTGAACACTATCTCCACAAGAAAGCAATGCAAAAAAAAAAAAAGGACCATAAACCAAGCCAAAGACAAAAGGTTACTGGGAAAAGATATTCGCAACGCATATGACAAAGGACTAATTTTTTTTAAATTTTTATTTATTTATTTATTTGTTTGACAGAGAAAGAGGGAGGGAGGGAGAGAGAGGGAGAGAGAGAGAATGGGTGCGCCAGGACCTCCAGCCACTGCAAACTCCAAACGCATCGGCCCCCATGTGCATCTGGCTAACATGGGTCCTGGGTATCGAAACTGGGTTCTATGCTCACAAAAGAACAATAGGTCATTGCTATATTCTGAGCTTCTAGAAATTTGCCTGGCCTGTGCTGGATAAATATGTGAAACCAAAACGTTCATGGAAGTAAGTTTGCAATAGACAAAAACTGAGCAACAGGGAATATCACATATCATTGCACACCATACAATGAAGAACTCTCCAGCTAGTAAAACTGGAGTCATACATCAATGTTTCCTGATTTTAAAAGACTTCTAATACAAAACAAATCTCTAAAATCTCAAAGTACAGGCCAACACTAAGTGATCGTTGGTGTAAATAAGGAAACACACACATACATAGCTACATAGTCTAGTATGTGCTTTCTTTCCTAGGAAGATGAGTTAGAAGCTTTTTATAATCTTTGTGGAGAAGAATCAGAGATAGGGAGATTGGCAAAGAGAGAAAATTTTAGACAGTTTTTTCATTCTTTTTTTTTTTTTTTTTTTTTCTGAGGTAGGGACTCACTCTAGCTCAGGCTGACCTGGAATTCACTATGTAGTCTCAGGGTGGCCTCGAACTCACAGTGATCCTCCTACCTCTGCCTCGCGAGTGCTGTGATTAAAGGTATGCACCACTATGCCCAGCTAATTTTAGACATTTTTAAGTTTTCCCTCTCCCCTACTCCCCGCTCACTTCTTCACCTTCTGTGCTGTATGCATATATTGATTTTATACACCAATAAACAAGTGTGAGCCTCACTCTTTAGTACCTGGCCAGTCTTTCCAAGATCTGCCCTATCCACCTCCGAGGCCCCTCCGGCTGCCTCCTGCCTCTTGCTTCTCCCTTCCTGCCCTGGCAAAGCTGGCTGGCTGGCAGCCCCCCTCCCACACCTGCCACCATGGCTCTCTTCCCAGGCTTTGAGCCTTGCTGTCAGGCCCTCTCTCCAATGTTCTCCCCTAGGCTAGGCTAGTGTCCCCCACGGCATCCCCACCATACCTTTGCACTGTTTGAAGGGCAGATGAGGTTTCCTGAGGGCAGAACTGTGTGTTATGTTTTGTTTCTTGTTTGTTTGAGGATTTATTTTGTTTGTTTTATTTTTTGTTTTTTAAAGTCAGGGTCTTACTCTGTAGCCCAGGCTAGCCTGGAACTCATGGCCATCCTTTTACCTCAGCCTTCTGAGTGCTGGGATTAAAGGCATGTGCCACCACATCTGGTTTCCACTCATTTTGGGGAGGAGTGCCCATGTCAAAGTCCCTCATTGAATGTTGGATAGATGCATATGGGCAAATGTCTTCTCTGTAGTTATTTATAAAAACAAATTATTTCTTATGCTCTGTAATATCTGACTCTAGCATTGTAGGCTTTCCTTTCTTCCTTCCTTCCTTTCTTCCTTCCTTCCTTTCTTCTTCTTCTTTCTTCTCTCTCTCTCTTCTCTTCTTTCTTTCTTTTTTCCTTCTTCCTTTTTTTCATTTTTCGTCCCAAGGTAGGGTCTCACTCTATCCTAGGCTGCTCTGGAACTCACTCTGTTGTCCCAGACTGGCCTTGAACTTACAGAAATCCTTCTCTCTCTGCCTCCTGAGTGCTGGAATTACAGCCATGCACCAATACACCTGGATTTTTGTTTGTTGGTTTGTTTGTTTTTGATACAGGATTTTGCTCTGATCCCTAGGCCGGCCTACAACTCATGATCCTCTCGCCTTAGCATTCCTAATGTTGGGATTATAGGAACATCACACCTCCTGGTGAGACTAGTGTTCTTTTTAAAAAAATATATTTATTTATTTGACAGAAAGAAAAACAAAGGGAGAGAGAGTGATGAAGATACAGAGAGTGAGAATGGGTGAGCCAGGCCCTCTTGCCACTGCAAACTCCAGATGCATGTACCACTTTGTGCATCTGGCTTTATGTGGGTACTTGAGGACTGAACCCAGGCTGTCGGGCTTTGCTAACAAATGTTTTTAATTGTTTGAGCAATTCTGTCTAGTCTGAGACTAGTATTCTTGCATGAAGAGAACCACTTACAAAGCTAAATATCAAGTAAGGATTGCTGCTACTTGTGGGTAATTGATTCCAGCACTACAAAGATCTCAGTCATAAATGGGGCAGCATTTTTCTGTGTCTCCCTTGCCTCCCCCAGACTGCTGTGGCTGATAACCCCACAACTTTCTAGAGGAGCCTGAACAATAGTGATGTCTGCAAAGGGAAAAGGGCTCATGGCTTATTCACCACATACCACACTCTTGCTGCATGCCAGGCAGTGTACTACCAATGACCTAGCTGATGGTCACAAAGAGAAAAGATTGTCCTCACTGTTAAGGACCTCACTTCATTGGAAAGAGAAAGTTGGAGAAAGAAACTAAATTGGGACAGAAGTAGAGAGAAAACAAACACTGGCTGTTATGCCATTATAGAGGCAGAGGTCTTCCAGTGTCCAAGTCAATGATCCAGGTTTACCAAGGATGAAAGCCTTGCTTGACACATGTGTCCAGAGGAGAGGGTGCATACACACACACACACACACACACACACACACACACACACACCTGGGTACAAGTGGATTTCCAAAGAAGGTAACTACCTGAGGAAGGAAGGAGAGGACAATTGACAGGATACAATCAAAAGGTTTCCCACCAAAGATACAAAAATCTGGGGGTTACCATGGTATATAGTCTATATTTATGGACATTTATCAATAAAAACTTTGAAACAAATAGGGGAGTCAGTGAAAGGTTCATGGCTTCCTGAGTGGTTTCTGGCTATTTCAAGGGACTTAGTTCCTCCATGAAGGGTGAGTCTATGACATGGTAAATGAAAAGTCAGGTCCTCCATGTGGATAGAGGCAGCAGTAATGGGCAAAGCCTGCACCACAGATGAGGTGTGGTGCATGGGCTGAGTGGGAAAAGGCCTACTCCCCGTCCCACACAGGCTCCCTCCTGCCTCTGGCTTTGGTCTCTTCAGTGTGAAGATCACTGTGGCTTTGGCACCAACAGCCAGAGCAATTTCTATAACACAGCCAGGAGCTTGGGTGAGACAATGTGCAAAGCTACAGTGAAAACAGGCACCGAAGAGACTCTGGCAGGATGAGCCTAAGCCCTGGCCTGCCATTGACCCACTCTAGGACCTCGGGCAGATAATTCCTCTCTGTCAATTACACCAGGCCTATGACACCCGAGGTTCTATCTGAATGAATATTCTCATAGAGCTCTACATTTCACATGTGTTCTTGGACTCTAAACTTTTAGGAACATGATAGGTAACCCAGAGAGGAAAGGGTTAGTGAACATTCAAATATCTTTCACTTCTCTCCAGGCTCCTTGTAAGTGATAACTGGCACATCTCAACCATAGCATCTAATTAATCATACATTTATTAAAGGCTTATCACACACGTTAAGCAACTGGATTGATATTTTGAAACAATTAGTATAGGTAGTATTAACATCAGTATGTTGAACACTGTCATGTATATTACCTTCCTTAGTCCTCAGTTCTGGGAAGGTAGATATTATCATCCTCATTTACATAGGAAAAAAAGTTCTGAGAGCTCAAGAAACTTGACCCAGGGTACATAGTGAGGGAACAGCAGGGCACCGATTTAAAACCCTCCATCTAACTGGCTCTAGACCATGCATACTGCATTCCTTACTGCCTCTTCTGAACATAATCCTAGGGGCTTAGAAAGAATATCACTGTCATATGAAATGAACAAGACAAAACTGCTGCTGGTGTGAGTCATAATCCCCTTCCTCCCCACACCAGGTGTGAGTCATACTCCCCTCCCTCCCCACACCAGGTGTGAGTCATACTGCCGTCCCTCCCCACACCAGGTGTGAGTCATACTCCCCTCCCTCCCCATACCAGGTGTGAGTCATACTCCCCTCCCTCCCCACACCAGGAGTGAGTCATACTCCCCTCCCTCCCCACACCAGGTGTGAGTCATACTGCCCTCCCTCCCCACACCAGGTGTGAGTCATACTCCCCTCCCTCCCCACACCAGGTGTGAGTCATACTCCCCTCCATCCCCACGCCAGGTGTGAGTCATACTCCCCTCCATCCCCACACCAGGTGTGAGTCATACTGCCCTCCCTCCCCACACCAGGTGTGAGTCATACTGCCCTCCCTCCCCACACCAGGCGTGAGTCATACTGCCCTCCCTCCCCACACCAGGTGTGAGTCATACTGCCCTCCCTCCCCACACCAGGTGTGAGTCATACTCCCCTCCCTCCCCACACCAGGCATGAGTCATACTCCCCTCCCTCCCCACACCAGATGTGAGTCATACTCCCCTCCCTCCCCACACCAGGCATGAGTCATACTCCCCTCCCTCCCCACACCAGCTGTGAGTCATACTCCCCTCCCTCCCCACACCAGCTGTGAGTCATACTCCCCTCCCTCCCCACACCAGGTGTGAGTCATACTCCCCTCCCTCCCCACACCAGCTGTGAGTCATACTCCCCTCCCTCCCCACACCAGCTGTGAGTCATATTCCCCTCCCTCCCCACACCAGGTGTGAGTCATACTGCCCTCCCTCCCCACACCAGGCGTGAGTCATACTCCCCTCCATCCCCACACCAGGCATGAGTCATACTCCCCTCCCTCCCCACACCAGGTGTGAGTCATACTGCCCTACCTCCCCACACCAGGTGTGAGTCATACTGCCCTCCCTCTCCACACCAGGTGTGAGTCATACTCCCCTCCATCCCCACGCCAGGTGTGAGTCATACTCCCCTCCATCCCCACACCAGGTGTGAGTCATACTGCCCTCCCTCCCCACACCAGGTGTGAGTCATACTGCCCTCCATCCCCACACCAGGTGTGAGTCATACTGCCCTCCCTCTCCACACCAGGTGTGAGTCATACTCTTCTCCCTCCCCACACCAGGTGTGAGTCATACTCTTCTCCCTCCCCACACCAGGTGTGAGTAATGCCCCCTTCTTCTCCAGGAGCTTCCTCCCCCCTCCCCTGGCTGCTCAGATTCCTGCTGTACAACCTTCTGAGGATGGATGGAGACTGCTCCACCTCACAGTCTTGTTTACCATTTAACTCCTTATACCAGCTAAATTCTCCATGTGCAAATGGTTGTGAGCAGCTTTTCACAGAGAGGGAAATGAACGCCCTTCCCACCATGCCTGACTGCCACTGGACTGCAGAGCCCTTGCTAGGGGTCCTCAGTGGTGTTTGCTTGCTGCTCAAGCTCAGGGGCTTCTGGCTGCCTGACCAGACACAGGGGACATGATCATTTAACTCTTAAGGGGCTAGGTGCCAGGAACCAGAGATCTCTTGCTCTTTAACTAAGGCCTGGACCTCAGGGAAGAAGGAGAATCTTAAGCCATTTTAGGTGGTCCAAGGACTACCCAACTCTTGATACCCCTAGAAGGCCTGGAAGCCAGCAGTATGACCTCCAAGGCCAAGCAACAAAAACAGGAAAGCAGTTTGGCTTATCTTTGTGAGTTTGCAAACTTGTGAGGGTCCCAACCAGCATTCTGCTTTTAGACCTAAGCTAAAGGGGGAAAAAAAAAAAGAAAAAAAATTAAGCTGATGTAAGCCAGGTCACAGGTTAACACACAAGACTTGCACACAGCTGCAGTGAAAGGCGAAGTGAGCCTGCAGACGGCTGGGAGGACAGTGCTGTTGTTAGACTCCTCGTTGTGGCCCTAGACCACGGCTTCTCAGAGCGCAGTCTACGGACCGGAAGTGTCAACATCACCTGGGAACTTGTTTGCAATGGAAACTCATGGGCTTCACCCCTACTTCCTATTGAACCAGAGTTTCGAGTGGGCCAAGAAACTGTTGTAACTCTGTTGCACCCACTGGAGAGCCTCTGCTCTGAGAACACAGTTAAGACAAGTAGGTCACTGTTGACAGGACGCTAGATAGGAAAGATCTATGTGATGAAAATGTGCTCTCTGGGGAGGGGTGGTGAGCTTCTCTCACTCTGGATCCCTTCACAGAGTGAGGAGAGCTATGAGGAGGAACCCTCCCCCCAGGGGAGTTCTGAGTAGGTCAACTCTAAGGTCTCCCCAACTCCAAGGGTCTGTGATAATTTTCATATGACAAATAGATCAGGAATACAAATGCTTGCCCTTCTAGAATGGAAGTTCCACAAAGGCAGGTGTTTGGGGGTTTTGTTTGTGGTGTTTATTCACTATTATGACCTCACTGCCTACAGCAGGGGTACAGCTAGTAGATTCAGCTCACAGTCAGTTGGGCTTTGTTTTGTTTTTTGGAAAATAAGAATTTATTGGAACTTAATCATTCATATTCAATCTATGGCTTTTTTCCCCTTTTAACTGTAATAGCAGAGGTATGTCATTGTGACTGACCATATGGCTGCAAAAACTAAAATATTTACTTCCTGGTCCTTTATAGAGTTTGGTAACCCCTTATATAGACAATTGCTTGTGTCATGGCCAAATGCTCATTAAACATTCAAGGAATGAATGGTCTGATTTCTCTTCTAGTGGCAAAGAGGTACTGGGAACAAAGACATGGAATTCAGGGATGGGCGACCTGGGCTTGAATTCTGGCCCCACCATTTACAAGATTGTGAACTTGGGTAAATGATTTAGCCTCTGTGTGGTTCATATGCCTCACCTGTAAAACAGCAAAACCCTAGCCACTTATGATGGGTCCACCTGTGATGAAGGATCAAATCACATACTGCATACTCCCAACACAAGTGTCCTAGTTACCTTGAGAAGTGTCTGGGGGAGCTAATTTGGGCACTGAAGTGGGGAGTGTAATCTTTGGACGTGGAGAAAATACTGGTCAGTCAACTTCCATTTGATAGTTCTTAAGACACTGAGTAAAAAGGGAAGATCCAATTGGCTTTTGACTTTCTCGTCTTTCTCCTCCTCCTTCGTTTTGGAGTCAGGGTTCCACTGTGTAGTCCAGGCTGGCCTAGAACTGGCAGAAATCCTCCTGCCTCAACTTCCTCAACTCTGGCATTCCAGGCATGAGCCACCCCTTCTCAACTTTCATGTGTATTTCCAATAGTGAATGTTAATAAGCCACCTACATTCTGTGGCCTAGACCCCTGATCAACTGTGTATAACTGGCTGGGTCAGGCAGGGCTGAGCAGTCTGAGACCTGCAAGCCCCTGGGGTCTACCTGGTCATGGACTAAACATGGCTCTCATCAAACACTCATTAAGTGGAAGTGTGGTCCCTTGGTGTTCCGGGGGTAGTGGTTTACTCATCATTTTTTTCTGGCAGGAGCTCAGCATAAACTAGGTGTTCTGGCAGAGGCCTCCAAGCCCTACAATTCCCAGGGATTCCAGGGATGAAATTAATTACAGGCAGGTACAAACCCACACTATTGGAGGCTGAGTCAGAAACATGTTGTAACTCAGGACCCAAAATGCTCATGTTTACAGCCAGCATCCTTGATTCTGAGATTTTTGCAAACTACTTCTCATTCCTGTTTCCAACACGTGTGTAGTTTGCCTTTCCTTCCCCAGGTTGAGGGAGAGGTGGTAGTTCTGAGAACTCTCTGGGGCAATGCTGGCAGGTTTGTGTTCACATGTGAGAATGATAGCCCGGAAGCTTACTCCTCGTCCTTGTTCGCACGCTCTGAGTGCCAAGCCCTGGCCCTCAAACCACAGATCTCATTAAGAACTGCTCACTCTACCATGCAGAATTCAATGCCAGACATCTCTGGGGTCTGAGAATCTACTGTGTTTGTTCCAAAGAACAGAGATTTAATGAAAACGAAAACTGAAGTATAACTTGGATTTTATTTCTCAATGTTTTGAGCTTCTTATATGTATTAGGATCCGAACCACTATAACTCTCTCATGAGTCAGTTGCCACCAAATGCAGCTAAAACGCCCGAGAGCTTTCTGTCTCTAAAGCTCTCAATTAATCTACCATTTCCCATCCTTCAACCTCTAAGTATCAATTATCAAGCAATAATCACTGTCATTGGCCACCAAGCACGCTCCAAAATACCACAGACTTGTGTGTCTCGCTACTAACTCAAGCATGTTACTACAACCTTCAAGGAAGCACAACCAGGTTAAGGGCTCCCCTAAGCACTATGGAGCAATCCCAAGCTATGTGAGGAAGACTCCTTGAAGGACAGGAGAACTTGGCAGGTGATAGGAGTACAACAGAAGGTCCCATTGAGAAATCTGAGTAGCTCCAGGCTTCACATCCAGGCATGGACTCACACTCCATCTCATCTTCCTCACATGACTCTTCCCATGTTTACTCAGGCCACACTCTTTTCTCTCAAGTAATTGACTGTCAAGGTATCTACATTCAATATCACAGTGAACTAGCTAAAACACAGATCACTCCTATATCAGTTACTTTTCTCACTGCTGTAGCGAAATACCTGACAAAAGAGACTTAAGGAAGGGAGGGTTTGTTTGGGCTCACAGTTTGAGGGAGACGGTCTGTCGTGGTGGAGAGGACATGGCAGTGGCAGCACGAGCATTCACCTTGCACTCACAATCAGGAAGCAGAGGCAAATGAATGCTGGCCTCCATGCTTTCGCCTTCCCCCTTTTTGATTCGTTCCAGGACAGCAGCCCATGATGGTGCTGCCCACATTCAGGGTAGGTCTTCCCTCCTCAGTTAAGCCTCTCTGGAAGCCCAGACATGTGCTTCTATGGTGATTCTAAATCCAGTCAAACTGTCAATGAAGATGAACCATCATGACTCCAAATCCAGAAATACTCTGCTTTGAATTGAAAAAATAAACAGATCTCCAATTTCTCTAAAATGCAACAACAGAGGTAACATCTGGGTAAAGAGAAGCAAGAAGGAGGTGCTGGCCAGGAGAGGGTTCCTTTTCTCTCGCTGTACTCATGCTTAATCTCCTTTCGACATCTCAGCGTAGGTTAGGACTACAGGCATCATTAGCCCTCAACAAAAGGTGGCTTTTCTTCAGGAAGTAGGCGGCACCTATGCTAGTCTAAAGGCTAGGTTGTGATAGTAAATGGAATTGCAAGGCTGCATGAGGTCTCCTGTAATATTTTTGCACAAAACCTTCAATTTTTCAGCGAAGCTCTTCTGTAGGTAACACCATGCAGAGGCCTCGGGCTGCACCATTCAGCTTCCGGGGTCCTGCTCTCTAGGCTGTGAAGGGTTACCACATCTGGGAATCTGAGTCTTTTGCTCTGCTCAGCAGGACGGATGTTGCTTCTTCTAGGGCTTTATTCATGCTAAGCAAATGCTCTACCACTGAGCTGTATTCCTAGCCACATGCATCACTTTGTGCACCTGGCTTTACGTGAGTACTAGGGAATGGAACCTGAGTCATCAGACTTTGCAAGCAAGTGTTCTAGGTTCAGTGAAAAGACACTGTCTCAAGTAATAAGGTGGAGAGTGAGGAAGACACCCAACCTCTGGCTTGTACGCACATGCACACACATGTGCTCCCACATACATATGAACATGCATATACACAGGCATAAGCTGGGAAGAAGGTTAGAAGCTCAACAGCCTTGTGCACAAAGATTGGGATTTTCCTAAGTCATTTGCATAGTTTGTGTTTTCTTGTGTGTGCTCTATCTGTTACATGTTGGTCATGATGATGGTGGTGGGTGGTTCTATTCTTCTTCTCTACCTACTGATTTTTCATATGCTAATTTGCAGCCATGTGTAAGGGCTTTGGAACCTCACTCTAGGAGAGCTGTGGCCCCAGAAATCCTTTTGGAAGCTGGAAGGCCAATGAAACATTTTCTTATAACCACTTCCATGCTGTTGAGGGGTAGTCCTGCTTAAAAGGCATCAAACTCTCTTGCTGTTTTATTTATTTATATTTAAAAATTATTTCTTTATTTCCAAGCAGAGAAAGAGAGAGAGAATGGATATGGGTACGTCAGGGCCTCTTGCCATTGCAAACAACTCCAGACACATGCATCACTTTGTGCATCTGGCTTTATGTGAATACTGGGGAATGGAATTGTGGGAGATCAGAATAGGCAGTGAGATTAGTTAGGCAGGATCAAGGTGGCCCTTAAAGAGAGGGGCCTTAGGATGCCACACCTATCTCAGCCTGCCCACCTGTGTCAATCCTGGGATTTAGTGTTTCTCCATCCCACCCAATTAGATCTCTCTCAAGTGCACACCATGCCCAGGTATGGGTGTTTTCCTCCTCTAAACCCAGGCCAATTGGCTGGGACTCCTGATGTAGGTGTGCCCAGGTGGGATGACACAAATCCTATATTCCCCTGGTCCCACGGAGAGGGGAGCCCATTTTTAACTCTCTCTGGAGGTGGCAGCAGTGTTTCTCTGTTTTTCCGACATGTAAGCGTTCTTTCCTACCTTGGCAGCCTGCCAGGATGGGAAGAGACACCTTTTCTTCTTTTATTACTAGCTTTACTTTTGGTCCTTCTTGAAAGCACACTTTATTTTTAACATTCCCTCTCACATCTTTTTCTAAGATCTGTATCTGGTCACATGGACTCTTGAGCTACACGTAGCCCACATGGGCTTTTGGGCTCCATGTGGTTTACTTCTCTTCTCCCCACTTATCTCCCCTTACCTCCTAGCATTCCCCTTTCCCCACTCCTTTGTAAAATCTAAATAAAATGTGGTATTTTAAAAATCATTCTCTTGAATCTTGAATTGCCAATTCTTTTTTAGTTTGCAGATATGAACTCCGGGCTTAGGGTTCCAGGAAGCACCCTGGAACCCCAATTCCCCCATTACAGAACCTGAGCCATCAGGCTTTGCAAGCAAAGGGAAGGAGGGAGGGAAGGAGGGAGGGAAGGAGGGAGGAAAGGAGGAAGGAGGGAGGAAAGAAGGAAGTAAGGAAGGCAGGCAGACAGGCACAGATTGCTATGAAGCAGGAGGAGGGCCCCTTTCTACTTCACCAAACAAGGCTACAGGGCGCTGCTGGGCAGAAGGACTTCCTCTAGTCTGGAAGGGCAAGTTCAACTTCAATTTGAAATCCATACAGTTACATTATATTCATCTAGGAAGGGGTCACAGAATGTAAATTTTCTTTTTGCCTGATTCTTGTTCTACTTAGCTCTGACCTCTAACTTTCTTATGTCTTTCTCCCTACTAGAACTCATATGGCCACCAGGATTCTTTCTGGAACAAGAGTAGTCTTGACCACATCTGTTCACATATTCTCCTTGTTCTTTCAGTCATGCAGATAAACACCAGTGTCCTCCAAATAAGCAAGAACACACACGCCGGCAGCTGCAGGCCCATAGGAGCAGCATGTAATACAAGCACAGAATAAGGTGTGTCACCACAAAGAATCTGAAGTGTTCATTCAGGGAGCCCAAAGAAAACATGTTGATATACCCAGGTCCATTCAGAAGACTGGGTGAGAGGGCTCTGCCTTCCGGGAAGGAGAGAGGAGGGCAGAGGTGAGGGCTGGGCAGAAAGAAGGAGGAAAGCAGGGACGGAGACCCAGCGAGTATAAGACATGCCACATAACCGAGCAGAGACATGATTCTGTTCCTGGGGTCTGTCCAGACTGGCTTGCTTTCCTGAGACTGCAAACCTCAGGATCTACTGCTTCCCTGGTCCCATCAGGCACAAAGGGTCACAGAGATGGGCAACACTGGGCTCATGGCTATGTTGACTGGCTAAGTGGCTTGACTTCTGTCCTTGAGGGTCCTTGCATCCTTAATGATGAGTTCAGGTAATGCTGTAACATATGCGTTCTCCAGGGATGACTGAGACAGAGCTCTTCACAAGCTGGAGGCAGTTGGTGCTGTGCTCCTGAAAGGCAGAAATTCTATGTGAGCTGTCAGCAACCTCGTCAGCCTCAGACTTGCTAAAAGGAGATTTCTAGAACTTGAAATGCTATACTCAGGCACCACGTTTTGTTTGGGATTTGCATAGCTTAGATCCATGCTAGAACTTCATGAGTACTCTGGAAATGGTGACCGACTGAAAGATAGAATGTGTGAGTGTGGGTGCCCAAGCTTTTCCTCCCAGCAGCCTTCAGGGGCATACCAGCTGGGGCCAAGGCCATGGTGACCAGTGCTGATAATTCCTTGCCTCTGGCTCCTGCAGGCATTCAAGTTTGCAACCACTGAAGCAAGAACTCATACTTTATAAAATTCCTACCTTATTTATAAAACTGACACCTGAAAATGGTACAGATGTTTATCAAAGCTACATTGATAATCAAGAGATATAACTGACATGAAAGGCACATGTTCTTAGGCACCCAGTGAGCCCCATACTCTTACTAGCTTCCTGCTCGCTGTTTGCAACTTGGGTGCTCTGGCAAAAGTTTCCTCATGCAGAACAGGGGAGTAATAAAAAAAATCCTTAAGAGGACTTCCAGCCAAGATGGCGACCGCCTAGCTGCGCTGCAAATCCCCAGGAAAGAAAGGCAAGATATTAAGGGTTCATTGGGGCTTTTAGGGGAGCGAAATCTGGGAGGGCACAGAAGCGGGGGAAACAGGGAATCGCAGATCCCCTAGCAGGCGGGTAGCCCGCCCCTCCCCCCAAATAACCGCCCTGTCCACAGCACCACAGCTGCCGCCGGCGCCCGCCACTGCTGCCGCTGTGCGCCAGCGCGCCCATCGATCCCTGCATGCGGAAGCTTAGACTGCTCCGCACACTCATCCACTCACCCACTTACTGAGTGAGCCCAGTCCCACAGCAACAGCCACACAAGCTCAGACTGTGTCTCTCGCTTGTGCCAGCTCAGCTGCCATCCCCTACCTGTCAGCCACGCCAGCCGTCCGCCATTGTCCTGTGGCGGGGGAGCGCAGACTGCTTCCAGGTCCCAATGTTCCCAGCCAGAGTTTGGGCTGCTTCAGTGCTTGGTGCCTCAGTGCCACTCCTAGCTCGAATGCAGGCAGTTTTGGCACATTACCGCTTGAGAATTCAGGCAACTTTGGCGCCCTGCCAGGCAGTAGATAGGTGGCTTTGGCAAGTGAGATCCAAAGCCCAGGCTTCTTGGCAACTGCCCCAGGCTGCCTCAGATTCCCATTGTGCTTGAGCCCAGGCTGATACGCCCACCTACGTGCCCATACACTGTCATGGGCAGACCACAGCACAAAAGAAATAACATGAAAAATCAAATGCAAGAAAATCCAGTTATCACCCAGTCCTACAATGAATACATCTAACTAAAACATAGAAGAACCATTAGGATCAGAACACCAAATTGAAGCTATGAGCAATGCAACCCTGACCAACCTACTGGTAGAACTTGCAGGAAAGCAACAGAAATTGTGTGGATGCTGCCATCACTAAACTAGAACTAAAGTCTAAGAACCTACGGCTTCCAACCCAAACTACTCTACCCAGCAAAAGTATCCCTCATAATAGATGGTGAAAGAAAAACATTCCACAACAAAACTCAGCTTTACAATTGTATGAACGCAAAACCAAACCTACAGAGAATATTTCAGGAAATTCTCCACAGAGAAGAAACAAATAATCAAACTCAATTGCCTACAAGAAGCAGATCACAACAACCAAACTCAGAGTAGGCACAAAAAACTTGAAAGTCCATGAAAACACCAACCCACATTTACCATCACAATATGGCAGGGATCAAATCAAATCTCACAGTCATTACCCTAAATATTAATGGCCTTAATTCACCCATCAAGAGACACAAGCTAACAGGATGGATCAAAAAATTAGATCCCTCAATCTGTTGCCTTCAAGAAACCCACCTCACTACTAAAGACAGACACCTCCTCAGGGTGAAAGGGTAGAAAACAATATTCCAAGCAACTGGGAATAAGAAACAAGGAGGTGTAGCTATATTAATACCAGATAAAATAGACTTCAAACCAAAAATAATCAAAAAAGACAAAGAAGGCCACTTCTTACTTATCAAGGGAATGATCCATCAAGAGGATATTACAATCATAAATCTGTATGCACCAAACACAGGGGCACCACAGTTCATAAAACAAAACCTACTTGACAATAAAACAGAAATAACCACAAACACCATCATAGCTGGGGACTTCAAAACACCATTATCAGGAATAGACAGATCATCCAAACAGAAACTCAACAGGGAAGTAAGAGAGCTCAACAAAACCATAGATCACTTAGACCTAACGGACATCTACAGAACTTTCCATCCCAAATCCACAGACTACACATTCTTCTCAGCAGCCCATGGAACATTCTCTAAAATAGACCATATACTGGGTCACAAAGACTGCCTCCACATATTTTGGAAAGATTGACATAATTCCCTGCATGATATCAGATCACAATGCTATATTGCTAGAAAGCAATATAGCAACAAAAAACACACCAAGAATTCCAATGGCACCTGGAAACTGAACAGCACACTTTTAAACAATAAATGGATAGTGGATGAAACAAAAAATGAAATTGCAAAATTTCTGGAATTGAATGACAATGAGAACACATCATACCAAAACTTAAGGGACACAATGAAGGCGGTCCTCAGGGGAAAATTCATAGCACTCAATGCCTTCATAAAAAAGACAGAAAGGTCCCAAATCAATAACCTAACCATCCACCTAAAGGCACTGGAAAAACAAGAAAAATCCAACCCAAAGAGCTCCACGAGGAAAGAAATAATTAAAATCAGAGCAGAAATCAATGAATTGGAAACCAAGGAAACAATTAAGACAATTGACAAAACAAAGAGCTGGTTCTTTGAAAAAAATAAACAAGATTGACAAACCCCTGGCCAATCTGATCAAGCAAAAAAAAGAGAAGCTTCAAATTAACAAAATTCAAAATGAAAAAGGAGAGATCACAACAGACATAAGTGAAATTGGGAGAATCATCAGGACTTATTTCAAAAACCTCTACTCCACAAAACTGGATAATGTGGAGGAGATGGATAAATTCTTGGATGCATACCATCTACCAAAGCTAAACACAGAGCAGATTAATCACCTCACTCAACCCATCACACTCATGGAGATTGAAAAAGTAATTAAAAAAACTCCCAAAAAAGAAGAGTCCAGGACCAGATGGTTTCTCAGCTGAATTCTATCAAACCTTCACGGAAGAACTCAAACCAATCTTCCTCAAATTGTGCCACACAATTGGAGAACAGAATAAGCTACCCAACTCCTTTTATGAAGCTAGCATCACTGTAATTCAAAAACCAGGCAGAGATGCCACAAGAAAAGAAAACTACCGGCCTATTTCCCTGATGAATTTAGATGCAAAGATCCTGAACAAAATCTTCGCAAACTGAATCCAACAACACATCAAAAGCATTATCCAACTTGACCAAGTGGGATTCATCCCAGGAACCCAGGGGTGGTTCAACATATGGAAATCTGTCAATGTAATACACCACATAAACAAGGTTAAACACAAAAACCACATTATCATTTCGATAGATGCAGAAAAGGTCTTTGACAAGATACAACATCACTTCATGATCAAAACATTGGAGAGAATTGACATGGTTGGTTCATATCTTAACATAATAAAGGCAATATACAACGCTCCAAAGGCCCAAATAATACTTAATGTAGAGAGACTGGAGGAATTTCCATTAAGATCAGGAACAAGACAGGGTTGTTCACTCTCACCTCTGCTTTTCAATATAGTACTGGAAGTCCTAGCTCAAGCAATAAGATAGGAGAAGGAAATAAAAAGGATACAATTTGGAAAGGAAGAAGTTAAGTTAGCTCTATTCACTGATGACATGATTCTATTTGTAAGAGACCCAAGAGACTCCATCCCAAATGTCCTGAAGGTGAGTAACTCCTATAGTAAAGTAGCAGGATACAAAATCAATGCACAAAAATCAGTAGCCTTCCTATATGCAAATGACAAAGATACAGAGAAGGAAATAAGGGACATAGTCCCATTTTCAATAGCAACAACAACAAAAAAATACCTTGGAATAATGTTAACAAAGGAAGTGAAAGATCTATATAACAGAAACATAAAAATACTCAAAAAAGAAATTGAGGCAGGACTTGAGAAAATGGAAAGACCTCCCATGTTCCTGGATAGGCAGAATTAACATTGTGAAGCTGACAATCCTACCAAAGGCAATATACATATTTAATGCAATTCCAATTAAAATCCTTACAGTGTTCTTCACAGAGATAGAAAATATGATCTCAAATTTCATATGGAAAGGCAGAAGGCCTCACATATCCAAACATATCCTCAGCAAAAGAAATACCTCTGGAGGCATCACCATACCTGATCTAAAGCTATATTACAAAGCCATAGTAATAAAAACAGCATGGTACTGGCATAAAAACAGGAGTATAGACCAATGGAATAGACTTGAGGACCCGGACTTTGGTTCAAGCAACTATAGCTACTTGATATCCAATAAAGGCCCACACAATATAGGCTGGAAAAAAGACAGCATCTTCAACAAATGGTGCTGGACAAACTGGATAACCATATGCAGGAAACTGAAACTTGACCCACACATTTCACCATGCACTACACTCAAGTCCAAATGGATCAAAGACCTCAATATAAGATCAGAAACTTGAATACTACTGGAAGAAAATTTAGGAAGTACTTTCCATGATCTAGCAATGGAAAAAGACTTCCTGAACAAAACCCCAGTAGCTCATGAACTTAAACCATCATTCAACCAATGGGATCACATGAAGCTGAAGAGTTTCTTTACAGACAATCATACAATAAGCAAAGCCAATAGATCACCCACAGAATGGGAGAAAATATTTGTGGGTTATCCAACTGATAGAGGCCTAATCTCTAGAATCTACAAAGAACTCAAAAATCTAAACAGTAAGAAGTCAAACACCCCACTCACAAAATGGGGCAAAGAGCTGAACAGGCAGTTCACAGAGGAAGAAATAGAAATGGCAAACGTACACTTAAGAAAATGTTCATCATCCCTAATCATCAGAGAAATGCAAATTAAAACAACTATGAGATTCCACCTTACCCCAATAAGGATAGCAAATGTCAAAAAATCAAATAAAAATAAATGCTGGCGAGGATGTGGAGAAGTAGGAACACTCATCCACTGTTGGTGGGAATGTAGGATGGTACAACCACTTTGGAAAGCAATATGGAGACTTCTGAAAAAGCTGAGTATAGAGATACCAACAGACCCAGTTATTCCCTTACTGGGCATCTACCCTAAAACTTTCAAACCACAGGCTAGAGAGATTTTCTCAACCATGTTTGTAGCAGCTCAATTTGTAATAGCTAAGAGCTGGAATCAACCCAGATGTCCATCACTAGAAGAATGGATAACTAAGATGTGGTATATCTACACAATGGAATTCTATACAGCAGTAAGAAAAAATGACACAATGAAATTTGAGGAAAAATGGTTGAACCTGGAACAGATCATTCTCAGTGAACTTACCCAATCACAGAAGAAAAAAAAAATCACCACATAGTCTCACTCATCTACAGCACCTAACCTGAATCTACCCAAGATACCTTACATATCCAGCAAGCATCTCGTGGACTAGACACTAGGATGGAAGGGGAGGGAGGGGAGGGCATCAAAGGGGTGGGAAACACAAATCTAGATCCAAACAGCAATGGTACCATAAAACTCTACTTACTAAAAGACAGACCAAATGGCTGATCCTTCACCAGGCCCTTACAGGGAACACCTGAACCACAAGACACTTGGGAGGGTAGGATCATGACTAACCTTAATCTTCTACATCTTCCCTCCCTCCTTCTCCCTCTTCCTCTCTCTCTCTCTTCTCTCTAACTCTTGTATATTAGTTATCTGTTTCCTCATTTTCTTAGTGGGCACTGACCTGTAACTCCCAGTACCAGCATGGGGCTATCATCCACAATGAGCTTTTGATCAGAGAGACCTACAAGGTTTCCTAAAAGACAGACAGATTTCTGTCAGAGTACTTGATGACCCATCAAAGGTTAGTGGTAAGACCCTACTGCTGAAGACACCTTATGTGGTTGACATGCAAAATAGAATGGCATTGCTGGAAGTTGGAAGATAGTCAGTCCCCAGACAGTCAGTGCATCTAGTGCCAGAAGGTGCTACATGGGTGACTGGGGGAAAATGACCAAAATTTGTCCAAGCAACTCATGACCTAACCTACTTAGCAGCAAATAACCTGTTGTGATGCCCACACAAGTGCAACAGTGGCACACAGCCATGGTGGGGAACCAACTGCTCTTAATTTGGCTAACTGATCTCCTCAGTGGTCGAGACCCATAGCTGGAGCTAGGGAAACAAGTCAGAACCATATCCAAACATAAGCCCACTCACCAATATCAAGCTACCATCAATCATGGGCTACAAGAGGGCCTGCACCAATTAAATTCTCTATAAAAAAGTAAGGGTTCTATAAAAAAAAGTAAGGGTTATCTCTTTTGTCCTGGTGCTAACTTACTCTCCATTGGAGACTCTGCTTCTCTTTTTCAGATAGATGTAGATCCTAAGGAGAGAGCCACCCCATCATACCTCAAAAGGGCCCCAGCTGAAACTAAGAAAAATTGGCGAAACAAGCAAGGGTGCTGTTTTCCTGATGAACTGGATACCAGCACAAGGGGGAAGGAGATCAACACAGAGAAAAATCAACTCCTACCAAATCAGAGAGCCAGAGCCTCATAGGTCCCCAACACCTCATCACTGAAGCAGACCAAAAATGAACCCAACATGGCCCAGGGAAATTTTGCGGAAGAGGGGGCGGAAAGAATGTCAGAGCCACATGTTGGGTCATGATATGCAGAGACATTTATCTTACCCATAACTGTGGGCTAACTCCACAATGCATGACCCATATACCTCAACAAGGAGGGGCCAAGGGGAGGGGGTAGGTCACGGATGAGCCTAATAATGGTACCAAACTGACTGTATTTGCTGAATACAAAACTAACTAATAAAGAGAAAAGGAAAAAAAAATAAAAAAATCACAATGTGATTATAGAGAATATCCTACAAAAAAAAAATCCTTAAAATAGTTGTAAGGCAGGTGATGTATATGTGCCAGTAGGCAGAGAAACGGCAGTTATACTTTCCAAGGACCTTACCTTAAAAGTGGAAGGAGTTTTCTTGCCTACATCAACTTGGATAAGACGTTAGATTTATGCAGATCTCCCCCTTGAAATGACTAAAATAACCCTAGTTTTCATCTATTTACACTTCCCCCCAGCAAAAGCATGCTGAAGGTGTGCCATGGTTGATGCCAAGGGATATGAAAGCCCAGTGGAAAAATGGGCTTTGGTTTGTTTGTTTGGCTTTTGAGGTAGGGTCTCGCGCTAGCCCAGGCTGCCCTGGAATTCACAATGCACTCTGGGGCTGGCCTTGAACTCACAGTGACCCTCCTACCTCTGCCTCCCAAGTGCTGGGATTAAAAGCCACCATGCCCAGCTATGAGCTTTGAGTTGGAGGTTTAGACTGACATCTCTCTTCACTCTTGTCTTCACTGACCAAGAGAACTTGGGGAAGTCCCTTAACCTCTGAGGCCCTCCTCCACGGAGCTGACAGTTGTAGCCCACACAGCTGTGAGGTTTCAATAAGGTTTATCCAGTAAAAGGACCAGGTCCAGTCTCCGACAATCACAAACCACTAAGCTGTAGTTGGTATTTCTAGTGTTCATGCACTGAGGGCAGGACAGTGGGAGTGCCCAGTTTGTTTGGAGTTTTGATTAGTACACTTCTGGGTGAAAGGTGGAGATGTTTCTTCACTGATGCTATAAAGGATTACCAGCGCACAGCAATAACAAAAAAGCAATTGACTTCAGTCCATTTTGTTACTGTTTTAAATTTCTTGGAGCCAATATACCATTACTGCCTGCACCTAAGACAGGACAGTCCCACTACCAGCCCTTGTGAGCACAACTTAAACAAGTGTGCTACAAAATTCAAGTGAGAATCGGGATGAATTAGCACTATCATAAGCCACACTTATAGTAACTCCCTTTACAATTTGCATATGAAATCATTAAATTTCATTATATAGCAGGGAACATATCACGATATCTGTATTGAAGTACAACGTATGTAAGGATGAGCATGTGGGCTGGAGACATGACTTAGTGCTTAAGTGCTTGCCTGCTAGGTGTAAGGACCCAGGTTTGACTCCAGGACCCACGCAACCCAGATGCACAAGGTGGTGAATGTGTCTGGAGTTTGTTTTCAGTGGCTGGAGGCCCTGGCATGCCCATTCTCTCTCTCTCTCTCTGTCTATTTGCCTTACTTTCTCTCACATATGAATAGATAAAATAATTTTTGAAAGGAAGAGTATGCACGCACTGAAGTTTGCTGAATTTTCATGAGCACAACACACTCACAGAGCCAGAGTCCAGATAAATAAGGAGCACACATAGCCAGTACTCTTTGCTTCTACACAATGCCTCCCAACACCTCTCTCCCTGTATTTGGAAATAGGCTTCATGTACTGGGTCTTGAATTTGCCTTCTTTCATTGATCATTATATTTGTATGTGGTTTTTAGATAGTCCATTCCATCTCCTATGTAATAACACATTCTGTCACTTTACGCAACTCTGTTCATTCAACTATTGGTGGTATTTGGGGGTGTTCTACTTACCATTACAATCAATAATGCAGTTATGAGATTTGACTTTTGGTAAGTGTACATGCATGTTTCTGCCAGTGTACACCTGGGAGTGGAATTCCTAGGACACAGGACACACGTAGACTCAGCATTATCACTCAGCAGATTTCAAAGTGGTCTTCAAGGGGATCCTCTTCAGAATTGCACTGTTTTATGCCCACTAACCCAGGAATTGCAAGTTAGGGTCTGCATATGAGAGAGAACAGGCAGTGCTCAGGTTTCTGAGTCTTGGTTGCCTTACTCAGAATGCTCTTTTCCAGTTCTCTCCATTTTCCTATAAATTTTGTAATTTCATGGTGAAGTCAGAGTAAGTGTCCATAGAGGCCAGGAAGCTAGAAAAGTCATGGGGAAGGAGAGGTTATGGAGGGAGCCAGCAGACTGCATGGGGCATGAAAATAGAGGGGGTAATAGTGGATGGGAAAGATTTAAGCAAGGATGGGGGAGGGAGGGATAGGGGTAGTCAGAAGATAACCAAAACTAAAGACATGCAAAATAAAAAAACCAATAACAATATTTCAATATAATTATTTTTTGTAATTTTGTGCATAGTCTCAAATACTTGGGACTAGAAGAGCTTTTAATTTGGAGTTTTTTAAATTTTGAAATATTTACATATATAAAATGTCATCTTGGGGATAATATCTAAGTTTAAACAAAAATATCATATATGTTTTATATACACCTTATGACTGATAGCTGTCACAGGATATAAACTGAATGTGATTTTACATAATTTCTTAATGTTTCTTTCTGTGTTTTGACTGTGCCTGATTCACATGATATGAAGTGTGAAATTTTCCACTTGTAATATAGTGGTGGTACTCAAAACATTTAAGATTTTTAACATTTCTGCTTTTGAATTTTTGCATTAGAGTGGCTCAACCAGTATTTTACTTTATGCATTTATAAATTCAGAAATGGCTTATAGGTTCAATTGACTGCAAAGAGGAACAGATGATATAATTCCTAATTGAGTTTTGGAGAGCGAGAAATATAGATTGAGTCTATCAGACAGATGAACCAATAGACAGTTAAAGCTGATGGTGAATATGCAGTGGAGGTCTGGACAGGTATTGTGGAAAACAGAGAAAACTCACTCTTCTTAGAGGACTCAGGAAGTGACTGGACAGTTGAGTTCGCACTTGAGGTTGGGAGACTGTTCAGGTGGTCCAGCCATACTCAATCCTGGGGTCACCTCCACAGAGTGCTACAGGGCAGTCCGTTTTGGCCTCCAACTCTGAAGCGTGGGGGCCAGTCTGCAGGAGCTGCCTGAGGCTGGAGCAGAGGGAAGAGGAGGGGAATTTGACAGAGGAAGTCACTTGGTAAAGGACGGGCCTGTTTTTTAAGGGGCTCAGCGAAAGACAGGAAGGCAGGAAAGAGAAGCAAGACAAGCGGGGGCGGTGAGCTGGGGCCATAGACAGTGAAGCTAGGGACTTGACTTGAGAATCAGCCAGACCTGCATTCAAGAGGATAACTAATAACCTGTGGGATCTCACAAAAAACATTTAAGGTCTCTGAGCCTCTGTTTTATCCCTTGTAAATATGAATTAACAGCCCACCTCACAGTTGTGAGGGTCAAGCGACAGGTCCTGAGGGAAGGCACTTCAATGCAGAACAGGTGATGTCAGCTCCTTCTGTTCTCAGTGTGTCCCAGCCAGCTCCTCCACCTCCAGATTCCCCAAGCTGGAGAGCTGACCCTGACCACTCATTAATGAGGCTCAGTGGTAACAGCTAGATTTGCTAGCTTTTCACTATGGGCAAGGCCCTGTGCTAAGCATGCCTCTTTTTATCCTCGTAAAACCCCCATAAGGGTGGAAGTCTATTTTACACATGAAGAAACAGGTTCCATGATATTCATGTGATTTGCTCACAGTCACACGCAGAGCTCAAATTTAAACCCAGGTCTAGATGGCTTTGTCATCTCTTTACTGCACTGTGACATTTTGAAGAAGACAGAAGCCAGGTAAGACTTTCATCCCCAAATATGAATGTTTGACTAATGTCCAAGAATGACCTGCTTCAATAAACAGGATCTTAAAACTCCTAAGTAAGCAAAAGCACTCAAGCAAACCTATAGGTTGGACAAGTGAAAGTCCTCAAGAAGAGGGTAATTCAAACAAACGCAGCAATGATAACAACCTCTTGGGCACTGGAAGCTATCACATTCCCAGGCAGCTGGAGGCAACCACTACAGAAAGACACAACTAAAGTTTTGCACATCAAATCACCTGAGATGATGGCAGAATCTCCTGCTGCAATCGCTATATCCTGGCAAAAGCTACGAGAGACCCCAATCATTAACACTAACATTTGTGTGGTGCTTAGCTTACTAGACATTCACTTTTTAAAATTTCTTTTTAGTTTTTTGAGGTAGGGTCTCACTCTAGCCCAGGCTGACTTGAAATTCACTATGGAGTCTCAGGGTGGCCTTAAACTCGCTGCCATCCTCCTACCTCTGCCTCCCGAGTGCTAGAAGTAAAAGCATGTGCCACCATGCCAGGCACCATTCACTTTTACGTGGTGTTTGCCAACATGACCCTGGGTGATGGGTAGGAACAGGGTCATTTATATTCTCAAAAAAGCAAGGTGGAGCTGGACAGATGGCTTACGGTTAAGGCACTTGGCTGTGAAGCCTATGGACCCAGGTTCAATTCTCCAGATCCTATATAAGCCAGGTGCACATGGTGGTGCATGCCTCTGGAGTAGTTTGCAGTGGCTAGAGGCCCTGGTGTGCCCATTCTCTCTTTCTCTCTCTCCCTGCTCTAATAAACAAATTTAAAAAAAAAAAAAGCAAGGTGGCTTACATAAAGTCAACAAGATAGTAAGACAGAGAATCCTGGTTTAAAGTCCATCTTCTGACCCCCTTTCCAATGATATTTTCAGGTCCTTTTAATCCCCATTCCAAGTCAGAAAGGACTGAGACTAAGGCTCTGTGGCAGCAAACTTAGACTGCTGGAGTATGTAGCAGTTACATTTGCATTCCCGAGACCAGCTGCGTGCACAGAAACAGCTTCTGGAGGGGAAGGATTTATTTTGGCTTACAGTTTCAAGAAGTTTTGTCATGATTGGAAAGCATGGCTGAGCAGACAGCCAGAGAGCCAAATCTTGTCAATTCAGTAGAAAAGGAAGCAGCAAGAAAGAGAGCTAGCAATCCCTGGCAAGTGGGCTGGATTATAAATCCCAAAGTCTGCCCCAGTGACACACCCTCCTTAGGAAGGATCCATTTCCCAAAAGCTCCACCAGTTGGCAATTAAGTATGAAGTTTAATTACAACACACTAAGCTATGCAGGACATTTTATACTCAAACCACCATAGATTATATATGTTATTAAGGGGTAGTATTGATGATAAAAACTAAAAAAAACAGCATTGAAAAAACAAAACAGTTGGGCATGGTGGCACATGCCTTTAATCTCAGCACTCAGGGGGCAGAGGTAGAAGGATCATCATGAGTTCAAGGCCAGTCTGGACTATTTAAAGGTCTGGTAGAATTTGGCAGTGAATCTGCCTGAGGGGTGTCATTTATTACTGCTCCATCTCATTGTTCTTTTAGGTCTATTTAAGTTTTTATATTTCCTGATTTAATTTTGGCACATCATATATGTCTATGAATTTATTTCTTGTAGACTGTTTTTTCTTGAGAGTTTAATTTTATCTTTTAACTCTTTATTGACAATTTTCATAAATATAGACAATATACCATGATCATAATCCCTTTTCACTACCCTCTCTTTTCTCCTTCCCAACCCCCTCTCCACTGAATCTCTGTTCTTTCTAGGTAGTCTCTCTTTATTTTGATGTCGTTATTCTTTTCCTCCTATTATGCATGTCTTGTGTAGGTAGTGTCAACCACTGTGAGGTCACGGATATCAAGGCCACTTTGTGTCTGGAAGACAACATTGTAAGCAGTCCTCCCCTTCCTTTGGTGCTTACATTCTTGCTGCCACCTTTTCCCCAATGGTTCCTGGGCCTTGAAAGATGTTATAGAGATGTCTCACTTTCTGCTGAACACTCCACTGTCACTTCTCAGCACCTTGGTGAGGTTTGGGTCACCCCAGTGGTCACTGCCATCTGTAAAGAGAAGCTTCTTGGGGCTGGAGAGATGGCTCAGGTTAAATATGCTTGCCTGCAAAGTCTGCCAGCCTGGGTTCTATTCCCCAGTACCCACAAAAGGATGCATGCATCTGGGCTTTGTTTGCAACAGCAAGGAGTCCTGCTATTCTCAATCTCTCTCTCTCTCTCTCTCTCTCTCTCTCTCTCTTTCATCACAAATAAATAAAAATATTTTTCTGCTGGACAGATAGCTCATCTGCTAAAGGCACTGGCTTGCAAAGCCTGATGGCCCAGGTCTGATTCTCCAGTACCCACATAAAGCCAGACGCACAAAGTGGCACATGTGTCAAGTTTGTTTGCAGTGGCAGGAGGCCCTGGTGCGCACATACTCCCTCTGTGTGTGTGTCTGTGTGTGTCTATGTGTATGTGTGTGTGTCTTTCTCTCTCTGCCTCAAATAAATAAAAGAGAGAAGCTTCTCAAACCAAAAGTGAGAGTAGCATTAATATAGGAGCATAAACATAAGTGCTAAGAGGGCAATTTGGTAGGTATAATATATGCATTTAGCTAGATAACAGTAGTTATTAATCCTAGGACTTATGATATCCCCAGCCATTGGCTTTTGACTAGGTTTTCAGTACCAGGCATGCATTCCCTCCTGTGAAGCTGGCCTCCAGTCCAATCAGAGAGCAGATATGCCACTCTTGCACCAGTTGGCACATTAGGCCTGGCTGGCCAGCCATAGGCTTGAACGTTTACTGCTGTTTGACACCACTGATGACCTCTCTCCCAAAAGACTGTATGCTCTTACCAGCATTCAATAGGGAGGAGGCTTCCAGCTCAGCTCCAGCTTGATTTCTCAGTGACCTGCAGTCCAAGCATGTAGCGTCTTCAATAGGGTCTTACCATGTAGTTCTGGTGGGCAACCAATAGCCTTGGCAATGGCCTGTAATGTTTTGGAGGTATCGGGGGCCTCCCAGGGCAACAACTCACTGGAAGGTATCTCACCTCTGGCACTGAAATGTACCACACTTAGTACAATCCTTTTAAGATCCTTCCATTTCCCTGAAAATTTCTTTTTTTTTTTTCTTTTTTTTTTTTTGGTTTTTAGAGGTAGGGTGTCATTCTAGCCCAGGCTGATCTGGAATTCACTATGTAGTCCCAGAGTAGCCTCGAATTCATGATGATCCTCTGACCTCTGCCTCCTGAGTGCTGGGATTAAAGGCATGTGCCACCATGGCTCATAATTTCATTTTTCTTTACTGCTGCATAAAACTCCATTGTGTAAATGTACCACATCTTCATTATTGATTCATCAGTTGAAGAACATCTAGGCTGGTTCCATTTCCTAGCTATTTTGAATATAGCAGCAATAAACACGGACTAGAAAATAACTCTAAGGTAGTGAATAGAGACCTTAGGGTATATGCCAAGGAGTGTTATAGCTGGATCATATGGTAAATCTATTTTTATCTGTCTCAGGAACCTCCATACTGATTTTCACAATGTCTATACTAGTTTACATTCACATTAACAATGTAGAAGTGTTCATCTTTTACCATTCCCTCACCAACATTATTGTCACTTGTTTTCTTTTTAAAAAATTATTAATTTTTAAAAATATTTTATTTATGTATTTATTTGCAAGTAGAGAGATATGGAGAAGAGAGAAGCAGAGAGAGAATGGGTATGCCAGGGCTTCCAGCCATTGCAAACAAACTCCAGATGCACGCACCACTTTGTGCATCTGGCTTTATATGTACAAATAAATGGCATGATATCTATGAACTAATATTTCCTGATACACACACATGCATGCACACACTCACATTTACATTCACACACAGAGTTAAATCTTGATTTTACATGAAGGAAAACATGATTATTTTACCTTGCTTCCTTCAGTTATCTTTTTGTTCTTTTATCCTATTTTGTTCTTTCCCTCCACTGCTTTTAGACCCTCCTTTTCTCTCTCCTCATAGTCTATTTTCATATACATATAAATTGAGATCCTGCCTATAAAAGAATACATGATATTTGCCTTTCTAAGTCTGGTGTATTTCACTTAGTTTGATATCCCCAGTCCATCCATTTTCCTGTAAATGACATACTTTCATTCTTTTTTACAGCTGAATAAAACTTCATACATATTTCTTTACCCATTCATCTCTTTTTAAATTTTTTATCCTTTTATTTTATCTATTAGAGAGAGTGAAAGAGGCAGATAGAAAGAATGGACACTCTAGGGCCTTCAGCTGCTGTAAATGAACTCCAGATACATGTGCCATCTTGGTTTACATGGGTCCTGGGGAATTGAACCCAGGTCCTTTGGCTTTTCAGGCAAGTGCCTTAACCACTAAGCAATCTCTCCAGTCTACCGTTTGTCTCCTGATGAGCAGTTAGGCTGGTTCCACATCCTACCTGTTGTGAATAGTGGGGCAGTAAGTAGGAATGCACAGGCATGTCCATAGTATGCTGACTTTAGAATTCTTGGGGAAAATATTCAGTACAGGTATAGCTGGGTCATCTGTTTTCAGTTTTCTGGGAAACCTTCATACTGATTTCCATAGTTACTCCACCAGCTTATGTTGTACTCACATGATTATTTTATCTCTCTCCAGCATGTCAGTTGCTCTCTATTACCACCTTTAAAGAAGTTCTCTATCCCTTATGAATCCTGTAGCCGTGTTTCAACCATTAAAATTGGGACATGGATTTTTTTTTGTCCCTTCTATACATGAAGTATCCTAGAAAAAAATATCCTAAAAGGTTGGACTTCTTGAAATATCTCAGTGATTTTCAGAAACATCAGGGAACAGTATTTGAAAATATGTCACTAATAGTTCAGGTTGGGTGGCCATTAACCTTTTTTGTAAGATTCATGAGCCTCATTTTTAAGAATCCAAGATCTCAGCTGGGTGTGGTGGTGCATGCCTTTAATCTCAGCACTTGGGAGGCAGAGGTAGGAGGATCACTGTGAGTTGGAAGCCAGCCTGAGACTACATAGTGAATTCCAGGTCAGCCTGGGCTAGAGGGAGACCCTACCTCGAAATCCCCCCCAACAAAAAACGAGTCCAAGATCTCAAGTTATTTACTATCTCTTGTGGTAGTATTCAATTCTGTTTCAAAATACCTGAGATAATTGCCTTAAGAGGAGGAAATATTTTCCTTTGGTTTACTGTTCTGGAGGCTTCAGTCCATGGTCACATGGCTGCTTTGTTCTGGGGCCTGTGGCTGATCATCATTGGGGAGAGTGTACAGTGGAGTACTGCCTCTTTTACCTCGTGGTAGACAGGAAGAAAGGAAAGAGGTGAAAACGCCCAGGTTCTAATATCCCCTTCAAAGGCATGCTCTGGATGTCCTGACATTTTTTTCCAGTTGGCCTAGCTCCCCATAATATGACAGACTGACTACCAAACTTTCAGTATGAGGGCCTTTTGAGGACATGTGAGATTCAAACCATAATTCTAGGTTATAAGGATAAATGCAACATGAATAATTAAAAGTACAATATTGTGGATAGCAAATAAATGAGAAAGGGAACAGAGAGGAGATATGACCTCAGCCGGCTTTTCAAGGCCATTATAACAGAAGAGTGCCACCTCATGCCCCAAAGTACCCATGTGGAAATACCCCAACTCAGGTCTCCACTAAGGGACTTTGCCAAGGTCAAGTGACCAGAGTGGGTATCTGACCCGGGATGTGATCACCCTTGGGCAGCCTGAGATCTGTGATGTGGTCCAGCATAAAAACCATGTAGATCTGATTCTCCTCTGGGATCTGGACTTGGGAAACCATGTTACAGAGCTGGCAGCACAGGTGCATGCTAACAGACTTAGTCTGCTGATACGCTGAGGCAGAGATGGGGCTGGAGAGGCTAGACCGGGCAAACTAAAGCACAGGGAAGCTAAGGTCATAGGGGAATAGAAACGGTGGGGTAGGAAGAATCAGCTGGGCCCTGGGAGAGTCAAACCTCGCCATAGTGCTGAGAAGTGACAGACAGTGGAGTGTTCAGCACTACGTGAAACATCTCTGTCATGCTCTCCAGGCTCAGGAGTCATTGCGGGAAAGACGGTGAAAAGAACATGGAGCCAAAGGGGAGGGCTTCCAGAAACAAGTGATTGATATTCATGACCTCACAGTGGCTGATGCTGCCTACATGAGATCTGCATAATAGGAGGGGAAATGATAGCAACAAAATAAAGAGAGACTAATTGGAAAGAAGAAGGGATTCAGTGGAGAGGAAGTTGGGAAAAGGGAAGGTGGTAGGAGGAGATTATGATCATGGTATATTATCTATATTTATGGAAGTTGTCAATAGTTTAAGAAAAAGAATAAGCTGGTCAGGAGAGGAGTGAGCACTCAGTGAGGGGTCATGTATAAGACAAGGAGAGACCATTCAACCAAAGCAAGAACAGTGAGTCAGCCGGTCCCTGGGTCAGCCTGGGAGCTTGATGTCTTGCCAGCTCCAGTCTAAGCCCCCATGTAGCCTTACAGCCACTCCCCCTTGCCCTTTTCCTGATGACTGAATGCTATTCTTTACAAGCTATGCACTAAACTGGAACAGATTCACTTGGGCAGAGAAGACTGGAAAAGGATTCCACGAGCCCAGATCAGCCAAGATTGTGGCATGAGAAATGGAAGGTACAAAAAGGACTTTATAAAAAAAAGTAGGTCATAAAAATATCTGACACATACCAAGTTTTTAAATAAGCCAACCTGGAATTCGGTGAAGAAACAGAAGGCAAGACCAGGAGTGAAAATGCTGAGTAATAGGATGAAGACTTAAGGCTTGATACTATACACTCCCGGAGAAGCTTCAGCAGTTTGGAACAGGAAGGAGATACTATCAATATGGTATAGAAACCTGACAACTTTTTGGCAAACATTTCTTTCCATAAAAGAGCATGCTTGTCCTAGGCCACAATGATGAACTGAACATGTATGAAAGCAGTGTGTGGTGGGAAAATGAACTCCATGTTAGAGTGACCTGAGGGAGGCGTCCACCCAGGTGGTCTTCCAGAGCTGCGAAGTGAAAGACATCAGCTAGAAGCCCGGTGTGGTGGCGCACAACTTTAATCCCAGCACTGGGGAAGCAGAGGTAGGAGGATCACTGTAAATTCGAGGCCACCCTGAGACTACATAGTGAATTCCAGGCCAGCCTGGGCTAGAGTGAGACCCTACCCTGAAAAACAAAAACAAACAAAAAAAGATATCAGCTAGGCCTGCTGCTGCTGTGGGAAATCCCGCAGCTCTATCTGGCTGCTGGGGAAGAGCTCCAAGCTCCCTCAGCTGTCATGGGTCCAACAGAAGGGCTGTAGGCCTCCCGGGTGTCACATGTCAACCTTGTAGCTGTCTCATCCTGTCAACCAGGTTTCCAAGGCTGCTGTCTTTTTCATACCAGGCCGGCATGAATACAGAAATCAGCAATTCTTTACATGACCCCGGAATCCAGTCACATAGCCTTATAGGAAATAGAGAAGTTCAAGAAGGAGTTTGTGCGGCTCGTGGTTTGTTCCATAGCAAATAATTAAAAGGAGAAGGGGATTCTGGAGAAAAAGAAACACTTCCGTACTGTTGGTGAAAATGTGAATTAGTACAGACAGCCATTGTGGAAAACAGCATAGAAGTTCCTCAAAATATAAAAATATAAAGCCACTATGCGATTCAGCAGTCCCCAAGGAAATGAAATAACTGCATCAGAGAGACATGTGGACGTCCATGTTTACTGCAGTGCTAGTCACTATAGACAAGATTTAGAATCAGCTAAGTGTCCAGCTGCAGATGTGAGAGAGAGGTTGACTAGACCTCTGAAGGTGAAAAAGACAAAAAAGTTTACACCTACTAGAAGTCAAAGACGATCTGACCTTTTATTTCTTGCCTAGTTTCCTAGACCTGTTTTGCCACAAACAACCAAGCACTCCTCCTTTTATAGGATTTAAACATTGTGGTTGGTCAAGTTCAGCCCCTGGAACTTAGAGCCAGGGCTAACCTCTTCCTGAGATAGCCTCTAGTCCTAACCAACCAGCTGTCCCTCTGATTCACCTGAGCCGGAAGAGAGCCCACCACTATTTAAGGTCATAAATACCTTTACAAGGGGAAGGCAGGCAGGCGCTCTGACCACTTGAAACTTCCAGCTGTGGGTGAGATTTTCTCTCTGCTGGGCCTGGGCTGGTTTGGCCCAGAACCAGCGGGAAGACCCCCCCACCCCCAGCCTTTACTCTCCTCATGGGCTCTACTATCCTCATGCCCTCTACCTCCCCACATGACAGGAGCTCCTTGAACTTTCTTTTCTTTCTTCTCTTTCCACAGTTTTTCCAGGCCCTCTACGTGGGATCTCTAGCCACATGGGTGCCTTTCCTTGGCTTGTACTTCCCTCAATGAATATAATAATTTAATAATTATCCTTCTCAGTCTTCTTTCTTATTTAATTCTTTGGTTAAAATTAAAAATGAACCTAGGGTTTGGGGTTCAAGGACTTTCCTGGACCCCTAACATCCCATTACAGATGAGTGACTAAGGAAAATGTGGCACACATCTACCATGGAATACTCTTCAGCCATAAGAAACCAAAATCCTGTCATTTGTGATAACCCGGAAGACATTATGTTAAGTAATATAAGCCAAACCCAGTAACAAATGCTACATGAGCTCACGCATGTGGAACCTATGAAAGCTGATTTCAGAGAAGCAGAAAGTGGAATGGTAGTTTCCAGAGATTAGAATGGTTGGGGTGGAAGGTGAAGGATGGGGCGAGGTTGGTCAAAGATATAAAATTACACAGCCAGGTAGGAAAAAGTGGTTTGAGAGAACTGTTGTACAGTCTACAATATTTATTGTCTTGAAAATTTTTGAAAAAGTGTGGATGTGAAATGTTCTCCCCACAAAATGGTAAGTGCACGAAGTAATGCACTTATTAATTAACCATGTCTAACCACTCTGCACTACATAAATAGCTTAAAGCATCATGTGGTATGTGATGTAATATGTATATGTTATATATGATTTCCCTTGTCATTTGTTTTTAAAGAAATGCATGCTTTGTTAAGGCTTCCTTTGCTGACAACCACCACAGGGCTCTTGCTCAACCCATAGCACAGTTTAAAAACCTACTCCTCCCCGCAGTGTGGGACCTACCCTCTCCAAGGTGCCGAGCAGGGTTGTAGACAGAGCGTTTTGTTGTTGCACAAAGGCTGAGGCGTGAGTGCATGGCTCCCTCGGTGCTGCCTTGGCCCTATCGCTTGTTCAGGGGCTGTTTCTTATTCTGGAGTCTTAGAGGCAGTGCTCATGCTATCTACAGCCAGCTCTCACTTTGGATGGGTGATGTAGAGGGAGATGGCTTTGAAGAAGGCAACCTTTTAAACCTAGGCATGCAGACTGGGACCAGGCAGGTGGAAGGGGAAGGAGAGGGTGGGGCCCACCCAGGGTTCCCTGGCAGGAAGAGTGAGGCATAGCACTTCCCAGGGCGCGTAGCCCTGGCTATCGCTCTAGCAGGCATGGTGAGCCTGCTCAGTGCAGACCATGGAGAAGAAAGGGCTTCGGCTCTGCTGTCATCCGTGCTCTGACTGCGTTCAGAGCACTGGTCCCACAAGGACTTTTTGATGAGGCGGAGGCTTCATCCTGCAAGGCAAGAGCTCTGCAGAGCGCACATCCAGCTCTCCAATCTGCACTTCCCTGTCGGTGCGCTTTTCAAAGCGCACCTGCTGACCACAGCTTCACCCTGAGCCATGGATAGCTTCTCAGTCAGCAGGGGCCCAGTGTGCGTGTGACGACCGGGGATCAGCAACAGCCACTGCCAAGCAAGAGGCCACCGTCTGTGGGAACACCTATGGTTGCATACTGTTCCCAGCAAGAACAGAACAAGGTCGCTTTTATCTCCTGCTTTCCAAAAGCCTTTGTGCTTTAGAAGCTGGTATGATTGCATTATTAAAGCCCCAGTGAGCCGGGCCAAGGCCAGGATCCACAGAGCTGTCCCAGGCAGCTTCAGCAAGTTCAGACTTCTGTGACCCCACCTGACTCGTGGCTGGTGTGAGCACCAGCTGGGGGGGGGGGGGGTAGAGGGTAGAGGCTGTCCATTTCTGAAGGTGCCCCCTGGTTTCTCACTGAACTGGTCCATCCGGTTCCCAGGAGTTGTTCTAAGCATAATCCATGTGGCATAAAAGAGGGGACTGCCTCGTCCCTCCTATCTGAAACCTGATTTCCTTGAGCTTCAGTAGGGAAGGTGCTTGGAGAGGCTGGGGAGGGCTCAGCTTTGTGAAGGCCTCCAGATAGCAGGGCACTGTCTGCCTGTTCACCTGCATTGTTTGCTCCAGTTTGCTGTACTTGAGAGGTTTGACGTCACCCAGCTCTTACTGTTATGGAGGGCAGGGAGTCCAAAGACGGGAAGCTCCGTGCCCGCGGCGCACCGGGATAACGCCAGCCTGGACCACGCAGAACAGCAGGGGAAACTCCACAGAGGGCCTGGCTAGGGGGTCCAGCAGTGGCCAAAACCCAGCCCACCCACCATAACTGAGCACCACCCTGTAAAAGTCCCCCCACCTTTTTTTTTGTTTTTTTTTTTTTCGAGGTAGGATTTCACTCTAGTCCAGGCTGACCTGGAATTCACTATGTAGTCTCAGGGTGGCCTCGAACTCAGGGCGATCCTCCTACCTCTGCCTCCTGAGTGCTGGGATTAAAGGCATGTGCCACCACCCCTAGATTATGCCCCCCACCCCGTTTTTCTGCTCTCATACCAAGCATTCCTTTGTTTTGTTTTGTTTCATTTTGTTTTGTTTTTCTTTTCAAAGTAAAGTCTTGCTGTATCCCAGGCTGCCCTGGAATTCACTATGTTCAAGCTAGTATTGAACTCACAGTGATCCTCCTACCTCTGTCTCCCAAGTGCTGGGGTTAAAGGCACGCACGCCCATCTTGTTGTTTTTGTTGTTGTCCTGCTTATTGAGAACTTCCTCCTTTTAAAATGTATGTTTTTCAGCCAGGCAGGCGTGGTGGCGCATGCCTTTAACTCCAGCACTAGGGAGGCAGAGGTAAGAGGATCACCATGAGTTTGAGGCCAGCCTGAGTCTACATAGTGGATTCCAGGTCAGCCTGAGCTACTGTGAAACCCTACCTCGAAAAAAAACAAACAAAAAGTATGTTTTCAAGTTTGTTTCGTAAGCTAGCAATGAGCCCTACTTACACTCCTCAAAGTCCCCAAGACCCTTCAGATTATTTGTTCTACCTTTTGCACATGGTATTCCCTCAATGCACCCTGTCTCTGCTCCCATGTCACCTCCGCCCTTTCCTCTTCCCAATGTATCCCCCACCCTCGGTTATGCAAATAGACACAAGGTAAGCACACAGAACATACACTGACTTTCACTATGACATCAGTTCACAGCTTAACTTCTCCTCTTAAGGGTTGACCAATTCAGTGGTGACCTTAATTTTTATTTTTATGAATATAGGAATAAAACGGGCTCCTTATAAAATAATTTTTTAAATTACAGAGAAATGTTTAAATCTAAAAGTGAAGACCCTTTGTGGCCCATTGTAAACAATTACTCTAACACCAATAATAAAAGGATGTTCTTTCTTCAGATTCTTTGCTTTTTTACAAAACATTCTATGTATCATTCTGCAACTTATTTTTTAAATACACTGTATGTTGAAATTTTTCATGTTAGTACATTGAAATGGTTCATCTTGATTGTTGACTGGGTGTGGAATCACCTAGGAGACACACCTCGGGATGTGTCTGTGAGGGTGTTTCCAGAAAGGTTAGCTGAGGAAGGAAGACCACTCTGAAGATGAGTGGCACCACCCCATGGGCTTGGGGCTGACACTGAATCAAAAGGGGGAGGAGTGAATGTAAGCTGAACACTGGTGTGCCCCTTTCTCTGCTTCTTAACCTGTCAAGATGTAGAGTCCCAATCACGTGACCCTGTCACTGTGAACTCCACCAGACCACCCCTGACATGATGGGCTGTACCCTCTCCAACAGGAGTCAAAATAAGTCCTCTCACAAGTTCTTTTTGGTGAGGTGTTTGGTCAACAGCATCGAGAAAAGTACCTAACAACCATACGTGCGGGTCTGTCCCCTCTTTGTAGTTGTACCATAGCACTGAAGCAGCACAACCTTGCTGTCTGTCAGCAGCAAGGAAAAGCGCTTCTCCACTACGATGCCCAGGCTATCACAAACACCCTCAGACGTGTCTTTGCAACTGTATTTGCAATGGAACAAAAAGAGTTTCTTTTGTGTCCCAATGGAGACAATGCAGAAAATCAAAAAAGGATCATTTATATTTTTAAAAATGGGACAACAGGAGTAGGTGGCTCAGCGGTTAAGATGCTTACTTGCAAATCCTGATGGCCTGGGTTTGATTCCCCAGTAGCTATGTAAAGCCCAATGCACAAGTGGTGCCATGGGTCTGGAGCTCGTTTGCAATGACCTCTGTAATGGCAAGAGGCCCTGGCACATTCTCTCTCTCTCTCTCTCTGTCTCTCTCTCTCTCCTTTTTCTTCCTCTGTCCTTGCAAATAAATAAATAAAAATATTGTTTATGGGACAACAGGAGGTGAAGAGCATGGGTGATGATGATAATGGTGACTGTTGGGCTTGTTTGACAATTATTGTTATGAGAAAAAAGCCCAATTCACATGAATCTTGCTTTCTAGCTCTATAATCCTAAAAGGGTTCCTTCTCGATTTAATCTAAATTTTACTTAAAGTCTTAGTTTTGGACCAGGCAGTGTGAAGTTCAAGAACATTATCTTACCCATATCCTAGGAGCAGTAGCAATTGGATATGTCCTCTGCCCCGCCATTTGCTGGGTCAGTTTCCACTTTTTCCTACTGAGTGACTTTACAGGTTCTTTAGTTACACAGGTAACAGTGGCTTGAAATTCAAAACACCAGTTTGTCTCATCATTTTCCCCAGAAAAAAAAAATTCTAGTGGCAAACAAGATCATTTAGAGTTTCTCCTTCTCCATGAATGGCATGGGCATATCATCATGGCCTGCCTTTAATAGTGTAGACAGATCACTCATCTCTTTTGTCTGCTAACCATAAAATGATGCATCTTTGTTTATTTCTGTTGCTATAAAAATACCTGGAACTAAGTACCTTATGAGCAGTAGAAGTTTGTTTAGCTCCCGGTTCTAGGGACTGGGGATGGGGGCCTTGCTGCTGCGCTGCACCGTGGTAGAAGGCACCTGGCTGAGCTGGAGCGAGCACACTAGCTTGGGTCTGTCCTCATCTTACAAAGCCACTAACGCCGTCATGGCCTCGTCTAATTCTAATTCCTTGCTCAAGGGCGCAGTTCCAAATACCACTCACATGAACCTGAGGATTAAGTTTCTTCCAACACATGGATTTTTGGGGGACACATCAAGACATAGCAGAGTGTCACTTGCTTTGAATCATTTCTGTCAGGGGTAAAGACGATGTGCTTAAAGCATGACAATGAAGTGTGCAAAATGTGCAGCTATTATTAGTTACAATGGAATCTGCTAGGATAAGTTGTAAGAAGAGAGATCAGCTGGGCATGATGGTGCACGCCTTTAATCCCAGCTCTTGGGAGGCAGAGGTAGGAGGATCGCCTTGAGTTAGAGGTCACCCTGAGACTACATAGTGAATTACAGGTCAGTCTGAGCTAGAAGAGATCCTGTCTCAAAAAACAAAACAAAAAGAGAGAGAGCAAAGAAAAAAGCAACAGTGAGAAAAAAATCCAAGAAATGTCAGTACTGAATATGACTATTTTAATGTTTTTTAATTTATTGACAATTTTTTATACATGTATATAATATATTTTGATCATAATCACTTCCATTATCTCTTTTCCCTCTCTTCCTCCCTCTCCACTGAACCTTTTTTTCCTAACTAGTCTTGCCTCTATATTGATGTGCCTCTTTCTTTTCTTGTGTATGTGTGTGTGTGTGTGTGTGTGTGTGTCCCACTGAGTTTCATTAGCATTGCCTGCATGAGCGTGGGTGGGAATTATTTATCAGAGCATGTGACACTTACCAGTGGCTATAGCACTGCAGAAAATGTCTCCTCCTCCCCCAGCAACCACTAACTGCCAATAACTCCCCATGGAGGCATTAGTGCCTCGTGCTATCCTCCACTATCCATGACAGAATGCTTTGGGCCCAATACTATGAAGGTCTTGTGCAGGTAACAAGAGTTGCTGTGAGACTATGCATGCAAGTGCCATGTCATGTCTGAAAGAGTGTTCCACAGCACTCGGGATCTTACAGTCTTTCTACTAATGTTCACTGAGTCTTGGACGGAGTGAGTGTGTGTGTGTGTGTGTGTGTGTGTGTGTGTGTGTGTGATTAGCACTTATCACTTATTCATGGCTCTTTAACAAGTTTGAGTCTCCCCAGTAGTCACTAACAACTGCAAAAAGGAGCTTCTTCATTGGGACATTTTATCACAGTTCCTCTGGTACCTGCTCTTCGCTGTGCCAGGAACTAGTAGCTGTTAGGAGCGCTGTCTGTCAGTTGTGCTGGGAACTCACATACATGAGCTTACTTTCCGGGTAAGTCTTCTTTTTCACTTCTAGACAGGAAAACTGCGACCGGGATGTTTGAGAGGCCTCAGGCTTATCCAGCTACTTCCTGGACGAGCTGCTAGTCACGCTGCGGTCAGTTTCCTACCGCACCAGGCCGCCAGACAGCGCCTCAGCCCAGTTTGCACCGCTTGAGACATCCTGGCCATGGTGGCAGCTTCAGATCCTCCCTCTCGCCTTGTTTGAGTCTCTGCTGCATCAGTCAGGATTCTCTCCACCACCACTGGCAGAAAGCCAACAAAACTGGCCTGGCCTATCAGGGACAAAATGTGCTCACGTTCAATAGATGTCTGAGAGCCAACTTGGGCCTCGGGCCCGGCCGTACGTCAGGGCTTAGGTAGTGTCCTGTCCATCTCCCCCATCTCTCAGCCAACCGCACTCTAGCTTTTGTGCTTGGCTTGACTTTCAAAGGTTCTCTCCTCTGGACAGAAATCTTACAGTGCTTTGACCCTACAGTGAAAAAATGCAAAATGGCACCCCTGCTCTCTCCTGTGCCTAGATCATTCCTAGCCCAAATATTAGTAAAACCTCACACAGCCAACCCAGCATGGTGACACACACTTGTAATTCCAGCACTTGGAAGCAAAGAGGATCATGAGTTTGAAGCCATAGTTGGCTACATACTGATTTCCATGCCAGCCTAGATGACATCAAGATCCTGTGGGGTCAGCTGTCTGCATCACAAGATTGGTCCTCACAGCCTGCAATGAGGGGCAGCAAACAGGGTCTCTGATAGAACAAAACCTCAGAAGTGCTCCACAGAATTACCATTGCCACTCAGTGACAGCTCTCATAAAGGAATCCAGGGCCACTTCCATTTTTCACATTCTTCTTGCATTATCATGCGTGGTCTTGATAAAATGTCTGACAATGCCATGGGCACAGGTGGATTCTGCTCTTACCTATGCCTCATTTACCACACAGTGCTGTGACTTTCAAAGCTTTTGGCTGTAACTTACAGAACATTCCAATCACAATGACCTACACTGTGAACACTTGGAAGCCCTGCTAAGATCAAGGGAAAAAGCCCTAGGGCCAGGCAGCTCCAGGACTGACGGAGTCAACTTGCTGGTTCTGTGCACAGCTGCTCTCTGCCTTTCTTGGGGCCTGTGTTGTCCTCTTGGTGCTTCTCTCAAGGTGGCAGGATGGTGACATAGTCCTGGGTGCCCTGGACATACCCAGGTGCGACAGAACACTGAAGAGGAAAGACTGACTTCCCTGTGTTTTATATGCTGCAACCGAGCTGCCCACTCTCACCTCACCTATATTGTCCAATATTTGTGGCTATTTAAGCTTACATAACGTTAATTTAATTCAGTAAAATCCAAAGCTCCTCGGTCCCCTAGGCACATTTCTATCGTTACAGAATGTTCTAACAGATGTCTCCTTTCTACTGGTAAGGAGTGTACAATTACCATGATCATTGAGTTAAACTCCAGAGAGGAATTCAGAATTCATACTTACTAGGTACCAATTTTTGCCCCAGGAATGCAAAGATAGGACTTGGCCCTTTCCCTCAACAAATATCCAGCCACAATGCAGGATGACTTTCATCCACTGCAGGAAGAAAGAAAAGAAAACCTGATGACAACTTTGAGGGAAATTGTATTTCAAAATAGTTTCAGGTATTGTGTCTGTTTTTTTTTTTTTTTTTTCTTTTCGAATTTCTATCTGCATCTCAAACTGTCGGATAGGTTACAAAAGGATCTCTAGGTCAGGAGCCCTTTGAGCAAGAGGAGAACCTAGCATGAGATTTTTTTAAGTTCAACTCACTATGTAGCCTGGATTTGCCTCAGACTTATGATCCTCCTGCCTCAGCCTCCTGAGTGTTAGGATGACAGCTGTATACAACCATGCTCACCTGAATTTTACTTTAAAAAATTATTTATTTATTTATTTAAGAGAGAGAGAGAGAGACAGAGAGACAGAGCGAGAGAGACAGAGAGAGAGAGACTGTGGGCCACACCAGGGCCTTTTGCCATTGCAAATGAACTTTTGATGTATGCGCCACTTTGTGCATCTGGCTTTACAAAGACATTGGGGACTTAAACCCAGGCCAGCAGGCTTTGCAAGCCAGTGCCTTCATCTACTGAGCCATCTCCCCAGCCTTCAATTTTACTTTAAAAAAATTATTTGGTCTGGAGATATGGCTTAGCACTTAAGGCACTTGCCTGTAATGCCAAAGGACCCAGGTTCAATCCCCCAGGACCCACGTGAGCCAGATGCACAAGGCGGTGCATGCATCTGGAGTTTCTTTGCAGTGGCCGGAGGCCCTGGCATAGCCATTCTCATTCTCTCTCTCACACATAAATAAATAAAAATTTTAAAATATTAAAATTATTTGTTGACTTGCAAGGAGAAAGAGGGGGAGAATATGAATGAGAAAGAGGAAATGGGTGCACAAGGGCCTCCAGCCACTGCAAACAAACTCCAGATGCATGTGCCACTGTGCATTTGGCTTTATGTGGGTGCTGGAAAATTGAACCCAGGCCAGCAGGCTTTGTTATCAAGCACCTTCACCTGCTGAGCCATTTCTCCAGCCCCAATTTTACATTTTTTTTCTTTTTCAAGGTAGGATCTCACTCTAGCCCAGGCCGACTTGGAATTTGCTATGTAGTATCAGGGTAGCCTCAAACTTACAGCAATTCTCCTACCTCTGCCTCCCAAGTGTTGGAATTAAAGCCGTGTGTCACCATACCTGGCCCAATTTTATTTAAAAAATGTATTTTATTTATTTCAGAGAGAGCGAGCAAGAGAGAGAGAGGCACATAGAGAGAGAATGGGCACACCAGGGCCTCCAGCCACTGCAAACAAACTCCAGACATGTGGTACTGGGGACTTGAACCTGGGTCCTTAGGCTTCGCAAGTAAGTGCTTTAACCACTAGGTGATCTCTCCAGCCCCAATTTTACTTTTAGTAATAAGACTTTCTCCCTATAGACCCATAGTATCCCGTACATTAAACGACTTTTATACAACATGAACACTTTGTATGGTGCAGTAGTCTGAGTTTAGACTTAAAGCTACGTTTCAATTGTGACAATCTTTTTTAGCAATGTCATTTCAAGGGAATGATGGATGGGTTTCTGGTGAGGGCCTCAGCTTGTGAATGATGGTTGTAGTGGACAGAGGGCACAGTTAGTTCCAGAGAGAACCTGTGGCAGACAGCCCAGTGTAACACAGCAGACCCTGTTACAGCGCATACAGTGAGGCCACCTCTGCCCGAACCTGCTAATGAAACCATTGACCCTCCGTTGACCAGGCATGGCGGGTTTCTTGCTTCACAGATTGCTCAGATATCATCCCCCGCTTCCCTTGAAGGCATGAAGCACATTCCTATCTCCATACTTTCTTTTCAGGGAATGGAGATGACCCCCCCCCCTTCACAGTGAGGCTTGGCCTCAGGACCTGTCACTAAGGACCCCCCTAAGGTCCCAGCAGACCCTGGCAAATATGCACCTGTGGCCACCTTTTCTTTCTTTTTTTAAACAATTTTTTAAAAAAATATTTAATTTTAATTTATTTATTTGACAGAGAAAGAGGGAGAGAGAGAGAATGGGCATGCCAGGGCCTGCAGCCACTGAAAAAAAACTCCAGATGCATGTGCCCCTTGTGCATCTGGCTAACATGGGTCCTGGGGAATCGAACCTGGGTCCTTTGGCTTTGTAGGCAAATGCCTTAACCGCTAAGCCATTCCTCCAGCCCCACTTTTTCTTTTTGCAAAGGCAATTCATATTTTTCTGCATTTCTGGTAGCTGTCCTTTAAAATCTTCAGTTTGTTGCTGTTCTCTGAATCTAAATATTCATATTTGTACTTTTTGTTACTCTCACTTTTGTGACAAAACATCCTAAATTTAAAAAGCTTCATCTCAGCCGGGCATGGTGGCACACACTTTTAATCCTAGGACTTGGGAGGCAGAGGTAGGAGGATCGCCGTGAGTTTGAGGCCACCCTGAGACTACATAATCAGGGGAGAAAATAGGAAAGGGGCTCTGTTAAAGTTGGCATTTGGGATGGAAAGATTGCTTAATGGTTAAGATGTTAGCCTGAGAACCCAAAGGACCCAGGCTGGATTCCTCAGTACCCACATAAGCCAGATGCACAAGGTGGCACATGTGTCTAGAGTTTATTTACAGTAGCTGAAGGCCCTGGCACACCATTTCTCTCCCTTCCCCTCTTTCTCTCCTTCTTTCTCTCTCCCAAATAATTAAAATAAAAATTAAAAATTAAAGTTAGCATTTGCTTCTCTCATTGTTGGCGAGATGCCACTCATAGGAAAATGGATATATTTTGATTTTAATTGATTTTTTTTTCAAAGCAGGCTCTCACTCTAGAGCACACTGCCCTGGAACTCACTCTGTAGCCCAGGATGACCTCAAACTCACAGCAGTCCTCCTACCTCAACCTCTCAAGTGCTGGGATTAAAGACATGAGCCACCACGTCCAACTAGGATCTATTTAGAAAAAAAAAAAAAATGGGAAATTAAACTCTTTAAAATTTATTACATGTTGAATTTACTACCTTGCCACAAGCTTTCGGTTCTTTAGGTTTTTTCTAGGATATCTTTTTCTAGTGTACAACATCCTTTCAGCAGCATTCAGTGACAGCTCATGCATGGCCACAGCCAACCTCGATGCTGTAAGAACCGTGGTGCGTCGTGGGCTTTCTTCATCTGGCTGTGTAACAACCAGAGAATCCACATCAAAACTCAACTTCAGCATCATTCTGCATTTTTAAAAAATCCAGCGTTCTTTTTGGGCCACAGATCCTGTATCCAGCCCCACTGTTTGGTCTGGGCACACTGCTTGTAAAGTGACATCTTTCAAATACTGGGTGGCTTTCTAGATAGAGATACCTTTGGTGGCCTAAGCAGTTTCCTGGCTGTTCTTAAGATGTGCATGAAGACTTAAAGCGCTTGGTTTGTGTGATTTTTCAGGATTTTCTCTGTGAAGAGAATAGCAAACCATTTTCACAGGACACCCCATGCTGCTCACAGGACGAGAAGTGACTAATACAGTCCTTAACAAGACTGGCACATGAGGTGGCCTCAGCTGGCAGCAGACACTGCGTTTTGGGGCAGGTTTTTGTTGTCTGACAGACATAAGAGAACAGACATGCTCCTGGCCCCCCAAAGTCAGCCTCATCCTCTCTGTCTAAATTCTCTTTCTTTCTCTCTATATACATTTTTAAATCTAACCCAGGCTGACTTGGAACTAATTCTGTAGCTCAGGCTGGCCTCAATCTTCCTACTCCAGCCCCCAGAGTGTTGGGATAAAAGGTGTACGCCAATACACCTGGCTTTAAATTCACTTTTGTTTGTGTCGTGGAACCAAGATTGAACCCAGGACCTCCTATTCTAGGAAAGAGCTCTACCACTGAGCCACACTCCCAGCCCAGGTTCATCGTCTCAAAATGTGGGGACGTTTCATTGCAGTGACGTGTCCCTTATGTTCTCAGCTGAGTGTAGCTGAATCAAGGTGCTATACAGCATGCTATGGAGCACACAGGGGAATGGCTCATGAATTTCTAATCTGCAAATGACTGCTGTTAAGTTTGTGAAGGCTGATCGTTCTCATAAGTAGGTTAAACATATCCCTCATCTATTATTTCACATTGTTCAATTATTTAACAAACCCTTTCCTGTGATGGGGCTTGTGAAGGCGAGCTTTTGCACTGGCTTTCCTGGGGAGCCATGAACTCTGAACAAGCGGCACCCGAATCCACTCAGCTTTGCTGTGAAATGGTTTCCACACCTCATTTCTCCCTGTGTCTCCTGACTGTTCGTGCTCACCTCAGCTACATAGTCTTACTTTATGTTCACCAACTCTTTGGAGATGAATGAAACAGGAATAGCAATTTCCATTTAGTGGGTTTGAGAGTAGATAGGAAAGACTAAATTGGCTTTCTATTAGTTTTAATCATCTAGAGACAAAAGTGACTGGGATGCAGTCCTAACAACAGACTTCATGACAATGGGAACATGGGCGGCAGCATAATGCTGTGCAAAATAAGGCCATGTTCATCCACTGTTGGAGAGAGATCTAGAATCCATTTTAAACATTAAAGACAATTGGGAGCAGCAAGTGGAGTGCTGTCTTGACACCCCACCAGTCCCAACACCCAGCTAAATGCCCTGGCTGAGAAGCCGGCGTCCATCGACCTCTGAGTATGTGCAACTCAGATCAGACCTCTGGGTTCACGGTGGACGGCTGTTCTCTGGCAGACTTTTGCAGTTAGGTGTTTTCATCTGAGTCCAGTTAGGACACAGGAAGTGCGTGAAAGTATGTGCTGCACCTATGCCCCCCCCCCCCGGGTGCCTCTGCTTAAATATTGATCAACAGTAGCTCTGTCATCACAGGGCTCTGCCAGAGTATCTCTGCTCCACCTTCCCAGTGATTAGGAGCTCCCTCTGCAGTGTAGGTTCGTGTGTGTGTGTGTGTGTGTGTGTGTGTACACAGTGCCTTGGCCTTTGCATATAAGTTTGGTAGTTAGTTGTCTTGCAACATTTCCCAGTTATTTATTTTTTACACACACACACATTTGAAACCTCACAGAGACAAGCATTCTGACCACACTTTAGAATAGAGATAACATAGGATCAGTCTCAGGCCCATGCGAACCTGTCAGTGAAGGCCTGCTCTTGTCAGGATTCACGTCCTTTCCTTGTTATTCTTTGTTTTCTGTTTGTTGCTTCAGAGTCTGGACATGTAGCCCGAGTTCACAAGTCTTATATTAGCCTCTTAAGTGCTGGGCTTCTAGGCATGTGCCACCATGCCCAGACATAAGGTTTATTTCTACCTAACATTTAAACCCTCTGATAAAATTATTTTTTAGCATTGTCTGTGCATCTAGAGTTACATGCCTTTTGTCAAAGGTAGTCTAAAGCTTTTGGAGATGAAGAAAGGGCTGACATAGGAAAAGAAAGCTTGCACTTTATGAATATGACCTGGACCACATATCTCCTTTTTTACTCTGGACAGACCCAAGGGTCTCGTGGTGTCGGGACTCCTCTTTCACAGGTGAATACACTGAGGCTCCTAATGGTTAAGTGGTTCATCCAAAATTACACAGAGTTGATTCTGGTCTTCTCAACCTCTAAGACTTATTTCAAATGCCCAAGTCTGGAAAATGTACTCATGAAAATGATTTGTCAAACCCTAGGGACTCTATGGACTTCAGTAAATGAAATCAGTTTGCCCTCATGAGCCACCTAAATATTCACAAGTGTGCCAGTTCACCACTGGAAGGCAGACTCATAAAATACTTTATGTGGTACAGGTGCTGATAAAGGCTTATCTTTTAAGGATCCAAGAACAAGCTGTTCATTATTTTTCTAATTGTTCCTTAATGCTAATAGACCTTGGTTAATGTTCCAGTAGGGGCAAGAAGGATCTGGAAATGTAAACCACTGGGCTCTTGCTATGTTCTTCTTGCCTTATCTTTAAGATAGGTATGATTATAAAGCAAATGCCCAATAAGAGGCTGGGAAGATGGCTCAGTGGTGGAAGGCACTTGCTTGCAAAGCAAGCTCTGGATTCAATTCCCAAGCTGCTCACATATGCCAGACACAAAAAGGACTCAAGCATCTAGACTGCTTATAGCTGCAAGAGCCCCTCCCCCCATACACTATACACAAATAAATAATTAAAAATTTAAAAAATAAAAGCACATAAGGCTATGTATACATAAAATCTCATCGACAATATTATTTTAGGTGTTGTGATTTTAGTTTGAGAAATACAAGTGTTCTGTCAAATAGACCCACACTTGACTAATTTCACCCACATAGGCACCACACTGAGGGCCTAGAGTCATCATTTCACTCAGTTCTTCCAACTCAGCAAGATTATTTAGGTATTAGTTTTCCTAGTTTACAAATGAGAAAAACAGGCACAGACATCTAGGAAAATGTCCACGTCACATAGCTAGAAAAAAGGAAGTGTGGAATGGGTTTTAAATCCTTGTGGGTCTCCCACCCAAAAGGCTGTGTTACTAACCATTGCCCTTCATTCCTGCCCACTTATAAATCTATTAAAACCACAGTCATTCTCCAATAATTAGGTTCATTACCAAAGGATAAACATCTACCTATACCCTCCCACTAGAGGACACCAGCTCAGAACTCCCCCTCATGACACTGGCACCTGGAGGAGAAGCTCGCCCACTCCATGGGTAATGCCCTGGCTCTTGGTCTTTCCTGACCAGTCTCTCCCTAGTTCTTCTGCCCACTATGACATTTACATAGTGACCCATTCTCCCAAAACCACTTTGTCTTCTCCTAACTAGGCTAGACCCTCTCTCCCACACCCGCATCCACATGCCCTGCTGAGCCTTCGGGTTCACAGCCAGTTCCTTCTCCTCCTTGGCCAGTGGTGGTTTGAGTCATGTGTCCCCCATAAACTCATGTGTTCTGAATGCCAGGTCCCCAGCTGAAGGCAATTTAGAATTGGAGCCTTGCTAGAGAAGGTGTGTTGTTGGGGTGGGCTTATGGATTTTACTGCCAGCTTCCCCTTGTACTTTCATGCTCAGTGTTCCACCTGCTATGGCCGAAGTGATGTCCAGCCTCTGCTCATGTCGTTTCCCCTACCATCATGGAGCTTTCCCTCGACTATAAGCCAAAAGAAATTCTTTCCTCCCATCAGCTGCTTTTGGCCAGGTGTTTTGTGCCAGCAATGTGATGATAACTACAACGCTGCCCCATCCCACACCTTCAGAATAACTATATCCCTCCTCTAGTTTCCACTGCACTAGTTTCCATCAGCACATTCCCAAAGTACATGCTTTTCCCTGTTGGATTGTCTACCTGAATCAGAAATGCAGCCTTGTCTCCGCATTATCACTGTTTCCTGTTTCAGAGTGCATTGTAGATGCCCCATAAATATTTACTGAACTTCTCTTAAGGTGCCTGGATGGAAACCAATACATTATTGGCATGCAATAAATATGACAAATGTTGCTAACGATTTTGAAATTCCTCCTGTCAGAGGTAATAGGAAAAGGAACTCAGAGATTTATTCTCAAACTGCCAAAGTATTTTGAATTCACTCGAAGGGATAAGCTAGAGTTTGACTTAAACTGCTCACAGTTCCTCCTTATCTCTAATTGTGCCTAATAGTCTGATTAGCTTGGGTTGGCTGCAGCTCGGGTATTGACAGAAAGTATCCTCAATTTACTGCCAACCTTGGGCCAAAGCGCTCAAGTTGGCAGGTGCCATGAAAAGAAGAGGGCATTTGCTGGGTCTGAATTTTCTCTACCCATCATCCTCAGGGCTCTTGCTTCTTCTAAATATCATAAATCTCTTTAGCAACTGGTGGTGAAGCCTATGGACTGTGTCCCAGTATGAAGCTTTTAATGCATAAAATGCATTTTATAAGATTACAGAAGGAACACATTTCACTGAGATGCAGTTGAATCAATGCCACAAGCTCGCAAACTCTTTGCAAATGGTATAATGGTGCTATCACAATGGTTCTGCTTCTTTATTGGTGCATTAAGTAATGAGGTCTAGAGACAGGTTTCTGAAGAACCAAAATATGAATACAATGGTGACTCATGTAGCTATTTCAAGATACAACCACTGTAATATGCAGTTATCAGCAATTTCTGCTATGGATAGACACAGATACTGCTATTACTGCAGTGATCTGTGGCTTCCCTTCATGATTGAAGGAAATGTTAGATTCAGTTTGACATTAATTGTTAAGATTAATGCATGTGTAAGTGGAGATCATCTATCCTATTTCACTGTGAATTCTATGCAAAAAAAGTGGGGGGAATAGGGCTGGAGGGATGACTTAGCAGTTAAGGACCTAAGGACCCAGGTTTGATTCCCCAGGACCCAAGCCAGATGCACATGCATCTGAGGTTTGTTTGCAGCAGCTAGAGGCCCTGGTGTGCCCATTTTTTTTCTCTCTCTCTCTCCATCTCTCTCTCTCTCAAATAAATAAATAAAATGGATAATAAGCCTATAATATAACTTGGGACAAATTATCCCTCTAAATTTCAGTACCCTTGTCTGAAACCTGGTGCTTTGTCAATGGTAGCTATTGTTATTAGTATTTTCAGTAGTAGTGGGATAGTTAAGGACAACCTATAATACACTATACCTCTCTGTAACACTCCCTCACTTCTTGGTTACAACAAATGTTAGTTCTTTAAGTTGATCAGTTGTTCATCATCCCGTCATCCACCATGGTGCTGTGGGGAACCCAGGGACTCCTGCATACTACAGAAGCACACTACCACAGAAACATGACCAGCCCAGTGAAGAAAAGGCTCTAAAGAGAATTGCAGAGAATTATTTCTTCCACAATTACTCATGGCATGGAATTTTACTGTCAGAGAAGTATGCATGCCACTGAGATACATGATTCTCAACTTCAAGATACTACTAAAGATTTTTAGCCAGGTAACATGGCGGCATAGGAGCCACGCCAAACCAGCCTAGGGAGGGATTTAAGCAAAACCCCAGTAAAATATACTTTTCTTCTGAAAAGTGAAGGACTATAGGTTATTCTTAGACACAGCAGAGAAACCAGAGAGACCAAGATCCACCAGAAAGGAGGAAAATGGCCAGAGTCCCACTGAGGCTCTCGCAGCCCATGATCCAGGCTCTGCACACCAGCCCAGCACTGTCCCACCGGGTGCCCCAGACTGCAGCAGCAGCAGAGACCAAACAACAGATTTTTCAACTTCTTCAGCCTTCTTGCAAGGTTAAGAAATCTGAAGGAAAGACATCTGAGATCAACTAAAAAGCTACTGAAAGTGTGAGCAACTCCAGAAGTCTGAACTTTCCCATCCCCCATCATCAGAACCACAAACCTACAGCATTCCGCGCCCAGTGGCAGCGCAGCAGCAGAGCTGATCAGAACTCCAGCTACACAGCACAATACCGAGGCGTCAAGGTGGGCACTCAGCATTGGTGAGATTGGAAGCGACCCTAAGAAGTAACAAGGCTGATGGACAAAAAACAAACAAACAAACAAACAAAAAAAAAACAGGTACATAGGCCTGCATTGGAAGAGCTAATCTCTCTGTCCTTGTCAGGACAGATTATGGGTTATATATTCTTGGTTGGCTTTACCATTTTCAAATAACCTAGGAGTTATTTGGAGGTTGCATATTGTTGCCTTTGATGCTCTCATATTTATAGGGCCTTTGTCTTTTGCTTCTGTTGTTATTGGGGGCAGGGTCTGATCCAGATCCAGGTTGACCTGAAACTCAATTCAGAACAGAAATCTCTAACTCCCAGCTACAAGAATAAGGGTGTAGAACAACACACACCCTTAGGGATTTTGGCTTTATAAGACTATCTGTTTGTTTTAATCCCCACAATTGCATAGTTTGTGCTGGCTTTTATTGATTGTGTATGTTACTTGGTTGAAGTTTAGAATTTGCCAGTAAATTATTCCACCCAGTCCACTAGACTACTTGCTTAGCAAGCAAACTCAACACCTACAATTACTTCTGTGGCTTAATTGGAGGACAAGAGCTACACCTGGCACCTTGAACTCATATCCTGAGGGTATATAGAGGTGTACTGCCATGTCTGGAAACACTGCAGATAAATAGAAAACCCAAGTATCAAATCAATTCAGGATAAAGCAGTTGCTACAATATAATACAAGAAACTCAAAGAATCAAGACAATACATTCCCACCAAAAACTATAACTATATCAGGAATGATCACCAATGAGACTATTTTAGATGAAATGCCTGACAAAGATTTCAGGAAAATCATGGTATCTATGCTTAAAGAAATCAGAGAAGAAATGAAGGGAATCAAAGAAGAAAACAAAGGAATTAAAGAAGAAAACAAACTTCTGAAAGAGAACACAGGAAACCAGCTTACTCAAATAAAGGGGTCATTACAAGACATGAGCAAGGAAATATAAATACTGAAGGAAAAACCAGGCTAAAATCCTAGCTCTGAAGAATACAGTCAGTGAAATAAAAAAACTCTGTGGAAAGTCTCACCAGTACAATGGATGAAGGAGAGAACAGAATATCTAAACTGGAAGACCAGGTGGCAGACCTAATACAGTTCAACAAAGAGAAAGACAAACTAATAGAAAAGTATGAATGGGAATTTCAAGATATCTGGAACACTATGAAAAGATCAAACATAAGAATTCAGGGTATAACAGAAGGAGAAGAATATTAATCCAGAGACTTAGGTATTTTCAAGAAATTCATAGAAGAAAAATTTCCCCAAATTGGGAATAAAATGCCAATGCAAATACAAGAAGCTTTTAGAACACCAAACAGACAAACCCTGGAAAGAACTTCTCCTTGCCATGTTATAATTAAACTACTAAACACACAAACCAAAGAAAATATATGGAAAGCAGTTAGAGAGAAAAAGCAAATCACCTACAAAGGGAAGCCCATCAGAATAACTGCAGATTACTCAACCAAACTTTAAAAGCCAGAAGGGCTTAGAATAATGTATTCCAAGTTCTGAAAGATAACAACTGTCAACCAAGATTACTTTATCCTGGAAGGCTATCTATCCAAATTGATGGAGAAATAGGACATTCCACGACAAAAACAGGCTAAAGGAATTTATGACAACTAAACAAGCTCTATAGAAAATACTTAAAGGAATTCTTCATGCTGAAGAGAAAGCAAAACACACATAGGAGGAAATAGGAAAAAGTAAACCACACTCAAATCACAGTTAAATAAGTACAGGGAAAATAGAAAACACTACAAAATAAGAAGAATGGTGAGAATAAATGCATGCCTTTCAATAATAACTCTTAATATCAATGGCCTCAATGCACCAACCAAAAGACACAGGCTTCCAGACTGGATTAAAAGGTAGGATCCTGCCATTTGTTGCCTTCAGGAAATTCGTCTCTCAATAACAGATAGATAGTGCCTTAGGGTGAAAGAATGGAAAATGGTATTTCAAGCAAATGGGCCTAGGAAACAAGCAGGGGTTGCTATCCTAATATTTGACAGGATAGACTTCAAACCAACATTAGTGAGGAGAGATAAAGATGGTCATTTCATACTGATTAAAGGAACACGCCAACAGGAGGACATTACAATCCTAAACATATATGCACCTAACAAGGAGGCTCCCAGTTTCATCAAACAAACACTATTAGACTTAAGGTCACAGATAACATCAAACACAATTGTAGTGGGAGACTTCATTAGCCCACTTTCATCAATTGACAGGTCATCCTGGCAAAAAATAAACAGAGATATCTGAATTAAATGATGTCATGGAACAAATGGACCTAACAGATATCTACAGAACATTCCATCCAAATGCTGCAGAATGCACATTTTTCTCAGCAGCACATGGAACATTCTCTAAAATAGACCATATATTAGGACATCTCCACAAATACGGGAAAACTGAAATAATCCTTTATACTCTACCCGACCACAATAGGATTAAATTGCAAATCAGCAACAAGAAAAGCCACAGAGCATACAGAAATTCATGGAGACTAAACAGTATACTATTGAATGATCAATGGTCATTAAAGAAATCAAAAAGGAAATCAATAAATTCATAGAATCAAATGATGATGATAATACAACATACTAAAACCTTTAGGACACAATGAAGGCAGTCCTAAGAGGGAAATTTATAGCTCTAAGTGCCTATATTAAGAAATTAGAGAGCTCACAATAAACAATTTAATACTTCAGCTTACGGCCTTGGAAAAAGAAGAACAAGACAAACCAAAAATCAGTAGATGAGAAGAAATCATAAAGATTAGGGCAGAAATTAATGAAATAGAAACAAACAAACAAATTTTAAAAAATCCAAAGAATCAATTAAATCAAGAGTCGGTTCTTTGAAAGAATAAACAAGATTGATAAACCCTTAGCAAATTTGACCAGAAGAAAGAGAGAAGAAACAAAAATTAATAAAATTAGAGATGAAAAAGGCACCATTACAACCAATACCAAAGAAATTCAGACAATTATAAGGACATACTACTTTAAGACTATATATGCTTCTAAGTGTGAAAATCTGAAAGAAATGGATAATTTCCTTGATTCATATGACCTACCAAAATTAAACCAAGATGAAATAGACCTATAACAAGTACAGATATCCAAGCAGTTATAAAAAAAAAGTCTCCCAACTAAAAAAAGCCCATGCCCAGATGGATTAACTGGTGAATTTTACCAGACCTTCATGGAAGAACTAACATCACCGCTTCGCAAACTTTTGCATAAAATAGAAAAGGAAGGAATTCTACCAACCTCTTTCTATGAAGCCAGCACCACCTTCATACCAAAAGCAGACAAAGACTGAACAAAAAAAAGAAAATTACAGACCAATCTCCCTCATGAACATAGATGAAAAAATTCTGAACAAAACATTGGCAAACAGAATACAAGAATATATCAAAAAGATTATTCACCCCGACCAAGTTGGCTTTATCCCAGGGATGCAGGGATGGTTCAACATATGCAAATCAATAAATGTAATACAGCATATAAATGGTCTGAAGGACAAAAATCACATGATCATCTCAATAGATGCAGAAAAGGCATTCAATAAAATCCAACATCCTTTCATGGTAAAAGTATTATAGAAACTGAGAATAGAAGGAACATATCTCAACATAATAAAAGCTGTTTATGACAAACCTACAACCAACATAATACTAAAGGGGGAAAAACTTGAAGATTTTCCACTAAATTCAGGAATGAACAAAGGTGCCCACTGTCTCCACTTTAATTTAATATAGTACTGAAAGTCTTAGCTACACCAATAAGGCAAGAGACACTCATAAAAGGGATACAAATTGGAAAGGAAGAGATCAAATTATCACTATTTGCAGATGATATGATTCTATACATAAAAGACCCTAAAAACTCTACCAGCAAGCTGGTAGAGCTGATAAACACTTTTAGCAACATAGCAGGATACAAAATAAATACACAGAAATCAGTAGCTTTCCTATATACTAACAACAAACATGTGGAAGATGAAATCAGGGAATCTCTCCCACTTACAATTTCCTCAAAAAATAAGTAAATAAATAAAGTACCTTGAAATAAACTTAACCAAGGAAGTGAAGGATCTCTACAATGAGAACTTTAAAACACTCAAGCGAGAAATTGCAGAAGACACAAGGAAATAGAAAGACATCCCATGTTCTTGGATTAGAAGAATCAATACTGTGAAAATGTCAATCTTACCAAAAGCAATCTACACATTTAATGCAATCCCCATTAAAATTTCAATGGCATTCTTCACAGGAATAGAAAAACAGTTCTAAAATTCATTTGGAAGCACAAAAAACCTCGAATAACCAAAATGATTTTGAACAACAAAAGTAAGGCTGGTGGTATCACTATACCCAATTTTAAGCTATATTACAAAGCCATAGTAACAAAAACAGCATGGTATTGGCACAAAGAAAGACATGTAGATCAATGGAACAGAATAGAGGACCTAGATGTTAATCCAGGCAGCTACAGCCATCTGATTTTTGACACAAATGCTGAAAATATTCATTGGAGAAAAGACAGCCTCTTCAACAAGTGGTGCTGGGAAAATTGGATATCTATATTAGAAAGATGAAAATAGATCCTTGTCTCTCTCCATGCACAAGAATCAAATCCAAGTGGATCAGGGACCTTAATATAAGACCTGAAACTCTGAAATTGCTAGAGGAAAAGGCATAAGTAATGACTTTCTGAATATAACCCCAATTGCTCAGAAAATAAAACCACTAATCAACCACTGGGATCTCGTGAAATTACAAAGCTTTTGTACAGCAAAGGACACTGTGAATAGAGCAAAGAGACAACCTACAAAATGGGAGAAAATCTTTGCCAGCTACACATCTGACAGAAGATCAATATCCAGAATATACAAAGAACTCAAAAAACAGAACAATAAGAAATCAAACAACCCAATCAAAAAATGGGCTATGGAACTAAATAGAGAGTTCTTATCAGAAGAAATACAGATGGCATATAAACATCTAAAAAACATGTTCTACATCCTTAGCCATTAGGGAAATGCAAATTAAAACTACCTTGAGATTCTGTCTCTCTCCTATCAGAATAGCTACCATGAAGAAAACAAATGACAATAAATGTTGACGAGGATGCGGTGAAAGGGGAACCCTTCTACACTGTTGGTAGGAATGTAATCTGGGTACAGCCATTGTGGAAATCAGTGTGGAGGTTCTTCAGACAGCTAAAAATACATTTTCCATATGATCCAGCTATAGCACTCTAGACATATATCCTAACAACTCTTCTCACTACCTTAGAGATACTTGCACAACCATGTTTATTGTGGCTCTATTCACAATGGCTAGGAAATGGTGCCAGCCTAGATGTACATCCACAGATGAATGGAAAATAAAGATGTGATACATCTGTACAATGGAGTTCTATTCAGCAGTAAAGAAAAATGAAATTATGAAATTTGCAGGGAAATGGATGGATCCGGAAATGATTATACTAAGTGAGGTAACCCAGGCCCAGAAAGCCAAATATCGCATGTTTTCTCTCATATGTGGAACCTAGCCACAAATATATAGACTTGTGTTTGATCTGAAACCAAAAATCAGTAGCAGAGTCTCATATGCTAGAAAAAGGCTATAAGGGAGGGAGGAGAGAGAAGGTCTTAAGGGGATGGTATTGTATATATGTAAGTAGAAGAACAAATTACAGGGAGGGGAAAGGCCTAAGCGAGGTCAGGGGAAGTGATTGTATAAAAGAAAGGTGGGGGGAGGGTCAATCAAAATTCAAGATATTCTGAATAAGACAGATGAAAATCTTCTTTCTTGAATAATGGCACATCCAGAAGCCATAGATTGTTATGAGAAAATTTTCAGTGCCAGGGATGGGATACCTTCCAGTGAGTTGTTAGCCAGGGATGTCCCTGTTGCCTCCAAAACATTATAGGCTATTGCTAAGGCCCTTGGCTTCCCATGAGAAAGTGATGGTAAGACCCTATTACTGAAGACTTCACATGCCTGAATGGCAGAGTCACTGAGAAATCAAGCTGGTGCTGAGCAGAAAACCTTCTCCCTGTAGCCCAGCCAACTGAAAGCTGGAAAAAGCTGCACTGTATGCAGCCTGATGGGAGACAGAAGTCATCAACGGTGAAAACAGTGGACACTGGAAGCCTCATGTTTGGCCGGACAGGCCAAATGACTAAACAAGTGCAATAGTGGCATGTCTGCTTTGGGGGAAACCAACTGCTCTCTAATTGTACTGAAGGCCCACTCTATGGGAGGGAATACATGCCTGGTACTGAAAACCTAATCAAAAGCCTCTGGCAGGAGAGGTCATGAGCCTTAGGGGTATAAAGCCTACTCTTGTCTGGATAAATGTATATATTACTCTCACCAAATTGCCCTGAAAGCACTATGCTTAATGTTCATTCTCATATATTAATGCTACTATCACTTCTGCTTAGAGAAGCTTCTCTTTTCAAATGACGATGACCACTGGGATGGCTCAAAAGGCAACATAGTGCTGAGAAGAAGGGATGTAGTAGTGTCAAGCACTGAAACATCTCATACCCTCCAAGGCTCAGAGTACATTATGGAAGAGATGACAGAAAGAATGTAAGAGCCAAAGGAAGAGTACCACTCCTTACATACAACTGTCCAGACAGAATTTGGCCTCGATATCCAAGACCTCACAGTGCACAGCAATACCTACACAAGACCCTCATAATAGGAGAAAAAGATGATGACATCAAATTAAAAGAGAGACTAATGGAGAGAGGGAGGGCATATGACAGAGAGCAGAGTTATGAAGGGGAAAGTGGGGGGAGGGGAGATAAATACCATGGTTTGTTGTCTGTAAGTATAGAAGTTGTCAATAAAAAAATAAAATATACATATACTACTAAAGAAAGGCAAATAGCAAGTATTGAGGAGTAATTCCCCTAAATTCTAGTCATATCTCTACAGTTATAACATAGGGAGTAAGATACATGCTAGCCTAGGAGAATATCGGGGTGGCAAAAAGAAAAACTACATACATGCGACAATCTGTCCCTACTTTTCCCTCCTCTACGTCCAGCATCCATTAGGAAGACTAAATTGTTTGCCAAAGACCATAGTTAGTGTATGGGCATGACCCCCAAGAGGATTTCTCTAAAGCTCAGCAGTGTATGTGCTTGTATTTGCATGAGCCTTATTAACCAACCCTCCAGCTGATGTTCCAGTACCTTTACCATCTCTAAGTGGCATCTGTCCCTCAGGCCCAGGTGTCCTGTGCATTGTCTTCAAGCTGGGCAGCACAGGCGCCTGAAACCTTCATTGTGTGCCAGTCACCTGGGGAAACCATGAACCCTGCAGGGATTTGGCTTCAGTGGACCAGAGAAAGGGCGTGAACATTTGTGTTTTATTAAGCTCCCAGGTTGCCCTGTCATTATCTAAAACATGAGACCAACTTGCAGGATCCTTGAGCAGATTAGGAAAAAGGTACCATATGCAATATAGTGTAAGCACTCCTGGCAGAAATTACTAACTACCAATTCCCACTGTGGGTTTGATGTCATAGAAAGCTTTCTGGAGATGATACCAGGGCAACTTGAAGAAGCAATAGAATGTTGTGGGAAGAAGGAAGCCAAGCATGATCCCAGAATAAAAAGCAGTGTACAAAGACTGAGTGTACAAAAACGCATAGCTAATCCAGAAAGCTGCCAGAAGCCACTCGTGGCTAAAGCAAGTACATGGGTCATATATAGGGACTCGATGGTCCCTTTGTGTCACAATCAAGGTTTCTAATGTTGTTTAGAAAGAGATAGGAAGCCATGGAAGATTTTGTTTTGTCTCATTATTTATTTATTTATTTATTTGAAAGAGAGACATGGGGGTGCATGCCAGGGCCTCCAGCCACTGCAAACGAACTCCAGATGCATGTGCCACCTTGTCATCTGCCTGTGTGGGTCCTGGGGAATCGACCCTGGGCTTTTCGGCTTTGTAGGCAAGCGCCTTAACCATTAAGCCATCTCTACAGCCTTTGTTTCCTTTTTCTGTGTGCATGTGTGTGAATGTAGGCACATGCATGCCATAGACACAAGTGGAGGTCAGATAACAAGCTTGGGTGTGAGTCTTCACTTTCCACGTGAGACAGAGCCTTTTATTGTCCACCCCAGCATCCACCAAATGAGCAGGCCTGTGAGCTTCTGGAATTCTCACGTCTCTGCCTTCCATCTGTGGCAAGGGCACCAAGATGGCACATTCAGGCTACAGCATCCAGCTTCACCTGGGTTCTGGGGATCGAAACTCAGGTCCTCTTGCTTGTGTGCTAGGTGGTTTACTCACTGAGCCATCTTCCCAGACCCACCACTGCTGGCCTTTTAATAAGTCAGAGGGAGAGAGAAAGGGCTCTAGACTGATGTCCGAGGGTTTTGTTTTGGTTTGGTTTGTTTTGGGTTTGGGCTTTTTCAAGATAGGGTCTCACTCTACCCCAGGCTGACCTAGAACTCACTCTGTAATCCCAGGTAGCTTCAAATTTACAGTGATCCTCCTACCTCTGCCTCTGGAGTGCTGGGATTAAAGGTGTGCACCACTGCACTCAGCCCAGTGGCTGAGTTTTGATCTTAAATGTATGTGTGGTACTATACAACCCACCAGAAGTACCTCAGAAATACAGGCTGTGGGGAAAGAGAATAATGAGAAAAGTACGGATCTGCTAAATTCAAGGTGTCTCTGAGCCCCACAGAGGGCCAGCAAGGGTGGTGGGATATGTGAATCTGGACGCGCTAGAGAAATCCTGAAGAAGAAGTTTGGAAAACCTTTGCACAAGGTGGAAGCAAGTCTGCTGGAGGAGATGGAACAGTTAAGAGGGTACAATGTGTGAGAGAGAGCCAACAACAGAATTCTGGAGAACTACAGCAATTATAAGCAATTTCCAATGTACTTTAAGTAACCAGAACTCCTCTTTTCTAGTCTCATAATCCTATATATAAACCAATTCTGGTTTGAATGAATATCAAGGTCAACCTTGGTGAATGATACCAACACAGGTCTCGGCTGGCAGAAGTCATGCAAATATCACCAACAGGCCATTAAAACAAAACAAAACAAAAAAGCAGAAGTCATGGCTGGTAACAATGGGAGGTGAACTCAGTCCCAGCACTGCCCTTCCTCAGTGGCCACAATCCCCAGAGAAGGAAGTCCAAAAAGAGCTACTCCAACTAGCAATCCCCGAGTCAGGGTCTCTTCCCCGGGAAGTTTTCCATGAGTTTGTTGAATTCATCGCAACTCAGGAATCATCCACAGGGACAAAGATTGTTACGAACCACGAGTCATCACGAAAATAAATGCTGTCCACCTTCCTCTTTCTGCAGACAAACAAGACAGCAGCACAGATCTTATTTCATACTGCCAGGGCTTGGTTAAACCTCCACAAACAAGCAGGAACCTGTCCCCGGGCCTCCGAGCCCTCACCTTTCCTGCCACAGGCCTCGGGAAAGCCTGGCCCACTGCAGACAACTGAAAGCCCACAACCCCGAGGAGCGTGCTAGGAACAGACTGTAGAAAACACTAGAACGAGAGCTCTTTCTCTGCAGAACAGAAGACAAAGGGACAGCTAGCTCACAGGGAGAAGATCTTCTACCTCGTTAGGAGAATCACTTTACACACAGTCCAAAGGTCTCTCCTTGGGAAACTCTCAATTTAAGGAAAACCCAGGTTCACAAAGATCCAAAGTACAGATAAATTAGAAGGCAATTTCTGTGCATTTTTCCTCCCACCACAATAATAGATGAATTTTAGTATGTGTTCATCCATGAGAATCTTTCTTATAGGACACGTTTTGCAAAAGATAAGGCATACCTGTGCCAGGGCCTAGATAGGGCCAAATAGTTGGTGAGCCTAGCTTATCTTCAAAGGGCTTTCTCAGGAAGAAAACTTAGGGCTTAACGCTTGTGAGAAATAGCCCGGTTCTGAGTTCACAGAGATGGGGGCTGGGAGCTGGAGGATCAGGAAGGCGATTGAGGCTCTGGCAGGATTGTCACAGGCAAAGAAAGCACAGGAAATGTTCAATCAGATGGAAAGAAAACACAGTGTACAGTTGGAAATCGCATGTCATAGCTAGTCTTTATTATAACAAGAGGGGACGGCCAAGGGGGAGGGGAGCAAGCGTGAAGTCACCCAGCTGTTGAAATAGAGCTGTAATCATGCAAAAAGTCTTCCTCGAGACAGAAATGACTTGTGCTATCAGTTGTAAGCACCTGGGTGGGCCCGGAGCGATGGAATCCAGGTTCCTAAGCAGCTAGGCCCGGAACATACTATTCCCACAAGTTGCACTCATGACCTTTCTAGATGAATTTGTCCCTATTTTGATTAGTGCCTGGAATGTTAAAGCTTTAGTGCTAGAACTAGAGACAGCACTTCTGCAGGTAGTGACCCATGAAAAGCAGGAGAAAAGCCATTGCTGGTGTGTGGTGGCCCTGCTGGTGCGTGAGCTCTGAGGGGAGAGCAGGCGGTGGTAGAGGGGGCTGAGGGAGTCTTGTCTCCTCCAAGCTTGTAGTTTCAAGCACCTAAAGTTATCTGGGTGGCTGTGGCCATCCATGTGGCAATCAATAGCCTAATGTAAGAGGCCTGGGGCAATTGGGTAAGAAAGGCTCCTTTAGTTTGTATTGCTTGAGAAGTCAATGTCTCTTTATGCAGGTTCCTTCTGCAAGTCTCTCTACCACCCACTCTGGACGTGTAATGAGTGGCCCTCCTCTGGAATAAATGCTAGTTCAACTCTTTCTGACTGAATTAGGTAAGAATTTACATCATTGGGGTCAGAATCTTCATTGACTTGTTTATTTATTTTTCTAAAAATATTGTTATTTATTTGTTTTTTGAAGTAGGGTCTTGCTCTAGCCCAGACTGACCTAGAATTCACTATGTAGTCTAAGAGTAGCCTCAAACTAGTGGCAATCCACGTACCACTGCCTCTCAAGTGCTGAGATTAAAGGTGTGTGCCACCACTTCTGGCTTTGCTATTTATTTGAGAGAGAAAGAGAGATAGTATGGGCACACTAGGGCCTCTTGCTGCTGGAAATGAATTTCAGACGCATGTGCCACTCGGTACATCTGGCTTTACATGAGCACTAAAGGGTAGAACTTTGGCCAGTAGGCTTTGCAAGCAAGGGACTTTAACTGTTGAGTCATCTCCCCAGATATTAAGTTGTTTCTTTGTTTGCTGTACATTTTCTCAAATTAAATCTACACCTGGGTAACATGAGAAGCAGGTTAGTAGCCTTCCAGGTTCCATACCTCCTGCCGCCTCCCAGGTCTCCTTCAGGACGTCTCTGGGTCCCTCCACTCTCTGAACTCAATTTGAGGGCACTGTCTGCCTCCAGCTCTCCTTCCGCTGCACAGATAGAGTTGACAAGAGAGGCTCAGCAGAGCCCAGGATGGCCAGCTGATCAACCTATAATCTTTCTTCTCTCAGGTACTGTAGCAGCTGTCTGGGATAAGGCTGAAATGATCCCGGTATAAACCAGCAGTTCCAATGCCCGAACAGGAGTTTGGCAGGTCCTTTGGTACCTTCATTACGTAAACCCCACGCCAACAAGAGCCTGGTGGAGCTGTGTTCTTGGACTTCCTCTCACTGTCAGCAAGAATGAATGCTGCCCCTGTTGCCCAATTATACCACTGGGCTAAATTAATCTTCTCTAGGATAAATGTGTCCTTTAGTACTCATACCAAAAACAAATTAATGTGCTGTGATTTGGGAAAAAGAGAGAAAGGTTGCCCCATTTCCAAGCATCTTGTATCAACGACCCACTTTAGGTTCCAAACTTGCCACTCCTGAATAATTAAAAGTCAAGGTCATATATGTCACTGAAGGACCCTATAATTAACATCCAAGCATAGCATTAAACTCTCTAAATTGCCTCACTGTGCTTAAAAGAGTGCTGTGTGTGTGTGAAAGAGAGAGAAGCTTAAGTTTTATTTAGAAAAAAAAAAAAAACTTTCTTGGTTTCATAACTTTTTCTTTTATAAAGTGATAAAAGCATGTTCTTTTTAAAAAAATGTTATAATATTTATTTGAGAGAAAGTGGGAGAGAGAGAGAGAGAGAGAGAGAGAGAGAGAGAGAATGGACACACTGTGGCCTTCAGTCACTGCCAAAAAACTCCAGATGTATGCACCACCACATGCATCTGGCTTATGTGGGAACCTGGGTCCTCAGGCTTAGCAGGCAGATACTTTAACCACTAAGCCATCTCTCCAGCCCCCAAAAGCATGTTTTATGAAATATTATTTATTTATTTATTTAAGAGAGAGGAGAGAATGAGTATGGGCCAGAGCTCCTGCCACTGCAAACAAGCTCCAAACGCATGTGCCACTTTGTGTATCTGGCTTTTTGTAGGTATGTGGTACTCAGGCCATAAGGCTTTGCAAGTAAACACCTTTAACCTGATCCATCTCTCCAGCCTGATAAAAGCATGTTTAAGGTAAACTCCAATTAAATAACAGGAAACTAAGACATAATCACACCTGACATAAACATTCTGTATATAAGGAACTTGTAACACAGGGGGAGAGATTTTCTTTGTCCCAAAGCCAGACCATTGGCAGATACAAATGAAAGCCCTGACTTAGGGTTCCAGATGCCTTTCCTACTACATCAAGGAGCAACTGAAAAGCAACTAGTATTTCTCGGACCCATTGTGTCATCCATAGTGCAGCTTAAACAACACCTGTCAGGGCCTTTAAGTTTATTTATTGATTTAAGAGAGAGAAAAAGGCAGAGAGAAAGGGAGAGAGAAAGAAAGAAAGGGAGAGAGAATGAGCATGCCACTGCAAATAAATTCCAGAGGCATGCACCACCTTGTGTATTGGGCTTACATGAGTACTGAGGAATTGAACCTGGGTCCTTAGGCTTTGCAGGCAAACACCTTAACTGCTAAGCCATCTCTCTAGCCCCCAGAGCCTTTTAGATGTAGCTAACATGGAAACTTGCCCAGGTATGTCCTGTGTATATTTGCCATAAGCCAATGATCCTCATGCTTTCAAATGTCTCTCTTATTGGTTGGGCTTCTGTGGACAATTGGGAAGAATTGAGATATTTCTACAAAGCTGAAGAGAGTGGGCAGAAGGCCAGAATACAGGGCTGGTACTGGGTGGGAAAGAGACAGTGCCGTGACCTTGTCAGGTTTCAACTTTGTATGCAAGAGAATCACTCAGAGAGATTTTTTAGCATTCTATTTTTTTTTTATATTTTATTTATTTGAGAGAGAGATGGAGGAAGAGGCAGACAGAGAGAAAGAGAGAATGAGCACGCCAGGGCCTCCATCCATTGCAAATAAACTCCAGATGCATGTGCTCCCTTGTGCATCTGGCTTATGTGGGTCTTGCAGAATTGAACTAGGGTCTTTAGGCTTCACAGGCAACTGCCTTAGCTGCTAAGCCATTTCCCCAGCCCTCAGATTTTTGAAAGTACAATGTCATACTCTAGCGATTCTTACTTATGTTCAGAGCTGGGGTCCAGGCAGTGGCATTTTCCAAGGCTCCACGGTGACCTGCATGGACAGAAAAAGTTAGGAACTTAGAAAGCAAGGTTTTGTGTCAGAGAGAGCTCTACCCTGGGGATAGAGAGATAGCTTAGCAGTTAAGGCATTTGCCTACAAAGCCTAAGGACCCAGGTTTGATTCCCCAGTGCCCATGTAAGCCAGATGCACATGGTAACACATGAGTCTGGAGTTTGTTTGCAGTAGCTGGAGGTCCTAGAATTCCCATTCTCTCCCTCATCTGCCTCTTTCTCTTTCTGTCTCTCTCTCAAATTAAAATTAAACAGTTTTTCTTTTTTAAAAATATTTTATTTATTTATTTGAGAGAGAGAGGAAGAGACAGAGAGAAAGAGAGAATGGGCGCACCAGGGCCTTTAGCCACTGCAAACGAACTCCAGACACATGTGCCCCCTTGTGCATCTGGCTTACGTGGGTCCTGGGGAATCAAACTGGGGTCCTTAGGCTTAGCAGGCAAATGCCTTAACCACTAAGCCATTTTCCAGCCCTAAAATCAAATGGTTTTTCAAAGCTCCCTAACCCTGACAAGTGTACATTTCCTTCTGAGTTTCCCTCGGACAGATAAGCAAGACAATGTGGATCTTATTTCATACTCCAGACCTTTCATTCGGGAATCAGCCAAACCACCAGAAACATGCAAGAGCCTACACCCAGCAGTCCTGAACCCTCTCCTTTCCCAGCACGAGTCTCGGAACACTCTGACCCACTAGGGAACAACTCAAAAACTCACTCTTGCATGCACACACGCACACACACACATATACATGCACACACACACATGCGTGCACACATGCACTGAAAATAATTCAGATAAGTGATCGATAACAATATTTTATGTATCTTTAAATTAGGATGTCACAAACATTTCCATTTCATTAGAATGTTATGAACATTGAACTGGATTAGTATATGAAATATTGACCAGTTTCACATGTTTGAGCTGTCTTTCCTGTTTCCATGGAGGCAGTTATAGCACAGAAAGTAGCTGGGAGTGGGTGACTCCAGTGAAGGACAAAAGCAGGAGAGTTACGGGGCCTGACACTGTAAGAGCCATTTGGAGCAAGATCAGTGTATCTGAACTCCCCCAGCCTTATGCGCTCCTGTCGGAATGTTTCCCCCAGCTCCGCTGACGGGCGCTCTTCCTTCTACAGCGTGTCATTGTAGCCACTCGGTGACTTGCACCACCATGTCAGACTGTGCAGCTCCTGGAAACCTTCATCTGTACAGGTGTCAGTTGTGTGCGGTAAGCTATCAGGAGAATCTTCTAGGGCAGGCTTAAGGCAGCCAGAGACTGGCTAAGGGCAGAGGCATCTCTTCCGAACTACTTTGTGCTGCTTCCCCCTGTACAAAGCAACTCTCCATCCACCCATATAACATGCCACAGGTGACTGTCCAAATGATGAACACAGGCTTTTCTAAGGACATCTGACGGCATTTCCAATTTTGTCACTGAACACAGGGAAATTCTGGCACCAAAGGGAGAAGGGCATGACACTGGAGAAAGTAAATTGTAGCAGTCAGTACCTTCAGTGCTCTGGGCCACCCCCAAAACTAGCACAACTAGATTTGATTTTCTTTTAAAATGTTTTTCCTTATTCATTCACAAGGGAGAGAGAGAATGAATGTGGGCACACCAGGGCCTCCTGCCAATGCAAATGAACTCCAGAAGCATGTGCTGATTTGTGCACCTGGCTTTGTGTAGATACTGGAGAACTGAGCCCGGACTAGCAATCAAATTTTCAAGCAAGTGCCTTTAACCACTGAGCCATCTCTCCAGGCACAGGTGTGATTTTCTTTATTTCTTGTACTTTCATCAGCTTGTACTTCAGCAGTTGTACGCAGCTCGCACCCTATGGACACTTGATACTGTGTGCATGGTCACTATTTAGCACTGGCCTGAATCCAGTGAGAGCACAGTGGGTCCTTGCAGCCGAGGGGACCCTCTGCTCCATTGTGGGGTGTGTATGGTCTTTCATTCCCATTCTGCATTGTGCTCTCCATACACATTTCTCACATCTAGGCACTTGGCTGCCCAGTGTGCAATGGGCGAGAGTCTAGCTCATTATAGAGAACCTTTGTGCCTTGAGTGCCACTGTCCAGCATGGACAGGGGGTGGGGGCAGAAGTATGGTCTACAGCGGAATGGGTAGCGGAAATGTGCTGTATGGTGGCAATGGGTGGCAGTGACCACAGCTTCATGACACAGTCGTCCAGAGTATTTTGGACGAAACACCCAACTGTAAGCATCTTATGGAGGGAAAGGGTTTATTTTCAGCTTACAACTACTCACCATGGCAGGAGAGTGAGAGGAAACATAGCAGGAGCAGACAGCCAATGTCACAGCTTCACATTAGCAAGGAGGAAGTAAGAACACTCAGTGGGGCTAGACTAGAGAGCTTCAAGGCCCCCCATGGACACACGTTCTCCAGCAAGGCTTCACTCACAAAGGTTCTACCGCCTTTCCAAAGAGTGCCACCAACATGTGAGAGTGTGGGGATATTTTATATTTAAACCACCCAGGAAACTTCCAAGCCGCCATCTAGCAGCCAGCAGCTGCCTCTTGTTGGTGTTTTTGTTGGGCAGCTCTGCCTTTGCTATGTAGAGTTTTGTTCTGTTTGAAGTGCTGGGGAATGATCGCAGGGCCTGTTGCATGATAGGTTAGTGCACTTAGCTTCATGCCAGTGAGCTGCCTAAAACATGTAAATGGGAAGAACTGTTCCAGCTTACTAGCTGCAGGAATCCTGGCCCCTTTTCCCTTCCTCTCCCAGTGTCTCCAGACCCTTCCCCTACAGTCATCAAGCCCATGAACCATTCAAGTGTACAACTATTTTCACTAAGGTGTGAAGGCCTTCCAGGGTACAAACTATATTTAGCAGAGGTTAAAGTTCACATTACACAATCAGCAGAGCACATATTTAAATCATTAAACTACCTTTCCTAGATCTCTTCATGTTTTCACTCTGTAAAAACTGGCTTTTCTATTTATTTGTTTAATATTTTAAATATTTATTTATTTGACAGAGAACAAGGGAGAGAGAGAATGAATGGACATGCCAGAGCCTCCAGCCACTGCAAACAAACTCCAGACACGTGCGCCCCCTTGTGCATCTGGCTAACATGGGTCCTAGGGAATCAAACATGGGTCGGTCCTTTGGCTTTGCAGGCAAACACCTTAACCACTAAGCCATCCCTCCAGCCTGATTTTCCATTTCTTAAGCTTCTCCCTTTAAAGCAGCCCCCATAAGCATGTGTCAAAGCCTTTGTTCACTGCTTCTGTCTCTCCTTGGGCTCAGATATCGATTTTCTCTTGGCCACCTGAATCTCTGATGTAGCAGATATCTATAGGGGAATGTTAGATGGAGCCTGTTCAGTGCTGAACTTCTAGCCCCAAAATCCTTCAAGATGCAGCTATCACTTAGTAGAAGCTGGGACCAGCACCAGTGGACAGTAGTTGACAAGCGGATCAAAGCTAGGAGAACGAGTATGTTTGAGGGTGTGTTTTTCTGCATAAAGATGAAGAGGAGGCTCTAAGGGAGCTCCTGCACAGGATGGCAACTGAGATGGCTCCATTCTGCATCTCGGAGCACAGCCAGATGCAAGCCCTGGACAGGAACTGTGTTACCTGAAGGACAGCATTTTGCTCAAGGTCATATCCCCTTCCTGGGCAGTCTGTAGCCAATGGCTGTTGGGGTTGGATGGTGAAGGTGGGGCCTCCAGAATTCTAGACAGCAGAGAGGCTACAAGAAGTCCAACCTCTGCTTCTTCCACCAGCACAAATCTCAGCGAATCTCAAGAGTTCTTCCCAACATGTTCCTGCTTGCTACATTTCCATCACAGTCTGCTTCCCAGAAAAAACAATGTGGGACATAACCAATAGAATTCAGCAGCCATTCTTGATCTGCGTCACGTTCCCCCATCAGCTGGGGGTTGTTCTGCTTTGTTAAGCCATTGCCTATTCCCAGTGACGCTCACAGACAAGTGATACCTGCTGTTGTGACGCCTCCATTCTTGACCCAGCAGCCTCGCTCTCCTTGGAAGGTATCTTAGAAACGCAGCCGCTCAGTCCCATCCCACACCAACTAAGCCACAGTCTTCAGGGGATTCCTTCATAGGGACACTGGTGTTGAGACCTTGGCTCCTGTGGCCACTGGGTAAGGAAGTGTTCTGTAGGAAGGCTCACTGATTGCAAGGTATCTGCTCCTCTTTTCCTGCCCAGTGAGAGTAAAATATCTCTAGTTCAGTCACTTGCTTTTATTGAAAGGAGTTAAAAGATATTACCCTGTTATAGAGCAATTACAACAGGGCAGGAAGCAAAGATATATGCTGAAACAAAGTGCTTGAGCTAGCTAACAGAGCTATGGCAGTGAGCAAGCTGGAAGAAGAAAGACACAGAGGAAAGACCTGCATTCTCAAAGTAGAGAGGAAGAGGAGCAGCCTCTCTGGAAGTCCAAGCCATGGGCTTTGAACACAAGTGGTGGTTAGAGCTTCCCCACATGGCAAGAAGGAACCTAGTCTAAGGACTTTTTCCAAGGTTGGGTCACACACGTTCGATGAGCAAGATGATGGCGCACCTGAACAAGCATCATGTGTGAACACACCATTGCTCCTCAGAAACATTTTCATCCACTGTCCGTATGGCAAGGCTTTGGGGGAGGTAACAAGCTTACATGCTTGTTGCCATGGTTTGCTTGCCCAGAAGGGATCCAGTCAACCACAGTCATCCTTTGGTTTCTCATTAAACACTACAATAATCAGCCTCTTGGCATTCCTTTAGGCAGGGACATCTACACAGGATGTGGCCTTTAAACAGCTCTGCCAATAAAAGTAGGCAAGAAGAAGTGCGTTGCCATCTTGAAGAACGATGACCCAGCATGATGGATTTGTGTTGGGCTGTGGCCTGTTCTCACTTAGGGGCATCATGGAAAAGAGGTGACTCAGCCAGGCCTGGGAGGACAGAACCCCACCAGAATGTGTCAGTGTTAGCTGCTGCCCAGAGGAGAGACCGAGTGGCCACTTCCAGGCAAGACAGAGGAACTGCATTCAGCCCATCTCTTCACTAAGTAGACGTGTTTCTGTAGTGGAATGGTCATTATACTCACCTAGCCAATGAATGCTGTGACAAAAATCTGATCAGAACACTTGTGGCAGCCCTCAAAAGTGAATGGTAGCCATGGACTAGAAAGAACAGAATTTGCACTGTTGTTCAGTCAGTCACAAGAGTCCCAGTTATCCTCCATCCCTCCACCTCTAAATTCAAAAGCAGCACCAGGTGTAGATAGAAAGCTCACCAGGTTTGCACTGCTGGTAGAAATCACCCAACCAAGAGCAGCCTGTGGGAAAAGAGGTTTATTTTGGTTTACAGACTTGAGGGGAAGCTCCATGATGGCAGGGAAAATGATGGCATGAGCAGAGGGTGGACATCAGTCCCTGGCCACCATAAGGTGGGCAACAGGAACAGGAGAGTGTGCCAAACACTGGCACAGAGAAACTGGCTATAATACCCATAAGTCCACCCCCAACAATACACTGCCTCCAGGAGGCATTAATTCCCAAAGCTCCATCAGCTGGGAGTCTAGCATTCAGAACACTTAAGTTTATGGGGGACACCTGAATCAAACCACATTCTGCCCCTGGCCCCCATAAACTGATAACCATACATGATATAAAATGCAATGCATTCATCCAACTTTAAAATTCCCCATAGTTTTATCAATTCCAATGGTGTTCATGCATCCCCATAGTCCAAGATCTTTTTACTGAGCCATAATACCAAAAAATAATCTCAAAAACACTACAGTGGCACAGAATAAACATTCACACTGCAAAAGATGGCATTGAGCATAGCAAAGAAATACACAAGCAATACATGATTTAAACAGGGCAAACAACAAACTCTGTAGCTCCAAGCCCAACAACTCTAGCCAGTGACAAGATCCAAGTCCAGTAACTCTAACCAGCAACAAGTCTTTGGAGGTCCAATTCTGCCCCTCCAGCTAAGCTACTCACAGTTGTGGAAAACTTCATCCAGGGCCAGGAGCCCTTGGCAGCCAGGCCATGGTCCCGGCATCTCCGCTGGGTCTCCACTGCAACCCACGGCTCATCCTCATGGCTCCATCGGGTCTCCATGCAGGAATCCAGCAAACCTGCTTCACACTGCCCATGGCCATTTCCAAAACACAAGGCCATGTTACAAATTCAATGACCCTCTCTTTCCTGCATTTCTTAAACTCTACAATACCAGCTACGGTGCCAATTTGTTAATCCGGGGGGAGATAAAACAGACTTTAAAGAATAGGACACTTCTTGAGCACTCATGCCCCTTTAAAAGAGTCTACATTCTTCCTATTGCCCCAGTGCAGGTCAGCTGGCCCAGTCTCAAAGTTGCAATCTCTCAGCTGCAGCTTAACGGGCAACAGTTCACCCAAATATTTTTCTTTCTGTGCCATGTCCCTCTGCTCACACCAGTCCATTTCTACACAAAGCAACCCTGCACAACTTCTCAGGACACGGGCATAACAGCAAGCTTTTCACACAAACTGCTAGCCCAGTCCAGGCAAAGCTCTTTCTCACCCTCATAAGCCAAACCTCACAGTCCATAGTTCTTACTGCATTCAGGTCTTTCAACTCTGACCAGAATAGTCCATCAAGCTGTACTTACAGCACTGCAAGGCATCTCTTAGGCCAAGGTTTCAAATCTTTCCACATTCCTCTTGAAAATCAGCTCCAAAAGACCAAAGCCACACAACACAGTCAGGTGTCTAGCAGCAATCCAACTCCTCAGTACCACTTTACTATTGCAGTCAGGTTCTCATTGCTGGTAGAAATCACCCAACCAAGAGCAACTTGTGGGAGAAAAAAGGTTTATTTTAGCTTACAGGCTCAAGTAGGAAGCTCCACGATGGCAGGGGAAACAATGGCATGGGCAGAGGGTGGACATCACCCCCTGGCCCACATAAGGTGGACAATAGCAACAGGAGAGTATGCCAAACACTGGCATGGGGACACTGGCTATAACACCCATAAGCCCGCCCCCAACAATACACTGCCTCCAGGAGGCGTTAATTCCCAAAGCTCCATCAGCTGGGAACCTAGCATTCAGAACAACTAAGTTTATGGGGGACACCTGACTCAAACTCCCACCGCCCCCTAGTTATCCTCATGACAGAGGAGGCCTGGACACTGGAGGGGTGTCTAGGGCAGCTTTCTTAGTTCTGTCTTTCTCTTACCCACTCCTCTGTACTACAACACGAGTCAACCCTGTGGCACCCCCGGGGATAGGAGTCAGAAGTGGGGCCCACAGGAAAGTCCCACGCTGACGGGAGAATCTGTCATCCCATTCCTTTCTTTCTTCTCTTTGTTCACCCCACTGCCATGGCTGCTCTCCCACGAAGAGTCCACTAAACAGGGTAAACAGAGCAGTGGCTTCCTCACAGCAGGGGAAGAGGGGAGCCAGAGAGGACAAGAAGGTGCTAGGGCTAGCACAGACAGGAAGGAAGCTGAGGACCTGGCCACGTGCAGGCTCGGTCCTAGATGGCACAGCAAGGCCTATGGGAAAGGTCACAAGACCTTTGCCTCCGGATCCCAGGCTGGCCACTCAGGAACACACGCAAGCGCACACGCACCCGGTATGAAAATCTTCAAAGGTAGACAACAAATGTTCTAGCCTGAATCTATCCAGCTGAAATGACTACTGACAGCATAAACACAATTGCTCCTGGAAGATACAGACAAACCCAGTGCCTTATCACAATGTTTAAAATATTCAGGATATAATCCAAAGTTATTCAGGATATTAGTTTTCTATTGCTGTTGGAACAAGTAGCCATGAGTTTAGGGCTTTATTTTTATTTGGTTTTTCGAGGAAGGGTCTCACTCTAGCCTAGGCTGACCTGGAATTCACTATGGAGTCTCAGGGTGGCCTTGAACTCATAGCAGTCCTCCTATCTCTGTCACCTGAGTGCTGGGATTAAAGGCACGCACCACCACGCCTGGCCTGAGTTTAGGGCTTTAAAGAATACATTGTAGCCGGGCGTGGTGGCGCGTGCCTTTAATCCCAGCACTTGGGAGGCAGAGGTAGGAAGATCACCGTAAGTTCGAGGCCACCCTGAGACTCCATAGTGAATTGCAGGTCATCCTGGGCTAGAGTGAGACCCTACCTCGAAAACCGCCCCCCCCCAAAAAAAAGAATACATTGTAATAACAGGGTCTTCTATTGCTGAAGACCCCACAGGCTGTCATAGAACACTGAGAGACAATGTCAGAACTGAGAGGAAACCCAGTCCTCTCCTGGCCGATCCCCACGGCACTGAACATGCTCTGGGAGCTGCTGGGGAACAAAGATCACCAAAAGCATGAACAAGCAGAGGATCTTGCAAGCTACGCAACCAACTTGCCAGGCAAGAAGCACACACCTAGCCGGGCGTGGTGGTGCACACCTTTAATCCCAGCACTCGGGAGGCAGAGGTAGGAGGATCGCTGTAGGTTCGAGGCCACCCTGAGACTCCATAGTGAATTCCAGGTCAGCCTGGGCTAGAGTGAGACCCTACCTCGAAAAACCAAAAAAAAAAAAAAACAAAGCACACACCTGAGCAACAGTGCCCTGCAGGCACGACTGCCCTCTGACTGGATATGAGACCTGCTCAGTGGGAGACAACTCGTACCTGGTACTGGGAACCAAGTAGGAACCCCATGACCAGGAATTTCATAGACCCCCGAGAGAAGCCTCTGGTGCTCTCTGGATGAGTACAGTGAGCATACACAGCAAGCAGTCTCTCAGTCACTATGCATGTCCCCCTACCTCAAGACTTCTCTCACTCTTGGTCAGAGGTTCTTTTCTATTTTACAGACGGCAGAGAACTACAGAGAGATCTAAAATCCATGAGTGTGACAAGTAAAGATACCCAACTACCTTGCAGATACCTATACCGCAGCTACCAGGGCCCAGAGAAAGTTGCAGAGGAAGCAGCAACACGAATATTGCTCCCATTGCTAGCTTGACAACCAGCTCCAGAGAACCAGTGCCTGACACAGTGGTTAATCAAAACACATTGAAGCAGAAACCACAGAGAATGTAGCATTTAAATCTGACTGTTTTCAGATCTACCATGGCTCAGGGAATATTGCAGAAGAGGTAGGAAGATTTTTAGAGCTGTAGGGTTAGGGTAGAAATTACCTGAAGCACAGTGCCCCCCCCCCACCCGAGATGGACTGAGGCCTTAATTATCCTACACTGAATACCAATAATCAACTCAGAAGAATCCTCAGGGAAAGTGGGTCTGGAGGAGAGGGGATATGAGACTTGTAGTCAGCTTCTCTTTGCTGGCAGAAAACACCCAACCAAGAGCGGCTTGTGGGACAGAAAGGGTTTATTTTAGTTTACAGACTGGAGTGGAAGCTCCACGATGGCAGGGGAAAATGATGGCATGAGCAAAGGGTGGACACATCACCTCCTGACCAATATCAGTGGACAATAGCAGCAGGAGAATGTACCAAACATGCAAGGGGAAGCTGTTTATAAGACCCTTAAGCCTACCCCCAAACAAACAAAACTAATAGGGTCTTGCTACATAGCCCAGGCTGGTACTCTCAAATCCTGAATTCAAGTAATCCTCCAAGCTCAGTTCCTAAAGTACTAGGATGATAGGCAGGTGCCACCATGCCTGGCTATAATTGTCTTAAAGTTCTTAGGTCAGAAGACCAAAATTAGCTTCACTAGGGAAAAAGCTGGTATGCTGGAAGGAGGAGGGTAGGTTTGCTGGAGCCCTAGGGAACTTGGGCCTTTATCTTGTCTAGCTTCCAGGGGTTAGACACCCTCATTGTCCCATGGACCCATTCAAAGCCAGCAATATAAACTTCCCTGACCTTTCTAGTGTTACATCCTTTTCTGCCCACAGCCAGGGAATGTTCTCTGCTTTTAAGAATGGTTGTGGGGAGCCGGGCGTGGTGGCGCACGCCTTTAATCCCAGCACTCAGGAGGCAGTGGTAGGAGGATCGCCGTGAGTTCGAGGCCACCCTGAGACTCCATAGTGAATTCCAGGTCAGCCTGGGCTAGAGTGAGACCCTATCTCAAAACAAAACAAAAAAAAAAAAAAAAGAATGGTTGTGGGGTTGGAGAGATGGCTCGGCAGCAAGGCACTCGCCTGCAAAGTCTAACAATGCAGATTTGATTTCCCAGTACCCATCTAAAGCCAGATGCAGAAAGTGGTGCACACATCTGGAATTCATTTGCAGTGGCTAAAGGTCATGGTGTGCCCATTCTCTCTCTGCTTACATATATATATGTGTGTGTGTGTGTGTGTGTGTGTGTGTGTGTGTGTCAGATAGATAGAGAATAGTCATGATTATATTTGGCCCATCTGGATAATCCAATTACTCTTCCCATCTCATGATCAGCAAATGAGCATTCTAATTGCATCTACAACCTTAATTTTTTTTTATCATGTAACATAACATAGCTACAAGTTCAGGAAATTAAAATGCAGGCATTTTGTGTGCATAGTATGTATGTGTGTGCAAGGGTATGTGCCCTGTGTGCATGTGGAGGCCAGAGGAGGATACTGGTGTCCTCTTTTCTTACTCTTCCTCCTACTTCCTTGAAAAAGAGCATTTCACTGAACCTAGAGCTTGCCAGTTTTTGATTGGACTGGCTGGTCAGCAAGCCCCAGAGATGCTCCTGTTTCTGCCCATCTCAGTGCCAGGGTCACAGGAATGTACAGTGCACAGCCATGCCTGGCATTTTATGTGAGTGCTAGAGATTGAATTCAGGTCTTCAAGTTTATGCTTCAAGAACTCTTAACCACTTAGCCATCTTCCAAGTCCCAGATGTAGAAATAGGCACACACACACACACACACACAGAGAGAGAGAGAGAGAGAGAGAGAAAGAGAGAGGGAGAGAGAGAATGAGTGTGCCATGGCCTCCAGCCACTGCAAACAAACTCCAGATGTGTGCGCCTCCTTGTGCATCTGGCTTATGTGGGTCCTGGGGAATTGAATCTGTGTCCTTTGGCTTTGCAGGCAAGTGCCTTAATTGCTAAGCCATCTCTCCAGCCCTGAAATTTTTTTATTATTTTTTTGTAAGCATAGAGTGAGACAGAAGAGAGAGAGAGTAGGTCTCCTGCCACTGCAAATGAACTCCAGATACATGCACCATTCTGTGCATCTAGCTTTATGTGGGGACTGGGGAATCAAACTTGGGTCATCAAGCTTTACAGGCAAGCAACTTAACTGTTGAACCATCTCTCCAGTCCCAGATGTAAGCATTTTTGATGGAGACTTTCATGTGCCTTCAACTCACCTCACAAAAGAAATGTCAGGGCTGTGAAGATACAGATGTAGGAATGTTATGACAGACTTTAAAGCTTTTATAAAATATCTCAAGAAGTAGGGAAGGGCACTCTGGAGATGAATGGAAAGATGGACAGGCTCAGTAGAGAACAGAAAGTACAAAGAAGATCCAAATGCAAATTTTAGAAGTAAAATTATATAGGTCACTGGATAAACTGATAGAAATTGTCTGATATAAATAAGGGAGAAGGGAAAAGAAAAGATAAGACAATGACAAAGTCTCTAACACTGGAGACCCAAAAAGAGGAACACTAACACAGAGCAGAACATTTTCTGCAAAACATTCCCAAATTTGGTAAAAGACAGTACATATAAGAAATGTAATAAACTCTAAACAGTATAAATCAAAACATATAAATCAAAACAGTATAAATCCATAAGCCCATAACAAGATACAACATATTTTGCTGATAATTAAAGAAAGTTTTTAAAAGTATCTAAAAGAATGACATATTATTTATAGGAGAATGGTTCAAATGACTGTGGACTTCTTACTGGAAATCAGAAATATATGTAAATTATATTTTTCTCCATCAAATTACAAACAAAAGTAGATTATTAGTAACATGGCATTAGAATATGTGGTGCTTTAAATGTGGCCTCCTGTGGTTGTGATTAAGCTGACTGAGCCTTTGGGAGTTGGAGCCTTGCTGATGTGTCACTAGAGGGCAGGGTTGGGGTTTGTCAGTGCAGCCCTACTACAAGCTCTCTCTCCGCACTCCTGCCCTGCTCCTGGTGTGTGAAGATATGAGCCAGCTGCCTGCTCTGCCATGCTTTTTTCCCTCACAACGGTAAGCCTGAGAGAAATCCTCTCTTCCCATAAGCTGCTTCTGGTGGGGTGTTTTGTCCCAGCAATGAGAAAGTAAGTGGATATGAACATGCTAGTGAGATAACTGGTGAGGGAAATTAGCAATATATAATTGTATACATCTTTTCAACATCAATTCCACTTTTAGACATTTCGCCCTCAGAAATATTAATATATGTACCAAAAGATGTTTGTTATGGCATCATGTCTACTAAGACATCAAAACATTGATTAATTAATAAGGCATTCTAGAATACTACACTATGGGCTATGAAGTACCTTATAGAATTGCACTAGAGCCAGGTCTACTGGCATGGAGAAATCGATGATGGATTGTAAAATTACAAATGAAATATACCAAACGGTTCACATACATAAATCAGGGTTGACAGTTGTGCCTGTATGACTAGAATCACCAAGGCAGAGAACTGAAGAGATAAAACCCAGCCTGACGTCAGAGTTGTTTCTGAGCAGCAGGACGGGAGCACAGAAACGGTGCTTGCACTTCCCTTTTCTATAACCGCACGGGCCTTACGAACAGCGCCCTCCTGCCTCGCCCTCCTGCCTCGCTCCCGTCTTAGAAATACCCATCCTCACTGTTTTCTGGAAGCTTAGCATTTTATGGACTTCTCTTAAGGAAATCCAACAATCCAATTCACCAGCTCCTTGTGTATACATTATTTATCACTACATAACAAATTACTTCAAAATTTATTGCTTGAGTGCTTGCAAAGCCCAGTGGCCTGGGATCGATTCCCTAGTACCCATGGAAAGGCAGATGCACACACTGGTGCATACATCTGGGGTGCATTTGCAGTGGGAGGAGGCCCTGGTGTGCCTGTACTCTGTATCTGCCTCTTTTTCTCTGTCTGCCTCTCAAATAAATAAGTAACTATATTCATTTTTTAAATTTACTGATTGAAAGCAGTCACCACTGATTGTCTCACATATCCTCTGAGGACTGGAAACCCTGGAGTGATATGCCAGGTGCTCTGGCCTGGGTTTCTCATGAGGTTGTGGTCAAGGTGTTAGCTGGGGTGCTAGTCATCTGAACGCTTGCCCAGGATTGGAGGGTTCACACCGAAGTCTCTCACATAACTGTGGGCAAAGCCTCTCAGTAGCTAGTGACCAAAGGCCCTAGTTCCTCACTGCCTGGGCCTGTGTGCTGGACCTTGCCAGGCCAGTATGACTGGCCAGAGAAGATAGATAAACCAAAGTGGAAAAAATCTTGGGAACAACGTCCTTTGAGTTCTGTGACAGTCTGTGGGCCACACAGACCACATGCTACAATGGGTGGGGAGTACTCAAGAGAGCAAACGCTCACAGCCAGGGATCACTGAGGCTGTCTTGAACATACCAACACGGTTAACATTGTCCTCACTCTTCCTCCTTCCCTTTCAAAGCTTACAGGCCCAAGAACTTGTGAAGTGCAGATCTAGCCTTGAAACATCACTGGTCTCTTTAAGGGTTTGAGGGCACCCAAACTTTTCTCAGTGGAAAATCTTAGGAATTATTTGCTTCAATCCACAATCTTTTCCTATAAACAAGGAAATTTTTGTTTTCCCTAACGAGTGACAACTAAGGAGAATTGGGGCAATAAACTGTAAGTCCATGATGAAGATCCAGGTATCCCAGTAAGAGTCCCTTCAACAAGGGACACGCTCTTTCTTCTGTCCTGTATCCCAACATTTAGTCCTCACAAGTTGGGACAGCCATCATCTGTCCTCAGTGGAAATTCCCATCATCCCTGAAGCAGTGAAAATGCTTGCCAGCTTATATACCAACAATAAAGGATTACACAATGTTGGAAGCAATCAATAAAATCGGGAGGGTAAAGGATACTCAGGTCTCTGCATATCTGAGAACCTGGGGAAGATGTCCTGGCATACGAAGAGACTGACTGCAACCGATACATATTGTGTACTTGGGAGTATAATTGAATGGTATTGTACTGTCTTGCCTAGGTTCAGCCAAACATTTCATTAAGCCTTTCATAATGTGCTTGGAGAAATAATAGTAAGAGTTGATTCATCACAGATTAAGCAATCTTTATGCAGAGAGAGGTAATTAAGTCATTGTTGTTGACTCGAACGAAGTAAACGTGTCTCAGGTCTTTGAACCTGGCCTTGCCTCATCCAGGGTTTTTATGAACTATTTAGACAAAAGCAAAGAAAATGTGCTCATTATATTTTCATGTGTTATTTAATTAGGAGAGTAAAGAAGCTGAGTAATAAAATCAGAATTTCTAGGGGTTTACGCAAGGCTGCAAGGCTGGGCTGGACCCCTGACGATGATTAAGAAGTGGTATAAACTCCTGCCTGAGAACAAGCCAGGAGAGAGCTGAGCAGCACTGGAGAACTGAGTCAGCACAGCTTTCAGGGAACCACGAATGCAGTGTGAATCAGCAGTTTGCCAAGCTGCCAAAAAGATAATACACAACTGAAAAAAAAAAAAACTACTTTGCATTAATGAGCACAGTGCTTGCAGCCAGGAGATCTAGTCTGATGAGCCCCATTCTGTAAACATGTGGGCTCCCGCGATGGTTTTGAGAGATTCCTCTATGACTGTAGGGACCTCTTAGTCCCAAGATTATACTGTTCTCTGCTCATGACACCCCCACCTTAGTGGTCAATAGTGATTCTATCCAAAAGGGAAAACAAAAGAATGACTGCTTTCTTCTTTTTTTTGTTCACTAAAGAGGTATTTAACATGGGAAATATTTACCAGGTACTCTTGGAATCCAGAGACATAAAGATGCTTGGAGAGCAGACCCTGAACATTAAGATCTGGGGAGCAGGGAGCCATGGTCTGCATATGTGTATCCTCCCGAAAGTCAAGTGCTAACAGTAAATTCCAATGCAGTAGTTTCAGGATATCAGGCCTCTGGGGGAAGATTAGGATGTGAGGGCTCTTCCCTCATCCAAAGCAGCGCGTGTGTTTCTTCTTCCATGAGCAAAAAGGTGTTGCCTGTGAAGCAGAGAATAGGGCCTCACAGACACTGAAACTTCTGGCAACTTTGATCTTGGAATTCTTAGCCATCAGATCAGTGAGGAATGTCCATCTGCTGGTTATGAGTTCATCAGTCCGAGGCATTTTGTTGCAGCAGTCTGAATAGATCAAGACAGGTATATGAAGAATGTGCTCTCAACTTTGGGGTTCAACACCGGTGTTGGTGCCTCGATCAGTGGACTTTGTCAGTGCTGTTCCTGTTGCAGATCAGCTGACCTTATCTGATGGATCTGATCTTATCACACGGACTCTTTAAAAGGAGTTTCCTAAGGCTGGTGGTGGCAGAAGAATTTGGGGTTCAAAGTGTGAGACCAGCCAGGCGTGATGGCGCACGCCTTTAATCCCAGCACTCGGGAGGCAGAGGTAGGAGGATCACCATGAGTTTGAGGCCACCCTGAGACTCCATAGTGAATTCCAGGTCAGCCTGGGCTAGAGTGAGACCCTACCTCAAAAAACAAAAACAAGCAAACAAAAAAAGTGTGAGACCAATTCCATGCACCACTTCTGGCTCAACAGTTGAGTGAGCCACATGGTAAAGGATGTGGTCACCTCTTGAAGCAAAGAGTACCACTAGCTCCATATTAGTGGATAACCTATAAGGAAGCAGAGACCTCAGTCCTACAACCACAAGGAAATGAATCCTGCCAATAACAAACAGATGGGAATTGTAGCCCCAGGCTGAGCAAGGCATGTAGGCACACCATTTATACTAAAGAGTCACCCTTATTATATGCATTTAATAAAGCAGTCAGTTCAGTTCATTGAAGACTCCAGATTCTACTAATGCCCTTGTTCAGGCAACATAGCACCAAAGTCTCACTTGTCTTTTCTGGTCAAAACTAAAACCCTTAAAGTTTGAGTTCATTCAAGCGGGTTCTTCTATGACACAACGACCTGTTCTGTAGACATAATAGGGAGCAGCTCATATAGTTGCTATTTTTAAAATATTTTATTTATCTATCTGTCTGTCTGTCTATCTAGTTATGAGAGAGAGAGAATCAGCACACCAAGGCCTCTAGACACTGCAAACCAATCCCAGATACATGTGTCACCTTGTGCATCTGGCTTTACGTGGGTCCTGGGGAATCAAACCTGGGTCCTTAGGCTTTGCAGGCAAGCACCTTAACCACTGAGCCATCTCTCCAGCCCATAATTGCTTTTTTTAAAAAAAAACTATTTGGGCTGGAGAGATGGCTTAGCAGTTAAGGCGCTTGCCTGTAAAGCCAAAGGACCTTGGTTCAATTCCCCAGGACCCATGTTAGCCAGATGCACAAGGGGGCACACGCGTCTGGAGTTCATTTGCACTGGCTGGAGGCCCTGGTGCGCCCATTCTCTCACTTTCTCTCTGCCTGCCTATTTCTGTATCTCTGTCTCTCTCCCAAATAAATAAATAAAAATATAAATATAAAAAAAACAAAAAAAAAACTATTTATTGGGCTGGAAGCACTTGCCTGTGAAGCCTAAGGACCCCAGTTCAAGGCTCGATTCCCCAGGATCCACGTTAGCCAGATGTACAAGGGGGCGCACGCGTCTGAGTTCATTTCCAGTGTCTGGAGGCCCTGGCGTGCCCATTCTCTCTCCCTCTCTCTCTCTCTCTCTCTCTCTCTCTCTCTCTCCACCTTTTTCTCTCTCTGTCGCTCTTAAATAAATAAATAAAAATAAACAAAAAATTTTAAAACTATTTATTAATTTGCAATGATAGAGAGACTCAAGGGCCTCTTGCCCCTGCAAACCAATTCCAGACACATGTGCCACTTTGTGCATCAGGCTTTGAAAGGGTACTGGGGAATTGAACCTGAGCCAGCAAGCTTTGCAAGCAAGTGCCACCCCCCACCCCCGCCAGCCCCACATAATAGTTAATGTCTGTTGCATGCTTACTGCGTGCCAGGCACTAGTTTTCTGCATTATATTGCATTTTGTACACCCCACTTCCTAGATGAAAAGACCATGAGGGCACTGAGAGTTTGAGGCGTAGGCCTGTGATCCTGCAGCTCGGTGATCCCGCAGAGCTGAGAAGAGGACTTGGGCGACGTGGAGCGCGAGCCCACGCTCTTCCCCCTCCACCGCGGAGCATCTTCTGGGTTCCAGGTACCAAACTAGGTCTCCTGCAGATATTTTCTCTAATCTTCATAATGCATCTGTAAAAAGACATATGCCCCAAATTTTACAACCAGGGAACACAAGTATCAGAGAGATGGAAAAAGCTTGCCTAAGATCTTCGTGGGAGTGACGCCCTGTTTCCACAAGTCCATGCTGACCTGGAAAAGTTATTTGCCTGTCCATGTACATAATGTTTCTGGAGCCCTAACCACGTTCCCTAGTCTATCCTCCCAGGACTTGTCTGAGCTCTAGGCCAGGCCTGTGTCCTGGACAAGGGGAGGAGGAGGGAGACTGAAGAAGTGGTCTCTGCCAGCTGCTGCTTCAAATAAAATATATCCACATTTACAAAAGCTCTGGGGCTGGTTGCCTAGCAACATCTTTGCACCACCCCAATCTTCTCCATCTATCCTTACCCACCACCCATCCATAGCCTGTGGTCTGCAAGGCCCGTTGGAGACATCCCCGCTCAAGGCTGCATGTATTCATCTTATCTGACTTGCCGGGCAAACGTGTGCAGCTTTCAGGGAGTCCAGGAAGCACACAATTCTGTGCCACAGATGGCCCTGGGACAGGCAAAGTAGGGCTGGCCCATCTACACAGTCAGTGCTTGGCTCTCGGAGCAGCTAGCACTGGAGGAGGGGGGAGGGTCTCATTGCAGCCTTTGCCATATCTCGAAAGGTTTAAAAAAAGAGTTTTGTTTCTCACATATGTCAGGTCCTTTAAATAGTTCTTTGAAATAAAAGTTTGATTGGGATGGAATTAAAGCAGGCTGTCTGGATTCTTTTCTCATCTTGTCTTCCGTATTTGAAGTTAGAGCCTCTTACATTTAAACTTGTCTTCAGTTCAGCCAGCCTAAAAGGCCTTGGGCTGTTCTTGTCCTAGAATCAAGAGACCAAGACAAAGCAGAGAATACCCAGTCCTCAGAGCTCTTCGAACAGACATGAGAAGGTACTCTAGTCATGAAGCCCTACACGTTTAGAAGCTTCTGGCTTCATGACGGGAGAAAGAGCCAAACTGAGTCAGGGTGCAGTAGCATGGCACTAGGCATCATAAAACCAGAGACAAAATATTAGAAATGGTATTTTTGTGATTGTGCTAGTATCTTAAAGACTAGCTTAAACAAATATAGTTCAGGCTGAACTTAGTAGATAAGCATTAATTTTATTGGATAATGTTCATTTTCCCCTAATTTAAAAATAAAGGGCTGGAGAGATGGCTTAGCAGTTAAGAGATTTGCCTGTGAACCCAGAGGACCTAGGTTCTAGTCCCTAGGATCCATATAAGCCAGATGCACAAGGTGGCACATGTATCTGGAGTGCTTTTACAGTGGCTGACGGCCCTGGTGCACCCATTTTCCCTCTCTCTCTCTCTCTCTCTCTCTCTCTCTCTCTCTCTCTCTCGCTGCCTCTATCTCTCTCTCAAATAAACAAAATAAAATAAAAATATTTTCACAGGCTACAAAGAATATTGTTGGCTGAGTCCACTGTACCTACGCTATCCCGTGGGTAAGTAGCTCTGCTGAGAGCAGGTCCCCGCACAGCAAGGACTGGTGACACACGGGTGTTGGCCCCTGCTCAGAGCTGTGAGGCAGGAAAGATGTGAGCTATGGTGCCTGCACTCCCAGGGCCAGAAGCCTCGCTGGAACGAAAGGCACATTTGATAGCTATAATCACGGAACCACAAGAAGTTAAGTTTGGCAGCCACTAAGGAAACCATCAAAAACTTTTTTCCTATTGTGTTACTATATAAATAACCAATACATTTTTCCCAAACATGTTGTTCATTTTATTATACTTTTCTTAAAATCATCTAAATCTTCTGATTTACAGACTTTCAAGTGTGAGCTGAGCAGACTATCAACAAAAGTGACTTAGATAGAGTTAGCATGCTAAAACAGGCCTTAAACATAGAACTACACAATATCTTTTTAAAGGGAGAAGAAAATCCAAAGGGGTGGAGAGGTGACATTGGCCCATGTGGTAATAGATTAGATGTGAGGGTTAAAGAAAAGTCAAGGCAGATTTCTGGGTTGGGGCTTGGGTAACCGCCCACACACACAGGAAATGCAGAAAGTTTAGAAGTTTACAAGGAAGTGACAGGATTAGGGTTGAGATGGCAGGCTGGAGATGCCTTTGAAGACTGAAGGCAGGGGCCAAGGTGTTCTTACTCCAACCCTGTACTCATCTCCCAATCCAGAGCCCAACACTCCATCCATAATAAATACTCCTCGTGGACTTCAGCCGATATAGTTGGATAAATCTAGTGACAATTTGCCCATAGACCTGATGCCCAGAACGGAGAACTGGACTATAGCCACTTCCATGGTTTTGGTGTGTCTTAATTGCTTAATTATGTCCCTCATGAGTCCATATGTTAGATGCTTGTTTCCAAGTTAGCTATATTGGAAGGCACTATGTATCTTGAGGAGGTGGGTCTAGTGGTAAGTGATCGGGTTACTGGGTAATACTCTCTTTCTCTCCCTCCCTCCCTCTCTCTTTCTTCCTCCTCCTGGCTCAAAATACAATCATTTGCTTATTCCCAACTTGTGTTCTTGCCATTGTAATCTGCCCCATAGGCTGGCACAGTCAAGGGGCAGCCCTAGCCAAGCACATACTATACCACTTAGACTTTAAACCTCCCAAACTGCAAGTTAAATAAACCTATGATTTTAACAAGTTACCTGCCTCAGGTATTTCATAGCAGTAACACAAAGCTGACTTATCAGTCAGTTAGAAATTGGAATGTTCAATAAACACTGTCCCCTGACATTCATTTTTTACCTCAAGGCTGCCAACACTTGCAACTCTTCTCCTTTTTCTGGCCCCAGGTATGGACTTAGCTTATATACAAGACACAGACATTTTTTTAGAGGATGGCTCAGCAGTTAAGGTGCTTGCCTGCCAAGTCTAACTACCCAAGTTCAACTTCCCAGTACCCATGTAAGCCAGATGCACAGAGTGGCACATGCATCTAGAGTTTGTTTGCAGTATCTGGAGGCCCTGGTGTGCCCATTCTCTCTCTCTCTGTCTCTGCAAATAAATAAATAAGATATATATATATATATATATATATATATATATATATATATATAGACTAAAAAATAAATTTCCTCTACCAGGAACAAGCTAAAAAAGGACTTCTTTTTGGCCATTTCTCTTAAACCTAGTTTTGAAAAACAAATTGAAAGACATCCTAATTTAGAAGGAAGAATAAAATAATCTCCTTTCACAGATTATATAATCTTATATACAGAAAATCATAAAGACTAAAAATTTGGACTAATACATTAATTCAACAAGATAGTAGGATACAAAGTCAATACACAAAACCATTTGCATTTCTACGTAACAATGAGCAATCTGTAAAATAAATTATAAAAACAAAATCCCAGTAATCCTTTGGAAGTAGAACAAAAGCATTCTGAAGTTAATATGGAATCTCAAGAGGACGTGAATAGCCAAAACAAGCTTAACAAAAACAAAGGTGGAAGATTCCTACTTCCTGGTATCAAAGCTTATAAAATACAAGAATCAAAACTGCAGGTTTGCTGTTCCCAATAACTGGTAACACGAACTTCTTTTTATGTGCTTGTTGGCTTATTTTGCATATCTCTTTCTCAACATGTATTATTCTCACAGCAATCCAAAGTATTGATTTTTGAGTAGTTACATGAATTGTTATTAGTTAGAAAACAAGGAAATTCATAATTCAAGGCATTCATCAAATACATTAGTGAGAACCGCAGGCATGTGGGTTATGGCAAAGTAGGGAAAACTGTTACAGCGTTCAGAAGCTATCCAGTTACATTCTTAGCTTTTGAAGTGGAGGAAGCTAGTGCTCTGCTCAAAAAAGTAAAAACTTCTTAAAGGTTTTGATAAACACAAGGATATTCAGTCAGACACAGGAATGGGCAATAAGTAGCTTCCAAAAGGACTAGAAATAACCCAAGAAAATTTGGTTCTGGTTTGCAACATTTTAACTCTTCATAATCATGAAGTTCACTCATTCAGCTTTGTAGAATCTTTACAAAGTATTGATTTTTTTTCTTTTGAGGCAGGGTCTCACTAGGTCACCAGGCTGATCTAGAACTTATTTGTAGCCCAGGCTGACCTTGAACTCACAGTGATTCTCCTACCTCATCCTCCCATGTACTGGAATTATATGCATGAGCTACCATGCCCAGCTTTAAAGTACCAATCTTTAAAGAGATTTTGGTATCTGTCATTGGGCGTAGTCACCCAGGTGACCTGTGACCAGCAGAGCACAGACAGGAAACAAGGTTACACTCTGCATTGCTATGAAAGCAGCCGAAGCCTTGGGCTACCTTCAGCAGACACATTAAATTAAACCACTGCTCAAATTAAGCTGTGCCCAACTGAATACTCTGAGACCCTCTCCTCACTGATTAGTATGGAGCCGGTCTCTCACATTCTTCTCTACTGGGCAGCTGATTCATCGAATCTACATGCTGGAGGCCATATTTATCCCTGCTGCATTTCGTCTTGTCAGCTTGGATGCAATATCACCACCTGCAAAAATATTCATCTCAATTCTGTCATCTCACCTCACCTACCTGGAAATCCAATTTTGCATGTCAAAAATATCCAAAAGGTATATTTTTAACCATTATATTTTCTGTCTTTTCTTAACAAAAAACAAACCCTTTCATAGAGGTTTTTATACATATTCACAATGTGCCTTCATCATAATTCCCTCCTGCTTCCTTCCTCAGTCCCCCCTTCTGCATCTGCTCTCCTATGAACCCCTTCTTCCTTCCAACTAGTCCTTCTTCTATTTTTTAAATATATTTTATTTATTTATTTAAGGTAAAGAAAGAGGGAGAGAGAAAGAAAGAGAGCGCATAGGCGCACCAGGGCCTCTAGCCACTGTAAACGAACTCCAGACGCATGCACCCCCTTGTGCATCTGGATTACATGGGTCCTGGAGAATCGAACCGGGATCCTTTAGCTTTGCAGGCAAGCTCCTTAACTGCTAAGCCATCTCTCCAGCCCCCTCTCTTCTATTTTGTTGTCAATTTTTCCTCCATCACCATCCACGACAACATGTCGATGGGGCCAATATTCTGCAGGTCCTTGTGCAGGTAATGACATATGCTGTGAGGTCACCAACGCCACTACTTTGTGTCTGGAAGACAGCATTCCAAAGCACTCCTCCCCATCCTTTGACCTTTACATCCTTACTGCCACCTCTTCCACAGTGGTCCCTGAGCCTTAAAGAATGTGATAGTGGGGGCTGGAAAGATGGCTTAGCAGTTAGGGTGTTTGCCAGCAAAGCCAAACGACCTTGGTTTGATTCCCCAGGACCCACATAAGCCTCCATAAGAGAACATCTGTATGTCTATGTTTTAAAATATGTAAATAGTATTGTGCTATATGGCTTATTTGATCTGATTTTAATTATCCAATGTTCTTTTTACAGCTATTCATATGTTACATGAAAATCAGATTAATATTTTAAAAATATTTTTATTTATTTGTTTGAGAGAGGGGGCAGATAGAGAGAGAGTGTATGGGTGCACTAGGGTCTCCTGCCACTGCAAATGAACTCTAGACACGTGCACCACCTTGTGCATCTGGCTTACAGGGGTACTGGGGAATCGAACCTGGTCCTTAGGCTTCACAGGCAAGCGTCTTAACTGCTAAACCATCTCTGCAGCCCTAATTTAATATTTTTGCCAACTAAAGACTCTTCTAGAAAATGCATACACCAAGCATTCATTTATATACTGCAGGATGCATGCTTGCCCTGACAATCACTTTCCTGAACATCTTAAGTTTGCTATGTTTAAACTGTTCTGTCAGAGAAAATGCCCACAGGGAAGGATGTACAGTTTCTACCTGTGGACAGTTTCTCTGAAGTATATGCCCAAGAAGGAGATGAGCAGGCTATAGGTTCATACACAGGTAATTTCTAACAAGATCGCTGGGCTGCTCCTCGGAAGAGCCACAGCGGCTGACCCTCCCTCTACAGAGGCTTCTGCTGCTTCGGTCTGGCTTCGCAGAGGGCGCCCCGCTGATGGGGCAATGGGCCAGCATCTCAATGGGCTCAGTGGGGCTCCTGAGTGAATGCAAGTTAGGCTGAACATCATTGTCTTTTGTAGGATTAGGTAAATTGCCAGTGCAGGTCTATTGTTCTTTATTTAATTACTTGTTTCTGTCTTCTCATTACTGGTAGCTTTGTGCATTCTGAATGCTAATACCTTCAAGGTTTACACATTGCAAATATCTTCTACAATGTCACCATAATTATTTGTCACAGTTAATGTTGTCTATGATGTCCTCTATTGAACCCATGCCTTTCACTTTTGTTCATGGTAAAATTCATCAATCTGTTTCTTGACAGCGGAAGCCTAGAGCTTTTTTTAAGAATTTCTTCACTGCTAAAGGGCAGGCAGATATTCCCTACTTTCTCCCCCCGCCCCCTCTTTTTTTTTTTTTTTTGTTTTTGTTTTTGTTTTTGTTTCTTGAAGTAAGGTCTCACTCTAGCTCAGGCTGACCTGGAATTCACTATGTAGTCTCAGGGTGGCCTTGAACTCATGGCGATCCTCCTACCTCTGCTGGGATTAAAGGCGTGTGCCACCATGCCCAGCCCTCTTTCTCTCCTATTTGCTTCATAATTTTCCTTTCACATTTTGACATTAATCCATATTGAGGTTGTTTGGCTAAATAGGTCAAGATAAGACTTAAACTGTATTTTTCTCCATATAAGACTTTCCTCCAAAGCATTTTCTAAATAGCCTCCCATTTACCACACGCTTGCTAAGTCGTTCTTATTATACACTTGCTTTCCATAGATGCGGGGTTGATGTGGGAACTTTCCGTTGGTCTGTTGCTTGTTCTTCATGTAAACTTTGCAGCTTTTCTTACTGCGGCACCTCAGATGTCTCATTTTCCAGTGGAATGCTCCTTTTCTTTTGCTCTTCTTTTTCAAAATTACTTAGCTACTTAAGCTAATCAGTTTATCATAATTACAGAAATTTCTACTGTGATTTTGATTAGAATTGTTATAAAATACATAAAATCTAGGGACAAATGCCATCAGAGCAACATTAAATTTCCTCAGTTGTTTATTTAGATCTTTTTTCTTTAATGAATTGGTGCAGCTAATTTTTTTTTTCAATAACGGTCCTGTACATTCTTTATTACTGTAATGCCAAACACTTTGGTTGTGATTATAAATATGACAGTGTCTTTATATGTATGTATAATATATATCATGCATAGTCATGCACATATACTTTTATAAATTAATACCACATGCTCTATTTGAACTCTGGAGGCCTCCTCAGAGTTGTGTTTGAGAAGAGGCAGGCAACACTGAGGAGCTCCCCTTCTTGTCTGTTAACCCTATTTCCTACATCATGTTCACTCTCAGTGTCTTCAGCTGTAGCTTTCATTTGTCACCAGCGGCCCAGTGAGGTTGGACTCTTCACTAAATGGCTACCTCACCTGCCTCAAATGCACACTGACAGGGAGACGGCTGCATCCTGAGGGGCCCTGCACTAGAATCAGAAGACTTGAGTCCCTCTGAGTCTCACCTTCCCACTCCTAACATGGACTAATGAGACTATCACAAAAGTTCTAAAAAGTCCATATATCTTGCACAGGATCTAGCATGTAAGACTAAGACTGGCTATTTGAATCTAAAGACAATAAAGAGAAGAGCAATGATAGCATTATGAACTCCCAAGACTGTTTCCAATGACTGAAAATTATTACCAAGCTTTCTCCAGCCAAAGTCATCAGAGACAATTGACAGCAGTGTGTCCAGATAACACATTCATTCATCAGTTATGGCTGAAAAATGAGGTTCCCACTGCTGGCCCTGGACTTCTTATAGCAATCCAAGGAACATTTTTTCTGAGAATCTGTTCTGGTTGCAGGAAGAGGCACTGTGGGTGGTGAGATACTCTTCCTCTGCAAAGAGATAATTTCAGCAGAATCTCAAATAGTACAATAAAGTTAGATGTACTGAAATAAAAATTTTGTACATATTAAAAATAAATATATAGTAGTCCTCCTATCCAAGGGGCATATAGTCCAAGACCCCCAGTTGATGCTTGAAACCAGACAGCACTAAATATATACACTGTTTTCTCCTATAGATACATGCTCATGTTAAAGTACAATTCCTAAATTAGACATAACAAGAGATTAATAGCAACTAATAATAAAATAGAATATTAAATCAATCTACTATAATAAAAGTTATTTAAATTTATTAATTGTTTAGTTCTGGAAATTTCCATATGATATTTTCCAATTGGCCACAGAAAACAGAAATCTTAGAATGTGAAGCCTCAGGTGAAGGGAGACAGCAGTGGCTGAAACAAATATGAGTCCCTTATTGCCATTTTTATTTTACTTTCTGTAATAGAGGTACTGATTGAAGGATGGTTATGGAGCGAGTATGGATTTAAGTGATCACAAACCATAACGCATGCTGTGGGAGTCGCTGCAAAGCCTTCCAAGTGTCCTACAGCTGAAAGGATGAAGGGAAGGCCCCAAGATGAAGTCCCAAGAACCATAGCAGAAAGAAAGAGGCCAAGAAGACTTTCAGAACAGGCAGCAACACCTACGAAAGACTTGAGGTCAGTAACTTTACTTCCTCCAAAGCATCCTTCCCTCAGCACCTAGCAGATATACCTGCCTTGAACCTGAGGTACTGCAGCGTGCCACTATGCCTTATGGTCAGTCATATTTGGGCTGAGCACTGTCTTACCTTGTCTTGCTTATTGATTTGTTTGCCTTAAAGTTCTCATCTCCTCTCGTGGGCTGGAAACTCTACAAGAGCAGAGACCTGATCTGTCTTGTTCCAGCAAACAGACACAGCATACATTCAGTAAGTGTCGTTTGGAGAATGAAGAGAGCCCAGATCTAGCAGAAATAGGGTAACAGCTTGTATTAGTTACTTTTCTCATTGTTGTGATAAAACGTCTGACCAAAGCAAGGTTAATTTTGGCTCACAGATTGAGGGTGCGGTCCGTCGTGGCAGGGAAGGCACGGCAGCAGGAGTGTGAGGCAGCCTTCTGCATTGCATCACAGTCAGAAGTAGAAAGAGATGAAATGAATGCTGGTGCTCAGTCCACTGTCTCTTCTAAATTCTGTCTGGGACCTCAGCCCAAAGCATGGTGTCAACCATATTCAGGGTGGGTCTTCCCACCTCAGCTAAACTTCTCTGAAATCCCTTCACAAACATACCCAGAGGTTGTCTTCTAGGCTTTTCTGAATCCCTTCAAACTGACAGGAAAGATTAGCCATCATGTGGCTGTTTCTTGTTTCCTTATATCACTTGTTGGTATTAGGAACCTTTGTGGTAGAGGTGGTTAGAGGATGGGGCCTGCTGTAAAATGTCCTGGTGGAACCAGCAATCTCTAGGTGAAGGGTCATCTCAGTCCCTGCGCCTGTAAGAAGGGTGACCGCCCATTGTCCCTGTTCTGATTTAACCCCTTTGTCCCATGAACACACACATTCCTGGTTTATTTTTAGATTATAATGTAGTACTGTGAGATATAGAGCCCTTGGCAATGGCCTTGAATGAATGAGTAATGCACAAGTTACAAAGTTCTTTAAAGGAAGTTTAAGCATGTCTTATTCTCTTGTGATTCTCTAGCCTCTGTTAGTGGTACATGGTGAGTAGGGTGAGGAAAAGATTATATAAAGTAATAATTGAATGTTTTGATTTTTTTGAAGTTAACTTTTTAAAAAATTATTTATTTGAGAGAGTCAGAGAGAAAGAGGCAGAGAGAGAGAGAAAGAGAGAGAGAGAGAGAGAGAGAGAGAGAGAAAGAGAGAATGGGCACACCAGGGCCTCTAGCCACTGCAAACGAACCCCAGACACATGAGCCACCTTGTGCATCTGGCTTACGTGGGTCCTGGGGAATAGAACTGAGGTCCTTTGGCTTTGTAGGCAAACGCCTTAACCGCTAAGCCATCTCTCCAGCCCTGGATGTTTTGATTTTTTTTTCTATTTCTTTCCTTTTATTATTATTTATTATTGGGCAAAGTCTGTCTCTAAGTTACTCAGGCTGGCCATAATTCTGCCTCCAGCAACCGAGTGTGGGCTTCCATCATATCAGGTTCTCATTTTATTTTTTTGAGAGAAAGAAGAAAGAAAATTGGATTGGAAAGGTAGCAGACAACTAATGAAAAATTTTTTTAAATTAAGAAAATGATAACACTAAAAGCATAAGGGAAACCAGCAGGGGGTGTTAAAGATAAAATTACCACTCAAAAAAAAAAAAATCAATGGAAATGTAGTTATAGGCAATTACTGCATGTTCTTTCTTTCCATTCTAAGCAAATTAACCTTTCAAAAATAAAATTGATGCTGACCATTTTTTAAATCTCGTTTTTTCTGTGCTTCAGAGATTGTTCCCAAGTGCTATCCACAATGTTAAAACTCCAGGCAGGTTATGGAGGCTCATGCCTATGATGACAGCACCAGGAGGCTGAGGCAGTAAGGTTACCACAAGTTTGAGGCTACCCTGGGCTACGAGAGAGATTTTGTCTCAAAAATGCAAAAAAATAAAAACTCCAAATGCACTGTTGTAAATAACAATAAGCAAAATGCTTATCTTCTTGACACCCCCACATATTTGAATATTTGTATTATATCCTTTGAAATAAATAAAGCATGATATTGTCAAAAATGGAATATTCAAGGGTCATGAAACAGCATATTTAAAGGATATTTTAAGATATTCAGGATATACATATATATACTTGTATATATATATATATGAAGAGAGAGAGAGCGAGAGCGCTTTGAGTAAGGTCTTACCTCTGCAAAACTATACATAAAGTGCTATTCTGTTATGTTTCATTATATTTAAAAGGATTATTGAATCCTGGGTATAATTATGGCTAACTTTCATTTCTTAAATTTTGTAACAGTTCTCTCATTTCTGAAATCTCTTCAATAACTTTTCTTCACCCTTAAAGTCCACCAAAATTAACAAGAAAGACTCAGATATCTTTGCAATAGAATGCAATTTGTCCTTAAAGTCCCTTTTGAGGTAGGTAGGGAATTAACTGTGTTCTTCTATTTTAAAATGGAAATACCAGCCAGGCGTGGTGGCGCACACCTTTAATCCTAGCACTCCAGAGGCAGAGGTAGGAGGATCAACATGAGTTCAAGGCCTCCTTGAGATTACATAGTGAATTCCAGGTCAGCCTGTGCTAGAGAGAGACTCTACCTCAAAACCCAAAAAATAAAAATAAAATAAATAAAATGGAATAACTGAGACATCATAAAATGCCTGACTATAATCACATAATTGCAGCAAATAACTGTAGTTCTCTTCTCTGGAAGAGAAACTGGCTCTTGCACTGCCAGTGCTGATTCCCCAGCCTGCTCTGCACGTGTGTGGAGAGGCGTCCAGGCTGATGTGGCCTCTGGGTGGCTGCCTCTCCGGGTGGATCAAACCCCCAGGCAACCACTGTCAGCTCTCTAGCAAGTGAAGGGAAGAACTTGAAATGATAATCAGCTTTCAAATAACTGGATTTATCTGGTTGAGATGGTTTCAGATTCTAATGCTGCTGCCACGGAAGATAGCATCCCCACATTTCTAGAAGCCCAACTCCAGATTCCAGCGCTTTTCTTCCTTAAACACTTCTGACGACAAGACTCGATAGCTGGAAGCCTAGCTCCAGGTTCAAAGTGCTCTTCTCTCCTTAGACTTCTGAGAGCATGACTGTGCCTACTCTACCAAAGACTCTTTGACAAAGCCTCGATACAAAGACATATTTGTTGTGGACTCCTCATAAACACACATTCACGCACTAGTCACCAGTCACCAGCTGTGGGACCTTGTGGCACTAATTTAAATCCAGACTTGGTAGACACTGTGCACAGAAAGCAACTTCTTATTACCGGTGAAATGACATATTCATCGAATGGGAGAGTTCTAATGTCCACTTAGAGAATCAAAAACTCTTGTAATTTACTAGCAAAGAGCTCTTTTAATTTCTCAGGCATGTTTATGATGTGCATGTAGTAGGTGTGACGTGGGATGTCTGATGCATGCACACGTGTGTGAATGTGGAGGCCAGAGAGGAACGTTCAGTGTCCTCCTCCATTAACCACACACTTGTTTCCTTGACATGGGCGTCTCTTCACTGGGTCTGGAGCTTTGGTGGTTTTGCAAGCCCCAGGGATTCTCTGGTCCTGGTTCCCCACCTGACTGGGTTACAGATGTGCATGGCTGCACCAGCCATTTCTGTGGGCACTGGGAATCAGACTCTGCAGCCTCAGACCCCGTCAAGCCCTCTTAAACCTGCTCAGGATGGGCTTGCGCAGGAAGTGCTCTTAATGGCTGAGCCACCTTTCCAGACCTCTTAAATTCTTAAGTGACAAATGACAACTATTTCCATTATTTGGTCCTGGCTCTTAACAAACAAAACCAGCCCATCTCACCAAAAAAAAGAAAAAGGTTACCTGGACTCAAACAGAAATTTGGCTTTAACTGATCCCAGATGCAACCTAGACATCAGTATTTTTAAAAACCTCCTTTGACAATTTTGATGCTGCTAGGTTTAATCCACTGAAGATTTAAGCTGTGTACCTCTGCTTCTATGACATACTTAGTATCTTTGATTTATATGATACCAAATCTTTGGTCAAGAATGCAACATTCAGTCAGGTGTGGCGGTGCATGTCTGTAATCCCAGCACTTGGGAGGCAAGAGGTAGGAGGATCAACATTAGTCTGAGACGACCCTGAGAATATATAGTAAATTCTAGGTCAGCCTGACTAGAGCAAGACCCTACCTCAAAAAAATTTTTTTGATTAAAATATAATGCAACATTCAATTATAACACAGATCCCATAAGTAAGATCAGTTTTAGAATTTTCCACATGGTTTCCAGAAATATATTGCAGTGAGAATCAAGTCTTGTTAGGTATTTAACATTTTCCCAATGTTCCAATGACCCCAAAAGACATACCTGGGAGAAACCTGTTTTCTTGATGTACATAGAGGCTAGGGGTAGGCAGCACCCTTGGGAAATCATAACACAATACAAGTCACCTACCAAAAAAAAAAAACCTTTCATGATTGGTGTGATATAAGAAAAAAAAAGCATCCTTTAAAAAACAAACAAGGTTACCAAAATTAATACTTGTGTTGAAACAAAGGAATTTCATGGCTAAGACAGCAGCCTTTGTCCCTAGGGTTCTAGGACTTACATGTCCCTCCAGCTTCCCTGTATCACTGTCTAGCAAATGGAAGTAGAATCAGTCCCCCCTGCACCCCCACATGCCAAAGCACAAGGATCTGATGTCCTGCACACTATGTACAATCCTCCGTGGGAAGATGGGGTGAGTCCTCCAAGCTCATCCAAGCCCAGAGAAGAGGCTGTACTGCACAAAAGGAGAGACGAGGCTAATGGATGCCGCAGCAACAAGAAACAAGAGTGGCTGAAGAAACAAGGGGAGTTGATACTGTCCATTTGGCAAGAAGAAGAGGCTTAAAGTGTGAGTGATTCTAGATCGACCCTGAATGAATACTACTGGACAGAAATTAGCTTTGAGGACACACATTGAACTTTAATGCTTGAGGACAGGATATTGTGGATAAACTAATATTAAAGCATCTTTTCACATTTAAGTAAGTGCTTCATTGGATTAAGAAGGATCATGAAGCTTCTGGAACAGAAGTGATCCTACTGGGAGGTGGTACTGACCATGGGAGGTCCTTTACCTGCCTCCAGCTCCTTTCTCTATGTACCAAACTTCGCCCCAGTGGCTGCCTCGCAGTCTCCTCAGAATGAATGCCGTTGGCCCCTCCTGTGGGAGCCGGGAGTAGAGGTGGGTGATGCCCCCAACAGTGTGGGGCGCCTCCATGCAGCTGTGGTGCACGTCTGTCCTGGGAGAGGAAAGTCTGCCCAGGAAAGATGATGCAGGGGGATTATTCCTGAGTCCAAGAGCCCTGTACATCATCCTGTAATTTAATTTTATCTTAACATCATGTTGAAAAAGAAAGATTTTTTTTTGAATGGTCCAAAGTTAAAAACACTAGTAGGTATATGAGTGCACAGGTACACCTTTCTCTTTCTTAACTTAAAAAAAAAAAGTGTGTGTTCCTGTGTGTGAGTGTGGACACACATGCTGCATGCTGCGGGGGGGGGGGGGTGGTCAGAGGACAATGCTCAGCTTCCTCCCTCACTGGGGCAGGGCTTTTGTTCTTGGCAGTGCAGACCTGGCTAGCTGGCCCGCGCGCTACTGAGGATGGTCCTGTGTGTGTCCCACCTTTCTGCAGGAGCGCTGAGACAACGCTCTGTGCAGCCACACCTGGCTTTGCCCGAGTTCTGGACTCCACACTCTATCACCATCCTTGCACAACAGGCGCTTTGTCCAAGTGAGCATCGCCCCGGCCCTTTCTTGACTGCTTTGTTTGGTTTAAGGGTCTCTGTGTAGTCCAGCCTGGCTTTGAACTTATGATCCTCCTGACTCCCCCTCCCAAGTAGATACCGTAGATACAGCTCTCTTAAAAGAGATTTAAGAGGACTGAAGAGATGGCTTAGCAATTAAGCGCTTGCCTGTGAAGCTTAAGGACCCTGGTTCAAGGCTTGATTCCCCAGGACCCACGTAAGCCAGATGCACAAGGTGGCGCATACATCTGGAGTTCGTTTTCAGTGGCTGGAGGCCTTGGCATTCCCATTCTCTCCCTCCCTCTCTCTCTCTCTCCCTCTCTCTCTCACAAGGTAGGGTTTATTCTAGCTCAGGCTGACCTGGAATTGGAATTCATTATGTAGTCTCAGGGTGGCCTCGAACTCACAGCGATCCTCCTACCTTAGCCTCCTGAGTGCTGGGATTAAAAGCGTGCGCCACCACCCCAGCTCCATTCTCTCTATCTGCCTCTCTCTCTCTCACGCGCGCTCTCTCTTTCTCTCAAATAAATAAATGAATAAAATAAACCACAGAAGCTAATTTGTTGGTGCTGGATGGATTGTTTAGAAGTTAAGACACTTTCTGGCAACCCAAAGGACCCAGGTTCAATTCCCCAGTACCCACGTAAAGTCAAATGCACAAGGTGGCGCACGCATCTGGAGTTCGTTTGCAGTGGCTGCAGCCACTGGCACACCCATCCTCCCTCTCTCTTTTTCTTTCTCTGTCTCTTAAGTAAATGTTTTTTAAAGAGCTTTTTATGAGGAACTTATATGAGTACCCAGGGCATTATGGAAAATTCTATTTTAAAGGAAGTGGTTCCTTAAATTACATGCTTTAGGTAACATTTTTTTTCTTTTGTTCAGAAACAAAATATTTCTGTTCTCAGAACTGATTTTTTTTTCTAGTTGTTCTGAAGCTAAAGATGCAGCCTGATAGGATGGGAAGGAACAGGGCTGGGATCCTTGCTCTGACGATAAGCAGCAGTTCTGGAAGCCTGGAGAAAACACTTCTACCCATCCTCTACCAGGGGGCAGCCAAGTTATTCCTTGCATGGGATTCTTAGCGTCCTTTGCAAGACCCAGCGCAAAGCTCCCTTTCCAACTCAAGAACTAAGTGTCACCTGTGCAAGCCTCCTGCTTGCACTCAGTTCTGCTGTAGACATTTCAGATGTGTAGGAAATGGACTTAAAGAAGGACTTGCTCAAGAACACCCAAACACAGGGTAGCTCTGTTTCTCACTTTATTTTGTCCTAGCCAGCCATTCTTGACATCAGCTCTATCTGCCCATGTAAATACAAGATACCCTTGGCTATGGCTTCCACACAAAGCTTTGACTCCAGTTGTTTTTCTTTTTCAATGCGTGGGGGTCTGAGGTGAGCAGTCAGGACTGCAGCCCCCCACGCTGTGCATGCTGCAGGAGCATGCCTCCCTTGGGGAACAGGAGTAGCTGGTTCTGTGGAAATTCCTCCCAGGCTGCACGCCCCTCCTGAGTCTCCTAGATCTACTAGGAGAGCAAGATGACTGAAGTCGCATATGTTTCTTTGATAAGGATGTCCAAACATGAGGCCAAAGGGAGCTAGCTTTTCAGTTTTTGTTTTATAATATCAGTGTGTGACTAGGAATAGACAGGGCAACCATGCCTGCTCTAATTCTCAATGTCTGCAGCCTGAGAAACCTCCCATATGTTGAGGTAACCTGATACAAGGCAGCTTTCACTACTCAGAAATTAAGGTTTCTCTGCAGTGCTCATGGAATGTGAGGCTGTATTTAGAAGTCAATGCGGGACCTTAGCTGACACTTCCCTACCTGCCAAGAGCTGCTGATATGAACCAGGTGGCCTGCTTCAAGCAGAACTCAATTATCCACATGGCAACTGCTTCTTAATTCAAAACTCGAACAGTGCTTTTTCTTTCCATTATGAAAAATGAGAGGGGGAAGAAAATACATTGAGTTTGAGCACTTCTGGTTTATGAGATTAGAGTCATGAAAGCATGTCCCGGCAGCTGCAGCCCTGAGCGCCATGCCTGCCTGGCACAGTGCGGCTGCTTATTCCTGGAACAGAAACCATGGGCCCCTAACTCACCCTACTCTTGGGTCTGTTCTTAGGAAGCTAGGATAACTCCCTCACTAATTAGCGATTGCATTAGCAGATGGTATCTGTTTTTTTAAGTAAAAAGGAAAAATGAGAAAAGGTTTTAATTTGCCTTTGGGGGCAAGGCTTTCTTCTTCCCCAGGAGTTTGTCCAGCACCAGCCCCTGCAGTGTGGACCCTGGAGTTTCAGGCTTCATTTTCTGGAGGTGACCATCTCTTGCCTGGACTGCAGCTCTGGGGTTTCAGTGGGCTATCTCTGTGGTTCTCAAGGAGGTGGGGAGGTAGAAATAACCATACCAGTTCAGATTAGTGTTCAGAGAAGTGACCTCTGACTCAGTGACCCCAGCTGACTGTGTTTCAGTGGACAGGACTTTGTTGGAGCAGAGATGGCAAAGGGAAGAGGCATGCCAGCAGAGAGGACTCCGCTGCCCCTCTCTCCTATTCTAGACAAGTGCTTGTGGGCACCTGGGCCCTTGCATCTCTCAGCTTCATAAGAATTTGGAATCAAGATATTCCTTACATTTTTGGAATAGTTACTAATGGCAGAATGTTCTATTGCTTTGTGTATACCATGTTAGTGAATCCTCATAGCAGCACAGTGACTTAATATAATTAATAAATCATAATTCATATGGTAAGACCATCATGTGGGTAAGGAAAATGCTATTGTTTGAAGAAGATATATGGTTGGGATACTGTTACTTAATCAACAGTTTGGGGTCTATCACCTATACTACTGCCACTGCCAACATCACCATCTCCATCACCACCATCATCTTCATCACCACCATCATCTCCACCACCACCAACTGTACCACTATCATCTCCACCACTACCATCATCTCTACCACTACCATCATCTCCACCACACTATCAACCATCATATATCATTCTAACACGAATCTACTATGTTGATCATTCTACTTAATCACATTATCTATCACCTATACACGCCACTCCAATATCATCATCTCCACCACCACCATCATCTTCATCCTCACCACCATCATCTCACCACCACCACCAACTGTACCACTATCATCTCCACCACTACCATCATCTCTACCACTATCATCATCTCCACAACCACCATCACCTCTACCACTACCATCATCTCCACCACCACCATCATCTCTACCACTACCATCATCTCCACCACTACCATCATCTCCACCACTACCATCATCTCCACCACCACCACCATCTCTACCACTATCATCACCTCCACCACCACCATCTTCTCTACCACTACCATCATCTCCTCTACTACCATCATCTCCACCACCACCATCATCTCCACCACCACCATCATCTCTACCACTATCATCATCTCCACCACCACCATCATCTCTACCACTACCATCATCTCCTCCACCACCATCATCTCCACCACCACCACCATCTCTACCACTATCATCATCTCCACCACCACCATCATCTCCACCACCACCACCATCTCTACCACTATCATCATCTCCACCACCACCATCATCTCTACCACTACCATCATCTCCACCACCACCATCATCTCCACCACCACCATCATCTCTACCACTATCATCATCTCCACAACCACCATTATCTCTACCACTATCATCATCCCCATGACCACCATCATCTCTACCATCATCATCATCTCTACCATGACAATCATCATCTCTACCATCACCATCATCTCCACCACTAGTATCACCATCCATCCCCATCATCTCCATCACCCCTATTATCATTTAGCCTCCTCACCACCACCTTCATTACTGCCACCATCAGCACGTCTCCACCATTACCTTACCCCTATCACAATTAGGGATCAAATGTCCAATTGGCAAAGACTTGTCTAAATAGAAAAATGCTAAGATTTTTTGGCACAAGGGACATCTTTAACTTGAGCTATTTGGACAATGGAAGCTAAATTATTCATTAATTTGGCCTCTTCCCCCTTTCTCTATCCCTTATAAATCCAGTCTTTATTGTAATATTGGTTGCCAGGTGGCTTAAGTTTTCTTTAGTCAGTGGAATTGCATTAAGCCCTAGTCTCTGATAGTGCCAAAAAAAGAAGAAAAAAAAAAGTCCTTGGTCTATTTGGGAGTGAACAAATAAATACCAGGAAGCCAGATAAAAAGCAAGAGCCAGCCCATAAACTTGAGCTATATTTCAGAGTTAGGGGTTTGTATGCTAATTGATAGTTAAAAGTATTCAAAATTCCAGCTTTCCCCCATATCCAGCTATTTGAAAGGTTCTGTTTAGGGGGAAATCATGGATAAATGAAGATGATGATGGGAATTAAAGAGATGCTGTATGTTTCACAAAATAAAAAAGATGAAAATAATGTAAGTATGCTATCACAAGTATACTTGCTGGAGCAGATGTTCTGGGATTCTGAACTCAATAATGTGACTCACTAGAGGAACTTTGATTAATGGGCTGGTTGTGGAGACCTGTCCCAGCATTCTGTTCTGCCAGGAAAATCTTTCAAAAGACAAACATGACTACTCCACACAGCTTCTTAAGGCCTCACCCTATCTCCCCATGCTCTACAGGATGAAGTTCAAGGCCTTCTATAGTTTCCAAGTCCTCCACATTCTGGGCTCTGCCATCTCCACACACCATTTTCTACTTTTTTCTCCGCCCCCCCCCCCCCACCGCCGCAGCCCCAGATTCCTGCCCTTTTGAATGGCTAGTCAGTCTTCTGACTCTTTATGTCCTGAAGATTCTGCACATGCGTTGCATTTGAGTTAGATTCCCCTGATACTTCTAAACATGCTGTCCACTTAGTGAGCTGCTGTCGTTTCTCACAGTCCTGCTCAAGTCTGCAGGCAGATCCAAGCACTGCCTTCTTCGTGCCTTTGTGAACCCTGCCCTGGCCCAGCATCTCTCACTGTTGGAGCATCTCTGTGCACGTCTTTCTTCCATGACAAATGGTGAGCTCGTTGAGTGTAAGGGCACATTTAATCTTCTTTTTACACCAACATCAAACACTGTGCTAGGCTGGTTACTATTTTTGTATCTGACCTACTTTTCAGTTACTTCTATGGCTGTTGCAAAACCTTCCAGACGTATAAATGAACCAAACCACTTTTTGATGGCTCTGTATGCTCTCCTGTTAAGGCAGCTCTTGACAGAAAAGAGTATCTGCATGTTCTCTGATGCCCAGCTCTGGTGCCCTGGCACCTATGGAAGAGTGTTGTTCTCAGTAGGACCAGCCTCCACAGACACTCTCCATTGTTTTTCTGTGGAAGGTTTTCAAGCCAAGAATAACAAATCCATCTATCCCAAGGATGGCACTATTTCCTTAATACCTCCCTGAGGGTAGGCAGGGGTGGGTGACAGGCGCCTCCTGCTGCCTCTTCTCAGCTTAGGACTTGCCCATGCTGGGGAACTCTGGGACCAAAATAGTTTTCATTCAAGATCCCTTCTTTGTTGTCATTTGATTTTTGTTTTTAAATGTCAGTATTTAAATGTTTTTAAATGCTTAGTGTTCTGAGTTGGGATGAGTGGAGTAGAAGTACTGGGGAAGGGGACAGTCCTGGGAGAAGTTAGGTCCTGATTCTTAATTTCAGGAGCCAAGGAAAACACAAATGAAACACCTGAAGGACCTCTTAGACTATTTTATTTTTGTTCATTTTTGTGTGTGTGCACATGTTGGTGTGGGGGGAGGGCACATGGTGTCACAGCATGTATGTGCAGGTCAAAGGACAACTTTCGGTCAGACTTCACCTTTTCGTCTCTTTTGAGGCAGGGTTTCTCTCTCTGGAAGCACTCTGCTACTCTTTGCTATATTTGCCATTAGCGTTTCTGGGAAGTTCTTCTGTCTGCACCTCCTATCTCATCCTCATATCAGTGTGCTGGTCATTGCAGAAGCCCACTACAGCTTCCAGCTTTTATTTTTTTCATTGTTACTTTTTTATTTGTAAGACAGGAGAAAGAAAGTATGGATGCAACAGGGCTGTAAATGAACTCTAGACACATGCACCACTTTGTGCATCAGGCTTTTCAATGGGGACTAGGGAATTGAACCCAAGCTGGAAGCATTTTAACCTCTGAGTCATCTCTCTAGCCCATCTTCCAGCTTTTTCTGTGGAGTCTAGGGATAGAACTTGGGTACTCAAACTTGAGCAGTGACCTCTTTATCCACTGAGCCATCTCCTCAGCCCTCTATTGTTTTATTTTTAAACATTGCCCTTAATAAGAACGAATTATTAAAATGATTGTTGTACTATGTGGATGTTGAGTAAAAGACTTAGGGCTTAGCTCTACTGTACCAACTGTAGTTGGTATCAGCTTCTGACAGTCACCAAGTAAGTGTTGCATCTTTCAATTTTCCAAAGACAAAACATGAAGTCTTCTATAGCCATTAATAGGAAAAAACACATTGAAAATACTAAATAGCTTTCCAACTGAATTGAGGGAGGCATAGAAAATGGGGTGGGAAGGAAAAATTACAAGAGCCAAAATTCTTTCTCTTCCCGTTGGAATGGTCAGCAATGTGCCTGGAACCGTGCTTTTCAATCAGATGTAATCTATCTGCTGTGTAACATGAGAAAAGAAATGGAACTTCCCAAGCAAGGGCAGAAATGGCTCAGAAGAACTTTGAGGGTAACCAGAAGAGTTGCTTACAGAAAACAGAGGGGCTTTCTGAGGGAGCCTGGGAAGGAGGTAAAGCATAAAGGAGCTTGATCAGTCAACAGATCATTTTCACACTGACTCTTGGGCAAGCGAAGAAAGGAAGATCTGGTCATTGATGTCCCAGATACTTGCTTCCTATAGAAAATGCTAATTTGCTGTGGGCTCCAATTTATATTCTAAAATCCTTAATTTCAATGGTGTGTTTATTCAATTCAGCATGTACTTACTCTAAGTGCTAAAATTTTGGCTCAAAATCCTGACTTGCATCATGTTTTCATACATCTGCTGACTCTGTTCACAGCTACTGGGTCAGCCCTCCTTAGCTGTGACCAGATCCTGCTTGATCTGTCCTCACCTGCCAGCTTGGGGCTCTGCAGGTGCGGAATCTCTGGGCCCATCAGTTTAATCGTATCCCAGGTTTGAAGCTTTAAAAGAGCAGAGGTTGCTGGCTCTCTTCGCATCCACATTTGTCCCCTGCACTGGACTGAAGGCCCTGCCACTGTGGTTGCAATGACCATTGTTCCCTACTCCTCCAGCATCAGTTTCTGATCCTAAAATGGGGAGTGTATTTGATCTTTGATCACTACCATTTCATTCAGAAGCCTCTCCTAAGAGTAGGAAAAAGAGTAGAAAAGGGCCTTTTTCCAAGAAAAAGACCTTTTCGCCCTTTGGTCACCTACATTTCAGGGTGTCTCTTGCACAGAGACTTCTGCACCTGTCTTGGCCAAGCCTTGCCTTTTACTTGGTTCCTATCTTCTTTACTTTTCTCATGGTTGACAAGAAGCAGCTTAAGGGAGAAAGGCTGCTTTGGCTTCGAGCTCTAGGAAACAGAGCTCCATGGCGGGGCAGGCATGGCAGTAGAAACTGAGGCAGCTGGGCGCAGTGCCCGCAGTAACAAGCAGAGGGAAGGCACTGGTCACTTAGGGTGGATGTGACAGCCCTGAATTAACCTAATTTAGAAACTCCCTTGCTGACACTCAGAGATTTGTCATCTAAGTGAGTCTAGGTCCAATCACACTGACAACTGAGATTAGCTTAGCGATCACAGTTCAGTCCACATGTCCAGCGCTACATATTTCCACCATTACTGTGTCATGGAAGTCAGTTCCATGCCCCGAAACTAAACTCTGGAAGCGGGAGGATAATTCCCATATTTTGAAGTCAGGTTCCCTCAGTCAGTAGCTGAGTGACCCCATGGGAGCATCCTTGGGCCTTTCGTTTCCCACCCTCTTTGCCTTGCAGCGTTATGAAAATAAAAAGGCCTTGTACATGTAAAACTCCTGTGTGTAGTCAAACTCAAAATACAGTTTAATTATGATTCCTCATATATTTTGTTCTTTCTCCACTCTTGAATGCAGGTAGAAATTTGGAGCTGACCTGAGGCAAAGGGGACTAAAAACCATCAGTAACCTACAGCTGCCAAATAAACAACTCTAGAGAAAGGAGAAATGCCTTGACCTATGGGGGTTCTCCTGTTGAATGAGTGGACGATGCCCATGGAGGGGGAGTAAGGTCAGCTGGCAAGCAAAAGCTCCCTGGTACTCTGCTGCGTGTTTCTCCTTTGGACCAGGGACCCAGAGGCAATTAATCCTAAACAAGCTAAGAAATCTTTAGCAAGCGAGGGCCTCCTGCACAATAGCAGTAATGGGGGTCAGGCATGGGAATCAGCTTTTGTACAGCCTAGCTAACCCTCTGTAGCCTTCTGAACCAACAATGTTGAGACTTCTGTTCTGGACTTTGTGGCCTTTCCCCAGCAATCATAGTTTGGAATGCTGTTCAGTTTTTCTGCCATCAAACGCCTGGACTGACATCAAGTCTGTAGCTCACTGAAGGAGATGGGGTGGGTCACTGGGGACCATGCATTCTCCTGTTAGCAGTAGTTGCTTCTAGGAGGTGATGAGAATTGTACTTAGTGCATAACTGATAACATAGTTGCTACATTATTTTTTGCCCTTCTTCATCTCTCCCTCTTTTTTCAAGTTTCATATCCTACACTGAATTGATACTTAAAATGGATAACTTGACGAGTATTTTCCTTGTTTCTCGTAGGAATTCCCAGAGATACGGGCGACTTCTCTTAGGAGTTCTGTGCTATTGCAGCGTACTTGAGTTCCCTCCACTGTTAATACTACTTTGTGTGTGTGTGTTAGGTTTTTTTTATGTTGAACGTCAGGCTCTACTAAGAAGCAGAAGCTACAGGAGATAAACTGTGCAGAGCTACCCAGCAAGGGTGGGAAGAGGTCAGGGAGAACCCGGCCTCCTCCGAGCATCCAAGGCCTCCCTGAGTTGGTGGGAGGGGAAGCAGACAAGTCAGGCATCTCCCTGCAGTCATCCACTTCTAAAGATACGACCCCTCCCCTAAAAGGTAATCTCTCAAATAGGCAGGTTTCATTTCCTAGCTTTTCTTTTGACAATCGGGTTTCATTCACGCGGTGTTAAGAAGGAATTCATTAGTGGCCATTTCGGGGTCTTGAGGCAAGGAATGTGCGAGAACGCTTGGGGACCCCTCTCCCGCGAAGCCAGCTCAGACGTCTGACTCCTGCGTTGCGTGTGTGGGGGGGGGGGGGGAATGGGTCGGAGGACCTCAGGCCGAGGGACGCGGGCGACCGGCACGGAGCGCGGTGGAGGGACCTGCAGGTGGAGCCCGGAGTCCGCAGAGGCGGAGGCCCTCGGGCGCGCGCCGGGCGCAGTCACTGCCGCATCCCCACGGCCACGGGAGACCCGGGAGGTTCCAAAGAGAACCCGTTCGGAACGCGGCTTCCCTCCGCGCCGGTGGGCAGCGAGCGGGGAGCCGGTCGGAGCCCGCGCCGCCCCGCCCCGTGGGCACGCCGGTCACGCGGGGCGGGGACGCTCGCCGGGCGCCGCGGGCGGTGGGCTGTCCTCCCCGGCGGCCCCGGGACCCGCAGGGCGGGCGGGGCGGGGCCAGCGGCGGTCGGTGTCGGGTTGCTCCGGTAACGGTGACGTGCGCGGCGTGGGCGGAGCCGGCAGGTTGCATATTTCAGGCCGTGAGGAGGCGGCGCGGGCCGAGCTGCGGCTGGTCTGGGCGCGAGCAGCGGCGGGAGGCGGCGGACACGTGGCAGCACCGCGGCGGCACCGACCCCGGCCCGAGCCGCCGGCCGCCCTCCGTGCCTCCCCTCCTCCGTCTTCCTTCCTCCCGCCCCCGGCAGCCCGGCTTCCCGCCTCCCCGCGCCCCGGGCCGGGAGCCGCTCTCCGCGCGCGCTCTCCGCGCTCTCTCCGTCCTCCAGCCGCGGGACCCGGCGCGGGCCAGCGAGCGCCGCCGCCATGGGGAAGGGGGTGAGTGTCGGGGCCGCGGGCGGCGGGCGGGCTCCGGGCTGCACCGGCGGGGCGCGAGGGCCCGCCTCGCCTCGCGGCCGCGCTTCCTTCCTCCTCCCCCGGGGCTCGCCCGCCGTCTCCTCCGGGCTGCGGCGCGCGGGCGGGCGGGCGGGGTCGGGGCCGCGGCTCCCGGAGGCGCTGGGGCCCCGCCAGCTCCCCGCCGCGCCGGCCGCCCGCCCTCCTCCCCTCCCCCCAGAGGAAAAAAACTGGCTTCTCCGGGCCGCGGAGCCAGCCCCGAGAGCCGGTGCCAGAAAGGGTGTGCCCCGACCGCCCTAAGATGGCCCTAAGGTACGGTGCAGGGAGCTGTGAGGGGCCGCGGATCCGCCGCAGGATGCACCCCCGGCAGCAGCAGTCGCGGTCCCGACGGTGCTGCGCGGATGTGCGGATTTATCCCAGGGCCCCAGGCTACAATAAACGCGACAAAGGACTGGAGACCGTGGCCGTAGACGGCCTTGCCGACTCACCACCAACAGGGTTCCCCGGAGGGAGTGAGGGGCCCGGGGCCTGGAAGGTGATTGGCACCGAGCGTGATCACTCCGAGTCCTCACGTTTAGGTGACCAGAAACCTGCATTGCTTATTTATCCGCCGCAGAAAATTGAGTTCTAGACCCAAAAGAAGCCCAAGTCTAGCCAAGAAAAATTTACCCCAAATCGTCCTAAGTCCTGGGTTAGAAAACTACAGGTCACGAGAATACAGGTGTGACAGTGCACTTGCTCGGCTCCGGGGCCTGCTTTGCAGGCCGACACTTCCGGAGACGCTTAGCAGGTCCCAAGACACCTGGGTGTGGGCCGACGGGGGGCTGGGGGAGACGTGCATTCTTTGGAGACTAAATGGATACTGAAGGGGTAATCGCGAGGCTTGGGAGAACAGGGACAGTGGGAGTGCCCACAGTACATCTCCTGAAAGCTTAAAATTTGGCCTGCGTCAGAGCAAAAACGCTGAGCCCCAGCCTCTGCCCCCCACCATAGAAACTAGGTTAGTGGCATGTGCCTGTACCCTTCCGATATGCGTACTCTGAGCCATTCCTTAAAGCTCATTCTTTTATCTCTTCTTCCTTCAAAAAAAAAAAAAATCTCTTCCAAATGGAGACATGAGTGATTTCAGGGACCGTAGAGACCGAGCAAGGCCTAGGAAGACGAAGTAACTTGCTCAAGGTCAAATGGTTGGCTAGTGACAGAATGGGCACCAAACAGCCTGTCGCAGCCTGTCAGACCTAAGCATAGATTTACTTCTTAATGAACATTGCCTTGTGCGCAGAGCTCCAAAGTTATCCTTCACATGACATGGTCTTTGTGAGACGCCATTAATAAGCCAGCCCGGGTAGCTGCGTTATGTCTTTGTCAAGGTGCCTTACAATAATAGCCCACCTGGGTAGTTAGTGGAGGTTCATCCCAGGTGTTTAATGGAGCCTAACCAAGTGACCAGTGACTAGGACACCAAGGTCATGGTCCACACAGGTGGTGTGCTTTGCTGGTCGTATTTAGTATGTAGAGCACTCCTGACAAATTGAATGGTAGGGTGCATGCGGGTGTGTCTTTCCCAGTGACTTGTGATAGCCAGAATGTTCAGAAGAATATTTCATACTAAAATGTTGGGATTTTTCCACATGGGGATTAAAATGTGGGTGGAGTGGTGACTAAAGTCCTCCTGGTAATTGGTTAGCCTGGAAGCCTGCAGGCAGCTAATTTGTAAGGTCATTGTTAATTTCTTCCCCCCTTTTTTTCAGTGCTATTTAGGCTTTAGATTTTAGTGATGCTTCCAGGTGATTCTACATATCTTTAAAAGTCTAGTTCCTAAGTATTTGTTAAGAAAGTGAAAGAACAGCTCTTGCTGAATCATTCGTGGATAAAATAGGATCCCCCCCCCCCTTTTTTTTTTCTTATTGGGTATTTTTGCTAGTAACTTTGCGTAATTCCTCCACAGGGCCTACCACCCTCAACCGTTTAGTTCACCAAAGGTACACATACACCATGATTGTTTGGAAATGGGAGAAACTTAGCTTTCTAAAGTTTATAAGAAACTTGGGAAGGCAGGGTCTCCCTAACCTTTTCACAGCAGTTCTGGGTTTGGTTTGAAGATTAACTTAGTTACCTAGAAAATAAATGACAGCCTATGAGTAGTGATTTAAAGAGGGATAGGGAAAGGGTTCAGGTGAAGGTTGCACAAGGGGTACACATGTCAGCAGAAATCCTGCTTGTATGGTAACATTATCAGCTGCCCTTTTGGAGTTCAACTTGAAAGTGTGACTAAGTATCCTTCGGCTGCTATAAAGCTAGAACTTTAGACTCAAAACACTGCAAGGCAGAGTCCTCCCTGTGGAAGGTTGCCCAGCCTAGCCAGAGCAAGTAGAGCAGTTAGAGAGACTGAGGCAGCAGTGCTGGGCTTGGGGGCGGCATGGGCAGGGGAGAGAGGCTGCCTCCACTTGACTGTCAGTCACCAGGGTGTCAGATACTGTATCGGTTCCCTCTGCCTGGGGTTCTTTCTGTACTCCCTTGTCAGGATGTATCCTCTTTTGGTAACTTGCAGTTTGTTAATTTGTAATGTTCTGTTGGTAAGTTTGTAACACTATGGTGACTCACCTTTGGGTGGGAGAGTAGGAAAGGGAAGGCTGTACTATTAACCTGAGGAGATGGAAAACAACCACACACACTACACTTCAGAAAACCCAGTAAGGTGTGATCCAGATGAGGGCTAAAGCTTAAAATCACATTAAGAATAAAAAGTGGGGCTGGAGAGATGGCTTAGCAGTACCCAGGATCTATGTCAGCCAGATGCACAAAGTGGTGTGTGCATCTGGACTTCATTTGCAGCAGCTGGAGGCCCAGGAGCACCCATTCTCTCTCTTTCTCCCTCTATGTCTAGTTAGTAAATAAAATATTTTTTTTAAAAAAGAATAAAAAGTGGGTTCAGTTAAAGCAGTATATACTTGGCAGTCATCCTGTTCTACCCAGTACCCTCAAAATTGTTGCCTGAGGTTTGTTTTAGCAAGTGCACAAAGAAGTGAACTTTACCTTAAAACAGACTGTTCTTTAAAGAATAGCTAAATTTAAGAATGAGAGGAAGATATTATTAAGTAAAAAGCATTGAAGGACTGTGCATAGAAAAGTAGGCAGAAAGCCCTGTAGCTCCAGTTTGTGGTCTGCCCCGGGCCATCTGGAATCTTGTGCTGCTTACAGAGCACGTGCCATGCTGGTGTGTGCAGTGGTTATTGTTGCTGGGGCTTGTGAGGTAATTGCAACTGTGAGCAAATCTGCTCTTCATCAGTTAATCCTCAGCATCTCAAAGCTAGAGAACGTATTAAAGATGGGAAATAATAAATAGGAAATACAATTAACTGCTCCTCAAAGAAAGGCCAGGATAAAGTGTCTGTTGATGCTACAGAAGACTTGTCTTTACCCAGCAAGCAAGTATAATAGTGTCATAAGGTTCCATCTACTTGCACTTTCAACCAATGGACTTTCCCCATGGCCAATTGTACTTTCAAGTCTTATAAAGTGCAATCAGCTTTTCGTAGCCTGAACCCTGGCTGTGCCACCTCCCAGCTGCCCATGGCCCCGGCCAGCCAGCAGGCCAGAAGAAGAAACAACTGTCAGATCAGATGGGCTCACGGCAATCAGAGTGGCCGGGTTTGGATAGCAAAACACTGTGCATACTGTTTCCTTGGCCCTGCCTGGCCTGTCCAGCTCTAAGCTGTTCTGTGAATGTGTCCAGAGAGTGATAATGTGAAGTTAGGGGAACTTTCAAAGCTAACTCCTTTTGAAAACACTCCTTCATTTATATATTTTTGGAAAGGGATATGTAACCAAGTCAGGTCTGAACTTTCGCACATTGCTATGAATTGGGAGTATGAGAGGAAGTGTATTCTTTGGCTAGAGTCAGAGAGACTGTTCCTTGCTTATGACTCACTATTACTTGTGCTGAAATCTGCTGTCAGGAATCCACAGACCTTCTTCTTCTCATTTTATTTGATATTTGGGATAACAGGTTCTGTCAGTGAGAAAAAGGCTGTCCTCCACCCTCTACTTTCTCTCTGATTTGGTTTCATTTGGGTCCTGAGCCAAGGGATTTTTATCCAATAGACCTCATTCCCCAGTTCTTTGTGACTTTACAATGAAATCTAGCTGGGCATTGTCTCTTATCTGGTTTGATTCAAACCCTGTTTAGTAACTGCAATCCCATGTTCTCTATGGGTGATCTGGAAAGTTGATTGCTGGTGGCTTGGACTTTATCTTGGGACCTTTATTGTTTGAGGGCTTGGTAATCAGTGTAAGGTTTTGTGATCCCAGGCCTTGGTGTTTATCTTTCCAGTCTGTTATCCTGATGTTATTCAGGGCCCTGGGGCACTTTGGGGGGGGAGGGGCTTAGCTGCTATGTTTTTCTTGTATCTTGATGTCATGCTTCCAAGGCACCATGTTTATTTTACCCTCAGCTGCTGTGGTGTCTCTTCAGGCCTTGGGAAGCATCTTTACCTACTCTGGCCCAGTAGTCACTTTGCTTCTTAGCCTAGGCTTCAGGTAACCCATTGAGGAGCTATTGGAGTGCTTGTGCCAGTTACTGACCTATTCTCTCAAAACCAGTGATTAGAGGTGCATGGCGCCTGGGGGGCGGGCAGAGGAACAGCAAGCGGAGGGCATTAAGGAGTGAGCAGAATGTTTGAACTCTTGGGCTGGAGAGATGGCTTAGTGGTTAAGCGCTTGCCTGTGAAGCCTAAGGACCCCGGTTCGAGACTCAATTCTCCAGGACCCACGTTAGCCAGATGCACAAGGGGGTGCACACGTCTGGAGTTCATTTGCAGTGGCTGGAAGCCCTGGCGTGTCCATTCTCCCTCTCTCTCTCTCTCTCCCTCCCTCCTTCTCTCTGTCTGATAAATAAGTAAAAATAAATAGAAAATTTAAGAAAAAAAGAATGTTTGAACTCTTATAGGTAGGTAACTTAGGTAGTGTCCCATGGGGAAAAATATCTGACAGGGAGGGGCTATACACATTTGTTCTTAATAAGTGGGAAAACAAAAGTACATTTTTAAGAGGCGAAAAACCAAAAGTACATTGATTCTTTGCTTTCCGCAGTTTACACTTTTTAATTTTCAAATGGTCCTGGATGTATTCATTGCAGGAAAGGTGGACTGGCAGGCGCGCTAAGAATTTCCATGGGTGCTTACAGTGGGGAGGAGCATTGAGGGCACCCAGCAGCTAGAGCTGCGCCTTTTCCCCGTGTCCCTGCAGGCCCACGGGTGTAAACTGCACTGAGGGTGCGAGGGGCCTACCACTCCCCCAGCCTTGCTGGATACACTCCCCAGCATGCATGTCCTGGGGAGTGGGGGAAGGAATGGCCAAGGCATGAGAGGGGGTGGAGTGGGGCTCAGTTACCTCCTCCTCAGAGAAATGTAGCTCCTCTTAGAGAACTGTCACCACAGGCTGAGAGTAGCCATAGCACCGTGAATGCATGTTACCCTGACCCTGCCACCCCCAGCCTAGGTCTTGGTATATACTTCAGATCTCTAGCTCGAAAACTTCTGCCCAAACTAAACCACTTAGTTTTAGGAGCAATTGGAAATGCAGTAAGGCCAGATCATTTCTGTGTTGACTGATATTTTCCTTAAGATGTCTTTAAAGGTTGGACTGTTTCATAGGAAGTAAGGAATGGCAGTAATGTTAGACTCAGATTGTCATGATGACTTCATAAAGCACTTTGTCAAGAACCTTTACATGCACAATAAGTGTGCTCTTTGAAGGTCACCCAGGAGAATTGTGGGGGGGGGGGAGTGGGTCGTGTGGTTTTTTTTATGTTAACCTTAGCCCAAGCTTAGGCAGGGCCTCTGATGAGTGTTGCTGGGGTCCTGGTCAAGATTGACTTTGGAGGTGCCACTTCTGCAGCCCTCTTGGCCAGTTGTATATTGGGCCACATTTGGTGCAGTTAGTTACCTTGCCATCTTTCTGTCCTCTCTGGCGAATCAAAAGCTTTAGTTTTATAAGCTGGAGAGATGGCTTAGCTGTTAAGGTGCTTGACTGCAAAGCCAAAGGACCCAGGTTTGATTTCCCAGTACCCACGTAAAGCCAGATCCTTAGTGGCACATGTATCTGGAGTTTATTCACACTGGCTAGAGGCCTTGCTGTACCCATTTTCTCTCTCTCTTTCTGTCTTTATCTCTGCTTGCAAACAAATTTAAATAAAAATTTAATATATTTAAAAATAAAAAAAGGTTTGCTTTGCTACAGGTGTTTTGAGATCTGACCAGCCATCCCTTGGAACGTCCCTTGTAGGTTAATAGTGACAACGAGCAAGAAAACCCTGCTGACTATTCTAGGTCATGTAGTGACGGTGCTGAACAATGACTGGAGTTAACAGACCTGTGAAGGGGAGTGGGCATCTCAGGCTTCCGAGTACCCAAAAGGCATTTCCTACAGGAATTTCAGAGACAGGGAAAATTCCCATTCTCTGCTGGTCGTAGGACGTGTGCTGGCGGTGAGAACATCCATTCCACAGCGCACAGGTGAGGCCTGCCTGCCAGCCGCTTGTCGGAGTGCCATGAGGGATGCGGGACGGTGCTAGTGACGCTGCAGTTCATGCAGATCTCAAGTCCATTCTGATGGGATGGAAGCTTCTTACTTAAATCTCTGTCCCCTCTATGTGTGTGCATGTGTGCACACACCCCTCATTTTGGGTAAATTTCTGCAGCTGTCATCTGTCCTCTGCCCTTCCCTGCAAGTGATTAATTACCGAAGAAGAGTAAGGAGTCTATTCTGCTCTACCAGGTTCGGGGGAGTTCTCATTCGCTCATTTTGAGGATCAGGAAACCTTGTTACACACTGAACATTGGTTCCTCCTGTCCGGAATTCTCTTGCCCTCTCTGCCCAGAAACAATAGTGGAGTCCTGCCGGAGTTGGTTTCTGAGGACGTGGAGTCGCCACTGGGAGAAGTGATGGCACAGCCTTAAGTTGTGTCCTGTTGAGCAAGCCCTGCGCTGTAACTTCCGAGTTCTTAAATTAGAATGGAAAGAAAAAGAAGCCATAACCCAGCTTACTTTGTGTGTGTCCCTCCCACCCCCCTCACCCCCCCCCCCCCCCCCCCGTGGCACTTTGAGGCTGCTGTAGCCTGTTGAGCACTCCCACCTCTTTCCTCAGAGATACTGAGGGGCTCACCACGGGAGTAGGGCTGAGGGGGAGTTACCTGAGTTTCCAGTTGGGGAAGTAGGAGTTGCATGCCCAGTGCCCAGACAAGTGGGAAGGACGTCGAAGCCCATTGAGAAAATACCATATCATCGTTCCCCTTGGCATGATCTTTTTTCCCAAGTGCTTTTAAAAGAAAGACCATACTGTAATCTGATTTTAACTATATTCTCTGTCTCACCCCCACCCACCTATATACTTTTTTCTGCTTTGAAATTACAGTAATTAATATTCATTAAATTACTATTTTATAGCCAGGCATGGTGGCACCTGCCTTTAATCCAACACTTGGGAGACAGAGGTAGGAGGATCAGTGTGAGCTCAAGGCCAGCTTGGGACTACATACTGAGCTCCAGGTCAGCCTGGGCTATACTGAGACCCTACCTCAAAAAAACAATGAAAAATTACTATTTTACTTATAGGGAATAACTGAATCATTTAAGTTGCCTATTTCTTGTAGACATTGTCTAATTAAAAAAATAAATTTTGAAGAAAAAGCAATTTTACATGTTAATACTTTCATGTCCCTGACAAATGATTCTATTTAAAATTATGCCTATGGCATAATATATTCATAAATTTATAAATAAAAGGCAATGTTCATAAGATATCTAGATTCCTAACTAACCTTACATTGATAACTGTGAAGCGAGCTGCAAGCAAGACATTTATTTTGTAAAGGATGATAAAACTTTGGATTGTGTCCAAGGCATGGTTGCATTAACATTTTTCTCTTCCTTTTTTTGGAGTGGAAAATATTAGAAGTCTGAGAATAATCATAGCACCCAGGAGTGTAATTCCAGTTCTCATTTATTTAAGTATATTTCTTTCTTTTTTTGGTTTTAGAGGTAGGGTCTCGCTGTAGCTCAGGCTGACCTGGAATTCAGTGTGTTGTCTCAGGGTGGCCTTGAACTCACGGCAATCCTCCTACCTCTGCCTCCCAAGTGCTGGGATTAAAGGTGTGTGCCACCACACCCGGCTTAAGCATATTTCAGTGATACTCAATTTGCTTAAAAATTAGTGACCCAATATGTATAATCTATATATTGTTTTTTTAAAAAAATATTTATTTATTTGAGAGAAAGAGTGGGCACACCAGAGCCTCTAGCCACTGCAAACGAACTCCAGACACATGCGCCCCCTTCTGCATCTGGCTTATGTGGGTCTTGGGGAATCCAGCCGGGTCCTCAGGCTTCACAGACAAACGCCTTAACCACGAAGCTGTTTCATCAGCCCCCCTCCCTTTTTTTTTTTTTTTTTTTTTTTTTTTGTAGAGTCTTGCTGTAGTCCAGGCTGACCTGGAATTCATTATGTAGTCTCAGGGTGGCCTTGAACTTATAGAAGTCCTCCTGCCTCTGTCTCCTCAGTGCTGGGATTAAAGGCATGCATCACCATGCCCAGCTTATATTGGTTTTTTGAAGTGGGGTCTTGCTGTAGCCAAGGCTGACCTGGAATTCACTATGTAGTCTCAGGGTAGCCTTGAACTTATAGAAGTCCTCCTGCCTCTGTCTCCTGAGTGCTGGGATTAAAGGCATGCATCACCATGTCCAGCTTATATTGGTTTTTTGAAGTAGGGTCTTGCTGTAGCCAAGGCTGACCTGGAATTCACTATGTAGTCTCAGGGTGGCCTTGAACTTATGGCAGTCCTCCTACCTCTGCCTCACAAGTGTGGGGATCAAAGGTGTGCGCCACCACCTGTATGCTGCATTTTTTTAATATTTTTATTTATTTGAGAGAGAAAGAGGCAGATAGAATGGGTGCACTAGGGCCCTTAGCTGCTACAAACAAACTCTAGACACATGTGCCACCTTGTGTGTCTGGCTTTATGTGGGACCTGGAGAATTGAACCTGGATCCTTTGGCTTTGCAGTCAAGCACCTTACCTGCTAAGTCATCCCTCCAGCCCTGTAAGCTGTATTTTGAAAGTCTGCAAACTTGTCACATAAGTCTTCATGATCTCTTGGTCAGTGCCTGGAAGATAGTGTAAGTGTTGTGCTTTCCAGTTACCTATGTGAAGGAATGCGGTTCCTCTCTGGTAGTCTTGTCCATCCCTTTCATTCGTGATTTTTTTTTTTTTTTCACTTTGACTCTGGCGCCAGAGCTGTACTCAAACAGGCACTTAGAATTGTGGAGAGTGTCAAGAACGCCAACTATCTTTAGACCTGCTGTGTTCTGAGCAGATGCGATGAGCACTCAAGGACCATGCTCTCTAGGAAGAAGTCATTCGTGGAGTTACACTGCTGACAACACAGGAGTTGAGCAGTTTAACTGGTATCCATGTCTCCAGCACCCACTTTCTCCTTGGAACCTTCCAAATTTAAGTGAATATTGTATTTTACTTGCAACTCTATTGTGACTAAATCACAGATATATTACAATTTTATTTTTGTTTTGGCACAATAAAATTATAATGTAGCCACCCTAGTTCACAAGGGTTGCTTGAGTAGCAGTTAGGAAAGAGCAAGGGCATGGACTGAGAATAATAGTACCATTTACCATCCATTTTGAGAAAACTGCTGAAACCTACTTGTCCCCTGAGCTGTACTTGGAGGAGCCACATGGGGAAGGCCTGGGGCAAGGGACCTCTTCTGCTCTGTGCACGGATTATAGAATATCAAGTTCAGGTTCATGTAGTTAAGCTCAGGCACTTTAAACAGGGTGGGGGAGTGGACCAATCTAAATTTAAACTATGGAATCAACATTTTCTCTAAAAATTGTTCCAGTTTTCAGGAGGCGTGGGTGGGTCCTGTGAATTATGCTGTGACAATGCACATGCTTTCCCACATCCTGCTGATGTCAAAACATTGCCAGTGACGTTCAGTTTGGAGATTTATTTTCAGGCTGCGGAATGGGGTGGGAACTTTTTTTTTTTTTTTTGTCTCATTTAAAGAATTTGGGGGACTTTTAAGCTAACTACTTTTTTTAGTCTGGGAAGATGAAGTGATCAGTGTCTATGTGAACACTCAGGGTGTTTAAGCAATATATAATGTCTGCAATGGGAAGAAGTTAATTGTAATTCAAAAGTGATTAACATTTAGATATGCCCTTTAATCCTCAAACAACAATAAATGAGGTTGTCTTGTTATCACCATGTGATAGAAGAGGAAATTGATATTTGAGTTAGTGACTTCCCCAAGATACTCCCTTAGCTCAGCACTGTGAAGCCCAGAACTTTGAACTCAGGTCTGTCTAATTCAGCATGTAAACTCCTAGGGACTAGACTAAACTCTAGGCTTTAATGTAAAGGTGGTAGGTGAGGGGAGAGGCTGCGAACAGGGAATTTGGCATCACAGTTCTCATTTGCTCCAGATGGAGGTTGCCTTGGCAAGGCCATTCAAGGCCTGTCATAACATTCCCATTGCTTCATGCCCTTGGGTGGAGGTGGTTGTCTTGAGTGATGGTGGCAACATTAGCAGTTGGTCCTTTGCTTATGTGGCATGCACTAGGACCTCACAGAGTGCAGAGCTTACAGTCTCCCCTTCTGTTCCATAGGTTGGACGTGATAAATATGAGCCTGCAGCTGTTTCCGAGCATGGCAACAAAAAGGGCAAAAAGGCTAAGAAAGAAAGGGATATGGATGAGCTCAAGAAGGAAGTTTCTATGGTAAGTGTTGGGAAGAAGGTGGCTCTTTGTAATTTTTCCTAAAGTCTAATTGCATCTTGCATCTTTGAGTGTATGCTCTTGCACTCTGTCCATCCACCAGACAATTGGTTTCCTTTAAAAGTGATCATAACATTGTATAGTCATTACCTACTTGTAGAGTTTGTGCTGAAAATTAGTTCTAAGGAGGTTTCCACACTTACCCTATCTGAAGCCGACCTGGGCAAACAAGGCCTTCCTGATCTCCAAGAGCTGCTTCGTTTCTCTGCTGATAGTGGTTCCCTGTCACCCAACGTTGGCCAGACCTAATGAAGCTCTGGTGAGAACCAGCTGCTGATGGGCTGCTTAACCAATGGGCAGTACTGGGAATTACTAAATGGAAATGGTTCAGTGGTTAAAAGCACTTGTCTGCAAAGCCTGTCAGCCTGGGTTTGATTCCCCAGCACCATGTAAAACCACATGCAAAGCAGAATGACACATGTGTGGCATGTGACCCCCTCCACACACACAAATAAGTTAATAATAATTAAAAAAAAAAAAAAACATTGAGCTTGAGCTGGAGAGATGGCTTAGCAGTTAAGGCACTTGCCTGCAAAGCCTGACTGCCTGGGTTTGATTCCCCAGGACCCACGTAAAACCAGATGCACAAAGTAGCATATGCATCTGGAGTTCGTTTGCAATGTCTAAAGGCTCTGGCATACCCATTGTCTGTCTCTCTTCTATCTCTCTCTGCTTGCAAATAAATAAATAATATTTTAAAAATTGATCTTAATAGGAATGAGAAATAAGGCCTTTTTAAAAATCAGTTTTATGCTACACTGCTTTAATTCTTCTTTTTTTTTTTTTTCCTTCAGGATGACCATAAACTTAGCCTTGATGAACTTCATCGCAAATATGGAACAGACTTGAGCCGAGTATGTTCTCGTTTGAAACCATTTGTGCAAAATGCTATGTTTCCCTGTTCCATCTCATTCCCTGTCACAAGTATGACCTTGGGGACCTTAAGAGTAGTATAGTGACAGCTGTCATCTGAGCATCTGCTCCTGTGATGTGCACTGAGCTGAGATTCCATGCCGCCGTTTCGCTTTCCCTGAAGCTCCGTGAGCAGACAGCCATTTCCTTGCTCCGCAGTGGTGAGAACCAGTGAGTGGAAGCAGCAGGACTCCCAGCCGGGCTTAGCCCCACACCTGATTACACAGCTTTCCTTCATTCTGCATGCGTGAAGTTGTGTTACATTCACATTGTTGAACCTTTAACAGTTCACATAACAATGTTGTACAAAATTCAAAGAACCTTTCAATGAAAAATACATTCCCAAGGCTGGAGAGATGGCTCATCAGCTAAGGCATTTGCCTACAAAGGCTGACAACCGAAGTTTGATACCCCAGTACCCATGTAAAGCCAGATGCACAAAGTGATGCATGTCTGGAGTTCATTTGCAAGGGCTAGAGGCCCTGATGCACCCATTATCTATCTATCTCTCTTTCTTGGGTATGTTGGCTCATGCCTTTAATTCCAGCAATTGGGAGTCAGAGGTAGGAAGATTGCTATGAGTTTGAAGCCCCTAGGACTACACAGGGAGGGCTAAGTCAGCCTGGGCCAGAGTGAGACTCTACCTTGAAAACAGACTGTATATGGTGTGTGTGTGTGTGTTTGTTCTGCATCCTTGTTACTTAAATAAGGATTCGGATGCTAAAGTTTCTACCAAGACTATGAACAGTAGTCTGAGGGAAGCTGGTTTTTGCTGTTTGTGGACCATCACCATCCCAATTCTGGGTGCACTTCTTCAGTAGAACACTCAGGGTCCCCAGAACACCTCCCTCTGGCCTCACAGAAAGGCCCTGGCTCTGTTGCTCACTGGGGGCCAAGCCATTTCAGCCCTGCAGTCATTCTCTCCCATTCATATTAGACTCTATGTGTGCTGTCTGAGACCGCTAATTCATATGCTGTGAGTCTATTCCCTTATTTGAAAAATGGGGATAATAGCTTACAAACGACTATCCTAAAGTTAAGCAGGTTGATTAAAGGCCCAAGTCCAGTGCCTGGCTTATAGATAGGGCTCAAGCGTCAGGTCCATGTTTTATTAGCTCGTCAAAGGATAATCCAGCAGGGACTTGAGGCAAAGGAGGCTTCTCAGTCATTCCTTGTTTTTCTTCTTTTTGCTTTGCCCAGTGTTAGAGACAACATGAGCACAAAATACATGTGGACAGACATTTTAGGTAACAATGTGTTGTGTCTCTTTTTGTAGGTAGTGTTCTGCTGACCCAAAAGTAATCTTTCCCGTGAACGTGGAGTCATGTGTCCATGAGTAGTCTTGGCTGAAGCCCGTCAGGACAGGCAGGGTTTCTGTGTGGTGGCCCATCCCAATGAGTACTGTGAAGCGGACAGGTTTCCTGGGAGTTCGCTGAAATAGGCCTGCCTATGAGCCCTTCCCTGCCAGCTCCGTGTTTCTGTTACTATCCCAAGAATAGAGCTCTGTATTGAAAACATGGCTCTTAACCCAGGGAAAGCTTGGATTCCTGCAGAAGACTCTTCCTCCTTTCTTGTTTGTAGGGGTTTTCCCTTCCCTAACAAAATTGATCACAGAAAACTAAAAGCTCATAATATGCCGGATTAATCAATTAATTAGGTGAAAATGTAATTTGGCATGAGTCCCTTGATTCACATCTTTAAAAAATTCCAAGCTGGATTCAAATTTGCCCACAGATCATTTTAAAGAGAGTTTTAATTGGGGTCTTGGAGTGTTCCTAGGTCCTCGAGAAATGTAGGCTGTTTGCACCCTGTGGAAAATCATCCTCCTGGCTTTGCAGCTTAGGTGATGTTTCATCCCTAAATCCCTCAGTGCTGCTTCCTGTCATGGGGAAAGAAAGCCTGGTGTTGTCTGACTCTCACTTTCCTCTCCTCAGGGCTTAACCACTGCTCGGGCAGCTGAGATCCTGGCCCGGGACGGCCCCAACGCCCTCACGCCTCCCCCCACCACTCCTGAGTGGGTCAAATTCTGTCGGCAGCTGTTTGGGGGGTTCTCCATGTTACTGTGGATTGGGGCCATTCTTTGTTTCTTGGCCTATGGCATCCAGGCGGCCACAGAAGAGGAACCTCAGAATGATAATGTGAGTTGTGCAAGTGTCAGTTCGCAGGCACGAGCCTCTCTGTCCTTCCTCCTACCAAGTCTGTTGTCTAGTTGTTTGGTGATTTGAGCACTGGGGGACACTGAGCACTGCTGCCTGCTAGGCCTGTCCAATCTTCTCACATTCACCCCTACACCCCAAATCTGGGTGCTACAAGATGTCCCCCACTGCACACTGGTGGCTACTGTGCACTAGCAGTTCCTCTGTGATCCTGGCCCAGGTCTGGCTGCTACTTATGCATGGTGCAACAGAGCAGGAGACAGATTCATCTAGAATATTTCCAAAGACATCCCCAAGGTTGTGACCTGGGGTCTGTAACTGACCTTCTTGCATAGAGGCTCTAGAAGAAGAAGACATGAGTGCTCTGTGAAGCCTGGATCTCTCCACTAAATAGACTTTTTTTTTTTTTTAATTCAGTCCAAAAGTGCCTGAGTGTTCCTACTGTTCTTGTACAAGTCACGGAGCCTAACTTGTATGTTCCCTTCCAGCTGTACCTTGGTGTGGTGCTGTCAGCTGTCGTCATAATAACTGGTTGTTTCTCCTACTATCAAGAAGCTAAAAGTTCAAAGATCATGGAATCCTTCAAAAACATGGTCCCTCAGGTACCGTTGCTTTATCCTTCCACTTCAGGTGATTGACAGCCAGCCCCTAAAATATAAAGTTAATGTGAAGTTAGCATTTTCCAAGTATTAAGTGATACCGTCTAAACAAATAGCACAGTCCAAGAAGAATAGCTCTTAGGTCACTGCTGGGCAAGGTGTTGTAAAAGTCAGTCAACAGATGAGTAATAAAATCTGTGTCTTGTAGTCAGGTAACTAGGAATCTATAACTTGGTTGTCTTGTTCTGAACGTTACCCTTGGCTTGTAACAGTGTCAACTCTCTCTCCTTTATAAAGCAAGCCCTTGTGATTCGAAATGGTGAGAAATTGAGCATAAATGCAGAAGAAGTCGTGGTTGGGGATCTAGTAGAGGTGAAAGGAGGAGACCGAATCCCCGCTGACCTGAGAATTATCTCTGCGAATGGCTGCAAGGTGGGCTTTCCGTCAGACCAGGCAGCTCTGCTCGAAGTGAAGTGGGGAGCACCGCGCCCCATGATGAGGCTGGGGTAGTCATGGAATGTGTCTTCTTTTCCCCACATACAGGTGGATAACTCCTCGCTCACCGGTGAGTCGGAACCCCAGACAAGGTCTCCAGATTTCACAAATGAGAACCCCCTGGAGACAAGGAACATTGCCTTTTTCTCAACCAACTGTGTTGAAGGTAAATTACTTTAAGGCACTGTTCAGAATGATGTATTTATGATGGGCATTAGCTGGAATGTGGGTGTGGGACAATAGCCACAGCTTTTCTCACTTTTTTGGCTCCATTTCCCACAACTTCTGTCAACATAAAGCAGAGATGGTACACCTGTTGGCAGGGAAGCCCTGTGGCTGTATTTCCTCTTGCCTGTACCCACTCCACTCTTGTGTCCTCAGTACCAAGCCAGTGTGGATGCTTGGGAGCTGCTGTCCTTTGTGAATAGAATAGAAATCCCTGCACCGAAGTCTTTATGCTTTAAAACAAATAGCAAGTTCGATGAAAGAGCTACTCCTTTATAAAGGACAGGAATTTTAAATGTGTGTGTTTTGTCGGGTTTTTTTTTTTTTTTTTTAGTTTTTTGAGGTAGGGTCTTACTCTGGCCCACGCTGACCTGGGATTCACTGTGTAGTCTCAGGGTGGCCTCGAACTCATCGTGATCCTCCTACCTCTGCCTCCCAAGTGCTGTGATTAAAGGTGTGCACCACCATGCCCAGCATTGTTTTGTCCCATTTTGAACTCAAGCTCTAACTGCTCATTGTGTAGATGTGATACCACTGGGTACAATCTCCTCTCCCCTTTCTCCAAGGCACTGCACGAGGCATTGTTGTGTATACTGGGGATCGCACTGTGATGGGAAGAATTGCCACACTCGCATCCGGGCTTGAGGGAGGCCAGACACCCATTGCTGCAGAAATTGAACATTTTATCCAGCTCATCACAGGTGTAGCTGTGTTTCTGGGTGTTTCTTTCTTCATTCTCTCGCTGATCCTCGAGTATACCTGGCTGGAAGCTGTCATCTTCCTCATCGGCATCATTGTTGCCAACGTGCCAGAAGGTTTACTGGCCACTGTCACGGTAAGAGACCTGGGGATGGTAGTGGTCACCATCACGTAGATCAGCTTGCATGGATGTAAGACTCATCACTGGCCTCTTCTAAGGAACTTCTGGCTTATATCTTACTGCTTCACTTAGGCTTGTACAGATTTCCTTCAGTACTGCATCACATGGTAAGCCCTGATGACGAGAAAAGCTCAGCTTCTATTTTCTTACTCAGAAACTCTAAAACATGCTTGGGAAAAAAAAAATGGTCACATGATCCACATGAAGGAACCAAAACCAAAAACAGTGGTGGGGAATCGAGATAAGTAGTCTAGGAAATAAAAAGTGATAAATTCTAGCCATTACTATTTTTCTTAATATATTGCTTTTAGGGAGTGGGGAAACCCACATATGTTACCATTATAACTGGGAAATTTTGGAGAAATTTTAATTTTAGCCAGATTTCTTTCATGTGGGGATGGAGCAGTTGTTTATAGAATTCCAACCTAGTTCAGTGAAGTCATCTTTTGCCCACCATCTTTATAGGTCTGCCTGACACTTACTGCCAAGCGCATGGCAAGGAAGAACTGCCTGGTGAAGAACTTAGAAGCTGTGGAGACCTTGGGGTCCACATCTACCATCTGCTCAGATAAAACTGGAACTCTAACTCAGAACCGGATGACAGTGGCCCACATGTGGTTTGATAATCAAATCCATGAAGCTGATACAACAGAGAACCAGAGCGGTAAGGCCGGGGCCTGCCTCAGGCTGTAGCGCTGTTCACATTGCTGGCGTTGTTTACACGAAGCTCGTGTGTATTGTTGGGTAGATACTTTTCCTTCTGTATGTCAGTAGAAAAAATAATTTGCCCTGCTTATGTGACTGAAAAATGACTGAAACCTACTGTTTTATTACTTCAGAAGCGAGTGTAGCAGTTAAGATTTTTATAGGGCATACTCAGTAGGAGAACCAAGCATATGACAAAGCATTTAAACTAAGTCAGTTTCTTGTCATGTTTTCTTGCCTCTGTCAGGTGTCTCCTTTGACAAGACTTCAGCCACTTGGCTCGCTCTGTCCAGAATTGCAGGTCTTTGTAACAGGGCGGTGTTTCAGGCTAACCAGGAAAACCTACCTATTTTAAAGGTATGCCCCAGGAGTGTGGTGGCTATAAGGATGCTTTGGGGGGAGGGGGGTTCACTACACAAGAACTGTCATCATTTCATTTAAACAGTACCTTGCTTCTCTCTGTTGTGAATTTCTTTGCAGAATGCTGGCTGGTGGTGTGACCCTTGACCCTGTAGCACTCATCATGTTCCCTAATAGCTCTGAAATACCTTTGCTGTCCATAATCTGTATTGGGTTGTTAAAAAAGGAAGATAAAGTTAAAATGAGATGCATGGGATGGAGGAAAGGGGAAAGGCAGTTTTTCTTGTCCGGTGAAAAACTTATTCCTGTTCACACTAAGTGGACAGTGAGGGCTGCTTTAGTGACTAATTATATTCGCATATTAGGACACACTAGATTTCAGTAAATCCCTTAAGCCATTTATGTTCTTAAAATAGCATAGCTATTTATCTTATCATTTGTTCTTAGCTTGTTTACTAATGATGTAAAAATAAGATCAAGGCACGTAATCTCGGCCCAAGGAGCACTCGTGCAGTTTGACATGCTGGGATTTAGCTGTTCTGCTCAAGTGACTGTGCATTCCCAGGGTGTGAGTTTCTGAGGACCTGTGGGGAACAAAGAGCTCTGCAAGGCCCCGAGTGTCCTGTGACACTGGCTGCCTACAGCAGCTCCCTGGACAGACCCAGTTGCCAAAACCAGTATGACTTAGATGGCTCGGCCTCTGTTGTGAATATGGGGCTTGTGTATTTGAAGACAGCTCACTTGGCTCTTGGCTGGTGCTGGTGGTGATGTTGCTCTTGGGGGTAAAACTAGAGAAGTAGAGACCTACTTCATGTTGTGCCATACCTCAAAGTGGAAATTTTCTAGTTTTCAAGTCTTGGGAACCACAAGTCTCAAGTCTTTCCTGACTGAAAGACTGAGAAAGGATTAGCAAGTGATGTGTTCAAAGTATTCAGGGAGTTGAACCATGTCAGTGGCGTGATTACGCCCCTCCCCGACAACAAGATAATAGTTGGTTTCTCTTAAAGGTGATTCCTACAAAACAGCCACCTTTTTATACAGGACTGCTGCCCATCTGGGTGCAAAGTTATAAAATGTGTACCTATATGAAAGTTGTTTACAACTAGAAATGTCTTTAGATAGTCACAACATATGTGTGTCATCCCAAGTACGTGTATCACATAAAGCATGCATATACGTATTTCCTGACGGGGACAGTAACTGAAGAGCTGGCTGACTATAACACTGCCAGCTGAGAACAGCTTTCACTCGGCACATACACTTCAAGCACAGGTGATTCTGCACAATTAAATTATGTTTAGAACATAGAGTCCTTTACTTGGCCCTTAACATAGTTTGTGCCTCGTTCTGAAACCTAAGCCACTTTTTAAATTCTACAGCACTGAATGAGCACTAGGAATATTTACATTCTTGTTTGGTCTTTGAGCTTCATAACCAGAATGTTCGGTTGGGAATAGTATTGACTTTGAGACTTTTCAGCAGGCAGGGGAAGGTAAAACTAGGTTGGGAGGGAATATGTTGGCACTTCAGGTACCGTTTCACTAGAAGCTGAGTTGGGAAAGGAAGGAAGCTGGAGTTGAGTCTAAGGCACTGTGAATAGCAGTAGTCTGGGCCTGTCACTCCCAATAATGCCTCTCGTTGCCTGTGGTCTCCCACCATTGATAAGACTGAAGTATACCCAGAGTTATTTTTCCTGTTTCTCAATAGTGCCTGTGTGAGGCCTTTTCAGGTCTTTAACAAATGATGTCTCTGTCCCCAGAGGGCAGTTGCAGGAGATGCCTCTGAGTCTGCACTCTTGAAGTGTATCGAGGTCTGCTGTGGGTCTGTGAAGGAGATGAGGGAGAGATACACCAAGATTGTGGAGATTCCCTTCAACTCCACCAACAAGTACCAGGTGGGACATCATGCAGTGGGTAGGGGGCACTGAAGATCAGCTAGAAGAAATTATCTCCACTTGGTTTTATAAGGTTTAACTTTAAACTACATACAGAAAGTGTCCATTTATTTAAATATCAGTAAGATAAACAGGAACCTGTCCCAGAATATTGTTGGGACCTTTTGCATACACAGTTTGGGGTTGGGGAAGAAGGAAGGTTGCATGTACACAAATGTGTACCAACCCCTTGGCTCCGCTGCTCTCTTCAGGAGGGTTTTCCATGTGAACACGTGTACATAAGACTGAAGAGCTCACAGGCAAACTTATGAATATAGTCTAGTGCCTATTTTTTCTCTGTAGCATTCAGTATATACCACCAGGTGTGAGATACTTCAGGGTTCAGAAAGGCAAGCTCTTATTTTATTACAAATGCTAGTTAGGAACTTGTACATGAGGCCAACCAACGTTTCCATATGAATGCTGTTCACAGCTGTCCATTCACAAGAACCTGAATACAAATGAGTCTCGACACCTGCTGGTGATGAAGGGCGCTCCAGAAAGGATTCTGGACCGTTGCAGCTCTATCCTCCTCCATGGCAAGGAGCAGCCCCTGGATGACGAGCTGAAAGACGCCTTTCAGAATGCCTACCTGGAGCTGGGAGGCCTTGGCGAGCGTGTGCTAGGTATGCTGCCAGCAGCCGGGCACTGCTGTGCCATAGACAGCTACAGTCCATTATGTTGACCTTAACTTCCGGGTTCCTCCTCTAGCGCTTTGCAGGGCTATCTGCTTATTTCCCTCCCGTTGTTTAAAACAGTGCTAGAAAATGATTGGAATATTGGGCTCCGGGAAATAGTCTTGCTGATATACTTCTGAACTGGACTTAGAACTGTGGCCACATGCTGCTCAGTTCTGTTTTTTCAAAAGAGAGAGAGCAAAAAGGAGCTTTATTATTTTACCTATGCTTAATTAAAACTATTGAATTCTTACTGTACTTGACTTGTACGTGAGGCCTTACCACTCAGTTCATACTAAACCGGCAGCAAACTGGAAGCTAGGATGCTTCTGTCTAATAACCTGACAGCCACTGAGGCTAGTTCAACTTACCCACTGTCTAACATATTTGGGTGAATGGCATTTATGATATTTTGTGGACTGACAGATGCAAATCCATCATTTGATTCTTCCCCTTCTCCTTATCTTAGTAGTATCTGTCTCACCTGCCCAACTGAGGGAGCATGTCTGTCTTCTCGTGTTTCCCTGCCTCTACCATCCCAAACTAGCAGCCGTTGTCTTGAGTCCATACAGCATCTCATCTCCCACTCTATAGACATTGTAATCCTCACAAAGCATTGAATATCTTGAATCTCGTAATGATAATAGTAGATGATAAACCCTTTGGTAGAACATCTGGTCTGCACTCATCCTCAAAGTAGACAGATAACACGAATGCCCACCTTGATGCTCAGTCACATTTGAACAAGTGGACAGAGACGTAGCCCCAGCTTTTCCAGAGAGGTTAGTGAGTCAGGTGATTATTTTGCAGTTTGCCAAACCTAAATAGTTCACCATTTGTGAACAACAACCTGATGTGTTGGTATTAAAGTTAGTGACTGTTCAGTTTTCAGCACATTGACCATTGCTATTCCTTGGTGTAATGCCTGTTAATGGGTTCTGTTCTCCATTTTCCTTTCCATGGCTCTGTCTTGTTCCCAAATGTTAGGAGAGAGAAAAAAAAAAAAAAAAAAAAAAACATTCTGGAGTCCTCCCACCAGGCGTGGGCAGAAGGTCATCGTGTCCTTGTGATGGACAACAGGCTGCGGTGTCCTTCCCTGGAGAGCTTGACGGGCTTCCTGTGCTCCTTACAGGTTTCTGCCACCTCCTTCTGCCAGATGAACAGTTTCCTGAGGGCTTTCAGTTTGACACTGATGAAGTGAATTTCCCTGTGGATAATCTCTGCTTTGTGGGGCTCATCTCCATGATTGACCCTCCACGGGCTGCTGTCCCTGATGCTGTGGGCAAATGTCGAAGCGCTGGAATTAAGGTACTGTCCACACGCCTCCTTGGCTTGGGTGTTGTAAAGGACAGATGGGAGATTAAGGGAGAAATCCTGCTTTTAAATAAAAGAAATGTCAATGAAGCAAAAAGTATAAAAGATGCATATGTTAAACTTGGGAATGAACTGGGCATGGTGGTTCATGCCTGTGAGTTCAAGACCAGCCTGGGCTACAGAGTGAGGTACAGGTCAGCCAGGGCTAACGTGAGACCCTGCTTCAAAAAATAAGGGCTGGAGAGATGGGTTGGTGGTTAAGTGCTTGCCTGTGAAGCCTAAAGACCCTGGTTCAAGGCTCGATTCCCCAGGACCCATGTTAGCCAGATGCACAATGGGGCGCATGCATCTGGAGTTCATTTGCAGTGGCTAGAAGCCTTGGCCCGCCCATTCTCTCTCTGCCTCTTTCTGTCAGTGTCTGTCACTCTCAAATAAATAAGTAAAATGAACAACAAAAAATAAATAAATAAATAAATAAACATGCAAGTGCAGTGCATGGCATCTCTTGTGTGTTTTCATAACTGTTGAGTGACTGGTGCACTGGAGCTGAGTGTCCGGATCCTGATAGTAGCCTGTGCTGGGTTCTTCCTTCCTCATTCTATTTTTTTAAATACTTTTATTTATTTTGCAAACAGAGAGAGAGAGAGAGAGAGAGAGAGAGGGAATGGGCATACCAGGGCCTCTAACCACTGAAAACAAACTCCAGATGCATGAGCCACTTTATGCATCTGGTTTTATGTGGGTACTGGGTAGTCAAACCTGAGTCTTTGCCTTGAAACGTTTGGTAGAAATTACTCTCCCAATACTTTTGTTTTAAAATATATATTTCTGAGTATTAAAAATAGCAACAATTTTGGATTTTTGTTGCCTACTGCTCTTCTCAAATTTGGGCTAGTGAGAGAATGCTGACCAGCAATACGCGGCACTCACCAGTTCCAGAAGCATCAAGGTTTTATATTTTTGCTAGTTATAGTCAACTTGAGGTTTTCTGTGCATCTATGAAAGAGATATGTATGCAGTGTAATATAATCATGTGCAAGCTAACATTTTGATACTGAGTTTTTTCTTTCTGTAACTCTGTTTTTGGCAAGTGGATGCTTATTAGCTTTATATTTGTATTCCGTCTCTAGGAATTATAAGCTGAAGTATCTTTAATACTTTTTTGCCTGCTTATTTTTCAAAGCAATTATCTTGGCAACTTCAGTAACACTTTAATGTTACAGGTCATCATGGTGACAGGAGACCATCCCATCACAGCCAAAGCCATTGCCAAAGGTGTAGGCATCATCTCAGAGGGCAACGAGACTGTTGAAGACATTGCTGCTCGCCTCAACATCCCAGTGAACCAGGTGAATCCCAGGTAAGGCAGGGAAGCTCAAGTCATTGTTGCTTGGCTTGCTGTGAGTGGGAAATGCACCGCGCCACTGGAAAGCAGCCTGTCCCGGCGAGGGTGGAGAGAGAGAGCTGCCATGTCAGCGCCTTGCGCTTGCTGTCGGAAGGGCTTGTTGCCGGGACAGGGGAGAGTGGGGGTGCAGCTTCCCCCCTTCAGAACTGAAAAGTCCTGCATCTGATTGAAGGCTGTTAACCTCGGAACTTTGGTGTCAGTTAACGTGTCCAGACCCACACTAAGACAGTACAGTGAGGAAGGAATGATTGCTTAGATAGTTCTGATCAAAAGCAGGAAAGTGACATTAAATACAATAGATAATAGAAACAAAGGAGTTATGTGTTGTTGGAGCTAGGAAAGAGTTGGGCCTTTGGTTTTTCAAGGTAGGATCTCGCTCTAGCCCAGGCTGACCTGGAAATTCACTACGTAGCCTCAGGGTGGCCTTGAACTCACAGCAGTCCACCTACCTCTGCCTCTTGAGTGCTGGAATTAAAGGCATGTGCCACCACACCCAGCTACTCTGCCAGTTTTTAAAACTTGGTCCCATTATCTCAGTCTACCTGATTGGGTGGGGGAAAGGAAGGAGATAAGCAAGGCTCCCACAGGTGGCTCTGTGAGCTTGAATGAGGTAGTTTGTTTGCAAGTGTTCTGTGACTTAGAAAATACTGAACAGAGAGCAGCTCTTGCAAGATGATGGAAAAGTCGCTTCTGTCTTGGTTCTGTGTATGAAGTGATGGGCAGGCGTCACAATAGTGCAGGATTGGTAACCTTTGTTACTTTCTTGTCCCTCATTCTAGAGATGCCAAGGCCTGTGTCGTTCACGGTAGTGACCTGAAGGACATGACCTCTGAGGAGCTGGATGACATTTTGCGGTACCACACAGAGATTGTGTTTGCCAGGACTTCCCCTCAGCAGAAGCTTATCATCGTGGAGGGTTGCCAGAGGCAGGTCAGTGAGCCACAGGGCCAGGCACATTGGCAGCCTGGTTCCGGTGAAAGCAGAGTAGACCTGGGAGCAGGCTCCCTGTGTCTAAGTGGCGGGAAGCTCCAGGCACAGGAGCTTGACTTGGCCGTTCAGTAGTAATAGGAGCATGTGACACTGGTCTGGAACCTGATATCTGCAGGGGACGTACAGATGGCCGGGAGACGCTTGCTCCCTACTTGAAAAGACTAGTGCTGTTCGCACAGAACTGGAATTTCCCAGAATGCCACTCGCCAAGGACATTCCTTCTAGTAGCCTTGGTTGTGTGGAAAATGTTCCTTGTAGGTTCTTCCTTCTGTCACGTGGGTGGGAGTCTCTGTGAGTCGTGAGTTGAGATGGTGAGAAGAGAGCATGATGTGCCACACATCTCCCTTAATGCCATGTCACATGAAATGGCCTTTATCTTCTTTCTGTTTCTGGGTAGGGTGCTATTGTGGCTGTCACTGGTGATGGTGTCAATGACTCTCCAGCTTTAAAGAAAGCAGACATCGGGGTTGCTATGGGGATTGCTGGCTCAGATGTGTCTAAGCAAGCTGCTGACATGATTCTTCTGGATGACAATTTTGCCTCAATTGTGACTGGAGTAGAGGAAGGTGAGAGCACTTTGAATGTTCACCAGAAATTCATCCTGACACTGCATTTGGCTTGTTTTCTGTGTTTGACATGTTCAGTTTCCAGTCTGCCTGTCTCTTTAAGCTTTACAGTAAAAACATCTTGCTTTTCCAGGACGTTTGATCTTTGATAACTTGAAGAAATCCATTGCTTACACCCTAACCAGTAACATTCCAGAAATCACCCCCTTCCTGATATTTATTATTGCCAACATTCCACTACCGCTGGGTACTGTCACCATCCTCTGCATTGACTTGGGCACTGACATGGTAAGTAAATACTTGGACTCACATCAAGTAGTGGTGACATGTCCACATACACTGGATAGTACTTCTTAGTCCCAGGATCTGTGAGGCTGGTGTAGGATCAGAAATCCTCAGAATAATCGCCATTCTGCTCCAGCCTCAGCATCAAAGACTCTGTTAGCGGTCTTCAGGTCACTCCTCCCCATGAGCATATCAGATAGGAATCTTCCTTTTTGTATATTTATCCTTTAAAAAAATATTGTTTTACAGGTTTAAAAACATTTTTAAGGGAGACAAGACTAGTAATAAAAAGCTCATGATTAATCCATCTTCCTCTTCTGGATTTTTAATAACTCTAAGGCCCTTGTCACCTCCCCCAGGTTCCTGCCATCTCACTGGCCTATGAGCAAGCTGAGAGTGATATCATGAAGAGACAGCCCAGAAACCCCAAAACTGACAAGCTTGTGAACGAGCGGCTAATCAGCATGGCCTATGGGCAGATTGGTGAGCCATATCCCCACATGCAGAGCTGGCTCCTGGGAAGGGTCTGCAGTGACATGTCAGCCATAGAACAGGGTTGGCTTAATATGAGTAAAGCACTAAGTTCAGTCCCTAGTACAACAAAAATGGGCTGTGGAGGAGTATTCTGGCATTTTAAATTCTCTTCCATGGGAAAAATTGTTTTATGTCTGCCTGGTGACTTTCTAATGGAAACAAAAATTTTACCCGAGTGCCGAACGTGACCTCCCTGTGGATCCCAATGGAACACCAGGCATGGTGCATAGGAGCTCTGTTAGTCAGCCTTCCTTCCCCATGGGTGAGCCAGAACACACTTCAGTGTCACTCAGGTTGGGAAGGTTAGGCACTGAAGAAACCCATGAGTTCGGCACTTTGGCCAGCAGGTGTTCTGCCTTGTCTCCCTCAAGGGAACATGATGCCACTGTGACAGCTCCATCTGGAACGTTAGGTCTGTGCACACAAGTGTAGTAGCAAGATTAGTGCGTTATGGACATGACAGCGTTCCCCAGGCAGCTGCTGGCAATAATGCAGCTGGCTGGTGGCCCCTGGCCGCCTCCAGAAGACCTAGTTTCAAGACGACCAGGCAGGGTGCCCTGTAACAGGAGAAAAGGGTTGAGTCTTAAAATGCCACTGTAACTTATAAAATGGCAACGTGTGAAAATTTGGAGAGGTAGAAAAGAAATCACACTTTTTTAAAGTGGGGTAGACAAGCTTGTATCCTGATAGAGGCAGATGAACAAGTGAGAGAAGTGGGTATTTTAAGAGCAAGGCCTCTATCTTCTGCTAACTTTGAGAAGATTGAAAAAGGAGAGAGAACTTCTAGTTCAATGCCTCTTGGGTGCTTGGTCTGTCTCAGCTTAGAAGTGAGTGATGGGCTTCTCTTCCTGCCTTCATCAGCCAGGGGCACAGACAAGCTATCATGGAGGTCAGGTGGAGGTGTGCGCTGGCCTTGTGTGGGGTCGTAGCGTTGAAGTAGTTTCTCCAACTTCTCAGGGATGATCCAGGCTCTGGGGGGCTTCTTCACCTACTTTGTGATTCTGGCGGAGAACGGCTTCCTCCCCATTCACCTGCTGGGCATCCGAGTGGACTGGGAAGACCGCTGGATCAATGACGTGGAAGATAGCTATGGGCAACAGTGGGTGAGTAACTCATCAAACCCTGAAGATCTACTGCTCAGGTGCTGCTGGCCGTGTCGCCGTGGCCTTGCACATGAGCATCCGTGGCCTATGCATTGCTTTGCCTTTCAGACCTACGAGCAGAGGAAGATCGTGGAGTTCACCTGCCACACAGCCTTCTTCGTCAGTATTGTGGTGGTACAGTGGGCCGACTTGGTCATCTGTAAGACCAGGAGGAATTCTGTCTTCCAGCAGGGGATGAAGTAAGTACCGGGGGACACATAAGATCTGGTGATGTTTAAACCTTCACAAGAAGTCCAGCATCTGACACCCTTGGCCAGGTTTCTAGAATCTCTCGTCTTTGGAGCAAATTTAGTGAGCAAAGTCAAATTTTCTATTTCTCCCACTTGACCCCTGAGAGCCAAGTTATAGTGAATACTTCAAGGTATTGGTGATTAGAAGACAAGTCTGTGTTTGCATCTTTTAAGCTTCTGTCTTTTGAATTTTAGGAACAAGATCTTAATATTTGGCCTCTTTGAAGAGACGGCACTTGCTGCTTTCCTGTCCTACTGCCCTGGTATGGGTGTTGCCCTTAGGATGTATCCTCTCAAGTAAGTTGTGGACGTGGCTTGTGGCTCTTAAGTGGTGTGTATACGAATTCCTATGGATTGGAAGGTAGGGAAACCAGACTTGCCAGAAAATCAAACGAGCAGATTCAGATGTGTGTGACCCAAGGTGAGAGCACACGGGCTCTGGTTCCTTGCAGTTGCTCAACTGCAAACTGTTAGGCCCTCAGGTCCTCAACACAGTGCAGCTGTCCTTAGAGGCCACCTGGACCTGTTCTGGTTTTTAGGTACCCAGACCCAAATCCTGATTTGCTTTCCCTAGTTATGGTTCCTCTCCACATGTCTGGGCTCTGCAGGCAGCTGCAGGAGGAGATCTGGGGCCCCTTTTACTTCACAGTCACAGTCAGTTTGGGTAAAGCCAAGCAGAGGAAGGATTACTAAGCCTTTGGCCAGAACCAGACCAGCCTTAGCACAGTGAAAGATTTTGTTTCTGATAAACGAGTTTTCACACACACAGGATTCACCATAAACTCTGGCAGCTCTTGCAGACCTTTGAGTCCATGTGCTGGGGTCTGGAAACTAACTGGCTGAGGTTGAATGCACAGCTTGATTAGATGCGCTAAGCTGTAGAAGCAAGGCCCACGTGACACAGGTTTCTTTGAGAAGGCATCTGGTTTTTATTGTCATGCTCTTGAACCCAATATCTTAACCTGACAGGTTTTACCTAATTTGGAAAGTGGCTCAGGTCCTCTGGTGGCTGGCTCAGATGAGGTCACCACTTCACTGCTGTGGAGATGGCATAGGAGGAGGAGGAGGGCTGTGTGTTCACCCGGGAGCTGGTAGTCAGAGTAGCCTGCAGGAGGACACTGGAGTTTGTTTCCCTGCTGGGGAAGGTCCCATAAGCCTTTGTCATCTGTTAGAGCCCTATTTCATTTATTCTTCAGGCCAGAGACTCACAACACAGCTGGTTGTCCCAAGTTCCATTGCCAGAGCGCACGTTTAGGGATGAATGAACTGGCTTGGCTCACACCACCAGGTCTTTGACTAGAGATGCCAAGGCACTCACCCCGAAGTTCTTTAAGCACTTGAGGAAGAGAAGCAAGGAAATGGTCCATTGCTCTGGCTCTGTCAGCAGGCTCACTCTCTAAAGTGATTCTTAGGAAGGCCCAGCTGAGGGCCAGCAGGCTTTCTCTGTAAAGTGCAGGCTGGTTTCTTGAGCACGAGGCAGCTGTCTGCCTGTCTCTGAGGCATTTGTAACTGACTCAGTTGTCTGCAGCTCTCGTCAGCTGACTGTGTAATCACTGCAGAGATGAGCACGTGTTTGCCTTAGAGTTGTGTTTGTGAGTCTAAATTGATACTGTGTCTATTTGCAGACCTACCTGGTGGTTTTGTGCCTTCCCCTACTCCCTCCTCATCTTCGTGTATGATGAAGTCCGGAAACTCATCATTAGGCGACGCCCAGGCGGTAAATTTGGCATTTTAACTTTTGGTGGAGGGTGGGATAGGGGTTCTCTGGCTTTCGTTAGGTTTTCCCTGATGGGTCTGGGCTCCCTCGGTCCTCCCCACATAGAATTCAGCTGAGTACACCTGAGGCTTCTTACTAGGCTTGGGTTGTAGCACTCCACTCCTGGTTTTCATCCTAGACCCTGGAGGCAGCACGTGAGGTCTCACTTTGTCATTTTTGTCTCTGCCACATGCAGGCTGGGTGGAAAAAGAAACCTACTACTAGTCCCCGTCCTGCATGCCGTGGAGCACCATGCCACACACTGCACCCTCCCCACCCCTTGTGTACTTCAGTCTTGGAGCTCGGAACTCCACCCTGGTAGGAAAGCACCGAAGCATGTGGGAGCCAGCTGTCCTGGAATGAGCATGTAGCTGTAATGGGGGGCGGGGGGAGGGCTGCCTGGAAACACCGTCTGTGGGAGCGAAACGACAGTGGGGAAGGTTTATATGTGCCTTTTTGTTTTTGTAAAAAAGGAAAACCTGGAAGGACTGAAAAGAATACATTTTATATCTGGATTTTTACAATAAAGATGGCTATTATAATGGACTTTGTGTCCTTGTCACTTCTTGGGTACAGTGGCTGTACATGATGAGTCCTGGGTTCCCAGACCAGCAGCTCAGCAGCATCCCCTGGGGCTTGTTAGGAAGGCCAGCTCCGTCCCTCCAGGTCTGTCAGCAGCGCACTTAATAAGCTCCCCAGGTGACGGACTCAGATTCCTGTTTGAGAACTAGGGAGCCAAGAGGAAATTAGTCTGCTCTCCGAGTACAGGAGCTCCCCTCAGGGCCTGTGCTGTGCTCTGCCTGCTCTTGGCTTGGTGAGGAAACTCACCTGAGGGATTTCCAGACCTGGATTAGCCCAGGCCGGTGCACGCACAGTCCCTCGGGCCTTCCTGCCTGCTCACCTTATTTCAACACAGCCTCACGTTCCTCAGACAGGGCTGGTCTAGGAGCAGGAGCCCATGTACAAGCCTGCCTGGCTTGTGTGGTTAAGTGCTTGCCTCCGTGGAACTCCTTCCTGAACACCCAAAACCACTTCAGGAGGTGATGCTGTGCCAGAAGATCTTGAGAGAAGGACCTGCTGCCTTCAGAGGCCCTTCCGTATGAAGCAGAGCTATTAACTGCCTGCCCTTCTGGCCATGATTGCAGCTGTCACCCTCAAGCAAGTGGCAGTGCTTACCTCTGGCACCAAACGGTGATTGCCGAATAATCACTGTTTTTTCTGAGAAGCTTAATTCATTCCTCATGCTTACATGCCACTCTGAAGTGGGGTGGGGGGGCACTCTAGTGCTCTTTGCTATTGCCAAAACTACAGGACCTGGGAGGGGACGGGTACTCTCCTCTGATCCACACTTGTCCCAGTGACCCTTATGTCTGTCTTCCTGCACCTCTGGAAAGTTAACCATCATTATGGCGATAAAGGTTACAGGTGTGCCTGGATTTAAGGATTTGAATCAGCCTGAAGGATGCAGAGTGCGGCCATCCAGGGGCCTCTGTGCTGTTCAAAACATCTGGTGTGGGAAATACCCTAGAGAGAGAGAGGGGCTTCTGAGTTTCCACCCCCTCTCCCCACAGGACTTTTCTGCTCTTATCTATTTGATATTTGTCATTGAATAAAAATGTAGCCAAATGTTTGATCGACAGTCATCTCCTCTTCAGGGAAAGCTGATGCCAGAATCAAGCCTCTTAGTGGCTGGAGCGTCCCAAGCTTTCTACATGAAGGAGGCAGGCTCTGTGTGCTAAAGCTCAAACTCCAGTCAGCCATGCCTGGTCACTGGAATCACTCCAGAACACGGGAACCTGAGGACGACCTCAGTGACAGGGCCCATCATCAGCCCCTATACGTGTGCATTTGTGCCTGTCCTAGCTGCCTTTCTAAATGTCCTCCATGGCTGTTGACCACATGTCTGTTGCCATATCGATCCTCTCAGCATTTAAATGGGAGTCATCCACTGGCTACATCCTCCACCACCACCACCCAACTCTCATTCATGGACACACAACAAACTCCTGGGAAATGCCCACTTCTGTCTGCTTGCTCACCTCCCAGTTGGACACCTCCTTCCTCCATCTCCTGTTAGCACCTGCCTGTCCACAGAAATGATCTAGTTGAGGTCTTCAAGACTGACGACAACCATGGGCACTTGTTCCATCTGACAAGCCTCTCCTGAAATGACTTCTTGGGCCCCGTCACCATCTCTCCACCCACTCAGTTTCCTCAGGAAGGTCTTCGCAACCTTCTCTCCACCTGCTCCCCATTCCTCAGAGATGATGTCCACCATGGTCTGGACCTCTCTCCTAAGCCCCAGAACCATAAATCCAGCTGCATCCTGGACCTTTTTCGGGGAGGGGGGGTTCGAGGTAGGGTCTCACTCTATCTCAGGCTGACCTGGAATTCACTATGTAGTCTCAGGGTGGCCTTGAACTCACGGTGATCCTCCTACCTCTGCCTCCCATGTGCTGGAATTAAAGGCATGCGCCACCACGCCCAGCCATCCTGGACATTTTTGTGTGTGTTCTGGAAGAACACAGCACACCTGAGAATCCCAAATGCTAAACCTGTTTGACAGCCTGCCAAAAACTGAGTGTAAGCAATAATGGTATGCCCAAGCTATAGAGACCTCCCTTGCTACGACCCTTCAATAACTAATTCTAGCAAGATGGCTGAGGAGACGGGCTTTTTTCCCAATAGCCCAGATGCAGGGAAGTCCATATGTTGAGTGAATGAATCCTCATTAGTAAATTTCAAGAGTTGTTTTTTTTGGTTTTTGTTTTTCTTTTTCGTTTGTTTTACTTTTGTTTTCAGGGGCAGGAGGAGCTAGTGCATATACAGCCTGGATGTTACAGAGGAGGACCATGCCAGCAAAGTTAACAGGTAAAAACAATGTGATGCAGAGACACCAAGGGCGACACTGGTCCCTGGACTTGTCTCTGCTCCAGGGCACTGCTGTCTTGACCTCTTGTAATCATATAAGAAGCCCTCTCCACTCACAACTGTGTTAGAAGGGCATATGAGATAGCAGACTAGTGCCCAATACCCAGTCCTAACTGTAGTTCTAATAGTCACCAACTCATACTTTACCAGCTAGCCTGTGAGGTTAGGGAACCTGTCTTCTGCTTTATCCCTAGGGCTCAGCTCAGTCCATCAAAGAAAATGTCACACACAGCACAGTGGATACAAAGACCTAAAGGGCCCTGTCGGCAGCACCATGAGTTCAGAAGGGACTGCAGAGCTAGGGGGAGAAAGGCTGATACCACACTTGCCCTATGCCACTCAGAATGTCACCCTGAAGTGCAAACCCAAGTACAGATGTTGCAGCAGCCACTGGGACAGAGCTTCCTGTTGGGCTCAGGCTGCCCGCCCCACCAGCACACTGGGGTTTTGAGTGATAAGTGCTAAGTTTCTGGCTCACACCTCCCCTCCCCTAGGCACCTGGAGGGAGAGGCATCTCTGGACAGGGAAGCTGGCTTCTTAGCTTTCCACAGGGCAAGTCACTGGCTCCTCAAACCTGTCTTTCTCCCTATAGTGAGGACAACCACCCATGCCTTCCCCATGAAGATACTGTGACAATTAAAGAGTAATTCAAAAGGGACTTGGCAAGTGTCCAGTCTCACATAAGTTAGATAAAAGTCTCATCCCTAAATACAAACCCAGAGGGCACAGTTTGGCGTTCTGATGTAATGGAAGTCAACACTTATGTATAGCAATTACCTTGGCTAGGCAGAATTCTGAACCATGCACAAGACTCAGAGAAGTGAAGCCACCTCCCTAAGGTCCATACAGCTACTAAGTGGCAGAGGTGGGAAGGCCCGTCTTGAAACCACACAGTGAGCTTGGTGCCTGGGATCCTAGTGCATTGTACCTGGCGTATCTGCCTGCTAAGAGAGGTGTTGCTATGCAACAGAGAGCCCGGACTGGAGGAAAGGAGCAGAGAAGGGCAGGGTTTTGTGAAAAACAAAGAGCAGGAAGGTTAGAGCTGGTGTTAAAACTTAAGATCATGGAAGGTTTGTTGGAAATTAAGCACACGATGTTGAACAGTTACTCAAATGAATTTGCCCCCAGGAGCTGCTCGGTGATCAGGCTGTAACTTGTGTAATCCAGAGCAAGAAGGCAGGCTGCTTAATCCCAAGCAGCCCAGCCTGCCTGTTCCATCGGGCTCAGGGGCAATTGGCTTCTCTGGCCAGGACTTCTGGTGGAAGAGGCAGGTTCCCAGCCTCCTACAAACTGTGCAACAGCCCGAGATTTTTTTTTTTTTTTTGGACGGGGGCTGGGGGGGTTGTTATTTAACACTTTCCTTCCCAGACTGGCCTATAAAAAGCAGAGGTCCCTTTTCCCTCTCCCTTGTCATGTTTGTGCTCTGAGTAAGGTTAATTTGTATAGAGAGGAAAGCAGAACTGTGTAAGAAGGCTGTCCAGTGATATGAAGAATCCTTTAGTGGTATGAATAGTTGCTCCATTTAAAATTGGCTGCAAGTTTAAAGTCTTTCCTAAAGTGACAGACATAAGAGTATGAATGCCAATATCACCCTGGAAAGGTACTCTCCCCCTTCAGTAGGGTAACCGTCACCTTGGAAAGGTACTCTCCCCCTTCAGTAGGGTAACTGTCACCCTGCAAAGGTACTCCCCTTCTTCAGTAGGGAAACTGTCACACTGGAAAGGTACTCTCCCCTCACTGTAGTAAGATCATCTCTCCACCAAAATAGACAAAATGTCTACAGCCATGTCTTTTACCACACATGCATTTACAGCCTGTAGGTCACTGGCTCAGGTCCTATATATATCACTGGTGACAATGGGGGAGGAACCAACATTATCTGAACATGCTCTACTGCCAACAGCACTCTTTGGCACTTTGTAGTTATTTCATTGAATCCTATGAAGTTGGTCCCCATAGAGAATATTCCCTCTGCATAGAGGATAAATTGAGGTCCAGAGAGTTTAGTAATTTGTAGAGTGGTTGAGAAAGTGTTTGAGCACTGATCTGTAAGCCTTGGTCTTTCCATAGTGCCATTAGTAATTTGACAATAATATTCTCACTCTAAAACTGAAGTTTCCCATATACTAATGTATCTACCTAGATATGCTTATTCCAAAATAACACTTCTGAGGCCCTAGGTTCAGTCCCCAGTAACACCAAAAGAATAAAAAAATAATTTGGGGGCTGAGAGATGGCTCAAGGGTTAAAAGCATTTGCTTAAAAAGCTGACTGGGGACTGGAGAGATAGCTTAGCAGTTAAGGCACTTACCTGCAAAGCCTAGGGATCCATGTTCAACTCTCCCAGTTCCCACATAGGCCAGACACACAAGGTGACGCAAGTGCAAGGTCGCATATGTACACAAGATGGCACATGCTTGTGGAGTTTGATTGCAGTGGCTGGAGGCCCTGGCATGCCAATTCTTGCCCCCCCCCCCCTTTCATAAAAAAATAAAAGCCAACTGGCTTGGGTTCAATTCCCAAGTACTCCCAGACAAAGTGGTACATGTGTCAAGTTCATTTTGCAGCAGTAGGACTTAGTGTGCTCATATTCTAACTCTAGCCCACTCTCCTCCCAGATAAATGAATAGATAATAAATAAACAAAATAGCAACTCACTGGTTGTTTAGTAAACAATCCACATCCCATTACTTTTAGCATCCATCTGGATCACATTTCTCAACCTTGTAAAGGTTCAGTCATATGACTATTCTAGACACTGTAATGTGAGATGGCCTGCTATATGCATCACTTCCATGTCCATCATATAGGCCCTTACACAAAAAGTTACTCTCTTCCTATATGTTGTGATTCATCTTTTCACATTTATATGACAGAATACCTGACATATGCAACTTAAAAGAATAAAGATTCATTTTGGCTCACAATTTCAGAGGTTTCCATTCACAGGCAGTTGTCTCCACTGCTGTGGGTCTAAGGCCAGAGTGAATAAACTGATGGTGGGGAGCATGTGGTAGAACCAAGGAAACAGAGAATATCCAAGGAAGTGGCCCAAGGCAAGAAGCAGCCTCTTAGTGCCCTATTCCTTCAAATAGGCCCCACCTCCGGAAGTTTCTACCACTTCCCCAGAAATCCACCATATTATTAATGCACTTATGAAGACAGAGCCCTCATGGTCCAATCTTTCCACTGGATGGTGAAAGAAAGTGTGAGGTTTTTATCATGGATTCTCAAATTGGAGTCCAGGCATCAGAACCTATTAAAACTCCCAGACGACTCCATCTAGTGTGAGGCCAGGGTCAAGAACCATCACTTCAGGGAATGATTCTCAAAATTTCACACAGTCTTGCAATATCAGCAACACTTGGAAACTTGATAAAAATACATGATCCCAGTCAGTCACAGGGGTACAGAAGCTATAATCCTAGTACTCTAGAGGTTGAAGAAGGAGGCTTCATAGCAAGTTCTACACTCAGCCTGAGGTATATACTGAGTTCCTTTTTCAGAAAGGAAGATAAAAAAAAAGAATAAAGGAGGTAAGGAATGTAGGCTGAGGGGCTCTGAGGAGTTCTATTTTCAGCAATGGAGTGATGTTGAAGCTCAGTGAAGCCCAAGAATCATGCCCTGGAGAAAGGTAAGGCTCAAGACAGCAGGAACCTGGGTCTGAGTCGCTGCTCTGAGGAGGCCATGTAGGAGAGTCATAATAGGAATATTCATGTTGGACAGGTAAAGAGTCAACTTTGATTGTGTTCTACCCTTGACTCAGGAGATAAAGCATTTGTGAGGCTAAAGGGAGCATGTGGAAGGGAAGGCAGAGGCTAAATGGTGTGCAGGAGCTCACTTGTGTCAGTATTTGTATTTGTTTCAGCTTTTGGAATTTTACAAGTCAGCAAACTTCACCTGGGTAACAGAATTAGCCAAGGTTGGAGTAGTTACACCATGGAAATTGTCAAACACTACAAACCAGGCCAAAAAAAAAAAAAAGAGTGGGTTTTCCCAGAGAGTGGCTATTAAACATTAACCAGCATACACTGGGACCAAGCATCAAAAAGTAAAAAGGCAGTATGGTGTGATGGCTCTGGAGTGTAACAAACCAGCCAAGGAAATGCCATTACATGATATTTCCCAGGCCCAGCCAGTGCGTAGGCATTTTCCCACAACCTCCTAGGTGTGCCAAGTCCTGCGACTCAGAGCCTGTGGGGCTGAGAGAGGGGCACTCTAGGAAACAGTGGCTTAGGGCAAGATTCTTCAGCCTTGGCCTGGCTAACATTTTAGGTGAAGAATGCTTTGTGTGAGCTCTCCTATTATGCATTCTTCTGTGTTTTGCAGCATCTCTCATCTCTACCTGGTAGATAGCATTAGCCACCTGTCTTGGCTTCTTGTGGCTATGATAAATACCAGAGGAAAAAAAAACATTTAACAGGAAGAGGAGGGTTTCCGAGGTTTCAGTCCACAGTGAGTTGGTTCCATTTCCGGCCTGCGATGAGGCCGTCTATCATGGTAGAAGAGTGTGGTGGAGACAGCTGTTCAATTCACCTATCAAGTAGCAGCCCAGAGCCATGGGGCTCTGTCCCTCTTTCCCTGTCATTCCGTCTGGGCCCCCAGTATATACAATGGTACTGCCTACATTCAGAGCAGCTCCCCACCTTACTTAGTCCTCTCCCTAACAGATAACCCCAAAGGTGGGCTTCCCTTATGAACCTCATAATCCAATCAAGTTGATAACATTGATCGGCATACAAGCCTTCTCCATGTGGTGACAATCCAAAGTTGTCTCCAAACATTACCATGTGTAATTGAGAGGAGGGCAAATTCATACTTAATTGAGAACCAGTGATTAAGAACAATTTAAAAAACTAGGGATGAGGCCTGGAGAGTTGGCTTAGTGGTTAAGGTACTTGCCTGTGAAGCCTAGGGACCCAGGTTTGATTCCCCAGTATCCACATAAGCCAGACGCACAAGGTGCCACATGCATCTGGAGTTCATTTGCAGTGGCTAGTGGCCCCGGCATACCCATTTGTTTTCTCTATCTTCCTTTTTTCTCATAGGTAAATAAATAAAATATATTTTCAAAAAAAACTGGGAATGGGTTAGGAATGATGGGACATGTCTTTGATCCCAGCTCTGAAGAGAAAGATAGGAGGACTACCATGAGTTCCAGGTCAGCTTGGGCTAGAGTGAGACCCTTCCTTTTAAAAACCAAAAACCAAGACACTGGGGATGGTAGTACATGACTGTAATCCTGGCACATAGGACATAAAGTCAAGAGAATCAAGAGTGCAGCTATATTTCAAATTTGAGGCCACCCTGAGCTACAGAAGAGCCTTCCTCAAAACACAAAAAACAACAACAAACAAAAAATAACAAACCAAACCAAAGACCAAGAAGACACCTTCATGCAGGAGCACTGGGCCCAGCCACTGCAGTCCCATAGAGGTGTACAGAGGAGGTTCACTTGCTTCACACTCACCACCCACAGCAGCATCTGTTATTTCTTATCTCTTCCTGTGTTCTTGACGCCTCTAATTACTTTATTCCCTCTCAACCACACAGCCCCAGAGCCTGTACTTGCATCACCATATTCAGCTCTTATTTAGAGTGACTCAGGTAGGGTAGCATCTCTCCTAACCACACCAGACTTCCATCCCTCCTAACCACACCAGACCTCCATCCTTCCTAACCACACCAGACCTCCATCTCTCCTAACCACACCAGACCTCCATCTCTCCTAACCACACCAGACCTCCATCCTTCCTAATCACACCAGACCTCCATCCCTCCTAACCACACCAGACTTCCATCCCTCCTAACCACCCAGACCTCCATCCCCCTAACCACACCAGACCTCCATCCCCCCTAACCACACCAGACCCCCATGCCCCTAAACACACCAGAACTCCATCCCTCCTAACCATACCAGACCTCCATCCCTCCTAACCACACCAGACCTCCATCTCTCCTAACCACACCAGACCTCCACCCCTCCTAATCACACAAGACCTCCATCTTTCCTAACCACACCAGACCTCCATCTCTCCTAACCACACCAGACCTCCATCCCTCCTAACCACACCAGACTTCCATCCCTCCTAACCACCCAGACCTCCATCTCTCCTAACCACACCAGACCTCCATCCCTCCTAACCACACCCGACCTCCATCCCTCGTAACCACACCAGACCTCCATCCCTCCTAACCACACCAGACTTCTATCCCTCCTAACCACACCAGACCTCCATCTCTCCTAACCACACCAGACCTCCACCCCTCCTAATCACACAAGACCTCCATCTTTCCTAACCACACCAGACCTCCATCCCTCCTAATCACACAAGACCTCCATCTTTCCTAACCACACCAGACCTCCATCCCTCAACACCCCTGACCTCCTTCCCCCCTCAACACCCCTGACCTCCATCCCTCAACACCCCTGACCTCCATCCCTCAACACCCCTGACCTCCATCCCTCAACACCCCTGACCTCCATCTCTCCTAACCACACCAGACCTCCATCTCTCCTAACCACACCAGACTTCCATCCCCCCTCAACACCCCTGACCTCCTTCCCTCAACACCCCTGACCTCCATCCCTCCTCAACACCCCTGACCTCCTTCTCCCTAACCACACCAGACCTCCATCCTTCCTCAACACCTGTGACCTCCAACCTTCCTCATCACCTGTGACCTCCATCCATCCTCAACACTCCTGACCTCCATCCTTCCTCAACACCCGTGACCTCTATCCCTCCTCAACACCTGATGTCCATCCCTCCTTAGCACATATTAGTGAAGTGACTAAGAATACTGATTCGAATGCCATTTGGCTCTCAACTCTGCTGTGATTTAGCAGTGGGACTTTAATTACTTGGCCCTTCTGGTTGATCAAATGGATAAAACACTGTTTCCTACTTTAGAGTATTGTGAGAATAAAATAATACTCAAGTATTGTTTTTGCTAACCAGAGGTTATAGAATGTACCATGTGATGGGCATTGAACCCTAACCTGGAGACACAGTGTTGAGAAAAACACAATGCACAGGTCTAGTCTCTGCTACTCAGTGTGGCACAAAGACAGTGCCATGATCAGGGCACAAGATTACATGTGGTAAGTGTTTAAACAGGAACAAGTTGTTTCCATGGGAGGAGCCAAAGCAAGCCCTGGTGATAGGGAGGGAGCTTCCTGAGAAAACAGGGTGAGGGCTGTGCTGAGCCTCCTGGCAGCATGCAACACTTCTCACCCCTCTGATCTTACCTGGCTCATGTTCTCACCCCTTTTTTTCCCACCATGCACAACTCCCATTCTAGTTAGGTGTGGGGGTGTATGCCTTTAAACCCAACACTCAGGGGCAGAGGTAGGAAGTGAGTTCTGTGAGTTCAAGGCCACCCTGAGACTACATAGTGAATTCCAAGTCAGCCTGAGCTAGAGAAAGACCCTACCTTGGGAAAAAGAAAAAAAAAAAAAAGAGCTCCTATTCCTTTCTTTTGCCTCATAAGCCACCTTTAGGGGCATGGTTATGAATCATGCAGGCCCTCACACACTCTAGGCAAGCACTCCACCTCTGTGCTATACTCCCAGTCCTGACAGGTAACTGCTTAATGTCAACCTTTTAATTACAATGTATTCTTGCATGAATACCATTCTGCATTTCTGTGTGCTTTTAAACTTTTATTATGAAAGATTTCAAAGGAACATAAAAGCACAGATGATAGATAACAAGAGTGCATGTGGCTGCCATCTATGCTGGATGATTGCCAATGTGTTGACAGTTTAGTTTCCTCTATTCTCACCTTTCCAGCCCACTTCCTTCTTTGACGTCATGTCATCTCACCCATAAACACTTTAGTATGCTTCACCAACAAAAAATGACCTCAAAAATCTCGTAACTTTCAACCTGGTAACCTCCAACCAGACACTTCCCCTAATCCTTTCTTTCTTAAAGAACTTTGTTCTTGGGGTTGGGAAGATGGTTCAGTGGTTGAAAACATTTGCTCCACAGGTCTGTCAACCAGAGTTTGGACCTAGAGCACCCATGTAAAGTTGTATGTCAGTGTATGCCTACAGTATCAGGAATGCAGAGTCCAGAGCATCCCGGAGCTCAGTCACCTAATCTGGTCTTCCCAGTGGCCAACAACATGACATCCTGTCATGAACAAGGTAGAAAGAGAGCCAACACCTGGAAATTATCCTCTGACCTCCACACAGGTACCTTGGCATGTGTACAACAGAGACAGACAAAAAAAAAAAAAGAAGAAGAAGAGCTAAATAAACAGAGTTTTAAAAAGGGGGAGCAGAGAAATGGCTTCATGGTTAGGGCGCTTGCCTGTGAAGCCTAAGGACCCAGGTTCGATTCCTCAGGACCCACGTAACCCAGATGCAGAAAGTGGTGCATGTGTCTGGAGTTTGTTTGCAGCGGCTGGAGGCCATGGCACACCCATTCTCTCTGTCTGCCTTTCTCTCTCCCATAAATAAATAAATAAAATATTTTTATAAACCAGTTCTTAAGATTTATCCACATTACTATGGGTACTCCTAATACACTGCTTCCAGTGGCCTGACATAGCACACTACTGTGTGCATCTACAGGTGCCCTATTGAATGCATTCACTATACTTCACCTATCCTTTGTCAAAGTAATGGACACCTAGGTGGTAGGCAACTACACTGGACCAAGAGTAAAAGTTCTATGACATCATATACTTCTTTGAGCTTCTGGTGGGTCCCAGGGTACCTGCATTATAATCTGACCTTGACCTGACTTCCTTCCCCTATGAAGGACAGTATCGTTGGATGCAGTGGTCCACATGCCACTAGCCGTATACAAGACTTCCTATGTCCCCACATCCTTCAACCGTGGAAAACACCCAGTTGTGTCACAGTTGCTGTTGATCTCGTAACTGTAAAGTCTCCTTTAAGTACAAATTTCCTTGGTGAACAACAATAATTTTTAGTATTTTGTCATATGTTACACTTTACACAGTTCAGATGTTTTTTTACCCATTTTGTTATTAGAATAGCTGTCTTTTTCCTATTTGTAGGAAATCTTTGTATATTCTAGAGATTGGTTAGTTTTAGACATTGCAAACAGTTTCAGCCATTTTGTCTCTTGGCCCATGTATAGAACCCTTTTGAGCAGGAATATCCAATTCCAGGGGAACTGTCGGCCCAGTAACACCTACTCATGGAGCTAATAGACTAATATAGCCCTGCCAGTGATGGGGGAGTTAATTGAGTGGTTCCCTCTCTCCTCTGACAGAGAAAAGCTGGCCAGAGGACTTCCAGGGAAGATTTCCTCACTCTTTAGAGACAAAAAAGGAGGGTCCAGTCTGGAACTGGGGAGAAGGCTCGGTGTTAAAGGGTACTTGCTTGCCAAGTTAGCTGGCCAAGGTTCAATTCCCCAATACCCACATAAAGCCAGTTGCACAAAGTGGTGCGTATGTCTGGAGTTCAGTTGCAGCAGTGAGAGGCTCTGGCATCATTCATTCGCATTCTCTCCCCCACCCCCCTGGGTGCTGTCAGGACATGACAAGGAGCTTCTGCAGTCCTTTTACTGAAGATAAAGCCTGCCCAAAGACTTGGCATTCTTGGTGGCATGGTTCAGTCACTGCATCATGTCCCAAAGGTCTAGCCCCTGGATTTCCTTTTAAGTGAGATAATAAATGCCCTTATTGTCTAAACTAGAGTACACCAGGCTTTCTGGTATTTATAGTGAGGAGGACAGAGATAGATACAATCTCTAAGCAAAAGATTTTCAAATATTTTGCTCACAGTCACCAGTGAGAGTTACCTCTTGGGCTGGGAATGTAGTTTAGTGGTAGAGCACATCCCTGGTAGGTGTGAAGCCCTGGATTTAATTCCCAGTACCATAAAAGAAAAAAAAAGGAATTACTTTTTACGTCATAATCCAACATTCACATAACTATGCTTACCTTTATCATGTTGAATGCACCCAGTTACACACCCAATTCACTTTTTTTTTTTTATTCTGGGTATGACCCACTAAATTAATTACACAGATATTAATAGTTCATGACTCACAGTAAAACAAAGCTTTGTGTCTCAGATCCCTGCATTGGGGTTTTAGTGAAGTAAGAGAGTGAGAGAGTGTAACAGGGGAGGGCTTTCTAGGCAAGAACACTGCAGAAGCCTTCAGTGGGTCTGGTCCAATCAGATACCTCCTCCCACAAGGGTGAGCACAGAGTGAGCCCTTGATAAGCTTTTGTGGACTGGCTGTGTGCCCTCCAACAGCTCACCTCCCAGGATCCCTTTCTGCAGTCCTATTCTGGGAGCAGACTTCTCTCTTATCTCACCTTTGCCTGGCCGGGGACATTGTGGGCCCTGAAGCCTGCTAATTAGAGATGGCTGGAAGGATTACTAGGCTCTGCTCTGGCAACCATGCCCAGCTCTAAATTCAATATCCAGTGCTTCACAGGGCAAGGGCTCACCTTGATAAGCCCCCAAGACAAAGCAAGGAGACAGATAGGGCTTGTTCTCAACAGAGCACTCACTCTCTGAATACTGTTTTTGTTTAAGCCCCAAGGCTTGGAACATTCCATGGCCTGGCAAACTAGGTCCCCTCAAGGTCAGTCCCTCCTCAGCATTCCTCATTGGAAACGTCTCCTCATGGCTGGCCCTGCTCCTGCCCCCAGTTTGGGGGCAGTTATATAACTCTTCGGAAGACCTAGAAATGCACGCATATGGTGCCCTCAATTCCCAGCACAGATGGACTGCTTCACGTGTTTAGCTGGTGCTGCAAGACTGGCTTTCACTCACATAGACACACACATGCACACACACACATGGACATATCCCTGACTTGAAACCTCATTTCTGCTACAGTATTTCACGTTTTAGAAGTACAACATCTGGAGCCACAGGGGAAAAAGAGAAAAAAAGCATAGGACATTTTGTCCCAGTCACTTTAAGGAAGAAAAAGTGCATTCCTGAGGACAGGGGACTTGAAAGGCCTGTGAGGCAAGACACAGGAAGCCATCCCCCAGTGGCACTTCAGACAGGGCTCCTTGCATTCCCTGGCTTTGGCAGTCTGGGCAATGTGTTGCTTGCCCTGAATTCTATAACCAGAGCTGGTCAAACATGGTGTGTAGAAGGTGTCAGAATCTATTGTGTAATGAGTAAAAGACCAGAGAAAGAAGATTAGTTGGGAGGGGTGAATGGGTCTAGAAAACATATTCCCCAGAACGTTTTATTACAGCTGCTGGAAATTAAGATTCTGAATGTATTTTACTTACAGAAGAAACTGTGAAATGTTCAGAGAGGAGAGTAGCTGCTAAAAGCATACTGTTTAGAGTCAGAATAAACCCAGACTTAACGCTAACGGTGCCCTCACTTACTAGTTGTGACTTTAAACAAGTCTCTTAACTTCTGAGTCTTATTTTCCCGATATGTAAAATGGACAGACCATTCTAAGAGTGGTTGTGAGGATTAAGTGAGATTACAAAGCATTTAGCACCATGACTACAATGCAAAAAAAGACTTTCTAAACGTAGCTGGTACTACAAAGCACTTTAAATTCAAACACCATTAACTTGGATAATACAATAGATTTGTGTTTTTTCTTGATTCTCTCACTGTATAGTCTTCATAGATTTCCTGGAGAGAGTGCCTGACCTGGGCCCGTTCGGTGAGTCGGCTGTTTACAGGAAGTAGCTCCCAGTACCCTACTTACCTAGAGAGTGCAGAACCTCCATGGGCTGGCTGCAGGGACATCACTGTTGGCTTGCATTGAACTTGATCAGGAGTGTCTATACCTGAGTACCTAACTTCCCGGATGTGGGAACGGCAGATGCAAAAGACAGACACACAGGCACAGCAGAGAGTAGGCCTACTCAAGAGGCCCTGACAGAGTATACACTGGGCTTGTGCCCGGGCTTGGCAGGATCCTCTCTGGCTTTCTCTGCTTAAACCGTGGTGTCTCCCTTCTCTGTCTCCCTACTCTTCTAAGAGGCTAGTGTAAATAAAGGATCTGTGCCAACCGTAGGTACTGCTTCTAGTACCCAAATCCTTGTTAAATGCCAAGTTCTGTATGCATATTACTTTTCTCTTAATACTCAGAACACCCATTAATTCCACTTTATAAATGAGACCCATAAGCAGGTTGTTGTCCAGTATCATAAAAGAAAGTCTTCTATTTTAGCACCAGACATCTTCAATCCCTCTACACAAATCTCATGTATACCTTTTTAAGGACCCTGAGGCACCATCTTGACTATAGGATAAAGAATTTGGGCCCTTGACGTGCATAGCGTGGTTGTGGTAACTGTTCCAAGGATGTCGCCTCCGAGGGGAGCCACGAGAAAACTCCTCTGGGTCGGGTGGCGAGGACCCTGCAGTTGCAGGCTGGCTGCTGTCCTGGGGTTAGGCACTCTGATAAACACCTTGTTACTGCAAACGCATGACCTGATTCAGCCCTCACACGGGCCATGAGGTAAGCACGTTCACTGCCCTGTTCTACAGTCACAGCCGAGCAGGCAAAGGCCTCGGGGCGCTGAGGATGCCGGGAGCAGGCCCAGGTGGGTCTGATCGCGCAGCGCCGCTAGTTTAGTCAGGGACGCGGATGTCGCTACGCTACGGCGGCCGCCGAGGACCATGTCGCAGAGCTTCGCATACTGGGACTGGTAAAGCTGTTTTTCTCTCAAACCCCTGCAGGGCTGAGCAAACCCGGAAGGATCCGGTCTTCCCAGCCCTGCGCCCCGCCTCAGCGCCGCCGGCCCCTGACGGTAGTCGCGCCACCACCCGCGGGGACAGATCCGGTGCCCGACTTAAAGGTCATAACTGGAAAGAAGAAGGAATCAATGGAGGATGGATTTGAGAGAGGGAAATGGGAGTGGGGAATTATCATGGTTTACTGCCTATACTTACAGAAGCTGCCAATAAAAAGTTTTTTTAAAAATGGCAGTTCATTCCAGGACTATTGCAGACTCCTTCTCTGCCATTTTGAAAATGCTGATTAAATAATAGGGCCAAGGATATTGCCCAGCAGTTGTAAGATTCCATCCCCACTACTACAACACAAAACAAACCCAAACTAATAATAATAATACATTAAAAATTTTTTTTGCTTATTTTTATTTATTTATTTGAGAGTGACAGAGAAAGAAAGAGGGAGGGAGGGAGAGGGGGGGGGCATGACAGGGCCTCCAGCCACTGAAAACGAACTCCAGATGTGTGCGCCCCCTTGTGCATCTGGCTAACGTGGGTCCTGGGGAATCAAGCATCGAACCCGGGTTCTTAGGCTTCACAGGCAAGCACTTAACCACAAAGCCATCTCTCCAGCCCAATAATAAATTTTAACAGCACCTCTAATTTTGCCACCAAGCAGCACCACCTGTATGTATTTTGCTTGATTCTATTTCTGTGTGTATGGGTTTATTTTTACACACCTAGATAAAATGCACACATTCATGTGTGTTCAGAGATGTCTCCAACTGTCAGCATCAACATTTTTGTCATGTCATCACCAACCTTTGTTAAATATAATTTTCAATGATGAGCTATTTTTAAATTGGGCAGATATGCTATCATTTATCTGAGCATTTTCCAGATGTTTAAAGTGTTCTCAATGATGAACATTCTTGAGATCTGAAGTTCTCTCAATGTTTAGACACACTAGTTCTGTTGATTACATCCCCAGGAGCAGAACTGCTAGGTCAGAAAGTGAGGACCTTCAAAGGCTTTGAGTATTGTCAAATAGCATCCCCTGGGGGACTTAGGGAGAGCTTGGGTACTTTGAATCCTAAAATTTCTTTTCAAGAAAACATGTAAGATATACCTGTACTGAAGGCAGTAAACATCTGAGAGTCTACATTTAAATGAGGAGTTGAGTTGAATAGTAACTATGTCACCATGGTGGCTCTTAAGGCATCAGAAAGCAGGTTAGGGACTTCTTTTGGATCGGAATTTTCTGTTGACCTTAAAATGGTGGCCATGAATTCTGCCCAGGCTTAAAATTAAACTTATTTCCCAGTCCTAGAGTTCTGAGGGGCCAAATGTCACGGCAGTGGGACAGAGTTCACTTTGGGAGAAGTAAAATAATTCACAGATGCACTGACCTTAGATGGTCATGTCTTTTTTCCCTACAGATGACAACAGAGCAAAAAGTGATGGAGATGATCCTGGAGCAGTGCCGCCAAATACCGCTGTGATCAGCAGCACCAAAGGACAGAAGCACCACTGAATAGATTCTGCTACCAGAGTGCGGGGTTTAGAGGATGGAGCCCCCACACACCACCGCTAGATTTCACTCATGTAAATCTGGCCATTGTTCAGAATCTTCAGGCACCCCATTTCTGTGATCCCTAGAGATGCATTAGAGGTGACTGGCTGACTCCCAGTGTCATAAGCCCAAGAGTTCTTAGGGACTGATGAATGTAGGAAATGAAAAAATGTCCCTTCTGAGTGTCTTCTATGCCTGGCTGGGCCTCCCTTCTCCTCCCATTCACACTCTCTGCCTTGGGGCATGTTCCCAACCCTTTAGAGCACCCTCCAGGTCACCAGGCATGCCCGAGTGCTTTTGTAGTGGGCATTGCACACATTCCTCTTTTGAACTCTTGGGCTTATTCCACAAGCTGTGAGGAACTTGGTGGCAGGCAGCCTCTCGGGCAAGAAGCGCCTCTGCTGGAGTAACATGTTCCCCTCCAGACCACATGCCCCCTTCCTGGGACAGTCCACACCCAGTGAGGTACACAAGCATGGTTCCTAACTCTCCTTCAAAGCTCCAAGAGGTTCAACTGAGGCCTTTGGAGACATTCTTTACAGCACTCCTTTCTCTCTGCCCAAACTGTTTCCTACTCTCCTCTTCCAATGGTGTTATCTCAAAGGTGCTCCTGCATGAAATCTCACCTCTGCACATGTTCACATAAGGTTCTCTCTCCTATTCTCTGGGTGCCTCTATCTAATAATAATCACCATCTAGTACTAATCTGGGGATAAGATCCCAACTCAATATAGGCTAGTTTATGGCTTTGTGGCTTTTTTGGTGTTCTTTTTAAAAAAAATTTTTTATTGACAACTTCCACAATTATAGTCAATAAACCATGGTAATTCCTTCTCTCCCCCTCACTTTCCCCTTTATAACTCCACTCTCCATCATATCCCCTCCCTCTCTCAATCAGTCTCTCTTTTATTTTGATGTCATCATCTTTTCCTCCTATTATAATGGTCTTGTGTAGGTAGTGTCAGGCACCGTGAGGTCATAGATATCATCATGGATATCCAGGCTATTTTGTATCTGAAAGAGTACATTGTAAGGAGTCCTACCCTTCTTTTGGCTCTTATGTTCTTTCTGCCACCTCTTCTTCACTGGATCCTAAGCCATGGAAGGTGTGATAGAGGTGTTTCAGTGCTGAGCACTCCTCTGTCACTTCTCACCAGTGTGGTGCCTTCTGAATCATCTCAAGGTCACCACCATCTGAAAAGAGAAGCTTCTTTAACCAAAAGTGAGAGTAGCATTAATATATGGGTATGAACATTAAGAAAAGTGCTTACTGGGAAGTTTAGCAAGCATAACATATGATTTTAGCCAGACACTAGCAAGCATTATACCCCTAGGGCTCATGACTCGCCTCCCTGCTCCCTCGCCCCCTGTCAAAAGTTTTCAGTGTCAGACATGTATTCCCTCCTGTGGAGTGGGCCTCTAGTCTGATTAGAGAGCAGTTGGTTCCCCCATAACAGACATGCCACTATTGCACCCATTGGCTCATTTGGCTTGGCTGGCCCAGCTTAAGGCTTACAGTGTCTGCTATTGTTTATCTCCACTGGTGGTTTCTCTCTCTCCCATGGAGCTGCATGTAGCATAGCTTTTTCCAGCTTTCTGTCAGCTGGTCTACACGGAGGAGGTTTTCATCTCAGCTCCAACAAGATTTCTCAGTAACCTTGCAGCCTAAGGATGTGGAGTCTTCAGCAACATGTTGTTTCTTTTTAGTTTTTTGTTTTTCAGAAACACTGTTCACAGCCGGGCATGGTGGCGCACGCCTTTAACCCCAGCACTCGGGAGGCAGAGGTAGGAGGATCCCTGTGAGTTCGAGGCCACCCTGAGACTCCATAGTGAATTCCAGGTCAGCCTGGGCTAGAGTGAGGCCCTACCTCGAAAAACCAAAAAAAAAAAAAAAAAAAAAAAAAAACCACTGTTCACTGTGCCTTCTATTTATTTATAGGTGTTACAGACACAATGATGATCTTCAAAGATGTCTGTATCCTAGTAGCAGAATCTGTGAATACGTAAATTGCATGATATGATGGCTAATATTATCAGCTTGACCACATCTAGACTGCCCTAGGAGACAAGCCTTCAGGCAGCCTGTGAGGGGGGGTTCTGGATTAGGGAGATTGAGGAAGGATGACCTACCCTAACTGTGGGCAGCACCATTGCCTGGGCTGAGTAAAACAGAGCAAGCCAGCTCAGCACTCTTCTCTCTCCTTGCTTCCTGACTGGATGCCATGTGACCAGCTGCCTCAGCTTCTGCCGCCATGCCTGCCCTACCCTGCTTGACTGTGTCCTTTTCTAAGGTTTGAGTCAAAATCAACCCTTCTTTGAGTTACTTCTTCCCAGGTATTTAGTCATACAATGAGAAAGTAATGAAAACATATGGCATAGGGGATTAAGATTGCAGATGGAATAAAAGTTGATAATCAGATTATTTTTAAATGAGAAGATTATCCTGGATAAAAGGGGCTCAGTGTAATCACGAGGATCCTTCAAGTGAAAGGGGGAGCCGAAGTCAGAGTGAGATGGAGCCGTGGAAGGAGATCAGAGATGCAACGTGGGAAGTGTCAGGCTCGCTGCTGTGTGAAGGTGGAGAAACAGTCCACACCCAAGGAATATAGGCTGTCTCCTGAAGCTGGGAAAGACTGGGAAACTGGACACCAGTGAGAACCATGTCAGATTTCAAGCCTATAAAACTATAAACTAATTGTCTGTGTTGTTTCAACCTATTAAGTTTATGGTCATTTCTTTTTTAAAAAATTAATTATTGATATGAGAGACAGAGAGAGAGAGACAAAGTCAGAAAGAGTATGGGCATGCCAGAGTCTCCCCCCTACCAAACCCAACTACAAAGAGACTCCAGATGCATGTGCCAATCTGTGCTTCTGGTTTTATGTGGGTACTGGGGAATCAGACCCAGGCCATCAGGCTTTGTAAGTAAGTGCCTTTAACCACCACGTCATTTCCCCAGCCCATTTATGGTCATTTCTTATCACAGCAATAGTAAACTCATACACTATGCAACTGACAGACAACTGAAGTCCCATGTGACATCAAGCCTCTCTCCCCACCAACATGCCTGACATTTCACTATCCAATTAGTCATCGAAGCATTGCCTCCCGAACATGCCGCTTCAACATTCAGATACATTTCATGAGTCTAAGAGTCAGGTTGTGTTATATTTAAATGTCTTTAAAATCAAGCCCTAACAAAAATCTTTGGATTCTTGCAATTATAATCATTTTTACTTGATAGTCCATAAAAGCATGTAGAATCTTGTAATCACAGGCATCTTAGATTTGAAAAAACATGCTATGTGACTTAGGAGGAATGTGGCATAGACTAACTCATCAGCACCTTTGGAAGTTGAAGCAGAGATCAGTCTCCACAAAAAAGAGAAAATTTCAAAGGAGAACTTAGTTGAGAGGGAGAATGGCAGGAAGGGCTGTACAAACAGGTGTGTGTGTTACAACTTGTGAGTGTGTGTAGAGTCTCCACATTATGAGGGGCCTGAACAGCCAACAAGAATGAGAGGAGGGAGGATGGACACGTGGGAGACATAGCATTTGTCTTCTGGCGGCAGAAAAAAACAAACTAAGTGAAGCTCCTCATTGGGCCTGGGAAGATGGCTCAGCAGGTAAAGTGATTACCATGGAAGCATGAGGATCTGAGTTCAGATCCCAAACCACAGAAAATGTGGGGTGTGGTGGTGCATGTTTGTAATCCCAATGCTGGGGAGACACAGGAGGACCCTTGAGGCTGGCTGCTGTTTCGTCTACCTGAATGGGTGAGCTTCTTCAGGTTCGGTGAGAGGCTTTGTCTGGAAACATGGTGGAGCAGGATAGAAAAAGACTCCTGACATTGACATCCGGCCTACCCGCCTGCCTACCACATATACCCCCACACAGACATTTTAAAGATCCTCATTTATTTTTGGAAACAAGTGAGATTCCAAGAAAGTTCATCAACTGCAGCTTACAATGACAGTGTTTCTACATGCATTATTTCTAGCATTAATGGCACTCCACTTTTCACAGTAAATGCACTTATCATTTCTCCGCAGTGGCCAGTGATTAGATGGCAGCAAACAGAAGAGTAACAGTTAGTCAAGTGGACTGCTGTCTGTTCTTCCAGCCCATTAACCACAGTCTTGATCACAGGTCAACAGCCCAAAAGTATTTCCCAATCCAGGGATGACATTTCAGATCTAAAAAATAAAAATATGCATTAAAATACAAACATGTTTTCATTAACTAACAATTAAGACAGGATGGGCTGGAAAGATGTCTCAGAGGTTAAGGCATTTGCCTGCAAAGCCTAAGGACCTGGGTTTGATTCCCCAGTACCCATGTAAAGTCAGATGCACTAGGTGGCACGTGCATCTGGAATTCATTTGCAGTGGCTGGAGGCCCTGGCATGCCCATTCTCTCTCTTTCTATCTGCCTCTCTCTCTCTCAAATAATTTCTTTTTGATTTTTTGAGGTAGGGTTTCATTGTGGCCCAGGCTGACCTGGAATTAATTCACTATGTAGGCTCAGGGTGACCTCCAACTCATGGCGATCCTCCTACCTTTGCTTCCTGCGTGCTGGGATCAAAGGCGTGCGCCACCACACCCAGTAATAATCTTATTGTTTGTTTGGGCTGTTTTTTTTTTTTTTTTTTTAAGACAGGAGTGTGTTTTTCAAATAATTTTGTTTGGGAACAGGAGAACACAAAATTGCAATCCAGGGACTTGTTATTTCATCTTTCTTGCTACAAAAATTAGGTATCATCTGGTGTCCAGCCCAGGCCACAAGTCTTGTTCTGCTCACCTTTCCTCACAATCCGGAGCAGGACTCCTCTGGAGAACACTGGCACTCACCTAACACAAGTCTGTACAAAGAGCAACCTTTAAAAATTCCACAGGAGTAAAACAACAGTTTTCTGCTGAAAGATCTATCATGTTACTCTTTGTTCAGCAGAAAAGTGTAAAGGCTTGAAGGAGAAACACCACTGATGGCTTAATGGGACAGACAGACTCTCTGCATTCAGCTCCTCCTCCCTGGCCCTCCCAGCAGGCCCTGTGACTGCCCAGACCTGTTCCCCGGATGCTCTGCAGAGCAGCTGCCAGCCATGTTCAAGCTGATCAGAGGAGGCTCAGAGATGCAGGCGCAACCAGTAAATGCAGGCCTAACGAAACAAATGGGCTGAGGGAGCTAAAACTCCTGCCAATGGGTCCTGGAGTTTCAAACCTGTGATGGTGAATCTCTTCATGCTGAGTTTTGCTGAGCACAGCTCACTGGGTTAGAAAAACGTCCCTGCATCATTCGGCAGACATTTCCCAAGGGTACACTGCATTCAGGGTGTTGCATGGAGTCACAGAGAGACTGCAAATTGGCATCATATTGCAACTGCTCTGGCAAGAGAGGAGGTAGTCTAAAGACACGCTTGTGCCCCTTCCGTTTAGCTATTAGATTATTGAAACAATGGACCCCAAGAAATTGGAATTTCCCCAGGAATCTCATGCTTGGAAAGGAAAAAAACTGCAGCCTGGTGCCATCCAGAGGTGAAATTTGCCTCTCGAGAAGAAATTTCACACGGTTCTGACAGATTGGAACCCAGACAATGATGGGTCGATGATGAATGTGACCCCATCTTGACCAGGCTGCTTAGTTCTGCATAACTCTTGCTCTCTATTGAAACATAACCTCATGTCTGGACCCAAAGATGGACTGGGGATCTCTAGGCCTCTCTATTTATTCCTCTTCCCAGCATGGCCCCATTGAATAAATCTACTTCCTCTCCTACTTGTCTCTTTAGTTGGTGTATTGGAGATAGTGGCAAAGATTAGCTTATTAGGGTTGCAAACCCCAGGATTTTACCCTCAAATATCTGATAACAATATTGAATCCCTAAAGACCTTACAGTCCTGGAAAAGACAGAAGTGCCCACAATAGGCTAAGCAAGTGGCACTGTCACACAAGCACAGAGGACAATGGTGCAGTGGGAGTCATAGAGGAGGGAGAGACATTCTGACGCTGGCCAGTGACAAGAACAGAGATGGTGGAGGAACAACACGGGGGAGGTGGAGGAAGAGGCACTGAATTCTAACAGGAAATGATGGGGAGTGGGCATTCGGTGCAGAGAACACAGTGGGAGCAGGAGAGAGAACAGGAAAAGGCCAGGGCACTGGTGGAGGGGTGAATTGCTTGGAATGATCTTGGGCAGCTGCAGGAGGCTGGACAGCTGCGAAGCAGAGTGGTACCCTATCAAGTCATGCCATCGGTCCTTGCCACCAGTGCCACTCCTTAAGGGCTCTGAAGAGGGAGAGGTAATGGCTGGTAAAGCATGTTTATTTGTTTGCTTGTTTTCCTACCAGTTATAGTAGCTACTTCCCTGCGCGTAGTCCAACCTCATGCTTGAGAAACCAAAGTTTTGCTGTAGTCTGGTGACCAGTGGAACAAGCTCTCTCAGATTTCAGCTCCTGAGCTACCAGCCAAAGGGACCCATGGGGACACAGCCCAGATAGCAAAGTGATGTCCCCATTCCCTCAACTTGGAGCTGGATCTGCAGGGGTAGAACTTCATTTGTCCCTTCACCAAAATAAAATTTTGAACATTTTCAGCACCCTAAAACAAAATCCATTTCTTCTTAACCTCTTACCACTTCCTCAACCCAAGGCAACCACTAATCTACTTCTTAGTAATAGAAATCTCAGAGATTTGCCTATTGTGAGAATCTTATGCAAACGACTCATATGATAAGAACTCTTCTATTTGGCTTCTTGCACTTAGTGTGTTTTCAAGGTTCCTCCCATGCTACAGCATGTATCAGTACTTTATTCCTTTTTTATGGCTAATGCTTCATTACGGATATACCACATTGAGTATTTTATTTACCTATTTATTCATTTATCTATTATGAGGCATTGGAGATTGAACCTAGGAACTTGTACATGTTAGGCTTGCACTCTACCACAGAGCTACATCTCTAACCCTTCTGAATTTTTTTATTTTGAGGTAGTCTCTCTAAAGGTTGCAGGCCAGCCTTGAACTTTTTGATCCTTCAGCTTTAGCCTCACAAGTAGCTGGGATTATAGACCTGCATAACCAGGCTAGCTACCACTTTTTTTTTTTTTTTTTTTTGGTTTTTTGAGGTAGGGTCTCACTCTATCCCAGGCTGACCTAGAATTCACTATGGAGTCTCAGGGTGGCCTCGAACTCACACCAATCCTCCTACCTCTGCCTCCCGAGTGCTGGGATTAAAGGCGAGCACCATCACGCCCAGCACTACCACATTTTGTTTATCCATTCATCAGTTGATGAATATTTAGGCTATGTCTGTCTCTTGATCACTATGAATAATGTTGCTACAAATAAATATTCATCTATAGCTTTTCAATTCTATTACACATATACTTAGTTGTGGTTGACTGAGTCTTTTTTATTCATCCCATTTCTCCTAGTACCTAACATCAATAAATAAACATTAAATGAACAGTAGGATAAAGGACCTCTCATTTTTGTACATATGTAATTTTATCATTTTAAAGATGAAAGCAAGTTATCATGCTAATGAGATGGGTCTACTTGTTTACTTTTATATGAAAAATTCAGTCTTGACTAAATATTTAATACTGCAGGACTCCAAGCATTTTCAATGTTTTTAAGAGTTTATCAAAATTTTAATTTCATAATCATCAATACCGAGAATGCTACTTTCATAAAGATATAGTACAGAATGGCAAGAGCTTATTTAGGGCCATTTCAGAAATTGTTGAAAATTCTGTTGTAATTCCAAGTTAAAATTTATCTAAAATTTTCTGCTTTTTAACTTAGCATGTATTAATTATACTTAATAATTGGTTTGGGGCTGGAGAGATGGCTTGGCTATTAAAGTACTTGCCCGCAAAGCCTAAGGACCCAGGTTTGATTCTCCAGGTCCCATGTAAGCCAGATGTACAAGGCGGTGCATGCATCTGAAATTCATTTGCAGTGGCAAGAGCCCCTCACGTGCCCATTTTCTCTCTCTCTCCCCCTCACTTTCTGTCTCACATAAAAATAAATTTAAAAAATAAAAATTAATTAAAAATTTGGTTTTATTGTGACAAGTTATGACGTGCATATAATGTATTTTGTTCATATTCACCTCCCCTACTCTACTGCCAGCCACCCCTTCCTCTTCCCAACCAATCTTTCTTCATTGTCATGCCTTCCCCCCTCCCTTTCTTTTATGTTTGTGGCCCAACACATTTAAATTAGGGTGGGGAGCCAGGTGTGGTGGCACCCGCCTTTAATCCCAGCACTAGGGAAGCAGAGGTAGGAGGATTGGAGGATCGCCAGAGGTCGAGGCCACCCTGAGACTACATAGTGAATTCCAGGTCAGCCTGGGCTGGAATGAGACCCTACCTTGAAAAACAAAACAAAAATAAATAAATTAGGGTGGCGTCCAGAAGCATGGGTAAGTTTGTGAGAGCCTCCTCTGTCATGTGCAGGTCATGTGCTGATCCTCACAGCTGCTGTGAATTCACGAGTGCAACAGCCACATCACACCTGGAAGAAAGCGGTCCCCAACACTCATCCTGCCCTCAAGCTCTTGTTCTTTCCGTACCTTCTTAGCCACGTTTCTTGAGTCCTGGCAGAAGACTTAGAACCTAGCTTTCAACAGTCAGCTATTCTCAGAACTTTGACCAATAACTGCTCCCCACTGTGAAAAGAAACATTTCTGACCAAAGCTGACAGTAGCATCTGGGCACAAGCAGAACTGTCTAGAAGGCGTTTTGACAGGAGCATCATGCTGACAGCAAAACAACAGCATTAGCCTTCCTATTGGGTCCCATGACGCCCCCAATCGTGGGCTTTTTTTTTTTAAACATTTTTTGTTTATTATTTATTTATTTGAGAGTGACAGAGAGAAAGAGAGAGAGAGAGAGAGAATGGGCATGCCAGGGCCTCCAGCCACTGCAAACAAACTCCAGACGCGTGCGCCCCCTTGTGCATCTGGCTAACGTGGGTCCTGGGGGAATCAAGCCTCGAACCAGGGTCCTTAGGCTTCACAGGCAAGTGCTTAACGGCTAAGCCATCTCTCCAGCCCAATCGTGGGCTTTTGACCAGGTTTATAGGACCAGATGTGAGTTCCCTTCTATGAAGTGGGCCTCAAATCCAATCAGGAAGTGATTAGTTACCCCATAACAGACATGCAGGCTCAACAGCTGAGTAAGACTGTGGGGTGGCAGTTTTCTCCCAACAGCCTACATAGCATCTTTTGCAATTAAGAGGGTTAGCCAGTATGGAAGAAGCTTCTAGCTAGTTTCAGCTTGATTTCTTTATGTCCTACAATCAAAATCAAAGTGTGGTGTCTCAGGAATAGGATATTACCATCTCAGTCTAGTGGGTAACCAATAGTAGTGCAAATAGCCTGCATTGTTTTGGGGACCTCAGAGGCCTCCCTGACCAACAACTCATATGGAGGTAGCCCACTTCTGACAGCTTTCTGTTTCATAACCCATGGCTTCTGGGAACAGTTTTAAGGGTCTCTCATTTTATATGGAAGTTTTGTGGGGGGAGGGGTCATTACCACTATGGCAGTTACGCCTTGCCCCAGTTCTTTGTGGCATATGTAGGCTGAGGGAAGCCTGGGGTTCCATGGAGTGGAGGAGGCTGGGGTAGTGGGCGGGGAGTGTGCACCTCCTCAAGTCACCCAGACCACAGAGGCTCATCCTGACGCAGCAGGTCTCAGGCCAGTGAAGGCTTCATAATCACCCCGCAGGAGTGGCCAGCATGGGACTCTTTCAGCGGCCCCACCTCGCTGGGATGGAGACAGGAAGAGTTAGTCTGCAGTGCTTCCGAGCCGGCATTCTGAGAGAACCTGGCTGGGTGTGGAGTGGAGTGCGGTGGGTAGCAACTCAAGTCCACGCACCTCCATGAGTGCTTCGGCTCACACCAAAGGTTATTACCAACCATCGCAGGCCACGTGGACACTTGGCATTCTCACCAGATGCCACTTGCTCCCCCACCCATGTTTCTGCCCTGGCCACCCCTGCGGGAACAGCTGCTTCTGCATCTGGAGCCAGGCTTATCAAGGGCAGCTGGCCAGGCTTTCCTCTGTGGCTGCTGCGGCACCCCGAGCTTGGTGGGCTCCTCACAGACGGTCTGGCAACACGTGCTCCTACACAGCCTCAGCCGTCCTGGGTGCTCTGGGTTGAGACGTTCCAGCAGGTTGCTTCCTGCCCATGCAAGGAACCATAGTAAACCCCTTCTCCACTCAGGCAGGAGTCTGCCTCCACTTTATTTATTTATTTATTTATTTATTTATTTATTTATTTATTGTTTTTCAAGGTAGGGTCTCACTCTAGCCCAGGCTGACCTGGAATTCACTATGTAATCTTAGGGTGGTCTCGAACTCATGGCAATCCTCCTACCTCTGCCTCCTAAAATTAAAGGCGTGGGCAACCACACCCACCCAGCCCACTCACTTTTAACTTGTCAGTCGCCCATGGCCCAGCTGCAAGGCAGTTCTCCTGGCCTCTGTCTGCCCAACAGAGGCATTTCTTCATACATTATTCTGTTTGGTGGGCTCTTTCTTCCCAATAAGATTAAAATCTTTGTGTGCGTTTGTTGTTTGTTTTGGTTTTGAGACAGGATTTTACTCAGTAATCCATGCTGGCCTGGTGTGGTGGTTTGATTCAGGCGTCCCCCGTGCACTTAGGTGTGATGAATGCTAGGTTCCCAGCTGATGGAGATTTGGGAATTAACGCCTCTGGAGGGAGTGCATTGTTGGGGACGGGCTTATGGGTGTTATAGCCAGTGTCCCCCTTGCCAGTGTTTGGCACACTCTCCTGTTGCTATTGTCCACCTTATGTGGGCAGCGGGTGATGTCCACCCATGCACATGCCATTGTTTTCCCTGCCATCATGAAGCTTGCCCTCGAGTTTGTAAGCCAAAATAAACCCTTTTTCTTAAAAGCTGCTCTTGGTCGGGTGATTTCTGCCAGCAATGCAGACCTGACTGCAGTACCTGGTAATTGCTGTGTTACCCAAGATGACCTCCAACTCACAGCAATCCTCCTGCCTCAGCTTTTGCAGTGCTAGGATTACAGGTGTGTGCCACCACACCAAGCCCTGAGACTAAAATCTTTAAGAAGAATAGTTCTTTATAATAGCTTTCCCAAAACTTCCAGAGCACATTCGCCAGTTAGATATCAGTGAAACCCTTTTTTACCTGCTGGACTAAGTCGTGTTCATATCTAATATTATCCCTGCCAGCCTGGCCCTTACTTAGTGCCTGCATGGATTATTTAACATGCAGTCAATATTTCATGCCTAAACAACATTTAAGGAGGGTTTTAAAGTAGCACACGTTCAATGTAGAAAGTAAAAAAGCAACAAAAAGGATAAAAACACTCATAATTCCATCCCTAAAAGAAGTTTCTATAAAACATCAGTGCTTCTTCCCTGTTATTTTTCTGTTATCACCTTTTTCAAAATCATGATCATGCTCTTGTATTGGCTGCTTAGCGTAGCATCAACACTGCACTACTGTTGATCACATTACTCTGGCACCACCTTAGGACACCATCTCATGGGATTCTACTTTGGCCCTCCAGTCACTTCAAGACAGTCTGATGTCTGTAATAAATGTGACAAGTTACAACCATCTACAGCAACAGACAAGGAGCAAGGGCTACCAGTGACAAAAAAATGAATTAATCTTTGAGTCTGAGCCGAGTGTAGTGGCTCATGCCTTTAATCCCAGCACTTGGGAGGCAGAGGCAGAGGCAGAGGCAGAGGCAGAGGCAGAGGCAGGAGGACTTCTGTGAGTTCAAGGCCACCCTGAGACTATATAGTGAATTATAGGTCAGGCCTGAGCTAGAGTGAGACCCTACCTCAAAACAGCAAAACAAAAAAATCTTCAAGAGTCCAATAATAGCTTCCTTTGGAAAACTCGACCTAAGGACAGTTTTCAAAAACTGGGGTCATGGAAGGGATTGTGAATTTTAGCATGATTTGAACCCCTGTGGACAGCAATGACACCTATAGAACCCTATTCATTTTGATGGTAAAATAAGCCTTTCATATACTCAGTAAAGATCATTCTCCTACCATCACTCTATTCACCTCTGGGAGGAGGATTAGATGAAATAATAAGTATGAAGAACTTGATGGTGCCCACACAAAAGAAAGGAAGAAAGAACGAAAGAAAAAAAGAAAGAAAGGGAAAGAAAAAGGTTAAACTTTTGGATTAATTTGAAGTTAACAAAGCTTCAGGCCCAGCCCTATATATGTCCTACCCAGGGCCAGGGCATTCCCTCCATCCCTACTGTGCTTCCTTCTGTCTGCCCTCCTCCCTCTCTCCTCTAGTGGCTCCCTCCCTCTTCAACCTCCAAGTAGAAGGCAGCCAGTGGAGGCAGGGAGGCGGAGAGCAGGCAGCCCTTCCGAGAAATGGCAAGGGCCACGGGTATCAAGCCAGAAACGCTCTGCTTTCTGCCTACGGCTCCCAGGAACAGAGGAGGACCAGCTAGGTATGCATGCACACCCCTGACAGCATGGATGGGTGAATGATGGAGGAGGAGAAGCTGACTCGAATGAGTGAATGAATGACAAACGAGTGTGTACTGAGGGACACCATTGTGAGCGGGAGGCACTGCCACCTACTTCCCTGTCATCTTTGTAGCAATTCTGTGAAGTTGATATCATTCCTATACAAGGTGAGAAACTTGGGCAATTTGCCAAGCAATCAACCCAGCATTCAAGCATGGTTTGGAGCTACCAGATGGCCTAAAAATGCTTGCTCTGTGGCTCGATACATGAGAAATTCCTAATTAAAGTTTAAAAACAAATAAAGATGGTGAGAGTAGATGAGTTTTAGCTCAATTATCCTAACCTGGAGAGGGTCTCTTGGTGGCTGTCCCCTGTACTGTCATGTTTGTTCCTGAACTAAGCAACATCAGAATGAACACTTTTAAGTCATGTCTTTTGGGATCTGAAGAGAGAGAGACAGATAGACCCAGAGGAACATTAATAAAGTGAAGGATTTGGATCTATATTTTAAAGGTTTGAATGAGGAACTGAAATTAAAATAAGTCTGGGTATGGCATTCTCCCCCTTCTTCCCAAAGACTCATATGTTGAAGGCTTGGTCCCTACCTGGTAGACCCAACACTGGAGGTAGGTGGATCCTGAGGGCTTGGACCTATTCAGTGGATTATTGCCCTGATGTATTCACAACGTGATGGTATTACTGGGATGTGGAGCTCACTTGAAGGTAGTGGTCACAGAGGTACACCCTGGAAAGATGCATCTTGTCCTCAGTAATTCCCCTTCAGTGGACCATGGACTGAAGCCTCTGAAACTGTGAGCCAAAATAAATCTTTCCTCTTCTAAGGTGTTTTTCCTCAGGAATATTGTCATAGCCACAACAACAACAACAAGCTAACTGGAGGGACTGAGAAGATGGCTCAGCAGTTTAAATACTTGCTTGAAAGCCTGCCAACCCAAGTTCAATTCCTCAACACCCATGTAAGCCAGACACAAAGTAGAATATAGTCTGTGATACCAAAGCATCTACATCAATGGGAGACAGAGCCAGGAGAATCCAGAAACTCCCAAGACTATTCAGTGGCAAAACAACAGGAGAGACTCTGCCTCAGAGAAAAGGTGGAAAGGAGAGGATTGACATGCCAAGGTTGTCTCCTTACCTCCACACGTGCACCATGGCACACACCTGCCCATATAAGCATGTGCATGTGCTCCCATGTATACACACACACACACACACATACACACACACACACAAAAATGTAGTAAAATAAATATAATAAATTTAAAAAGCTAGCTAGTACAAATGCCCCTACGCAGATTTTTGTTGTTTGGTTTTTGTTTTTTCGAGGTAGGGTCTCACTCTGGCCCAGGCTGACCTGGAATTAACTATGAAGTCTCAGAGTGGCCTTGAACTCATGGCGATCCTCCTATGTCTGCCTCCCGAGTACACCACCATGCCCGGCCTTGTTTTTTTGTTTTTTTTTGTTTTTTTTTTTTTTCGAGGTAGGATCTCACTCTAGCTCAGGCTCCTACTCAGATTTTTTAATTACAAAAATTAAGGTAATTTATTTAAAAACCTGTCCCATTCACACCCTTACTTTACAAGAAGGGAGGAGCACTAGCTGGTAGTGATTCATATAATTAATTGGCTGTATGCAGTAGCACTTTCTCTGCTGTACTCCAGTTATTGGAATGGGAAAGGTGGGGCAGGAAATGATTGTGTGCCAGATCAAGGGAATTAGCCTACCTTCAGGAAGGAATCAAATGGTTGCATCCTCCCCTCTCCGGATCACAGCTTCTACCAGATGCTTCTGGTTCCTGTTTCATAAGAAGTGACAAAGAGCTTATTGCTGCTCTGTGCATAATTAGTACATATCAATCATTGTGACCATTTTCATGTTCCTTACTGTGAATTTCTAAGATGCACATTTTCATTAATATGAAATATTTTTCTAATCAGGTTTATTTTTTACATACATTTTCAAATGTGAAATTCCCAAATCAGAGGGGGTAAGCACCTCTAGATCTCTTCATGCTCTATATACCAAATTACTTTCCTAAACAATTATAATGAAACATACCAGGCATAAGGGACCATTACTAACCCTTGGAATTACTATGGGGTTTTACAAGAATTGGAGTGATTTTTCCAGGCAATTGTACAAAGGCACATGCAGAAAAGAAGTGGGCTGGGCCTAGTTGAGTACAGGGCAGAGCCCTACAAGTCATGGAGAACAAAGTCGGAAACGGGTCTCTAAGGTCAAGGCGGACAGAGATAAGGAAGCGCTCACTTGCATGTTCTGAAGTGTCAGGCAATAAGGAGCAGAGCTGTGAGATGCACATGGAGCCACAAGGAATGCTGCAGGTGCTACAAGAAATCTTCAGGGCCTAAGTTGGCGTGTGCTGTGGAAGAAAACAGGATGGGTGCAGACCAGAAGAGCTTGTGGATGCCCAGCCAGGGGACTGGCAATTGGGGGGTAGAAGGGTGGGAGCAGGGAGGGCACCACAGTTCACACTTTCTGAAGAGCAATTAGGAGAAGAGCCTGTTGGAGATTCGAGGACCTAACACCTTGCAAAGCCACCTCGCTAGAACTCAGGGTGTTCCGTTGTGTAAGCCAGTCTCCGTGGTGCTTTGGACCGAAGTCCTGGCAAAAGATTTCAAAGTGGGCTGGAGAGATGGCTTAGCGGTTAAGCACTTGCCTGTGAAGCCTAAGGACCCTGGTTCGAGGCTCGATTCCCCAGAACCCACGTTAGCCAGATGCACAAGCGGGTGCATGTGTCTGGAGTTCATTTGCAGTGGCTGGAGGCTCTGGTATACCCATTCTCTCTCTCTCTCTCTCTCTCTCTCTCTCTCTCTCTGCCTCTTTCTTTCTCTGTCTGTTGCTCTCAAATAAATAAATAAAAATGAACAAAAAATTTTTTTACAAAAGATTTCAAAGGCCCTATGTAATCTGGATCCTTTATGTCCTTGGCCTGATTCTGTAGTCAACTCTCCTGGATTCTACTCAGTGCAATCAGTGGTGCTCCATTTGCTCCACACATATGCCAGGCACACCACTACCAGGGACCTGGTGGGGTATCCCCTCTGCCTGGAAGGTTATTTCCCTAGAAATCTGCCTGGCACCCTCCTTCACTTCCTTCAGATTTTTACATTAGCATCACCTTATCAATAAGGATTTTCCTGACCACCTTGTAAACATTTCCTGCCACCTTACAAACATGGGCCTTCCCCCAACCCTCTCCTGATTCCCATTTCTCAACTGGACTCTTCCCCAGGAGCCCTGGCCACCATCTCACACTCTGCGCCTTCCTCATGAGCACGTCTCCTGTTTCTTACATGTCCCTCATGCGAAGTGACCTTACAGGAGCCAGGTGTGTCTCACACCTGTAATCCCAGCACTTGGGAGGGAAGGGCTGAGGAGCCTGGGTTACGTAGTGAGACCCTATCTCCAAAACCAAAGGAAGAAAGAAAGAGAGTGAAATAAAGAAAGGAAGGAAGGGAAGGAGGAACAGAGGAAGGAGGGGAACGAGGACGAAGGAAGGGAGGAAGAAAGAGAGCTACCTTACATAATGGGAGGGTTTTTGTCTGCTTTGCTCCCTGGGTTTTCCTGGTGTCCAGCACAGGCCCTGGCATTCAGTAGTTGATGAGGAAATGAGTGAAGTTGGAGGTCAGTGTGTTGTGGGTTGTGGGTGTTTTGGTGTTTTCTCTAGGTCTATGCATGCTGAGCACCATTTCAAGGCCCTCTGTGTAAGAACTGTTCTCCTCAGCTTCTATCAACGAGGAAGCCAGCATTCATAGAGTTCAAGGATCTTGTCTCTGCTATGTCTGTCACCAAAATGTCTGAGTCCATCTTTACATCCCTCTCATATCTCATTATGATGCCACTTTGGCTCCTTGTTGGGCATTGCCAGGGACTCTGCCCAGTAAAATATCCCTTGATCAGTTTGCTAGGATCACGCTAGTGAGCCAGGGCAGCTGCTGCTCTGGAGAGAGTGCTTCTGGAGTAACCTGTCCAGTGCTGGCCACTGCCCAGCGGGCGATGGCTCCAGCTTTCAGCCTTGGCTCCCGCTGAGCAGCACGGTCCAGATCACCGTGGATCTGCCACTCACACGTGTGTCTGGGAGGGCGAGAGAAAGGGAAGACGAGAGAGGGCAGTAAATGAGGGCAGCGAGAGGCAGGCAATTGAAATTCTAGACTCACCAGGAGCCAAGTGGGCCGGGAGGCTAATGTTACTGGCTGTGCTTAGCAGGCACCCAGTGGGCAGAAATCCCACTGCCCAGTTCTCCTGGGGTGGGGGTTAAGGGCAGACTGGGACTCTGTAGTTGTATTGTGATGGAAGCAGGAAACAAGAGCAGCTGACCCAGCCTGGGTGGAGAGTGCCCACGTGTGTACAGATCAGCCTTTGTGTTCTGGGCCCAGACAACAGGGCACATTCTTCCCCCACCTCAGTGACGTCCTTTACAGACATGTTCCCAGAATGCATTGCCAAAGGATTAAACGACTATAGACCAGATGACACAGTTTTCCCAATGGACACACTCTGCTGGGGTGGTGCCTCCTCTTGTCTTGGAACACACAGCCGGTAGGTGGTATGTGACCCAAGTCGTGTCCTGGCTTCCAGGGGTCTCTAGACAGCCGCAGCCTCAGCCATCTCAAGTGTCAGAGTTTTACAACACGGGAGCTGGAAGGGCCCCAAGGGCAAGGTGGCCCAAACATTGCAGTCAGGGTGACTGAGGCAGGGATGGAAGTATCCCTAGGGCCAAGTGGGCCCACCCCCAAAGCAGTGGACTTTTTGGTAGGAGAACTGAGTTCCCCTGAGTTTGCCAGCCACACGGAAGGGCCTAGACCATGTCCCAGAGAAGCCAGAGGGAGACAGACTCCCCACGAAGCTAGACGGTCACCAGGTTGGTTTACAGCCAGGTCTAATGCTAAGCAGGTGGTAAATGGTTCTATTGCCCAAGTGAATACTGCAGATGAGCCCCTGTACCCCCACCCTGGGGTGCTGCTGTTCTTAACCATGATGCAAAACCACTGAGAAACCGGCTACTTCTGAGAATGGTTCTGTCACTAGGTGCGCTGACAACACCCTTTCACCAGCACAGTGGCCACCTCCCCTGGTTTCTGGGCTCACGCCTTCACAGTTGGGAGGCACGCTTCTCCTTCAAGGGATGACAACTTCCACTTGTATAATCCTGGGAAGACCCTTCAGTTCTACCATCAACTGGGGCTTATAACATCTCATCTTAGAGCCTCACAGGCCACTGTGAAGGTCAAGTGAAACAGCGCATGTGGAACTCTCTGACAATGACACTGATGGCTATGGCCACATTCCTGCTACAACTACTGCTATTCAGTATAATCATCAACAAAACTCTGTAAAAGATTGCATTGTAAGTAATTCCTTTGGCTCTTACATTCTTTCTGCCACCTCTTCTGCAATGGAGCCTGAGCCTTGGGAGGTGTGATAGAGATGTCTTAGTGCTGAACACTCCCTGTCACTTCTCAGCACTCTGGTGCCTTTTGAGTCATTCCATTGGTCACTGCCATCTGAAAAGAGAAGCTTCTCTAACAAAAAGTGCTAATAGCATTAATATGTGGGTATAAACATTAAGCAAAGTGCTTATAGGGCAGTTTGGTGTGCATAATATATGCATTCAGTCAGACAACAGCAGGTGTTACCCCCTAGGGCTCATGACCTCCCCTGCCATAGGCTTTTGGCTAGGTTTTCAGTACCAGACATAGATTCCCTCCCATGGAGCAGGCCTCTAGTCCAGTTAGAGAGAGATTTGTTTGCCCGTAACAGACATGCCACTATTGCACCAGTTGGCACATTTAGCCTGGCTGGCAAAACTTAAGGCATGCAATGCCCACTACTGTTTACCACCATTGATGTCTTCTCTGTCCCATAGGGCTGCATGCAGCATAGCTTTTTTCAGCTTTCTGTCAGATAGTCTACATGGAGGAGGTTTGTAGCTCAGCTCCAGCAGGATTTCTCAGTGACCTTCAGCCCAAGTATGTGGCATCTTCAGCAATAGGGTCTTACTGTCTAGTTCTGGTGGGCAACCAAGAGCCTTGGTAATGGCCTGTAACATTTTGGGGACATTAGAGACCTCCCTGGCCAAAAACTCACTGGAAGGTATCCCATCCCTGGTATTGGAATTTTTCTAGTAACAATCTATGACTTCTGGATGTGCTTTTATTCAAAGAAATAGGTTTCCATATGGCTTATTCAGAACATCTTAATTTTTTATTAACTGTCCTCCCATCTGTCTTTTATATGAAATGTTTTTTATTTATTTAATTTTTTTACTTATTTTCTAGTGCAGAGAGAGAGAGAGAGAGAGAGAGGAGAGAAGAGAGAGAGAGAGAGAATGGACATGCCAGAACCTCTAGCCACTGCAAACTCCAGATGCATTACCACTTTGTACGTCTGGCTTTACATGGGTACTGGGGATTCAAACCTGGGTTGTGTTAGGCTTTCCAGGCAAGTGTCTTAGCTGCTGAGCCAACTCTCCATCACCTTATTTTTTGTGTATGTGTATGTTTATGTACAGTGTTGTGGTATATGCATGTGTGTGCAGACCAAAGGAAAACTCTGATTCCCTTCTTTATTGCTCAACCACATAGCTCCTTGAGATGGATTCTCCCTCTCAACCTGGAGCTGCTATTTTGGTCAGTGATCCCCAGCAATTCTCTGGTCTCCCCCATCGTGGACTGTGGTTACAGGAATGTGTGACCATCCCCACATGTGGGTTCTGGCGAGTGGAACGTGGATGGCTCAGGCCCTCCTAGGTGCTCATACTTAATTAGAAAGTCTTCAGTTGCTGAACCATCTTCCCAGCCCAGCACATATGTTCATGTAACTATTGCCACAAGGAAGATTCAGAGTGTCCCATCACCCCGTAGAAACTCCCCCATTACGCTTTCGCAGCCACACCCTCACCCACTCCTAAGCTCGGGTCTGTGCTCTGTCATCATAGTCTTTTTGTCAAGAATGTCTCATAAATGGAATGATTTGTGACACAACCCTCTTCCTAAACATGTATTTGGAGATAAGGTTTATTCATGTAGTGGTAGAATATAGAGATTCCGTGTGCCCCATTTCCACTGGTGCTGCTATCCTGTAAAACTAAGCTGTCAAGAGCCAGAACCTTTCCCACATCACAGCAATCCCCGTATGGCCCTTTATTCCACTTTCCCTCCTCCCACCCCAACATCCCTTAGCTCTCATTAAGCACTCATCTGTCCTCCATTTCTAAAATTGTGTCACTTCAAGAATGTTATATTTAAAGAATTACACTGTGGTGACTTTTATGATAGGTTTTTTTTCCCCATTCAGCATAATTTTCTGAATATTCATCTAAGTGGTATCTATTGATTGGCTTTAACACTCACCCACTGAAGGGTTGTATCCAAGGTTGTGCTATTATCAATAAAGCTGTTAGAAGCATAGTACCCAGGAGTTTAGTTGTTGGGCAGGATCTGGCTATGTAGCCCTTACTGGCCTGGTCACTATATAGACCAAGCTGGCCTTGAATGTGCAGTAATCCCTGTGCCTTTGCCTCCCAGGTACTGAGGTTACAGGCATGAGCCACGACACACAGTACTGCACACATTTATTTTATTTGAGAGAGAAAAAGAGGCAGATATGGAGAGAGAGAGAATGGGCACACCAGGGCCTTCAAACCCTGCAAACAAACTCCAGACAAATGTGCCACCTTTTGCATCTGACATATGGTTCCTGGGGAATCAAACCTGGTTCCTTCGGCTTTGCAGGCAAGCACATTAACTGCTAAGCCATCTCTCAAGCCTGAGTAGTCCACACATTTTTATATGATCATTTGTCTTAATTTCTCTAGGATAAGTGCTCAGGAATGTAATTTCTGGGCCATATAGCAGTTGTATGTTAAATTTTTCAAGAAAGTAGCAAGTTATTTTCACAGTAGCTGTAACATTTTACAATCCCACCAGCAATGCAAGAGTGATCCTTTTCTCTCCGTCCCCACCAGCAGCATGTGTGATGTCTCTTTCGCCAGCTCTTGTGGTATATGTGTGGTGATATCTCACTATGGTCTTAGTTTGTGTTACACTAACAGATGATGTGCAAATCTTCGTGTGCTATTTGCCATCTGTATGCCTTCTTCAGTAAAGTGTGCACTGTGCTTCATTTGCCTATGGTCTTACTGGATTTCTTGCTTCTTGTCGTTGAGTTGTGAAAGACCTTCCTATGTTCTAAATACTAACTCACTATTGAATATGTGGTCTGCAAATATTATTACCCTATCTATAGCTTGACTTTTCAGCCTCATAATAGAGGCATTTTAGAGCAATTTTTTAGTTTTATTAAGTCCTATTTATTGATTTCTCTTTTCGTGTATTTTGATTTGGGGGTCAAGTCTAAAAACTCTTTCCTTAGCCCTATACTTCAAAGACTTTTCTATTTTTGGTAAAAAAAAAAAGTGTTATATTTTACACTATATTTTATGTTTTACACTTCATTCTGTGAGTTGTAATGAATTATTTTTTTACATGGGGGTAGGACTTAGGCTAAGGGTGATTGGTTATTTTTCATGTTTATTTTTGCCCATAGCTGTCCATTGGTGCAACATGCTCTGTGGATAGACTTTCTTTCCTGTGTCAGACTATTCTTGTGCCTTACTACTCCCCAGTTGAACATGAAATATACAGACTTGGCAAACTTGTTGATAAAAAAAAGGAGACTGGTGGCTGACCTAAGGTAGAGGAGGAGAAGGAGTTTGGGGAAGTATGTAGGTAACTGACAAAAGGCCCAGTTCTCTGGGAGTGCGGTGGTTTGAATGTAAAATGTCCCCCATAGCCTCATGTGTTTTGGACACTTGGTCCCCAGCTGGTGGCACTTTGGGAAAGTTGTTGGGCCTCTAGGAGGAGGAGCCTTGCTAGAGGAGTTGTGTCACTGGAGGCGGTCCTTGAAGGACACCTTCCCTTTATTTCTAACTGCTAGAGTGTGTTGAGCAGGGCCAGTTGGCAGCGGGGTTTGAAAAGGGAAGGTCTGTGTGTCCATGGTGGCCTACAATATTAATGCCCAGCAGGAGGCCTTATCCAGAAAAGGGTAGAAGGTGACAGGGAACCCTGGAAAGAAACACAAGAAGGAGCTATTTCCTTCTGTTGCTCTGAAAGGTGGTCCAACTTTTATATTTGGACGAAGAGTCCTGGCCCCTTTGAAAAGCAGATGTCAGTACTATGGTCATTAAACATGCTCTGTGTGCCCACCATCCTGTTTGACTTCAATCCCTTTGCTCTGTATAATCTAATCACTCATCTTCCCCTTAGTACAGGTTCTGACAACCCTTGCAATAAGATGTTTTGGGAAACTTTGTGTTCCAGAAGCTTAGTGTACTCTTCCAGGGGGAAGGCATTGAAGGCCTTATGAGTCAGGTGCCGGCCAAACGCTCCTCTGAGTGTGAGGTAGGTCTTCAGCTGTCCTTTGCCGTCCTTTCCTTCCTCTCCCAAAGCAGATTTTTCTTACTTTGTTAATCACATGTTGGCAAGGAATGTTATACTCATTTCTACTTGATCTGTAGATGTTCCCAAGACCAACCCAGGCCTGAACCAGCATTCAAAGTGTACCCCTGACAGCTTGAGGCTCAGGGCAAGAATTGTAGGAGGATGGCTGCTCTCTGCCCCGCAGTGTCCTGTTCTTAGCCTGTGGAAGGCTCTCCAGCAAAGCAACAGTCCGCAGCCACACCTGTCCCTGAACCTGACCTCCACAAACCCATCCAACAACAAATACTCCAGCTAATTCCGGAGTAGCAGGCCCACAGCTGAGCTGCGCGTGGCCCCTGGGCAGAGCCTCAGGTAACCCCTGTTTCTACCCTGTGGTTTTTGCCATAGGTTTGCTGCTCAGCTCTGAGACTCTTACATCATGAAACAAAATAAGCCTTTCCTCCCTTAAGTTGCTTGTCAGGTATTTGATCATGGTAGTGAGACAAGTACCCAATACACTGACCAGCCACATCGGGATCTCAGGTTGCCAGGCAGCAGGCCCAGCTTCTCTGCCTGGCATGGAAGCTTCTGCTTGGCCTGCCTGCTCCCCTTTCCCACATCACTGCATGCCTCTTTCCTCATCCTGAGTGCTATGCTCCAGCCATACTGACAGGTGACAGTGTCCCCCCATGATGCTCTCCCTCGCGGCTCTCTCTTCTCTTGCGTGGCCCTGGTACAGTCCTGCCCCATCCTTTCAGCTCCACCTCAGCCGCCCGAGAGCTCATGCAGAGTGACTTCTGTCTACATCATGTTCAAACATGGCAGAACTAACCTATACTTCAGGAACCAATAGCAGTTACCTCTTAGTTGGAGGTAGGGGCTAATGATTGCAAGGGGACAGGATTGGGTGTCTACTGTGCTGGCCACGTTCCTTGATCTGGGTGCTGGTTACATGAGAATTTACCTTAGTTTGTAAGAATTCCTCAAGCTTGGGCTGGAGAGCTGGCATAACAGTTAAGATACTTGCTTAGGTTTGATTCCCCAGTACCCATGTAAGCCAGATGCACAAGGTGGCACATGCATCTGGGGGTTATTTGAAGGAGCTAGAGGCCCTGGCACACCCATTCTCTCTCTCTCCCTCAGCTTGCAAATAAATAAATAAATAAATAAGAAAAAAAAATTTTTTAAAGAAATTCCTGAAGCTTAACAGTGTGCACTGTGTAGTTGTATTGTGTTTGGACAGCCCTTCCCAGAAAGCCTTCCTGGATACCCACCCTTGGAAGTGACCCACCCCCTTTCCAGCCGCTGCTTCGCCCCACACAGTCTTTGTTCCGTCGTTGGCACATCTGACTCCCACCCAGACTGTGAGCTCCAAGAAGCCCCAGCCCAGCCTCTCATGTAGCTCCTCTGCAGGTGCGTGTGGACCGAATGGATGAACAGTGACTGAAGGAAAATGAGCCTGGCTGCAGTCGCATCTACGTCTCTTCCTTCTTACGGAGCTGTGTTTAGCATCCCAGGCAGGCAATTTGAGCCACCTCTTCCCTGGGCCTCCGAGCAGGATGGGCTGCGTTCCCACAGCCAGGGCTCCCCTCTCCCCAGACCCTGCGGCGCTCTGCTCATGCGGGCCAGTAGCAGCTCCTCTGATCTCATCCTGTGTAAACAGCACAACCCCGAAGAGGTCCCCTGGGATCGCCGAGCTGGCGTCTGTTCCCTCTTCCATTATTGTTTAGCTGGAGAGAAAACATTTCACGGCTCCAGGCAAGTCAGACAGTGATTTTTATTTTTAAAGGAGGAGTAGGAGGGTTTCCTGTGGCCACATAGGAGATAAAAGTGGACTCACCAATTGGTAGCTACGGCGTTCCCTACACTTCTCTACCTTCATCACTCCCTGCCCCGTGTCCCCTTAGGAGATCCAGGGCTAAAAGCTGATTCTCTTCCTTTCTACAGGCAAGAGCAGCTCTTACAAATGGCCATGTAAAGCTCAGTGTGTGTGTGTGTGTGTGCGTGCACACGCGCACATGCTTGTGTGTACAAGTTCCAAGCCTGGATATAGTAAAAAGAGCTCTAGATTAGAACCATAAAATTCAGGTCTTAGTTCTAATGCTGTCACCTATTGTCACTATAAAAGTTACAGCTCTTTGACTTCAATCTCCTTTTATGTAAATTTCAGTTTCCTTGTATGTAAAGCAAATGTGAACAGGGCACATACCCCATGGGTTGCTGTAAGCATTTATCACATAGTAAAGTATTGTAAATGACTTACCAACTTCTAGAAATTTCCATACAAATATGAGCATTACATTAGCATGACTAGGTGGCCAACTTTTTAAGGAGCAGACATGCGTGTGTGTGTATGTGCGTGTGAGTGTGCAGGAGCATGCCAGGGTCTCTTGCTGCTACAAACAAACACCCATCTGGCTTTCCATGGGTGGCTGGAGAATTGAACCTGGGCCAGCGGGCTTGGCAAGCCAGCTCCCTTAGCTGTTGAGCCATCTTTCCAATCTCTTAAGTCTGCCATCTTAAAGGAATTGCAAACATCACTGGTGCAGCTGGGGGAAAGTAATTTTCTGGTGAGAGTGACCAGGACAGAAGGACACCATTGTATGTGAATGCCACTCACCTCTCCAGACAGCTGACTCTCACATCCTAAGTGCTCTTTCTCAGTGGTTTCCAGCAAGCCCATCCCTGGGGTTGTAGAGATCCTTCACCATGCATCAAGGGCTGTTTGCCAAAGCTTAACGGAGGTCCCTGTCTCATTCTGTGGCCACTGCTGATTGCCCAGCCCTGCCTGATGGCCTTTGGAAGAACTGCTAAAGTTCCCTTCTAATATCTACCTCTCAGGGACTCAAACAAGCTAGATGGGCAGAAAAACACACAAACCTCTGTCAACAGGTCACATCACTGAATGCAAAGGTTAAAGATGAGTTTTGGGAGGCCGTTCATAGCTACAAGCTTCCAACTCATCAAAGAGGAAAAAAAAAAAAAAAAAGAAAAAGAAAGCATCTAATTTAGTAGTCTTAACACAGAATGTTTTGAGTGTCCCTCTCAGTGAACCATTATAAGGTATGTATGCCAAAGAAATCCCTGATGAAATTGTGCAATTGAATAGAATATCTGACTGTGTAAAGCTGAGTTACAGCCCCATAAAGCTGGCAAGTGTGTTTCTTACGCATCTAGAAGGGAAGCAGAAGGTACTCAGAGTATTCATGGGTGCCAGGAAAGGCTAGGCTGGGGATGGAATCCTGGCTCTTCACCTTGGGACTGGATGACTCTTGGGAAGGCCACTCAGATACCACCAACTCAGCTTCCTTATCTATGAAATAGGAACTAAAATGCCTACCTCCTTAGTGGTACTGTGTGAGTTCCAGGAAGATGGTGTGTGTCGCAGGCTCAGTGGTAGCACTGAGCACATAGTATTTACTTTAGGATTCTGCTCAGGAACTCGTCTTCTTACAAGTATGACTTTATGCTGACGAGCCAGACACTGATGAAGCGCAAGGATAAGTTTCATTCCCACCTCTGAAGACCACTAGGAAAGAAAGGCAGGAGCCCCAGGCCAGGGCTGCGTTCAGGGTTAGGGCTACTTTTCATGCCACTCAGGGAAAGATACAAGCTACAGCCAAAAGTGCCTACTGGGGTTCCTCATAACACCCTGCTGGTCCCAGAAAACCAGATCCTTCCAGATGGGGGAAGAAATTCCTAAGTTGGGTCCAACCTCAGCACCACCTCATGCTAGGTGGAGGGGTATCTCAACCTTCCAACTGTTCTAAGAAACTGCCCTCCATATTTGCTCTCTTAGGGAGACAGCAGGCCACCATCTTGATCCTTGATGAGAATGAATGACCAGTTATTCGGGGTCTGGGCTCCCATTCATCAGGAACTCCCCTAACTTTCAAAAACATTTACCTAAAATAAAAATAGGTTCTTTTTTTTTTAAGTGTAGGGAAATTTTATTAGATTATAGGTAGAACTTAAAAGAAGGAAGCAAGGCAGAGCCCTGGCAAAGAGGCAAGAAGGGCAAAAATAAGATCTTAGCATTGCCACCAGAGCACAGTCATCTGGGTCCACCCACCGAATTATACCAGCTTTGCCTCAACCAGTTTCATATTTATGCCAACAGTGACATAACAAAGGCTGGTTCTTTGTAAACTTGTCTGGGCTGAGGAGCTTCCAGTCCAGGGAAGAACTTATCCTGACAAGACCCTCCAGTCTACAGCCCACAAGTGCTTACTGAGCAGTCAATGGGTTCATTGATTCGTTTACTAAACAAATGCATGCAACATAGGTCCTCTTGCGCAGGTCAAAGACCAGAGGACTGAGGCAGCCCCAATCTAAGTAAGTCCAAGAATCTAGTGGACAAGCATAGCAAAGCTGACCACACCATCCTGAGGAACAGAATCAGGTTCTGCAGGAGCCACAGGTGAAATGCTATGGGAGCTCACAGGAGCCACTACTGCCCAACATAGAAGGAATGCTCTAGAACAAGTTTCTAAGTAACATCATATGGATCTGGTAAATAGCTGGCTAATGGGGAAGTGTTGAGCCCAGACATGCTCTGCAGAGCAGTCTCCCATTGGCCCGCTGCATGCCTGCAGCCCTCTGCTCAACACAGCCCTCACCAAGGCTCTGGGATGAGTTTTGCCCTTGGCAAGCTGATCCAGGAACCAGTGCTTTCTTCCAGCATTCTCTGCTCTGCTCTGCTCTCCTCACTGAGTTCAGGCCAGCATTAGTGTTCTGCATTGTCAACATGTCACATCAGTTTGCAAAGCCTGCATCTTACAAGCTCTGCTAATGACCCCCAAGGGATCCCAGGCAGGAGGCTCAGCCTGCAGGAAAATCATTCAGTTCTGAGCCTTCTTGTGACAAATCTTCTCTACCTCGTATTAAATGGGAAGCTTGTCAATTTGAAGGCTTCTATTGCTCTGCTTTGGAAATGAGAGAGAGAGAGAGAGAAGATAAAGCAGTGCCATCTACTGCCACTATAGTTGAGAGACGTGGCTGTCCTGCATGGACATCTTAGCTGTGTGCATAGGACAGGCTGATGACTTACTACGATGAAATCCCAGTGAGACTGTGATTTTTCATAATCATAATGTTTGGGACCGGTCACTTTTGAGGTTCCTGAAATGCTAGCCTTTGTGTGGAGCCTTTGGAAGACATGATCTCACCAGCCCTGAGGCAGTGCTGGGTCAAGGGCCTTGTGACAGAGGCCCTGGGAACAGTAAGGAGAGCAACTATGAGGCCCTGTCACAAGGTACAGGAAGGGCAAAGCTTTGCCATCAGATTTGGCTCCCTGCAAGGCTAGACACAAAGCCCTGGACAAACAAGCCACTCTTCCTTACAGGGCTTCAGTTTTCTCATCTTTCAAATAGGTATAACAAGCCTGGCATGGAGGCACACACCTGAAATGCCAGGAGTCTAGAGGGTGAACCAGGAGGATCTTGAGTTCGAGACCAGCCTGAGCTACATAGCCAGACCTTGTCTCAAAAAAAAAAAAAAAAATAGTATCAGCTCTGGCAAGATTGTCTAGCAGGGGTGTCCAACTTTTTGATATTATGACATAGAGTTGTCATTTACAGATGTTGGGATGAATTCATAGTTATTCTCGAATACATATGGCCTGTAGGCCACGGATTGGACATACCTAACAGAGACTTAAACACCCATGAACTCCTTTCCAGAAACTAGAATAATCATAAGGAGGACTTACCTGCAGTGCATGGAATGTAGACTAGAGACCACAAACCTAAAAAGAATGCCACACATGAAAAAAAAATAGCATTTTCCTATTCTTTCCCTTTTTTTTGAGATAGAGTTTCATGCAGTGCAGGCTGGCCTCAAATTCACCATGTCGCTGAATCTGACCCTGAACTCCTAACCCTCCTGTGCCTGCTGTTCCCAAGTGCCAGGTGCCAGGCATGTGCTGCCAGGCCTGGCAACTTCTCTTTCCTTGCTTTCCCGCCTCACCCAGAGTCAACTGCTCTTCACCTCCTAAGACTTCTAGCTCCTAAATGACAGCTAGTTATATTTACAGTAACTAGTTATTGCGGTATTGATGTCTTGCTCAGTGCCAGACCAGCTCTGTGTTAACCTCTTTATAGAAATCATATCCCCTATGAGGCAGGAATTTTACGGATGGTAAAGATGGAGCCAGAGGGGAAAATCATTTTTCCAGTGACACAGGGACAGAAGCAGATGGGATGTGGAGCCAGAGGTGCATGCTCAGGGCTAGTGCTGTTTCTGAAAACAGAGGCAGGAGGATGGCTAATTGTGAGCCAGAGTGTCTTTCCAGACCATAAATCACAGTTTCTCCTTTCCCTGCCACTTCCTGGAACCCTGGTCAGAGGAGGGCTGGAGGAAAACCAAGGGCCCAGTTTCCAAGTTCCATACCCTCAGTGATGCCAGAACGGGCCACAGGCAGCGGTAGGCATGACAGCTCCAGCGATCTCCTGTGTCCAGGGTTTAATCCGTGTCTTCGTTACCCTGCCTGTCCTGCCCTAAAACAGCCCCCACCTGACCAGCAGCTGATGAAATGCCATGCTCGGTGAGCCTTGGGAAAGGACTTGGCCTTCTGCTTTCTCCAGCTTTACTTGGGACCAGAGCTATGACAGAGTAGACACTGCCCTCAAGCCCCCTCAGCCAGTGATAACTCACCAAGGCAGCCCACATGTTTGTTTTTTTTTAAGATTAAAAACAAAATCTTTGTTGGGCTGGAGAGATGGCTCAACAGTTAAGTGTGCTTCTTGGGGCCTAAGGCTACCAGAGTTCAAACCTGCAGGCCCTGTGTAGACAGCTGGGTGTGGCCGTGCGCACCTGCGGTCCCAGTACCAACGGGGAGCAAGGGCAGAAGAAATCGCTCCAGAATCAATAGAGAGACCCCAGTTCAAAACAAGAACAGGCAGAAGAGCAACAGAGCGGGGTTCTGTTCTGGACACCAAGCTAAGCCCCCCCACCCGCAGGCACGTACATGAGGTGCCATACCACACACACACACACAGTAAAAATTAAAGAAAGAAAATCTTTGTGTGTGTGTGTGTGTTTGTGTGTGTGAGAGAGAGGGTTCAGGTTTGTTCCTCACCTTTCACCTTGTTTGACAGGGACTTTCGTCATTCATCACTGCAAATCCAGGCTGGTTGGCCCGTGAACTTTCTGGGTTCCCCTGTCTCCATCTCCCCTTCTTCTGTAGACGTGCTGGGATTATAGACACACATTACTGCACCCAGTTTTATGTGGGTTCTGGAATGCAAACTATGGTCATCATTGCACAACAATCATGTACCACTGAGCCACCTCCCCAGGCCAGCACCTGTGTATCCCAAGGAGAGCTGAAGTTGGTCCGTCCTCTGGCGTGGTAAGGATAGAGAAAGAGAGTAGCAGGAGAAAAGGAAGATGGAAGCTTTTTTCTTTTCCCATGAGTAGTAAGATAAATGAGTCAGCCTGGGCAGATTGGAGCCCCTGAAAATGCTGCTGGACCAATAGGACATCTTTTCTGTCAGGACAGTTGTTTCTGGCATGATGTTCCCTGAGCCTTGGAGGGGTTATATAGCTGTCTCACCCAGGGCTTAGAACACACTCGTCACTTGCTCGAGCACGTCTGTAAGTTACGCTTCTGTGCACTGACCTTTGCACACGGCATAAAGAAGCTGCTGTGATCCAGGGTGAAATGGGAGCGAGCGTTTGGAGGCCAGTTTGACAGCCTGTTCATCTCGCATGACAGCAACAGTAGGTCCCCACTCTCTAGTGTCTATGACTCTATCGGAGTTACCTTCCCGTTGCCGGGACAAGACACCTGACCAAAGAAGCTGATGTGAGGAAAGGGTTTATCTCAGTCTGTTTCACTTCTGCCGTTATGTGAACTTTGATGAAGTTTCAGTATGACAGGGAAAGGACAGTAGAGCAGAGGCTGGACATCACTTCTTGCCGCAGCAGCTGACAGAAAGCAGCTGAGCTCTGGCAAGGGGCAAGTAGGGCTACAGCACCCCAAAGCTCACCCCCACTCCGAGGTGTCACCTCACAAACTGCCACCAGCTGGGGACCAAGAATTCAAAACATATGAGTTTATGGGGACATCTGATTCAAACTACCACAACCTCCCTAGCCAAAGCTGGTGACCATGTTTATAACACCAGGCATGCTATTCGCTTCTGTGGAAGGCGCCTAAAATCCAGTCATGAAGTGGTTGATTACACCCATAGCAGCCGTGCTGCTTTTGCACCCGTGAATACATCTTGCCTGACATGTTGGCTGTGGAATATGCTTTATAAAACTACTGATACGCTCACCCAACAGCCCGAATTGCATTTCCCAGCATCATCACAGCTAGCCAGCAGGGAAGAGGCTTCCAGTTAGCTCCAGCTTGATTTCTCAGCATCCTGCATGTATCTCCAGCAAGAGTAATGTTCATAGAATGTATGGCATTCTATGAACCCCCTAAAATGATGAAATGAACTTTGATGACCACAAATCCTATGTATGTGTCTGATGACACTTTTGCAGCAATGCTCTGGTTTTGGTTGGTGACTTTCCTACCGGTCCTGGAAAAAAAATTAGAACTTATTAGAAGAAACATTTCAATATTAAAAGAGCCCCACAATGATTTATCCTGAGGATTCATTACTGGTACATCCAGAGAATAGACTATTTGGAGGCCAAGTTGAAAGCTGGGCAGGGGTTCTGAAGAAAGGCTTGCTCTCTGTTGTTCCAGGACATTAGAGCCTCAGACAGCGAGAGAGCGGAGAGGCCAGTGGGCCTGCAATGGAAGATTCCGTGAAGTCTGTTAACAAACACCTTTGGGCTTTTCCTGCAGATAGGCCCTACTCAAGTGTCTCCAAGAGCTTATGTAAGTCATGATAAAGTTAGCAGGGCCTCTTTTAGGGCCTTGAACAAGGTCCTCATGGGTAAAGGACCCTGAAGCTCTGGCTTTCTTTTTTCAAATTAAAATTAAAACTTGATTTAAAAATCTACATAATTCCCCCCCTGTTCCCCATCCTCCTCCTCTTTCCTTTTATTCCCTCTTCTATTATGGTGTCCTTTTTTTCTAGCCCTCCATCATTCATGACAATTTGTTGATGGACCAGTGAGAGGGGGAGTATAGGAGAGGGATTATGGGGAGGGAGCAGTAATATGTAAGTAGAGGAAAGGCATACTGGGAGTGGAAGAGTCTTGGAGGAGAGGAGGGGTGGGAGGAAGGTTAATCAAAACTAAAGCTGTTATGAACAAGGCCTATGGAAACCTACTTCTTTGTTTCCTGTACCCAGAAGTCATAGCTTATTACAGAAAAATTTCAGTGCCAGGGATGGGTTACCTTCCAGTGAGTTACTGGTCAGGGAGGCACCTGAGGTCCCCCTGCCAAAACAATTCAGGCTCTTGCCAAGGCTCTTGGTGGCCCACCAGAACTAGATGGTAAAACCGTATATTGCTAAAGACCCTACACGCTTTGGTTGCAGAACATGGAGAAATCAAGCTAGAACTGAGCTGGAAGCCTCGTCCCTGCTGAAGCAGTCAGAGCTAGAAGAGCTAAGCAGCCTGCCTGGGGAGAAAAGTCACCCAGGTCACAGCCAGCAGTGGACCCTGCAAGTATACAACTGGTCAGCTAGGCAAGCTGTGCCCGCTGGTGCAACAGTGGTGTGTCTGTTATGGAGTAACCAAGTGCTCACTGATTAGGTATGAGGCCTGATACTGAAAATCCTGACAAAAGCCTATGGCTGAGAAGGTCATAAGCCCTGGGTGGGGTGGGGGAAGCTACTACTGTTGTTTGGCTAAATGGATAAGTTGAATCCACCAAACTAGCCTCTGAATACTTATGTTTATTCTCAAATATCAACACTGCTCTCACTTTTAATTAGAGAAGCTTCTCTTTTCAGATAGTGGTGACCACTGGGGCGACTCAAAACTCATCAAAGTGGAGAAGCACTAAATGAGGCATCTTTGTCACGTCCTCCAAGACTATATAGCAGAAGAGGTGGGGGAAAGAATGTCAGAGCCAAAGGCTAGGGAGGAGTGCTGCCTTCCAGACACGCAGTGCGCTGCATGCACGGCTGGCATCTCCCGCAGGAGCTCGGGCTCTCCTGCCTTCACAGGCCACTCCCTCACACCCTGTTTACTGCCACTCATCAGGAAGCCTCTCATCTAGATTTTGTGATTTATACTTCTATTAATAATTAAACAAATATGTATGAATATATTTTCTTATAACATGACTTTTTGTATTTGAATCACTATAGCTCAGAGATCACAACATAGCAATGTATAGAAATAGTCTGCATTCCTTTTTACAACTGCATAAACTTCCATTATTTGGCTATACCAATGCTATTCCAGCATTTATGTTGGTTTCCACTCTCGTGCACTCTAACTAAACTTGATTCCATGATTGCCTGTGAGCTTCATCTTTTTATATTTTTGCCAATCTTGACATGGGGTTCTAATCCGAAGAGACAATGTGTATGTGAATATGTTAAATATTGCCACTTTCCGTACCCCTGAGGTGGCAGCTGTCTCTCAAAGCCTACCACCTGTTGTTTCCTTGTGCACTGCCTGACTGGCTGCCCCAGGACTACTGCAGAGTTGCCAGTACCAAGGAGCACTCTGGGAAGATGGGTGTCCTGGAGCCATGCATGGAAGGTTGGGAAGGGCCCTGGCGTGGAGCTGTCTAGATCCCAGGGATTGCACAATGCAGCCCTTCGCCAGTGCTAGCTGGCTCGCTCTTGCTGTTTCCTCTCTGGTGATGAGAGAAGATGTGGTGTCTGCTCTGCCATGCTTTCTCCACCAAGATGTGACTTCCCTCGAAGCTGTAAGCCTGAAATCCACCTTTACCTTCATAAGCTGAGGCTGGTCATGTGTTCTGTGCCAGCAATAAGAAGGTACCTGTCACAGGCAGGTAGGTGTGCCAGGGGGCCTTCCATGGTTAGGGCAAGTGCTGCCAGACCTCAGGGCTAGAGGAAAGGGGCCTCAGCCCCACTGGGAGACCCACCCCATCATCTCAGCCAAAATGCTCACATTCAAGAGCAGTAAATTGGACAGCAGCTGCCCAGGACTTGTCTTATTTATAGCGCAAACTATAAATACGCCCCCTTCGCCCCCTGCCTTTGGCCCCGTGAAAACTGCATGAGGAGAACAGCCCGGCGGGACGAGTGAGCTGCCAGCTGAGACTGTTTCCACCACAGAAGCGTCACAGCTGCCCGGCACTTGTGGCTGGGCCAGCGCAGCTGCGGCCCTGGAGCCGATGGCATTCAGGACACAGCTGGGGCAGGCCCAGTGGAATCCCAGCGTTCTGTCACCTCATCCCTCTAAGGCATAGCCTAGCAACAGGATAGCCAGTGAAGGTCCCCTTGTGTGTTCCTGAGAGGACAAAGGACGTCCTGTGACCAGAGTACATAGAGAGTGCACGGCTTAGCACCTGAGCAGAAACCTCTGCGCCCCGCTCCAGTCTGCAACTATGAAGGCCTCGAGGACACAAGGACCTCTGGGGAACCACTAATTCCCACTATGGCATAGCTGCAAACAGGTTCCACCCTCAGAAACTGAGGGCAAGTGCCCCTCACAATAGGCCTCTCCATGGAAAATATGGAACTCAAATCTTAGGTCCATGCTGTCATGGACTCTGCTATTTCCAGGACAGTGCTCTGATTTTTAAGTTGTTAGGGCTGTGTTCATTAATTTCCTCATTGTCTGGACAAAAAAGCTGACAAAAGCAACATGCAGAAAAAGGCTGATTTTGGCTCACAGTTCGAGGTACCCAATCATGGCAGGAGAGGCCTGGCCACAGGAGCCCAAGGCCGCTAGTCACTGTGCTCCCGGTCAGGAAGCAGAGAGAGCAGAGAACGCTGCTGCTCAGCTAGCGTCCCCTTTTTATTCAGCCTGGGACCCCAGCCCACAGCCTGAGTCTCCCTTCAGTTAAACCTCTCAGGAAACACCCTCACAGACACACCCAGAGGTGCATCTCCCCTGAGAGTCTAAATCTTGTCACTTTACAATGAACCTTCACAGGGCCACACACCACTTTTGAGAATTACTTAGCAATGAGGAGCTTGTGCCTCCACACCCGTCTTTTCAAAGGGAGCCAGCACTACTCACTGCTCTCAGATGTAGCTAACGGACCTCCCAGCTGGTCCTACCCCTATGCCCCCCACTCTAGATTCCCCATAGGTGGCTTTGAATCAGTCTAAGGAAACTCAATTTTCCCTGACAGGAAAGGGACAGAGGGGGCCTGGAGAGATGGCTTAGCGGCTGAGGTGTTTGCCTGCGAAGGCAAAGGATCCTGATTTGACTGTCCAGGACCCATGTGAGCCAGATACACAGGGGGAACATGCATCTGGAGTTTGTTTGCAGTGGCTGAAGGCCCAGGCACATCCATTCTCTCTGTTTCTCTCTCAAATAAATAAAATATAAATAAATATAATATAGTATAAATATAAATAAATAAAATATATTTTTTTAAAAAAGAAAAGAAACGGACAGAGGGAACCACCTCTGTATGTGGAACATGGCCTAGCAATGGGAACACACCTCTGCTAAACATCATCGCAGCTACAGCCTGAGAGCAAGGATGCTTCTAGAACCCTTATCTGCACACGTAAGCTTGTTCCAGCAGTATTCACATGGCCAAAAGGTTAACCTACCCATTGACAGAAGAATGAATAAACACACACACACACACACACACACACACACAGAGGATATTATTTTATTTGGTCTTTCTATTTATTTATTTTGTTTTTCAAGGTAGGGTGTCACTATAGTCCAGGCTGACCTCGAATTCACTATGTAGTCTCAGGGTGGCCTTGAACTCATGGTGATCCTCCTACCTCTGCCTCCCAAGTGCTGGGATTAAAGGTGTGCGCCGCCATGCCTGGCTTATTTGGTCTTTACAAATAAGGAAATTTGGATATTTCACAACATAGACAAACCTTGAGGACAATATGCTAAATAAGGCATGAAAGGACAAATACTGTATGATTCTCTTTCATGAGGTACCTAGGGGAGCCAAATCCTATGAGATGGGAATCAGAATGATGGTTGTCAGGGGCTGAAGGCTGAAGAAAGGGAAATTCATGTAATAGTTTGGAGTTTCATTTTGGAAACATGAGAAAACTCTGGAGACAGTGGTGATGGTTGCACAACAACATGAATGTACTTAATACCACTGAAGTGTGCATTTAAGATGGTTAAAAGAGTAAATTTTGTTCTCAGTTTATTTACACTGCTATACACAATAGTAATTGGGGGAACTGGAGAGATGGCTCAGTGGTTAAAAGTCACTTGTTTTTATAACCTAATGGCTCAGGTTTGATTCCCCAGAACTCATATAAAGCTAGATGCACAAAGTGGCACATGTTTCTGAAGTTCGTTTGCAGCAAGAGGACCTGGCATGCCTATTTATTCATTCTATTTCTCTCAAATAAATAAAGAAAACTTTTAAAAAGTGCAGTTAGGAAGCCAATGTTGAGGTGCATGCCTTTAATCCCAGCACTCAGGAGGCAAAGGTAGGAGGATCACTGTGAGTTCAAAGTCTACTTGGCACTACAGAGTGAGTTCCAGGTCAGCCTGGGCTAGAGTGAGACCCTACTTAAAAAAAAAAAAAAAAAAAAAAAAAAAAGCTAGACAGGGCTGGAGAGATGGCTTAGCTGTTAAGGCACATGCCTGCAAAGCCTAAGGGCCAAGGTTTGATTCTCCAGGTCCCACATAAGCCAAATGTACAAGGTGGCACATGTGTCTGGAGTTGGTTTGCAGTGGCTAGAGGCCCTGACACACCCATTGTCTCCTTCTCTCTCTCTGTCTTAAATTAAAAAAAAAAAAACAGAAAAAGCAAAACAAAAAGTGCAATTGGAGCTGGGGAGATGGCTCAGTTCATAAGAAGCATGAGGACCTGAAGCTGAGTCCCTAACACACTCTGTGGTGGGGTCTCAGTCCCAGCAAACACCATCTCTCTTCAGCCTGCAGCCATGGTGGAACGTGGAGCCTCAGGAGATGGACCGCTGGCTCTCTGTGTCACTAGGTGTCTCGCCAAGAGCTCAGCTGACCAGCTCACGGGCCACACCAGCTGCAGCCATAGCTAGACTGCGGCCCACTTGCCACGCTCGTCTCCCGGTTCTCACATTCTGAATTCCATGTCTTCCATGTCCAGGCCCTCTGTCTGCACCTGGCTCCTTTAATTTCTAGCTTTTGGACTTAAAAGATTTTAGCTCACCACAGATTTCACTCCAGCTCCTTGTAGTAAAGAACAGTCTATTCAGCTCAAGTGCCCTTGATACCTGGCCTTAACACGTGAGTGAGGTGGGCATGGTGGCGTACGCCTTTAACCCCAGCACTCAAGAGGCAGAGGTAGGAGGATCGCTGTGAGTTCAAGGCCAGTCTGAGACTACATAGTCAATACCAGGTCAGCTGGGCTACAGGGAGACCCTACCTGGGAAAAAAAAAAACATGAGGTGAAAGCCTAACCGCCTGGGCCCTTTGAGAGGAGGCCTGGACATTGCATTTCCAAATGCTGGGCCCCAGGAGGCACAGGGGGAGTGGAGGCCCTTCCACAGCCAGCCCAGAAAAGACAGACTTCCTGACAACGCATCTGAGTTCTTCTGGCTGTTGGAACTAGAGGCCCAAAGACTGGGGACTACTCTGCAGACTGCAGGAAAAATGTAGGCATCTGTGAGCTCAACACCACTGACTTCACTGAGGAGCTAACTGGGCTTCTGTCTGCGTGAGGAGAAGGCCAAAATCAATGCAGAGCTTCTAAAGACCCTACAACACATCCTGATAGGCCTTCCCTCATTTTCTTTAAAAATTCCTTTAAAGAGCCTCCATGTTCAGAATTGAGTTGATGAGCTAGATACCACATACATCGGGTGAGGTTCATACAAGCATATGCAAGTATATGTGAATATGAGTTGCACACATACATGCACACAGACCTGTGAAGTCCAGACAGTATTCTATGCCAGGCTCTGTCCTAAGTGCTGGGCAAAGATTAGCATCTCTGATCCTAACGATTTTAAGAGAAATACACTGTCCACATCCTTACTTATAGATGAGGACATCGAGACGAAGAGAGACAAAGTAACTTTTCCAAGGCTATTCTAGTAAGTAGCAGAGCCAGAGTTGAGCTCAGGAAGTTCATCCCCAATCATGACATAAAGCCCAGTGTAAAGCACTGGGCACAGGGCAGGATCCTGGCCAGGGGTAGAAGGCTTAATGTTAGTACATTACCTTAGCCTCAGCTGTGCCTGAGCTCATCTGGAAAACGGGGCTGCAGAGCCAGACAAAGCAGGTCCAGGTTCACGAGGACTGACATTCAGCACGGGATGTGCAGGCTTGTCGGAAGCCCTGCAGCTGACAGCCACTCCTCGGCCTTCACTGGCAAGCCCGCCCCTGTCCCACAGAACAAGGTTGTTTTCTTCTGTTTGCTGCTGTACTCACAGCCACTCTGAAACCACACAAACTTGTGTTTCTTTATGCAACATGGATGCCACTGAATGACATGTCCGGATGCTGATGACAGACTGAGAAGAGATCTAAAACCAGTGCTCATTTATTCCTCTAGTGGGAGTCTCAAACTACAGGGTAGAACATCACGCTGGAGTTAAACCCAGGCCTGAGTGGTGGACATTGTAGTAAGCTTTGTGCAGAACCTACTGACAAGAAGACAACAGAAGGAAAACTGGAAGACCTAACAGACATGAGACACGATGGGATGGCTGTCTTGACCAGCTCTGGGTCTGGGGAGCTAGACTTCATGAGCGCAAAGAATCTATTCCTAAGCATGGAGCTTGGGGGGAACGTGGATATGGGTACCTTTGCTTTCTTGCCCCACCCCGGAAGAAAGCAAATGGGCGCTTCAGAGGCCATGAAGGTCTCATGGTGGAGGGTACCATTGTCACCCTTCCTGAGGCCTTTCCCCAGGCATAGTCAAGAAACCAGCCCAACCCGCCTCCCCAGCCTTCCCCATCCCCAAGGCAGGCCAAGGCTCAACCTCACATTTCCTCACTGCCTGCATCTCCCGTGTTTCTGCAGCTAATTTCAGTACAGATGGGACTCATCAGTTCTGCGGTGGTGGGTATTCAAAGTGCTGGGCAGAGCACTGGTGGCATTACAGAGAAACAGCAAGCAAAGTCGGTGCTGAAAACAAAGGCAACTTGTGGACCATTTCATGCACAAACGTTCCCTTGCCATTCCCACCAAGCTGAACACAAATATCCTGAAACTACTGACTAGCATCCAATTAAGCTAAATATCTAATTAAAAGAGAACGGGAGCTATTTTAAAAATCGAACACTTCAAACACTTGCCAGCCAGAACAGGATGAAACGGGGGAAGTTTGATTGAAGAGCAGTGGTGAATAAAATATTTACAGATCTCAGCAGAAATAAATGCATAGACTTTCATTTTTAAAGAAAATGCACATATGGTGATTGCAAACCCACCCAGTGAATTGGAGAGCGCCTGTGAGTGCAGAATGCAGGAAGACGGCCCTTGTCAGGAAGCGGCCAGCAGCTCGCAGCACTTACTTCCCCCTTCAGGCACTGTGACTGGAACACGGAGAATGCCACGAGGCTCAGCCAAGAGGTGTCTTTTTAATGGTGTTTATGGTGCAATACCACATGGGGCATACTCATACAAAAATTTTGTCTTTTGTTGACCTGAAATTCAAATGTAATGGGGTATGTTGTGGTATTAGTTGCTAAACACGATGACCCTAAATCCAAAAGAGAGGCAAGGAAGCCCTGTGAGGCAGGCGTGAAGCCGGGCAAGCAGTGGCGGGGGGGGGGGGGGGGGGGGGGGGGGGGGAGGTGCGGGCAGGGGGTGGCTCAGGTCTGTGGGGCAGCATGGAAATCTGGGCCTGCATGTCTTTGTCTGCACAGGGCAGGGGACCTTAAGCTCAGCAGTTAATGAATTTGCTAACATGATTCTAATACCCATTATAATCATTAGGAGCAGAGCTGGGGTCCAAATCTGCTTAACTGCAAATTCCATGTTCATTTCCTGTATCATTCAGTCCTCTCATTTGATCTCAGGCAGGTAGGATCTTGCTGGAACATCAAGTCATTATGTTTGCCATAGGCTTGGCCTCTACTTAACCTCTTCTGAAGATAACATTGCATCTGTGATTATTGGGGATTTTCTTTTCCTGTGGGAACACATTTGCGCTCTCATGACCAAGTCAGTGGAAAGTGAATTTTGTGATCTAGAAACTTAATTTACTGTCAGCCTCAAGGACATTCAATTTTGCATAAGACAACAGATCATTGTAATATTTTTAAATGGAAAATACATACATGATACCTTTGGACAACTGTCAGGAAGTTAGGTGACACCTGTAGACTTAACAAGCTTCTTTTTGACCAGGACCTCCTTCCTTATCAACACCACTTTTCTTAACTGAACCAGAAAAGCCTGTTGCTCTTTTCCCCTAAGGGCTTAACTGATGGGAATAGAAAATAAAATGGTGGGGGATGGGCAGGAAGGTTGCCAAGATGGGGGGAAAAACTATATGGAGACCAATTTACATATTATTAAAATTTGTCTATGTTCCCAAAAGTTCATTTGTAAAAAACATAGTCCTCCAGCCTCTTCAACAAATGGTGCTGGGAAAACTGGATATGTATCTATGGAAGGATAAAAATAGATTCTTATCTCTCTCCATGCACAAGAATTAAGTCCAAATGGATCAAAGACCTTAACATCTGAAACTGCTAGAGGAAAAAGTGGGGGGAAACCCTTCAGCATATTGGAATAGGCAACGACTTTCTGAACATAACCCCAGTTGCTCAGGAAATAAAACCACTGATCAACCACTGGGGCCTCATGAAATTACAAAGCTTTTGTATAGCAAAAGGACACTGTGAATAGAGCAAAGAGGCAACCTACAGAATGGGGAAAAAATCTTTTCCAGCTACACATCTGACATAGGATTAATATCCAAGATATACAAAGAACTCAAAAAGCTAAATAATAAAAAATATCAAATAACCCAATTAAAAAAATGGGCTATGGAACGAAATAGAGTGTTCTCAACAGAAGAAATATAGATGGCATATAAACATCTAAAAAACTGTCCTACATCTTTAGCCATCAAAGAAATGCAAACTAAAACTACTTTGAGATTCCATCTCACTCCTGTCAGAGTGGCTACCATCAAGAAAACAAATGACAATAAATGCAGGCAAGGATGTAGAAAAAGAGGAACCCTTCTACACTGTTGGTGGGAATGCAATCTGATACATCCATTGTGGAAATCAGTGTGGAGGTTCCTGAGACAGCTAAAAAAAGATTTACCATATGACCCAGCTATATCACTCCTAGGCTTATATCCTAAGGACCTGTCTCACTACCTCAGAGATACTTGCTCAACCATGTTTATTGTTGCTCTACTCATAATAGCTAGGAAACAGAACCAGCCTAGATGTCCCTCCACTGATGAGTGGATATTGAAGATGTGGTATATTTATACATTGGAGTTCTATTCAGTGGTAAAGAAAATGAAATTTGCAGGGAAATGGATGGATCTGGAAAGGATTATACTTATTGGGGTAGCCCAGGCCAAGAAAGCCAAATGTTTCATGTTCTCTCATATGTGGATCCTCGCTACAAATGTTTGGACTTCTATGTGAGTTGGAATAAAACTCAGTAGCAGAGGCCAATAGACCAGAAAAACGGTATGAAGGGAATAGAAAGGGAGGGAGGAGGGGGGTACTTAAGAGGGTGGTATTATATATATGTAAGTAGAAGAACAGATTAATGGGGATGGAAAGGCCTAAGTGAAACCAGGGAAAGAAATTGAGTAAAGGAAAGGTGGGGGGAGGGCTAATCAAAATCTAAGAAGGTGTGAATAAGTCATTATGGAAGCCTACTTTTTTGGACAATGGAACACCCAGAAGCCATAGACTGTTACTAGAAAATTTTCAGTGCCAGGGATGGGATACCTTCCAGTGAGTTGTTGGCCAGGGAGGTCCCTGATGCCATTGCCAAGGTTGCAGTTCATTGCCAAGGTTCTTGGTTTCCCACCAAGAATAGATGATAAGACCCTATTGCTGAAGATTCCACACACTTGAGCTGCAAGGTCAATGAGAAATCTTGCTGGAGCTGAGCTTAAAAACTTCTCCGTGTAGACCAACTGACAGAAAGCTGTAAAAAGTTACACCGCTTGCAATTCAATGGGAGAGAGAAAAATCACCAGTGGAGACACTCAACAGTGGACACTGCAAGCCTTAAATTTGGCCAGCCAGGCCAAATGAGCCAATGGGTACAATAGTGGCATGACTGTTATGGGGGAAACCAACTGCTCTCTAATTGGACTGGAGGCCTGCTCCATGGGAGGAAATACATCCCTGATACTGAAAACCTACAACAGGGAAGTCATGAGCCCTAGGGGTACAACATCTGCTGGTGTCTGGCTAAATGTATATACTATGCTCATGCAACTGCCCAGTAAGCACTTCTCTTAATGTTCATACCCATATATTAATGCTACTCTCACTTTTTGTTAGAGAAGCTTCTCTTCAGATGGTGGTTATCTTGGGATGACTCAGAAGGGACCATGGTGCTGAGAAGAAGTGACAGAGGAGTGCTTAGCACTGAAACATCTCTATCATACCTTCCAAGGCTCAGGGTCCATTCTAGAAGAGGTGGCAGAAAGAATGTAAGAGCCAAAGGAAGGCTAGGACTCCCTACTATGTGCTCCTCCAGACACAAAATGGCCTGGATATTCATGACCTCACAGTGCCTGACACTACCTACACAAGACCATAATAATAGAAGAAAAAGTGACATCAAAATAAAAGACTGATTGAGAGGAAGACAGGGTATGATGGAGAGTGGAGTTGCAAAAGGGAAAGTGGGAAGGGAGGGAGTTACTATGGTTTATTGTCTATAATTATGGAAGTTATCAACAAAATTAATCAATTAATTGAAAGAAAACATAGTCCTCAGGTCCTATGGCCTAGTGGGGAAGCTACTACTGCTGTTTTGCTAACTTGCCATGACGTGCCTGTCAAAATCCCTTTGAACATTTATGCTTCTGTCCATAGATTAGTGCTGCTGGCAGCTTGGGTCAGAGAATTTTCTTTTTGCAGTGGACAGCGGTAACTCCTAACTGATTAAATTGCTGAGAATATGTGATTGTTAAGTGTTCGGCCCCAATGGGACATCTGTACCGTCCCCTCATGGGCTCAGGCAAAATCCCAGAGGAGGGGGTGGAAGCCAGAGGAAGGGATGGAGTATTGTGGAATGCTGTTCTTCCACACATAACATTGCCCTGGTATTCATGACCTCTTAGCAGCTTTGATTGCCTGCAAAAGATTGGATCTATCAACATTCTATCACATTCCACCTTAGGACACCCTACCCCTCTGTGAGGGCTTTTATCAGCAGTTAATGGTTGCTGGGAAAGAGGGAGTCATTTGCTTCAGTGGTGCAGCCATTGGTAAGTTGTCCATGGCCCTGGAAGTAACCCTAATTCAACTCATTTTGCTTGCAACAGCAACAAAAAACGTTTTAAAGGTGCGAAAGTAGAATGTAGAAGGGGGACTAATTGAGAAGAACAAGGGAATTAGCAGGAGTAGAAAAGGTACAAGAGAGTAGCGAGGAGTGACTATGACTAAAATACATTATACACTTTTGAAAATGTCATAATGAAATCCATTGTGATGTATAATTAATGTATGCTAATAAGAAACTTGAAAAAACTTAGTCTACAAATTCTTATGTTAAAAGTATTTGGAAACGGGGTCTTTGGGATGTACTTAGGGTTCAATGAGGTCGTGAGGGACAGAAATCTGAGCTAGATCTGACTGGCCTTGTGACATCCCCCCTCAAGTCGCAGTTCAGCAGGAAGGCCCTTGCCAAACAGTGTGGCAGCACCTCCACTTGGACTTCCTAACCTTGGCACCACAAGCCAAATGAGCTTCTTTTCTTTCTACATTACCTGGTGTGTTGGTTGGTATGAGATGTTCCCCCATAAACTCATGTGTTCTAAATGCTTGGTCCCAGCTGATGACAATTTGGGAAGTGGAGTCTTGCTGGAGGGGGCTGGTGTTGTTGGGGACTGTCCAGCCTCTGCTCATGCCATGCTTTCCCGTACCATCATGGAGCTTCCTCTTGAGACCGTAAGCCAAAACAAATCCCTGCCTCCCATCAGCTGCTTTTGGTCGGGTGTTTTGTCCCAGCAATTGGACAGTAACGCAACACCTCGTCTGTGGTATTTGGTGATAGCAACAGAAACTGGCCAAGGGTGGAAGTCATCACCTGTCATTTTATAAGAACACAAGCATCCTAGTTGACATTGCACCCTGAAAAAAAATTATCTCCTTTGACGAGAACCATGATGTGCGGAGAATGTCGTTGTTGACATGCTTTAAAAAAAAAAAAAAAAAGACTTCGAGGCCAGTCTGGGCTACTTAGTGAATTCTAGGTTAGACAGAATTAAAGAATGAGACCCTGTCTCAAAAAAAGAAAGAAACAAAACCAGCTGTGCTGGAGAGATGGCTCAGCATTAAAGGTGCTTCTGGCAAAGCCTGGTGGTGATGTGGGTTTGATTCTCCAGAACCAGTACCATGTAAAGCCAAGCTGGAGAGATGGGTCAGTGGTTAAAGGCACTTGCTTGCAAAGCCTGATAGTCCACGTTCGATGCCCCGGTACCCACATAAAGCCAGATGCACAAAGTGGCACATGTGTCTGGTGTTCATTTGCACTGGCAAGCACCCCTGGCATGCCCATGCTTTATCTCTCTACCTCTTTCTCAGAATAAAAACTTTTTAAAAATATATAAGGCCACAACAATCTATAGAAAAAAAGAAACATCCGTCATCCATTAATCATGTTTAAAACACTCACCACATTGATTTGGTTACTTATGCAAAATAGCACAGTGAGGATACATGGTCTTAGTGCTGGACACGAGTTTTCAATGCCTGTAAGGTTCTACCTTCCATGTAGTTTAATATTTATTGATTTATTTATGAGACACACACATACAGAATGAATGGGTATACCAGGGCCTCCTCCACTGCAAACAAACTCCAGATGCATGTGCCACTTTGTGCATCTGGCTTTATGTGGATACTAGGGAATTGAACCTGGGTCCCTGGGCTTTGCAGGCAAGTGCCTTAACATCTGAGCTATCTCTCCAGCCATATTTTACTTTTTAATGGCCAAAAAAAAAAAAAAAAAATTCCTGGGCTGGAGAGATGGTTTAGCGATTAAGGCACTTGCCTATGAAGCCTAAGGACCCAAGTTTGATTACCCAATACCCATGTAAGCCAGATGCACATAGTGGCACATGTGTCTGTAGTTAATTTGCAGTGGCTAGAGGTCCTGGCATGCCCATTCTCTTTCTCTCTCTCTCATAATAAATAAATAATTGTACACACACACACGCGCGCGCGTGTGTGTGTGTGTGTGTGTGTGTACCCTACTACTTTGGAATCTTATCTAGAACCTTTAATCTTTTCCCCAATTGTTTTGTTTACAGTTAAATACATATAGCATCAAATCTTCCATTATTCTGTGTGTAGGCCAGTATATTAAATACATTGATGGTGTCTGATCCTGACTAGCCACTGACCAAGCTGCAATTCTGGGAGGGGAGACAAAGACATGTTTGTCCCTCGCCCCTTGCAATCACTTTCTCAGAGGAGGGCGCTCCCTTGGCTCCACAGCCCCTGGCCCTTCTCCCCCAGCTCTTGTCTTTTCTTTTGACTCTGGCAGCAAAATTTATATTTGCTCAGGCCACCCCAGCCTTTCCACTGATGAAGCATCCTCCATCCCCCTTCCAAGTCCTGTCTGTGGGGACAGTCCCACACCCCCAATCTCCCCACGGGCCTCTTTTTCACACTGCCTGTCCTCAGGTCAGCCATGACTCAGCAAACTTCCTGGGATCCCTTCCTTTGGCACAAGGCCAGGCCCGCTGGCTCTGGACTCAAGGGATCTGCAGTCAGTTGTTTCAACCCTCAGCTTGTGTCTGGGTGTCAGCTGAGAGGTGTTTACACGTCTGCAGCCCCTGGGGGCTTGTTTGCACAGCGCATTTACCTAAGCAGAGCTGATTCCAAGCCCTGAGGCCTCTAGAGCCTTTCCAGACCTCCCCAGCAAGGGCGCAATTACAGAGCCAGGAGGACAACTTTGTACCCGTGGTTTTACAGCATCCAAAAACAAGCCTTCTGACCTGCTACCGAGCCTCTCTCTCCCTTGCTTATCAGCTTACTCTCAAGTCTGAGGTTTCCTGGTGGGGTGAGGCATTCACTGCTGGACTGAACTCACCGTGCGTGCGTTTGTGTGTGAGGCAGATTCTGCAGGCCCCTCCTGGCCACCGTTTCACCGAGCCGCACGTGAAGCGCTGCACACCAGCATCATGGTGTCTGGGTTTGCCAGCACTGCTTTCTTCACTCGTGGAGAAAGCTGAGCTCCTGTACAAACATGTTTTCATTCTGGAGAACTCTGAAGCCTTAACTATGTGGCACAGGGCTGTTCTTTGTGAAGTTTGGATTGGGAAATAATGACTTTGTCTTGTTTCTGTCTTGTTTGGATTTTGGTCTCTTTTTCTTAAAAAAATATTTATTTGCAATAACAGAAAGAAAGAGAGAGAGAGAGAGAGAGAGAGAGAGAGAACGGGTGCTCCAGGGCCTCCTGCCACTGTGAACAAACTCCAGATGCATGTGCCACTCTGTACATCTGGCACCACATGGGCACTGGGGAATCGAACCCTGGTCATTGGGCTGTGCAAGCTAGTGCCTTACTGCTGTGCCATCTCCCCAGCCCCCCTGATTTTGGTTTCTTTTTTTAAAAAATATTTTATTCATTTATTTGTGAACAGGTGTGTGGGACCTCCTGCCATAGCAAACGAACTCCAGACACATATGCCACTTTGTGCACCTAGAGCTACGTGGGTACTGGGGAGTTGAACCCTGGCCAGCAGACTTTACAAGCACAAATTTTTTGTTATTTTACTTTTGTTTATTAATTAGTTTTGTACTCAGCGAATGCAATGTTGAGGGCCTCTGGGTCTCTGGATATCTGATTTGGTAGGAGTTGATTTTTCTCTGTGTTGATCTCCTTAACCCTTGTGCTGGTACCTGGTTCACCAAGAAAACAGCACCCTTTCTTGTTTTGCCAATTTTTCTTAGTTTCAGCTGGGGCCCTTTTGAGGTATGATGGGGTGGCTCTCTCCTTAGGATCTACGTCTATCTGAAAAAGAGAAGCAGATTCTCCAACGCAGAGGAAGTTAGCACCAGACAAATGAGATAACCCTTACTCTTTTTTTTATAGAGAATTTAATAGGTGAAGACCCTCTTGTAGCCCACGATTGGTGGTAGCTTGATAATGGAGAGCACAAGCATGCATTTTTAACTGCTAAGCCATCTCTCCAGCCCAATTTTGGTTTCTTGATACAGGATCTTAATAAGTAGCCCAGACTGACCTAGAACTTGCAATCCTCCTGCCTCATCCTCTCAAGTACTGGGGTGACAGGTGTGAACCACTATATCCAACTGTTCTTGCTTGTGTGTTGCATAATCTACTATCTACTTCATGTTTTCCAAAGTGTGGCCGACCTGAAAGGGAAAACCGTCCAGCACAGAGTACTCTGGTTCACTGGGATGGACATGCTAGTGAGTCATGCACATGAACATTACATGCAGACTATTAACATTTCTTCCGTAAACATGAGATGGTAAGGTGGCAGGAGTGCGTGGTGATGAAGGGGCAGTGGTAGCAGTCGTGACAGCATTGCTGGTGACAACAGTGGTGGTAACAGTGGCTGTGGTGGTGGTGTTTCCGATGACAGGGATGTGATTGGTAGAGAGGAAGAAGATGAGGATGATGAGGAACAAGGGAGGGTGTAAAAGGGATAGACACGCCACCATCATTGTTGCTCCTGGTTCCGAGAGTCTCTCAGCTTGAGACGTTACCTAAGTAGCCTCTCCTTCCATTAACTGCCCCACGAGCCTACGTTAGTAGCATTCAAAACAAAGCCCTTCTTTGTGGATAACGGTGAGATCTGAAATGAGGAAACACAGTGATTTCTCACAGAGCTTCCCAGTGGCGTGGCTACTCAGAGAAAGTTGTATTGTTCTACTATTTGTTCCTGTCTTTACCTTGCACTTCCCCTTGGTACTCTTTAGATCATGTTGATATCTCTCAACAAGGATATACTTGGTACCCAGTACCTGCTTGAAAAGAAAAGTCTCATAGATGAGAAATTAAATTTCAGACTTTTTTTCATTTCCTTGTGACTTGGACTCTTCGAGCCTGATTTTCCTTATTTATAAGATGAGAAAAATAACACCAATTGGACAAGGATGTGTAGATTCAATAAGACAGGGCCTGGCCCACCATTCTGAGTTAATGTCAGTTTATTCGGCACTCCCCCCTCCCAATCACCACGCCCAAAGCAGTTCTACTGTTCTGCCTCTGTTCATCACTTTCTGCCCTAAATATTTTTCAGTAGGCACCGTTTTCTTATAAGGAATCCTTTTTATTCCTAGGATTTAGATATCAAACAACTATTAAAAGAGAAAGAGGGGCTGGAGAGATTGCTCAGTGGTTAAGGTAGTTGCCTGCAAAGCCTAAGAACCCACGTTCAATTCCTCAGTACCTACATAAGCCAGATGCATACGTTGGAACATATGTCTGGAGTTTGTTTATAGTGGCTAGAAGCCCTAGTGCACCCATTCTCTCTCTCTTAAAATAAATAAAAAAGAAATAAAAAATATGTAATCATTCAATTGGGTGTTTTTTTCAGATGCTACCCTACTGGTTTTTGTTTTGTTTTTTTTTTCACTGAGTGGACTGATATTGGTTGACTGGTTGACTTCATCATGTGAAATGATTCTATAACTTTTTTTTTATTGTTAAGATGTTTTCTTTGATATCTAGTCTAAATTCTATTCACTTATATCATCCTATTACTCCTTCTTATGCTGTCTGGTAGCTGCATAAAATATCAAATCCTAAGCCAGGTGTGGTGGCACATGCCTTTAGTCCCAGCACTCGGGAGGCAGAAGTAGGAGGATTGCCATGAGTTCGAGGCCACCCTGAGACTACCGAGTGAATTTTAGGTCAACCTCGGCTAGAGTGAGACTTTACCTCAAGAAACCAACAACAACAATAACAGTAATAAAAATTTTACCTCTCCAATATTTATAAACCATGGCCATGACTTCATAGACTCAATCCCATGAATATTTAATTTTTCTTTGTAAACAGGTACCTGTTGCTTTAGCTTTAGGATGCAAAGAAGCCTGAGCATGGATTGTTTGTTAGATAGGGGTGAGAGTTGTTCTGGTATGTGCGTTGGTCCCCTGCCCTCACCACCACTCATCCTGACTCTTGGTTCTAAGGTATGGAGCCCAAGGATGGGCATTTTAACAACCCTCACCCACTGTCACATACAAGTTGCAGGTGACTTTGATGAACACCCTTGAGGCATTCAGGCTCGCCTTCCTGAGATGACATCAGCCTCACCTGGAACAGAGTTTTGAATGTAACCCAGCCCTTTAGTCAAATGGTCACATGTCTCGGCTTACTACCAAAGATGGCTGAGCATACCCACCCAAGGCAGAGCCACCTGATCCCCAGAAGGCTGCCATATTCCCCAGCTTTTCAGGCTGCAGGCTCTGGGATGGTGGTGCAGCAAGTTTGCCAAGGGCCACTTTCTCTGCTACCCCTAGGTGCCCAGACATTTAGCCAATTTTCATACTATATGTTTATTAGTCATGTCTCTTTTCTCTAAGATTCGGGGCCAGCTAATAGCAGTAATGACAATTCCTTATGTTGTTAAAGCACATTGTGTTTTGTAGAATGTCTTTACCTGTGTGATGTTGTTCGATCTTCACAATAGCTCTGTGAGTAAGTAGGCCAGCTCTCACTGCCTGTACTGCAGAAATGCTCACGGAGAGTATGTGATGTGCCCATGGCAATTATCAAAGTAAAAGGATCTCTTCCTGGCTTTTTTGCTAGGATTATGTGCAGTATCTGTTTCATGTCAGTTTCAAAAATAAAGGGAGGCCTCAGGATTCTTCCTCCACCTTAGCTCCAAGGTTGCCTCTTTCTACCTCATATGTTCTGGATCCTATAGTATTTGAACACTGCAGATTAATAACTAAACTTTTGTGCCAATAACATAACTGGAAAGAATGGGAAACATTCACATATGGTATTTAAACCCACCCTATAATTATTGCATTGATGATGTCTACAGTTACATAATATAGCTCTTAATTTCTGTAAGCTTTACTTAAAAGACTAAACAAAGAATGCAATGATTAGTCTGGCAGGTAACGATTTACCATACAGAGCTGTTGGCAGAAGAGCCTCTTAGGCCTTAGATGAGGCCGGCCGTGGCTGTGGGTCCACTTTTCCCAGTCTATGGATTATAAACAACTGGAAGGATTTTATAGCTAAATAATATTTCTTTGCATTTTATTATTATTGAATCTGGAATGTTCCCCCCCCCCCCGACTCATTTTGAGTGCTTGTTCCCCAGCTGATGTCTATTTCGGAAGGCTGTGGAACCTTTAGAAGGTGGGACTTGGCGGGTAGAAGCAGGCCCTTAGGGGTGGGCCTTGGAAGGTTATATCCAGACTTCCCTTTCTCTGCCTCCTGGTTCACACCACAGTGTGAATCTGCTCCATCACCATGAATTGAGCTCCTTAACACACTTCCTCTGCCATGATGGACCCCAACCCCTGAAACCCAGCACTAGGGTGAATATTTCTTTAAGTTGTTTCTGTAAAGTATTTTGGTCATGGTGGCATAAAAGTATATAGACATGTGTATATCCCACATTTTCTTTCTCTTTTAAAATCTGTGTGTGGGGGCAGGGGGTGGGCATGTGCATGGCACAGTGCACATGAGGAGGTCAGAGAACAACCTCTAGTCTTTGCCTTCCACTGTGTTTTTGAGGTAAAGTCTCTCTCTCTCTTTCTTCTCTCTCTTTCTCTCTCTCTCTGTATGTACATGCAATGTACATGTGCCGTGTGGGCATGTGTGTGGGTATATGCACACATCCCATGGACATGTGTACGGAGACCAGGAAAGGACACTGGGTCTTTCCCTCTATTACTTTTCCACCTTATTTCTCCAAGTCAGAGTCTCTCACCAAACAGGAAGGTTGCTGTTTTTCAGTTAGACTAGCTGACCAGGGAGCCCCAGCATTCCTCTTGCTTCTGTTCCCTCAGTGCTGGTATCACAGGCATGCTAGCCATGCCCAGCTCTTTACATAGGGTGCTGGGGATCCAACTCAGGTCTTCATGCTTGTTCAGCGAGTGCTCTAACCCCTGAACCATCTCCCCAACCTCAGGCAGGCTTTCCTGCTATTCATTGCTGTGTATACTAGACTAGCTGGCCTGCAAACTTCTAGCGATTCTCCCAACTCCACCCCCATCGTACTGCCACAGGCTCTCTGGGACACAGGCACAAGCTGCTATGTCTGGCTTTCTGTGGGTCCCGGGGGTCTGAACTCCGGTCTTCATGCTTGTATAACAAGTGTGTTCACCACCTCTCGTCCCTCTTTTCTCTATTCTTTTTTTTTTGGTTTTTCGAGGTAGGGTCTCACTTTAGCCCAGGCTGAGCTGGAATTCACTATGTAGTCTCAGGGTGGCCTTGAACTCATGGCGATACTCCTACCTTTGCCTCCCGAATGCTGGGATTAAAGGTGTGCGCCACCACACCCAGCTCTCTCTTCATTCTTTTGCTCACAGGAATCTTGGATGGTTGCATATTTGGGCTCTTGTGGGTAGTGTTGCAATGAAGCCATGCTGACTGCTCTTTCTTCAGGTGTTTCTGCAGGAGCGGGATTTCTGGGTCAGGTGGACGTTCTACTTTCAGTTTCTTGGGAGCAGCTGCATACGGGCCACACTGCCCCTAGCGACTGTTTTAATTTGCACTCCCACCAGCTGTGTGTAAGTTGCCCTGCTCCGCCTCCTTGCCAGCTCTTGTTACTTTTTGCTTTTGTGATAGCCATTCTGCCTGGAGCAAGATGGTAACTCATCGTGGTTTTGATTTGTTGAAATCCTGGCAACAAAATGGATGGAACTAGGGGATATTATGTTAAGTGAAATAGCCCAGGCACATAGGACAAATACTGCATGTTCTCACTTCTGTGTGGAAGTTAGAAAAAAAAATAATAGCTCTCATAAAAAGAGAGAATAGAATGTGACTACGAAAGGCCAAGAGGGTAGAGAGAAGGGGAGGAGGGATGTTGGATCACGGGCACGAAAACACAGAGTAGAGGAGTTAAGTGTCAAGTTCTATAGCACAATAAGGGGACTATGGTTGGAACAATTCACACATTTTTAAACTGCAAGAAGAAGTAAGTTCAGTTTCCAAACACAAAGAAATGATCAGTGTTTAAGGAGATAGAAATGCTAATTAGCCAGACGGATCATTTTACAACTCTATCAAATTATCAGCCTTTTCCTAATTATGTGTAATATATACTGTCATATGTCAATTAAAAATAGAGTTTGAAATCTGGTCATGGTGGTGCATGCCTTTAATCCCAGCACTCGGGGGGCAGAGGTAGGAGGATCACCGTGAGTTCGAGGCCACCCTGAGACTACATAGTGAATTCCAGGTCAACCTGGGCCAAAGTGAGACCCAACCTCGAAAAACAAAAACAAAAACAAAAACAAAAGCAAAAAAAAGAATTGAGTTTGACAGTCTTATTGGATTTTTGGTTATAGCGAAAGCCCAGAGTTACATACAATTAAAACAAGCATATCTAAATTCTAAGTGACCTGCCAGTCCTTGGTCTTATTGCTTTTCTCTCCATTTATTTAGTTATTCATTCCTTAAATAAATAGTTTATTGAGCACTTACTGTGAACCACACTCCATACTGGGCCCTGGAGCTACACCAGTGGACAAGACCAGCTCGCCCCTGCATCACGAAGCTAGCAATCTCGTGGGGGGTGAGACAGGGACCTGGGCAATGCAGACATGTGATAAATGCTGGTGGAAGAAGGCAGGCGGCTAGACACGTATTCACAAGGAGCATCCAGCCAGCCAGGACTGAGAAGCCCTAGCCAGGAAGCTGTGCTTGTATCTAAGGCCCATTGTTTTTAAATGGACTGTGGATTTATTCAGAATGGCCTGTAGGGAGGTGCCCAGGGCATGGCCCCATTACCCTTTGGCACACGGAGGATACAAGGGAGTCATTGCTTTGTACGTACAGGATGCCTCTGCCTAAAATATTTTCCTACCGTCCTCCCTTAGCTGAATGCCACACCCCCAGATCACCCTCAGCCCTCCCTGTATTAGGGGCACATTAAATATTCCACCCCTGCATACAGCAGCATCCCCTGAAAATCCTCCAAAATCCTCACCAACACCGTTTCTCAAATATCTCCTTAGTCAGGTTTGGAGCACTTCCAGGTCAGGCTTTGTTTAATTTACCTCTGTGTTCTGTGCACCAAGCAAATGCCTGTCACATTATGAGAGCTGGATAAATGTTTGCCGATTGCACAAATGGATGAATGAATGCCCAGGCTCAATAAGGAGGAGGGAAGCGGAGCGTGTGTAAAGGACACCATTCGCAAGCAATTGCCGCTCTCCCTCCCGGGTGGGCACACGCACCCCTTTACCAGTCCCTCAGTCCCTCCACACCCAGGATGGCGTGGGCACACATGTAGTATGTGCTTAAGTTCCTCTAGCAAGGAAAAAGTGTCACCACTAATAGCATCACCCCATCCCAGGAAAGAGATTCACTTGGGACTCACCATGGGGAGGGGCTCTCAGAACTGTGGTTGAGCAGGATACCCAACAGGGCTAAGCCAAACCAACAAATGCAAATCAGATGCCGATTTTATTTAAATTTTGGTGCAGTTGCTTATCATGCTTTTTTTTAAGATTAAAAAAAATTTTAATTTATTTTTATTTGAGATAGGGCAAGGGAAAGAGAGAGAGAGAGAATAGACACACCAGGGCCTCTAGGCACTACAAATGAGCTCCAGACACATGCGTCACCTTGTGCATCTGGCTTATGTAGGACCTGGAGAATCGAACCTGGGTCCTTAGGCTTCAGAGGCAAGTGCCTTAACCACTAAGCCATCTCTCCAGCCCCATCATGATTTTTTTCAGTAGTTTTATTTAAATCTGCATGGTTCCACAGGGTGATGAGATTTGTAATTTTTTTTCAACCTTATAATAATACAACAGTTAGATGGATTCAGGAGAAGCCATTCTTTGAATTTTGAGTTTATCTTCTGGGAAGCTTTTGAAAGGCACCACAATACAACTCACAAGGCTGGGCAGAAGCAACAAGCCACAGTCCTGGGGGAGGCTGGAGCACAAGTGGAGACAGCCAGTAGCCCTCAGTGCACTGAGCTGCTAAGCTGAGACATGTTGTTGCCTGATATTTTCAACAAAGGATGGGGTTTACTGGGGTGCAACCCCATCACAAGTCAAAGAAAGTCTGTCTTAAAATACAAGTATTGGGCTGGAGACATTGCTCAGTGGTTAAAGATGCTTGCTTGCAAAGCCTGTTGGCCAGGGTTTGATTTCCCAGTACCCATGTAAAGGCAGCTGTAAAAAGCGGCACATGAGCCTAGAGTTCGTTTGCAGTGGTGGAAGGCCCCTGCCCTCTCTTCCTTTCTCTGCCTGCCTCTCTTACAAATAAGTAAATAAAAATATTTTAATACAATCATTTACTTAGATTACTGGGGAATGTTGTTTCCCCCTCGCTCATTTCCAGCCATGACATTAGCACACACATTATAGCAGAGGGTCCCCTCTGTAGGGGCTTCACTCGGCCCCCAGGTGGACAGCTCCATGCTCGCTGGTCTCCTCCCTTCCCCCTAACCCTGTCCCTCCAGCAGCTGGACTTTCCCGACACGCCTCACCCACCATCCATGCTAGGAGCGCATGTTCTCTGTGGCCTGCCCTCCCACCCCCAGTGGGCCTGCTTACAATGGAAGATGAAGTCCTGTCACCCGCAGGAAAGGACAGGCCTGTGATCAGCAGGAAGACAGCTGCCTCAGGAGAAACAGATCCGAATCTTCCACGGGTCTCTTCGGCCTGCCTGTCGCCTCCCCTCAAGTGTCAACCTCACAAACCAGTCATAGAACCAGAATATGGGCTGCCTGACCACCCATCAGCCCTGCACAGCTGGGTGCATACTCCACCCATGGCCTTGCCTTTTCTTCCTCTAACAGATGGGGGCTGGCTGTGTTGCATAACTGGTCTTGGACTCCTGGTCCAAAGCCATGTAGGACTGTACGCCTGGTGGGCCCTGAGCCTGTGAGGGGGCAAGTTTTCCAGAGAGACCATTGTTTCCCTTGCATTTGCTGATGGCACAAGATCAGCTACAGGAAGGGCCGGTCTTCAGCCCCACGCAGCAGACGCAGCTCTGGACTCAGTGATGGGAAGCAGTAAATTGTGGGAGCTACTTGTAATCTAACCAACAGAAGTCTCGCCCTTTCTGGGAAATGCGTGAAGTGCTGAATGCTTGATGTCTAATGGGTTTTGAGGCCCCAGTAAGTGTCTGTGGATGGGTGCCAGGGCCAACAAATCATTGCAATCACAAGCATCCTCAATCTATATCCAAGCTCTCCATTGAGAACGACAGGGCGGGCTTGGTGACTGAGTTCTGGGAGGTTCAGGGGATGCCCAGATTTTGTGCTCCCCATGAGGTGACCGTTACAACACACCCTGACAGAGAGGCTTACACTCGTAGTCTCTGGTGTGGCAGCTGTGCTGAACTGGGCTTCTGCTAGATCCTGGGGCTCCCCTGATGCAAGACCCATGGGCCCCACCCTCCTTGAAGTCGAAACAGAATAGGTAAGTGCCAAAGTCTGGAGTGGGGCTTGAGTTATCACTTATCGTTGTGTACAGTGCGCCCTGCACAAATATTCCTGACCAAGGAGAACAGTGGTCTGAAATCCTACCTCATGTTCCGTTAAGCTGCGAGCGAGCCCTCAAAGCAGCTTCCCTTAACTTTTCATGACAATGCCAATTTGAAAGGAGTCCCCAGGCATAACCTGCAGTGCCCCTGGCAACATGAATCTCTAATAGGCAGAGTCTGGCCAGTGAGGAGGTCAACATAAAGTCCAAGAAAGTGTAGTGTGATCCATGTGACCCTGGACAGCAAGGGCCAGTCCACTTTTGTGGAATCCTAATCAGTTAAGTATGGTCTAAATTAATCTCCCTAGAAAAGTTCCTAGACAAGTGAGATTGAGTGGCTTCCAAAGACAGTACCCCCTCTCAGCAAAGAGCTTGCTTGATCCTGAGCCTGCTGCCCTCTGCCCACAGCCTCCCCACTGCCGGTGAGCTGAGGGGAAGGTCTGCAGGTGCTCACTGTCTAGACCAAGAGAAAAGAGAGTCGAGCCCCGTGGCTTAGGCAAAGCATGCCCCATTAACAGAAGCAGAGCCTAAGCAGCAACTGGGGCAGAGGGAGGAGTTCACTGTGCATGCCCACTTCAACCTGTAAATATGTATGGACTTGGATTTACACAGCCTTTGTGTCAGACATGCCAGATATAAATCTTACAGAAGCCAGAGCATGACTTGTCCCTTACGGGTGAGGACATCTACCTCCAGGGAAACCAAATAACCTGGTCTGGGTCACAAAAGTGGGGAGTGACAAAGGGGAGCCCTGTACTCAAAGACATGTGATCAACTTGTATTCTAGCTTAGAACTCTGTCCTCATCCCTAAGATAAAGGAATGGAGATAAAGACATGGGGCCGAGAAATAGGAGAGAGAGAGGAGATATTGGCAGGCAGATTCTAATCACGTCTCAGAAGTAATAATGAAATATAGCCGCTATCACTGGCTACGCATAGAACTGAGGCATCCCAGCAGCTAACATAGATACTGTCAGAGCAGGAAAGAACCTCTGAGCTGCCATCAGCCTCTCATTTGACTGCTGAGTAAACAGAGATGGAGGACATGGTGTGGCCTACCCAGCATTCCTCAGGCTGTTGTGAAGCAAAGCCACATCCAGGCCCTTGGTCTCCTGACACACAGGCTTATTCCCTCAGTGACCACTGTGTCCTTAACAGCGGTGGTCACCATGCAGTTATTTAGCACATGCCACTCTAGCAGCCATCTTAGTTTTGTGACTTGAAGGACACACTGCCCAGGTCATATAGCATAAGAGAAATGGAAAATTCCAGGTCTGTGGAACAACACACCCTCCAGGTATCCTTCTCCATCAGCCCTGCCTGCAGAGGTTCTCAGGCCCTTTTGTCCCACTACCAGTTAATATTTCACTCTGGGGAGACTTTAGGGAACAAAGAACACAAAGTTAGCCTTGAGGGGCCAAAGGTAGGCAGCTCAGGGCTCCTGATGCGGCTCATAAATCAGAACAGTGCGAATGTACTTTGGATGAGAACACAGCTCTGCCTCCCGCAGAACAGCTGGGAAGCTATTCATAGGGAAGCCTGCTATTTGTGTCCGCCTGGCATTTGAATTAGACTCACCTAACTGTGGCTCCTTCCCCACAGATGTGAGTCACACTTCTCCTTCACAAGAAAGGAGTGGTCAGGGGCAAAGGAGAATGCCTCTCCACGCCAGCTGAGGGAAATGCGCAGGTCAGGAGCGGCATGTCTGAGGATGTCTCCTTCCCTCTGAAAGGGAGAGCCCAGGGCCAGGAAGCACTAACTGACAGCAGCTGATTCCCTGGCTGGTGCCTCCTGGGGACTGCTTCCTTATTTCCCCTTAGCCAGGCTCCTGGCCAGGCACAGGGGATGATTCAAAGCCCTCCCTTCCCCACTACTGGCACAAGCTGTCCTTTTTATATCCTGAGGACCAGGAAAAGCCACTCAGAACCCCGCAGGAGGGCCCAGCCACATCCAGGACCTGCCTGTTCACACACTGGGGCCCCTTGACCACGTATTGCAGAGCTCAAGTGCTGAAGACTTAAGGGTCAAAGTTGTTCACGAGGCGAGGGGGGTGACTCTGCTCCCAAAATTAACCCTGCCTATTTGTGATCTGTCTGTTATCCACCCATGCTCCTGCTGCTTGGAGGTCCTGGTCCTGAGCTGAGGGCAGGTGAGAATCGGAGCTCACTCTGTTCCAGCGTGTCCAGAGAAGTCAAGCCCTGGGCCTGGACACCTCTTACACAGAGTCCTGAAGCAGAAGGCACTCTAGGGTCTTAGCTGGAGAGCTGGATCCATTCCATAGTTTCTCCGGTAGTCAGTCTCCAGCCTGAAAGAGAACTAGCCTTGAGAGCCTATCACTGAAAGCAAATCTCTCTCTTCCTTATGCAGTGCCTTCTTCTCTGTGGGCCCCTGAGAAGCCTGCACGCCGTGATGCAGGGGCGACAGGTACACACACCCCTGCACACCCCGAGAGCCCTCGCTCGGCTATGGTTTGGGTCTTTTCTTACAAAAGGCTCAGATCCCTGGATGGACTGCAGTTGCTCCCTGAGACTGTTCTTTGTGTTCCCGTGCAGTAGCCCACAGCCAGGGTGTGAACGACCACTCCACTCGCTCTGCCCTTGACCAGATCTCTTTAGCTGCTAGACTGTTTCTCTGGGGCCAGTGACCTCCCGTCTCTGCATTTCTCACACACATCAAGCATGTAAGAAAAGATGGCAGCTTGTATTTTCCTTCTGATAAAGATCTTCCGAAACAAGTCCACTTGTGTTGCGATGGGCATGGATGCAGCCATCTGATGCATTTAGAATTTTCATAAACGGGCACATGACAACAGATGCTATGGATACATGAACGGATGCAGATTTCCCCGTCAGCACACCAGCAGTCTATCTGAGAAATGACGCTTTCCATGGGCAAAGATGAGCATGCATGGGGCCATGACATCGAGGTCAGCTGCCCAGCCTGGGGAATTGCTCTTTCATTCAATGCTCGTGGGCGACTGCTGAGTGCAGGACTGTACTGTCCCTGAGTGGTCAGAGGAAAGCAAAGGGAAGGCGGCCCTGAGGAGGGCTGGTGGACTCCTGGGCTGCAGGAAGCTTCTGAAGAAGGCGGCGCCTGGGTGAGTGCCACTTTAGAAACATGGCCTGAGGTCAGCAGGAAGGAGGCAGGAGCCAATGAAATGCTCAAGGCAGGAAGGGAGGACAGGGTTAGGAGAGGTCTTCCAGAGGAGAGCACATTTGAAGGACAGCCCCAGATGGACAGTGGGGTACTCTGTGCCGGGGGGGGGGGGACAATGAAAGCACCCGGCCTCAGCAGCACTATGGGAGGCTCTACCTCCCCGCTGTTCCTAGGTGGGAGCATGGGAAGCCGAATCAGGGCGACACCTTTGCCCAGGGAGTGGGGCCTTCACTTTGCTCTAAGTTAGCTTGTCTCAAGGGCTCTTCACATCTGAAAATAGCTGTCTGGATTCGTTCCCCTATCAGTCCCAGAGACTAGAGATAGGGGAACAGGGTTTGTTCACGTGCAGGTCAGAACGTGTAGCTGGGAAGCTGGGCCCACGCACAGGAGACAGCCTCAAGAGTCTGGCTGGAGGCCAGTCCTGACCACACCCCAACATCTGACCAGGTCAGTTTGGACAGACCCTCTCTAGTTCTTTCCTCATTTGACTAAAAACTTTATCATCGTAAAAGCTGTAAAAATGCCAAACTTTAACCTTATTAAAATCACGTTCTTCTGGTCTTGGCAACCTTAATGGGATTTTACAACTTGGCCTCCATGACTGGAGTCCTTGACCAGCCCAAGGTTGCAAGGTCTATGATAGGCACCCTCCCCCTTCAGGGACTGCAGCCCACCCACATTCCCAGCATCCTGTGTGCAGTCAGCAGCCAGGTCACCCTGGCCTTCCACGGAGGCCTTCTGTTTTGTTACTCGTGGAAATGGAGAGACTTCCAGGATCCTGGGCCCCAGGGAGGGCGCATGAGCGCACACACACACGCACACGCACACGCACAGCCCTCACCAGCTGACAGGGTATTTTCCTCTGGATTAATGAAGCACAGTGGAACTTTTAGCTGTTTTTGTAATGATTAATATGTCCAATCAGTTTCACGAGAGAGGCAGACAGGAAAGTGACGTGTGGGCAGAGGAGGAGGGAGGGAAAAGAGTGGGGAAGTGGGGAGCCAAAGAAAGAAAGAAAGAAAGAAGAAACCGCAGCAGCCACAGTGGGAAGAGCACAGTGCCCCTCCCTCAGGGGACCCCTCCAGGGCAGCCCTGGGGAGTGGGGGGTCTCTCCTGACCAGTGCTGGTGGGAAGGAGGCCAAACCAGTTGGTGAGAAGTCCTGTACTGGAACACACACTTGTTAGCATAAAACTTTGCACTGGGGGGACAGGATACTCAAGGATACTTGACAAAGTTTGTTTTTTGTTATTTTTGTTATCTGAGAGAGAAAGCAAATGCCCTTTGTTACCACAAACAAACTCCAGGTGCATGCACCACTTTGTGCATCTGGCTTTGCATGGGTTCTGGGAATCAAATCCAGACTGGCAGTCTTTACAGGCTAGTGCCTTCACCGGCTGGTTCATCTCTCCAGCCCTCAGAGGTGGTTTTCTTGTTGTTGTTGTTTGTTTTTTTAAGAGAAATTTTGTTTCTGGTGTTAGAAGTTCACTAAGTCCCTAGATCTCTAGAAAACAAACAAACATAGAAATAAACAAACATACAAACAGACACATGCAAAACAAAACCCTGTGTTCAGCTGGTGGAATTTTAGCAGCAGCCAGGACTCTGTCACCTCTGTCAACACCCCCTCTGTAACGTGACGCCTTTCAGAGTCTGGGAAGGTGACGATGGCGTCAGCAGGAGCAGGCACTCTCTGCTGAGGCCTCTCCTCTTCACCCTCAGGCCACTGGGGGCAAGCTTCCAGAAGGATGTCCCTCAGCCATGCCAGGCCATGCAAGTGCCCACATGAAGTGCTGTCCATGCTTGGAAGACATGCTCTAGGGTCATAAGACCATGACACAGATGCCCAAGGGACTGGTAGTCAGACATCAATGGAAGAGACATTCACAACGCAAACAAGTCCTGCAAAGTCGGGCGTCCCTGCTCCTAAAGACTCCATGTTCCCTGTAATCAGGAAGCGGAGCCAGCGTCCACGGCAATCACCTGCTAGTGCCAACAGGGCTCCGAATTTTCTTTCCCCTTCTTTGGTGTAACCTCTAAGCAACGCCGTGGGCTAGATAATGAAAGTGTTTTGAACCCCCACCTGCTGTTCTACAGACATACATGTTGCTTGTCTAAGAGGTAAAAGGAAAACTCAGGTTTGAGATGCCATTAAACAGTTAAATTATCCAGCTAGGACTGTGCTCAGTTTGTAGAATGGTCCTCTAGCATGTATGAAGCCCTGCATTTGATTTCTAGCACTGTATAAACCAAGCAAGTTCAAGGTCACCTTCAGCTACATACTGAGTCCAAGGCCTGCCTGAACTCAATGTGCAGGACTACATGAGACCCTATCTCAAACTAGCTAACTAACTGAATAAATAAATGTATGTTACCTCTGTGAGGGCTGGAAGGTAGCTCAGTGGTAGCACGTTTGTCTAGAATGCACAGGGGCCTGGGTCCAATCCTCAGAGCATGCGCGCTCACACACACACACACACACACACACACACACCCTAAACTTTGATGGGGCTGGAGAGATGGCTCAGCAGGTAAGAGTGCTTCCTGCACAGGTCTGAGAACACCTGAGGTTCCCCAATACCCACTTAATCAGTTGGAGTGCCACACATGTCTGTAACCCCAGTTCTGTGAAAAACAGAGTCATCTCAAGGAAACATGAAGATGAGCAATGGAGGTGGGAAGAAACCTGACCTTTCTCCTCTGGTTCGTGATGTGTGTGCACACACACGCATATGCCTTATACACTCATGGATCACTAGGTTTCAGGCAGAGGAAAGAACCAATTTGTATATTTTATTCCTGATTATATTTTGTGACATTTCATTTTGAACTAATCATAAATGGACAAAAAATCCAACAATGTATAAGGATTACAGTATTTAAAAGGCAAAAAGTAAAGTATCAATGGATGAATGGAGGATACAAAATGTGGTATATTCATATGATGAAATGTTGTTTAGGCCTAAAGGTATCAATATGTTTTGACATGTGCCACAACATAAATCCAGTAAGCTACGTGAAAGCATCCAGTCACAGACAGTTGCTACATGATAACACTTTTATGAAGAGGTACCTGGAAAAGCCAAACTCGGATGGAAAGTGTAATGGAGGTTGTTAGGGACTGGAGAAAGAATCTGGAGTTGTTTCATAAGTATGGACTTTTAGTTGGGGAAGGTTAAAAGGTTCTGGAAATGGCTGGCAGAATTTATTTCACAACAATGTGAAAATATGCAATGCCACCTGTATTGGTTAGCTTTCCATCACTGTGACAAAACGCTTGAGAAAATGAACATTTAAGGAAGAACGGCTTCCTGTGGTTCATGTCGTCAGAGGTTTTTCCCTTATGAAACAGTCTGCTTTGCCCTCCTGTTTTGGGGCCTGTGGCAAGGTTGACTATCATAAGTGTGTGGTGAAGGAGCTGCTTAACCTTGTGGAAAATGGGAAGTGAGAGAAACAGGAAGGGGTCAGGGACCCAAGACACACTCCAAGGACATACCTCCAGTGACCTCACTTACTTACACTAGCCCCACCGCCCAGAAGTTCCATCAGGTCCCAATAGCGTCACAGCTTGGGGACCAAGCTTTCAACACATAGGCCTCTGGGGGCTCTTCAAGATGAAAACTGCAACACTGTGAATGTAAAACCAATTAAAACATCAATATGTATGTTACATGTACTTTACCACCAAAAAAGTACAAGGAAGTCCCCAAGCATTTTCCACCCAACCACCCAGATGGCATTGCCATGCATAAGCATCATGTACTATCAGCACCAGGAAACTGATGTCGGTTCACCCCAAAGCTAGTTCAGACTTCACCTGTTTTACAGGCACCCCCATGTGCCGTGCTCTCTACGTGTGTGCACCGCATGCAGTTTTCTGCAGTTGTATCATGTGTAACACTGTGTGACCACATTCCAGTCCCTAAGCATGTTACACCACAGGGCCAGGCTTCCTGCAGCCCCTCCCCACGATCCCTGATCCCTAGTACTATTCTGGTCCCTCGTGTCTTGGATTTTGGCATTTCAAGGATGTAACAGGATGAAACCATAGTGTGTACAACCTTTTGAGATTAGCTTTTTTCAGCACAATCACCTGGAGACCCATCCATGTTGTTGCAAGTCATTCCTTTGTCCTTTGTTGTTGTTAAATTGTATTCAGTCCCATTGACATGCGTTCCAAATTACATTTTTATGTCCACAGTCAACTACATCAATTTCTGCCCACATTAAGACCACTGGTAAAGAACTTGATTCTGACATGGCCACTGTAGGTGTGACTGTCCCAGAGGTCCATCGACATGCCTGGCCTCCTCCCATACTCCCAGAGGCCTTTGTCTGGGCCACAGGTTGTTTCTTTGAAGAAAATATTTCTGCAGGGCAAGCTGTCCTGCTTGCTGGTTCCCACCTGCCGTGACCTCATGGGCAAGCAGTGTGATACGCTGGGAACCCCTTTAGGTGGCAGTTTCAAGCCCCCTCCTGACCCATTCCACCCAGGTGCTGAAACCATGTGGGAGAGCCTCAGGAAACGAGCTGCGGGGACTCCCTGAAGGAAAAGGTAAATGCAGGTGTGGCTCAGTAGTAGAGCACCTGCCAAGATGCACAAGGCTCTGTGCTTAAGCCCCAGCATTTACATTTAACATAGGGTGCTGTTTCTAATTCTCAGAATAGACCATGCACCTTAGTCCAAGTTTCATTGTGCCAAGGCTTAGCTGTTCCTCTGGCTGTGACCCCAGTGTACCATGAACTCCCAGTCCCGAGCCCGCATAGTACTGGCACCCTGGGAATGTTGCTGAGGGTGCTACTGGTGTTGAAGAAGACGGGCCAAGCCAAGCGGCTGGATTTATAAGACTAAGCCCAGCAAGCACGACTTCACTTCATGCCATCTTAGAAACCTGCTCCCAAAGCTCCTTGACAACAGCTGGGAGGCAGCAGTGGAGTACTCCAGATAGGGACAATAAAACAGTTCTTTTCTTCCTCCTCTTCGCTTCTAACTCTAACTGCCCATCCCCACCCAAGGCCTGCCTTCCAGAATCCAGAGAACATGATGTTCTGGGTGGGGTTTTTACTGAAAATCAGGTAGCAGGGTAAGTAAAAAGGGCAGGATGTGTGGAGGTGAGGAAAAAGGTGGAGTAAGTGGCAATGCGAGGAACCCTTCAGCTGCCTACAAAGAAAGCAGCAGAATTCAAGTCCCAAGGTGCACACGTATAATCCAGCACTTAGGGGGCTGAGGCAGGAGGATTGCTTTAAGTTTGAGGCCAGCTGGATCTGTAGAGTGAGACCTTGTATTAAGACAAATCTATAATTAGTGCAGGGCATGATAGTGTATGGTTGTAATCCCAGTATATGGGAGGCTAAGGCAAGGGATCACTGCAAGTTTGAGGCCAGCCTAGGCTAGAGTGAGACCTTAAAAAAAAAAAAAAAACTTAAAAAGCCGGGCATAGTGGCGCACACCTTTAGTGCCAGCACTCGGGAGGCAGAGGTAGGAGGATCACTGTGAGTTCGAGGCTACCCTGAGACTACATGAATTCCAGGTCAGCCTGGGCTATAGTGAAACCCTACCTTGAAAAACAAAGCAAACAAACAAACAAAAAAAATCCCCAAACAACAAAAACCCTTAAATATTGGAGTATCAAAACCTGGTAATAGAGATTCCTGGCCCTTCCCACCCACTTCAGCACTATGCATTGGCTTCCTAACTTGTGACTTTACTATGGAAAGTTTACATTTTCAGTCATATAGGTAGAAGCCAAGAGTAGCCATGACCTGGCATCCCTGTCACTGCCCCAGGGCTGCATATCTGAGGATTCTCCCCAAGTTTAGCTATTCATCTCTGAGAATAAGTCTGGAGCTGATCGGGAAAGCAAGCTGTGTAGATAAATGAGGTCCTGGGAAAGAATCAACGCTGTGCAAACCTAAGGAGATGGTACCCCAAGCATCCTGAAAGTGACTGCTCCCAGGTGGGGAAATGCAGCATTTCTTAGAAGCACTGATCCATGGCTCTGGGCAGGTGGAAGAGGAGCTGGTAGAGCGCTTCATGGTGTGTACCTGGACTCTCCCATGCTATGCTCCCCACCCCGCCCCCAGCCCTGGAGACAGAGCAGAAGCCCTTCTCTGACATCAAGGAAGACCAGCCTCATCTTCTCAAAGCTTTGAAGATTTTATCCTGGCATGAATTAATAACCAGAGGTAGCTGGGCATTTGTTATAAGATATAGTTTGCTTGGCAAATTCCATGCCCCAAACTCAGTATTTGCTTAACAAATTCAATGTTCATTGACTACTATCCAGTGGCCCAAAGTAGTCCACGCTTTCTAGCCTTTGTTCTGTGAGGGGAATCTGGCACTTTTAAAAACCACTAAGCCCTTAGTCTCCAAAACAGGTTCCCACAAACCCATATACTGGCCAAGAGACCAGAGTCAGCAGGATTCACCTGCAGAGTCAATTTTTATCTAGAATAGGCCTCTGCCTGCATTAACTTGTCACCAGCGGAATGAGATATGAGTGCACTGAGTATGATGGAACTAGAAGTGAGTGAGGAGAGGCAATTACATAGAAACTGAAGCACAAAGCCCACGAAAGGTTAACGTCTAAATATCCATTAACTCTATGCTGAAGCATGACGGAAGACCTGACGCCCCGTTTGGAATCCGCTGTTAAGTCTATCCCTGCCTCTGTTCCATGCTACGACCCCTTGTCATCTTTCAGAACCAACCTTTAGTGTTACCATCTCAGAGAGGCTCTGGCACCACCTACTATTCTAAGGCAGAGAGCCCAATCTGAGCAGAGACCAGGGCAGGAGAGAGCCTGGCATGCCTAGGGACTGGCACTGGCACAAGACCAGAGTGGCCATCAGAGCAAGTGCTGAGAAAAGCTAAATAAGATAAGCTTGGAGAACAGATAAGAATAGTCCATGCAGAACCTGGGGGCCCCGGGCAGCAGCCCTGACCTTTTCCCCAACATCCAGAGCCAGAAAGAATTCTGATTGCTCACACGTGTCTGTGTTTACTCAAAGCTCTCTGCCTTCGTCCACCACAGCCGGTGTGGGGGGGGGGGGGCACGGCATTGACCATGCCTGACTCCCCCAAGCAAGGGAGGTGCTGGCAGGAAAAGCAAGGATCTGAGGGCCAACAGTGACTGAAGCAGAGCATGCACACCACACTGGGGCCTTAGCCCTGATCCTGCACTCCTCAGTGGCCGAAGAGCCTCCCGGCTCGCCTCGCCCTTCCCAGCACCCTCCACCTTCACCCCGGAGCACAGAGGCCTCTGTACTAGACCAACCATGCGGGATGTCCAGGTAGTGCATGTAGGGAGGGGGAGGGAGGTCAAAGATGGAAAGGGGAACACTGTTGCCGGGCTCCCCCTAACACATGTGGGCCTTATAGATCTGGCCAAAAAAAAAAAAAAAAAAAAAAAATGGAGGGAGCAAGTTTTGAAAGCGACGCCCAGTCCTGTCTGTGGACTTGGGCCAGCCCTGACGTGCCAGTGCCCCAGTGGCCCAGCCCAGAGAGGCACTTCATAAGTGTACAAGGACTGCGTGAGGAGTGGCCACCCAGCATTTTCCAGAATGGGGGGTTTCCCAGGACAACAGTCTTTGCTTACTAAGCCCAGAACAGTCCTTAGACACACTGGGAAAGCTGACCCCAGGAGGAAGTGGCCACCTCAGACAGTTCAAGAGCTAAGTAGCAACAGTGCATGGCTTATGGAAGTGGCAGAGAGGAACAAGCGTTGCCCTCTTTAGACCTGGAAACCCCACCGCTGGTGCTCAGCTCCCTTCTTGACAGGAGCCCAGATGCCTGTTTTGATGCCAGCCCTGCAGGAGCCTAAGTCCTCAGGATGGGCAAAGGTGGTTGTAGACACACTGCTGAGCTTGCTGTCATTCTAACAGGCTGTTGGAACCTGGCCACTGGGCTCTCGTAAGCGAAGGTCAGCTAAGGACAGGCTGATGAGCTTGACCCTCGGGGCCTTTCTCTCGGTGACACAGCCTCAAGCTCAGAACAAAGGCCCCTCATTTGGCAGAGCCACCGAGCTTTGGACCGGGAGCGTGCTGCCCCCTGCTGGCGGCAGGGCGGCGCTGGCGGCACAGCACTGCTTCCCAGAGACCCCTAAACCCGCGACCTCTGGCACTGGACGGCTGGCTCCCGATGCCAGGCTTACATCCACCCAGGGACCGGGGCCCCAGCGGTCGGCTGGAGCTGGCTGCACGGCCGTCAATTATTAAGTATTCAGGAATTTTCCAGGCTGCACTGTCAGCTTGTCATCAGTCTTGGCGAGAGTATTTACACGCTGGGAAACGGCAAACACTGTCATTAGAGTTTTCTCCCGCCCCGCCCCGACCCCATCTCATCTGTCAGCACACCACTGTGATGTCCCCAGCAAACTTCAGAGGCTGGGGGAGCTCAGCGATAGAGCACTCACTTAGCACGTGCAAGGACCTGCGTTCGCCCCGGGGGCGGGGGGAAGAAAAGAAAAACGCATACACTGTCACCAGGGCGAGGGAGTCTCAGCCTGCTGGCAGATAAACCAAATGTGGAAGTGATGTCACAGGAAATGCACAGTGTGCTCTGATAAGAGGGACAGCGGGAGGAAGGGACTTGTATGTTCCGAGAAATAACTGATGTGTGGTTGAGGGCTGTGGAATCAGAAGCACCGAATTCCAGCAGCGGCGGCTCTCGGCGTGCTGAGGCTGTCGCTGGACAAGTGGCTCCGCCCCCCATCGCCCAGCTTCCCCGCTGCAGGCAGAGGAACAGTCTGGTAGCTGCAAGGCCCAGCGCTTGGGACACTGTCAAGCACAAAGCAAGTGTTTAGCATGTGTCAGGTATTATCAGTCGTGGACTGGAGCCTCACCCCAGCAGCTCTGGAACTGATCTTGCCACTCCCTGTTAAGATCGGTTGCTTCCCGAGTTTTCTGCAGGAGTGAGGGAGGGAGGGCTTGGTTCCTTCCCCCTCCCAGCAGCTAAATTTCCTTCCACTTGTCTTGTGCAGTCAGTACTTAGGACAGGGTATCCTCTCCATCCTAGGACATATTATAATTATATAATATTATTTTATATTATAATTGGTGTACTATGTATTAATTATAATTATACATGGTTATAATTAATGTACTATATATCATCTAATTATATTGTAATGATATAATAAGTAGCATCCTGGAGGTAAAAAAGCATTAAGATCTTCAACAGTGGGCACTTGCAGAGGAGTCAGGATGATTTTCTATAAATAGGCCACTGGTCAGTTAAGAGGTCCAGTATATATGTTGACAAAGGGCAGGACTCACATATGATTCTCACTGCTAGATCAAATTGCTTTGGCTTTTTTCCTTTTTTTTTTTTTTTTTTTTTTAATTTGAAACAGTGTCTCATGTAGGCCAGGCTGAACTTCAGCTCATGTCTGAGCTTCTCGAGTGTTGGGAGGACAGATGTGCGCCATGATCCCTGCTTTCCTCTATCCCTGGTTTAGCCTTCAACTGTACCAAACCTAATTTGAGAAAAGATTACAATAACAAGGGCAGCTGGTCCAGGATCTGAAAAAGAGGAGTGTCCTTCGAGTGGAAAGACACACAGGGCTTAGAGGACATGAGCTTTCTAAGCATGAGAGGAGAGGGCTTGGTCTGGCTGTGAAGAAAGTGGGCAAAATATCTATAGTTCACGTGGCCTCCGTGGCTTTACCTCACCAATCAGCTTTTGGACAAATTGGCTTTGTGGGTGTTGAAGTCCTTGGGTTGGGAAGTGATGTTTTATAAACCAGTCACAAGTATTTCTCTTCTTAGAAAGTTATGGATGAGTTTGCACAACACACTCCTGAGTTGTGTCAAATAGAAAAAGACTAGATTAAACTTGGTTGCAGAAGACAGAAAACCTAAAACAGAAGTTCAACCCAAGTAAACATTGATTTCTCTTCCATGCCAATAAAGCCCAGAGGTTGGAAGCTTGGGGCAGGTGTGCCAAAGCCTCCATCGTGGTGAAGCGATCAATACCCAGTGCTCCGTCACTCTCAACATGTTCTCTTCATGCAGCAAGGCGGCCCTGGGAGCGCCAATCAGCAAGTTTGCCTTCCAGCCAGCAGGAAGACGGCTTTGTCCAAAAGTCAAGTCATTGGCCAGATGTAGTTATGTGACTTTACCTAGATACAAGAAAATGTCTTTATTCCAAATGCAGGCATGTACCTAGCAAAAAATTAGAGGTTCTATTTGTTTTTTGCATGTGTGTACATGTGGTGTATGTTCGTGTGTGTGTGTGTGTACATGCACTGGCATTTATGTATGGGTACACGTGTGTGTGCAGATGCACATGCACTTGTGGGCACGTGTGTGGAAGCTAGAAGCTGATGCCAGCTGTCTTGCTCAATCACTCTCCGCCTTATTTAGTGAGACAGGGTGTCTTCCTTGAACCCAGAGCTCACCAGTTTGGCTAGTCAAGCTATCCAGCTGCCCCAGGAATCCTGTCTCCACCTCCCCAGTGCTGGGACTATAGGAACATACCTCCATGCCCAATATTTACGTGTGTGCTGAGGATCCAAACTCAGGACCTCACGCTCGTGTGCAAGTGCATTGCTGACTAATCCACTGGCCCAACCATAGGAGTTCTATTTTTAATACAGGAAAGCAGATAGTGGAGCCAACCCATAGACTACCACAGCAGACAATTTCCCCGAGCTTGCTCACTTCTCTGCCAGGGACGTTCTGTCTAACAATCCCCAGGATAAGCTATTCTACTGGCCAGCATGAGGAGGCAGCTGGATGGATTCCTTCTTGCAACATCTTTCCTGCCTCAGTGTGACCTTGGTTCCCGTACCCCTCACGCACAGAGCCCACGCTGTTGCCTCTCTAGCATCTTTCAAAGTTTCCCTCCTTTCCAGTCACGTTAGTCTCTTTCCTGTGGCTATGATAAAATACTTGGCATAAGCAGCTTAAGGGAGGAAGGATTCATTTTGACTCAGTTGCCATGGTCAGCTGGCTTCATTGCTTTAGGCCTGTGGTAAGGTAGAAACTCCACAGCAGAAGGGCATGGCAGAGGAAAGCCGCTAACTCCATGGCATCCAGGGAGAGAGGGTGAGGGGAGAGTTAGTTCAGAGACACATAGGCTCAGCCCCAGAGACTCATTTCCTCCAAGTAGGCTCTACAGCAGCTAAATCACTTGCCAACCAGAGTTCAAATCCCCAGCACACATACTAAGCTGGATATAAAGTGGCCAACGTATCTGGAATCCCAATGCACCTATGGCAATGGGAGGCATCCCTAGGAGAATCCCAAAGCTCTGGGACCACCTAAACTGACCTTTCCCAGGGACAAAAATGAGAAAGACCCTGTCTCAAAAAGCGTGGAAGGAGAGGACTGACACCCTGAGGATGTCCACATGCATGCCAGAGCACACCCCCCACCACGCACAAGATAATAATAATAAAATGATTATGAGGTCAGCATCCCCGTGATTCAATCACCTCTCAATAGCTCCACCAGCTGGGGACCAAGCCTTCAACCCACGAGCACTTTTGAGGTGACCCCTCCTATCCAAACTATAACACTGGTCTCTCCACTGAACTTCACAGCCACCATATTACTTCAACCCACAAGCAAGTTTTTAAACATTTTTATTTATTTGCAAGCAGAGAGCTATAGACAGAAGAGAGACAGATAGAGAAAATGGGCACACCAGGGCCTCTAGCCACTGCAAACGAACCCCAGATACATGCATTCCCCCTTATGCATCTGGCTTTACATGGGTACTGAGGAATCAAGCCCTGGTCCTTAGACTTTGCAGGCAAGTGCCTTAACTGCTGAGCCATCTCTCCAGCCCCCACAAACAAGCATTTTTGAGGTGACCCCTCCTATCCAAACTGTAATCCTGGTCTGTCTCTCCACTGGACTTCACAGCCCCAGTATTACTGCCCTGTGGTGCCCTCCACCACTTCTATTCCTGTTTCTTCAGGCCTCCTGCTGACACCTTAGACGCAAGTCCCACCATGACACAGTCCCAGATCCTAGAATTCCGGAGACTCTGTTGATGCTCTTCAGGCACTTGGTTGCCTGAAGCTCCAGATAGAACGGCCACTTGTCACTTCTTATCTGTGGCTCGTGCTCCTCTCTCCTGTGCCTTTGCCCTGTGCTCCTTTTCCCTGGTCTTAGCCTTGGAACTCCACCCATCTTACAAGGCTCAGTACCAAGGCTTCTCCTCCTGGAAGCTTTCCCCTAGATGGAAAGGGAGTTTAGTCCTCTTGGACTGGGACAAGCACCTCAGCATTCCCTGTTCCAGAACGAGATTCTGCAGGGCACATTGTGTGGGTGTGCTCACAGGATCGATGAGTATGAGCACCTCGGGGCCCACAAAGAGCATCTGAAGAAGAAAATGACAGAGAGCCGCTAGGGCTCACGGCAAAGAGCCACATGGGAACAATGAAATGTGAGCGGCTGGGGGTAACCTGCCTAGCCTGTTGGAATTTAGAAAGTTGGGGTAGCCGTTTGCACCACTCTGGGAACAAGTGTTTGGGTTTCATTTGAATATACAACATAGGGTCCACCAAAGTAGATTCCTTAATGAGTTTGCATTTGGGGAGCTATAAGGGAGGGGCTGGTAAGGAGAGCTGCCATCTCTCTCTGTTTACTCAGTCTGGTTTTGTTGAGACGGGGTCTCACTGGGCAGCAGGTTATCCTGGAATTCCTGCCTCTGCCTCCCAAGTGCTGGAATTACAGGCATGCACTACTTACATTTAGCTTTTCTTTATTTTTTTAAGGTTCTAAGTTTAAATAACCATGAAAATTAAAGCTTGGGGCAGTGGTAGAATATTTGAATTAAATTGCTTAGACAAACTTCATTTTTCAGATGCAGAACTTCAGTCCTAGAGAAGCAAGACCATACATGGTCACACACCAAGGTCGCAATGGCCATAGTGTAGGGCGGGTGGAGACACTGCAACACCCACTGTACTCTTTCTGGTTTGCCACAGTAGCTGTCAGGGTGAAGACACCTTCATTCCCAAGGTCACATTTCACATCATAAAGGTTACACATAGATTTCTGTCCTGCTGAACCCCACTTTATGTTTCCCATTATAAAATATCTTTCACTTACACAACCTGAAAAAGAGGACGTGCAGTCTTCCCCAAGTCCAAGTTCGATATAGCTTTCCATCCACTCAGCTTTCCCCTTCTCTCTTCACTATCCTCTTCCTTGAGGAGGTAACATCAGGGCATGGCTTGTTTGGGGACTACAGGAGTCTCTAGAAGTTCATTCTCGTTTGCAATGAGTAGCTTGGAAGGGAGGAGATAAGATCTTGGGCCATGGAAAGGCCCTTTGTGTGTGGGTTACAAGCAGGTCACTCAGTTTATCCCACTCATTATATGACCCTACTTCTGTGAGTTACAAGGTTAAGCCCGGAGCAAATTGTCCTGGAAGGAACATTAAGTCAAGCTGTGCTGTGTTCACTGCAATCTGCTTTCACCTCCTTAGCTGGTGAAGGTCATAACTACAGTTCAATACTCTAGTGACTCACTCCAGGAGAGGACATGTGACAACAACCTGGCTGTCATGGGACTGCTTGTCAGGGGTGCCAGGACAGAGATGGCATTGTTCAGTGAAGATTCAGGAAGCCAAACATCCGGAGACAAGTGTGCACGCTCAACTCACCCACAGGCTAGAAGAGAACATGTTTTCTTGCACTGATCAATCTGTGTATTTACTTATCAAGGGCACTCTGGACTTCTGAAAAATTTATCCTCTTTGGTCTCACGTGTGATACGTCTAAAGGACCGGGTCAGGTAAAGGGATCATTATGCTTGGAATCATTATGCCTGTTATCACATGCGATTCTATCCAACCTTTGAGATAAGTGTCTATCTCCACTTTCATTTTGCAGATGAAGAAGTTCAAGCATACAGCAATGAGTTCACCTAGGCCTGTGGCTGCTGAGTGCAGACCCGGGATTCCATCCTGAGCCCAGTTTGACACTGAAGTACTTCTCCAATGTTAGAAAACGTGTGGGTCTTTCCTGCTGGTGCCTGGGCCTTCTCTACGAGCACTGCTGACCCATGTTCTCCGAGCACTGACTCTCTCCAACGTCTTTGCTCTGACCTTTTCTCCATCTATCTACCCTTCAAGACCCACCCAGATTCCCCTTCACAATTAGGACTTCCTCACCAGTCAGTCCCAAGGAATTATTCCGAGGCTTTCCCCAGCTCAGTCATCTCTGCCTGCACTCCTGACTTAGCCCTTAAATAGGATAGATTTTAGTTCATATAAAGTGGCATAAGCATATACAGCTCCTTAGCCATACTCCAAACCCCTTGAGGACACAGACAGCGCCTCTGCTGAGCCTGAAAGTTCTTAGCACACTGAAAACACCAGGAATTACTGATAAACACATACTGAGGGATTACAGGCTAACTTTTAGGAGAGGTTAGGAGTGTCCCTGGGATTCTGGTGAAACACAGGAGACTCAGGGACAGGTGTTTGTCTCCTAGGCCAAGGCTTGCTTTTGGCCACAGTGCGTAACTCTCTCCCAGGCACTTCCTGGGTAAGGTGCTTGCATTGCCCTGCCCTGCCCTGCCACCGTCCCTCAGACTTTTCAGTGGTCTCGTCTGTTCCCTTAGTCGTCTCTCTCACCTTCACTCCTCCCCATGACAATCTCAACCTCACTTCCTGGGTTTCCATGGTGATGCCATTAGCACTCTGGTCACCAGAGTCACCTGAAGTATCTTCCAGTGGCAAATTGGACTGCAAAACCCTTACATCTCAAACTCTTCTCTCCTGGGATCCTTCCTTTCTATGTCCTAGTTATCTGGAGGTCGATCTTGGGGAAGAACAGTGATATCAGAGCACCAGCCTGGCTCCTTGTGTCTGCAGTCCTAAAGTCCCTAAGCATTGGGTTTTCTGCTAAGCACTGTTCCTTGTGTAGACTTCCCTTCTCCCAGGCCACCTCCTGCCTTCTCCAGACTCAGCTGGGAGGTGGAGAGAGCTCTGTGGCCACATCCCACGACACACGCTAGCCTGGACCCAGTGGGTCTGGGACATGCCTTTCTGTCCTCCCCACCTATCATAAAGACCCAAAGGCACTGTCACTTCTTACTGTTATTATTGATGCCTAACACCATGATTGTTGCACAGATGGTCATTTGATATTAATCAAAGGTGGAAATGAATGATGAATGAAAAATAACCTTGGCTCTGCTCTACAAAAACATTCAACATGTCCAGTCAATGGGACATTCGTAGTTTTGTCACTTAAACCAGCCTCTTAACCAAACCAGGCAGAGCATTTGTATAAGTATGGCATCATAAGATCAGGACCCTTGTAGAAGTGAGTCACAGAGCCTGTGTGGTGGCCAGGACTGCTCCAGCCATTCAGACGCCCCCCACCCTGCTGAGCTCTCACAGCACACAAAGGAGCAACAGGCCAGCCCTGGAGGTGGCAGCCAGCTAAGGAGAGGCTTCCTCAAGGCCCCGCCTGTCAACTGTCAAACCCGAGGCCTGCACTGCCTCTACTCTGCAGACCAGCAGGAGCTGCTGTGAGCCACCCTCGCCAGCACTATTCTTTTGAGCCTATTAGATTGTTATCCTCATCTTAGCAAACAGCGGATACCTCATGAAACATTTAACGCTCACTCATCCCATTCCATTTACCTTCCAGTATGCTCCTTTTCTCTTCTGCATTAGCAAGGGGCACTTACTAGAAAATTAGATCTCTGTCACTTCGTTGTCTCATATGTCCCTTCTGTTCAAAACCCACTGGAAGTCAGAATCATGTTTCTGTGACAGAACAATTGGTTGCTATGGAAATGCCTGTGTCACCACAGGCATAGGGCTGAGTGCCTGAGCAAAGTGGAGATGCGTGAGTGGGGGAGGGCCGGGCATGGGGCAGGAAGCTGTGAGGAGCTTTGTGCACGCGAGGCAAGATCTCTGCCACCGAGAGGCACCCCTAGTCCTGAGTAAATAGCTTATGAGACAAGTGACTGATCTTTCTTGACCTGACTTGTCCCTCTAACCCCTCTCCTACATCAAGCTGTGTATGTGCATGTGTACGTGTGAGTACGTGCCCAGATAAGAGTGGGCATATAAAACTCCACTCTGAGCTGGGCATGGTGGCGCATTCCTTTAATCTCAGCGCTCAAGAGGCTGAGCTGGGTTGGAGGATCATGGTGAGTTTGAGGCCATCCTGACGCTACAGAGTGAGTTCTACAGAGTTGGACTAGAGGGAGATCCTACATTCAAAAAACTCAAAAAAGCCAGATGCACAAGGTGGCGCATGTGTCTGGAGTTTGCTTTGCATTGGCTAAAGGCCCTGGTGCCCTGGGGTGATGAATGAGAAAACAGCACTTCATTATTTACAAGGTGTTTCCTGCAGCGGGCAGTGACCACGTGATGTTTTATGTCTCTTTCATCTCAGTTCCCTGTCAGCCAGGGAAGAGTTGAGGTCTGGGACAGGAGAGTGCCCTTGGCGCCCCCTTCCACCTGTTCACATGAAGAATCGAGCCTAGCAGGCATCCCACTGCGGTGCCTGTGGCTGGGGAACCTGAACCTTCCCAGAGTGAGTTCTAGGACAGAAATCAAGCTTACACACCTGGGGCGTGGATTTGGGCCTTGCTCTTTGCCACACTGTCTATGTTCCTACATCTGGAGTCTGAGAGTACCAAATCATGAGTTCCTTTTTGCTGTGGGTAAAGACAAATGGCTGGTCCAGGAGGCAGAGGTGAGTTCCAGGCCAGCTTGTGCTACATAGCAAATATAAAGCCAACCTAAGCTACATAGTGAGATCTTGTGTCAGAAAAAACCCGAAGGCTGGGGATGAAGTTCATTGGTAGGGCACTGGCCCAACATGCATAAGACTGAGTTTGACCCCCAGCACCACAAAACCCAAAAGCAAAACAGCTATTCTGGTTTTGTCTGTGAGAATGCTTTTGGTGGCCAAACTCCTCTTCCTGGAATCTGTCTCCTATTGGCTATCCCGAGGTGGCCATTATCTAATAGAGAGGAATAAAGACAGCGAGCCTCCGGGGTGGGGTCCACGTGTGCAGAGCACCCCTATCCCCACCGCAATCTGGAAGAACGGGCTGGGTAGGTAGGCCAGGGCTGCTCAGGAAGCAGGTTACTAGCCCAGTGGCAGGGAATGTGGAACTGGGCTACCTCACACTCATCCCAGCAAACCAGGGACGGGGCATGTGCTTCTGTGTGAGAGACCTGGACATGGCAGGCAGGCCTCTTCCCATCCTCAGCGCTGTTTCATCGAGGGTGCATGTGAGGCCTGAAGTGCTGAGCAGGGTGACCCCACCAGACAAAGGCCCAAGGCACAGGGCTAACCTGCCAACCACGCCCATGGGGCTGGAGCCTCCTGTGAGACACCAGCCTATGCTGCCCCAGTTTTGCTCACAGGGCTGCGAGAAGGCCTCTAAGACAGTCAAGGCAGGACTGCCTTCCTCTTGCCTCGACACCCAGAGCTCTACTGAGAAGACATCCAAAGTTCCAATGTGCCCGGCATGGGCCCGTAGCAGGCTGAGCTTCCCCACACGGCCTCACCTCCCTGCATCTGACTGAACGCCACAGCCCCGGCCTTCGTCAAGCAGGGGTTAGGGTAGTGGCTTTTAACCTGCTTGCTAACTTTCCACCATGACTATTCAAGAACAGAAGTGCCCCAGTGGCCTCTCCCAGAGAACAAAAGATCTTTCCCAACCCCTACTGCTTATGTTTGGTCGGCCAGTTACCCAGGGAGCCAAAGGCCCTCTCTCTAAAACTCATTTTTCTACAAGGAAAGTCCAGCATTCAAACTCAGGCACTGACCCACCACAAGTCAATACTCATGAGTTCGCCATTTTGGAGACAGAGCCACAGGCTGGCATTAGGGTCGCTGATGGTTCCTCCCATGGCCAGCTGTAGCCCAAGACAGACAGGAACCAAGTCTTCCCTCAGCATCTGGGCCAGAAGCCTTGCCTTTTCCAAGCACATGATTTCAATTGGTTCCTCCTGGGAGAGAAAGAAAGCTCAAACACCAAACCATAGCCTCACCTCGAGGCCCATTAGCGGACAGGCTACAGCTGTAGCCCAAGGAACGCCACCGTCCCAAGTAAAAGGAGTCACCTTAGGTGCAGGAGCCTAAAGCACAAGGTGTGTCCACACCCAGGCAGCCCCTGTGCAGCCTGTCTGAGGAAGACAGAGCAGACGAGGTGAGGTGCATGGGGGGGCGCAGCAAGAAGAAAGCCCCTTGAAGCCTCTAAGCCAGGCCCAGCTGGACTTGGAGGTAACTGCATTACAGGAAAGATGGAAGGTTATTATGAAAGCAGCTGATACCAAAAGAGAACAATTAGGAAGGCTACTGGGTTTCATATTAGATTAATGCCTGCCGAGGATAAAGCTCACAGCTTCCAGGAAGAAGTCGGACTCAGAGAACTCTTTGAGTTGATGGCTGTGGCTCTGGTTTTGTTGATACTTTTTTCTTCCAGGTGATCATTAAAAAATCACCACTCATTCCTGTAAGATCCATGTTGTTCCCTCGCCCTCCCTTTCCCTGTTTGGAAATGGCTGGTTTTCTTCATTTAGGGTACCCCAGTCAGGGGAGCCTTATGCTATTTCTCGTTTCCCAGACAAGGTTCTCCCTCTAGGGACCTGTGCTGCCCTGCCTCACACTGATGGTGGCTCTTGGTTTCTCCTGTCAATAGCTCAGCCTAAGAGACTTGGGACCCATCAGCTCTTCCATTTTCCCCGGAGAACTACTTGGATTCCCAGGCTTTACTCTGGACCAACCGAGTCAGAGTCTTGGAAAGAGCAGTGTGGTAGTGTGCCATCCTGAAACTGCTCCCATGACAGGAAGAGCTGGTGTGGAGGCCACTGGCTCGATGCGAGCAAGGAAAGCCAGGTCCCCTGAGCCACATGGCTTGGCTACTTACATGACTTCCTTGTTCCCGTCTCGGCAAGCAAGTTTCTCTGATCCTATTCGCACCATTGTAACCCCATATTGCACATGGAGCTGAATAATTCAAATATCCCCCTGCCCGGACCTGCTCGGTACTCACACGGGGCATTTTCAGAGGCCTGGCTGGTGGAGGTGGGCCTTTTCCATAGAGTGGGAGACCAGCCCCCAAACAAGCCCCCAAGGAGCCTGCAGATGGAAGGGTCCTTGGAGGTGCTCTAGTCCATTCATTTGTTCACTCGTTCGGTCATTGCAAGCTGCGTTCCCACGTGCTCTAGGGTTCCACATGGAAAGGCATGGCGGGAGGCTGCCACCCTCTGCCTCCTCCGCGCTTCCACACCTTTGCCTGTCCATTGCCATCACCAGGGTTGATTTCCAGGCTGCTCCCATGCCAACCCCCACCCAGGACCCTATTTGTCACCCAGTGCCCAGAACACTGGGCACAAGGCTAGTTATATCCCTCTCCTGTTCAAGACCCTACGAGGAACTCATTACGCTCAGTGTGATCCAGGTACTCACCAGGCCTGCATGTCCCCGCATGCCCTCTCCTAGCTGCCTTACCTCTGGGCATGCTGGCCTCTTTCAGATCTGTCCATACCAAGGAGGCAAGTATCCAATGCCCAGGCACTTCCTGGTCCTTCTATCTGAAATACTTTTTCCATACTTGGCTTCCTTTTCTGTCCTGACTACCCTATCAAAAAATGGTGTCCTGGGGGCTGGAGAGATGGCTTACTGGTTAAGGAGTTTGCCTGCAAAGCCAAAGGATTCCAGTTTGATTCTCCAGGACCCACATAAGTCAGATGCACAAGGGGACACATGCATCTGGAGTTTGTTTGCAGTGGCTGGAGGCCCTGGCGTGCCCATTCTCTCTCTCTCTCTCTTTCTTTCTGTCTCTCAAATAAATAAATAAATAAATAATATTTTTTAAATGGTGTCCTGCTGGGCATGGTGGTGCACGCCTTTAATCCAGCACTTAGGAGGCAGAGGTAGGAGGATCACCATGAGCTTGAGACCACCCTGAGACTACTTAGTGAATTCCAGGTCAGCCTGGACTAGAGTGAAATCCTATCTTGAAAAACCAATAATAATAATAATAATAAATAAATAAAAATAAAAAGGAATTTTAAATGGTGTCCTGTTCTATCAGCCTCTTGTCTCTTCCTCTGCTTCAAAAACCCTCCGCCTTCCAGGGCAAATCTCGTGAAAGCTAAGACTTTGTGTTATTCCTGCTGCATCCCCAGCACCAAGAACAATGCCTGTCACAAAGTAGGTGTGCAGTAAGTATATTTTCCTGAATTAACCAGCTTTTTTAAAAACTTTTTATTGACAACCTCTGTACATATAGTCAATATACCATGATCATAATCTCCTTCTACCACCTTCCCTTCTCCCCTGCCAGAATTGCCTCTCCACTGCCTCTCCTTCTTTCCAACGAGTCTCTCTTCTATTTTATGTTGATGTCATTTTCCCCCTTCCTATTATGCAGGCCCTGTGTGGATAGCACCAGCCACTGTGAAATCATGAATACCATGTCCACCTTGTATCTGGAAGACAGCATTGCGAGCAGTCCTGCCCTTCCTTTGGTGCTTACATTCTAACTGCCAACTCTTCCACAATGCTCTCTGAGCCTTGGAGGATGTGATAGAAATGTCTCATTGATGAACACTGTCACTTCTCAGAACCTTGATGATTTTTGAGTCACCCTCATGGTCACTGCCATCTGAAAAGAGAAGCTTCTCCAACCAAAAGTGAGAGTAGCATTAATATATGGGCATAAACACAAGTATTTAAAGGGCACTTTAGTAGGCATAATGTGCATTTAGCCAGACAACAGTAGTGGTTTCACCTCTAAAGCTTAAGACTTCTCCAGCCATAGGCTTTTGACTAGGTTTTCAGTACCAGGCAGGAATTTCCTCCCATGAAACAGGCCTCAAATCCAATCAGCAAGCAGTTGGTTTCCCCCATAACAGACATGCCACCATTGTACCAATTGGTATATCTGGCCTGTTTGGCCAGCTATACAACTTTCAGGGTCATCTGATGATTAAGACCATTGATGACTTTTCTCCTCCAACAGGCTACAAAGCTTTCCAGCATTCTGACAGGTAGTTAACAGGGAGGAGGCTTCCAGCTCAGCTCCAGCTTGATTTCTCAGTGACCTGCAGCCCAAGCATATAGTTTCTCCTGAAGTAGGGTCTTACCATCTAGTTCTAGTGGGCAAACGTTTTTTTTTTGGGGGGGGGGGATAGGAGGACAGGGTCTTACAATATAACCCTTACTGCTCTTGACCTCACAATCCTCCTGTCTGAGATTAGATATGCACCACCACACCCAGCCATCAGATTTGTGTTTTTATTTTTTTGTTGTTGCTGTTTGGGGTTTTTTGCTTGTTTGTTTTGAAGTACGGTCTCACTCTAGCCCAGGCTGACCAGGAATTCACTATGTAGTCTCTGGGTGGCCTCAAACTCACGGAGATCCTCCTACCTCTGCCTCCTGAGTGCTGGGATGAAAGGTGTGCGCCACCACGCCTGACTACATTGGTGGTTTCCAGTCTGTTGTATGAACTCTCCCTGGAGAATTGCAAACAAACACCTGCTACCCCCACATAGGACACCAATGACAGACCAAGTACGGACTCTACCTCTGTCTATGAGTTTGTTGGGCTTACTAGCAGGAGCATGGACAGCCCCAGAGCAGGGGCTACATGAAAGGGTCGGCTCAGCATGGATGAGTACCCCAATGCTACACAGATAGGGTCCCCCTTCAGTTAACCTCTGCCTCTCCATAGTCTTCTCACTCCTCAGACCAGCGGGCAGAATTATACAGAGCTCACGAGGGCTGTCAGTGAGGCCTGCTCACCACGGTTCCTTTGGAGCTCTCACAGCTGCTCTGAGGAAGATGGCAATGGCTGTGCTCCAAGGACAGCACTGTACAACCGAGCCTAAAATTATTCCGTGCATTTTCTTCTGTAGAAGACTCTGTCCTAAAACTTTTCTGTAATAAATATGTATTGTTTTTAGAGTCATAAAGGCAATAAATGATACAATCCTTTCTCCAGGGCCATTCTTCAGTAACTCATTCTGCTAAGGAATTACTTAAGAGGAAGGCAGGCCCTGCCCAGAGCCCTTCTGAAACTCCAGGCCAGGTCTGGCACCATCATCTTGAACTGTGACAGAACAACTGGCTTCTCATGGTGGATGGGGAAGCTCAGCAGGCCAACCAACCCTGTTTACACCGAGGCACCTCGTCTTGGGGTCAGGAGAGCTGGTGGTAGGGAGGAGGAGTTAAGACAGGCTTAGCCACCTTCCCAGCCCCCCAACATTCACCACGTCTCCCCAGCCAATGCATGTGTGCGCACACCTCCCCGGGACAAGCTTCCACACACGAGCACTGTCCTGTGAGCCATTCATTAACTAACAGGTCCAGCTTGCTTTGTGCAACCAGGTTTCTCATTCTCTTCCTCAGGAGCTGGGCCTTTGGGGCCTGGTGCCTGCTACCTCTGCTCCTTTGTGATTTACTCCCGAACAAAAATGGACTGACTTTGGCTTGGGGGACATCTTGTCCTGACAGCAGTCTCCTGAACTTGAATGTGTGTCACTGCTCCTGATGCCCCAAGCGATAGGTACTAGGTTCCCCTGTGACTCAGTGTCCAAGTTCAAAGAGAGCCTGGAAAGCTGTGAAAGCACAAACCCAAATACTGGAACAATCCAGGAAAACAAAAGACTCGGGCTCCTTTACTGGTGAAAATTTTGCTGGCGGTCATATAAAGAGAGTTGGGGACCATGTTTGCTCCTCCCCCACCAGCCCCAGAGCTTTGCCATGAGTCATGAGGAGCCCGGAATCCTAGATTTGGATGGGTCCTGGGGCCATCTGGTTCCACTTCTCTCTCTCTCTTTCTCTCTCTCTCTCTTTTAATTTTACTTATTTATTTGAGAGAGTGAGAGCAAGAAAGAGAGAGAGAGAGAGAATGGGCATGCCAGGGCCTCCAGCCACTGCAAACGAACTCCAAATGCATGTGCCACCTTGTGCATCTGGCTTACATGGGTCCTAGGGAATCAAACTGAGGTCCTTTGGCTTTGCAGGCAAAATGCCTTAACTGCTAGGCCATCTCTCCATCCCTTTTTGTTGTTTAATTTTTCCACTTCTGTTATTGTGACCTACCAGGGAGGTCCTATAACTAACCCAGGGACTGAGTTGACTGTTTCCGAGGTATGCCACAATAGAGTCTGAACTTCTATGAAAGCCAGACAATAAGTACTTCAGGTTTGGGAGTCACATATGATCTGGTCTTTGCCACATTTTAAATTTTTTTTTTCCTTTGTGCTGACGTTTAAGCCTAAGGCCTCACACATGCCAAGCAAGAGCTCTATGGCTGAGCTGTGTCTCCAGACCTCTTTACCTCCTTAGACTTTGGTTTTTTGAGGTAGGGTCTCACTCTGGTCCAGGCTGGCCTGGAATTCACTATGTAGTCTCAGGGTGGCTTCGAACTCACAGCAATCCTCCTACCTCTGCCTCCCGAGTGCTGGGATTAAAGGCGTGAGCCACCACGCCCGGCTTCTCCTAATACTTTTAATTTTGAGACAGGGTCTCACTAAATTGCCTAGGCTATCCTTGAACTCACCCTGTAGCTCAGGTAGGGAGACCATGAACTTGCAATCCTCCTGCTTTTGCTGGGATTATACACCTATGTCACTAAGCCCAGTTTTCACTTTTGTTACAGCTCTTTAGAAAGTAAAAGTCATCCTTGACTGGCAGGCCCTTCCAGAGCAGACAGTGAGGGTTGGCCAAGCCAAGTCCCCAGGCAAAATCTAACTCACCACCTGTTTTTGTAAAATAAGATTTACTGAAACACATCCACCCTAATCAGTTTATGTATTGCCAGAGACAAGTAGTTGAGACAGACAATTATTAAGGCCAACAAAGCCAGAAGTGCTCACCATCTGGCCTTTGAAAAAATATTTATTGATTTATTTGTGAGCAAAGAGAGTAGGAGAGAGAGGGGGTAGCAAGAGAGATAGGGGGATGGAGAATGGGTGTGCCAGAGTCTCTTGTCCCTGCAAATGAAGTCCAGATGCATGTACCACTTTGTGCATGTGGCTCCACTTGGGTACTGGGGAATTGAACTTGATCTGGCCGGCTTTCCAACCAAGCACCTTCAACAGCCGAGCCACCTCCCCAGCTCCCATCTGGCCTTTTATAGAAAATAATTACCAACCTCTGTTCTAAAGTAATAATGTAAATAACTCACATGTACTCCAATTCATAAAGCGTTTTCATGCATCCATTTGCCTTCATACTGAAACCGTCTTTGGTATTAGTGTCTGCTGTTTTACAGATCAGAACCTGAGGTCCAGAAGGGCAAAGGTTTCCCAAGGTAACATGGCCAACAGGAGGCACAGCCAGAACCCAAGCCCAGACCTCAGAGCTCTGAAGGAGCTGCTTGGTGAACACGGGCCGCTTCTGGTGAGATGCCCAGGTATGAAGCCTGGAGTGCTCCTCCTGCTCAGCCCCATCAGACAGGGCGCTGCCGACCGCTCGGTGCCAGGCCTGAGGGAGAGGTGGGCTCAGGACGCATGGACATCCCCCCACCCATGATGCACACAGAACCCCAGCAAGCAATGAGTGTCCCAGGGCTTTCTGTGCACCGGAAAGAAGGCTGACTGGCCGGAGGCTGTCCCCTAAAAGATAGGCTTGGCTTCTGTAAACACGTAGTAGGTTCCAAGCTTCGTGAACCTTCCACCAAAGCCTGAACTGGTAAGGCTCCGCGAAGCCCACGGCTGCCATTTCCTCCAGAACCGGCTTGGCTGCGCCATCACTTGTGTGGAAGCGGCCTCTAGTGTCCGGTTGAGGGATTGCCTCGCGACAGAACAGCTCAGGTTCCCAGGGCCCACCGCCTGCGCTGAGGAAGTCTGGGTCTAGAGCTGTTGCTGTGTTGCCCTTGAGGAACTGCTCCGGTACTTATCGCTAAATGAGTGTTTCCCTCCTCAAAACTCCCCCTAAGAAGCTGGTGCATGTGAGTGCTCAGACGCATTTCCTTCGCTGACTTCGTGATCTTTTAGTGTGGTCAGCTGTCAGAGCCTCCCTCCCAGAACAGCTCGTCCTTGAAGTTTTCTCTTAGCTGCCTCCTGCTCAGCTTCGCTCGGGAAAGCATCCTGTGTGCCCCACGGTGTTGGCAGCTGGGAGGCTGTAACCATCCTGGCAGGAATGAAGGGCTTCTGAAGAGACGCTTGCCCTTCTCCCTTTGGCTAGCAGACAATTGAGACAATGGACCCCAAGAAATTGGAATTTCCCCAGAAATCTCACATTGGGAGGAAGAAAAGGCTACAGCTTGATGGCAGCCGGAGGAGGAACTGTCCTGCAGGAAGAGAGGTCACCCCGCTCTGACAACTTGTCAGCCCACCTTGTAGGGGACGCTGGAGACAATGAAGAACTTTGATTCTCTTTAATAGGCCACATTAAGTAAACCTCCTCTTTTCTGTTTTTCAATATTACTTTGTCTTTTTAATTGGCCAGTGGAGGTGAGTGGCTGGGCCTTGCTTGTTAGAACTGCCAGGGTCCAGACTCCGACCCTCATAGCTCCTGTGAGTAACTGGTTTTTTTTTAATTAATAAATATATATTTTATTGACAACTCCTATACTTACAGACAACAAACCATGGTATTTCCCTCCCCTCCCCCACTTTCCCCTTCATAACTCTATTCTTGGTCATATCCCCTCCCTCTGTTCATTAGTCTGTCTTTTAGTTTGATGTCATCATCTTTTTCTCCTATCACCAGGGTCTTGTGTGGGTATTGCTAGGCACTGTGAGGTCTTGGATATCGAGGCCAATGTCTGTCCGGACAGTTGTATGTAAGGAGTCCTACCCTTCCTTTGGCTCTTACATTCTTTCCGCCACCTCTTCCACAATGGACCCCGAGCCTTGGAGGATGTGAGATGTTTCAGTGCTGGACAGTCCTCCGTCCCTTCTTCTCATCACTATGTTGCCTTTTAGGTCATCCCAGTGGTCATCACCATCTGAAAAGAGAAACTTCTCAACTGGGTTGTTTTTAATGTTTGTTGTGGGCTTTCTTTTTCTTTTTCTCCCTTCCTTCTTTCTTTCCTCCTTTCCTTTCATTCTTCCTTCCTTTCTCTCTCTCTTTCTTTCTTTTTGTGTTTTATCTTGGCGCGGTAGCTCACTATGTAGCTTAGGCTAGCTTCAGGCTCAACATCTACCTACCTCCACCTCCTGTGCGCTCGGAGTACAGGCATGACCCACCACCCAGCTGTTACTTCAGTAGCAGTAGCAACAGTAACAATGTTTGAATTGGACACCAGCATTATGGTACTTGCTCTGAGTTCCTGTATGACTCTCAGAAGCCAATGGCTGTGGCTGAGGAGTTGTAGGCAGGGGTTTGCCAGTTGGCCCCTGTCCCCTTACTCCCTGTTGCCTCTTATGCCTGCCCTACTATTTGATTGCTTCAGACTTATCTCACACATAGGGTAATTACCAAAGTAATAGCTGTTACCATGGATAGCAGACACTACGCTATACCTCTAGCCTAGGCTGACCTGGAAAACTCACAGTGATCCTCCTACCTCAGCCTCTTGAGTGCAGGAATTAAAGGCGTGTCCCACCACACCTAGACATTGTTTCAGGCAGCAACACAAGCATCATTATTGCCAGTTTACGTACACAAAAGCACAGGGTCAGTAGCCCATTGTTGCTGACTTTCTGGGTTGGAGTTCATTGTCCCACAACATGAAGAATGATGAGCACAGGCAGGAAAGGGGCAAGTGGCAAAAGTTGTGCTGAGTGCAATGGAAAGGATCCAAAACTGGGTTGCCACAGAGCATTTTGGACCAGAGGTTTATGGACATTGGAGAACAAAGAAAGTGGATTGATTGTTCCAAAGAAAGGGCCCTCAATTTGGTCTGGGCCTTTTCCTTCCCACTTTAAAAAAGTTTATTTTTATTTATTTATTTGACAGAAAGAGAGGGAGAGGGAGAATGGGCGCACCAAGGCCTCCAGCCACTGCAAATGAACTCCAGACACATGAGCCCCCTTATGCATCTGGCTTACATGGATCCTGAGGAATCTAACCTGGGTCCTTTGGCTTTGCAGGCATGCACCTTAACCACTGAACCATTCCTCCAGCCCCCTTCCCACTTTTAGATGTCACACTGAATGGGAGGCAATGACTGAAATAATGTGTATTCCTGCACTTTTCCCATGGGGCTGGTGATTGGTGCCCCCCAAGGCCTCCTTACCAGGTGATCCCAGTTGGTATCCCCAGATCTACATCTCCATGGCAGGTTGTCCCACAAGATGTTCTGTGGGACATGACTAGTGGTTGACAGAGCATGTAGAGACATTTGGGCCATGTGACCTGACTAGCTGCACACAAAGTGGAGGCGTCCTTGTTCCCAATTCCTATCCATAGTAGAGAAGAGGAGCCAGGTCACTTTTCTTAGGTGGTCAGTCAGGGACAGGGCCTCAAGAAGACTATGGATGCCAACCTACACTGACCAGACTAGAAAGAAACTCCATTCTGAATGAAAACTCCCTGGTCCTGGAAAGCTTTGGCAGGCTTTCTCCACACCCAAGTTTCCACTCCTTCCCAGAGTTGACGGGCTCTTCCTAAGCCTGCACTCCATGCCCGAGTGCCCACTAACCAAGACCTCTGCTATGCACCTGAGCCTGACAACGAGACACATCCCAATTAAGCGCCTCCTAACTTGCATTTCCAGGGTTACAAAGAAGCCCAGTATGAGCTACCACACTGCCAGCTACCCAGCTTGGGAGCTTCACTGTCATCTTACCTATACCCTTCCTTCAAATAACGCATTAATAACTTACCCTTCATGTCTACATGTTTTCAGCTCTTTGCTAAACATGGATGAGAATTTGAGGTTGGAGTTCTAATCTCGCTCTGAGCTCCGTCCATCATCATCTCTGTGTAACCGCCTGCCCCAGCTTCTTCAGTGCTGTGGTCGGTCAGGCAGGCCTGAATTTAGCCCCACAAGAAAGCAAAAGTCAGATTAAACTGACCAAAAATATCTCTAAGAGCCATGAGGTTGAACTGAATTTCAGCATTTTCCTGTCAGAGGATGGACCCCTCTCAGTGGTTCAGGGCATATGACTAGCTCAGTAAAGTCCCCACACAATCACTAGGCTTGTCTGATTGTATGCACAATGGATTCAGGAAGGACTAGTCGACCTCAGTCATGAAGGGAGCGGTCTTGTGGTGAACACACTCTGCTTTCTCAGACTCCTGCCTGAGCCCCTTTGGTGCCAGGTATCCAGTGCTCTGAGGACCCCAGGAGTCCCAGAGACGCAGCTTTGACTTAGCGACCAGGAGAAAACCCTAAGTGCTTCACCTTTTGGGTTCCCATCCTCTCCACTTCCCAAATGTCCTCTGCTGTGGCCAAGCAGCCAAACATCTGCTAAGTGACAATAGTTTAACTCCGAGGTTGATTTGGGAGCTCAGGTGTTAATGCACTCACTCACTCTTCCCACCATTAATCCTGAGCTCCTCCTGCACCATGGGGGCTTCCAGCTGCTCCTAGGAAACCCAAGGCCCTCCCCCTCACCCAGGCCCTGAAGGACCAAAGTCTCCAGGCCCTTCAGATTTCTCACCCCACCCTCTTCAGTATTTTCCTATTCTCGCAGTTTCTGTGACACCCTTGTTCCCACTTACTCAGATGACTAGCCCTGCCTTGAGCCTAGAAATCCCATTATCTTCTCTTGGCCTTCAGAGCTCTATCCACAGCCTCACAGTGGTATGTCTGCGGACCCCATCAGCCAACTCAGACCCCACTGCAGATGCGCAGGCTCTGTGGGCCCCTCCTGCAGTGTGCTCCGTGGGCTGCCACCCTGCACTTGTTGACCTGGTCACACTCCGCCTCTTCAGGCCTGAGTTCTGGTTGATAGTCCATCATGGAGGAACTATATCTAACTCCCCTTGCTTTAGTGCCAAAGCTTAATTCAGGGTAAAAAAACAAAACAACAAAAAATCTCACTAGCCAGGTGTAGTGTTGTACTTGGGAGTTCAAGGCCAACCTCAACAACACATGAAGACCTGTGTCAGAGAGAGAGAGAAGGAAAGAGATAGAGAAGGAAAGAAAAGGACTTCACTTAAAATGCTACACAAATTCAGTACGATGTCTTAATCCTCGTGATTTGTCTAACCGTAACCATTCCTTCTTCATTCTTTTTGGCAAAAGGAACTGTTTCCATGGAAACATTAACTTCGCTGCAATCAGATGTCCTGATTTAGGAGAAGGTGAGCATGGTGGCCCAGCTGCACAGCTGAAAGGAAAGTGGCGCTCCCTCGGCCTAAGTGCTGTGTCTCTGATGCCGCTTCTAAAAAGGGGACAAGTGAAGGCTGAGGCGAGCGCTGTGCTTCCCCAGACAGAGCACATGGTCACCTGGAGGACTCAGGCTCTGAGTGGGTGGCCCTCAGTGTGATCAAGACCAGGTCTGCAGTCTCTGTCTTTGTGTGCATGTTTATTTTGTTTTGATTCAGTGTGTGTGTGTATTTGAGACAAGGTCTCCTATAGCTCAGACTGTCTTTGAACTCACTGTATAGCCAAGGCTGTCCTTGAACACCTGAACGTTTGACTCTACTTCCTAAGTGCCACCACACCAGGCAGTCGCTAAGTCTTTACTCCAACATGGGCCTGAAGGTGGAGGTAGAGAGACGTAAGGAAAGGGGGCACGGGAGCTTGCCTAGTGGTTAAAGGTGCTTGCTTGCACAGCCTGCTGGCTTGGATCCAATTCCCCAAGACCCATGGAAACCTAGACACACAAGTGGTGCAGGTGTCTGGAGTTTGTGGTAGCGAGAGGCCCTGCCACACCCATGCTTCATGGTATATTGTTTGCACTTGGGAAAGTTTTCAATAAAAAAGTTTAAAACAAAAGAAAAGAGACACTGTGGCAGGCATCATCTAAGAGATGATCAGGGGGTGTGTGGAGTCACTGATCATGCTTGAAACTTGCCTCATCTGCTGTGTTTCATACCTTGAGGTCTGCTTGAATTATAAGCAAGAAAAGTCTAGACTTGAATTCGCCCTGGGTGTTGCCTCACACAGAAGTATGGACTTCCGTGTCCAGTCCGAGTCAAAAGGTGAGACCATAGGTAGATCACCCCCCCCCTTTCTAAGGACTAGGCACATGTCTGGAAAGTCAGAGTGACGGCACACACCTGCCACGTGTGACAGGGGAGCTGAGAGCCTGTCCGGAGAGCATGGAGCATGGTGGACTCCTCATAGGTGCCCTCTGTCCTCTCACTGGGGAGGGACAACCAAACTGGAGGCTGAAGTTCAACAGAATTCCAGCTTAGCCAAGGGTCTCTGGAGCTCACACTTGGAATGTGCCCTAACCTTTTCGCGGACAACACGGCGACCCCATGGGGCAGGCCCTGGTGCCGTTGTACAGACAGCGTCAGAGGTTGGCTGAAGCAGAAGCACATAAGTGGAAGAATTGGGATTTGCACCTCATCTTCAGAATGCAGCCATATAAAGTCTTTCCACAGCCTCGTTGCTGCATATCAGGGGCTGACCTCAGGGCAATGACCTGGGCAAGCTCCTGCTTGGGGACAGCTCTGGGAAGCCACGTTGTTTCATGTAGTTCCACCTTCTATAACCTCAGGTTCTTTTTTTTTAATTTATTTTATTTTTTGTTGACAACTTTCATAATTGTAAACAATATCCCATGGTAATTCCCTCCCCCTCACACTTTCACCTTTGAAACTCCACTCTCCATCATATCTTCTCCCCATCTCAATTAGGCTCTCTTTTATATTGATGTCATCATCTTTTCCTCCTAGCATGATGGTCTTGTGTAGGTAGCGTCAGGCACTGCAATGTCATGGATATCCAGGCCATTTTGTGTCTGGAGGAGCATTTTGGAGGGAGTCCTACCCTTCCTTCGGCTCTTAGATTCTTTCTGCACCTCTTCCACAATGGACCCTGAGCCTTGGAAGGTGTGATTGAGATACTGCAGTGCTGAGCACTCCTCTGTCACTTCTCAGCACCATGGTGCCTTCTGAGTTATCCCAAGGTCACTGCCATCTGAAAAGAGAAGGTTCTCTACCAAAAGTGAGAGTAGCATTAATATGTGGGTATGAACATTAAGAGAAGTACTTACTGGGCAGTTTGGTGAGCAAAGTATATACATTTAGCCAGACACCAGAAGATGTTACACCCCTAGGGCTCATGACTTCCCCTGTTGTAGGTTTTCAGTATCAGGGATGTATTTCCTCCCATGGAGCGGGCCTCCAGTCCAATTAGAGAACAGTTGGTTTCCCCCATAACAGACGTGCCACTATTGCACCCATTGGCTCATTTGGCCTGGCTGGCCAAATTTAAGGCTTGCAGTGTCCAGTGTTGAGTATCTCCACTGGTGATTTCTCTCTCTCCCATTGAACTGCGTGCAGCGTGGCTTTTTCCAGCTTTCTGTCAGCTGGTCTACATGGAAGAGGGTTTTCAGCTCAGCTCCAGCAGGATTTCTCAGTAGCCTTGCAGCCCAAGTATGTGGCATCTTCAGAAATAGGGTCTTACCATGTATTCCTGGTGGGAAACCAAGGGCCTCGACAATGGCCTCTAATGTTTTGGGGGTATCAGGGACCTCCCTGGCCAACAACTCACTGGAAGGTATCCCATCCTCCTCAGGTTTTTTTTTTTGTTGTTAGACTTGCATGTGTGTATGGTGTGCTTGCATGTTGTGTCTGCGTGCGTGTGCACACACATGCATGTGCATGTGGAGAAGGCCAGAGGACAAGCTCGGGCATTATCTTCAGGAATGTTGTCTGCCTCTCTTTGAGGCAGGGTTTCTCACTGGCCAGGAGCTCATCAATTAGGCTAGACTGGATAGCTAAGTAGTTAGCTAGCTAGCAAATCCAGGGAGCCTCCTGCCTCCACTTCTCCAGCGCTGAAATTATGGGATCATTCTGCCACACTCAGCATTTTTTACAAAGGTTCTGGGAATCAAACTCAGGTCCTTATGCCTGCAAGGCAAGCACCTTAACCACTGACCTGTCTCTTCAATCCCTCTCCTCACGTTTTGTTCTGTTTTGTTTTGTTTTCCAAGGTAGGACCTGGAATTCACTATGTAGTCTCAGGGTGGTCTCAAACTCACGGTGATCCTCCTACCTCTGCCTCCTGAGTGCTGGGATTAAAGTGTGTGCCAGCACCCCCACTACCTTGCCTTTTTAAAAGGTTTTTTATTTTAATTTAATTTTGTTTGAGAGAGAGAGAGAGAGAGAAAGGAAAGAGAGAATTGGCTTGCCAGGGCCTCAGCCACTGCAATCAAACTCTAGATGCTTGTGCCACCTAGTGGGCATGTGCGACCTTGTGCTTGCCTCACCTTTGTGCGTCTGGCTAACATGGGATCTGGAGAGTTGAACCTGGGTCCCTAGGCTTTGCAGGAAAGTGCCTTAACCATTAAGCCATCTCTCCAGCCCTAAAAGGTTTTTTGGAGACAAGGTTTCTGTGGCTCAAGCTGGCCTCAAATTTGTAATAATCCTCGTGCTTCAGCCTCCAGGGTGGTGGGACTGCAGGCACAAGTTACCACACCAAGCTCCATCCCGTTCTCAGGAAAGCCTCAAGCAAGTACCCTCCTGTCTTCATTCTGGTCAGAGTGGACAAGCATTGCTATCCTCCTGTCTTCATTCTGGTCAGAGTGGACAAGCATTGCTATCCTCCTGTCCTCTCCACGGTGTCCTACAGTCAGTGAAGCTTTCACTCATCTCTGCACTGTTTCCTCCAAACTTTCACATGTCCTGTGAGGTGGGTGGATGGAGTTGGTTACTTTCTGGCTTGATGGAGGTTGCACAGACGGGCCTGTGGGGCCACTCCAGACTCCACACTGCTGGCCACTAAAGAGGCCTCCCTTCCTTCATCCCTGGTCTCTCCACATTTTTCCCTAAATAGCTCTTCTCACCGAAAGGCTGGTGAGAGAGGGAAAGGTGATAGTGAGGGCAGATGCATTTGTCAATAACGAGGCTCTTCATTCTGTCTGGGGACTGAACCAATAATAGCAACAATTCCATAAATATGCTCATCCTTAAACCTGCTGTGACAGTCTTTCATCATGATGACCAGCTGGGGGTGTGGTGTGACATGTAGGCTGTGAGTCACTTTGGCCATATCTCTCCTCTGGTGTAGGGCTCCCTTGCCTGTCAGCCCTCCCACCCTGCCTCAGGCCCTGGGAGGCGTTACAGGGCTGGAGCCGCCCCTGTGTTCCTGGAGTAGTTCTTAGGACGGTGCTCAAACGCAAACAAACGCACTTCTCCCCGCTTCCTCCCACATAAGCGTGCCTTCATGCGCCATTCTCAGGTGAGTAACATGTAGCCAGGCACACTGGGGCTAAGTGCAAGTTCTGCACAGGCTGAATGAGTTCAACCTTCACCATGTTGCCTTCGTGTCTGTGAGCCCGTGTGCCCACTTGTGCCGTGGACCAATGCTGTAAGCCTCAGGAAGGGCAAGATGCTGGCCATGCACTCAGCAAAATGCCCAGCGAATGACAGTGTGAGTGTGAGTGTGTGTGTGTGTCCCTTATGAATACTGCACTTTCCTTCTCATCACAAACCAATCATATATGACGTGACTCATCATTTCTGTCTTCTCATATAGCCTCATTGCTGATTTCTGTCTTTTGCTTTTGGTTTTCTAACCTCTTCCAAGTGATTGCATTTTATAGCCTTCCCTTTCTCTGTTTATTTCAAGTCACTTATGAGAGCAGCAGATTAATATTTAAAGCATTTTCAATCTTAACAATCAGGATGTAACCAAAAGTTAAGATTCTGTATACCTAAATTTTTTCTTTCTTGTACCTGAAATCTTCCCATCCCTTCCTTTCCCACTCCTCCTTCCTTTCTTCTCTCTTCTTCTTTCCTTTTTAAATATCATTTATTTGAGACAGAAAGAGAGACAGAGAGTGTGCATGGGCATGCCAGGGGCCGCTGCCACTGCAAATGAACTACAGACACAAGTAACACTTTGTACATCTGACTTTACATGGGTACTGGATATGATCTTAAATGTGTTTGTTAACCTAAAATACAGAAATATACATTCCTTTGCTAAGATTTTAATACAGTGCCCACATGTTTTTATTGAAAAATATTTGGAGTCCTGCCCCACCCAGTCTTTCATATAAAATTCATACCCCTCTCTCTCTGCTTCTTTCTCTCTCTATTTGCTCTCAAGTAAAAAAAATTAAAATAAACAAAAAAAGCTTTAAAAAAGGGGGTGCTGGAGAGATGGCTTAGCAGTTAAGCAGTTGCCTGTGAAGCCTAAGGATCCGGGTTTGAGGCTGAATTCCCCAGTCCCCATGTAAGCCAGATGCACAAGGGAGGCACACGCACCTGGAGTTCGTTTGCAGTAACTGGAGTCCCTGGCACACCCATTCTCTCTCTCTCTCTCTTTATCTGTCACTCTCAAATAAATAAATAAAAATAAACAAAAATAGCTTTAAAATTCATACCCTTAGACATTTTCCATATTTCTGACTCAGTTTCTGCAGAGTGCAGCAGAAACTTAAAGACATGGAAAGCGGTTTTCGTGCAGGAAAATCTTAGAAGCCATGCTTACCCCTTCATCTTTCCCCTTGCCTTACCTATACCCAGTTCAACAATAATCTTATTTTAGTATCTCTCCTTGGGTAAGTCTTTCCAAAACTGTCAACCTGGCTTTTACAGCAACAATAACTGTCTCTACACTCACATTTCACCGTGTGTATGATGTTGGTGAAAGTACAGTCAGCATAAAAGAGGTCTGGGGACAAACACAGCCCGCCCAGGGGATGCTTAAGTTAACAGCCAGATGCTTCTGTTGTATGTGACACTCTGGGCAATGTGGGCTGCCCTCCAGCCTGAGCATTAGGTGTACCCACAGGGGCAGCAGTGAGGCCTCCTCATAGAAATGGTGTGCAGTTGGTATGACCTGATGAGTCAGTACTGGCAGCAGAACTTCACGAGATACTGTGTGGCATGAGTTGGTGAGCGGTAATGACTGTGGCTCATTCCTACTTCTCTCACTGCATTATTCTATCATTGATTCTGTAGTTAAAATACCAAGAGTCGCAAGTGTGTGTGTGTGTGTGTGGAAGGGGTGCTATAGATGGATCTTGAATGTCTCCCAAAGGCCCATGTGTCAAAAGCTTGGTGCCAGCCCAGGCACTAGTGAGCAGTGATGAAACCTTTAGGAGTTTGGGCCTAGTAGGAGGAAGTTAGGTGATTGGAGGCTCTTTCCTGTTTGTTTCTTGGATGCCAGGAGGTGAGCGGTCCTCCTCCACTATATACTCCCACCATGATATATGGAGCAAGCCCAAGGCAACAGGGCCAAGTGACCGTAGGCTAAAATACTGTGTCAAAGCAAGCCTTTCCTCCTGCCTAGGGACACGTGATACTATACAAGGAGGGCACTCTGGCCCAGTGCTGGGTGACTTTGGACATAACATGCCATATATCACATCTGGTCCTCTGTCTTCAAGGTGGACTGAGTAATCCATCTAGTTGTTCTGAGACATGAATGCTCTTGAAGATATTTCTCACAGGACCGTTTTCCTACTAGAGTATATCTGTGGCAGTGAGAGCACATGATGGACTCCACACTAAGCTGCTGTGATTCGGGGCAAAGGGGGCTCCAGAATTGAGGGGTCTGGGTCTTGCTGTTATCAGGCGCCCTTGGGCAAGTTACTTCACCTCAGTGAATGTCGGTTTTAGTGTCGGGAGAGTGACAGCCAGAATCCCACACCCAGCTGGAGCAGCTGTAGTGAGGACCAACTAGAAGTTACCAGTGGGGCTGGGTGTGTGGCTCACACCTTTGGGCTGAGGTGGTCAGAGAATTGTCCTGAATTCAAGGCGAGCCTGGGACTACAGAGTGAGTTCCAGGTCAGCCTGGGCTAGAGTGAGACTCTATCTCGAGCCCCCTCCCCCCAAAAGGGAGAAGTGAAGGGGTGGAAGGTGCCTTCACTGGGAACAGGCTCCATAGATGCTCCTGGGGCTCATCAAAGGCTACAAACTAAGACCCCAAAGAAATGTGAGACCCTCTAGTTTCTATAGCAAAGTATGTCTGATTTTGAGTTCATATTTCTCTGGGTTGATAGAGAAAAGACTCAGCCCTTCCTGGAGAGCCCCTGCACAGTGGACCAGGACCCTCCTCGTGAAGGAGCTGGTTGTGGGAGATCTGATTTGATCCTCCATCACACGGGCTCTTCGCCTTGTCCATCTGTCCTGCTGCTCTCTATTGTCCCAGGCACATCTGAAGCACACACATGAGGCACAAAGCCAGAAAACAAAGGATCACTGGTCCGCAGGGAGGACCAGGGCTTGTGGGAACTGGGGGGGAGATGTCACCTGAACATGTGCCATGGGAGGCACTGAACACCGGGGGAGCTAAACAAGATATGCCCATGGTGGGCTGGTCAAGCAAACAGTTTTCATCACTGCTGCTTTCTCTTCGGGTCTCTGCTGGGGATGCTCATGGGGTTCCTATCTCTCACTCCCTGGAGCACCCTGGAGATCCCCAGCGAGTCCTCCTTGTCTCTCTGACACTCCTCACCTGCTTCCCGTGTTCAGTCTTTTCTGTGGCGCTTCAGGCAGTTATTTCCTTGTTTGTCTTGCTCAGTGTCCAGCTGCGCTCACTGGCAGGCAAGCCCCACAGGACAGAGTGTTGTTGTTCTGCTGGCTGTTAGAGCCCAGGTGCCCAGATCAGTGCCTGACACACAGTAGTACATGTGGACAGAGGGACGGATGGAAGTGCATGCTGGGCAGAGGGAGGGAGAGGCATGGATGGATGGATGGGTGGATGGATGGATGGATGGATGGGTGGGTGGGTGGATGGATGGATGGATGGGTGGATGGATGGATGAATGGATGGGTGGGTGAATGGATGGATGGATGGATGGATGGATGGATGGATGGATGTGTAGATGGATAGGTGGACGGATGGGTGGATGGATGGATGGGTGGATGGGTGGGTGAATGGATGTATGGATGTATGGGTAGATGGATGGATGGGTAGATGGATAGGTGGATGGATGGGTGGATGGGTGGATGGATGGATGGGTGGATGGGTGGATGGATGGATGGGTGGGTGGATGGATGAATGAGTTCATCATTGAGCAGATAAAGTGGTTTCCTTTCTCCCTCCCTATGGTACGGGTGCAGGGCTGGGACAAGGATGAGCAGAATGAGTCACTCACCTTGGGCACAAAACTCAAGGAGACATCAAAAACCTCAGCAGTTAGCATTAATATTTTAATGCAAGTTTTTCTTTCAGTAATAGGATTAAAGATAGGCTTCACACATGCTAGGTAAGTACTCTGAGCTACATACTCAGTCCTTTTTTTGTTTTCATTTTTTATCTCAAGACAGGTTTTTACTAACAAAGCCACCCAGCCTGTCCCTAAATTTGTGGTCCTCCGGGCTGGAGAGATGGCTTAGCGGTTAAGCGCTTGCCTGTGAAGCCTAAGGACCCTGGTTCAAGGCTCAATTCCCCAGGACCCACGTTAGCCAGATGCACAAGGGGGCTCATGCGTCTGGAGTTCGTTTGCAGTGGCTGGAGGCCCTGGCGCGCCCAATCTCTGTCTTCTCTCCCTATCTGCCTCTTTATCTCTCTGTCTGTCACTCTCAAATAAATAAATAAAAATTAAAAAAATAAATAAATAAAAAGAAAATTTGTGATCCTCCTGCTTCAGCCTCCTTAGCTGCTGGGCTTACCATCAGACATATACCACCAGGCCTCATGACAACACAAATCTTTTTAAAAGATTACAATGAATGCAAAATAAAAGTCTGTGATGAATAAAATAAGGCTGGAGAGATGGCTCAGTGGTTAAAAGTACTTACTTGTGAAGCCTGCTGTACTGGGTTCCGTTTTCCAGTGCCCATGAAAAGCAAGGTGGCACATGCATCTGGAGGTTACTTGCAGTGGCAGCAGGCCCTGGTGTGCTCATACACACTCTCTCTCTGTGTTTGCAAATTAATACATAAACATATTTTTAAGGAACAAAATAAAACACTATCGAAAAGAACTTGTTGCCAAGCCAGAGTTAATTAAAGATTATTTAATATTATCACTTGGTCAAGAGATATTCCCAAAGATAGCAATGCTCTTAATTGATTAAATTAATCAAAATAAGATAAGCAGAGAGATAAATTTTGAAGTTTTTATTAATCATTTTTCTTCCATTAAAGCTAACATCCCAACATAGTCTGGCTTGGGTGGAATTTTTTGTATAAATAAAATATTTAAATTTAAAATAATGTAGAGTTTTAATATACCTACGTTTCAATTTTTTAAAGCTACTTTAATATTCAGGAACAATTAACTATTAATAAGATACATAAAGTCATGCACAGAAGGGCACGCTTTTTTCCCCTTGGCTCCAAGCACCAAGTGAGTTGGCAGGGAGCCGGATCTCAGGAGATGCTTGCTGATGAAGTGGTTTAATGAGCTATTCCTCCCAGTCACACCGGAGAGGCTCACAGCCTGCATTGCTTTCCTCTAAGAGATTGGTGAGGGCCCCCCAGAAAGCTGGTGGGGGAGACTGTCTGGGTCAGGTGCTTTTAAATGATCCATTCCCAAATGAAGCCATGTGGGCTGGCTCCAGTGAGTTCTAGCTTCTGTGCACCAGCCCCCACCTGTAATCCCAGCACTGGGGAAGCTAAGAGGAGTATTACCACGAGGCCAGCCTGTGTTATATAGTGAGTTCCAGGCCAGCCTGAGCTACAGGGTGAGACTGTGTCTTTGAAAAAACAAACAGGGCTGGGGTGATAGCTAATGCAGAAGTGCTTGCCTTGTAAGCATGAAGACCAGACTTCAAGTCTCAGAACCCAAGTTAAAAAATAAAATAAAATAGGCCAGGTGCACACACTGGTAATTCTAGCACCAGGGAGGCAGAGAACTTGGAGTTCACAGGATAGTCAATCTAACCTACTTAGTGAGTTCAAGGCCACTGAGAGAACCTGTCTCCAAAAAGGTGGAGGCTGGGGGTGTGGCTCAGTTGGTAGAGTGTTTGACTAGCATGTATGAAGCCCTTAGTTTGGTTTCCAACACTCCATAAACTAGGTACTTGGCACTCCCAGAACTAGGTTCAAGGTCATCCTCAGCTAATATAGAGTACAAGGCCAGTATGGGCTGCATGAAATTCTCTCTCTCTCTCTCTCTCTCTCACACACACACACACACCTTGGAATAATTCAAGTAATAACTTTATAATTAAAAAGTGACTTAAAAAAAGAAGTTGGATGGCATCCAAGGAACAGCACTAGAGGTTGCCCTCTGACCTACACACACCAGTGCATACTTGTACACATGCACACATACGCACACACCAACAAAAATAGAAAAGAGAGAAAAAAGCAGAAGAAAGATCTTGAAGGAAGCGCAGTGCTGAGATGGAGAGGTGGAGGTGTCTGGCAGAGGAAGAACACGGCCTGCTCCCTCGTGCCGCCTCCACGCGGGCAGCATGGCGGCCCCTCTGGCTTTGTTCTCATGTCCACCTTCATCCTCCACTCGCACTCTGACCCAGAAGAACTGATGCCTCCCGAGACCGCAAGTGCCACAAGCCTGGCCTGGCACTGGCCTCATCAGGCCTCCTCCCTGGAGCCCATTGGCCAGTGCTGCGTCCTCAGCGGGGCACAAGGTGACTCTGCAGAGTCAGGGGTGGGGAGTCTCCTGCTGAGGACCTTGCGGGGAGCCCCCCACCCTAGGGTCATGAGAAAGCAGGGGAGCGAAGGAGCTGGGGCACCTCGTGCAGTCAGTCACCTCTTCTCTCTCAGCCTAAGGAGGCTCTGAGGAGCTGCCAGCCCTGAGCTAGAAGTCTAGGCTGGGCACGGGACTTCCGGCCTGGCTTCGCGCTCAGTGGAGTGGCAGAAGGAAGTCTGCAGAGAATCCCAGGTGAAGGATAAACTCAGTTTTGAACAACCACAGAACCAAGCATGGCTAAGGCTTTCTGCACACACTTCTCACAGAACAGCTGGGAAAAAAAAGGAGGTTTCTGGGTCTGCTCTTCCTTGTTTGAGTCCTGACTGACCTTAGCACAACCTTCTCTGTCCCTTCCTTTGCAAAACCAGGTCAGCAATGGTACCTCCCTCACCAGGGGACATGGTGCTGAGAGGGAGAGCTGGGGACACGGAGATGGGAGAAGCTGAGGAAGGCGCTGGGGGCACTGGCTTGGCAGAGGACAGGCCAGGAGGAAGGGCCGGGCAGAGAGCCCAGGGCAGAGTGGGACAGAGTGTGACGAAGACAGCCCAGGGACAGTGTGCTGGACGGAGCGTGGCCGGAGCGGCAGGAGGAGAAGTGTTTCCAGGTAACTTCCCATCCTGGAAGACTGGGGAAGTAACCGGCGTCCCGAGGGAGGTGCAGGCCGCTACGGCCTTTTCCTCTCCTGAGAGCTAGGCCAAGGGACCCTGCAGGGAGGCCTGTCAGGACAGCGACTCGAGGCGGAGCCTCCCTCTCCTCTAAAGTCCTTAGTGTTCTTCCTCTTTGCTTCATTTTTTTTTTACTTTTATTTTTGTTTATTTTTATTTATTTATTTCAGAGTGACAGACACAGAAAGAGGCAGATAGATAGAGGCAGAAAGATAGACAGATAGATAGATAGATAGATAGATAGATAGATAGATAGATAGATATCGAGAGAGAGACAGAGAATGGGCGTGCCAGGGCCTCCAGCCACTGCAAACGAACTCCAGATGCGTGCACCTCCTTGTGCATGTGGCTAACGTGGGTCCTGAGGAATCGAGCCTCGAACCGGGGTCCTTAGGCTTCACAGGCAAGCTGCTTAACCACTAAGCCATCTCTCCAGCCCTCTTAGCTTCTTTTTGAAAGAAGAGCATTATTGAGCATAGTTCACATACTGAACGATGCACCCACTTAAAGTGTGCAAGTATACCATAGTTTGAGTATATTCAGAGTTGAACAATCATTATTTCTATTAACTTTAGACACTGTTGTCATTCCCATAAGAAATTTTGTACTTGAGTCAGGCGTGGTGGCTCTCAGCAGGGCTAGAGTGAGTTCCAGGTCAGCCTGGGCTAGACAAGTGAGACCTTGCCTCCAACAAAGAACAAAAATCCTTCTACTCGTTAGTAGTTATTTTCTTCTCTTGCCATCCTGTCCTCAGCATTAGATAAAAACCAAAGTGCCTCTATAGATTTGTCTGTTCTAGACTTTTGTATCAATAAAATTCTGAAATTATATAAGAAATTATGTGTCTTTTTAAAAATTAGCTTTCATATAGCATAATGTCTTAAGGTTTACTTGTATCATGCATGCAGAACTTCATACCTTTTCATAGCTGAATAATATTCCATGGTGTGGAATACCACGCAATTTATCCATTCATTAGTTAATGGACATTTGAGTTGTTTCCACTATTTGATTATTATGACTAATGTTGTTGTAAACAAGTTTTTATGTAGGCATATGACTTCATTCCCTAGGTGCACACCTCCAAGTGCAAATGACAGACCATGTGGTTGCAATTCCTTAGTGCAAATGACAGACCATGTGGTTGCAATTCCCTAGTGCTTTGCACATTGCCTGACACTTCAAAGCTTTGTGTTCTTCCTACAAGTGTGCTCAGGGCCGCTTCCGTCTTTTCATAAGCTTTCTTCAGCTGGGAAGTTCCCTGCCCGCCTTCTCCTGCCATGGAGCCTAGTACCTAGGAGTAAATATGTGGGAAGCTCCATGGTGCCCAACATTACTAATGGGCAGAGCAAGACAAAGTCTAAGGATCTTACAGTGAAGGGGCCTGGACAAGAAGTGCAGGTGAGACCATGATCAAGTATGTCCAAGAAAGACTGGGAAGGGAGGAAGCAGGAAAGAGGAAAAAAAGCAATCATTGTGTGTGTGTGTGTGTGTGTGGAGCATGTGTGGTATGTGATGTGCAGATGTGTGTACTCTATTCCCATGTGCAAAGGTCAGAGGAAAACATAGAACATTTTCCTCTTCTCGCTCATCTGTGTGTTTCCTTGAGATGTGTCTCTCCCTCAACCAACAGCTGTCATTGTTTCGGTCTCCAAGCTCCAGTTGATTCTCCAGCCCTAGATGGACTAGGGCTACATGGCTTTAATGTGGGTGTTAGGGAACTGAGCTCAAACAGTCTCAGAGAGATCATCTCATGCCCTCCCATCTGTGAGGAAAGCACTCTTAACCTCTGAATCAGCTCCCTAGCCCCCCAGACCCAGATAATCTCTTGAGGCACTTTTCTCAAAGAAGGGTAGAGACGGGCCTAGGGAGGTGGCTCAGCAGTTAAAGGCACTTGCTTACAAAGCCTGCCGGCCCAGGTTCAATTTCCCAGTCACCACATAAAGTCAGATAGGTATTCATTTGCAGTAGTAAGAGACTCTCTCTCTCTCTCTCTCTCTTCTGTCTCACACACACACACACACACACACACACAATATTTTTTTATTTAATTTTTTTATTAACAACTTCCATGTTTGTAGACAATATCTCATGGTAATGCCTCCCCCATACTTTCCCCTTTGAAATTCCACTCTCCATCATATCCCCTTCCTCTTTCAATCAGTCTCTCTTTTGTTTTGATGTCATGATCTTTTCCTCCTATTATGATGGTTTTGTGTAGGTGGTGTCAGGCACTGTGAGGTCATGGGTATCCCACACACAGTATTTTTAAAGGAAGAGCATAAAATGGAGCTGGTGTAGAAGTAGAATCAGAGTTTTGTTTTTATCAGAGGCAAGAAATGACAGTATGATCCTTTTTATAAAAAAAGTATATTTTATTTATTTCACAGAGAAAAAGGGAGAGAGAATGGGCAGTGCCAAGGCCAATTCTAGCCACTGCAAACGAACTCCAGACACATGGACCCCCTTGTGCATCTGGATAATGTGGGACCTGGGGAATCAAACCTGGATCCTTTGGCTTTGCAGGCAAATGCCTTAACCACTAAGCCATCCCTCCAGCCCCAGTATGATCATTTTAGTAGAGGTAGAAACTGAAGATTAGTGTCTGTGGTGGCTTCAATGTGAAATGTCCCCCACAGGCTCATGTGTTTGGGCACTTGGTATTCAGCCGGCCATGCTGTTTTGGAAGACTGGGGAACGTTCAGCTGGCAAAGCCTGGCTGGAGGAAGTGGGTCACTGGAGGCAGGTCTTGGGGTTCAGCAGTTCTCTCCTTGCTGGGACCAAACCTGATCACACTCAGCTTATGAGAGGAAAGGGTTTATTTCAGGTTTACCGTGTTGAGGAGAAGCTTTGTCAGGGTGGAGAAGGCATGGCCGCCAGCTCGCGTGGCACTCGGCGGCAGAGAGGAGGGTGGCCTCACGCTCAGCACACGGTGGCTGAACTAACCCCAAGGCCACACAGCAGCTCCAGCAAGGCTCCACCTCCCGAAGGTGCCACCAGCAGGGGACCAAGTAGGAAGTTTAATCACAAACACTTGAGACTATGGGGCGTATCTTGTACTGAAACCGTCACAAGGCTCAGGTCTGCTTCCCACCAAGCTCTGTGTTTCCTGGTTGGCACCATGTCACATGCAGCTGTGGCACACCACGAAGTCACTTGTCACTGTGCCTTCCCCACTGTTGATGGACCATAAACCAGAACAAATCCTTCCTCCCGTAAGCTGCATCCAATGGGCAATTTAGTCACATAAAGTAATACAATGTCTTTGAGTAAGTGAGGGGAGACAGGGTCCTGTACAGATGTGATGTGACGGTCTGAATCTTTGTGTTCCACCCATAATGCATATGATGATGCTGGATGTGGTGGCGCACGCCTTTAATCCCAGCACTCAGGAGGCAGAGGTAGGAGGATTGTTGGGAGTTTGAGGCCAGTCAGGGTGTACAGAGTGAATTCTAGGTCAACCTGGCCTACAGTAAGACCCTACCTTGAAAAAAAAAAAGGATATATAATTTTGCTGGACATGGTGGCTCATGCCTTTAACCTCAGCACTCAGGAAGCACAGGTGGTAGGATTGCTGTGAGTTTGAGGCCACCCTGAGCCTACACAGTGAATTCCAGGTCAGCCTGGGCAAGAGTGAGACTCTGCCTCGAAAAGAAATGAAAAAGAAAAAGTATATATTTTCCCATATGATGGAACCTTGTCTCTAATGTGACTATATTTGGAGATAGGGGCTGAAAGAGGGTGGTGAAGATTAAATGAGTCCATGAGTATGGTGCCCTAATCACATCATTGGACTGGTGCTCTTATAAGAAGAGGAAGAAATACCAGGATGCTTTCTCCCTACCACTTGAGGGCACAGCACAAAATAGGTGGTCATCTGCAAGCCAGGAAGAGACCCCTCACCTGCAACTGCATGGCCCCACACTAACCTTGATCTTGGGCTTCTCAGCCTCCAGAACTGAGAATTAAATGGCTGCTTAAGCCACATATCTGTGGCCTTTTGTTATGAGGCACAGTGATACAAGGGAAGAGACTGGGTCTATGGCAAGATGAGTCTATCCACAGTTAACAGAGAGACAATAGAGCATATGGGTGCCGAAGCAGCTGGGTATATGGATGATGTGGGAGGGCACAGGAGGTCTCTTCTGAAGTTTTCAGAAAGATGTGCAGGTGACTGGTTGACAGTGAGGACACAGAATTGCAGTCCTAACATGGGAAGAGGGAGGACACAGGGCTGCAGTCCTAACATGGGAAGAGGGAGGACACAGGGCTGCAGTCCTAACATGGGAAGAGGGAAGACACAGGGCTGCAGTCCTAACATGGGAAGAGGGAAGACACTTCTGGTGTTTGATTGCAGTGGTTGGAGGCCCTAGTGTGCACACATCACACACACACAGAGGTAGAGCATTCATAGCAGAAGTAGGTGACGAGGGTCAGGCCTTTAAAGGTTAACAGCATCCAGTGTGCAGCATTTTGTTATGGCAGCTGGGCCCCTTGTTCTTGCCATGCCCTTTGCTTTCTGGTCCTCTGCCACATGACTTTGCTCTAAAGTCTTGTCCCCTCTGCCTCTTCCACCACCCAGAACTCTGGCTTTCCTTCCTTCATGACCTCAGATGCTCAGGACTTTTGTCCTGACAAAGATGCTTCCTAACCTGCAACTCCTGCCCCCGCCCCAAGCCTATGTCTTCAAGCCTATGCACAGTCTACCTAGTAACGGCCAGAACCCCATGCTTGACCTGACCAAGCATGAGGGCATCACTCACTTTTTCCCAAGCAAGGTCCCTGCTTGCCACCTCTGCTGTGATGGGCAGTGCTACCACCTTCTGAGCACAAGGGTTGAAAGCCCTGTTGCCTGGGCTTCTTTCTTGAACACTGATAGTAATCACCATTTTAACTATTCTTGAACTCTATTGTGAGCCAGTCACTATTCTAACCAAGCACTTAACACACGTGAGCATATTTGTACATATTATCTCCGTGCTCTTATTGCCTACACTATTGAATACCCATTTTCTTTTTTTCATAATATTTTTTTTTATTTGAGAGAGAGAGAAAGAGGCAGAGACAGAGAGAGAAAGAGGCAGAGACAGAGAGAATGGGCACATCAGGACTTCCAGCCACTGCAAATGAACTCCAGATGCATGTGCCACCTGTGCATCTGGCTTTGCATGGGTTTGGGGGAATTGAACCTGGGTCCTTTGGCTTTGAAGTCAAGTGCCTTAACCACTCAGCCATCTCTCCAGCCCTGGAATACCCATTTTCTATAGAGGACAACTGAGGCATAGATAGCAATCAAGTGTCCTGTCTGAGTCTGTGAGAGATAGAGTCACCCCAGGGAGGGTGGCCCCAGGGCTCACTTCTGCCACCATCCCTGACTCAGGCCCTCTCCTCTGCTGGGCTGAAACCAGTGCCTCCATTTCGTCTCTTGTCTTCAAGTCCCCCTATGCCATGCCAACAGCCAGCTCTTACTAAAATAGCTCTGCTAAAATCTCTGTCCCTGTGGCTGACACAGCACAGGACACACAGCTGCTGCCTGATGGTTCTTCATGTTACTGCACAATGTGACAGACAGGTGAGGAGAATATGGCTCCCAATTAACAGGCACTGCTCACTGGGCTACTGTTGATCCTGTCACCATTACAGTTGACCCACTGAGCAGTGCACAGGGTGCTGGCTTACTTGGCTTTGTTTCTTGTTTCATCTAAACTAAGGAATGGGAAGACGAGCTGAAATGAGGGGCACTGGCCTCCTATTGGAGATCTGAGAGTGCCTATATCCTAAATGTGTATAGCAAATTGAACAGAGTCAGTCTAAGAACTGAGTAAAAACTCATCAGAATATGATAGGAAAAACAAAATCAAGACTTATTAATTGGATTTTGTGCATGTATGTCTGTGTGTTGGCACACATGTGTATATGCATACAGTGTGTCTAGAGACCAAAGGACAGCATCTGGTGTTATCCTCAGGAATGCTATAAGTCTCTTTTTGAGACAGGGTTTCGCACTGGTCTGGAGCTCACCTGATTCCGCTAGACTAGCTGGCCAGTGAGCTTCAGGGATCCTCCTGTCTCTGCCTCCAAAGCTAGAATTACAAGTGCATGCCACCATACCCAGCGTTTTCCATGAGTACTGGGGAAAACACTCAGCTCCTCATGTTTGCAAGGTAAGCACTATCCACTGAGTAATCTCCTTAGCCCCCCCCCCCTTTTTTTGAGGCAGGGTTTCACCCTAGCCCAGGCTGATCTGGAATGCAGTCTATAAGTCCAGGCTGGCATCAAACTCATGGCCATCTTCCTACCTCTGCCTCTTAAGTACTAGGATTAAAGGTGTGCACCACCACACTTGGATTTTTTTTGTTGGTAATTTTATAGTAGTTTCTACCTAAGACTAAACATGATGGGAAGGCTAGAGAGGTCAGGGACTCATGCTGCCCAATGCAAATCTAGTGTGAGCCATGCACATATGTAAAAAGCTTTAGTAGCTATTAATAGTAAAATATATAAGTTAAAATGAAAAAGGTCACATCAATTTTAATAATATGTTTTTATTTAACCCAGTGTCTTGCAGTACTCATTTCAACAAGTAAGCAATACAAACATCATTAATAAGATACTTTACATTTTTCAGACTGTCTTAAAACTATATTGTGCATTTTCTTCTCACACTCAAGCACATTTGGACCCCCACAATCCAGTGTTGCCACTGTGGAGTTAGTTCTGGACATCCTAATTGCACCCCACACATGGATGCACCCACAGCCTAGCACTGGTCCATGATCTAGAAGTCCTGCCCACAGGGTTGGCTTGAGCTGACAGAGCTCAGTCTGCTACAGCCAGCTGGCTGGAGCTACTCACAGTCTTTTCCTTGTCAGTTACTTTCTCTTTGCTGGATCAAAATATCTGGGCAGAGCAGATTATGGAAGGACAGGGTTTATTTTGGCGCACAGTTGTGAGGGGAAGTGTCCATCATGGTGAGGAAGGCATGGCAGGAGCAGATGACCAGTACCATATCTTTACATCAGCAGTAAGGAAGGAGAAAAGCCCAAGAGTACCAAGTGGGGCTGGACTGTAATACCCCAAAGCCAACCTCCACCTCCTCAAGGCTCCACAAACTTAAGGGGGACATTCCACATTCAGACCACCCCAACTTCGTTCTCTCCTAAAGGCTCCACGCCTCACTATTGCCCAGTTAGTTACTTTGAGGAGGAGCTGTTTATGGAAGAATTGTTAGTTTTTTTTTTTTCCAGGATAAATTTTTCTAAGTTTTTCAGGACAAACAATACTGGCCACTATAGTCAGTTTCTCCGCATTGAAAGAACTTCTTATTTAAAGTTGTGAATTTCTATGGTGACTTAGAGTCTCCTTCCTTTAGTTTAGAGATCCTGGTGACTGAACAGAAAATGATTTTGGTTTCTAGAGACAAACTTGCTAAGAAGATGACTAATTGCATTACTTCTGTCTGGCTTAAAATACCTTTTTAAAATCCTTTTTTTTTTTTTTTTTTCAAGGTAGCATCTCACTTTAGCCCAGACTGACCTGAAATTCACTACATGAATTCAGGCTGGCTTTGAACTCACAGCAATTCTCCTACCTCTGGCTCCCAAGTGCTGAAATTAAAGGTATGTGCCACAATGCCCAGCTACAATACATTTTAAAAAATTAAAGTTTAGAGAGACCCTCTTAGTTCCTGCCCATAAGAAAGCAGGAAGGGTAAAGCCTACCGAGAGACCCAAATTAGTGCTATTTATAAGTTCTGGATGAGGGCTGTGCTTACTCGCCCTGATGCCAGGTTTTGGGGACTGAGTAGGTAGCCACAATATCAGGATAAAGTCTTAATCCTACCAGGAATCTTAATTCTGGGGAAGTGGAATTCCTACCCACAGAGGGACTCAGGTTGTTTGTGGAAAAAAAGATCTAGGGGACTCCTTTAAAAAGACATAAAGAAGCACAAGATCTTCCTCTGACGTCTAGCAAAGTGGAGACTGCAAGGGCAAGCTCAAGGACACCCTACTTTTACTTTTGGGTGGCTCGGTCACCCTCAACTGCTTGTCTCCCCTCTAAGAAGCAACCCTAACTGCCATTAGGGTGTTGGAGCACTGACCAATCTGGCTTCTTCAAGCTGCATGGGGTCATCAGGTGTGGCCGTTGGAAAACTTCTCCAGTGGGTTTATCTAAGGGACCTGAAAGCACATTGGTAGAGAGCAGGAAGATAGTGCTGGAAGAAAATGTGGGAAGGAAGAACAAAAGCAAAGCATTAGAGGGAAGTGAGCATTGAGTAAACTGGAGCTGTTCAGGGCTCCTATTGTTATAGACTTTCAGGCCTTGGAAGGTGATTAGGAGAACCCAGGTAGATAGGTGGTCTCAGGACTTCTGAGTGTGAGCTGACTGTAAGCAAGAGGAGACAGAGTTAAAACAGCAGTTGAGTGCACAAGGTCTAAAAATTAAAAAGCAGAGTTACTATTACCAGAAATGATAGGAAAATTCTTTTACCATGAAGATCCAGAAATTTAGATGTAAAACTGCTCACCAAATGGCACAGTGGTGGCTGGAATGGTCAATACCTGGTCTTGTAGATCTTATAAAGCAGATGAGACATTATCAGAATTGTCAATAATACATAACCTTGATAATGGTACAAATGTCACTTTGAGTAAGTTCTTTACTTCCTGGCTATACTTGTCTTTCTGAGTGCTTAAGACCAAGCAGGTAGCCAAAATTTAACTCTACATTGTATTGTACAAAATACTTTTTTGCAAGTAAGTGTGTGTGTGTGTGTTATGAATATGTGTGTATACATGTTTATATGTCTGTAGGTGCACATGTATGTGTGTGTTTATAGAGACCAGAGGTCAACACTTGGAGTCTTCCTCAGTTGCTCACCGCCTTATTTTTTGAGAAAGGGTCTCACACTGTGGTTGTTTGAATCAAATGTCCCCCATAAAATCATGTGTTCTGAATGTTTAGCCCCCACCTGATAACAATTTGGGAGGTGGAGACATGCAAGAGGGAGGTGTGTTGTTGGGGGCTGACTGAGGGGTGTTGAAGTCCAGCTATTTCTCACCAGAGATGGGCTCACTCTCCTGCTGCTGCTTTCCACCTGCTGTGGCAGAGGTGATGTCCAGCCTCTGCTCATGCCATGCTGTCCCCTGCCATCATGAAGCTTTCCTTTTAGACTGAGAGTCAAAATAAATAATTTCCTCCTATCAGTTCCTTTTGGTTGGGTACTTTTGTTCCAGCAGCAAGAAGGTGACCTCAAAGTGCACTGAACCTACGCTCACCAGCTCTGCTAGGCCAGCTAGCCAGGAGCCCTAGAGAGCCACCTCTTCCTCCCTGACACTGGCCCTAGGGACATGTGCTGCCATGCTTTTATGAATGGGTTTGGGATCCAAACCCAGGTTTCAGTGAACCATCTTCCTAGATTTAGGATTGCAATACTCTTAAAAACTTGATCTCAGCAGGGCATAGTGGGCCATGCCTTTAATCTTAGAACTCAGACGGTGGAGGTAGAAAGATTGCTGTGAGTTCAAAGTCAGCCTGAGAAGACTATATAGTGAATTCCAGGTCAGCCTGGGCTAGACTGAGATCCTATATTGGAAAACAAAAACAAACAACAACAACAAAAAAAAAAACCTTATTCTTTTGCTCATTGGGTAATACTTCACAACTTTCCTTTGTTTAATGTATAACGTTTTATTGACAACCTTTGTACTTACAGAGAATAAACCATGATAATTCCCTCTCCTCCCCCACTTTCTCCTTCATAACTTCACTCTCCATCATATCACTTCCCTCTCTCTGTTAGTCTCTCTTTTATTTTAATGTCATCATCTTTTTCTCCTATTATGAGGGTCTTGTGAAGGTATTGCTAGGCACTGCAAGGTCGTGGGTATCAACGCCAATTTCTATCTGGACAGTTGCAATGTAAGGAGTCATACCCTTCCTTTGGCTCATACATTCTTTCTGCCACCTCTTCCACAATGGACCCTGAGCCTTAGAAGGTGTGATAGAGATGTTTCAGTGCTGAGCACTCCTCTGTCACTTCTTTTCAGCACTATGTGGCCTTTTGGGTTATCCCCAGTGGTCACTGCCATCTGAAAAGAGAAGCTTCTCTAACCAAAAGTGAGAGTAGCGTTAATATATGAATATGAACATTAAGTGTAGTGATTACAGGGCAAGTTAGTGAGTATAATATTTGCATTTATCCAGCCAAGAGCAGGCTTTATACCCGTATGGCTCATGACCTCCTAATGCCATAGGCTTTTGATGAGGTTTTCAGTACCAGGCATGTATTCCCTCCCATAGAGTGGGCCTCCAGTCCAATTAGAGAGCAGTTAGTTTCCCTCAGAATAGACATGTCACTAATTCATCTGTTCAGTCATTTGGCCTGTCTGGCCAAAGTTGAGGCTTCCAGTGTCCACAGTTTTCACCACTAATGACTTCTGTCTCCCATAGGGCTGCATGCAGTGCAGCTTTTTCCAGATTTCAGTCTGTTTGTCTACAGGGAAGAAGTTTACAGCTCAGCCCCAGCTTGATTTCTCAGTGACTTTGCTGCCCAGCCATGTGGAGTCTTCAGCAATAGGGTCTTACTATCTGTTTCTGGTGGGAAACCAAGGGTCTTGGCAATAATCTGTAATGTTTTGGAGGCAACAGAGACCACACTGGCCAACAATTCACTGGAAGGTATCCCATCCCTGACACTGAAAATTTTCTAGTCACAATCAATGGCTTCTGGATGTGCCATTATCCAAAAAAGTAGGCTTTCATACGTCTTTTTCAGAATATCTTTAATTTTGATTTGCTCTCTCCCCACCCTTCTCTTACTCAATCTCTTTCCCTGGCCTCACTTAGGCCATTCCCCCTGTAATCTGTTCTTCCACTTACACATATACATTACCATCCCCTCAAGTCCTTCCCTTTCCTCCTCCCTTATAGCCTATTTCTAGCTTACTGGCCTCTGCTGCTGATTTTTGGTTACAGTTCATACTCAAGTCTATACATTTGTAGCTAGGATCCACATATGCGAGAGAACATGCGAGGTTTGGCTTTCTGGGCCTGGGTTACCTCACTTAGTATAATCCTTTCCAGATCCACTCACTTCCCTGCAAATTTCGTAATTCCATTTTTCTTTACTGCTGAATGAAACTCCATTGTGTAGATGTACCACATCTTTATTATCCATTCATCTGTGGAGGGAAATCTAGGCTGGTTCCATTTCCTAGCTATTGTGAATGGAGCAGCAATAAACATGGTTGTGCAAGTATCTCTAAGGTAGTAAGAAGAGTCATTAGGACATATGCCTGGGAGTGCTATAGCTGGATCATATGGTAAATCTACTTTTAGCTGTCTCAAGAGCCTCCACACTGATTTCCACAATGGCTATACCAGATCACATTCCCACCAACAGTATAGAAGGGTTCCCCTTTCTCCACATCCTTGCCAACATTTATAGTCATTTGCTTTCTTGATGATAGCCATTCTGACAGGAGTGAGATGGAATCTCAAAGCAGTTTTAATTTGCATTTCTCTGATGGCTAAAGGACACTTACACTTTTCAGATGTTTATATGTCATCTGTATTTCTTCTTTTGAGAACTCTATATTTAGTTACATAGCCCATTTTTAATTGGATTGTTTCATTTCTTATTGTTTAGTTTTATTAGTTCATGTATATTCTAGATAGTAATCCTCTGTCAAATATATAGCTTACAAATATTTTCTCCTATTCTGTAGGTTGTCTCTTTGCTTTATTCACATGGTCTTTTGCTGTACAAAAGCTTTGTAGTTTTATGAAATCCCAGTAGTTGATTAGTAGTTTTATTTCCAGAACAACTGGGGTGGTTATATTCAGAAAGTCATTGCCTACGCCAATATGTTGAAAGGTTTCTCCTACTTTTTCCTCTAGCAGTTTCAGAATTTCAGGTCTGATATTAAGGTCCCTGATCTATTTGGACTTGATTCCTGTGCATGGAGAGAGACAAGGATCTATTTTCATCCTTATACATAGAGATATCCAGTTTTCCTAACACCACTTGTTGAAGAGGCCGTCTTTTTTTCCAAAGAATTTTTTGACATTTTTGTCAAAAATCAGATGGCTATAGCTACCTAGATTAATATCTGGGTCCTCTATTCTGTTCCATTGACCTATATGTCTGTCTTTGTGCCAGTACCATGCTGTTTTGTTATTATGGCTTTGTAATATAGCCTAAAATCAAGTAGGGTGATACCACCAGCCTTATTTCTGTTGCTCAAAATTGTTTTAGATATTTGAGGTTTTTTTTCTATTTCTGTGAAGAATGCCATTGGAATTTTAATGGGTATTGCATTAAATGTGTAGATTGCTTTTGGTAAGGTTGACATTTTCATAATATTGATTCTTCCAATCCAAGAACATGGGATTTCTTTCCATTTTTTAGTGTCTTCTCCAATTTCTCTCTTGAGTGTTTTAAAGTTTTCATTGTAGAGATCCTTCACTTCCTTGGTTAGGTTTACTCCAAGGCACTTTTTTTTTTTTTTTTGAGGCAATTGTGAAAGGGAGAGATTCCCCGATTTTATCCTCCACATATTTGTTGTCATTATATTGGAAAGTTACTGATTTCTGTGTGTTTATTTTGTATTCTGCTATGTTGCTAAAAGTGTTTATCAGCTCTAACAGTTTGCTAGTAGAGTCTTTAGGGTCCTTTATGTATAGAATCATATCATCTGCAAATAATGATAATTTGATCTCTTCCTTTCCAATTTGTATCCCTTTTATGAGTGTCTCTTGCCTTCTTGCTATACATAAGACTTACAGTACTATATTAAACTGGGGACAGTGTACACCCTTGTCCTTGTTCTTGAATTTAGTGGAAAAGCTTCAAGTTTTTCCCCATTTAGTATTATGTTGGCTGTAGTTTTGTTAGAAATGGCCTTTATTATGTTGAGATACATTCCTTCTATTCCCAATTTCTGTAGGACTTTTACTGTGAAGGATGTTGGATCTTGTCAAATTCCTTTTCTGCATCTATTAAGATGATCATGTGACTTTTGTTCCTCAGTCCACTTATATAGTGTATTACATTTATCAATTTGCATATGTTGAACCATCCTTGCATCTCTGTGATAAAACCTACTTGGTCAAAGTGAATGATCTTTCTGATATATTCTTGTATTCTATTGGCCAATATTTCATTCAGAAGTTTTGCATCTATGTTCATGAAGGAGATTGGTCTGTACTTTTCTTTTTTTTTTTGTCCTGTCCTTGTCTGGTTTTGTTATCAGGATGATGCTAGCTTCATAGAAGGAGTTTGGTAGTATTGCTTCCTTTTCTATTTTATTGCAAAGTTTGAGAAGCATTGGTGTTAGAAGTTTTTCTATGAAGGTGTGGTAAAATTCACCAGTGAATCTATCTGGGCCAGAATTTTTATAGATGGGAATTTTTTTTATAACTGCCTGGATCTCTGTACTTGTTATAGGTCTATTTAAATGGTTTAATTCATCTTGATTTAATTTAGGTAGGTCATATAAATCTAGAAAATCATCCATTTCCTTCAGATTTTCAAACTTAGTGGCGTATATGTTCTTAAAGTATGTCCTTATGATTTTCTGAATTTGGTGTCTGTTGTAATGGTGCATTTTTCATCTCTAATTTTATTAATTTGTGTCTCTTCTCTCTTTATTTGGGTCAGATTTGCTGAGGGTTTATCAATCTTGTTTACCCTTTCAAAGAACCAACTGTTTGTTTCATTGATTCTTTGTGATTTTTTTGTTTCTATTTCATTAGTATCTGCCCTAATATTAATTATTTCTTCCCATCTACTGATTTTTGGTTTGTCTTGTTCTTTTTCCAAGGCCTTAAGGTGAAGTATTAAGTTGTTTACTGTCTATTTTCTTAATATAGGCAGTTAAAGCTATAAATTTTATACTTAGGACTGCCTTCATTGTGTCCCAAAAGTTTTGGTATGTTGTATTCTCATTATCATTTGATTCTATGAATTTTTTGATTTCCTGTTTGATTTCTTCAATGACCCAATCATCGTTCAGTAGTGTGCTGTTTAGCCTCCATGATTTTGTGTATGATCTGTAGTTTTTTTTTTTTTTTTTTTTTTTTTTTTTTTTTTTGGTTTTTCAAGGTTGAGTCTAATTCTGGCCCAGGCTGACCTGGAATTAACTATGTAGTCTCAGGGTGGCCTTGAAATCATGGCAATCCTCCTACCACTGCCTCCCTAGTGCTGGGATTAAAGGCATGTGCCACCATGCCTGACTCTATGCTCTGTAGTTTTTCTTGTTGCGGGTTTGTAGTTAAATCCCATTGTGAACAGATAGAGTACAAAGAGTTATTTCAATTTTTCAGTATTTGTTAAGATTTGCTTTGAATCCTATTTTAGAGAATGTTCCATGTGCTGCTGATTCTGTAGCATGGAATGCTCTGTAGATATCTGTTAGGTCCATTTGTTCTATGACATCATTTAATCCAAATGTCTCTGTCTCTATTTTTTGCCAGGAGGACCAATCAATAGATAAGAGTGGAGTATTGAAGTCACCCACTACAATTGTGCTTGGTGTTATCTGTGACCTTAAGTCTAATAGTGTTTGTTTGATGAAATTAGGAGCAACCCATGTTAGGTGCATGTATGTTTAGAATTGTAATGTCTTCCTGCTGAACTTTTCCTTTAATCAATATAAAGTGACCTTCTTTATCTTTCCTTACTATTGTTGTCTGAAGTCTATCCTGGCAGATATGAGGATACCAACACATGCTTGTTTGCTATGCCCATTTGCTTGGAATACTATTTTCTATCCTTTTACCCCAAGATAGTGTTGCAGTCAGCTTCACGTTGCTAGCAGAAATCACCCGACCAAGAGCAGCTTGTGGGATAAAAAGGGTTTATTTTGGCTTACAGATTTTCGGGGAAGCTCCATCATGGCAGGAGAAAACAATAGCATGAGCAGAGGGTGGGCATCACCCCAGGGCAAACATAAATGGACAATAGCAACAGGAGAGTGTGCCCAACACTGACAAAGGGAGACTGGCTATAAGACCCATAAACCCACCCCCAACAATACACTGCCTCCAAGAGGCATTAATTCCCAAATCTCCATTGGCTAGGAACCTAGCATTCAGAATACCTAAGTTTATGAGGGACATCTGAATCAAACCACCACATTCCGCCCCTGACCCCCATAAACTGATAACCATCCATGATGTAAAATGCAATGCACTCAGTCCATATTTAAAAGTACCCATATTTTTTTTATCAATCCTAGTGATACTCAAATATCCCCATAATCCAAGGTCTTTTAGCTGAACCATAATACCAAAAACTCCCCCCACAAAACCCATAATGGCACAGAATAAACATCCACATTGCAAAAGATAGCCTTGGGAATAGCAAAGAAATATTCAACCAATACAGGAATTAATTAGGGCAAACATCAAACTCTGTAGCTCCAAGTCCAACAACTCTAGTCAATGACAAATCTGCAAGTCTGATAATTCTAACTAGTGACAAGTCTTTGGAGTTCCAATTCCACCTCTCCAGCTAGGGTACTCACAATCCCAGAAAACTTCATCTGGTGTGGGCAGCTCTCCTTGGCAGCCATGCCATAGTCCTGGCATCTCCACTGGGTCTCCACTGAAACCCATGATTCATCCTCAAAGCTCCAAGGGGTCTCCATGCAGGTAATCCAACAAGCCTGCTTCACACTGCCCATGGCTATTTCCAAATACAAGACTGTGTCACAAATTCAGTGACCTTTTCTTTCCTGCATTTCTTATACTCCACAATAGCAGGTAAGGTGCCAGTTTATTAATCCAGGGGGGGCAATAAAGCCGACTTTGAAGAACAGGATACTCCTTGAGTACTCAAGCCTCCTTCAAAAGAGTCTACCTTCTTTCTGTTGCCCAGTGCAGGTCAGCTGGACCAATCTCAAAGGTTGTAATCTCTCATACAATTGCAGCTGAACGGGCAGCAGTTTTGGCCCAAAGATTTCATTTCTGTGCCATATCCCTCTACTCACACCAGTCTATTTCTGCTCACTGCAACCCTGCACAAGTTCTCAGGATAGGGCATAACAGCAAGCTTCTCACACTAATTGCTTCTACCCCGGCCCAAGCAAAGCTCTTTCTCACCCTCATAAGCCAACCTCACAGTCCATAGGTCTTACTGCATTCAGGTCTTTCAACTCTGACCAGAATAGTCCATCAAGCTGTACTTAGAGCACTGCAGGGACATGTCTTAGGCCAAGGTTTCAAATCCTTTCACATTCCTCTTGAAAATCAGCTCCAAAAGGCCAAAGCCACACAGTCAGGTGTCTAGCAGCAATCCTACTCCTCAGTACCAACATTACTGTTGCAGTCTGGTTTGCATTGGTGGTAGAAATCACCCAACCAAGAATAGCTTGTGGGAAAAAGAGGTTTATTTTAGTTTACAGGCTCAAGGGGGAAGCTTCATGATGGTCGGGGAAAACGATGGCATGATCAGAGGGTTGACATCGCCCCCTAGCCAACATAATGAGGACAATAGCAACAGGAAAGTGTACCAAATACTGGCAAAAGGAGACTGACTATAAGACCCATAAGCCTGCCCCCAACAATAATCTGCCTCTAAAAGGCATTAATTCCAAATCTCGATCAGCTGGGAATCTAGCATTCAGGACACCTAAGTTTATGGGGACACCTGAATCAAAGCACCACATTTATTATTTCTATTTCCTTATTCATGTCTTGTATTGACCTCCTTATTTCATTAAATTGGTTTCCTGTGTCTTCTTTGATTCCTTTGATTTCCTCCTTGATTTCTTTGGGCATAGTTATAATCATTCTTTTGAAATCTTTCTCAGGCATTTCCTCTTAATCAGTCTCACTGGAGGTAATTTCTGATGGATTTATATTTTTTGATGGAATTATATTGATTTTTTGTGTTTCTTATATTATAATGTAGAGATTTTTGTATCTTGGATTAATTTGATGCTCAAGTTTTCTAATTATCTTCAGTAGTCTTAGATGTATCAATCTGATGTTATATATCTTCAAGGTAGGAGCTTAAGGTGCTAGGTGTGGCTCTTAAAAAGAGTAACCACAAAAGTGATCTTAGGTGTTGGATTTGCCTGCTATGTGAGTATTCTAATAGGCAGGGTAGAAGAAAATCCAGGCAAATTCTAAAATTTAACTGAACAATACACACATTCAATGAAAACCAGCACAGAGTATTTATGCCAGAGTAGGTATTAAGACAAACGGATCCTTTAACAAAGTCAAGGTCCGTAAGGATGTATGTTGCCCCACACCCTTGATCCTGTCAACTGGGAGGCTGAGATTTCTGGTCTGTCGAGGGTTCCAAGGTCAGCTCGTGACCAAGTGAGACCCCGCCCTAACTTATAACAGAAGAGGAGACAAAGGCACTATAAATCAGAAAGCAACAAATGACAACCCCAAAATATAGCTTATTTAAGAATGGCAAATCCAATCATCCATCAGATTTAACACATAACTTACCCTGACATGGAAGGTGCAATTAGCACTTCCGATGCAAGCCTGTATACCAGGCTTTTTTAGGTGAGTACTGACCTGGTGTAATCCTAGTTACCTTTTGGGATTACTTTGGTCTCAGCTATGCTGCACAGTCCCTTGGGTCCCTCTTTCCTGTGCTGTGGGCTCAGGTAGGTTGGCTGGGTTGTGGGTTGCTGCTCTGATAGCTTGTGCTGGGTGCTGGCATTTGTACTGGTGGGGGGGGGGGGGAGGCTGTGGATGCTGGCTGAAGTTGTCTCGCTGGTCCCCACAATCCTCTCCCACTTGAGCCTACTCCGCTGGCTCCCTGCCGCCCTCCCCTTCAGGTTTCTTGTTTGTGAGGAGGCTGGTGTGTGTGGAAAATCCCCTCACCTGGCTCTTCCTGCAGCTCAGGCCGAGCGTGGTGGCTGTGGCAGTGTGGACCTCGTGCTGCCGCTGCTGGAGCTGCTTCTGCCTGATTCTGCGGTTTCTAGGTGCTCTGAATCTCTCCTACTTCTCTGCTGTGGTTGATAACTTCTTTTACACCTTCACTTTTTAGTAGGAGTGTATTTTGCTGGGGTTTCTTTGTTTGTTTGTTTGCTTTTTCTCCCCTAGACTGCTTTGGCATGGTTCTTACACCACCATCTTAACCAGAAGTCCTTTACAATTTTCTTTAACTGTTGTAACATTAATCAGAGGAGTGTCATGGGGCTGATGATGCAGTCCTAAGGGGTCTTTCAGCCTATAAAATGGAAACAGTATCTTGAGAAATTACTTTCCAGTGCCAGTATTCCAAAATAGCCATGTCAGCACTGGCCAGTAGACTATTTTGCACTGATGGAATTGGTTTGCATAACGGCTATCCTGAATGTTAACCACCAGTCACATGTAGCTACTGAGCATTTGAAATGTGGCTACTATGAGACTGAGGCTTGATCTTTAAATTTAATTGTAGTTAATTAAATTTTATATTAAGTTGCTACATGTGGCCAGTGGCTACTGTATAAGCACTATGCAGGTCTAGGGAAACTGAAATCTACTTTGCAAATTTGGAGCAAATTTCATACATGTGAAATAATATGGACCCTAGATGTCGTTAACTTGTAGAAAATGTACTCCTCAGCATTCCTTTGGGACTAAAATTAGCCGGGCAATTTCATTTTGGTGAAGGCTGATAGGAAACTGTTGAGGCATCAAAAATATCTGCTTTTCATATTTACAGCTGTGCCAATGTCCTTTAGGACTTAGAGGGTTCCTTGTCACAGGAAAGAACAGCCTGGGATCAGTTCTTCAAGGAATATAGCTGCCCCTAGACCTCTAGGGGACTGAGAAAGCCTTGAAAAGTAACAGCAACGTAATTACTGTTTGCTTCAAGGTTGTCATCCAACTTGACAAAAACTTCGTTTCTCCTTGGAGTGCTGCCTGTTCCCCATATTATGGAAATTAGGGAAGTCAGGAGGAGGGGCGAAGCCTGGCTGGAGAGCAGAAGTGGAACTGTGTGCTGAAACAGACCACAGGCACAGGAAGGCACAGGTCCCAGGACTGCGAGGCTGCGTCCCGGCCCTCAAGGTTCGCTCCACCTCGAAGTAACTCAGGCTCTGAGAGCCTGGCACGCACAGCAACCCCCAACAAATAAAACAAACAAACAAAAAGCAGCTTTTGTTTCTTTTCAGCTATCTAAAATTTCAAGCTTCATATTCATCTTTGAGGTATTTGTTTTCTGGCCTTTGGAAAGTCAAGTTAGGTTCAGATTAATTTTGCTCAGAAGCACATGTACCTTTGAAAAACAACAAAACGCAGGTGACAGTGGCAACCAATGATACTGCTGCACACAAACATCTGAGCATTGAATAAACTCTATGAAAGAAAGGAAGTAGAATGAGATAAGGTCATCAAAATGGATGCCATCGAACTGGAGAGATGGCTTAGCAGTTAAAGATACTAGCTTGTAAAGCCTGATGGCCTGGGGTTCAATTCTCCAGTACCCATGTAAGCCAGATGCACAAAGTAGTGCATGCATCTGGAGTTCATTTGCAGTGGTAAGAGACCCTAATGCACCTACTCTCTCCTCCCCCTCTCCCTGCTTACCAAAAACTAAATAAAATATTTTTTTAAAAGAAAAGAAACAAAATGGATACCATCAAAGCTGGACATGGGGACTGGGGAGATGACTCAGCAGTTAAGAGGGCTTGCTGATTAAGTATGAGGGTCTGAGACCATCTAAGTTTGACTCTCCAGAACCCATGTAAAAAGCTGGGCATGGCCACACATGTCTGTAAGCCCAGTCAACAGGGCAGAGTGGAGACCAGGGGAATCACAGGGACTCATTGAAGGAAAACTGGAAGCTCCAGGTTGAGAGAAAGAGAGAGAGAGAGAGAGAGAGAGAGACCCTTCCTCCTTGGAGGAAGTATGTAGATGAGCAATCGAGAAGTGTGCCTGAAGTTCTCCTCTGGCCTCTGCATGCATGTACACGGCATTTGCCTCTGCACACACATGCACACATGCACACATGCATACACTGCACATAGTACATACACACACATGAGAGAATCTGTCTCAAAATAACTAAATAAAAAAATGTAAAGCTGGGCATGGTGGTTCATACCTGTAATTCTAGCACGTACGAGTCTAAGACAGAAAGATTGCAGTGAGTTCAAGGCTAGCTTGGGCTACATAGCAAGACCTTGTCTCAGAAAAGAAAAAAGAAAAGGAGAGACTGCCAATCCTTATTTGTAGATTCCTACTTACAGTTTGCCTACTTGCTAAAATTTATTTGTCATTTTTAAAGTATTTTATTTGAGAAGAAGAGAGAGAGAGAGAGAGAGAGAGAGAGAGAGAGAGAATATGGGTTCACCAGGGCCTTCAGCCACTGCAAACAAACTCTAGACACATGCACCACCGTGTGCATGTGGCTTTATGTGGGTACTGGGGGATCGAATCAAGGTCCTTAGGCTTTGCAAGTGCCCTAACCTCTGAGCCATCTCTCCAGCTCTGCTTGTAGTGCAGTTATCCTCAGGCACAAGTAGAGCGGGGGAAACTCCAAGTCCCCAGCACAGCCACGCCGAGCTGCGGCGGAAAAGCACAGTGCTGCCCTCTGGCTTTTGCTGATGCCCTGGTGACAATAGTCCTGTTTGTAGTGTGCTGAAGACTGTGGTTTTGTACTTTTAGGTTTTGAGGGGTGCTTTCATGGTTTAAAAGAGTACTTAAGCTTAAAGTTAAAGTGCTGGATAGGATGCCCAAGTTCAAGAAAGCTGTAGTGTCTCCCAGAGAAAGCTTTATAGAGGCATGAGTGGCAGTGAGGTTGGCTGTGAGTTCAGGGCCAGCGAATCAGTGATACAGCTCAAGGCACTGTTAAACAGTGTATGCATCTGAAACAAGATGACAGGCCGGCTGCTTAATGAGGTGCCTTGACCAGGAGCTCCTGGACCCTCACCCCGTATTTCCCTTAGGAACAGTGCTTCTGCGCTCATGAGTTCAGGGTCCATGAGGACTTGATAGAAAGTCATGGAGACAGAAGAGCATCCCCAGAAGTTCAGAGGCCCTGTGCCTCTCTAGCTGTCTATCCATCTACAGCTGCTTGAGATATATTGACTGTGCTCTGAAGAGATGCTCCTCTGCCCGTGACAGGCCAAGGCACCTACACAGGCTGGCACGACTAAGCAGAGGGTTGCAGTTAGAAAGCGGGTCTTCATGCATGTGTGAGCATGCCCTTGTCTGTGTGAGAGGGTTCTCCTACCCTCATCGGATCAGGATGGGCCCTGACTTCCTGCCGCTGCTGCTGCATAACTCTTTTAGAGTCTCATCCAGATGGCTCTGTTTGCCTATTGGTGATGTCTGACTCTCCCCGAGCAGGCTGCACTGGTTGCACTAAGAGCTGCTTACACTAAGGGCTGCTGGCACTGAACACAGTGGCAGCCAAGGCTGGTTCCAGTAAGTGGGGCTCACAGCCAGGCAGCAGTGGCGCTGCAGGCTGCTGTGAGATGCTGCAAGCTGCAGCTGCTAGGAGAGCAGCAAGGAGAGCTGCTGGCATAGGAGCTGAGAGCCATGGGGACTCCAGGCTCCGAGCTTCACCTCTCCTATTAGCAATTTCTGTTTGAACTCAGAAAAAAAAAAAAAAAAAAGTTCAGTTGATTGGCAATACAATTACTGTGAATAACAATAATCAACTATATTTTAAGTGAATTCACCACGCATAAGGTTGCTACATATGGGGTCTTATATTATTTATAATATAAGCAAATATTACACTAGGAGGCTTGTTTGTGGCCCATCCCACACTGCCAGTGGCACAGTGACAATGTGTGTTAGTAAAGCAGAATGCTTTATCTCTACTAATCTAAAAAGTGAAAGGGCTTAACGAAGCTCACATCTGATTTCTTTCTTAAAGGCTTTTTTTTTTTTTTTTTTTTCGAGGTAGGGTCTCACTGTAGCCCAGGCTGACCTGGAATTCACTATGGAGTCTCAGGGTGGCCTCGAACTCACGGCAATCCTCCTACCCCTGCCTCCCGAGTGCTGGGATTAAAGGCGTGCACCACCATGCCCAGCTTTGAATTCTTTCTTATTCAGATAAAAAAACATATCCCAGGCAGGAGAGATGGCTTAGCAGTTAAGGTACTTGCTTGCAACACCAAAAGACCGCAGTGTGGATCCCCAAGGCCCACGTAAGCCAGATGCACAAGGTAGCACAAGTGCATCTGGAATTCATTTGCAGTGGCTGGAGACCCCAGCACACCCATCTCTTTCTCTCTATCTGCCTCTTTCTCTCTCACTCTCTCAAATAAATAAATATGTTTTTAAAAATGTATCCTGGGGGCTGGAGAGATGGATCAGTAGTTAAGGTACTTGCCTGCAAAACCTAATGACCCAGGTTTGATTCCCTAGTATCCAAGTAAAGGCAGATGCACAGAGTGGTGTATGCATCTGGAGTTTGTTTGCAGTAGCTAGAGGCCCCGGAACACCAATTCTCTCTATCTCTCTCTGCTTGCAAATAAGTAACTAACTAACTAACTAACTAAATGAATAAATAAATAAACCAGGTACTGTGGCTCATGCCTTTAATCCCAGCAGTTGGGAGGCAGAGGTAGGAGGATTGTCATGAGTTCAAGGCCACCCTGAGACTACATAGTGAATTCCAGGTCAGCCTGGACTAGAGTGAGACTGTAAATGTACCCTGGGCCTTTGAAAATGGTTCAGTGGGTGAAAGCACTTCTCACACAAGCATGAGGACCTGAGTTTGGTCCTCAGAAATATCCACATAAAAAGCCACGTGTGGCCAAACCATGCCTGTAACCTCAATACTGAGGGAGGCAAAGAAAAGAAGATCACTAGAGATTCCTGGTCAGCCAATCTAACTGAAATATGGGGAACTTCAAGTTCAGCAAGAGACCAAAAAAAAAAAAAAACCAACTCCCTGCCTGCCTTGGTAGAGACCAAAGTTGCATAGAGTTTCGCTTCCAGCTGGAGCTTCATCAGGTTTTAGGATTAATTTAGCTCACATCACTTCTTATAGTTCCCTTATGGCTTTCTTTAAAAGAACATTTAATCTTTTTCTAAGCCTTAGAAACCTTTGTCCAAGTTAAATCTTAACATTTTTGGTGTGTGTGTGTGTGTGTGTGTGTGCGCAGATGTACTCACGCCACAGTGCTCATGGGCAGTTCTCCAGAGGGACAGTGTCGGGTTCAGTCCCCACCTTCCACCTCATTTGCAGCAGAGTCTCTAGTTGTTCACTGCTCTGTTCGCCAGGCTAGGGAGTCTGCAAGCGAGATGGCTTGAATGTAAAATGTCCCCCATAGATTTATTTGTTTGTATGCTTAATCCTCAGCAAATTAGCACAGTTTGGGAAGGTTGTGGGATCTTTAGGAGGTAGAGCCTTAATGGAGGAAGTGTGGGCACCTTGAAGTTTTATAGTCCAGCTCTGCTTACTGCCTCTCTCTCTCTCTCTCTCTCCTTTCTGTCTGTGTGATGATGTGACACCAATATTCTTCTCCTTCCTCATTTCCCCTGCCATGATGGACTCTATCCTCTGAAGCTGAAAGCCAAACTTTTCCTTCCCTAAGTTGCTTTTGGTCAGGTACTTTGTCCCAGCAATGAGAAAGTAACATATACAGAAAATTGGCACTGAGAAGTGTCACTGTCACTGCGATAAACCTGACTATGTAGTTCATAGGCTTTTAATATTTTTATTTATGTATTTTTAAGGAGAAACAGAGCAAATGGACATGTCAGGGCCTCTAGCCATTGCAAACAAACTCCAGATACACGTGCCAGTTGTCCATCTGGCTTTATGTGGGTACTGCAGAATCAAACTCAGGTCATTAGACTTTGCAGGCAAATGTCTTAACCTCTGACCATCTCTCCAGCCTGGTTCATAGGCTTTTGAAATTGGTTTGTGAGAGGAATATGGAAGGTTTTGGAACTTTGGACTAGAGAAATCTTATAAAGCTATAAACAGAGCATAATGGGCCATTCCGATGAAAGTTTGAAAGACCAGAAGGCTGAGAGAAATGTGAACTATGTAGGCTTGACTCATGAGGTTTGAGAGGGGAAAAGAGACTATCAAGAACTGGGACAGAGGCAGCACATGTGATATTCTTGGTCACATTCTTCCCATGTCTTGAGAACTTGAGTGAAGCTGAATTTAGAAGTAACAGATTAGGGCTGGAGAGATGGCTTAGTGGATAAGGTACTTGCCTGCAAAGCCAAAGGACCCAGGTTCCATTCCCCAAGACCCATGTAACCAGATGCACAAGGTGGTACATGCATCTGGAGTTTGTTCGCAGTGGTTGGAGGCCCTGGCTGTACCCATTCCTCCCCCCTTCCTCTCTCCCTTTCAAATAAGTAAATAAAAATAAAACTTTTTAAAAAATTAACAGACTAATGTGTTTGGTGAGAGAAATTTAAGGCAGAGTAATTTTGAGTCTGTGGTATGACTTCTTTTAACTACTCATATTCAGATCTATACTGAAGAAGAAAAAATTATAAAGCAGAAAAACAGGGAAAATGTGAAGTTTGACAAGGAGACTATAGCCACTTCAGCTGTGATGGGCAAAGAGCTCAACACCGTTAAGTAGAAATGCACTGCTCTTCGCCAGGATAACTGGAAAGGTGCCCTGAGGGCAAGACCTAATTCGTTAACCACTCAAGACTATGAGAATGCAAAGTCTTTGAAAGAAGGGTGCTGAAAGAGTGCTCTGCTTCTGGAGAGGACCTGTCTGGGAAAGCGCACCACCAAGGTCATTGAACGCCAGCATCAGGTTTCATCCCATAGCTGTTGGCAGGACTTGGCAGCACTGCCAGGGACAAGTTTCAGAGACACGAAAAATGCAGGCAGGAGCTGGGCATGGTTGCACATGCCTTTAATCCCAGCACTTGGGAGGCCAAGGTAGAAGGATCACACTGAGTTGAGGATACCCTGGGACTACAGTGAGTTCCAAGTCAGCCCGGGCTACAGTGAGGCCCTACCTGAAGACAAAAAGAAAAATGCAAGAAGGAAGGAGTCATGGAGTATCTCACTGTGGTTCCAGAGTAGCTGGGGCTAAGCATGAGAAGCAAGGTCAAAGTTGCTGCACAGAGTACTTGAGAGGTCACTGCATGAAGCTGTGAAGATGAGTCCTAACTTAATGAGGACCCAAGGATGTTGGAGATTCCAGGACCATGGGGATGTCTGCCAAGGCAAGCTGCAGGCTTGGGGCAGATCCTTCCAGAGAGAAGCTACATAGCACAACTGGAGGGCAGAGCCACCCAGGCCTTCTGGATCCCAGTCTATTTTATTAGGGGTCACAGGTACCAGACATGGAGCTGCAGAATTTGGTGACTGCTCTGGTAAGTTTTGGTCTAGTCTTTCCTTGATATACCTCCATTCCTGGCTTTTGGAATAGAAGTGTTTATTCTGTGCCTTGTACATTAGAAGCATGTACTGCATTTTGATTTTATAGAGCTCACAATTAAGAGACTGGCTTGAGTCTCAGATGAGACTTTGAACAGTGTTAAGACTAGTATAGACTATGGGAATAGGGCTGGGAAGATTGCTTAATGATTAAATGTGCTTGCTTGCAAGGCCTGTCTGCCCAGGTTCAATTCCCAAGCCACCCACATAAGCCAGATTCAAAGAGTGGCACAAGCAGCTGGCAATCTTTTGCAGTGGCAAGAGACCCTAGTGCACCCCCTCCACACATGCACATACACATACACACAAAAAAATAAAAATAGAATTTTTATAAGACTATGGGAACTTTTAAGTTGGACTGAGTGCATTTTGTATTATGAGATGGGCATGAGGTCTATGGTGGTCATGGGACTACATGCGGTGGTTTGGATGTAAAATGCCCCCATAGGCTCGTGTGTTTGAACACTGGATCTCCAGCAGGTTGGCACTGTTTGGGAAGGTTGCAGGACCTTGCTGGAGGGAGCATGTCACTGGAGACCTGCCTGGAGGTTGTAGAGCCCAGCACTGCTTGCTGTTCTCTCTGCTTCCTGTCTGCTGGTGGCAGTGTGACGCTGACTCTTATCATGCGTCCTCCACCAGGCTGGACTCTATTCTGGAACTGCAAGCCAAAATAAACTCTTTTCTTCCCTAAGCTGCTTCTGGTCAGGCATTTTGTCCCAGAAACAGGAAGGTGACTGATACAACAAGCTTCTGGGACACTGTCCTGTCCCCATCTCCCTTCTTGCCATGGGTGCCCTAGGATTACAGTGATTCTGCCTTGTATACGAGGTCTGGAGATCCAAACTCAGGTACTCCTACTGAGCCATCTCCTCGTGCCTCAAGTTAAATCGAAGTGGTAGGCTGACAAGTTAGATGAGTGTGGAGTTGGTGTGGCTGACTCAAAATTGGAAAATTGAAAGCCTTGCTGTTTCAGCCCCACTGATCCGTATAGCTGTCTACATCCCTAGAGAGCCCCCTTTTGGACTTCTAAGGAATACTGCATGTCTCCAGAACAGTTCAGAAATGCCCGCCATTCTCTCGGTATCGTGGGTACCAAGCCTTCCCTTACAAACAGACTGTGTTTCTTAGGGGCAGAAAACCAGGCTTTAATGTACCTAAAAATTACCAAGGGTGCTTGTTTTAAAATGTATATGTACAATTCTGGTGCTGGGGACCAGAGCTCAGTGACAGAGCATTTCTTTAGCATATGAAGAAGAAAGGAAGGAAGGAAGGAAGGAAGGAAGGAAGGAAGGAGAAGGAAGGAAGGAAGGAATAAAGAATAAAAAATCCTGCCCCCCCCATCCAGGCACACCTGCAGCTCCTCAGTGAGCATTGTAGAGCAGGTGCAAGATGAATAATTTAATGAGTGTGTGAGACGTGAGGGGCGCCATTCTTCTAAGAATGTTCTCCACTCCTGTAAATGTGAGCTCTTCACTGGGCTTGGCTCTAAGAGGCCCTGTAGGGTACCTAAGAACAGACTCAGGAGAATGAGTGCCTGAGTTCATGCCCAGACTGTTACTAATAGCATTGACCTTGACAAGATCCTGAATCACTGCATGTCTAGGTTTCCTCCTAGACACCATGAAAAGACAAGCCATAGCCCCATTTCTACACTGTGCAGTCAACTGTCAACACAGGAACTAGTATGTACACACACCCAGCCTTAGTGCTTAACAGAGGACCCTTACTTAACATGGATGCCACATGATGAGAGAGTCACTCACCAGGGCTGGAGGTTTGAATTGTAGGCCTCTCTTGCTATGTGGCCTAAGGCCACAGTTCTTTTACCAGCTGAAAGATGAGAGCTTCAGTCCAGGCTCCTGGTTCTACCAGTGGAGAAGATCTATTGCAACTATAAAAGCTCATTGTAAAGATCAAGCAGAATACTGAAGTCATTGAGAGATGGGGAAGCAATAGGGTTGTCTTCTGGGCCACCAGCTCCCCAGACCTAGCCAAGAGCTTATTTGGCCTCATCACACCCCTGTCATCAGAAGGCTGTCCCGGAACGGCCTGTCCAGTGTATCTAAAGTGTGCCGACTTCACGGAGGCATCTGGGTCAGAGTTTGTACACCCCAGGTCTTTCCCTTGTATAAATCTCATTTCTCTTTGCCAGTGGGACTTATTATAGCTATATTTGTATCTTAAGCAGCATTAAATTGGCAAGAAATGTGCCCTACTTCATCTCTAAGATAGCCAATTTATTATTAGCTAGTTTAGCTTACTGTTCCATAAGAAATGAAATCTCCTTATTTATGTAGCTGGTACTTTATGAAAATATAGTATATTTCCATTAATTTTAATAAAGAACATTTCAGGACAGAGGTGATCATTCATTTAGATGAGTTACCATCATCTTTAATGTGATTAAGGCATGTAGGGGACAGGAAAGAAGTAATAAACAAACATTAATGGGGAATTTTGGGGGGGAGGGTTTCAAGGCAGGGTTTCACTTTAGCCCAGGCTGACCTGGAATTCACTATGTAGTCTCAGGGTGGTCTTGAACTCATGGTGATCCTCCTACCTCTGCCTCCCGAGTGCTGGGATTAAAGGCATGCGCCACCACACCCAGCAGGAAAATTTTTAAGGGGACTTTGGGATAGTGACAAAAGCCAGATCTCAGTTTGCACACAGAAGGAAGTGGATGCCCTGACCCTACACACTGTCAGAAAAGCCTGGCTATAGAGACCTTGACAAACTTCTATCAGATAGACAGCAGACAAGTCTTAACTAAAAGTTTATATAAGTTCTAGGAAATAAGACATTCTCACTTCTTAAAAATAGAAGGAGGGGCTGAGGAGATTGCTTGTGGTTAAAGGCACTTGCTTGCAAAGCCAGTTGACCTGGGTTTGATTCCCCAATATTCACGTAAGTCCACATGTGCAAGGTGGCACATTGTCTGGTGTTCATTTGCAGTGCACTTGGCCCTGGCACATCCATTCTCATTCTCCCTCTTTCTCTATCTCCTTGCAAATAAATAAATACAATTTTTTTAAATTTAAAATTAGGGCTGGAGAGATTGCTCAGTGGTTAAGACACATGCCTGTAGTGCCTAACGACCTGAATTCTATTCCCAGTACCCACATAAAACTAGGTGTATAAAGTGGTGCATGCATCTGGAGTTTGTTTGAAGTGGCTAGAGGCCCTGGCATACCCATTCTCATTCTCTCTTTCCTTGAAAATAAAAAATAAATAAAATAAAATATTTATTTATTTATTTATTTGAGAGAGAGAGAGAGAAGCAGAGAAGCACCTTGTACATCTGGCCTATGTGGGTCCTGGGAAATCAAACCTAGGTCCTTTGGCTTTGCAGGCAAGTGTCTTAACTGCTAAGCCATCTCTCTAGCCCAGTAAAATATTTTTTAAAATATTAAAGAATAGAATGAAAGAAAGATGGGGAGAGAAAGAGAAGTATAAGCAGTGGTTATATCACTCATGTATGAAACCTTGAATCATTTTTTGTCTTTTTATAGCCACTTTTTTTTTCCAGGATTGAACCCAAGGGCTCTAGCTTGCAATTATCTTTTGATTTTTTCCTTTCAAAATATTGACCAATAACACTTATTTCTCGTTAGATGATCACCTAGCTTCTACATTCATATCTTCTCTCTCTAACCCAGAATAAGGACCCCCCCCATTAGAAGCATATTCCACTGGTGTATTAGTCAGGGTTCTCTAGAGGAACAGAACCAATGGAATGAATTGTATTAAAAGGGAATTTATTGGATTAGTTTACGACAGTCCAACAATAGCAGGTTGAAGGCCTGAGAGTCAAGCAACCTGGCAGCTGCTCAGTCCACAAGTCTGGATGCCTCAGCAGTCCCAATCCGGCACTGAAGGCCTGGAGGCGTCCTGGAAATGCTGCTCTTCAGTCCACACTGGAAAGCAGCGAGCAGCATCCAGGTGGGAGGGGAGGAGGAAACTTTTCTTCCCAGAGCTTCTTTAGATAAACTCCCCCCCTCCCCCCCGGGGCTGCCCACTGTAGGGAAGGGCTCAGGATGGGGGAAGGATTCCTCCTTTAGTTAATCCTTCCTGGAAGCAACCTCAGAGACCCACTTATGAGGAATGTCGGTGGATTCCTAAACAGATCAAGTTGACACAAACTTAATCATCACAAAGTCCACCCCTTGTCAACTTGACACCAAACCTTATCTCCTTACATCATACTTAATTTCCAAATAAAGATAGTAACAAGGTCATAATTCCACCTAACATGATATAACTATCCTTCGTACAAACAGAAATGCACAATCTTTCCCAAACCCCATACAAACCAAGGTTCCGTGAGGACTGCTCAGTCTCTAATATAATAAGTCAAATATAAATTCAACAGTGGTTAACTAGCAAAATTATCTTAATCAGTATTAATTACCTAATAAAGAAATAGAGGAAGAACAAAAGCATCATAATATTGGTGTAGACAGGTACAAACACTCTAAACAAGGTAAGACAGAAACACTCATGGCAATCGCAGTCCACATATTTGTAATTGGTCACGTGGACTTAGCTGGTATTTGTAACTACCTTCTTCTACTACCCATTCTGTATTTCCTCTGCCTTCAGCAAGCATCTCAGCAGGTCTTGGTTCTTTACATGGAGAGGTGACCCATACCTTCATTTCTGAAGGATTTGGGCCATTTATCACACTGCCTTGATTGGGTTGTTGCAGTTGTCCATTGACTTTGATAACAGGGCATGATAATACCAAGAGATGCCCCAAAGGATCTCCTGCACTCCAGAAATACTCTCCCTTACCTCCATTGTGGAGGAGCAGTCCAATTTCCCCCTGGTAGTCTGGGTCAATCACCTCTGCTACCACTGTAACTCCTTTCTCAGCCTGTTCACTCGAGGGCATCAGGAGCCCAAAGTGGCCAGGGGAGTCTTAGCTTCCAGTTCAATGGAATGTTCTTTGTGCCTCCTGGCAAAAGGAACTTATCCTTCACCTTAGAAGGAATATCCCTGCATGCCCCACGCCACTGAACTCCTAGAAATTTCACAGAGGTGGAAGGTCCTTGAATTTTGGATGGATTTATTTCCCATTCCCTGATGCATAGATGCTGTACCAGAAACTCCAGAGTGGCTGCCACCTCATGCTCATTTGATGCAATCAGCATAATGTCATTAATATAATGGACCAATGTGACAACTTGTGGAAGGGATAAGCGATGAAGATCCCTGTGAACTAAGCTATGACACAGGGCTGGAGAGTTAATATAACCTTGAGGTAAAACAGCAAAGGTGTACTGCTGACCTTGCCACCTGAAGGCAAATTGCTTCTGGTGGTCCATATGGACAGATATGGAGAATAAAGAATTCACAAGATCAATAGCTGCATACCAAGTGCCAGGAGATGTGTTAATCTGCTCAAGTAAAGAAACTACATATGGTATAGCAGCTGCAATTGGAGTCACCACCTGATTAAGTTTCTGATAATCCTCTGTCATTCTCCAGGATCCATCCATCTTCTGAACAAGCCAAATAAGACAGTTAAAGGGAGACGTGATGGGAACCACCACCCCTACATCCTTCAAGTCCTATGTAGTGGCAAGAATTTCTGCAATTCCTTCAGGGGTAAGATACTGTTTTTGGTTCACTATTTTCCTTGTGGAGGGAGCTCCAATGGCTTCCATTTGGCCTTTCCAACCATAACAGCCCTCACTCCACAAGTCAAGGAACCAATGTGGGGGTTCTGCCAACTCCTAAGTATATCTATCCCAATTATGCATTCTGGGACTGGGGAAATAACCACAGGGTGAGTTCAGGTGCCCACTGGACCCACTGTCAGTCTAACATTTGCCAAAATTCCATTGACCACCTGACCTCCATATGGAAAATGGAATGTGTAAGGAATGGGATGATCCCTTTATGTAATGTACCATGACCTTCCTGTATCTCTTTATTTCTAAATATCTTTGTGATTACATAGCATAGAATGTTTCTTGCCTAAGTTCCACCTATGTAACCTTGTGACTTCTTATAATAGCCAACCCCCCCCCCCATGTTTAACAGTATGCAGCTTTGTGGTTTAAGTCCCAATCTTGTTTTTACTATAAACATCATATGGTTATTTCCAATAAAAGCTGACACTCCCAACAGATCAGGGCTGCATCTTGAGATCCTGAACTCAGATGCAGACCTGATGCACCAGCTTTCTTTTTTTCCTTTCTTTCTACCCAATAAAACTTTGCCTCACATTCTGTGAGTTGATGGTCTTACTTGTATGACACCAGACCCCATAACACATAAGTACCTGCCTTAACTGGAGGGCCATGATGTTGTGTGGAATCTCCTGGAATCAATGTCAATTTAGAGCCAGTATCCAATAAGCCCTGAAAGGTCTGATTATTTCCTTTTCCCCAGTTTACAGTTACACTAGCAAAAGGCCACAGGTCCCTCTGAGGAAGGATAGGACTAAGCTTAATATTGAAACTTTTGGGGATTGTGGGTGGGTCCTTCCTCAAGGGGACCCTGCCACCCCTTCAATCAAGGGGCTCAGGATCTGTTAACTGGCTCAAGTCTGGAAATTTAATCCTCTGTTACTATAATTCAAAGTGGCCTTTTGTTCCTTTGCTCTGGGATTTTCTGCTTATATAGATCAAGCAGGGAACTTAGTAGGCTTTTTATCTATTTCACTTCTGGGAATACCATGATTAATCAGCCAGTACCAAAAGTCTACATGAGTCATACTGTTATGAGCATTGTTTTGCCTACATGGTAAATACGCTCACCTTGCCTTTGGTGATTCAGTGCTATTTGGCCCTTGTTATGCCGAGATCCAGTTAGACTCATTTCACCTAAGTCACCTAATGCAGCAACTGCAGTTCCCACTGTGATGTCTTCTTTACCTAAAAGACCAATGATAGGGCACTTTAAGTATGCTGGTGCTCCCCTCACAAATCTGTTTCTTATAGTCTTAGTGAAGAGCCCATCTTCTGGACGCTCCTACTGTGGGGGCAAAGATGAGTTTACATGGCAAATCCACTCCAGCACTCCAAGTTCTTTGAGCTTTTTAATGCCTTCATCAACAGTAAGCCAAGGGATATCAGGCAGCTCGAGCTGACTCACAGTAGGCCACCTTTGGATCCATACTTCAGCCAACCAATCAAATAAACTCTTGGCAGCTCTTCCAACTGCATGAGCTGCAGTGTTAAATCTAAAATCTCTACTCAGTGGGCCTGTTTCAATAAATTCAGCCTGATCTAATCTTACATTCCTTCCTCCATCATCCCACACCCTTAAAATCCATTCCCATACATATTCCCCATGCTCCTGCCTATACAAGTTAGAAAGCTCCTGAAGTTCTTTAGGGGTGTACCTCACCTCCTCTTGAGTCATACTTTTTATCTCACCTTTAGGGGCCTGCCTAGCCTTCTGCCTTGTTATAGCCTAGAGGCAAAGATGGGCAGGCACTGAGGAGTAGCAGCACCTCCTGCAGGGAGGGTCATTGCTAATTCCTCAAAGAAGGATTAATTCCCCCAGGCAAGGGTGGAGAGGGCAAGACTTCAGGGTGTGGGGGTGAGGACTGCCTCTAAAGGAGGGGAGGCCACATTCTCACGCAAAACAATTTCTTCAGAATCTGAGAGTTCAATGTTCCCAGATTTTTCAGGGTCTTCCCACACATAACCATCCCAAGTCACAGGATCCCACTCTTTTCCAATCAGTGCCCTCACTTTAACTTCTGATAGCCTGTGAAGCTGGGAATTGAGCTTATGCTGCAAGTTAGCCAATCTAACAATGAGAGCCTGGGTTTGGTTTTCTGCAACTTGAGCCCTGTTCTGGCTAGAGAGGAGACTCTCCTCCAGGGTTCCCTTAGAAACCTTCAGATCATGTAGGTGGGTCTTAAGCTTGGAAGCTCCCTTTCTGAGCTTCTGTTTTTCCCTTAATATTTTATCCACAGATGCTAGAAGTAACCATCCAGTATCGTCATCCATCTTACTTTTCCACAAATGTTCAAAAGTTCTAGATACAGAGTCACTAAATTCCTTGCTCATCACAGACATCTATCTCATGGAGTTCTTTAAATAGTTCACACCATGGATTATTAGTGCCTTCCTTATTACCAGTAAAAGCGCTCTCCTTATTACCAGTAGGGCCTTTAGTGGCACTGAAGTTGGAGAACCAACTCCAAAGAGCACCAAGACCTCTAGGGAAATCCATCCTTACAATTCTGTTTCTCTCGAACCACTCCTGGTACCACCATCTGTATTAGTCAGGGTTCTCTAGAGGAACAGAGCCGATAAAATTAATTGTGCTAAAGGGGAATTTATTGGATTATTTTATGGCAGTCCAACAATAGCAGGTTGTAGGCCTGAGAGTCAAGGAACCTGGTAGCTGCTCAGTCCATAAGGCTGGATGTCTCAGCGGTCCCCATCCAGCACTGAAGGCCTGGAGGCGTCCTGGAGAGACTCTGCTTTTCAGTCCACGCTGGTCTTCAGTCCACACTGGAAAGCAGTAAGCAGCACCACTGGCAGCCAGGTGGGAGGACAGGGATACTTTCCTTCCCAGAGCTTCCTTAGATAAAGACCCCCCCCCGCCCCGCCCAGAGGGTCCCCCCACTCTGGGGGAAGGGCTCACCCTGGGGAAAGGATTCCTCCTTTAGTTAATCCTTCCTGGAAGCAACCTCAGAGTCCCACTTATGATGAATATCTGTGGGTTCCTAAACAGAACAAGTTGACACAAACTTAATCACCACAACTGGGCACTTCCTTGCTCCAAGATCAGATACAATGGTTGCCCACTGCCAAGGCCATATTTCAAGCCAGAACCTAATGTCCTACATTCAACATTGTGACTTCCAGAGTCTCTGTATCAAAACACACCCATCCCGCATGTAGCCTCTACAGGTCTCATGAAGCTTCCCATCATCTAGTTAGAGGATCTGACCACAAAACTCATGAATCTTTGTTGAGTCACCACAAGATTTAATAAATTATTTTAAAACATTTCATCAAGTTTAAAGAAGAGAAACTTAGCTGGAGAAATGGCTCAGTAGTTAAGAGCACTTTTTGTGCAAGCCAAAGGGCCTGAGACCACTGAGTTCCATTCCCCAGAAACCTACATTAATAGCTAGCTGGGAGTGGCCACTCACCTGTAACCTCAGTCCTGTGGGGAGTAGAGACCTGAGAACTGCCGGGGTTCACAAAAACACAAAAGCTCCAGAACCAGTGACGTTTCTCTGTCTCAAGAAAACAAATGGATGAGCAATGGAGGACACCACATCCTCCTCTGGCCTCCACGCAGCACGAGGCACCACAAGCATTTATCATACATACACATGCCACATACATGATATCACACCCACTACACACATGGCAAAAGAAAGTTAAAGAAATAGAAACTCATTCAAATGTTTCAAACTCAGTTTTAAAAGGGTTAAGGGCTGGGGAGATTACTCAGTGGTTAAATGTATGTTTTTCAAAAGTTTATTTCTTACTTTTTTGAGACAGACAGAGAGAGAGAGAGAGAATGGGCACTCCTGGGGCTCTAATCACTGCCAATGAACTCCAAATGCATGTACTACCATGTGCATCTGTCTTATGTGGGTCCTGGGAATTGAACCTGGGTCCTTTGGCTTTGCATGCAAGCGCCTTAACCATGAAGCCATTTCTCTAGCCCTAACTGTACTTTGTACAAGCCTGCCAGGCCAGTTCAGTCCCCCAGCACCCATGTAAGGCCTGATGCAAAGTGGTGCAGCACCCACACTCCCTATGCACCTGCAGCACTGGGAGACAGAGGCAGGAGAATCCAGAAGCACACAGGCTAGCTAGACTGGCCTATCCCTCCTTCAGAGACAGATAGAGAAAGAGAGAGGGCAGGTGGCAGGGGATGGAAGATTGTCCTCTAATGTCCACAAGCACACCATGGCATGTGCATGCCTACACACAAAAACATGTACATACCGATTATATGTAGTGTGTATATATAGTACATATACTACACACACATGCACATACATATATGTATGTATACAGTTGTAAGGTGCAGTGTATTATTATCTGTATTCAGAGTCACCCTTTATGTTCACTAGCCTATAAATCACAAGATCCCCAACATCCATGTTCCCAAAACTCAGCTTCTTCAAAGAGATCTACTGCCTGTCCCGACAGGATGTGTTCACATCGTAACAGGTTTTACTTGTCTAAATGGAGACCCTGAGGTCAGATCTCACACAGCCTTGCAAGTTACTATAAAGATTTTAGCTTCAACTCAGAGAAATTGAAGAAAGTAACATGACATGACTTCTGTTTTAAAAGGATCCCTCATTATAGCCAAAAATTTCTTAATGGAGTTAACGTGGTGGTCAGGAAAAAGAGGGTCTAGGATGACACGGAGGTTTCAGGAAAGCAACTGGAAGGGTGGAGCAGCCATTTGTGAGGCGCCTACTTTTGGCAAGTGACATTGTATCAGCTATCTGATCAGGAAAATGGAGTAGGCTAGCAGACACACACACCGAGCTCGGGAGGGGCTGAGGGCCTGCACATGGTCTAGTTCTACATGATCAGCTTCTCGATGGCGCTCAGCACTCTGGCCACCTGGGGTCAGTGCAGGCAGAGCTGGAAGAGGTCAGGGCATAAGCAAGCTGTCTCTCGAGGAAGAGCTCAGGCAGGAGAGCAAGGGAGACTGAGAAGCAGCAGCCAGTGAGTGGAGAGAACCGGACAAGGCAGCGTCCTGGCAGCAGGGAAGAGTGTCTCGGGAGAAGTGGAGCGGCCAACTGTGCCCACTGTTGCCAAGGGGTCAAGGAAGAAGTGACGTAAGAAGAACCAGGGATGAATTAACCAAGGGGGTCAAGAGGAGTGGTGGTGAGAACCTGTTAGGAGTGGGCTAAAAGTGAGTGGCTGGCGTAAGTGTAAAGTGGTATAGACACAATTGAAATCAGTACTGAGGTTACTCAACCAGCTAAAACTAAAAAACCATAGGACCCAGCTTCACCACTCCCGAGTATACATCACAGGATTTTAAGCCAGCATAGCATGGAGATACCTACACATCCATGTTTGCTGCTGCACTACTCATGATAGCCGAGATATGGAACAGCCTAGATTCACATCAACACATAAATGAATAAAGAAAATGAGGCATAAATACACAATTTTTATTCAGCTTTAAAAATGAATGGAGCCAGGCAAGGTGGCACATGCCTTTAATCCCAGAATTAGGGAGGCACAGATAGGAGGATCGCCATGAGTTTGAGGCCGCTCTGAGACTACACAGTGAATTCCAGGTCAGCCTGAGCTAGAGCGAGACCCTACCTCAAAAAAGGGGGGGGGTGCTGGAGAGATGGCTTAGCGGTTAAGTTCTTGCCTGTGAAGCTCCAGGCTCGAGGCTCCATTCCCCAGGACTCACGTTAGCCAGATGCACAAGGGGGCGCACGCATCTAGAGTTCATTTGCAGTGGCTGGAGGCCCTGGCGTGCCCATTCTCTCTCTCTCTCTCCCTCCCTCCCTCCCTTCCTCCCTCCTTCCCTCTTACTCTCTCTGCCACTCTCAAATACATAAATAAAAATGAACAACAACAACAAAAAAGAATGGAATTATGGCATTTTCAGTAAAAAGGATGGACCTGGAAATCATTATGTTAAGCAAAATAAGCCATCATGTTAAGCAAATTGCCTTTTTGAGGAAAGACAAATAATTCATGTTTTCTCTCATATGCAAAGTCTAGATTTAAGTGTGTGTGTATGCGTGTGTGATGAAAATAGAAAGGGGACTATGAGAGGGAAGAAGGACTAAATAGAGGAGAGGGGAGAGTAAGAGAGAGAGCGCACAGTGGACCCCATATGACATGAGAGCAGGAGGAGGGACTATTTCACAGCGAGGAGGGGGCCAGCAAGAGGGGGAAGGGCCTGGGGAGGACAATGGGGCAAATAATAACAAAATATAATGGTGTATATGTATAAAAACTTAAAATGTCACAATGAAACTTATTACTTTGTATACTAATTTAAAAAAAAAGAAAAGAAATGAAAGAGGAACCAGAAAAAATGACCACAGCCAGCTTTGAGGAGATTTCTAAAATACAGAGAGCCAGACGAGGTGGCGCTTGCCTGTGGAGTCAGAGAGCAGCCTTGGCTTCATAGTGAGATCCTGTCCCAGAGACAGGCACAGGGTGGCGGAGGGCAGAGCGGTGCCGACAGGGTCCTTAGCGAGGCAAAGGGCAGCATGTTTGTATGCTGCTGAGGAGAACAATTCTAGGGTGATATTCCTGAAGAGGGTGGGAGAGGTGAGACACAGGCCACATGAGGAACTCTGCCCTCGGGTGAGAACTCAGAATGCTCATTCCTTCCAGTGGAGAGAAAGCAGGGGCGAGGCTCAGGGGCAGCGGGCGGGTGGGTGGGGAGAGGAGTGGGCATCCTCCGGTTACTCCTCTCTTCAGCTGAGAGCAGGGCATCTGAGGCTTGAGGAGAGGGGAGCCTATTTACTAGGAAATACTGGTTTACTTGAAGGAAGTTATTATAACTTGTAAATTAAAAGTGCAGGACTCGGGCTGGAGAGGTGGCTTAGTGGTTAAGCACTTGCCTGTGAAGCCTAAGCACCCCAGTTCGAGGCTCGATTCCCCAGGACCCACGTTAGCCAGATGCACCAGGGGGCGCACGCATCTGGAGTTTGTTTGCAGTGGCTGGAAGCCTGGTGCACCCATTTTCTCTCTCTCTCTCTCTCTCTCTCTCTCTCTCTCTCTCTCTCTCTGTGTCACTCTCAAATAAATAAATAAAAATAAACAAAAAAATTTAAAAGTGCAGGACTGACTCTGCAGGGTGATGTGTGCAGGGTGATGTGTTCGTGCCCGCAGGATGTGAGCGCAGAGCAGGAGGGTCACGAGGGTAATCTAATTGTAATCTGGCCATGTGAGGAAACCAAATCAGAAGGAGAGTAAGGAAAAGCCAGTGTGGTGGTGCACACCTGTAATCTCAGCACGCGCGTGCGCACACCCTCCACACCACATACCACACACGCACGCAGGCACGCGCAGAAACCTGCAACATACCACTCTCTGTTCTTTTACATCTTACTTTTAAATAACTGCAGATACACCATTTTAAATAAATTCCTCTTATAGACTGTTCACTGAGCCCCAAAAGAAAGAACCCGATGCTGCAGTGGGGTGCAGTCTGAAGCTCTCACTGTTATGAAACGATGTCAATTTGGAGTCAGCAAAGCCCCCATGCAGTGCTCCTGAGCCCTGCCAGCGAGTGCTGGGAAAGCTGTGCGCTCGGCTTTCATCGCCTTCTGACTTTAGTCCTTCTGGGCTCTCATATGCTCTCTGAGAGCACCTGACTTGATGTCTTGAGTGCCATACTTTCGGGGGTCACACCCTATGAAACCCAGAAGTGTGCCTAGAGTCTTAGGGCAGAAGCCACAAGCTTGGCTTGGCCAGTCAGCCCAATGCACCAGCTGCAGAGAATGGCGATGGTGAAAAGCAAAGAAAGGAAGGAAGAGGACGACGAAAAGGGTCCAGGGCACTGAATGCGTCTTCAGGGCAGTTATGCTATAAAGAACAGGCAGCTCTGCTTCTCCCCCATCCTTCCTGCCTCTGCCCCAACCACAGCAATAGTCTTGGTTCTTTTGCTCCTCAAGGAGAAGAATCCACCAGGGCCCAGGCAGAGGAAGGAACTAATCTTTTTAATTTTTTTCTTGACAATTTCCAAACATGTACAGAGTGTATTTTGATCATAATCCCCCAGTTACCTTCCCGTTCCCTTCCACTGAACCCTGTTTTCTTTCCCATAGTCCCTCTTCCACTTTGATGTCTTTTTCCCTCCTCCACCATCTGTGATGGGATGTGGAAGGACCCGATAGTGTGCAGATCCTCTGTCCGTGACAGTAGTCTGTTGTGAGGTCACAAACGCAACAGCAACTTTGTACTTGGAAGGTAGTGTTCATAATGCTCCTCCGCATCTTCTGGCTCTTACATTCTTTCCATCCCCTCTTCCACAGTGTTCCATGGCTTTGGAGGGGGGCATGACAGATGTCTCATCTGGCACTGAGCATTCAGCAATCATCCATTCTCATTACTTTCACAAGCTTTGAGTCTCCCCAGTAGTCACTGGTAACTACAAAAAGAAGCTTCTCTGACCACAGGTGAGAGCAGCACTAGTCTATGGGCAGAAACATAAATACTTAGGGGACAATTTTCAATGCTTATTGTTTAGCAAGCAAATGTGGAAAATCAGTGTTCATCCAGAATGGAGAGTGGACCAAGCTAAGGAACAATGGCAGAAGGTTCCTCCATGTCTACCATACCTTTTCCTTTTGTCTAGGCTGTTCTCTTATCCTCAGTTCAGTCTGTTACAAATAGTTGCATTGGGGCTAGAGAGATGACTTTGCGGTTAAGGCATTTGCCTGCGAAGCCAAAGGACCGAGGTTCGATTCCCCAGGGACCCATGTAAGCCAGATGCACAAGGGTGCACACGTCTGGAGTTCGTTTGCAGTGGCTAGAGGCCCTGGCATGCCTATTCTCTCTCTCTCTCTCTCTCTCTCTCTGTCTCTCTTCTAGCCCTCTCTCTCTGCTTACAAGTAAATAAATACAAATTTAAAACAATAGTTGCACTGGACAAGGAATATGTAAAGGTGTAGTCACCCGTAGGCTGAGGTGTTAACTCGGGGATATTTACTGGTTACTACGCAAACCTCAGCTGCAAGCTTCTCATTTACCTTCATCAGCTTCCCTCTCCTCCAGTTTAAACCCTAACATGTGTCTCAACAGTAACAGGGTGAGCTTTAGGGTTAAATTGTGGAAGAATTGGGACAGTGGGCAGGAGGCAAAATAATAAGCAGTCCTGGTCAAGGAAGGTGTGGCCCTGAGCTGCTGTCTTCGCTCTATCTCTTCACCACAGAGCGTTGTTCTCATCTTGGGGTGGCCTGTGCCCTTGTACCTGGAATTTAAGCTGACTATCTTTGAGCCTTCAGTTTCAAAGGGGGGTGAGATAGATTAGGGTTTAAATGCCTCTTATTCCAGGCTTGACTTTGCAAGAGAGAAGGGCACTATTTACATATTTATTATTTACTTCCTTATTGGTGAGACAGAGGTCAAGCCAGGGTCTCCTGCCACTGTAAACAACCTCCAGATGCCTGAACCACTTTGTGCATCTGGCTTTCTAGGAGTACTGGGGAATTGAACCAGGCCATCAGACTTTGCAAGTGAACACCTTTAGCCACAGAGCCCTCTCTCAACCCCAGGAGAGCACTATCTTTTTTTTTTTTTTTTGAGAGCGACAGACAGAGAGAGAACGAGGCAGAGAGAGAGAGAATGGGCATGCCAGGGCCTCCAGTCACTGCAAACGAACTCCAGACGTGTGTGCCCCTTGTGCATCTGGCTAATGTGGGTCCTGGGGAATTGAGCCTCGAACTGGGGTCCTTAGGCTTCACAGGCAAGCGCTTAACCAGCTAAGCCATTTCTTCAGCCCAGGAGAGCACTACTAGAGTTGCTGCTAAATCCGGAAGTTTTTGCCTACAAGCAACCAGGATAATTGAAAGATGGCAGGAAAAATGAAGAACATAAATAGGCAACTATATTCATTAATCTTTAATGAGAAGCAAATGTCCCCCATTTGCCTACTGTCAAGGAAGGCCCTTATGCAGGTGGGGGAGGCGGAGGAGGAGGTGTTCCTAACAAACGCACCTTCACCCTTGAACGATTGCTTTGCCGATCATGCACCATGTCCACAGAAAACACAGGGAGGCAGAGGGAAAGCGGAGTGCGCAGTGAGAGCGCGTCCGCTCATGAACGTGGGGGCAACGCACCTTAGGTGGGAACGATTGAATGAACAGTGTTGCCAGAAGGTAGGAGATAAACTGCCACATGTGGGCTGCATGAAGATGGATCTGTGTTTCCCAAACAGCTGGAATAGCTCCCAGGCTGATAATAAAGGACAACAGGGAAGCCTACAGCTCAGAAACTCTCTCTCTCTCTCTTTCTCTCATACACACACACACACACACACACACAGAAATTTTAAGCTGGAAGAAACTTAGAATGTTGTAGTCAAATTACTCATTTCACTGGTGAAGTGATGAGGCACCAAGAAAACTGACAAGTAGTTCTGTTGAATGTCCATCTCTGCTGGCTGTGCAGTCACATCCTCCCAGTTCTGTTTGCAGGTCTCTCCACATCCTCGTGCTACCGTGTTGTAACCCTGTTTTACAAGGAAGGAAATGGGCTCCACAAAGCTCTTCAGCTTACTCAGTGTCTCTCAGCAAATTTATAGTGGCACAGGGGCCAGAATGCACATTTTTCAACTCCTGTCAGGACCCTTTCATATCAGCATGGTCCCCTCATCACAAGATAGTCAGCGGGCATCTATATTACTTTCCTCATTGCTCTGATAAAATACCTGATGAAACAACTGAAAGACAGATCATCTTGGCTCCTGGCTTAACAAGGGCCCATCATTCCTGGAAGTGAGAATGTGAGGCAGCTGGTCACACTGTCCACAGTCAGAAGCAGACAGAGAATGCTGGTGCCCAGCTGGCTTCCTCTTTCATCCCTTGATTTAGTCCAGGACCCCAGCCCACGTGATAGTGCTGCTCACATTCTGGGTGGATCTTCCCTCCCCAGTTAAACCTCTCTGGAAATGTGCAATGTGTCTTCTAGGTGACACTAAAGCTCGTCAAGTTCACATGAAGATTAACCTGCATACCACTCCTTCTTGAGAACAGCACAGACGTCACTCCCATCCTCTTAGAGCTTGCTTTCTAGCAGGAGAGGCTGTCTGCAAATAATTAGCAAATACCAGCTGCAGCTGTGAAAGTGGCGTCCAGTAAAAGGAAGGTTGCCACATTGGCACATACGTGTGTGTACACCATACACACCACCACCATCACCACATTACACGTGCATAACAAAAGAAAGGGGGCCATAATAGTTGAGCATGGTGGCACACGCCTTTAATCCCAGCACCCAAGAAGCAGAGGTAGGAGGATCACTGTGAGTTCAAGGCCACCCTGAGTACCTAGTGAATTCCAGGTCAACCTGGGCTAGAGTGAGACCCTACCTTGAAAAACAACTGAAAAGGAAGGGTGCCAATGAGAGCGTACACCTTGGGAGCCAAGGAGGAGTTGCTGGCTCCCCGAGTACTAGATCGAGGCCGTGTACAGACGCGGCTCTGGCGGGAGGTGGGCTGCATTCCCACCAGGAGAACATATGTGAACACAAGCTAGGAGAAACAATGCTGGTAGTTGAGTGGTATGAGCAAGTTGGCCACTCTGTCAGGACTAGTCCTCACATAGCCCCAGACAAAATGTTACTCTGTATTCTGAGTTAAGAAAGGCACCAAAGAGTTCAAATGGCACAGTGACAGCACAGGCTTCTCTCAGAAATGTATGCAGGGCACTAGGGGAATGGCTCCGTGGGTAAAACGCTGCCGTGTAAGTATCAGGACCTGAGTTCAGATCCCCAACACCCATGTTAAGCAGCAGGCATGGCAGCGTGTAGCTATAATCCCAGCACTGGGGAGGGGAGACAGGAAGGATCCTTAGGGCTTACTGACCAGTTAATCTAGCAGAACTGGTGAACTCTGAGTTCAGTAAGAAATCCTGTCTCAAAAAATAAGGTAGAAAATGGGCTGGAGAGATGGCTTAGCAGTTAAGGTGCTTGCCTGCAAAGCCTAAGGACCTGAGTTCAGTTCATCAGCATCCATGTAAAGCCTGATGCACAAGGTTCAACTGCAGTGGCTAGAGGCCCTGACACACCCATTCTCTCTCTCTCTCCTCCTCTCTCTCAAATAAATAAATAACCTAATTTTTAAAGATAAGTTAGAAAGTAATTGAGGAAGATACCCAATGTTGACTTCTGGCCTCTACACACACCTGCTCCTGCACTTCCCCCATAAGCACCTACATAAACACACATGCATTCACACCACATACACATACACATGCAAAAAGTATGGAGAACATAAATCATATGTAGATACATGCATATAATTGTACCCAACTACATAATAATCATATATGTGTTTTAACATGGTAATACAGGGTTTTCTTTGTTGAAGTACCCCTTTCCAGCCCCCATGACAACCTCCAGCTCTGCACTCTATGTTAACATTGGGGATATAACCTTCATTCTTTTGCCCACATAGAGACAAATGTGCATCACATATAATGCATATGTAGATGGAATTAGTCATTGCTTAATTAAAATGATTTTGTTTGATTGTTGCTTCAAGGCAGGGTCTCACTCTAGCCCAGGCTGATCTGAAACTTACTCTGTGGTCCTAGGCTGGCCTCATAGTGATCCGCTTACCTCAGCCTCCTGAATGCTGGGGCTGGAGGCTCAGGCCACCATGCCTGGCTATTAAAATGGTTCTCATGTACACTTTCTAGCCAATCACCTGATATGGCTGTACTTCATTCTTTTCAGTAGTACACAGTATTCCAACATGCTAACGTGCCATCACTGATGTGCCAGCCACCACCGGTGAGCACCCCGTCTCTGGCTCTGTCCACCGCAGCAGCCGTCCTCTTGTATGCGTGTTTTCGTAGCTATGGCATGATGAGCCATGAATGGGCTGGGGTTGTCAAATCAAGGAGCAAATAGATCTTTTTATTGTGACATAAGCCACCATACTACTTAGAAGAAAGATGTTTGCAATCCCCATTTCCATTAGTAATGTCTGAGTCACATTTTCTATGTGCTCCCACCAGCACTAGGTAATATTTTCACATTTAACTACTGGATAGAAAGTGACATTTCATAGTTATTTGAATGTACATTTCCCTGACCTTTAGAAATCTAAGCATCTTTTCTGTTTGCCAACGATTTGGATTTCCTGCTCTGAAAACTGTCTTTTCATACCCTTTGCCATTTTGCCCCCATCAATTTGCTGGACTTTTCTTGTCAAATTTAAGAGCTCCTGACAGATGAGATTTTTTTTTTGTTATCAGTATAATAACTTTTTAAAATCCAACCTTTGCCAACTGACTTTATTAAATGGATATCTTCCATACAAAGCATCTAAACCTTCAAATAATCAAAATATCTATCTTTCCTAGCTGTGGTGTGCAAGATGATGGGAGGGGCAAGACTAGACAGCAAGCAAACATTCAGACAGGAGGACAATCCTGTGACCCCTGTGGGCAGCAAGCAATGGCTATGGGTCAGGACAGACAATACCAGCACTTGGAGCGATAGATACAAGGCTGAACAAAAGGCATTAACAATACTATTCAGAAAATAGAAGAAAGCTACAAGAAAATTCCTTCATAAGCATGATCAAACACACACACACACATGTAGCACACAATTTGTTTTTATTTACTTCTTGAATTACCACTGCTTTCATTAGATGGTAGTACCCAGGCAGGATTTATTCTGGACAGAAGAGTACAACAATAGTTCCAGGAGTGGTGGCACGTGCCTTTAATCCCAGCACTTGGGAGGGAGTCTGAGGTGGGAGGATTGCTGCTAGTTCAAGACCACCCTGAAACTACATAGTAAATTCCAGGTCAGCTTGGCCTACAGTGAGACCCTACCTCAAAACAAACAAAAAGAACCAAAAAGCAAAGGGTAAGCAATAGTATAAACTATATGAAGATACATGCATAGTGGCAAGCCCTTAAAATCTTTTCATAGTGACAAGAAAAAGCATCTAGCTCAGGAGTTCTGTATTATGTGATGGCTTATGATTGTAGCTATTTGTGGTGGTTTGATTCAGGTGTCCTCCATACTTTAAGTGTTCTGAATGCCATGTCCCCAGATGATGGCAATTTGGGAATTAAACCCTCCTGGAGGCACTGTATTGTTGGGGCTGGACTTATGGGTCCTCTTGCCAGTGTTTGGCACAGTCTCCTATTTTTCTTGTTCATCTGATGTTGGCAAGGAGGTGATATTCACCGTCTGCTCATGCCATCATTTTCCCTTGCCATCATGGGGCTTCCCCTCAAGTCTGTAAGCCAAAATACACCCTTTTCCCTACAAGCTGTTCTTGGTCAGGTGATTTCTGCCAGCAATGAGATCCTGACTGCAACAGTGAAGTTGGTACTGAGAATGGGGTCATTGCTGCTAGATACCTGACTATGTAGCTTTGGTCTTTTACAACTAAGTTTTAAGAGGAATGTGGAAGGATTTGAAACCTTGGCCTAAGAGACACCTTGCAGTGCTATAAGTACAGCTTGATGGATTATTCTGGTCAGAGTTGAAATACCTGAATGCAATAAGAACTATGGACTGTGAGGTTTGGTTTATGAGGGTGAGAAAAAGCTTTGCCTGGACTGGAATAGAAACCATTTGTGTGAGAGGCTTGCTATTATGGCTGTGTCCTGAGAAGTTGTGCAGGGTTGCATTGCATAGAAATGGATTGCTGTGAGTAGAGGGCTATGGCACAGAAAGAAAATGAAATATTTGGGCCAAAACTTCTGCCCATTTAGCTGCAATTGTATGAAAGACTAAAACCATTGAGATTGAGCCAGCTGGTCTGCACTGGGACAACAGAAAGAATGCAGAGTCTTTGGAAGGGGCCTGAATGCTGAAGGAGTGTCCTGTTCTTCAAAGTAAGCTTTATTCCCCCTGGGTTAACAAATTGGCACTCTATCTGGTATTATGGAGTATAAGAAATGCAGGAAAGAGGGAGTCATTGAACTTGCAATGTGGTCTTGCATTTTAGAAATTGCCATGGGCAATGTGAAGCAGGTTTCCTAGATGCCTGCATGGAGACTTGATGGAGCCATGAGGATGAACCATGGATTACAGTGGAGACACAGTGGAGATGCCGGGACCATGAGATGGCTGCTAAGGAGAGCTGCTGGCCCCGATGAAGTTTTCCAGGACTGTGAGTAGCCTAGCTGCAGGGGTGGAACTGGAACTCCAGAGACTTGTTGCTGGTTAGAATTAGCAGACTTGGAGACTTGTCACTGGCTAGAGTTGTTGGACTTGGAGCTACAGAGTTTGATGTTTGCCCTGGTTGTTTTAAATCTTATATTTGTTGAATATTTCTTTGCCATACCTAATGCCATCTTTGCAGTGTGAATGTTTATTCTGTGCTATTATATGTTTTTTGGTATTGTGGCACAGTTTAAAGATCTTATAATATGGTGATGTTTGAATATCATTCAGATTCAGATTGATAAAACCTATGGGGACTTTTAAAGATGGACTGAATGAAGGGCAGGGCATGGTGGCACACGCCTTTAATCCCAGCACTCAGGAGGCAGAGGTAGGAGGATCGCCATGAGTTCAAGGCCACCCTGAAACTACACAATGAATTCAGGTCAGCCTGGGCTAGAGTGAGACTTTGCCTTAAAAAAAAAAAAAAAAAGATGGACTGAATACATTGTATTTTACATTGTGTATACCAGTTTATGTGTCTCAGGGGCAGAATGTGGTGGTTTGATTCAGCTGTCCCCCATAAACTTTAAGTGTTCTGAATGCCATGTCCCCAGCTGATGGCAATTTGGGAATTAACACCTCCTGGAGGCAGTGCATTGTTGGGGGAGGGCTTATGGGTATTATAACCAGCTTCCTCTTGCCAGTGTTTGGCATACTCTCCTGTTGCTATTGTCCATCTTATGTTGGCTAAGAGGTGATGTCCACCCTCTGATCATGCCATTGTTTTCCCCTGCCATCATGGAGCTTCCCCCTTGAGTCTGCAAGCCAAAATAAACCCTTTTTTCCACAAGCTGTTCTTGGTCAGGTGATTTCTGCCAGCAATGTGAACCTGACTGCAACACTATTTTTTTAAGTTTCTAATATTTTATTCATTTATGAGAGAAAGAGAAGGAGAGAGAGAATGGGCACACAAGGGCCTCTAGCCCACTGCAAAGGAACTCCAGACACATGTGCCACCTTGTGTGTCTGGCTTTACGTGGGTACTGGGGAATCAAACCTGGATTCTTTGGCTTTACAGGCAAGTGCCTTAACCACTAGGTAATGTCTCCAGCCTTGATTATAGCTATTTTTTTTTAAAGGAAAACTATCCTTTTCCTATTAGGAATTTGGAAAAAGTCTTTGATATTAAAAACAAAAGTCAGGGCTAAAGAGATGGCTTAGTGATTAAGGCACTGCTTGCAAAGCTGAAGGACCCATGTTCGACTCTCCAGGTCCCATGTAAGCCAGATGCACAAGGTGACACAAGTGCACAAGGTCGCACATGTTCACAAGATGGCACATGAATCTGGAGTTCAGCTGCAGTGGCTGGAGGCCCTGGCGCACCAATTCTCTCTCTCTGTCTCTCTCTCATGAATTTTTTTAAAAGTCACAGTATGCAGAACGATCTTGCCATAAAACTATCAAGAGCAGAGCAAGTAGTGTGCAGTGGTAGAAGACTTGTTTGGCACGTGCAGGACCCAGGGTTCAAGCACCACACACACACACCCCACAGATAGACATATGCATACAGAGGTGTGCGTGCATCTCCACCCCTCTTTTCCCTAGGCTGGAGACATCTGCATTACCTACCATGGCTACTTTCAGAGACTGAGGTTTCCACCTACGAGTTCCCTTATTACTTTATATATGTCACAACTGGCAAATGTGTTGATTGTAAAGATACATCTCACAGCGCTATTATAAAAATTATTATCCATTCTTAGAAAATAAATAAGGCCATTCCAATATGAAGGGCAGTTGTTAAGACTTACCTCCCAGGCTACTATGGACCTTTGCGTAGCATACAGCCACGTCCGCATTTCCTCCTTATATCAGTCCTTCCTGTGGCACTTACTTCCAACGCTGATCCTGATGTTGCCGCTCCTGACTTTCAGTGCAGAGGAGCACACAATGGTTCTTTTCTTTTCTTTTCTTTTCTTTTCTTTTCTTTTCTTTTTTCTTTTTTTTTTTTTTGATCCTCCTACCTCTGCCTCCTGAGTGCTAGGATTAAAGGCGTGTGCCACCACGCCTGGCTTTTTTTTTTTTTTTTTTTTTTTTTTGGTTTCTGGTTTTTTTGAGGTAGAGTCTCACTCTAGCTCAGGCTGACCTCAAATAGTCTCATGTTGGCCTCGAACTCATGGTGATCCTCCTACCTCTGCCTCCCGAGTGCTGGGATTAAAGACATGCGCCACCACAACTGGCTTTTCAAAAATATTTTATTTGGGCTGCAGCAGCAAGCAGAAATGTTCACATCAAGAAACAATGCTATGCTCTTCCACACCCACCCAACCAGGCTGGGTGGGGGGAGGGGTAGAGGCCAGATTCGCGTGTGTTCAAGCAGAGATGAGAGAGAATCCAGAGAGACCCCTACACCTTTGATCCAGCACTTGGGAGTTCAAGGCCACCCTTGGACTACATAGTGAATTCTAGGTCAGCCTGTGTTAGAGGGAGACCCTACCTTGAAAAACCAAAAAGAGAGAGGGGCACAATGGTTCATTTTGATTGTTAGCTTGACTGGCTTGAGAGATGCCCAGGGCATTAGTAAGGCATACCCTGAGCATGCCTGTGAAGGGGGAGAAGGTTAACTAAAGGGGAAGGCCACCCTGAATGTGAGTGGCACCATCCGACTGGCTGTGAACTCAATGGAATAAAAAGGAGGCCTGCCAGTAAAGGCACCTCTCCCTCCCTCTCCCTCCTCTCTGTCTCCCAATCTCCTTCCCTCCCCTTCTGCTACACCCTCTGCAACATGATGAGCTGAAACTTCTGAAACCATGAGTCAAAATAAACCCTCCTTCATTTAAGCTGTTTTGCTCAGGTATATTGTTCAAGTTTTTTTTTTTTTTTTTTTTTTTTTTTTTTTTTTTTTGGTTTTCTGAGGTAGGGTCAGTGTCACTCTAGTTCATGCTGACCTGGAATTCACTATGTAGTCTCAGGGTGGCCTCAAACTCACAGCAACCCTCCTACCTCTGCCTCCCAAGTGCTGGGATCAAAGATGTGTGCCACCATGCCCGGCTACATATATTTTTCAGCTTTTGTGAAGCTTACATAAGGAATGATTTTTTTTTTTTTTGTCCAAATTCAAAAGCCATGGTTGTATGGATGGATGGGTGCACACACAAACAACTGCAAAGAAAGGGAGCAAGCAGAGATCTAGGCTGCCTTGCTGCTAACAATGAGTCAGAAGAGAGGCCACAGGATGCTTCCAAACCATGCCAGGGTGCACAACGGGAAGTGCCCAAATTGCCAAGTATGGGGGTGCATGCCTTTAATGCCAGCACTCAAGAAGCTGAGGTAGGAGGATCTCCTTGAGTTTGAGGTCAGCTTAGGGCTACAGAGTGAGTTCTAAGTCACCCTGGGCTAGAGTAAGACTCTACCTCAAAGAAAAAAAGAAACTGCCCAAATTGGAAGCCATATGAGCCCAGGCTAACATCCTGTGGTAGTGTAAATGTATGTACCCCATAGACTCAGGTGTTGTTTTTTTTAATTTTTATTTATTTATTTGCAAGCAGAAAGAGAAGAAAGACAGAGGAAGAATGGGTGTGCCAGGGCCTCTAGCCACTGCAGATGAACTCCAGACACATGTGCCCCTTGTGCATCTGGCTTACATGGGTCTGGGGAATCAAACCTGGGTCCTTTGGCTTTGCAGGCAAATGCCTTAACCACTAAGCCATCTCTCCACCCCTCAGGTGTTTTATTAAGCTTGTAACTTGGGTCTCCAAGCAACCTGGCTGAAGGAGGTGTCCTTGGGGTCTAGCACAAAGGTGTGTTTAGGGACAGATCTGATTCCAGCCCAAAAGGTGTAAGGCAGCAGCGTGAGCTCTGCAGGTGTGAGCTGGCGTAAGGGAGCAGCGTGAGCTCCGCAGGTGTGAGCCGGCATAAGGCAGCACTGTGAGCTTCGCAGGTGTGAGCTGGCGTAAGGGAGCAGTGTGAGCTCCGCAGGTGTGAGCTGGCGCAAGGCAGCAGTGTGAGCTCCGCAGGTGTGAGCTGGCGCAAGGCAGCAGTGTGAGCTCCGCAGGTGTGAGCTGGCGCAAGGCAGCAGTGTGAGCTCTGCAGGTGTGAGCTGGTGTAAGGCAGCAGTGTGAGCTCCACAGGTGTGAGCTGGTACTGGTGTTCTGTTTGCTGCAATTGTTTCTCTCTGCTTGGATCTGTGGAAACAAGGGTCTTCTTCCATCACTGATGGCATTTTCCCTGGATCTGTAAACTTGAAATAAATCCCTTATTCCCATAAACTCTGTCTGGCTGGATGATCATTCCAGCAATGTAAACTGTTTACCACACACCCTAAAGCCTCTGTACATTTGGTCCTCTTGACTGAAAGCAGAAACAATGCCTGCCGCAGAAGCTGGCTTTGGAACTTGGATGTGACTGAGAGTCTGCATACTGGCCACGTGGAGGAGGCTTTCCAACAGGACTCTCTCTTCTCTCCGAAAGTCAGGCCGACATCAAGGCATTTCCCAGGGATGAATTCACTGGGTGAGAACTGGATACGGAGTGATCTCTTGCTATTTCAGGGTACAGAGCTGGAAGAAGGGACAATCTGAACAGATTTTCCATGATAGTATTTCTTTTCTTTTCTTTCTTTCTTTCTTTCTTTTCTTTTCTTTCTTTCTTTTTTTTTTTAACAATTAGAGGCTTGTTTTGAAGACTTTTTTTTTTTGTGGTATTGAGGAATTGAGCTAAGGGCCTCATGCTTATTAACCATGCATTCTACCACTCAGCTACATTCTCCAGATCACTTTTTACTTTTGATAATCTCGCTAAGTGCTCAAGTTGGGCTTGAACTCAGTCTGTAGCTGAGCAAGACCCTGCCTCAGTGTTCATAGCAGCAGGATTATAGGCCTGAGCCACCAGGCTCAGCTAAGAGTCTTAAATATTCTTCTTTCTAAAATTAAAATGTAAGGGCTGGAGAGATGACTTAGTGTTTAAGGCACTTGCCTGCAAAGCCTAAGAATGCAGGTTTGATTCCCCAGAACCCATGTAAGCCAGATGCACATGGTGGCACATGCATCTGGAGTTCTTTTGCAGTAGTTAGAGGTCCTAGAATACCCATTCTCTCTCTCTCTCTCTCTCATAAATAAATATTTTAAAAGATTAAATTAAAATGTGAGAGTACCTAACACCTGTCAGTCCTGTATGCACAGAATGACCATGCATGTGAAAAGCTCTCATTTCAAATATTCTGTTACAGACCCTTTATAAATTATCAATACCAAATTCTGATAGTTCTTCTTGATCTTGGTTCTCTTCTGTTTTCTCTGTCATCTGTAAAATAAAACAGATTCTCCAGCCAAGAGTGAGAGCAGCTTGGGATAATGGGGAGATGCAAAGTTATTTTGAGATATTTTGGTGTGCAAGACTACTCTTCTTCTCCAGATAGTATGGGGGGGGGGGCGCTTCTCTCTGAAGTCTATGAGTTTCCTGACCATGGGATTCTGACTTGATTTCTAGTACCAGATATGAGTTCTCTCCCACTGAGCTGGACTCATGTCCTATCAGAGAACAGTTGGTTATTCACAGAGGCTGTGTGCCACTATTGCTCAAGTGTGTGCTTGTTGACCAGGTGGTTGTTTTGTAGTCGGCAGCGTCCCCTGCTTATTCAAGCTGTTGGTGGCCACTCTCCTCCAGCAACTCTCACAGGGCTTTCCAGCACTATGACAGCCAGGAGGGAGCTAGTTTCCCTGTCAGTGCCAGCGTGACATTCCGATGTCCTATGACTGCAGCCTGTGTGTCTTCAGCGATAGGGTCTTACCTCTTAGCTCTGGCAGGTAAGCAAGTGTTTTAGCAATGGCTTACATTGTTGTGGGGACCTCACTGGCCAACAGCTCACTGTGTGTATGTGTGGGCAGGGGGCCAAACCAATTCCAGGGCCTGAGGTTTACTGGCCAGAGTCTGGTTTTAAGATTAAGCTTTATCCACCTTCTGTCTGGACTGCTCCCATCCCCCTTTATTGGATCACCATATTTCTAACTATGGGGTTAGCAAAGAGAACCCCCACCTTTGTTCACAAATTCCTCTGCCAGGGCTTACACGGGTCCTCAGATTTAGGTTGGGAGATACTTTCATTTGCTTAATCTAAGAACTGCATAGCATGCACCCAGAGATCAGCCAGCCAGGCTTGTAGAATGTGAGGGGCAAGTTTCCCTTGAGTTTGTTCTTACACATGGACAATGCAATTATACAGGCTATGAAGATGCCTCAGCAGTTAAAGAAGCTTGAAAAGCCTACACCAGATTCAGTTCCCCAGTACTCATGTAAAGCCATATGCACAAAGTGACACATGCTTCTGGAGTTAGTGTGCAGAGGCCCTAGTGTGCCCATGCTCTCTCTCTCTCTTTCCCTCCCTCCTTCTCTCTTTCTCGCTAATAAATAAAAGTAAAATTATAAATAACATAAGCCTTAGGGGGAACCTACTACCATTATATAGCTAAATGAATATATTATGCCCACTAAACTGCCCACTAAATACTTATGTTTATGCCCATATATTAACAGTACTCTCACTTTTGGTTAGTGACCACTGGGGTGACCCAAAACTCACCAAAGTGCTGAGAAGTGACAGTGGTGTGCTTAGCACTAAGTGAGACATCTTTGTCACACCTTACAGTACTGTCTCTGAGACACAAAGTGGCCATGGGATTCATGACCACACAGTGGCTGATGCTATCCGTACAAGACCTGTATAATAGGAGGGAAAATGACGGCATCAAAATAGAAGAGAGATTAGTTGGAAAGGAGGGATTTAGTGGAGAAGAGATTTGGAAGGGGGGATGGTTGGAGGAAATTATGATATGGTATATTGCTTATATCTGTGGAAGTTGTCAATACAAAGTTTTAAAAAATAAATTAACATAAAAATTTTCCTTATTTCCAGGCTCCTTATTGTCTACAGATTTTAGCAGTCAGTATAAAAAATTTATTTGGCAAAAAGAAAGAATTTTCAATACCCAAATTTGTAAATCTTGGTATTTCATTCTGAGTGCATGACATCATCAGGTAATTGAGCTAAAGTTTTGCTCCAGCCTTGCAATAGCAGGGTTAGCCATGGGACAGTTGGGTCCCCAAGTGGCTTCTCTTCAGCCACGATCTGGGATGACATGTCAGCTCTGCCCTCACTTCATGTCCCACTTCTGGTAGAGGTCTCCTGGAGGATCGGAACACACGGTCATCTGGGAGGCAGAGCTCCCCTCTACGCACACATTCATACAGAGAACACATATTTGACATCAAATAATCTGTCTAATTAAAAAATAAAGGAGTGAGCTCAGTTTAGAGCAGTCTGTATATTCAAGCCAGTTTGGAGCAACTTGTTTCTTTTACTGAGCTCTTCAGAAACACAGTCCAATGAGCCCGCGGCCAGCTCAGCCTAGTAAGTGAAGTTTCATGGTGGGAGCAGCACAGACATTCACATTACTGCTTGCCAAATACTTGTTCCAACGCTTCATATATATATTAACTCATTTAATCTTCAGCAATCTACAAGGTCGTTCCTATTCTTTTATTCATTCATCAAATGTTTGTGGAGTCTTCCCTGTGTGCTGGCAGAGTAGTAAGTGCTCAGGGCAGAAGAGTGAGCAACACAGACGAAACCCCTGCTTTCCTGAGCCTGCGCTAGACTGAGGGCAAGAGCACAGAAAGGCAAAACCACTAGCTGTGAGGGCTGATGGCGGCTGCCCTGGACCACGCGGACTGAAAGGAACATCTGAGAGGAGGAGGAGAAGAACTTCACTATTATTAATATTATTTTGGGTTTTCGAAGGAGGGTCTCATTCTAGCCCAGGCTGACCTGGAGTTCACTATGTAGTCCCAGGTTGGCCTTGAACTCACAGAGATCATTCTACCTTTGCCTCCTGAGTGCTGGGATTAAAGGCATGCGCCACCACACCTGGCTATTTTTTTTTTTTTGAGAACTTTTTAAAACTTGTTGTTGACAATTTCCATAAATATAGACAATATACCATGATCATCATCTCCTCCTACTTCTCCTTTTTCCCCTACCACTGATTCCTTCTTCTTTCCAACATGACACTCTTCTACTTTGATATCATCATTTTTTTTTGCCTTCTATTATTCAGGTCTTGTATGAATAGCATCAGTCACTGTGAGGTCATGAATACCAAGGCCATTGTGTGTCTGGAAGACAGTATTGTAAGCCCCTCTCCCCTTCCTCTGGCTCTTACATTCTTTCCACCACCTCGTCTACGATGGTCCCTGAACCTTGGAGGGTGTGATAGAGATGTCTCGCTTAGTACTGAACACTCCACTGTCACTTCTTCTCAGCACTTTGTGCAGTTTTTAAACATTAATTTATTTGTGAGCAGAAAGAGAAAATGGACATGCCAGGGCCTCTTGCCACCGAAAACAAACTCCAGACACATGTACCACTTATGCATCTGGATTTATGTAGATATTGGGTAATAGAACCCAGGCTGTCAGGCTTTTTCAAGCAAGTGCCTTAACCGCTAGTGAGCACATGAAATGTGGTTAGTGTGCATTGAGACGCGCTGTGAATATAAAACACACAGCAGACTCTGAAGGCTTAATATGAAAAGATGGAATATGAAATCTCTTATTAGCATTTTTATAGTAACAACATGTTGAAAAAAATGTTGTGGATAAGGTTAAATAAAGCATGTTATTAAAATTAATCTCACATATTTTATTGCTATTTGGTGGCACAATGGCAGCCAGTCCTTTCAAGACCCTCACCTCCCTCATGCTCAAAGGCCACATTTACCTTTGACTGTGCCCATGTTAGGCCAGAGGTAGTGGAGATCTACAGCATGCCTTGAGGAATAAAGTTATAACTAGAGTCATTTAAAACTCAGTGAGTCTTTTAAAATCTATTATCCAAGGTACCTTTCACCATATTGGGAAACATCATGAGTTTTTGCTTATTTGTTTTTGTTGTGCTGGGGTCTAAACCCAGGTCCTTGAGAGTGCTGCACAAGTGATATACCACTGAGCCAGTCAGCCTTCGGAAACAGTATGAAAAGCATGGGAAGGTCAGTGGGATCCCAAGTAAGTCTGTTTCCTGAGAAGACACCTATGGAAACAATATGGATCCCTGCAAAGGTCATTAGGTGGGTGGAGCAGGCCAGGGTCATAACTGACACAGTGGTCCCCAGGTGAGGGCAGGTGGCAGGCAGGCATGTTTCAGTGACTCTAGGTGGGAGGTTCAAGCACTTGCCATGGTTTTCCTCTGAGCCCTGGGTCCATGGGCTAAAAAAAAAAAAAAAAAAAAAAAAAAAATCACCGACACAGTCACTAACAAGAGCCGAGAAGGGGGAGGCCAAGGTGCCAGGGAGGGATGGAAAAGGAGCCAGGCCAGAGAAGAGGGTCCCGGGCCTAGACGGAAGCAAAATGCATCTTCCACTATGGCTCGGAGCAGACATTGAAAGGGACCCGAGAGAAGCTGGAAAACATTTTCCCGAGGCTTTCTAGGGACCATCTCTTCTCCTCATAGTCACACACCACATTCAGGGGGAGGCAGCCTGGTTGCATTCCTAACTCTGACTTGCGATGTGGAATCTGAGGGACTACACAAGTAGTCGTCTCACGAGTAAAAGCTTCAAAATGGTATTCTGCACCTGAGCAGAAACAACTTGAGAAGAATTAAAGGTGAAAAATGTGCCAAACATGACTGGTCAATGGCTGCTTCCCTGGGTAATGTCTGCCCTTCCTCTGGTGTCCGCCAGTCCCCGATATTCATGGGGACTGCTCCTTTCAGTTGCTTTTGCAAATCTTTAAGATTATTATTAGCATGATATAATGAAACTTCTTTGTTTGTTTGTTTTGAAGTAGGGTCTCACTCTAGCCCAGGCTGACCTGGAACTCACTCTGTAGTCCCAGGCTGGCCTCAAACTCACAGTGATCCTCCTACCTGGCTAATGAAACTTAAAAAAAAAATTTTAATATTTTATTTTAATTTATTTATTTGACAGAGAAAGAGGGGGAGAGAATGAGAGAACATGAGCATGGGTGCACCAAGGCTTCCAGCCACTGCTAACGAACTCCAGACATGTGCACTCCCTTATGCATCTGGCTAACATGGGTCCTGGGGAATCAAACCTGGGTCCTTTGGCTTTGCAGGTAAATGCCTTAACCACTAAGCCATCCCTCCAGCCCTAATGAAACATTTTTACAGAGGACAGAAATATCTATGAAAGCCCAGCACTGTGTATCTCCAGTCAAGTGCCAACTGGTCTTGGCTGGATACTAAAAAAGAAACATTAACAAGGTGCAGTCTAAATCATTCAGACCCACCATTGTCCCTAACGACTCATATGAGCTAGTCCACCAGGCCCTCATTTAGGCCCTCATTTTCCTGGTGTCACCTTAGGTAGTGCAGCTTTGCCTCAAGGAGGGGTACCTAATTATATTACTCACTTTCTTAGCTTCCGTACCACTCAGACAGATCCCATTTGCCAGCAAGCCCCACATATGCACAAGCCAGCCTGTGAGGGCTCCTTCATCCCCTGTCTAACCAGCTTAGATGCACAGTTAGTCCTTAATTGTCACAATTTCTAGACTGGGCCATTATTGAGACCCCCATCTGCGTGCCATCACTTCTTCCTCACTCTGTCCCTGTTCACTGTCTGATTCTTCCCTCGAGTCCCAGTCTTGGGCCCCTAAGAAGGTTCTCTCACACAGCTTGAATTTGTCCTCATTCCCTGGTATCCTGCCAGCTTGAAGACATGGGAAGCCAACACTTTCAGCTCATCCTTCCGTTTTCCCATTTCTCCTGCCACACAGGAGGCTGCTGTGGAGGATGGCATCCACACTTCTTGTTCCCACCATAATTCCTCCATTACATTACAAGTGCTTTTTGGCAGACAATTCAGCCTCCGTTGCATATCCACAGCCAAGGCCATGCAATAGCCACCACACAGGACTTATGACACCATCCCCCACAAGCTGCGTCCAGGGACTGCAATATATTTTCTAGTTCCTCTGTCACTCACATGAAAGACTACATTGATCAAGGATAGAAGACAGAAGGATATGGCCACCCTAAGGGAAGGTCCACTCTCCAGCAGCTTAGCCTCGGTCGCATGTCTCATGATCGGCTGCAGGGAGTATACACCCGCCACTCCAGCAAGCCACATGGGAACTGCCATATCAGGGTTGTCCCCACAGATGCTCTACCCACAAAGAGGTCTGCTTCGGTTGCGTGCCTTATGACTCACTGTGGGGCCATGCAAGCACTTCCCAACTCATTTGCTGATTTTTAATGCCAACTGTGGGACTTTTCCTGTGGAGATGTGGATAAACATCTGTGCACCCCAGATACAGCACTAGAGACAGACCAAAGAAACAATTCCACCTATGTTTAGCTAAGTGGTCTAGTGAGTTTATTGGGGGGACTTCCAGGAGGATGGCTGAGGGATTACTTACACGAGTGACGAGAGACAGCTGCCTCCGCCGACAGCCACCCTAGCATGTGAAATGACTCATGAGGCCGCATCCCCAAGCTCCCCGTACAACTTACAGAGCTCCACCCAAGGATCCTCCCCGCCCCCACCAGCAATTGCTCGCTTATTACCTTCATGGCCTGGGAAGGGGCCTCATGACTCTTGTAACTTTCTGAGATTCCTGAGCCTTAAGGTTTTGCTAGCTCCTTGAGTCTTGGGAGACTTCCTCCCATCTCCAGGAGTTCAGAAGAAAAAAGCTACACCACAGCTAAGCTCAAGCTACTCTGCCATTAATGTCCTGTGCAGATTAGGACAGTGTGCTTAGTATACTCTGTTCTCACTCTCATAGGGCAAACCTAGTAGAAGTGCTGTCATGGTGAGGGGCGGTGGTGATCACTACAGTCCCAGCCACTGGAGAGTTTTTAGACTGGTGGCGGCGGAAGCTTTGGCGTAACAATGGAATGAAAACAAAACACTAAGTGCACCACCTGATGTAGACCATGCACTTGAATCCTTATATATAGCCCATCATGACACCGTTTTGACTTGGGTCCCCTTTTATAAATAAAACCACAAATTACAGGAATCAAGTTCTCCACAAAGCATGTGAACGGTGTCACATAATACTATGATAACCTCAGAGGGAGAAATTTTTGACAAGTACCCTACCAGCTCATGTCCAGAGGGAAGAATCTGTACTGCTAAAGAAAAAAAAAAATCAGGTAGAAGGATTGCCATGAGTTTGAGGCCAGCCTCAGACTACGTAGCGACTTCTAGGCCAGCTTAGGCTACAGCAAGATCCTACCTTGAAAAACCAAAACAGAGAGAAAAAAAAAAACAAAACAAGTCAATGAAAGGGAAAATGTTAGTGTATATGGTTCTCACATATAAGGAATTTAAATTCTGGTAGCTGGGGACATGGTTGGGGAGATAAAGGACCAGCCACAGTAGAATAAGGCAGGTTCTGTGAGAAGCACTGGGCAATAACAAAACTACCAGCTGTGCTTTCACTTCTTGCCCAGCACTGCCTAGGTCCTGCCCAGGTCACTGCACCGATGCTGCCAACATCGAACCCGGCCACCTCTACCCTCAACACACCCACCATAGCATTTCCACCTCCTCCACCGCCAGCTCACTCCCCCCACCCCCATGTCCTACCACTGTTGGTCCTTCAGTCTCCCTGCATCTGCCCTCGGCCTCTACAGCATGCTGTTAAGCACTCAAGCCAGCATAACTTCACTCCACCGAGATACTCCAAAGCTTCCCATTTCACTAGGAGTAAAAACTACAGTCTTTAAGAGACGAACCCCCCCCCCCCCAAACCTTATGGGAATGGACCTATTTTTACAGCTTAATTTCCTGCTACTCCTCTCTCAATGGTTTCCTTGAAGGTATTTTGGTGCTAAATGCCTCTCAGAGTCTTTGTCCCAGCTGTCCCCTCTCCCTGGCATACTACTCACCTGGATGAGTCACAGCCCACTCCCTCAACTTCACTAGGTCTTTGATTACTATTCAAGACACTCCAGACAACACTATGTAATACTAACCACAGAGAAAGTAAATGAACTACACCCACACGGCACACTATCAGCGGTTATAAAAGAGCAGGGATGACCTCTGTGAAGTGGTTTTTCGTATACATTGTTAAAGGATTAAAACAAGGTACAAAGAAATTCATATAGTACTGCCTTGATTAAGAAGGCAGCTAGAAATAAAATGTATTTATTTACAATTCTAAAATGCAATAGGAAAAATAAACCAGAAACAAGCCTTATCTGTTAGGGGAAAAGGAGAGCGTAGTGATGGGCTTATTGATGGAAGGGAATTATGATCATGTCATATTGTTTATCTTTATGGAGATTGTCAAAAAGAAAGCTTAAGAATAAATAAATAAAATGAAATCAAGGGGGGAAATACTAAAATTGAATAGAAACAGAAGCAAATAAATGCACCTCTATACCAAACTGAAAGCATGGCCACACAGAAGGAAACGATCTGAGGAACCTTGGATCACAGTAAATCTTCACGTCATCATGGGTTACATGCAGCAGTTACCTGCTCACAGAACACCCGACTGGGAGCGGTTCATGGAAGGAAAGTGTTTATTTCAGCTAACAGCTACAAGGGAAAGTCCCATCTTGGCGGGAAAAGCATGGCAGAGTGGACAGCTGGGGCTCACATCTCAAGGCAGCAGGAAAGTAGAGAAAGAAAGAGAGAGCGGCCTAGCTCTCTGGGCTGGATTATAAAACACAAGACCCATCCCAAGTGACACACATCCTCCAGCAAGTCTCCACCAGCTGGGGTTCAAGCACGAGGCTTAACCACAAACACATGGGGCCGTGGGGGACATTTCACATTCAAACCACCACACTGAAGAATGAAGAAACGCAAATGAGTCATTTAGCTGTACTTTGTAAATTGATGGTTAGTAATGTTATTGGTGTAGCAATTCCAAAAGAACCTTGCTGTGTTTAAGATCAATTGGAATACTATTTTGACTGTACTACAAATGGACTACTTAATGTGAGAGAAAGGCAACGTGGACAGGGAGTAGAGAGAGGGAAGAGAGCTGAGCATTAGTCTTGGAGGCGTCAGGGTAAACCCCATTTCTCAGCTCTGAAAAACGACAGGGCTGAAAAGCAATGACTTCATCTGCCTCGAATACTCCCAGCATCCATGTCATTGTTTTTAATGTCCTCACCCCCTTGGGCAGCAAGGACATCTAACGAGTGAGTCCAAGGCTGAGTGGGAAGATCCAAAATGAGTCCATGTCCAGAACAGCCTTCCAGTCCTGGAAGGAAGTACTTAAAGACGACATGGAGGTGGGGTCCCTGAGCCTCAGAGTGGAAGATGAGGATGTTTCTGGACAGGTGGGCATGGTGTCCTTCCCTTGGCCCCAGTGAACACACAGGCTGGGAAGGCTTGGGCCCTGGCAGCTTCCTCTGTACCTGCAGGTTCACAGCCTGTGGGGAGGGGATCTTGGGAAGGACATCTGTGGTGGTTTGAGTCAGGAGTCCCTCATACACTTGGGTGTTCTGAATGCTAGGTTCCAACTGATGGAGATTTGGGAATTAAAGCCTCCTGGAGGCAGTGAATTGCTGGGGGCGGGCTTGTGGGTGTTACAGCCAGTGTCCCCTTGCCAGTGTTTGGCACACTCTCCAGTTACTGTTGTCCACATTATGTTGGCCAGGGGGTGATGTCCACCCTCTGCTCATGTCATCGTTTTCCCCTGCCATCATGGAGCTTCCCCTCGAGCCTGTAAGCCAAAATAAACCTTTTTTTTTTTTCCCCCAAAAGCTGCTCTTGGTAGGGTGACTTCTGCCAGCAATGCAAACCCGAGGGAGCCTGTTTCAAGAAAATACTGCAGAAGAGTGAAAGGAATGCAGGAATGCATTCAACATCCTCATCGGGCCTCCACACGCATGCACTGGGCACACATATCTGCACACGCGCGCACGCACGCGCACACACACATGCACGCAAGAGTAAAGGCACAGAATATACTGCGCGGGCCGAAGCAGCTCAGGCGAACGAAGGCTTTCTTACCGCCATCATCTCCCTCGGTCACGAGACACGTGAACCTTCCTGCAAGAACTCACTCATATGTTCATAAGTTAGCCATAACCCTTTGCATGACTCTGTGTGTGTAGATGCATCCGAATGTGCACGCCCTCCTCCATCACTCCTGCATGTCTCCCTGATGGAGTCTCTCCTTGAATCCAGAGCTGTCCGTTTTTCCAGACTCGCTGGCCAGCAAGCCCCAGCGGTTTTCCTGTCTCACCTCCCACAGGACTGGTGTGGCGGGGGTGCGTGACACACCTGGCTATTTATGGGGAGCTGGGGGTTGAGCTCAGGCCCTTGTGCTTGCACAGCAAGTGCTCTTTCCTGCTGAGCCGTCTCCTGGGAGTAAAGTTCTGCTCCGTGAAACCGGTCACCTGCAGCCCAGGGACCAGGCAGGTACAGTAGGCCAGAAAGTGAGAAAGTCCTTCCTGACTGGGACCTGGGCTGCCAGAAAGTGGACCACCTTAGGAAGGTAGGACGGGCCATACCTTCACACGCAGGTCAGCTACTCGGCGTTTCTGAGCTGGGAAGAAACGGCATGTGGCGAAGGATCAGTAGAAGCCAGAGTCTGTGTTAAGTGCACCACCTGGATGGGTTTTATTGGACTGACGTCTATTGTTACAGGTGAGGAAACTCACATGGAGACGGTACGCGGCTTGTCTAGGGACACAGTAAGGGGAAGAGCTGAGTGTCAGCCAGGCTAAGTTCAAAACCCTCCCCACACAGGAACAGGCTGGGATGAAGCGACTTTGGGGATGAGCTGCCAGACCCTAGAGTCAGGCTACAGAAAAGACTGCCCATCACCTGGGGCTGGGGAAGAGCCCAGGTCATGGTCAGCACGCACTAGGTGAGGATGGTTGCACCTTGGCCAGTGAACAGTGGCGGCCCTCTCGTTAAGAGAAATGCTGTGTTTCCATCAAGCATTTCTAGCCGTGCTTATGTGCCAGGCCTAGTGGACTTCATGAATCAAACTTGGCTCAGGGAGACTGTCCTCGTAATGCATTCGGCAGACAGCCAAGAAAGCTCCCTTCACATGCTGGGAAAAGGAAAGGCCGGCTGGGTGTGTTTTCATCCCATGACTGGAGGTGTGTGGCACGGCTTTACCCGCTTGTCACTGAGGACAATCATGGATGCGAAGGTAAGAAAGCACGGCCCAGAGCCTAGGACCGCTCTTCGTAGCACACCATTCTCTGCTGCTGATTGTAGTCGTGTCAAACCCTTGTAACTCTTCCTACCACACTCAGAAATCACAGAGCATAGTGAGTAAGACGCAGTCCCAACCTGATGGACCCCATCACCATTTTCATTGTACAACTCATGGGGTAGGAGGGCTAATTTATGTAAACACTACGAACATTTTCACAAAGGGGTAAAATTATTCCTTTTTTTTTTTTTTTTTGAAGTTTTTCAAGGCAAGTTCTCAGCCCAGGTTGACCTGGAATTCACTCTGTAGTCTCAGAGTGGCCTCAAATTCATGGCGATCCTCCTATCTCTGCCTCCTCAGTGCTGGGATTAAAGGAGTACACCACCATGCCTGGCTTATTTCCCATTTGAAAATGTACTTCCTATAGAAAAACAGCATTTGGAGGAAAATTATGTAAAAATAATATGCAAGATCTACATGGAACCTTTGTGTGTACCTAACTAATAAAGTTTATATTTTCAACTTGTAGGCAAAAAATAATATACAGTATCATTGTGGATACCTAAGGGGTAAACAGTCACATTTTCAACTCATGGCCAAGCTAGCAGCTGCTAGGGGGTGATAAGAATGCAGCAAAGGGGCTGAGCTGGGAGCAGAAGAAAGCAGCTTTGGAGAGTACAGACCGAAGACAGGAGAGGAGAGGGAGAGGAGAGAAGGACAGAGAGGAGAGAAGAGGGAGACAGAGGAGAGGAGGGGAATGAGAGGCGAGGGGAGGAAAGTACTCCCTTTCTTTTGGCCCTCTGAATGTTCTGTGAATTTTAAAGAACCATGGGGGGAGTTCCAAAACACATATATCACTTGGCCTCCGTCAGCCTCACACAGACTAGTGTGCACGTGGCCAGCCCCTCACAGCAGTGACGGGTGTATTTCTAGGTCTCGTTACAAGGGACCACCCAGCTCCTGCCCTTACCCCACCCTGGAAAATGCTTGCTGAGCCCATTCCCAGGCCTGGTGAACTTCACGGTTTGAAAAGGAGACGACAGCTTTGCTGCAGAGGCCCTGGTGACCCAGTCCAGTGTCTCTGCTCTGCTTTTCTCCTCACCCAAACTTCCCACCAGAGATGAGGAAATCGGCTACCGCAAAACCCACAGCATACCAAGTCCGCAGCTACGCTGACTTCAGCCTTTGACAGGACACAGGCAGTCATGAAATAGCTCAGCATATGGCAACAAAGTCTCTTGAGAAAGGGAATTTTTAACCATTTGTAGAAAAACATAATTCAGACTAGAGGCGGGGCATGCTCACAAAAGCTGTGACTCATGGACCTTGAGTCCAGTGAGCCACTGCCCAGGGCAGAACTCCAGGGCACACACCACAGCACATTTCACAGGGAAGGTGACTGGTGAAGTGAGGGGAAGACAGGCATCAGACTCCAGAAAATGCAAGCAGCCATATTGTCAACATAATTTACTACAGGTCTCTGAAGTGTATATAAAAGTCTTAGTGCAACATCTTACAAATAGTTTTTCCTTTAAAAAACGAAACAAATCAATAGCTCTCTACATCATGCATGGGTAGTTTTCTTACCCTGTCTCTTTGCTTCAAAAATGAACGCAGAGAAACCATTGTTTGAAAAGAATATGAAAAGTTGCTACAGAAACACCCTGGTGAAAGAGGGCGTGATCATGTCCGCGTCAGGGAGCGCCCGGCACAGTGTAGGTTCTCATAAATGCAACACTGTCGAGTACTAAGCCATGAGTATCCAGCAGTTTTCCGCTCTGAGCAACAATGTGCAATGAGGTCTCGCAACCACTGGAGGGCACCATCACCACTCATCTGACACCACATTTCCATAGAAATGGCCACAGAAAGGTCCTGGGGTTTTTCATAGAAAGCTCAAAAAGCTCAACCTTTGATGGTATTCCCAGTCCGGCAGAAAATACACACAAAAAGCAACTGTTAAAATACTGGCTTCGGTTTCTTTCGTCCTTTCAAACATTCTGCAATTGCTCCACACGTGTATGTGCAACACCTACTCTTTACTGCTAGGAACCAATTCAAACTGACGTCTTAATCCCGGCAGCCCTCTGGCATCTTTCTATTCAGACAGGAACAGTCAGTCTCTTGTTGACTCAGCCTAAAGATTTGGAGTCAGCACTTTCCCACTGAATGCCCACACCCCTGAAATGAAGAAATGGAGCAAAAGGCATTCTTTCTTCATGACTGGGTCAGTCGGTACCTCTTCCATGTTGGTGCAGCTTAAGTGAGAATCAGCAGGGCAGGCACCAGAAGGATAAGGTGATGGTGCCCACCTGCCATCTCAGAGAACTGGAGTGTGGGGAGGGAGAGGCGGGTCTCTGTGAGCCTGGCAGTAGAGCACAGCACCACTGAGCAGCCCATGCGCCCTGCAGACCTCTTGAAAAGATCTGCACCCACGGGGCCTGGAGGGCGGGGAGGGGGGTTGTCCACAGCCTCCCTTAGAATGTTTATTCTCAGGGCCTGTTTCCAAAGGAATTTCTCATTAGATTGCCTTACAAGATTCCTAGTGGCTTTTTCCAAATGGGGTCCATCTTGAGATTCAGGAAGCGAGTTCCAAAAAGGACGATGGCACATTTGGCCAGTGAAGTGTGGGGAAGCGGGGCACAAAGGCTTTCTCGCAGAGCGAGCAAAGGTAACGGTCAGCAATGACGTCACTGCAGCAGCTAGGACCTGGCCAATGGAGCGGACACACTAAAAAATATCCAAATAGCCTAAAATGACAAAAAAGATCCAAGAAAGAGAAGGGGAACCCTACTCAATATATGTGCTGCACCCCAAGACCAGGCCCTGCCTGGCCCTCACCAGAATGACAAGGAGGAAGATGCCATGAGGTGTGGGCAGAGGTCAGTACCAATAAGGAAGACCTCAGTACTCAGGAAGGCTCACTGGAAGGAGATGCAAAACCTAGTTTATACGCCCCAGGGAGGCAGATGTTCCTCCAGACGCTGCGGTGTCAGGATTTAGGATTCACTCCCACACTGAGCCAAGCTCAGCAAGGTGACCCAGTGCCTCTACTGGGCAGGCAGAGTGACCACTGTGCTCGGCTCAGGGCACCTCTTCAGACTCACCGCGAATTCACCTTGTGAATTTGGCAAAGCACCCCCACAGAGAAGCCACCGGCCCCAAGCCTCCGAGACCGCTCCTGGCAACACCCAGCCTTCCTCGCCTTATTCTCTGCTCACTGGCTCGATCAATCAGGGCTGGGAGCTGCTGACGGCAACTGTGCGCTGCCTGGAGCTTCTGACCCACCCTCCAAGGTAGTTTCCTCATTTTCTGGCAAGGACAGAATAAAGCCTTTTTTTGCCTCCCTGACAGGCTGGCTGAGCACCATCTACTCCTAATGGGGTTATGCAGGATTCTGCTTGCACATATGCAGTTCTTTGAAGCAGAATTCAATGCTTTCATCTTGACTACAAAGTCATTCCAACAACTCCAGCTGAGGGAAAAGATAAGATACAAATTGGGCCCACGCTACACACATTTTTCCAAGTCTTGTTAAGAAAGTAAAAAAAAAAAAAAAAAAAAATGTTTGGGTATATTTTGATCTGCGGGTGGCATTTTGAAATGTGCAAAAACAAAATGTCTTGGAAGAGATTCCTTGTTACTATAAAGTCATTCTTCCTCTTGCCATCAGTTGTATATAAGAGAAACTCGTCCACAACATTACTGGATCTGGAAGGGGTAAAACAAAGGGACCTTAAAAGAGTACGTCACAAAGAATGAGAACCCTCGTCACATGGATCTGAGAATACTAGGTATCGGTGACTAGATGTGGCACCTGAGGCTACTCGCTACATTACCAGAATCAAAAGCTAGAAACCTAGGACGGATCACATTTGGGCGAATAGCTAACCAACCAAGACTGCCCCCTGGAGGCAGTCCATCTCTGTGACCGACTGGAGCTTCCAACACTTCCAGGTCTGACAGATGCTGCGATGCAGGTTCAGGGGCTGTCGTCACAGAGCAGGAGGCAGGGAGGGAGGGCCGCAGCTCCTCCAGGGCCGACGTCCACTGGGGTGCCGTCCTCCTTAATCGATGGCACCCGGGTGGATGCTGAGTACAGGGGGCTCCAGGCAAGTAGGGGAATAGTTGAGGTGCGGTTCTTTGATCCACAGCAGGGGCACCCCATTCTTGCCGTCAGAGTTCTTGCTGGAGTTCCGGCTTTTGAAGCGCACAAGCAGGATGGTGATGACAAGAATGCCGAAGATGGGGAAAGGGTAGAAGACGACGAAGTAGAAGAGCGCGTCGTTGGAGCAGATGAGTGACTGCAGGGTGGAGCCTGGCACGGGGCAAGGGGACAAGACGGAAGAGACCGTGAGCATGGACTGCACATGGGAGTTCCTAAAGACCTCACCTGCCCTGACAAGAGCTCCCTGCCTTTTCTAGTACCAGAAACTGGGCAGGTGATCCTTGGACTCTTCTCCTACCACCACCTCTTCCCATTCACAATTATAAGCTCAAACAATGCAATGCTTCCATTTCCACTGAGATCCATTATTTCTGCTTGAGAATGATACTGTAAAATGAAGCATTCGAGCCGGGCGTGGTGGCGCACGCCTTTAATCCCAGCACTCAGGAGGCAGAGGTAGGAGGATCGCTGAGAGTTCGAGGCCACCCTGAGACTACAGAGTGAATTCCAGGTCAGCCTGAGCTAGAGTGAGACCCTACCTCGAAAAACCAAAAAAAAAAAAATGAAGCATTCATTGCTTGTGAACTCAACTGTGTCCAGCTCAGCCTTCTGTGTGGTTTATTTTACACATCCCTCCACACTTAGTTCCACTACAAACTTCCTGTTTGGGGAACCTAACATGCTCCCTTCCTGCCAGCTTCAGAGAACAGTGGTACCAGAAATGACACGTGCTTCACATGATCATTTCAGATGCCATTATGGGCCACTGGCAGAGCCCAGTGTCTATGGGAGGGCACAGCACAGATGCAGCCATAGAGGAGCGTGAAGCCAGGTGCCCGGACATCAGTCAGGCTGCTCAACAGCTCATCAGACCTCAGCCCGGCCTGCCCTGGCCTCTGGTGAGCCCCATGCTCCACAGAGCTTAATAATCATAGGTGTCCACAGACAGTGTGTGACCTCCACACCTTCTCTTTTACACTGGTTGCTGGGTTATGCAGTGGACCACAGCCCATGCTCAATGTAGACATTTTGTCTTTTTCCTTCCATTGTACAGCTAATGATCAGTATTATTAAAAAAAGTTAACACACCTTATACTTACTGGATTTCCACATACATTAAATTACTGATGGTCAACCACTTTCAACCTACAAAATCTCAATCTCATTTAATGCCATGTTAAGAGGAGGTGATTCAGGCTGAGAGAGAGCTGAGTTACTCACAACCCCCAAGCAAAATGTGATAAAACATTTTGACTGAAAAGATGAAATTCTAGCAATGTGTTTTAAATTTCTGGATTCTAGTCTAACGTTATTGAATCAAACACCATTTTCAGTCTGATACATTTTACATTTTGACAAAAAAGTCCAATCAAAAGAGTGCTTTGTTAGAACAAATTACCCAAGCCAACAAATGCGTCTTCCCGTCTCTGTTCGTGGTGAACATCCCTCTACACAAAGAAACTGTGCTGAAGTATGGGCCGCTCCGCTGCGAGGACCGTGGCTTTCCCGGGGCACCACAACCTTTCTAGGCCGGTCTCTGCTGGCAGCCAAGCAAAATCCACCTAAACCCCCAAGGCAGCCTCCATACTACAAATGATGCAGAAATGTTGGGGAGAATGACTGACAGTGAGGGGCCACGCTGTACTTCTCCCCTCTCCCAGTCTGGAACACTTGATAATTCACTGAAGAGAGACTGGGTTTGATATTCTAAGACGTAACAAAAGAACCCCAAATGATTATACTCACACAATGAAATCTTACAAGATACTTGAGAAATGAAATGAAATCTTACTAAATAGATTCTGGTGGAGCACTGAGTTTATTATAAAAATTATTATCATGTTATCACTTTAACAGGAACCTCTATTTTCACATGGCCAATCAAAGGTCAAGTACTTGGATCAGTATACCAAATTCTACAGCATCTCAAATCCTACTCATGAATGCCCACGACAGGCAGGAAGTCTGACGAGTAGCAGTAATCAAGCTCTGGGTTTATTTCAACACAGCTGGAATGCCTTTCCTCTGTAACTGGGAAAACTTACTTGTGTCCAGAACCCGGATGACGATGGGGGCAGACTCCTCCTCAGTGAGCCGGTACCATTCCTTCTGAGGGTTGGGCAGCCACTCCTCCACGCGGCAGGAATAGTTGCCTGTGTCTTGGGGGCTTGCCTGCAGCACGGTGAGCCGGTACAGCAGGGGCGAGAGCCTCTGGAAGCGCAGCCTGCCCTCCCAGGGGCTGCCCTCTGGGCCAAAGACAGCGTCTGGGCCTACGCTCAGCAGCACCACTCGCTCGGCTGGGTCCTCACTGTCCTCCTCCTCCTCCTCTTCCTCCTCTTCCTGTTCTTCCTGTTCTTCACTGCCAACGCTGCCCCTTTTCCCAACACCATTAGTCCTGAGGGAATACCAGGCCACAGCAAAGCGGGAGTCCTGGCTTGAGCGAGACACGATGCTACAGTCCAACTGGAAAGCTGCTTTCTCAGACACTGTGGCGTTGGGGACCACTGTGTCCACCTGGAGGGCGGCATCTGCGGAAGGACAAGGGAAAAAGGAGAAAAGGCTGATTTGCTCAAAACTAAATGTCACTGCTGATGATATTAACCACACTAATGCCATGCACTGGAATTCTGTACAGCTGCTAGAAACACACGGAGGCAGTGAGCACCACGTGCAGAGATGTGGAGATACAAGAACAAGTGCACACCAAACACCGCATTCTACATGCTGATGTCTGCAGAGAAAAGTATTTTATTGTGACAGCCACAGATCTATTTATACATATTTCAAAGATCTGTGGAAGAATTTCTCAGAAGTGGGTCTGTAGAGAACCCAGGGAGGAAGACACACTTTCACTTCAATGTTTGAAGTGTTCCCCTCAAAATCCATGTCCACTCACTCAGAGCCTCAGAAGGTGACCTCATTTGGAGACAGTCTTTGCAGATGTACTTGGCTAAAGCAAGGTCCGACTGGATTAGGGTGGGTACTCAATCTACTGAATTGTGTCTCATCAAATTCACATGTCAAAGCCCTAATCCCCCATGTGACTGAATCTGGAGGTGAGTCGTTTAGGAGGTCACTGGGGTTAAATGAGGTCATAAACGGGCCTGAGCTCATACTACTGGTGGCCTTGTAAGATGCAGATCTCTCTAGGAACTCGCACACAGGCCCAGGGAGCCTACAAGGAGGATGCAGCCATCTTAACGCTTAGAGGTCTCACCAGAACCCCTCTGGGCCGGAACCCTGGCCTCAGAACATGGGAATCTACACCAATAAGAATTCCTGCTGTTAAGCACTCTGTGTACTTTTGTTATGGTAACCAAGCAGATTAAGATATAACTGGTGTCCCTGTAAGAACAGGAGAGGACACACAGAGAGCAGAAAGCCAGCAGGAAAGGAGAGACAGCTTGCAGCGACACAACTCTGTGCCGAGGGGCGTCTGGGCCACCACAGCCAAGAGCAAAAGAGGGAGGTTCTTCCCTAGAACCTGCAGGGTGTTTGGCAGTGGTGACAGCGATGGCACGCTTACTCCAGACTGCTGATTTCTAGAACTGAGAGGGAAGAAGTTCTTGTATGCTATCGAACTTGTGATAATTTGCTATAGCAACAGTACAAGATTAATATATCCATCCGAGAACTCTGGGATTGGAACTGTGTGCACAGTTCATTGCCTAAACCACAGTAAAGCCAAGGGGGTGAACATCCTGCTCAAAGCATGAAGGCGAAGGGCCAACTGCCCTGACCGGCCCCTCGGAGCAATGACTGCCCAGGAAGATACATGCGGACAAAGCTCTCCCAGCGTGGGCAGGAAACACAGAGCAACGGCAGAGTGGTGACCCAGGCAGGTAAGTCACCGCTCACAGATACCACCAGACAGGCTCTCATCTGGAAGTTTAAATGTTTTCCTTTTATCTCTGGCTCAATGTGATAGATGCTAAAGAAGAAACTCGCTGCTTACAAAGTGTGTGTGACAGACAATAGGGGCCGGGCACTGTGGCACCCACTTTTAATTCCAGCACTCGGGAGGCAGAGGTAGGAGGATCGCTGTGAGTCTGAGGCCACCCTGAGACTACATAGTAAATTCCAGGTCAGCCTGGGCTAGAGTGAGACCCTGCCTTAAAAAGCCAAAAAGCCAAAAAAAAACCCCACCAGTTATTTATTTTTTTAAAATATTTTATTTATTTGGCAGAAAGAGAGAGAGAGAGGGAGAGGGAGGGAAAGGAAGGAAGGGAGGGAGGGAGGGAGAGAGAGAGACAGAGAGAGAGAGAGAGAGAAAGAATGGGCATGCCAGGGCCTCCAGCCAATGTAAACAAACTCCAGACGCATGTGCACCCCTTGTGCATCTGGCTAATGTGGGTCCTGGGGAATCAAACCTGGGTTCTTTGGCTTTGCAGGCAAATGCCTTAATGGCTAAGCCATCCCTCCAGCCCAAAAAAATGTTTATGAAAGACAATAAACGTAACATCCACAGTGAGCTTACCAAGTCGGATTCTACTGGATGGAGACTGAAACTAGTACTTTCCAACTTGTCTTAGGCTTTCAACAAAATGTTCAATGCTGCTTTCAGGTAAACCTAAAGCTGGGATTCCTAAGCTTCTGTGGGGCCCTGCAGAGCCCCTCCACCTTCCCAGCCCACCCAGAATCTCATGTATGCTCCAGGCATAGGGAGGTTTAGTAAGTGCCAATTGGCAAGCTGACAGCATGGGCTGAGGTCTCACAAGGAGAACGGGACCAGTATGAATATTTCCACAGGTAAACCAAACTCACACAACTGGCCACCTGCCCTTACGGACAGCACAGCTGCCAGGTGACCAAGGCCTCTAGAGAGCCGTTCTCTCGACCAGGGCTGTCCTGTAGCACTTCTCTCTCAGGATCCAACACAGCATCCCACAGTGCCTGTGACTGCTGTGTCCAAGGAGGCCAGAAGATGCTGTCAGAGGTACCTGAGTACCTCAGGTCCCCTTGGCTACCTCTTCTTCCTTTGCTTTCTGGTCTACCAGCTTCCAGGGTTCCAGGCCTTCCCAAAGCCTTGAGCACTTTAGTGGCTCCATACAAGGTCCCTAAATGGAGTCAATGTCCACCTTCCCACACTCTCCTTCCATGAACAGGCTGTCTCCTCTCCATACTTCAACTGTCTACTTGTTTCTTCATTTTTCCCACTGTCCCTTGGTCTAAACAGACAGAATCTCACTGTTCTGCTTTTTCTTTTACCCACTCTGTTAGGTCAGGAAAATGCAAAATGGAGTCACTGAGGACGGGGGGGGGGGGGGGGGGGGACACCAGATACCAGGGAGTGGGTTATCTACATTCCTCAAGGAACCACCCAGCCTAACAATGCCCCAGGTCTAGGTGTCCTGCTCCTAATCGCTCAGAACACAGGGTTACTGTTCTGGTGTCACACCCTGGCTATCTTAGACCTCCCCTAAAGACACCTTTCTTTTACTTCCCCCTTCCTCACCTTCCCCCAACTGAAGAGCTCTATAAAGCCCACTCTCTGTAACCCCAAGTTGACTGCTCTGCTCTTGAGAGTCAGTCCTGGCAGCTCGTGTTTTTCTCAGAATAAAACTTCCATCTTTGCCGCAGAGTGGTCTCCGTGGTCTTGGTCACTCCTGAACCTTACATGTGGTGCCCTGACTTGGATAGGAAGGCTTCTGATTGCCCTCTTAGGTGGCCAGACCTCCTTTTCCCTGACCCGACCACCAGGCTGCCATTCAACCCTCTGAAGGCCTCGGACGATCTCTGCCTGATACAGGCTCTCACACCCACCACCATTCGGCCTCGCTGTTCTTCCCATCTCCTCCCTCCTCCTCTGTGAATGTCCCTCTTGGGTTGCCTGCTCTCAGGGTTCACCCCTCCTTGTGGAAGCCATGATGGCATGCCAGGCTACACCCCTCGGCCACTAGGTCCCAACCCCAGGTTTCCAGAAAGACGCACTCTCAACACCTGGGGCCTCTCGCTCTCTGATCTACTGTACCCCAACGGACACCTTTTGGTTCAGTTGCACCTTATCAGGACACCCCCTCTCCCTTCCTCCTGAGCTCTCATCTTCCACTGTCAACCACTTTCATCTTTTACAGACAGCAGCTTTCGCCATCGGGAGCACAGGTGCCCTCCTTGCCCACTAACAGGCTAAAGAGCCGATAGTTGCGACCTGTACAGCCTCTGCCCACGTGGGAGGGTCAGGCCCCATTCACCCTATCGGGCCAGGGGGTCATACTGGTGTCCTGTGTAAACCCAGCTTAAGCTCTGGTTTCTCCCCCTCACCTTTGTCTTGCTCTTTCTGCCTCCTCTCACTAGCCTTTTCATTATACTATCACACCTCCATGGGGAATTATACCTCCAAACCAATTTCTACTATACCCCCCCCCCCCCCGCCTGTCTCCTTGAGAACTTAAAACCTCTATGACTCTTGGACAACATCAAACCTCATCATCTAATCTTTCTCTGCAACTCTGCCTGGCCGCAATATACGCTGGGTCCAAATGGCCTGAGAATGGTACTTTTGATTTCTAAATTCTTACTGGTTTAGAAAACTTTTGCCAATGTACAGGCAAATGGTTCAATGCATGGCCTTCTCTCTGCCCTACCTGCTTTTCTTACCAGGTCCTTCTAGCCCCTCCCCCACACTCGTCCTCACCCTGTGCTTTTGACCCTGACGCCATAGAGGACCTCGCCCCAACAGCTCCTCCGGCATCCTCAGCCTCTCCTGACACCCTGCCTGGTAACAAGGTTTGCTTTTAGTCTCCAGAGTTGTAAATAGAAAAATGGAAATGCATAACTTCTGAATGAATGAATGAATGAATGAATGAATGTGTGAAGGGGAAGTGGTTGTCTAGAGTCTACATGAAAAGTGCACTTGAAGTGAATGTGTGTGTGTGTGATTATGTATGTGGCTCACAGCCCTAAGGCTGCAGAATGATTTCTGTTCTGAGCAGTGCCACTTCATTGTGGGGATGTTTTCCACCAAGCCCACTATACTAGACAGCATAGCCAATGTTTACTGTTGAGTGTCCCCAGAAGAAACACTAAAAGTAATTAAGATCATAGACAAAAAAAAAAAAAAAAAAATGCAAGATTCTCCTACTCTTAAAGAATTGTAAAATGGCAGGATCGAGAAGCTGCCTTATAGCCCTGAGGGAAGATCAAAACTCTCCCTGAAATTTAGAAAAAAAAAGGTCCTTTCTTAGTTTCCCTGCCGTGCAGAGCCAGGGATCTGCAAGCACAGGGAATCTCAGGATCCTGGCCCCAGAATGATGATGAATGAATGCCAAGTCACTATGGGGACTTCTTATAAGAAATTTATAACTGTTTTACATTTACTTTATCTTTCTATGCTTCTACAGAACTACTAACAGATAGCAGCCTCAAGATTTATGTTTAAGTTTAAAAATACTTGATACTAAATTTGTAAAAAAAAATTATAAAATTTCTACTGTTTAAATCCGCTTTCATATTTGTAAAAATGTGTTTCAGGAAAGTTCTAAGAAACAAAGTTCCAAAATCTATATGTTTGTTCTGGGTAAGTAGCATAAGTCGAATCTGATCTACTCTCTTTAAAAAAGTCATTTCAAAAGGCCTTTTGAGGGAAAAAATGGTCATATTAAAAGTGTTATGGTAAGAACAATACAAGTTTTTGTTGGTAGTTATATTGATACTTAAAACATGGAAATACAAACAATGTCAATATAGTTTATCAAAGCTTTATGCAACAATCATAAATACTTCTCTAGTTATATATAATTAAGTCACTTAGTTAATTGTCTCACTTCTGGTATCTTAAGTTTATTGCTTATAGAGATATTAATACTTAAAACATGTTTCCTGCCCTAAAATTAATCTTAAATTGCTGTTCTACTTCCAGTTTGGGGGGTAATGGTACTTATATTGGTATGCAGACTAACCAAAGTTGTTTTCAAACACAGATGCTAAGTTTTTATCCTGTCTTGACTTCTTCCTGGCATACAATTTCTAGATTAAATCAACTGCCTTAAAGTCATGATAAAATAATTTATAAAAATATTGTTTTCAGGGCTACTAAAATTTTCTGCCTATATTTGTAACTGACAGATACTTAAAAAAATAAAATGTATGTGCTTTCTATGTCCTAGATAGAGCTTACACTGTCACCTGACAACTAAACTTAAATATTAATCAGAATGATTTTTTTTTTTTTTTTTGGTGTTTTGAGGTAGGGTCTCACTCAAGCTCAGGCTGACCTGGAATTCACTATGGAGTCTCAGGGTGGCCTTGAACTCACGGCGATCCTCCTACCTCTGCCTCCCAAGTGCTGGGATTAAAGGCGTGCGCCACCACACCCATCTTTGGTTATCCTTTTAACTCCAGTGTTTCCAATTGATTTTGGCTTCTACATATGGTTATTACTCAGAGAGACTATGTATCTTATTAGCAAAGCAGATCTGGTTAGAGAATGACACTTTAAAATCATTCTGATTAAAGCCGGGCGTGGTGGCGCACGCCTTTAATCCCAGCACTTGGGAGGCAGAGGTAGGAGGATCGCTGTGAGTTCAAGGCCACCCTGAGACACCACAGCGAATTCCAGGTCAGCCTGGGCTAGTGTGAGACCCTACCTCGAAAAAAAAAAAAAAAAAAAAAAAAAAAGGATAACCAATAAATATTTTGGCTCCTGCTCCCGGGTCAGAAGGCCACAGGAGATGATGGGACAGTACTGACTTCCAGCTTCTGGTAAGTTACCTATCTTCTTGATCAGAGAGGATGTGGAAACCCAGAAATGAGTTCCAAGTCAGTGTATCTGCAACAGGAGAGTCACACTGAAAGAAAATCAGTCTTCCAGGCTTCCCCAAAAGAGGGAGGGCCACCTGGTCAGCACGGCCTTGATTTATTCTAGCAGATGAGAGTCACAGAACTCCTCACAGGTCCCTGAAAGTCTCTCCTACACAGCCCTTATTGACCTCCAAAATGTACAGTTAATTCTGGCAGCTTACACAGTCTTAATCACCCAATGAGAAAAATATAACTACAAAATGTAACTACAATGTAAACAATGATTTGGACTAATAGGCTCCCCTGTCTAATGCTGACTTACAATACTAAATATTGCTCTAATATTATACTCTAATATTAATATATACTCTAACATTACTCTATATTACTCTAATATTATACTCTAATATTAATATATACTCTAATATTAACTCATGCCTTCTGCCTCTGCCTATCCCAGATTAGCTTCACCTGTCCTGACCCCAGCTCCTCCCACTTGCCTTAGCCAGAATCAGAGCTATTCCTCGGACCCCCTCTTTCCTTAGCCCTTATCCTATTTCATCCAGGGATAAGTACATTCCCACCCCAACGGACACTAAAACTTAAACTCTCTTGTGTTCCTACTCTTCCCCTGATCCCCAAATGGCCCTCTGCCTCCTCTCTTTTGCCCCAAGCCCTCTATCTCTCACCTCTGAATGCTCGTCCTCCCTTTACACCTGGCATTTTGACAAGAATAACAAGCTCCTTTATTCTCCCTTCTGTCTTTTCACGTGGTGCACAGAGCCCATCTCCCTCACCTTCTCTATAAGAGGTGTCTGCCAGCGACTACCCTGAAGCCAGCTCAATACAGGGACAGTATGAGAGAAGTCTCTGCTTCACTCAGGACCAAGTCATAACAACATGCTACACTGGCGCTATTGATCTCACCACTCTGCCACATCTAGCCACCATGAAACTGCCTCCTCATTACCTGCCCTGAAGAGAGACCCATTGACTGCATTATCTAGACTCACCAAGCATAAGAACTCATTGCCCTTAGGGTCAACATAAAAAAATTACTCTGCAACTCTTATCATTAATAAAAGGCTAGAATGTTAGGTCAGGACAAAATGGAGTCACTGAAGACAACCGGGGAGTGACAGATAGCAGGGAGTGAGTCATCCACATTCCTCAAGGAACCATCCAGCCATCATCCCTTCCTTGCCTAACAGTGCCCCAGGTCTAGGTGTCCTGCCCCCTTATCTCTCAGGATACCAGGTTACTGGTCTGGTGTCACACCCTGGCTATCTTAGATCTCCCCTAAAGAAACCTCTCTTTTACTTCCCCTTCCTCACCTTCCCCCAACTGAAGAGCTCTATAAAGCCCACTATCTGTAACCTGAAGTTGACTGCTCCACTCTTGAGAGTCAGTCCTGGTAGCTCATGTTTTTCCTGAATAAAAACTTCTATCTTTGCCACAGAGTGGTCTCTGTGGTCTTGGTCACTCCTGAACTTTCACTCAACATTCTCTGCTGAGCATTATTTGGTGTTGTCTTTGTTTTCTAAGGGTAAGACACAAGAGTGAATTCTACCCCACCTGTCTCTTCCACCTCAAGCGAGTTTGCTACTGGGCCGTTACTCTGACCTCTCTACCCCTGGGTCTGTGGATGATGTATGCACTTTTCTCTCCCAATTTTGGGGGCTGAACCCAACCATGTCTACTCACCTACAACCATTTCATGTACTTCATCCCCTCACTCTCAGAGTTTATGTTTGCAATCCTCTATCCATTCAACTCATACCTCCAAACAGAACCTGGAGAAACATCCACACAACGAGAGTGCTACGCAGTCAGGGAAAATGGTACTGAATTGCACTCAATGACACCAAACAACACTCAGCAATGAGTGCTGGGTGGGTTAAAAAAAAAAAAATCACAACAGTGAGATCCTGCTTCTGTTTAGACCAAGTGACAGTGGGAACATGAAGAAACATGTAGACAAAAAAAAAAAAAAAAGAATTATTAACACAGTGAGTCAAAGCAGGGCTGATTTCCCCTTCAGTATAAGAAACTCAGGGAATGAAACAATATGCCCCTTCCTATAGGAAAGACCGTGTTCACCTCCCTGAAGCATGTTCCATGACGTATGGGGCACAGCGCCACTGTGAAGCCCCTGTGTGTTACCACAGCCAAAAGTGGCTCATCCCAGACATGAGACGGGGACGAGAAGGTCAACAGTGTAGACATCCAGATGCTCAGAAAAGAGACAAAGCGTCCTTACCACCAGAGGCGTCACATTCGTTCTCCTCTAACACAGATCAATGAAGTTGTGATTGTTGTAAACGCCACAGGGACTCTGCACATCTTAGCTTTAATTATGTGTCTAAATGTAACAACTATACTTAGTAATTACATGGACTTAGATATGTTAGAAACAGTAGTATAGAGGAGAAGCAAAGGTCACATGGAATAGTCATTAGCAGTAATAAAATTACTGAGGTGAGAGGGGCGGCTAGAAGTATCTGTTGCTTTCTATTTAAAGCATCGTCTCTTTTCCACTGAAAACTCACCAGCTTAACTCTTGAATTAAATGGCTACAGACTTTTGTCATATTAACCACTTGTCCAGATCTGAATGTATTCCTTAAAAAGAAAACAGTCGATGACCTATAATAATTATCTGGGTACCTTTATTCTAATTAAGCAATCAAATCTGTAGGTCAAACCAGATGTGCAATTTTTCATTCACAGGAAAAAAGTTGAGAATTTTGAATACAAATGCACAGTATGGGCTGGGAAGATGGCTCAACAGTTATATTTACAAAATATGCCAGCCTGGGGTTAAATTCCCTCTCCATGCAAAGTCACAAGCACCTTTGAATGCTGAGCCATCTCTCCAGCCTCCCATGTAAGGTCGATGAACAAAGTGGTATATGGTCTGGAGTTCATTTCCAGCAGCAAGAGGCCCTGGCATGCCCATATTCTCATTCTCTTTCATATTTTCTCTCTCGTAAATAAAATTTTAAAAAACACAAATGGGGCTGGAGAAATGGCTTGGCAGTTAAGGTGCTTGTCTACAAAGTTTAACGACCAGAGTTCCATTTCCCAGTACCCAGGCAAAGCCAGCAGCACAAAGTGGCCCATGCGTCTGGAGCTCTTTTGCAATGCTGGAGACCCTGGTGTGCCTATTCTCTCTCCCTCTCTCTCATTTGTGTCTCCTGTCTCTCTCTGCTTGCAAATAAATACATATTGTAAAAACACAGATAATATTAATGTCAATAACTAATAATAATGTAGTAATTCTATTCAGTACTGCAACTGTTAATCTACTGTTAACTTGACGGGATCTGGAATCCCCTAGGAGCCATGCCTCTGGATGTATCTGTGAAGGTGTTTCCAGAGAGTTAACTGAGGTGAGAAGGCCCATTGTGAACGTGGGCAGCACTGTCCCATGGGCTTGGGTAGCAGATGATCAAGTGGAGAGAGGAGACAGCAAGCTGAGCAACAGTAGCCATGTCTCTGCTCCCGACCGGATGCAAAGCGAGCAGCCGCCTCACACCCCTGCCACCTTCCCTGCCACGACGGACTCTGTTCCCTAAAGCTGTGAACATAACCCGCCCAGCCTCACACCCCTGCCACGATGGGCTCTGTTCCCTAAAGCTGTGAACTAACATAAACCCGTCCAGCTTCCGTATGTTGCTTCTTGCCAGGTATTGGACACAGTAACTAGAAAAGTCACTATTAAAAGCACCTAAAACAGGGTTCTAGAAGCAGAAACAACAGTGTGAGGAGGCTGGGGACATGAGCCTTACCTGGTCGCATGACTGTGACGACTGTCTGCCCGGCTGTGTCCTCGGCCCGTTTATACCACACGCCGCTGGGGCTGGGCAGCCACTCCTCCACACGGCAGCTGTAGGTCCCGCTGTCCTGCACTGCTACGTTCTGGATGAAGAGTCTGTACACGCCAGAGGAAGGACTCTCCATGTGCAGCCGTCCCTTCAAGTTGTTTTTGGCTGCCTGCTCACCGTAGTGGAAGGTAGCATCCCGGCTCAGCTGGGCCACGGTTTCCCGCTCCGGGTGGTTGGGCTTCCACACAAACCACTCCACCAGGAGCTGGGAGGCCGTGCTTGTCCGGTTCAGGACTACGCACTCCAGCTGTACCTGCACAGTCTCCAGAACAGACAGGTTCCCCTGCGCCTGGCTGAGCTTCAGGCGGCTGTCTGAACAGGGAGGAGAGAAATGAAATGACATGAACAAGCAGCTCCTGGAACCCTCCCCGAGGGCAGGTGAATGGCACCTCCAAGTACAGGAGCACACCTCAGACGCATTTCCCAGACGTGGTACCCTAAGTGTGCCAAGGCCCCGATCGCATGTGCAAAGTGCGTGGGATCCAGCGCACAGCAGCAACTGTCACTGGTGCAGGACTCTATGGGCTCAGATGGTGAGGAGAAGCCAGGCCCACGATTCGACATTCAAACGACAATGGCCCCAAACACATGAATGAATGATGGGGCAGCTAGGAAGGCGAAGGCTAAAACGAACCAGGGGCCCCTCTCAGAGCACCAGTAGCCAGCCCCTCCCCCCAGTGACACCAGGAGTCAACCCAGACATGCATGCATCACCAGCCCTTTTGAACTTTTAAATTTTGAGACAGGTTCTAAGTTGCCCAAGCTGACCTTGAGCTCACTCTACTGCCGCACGCCTGAGGCTTGCGATCCTTCTGCCTCAGCCTCCTGTGTAGTTAGGGTCATGGGCCTAGTGAGGAACTAACTTAAACATCATAGCTGGAATATGCAGCGATGCCAATATCAAAACTGTCAGGAGCCGGGCGTGGTGGCGCACGCCTTTAATCCCAGCACTCAGGAGGCAGAGGTAGGAGGATTGCCGTGAGTTCGAGGCCACCCTGAGACTCCATAGTGAATTCCAGGTCAGCCTGGGCTAGAGTGAGACCCTACCTCGAAAAATCGAAAAAAAAAAAAAAACTGTCGGGAAGAAAGCCTAGTTTACTGTGCTTAGGCACTGGTCCTTAGAATCACTTCCCTTTCAGGATAGAGAGAGGACTTTCTGATGTCAGGAAAGAGAAAATTGATGGTGATCTAAAATTCATGAACAAGATTTCCTTCCAGTGAGGTAGTGTCATTCACGATGGCATGTGCTATAGCATGCCTGTTACTTCACCAAGGGCCCTAGCAAGCCTTCCTGGACCAGCAGACTCTAACAGCTACAACACAGTAATGTAGACAGCCTGAGGAATAGCAGCCCTGAGGGACTTGTGAGGGGAGGGAGCACTGCCACTTTCACTCTTTAAGCACTTCAGTACGGTCTGAGTATTCCATAATGCTGAGAAGATTATTGTTGCAACTAAAAGGCCAAAAATGAAAATAAAAAACAGAACATATACTTTAAATAGTTTCACCAAAATATACATGAATGATGTCACCTCTGGCTATCCTTGGGTGGCAAGATTGTTAAGTTTTCCACTGTCACCCTTGCCACCCACCCCCTCCCTGCAAAGGCTTAGTAATGGGCTGGAGAGACAGATTGGACAGTAACCTGCTAACCTTGCAAGTACAAGAACCTGGGTTTGATCCCCAGAACCTACATGCTGAGCATGGTGGTGCAGGCTTGTATGTCGACCTGAATGTAGCATGTCCCCACAAACTGGTGTTTGAATGCTCAACCCCAGCCGGTAGGGCTGTGCACGGAGGTGGTGGAACCTGTAGGAGGTAGAGCCTTCCTGGAGGAAATGTGTCCCTGGGGGTGGGTCTTGAGGGTTTTTTTTTTTTTCTTGTTTTTTTGAGGTAGTCTCACTTTAGCCCAGGATGACCTGGAATTTACTACGTAGTCTCACGGTGTCTGCCTCCCAAGTGCTGGGATTAAAGGCGTGCACCACCCCACACCTCTTTGAGGTTTTTATAACTCTGCCCTGCAAGTTCTCTTCTTTCTCTCCCTCTCCCCTCCTGCCTGCCTTATCCCTGCTAATGTGATGACAGAACACTGGCTGTCTGCTCCTGCCTGCTTTCTCCCTGCTAATGTGATGACAGGACACTGGCTGTCTGCTCCTGCCTGCTTTCTCCCTGCTAATGTGATGACAGGACACCGGCTGTCTGCTCCTGCCTGCTTTCTCCCTGCTAATGTGATGACAGGACACCGGCTGGCTGCTCCTGCCTGCTTTCTCCCTGCTAATGTGATGACAGGACACTGGCTGGCTGCTCCTGCCTGCTTTCTCCCTGCTAATGTGATGACAGGACACCGGCTGTCTGCTCCTGCCTGCTTTCTCCCTGCTAATGTGATGACAGGACACCGGCTGTCTGCTCCTGCCAGGCTTTCCCACCACAATGGACTGTCCCTGGAAACTGTAAGCTGAAAATAAGTCCTTCCTTAAACTGCTTCTGTCCGGGAATTCTATCCCAGGAACAAAAAAAAATTAACTGATATGTCTTGTAATCCCGTCTTTGGGGAAGGGAAGACAGGAAGATGCCTGGGGCTTGCTGGCCAGCCAGTCTAGCATAATTGGTGAAGTCCTATCTCAAAAAAGGGTGGGCTGCATTCCTGAGGAATAACACTGAAGGTTGTCATCTGATCGCCACATGCATACTTATGCACACTTTTTTTTTTTTTTTTTTTTTTTTTTTTGGTTTTTCAAGGTAGGGTCTCACTCTAGCTCAGGCTGGCCTGGAATTCACTATGTAGTCTCAGGGTGGCCTTGAACTCATGGAAATCCTCCTACCTCTGTCTCCCGAGTGCTGGGATTAAAGGCGTGCACCACCATGCCTGGCTTTATGCACACATTTTTATTTGTACTTATTTATTTGAGACAGAGTATGAGCTTGCCATTCCAAACAACTCCAGATGCATGCCCCACTTTGTGCACTGGCTTTATGAGGATACTGGGGAATCAACCTACAGCAAGCAGGCCTTGGAAGCCAGCATCTTTAAATGCTGAGCTATCTCCCCAGCCCTACAAACACATTTTTTTTTTAAAGGCTTAATAATGTGTGATTTTTTTTCATCTGGAAAAAAATTAGGGTGTAGGATAAGGATCAGGATAAAAAGATGCAAACCACAAATCTTAACTGAAAAAGCAATTGCTGTTTGTGGTGCTTTGAATCAGATGTCCCTTATAAACTCATGTGTTCAGAAGGCTTTAACCTCAGCTGATGGCAACTTGGTGGAGCCTTGCTGGAGGAGGTGTGTAGCTGTGATAGTTGGCTCATTGTCCTGCTGCTGTTTTCCACCTGCTGTGGCAGAGGTGATGTCCAGCCTCTGCTCATGCCATGCTGTCCCCTGCCATTATAAAGTTTCTCCTTGAAAAGCTTTTAATAAATATTCCCTCCCATCAGCTGTCTTTATTTGGATGTTTAATACCACCAGTGAGAAGGTAACTTCAACACGGATCTAATCAGCGCTCTGCGACTTTCTATCCATAGTGCTAAAATGAACTGTAACAAAGATGTCACTAACTGATGTCAGCGATACTTACGTCCCTTTTGCACTATCCCATTTGTCCTTGTCACCCCCCCCCCCACTTCTCCACCTCTCTTCTCTCACACCACCATCATTTCCCTTTTCTTATTTGAAGTCAAGAGACTTTTCATGGGTCCAAAATTTTTCGGGGGCTTTCCCATCTGAGAGGAACACTGACTTCTATACTCAGAAGGAAATGACTAAACTCACTGTAGGTTCTGGGGACCGAGGTTACCAGGAGACTGCTAGTGCTGCCTCAGAGTGGAACTGAGGCTTGAAGGATGACTTAGCTTGTTCTCTAGACCCTACCTGTCTGGCTATATTTGGTATCTCAGGGAAGATGCTGTCCATGAAAGCAAAGGACACTCCTGTGTGTCCCATCAGAATCAGGACCATAACAAACCTAGGAAAGTGTCAACAAGACACCAGAATGACAGTCTGGGCACTGCAGCCACACCCAGGGTGCTCCGCTGCAGTCTCGTGTGGATCCCATAGAGTCTGCTGGCCCTGGAGTCATAGCAGGAACACATATACCCAGGATAGCCACACCCTCCACCCTTACCTGGCTGCTTCACAGTGACCTCTGTGCGCCCTGAAACCTCTTCTGCCAGCTTGTACCAAGCGTAGTTGGGGCTCAGAAGCCACTCCTCCACATGGCAGTAGTAGCTGCCGCTGTCAGTGACCTCGGCTCTCTGCACAGTGAGGCTGAATAGGCCCCCGGACATGTGCCTCTCAAACTGCAGGCGGCCCCTCAGGCCCTCCTCCTCAGCGTAGGTGCCGTACTCAAAGGTGGAGCTGTGGGTGGTTTTGAGGATGAGCTTGCCGTCAGCGTCCGAGGGCTTGTGGACGTACCAGAGCACTGCGAAGTGCGAGTTCTGGCTGGTCTGTGACTTGACGGAGCAGTTCAGCTGAATGGGCCTGCTTTCCACCAGGGTGAGGCTTCTCTTGGACTTGCTCACCTGAAGCTTTGTCACTGAGAAGGGAAGAGAGGCAGCTCAGAGCTGTCAGTCCTGAAATGAGGCCTGTCTCTAGTTCACGTCCAGGCTCGAAGCCTAGTCCCGTCCAGCACGGTCCCTAGGGAACTTACCATGAACAAGTTTCCTTCAAGATTGGGCTCTGTGTAAGGCTCCCCTTCATCGACCTCCTCCCCACCACATCTTGGCTCAGAGACACCACCCATCTCCTGCCTGCTCTCCTCACCAGTCCTGACCATGAGCCAAAACACCAAACTGCATATGTACTGTCCATAATTAAAAATGTAATGGTTCCCAAATACCTGTAGATTCTAAACAGAACATTCCTTTTGCCAGCACAAAGCCTCCTCAGAACCTGGCCCCTGCTCACCAGTCCTAACTCACCTCCAGGCACCTCCTACATCCTCATGCACCTTACTCTGAGCTCTGGCCATGGTCTCTGTGGTCCTCTTTGCCTGTGTTCTCTGCCACATCCCTGCCTGGACCTTCTCTCCCTCAACCTCTTATCTCCCTCTGCTCACTGTCCCATTGGACACTATGCCCTTCCTCACTTGGCAACCTCTTAGCTATTTTTTCTCTCATCTCTTCGATCCTAGAACCTGGTCACCTGAGACTAAGTGTTTCCAATAATCCAATATTGCTGAACACTCAATCAGCTCCTCCAGACTGCTTAAAGCTGGGAATTGCTAAAGAACATACTAGTCCTCAGCCCTCAGAGCTTGCTGCTGGTGGACCTTCTCATCGCTGCGCTTGAGATAATGGGCTTCAGAGAATGGAAAGTGGGGCTGGAGAGATGGCTTAGCAGTTAAAGTGCTTGCCACAAAGCCAAAGGACCCAGGTTCAATTCCCCAGGACCCACACAGGCCAGATGCACAAGGTGGTACTTGTGTCTGGAGTTAATTTGCAGTGGCTGGAGGCCCTGGTGCACCCATTCTCCGTTGCTACCTGCCTCTCTCTCAAATAAATAAAAATAAACTTAAGAAAGTGGAAAGTGGTGGAAGGCTCTCTCGGTGCTGGAACGTGCACGCGTGGGTGGGTGTATGAGAGCACAGTGGAGACACGTGGCAGCAGACAGTTGGAGGGGGGCAGCATGGGTCTTCCTGGGATGGGGAAGGCTGAAAGATGATGACAGCAATGGGACAGAGCGGAGCCAACTCCAGCCTCTGCTTCCTCTGGTCCAAAAGCAGCAGGGAGGGCCGACTCCCGTAACTGCCTTGTTGGCTAATGAAGACGGCGCTCACCTTCAAGATGGCAAGAGGCCAAGCTCTAATAAAACGTATCTAATGAAGGTACTTATTCTGCTGTTCCTGAACCCTCGCCTCCCCTGCTAAAGAGGAAGAGAAATAATTCTGAGCGTCTCATAGTACGCACCACTCCACACCCGCCCCATTCCTTGCTCTACGCTTTGGGTTTGGGCCACTTGCCAGCTGAGGGCAGCCTGGGGTGAAGGCCAGGCCCCGTGGGGGACAGGGCAGCTGGCGCTTCCTCCAGCTGGGGCGCTCGGCCAGTCTCCAGAGCTCGGCTTTCTTAAGGCCAGAGTCCAGCAGTAGGAGCAGAAATGGCATCCAGGCCCAGGACTGAGTTTGCCGGTTGTGACCTGGGGCTCCAAGCCAGCTGGCCGGCACACGTTCTTAGAGGCCATACAGAGACCGGCTGAGTCTCATGTGTCAAACTTCTGAAAACCATGCAGACAAATGTTATAAATGTGGGGGCTGGAGGCCCTGCCGTGCACCCATTCTCTCTGTCTGTCTCTCTTCTATCTTGCTTGCAAATAAATAAATGTTATGAATGTATGAGAAGGTGTGGCAATGTCCCACCCAGCACCACTGCTACAAAAGCGCCTCTGAGGATCCATTTCCTGCTGCTGCCCAGAGACCTTCTCTACAGGACCTCTGAACGCACACGGAGCACCCATCTGACAGCAGGGGCCCAGTCCCATCCCCTGCCTTCTCCCTTCCTCAAACACCAAGTGCTCTGGGGCTTACTGGAAAGCCAGGGCAGGGCTTCCATGAAGCTACTGGCTCTGGAAACTGCACTGGCATTAGCCTGTTGATCAACTTTTCCACGTGCATTTCTGTAACACTTGAAACAACCGGTTCCCTTTTCGTTCCTTTCCAACCCAACTCACCACATGTGCATGATATCTCTATCCAGGCAAATGACACCACCTGAATTATCTGCTTCTTGCCCCCACCTCAAAAAAACTGGGTTATTCAGTGTAGAATAGAAAGAGTTTTAGAATGTATTATTAATTGGGGCCAGATTATTTTTGCAACTGTTACTAAGGAAACCTCAATTGCTATAGTAACTGCATATGTTAAACTGGAATCCTATGACTCAACTTCAGTCCCTCAGTCTGAGAGCCAGAATCCAGGGAAGAGAAATATTTCAAAGCATTTCCTTTTTTTTTTTTTTTTTTTTTTTTGCCTTTCCATGTCAAAATATTGTGAAGCATTAAGGAGCTTAAAAGAGAAGCACTCTGCAACTTGGTACATGCCTGACAGGTGGGCAAGAGGTCAACTCTTATTATAAGCTCTGCATTTCCTCTGACACCTCAGGGGCAGCAAGGATATGTCCTGAAGCCTGGGGGACACTGAAGGCTCTACAGCTAATTAGAAAGTGCTCACGTGCCCACCCCAGCACTGCCTTGGCCAGTGTGTATCTGGGAGCCTCACCTCCCTCTGGGTAGAACCTGGATTCCTTAAGGACAGTGTTTTCATCTACAGACAAAGCAACAATAGAGTGCTGTGCAAATTCAATGCAAGTTTACAGAGTTTAGAACCAGGCCTGGTATATTAACACTCAGTGAGTTTTAACTATTCTCATTCCCTCTCTATTTCTGCGTCCAGTCCAGAGTTCAAAGGAGAACATTAGATGGGAAACTGACAAACATGAGGCAACTGCACTTTGAAAAGTGCTGCTGGGTTGGGGAGATGACTCTGCAGTGCTTGCCTTGTAAGCATAAGGACCCATGTTCAATACCCAGAACCCATGTAAAAATGCTAGGTATGGTGGTACTGCCTACAGTCTTAGTGCTAGGCAGGTCCCTGGGTCATACTAGAAGGTCAGTCTAGCCTCACTGGTGAACTCTAGGCCTTGTCTCAAGAAAGGTAGACTGTATGCCTGAGAAACAAGGCCTAATGTTGCCCTGCAGCCTCCACACATGTATACCCACACATAGGGAAACTCAAACCCAGGAAGCTCAGGGCTTGGCTGTGTCAGTGAACGCACTTGGGCAGTAAGTGCAGTGGTGAACGTGAAGATGATCAGGACTGAGGCTGGGTCAGGTCCCCACACTGAATCAGCAGGAGGGAGAACCCAGCAGGAAGAAGGGGAGGGATGCCCGGCCTGCAGGAGCACACAGGACTTCGGGTCAAAGCTTGGAGAGAGCGTTTGGTAGTCATACCAGGAGATCCTTTCATGCTACAAGCCACGACTGGGGAGTGTCTAGATGTGAGAAAGAAGAAAACAGAACTGAGCAGCAAAGAATGGCAGATGCTTCTCCAGCCAATCAATGTGCCCACCTATTCTCGTGCCAAATGCATTTATTTCTTCAGAAAGGACTCCCGAAGACTTGACTACAGGTATCTTACACTTTAAGTCCTCTTCAAAGGCTTTCTCTTTTTGCAAAAGAACTATGAACCATTCATTGCTAACCACATTAATAAGGCGTATAAAATGTGATTAATCTCTTAAAAGAAGGGCAATTAATTCGGGCTGTGATAAGAAAGGGAACCTCTGAAAAGCTGTGATTCCTGAGCCAGGCTCTGAGAGACATGTGAGCAGGCATTCACAAGGTGGGGAAGGGAAGTGAAAGGGCACCTGGGGTTGGCTGATGCCAGCTTCTCTGTGCACCAAGGGCATGGTGGATGAAGTAAGAAGAGCTGCAACTAGACCATGGGGGACCCATGCGTGTTCTCGAGCCTGCCCACTCCTGGCTTCCACAGAGAGATTCATGAGACTGCAGCACAGCTTTCACCTGGGAACTTGCTAGAACCTGCTGGACAGAAATTCAGCGGGCAAGAGAGCGCCCAGCAGCATGTGAGCCTGCCGTGACCCTGATGCACACTCAAGTTTGAGGAGCCACAGGTGTGGAGGCCAGGTGGCTGCTGGGCAGTTGGGGCACAGCAGTTTCTGGGTGGCAAAGCAAGCAGAAGGCAGAGGTGGCAGGGAGATTCCACTCTTTCTAAAACACCTGGCAAGAATGCCAGCGACACAGGAGGCTGGTAACTAGAGCAGGAGAAATGCTTCAAGTGGAGAGAAGCAAGTGAACCAAGAGATTGGGAGAGAATGAAAGGACCAGTGCTGGGGACACACACCCTCCATGCTCAGGGAAACGGGCAGAAATGTGCCCGTGGTCACAGTCACTGCCCTGAAGTGCCCATGTCCCTCACATCCATCAGATCCCTGCTCTCCTCCCTCTGCACAACCATGACCTACCAAACCCCTAAGAACCTCTTTCTCAGGTGGTAATAATCAGTGCACTCCACTCTCCCAGCCTGCAGCCTTAGCCCAGCCAGGGACATCTTCCTAAAGGACAGGCAGGCATAGTCACTCGCCAGCTTACCACCCGCTCTCAGCTCCTCGGGGCTGCAGCGCTGCTTGGGGCATCCAAGGCCCTGGCATCAGAAGATTCTATAGGCAGGTTTTTAGTATGTGAAAGTCCCTCATAGGCATACTAACAGTGCCACACTGAGTTGAAGTGGCAGGCAGATACTGAGTGGGTCAAAGTCAATAACAGATGGACAACATTCACAATAAAATTCTGTCTTGTGTCCAATATGATTTTCAAGTGACATTCACATGAGTAAAAATTCTGCTTTTAAGCCTAGAACCTGCTTTTACTATAAACATGGTCTTTTTTATTCATGATTTTAATCTAACCTGTCGGTCAGAAGACATGTGTCCTTTGTGTTCTTCAGATTTGCCAGGTCTTCAGAAAACTTCATGGTAGGGCTGTCACTCTAAGGCCAAGAGCAGCATTCGTAGTCTCTCTGTCACTCTGCAGCTAAGGGCAGGGATCACAGCCCCTCTGACCACTATTGTGTGTCCTGGTGTCACGGCTCTGAGCGCAGTGAAGTATATTATTTTACTTTGATATACTTAACATGCCTGTAATCCTAGCACTTGGGAGACAGGCAGTAAGATTGTGAGTTTGAGGCCAGCCTGGCTACATAGTGAGGAAATGTCTCAAAAATATGATGATGATAATAATAATGGTAATTATGATCCTTTATTCTGCACTACGTAACACAACTATGAGAAAACTTGTGTTTTCTAAAGATTAAGAAAGTTATATTGGCTGGGCGTGGTGGTGCATGCCTTAGATCCCAGCACTTGGGAGGCAGAGGTAGGAGAATTGCCATGAGTTCGAGGCCACCCTGAGACTACATAGTGAATTCCAGGTCAGCCTAAGCTAGAGTGAGACCCTACCTCGAAAAACCAAAAGCAAAAAAAAAAAAAAAAAAAAACAAGAAAGTTAATATTGACTATGAATTTCACTTCAGGATAGTAAAGGGAAGCTCACAAGTCATTATTAAAAAGGAGTACGTGATTTGCGTATGATCTAAAGTCCTACTTCCTCCGATTAGGGGTATTCTTATCTATTAAAATAACTTTTACATAATCCTTTCTTTCTGGGTGTTCAGCACTATTCCCAGCACCTGACAAGTCTTCCTGAATCCTGTAAAGTAAATACCCCAAGGTAACAAACATGCTTCCTAGATGGTGGCTCACCCTTCATGATCTTCTGGGCCCCTTCCCTGTGCTGGTCTTGCCATCACACCTGGAAGGTCTGATTACAGCTCTCTGTTGCAAGCCTGCACCTTTTTCTAACAGCCCATAAGGCAGGAACTGTGTGATCTACCCACTTCTGCAGTCTCAGCCCCCACCAGGGCAAATGATACCCAGTGGTTGCTTACACATGCTTACTGGGGTGCAGGAGGGGCGGAGCAAAGGAAAGGTAGCAGCATTTGGAGGTGAATCAATTCATTAAGAGAAACCTAGGCACAGCCCACCATGCCTGACCTGTCTACTGACAGCAGTGTTCAGACTGGCTGTCACCAGTAACAAGTGTACTTAGTGTCACCATGACAACGAGACTGGGGCACAGACAGAGGGCTGAGACTCATCTTCAGGCTCTTGTCCTCACATTCACTCTGTCTTGCACACAGGCATAGAGTCACACTGGATAGAAGTAGGACCCAGGCTGCCCTGGGAGAAAGCCAGGCCATTCTTCTGAGGGCTGGGACAGCCAGCCACTGTGACAAGGACAGCCAGTGTTCACATGCTCTGGACTCATGGAAGTCAAAAAGAAAGCCCTCAGCTAACCCAACCTGCTAGGTCAGCAATAAGAAAGAGAAGAAAACGGATTTGGCTACATCCAGAAGGCATTAAATATTCATCCTGACTACCATCAGTGTGGTCCCAGCAGAACGCACCCCTCTGACAAGCGGCTTTCCACCACCGGAGGCTGTCCTGCTGGAGGCTTGTTTATTGCTTTGTCAATTTTAATGTGCACTATTTAATAGCCAGACCAAGAGATGGCTATAAGCATTTGCAAAATGAGTGCTGGCATTTCCCTGAGTGCTCTGTAAATAGCTGTGTATAACTGGAGGGGGTTAAGTACTGACAATCAGAAGAAAGCAAGGTGGTGCTTCCCAATTAGAAGAGAAAAGGCACTGAGAATTAAGAATGGAGCATGCTGATTGGCTGAAAGTCTCTCCTAAACGCCCCTTGGGGTGTCAGTATGCGATCGATGGGACAAGACTAGCTATATCAAGCACAGGAGGGAGGGAGGTGCCCACACTCCATCCTGAAAGATTGTTCTGAGATGTACACACAAGGAGAAGTACACGTGCTGAATGGACAGTAACAGGCCCACAGCAGGCCAAGCATACCATCTAACCAGAGACTGATGAATCAAGTGCTGGCACTGAGGTCAGGATCAGCAGGTGGGTATGTCAGGTGGGTCAGAGAACAGACCACACAGAGCCTTCCTGGGAGAAATGACATCACAACAATAGAAGCTGACGATAAATGGATTGAGCTCATATAGTCACCAGGGCTCTTTATTATAAGGTAAGGGTCGGAAAAGGGACATTTCTTTGGAAGATGCCTGAGCAGGGCTAAGGGTTCATGCTCTCAGACAGGAAAGCTATGCAGAGAGGGTAGGTGGGGAGGGGCTGGCACTACTTTGGGGCTCTGGTCTTCCCCAGGTCCTAGAGCCACCTTGTGGCAGAACGTAAAATCAAGAAATTCAAAGAAACATAAATTAAACTTTTATGCCATTAGCAACCAGTGTCTTCAGGAAGTGTTAAAGATGCCTTTTGCTTCCAACTCCCACAAAATAGCTAGAGGATCCAGAAATCAAGATGGCAGACCAAAGGGAAAACATCAGATGAAAGTACACAGGGGCTGGGGGGCGCTTCAGCAGTTGTGAGTGTTTGCCACTTAAGCATGAGGACCCCTCAGGCCGGGGAGCCATGTAAGAAGCTGGGGTGGCCATTCACCTCCGTAACCTCAGCCCAAGGGGCAGAAACTGAAGAACTGCTGTGATTTCTGACAAACAGCAGTGCCAGGTTGAGGGACAGACACCAGCAAGGGAATATGCAGATAAGCAGTAAGAAAAGGACACCTGATGTTCTCCTCTGGCCTTAGCACGCACATGTACGGGGTACACAACTGCACACACGCGTGCATTCATGACACATCACACATCTATACTCCACACACACACACACACACACACCAATAACAAAAATGGGCTTGGAACCCACGTGTGGTGGCACATGCCTTTAATCCCAGCACGGAGGAGGCAGAGGTAGGATGATTGCAGTAAGTTGACGGCCAGCCTGAGACTACATAGTGAATTCCAGGCCGGCTTGGGCTAGAGCAAGACCCTTCTTTGAAAAAAAAAAAAAGGGACAGGGGCGTAGCTGGAGTAGTAGAGTGCTTGCACAGAACACAGGAGGCCCTACATTCCATCCTCGGCAGGTTACCCCCCCCCAACATGCACTTGGTACCAAAGAATGCCCAAGGAGGAAAACATTAAATAAGTAAAGATAAGTATATTGTCTAGACAGAACATAACATAATAAAATTAGGACTTGGACTCTGGGGCCAGACTGCCTATCTAGTTGAATCAAGGCTCTGTCACTTACTATGGACAAGTGGGCAGCTTATTTTCCCTGATGGCCATGTCCACCTCTGTAACTGGTGAGGGAGCATGGTTTAAAGAAGAACTAAGTTATCAGATGGAAAGCACTCATGGCGGTGATGGCCACACTAAAGCGACCTGCAAATAGAACCCTCTTCTGTAAAGGATGCTGTGAGCTGAAGGCAGGAGAAATAATCTGTGATTACATGGCCCCAAAGCAGGACAAAATATCCCCACTCCAAGTGCTATTCATTAAGGCACACCTGGTTTCAAATCTCCATTTCCCACTCATTGCTACTCGAACAGGGCTGTTCACTGATGTTTATCACACAGGAATGGGACACCTTTCTCCAGGCTGCAGACCAGACTGGGGGAGACAGCACACACCCAGCATCCAGGACTGCCTCTAGCACCGTCGTTTCTACATCTTCCCTCAGAGAAAATCACCTGTACATCAAGCATACAGGAAAAAGAGGAGAAAGGAGCATGGTGCTCTTTGGAAGAGATTAAGTGGTAAGTGTGTAAATATTTAATAAAGGAGAAACAGTAACACTTAGAGAAGGCACTCTCCCCAGTGCCTCAGCCATGCCAAAAGTCATATGCTGCCTTGGCACCTACCACCTTTGCTTTTCCCACCTCCAAATGGCCAGAAAGTGTACCAGTGTACACCTTTAAGCAGAGGCCCGGGAAAGCCCAGACCAGAAATGCTCGCATGTGCCCAATGCTAAACACAGCTCTACTCACTTCACACTGAAATTGTAAACAGACGTGAAGGCAATCCTAAGAGCTGATCCAGGGTCTCCAAGCTCTCTGGCTATTTTCTATCAAGACACAATTAAGATGGTAAAATGGAGAGTGCAGATGTGCAGCTGGGAGATGGCTCAGTGGTTGGAGGAGCTTGCTTGCAAAGCCTACCAGCCTGGGTTCAAATCCCAAGCCACCCACATAAGCCTGATGCAAATGCTCATTGGGAAGCAGCAAGAGGCTTTGCCATGTGTGCACGCATTCATGCACACATGCACACACACACACACACAAGCCTAAGGTCTCATGTTTGACTCTCCATGTCCCACATAAAGCCATATGCATAGTGACACAAGGGCATAATCACACATGCGCACAGAGGGGCTCATGTGTCTGGAGTGCAATTGCAGTGGCTAGAGGCCCCGGTGTGCCAATTCTCTCTCTCTCATAAAAAGGAGGGGGAACAGATGGCCCTTTTGGCTGTTCATTGTTCCTGAACCTCCAGGTCCCTGCTCTGGTAAGCCCCCCTTATCTCAGTCCACTTGGCCTGAGATGGGGGTACCCCTACTCTCACGTGGGCTCTCTACCCCCTCCTACTTTTCACAGGGTAGGAGCTCTGTGCACTTTCTTCTCTCTTCTTCTCTTAATCTAATAAAGCCTCCCTAAGTCTTTTTTTAAGGGGGGGGGGTTAGATGTACAGGTTCAGAGGGACCTACCTCAGACCACCTGTCAGTTCTGTCATTTAACTGATAGGTTGGCTACTGTCAAGGGCCCCAGTCACTATGAACTTGGCTTCCACGTTCAAAAAACAACACAGACATCTACATTCTCAACTTGTTGAATGACTTTAAAGAGAAAACATAAGAAGTCAGCACACCCTTCATAATTCTTATTATTGTCTCCTTCTGCCAAAAGTGTCACCATAAATCAATCTGAATCTAAATAATGGAAATGTTCAATGAACTAATTCTGTATTTGTCCTTCTGGTGTTCCAGTCTTAGATTCCAACTAGGATCAGAAAGAAGCAAATAGCAGGGGTTTATTCAGAGACAATAACAGTGGGGGGGGGGGGGAAACAGCATCTCCTCCACCTTCCCAAGCATGACAGGCACTGCTGCTCAAAACACTGACCTTCAGTGACAGAGGAGACAGCAAAATACAGTTACACTCCACTCCTTGAGGCAGGCTAGTGAGCCTCTGCATCTTCTACAAGCTCTCACATCAAATGGGGTCCCTGCTTAACCCTCCATTAACCTGGACATCCACTTAAGAACAGCCTCCTCCCCGAGCATCCTGCCAGCCCAGGTTCAACTCTAATTGGCCAAGGAACAGTCTCACCATTTACATAAGTGCTTATTCCAAATCCAGCACAGAACACGCCTCTGTGATGGGGTCAGACGAGGGTAGGGATACACTCAGACATTACCGTCACCTAACCTCACATTGCTGAGAACGGTCCTGTGGCCATCTGAGGTGACCAGGATGGGTACTAATCACAGCTGTTAGTGTGTCAGTGGGGTGACAAGGGAGCTCTTCACATGAGGTTCACATCATCTTTGCAAAATGAGTGGGTCATAAAGTCAAGAAAAAGTTTTTGCAAAGTCCGACCACCATTACCACTGGCTGTGACAGTAGCTGGGTCAAGGAAAGAATGTAAGAAAAGGGCCACAAAGCTTTAAATCCTGCCTCCTCCGATGACTGCCTGTGGTCCGTTAACCTTCCTGGAGCTATGAAATTCTGTGGGTCTTTTTTTTTTTTCAAGGTAGAGTCTAGCTTAGCCCAGACTGACCTTGAAGTCACTATGTAGTCTCAGGCTGACCTCGAACTCACAGTGATCCACCTACTTCTGCCTCCTGAGTGCTGGGATTAACAGTGTGTGCCACCACGCCCAGCCTGGAGCTTCGAGATTCTAATCACACAACTGATCTTCCACACCTAGCAAAGCTGATGCTCAATAAGCAAACACCATTGTCTTTCCCTTCTCTTGGGATCCCTTTTTTATAAATGGGACAGTGAAACCTCTTTCACAATGTTGGTATGGTAGTTTGAATGCATGGTCCCATAGACTCAAGATATTTTATTAAAATTGAAACTGTAACCAGCAGATCCCTGGGTATCTTGAAATACACCCCAGGGTGTGTTTGGGGCAGATCTGGAGCCCAGCCCTAAGGTGTGCGGAAAGCAGTCTGGAGCTCTGGCTGGTCACATTCTTTGGTGCTTGCTGTCTGCTTGACAACGTCTCTGTGCTTGGATTTATGGGACTGAGTCAGAGTCTTCTGTCGCTGATGGTGTTTCCCTGGAAGTTGTAAGCCTGGGATAAACCCTTTCCTCCTATAAGCTGCTTCTGGTTAGGTGTCTGCCCAGCAGTGAGAAGCTGACTGCAACAGTTGCTGAAGAATCATAAGAGATGAGGTTAAAGAGTGGGCTCTTTCCACACAAGTGGCCTACCTGCCAACATCAACACGCGTGGAGGCTGAGGGATTGTCATGGATATAAGGAGTAGAAACAGGTAACAGGACCACAAAATGTACTCTGTGATCTGGATTGAAGCCTGGTTGAAAAGAACAAAAAGTAGCAAAACTAAACACTACAGGGCGGAGGGTACAGCTTACTACAGTGCTTGCCTGGGCCTGGGCCTCAGTGCCACACAGAACTAGGCAGGATGGCACACACCTGTGATTCTAGCACTCAGGAGGATCGTGTCAGGAGTTCAAGGTCATCGTCAACTACACAGCTAGTTCAAAGCCACTCTAAGCTACATGAGACTTTCCAAAACAACCAACAGACAAAAGGCACATACTATAAAGGCATTACTGGGTTTGGAGAAACACAGCTCATGGGACTATACTACTGCATAAGTCCACGTGCATGATACTGGTGCTGTGTGCCTGGGCAAAACAATGTCCTGTTCTTAGGGGTCACATGCCAGAGTACGAGTCCTAATGAACACAACTTATCCTCAAATGGTAGGGAGGGAGGAAATATACAGTGAGAAAACAAATGTGGTATGACATTAACAACTGTCCACACCCCTTAAGGAAAGGGCATGCAGACAGATGCTGCACAAGGGTAGCAACTTCTGGTGGCATTGAGATTTCTCCAAGGGTTGGGAAGCAAAAATATTGTGCCAGGGCTCAGTACGCATTTCTTCCCTCTTCCCATGTCTCCCTGTCACGTAGACATGCACCCTCACACATCCGCTATGGCATGCAAGAACGTGTCCTGTCACGAAAGCACACGTGCTTGTGTCTCACCACACCACGAAGAGCACGTCCCTCAGAGCCCACAGCGGTGAGGGCCTCACGCGGCAGGTACGCACCTGGCTGCAGCACCCGAATCTCCAGCAGGTTGGAGGTCCTCTCTGCCAGCCGCGTCCACGTGCTGTTGTAGTTCTTCCGCCACAGCTCGGCCACACACTGGTACTTGCCTGCCTCTGTGTCACTGGCCCGGCTGATGCTCAGGCGGACATTGTTGCTGGACTCAGCCTTCTCGATAGCAGTCCGAGTTCGGAAGGTGGAGGACCTGTCCCCCCACTGGACCCCTCCATCCCGCGTGAAAGTCACAAGGTCATGGAACTCCAGAGTCCCCACAGGCTGGAACCGCCATGTCACGGACACGGGCACCCTGGCCGGATAGTGAGGTTTGATGATGCACTGCAGGTCAAAGGAGTCGCCATAGGTGACTCCTGGCGTCCGGGAGATGGCTGTGACCGCAAAGCCTGTTTCTGCAGGGAAAGCAGAGAAATGAACCAGTGAGGAATCTGCTGGGGCCGCATGACAGTAGCCATGGGCTACCGCCAAAGGGAGTGATCACAGCAGAGGCTCGCGATCTCCCTTCTGACTTTTGACTTTTTGTTCATATGTAGGCTAATATTATTTTAGGTTTCAAACTAAGGAATAATCCACTAGTTTCCAACCAGCTCCTGGGGCTGGGAAGATGGCTCAGTGGTTAAAGGTGTTGTTTGCTAGCCCATGGTCCTCCCAAGAAGCACCAGTACAACCCAGTTTGCACTATGTCCTCCTCTAGAGTGAGACCTCAGAGCCCTCTCAGGGATTCAACACATAGCCAAGGTCTATTCCTGGAAATCCCAGGATTCTATGCAAAAACAGGAGAAAAAAGCCCCAATGCATATTTCCTTTACTGCCTGCAAGGAGGACACACTTCCACCCTTACACCTGACCCTGCCTCTACAGTGCGTGGTGATGGTGGGGACAGGGGAGGGGGCAGTCACACCTGACCCTGCCTCTACAGTGCGTGGTGATAGCATGGACAGGGGAGGGGGCAGTCACACCTGAACCTGCCTCTACAGTGCGTGGTGATGGTGGGGACAGGGGAGGGGGCAGTCACACCTGACCCTGCCTCTACAGTGCGTGGTGATGGTGGGGACAGGGGAGGGGGCAGTCACACCTGACCCTGCCTCTACTGTGCGTGGTGATAGCGGGGACAGGGGAGGGGGCAGTCACACCTGACCCTGCCTCTACAGTGCGTGGTGATGTTGGGGACAGGGGAGGGCGCAGTCACACCTGACCCTGCCTCTACAGTGCGTGGTGATGGTGGGGACAGGGAAGGGGGCAGTCACACCTGACCCTGCCTCTACAGTGTGTGGTGATGGTGGGGACAGGGGAGGGGGCAGTCACACCTGACCCTGCCTCTACAGTGTGTGGTGATGTTGGGGACAGGGGAGGGGGCAGTCACACCTGACCCTGCCTCTACAGTGCGTGGTGATGGTGGGGACAGGGGAGGGGGCAGTCACACCTGACCCTGCCTCTACAGTGTGTGGTGATGGTGGGGACGGGGGAGGGGGCAGTCACACCTGACCCTGCCTCTACAGTGTGTGGTGATGGCGTGGACAGGGGAGGGGGCAGTCACACCTGACCCTGCCTCTACAGTGCGTGGTGATAGCGTGGACAGGGGAGGGGGCAGTCACACCTGACCCTGCCTCTACAGTGTGTGGTGATGGCGGGGACGGGGGAGGGGGCAGTCACACCTGACCCTGCCTCTACAGTGTGTGGTGATGGCGGGGACAGGGGGAGGGGCAGTCACACCTGACCCTGCCTCTACAGTGCGTGGTGATGGTGGGGACAGGGGAGGGGGCAGTCACACCTGACCCTGCCTCTACAGTGTGTGGTGATGGTGGGGACAGGGGAGGGGGCAGTCACACCTGACCCTGCCTCTACAGTGTGTGGTGATGTTGGGGACAGGGGAGGGGGCAGTCACACCTGACCCTGCCTCTACAGTGCGTGGTGATGGTGGGGACAGGGGAGGGGGCAGTCACACCTGACCCTGCCTCTACAGTGTGTGGTGATGGTGGGGACGGGGGAGGGGGCAGTCACACCTGACCCTACCTCTACAGTGCGTGGTGATGGTGGGGACAGGGGAGGGGGCAGTCACACCTGACCCTGCCTCTACAGTGCGTGGTGATAGCATGGACAGGGGAGGGGGCAGTCACACCTGACCCTGCCTCTACAGTGCGTGGTGATGGTGGGGACAGGGGAGGGGGCAGTCACACCTGACCCTGCCTCTACAGTGCGTGGTGATAGCATGGACAGGGGAGGGGGCAGTCACACCTGACCCTGCCTCTACAGTGCGTGGTGATGGTGGGGACAGGGGAGGGGGCAGTCACACCTGACCCTGCCTCTACAGTGCGTGGTGATGGTGGGGACAGGGGAGGGGGCAGTCACACCTGACCCTGCCTCTACAGTGCGTGGTGATAGCATGGACAGGGGAGGGGGCAGTCACACCTGACCCTGCCTCTACAGTGCGTGGTGATGGTGGGGACAGGGGAGGGGGCAGTCACACCTGACCCTGCCTCTACAGTGCGTGGTGATGGTGGGGACAGGGGAGGGGGCAGTCACACCTGACCCTGCCTCTACAGTGTGTGGTGATGGCGTGGACAGGGGAGGGGGCAGTCACACCTGACCCTGCCTCTACAGTGTGTGGTGATGGCGTGGACAGGGGAGGGGGCAGTCACACCTGACCCTGCCTCTACAGTGTGTGGTGATGGCGGGGACGGGGGAGGGGGCAGTCACACCTGACCCTGCCTCTACTGTGCGTGGTGATGGTGGGGACGGGGGAGGGGGCAGTCACACCTGACCCTGCCTCTACAGTGTGTGGTGATGGCGTGGACAGGGGAGGGGGCAGTCACACCTGACCCTGCCTCTACAGTGTGTGGTGATGGCGTGGACAGGGGAGGGGGCAGTCACACCTGACCCTGCCTCTACTGTGCGTGGTGATGGTGGGGACAGGGGAGGGGGCAGTCACACCTGACCCTGCCTCTACAGTGCGTGGTGATGGTGGGGACAGGGGAGGGGGCAGTCACACCTGACCCTGCCTCTACTGTGCGTGGTGATGGTGGGGACAGGGGAGGGGGCAGTCACACCTGACCCTGCCTCTACAGTGCGTGGTGATGGCGTGGACAGGGGAGGGGGCAGTCACACCTGACCCTGCCTCTACAGTGCGTGGTGATGGTGGGGACAGGGGAGGGGGCAGTCACACCTGACCCTGCCTCTACTGTGCGTGGTGATGGTGGGGACAGGGGAGGGGGCAGTCACACCTGACCCTGCCTCTACAGTGTGTGGTGATGGCGTGGACAGGGGAGGGGGCAGTCACACCTGACCCTGCCTCTACAGTGTGTGGTGATGGCGGGGACGGGGGAGGGGGCAGTCACACCTGACCCTGCCTCTACTGTGCGTGGTGATAGCGTGGACAGGGGAGGGGGCAGTCACACCTGACCCTGCCTCTACAGTGTGTGGTGATGGCGTGGACAGGGGAGGGGGCAGTCACACCTGACCCTGCCTCTACAGTGTGTGGTGATGGCGGGGACAGGGGAGGGGGCAGTCACACCTGACCCTGCCTCTATAGTGTGTGGTGATGGTGGGGACAGGGGAGGGGGCAGTCACACCTGACCCTGCCTCTACAGTGTGTGGTGATGGTGGGGACGGGGGAGGGGCCAGTCACACCTGACCCTGCCTCTACAGTGTGTGGTGATGGCGTGGACAGGGGAGGGGGCAGTCACACCTGACCCTGCCTCTACAGTGTGTGGTGATTGTGGGGACAGGGGAGGGGGCAGTCACACCTGACCCTGCCTCTACAGTGTGTGGTGATGGTGGGGACAGGGGAGGGGGCAGTCACACCTGACCCTGCCTCTACAGTGTGTGGTGAAGGTGGGGACGGGGGAGGGGGCAGTCACACCTGACCCTGCCTCTACAGTGTGTGGTGATGGCGGGGACGGGGGAGGGGTCAGTCACACCTGACCCTGCCTCTACAGTGCGTGGTGACGGTGGGGACAGGGGAGGGGGCAGTCACACCTGACCCTGCCTCTACAGTGTGAGGTGATGGTGGGGACAGGGGAGGGGGCAGTCACAACTGACCCTGCCTCTACAGTGTGTGGTGATGGCGGGGACGGGGGAGGGGGCAGTCACACCTGACCCTGCCTCTACAGTGTGTGGTGATGGCGGGGACGGGGGAGGGGGCAGTCACATCTGACCCTGCCTCTAGAGAGTGTGGTGATGGCGGGGACAGGGGAGGGGGCAGTCACACCTGACCCTGCCTCTACAGTGTGTGGTGATGGTGGGGACGGGGGAGGGGGCAGTCACACCTGACCCTGCCTCTACAGTGTGAGGTGATGGTGGGGACGGGGGAGGGGGCAGTCACACCGGACCCTGCCTCTACAGTGTGTGGTGATGGTGGGGACGGGGGAGGGGGCAGTCACACCTGACCCTGCCTCTACAGTGCGTGGTGATGGTGGGGACGGGGGAGTGGGCAGTCACACCTGACCCTGCCTCTACAGTGTATGGTGATGGTGGGGACGGGGGAGGGGGCAGTCACACCTGACCCTGCCTCTACAATGTGTGGGGATGGCGGGGACGGGGTAGGGGGCAGTCACACCTGACCCTGCCTCTACAGTGTGTGGTGATGGCGGGGACGGGGGAGGGGGCAGTCACACCTGACCCTGCCTCTACAGTGTGTGGTGATGGTGGGGACAGGGGGAGGGGCAGTCACACCTGACCATGCCTCTACAGTGTGTGGTGATGGTGGGGACGGGGGAGGGGGCAGTCACACCTGACCCTGCCTCTACAGTGCGTGGTGATGGTGGGGACGGGGGAGTGGGCAGTCACATCTGACCCTGCCTCTACAGTGTGTGGTGATGGTGGGGACAGGGGAGGGGGCAGTCACACCTGACCCTGCCTCTACAGTGTGTGGTGATGGTGGGGACGGGGGAGGGGGCAGTCACACCTGACCCTGCCTCTATAGTGTGTGGTGATGGTGGGGACGGAGGAGGGGGCAGTCACACCTGACCCTGCCTCTACAGTGCGTGGTGATGGTGGGGACTGGGGAGGGGGCAGTCACACCTGACCCTGCCTCTACAGTGCGTGGTGATGGCGTGGACAGGGGAGGGGGCAGTCACACCTGACCCTGCCTCTACTGTGTGTGGTTTTGGCGGGGACAGGGGAGGGGGCAGTCACACCTGACCCTGCCTCTACAGTGCGTGGTGATGGCGGGGACAGGGGAGGGAGCAGTCACATCTGACCCTGCCTCTACAGTGTGTGGTGATGGCGGGGACGGGGGAGGGGGCAGTCACACCTGACCCTGCCTCTACAGTGCGTGGTGATGGCGTGGACGGGGGAGGGGGCAGTCACACCTGACCCTGCCTCTACAGTGTGTGGTGATGGTGGGGACGGGGGAGGGGGCAGTCACACCTGACCCTGCCTCTACAGTGTGTGGTGATGGTGGGGACGGGGGAGGGGGCAGTCACACCTGTCCCTGCCTCTACAGTGTGTGGTGATGGTGGGGACGGGGGAGGGGGCAGTCACACCTGACCCTGCCTCTACAGTGTGTGGTGATGGTGGGGACGGGGGAGGGGGCAGTCACACCTGACCCTGCCTCTACAGTGCGTGGTGATGGTGGGGACAGGGGAGGGGGCAGTCACACCTGACCCTGCCTCTACAGTGCGTGGTGATGGTGGGGACGGGGGAGGGGCAGTCACACCTGACCCTGCCTCTACAGTGCGTGGTGATGGTGGGGACGGGGGAGGGGGCAGTCACACCTGACCCTGCCTCTACAGTGCGTGGTGATGGCGTGGACAGGGGAGGGGCAGTCACACCTGACCCTGCCTTTACTGTGTGTGGTGATGGTGGGGACAAGGGAGGGGGCAGTCACACCTGAAACTGCCTCTACAGTGCGTGGTGATGGTGTGGACGGGGGAGTGGGCAGTCACACCTGACCCTGCCTCTACAGTGTGTGGTGATGGTGGGGACGGGGGAGGGGGCAGTCACACCTGACCCTGCCTCTACAGTGTGTGGTGATGGTGGGGACAGGGGAGGGGGCAGTCACACCTGACCATGCCTCTACAGTGTGTGGTGATGGTGGGGACGGGGGAGGGGGCAGTCACACCTGACCCTGCCTCTACAGTGTGTGGTGATGGTGGGGACGGGGGAGGGGGCAGTCACACCTGACCCTGCCTCTACTGTGTGTGGTGATGGTGGGGACAGGGGAGGGGGCAGTCACACCTGACCCTGCCTCTACAGTGCGTGGTGATGGTGGGGACGGGGGAGGGGGCAGTCACACCTGACCCTGCCTCTACAGTGCGTGGTGATGGTGGGGACTGGGGAGAGGGCAGTCACACCTGACCCTGCCTCTACAGTGCGTGGTGATAGCGTGGACAGGGGAGGGGGCAGTCACACCTGACCCTGCCTCTACTGTGTGTGGTGATGTTGGGGACAGGGGAGGGGGCAGTCACACCTGACCCTGCCTCTACAGTGCGTGGTGATGGCGGGGACGGGGGAGGGGGCAGTCACACCTGACCCTGCCTCTACTGTGCGTGGTGATGGCGGGGACGGGGGAGGGGGCAGTCACACCTGACCCTGCCTCTACAGTGTGTGGTGATGGTGGGGACGGGGGAGGGGGCAGTCACACCTGACCCTGCCTCTACAGTGTATGGTGATGGTGGGGACAGGGGAGGGGGCAGTCACACCTGACCCTGCCTCTACAGTGTGTGGTGATGGTGGGGACGGGGGAGGGGGCAGTCACACCTGACCCTGCCTCTACAGCGTGTGGTGATGGTGGGGACAGGGGAGGGGGCAGTCACACCTGACCCTGCCTCTACAGTGCGTGGTGACGGTGGGGACGGGGGAGGGGGCAGTCACACCTGACCCTGCCTCTACAGTGTGTGGTGATGGCAGGGACAGGGGAGGGGGCAGTCACATCTGACTCTGCCTCTAGAGTATGTGGTGATGGCGGGGACAGGGGAGGGGGCAGTCACACCTGAGCCTGTCTCTAGAGTGTGTGGTGATGGCGGGGACGGGGGAGGGGGCAGTCACACCTGACCCTGCCTCTACAATGTGTGGTGATGGCGGGGACGGGGTAGGGGGCAGTCACACCTGACCCTGCCTCTACAGTGTGTGGTGATGGCGGGGACGGGGGAGGGGGCAGTCACACCTGACCCTGCCTCTACAGTGTGTGGTGATGGTGGGGACAGGGGGAGGGGCAGTCACACCTGACCATGCCTCTACAGTGTGTGGTGATGGTGGGGACGGGGGAGGGGGCAGTCACACCTGACCCTGCCTCTACAGTGTGTGGTGATGGCGGGGACGGGGGAGGGGGCAGTCACACCTGACCCTGCCTCTACAGTGTGTGGTGATGGTGGGGACAGGGGGAGGGGCAGTCACACCTGACCCTGCCTCTACAGTGTGTGGTGATGGTGGGGACGGGGGAGGGGGCAGTCACACCTGACCCTGCCTCTACAGTGTGTGGTGATGGTGGGGACAGGGGAGGGGGCAGTCACACCTGACCCTGCCTCTACAGTGCGTGGTGACGGTGGGGACGGGGGAGGGGGCAGTCACACCTGACCCTGCCTCTACAGTGTGTGGTGATGGCAGGGACAGGGGAGGGGGCAGTCACATCTGACTCTGCCTCTAGAGTATGTGGTGATGGCGGGGACAGGGGAGGGGGCAGTCACACCTGAGCCTGTCTCTAGAGTGTGTGGTGATGGCGGGGACGGGGGAGGGGGCAGTCACACCTGACCCTGCCTCTACAATGTGTGGTGATGGCGGGGACGGGGTAGGGGGCAGTCACACCTGACCCTGCCTCTACAGTGTGTGGTGATGGCGGGGACGGGGGAGGGGGCAGTCACACCTGACCCTGCCTCTACAGTGTGTGGTGATGGTGGGGACAGGGGGAGGGGCAGTCACACCTGACCCTGCCTCTACAGTGTGTGGTGATGGTGGGGACGGGGGAGGGGGCAGTCACACCTGACCCTGCCTCTACAGTGTGTGGTGATGGTGGGGACGGGGGAGGGGGCAGTCACACCTGACCCTGCCTCTACAGTGTGTGGTGATGGCGGGGACGGGGGAGGGGCCACCAGCCTCTACTTCTCCACAAAGCCCAAAGGGAGTGAGGCGGCAAGGAGCTCAGGACAGGAGGACTGATGGTCAGTAGCAGGTCACCCCAGGTGCGGTGCAGCAATGGCCTGAAGTCCAGGATTCTAGACTCCCAGTGGGCTGCGAGCCTCTCCATATTCCTGACTGACTGGGCAGCAAAATGAATTTAATACAAACTTCTTAGTACACATGCCTCAGAGTTCCTTCAGGGTGGAAATACTAAGTCAGATTTGTGTATGGGTTGGAATCTCAGGAGTCGCAGCTGCCTGCGTGCCCTGAGGTCAGCTCTCTCTCACCCTTCACTGAGTCACACTGCACGCAGCAGGGAGGCTTCATGTTTCTTTCTGCGAGATGCAAAGAAGTGAAATAAACTGCCCAACACTAAGGTGCTAGTCAATGGCACATCCAGGCTACAAACCTGTGTACCCCATTCCAGGGGCTTCTTGAGGTTGCTCTGCACATGGGAAGCATAACACAGTGGTCAAAGGCACAGACTCAGGCAGCCATCTGACTGTGACAGGTGGAAATGATCACCTTCACTCTGCCTCTATTTTCCCTTCTGGGTCCTGCTGGCATGGTGGTGCACACCTTTAATCCCAGCACTTGGGAGGCAGAGATAGGAGGGTCATTGTGAGTTTGAGGACAGCCTGGGACTACAGAATAAATTCCAGGTCAGCCTGGGCCACAGTGAGATCTTACCTCGACAAAGACAAAAAAAGAGAGAGAGAGAGACTCAGAAGCCCATCATTAAATAAAGATTATGTGGCTGTTGAGGCCACATGGCTGTGATGGTCACTTGGGCACCTGTGTGCAGCATTCCACAAGAACGAGGGCACTGGGAGACAGGCCCTGCACGAGGGCATTCCTGGCCCCACCCCTGAAGGGGAGACAGAGACGGGCATACACCACAGTGACAGACGGAGCACAGTGCCCGAGCGCTCCTCAGTCATAACAGCCTGTGGGTTTGGAACATGTTCTTCCTATTATCTCATCCACGTACCCTGTCACTATAACCTCCCTGCTAAGTGAGCATCCATACCTAACTGCATCGAAACAGCACTTTCTGTGAGTCTGTTTCCTTCTGGCAAACATTGAGGCTGGAAAAAAGTGTTAGTCCAGGGTCTCCCAGCCCTCTTCCCCAGATTCTGGCTTTAACTAGACACAACCTGAGGGAGAAGGTCAGGGGGACAGACCTGGCCCCAAAATCCCAAGGTAGCACTACTCAAAGCTGCTTGGCAAGATGTGTGGTGAGCAGGACAGCACTCCGCGGACAGATAACCTGACACCAAAAGCTACTTCTAGAGAAACCATCCAGAGGAAGCATTCCCTGAGAACCCCTATCCTCCAGAATGGAAAAACTACCAGTTCTGGATGCCCAGAAATTCCCCAAGTTCGCTTCTCAGGGCCACCCTGGTGCCTAGCACAAGGGCTGGAATCATCAGGAAATTGCATGACTGGAGGAAGGTTCTAAAGATAGCAATGTGAGCCTGAGAATGGGGAGCTAGCTCAATTGGTAAAGTGCTTGCCTTGCAAGTATAAGGACCTAAGTTGGGTCCCCAGAATGCACACAAAAAGGCAGGGTGTGGTGGCACATGCTTATGATCTCAGCACTGGGAAGGTGGAGACAGGAGGGTCCTTGGGACCTACTGGCCAGCTAGGGCAGCCTAAGTGGTGAGCTGCAGGCCAATGACAGGCCTTGTCTCAAATGACGATGGTCTGCCTGAAGATGGCCCCAAGCTTGTCCCGTGACCTCCCCCTATGCACGTTTTAAACAAGAATGACTCTGAGCTGCACAGTAGCTGCAGAAGGCAGCCCATATCTGGGATGAAGTTCTGGGGAAGCCATTGTTTTCCTAAGCTCAGAGATGGAGGATGAAGGACGTGATGCCATCTTTGATGCATGTCCAGCAGCCCCAGCAGCCCTACCTGTGGGAAGCAGTGATAAGGGTCCCCGGGGAGTAGGACATGGAGCTGCTGAGGTAACTGACATCAGCCTCCTGAGATGACCTGACAGAGGCTATCTTCCTTGCAAAGTAGCAGGCTGGCCTCTGAAAATTTAATCGACTGATTGTATTTGGCAGATAAATGTTGGCAGAAGCCTCTTTAGCTACCCGGTGAGAAGTAAATCTAATCAGCTTTGGTTTTAGCGAATCTCAAGGTATCTTTTCACTCTGTGCTAATGAGGAAATGGCTTTAAGTGGGTGCCTTAGAGAGGAGCAGATAAAAACACAGGCCTTGAAAAAAGGGTAAGATGAAGTGCTGGGTTCCTGAGTCACTGACTTACTGTCACTGAACAGCTGTAATCTCGGGCACATGTGTCAGCCTGTCTTCACCTGTTTCACGGTAGATTGAAAGTTTCGACTACCTCCTGGCGTGATGGGGGTTCAGTGGTATTTCCTATGCTTGGCCTTCTGGGGAAGGCTGGGCTGTGAGCAGCAGGGCAGGACACCATGAGGGCAGGAGACACTTCCAGCAGCACTCAGTTGTTCCTCCTCTCCCCTACCCTCCCCTTCTTTCTTCTCCCTACCCCTCCCCTGTCTTCCCCTCTCCTCTCTCCCTGACCAGTTTTGCCAGTGGCCTTTAGCCTGATGGGTGGTGGCACTAACCTGACGAAGATCCTGACTTGACCCACGCACATCCATTACCTGTACCCAGGAATGATAACAGCACCGGGGGTCTATAAGCCCCAGAGTTTTCAACATCCACTGCTGGCCCCCTCATCGTTCACACATTACCCAAAGGGTCCCTTCAATGAACCTCTTCAAGAGATGTCATAGCTTCTAACCAGGGGAATGGGGCTTGACATGGGAGCAGCTGTCACAGTGCTCCCACCGCTCACTTACCCAGAGCCGTGATGGAGATGAGGGTGCTGGCACGCCGCTCCCCCACTATCTGCCACTCTCCATCCACCGCTCGCACCCATTCGGTCACGTGGCATTCGTATTGGCCCTCATCCTCCTTCCTGCTGTTGAAGATCCCGAGGCTAAAGGAGTTGGGCTGCACCTGCTCCATCTGGACGCCCCCAAAGCTGCTGCGCTCCCAGTAAGACGAGCCCGGCTGCATGGTGCCATCCCGGTCTAGCCACATGATGTTACTGCGGCGGTTCTGCCTGTCCACCAGCTGCCAGATGACAGAGAAGCGGCCCTGCAGCCTGCCCGCTGTGCGGACACTGCAGGAGAAGTGCAGGTCCTCGCCCTCGAGAATGACGCTGGCATTGCTGGCCACCTCCACGGAGATGCTGCTCTCTGGGGAAAGGAGAGAGTGCCATGCTGGGGATGTTATGGTCTCTGTGGTGCCTCCCCATGGCTGCCAAGGAGATGGGTGCAAACAGAATCATGTGATTCTCACAGTGGGCTCAGAGGATTACAAACATGCTAACACGTATTGCTGCAATATCTGGCTGGTTCTGGGATTCTAGATCTGACAACCAGGGGTGCTCTGCTTTGTGTGCAGGACTGGGATAATGAGGTGCTAAGATCTGAGAATGAGTCAGAACCTGAGAAATACAATGCAATTACGTGATGTTTATGGCATAAAATAATTTATGGGGTAACCTCCTCAGCTGGAGTTTAGGGCTTTCAAGTTGGATTTTCAGCATGATGATAAATGCGTCCCACATCCTATTGTGTCTCAACCCTCCACCATTCCATGCTATAGCTAATGTGCCATTTGAGCCCTTAGGGGTAATGTTAGGAAGTAGAAAAAACGTCAGGAAGTACTTGGAAGATGGTATGAGCTTGCTTGCATGTGGATAATGGATGGTCTAGTTCCACAGAGTGTGTGGGGAGTGAGCTTTCATTCTTTCACAAACACAGAGGGACAAACCACAGCTAGCGGTTTGCATCTACCCTCTCTTGCCTACACCCTCAGCTCTGGGGCTCCTGTGCCTCTGCCAACCGAAGTCTGGGCTGTGCTTCACCGCCCCCCCTTGCCTGTGCCACTCAGCTGAATGACTACAGTTCGACATTCTTTGGTTTCTTCTTCTGTAAGATAAGTAAAGCACACAGTATGTTTTCAAAAAGTAGTCATCATGAGCATGATTAATTTTACTATTCCCAAGAATTTTGTTTTTATAAACAGCATGGACACCTTATTTATTTTAGTTGTGCATATGTAAATTTTGTATAATTACCTATGTTGAGTTCACAAGGCCCATAAGTATTGAACAACACAAAACAGTGCCATAATCAATTTATATCCAATTTTCTGGGCACCACTCACGTGAAACATATAGTAATTTTAAACCAATCAATTAAATCAAATCCCAGATTAAGAAGCATACCCAATTACCAGAAACACACATACACATAATGACTTTTGGATCAATCCTGTCTCCCCCAGGCAAAGACAGACAAAAATGAGCTCCGAGCTCAGCCTTAGCTTCTGTCATAGTGAGTATGCATGTTGCACATTCTAGATGTGCCCGCTTCTCCAAGAAGAAGCCTGCACACAGTGGGGAATGCAAGTTTCCAGAAGGGCAACCTGCAAGGAGTCCTGTCAAGCAAGTCATGGACACTGAGCCTCCTTCAGAGCCACCTGAGGGGAGCTCAGGCACACTACTTCCTATCTCTGGAAACTTCTTATTCAAGCTAAGCGCTAACTTCTCATGTGCAGAGCAGAGACACTAACAGTGCCTGCTTCTCAGGATCATGAAACTGAGAGGATTCGATGAAGTACTGGTTTTCTTTCTTTCTTTCTTTCTTTTTAGTCATCATTTATAACAACATTCCTCTTCAGGTAAAGGACTCATCCCCACTGCCTTCAGTTCAGAGTTGGGGAGTGAAGGAGCAACTTCAGCACTGAGGAAGAAAATCCTTTTGCTTGTCTTAAGCAGAAGGATGACTTGGAGGACATTAGTCCTATGCTCGTTCTGACCGATTTACTGCAAAGGCTGCCGTTTGGAGCAAGCTTAGAAAAACACAGTTAAGGGCTGGGGAGGTTGCCCAGTGGTTAAGGGTGCTTGCTTGAAAACCCACAGTTAGAAGAAAAGCCATTCTGGTAACCAAGGCACAGGCAGACACAGACCTGGTGCTGGGTGGCCCATTATGACTATGATAAAGGTTTCCAGGCCTGTAAAAAGGCAGCCAACAAGTTAAAATTCTCTGGATTAAGTGAAAACTGGTACAGAACTAATGAGAGTCTGAGTACATGTTCACAAATGAAATTTCAAATCAGGAGGCTTGTGGTGGAGTACAGGCCAAGCGCAGAGCAGTGGATCTGGAGTTAGAAGCAAATGTTTCTAATGCAATTGCAAGTTTGACCACTAACTGAACAACGGGCTCAGACACATCCCTATGTGGTGCTCTGGCGTCGTTGTTCACAGGATGGATGGACACAACAGTGGCCTCTACTGGGCCTGGAGAAGTGAAAGCACAGAAAAAGACTATGCAGAAGCACTTGGGGCTCGCGGGAAGAAAAGCGCTATTGAAATCCAGGGAATAATCACCATTACCAATGTGATTGTTGTTGTTCTTTAGTAGACTTACCCAAGTGGCCTTGGGGCAGGATCTGGTGGTGCTGGGGAACTTTAACTACCCAGTTATCTGCTGGAAAAGCAATATAGCAGGCCACAGATCATCAAACAAGTTCGTGGAAGGGGTTGGGGGAAATCTTTTAGTACAAAAGTTACAGGAAGTAAACAGCGTGGCTGCCCTTCACTCCATCCTTATGAAATGAAGAATTAGTCGCAGATTTAAAAGTAGAGAGCCCGTGGTTAAGGTGAGCACAGAGTGGTAAGCAAACAGTAACGAGCACGGACATTCAACAACTTTAACTGAACAAGCGCTCAGGAAGCACTGACTATGCAAAGCACCATGCCAGACATCGCAAGAGAAGTGTGAAAACAAAAGAAGGTCAAGACAATAGGGTGTGTGTGCATGTGTTTAAAAAAATAATTATTGTGATAGAAATAATCCTGCGGATGAGAAAAGAAAGAAGAGTGGCAGGCCTCCTGTATTTCTGACTTCACACTTACAGATATTTTTAAAATGTAAAACAATAAATAAAAACGTAAAGGAAATCACTACAAGGCTGAGAGAGAACAGTGTGCACAGCTGAGGAAAGGTTAAAGGTTAGTTTTATAACCTTATCATCTTGTTTAAAATCACAGCACTAGAAGTCTTATGATTATTTTATTCATTTTAGAACTAGGAGAGAAAGGAGGTTAATAAGAACATTCTGACACTATGGATATTGACCATGACATGCCCAAGCCCTGGTCCATCCTGGATTCCCCAGGAAGGGATGCCATCCACCCAGGTAACACCAGTGCGTATGGAAGCGAGACCCCTGGAGCAGCCTTGGAGAGGCCTAAGCTCTCAATGCATGCTCCAGGAAGACTGAGAAATTCTAAAATAGACTAGTTTTTGTGGGTGCTAGGATGGACCCGTTGCTTCACGCATTCCTGGACAACTGCTTTCCCACCCACTTACTGTTAACAATGCAATCTCACAGGGAAGAGGTAGTTAGGGAAATGCCCAACATTCTCCCAGGAAGACCCCAGACAGCAAATCTTCATAATGCACTTTATGATTTAAAATCTTCCCATAAGAAAGCAAGTCTCCTTATGTGAGATTTTTAAGATAGGCCTCCACCCACTTCTGGGATTTAATTCCCACAGAGGAGCAAATGGTGGCTTCCTGGTCTTCCTGCAAGCCGAGTGGGCAGGGCCGGGGTTTACACAGAGCTGCTCGAGCCCAGGTCTGCAGCTGCCACCTCCAGCCTGACCTCTGCCCCGGCTGCTCTGGGCACCGGGCTGCTGGGTGTGGGCAGGTGGGCTGGAGGAGGCAGAGAAGTCTGTGCTCTCTGCGGGTCAGCTTTACCCGGGGCTCTGCCTTCCCTCCCCAGAGCTATTCTTTCTCTCCCCACTTCTCCAAGGTGTCACTAGCCACTGTACCAGGCCCCAGGGAGGACAAGCATGTGGCGTGTCTGTACTTACTGAGCGGGAGGACCACGATGGGGATGTTCTTGGGACGCTTGCTTTCCTTGTCAATGAACTCGCCGGTAACTGTCTTCTCCCGCTCGGTCACACGACAGTTGTATTTTCCACTGTCCTCCTGGCGGAGATGGTAAATCTTCAGAACAAAGACACTGTCACTTTCTTTGGCCACTTTCAGCTGTCCCCTGGCTTCGCGGTGGGCAAATTCGCTGTTGAGGACCGGCACAGCATTAGGCCCCATGCTGGCAATGAGCGAGCTGTTGAAGGCCCAGGAGACGGCGAAGTATCGGTCAGGAATGTTCTGAGCCTCTAGGATGCACCTGAACTCCACCGGCTCGCCCACTGTGTGCAGCCGCTTGTCTGTTTCCAGCCGGACGGTGAACTCTTTGTCTGAGAAAACAAACAAAACAGATGCATTCTGGGCGAATAAGATCTGTAGCTCTCCACACTGCCTGGGATGCCCTATCACCGCAGCCTTCTTTATGAAGCTAACTACAGAGGCGGCTCCACAGCATTTCCTGTGAGAGAAAATCTCACTCCTCTGAGGCTCAAAGAAAGCCCTGAATATAATAGAGTCCGAGCTTGACCTGGGCAGTCTAAGATGCTTACCATCCCTGTCTAGACCAACAGGGCTCTGTTTAAGGCAGACACTGCCCTCAATTAAACTGCGAGAGCCCAGCAAGCAAGCTTGGTTATCACTGAGATGGCAGACTACAAAGGTTAGGCCTGATGTACATACCCAGAACTGCATTACAGGAACACCAGTACAAGGATGTTCAGCAGATACTGTAAGTCTTACCCCACAGAGGTCTGTGAGACAAAATTAGAGAGTAGCCTAAGTGCCAGCCCTAATCCTAATCAACATCCAAAGATGAAGATATGGAAATTCTCTCTCCAACCCCATGAGAACACTGAAAATCAGACGTGGATATAAAACAGTCATACGTCTTTTCATGGGCCTACTACCTGCTAAGTCACATCTGTGAGCAGAGTGGGAAAGTATGCACTTCAGCTAAGAGTCAGACCCTTCTGAAATGGTCAAGGGAACCAGGCGCTTTCAAATGAACAGCTGTGACCTCAGGGGCACCCATGGCAGAAGTGAGGAGAACGGAAAAGGAGCTGAAGGTTGAAGGATATGAATCACGAGCTGGCTGTGGCTGTATCACTACCCGAGTCCCAACTCCATCAGGTCTGTGCTCTCCGGAGCACATGGCAGGGGAACCACACCACATGAAGCTGAACTCCCGCCAGATTCGCCGGCCTCCACTACAGCTGTGCTCCCTGTGCAGCATTTCCCAGCCATCCCACCAGCGTCAGGACCCATGCTGCGGCCATCCCCAACTCTCCAGGCACAGGAGAATCCTGGTTCCCTGAGGATACAGGGATCACAGTGAGCTGCTTACATGTTATTCTTCTGCAGCCTCCACTAGCCTATGCCCTCTCCTCCCACATGGCCACACACTTCTTGCCAGTGACTAGCTCTTCCCTGTATCACCCAAACTTCCTGACAGCACCTCCATCTGCAACATCTCCAACAGGCTAGCTGCCACACCACCTACCCTTCCCAAGGGAGACATGGGCAGAAAGCAGCCAGTTTTGTAACTCCATCACTGTCTGCTAGATGAAAACACCAAGCTGGGATTGTGCCCATGTCATCTGCTCTGGTATTAGCCCTCTGGTCAAGCGAAGTACAGTAGTTCACAATCCACCATCAATGCTAGAAAGGCACTTACTCCGCGTGAACACCAGCATGAGGGCACGGGGGAGGGAAGACACACTTCAGACCTTCCTGTTGGTCCCAGGCTAGGCTGGCTATCATCCAAGACCCTGCTTATACCATGGGCAGCCCTCCATGGCTCCACAAAGCCCCCATTCCCAGCTGAAGAAGCAAACCACCTCCTTGTCTGCAGTGTAAGCTCTTGCTTACATCCTGCCAACTGGGCCTCCAGTCTTTGATTTATGCTTTTCTAGAACTCCTCAGATTACTGAGCTTTGGCTTTGACCCCTTTGTCCAGTCAATGACCCAGTGAACAACACCATGGTTAACCCTACCCACCCTCACCTCCAGCCCTCAGGATGACTCTCCTCCCTTGATCCCAGGACAGCCTTGCCCTCCTGCCTCCTCTCTGCCTGACCCCTGGCTCCTAGCCCTATTTTGCACCGTGGGCTCCCCTGAGCTTTCCTCACTGGCAGGCTCAGTAACTGAGCTCCAGATGTCCATGTGTGGTGGTGCACTCTGAGCTTCTCTGAATGCCTGCTTGCAAGATGGATTCCTTGACACAAATTTACATAAACAAAGAGAGACCCAGTGCTGCCACGACCAGGCAAGAAGAGATTCCAGCAGGACTCTGTGTGTCCCTATTGCTCTGCCTCCCTCCTTCTTTCCCACCGCTCAGGGAAGGACAGCAGTCACAGGCCCAGAGTTGCCAGCTAGCTGGCTTCCTATCTTCCCTTAGTTCCTCCCTCCCTGGCTATGACAGCCCTGCCTTGGCTATATAAGCTCTTTGCTACCTGGTCTCTTGACTTCATACCCAATATGTATAACTATTTCCATGTGCCACCCTTCCCCCGGAGTTCTTCTTTCTAAATACTTGATTGACTGCCATTTTTAAGCAGGCTTAAAAATATCTATCTTGAGCCGGGCATGGTGGCACACACCTTTAATCCCAGCACTCGGGAAGCAGGGGTAGGAGGACTGCTGTGGGTTTGAGGCCACCCTGAGACCACACAGTTAATTGCAGGTCCGCCTGGGCCAGAGTGAGACCCTACCTCAAAAAAACAAAAAAAAAAAAAAAGTCTATCCTGGGCTAGAGAGATGGCTTAGCAGTTAAGGCACTTGTTGGCAAAACCTAAGGACCCATGTTCAACTCTCCAGATCCCACATAAGCCAGATGTACAAAGTTGAGGCAAATGCTAGGCTGCACATGCCCACTAGGTGGTGCAAGCATCTGGAGTTTGACTGTAGTGGCTGAGGCCCTGGAAAGCCAATTCTCTCCTTTCTCTGTTTTTTTTTTTTTTCTCTCTAAAATAAAATTTAAAAAAACTCGATCCTGTGGCTCAGCATTTAAGGTGCTTGCCTAACAACCCAGGTTTGATTCCCCAATACCCACGTAAAGTCAGATGCACAAAGTGGCACATGCATCTAAAGTTTGTTTGCAGTAGCTAGAAGCCCTGGCACACCCATTCTCTCATATTCTCTCTCCTTGCAAATAAATAAAGTATTAAAAACTATACCTACCCTGTACCCCACAACTGCCAGGGGTAAGGGTATTCAAATTTCATTATGTGGGCTGAGGAGAGGGGCGTCTCCTCTTCATGGAACATCTTTGGCTGTCCAATATAGTGAACATTAGGTGGAAGCAAAAGGGGTAAGTGTGGGCCCTCATGCGCTTGCCCAGCACCCCGTGTCCACACATGTCCATGACTATGTGTACCTACTCCAACGGGTCCCTAAGTTTCTAAGAATAGCCTGAAAACTGCCGGTTCAGAGTCAAATCCATGATGTACCTCAGAGCACATAACTGCAGGCTGCCTTCACTTTCTTTGTCAGTCTAGAACTCAGCATCTAGTCCTTTTCTTTGCTGGCCAACAACCAAGTAACTGTGAGTTCATGCTTGCTTCCTGCTATCTCCTCACACTCAAGACAGCAAAGCAACTGGAAGTCCTAGATGCATCTTACCAGCTATCCTTCCAGGGAAAACTTGCAGGCAGCAGCAAGAACCCTCACATGCCCTGCCTTCCCAAAGCTCTTTATGCAGATGCTCTCCTAGCACCCAACACTTTCCACTTGGTCACTGTGCTAAGTGTTCACACAGACCGAGGTTAGTCCTTGGGCTGCAGAGACTGACTGTTTTCTGGGCAGAACTAAGAGAAAGGGCCTAAGGTGGAGATGTGACGACTGAGCCTGAACAGAAGCAAAGTGAAGTTGAAGTCATTAACTTTTTTTTTTTTTTTTCTGTTAAAATTTTTCTTTGCTGGCTTAGTTTGGATACATTCACAGGGAGAATTCAAAATGTCCTAATTCCAAATTGGTAAGATTAAAATAAAGAAGATTAACTGATGCAACCTAATATAAAGGATTAACTCAAAATGTGACCCAGACTTTTGAAGCTGATCTTAAAGCCAATCCAGGAAGGAAAGTGAGAAACAGGTAAGGTCTGTTGGAAAGCTGCTAAAAAGCCCAGGGTCTCAAAACTAGACAAGTGTACCCTCCCTATTCATGAGGCCAGCCCTGCGGGAACACATCTCACATCCACCAGGTGTCCAGAGAATCCACTCTGGCCTCACCTGTCTCGGTGGAGCTAAGGGAACACAGACAGTGGTTCCACCTGGAAGTGTACAAAACCCAGGAGTCTCAGAGGCGGGCCTCCGGGGATGAGTCAGGAAGCAGGCTACTAGGTGAGGATGAAGCGCTCCTCTCAACTGTCTGAGTCGCCATGCAGAAACCAGACAAACAGTGACCATTGACAAACACTAGAGAGGACAGTCATCATGAAAGGCTCGCTGGTCACCTCACCAATGGCAGGAGAGTCACCCTCCACAGGAGGACATTTTTCTCCCCATGCCTTCACCAACACCACACCACACACTGCCCAGCTAAGGCCACCAGAAACAGCTATCAGCCCCAACCTGGAAACTTTTTGATTTGTTTTGTTTTGTTTGGTTTTTCGAGGTAGGGTCTCACTCTAGTCCAGGCTGACCTGGAATTCACTATGGAGTCTCAGGGTGGCCTCGAACTCACGGCGATCCTCCTACCTCTGCCTCCCAAGTGCTGGGATTAAAGGCGTGTGCCACCACGCCCGGCTCCCAACCTGGAATTTAACAGGCTCATGAGGGTAACCTGGGGATCACAGGAGACACCAAGAGAAGTCAAGAGGGACTGCAGCTTGCTGAATCATCATTATGCCCCAAGCAAAGCATCAGATCCCCTTGGGTGCCGCAGGTCTTCTCTTGTGGAAGTGTCACAGTGGGACACAGTATTCTATGCTGGTTGCCTCAACACACATTCTGACTGTTTCTAGGGCTGCACCATGGAGTACACTGGACTTGGCATGCTCACCTGTGACATGGGAATGCCTCACCATTTACTTTACAGAACTTCTGCGGGGCTATGACAATATGTGAAGGATTGTTAAAATTATACAACACCATTATAGGAATATTAATATAAAAATAATAGTGTAAGTCAACATTTCCATAGTTCACATTTTTATACTTCTAATGGAAGGCTCAAATGTCTTCTATAAATAAAAAGTCATTAAACTGTGTGGCAGTTGTGGTTGATAAGAACAGACACCCAGAGTTGAGCTAAAAAAATGTTTTCTGTAAAGTCTCTCAATAAATTTCTTATTCTTTCAAGTCACCATGTAGGTAAAGAAAACATGTCAATGAGCAAGGGGGGTATAGGTAGCACCTATCTTTGACTTGCTGGAAGGTCAGGTCTGAACACCCCTTTGCATTCCCCAGCCCAGGGCAGGATCATCCCGAATTTCACATAAAACTCCACTTTACTGTTGCAATTACCACCAGGCTCACAGAGACTGACCAGTGGGCTGGATGTTGACCACAGCACCCTCAGAGCGCTTTCGGGTCATGGCGTACCACGACCCATCTGGATCCTGGATCCACTCAGCGGCCTCGCAGTAGAACTCGCCCTGGTCAGAAGGCTGCAGGTGGAAGACGGTGAGTCGGAAGGTGGTCCTCCCCAGCTTGTCCAGCCGCACTTCCCCCAGGCTCTGTCTCTGGGCATACTCGCTGCTGGAGTGCAGGATGAAGTCTCGGCTCAGGGAAATGACCTCCACAGGCTTCTCGCCACCCCTCTGACGCAGCCAGGACACAGACAGGTGGCTGTGCTGGACCGTCTCGGTGGCCACCTCACAGCTGAGCTCCAGAGGGTCTTGCTCCACTTTGTGCAGAGTCTGGGGCATGGCAGTGGTCTGGAGGGAGTCTGGGATCACTGAAACACAGAATGTCCCCATTGGAAACAGTCACAGAGCTACCTAATCTGAAAGTGGCCTTCCAAGAAGTACCGCCCTCACACTACACAGGTTCCACTGTTACTATCCCAATAAAGTTATCCTCTGACAATAAATTCAAAGCCACAGACAACTCCCAAAGCATGTAAACAAACAGCTTTATGTTATAATACCTAATTTTTTGGCATTTACACTTACCTGGTTTTAGTAACAGAGCAAACATGGGGTGTATTTTGAAAGTTTAATATAGCAAATAAATTCCCTCTCCACCTGATTTTTTTGAGACACAGTCTCTCATTGTACCTGAAGTTCACCAATTAGGCTAGGCTATCTAGACAGCTTAGGCCAGAGATCTGCCTGTTTCTGCCTCCTCAGTCTGTGAATTACAAGTTTATGCTGCCATGCCAGTATTGACATAAATGCTGGGGATCTGAACTCAGGTTCTGTGGTGGTTTGAATATAAAATACTCCATAGATCCATGTGTTTAAATACTTAATCCTCGGGCTAGAGAGATGGCTGAGTGGTTAAGCACTTGCCTGTGAAGCCTAAGGACCCCGGTTCGAGGCTTGATTCCCCAGGACCCATGTTAGCCAGATGCACAAGGGGGCACATGCATCTGGAGTTTGTTTGCAGTGCCTGGAAGCCCTGGTGCGCCCATTCTCTCTCTCTCTCTCTCTCTCTCTCTCTGCCTCTTTCTCTGTCGCTCTCAAATAAATAAATAAAAATAAACAAAAATAAATAAGTAAATAAATAAATACTTAATCCTCAGTTGGTGGCACTGTCCAGGTTTGTGTAGCCTTTGAGAGGTGAGCCTTGCTGGAGGAGGAGTGCTGCTGGGAGCAGGCGCCGGGATGTTGTGGTCCAGCTACCCTTGCTGCACTCAACTAGCTCGCCTTTCCTACTTCCTCCCTGCTGATGTGAAAGTGTGACACTGGCTGACGGCTCCTGCCATGCTTTCCCTGCCGTGAGGAAATGTCTCTTTGAAACAGTAAGCCAAATAAACCCTTTCCCTCCATAAGCTGCTTCTGGTTGGATGTTTTGTCCCAGCACCAAGACAGTAACTGCACAGCAAGTGCTTTACTGGCTGACTAACTGGGCCACCTTGAAGCCTCTTCCTAATTTCACATGTCTGAACAATGTTCTCATTTTCTGTTTTCACCAACCTACTTTCCTTCCTATCTTACATTTTACTTTAGTCATGCATTGTCTTTGCAAGGCTACTAAAGGGAAAACACTGGGTGCATCACAGAGAAAACCATCACTATTTCCCAGTCCCCCGCCCCCCAAAAAAACATACATGTATTTTGTTGTACTAGAGCTTGAGCCCAGGGCCTCGTGTCTGCCAGGCAAATACTCTACCACAAACTATAGCCCCAGACACACCCCTGTATCTTGAGACAGGGATTTTCTTTTTCCTTCTTCTTGAAAATTTTTTTATTTATCTTTATTTTCAAAGTAGGGTCTTGATCTAGTCTAGGCTGACCTGGAATTAACTATGTAGTCATGTAGTCTCAGGATGGCCTCAAACTCACAGGGATCCTCTTACCTCTGCCTCCTAAGTGCTGGGATTAAGGGCATGTGCTACCACACCCGGTGAGATGGGGATTTTTAAGTTCCCCAAGCTGGCCTTGAACTTGTGACCCTCCTGCCTTAGCCTTCTAAGTACCTGAGAGTACAGGCCTATATCACCAGGCCCAGCTTGTTCCCCAATTATTAGCAAGTTAATTTTCATATAACTCATCAAAGTGGCCCACAGAGGAAGGAAGCCACAGAAAGTAGATGACTCACGCAAAAGAAGCATTGTTCTGAGTCATGAGGCTGAAGTTTTATCCCACTCTTCCATCTTCATGGAGACTAAACCCTACCTCTGTCTGTATGACGAGGGACTGAGTCCTAAAATCACCTCATAGAGACACAGACTCATTAAAGGAAGGGAAAGTAGACAAAGGTAGAATCCATGTCCAAACAAGAACCAATGGCACTCCTGGCACACAAACCAGAACAGCCTTGCTGCTGTTTGCTTTTTCACACTGGCAACTGAGATGCTTTCTGGTGACTGTCAACTTGACAGGACCTAGACTCACCTGTGATTATGGACTTAGCTTAGCCTTGGTACCTGTCTGTGAGGGACTATACTGATTGTATTCATTAAGAGGTCATTGCATGGCTGGGGTCCTGGACTACATGAAAAGAAGAGCGGAAGAGCGCTGACTGAGCAGTAGCACTCTTGCTCCGCTTCCTCGCTGTGGACTGAATGTGACCAGCTCCTGCCACCAGGCCTCCCCGCCATGATGGGCTGCCACCTGGAACTGTAAGCTGAAATTCAACTCTTCCTCTCAGAAACTGATTTCTGTTAGTTCTCTTGTCTCTTCAACAAGAAGGAAATTGATGCAGCCACAATATGGCCAGGGACCTCCTCTCCTCAACCTCCCCCATCACTCAGGGAGCATCCAGAGAGACAAGCAGTTCACTACTCTGTGCATGCAGCCATGGAGGGCCGGGTGGGACCCGCAGCCCTTCTCTCATCCTGATTCAGTAGTGCCTGTAGCTTCAAGCCTGTCTAAGGACCCGTCAGTTCTGAGAGGTGGAGTTCAGGAATTTCAACCTTAACTATGAACCGTGGAATGCTGATTCTATTGATAGTTACTGATATTCTGATAGACAGATAGTTCCCTATGTGCCTAACAGGCAGTCCCTACCACAGAAGAAAGTAATTACCTTTGTTCCCAATCCTGGATTTTCACTAAATGCCTGCTTACAGGAAGATTATAGAGTGCAACCACACCCGGGCAGCCTCCCTCACAGGCTACTATAGCCCAGGCCCATTCATTCACAAAGAAAATCATTTACTAACTATTGTCCTGCTATCAGCACACCTTACTCACTAAAAGTCACTTATTATCCCTCTAAACTGCTTCATTCCCTTCTCTCGCCCCTATGAGCATCTGGACGGTGCTGGAGTACCTGGGCAGAAGCTCTCCATTGGTCCCCTACGAGGGCATTCGTGTCACTACTCCATTAGTGTATCAGCCGTCACTCCATTCCAGCGGCTGCAGGGTGGGACACTTCCCTCAGCTCCTAGGGGGTTTTGCCTCTCGTCCTAGGCTTTTCCTCCATGCCACTTTCCAGATCATTGCCCACAGGTGTCCTTGCCCTCCCCCTCCTTTCCTTTTTGTTTGTAAAGCAGAGTCTCACAGGCTGGCTAGAACTCTCTGTGTAATACAAGCGTGCCTCAGATTCACAGCGGTTCTCCTGCGTCACCCTCTTGGGTGCTGGGTTTGTAGGTATGCACCACCATACCTGGCTCTTGCTGTCTTTTCATGTTGCCTTTCACCAGCAAGAGGATTGGTCAACCTCTGGCATTTTTAATATTTGCATGAGATCTGTTCTAAATTTTAATTTTACAAGTTTACAAGTGAGCTCAGAAATTTTGTTGATGGGGCTAGAGAGAGAGCTCAGTGGTTAAAGATGTTTGCCTACAGAGCCTGATTGCCAAGGTTCAATTCCCTAGTACCTATGTAAAGCCAGATGCATAAAGTGGTGTGTGCCTCTGCAGTTCATCTGCAGTGGTAGAAGGCCCTGGCATGCCCAAACACACACAGACTCACTCTCTCTCTCTGCTTATAAATAATAAAATAATAAATTAAAACATTTTCTGAAAAGGAATTTTGTTCCCATATACTGTTGAGTTCTAAAATATTCTGGGAATCTTTTTTTGCAGTCAAATGTATGGTATAAAACAAAGGTGTATTGTAAACAAAGGAGCTTAGGCCCAACACCAGCCATGTGAAAATACTGTCTTCTTACCTACTAGGTTCATCTTTGCACTGTAACTGCCAAAGTAGCGCTCATCAGTGTTGGGTGTGTGGCATTCATACTCCCCGGCATCCCGGGCCTGGAGCTCTGTGATGTGCAGTAAGGGCTGAGCTCCCCTGCACTCTCTCCACATAGATCTTCCCGCCTCGGACACGCTGGGTGTAGATGGCGTAAGGGAATGACGAGTCCACGGTGCTGACGATCTGCACCTCACGCTCTGGGGCAGAGGGCAGGTAAATGGACCACTGGAAATTCTGCTCCGAGGGCCCCTGGTAGCCGCTCACGTTGCACCAGATGGTGGTGTGGGAGCCCTCCGCGCGGTACAGTGGTCCTTCCTGGACAGTAACTTGCCGCTGTGCAGATGCCACACCTACAGGGGAGACAAGCACATTATGCTTGCTGACTTCTCAGACCAAATGCGAAACAAGTAGCAATCTCCAGAGGGTTTGTTATCTGCGTGACAAGATCGTAATAAGAATAGCTTACTAGCCTTTCAGAGGCACTCTGTGATTTATAAATATTAATTAAAACACTGTGCTAAAGCACTGCCTCTAATTTGCATATATGGGAATTTAATGGCGCAACGACATGGTTTTGTTACTTATTAGCAGCTGACCCTTGTAAATTTCATTTAGTCCCTCTGTTGTTTATACAGCAGTCTTATATCTATTTATTAATGCTGTTTATAAAGTTTTAATAAAATGAGCAGGAGAAGTGGAACCACTGGCACAAGTTCAAATGAAGACAAATCAAAGCAACCATCTTGCAATTTGGCTGAGATCTACGCAGGCTGCTTGGCAAGAGTTAAGCCTGTTTTTGTGGGAGGTGCGCTCTTCACTTTGATTGTACCCCAAGAAGCACTCCTTGTCCCCCTTTCCTCCACAAATAGAGGCCAGCCGGCAGAGCCCACACCTGCTCGCAACTCAAGCTGAGCGCAGAGGAATGTGAAGGCTGAGCTGCCCAGACCCCCGCCCACCCCCCCCCCCAGCTGCCAAGCAAGGGAGCTGAAACAAGGACAGTCAGGCTGCCCTGCAGTTCCCTGCTGACGGGCTCACCTAGCTCCGCCTTCCACCATAGACAGTTCCCAGTGCTACTTCTGCCTTCTCCGCATTCTCCTTGCAGGGGTGTAATTTCTTATTCCATGCCATCTGCTACTGTTTGGCCATGGTTTGAATGCGTCCCCCAAGGGTTCATGTGTTGGAAGCTGAGTATTCTATGAGAGTGGTGAGGTGATAGAACTGTAAAGAAGTGGGGTCCATTGCTCCTGGTCGCCCAAAAGAAATAGATGGTAGGGCTCTATTGCTGAAGACACCACCTGATTTGGTTCTAAAACAGAGAAGTCAAGCGGGATTGAGCCGGACGCTTCCTCCCAGTGCTAGCTTTTCTTAGTGTTGGATGCTGCTATGCAGGGTGCTGGAGGGGAAAAGTCACCAACAGTCTTATCCAGCTGAGAACCCTCTAAGCTATACAACTGATCTACCAGGCAAAATGTGCCAACTGGCACAACAATGGCATGACCATTATGGGGACAACCAACTACTCTCTACCTGGATTTGATACCCACTCCGCAAGAGGAAACTCACGCGTGGCAGTGTAAACCTGCTTAGCAGTCCACAGCTAGGGAGGCTGTGGGCCTCAGAAGAAAGTTACTACCGTGGCTCTGCTAAATGGACATGCTGTACCTGACAAACTGCCTTCTAATGATTTATAGATCAGTGTTGCTCTAGGCCTTGGTCAGAGGAGGTTCTTTTCCCAATGGGCAGCTGCTGTGACTAAGGCAGAAAGAATGTAAGAGCCGAAGGATGGGAGGAGTGTAGTGGAATTCTGTCTTCTGGACATGACACAGCTGCTGCTGGGGGTTACCTGAATAAGACCTGCACCTAAAATCAGGCCTGTCAACCTTCCACCAGAGATAGGGGAGGGACTCATGAGGACCCTCCTATCAAGGAAATACAGGCAGTTAATGTTGCTGGGGGAGGGTGATATATTGTCTTCGGTGGTGTCACCACTGATAAATTGTCCATGCTTTAGTAAGAACCCCTTACCCATGCTCAAAGAACTCTAGTTCAACTCAGTGGATCACACAAACACCACACACACACACACACCATGAAAATAGGAGGGGACTTGTTGGGAAGAAGGTGAGTTCAGTGGGAGTGGGAGGAAGACAAGAGAAGGTAATGATCAAAACATATACATGTATGAAACTCTCAAAAATTAGTTTAAAAGATATGGGACCTTGGGCAAAGCCATGAGGTCAGTGTAAGCTGCCTGTGAAAGGGATCAGTGCTGGCCGCTGAAGAAAGTCAGTTTCCGCATGAATACTACTACAGCAAGACAAAACCTCCCTCTCTGGCTTCCCACCTCACCATGTGATGCTTGCTTCCTGCACTGTTGTGACACAGCCAGGGGACTTCACCAGAGGCAATAGGCTTGGGACTTTCAACTTCAAAAACTGTGGGCAGAATAAGCCTTTAAAAAAATTATGCATTTATTTGAGAGCGTATCAGTGCACCAGAGCCTCCTGCCACTGCAAACAACCTTCAGATGCACATTCCATCTGGTGCATCTGGCTTCACCTGGGTACTAAAGAATCAAACCTAAGTTGTCAGGCTTTACAAGCAAGGATCTTTAACCACTGAGCCGTCTTTCCAGCCCTAAACCTCTTGTTAAAATAATGGGGGGCTGGAGAGCTAGCTCAGCGGTAAAGGCATTTGTCTGCAAAGCCAAAGGACCCAGGTTTGATTCCCCAGGACCCACGTTAAGCCAGATGCACAAGGTGGCACATGCGTCTGGAGTTCATTTGCAGTGGCTGGAGGCCCTGGCATGCTCATTCTCTATGTCTCTTTCTCTCTCAAAAATAAATAAAATATGTTAAAATAAAGCAATGATCTGGAGAGATGGCTCAGCAATTAAAGGCACTTGCTTAAGTAAAGTAGCCCAGTGATGGGACTGGAGAGTTTGCTTAGCAATTAAAGCACTTGCCTGCAAAGCTTAAGGACCCAGATTCGATTCCCCAAAACCCACATAAGCCAGATGCACAAAATGGCACATGCATCTGATGTTCATTTGCATGGCTAGAGGCTCTGGCAACCCATTCTTCCTCTCTTTCTCTCAAATAAATAAAAACAAATTTAAAAAGAAAGAAAAGGAGAGATGGGACAGGAGAGATGACTTAGCAATTAAGTGATTAAGGCACTTGCCTGCAAAGACAAAGGACCCAAGTTTGATTCCCCAGGACCCATGTTAGCCAGATGCACAAGGTGGCCCATGTGTCTAGAGTTCATTTGCAGTGGCTGGATGCCCTGGCATGCCCATTCTCTCTCTTTCTCTCTACCTGCCTCTTTCCCTCTCTCTAATAAATAAATAAAAATAAAATATTCTTTAAAAAAAAAGGAGAGACGGCTCTTGCCTACAAAACCTAACCACATAGAGCCAGATGCAAAAAGTAGTGCATGGGGGCTGGAGAGATGGCTTAGCAGGTTAAGCGCTTGCCTGTGAAGCCTAAGGACCCCGGTTTGAGGCTCGATTCCCCAGGACCCACGTTAGCCAAATGCACAAGGGGGCGCACGTGACTGGAGTTCGTTTGCAGTGGCTGGAGGCCCTGGCGTGCCCATTCTCTCTCTCTCTCTCTCTCTGTCACTCTTAAATAAATAAATAAAAATGAACAAAAAAAATTCTTTAAAAAGTAGTGCATGCATCTGGAGTCTGTTTGCAGCAGCTGGAAGCCCTGGTATGCCCATTCTCTCTTCTATCTTCTATCTCTCTCTCTGCTTGCAAATAACTAAACAAAAATATTTTTTAAATATAAAGTAAGCCACTGAGATAGGCAAGCATTGGGACAGCCAAGCAATGCAGTGCCCCTCCCTCTGGCCACCCCTTTCCAGGCAGGACAACACTCCGCACCTCCACTCCTATGGGCAGTTTATACTCAGGCAAGTCCTAGTAGAAATGAGAAGACAGGACAGTTTAGACTGGTGTGGGAACAAGTGCAGTGAAGGTAACTAGTCTTTCAAGTGACCCCAGTTACAGCCTCTGTTTACCACCTCCTGGGTATGCATGATGCAGCATGCATATACTTAAAATAACAGGATGCACAGCCGGCACATTTGCCTCCTGTCAAAACTCATTAAAGGGCTGGAGAGATGGCTTAGTGGTTAAGGCACTTGCCTGCAAAGCCTAAGGACCCAGGTTTCATTCCCCAGGACTAATATAAGCCAGATAAGGTGGCGCATGCACCTGGAGTTCATGCAGCTAGAGGCCCTGGCATGCCCATTCTATCTGCCTCTCTCTCCCCAATAAATAAACAAACAAATAAATAAAATATTTTTTTTTAAACTCATAAAAGAAACCCCAGGAAAGGACTTGGGATTCTTAATCCATCTTCACTCACTCCTGCCTCACCCTGTGGAGTGTATTCTATGCTTCTATACTCACTTTTGGGGAATCCGTATTTTCACTACTACTGCTCCATGTTTTTTATACTTTGTTGTTCAAGACACAAAGAACCTGTATGTCATGTCACAGTAGAGCCTGACACCCACTCTAGTAACACCACCTCAGGTATTTTGTTCCAATAATGGAAAACGGAATAGCATACCAACATAACACTGACTATGTTAAGCCACATAAGAATGGGAGGGGCCCGGAGAGATGGCTTAGTGGTTAAGCGCTTGCCTGTGAAGCCCAAGGACCCCGGTTCGAGGCTCCATTCCCCATGTAAGCCAGATGCACAAGGTGGCGCATCCATCTGGAGTTCCTCTGCAGTGGCTGGAGTCCCTAGTATGCCCATTCTCTCTCTCTCTCTCTCTCTCTCTCTGTAGCTCTCAAATAAATAAATAAAAATAAACAAAAAAAATTTTTAAAGAATGAGAGGAAGTGTACTCCTGGGATGCCCCAAACAACAGCCAGAAGTAGTAGTGACCAAGCACAGCAATGCAGTAGGACCCTAAGTTACAGTCCTAGAAGTAGCCACAGGTCAGAGAAGAACTAGCTGTGTTGTCTTGGACAAAGTGCTTTTCCTCTCGAAACCTCCGTCTCATTTTATAAAAGGACTTCTAAGATGGCTTCAGAGAGGACTAGCCTCAGTTTCCCTGTGTGCAAGGTGGGAATGATGAGCTGTTGATATGAAGATGTCTATCAAGCTTGTAGCTCAGGGCATAGGACTCAATGAGCCTTCTGTAAAAGACTGCCAAGACTCAAGCTGTCTGGAATATTCAATGTCTCTGCATCCATAGACAGGCCCTGGCCAATGACTGTTCAAGGGCATTTCAATGGCCTCCAAAAATGACACCATGTTTGGGCTGCCCATGTCCACTGCAGCTGCAGCCCACTTCATGAGAGCCTCTCTTTCACCATCAGCGGGAAGGGCAGCTGGCCAGCAGAGTAGGCTAAGTGGATCCAGCTGGTAAACCGGCAGGACAACTCAAATCCCAGTGGGAGGCAGCTAGCTCCGCCAAGGGACTCAGCCAGCTCACCTAATCTGCAAGACAACAGAGATCCAAAGGTGGCTGTGTGAGGGGAGGCCCGTGGTTCAGAATCTTTTCTCCCAGACTTACAGGAAACCCACCTTGGCTTTAGCAGAAGCTAAAATTTGGAGAGATGGCCCAGTGTTTAAAGACACTTGTCTGCAAACCCTGTTGGCTCAGAATTCAATTCCCCAGGACCCATGTAAAGCCGGATGCACATAGTAGCTTAGGTGTCTGGAATTTATCTGCAGCTACAAGAGGCCCTGGTGCACCCATACTTACTCTCTCTGCTCACAAATAAAAAAATACATTTAAAATTTTAGCCCATAATGTAGTTACATATACTCTCCTGACTATTTAAATACACATACACATGTACTGCCACAGCTGAACGTACAGTACCTTGAAAACAGTTTCACCACACTCATAACACAAGTCTCCTTTGCAATTTGTACTATCGCAGAGCAGATACAGACATGCCTCACCCACGGCAAAGAAGGCAGGTTAGGAAACTGTGCCTTCCTGTAAGGACTATTTCTCAACCCTGGTCTGCTACTAGACTTACAGGGACACTGTGGGAGGGAAAGTTTTTAAAAACAACAGTGCCTGGGGGTTCCTGTGATATCACTGGCTTGGGGTGCAGACTTGGCATCTGGCCCTTTTTTTTCTTTTTGGTTTTTTGGAGGGAGGGTCTCACTCTATCCTGGCTGACCTGGAATTCAACATATAGTCTCAGGGTGGCCTCAAACTCATGGTGATCCTCCTACCTTTGCCTCCCAAGTGCTAGGATTAAAGGCTTGCACCACCACACCCGGATAAAAAATATATTTATTTATTTGAGAGAGACAGACAGAGAGAGAGAATGGGTGCACCAAGGCCTCCAGCCACTGCAAATAAACTCCAGATGTATGTGCCTCCTTGTGCATCTGGTTTATGTGGGTACTGGGGAATTAAGCCTCAAACCAGGGTCTTTAGGCTTCACAGGCAAGCACTTAACTGCTAAGGCATCTCTCCAGCCCTGGGCATCAGGACTTTTAAAAGCACCAATGTGAGCCAGGCATGGTGGCATACGCCTTTAATCCCAACACTCGGGAGGCAGAGGTAGGAGGATTGCTGTGAGTTGGAGCCACCCTGAGACTACATAGTTAATTCCAGGTCAGCCTGGGCTAGAGTGAAACTCTGCTTTGAAAAACCAAAAAAAAAAAGCAAGCACCCATGTGATTCTAACCAGGTGGTTCAGGGTCAAGAACTGCCTTCCTTGAGATGGCTCTACCTATATGGTGTCACCCAAGAGCCCAAACAAAATTACAGCTCTCAATAGCTTTCTGCTCCCATCCCCCTTTCTGGAAATTCTCTGATCCCACTCAAGAAAGTGTCATTTCCCTCTTGTCTTTCTTCCCTTGTCCAAAGAAAGCAGCTGACCTTCCTCAGATGCTATCCATGGTGATAAGAAGAGTTAACCAGAGGGTGTTCTATTCACAGACCTTACATAAGCACCAGAGCAACACATCATATACAATCCCACCCCACAAACATGAACAGGGTTAAAGGGCCTGAATGAGCGAGGGCACCAGAGTCAACACAACTTGTCCAGGCCGGAAGCAGGTTGTAATCAGCCCTGACAAGTAAACACATGACTGTACCTTAACTGCACACAATAGCTGTACCTATTTATGAACTATCTCCTTAGTTCTTTAATATTCCTCCCATTCTACAAACAGCCCTTGATCTCTGAAAATTGTGCAGGTCTTAAGTAGATCTTTTTTCTCTTTTTTTAAAGATAGGGTTTTGCTATGTAGCCCTGGCTGCTGACCCTGAACTTATGACAATTCCCTGACTCTGCCTCCCAAACACAGGGATTACAGGAATACACCACCACACCCCACAGGAAAAGTTAATTTTCTTCTCAGCAGACTGATTTTTCTACCATAATCCACTTTCACAATGTCCTTCTGCTGTGCTGACCTGGAGCCCAGCCCTGACAGAGACACTACTCACCCTAGCCTCACAATGGCCTCAGTCTACAAGAGAAAGCCCCTCCCTGTGAGAACCAGTTCTTCACAATCATAACTTTAACTTTAGATATGCTGGACGGATCACTCTGAAATAAGCAAATAGCACTCCTAAAATGAAAAAAATGCTCAAAGTATTATATATATGTAAAAAGGACTAGAAGGAAAATATAGGGCCGCAGGACAGTGATTTTCATTATATTTCACTCCTCTGCAACAAGTATGGACTAAAGCTTTAACCAAAAATACAACTTGCTGGGTGTCATGGCACACACCCTTAATCACAGCACTCAGGAGGCAGAGGTAGGAGGATCACTGTGAGCCTGATGCCAGCCTGAGATTACAGAGTGAGTTCCAGGTCAGCCTGGGATAGAGTGAGACCCTACCTCAAAAAAACAACAACAAAAAACAATGCATGCCTGCTGTACAAAATTTCTTCTGCAGTCACTATTATAATATACATACACATACATTAGTCACTACTATAGAATAACATATGTATCCACATGCATTAGTCACTACTGTTATAACATACATACACAAATACATTAGTCACTATTATAGTGAAATATATATACACACACGCATTTGGTCTTTGTCCCCAGTTCTACATCCTGAGCTCCTAAACCCCTCGGAGCATGAATAGTCCTCATAATGAGTCCCTTTGGGCCAGACCAGAGTTTGAGCTAAATGAGATGGTTCAAGGCAGCCCTTAAGAGAGTTTCAGCCCCACCACAGACGTCCAGGGACAGGAGAAGGCTGGAGATTGAAATCAACAGTGGCTGATGATTTATCAGGCATGCCCATATCATAAAACCCCTCACAGAAACATTCAGGAATAAGTTAGGGGGCCTCTGGACTAGTGAACACCAAGGTGCCAGAAGTGTGGAGCCCAGGACGGGCCGTGGAGGCTCTGCACCAAGGGTTCCATACCTTGTCCTACTACCAAGAAGGGCTGGCCTGTGTGGACCGGGGAAAGGCAAAAAATAATGTGTGAATCTGCCTGGCTCTCTCAAATCACACACTCTGAGGAAAGCTGAATGCTATGTGAGGAAATTAAAGAAACCCAATGACAGGGGCCCACATGAGGCTTGTTGTCAACTGCCAGAACTAATCTGCCAGAACTACTTTGCTCCATGTGACAGACCCACTCTGCAGTGGATCTTCCAGCCCTAGTGAAGCCTTTAGACAACAGCAGGCCCAGAGGATATCTCACTACAACCTCCTGGGAGAGCCTGGGTCAGAACTGCGCAGTAATATGCCACTGAATTCCTGAGTCACAAAAACTGCACAAGATGTCACTGTTGGTGCTGCTGTAAGTCTAGGAGTAATTCATCTGGAGCTAATACATAATGACTCCTTCAGGTCCTAAGATTAAATGGAAAATTAGCATGCATGTTTGCATATTCAAAAGATTTACAGAGGGCCAAGGGCCGGAGAGGTGGCTTAGCAGTTAAGGCATTTGCCTGCAAAAGCCAAAGGATCCCTGTTCAATTCTCCAGGACCCACAGAAGCCAGATGCATGAGTGGGTGCATGCATCTGGAGTTCATTCGCAGTGGCTAGAGGCCTGGCACGCCCATTTTCTCTCCCTCCCTCTCTCTCTGCCTCTTTCTCTCAAATAACTAAATAAAATATATAAATAAATAGAATATATTTATATATATAATGTAATGTATCATGTACAATCTCACAGGAAGCCCTAGAGATCAAATAATACTATGAAAGCCAACAAATGAATACTGTAAAACTTCATCCCATTTCTACCAATGTGAGATCTCAATCTAAACCAAGAAGGAAAGAGTTGCAAGTGCAGTAATATTAAAAAGAACATTAGCCAGGAGTAGTGGTGCATGCCTTTAACCCCAGGACTCAGGAGGCTGAGGTAGGAGGATCACTATGAATTTGAAGCCAGCCTGGGACTACAGAGAGAATTCCAGGTCATCCTCGGCTAGAGTGAGACCCTACCTCTCTACAAACAAACAAAAAAGAAAGAACACTAACTTTGAGTTAAAGATGCAAGACTGCATATGCAGTGAAATTATGATTTTAAAAAATCCTGGGGAATCCTTGAAGATGGCTTAGTGGTTAAAGACACTTGCTTGTAAAGCCTGCCAGCCCAATATCAGTCCTCTAGTTCCCATATAAAGCCAGATGCACTAAGTGGCACATGAGTCTGAAGTTCATTTGCAATAGCAAGAGGTCCTGGCACAGCACCCATAGTGTCTATGTCTGTCAGTTTGACAGACAGACAGACAGACACACACACACACACACACACACACACATATCCTGAACCTGGAAAATGACCAAGTACAACACTCATGATATTGGGTTGCACTGCTCAGTTGTGAAGACAGGGTGAGAGTATCTCCCTGGTCACAAGAATAACACCCTGTTCTCCATTTTCCCTTTCCTCTCAATTCTCCCCGTCTTTAAATAAGCAGGTAGACGGTACCTGATATGATGGCTGGCGACTGGCACTTCAGCCAGTGCCTATCCCTGCTGCTCTGTACACATCCTCCCTCTGAATCCTCCTGGAGACGGAACGAGGTCGACTTCACTACAGCCACACTTAGCAGAGGAGGAAATAGTCTTCAAGATTAAGTAACTTTCTCCATGACACAGAACATGACTAATGGCTTTCCCAGTCCACGGCTCACACTCAGTGTGGGTCGTGAGTATCAGAGACAAGTGATGAAGCATCCACTGGTCTTCTAGTCCAGCTGGTCCTGGAGTGCATGATGGGGAATGTGGAAGGCCTGAGTCAGAAATGGGAACTGCACAGCAGGCTAGATGGGGGGATCGGGCCAACCAAGGGTTTCACGAAACTTAAGGTCTTTGGATAGGCAGCATCAGGAAGGCCATTTTAGCTGGAACATCAGTGACACCTGGGGGTTCCAATCTGCTAGCCTCAGCCAAGGCAGGACCAGAAGTGGCATGAGCTACAGGATCCTTTGTCAGATTCCTTTCCAGACTGGAGACAGGCATTGATAAGCCTAGACTTTTCAAAGGACAGCAGCCAGAACTCACTGAGCCTCAACCAACTACGTAGCTCTGTTCCATGCACTCTGCATACATGAACTTCCTTTAACCTTCACGGGAGGGGTATGAGCTGCACATTCTCAGAGACTTCACAGAACAGAGACAGAATGTGATGCAAGGACTTGGGGAGTAAGCAAAGCAGGAATTAACACACCTGCACAATAAAAATGAAGGCCAGGACTATGTCAAGGTCATGCCCATCCAAGGATGTTCTAACCAAGGCCCATAAGAACCAGGATTAGCCACAACCAAGATAGCCTAAGGCTCAGCTTTGTGAGGCCACGGGAACAAAGACCTGCATCTGAGTCCTTACTTTCATTAAAATAAATACATAAAAATAAGCCCTTAAGAGGAAGAATCCAGGAGAGAGGGTGTAAGAGGATAATGGGGAAGCCCTTTATTTCATACAATATACACTAATATAAAAAGGTTTAAAAAATAAAAATAAAACCCTTTGAGCTGGATGAATTGATACGTAACAAGCGACCCAGATACTCTAGAGGCTGAAACAGGTGGAGACACTGAGCCTAAGAGTTTAAGACCAACCTGGGAAACATAATGAGACCTTTCCTCAAGAGGGGAAGGCATTCCTTCAAACAGCACATAAGTGTAGTGCTACACCTCAGCAGAAAACCTAAGTAATGGAGATAATTTCCAAATCGCCCCCTCACTAACTTTCATAGCATGGGCAGTGCCTGTGAGATCCTGGGATGGCTACTTAAACTGTCTGTGCCTCAGTTTCTCCATCTGTATAATGCTAAAATCTTCATAGTGCCACTGAAAGACTGAATGAAAGCCCATGTATATAACATTTATTTTGTGGCATGTCAGAAGTGCTCAATGCCTGTTAAGCTACCAGCTGTAGCAGCAGCAGTAAGCACTATTAGTTCTAGCAATGGAGAAAATTCTAGCCCCCTCCCAGCATGGCAGGTGGTAGTTTCCAAACACAGCAACAGTAGTCTCCTGCCCCACAGTCTCTTCTGCAATGTGACCAGGTCACACTGCCATCAAGAGGTAAGAGTTTGGGACTAGGAATCTGGTGCAGGGTTAGGTGTCCTGAGCCACCAGGTAATAGGTTCAATGGTCCTGGGGACCACTAGATTGTGAGGGAACCGGAAACACGGCCAAAACCATGATCCTGAGCCCCAGCAATCACCTGCTAGCCAGATGCACACCCAGAATCCGGTGTGGGCCTTAGAACCTCCTGCTGAGGCCCCAGAAATAACAGTTGTGCATCATCCCAACTTCCCAGCCCATAGATTCGGGGTGCCGAATGGCTGCTTGAAGCTGCTGCCTTTCAGAGGGATTTGGTACACAGTAAAGACAGCTGGTGCGTACACACTTCCAATCAGTTCTTAGAACTTCTCCTGTGACAGAGACCAAGACCGAAGCAGTGAGCAGGGGGTAAGACACAGGGTTTGCTGATGGCAGGGTTTCACTGCAGTCCCAGCTGGCCTTGAACTCTCGGTGTCCTAGCTCAGTGTTGGGATTATAGCTTTGAACCACCACATTCATTTTCAGATACAGTTTTAATCTAAATTGATATTCCCAATACAAATGGGCACTGGCTCCTCATCCAACAGCATATGGCTGCAGTGAGGCGCAACATGAAGGCCTCTCAGGAGGAGGCTGGCCAGAAAGGCTTCACAGGAGTGGTGCCATCAGAACAGGGTCTCAAAGGAAGTACATGACACAAGGAAGCAGCAGCTCCAGGATTAGCAGGAAGTTGGCAGGGTCTGTCACATGAACAGAAGCACTTCAGTTTTAGGTGGAAGAGGGCACCAAAAGACACAGTAATAAAGGCCAACCCTCTGGGACTGGGGAGGTGAGAAAGAGCTACCAAAGGTAGAGGGAGACAGCTCAGGCTCGTTTTCTGAATTGCCAGTATAGGGAGGTCAGAGCAGAGGGCAAGACTGGAAGCATGGAGACCAAATTAATAGTCAAGGGAGAGAAGGGGAGGTCTGGTCTGGCCTGATGTGAAGCCCAAGGGCAAAAATATCACCCATTTCTCTTTTTAGTCTTATTGTTTAAATATGTATCTCCTCCAGTGATGCCCGAAATAGAGCTGGCCTAACGATGATTAATAAGTGTTAAATTATTCATGCCCTTTCTAAGAAGGTATGACTACCAATCATTCACTTCACCCTGGCCAACTTGGTTCCTGACACCTGTGCTGCTCAGTGACCAGAGCGCAGCATCAGCTGCTGGCCCAGGGCAGGCACTGTTTCCAAGTTCCTGTGACAGCACTCACTGCTGCATACCGAACCCACTTCCTTGAAGGACAGCTAAACTCTGCAAAACATTATAATAATCCTTACTTACGTGAGGATATTCATGTGAAAAATCTTCAAACTCTGCCGGCTATCATACTCCTAATGCTGTTTCATGCTCATTTTCTCAGATTGGCCCTCTCCAGACCTCATACATGCACACAAGTAACAACTGAAGAGAGAATTTTTGTTTGTTTTTTTTGAGGTAGGGTCTCACACAAACCCAGTCTGACCTGGAATTCATTATGTAGACTCAGGGTGGCCTCGAACTCACAGCGATCCTTCTACCTCTGCCTCCCAAGTGCTGGGACTAAAGGAGTGCAGGCCACCATGCCTGGCTGAAAACAGTTTTTTGTTTTGTTTTGTTTGTGGTGGTAGGGGGGTTAGGATAGGGTCTCACTCTAGTCCAGGCTGACCTGAAATTCACTATGGAGTTTCAGGTTGACCTTGAGCTCACATTGATCCTCCAACCTGCCTCCCCAGTGCTGGGATTAAAGGTGTGTGCTACCACACCTAGCTGAAAATAATTTTGAGTAATAAGCCAGCCTTGGTGGTGAACACCTTTAATCCCAGCATTCAGGAGGCAAAGGTAGGTGGATCACCATTAGTTCGAGGCCAGCCTGAGACTACATAGTGAATTCCAGGTCAGCCTGGGCTACAGTGAGACCCACCTTGAAAAACCAAAATCAGAAAGAAATATATAGAATTGTTTAGAACTTTTACATAAATGTTATCCTTTATATTGACTTACGCTCCTTATTTGTGTGTGTGTGTGTGCACGTGTGAATGCATATACACGTGTGTGTGCACATGTGAATGCATACACAATGGGTAGGTCAGAGGTCAGGTTCTTCTATAACCCTCCACCTCACTCTTTAAGACAGGGCATCTCACTGGACCTAGAGCTCAACTACTCAGCAGTAAATGCTCCTGTCTGAATATAAATACCCATATTTTGTCTTCTATTGGGGGTGGGGATTAAAAGATGGGATCAGATTACTTGCCTGTAAATGCTCTCCCTGTAATTACCCTGACCACTCTCTCTCTATCCATCCATTCAGTTCCAAAGATAACGGAAATGGCCCCGAGTCAGGCTGCTTACTGAAGAGGGCAGGCTCCTGGCAAGGCTCCCCTGCTTTGTGAGCCACAGTTTAGCTCACGTTCCTGTGAAGGACTGAGAAGCAGCACAGGCCCAGCTCCTCGCAGCACACATCACATAACTGCTGACTGTGACACCCCAGTGTCTCCAGATTCTCAGTCTGGGGAAAAGGTGGCTGCTGGACTTCAGAACAGCCCCTTTGCCAACCCACCACCCGAGGCCCAAAATAACTAACGCCCCCTCAGCTCCTGGCACTTCCGCCCCTCCCATGCTTCCTCCTGAAAGATGGCAGGGCACCATCTGCACACCCCTGATGCCCACATGGCACTAAGAAGAGGCAACTAAATGTGGTCCTTGATGAAAACAGGCCAAGGCAGCATCAGGAAGTTGTTCCGTTGGGCAGCAGGAGGAGGCAACTGGCCATGAGGGGCTTCTCAACCAGCCTCCAGAACAAAGCCTGACTGTGAAGAGATGGCTACCACTTCCAACTGCTCAAGAGAACTCAGTGTGTCCTGTCTCCCAACAGTATCCCTTCATTCTGCTCCTGATGGCCAGCCATGGAGATACAAAACTAGGCAAATGGAGTGTTAAAGCTCCCAAGAAACGTGCAAGCTTTGAGTTAGTGCCTTCAGAGAAGCCTCTGCATTTCCTACCCCAAGGCAGCCCTGCCAGGCCCCCAACACTTGCTTGTGCAAAACTCTAGTGCTCTTCCCACTCCGCAAGGACCCTTCTTGGCAACGCCGCTCCTTTCCCCTGGAGGCACTGCAGTGGGTGTCTTACTGGAATCATGAAGATGAGCCAACACCATCCTCTTGGCTATTAGCTGGTTAACCACAAGAAACAGTGTCACCAACTAGCTGGAGTGTGAGGGAGACGGAAGGACAAAGAACACATTTTAAAAAAGACCCATGGTGGGATTCCAGAGCAGCCCAAGGGCACCAACCACAGCACAGTAAGCAGGAAGGCGCAGAAGGAGAAAGCCTGGTAGCCTAGACCCCTCTCCTCAAAGTCCCACTACCTCTGCCCTGAGGGGATGTCGTCCTTGACCCGGCCACAGTGCCAGAGCTCCACAGGTTCTGCTCACACCTGCCCACTGCCACTGCACCCACACCTGTGGTTCTTGGGGCAAAGTTTCCAGACAGCAATCTCAATGGCTGAGCTATTCTTCTTAACCAGTTCCCCAAGTTGTGAGCTTGGGGTCATCTTTGATATGCTCTTCATTCCACCCAGGTCTAGGTGTAGGCAACCAGATGGGCATTTGTTCTCTGCCAACCAGCATATAACCTCTTAGGGCAACAAGGACTGTGGGGCTTTCCTTGCTAAGAGTGCAGCCAGGCGCCCTGAAGTACAGCTAGCACTCTCACAGAGCACAATCTCCACTCTCACCTGAATCCACAGTCAAGCGCACGAACACTGCTTTGAGGAATCTTCCTTCTGCTTGGCCTGGCTGTCACTGTTGCCAGCCCAGTCTCTGGCCCACTGCCCTCCCTGTGGGCATCCACAGCTCAAGGAAGGTGCTTTGGGCAACACAATGAACAGGTAGCGAGCTGTGGGCCTGTTTCTTCTTCTGAGGGGCAAGACAGAACCCTTGGGGCAGAGGTGAATCCCCCACAACATAGTGCCTGAGGATGCATGGGGCCAGTAAGGCACCATGAGAGGAGATCAAGAGGATGAGACGTCCACTATGAAAGTAAAGGTGAGCCAGGAGGACTGAAAGTTTGAGAGTAGCCAAGGACACAAAGTGAGATCTTGTTTTAGCCCCCTGGGAATGGAGAAAGAAAAGAAAAGAAAAGAAAAGAAAAGAAAAGAAAAGAAAAGAAAAGAAAAGAAAAGAAAAGAAAAGAAAGAGAGAGAGAGAGAGAGAGAGAGAGAAAGAAAAGAAAGAGGAGGGAAGGAAGGAAGGAAGGGCGGGCAGGTGGGCTGGGCATGGTGGTGCACACCTTTAATCCCAGCACTCGGGAGGCAGAGGTAGAAAGATCGCCATGAGTTCGAGGCCACCCTGACAATTCAGAGTGAATTCCAGGTCAGCCTAGACTAGAGTGAAACCCTACCTCGACAAACCAAAAAAAAGAAAGAGAGAGAGACATAGAGAGGAAGGAAGGGAGGGAGGGGAAAGGAGGAAGGAGTAAGCAAATCACAGCACCTCCTCATGTTATGAAGAAGTATGCGGCCATAAGTCAGAGAAAGGCCAGGCATGGTGGTGCACACCTTTAATCCCAGTACTCAGGAGGCAGAAGTAAGAGGATTGTCATGAGTTTGAGGCCAGCCTGGGACTACAGAGTGAGTTCCAGGTCAGCCTGGGCTAGAGTAAGACCCTACCTCAAAAAATAAAACAAAAAAAATCAGAATAGAGGCTGGAAGATGACTTGGTGGTTAAAGTTGCTCATTTGCAAAGCCTGTTAGCCTGAGTTTGATTCCACAGTACTCATATAAAGATGGATGCACAAAGTGGCACATGCGTCTGCAGTTTGTTTGCAGTGGCAGAGGACCCTGGTGCCCATTCACTTTTGCTTGCTCGCTCTCTCTCTCTCTCTCAAATAATAAATAAAGAAAATATTTTAAACCGGCCGTGGTGGCATGCACCTTCAATCCCAGCACTTGGGAGGAAGAAGTAGGAGGATCACTATGAGTTCAAAGCCAGCCTGGGACTACAGAGTGAGTGCCAGGTCAGCCTGGGCTAGAGTGAGACCCTACCTGGGGGCGGGGGAAGGAAGGCGGAAGGAAAATCTGTTATTGAGCCAGGTATGGTGGCACAAGCCTTTAGTCCCAGCACTTAAGTGGCTGAGGTAGGAGGATCACTGTGAGTTGGAGGCCAGTCTGGAGCTACAGAGTGAGCTGCAGGTCACCCTGGGCTAGAGTGAGACCCTGCCTCTAAAACAAGCAAAAAATCCCTATATACAAGTGGAAAAAGTAGTTTGGTTTTTTAGCATCCATTAAGAAAATGCTATTGGATGTCTGAATAAAAAAGGGACTGCCATTCTCTGAACTGTTTCCTAAGAATTCCACACGGAATGATTGCCTTCATAATTAGCGCAATTAGTCACCTGCCAATTTCTCTGATCACTTACCTTGTAGAACCTACGAAAGGAGTGAGAAGTCAGTGATTTGATGCGATGTCTAAGCGGCAGCATAAAAGGAACAGAAGGCCTGCACAAGGGCCTGGAGTGGGATGGGAGCTGATGGGAAACAGGAAAGGGACGAAAAGAGAACAGGATGGCAAAAGTCGTTGGGCCCAGACTGGCCAGGTGACAGCTGGCAGGTGTGTGGGTGACAAAGCCTTCCACTTGCAATTCTAAACGCTCAGGGGCCTGTTTGAACAGGTTTGACCTCATTTACTTACGTTTTTCAAAGCTGTTTAGTCACTTTCCTAAAAATTCATTATTTTCTGACTTATTTCTAACTTTCAGCTTTAATTCCATGCTGATCTCTTCTGAGCCTTCAAGAACATTTCTGCTTTCGTATGTGTGTCTTCCAATCAGATGCCTTCCCGCAGTATTAACAGACGCCCTGAGCCCTGATGAGAGTCATCCTTCTGGGGCACGAAGAAGGCACCTAAATGACAGCTGGCCAGAGGATTCCTGAGAAAGCAGAGGTGTGGGGCACCGAAATTCAGGCTTGTGCTGCCATGCGTGCAGGCTACAGGAGACCAGAGTCAAGGATCTGACGTACAGCAAAGGGCTGTTTCTAAATCCCCATGGGGTGTGAGGGCCCTGTAGCAACCGAGACTGACATGCAAGCTTTGAACATTTGCTGCAGGGCTGACAAGGCAGTGAGGGTTCAAAGCCTCCACCCTCCCCAGAGGCAGACCCTGTTCAGATTCTGTAAGGAGCTCCCCAGGTGCACCCTCCTCTTTCAGAGCAAGAGTTAAGAAGCCCTCTTTGGAAGAAGGTAAAGAGACACACTGAGACACATCATGCTGAAGTAAGACACCGTCTCCCTGGGCACCGGCTGAAGAAGTGAGCCCTGACTGCTTGCTATTCCAGGCACTATCCACACTAGACTGTACTGGATTCTGAGGGCGTCTCCTCCTGTAATGTCACAAGCATCTTGTGGGAAAGGTGTACTGTCCCCATTTTGCAGATGAAATTCGTAGGGTGAGGCTCTAAGAAGTTGCCACAGTGTGTTCAGAACCAGGCAGGAGAGGTGCTCTGGCAATGCAGACAAGATGCTTGAAAAGGGGGCAACGAGGTAGCTATCTAGAACACTCCTGGGTCTTGAGTGACTGATGAGGGAAGCGATCTACCTATCTTGCCATGTACCCCTAAAAAGTAGTGCCTGTAGCCAGTACTCGGCAGGACAGGGGAACGGAGGCAAGAGTCATCCAGCTGACGATGGCAAGCACTCCCACAGGAGGGGCCTCCGCAGGCCACAATAACCTGTCCATCAACCTGAGAAAGGTGTCAGGAGATGCCGAATGCCAGGCTGCTTTAAAATACCTGGCATTCAATCCTCCTCAGACCCCAAAACCCCCAAATGAACTACACTTGCCACAAAGGTGGAGACATAGCCAAAGTTCCCAAGGCAGAGCCTGTTCCTGGAGAGCAGTGGACTCCAAAGTGACACAGCCAGCCAAGGATGGGCCCCAGAAGCTTAAGGAGAAGAGAGGGGAGACAAAGGAGGCACTCACGTTAGAAAACAATCGCACTGGCTGCGGTGCGGCTCATGGTGGATCATGCGCTCAGCATGGGTGAGACGCCAAGTTCCATCTTCAGCAACAGGTACGCACCATTAATGCTCTGACAAGCGGCTGTGAAGGCTGTCACTCGGTAGAGCTGCTCATTTGAAATGCCCAGAAATGCTGACATGCCAGAATTCTCCCACCTTATCTAGGGCCTGAGAACCAGGGTAGAGCAGAGCGAGGAAAGCTAGGAATCTAAGAGAGGCGCAGCATTCCTCAGCAGACTGCCATCAGCTGTGACACGTTCTCTGGGCCTTGCACGGCAGAGTGAGGAGCCTAGGAGCTGCAGAAAGCAGACCCACACGCAGCAGACTGAATAGAAGGCTGTCATTCTCCCTGAACGTCCTTTTCAGACACACGTGGCCTGTCTCACCAGAATTAGGAAGGGCATTTAAAGAAGTCTGGGCTCTTGGGGGGTAAAAAGAGATTTTGCACATGAACTGGGGATGACCTTGTCTGGCGGGACTAACCTGCTGGACCTGTATGGCCAGAGTACTGACAGTGCAGGGGGTAGGAGGTCAGCTCCAGGAGGCGGCTACAGACAAACACGGGCTTCAGAAAAGTTCTCAATCTCTACGGCAAGGGGAGGTGACATGAGTGTGACTACTGAGCTTTTGACAGAAGCGCTAAGACAAAATTCCAGAAGGAAAAGAGCCTGGGACCTGAGAAGAGAATTTCCCACTGTAGCAATCTCTGCCAGGCTCATTGTAATGAATTTTGTGGACATTCACAGAGAAAAATAGCTTCGACTGCTACCAATCGATGCTGCGCACTGCAGAGACATAGCCCTTGGCCTCTCTGAGCTGCATTTGGGCACTACACAGAGCCCAACAGCATCTGTCCCTTTGAAGAACAGCCTTGTAAGAACTCAGCCCCAGGCCTGGCCACCAGGGCCCCACACTCCAACCATGGGGATACGCTGGCTTCAAGCTTCCGGTCACAGCTGGATCAAGTGCTGCCCCCTCCTGCTCTGGGGGCTGGAAGTGTCTCAGGTGACAACCAACCCCTGTGTTCCAAAATGTTCAGCAGAGATGGACTGGGTTTGTGGATCCTTTGTTGCAGGGGTGGGGGTTAGACAGCATTTAAATTTCCTTTCTAGGGATAATTCCCTACATGACAATTAAAGAAGGAGAGAAACAGTCCTTAAAATCTCTTCTGAACCAAGACTGTAATTCTATAGTGCCAGTATTCACAGCACCTGTGTTCCTCTAAAAACATTTTATATATACACATACATATATTCATTCCTCTATGGCAGGGAAAGATGCATGAAAGCAATAAAGAAAAAAGAACTGCAGAATCATGATGTAAGGATTAAAAGAACACTAACTACAGAAAGCAGAAATGAAGAGCAACATGAAGTGAATCTGATGTGAATTAGAAGTAGCACACAGAGGTTCAGAGAAAGATAGCAAAATGCAGGACTGAAGTTGGCCTGGATCTGCAGGCTCTACCTTCTCTAAAGGTAGCTAGATGGGCCTGGAGGGGTGCCCGGGGCCCCATGGGAAGGCCACCATTCCACAGAGGCCAAGAGCAGACCAGCTCTGCTGGTGTGAGAAGTTTTCATCAAAGAAGTAGACACGGTAGAGGACAGCTTCTGAAAGATACGCAAACCAGAGCCACAGCAGTCTCGGGGGGACAGGGTGAAAAGTGGACTTAATCGGGACTGGCAACATATCTTGTGGTATTCTTTTTTAAAAAATATTTTATTACTTATTTATTTATTTATTTGATAGAGAAAGAAGGAGAGAGAGAGAGAGAGAGAGAAGAGAGAGAGAATGGGCATGCCAGGGCCTCCAGCCACTGCAAACAAACTCCAGATGTGTGTGCCCCCTTGTGCATCTGGCCTAACGTGGGTCCTGAGGAATCAAACCTGGGTCCTTTGGCTTTGCAGGCAAGCGTCTTAACTGTTAAGTGTTCTTTTTAATTAAACACAGTGCATATATCACTGACTTAAAAATACATGGAAAAAATACATGAATAAAAATACATGCCACTTTAATCCCAGCACTCGGGAGGCAGAGGTAGGAGGATTGCTATGAGTTCAAGGTCACCCTGAGACTCCATAGTGAATTCCAGGTCAGCCTGGGCTAGAGTGAGACCCTGCCTCGAAAAACCAAAAAAAAAAAAAAAAAAAAAAACAAAAAAAAAAAAAAAAGAATACATGCCAAAGTAAAACAAAGAGATGGTTAAAAAAAAAAAAAAGGCAAAGATAATTTTAAATTTCTCCCAATAAAAAGCTATTTCAAAAAGTAAGGGGGTGAGGGGGTGGCTCAAGCCAGCAAAGAAAAAACCTAGAAAAACAAAGCACATGGTCCTGGCCAAGCCCACTTTTCCCTCCCTCAGTCTCCGCTCCTCACAGGTACCTGTGAACAGCTACGGTGTGCCCAGCTTGCACACTCCCTTCTTTTTTATTTTTATTTAATTATTTGAGAGTGACAGACAGAAAGAGAAACAGGCAGAGAAAGAGAGATGATGGGCACACCACTATCCTCCACCCCAATTACACGAGGCAGCGCACCTATTCATACCGTGTTCCCACCTAGGCCAGAGTGTATCTCCCAAGCTGGCAGCAAAGTCTGTCTTCCTGTCCCATTCTGCTGACAAGCGACTCTGATCCACCTCCCCTGGAGGGGTGTGCTCTGTACTTTATATGTTATGACAGAGCTGGCAGAAGTCACACCCTGGGACCTTAAGGTTAGGGCATTAAAAGCCATACAACTGTGGGATGCTCACTTGAAGCCCCAAGCTGCTGTGAGAGTTGTCGAGCTGCCCTGAGCCACCATTGTCTGAGGAAGCCACTGCCAGCCCTTGGGAGGAACTCTGAAGAGGAGGTGCCAGCCCCTGAAGGTCCAGCTTCCAGTGTCCTCATACCTGCTGAGAAGCTGAGGCAGAGCCACCAGCCACGCCCTTCTTGAAGTCTTAGCTTCTGAGCTCATAAAAAATAGAATGGTTTTGTCTTAAGCCACTAAGACAGGTGATTTGCTACACAGCATGGGATACTGCGGTACCTCGAACACGTGACCTTTCCTCACTCACCGCACTACTTCCTGTTTCTTATTGGCTCTAAGGCTCCTACCTCGCGACTCCCCCACCCCCAAGCCCACTGTTCCAGGCTTCCCTTTCTCTTTCCTGCCCTACAGGAGTCTGTTCTTCTGTCCTTGTCCAACTTGACCCTCGCTCACAGAGCTGACCCTATGTTCTGCTTATTTCTAGTGTCTGTTGGCCAGGCCTCCCTCCTCCTCCCACTGCCACAGCTTGGTGACTTCATCAGGCCTCTGCACCTGGGCCTGCATCCACCGCCCTCCAGAGCATCACCCTTTATAACGCCCCCCACACAGAGAAGACTATTTTTTATCTCCCACCCACAATGTTCCAGAAAAGACTTAAGGAAGCAGCTCAGGCACAAAGACTCCTCCTCAGACATCACAATGACCATCTTTGGGTGATCCTGAAGCAAAACCCCATCATTTCAGGAAACAAATGAATACCTGGCTGGGGTCTCTGGCCTACATCCAAGGCAAAAGTCACAAAGCATTCTAAAGCCCTTGACCTGGTCAAGGCCTGTCCCCCACCCTGAGCCCAGTAGGCACACTTAAGGCTCTACTAGGAAACCTTTCTCACTGCTGTAAGCAGTTAGCGCTTCTCTTCTTGTGTTGAGTGCCCACACCACTCTAACCTCACTGACATGGAGCCCTCCATACAGCCTCTCATCTCATCTTTATGTCTCTATGCTACCTGCAGGAGGTGCCCAATAAATGCTTATGAGATGAATCACTGGTCTTCTCCTGCAACCCCCACCCAAAGAACAACATTGCCTATCAGGTCCTCCACTCAGCATCTCATTGAACAAAACTCATCCTGAGAACCCCACTCTATAACCAGCTTCCCTAGGAAGAACCCTCCAGCAGCTCCGTTGTTCCTTCACAGGCATCTGCTCAGCCTGCACACCCTCACCAGTGCTTCTCATGCACTCTGGCATGGCTCTCTTTCCCATTCAGCACCCCAGCAGCAAAGGCCAGAGCCTCTCCTGTGCTCAGGAGAGTTCTCACATGTGTGGTTTTTATGTCTGAAGAAAGGTTGCTCTAGTAACATTAATGAAATAGATGTTCTTGGCATGTTATACTTTAAAGCTAGAAAAGAAAACATCAGTACTGCTGAGTTCCTAGACGGAGTGTGGCACATAAGCACCAAGAACAGCAGCAAGCCCACGAGGGGAGAATGGAAACACGTCTTCTGCTTGGCCACACAGGGCCTTCCTCGGGCCAGATCCTGGTTTCTCAGCACCCACCCTTTCCCCATTCCAAAGGCAATGTCTCCACTGGCGGGTCTGGACAGCGTCCAGGAGAATTTATCTTTCAGGCTTTACATCAAATTGTGACAAATGTCTCTGCAGCTCTACTGGGCCATGGAACTGAGCAGATGGACCTACAATTCACACCACTAGCTTAAATTCTCTCCAATGCTGTTTTAAATTAGGGCATTTTATCTAGAAAAATTATCAAAGCATGGTTTAGGGGTAAGATGCACCTGAAAGTCTTCCAGCAGACTCAGTTACAGATCGACCTGATCCTGGCTTCTCCCTGGCCACAGATTTGTACCCACTCTCCCTTATGCTCCCCAACCTCAGAGCCCAAATAACGTGGAGAGTAATATATGCTTAGGGCCCGCAGTCGTAACCATCCCCCAAGCTTGATGGCCTGTCTCTGTGGACATCCCCCCCCCCCCCCCCCCCGCAGGTACAGGGCTCCAGGGGCAGCACCCAGGGTAGAGAACTATTGGAAAGTCCCTGTTTAGGGGGAAGGATGCAGCCCAGTGGAAATGGCTCGCTTAGCATATGTAAGGCCCTGAGAGGGAGGGAAGAAAGGAGGGAGGGAGGGAGGAAAAAAAGAAGGAAGGGAGGGAGGGAAGGAAGGAGGAAGAAGAAAGAAGGGAAAGGAAAGGAAAAGGGGAAAGAAAGTCCTTTGAACGGAAACTGCTCCGGGGCAGCCCAGTCTCACTTATCTGTCTGACAGTACTGAGCAAACACAATGATGAGGCACTAAAGCTCCAGAGAAACACATCAAGGAACTCACTCTATGGGTCAGCTCTGCCTCCCACTTCTTACAAACAGGTTCCAGTTTGTCTCTGTCCTTCAGTGTGTTAGCCAGAAGCACATACTATTCTCCCCTGGTCCAACCAGGATGGAGTGAACAGGCTACTGCTATCTTCCAGAGAACCCAAGTCGGCGTTGTTAGCTGGCCGCACTGCAAGCTTAATTAATACCTGCCAAGCTAGAGCCTCCATCCATTCCATGGCCCCTTCCCCACCCTTACAATAAGCTAGATTCAGACCATCAGCTGTCCTTGTTACCTGTCAATCTGCACATCTGCTGTCGCTGCTTATTTAGAATCATCCAGATGAGGACTAGGAATGTAGCTCAGTGCCAGAGCACTTGCCTACCATGGAGAGGCCCTGGGCTCAATCCTCAGCACCTGACACATAAAAACCACACAGGTGGCTTCCAATGACTCAGATGAATGTGGCCTCTACCTTCACACTCACTAGAAAAAAGTTGAAAGGTCAAGAACAAAACCCCTTAATACACCAGTGCAGACAGAGAACTCTAGAAACCCATTCTTTACCTGCTCATGGACTTGAGCTGCTCTTGTCCTGCCTACAAAGACATCAGAGCACAGTCTCTCTTGCTACTTGCAGTAGGTAAGTTCAATAAATATACCAAATTGAACCCAAATCCTAATTTTGTTTTGTTTTTGAGGTCGGGTCTCGCTCTAGCCCAGGCTGACCTGGAATTCACTATGTAGTCTCAGGGTGGCCTCGAACTCATGGTGATCCTCCTACCTCTGCCTACTCAGTGCTGGGATTAAAGGCATGAGCTACTACACCCGGCTCAAATCCTAATTTTTCACGGGTATGATGGCATACACCTGTAGTCTTAGCACCCAGGAAGCTAAGACACAGGGTCTTTTGAGCCCAGGAGTTCAAGACCAACCTGGACAATACAGTTGAATCCTGTCTCAAAAAAATTATTCATGCCATCCTTACTCTCTAAGGCTTGTTGCAGTCTGACTAGAGACGTCGGGCAAGGCTCACACTCCCTCCAGTCCCTTTATGTGGCTAGTGAATCTGCACCTTCCTCCTTTCCCACTTGAAGCTATCCAACTCACTGCCACTGCCACCAGCCCAACCCAGGCACACGGCTCCTCAGTACAAGGTCTTAGGGGGGTTTTGGCTCTAATCTCCTTACTGACATTCTCTGCAATGTCCTTGCCACTAGTAAACCACTGTCAGGCAGGGTCCGCTCTGGTTGGTCAACACACAAGGTACAAACTCCTTTTCTGTGCACTCAGGGCTTTGATGTTCTGGCCCCCTTCCACCTCTACAGCCACCTGCCGGTCACTCCAAACATGCCTGTGTGCCCTGATGGACTGATCCCATCGCCCCCAAATCCACCAATTATCCTTCCGACCCATCTAAGTCGTACTGCTACTCTGCAAGACTCAGCTCAGATGCGTCTCCTCCTCACCCATCCTTCCTACTTCTGTGCAAACACCAGGTGTGGAGATAGCAGTGAAGCAACAGCGGGTGGCGGAAGAGAAGCTGCAGCTTGATCCATCCACACAGAAGCAACGGAGGGTCCTGCTCAGCCCTCTCTGCTTCCTCGGCTCTTACCTTCTCCAGAAGGAAAAGGGAAGAGACAGGCTCACTGCCTCTCCCCCAGCTTGTTAAGTTAAACCATTAGAGCGGCGTTACTTTGCTTTCTCTAGCTATTAATACAAGTGTCTGGAAATACCTGAAGTCATGGGCCTCTAGGAACTCATTAAGTTTAGAATCCATGAGTTACTGTCATCAGACGAAGAAAATATGCATTTTCTTTTCAGGATTGGGTGAAAAAAAAAAGTGCTGAGTTATCAAGGCTCAGTCAAGATAGTAACACCAAGTGACACTGTGGCACTTCTTTATCTTTTTTCCTTTCTTTTCTCTCTCTCTCTCTCTCCTCCCTCTCCCTTCTCTTGCCCCTCCTCTCTGAGACAGATCACTGTTTCCAATACTGACCAAGCTGGCCCCAAACTCACAATTCTCGTACCTCAGCCTCTGTCAGTAGCTGGGACTTCATGAAGTATAGTTAGCCAGTTTCATTTTACTTTTTACTTAATTACTATGCTTTTTAAAAAAATTAAGAATTCTTTTTTTTTTTTTTTTTTTTCCGAGGTTGGGTCTCACTGATAGGGAATTCACTATGTTGTTTCAGGCTGGCCTCAAACTAATAGCGATCCTCCTACCACTGCCTGAGTGCTGGGATTAAACACATGCATTGCCACACCCGACTAACATATTTTTTGATGTGGTTTTCTTTGTTTGTGTTTGTTTGTTTGTTTTTGAGGTAGGGGTTCACTCTAGCTCAAGCTGACCTAGAACTCTGTAGCTCCAGACTGGGCTTGAACTCACAGTGATCCTCCTACCTCTGCCTCTGGAGTGCTGGGATTAAAGGTATATGCCACCACGTCTGGCTGAGAACTTTAATATACGACAATCAAGTAATTTGATCATATTCCTGTCCCTTTATCCATTTTCTTGTTCTTTCTCTCCTTCTCTCATTCCCTGAGGACCCTCCAAGGTAGTCCTTCATTTTTTACCTTTTTTTCTTTTTAAAAAAATTGAGAGAGACGTTGGGGGTGAGCGGGGGGTGATGGGTGTGCCAGGACCTCTAGCTACTACAAATGAACACCAGACACATGTGCCAGCTTGTGCACCTGGCTTACATGGGAACTGAACTCGTGTCCTTAGGCTTTGCAGGCAAGCACCTTAACTGTTGAACTATCTCTCCAGCCCTAGTCCTTCCTCTGTTTTGCTGTCTCCTTCCTTTCTCCCTCTTGTGTTCTCCATATCAAAATGCTGATGGGCTCAGAACCATGCTGGTCTTGAGGGTACTGCTATCCATCAGAGCCCACTGGACACTGTACACGACTGCTGTCCGTCAGAGCCCACTGGACACTGTACGCGACTGCTGTCCGTCAGAGCCCACTGGACACTGTACGCGACTGCTGTCCGTCAGAGCCCACTGGACACTGTACGCGACTGCTGTCCGTCAGAGCCCACTGGACACTGTACGCGACTGCTGTCCGTCAGAGCCCACTGGACACTGTACGCGACTGCTGTCCGTCAGAGCCCACTGGACACTGTACGCGACTGCTGTCCGTCAGAGCCCACTGGACACTGTACGCGACTGCTGTCCGTCAGAGCCCACTGGACACTGTACGCGACTGCTGTCCGTCAGAGCCCACTGGACACTGTACGCGACTGCTGTCCGTCAGAGCCCACTGGACACTGTACGCGACTGCTGTCCGTCAGAGCCCACTGGACACTGTACGCGACTGCTGTCCGTCAGAGCCCACTGGACACTGTACGCGACTGCTGTCCGTCAGAGCCCACTGGACACTGTACGCGACTGCTGTCCGTCAGAGCCCACTGGACACTGTACGCGACTGCTGTCCGTCAGAGCCCACTGGACACTGTACGCGACTGCTGTCCGTCAGAGCCCACTGGACACTGTACGCGACTGCTGTCCGTCAGAGCCCACTGGACACTGTACGCGACTGCTGTCCGTCAGAGCCCACTGGACACTGTACGCGACTGCTGTCCGTCAGAGCCCACTGGACACTGTACGCGACTGCTGTCCGTCAGAGCCCACTGGACACTGTACGCGACTGCTGTCCGTCAGAGCCCACTGGACACTGTACGCGACTGCTGTCCGTCAGAGCCCACTGGACACTGTACGCGACTGCTGTCCGTCAGAGCCCACTGGACACTGTACGCGACTGCTGTCCGTCAGAGCCCACTGGACACTGTACGCGACTGCTGTCCGTCAGAGCCCACTGGACACTGTACGCGACTGCTGTCCGTCAGAGCCCACTGGACACTGTACGCGACTGCTGTCCGTCAGAGCCCACTGGACACTGTACGCGACTGCTGTCCGTCAGAGCCCACTGGACACTGTACGCGACTGCTGTCCGTCAGAGCCCACTGGACACTGTACGCGACTGCTGTCCGTCAGAGCCCACTGGACACTGTACGCGACTGCTGTCCGTCAGAGCCCACTGGACACTGTACGCGACTGCTGTCCGTCAGAGCCCACTGGACACTGTACGCGACTGCTGTCCGTCAGAGCCCACTGGACACTGTACGCGACTGCTGTCCGTCAGAGCCCACTGGACACTGTACGCGACTGCTGTCCGTCAGAGCCCACTGGACACTGTACGCGACTGCTGTCCGTCAGAGCCCACTGGACACTGTACGCGACTGCTGTCCGTCAGAGCCCACTGGACACTGTACGCGACTGCTGTCCGTCAGAGCCCACTGGACACTGTACGCGACTGCTGTCCGTCAGAGCCCACTGGACACTGTACGCGACTGCTGTCCGTCAGAGCCCACTGGACACTGTACGCGACTGCTGTCCGTCAGAGCCCACTGGACACTGTACGCGACTGCTGTCCGTCAGAGCCCACTGGACACTGTACGCGACTGCTGTCCGTCAGAGCCCACTGGACACTGTACGCGACTGCTGTCCGTCAGAGCCCACTGGACACTGTACGCGACTGCTGTCCGTCAGAGCCCACTGGACACTGTACGCGACTGCTGTCCGTCAGAGCCCACTGGACACTGTACGCGACTGCTGTCCGTCAGAGCCCACTGGACACTGTACGCGACTGCTGTCCGTCAGAGCCCACTGGACACTGTACGCGACTGCTGTCCGTCAGAGCCCACTGGACACTGTACGCGACTGCTGTCCGTCAGAGCCCACTGGACACTGTACGCGACTGCTGTCCGTCAGAGCCCACTGGACACTGTACGCGACTGCTGTCCGTCAGAGCCCACTGGACACTGTACGCGACTGCTGTCCGTCAGAGCCCACTGGACACTGTACGCGACTGCTGTCCGTCAGAGCCCACTGGACACTGTATGCGACTGCTGTCCGTTAGAGCCCACCATGCACTGTATATGACACAACTAGCATTTTCCTACTGATACAAACTTTTAGGTCATTTCCAACTTTTCATTGCAAGAAACATTCTTACAAACGTCCATCCAGGGAATCTCTTCACCCACACCAAGCCATGCTCACATTGCTCTGCTACATTGATGTGTGGATTTATAGTCCCAAGGTCAGTATTAATGTGTTCCCACCGTTTCGTTTCCCCATCAGCTCCTCATATCATTTGACAACATCTCTGCTAAGCTAATGGAGATGAGCTGTTACCTTGTTATCCTGAAAATGAATTTTTTAAATATTTATTTATTTATTTGGTCAGGCTCCCCAAAGGTAGCAAACTCTGGAGAGAAACAAAAAGTGGGCACTGTGCCTCACACACAGTAATCCAGCACTCTGGAAGGAGGCTAAGGCAGGAGGATTGTTGAATTTAATGCCAGCCTGGGCTATATAATGAGTTCCAGGCCAGCTTAGCTAAGCATAAGATCTTGCCCAAAAGGAGAAGAAAATAGAGAAGGCAAAAGAAAGAAAGAATAAAATTTGAAACAGCAAAACTTGATCTGGAAGGGAACTGAAAATTCCTGTCATACCAATAGCAAGAAGCATATGGGCTTAAGAAGGCAAGAAAATGTGGAAAAGACTCAATAAGAATTTAAATCAGGCCGGGCGTGATGGCACACACCTTTAATCCCAGCACTTGAGAGGCAGAAGTAGGAGGATCACTGTGAGTTCGAGGCCACCCTGAGACTACATAGTAAATTCCAGGTCAGCCTGAGCTAGAGTGAGACCCTACCTCGGGGGGAAAAAAAAAAATTTAAATCAGTTGGGCATGGTGGCGCATGAACTTGAGAGGCAAAGGTAAGAGGATCACTGAGAGTTCAAGGCCAGGATGAGACTACACAGACAATATATGTACATACTACATACATAATTCCATGTCAGCCTGGGCTAGAGTGAGACCCTACCTCAAAAAAATAAGTAAATAAATAAATAAATCAGCCAGAAATGGTGGTGCACACCTTTAGTCCCAGCACTGGGCAGCTAAGGTAAGAGGATAGCTGTGAGTCCAGGGCAAGCCTGTGGCTACAGAATGAGTTCCAGGTCAGCCTGGGCTAGAGACCCTGCCTCAAAACACAACAAAAACAGAATTTAAATCAATGGTTTGAAAGGGACAACCGAGAGCCCACATGCTGGTGTCCTGGCACGGCAGGCGCCCTGCTCTGAGCTCTGAGGGATCAGCTCTGCCCAGCTTCAGCCTTCACTGCTCTGTGCTGGACCTCGGGAAGCTAGGCTAGCAGACGTCAGCAGGGGCCATCAGGGTCACTTGCCAGCAAGCCACTTGCAAAACTGCTTAGTGAGGTCATTCTCAGATGCCCCTGACCACCTTCCCATCTGGAACCAAGCCATCGACCCCTGAAGCATTACTCTTCCCAGAGACTGCCCACCTGGAAGGAACAAAGAAGCTGAGAGGCTCCTCTGTGCCCAAGCTTCTCATCCAAGCAGCACAGTAGGGATGGGCTCCTCTGCAGATGGAGCCTCGCTCCCAGGACAGTGAATCCAGTTTTGTCCCTTCATCTTACAGAAAAGGAAACTGAGGTCAATCTTGGCAAGGCCCCACGGCTAGTTCCTGTCCGTGGGTTAAGAAAGCCAAATGCACGCTCTTATCCTTCCCACGCCATCTCTCTCCTCTCAACACCACCCAGGGCCCCTCCTCCTGGTGCAATCACAGCTACTTTTTCATTCACACCTCCAGGTCACTAAGGAAATCCACAGATGCCAGACAAGTGACCTATAGGAACCCTTACTCACTGCCTCCACAGCCCTAGGTGAAAAGGGCCACCAGCCACTTCTCGGCATCTGTCCTCTTCTTGCATTTATTACTGTCACTCTGAGGTCCCAGTAGAAAACTTCCACGTTGTGATCAGAGGCAAGCCGGGGCCAGCTGCTTGCCTATCCAAGTCACACCAGCCATAGGAGTCCCTGGAGACGCAGGCACAGTGACTGACAGGGCGGCTTTCTGGAGGCTAACTCTGACTCCTCAGACAAGCACATGCTCAGGGCCGTGGCCACCTCCAGGCTTCACACTGCCACTTAGGCTAAAGGGTTCTGGTGCAACAGGAATGGTGTTTCTACTCTGAGATGAAAAGTTAAAGTCCACAAAGGTCACGTGTAATCCATGAGCTATGAAAGCTAGTGGAAGTCAGCATGAGGCCAGGAAACAGGGCTTCCAACTTCAAGGGCAAGTCTTAAACCCAGCAGGCAGATTCCTTAGTCTGTTTCTGCCCTTCCCAAACAGGACCAGGTTTGGTGCATATTCTCTATGAAGGACAAACTTGTGCTTTCCTTCACCGAAGCCCCTGGTGGACCAAAGAACACCTAAACACCAGTGGTCTCCACTCAGGAAATTCCGCTGCAAATGCAGAAAAGAGTAAATCCAACCACGTATTCCCGAGTTCCTTCTCTATTTCAGACTCCACACAGAGCAGAACTGTAACCTGATAGCGCCCCTGTCTGGTTTTGGCTCTTTCAAAACACCAGGGAACTCACAGGAAAGCAATGCTTGAAACTGCAGTCATCTGGCTGCCAGTCAAGAGGAGCTCTGAGCCTGGAGCTCCAGGCTGGGATGGGCCACAAAGCAGGAGCCCAGCCCACAGCCCCTCCTCCACACACACACACACACAGGCACACAGCACCCCGCGACTTCCACACTCAGGCTGATCGGGAGGGGGTGTGTCTAACTCCAGTGCTGGCCAGAAGCCAGCATTATAGGAGGCCCTGAACGCCAGGGAAGTGAGCCACACCAGCACAGACTTCAGTGTCCACACACTGCAAGTCCATCGGCAGGAGCCCCATGGGTGGGCAGTAATGCCAAGGCAATGCGGAGTCGGAGTCAGCCAAGGAGGATGTGTGGGTGATGCAGCCCTTGGGGAAGGTAGAAAACTTCCCTACCATCACCTGGCTCCCAGAGTCACACTTCCCAAGATACCCAGTTAAAGAGCAAGCTTGGGACACACTAACACTCAGCCAGTGACAGTCATGCAGCAGGAAAGGCTCTGGGGTGGGGTCAAAGCACCCACCCTCTAGTATCTGACTGGAGAAAGTGTGGGATGTGCAGCCACTTTGGAAAACTGTATGGCAGTTCCTTATAAAGTTAAACATAAAGTTACTAAATGACCCAGCAATTCCACTCCTCGGTATTTACCCAAGAGAAATGGAAATCTGTATCGACACAAACACTGACTAAATGGCAGCTTTATTCATAAGAGCCACAAACTGGAAACAACCCAGTATTTTACTGGCGCTGAATGGAAAACATGGAACAGTCCTCAGCTGAAAGGAATCACCTAGTCAGACACACACACGAAGTGATCGCAGAAGCATTCAGTTAAACGAGGCCTGTAGGTGGGGGAGGGGCCAACTGCAGGGAGGCACAGGGAACTTTGTGATTAATGGGACCTACTATAATGTGTTCATGGCCTGTGTCCATGGCTGCTGAGATGGTCACTGTATGATGGTTCACATTTGACAACACTCAAAGACCTACACACTTGAAATTGGTGAATGTGAATTATACCCCAATAAATTAGATTTAAAATTCTGTGTTCCAGGCTGGGCATAGAGGTGCATGCCTTTAATGAGGAGACATCGTTGTGAGTCCGGGCACTTCAGAGTGAGTTCCACGTCAGCCTGGACTCTTAGAGTGAGACACTCCATCAAAAATAAAATGAAATAAATAATAAAATAAAATACTGGGTTTCTCTTACTTAGCTAGAACTCAAAGACCTATATAGCCACACTGGTTGTGACTTGGAGAACTCAATGACATTACCGGCTTCAACTGTGTGGCTGTCCCTGGAAGGTGCCTGGACGAATGAAAGCGTGCAAGCATGACGCGAGGGTACAGAAATGTCCACATCTGCTTCCCTTCCTCAGGGGAAGTGACTCTAGTGATCCACCAGCCTTTGAGCCAGCTGGGTCAGGGACAAGCTGGAGGACTCAAACTGAAACACTAGGGGGCACAAGGGACAGAGAAGAACACAGCCAGGCTTGAAGTACAGCCTGGATAGGGAGCCGTGGACATGGGGCAGCTACGGAGGGGGGCTGTTGACAGCAAAGGGCAGGACAGAATCCTGGGACAGCACAAAGCAAAGGACAGGACAGCCACTGATTTGACCTTCTTCTCAGGGTCAGCTCTGCATGGCCTCAGCCTCATTTCCTCCACCTTAATGAGGGGTTATATGAGTGCCCTCCCCAAGCATGGCACCTCCCACAGAACTGAGCCCAAGTGGGACAAAGTCTCCTTTATGACTCACTGTGATTTGAACCCTGGGGCTGTGAGATACAGAACACAGCTTCACTAGTTCTGTCGCTTCCCACAGGCAGGGGACATAGTACTCTTGTGCCTGCACTCAGATGGAATGCTGTCATATATCCAGGGGGGAGGCAGGAAGCCAGAAGGAGAGGCCAAAGAACCTTGAGATGGCGGCCCCAAAACACTTCTAGAAACATGAAAAGGCGGGAAGTTCATGGGGACAGTTCATGAGTAGGTCTAATATTTCTTCAGAAGTTCCTCTTGGTACAATACAACTTACCTATCAAGACAGGGTTAGTTCGAAGCTCACAAACAATGAAGGAGAAAGTTTCTTAATCGGCACTGAAGAGTACTCCAGGTGACCAGGTGATGGAGACTGCTAGAGGCAGGCAGGCAGGCAGGCACAAGGGAGCTGTCAGTGACTGGGGACGAAGGCAGAGAGCTCAGCGGGGCTGGGGAGGGAGGCTGAGGGAACTACCACCAGCCAGGACAGCTTGCTGGCTGAGCAGCATGCTGACCTGCCTGTGTTTCAAACGATTCTACCTCAGGTAATGTAGTCCAGTGATAAATCACACTTTCCCCAGGATTCCTCTAATTAAGTGTTTTGCCACTACCCTACACTCAAAGGGCTAATGCTAGTTCTCCCTCAGACACAGCAGGGGACAAGAGGTGACGTCAGCACTGCAGAGCACAGGGACAAAGTCAAACAAAGGCAACCTTACCCAGCAGGCCACAGAAGGAAGAGTATGGTAGAAGGGAAAAGGGGGAAATAAAAATGCTCAATATGGGGGCTGGAGAGATGGCTTAGCAGTTAAGGTGCTTGCCTGCAAAGCCAAAGGACTCAGGTTCGATTCCCCAGGACCCACGTAAGCCAGATGCACAAGGGAGCACACGCATCTGGAGTTCATTTGCAGTGGCTGGAGGCCCTGGTACACCCATTTCTCTCTTTCTCTATCTCTCTCTCTACCTACCTATTCCTATATATATCTCTCTGTGTGTCTCAAATAAATAAATAAAATTGTTTCAAAAAATGCTCAATATGGAGGAGATAGGCAGAGGGCCAAGGTGTAGCAAGTGGTCAAAAAGGTGGCACTAATGGGCAGGGGAGACTTAGGACATGATGCTCAACAGTGAAGATGGGGAATCACCTTGAAGCTGCCTGTTCTCAAAGACACCCAAGGCTGCTGACTATCCAGTGGCCACTGAAGATGGCCAGGGCTCAGACTTCTAGAGTCTGGTTACAAAGGCCACATCAAGACTGAAACAGGTCTCGGGAGGCAGAGTTAGGAGGACTGCCATGAGTTTGAGGCCACCCTGAGACTACATAGTGAGTTCCAGGTCAGCCTGGACTAGAAAGTGAGACCCTAACTTGAAAAAACAAAAAAGAAAAAAAAAAAAAAAGACTGAAACAAGTATCCCTTTTTACCATGCTGAGTTGGCATTGTACAGAAATTAACAGCCATATTGGTCTAGAAATGTTAAACTTATTTTTTTCCATTTGTACAGGGGTAACACACTGTATTAAATATATAAGGTCTTATCTATGTGGGTTTGATTATAGAAACTAATAAAGTATTCTCTAAAAAAAAAAAAACTGAAATAAGGGGCTAGGGAGATGGCTCAGCAGTTTAAGGTGCTTGCTTGCAAATCCTGTCCATGTGGGTTCAACTCTCCACATAACCAGATGCACAAAGAGGCCCTCTCTCATGCTCTCTCTCACACACACAAATAAATAAATAATAAAATATTTAAAATTTAAGAAAATGCCAGTTGTGGTGGCCCACACCTTTAATTTTAGTACCAGGGAGGCTGAGGTAGGAGGACTGCTGTGAGTTCAAGGTCAGCTTAGGGCTAAAGAGTGAGTTCCAAGTCAGTCTGGGCTACAGTGAGACCCTACCTTGAAAAAAAGAAAAGAAAAAAGAAAATTAAGACTGAAATAAAAATAGCAAGAAATCCCAAAGGAAGTGGCAATATGGTCCAAAGGACAATATCTTTATGGCTTGAGACTATGTACTGTGGCAGAAATCCAACCTCCAAGTGGCCATACCACGGGAAAGACAGCCAGTGGCCAGTCAGCTGAACAGGGTGGCAACCCTGGCCCTGGTCAGCAATCATGATGCCTGGCTGAGCTATGTGTCAGGCCCTGTGCCTAGTGCTTTCCCCATGGCTCCAAGAAATCCTCACCAACATCCCCATGACATCTATGGTTTCACAGAGGAGGAGAGACCCTAAAAGAGTTAACTGACTGCCCACATGCTCTTGGGGTGGACAGAGGGCTGAAACACTCCAGAGACTGACCAGAGAAAGCCTGGACTGACTGATGGCTCCACTACCATCCTCTTGGGTGAGGGTAGGGGGCAGGGGAGGGCGGGTATTAAACCCAGACCTTCTAGGCCTGTCAGAAAGATGGCCTCTAGAGGATGTGGAATAACAGTGGCTGCCGGTGAGCAGACTGACACTGACATGACTCCCAGGTTAGATGAAGACAAAGGAAATGGAGCTCTCCCTGAGAAAGAGAAATGGCGCCAGCCCTGTCCTTAAATTCTCAAACTCAGAAAGAAAAGCCACACTGGGGCAATGCTGTGTGCTTCCCACTTCAAAGGGTTTGCTCTGGGTGGCCACACACAGCGAGCAGGAGGGGTTTGTTTAGAGCAGGAGCAGCTCCACGCACATTCTCCGCACTTGCTGCCTGACGAAAACCAGCCGCCTGGTGCCTCCCAGCCCGGGCAGCTGGGAGTGACCACAGCGCCACAACAGAGTGCAGACTACCGGGGCCCCGCTCCAGACTCCAGAGCCGCCAAGAAACCGCTCGTTCTGCATCTTTGGAGAGTGGGCAACCATCACAGGGTGGACTTGCCGCTCGTTCTTAACTTAGTCTGTCAGTCTAAAACTTTTTCTTGAAGCTCTAGAATGAATGGGTGACTTAGGTGTTCCATGTGGTCACCAGTAGTTATCAGATGCTTCACTTTCTGGTGACCAGAGGAGAGAGGAGCAAGGGTCTCTTCCCCTGAAGAACTGAGGGGTCTGGGAGCCAGGGTGAAAAGTCCAATATGATGGAGGGTGAAGATGTGAAGGGGGTGGGGGAGTGGGGAGCTTATCATGGTTTACTGTCTGTAAGTATGGAAGCTGCCAATAAAAAATAAAAATAAAAAAGAGAGATGGGCTGAAGTCAACCTACAAGCTCAGCCCTTTCTCAGCGGAGCCATGAGCAATTCAAGTCTAGGTGGAGCCTAGAGAGTCACTGGGGCCCTAAACGAACAATCTGTCATGCGCTGCTGTTCCTGGTAGTTCCTCCTCTCCTCAGCCTAACCCATGTTTTCAATGAATTTAAGGTCTTCTTACTTAGATCTTCCATTATTATCTCAAAACCCCAAAGGCAAAAAGCAAAGGACACATTCCTAAAACCTGCCTCTTCTCCAAAACTTCCAGTGCATGTCATTTTCTGAGTCATTGATTGAGCTCACACTCTGGAGCCAGCTCCCAGACTTTTCCCGCAATATCCAATCAGCCCTACACCAGGCATGTTACAACTTTCCTTGTCTCACCACCACCCCCTTCACCTACAGCTACCTACTCAAATCTCACTGCTGCCCCCAACACACACAAATGAATTGTTCCAGGAGATTAAACTGGCCTCTCAGCCTTGACTTCTTCCCCTTCCAGCTGACCTGCTTCACAGCTCCATAATTCTACTATCCCCAAGGTCCACGTGCATTAGTCTCTTCCCTGCCCAAGGGCCTACAATACGGCCCCAAGTACAAACCAAGTGTCAACTTCTAGCACACAATTTGAGGTGCTGTAGAATTAGAACACAGTCTGTTGGCTGACAGAACCACAGCCACTCCTGCTTCTGCTCACTGCATCCTCCTCACATGCTCTCCGGCTCTTCCTATGCAAATCCTAATCCTCCTTTAGGATCCACTCCAGATTCAATCTCCTCCCTCAAGTCTTTCTTGCCAATACATTTTCCTCTCTTCTTTCTGCCTTACCCCAAGGCTAATCACTGGCTCCTCCGAATAGCATGCTTTTGGATGACAATTTGAATGGCATGGTTTTATGGAAAGAAATTCTATTTCATGCTCTTTTGAGGAAGTATCTGATACAGGTTGCCTTCAATGCCACGTGGATTAAACAAGAACAAAACATAAAGAGGATGGACGGCTCAGTCTACAGGGCTCAATCAAGCACCTAGTTATTCCTCTGTTTTTCACTCTGACAGCCTCAACAAAATTGTCTTCCTCATGGTCATAAAATAGCTGCCTCTGGGAGTCTAGTAGAAGGAACCTTCTGTTTTCTAGTGATTCTAAGAGAGAAGATTTTTTCCAGAATCCCCCAGCCAGTCCTGTCACACGTCCACATCTCAACTATGGACTGCCATGGCTGGCTTACTCAGCACTGACCCCAGACCTGGAAGCAGCATCACCTTTCCTGGGGAGGTGCGCAGGGAGGGGTGGCATCCGAACCAAATTGGGCAGAGCCACAGGAAGAGAAAAGAATGACTGCCGCATGTGCAATCAATTGTGCCCACCACCAGCGGGGGCCAGCTCATCTATTTGTGCTTCCCCTCACACACCACCCCATCCTGTGCTGGTGCTGGCGGGTGCTCGATGGCGAGCTCTGATCGAGCTGAACTAGAATTATCCTGCGTGTGGAGAAAACACTGAGCATTATAATACGGTAGCACAATTGGACATTTGTGCACAGAAACTAGTAAGACAGCCATGAAATCCAAACAGATGCACAGCAGCTCTCAGCAGAGGTCTGGGTAGCTCTGGTCCAAGTCCTACCCTGGGCCCAACTCCCAGTTCCACAGATAGGGAGCAGGACCTGGGCCAGAGAGCTGGGCTTCTCTAGCAGGCCCAGCTGGGCCTTCTCCTCCATTCAACCCTAGCCTCAGATGGACTAACGGGCTCCAGTCTAGCCCACAGCTCATCACATACAAGTTACCAGCCCACAAGAGTCTCTCAAGGACTGTTAACGTGTAGAAGGTAACTAAGCTCATGCTGGCTCCGTCAGCTTTACACTACTGTGACAAGATGTCTCGGAAGATCAAATTAAAACAGGAAAGGTTTGTTCTGGCTCACAATTTCAGAGGTGTCAAGCCATGTTTGCCCAGCCCTGTTGCTTTTAGGACTACAGCAGAACAGACAATCATGACAGAGAGCAAGGGAGGCAGCGCCCCTCCTGGAGGCCAGGAAGCAGAGATAAACCGGAAGTGGCCAGGTGCTCAATCAACTCTTCAAGAGCATGTCCCCAAATACCCAACTTCCTCCCATTATGCCCCACCTCCCAATAGCTGACAACTGAGCCTTTAGCACCTAGGCCTTTGATGGACATTCAAGATTCAAACCAAAGCTCTGTGTGCCAAATGAACACGTAACTGCCCTACTGCTAGTCTGGAATACTTAAGAGCTCTGGTCATGAAGCCTTGAAGAGAGAATTCCTTCAGCTGGGCAAGCCTCTTCTTCCTCTTCGGGTCAACTAGCTCCTAGCCTTGCCTTCTATCTCAAATCTCTCTGAGCTGTGACAGCACTCCACCCAAATACATACATCTCCACCTGAGGCTGGGCAGGGTCCTAAAAACGTCATGGGAAATTCAAGGGACCCAGGCTCTCTAGCCACATGGACATCCCCATCTATATCAGAAGAGCACAAGTTCGAGCTATTTGAAGTTCTGGGCTTCCTTTACAAATGTTTTCACTGACATTACCACATTGATTAGGGCATGCATTCAATTCCAATACATACTAACTGAGCAGGATGAGCCCTAAGACACTACTGACCTGCAACTATTTTTATTGTTGTTGTTATTGTTTTATGTTTTTTCAAGGTAGGGTCTCACTCTAGCCCAGGCTGATCTAACACTTAACTCTGTAGTCCCAGTTCAACTTAATAATTATGTTCGGCAAGAGCTAAAAAGAGTCGTGGGCTGGAGAGATGGCTTAGAGTTTAAGGCACTTGCCTGTGAAGCCTAAGGACCTAGATTCAATTTCCCCAGTACCCATATAAGCCAGATGCACATGGTGGTATATGTGTCTTTTCTCTCTGTCTCTTTCTCACTCTCTCTCAAATAAATAAAAATATTTTTAAAAAAAGAATTGTGAGACACCATGACAGACAATTTTTTAAAAAATCTCTGTACTGGGCTGGAGAGATGGCTTAGCAGTCAAGGCACTTGCCAGCAAAGCCAAAGGACCCAGGGTTCAATTCCCCAGTACCCATGTACAGTCAGATACACAAGGTAGCACATGTATCTGGAGTTTGTTTGCCCTGGCATGCCCATTCTCTCTCCTTTTCTCTCTCTAATAAATAATTTTTTTTTAATCTCTGTAGTAATGGGACATACAATCCTGTGTGTTAAACCATTAATTACAAAAGTCATACCCAGTTTGGCTTCACTGCTGTCATTGACAACATGTGCACCTATCTAGCTGCTTGACTTCCCTGCGAGCCTCAGATGACCTGGTGGACACAAGGATAAGGCATGCAGACCAGCAAAGGTCCTATTTGCACAGGTACACGCTGCCAAGCACACAAGATAACATATTACATACTTGTAAGTGTACCAGGTTACGTCATGACAGACAAATGTAGGTGCTTTGAGAGCATCTGGAAGACAAGGCAAACCTGATCTTGGGAGGCAAGGATCAAAGACATCACTAAAGTGGAATCACTGATGTTGCTGATACAGGCCGGTCTTTACACATCTATAAACCACACCATCCAGAGAGTTTCACAGGGACTATTTAAAATACTTAAGAGAACAAACGATTTTCAAGCACAATCTAGTATTTCAGGAGCTCTATTTACATCAACAATTGGTCTGCTAATTGCAAATCATTCTTACTTCTTTCCTAAAGCAGGATCCCCCAAGGATCTTTATTAGGCACTCTATTAGCCTAGTTTGAGTTACAATATTTACTTACAAGTAATAACAGTGAAGTTCTTGGAAAATATTTGTTAATTTGGGCATTTTACTAATTCGAACTAATCTCTCTAATTAGTCTACATTGGTGTGTATTTTATCATTCTATTAAGAGAAAGTTCCAAAGGCTGCACTCGCAGGCATAATCACCAAATGCTCTGGAAGGACACCTTTAGTAGGAACCTGCGCTAATGCTGGTAGGAGGTGAAACACAAAGAATACATGACAACTTGAGCAACTGCAATCCAGTTTAGTGCCGCACACAGCACGCATATGAAGTCACATTCAAAGTCTATGCAAAGCACATAAAAATGTCAGATCCTCCACTTTTGATTAACTGGATTGAGGTTGTGAGCAGCAGACCTTTGTTCGATTTTGCAGCATCTCCCTGGGAGCCAACCCCAGACACACACTGCAGAGTCATGAATGAGCTGGGATGGGACCTTCACGGCAGTTTAGCTTGTCATTGTTCTTGGTACCAGCATGGAGATTTAGTAACACACTGGTCACATTCAGGGAGCATCTTGAACTCTCTTGACATGGAAAATGAACAGCAGGCTTTGTCCTCAGGCCAACAGCAAACAAAAACCTGTCACCAGCCAGAAGGACACCCAGTCTTTCCGAATGATGCCAGTCCCCATGCAGCCTCCTTTGCAGAACCCTCACAAATCTCCCAGATGTAGGCAGGATGCTCATGGACTGCGGAGATTACACTCTGAATGTCTTAAGAGATTACTTACTTAAAATCCTCCCCATGACTTCAGTCATCCCAGCTACAGATCACAGAGTAAAACCCACTTGATTAAAGCTGAATGCCTACACATTTGCAAAAGGGAAAAGATGCAGAAGAGAGTCAGATTCCTGTTGAGCACAGCACCAGCTCCAGGACGGGAGGTGCTGAATAATGATGGCAGTACTGGAATTACATCTTTACCATCAAGGCCAGGCCCTCCTACTCACTTGCTTTCCCCCAAAATAGAGATAAGCAAGACTGAATCTGTCTTTATCCTCAGGCAAGGTTCTGCTCTCCCCAAAGCCATATACAGGAAATTGTAGCTCCTCTATAGTGGGGGAAAGAGTGGAAAGGCAATGTTTGCAGTGTAATGTTTTAAATAAAACAAAGCCAATGAACACCCTAGACAATGCTCAAGGAATTGTCTAGTCCTCTTTCCAATAATTTTCTCCCCTGTCCCAAGGCCACCAGTTTTTCTCTGAGTAATTCACCTCCAGAATAAAAGGGTTGAACAAAGCCAGGCGTGGTGGCACACACCTTTAATCCCAGCACTCCTGAGGCAGAGGTAGGAGGATTGCCGAGAGTTCAAGGCTACTCTGAGACTCCATAGTGAATTCCAGGCCAGCCTGGGCTAGAGTGAGACCTTACCTGGAAAACCCAAAATTAAATAAATAAATAAAAGGTTGATCAGGAGACCTATAAAGGCTTTTTTATTCCAAAATAAATGCAAGTCTAAGACTATGATCTGGACTTGTTTCCTCCCTCCAAGAAGCCCACTGGTAGGCTCCCTGCCAGAGACCACTGCCCAGTGCAAGAGAGGGAAGGAGGAATATAATCTTGCTTTTTTTTTTCCATAATGTAATACCAGAAAGCGAACTGCAAAACTGTTCAGTAAGCTATGCTTTGTAGTGAAACAGCAGAAGATGCTATGGACCAGCTCAGCAAATCATCTCCAAGCAGTGTCATACAAGGCTGTCTAGTTTGGAGGTGAGACTGGAACAGATGCACAATCGCCCCTCTAATAAAATAGCAAATGTGTGCATCTGTGAGGCAGAATTCCCAAGAGACCAGCCATCTCCAAATCATGGTGGTACCACTGCCAAACAGAGCAGATGAGGGAAGCCAGGAAAGCCTGGGGACACAGGCCCAGCACACAGGTCCCAGGAGCAGCAGCTGCCAACTGCAGGCCAAGGCCACTTCCCCTGCACAGCTTAGAACCAGCTTGGCCAGCCCACTGGGGACTCCTGGGGGAGGGGAAGCCCCTTCCCAAGAGACCAACAGTGACTTGTGAGTAAAGCGCAAAGGGATGCCTTCTTAGAGTTGACCCCAGGAGCAGAAGGTGACCCCAATAAGCTGAGCCCTGGAAAACAATCCCAGAGAGATCCTGGACTATGTCTCTGAGTCTCCTCCCATGGCTCGGAGAGGAGTCACACCTTCAGGAGAGAGACTATAAGGAGAAACAAATCAACCTCGCCACAGCACAAGCCCAATAAAAGAAAGCCTGGTACTGACGCTGCCTCCTCCTCTCTGACGGCAAGTGGGCCATTTTTCTATTTTTACTTCTCTTTTGTTCTGGCTTTCTAGAAATCCAGAGCCAAGAGTGAAATTCCCAATCCCCAGGTAGCCAAACATCCCTACAGTCAATAATGGCATTCCACAGATCCAGGAATCAGGCTTTCTGGGAATTTTCATGAGAAAGAATTTTCCCTTTAACCAACTACCTCCTACCTCAGTCCCTCCGGCCTGTCATCACTGGTAGTCACATCTTTCTTGTAAAAGACCCTTTATCAGGGCGTCCCTAGAGAAAAAGAATAGCTAAAGCCAGGCGTGGTGGGGCACGCCATTAATCCCAGCAGTAGAGATGCAGAGGCATGAGGATCACTGTGAGTTCCAGGTCAGCCTAGACTAGAGTAAGACCCAAACTCAAAACAAACAAACAAAAAAAAATTGACAACAAAACCAGAAGGACATTGAAGAACAGGAAGAAAGAAAAGACCTCACATAGGAAGAAGAAAAAAAAAAGCTCCCTGTGTCAGTGTTTTAAATTAATTCCTCTATTTATTAAAGATTAAAAATACATATCAGATGATTACTTCAAATGTTCACCATGATGCTAACTTTTAATTTTTGGCATTGGAATTAACAGAACCATAACGGCTTGTAGTAGGCACTCAAATATTTGCTGGATGAACCGTCTTTAGGCAAAAGTCATGTAAATAGATTCTAATAGAAGACAGAAAGGTGACAGCAGGTTCAAGAGCATTGGCTGTGCTATGCGAATCCAACACTTATTCACCCAAAGCAGCAACTATTTTTAAAAATCCACTGGAAAGGTGAACCACTTTGGCTTTTGGGTTTCATGAAAGTCATACCAGTGAACCTTAAGAAGTAAGTCGTCACTTTGAAATGATAATCTCTTCACAGCAGTAGCTCTGCAGGCTAGAGGAAAAGTGTCCTTCCCAGGGTTAAAGTCTTAAGTGTGGAGCTGGCAGCCCAGAGCTTAGCGGTTACTCTAGTCCTCCACCCTGAGCTGGAGACACCACGCATGTAGGAATGCTTAATTTTTTCTGTCCATGAATAAACAAGAACACTTGATTGAGTCAGACACAAAGCCCAATGCTTATGGTTGCCTTCTGAACAGATTTCCAATAGGCTACATTTTCATTTAACACAATTTCAACATTATGACAGTAGGTCAGTAAAATACAAATGTGCTTAATTTGTCAAATTTATGCATTTTTCAAAGAAAATATTAAGAATAAACAGGTCAATTATTCTCATTAAATACATTAAAATTTAAGAGTAGTGTTTTTATTATGACACTTACTTGATAGGGCAAGACAAAATTATTCCATTATCCAGCTATTGAATGAGCTTCACTATCCCCAAATATCTTCACAAATTATAGCTTCAACTAGCTATAAAGTAACCAAATCAGTTCTGATATGACTACAAAATAAGCTTGAAAAAGTAGGGAAGTAAATCACCCCTTTAAAAATCACGTTGTTGAACAGTATGTTCTGTACTATTGCATTTATGTCAGAAAAAAATCTGTATTTGAGTATACATATACAGAAGTGTCTGAAAATACATGTATTAAATCCAGAAAATACATACATATACATATATATGCATACATATACATATACACATATCTGTAAGGCACATGGGGACAAATGGGACTTTCCACACTTTACTTTGTGCATTTCCTTTTTTGTGTGTTTCTCCTTGTTCTGTGTTATGGATGAGATTCCAGGACTCACGCAGGGTTGGCAAGGGCTTTACCATTGAGCCACATTCCCAGGCCCTACTTTCTATCTATCTATCTTGTTTGTTTTGTTTTGTTTTCTTTCTCGAGGCAGGGCCTCACTCTAGCCCAGGCTGACCTAGAACTCACTCTGTAGCCTCAGGCTGGCCTCGAACTCATGGTGCTCTTCCTACCTCAGCCTAGGGAGTGCTGGGACTAAAAGCAGGGTACTACCATGCCTGGTTCCTACAGCATTTTTGTTGTTGGTGATGGGTTTTCAAGGTAGGGTCTCGCTCTAGCCCAGGCTGACCTGGAATTCACTATGTAGTCTTAGGGTGGCCTCAAACTCATGGCGCTCCTCCTACCTCTGCCTCTCAAATGCTGGGATTAAAGGCGTGTGCCACCACGCCCAGCTTCCTACAGCATTTTATTAATTGTTTTAAATTATGGTTCAACTCAAATCAAATATTCAATAAAAATTTACAATTCCTGTTGGGGTGTCATACCTAAGGGGTTGTGATATTCTCTGGCACACCTTTTGTCCTCCCCCACCCCGCTTTTCTTTTTCACTTTCCTCTTTTATTTGCACACATCTGTGGAGTGCAGTGTGGGGTATTTATTTTTTTATTAGCGAGAAAGAGAGAGAGGGAATGGGTACGCCAGGGCCTCTAGCCACTGGAAACAAACTCCAGACCATGAGCCATCTTGTACATCTGGTTCACATGGGTCCTGGGGAATCAAAACTGAGTCCTCAGGCTTCATAGGCAAGTGCCTTATAATGGTGAAGTCATCTCTCCAACCCCAGTGTAGTGTTTTGATTACACAATGTGTACACTCCTTCAAAGTCTTTAACAAACCATAGAAAGTGTCCTTTGTCTGGGTCAGACAGGAAGGAGTGGTCTGACCTACAGCACAAGGTGACTGCTCAGTGAGATACCCTTTCCCTCTCCTCACTGAAAGAGCTTCCTGACAAAGTCAATCAAGGTCACTAATGCAAACAATTCAAGGTCCTTGAGGCCCTAAGCAGCACTTGGGTCAGGAAGCTGACCCCTTAGAGGTCTCAGAAACACCTGGCAATCATGCCACTTTCCCCAGCCGAGGGGCAGGGCTAAGGGGCCAAAGCTCACAGTGGAAACAATGCAGTGTAGGCCCAGTTTTGCTTTACAGCTGAATTGAATCAGGGTTGAGCTGCATGCCTGTTATCACATGGGGGGGGGGGAGCATTAATTACTACCCAATAAGTGTTGTCTCTGAAGAGTGTGATAATAGGACCTTGAAAGGTAGGAGCCTGCCTCTTGCCACATCACCATCAGTAAGAGCAGAGGTGAACCCTAGCCCTGCCAAGACAAGATGGTGTTCTCAGAGGTCATCCCCAAGAGAAGGTGCAGCAACACTCTGGAGTACCAGACAGTGGGTGCTGCAGACAAAAGTGGATTCGAAAAACAAAACAAAACTAAACACCAAGTTAGGGCAAGCCTGGGCACTCTTCTGCATCAGAGAATCATCATCTGAAGAAAACACACCTGGCATCAGAATGGGTTATTTTTTGTTTCAGAAGAGAAGGTGGGGCACCTGAGAACTAATGGGAACGAAGCACCCTTGGGAACCAGACACTCTTCCTTTGAGTTTAGTTTCACAGAATGTCTGCTTTTATTGTCATATGAGGGACACATAAAAGCTCTTCCACCTTCCCTTTCGCCACTGGACCTGCCTAAGGCAGTTTAGGGGTGACAGGGTCCCCAAAGTAAAAGCGAGGGATGTTCCTGAGCCTGCCCTTATAGTCTCCTCTTTGCTAGAGGTCAAAGAAGGATCTGGCTTCTCCTTGATTTTCTGCCTAAAGGGTGTTTTTCCTTAAAATCAACCCCAGTATCTCCATAGAAAGTTCCTTTTCCTGGATTCCTGGAAGGATTAAACCTGATTCCCTATGCAGAAACCCCCATTAGCTCAGCCCCCATTTACAGACTAGAAAAAAATCCCAGTCCAGAAGGGCTTTTCTGTTCCCAGAAATCCCTTCCTGCTGTCCAGGAGTGTTGTCTGCCCACTTTCCTTCTCTAATGTCTACCCACAATCCAAAAAAAAAAAAATCTCTCTAAGCTTTACCCTCTGGTCTGTGGTCTTCAATTCTTTGAATTCCTAAAACCAGGACCTGGAGGCCACTGAAGCTTCATGTGACTGTGACAGTAGACACCCTAACTCCAGGCTCTGTGACTCTCAAAGACAACCCAAAATTCCCATACCACCTCCGCTTCCAGCAACACCTGGTACTATCTTGGGGACTACCTTGCCACTTGCCCCAGTGGTCCTCCAGGATACCCTCTGAGAACTTTTTGCTGTCTTCCACATGTTCAACTCCCAAACGCAGCACCATTAGTGCCTGGCCCATGGACACTTAACCTTCTCTACCCTTCTAGAAATCTTCTCAAAGCAGGCCCCTATGCCCAGACTGCTCTCTACACTCCTGCCAGAATGTCACTCCCTCAGAACTTTCAAAATGTCTAACATTTTAGCTCTCCCAAAAAGCCTTTCCAGACTGACGATTCAGGATCTACTCCAGCATCTTCCCTGCTCTGGATAGGAAATTCCCTTCTTGGCTCCTGTTAAGCCATGCTACGGTCCTACAGACACCCATTCTCACAGCAGGCGTCAAGTGTTGGGCCAGTGTATTTGCAAATCAACTTGCTCTGTTTCTCTGCTGGCCTTAGATTACCATGTCCTAAAGGGCTGGGAGGGGGTGTTCTGCAAAGCCTCCTCAGGCAGATGGGGGGAAGATGGTATCCAGTGAACTAATTAGAGGGTTAGGCAGAAACTTTGCCTGAACTCTTACTATTATAAAGCTTTTTAAAGTACATCTGACCACTTTCCAGCCAGGATAGAGTTAATATAATTTAATCTTTGATTTAGGATCTTGCAGGGCCCCAGGCTCATCATTCTCTTCTGCTACTGTAATTATAGATGCAGAAGATGTAAAGACGGGGCAGGCGACTGTTTGGAAGCTACACTCTACAATAAATCCTTCCACTCTGGCTTGTGAGTTGTGCCCTTCTGAAGATGGAGTTGAGAAATAAATGCAAACTCCACTGACCTGGGCATTCCAGTCAAGGGGACCCATGGCCTGGTCTTCGCAAAGTACCTGCCACTGCGGTTCACAATTAGTCACTTAATTGGAAGGTACTTGATGAGGGAATTTGGCAACGTGTGATCTTCTGCAACTGTAAGCCCGACTTTGATACAACCACTCATTTCTTTGAAAAATCAGGGGACATTCACACACAGGTGCCGTAAATTGAAAACCAGCATTTTACAAGGAATTGCTGTGCTTACTGGGAAAGCAACAAAGAAGCAGGTGTGTGCTCATGGCAAATGAGACCCTCTCAAAGGAACCTGAAAATCTTAATCAAGGAGCCATGATTCAGCACGTGCACCAAGACCAGGGACCACCACCACTCACCTGGAGCCCCTTCTTCTAGTTCCCAGGCCTGGGCTCAGCAGAAGCAGCCTGGGCTCAGGATTTTAAATGCCAAATCCCAAATTACTATAATCTACAACCCTCTTGCCTAACATCATCCCTAAAAGGTGACTCGACTGCCATTATAAACTGCTGCCTCCTCTGCATTGCCAGGACTCGACTGGTATCCAATGGTCCCCTCCCCACCCAAACCCTGCCATTCTACATACTGGGGAAGACACTGTATGGTAGTTTGAATGTATGTCCCCCATAGACTCAGGTGCTTTATTAAGCTTGTAATTTGGGGCCAGGCGTGGTGGTACACACCTTTAATCCCAGCACTTGGGAGGCAGAGGTAGGAGGAATGCCGTGAGTTCAAGGCCACCCTGAGAGCAAAACCCTACCTTGAAAAAAAAAAAAAAAAAGCTTCTAACTTGGAGGTGTCACTGGGGATGGATCCAGAAGCCAGCCCTAAGGTGTCACTGGGGAGTTGATCTGAATTCTATAGCTCAAGGTATACAGAGGTCTGAGCTCTGGAGGTCCTGCTTCCTACAGATTTGTTCTTGTTACTTTTTGGTTTGTGTTGGCTGCTGGTGGTCTTTCTCTCTGCTTGGATTTATGAATGGATGCCAGCTTCTTCTGCCACTGATGAACCTCCCTTGGATTTGTAGCTGAAATAAATCCTGTTCCTTCCATAAAACTGCATTTGGTTGGATGTCCATCCTAGCATCGTGGAGCTGTCTAAAACACACTGTGACAGAGTATCTGTGAAAATCAGGGGTATAGCAGGGAGGACATTCACACACAGGTCTCCTAAATTTCCTTAAATTGAAAGTCAATGTTTTTCAAGAAAGAGAATTCAAGTGTATTAGTGCCTTCCCTAACAACCATCACCTATGTTGTACTTGACTTTGAACTCTGCCAGAATCTGTAAAGAGAATTCAGGAGGTATGTATTTTCACTGGCCTCTAAGTGAACCTTAACAAATCCTCTGATTCCAACACAGTTATGTTCCTAGTACCTGTGATTTGTCACAGCAGAAATCACACACTTTCATATTAAGTCCATAACTATTCTTCAACGTCCCATTTACTCTTATCACTATAGCCAAATTACAATAGACTCTGCTGGAAGTTATTTAATTGACTGTCATTAAAAAAAAAAGTATGCTGAGCTGGAGAGATGGTTCAGTGGTTAAGGCACTTGCATGCAGAGCATACTGTGGTTCAATTCCCCAGTACCCATGTAAAGCAGGATGCACAAAGTGGCACATGCATCTGGAGTTCGTTTACAACAGGTAGAGGCCCTGGCGCACACATTCCCTTTCTCTCCTCTCTTTGCTTGCAAATATATTTTTTTTAAGTACACTGCTAAATCAAGAAGTTGTTCTTTTTAGATATTTTCAGTTATATTTTCAATATAATTGATCTCCTTTGCTAACATGTATTATTATTTAGCTATTTTTTTAAACTTTTTATTTGTTCATTTGCAAGCAGATAGAAGGAGTATGGGCATACCAGGGTCTCTTGCCACTATAAATAAACTCCAGACCCATGTACCACTTTGTACATCTGGCTTTACCTGGGTACTGGAGAATCCAAACCAGGCCAGCAGACTTTGCAGGGAAGCACGTTTAACTGCTGAGACATCTCCCCAGCCATATTAATCCATTTTTAATTTTTTTCTTTTTTTTTTTTGGATTTTTCGAGGTAGGGTCTCACTCTAGTCCAGGCTGACCTGGAATTCACGATGTATTCTCAGGGTGGCCTCGAACTCACGGCGATCCTCCTACCTCTGCCTCCCGAGTGCTGGGATTAAAGGCGTGCGCCACCACGCCCAGCAATTTTTTTCTTTTTGATTAAAAAAAAAAAATTATTTACTTACGTTCACGGAGAGAGACAGAATCAGCGAGAATGGGTGTACCAGGGACTCTTGCCACTGCAAATAACTCCAGATGCATGCACCACTTTGTACATCTAGCTTTAGGTAGGCTTTGCAAGCAAGCTCCTTTAACCGCTGAACCATCTCCCCAGCCCTATTTATCCACTTTTAAATTTTATATATAGAATGGGTTATGAGGCTTCACCAAACTGCCAAAAGTATTCACGTGCATGGCACAAAAAATGGTGAAGAAAAGCTGGGCATGGGGGCACACGCCATTAATCCCAGCACTCAGGAAGCAGAGGTAGGAGGAGCACTGCGAGTTTGAGGCCAGCCTAGAACTACAGAGTGAACTCCAGGTCAGCCTGGCTAGAGAGATCCTACCTCGAGAGAAACAAGAAACAGGAGGTGAAGAAGCCCTGATTGGTAGAATAAAGGCTTGGCCTCCGCAGTTAGAAAAACTTGGATACAAGTTCCGATTTTGTCAACTTAACAACTCTCCCCTCTGAGAAAAACTATTTAATCTCCTTTAGCCTCATCTTGAACAAGGTAGCTGTGGTGGTTTGATTCAGGTGTCCCCCATAAACTTCGGTGTTCTGAATGCTAGGTCCCCAGCTGAAGGGAGATTTATTTGGGAATTAAAGCCTCCTGCAGGCAGTGTATTGTTCGGGGTGGTCTTATGGGAGTTACAGGCAGCTTCCTCTTGCCAGTGTTTGGCACACTCTCCTGCTGCTGTTGTCCACCTGATGTTGGCCAGGAGATGATGTTCACCCTCTGCTCATGCCATCATTTTCCCTGCCATCATGGAGCTTCCCCTCAAGTCTGTAAGCCTTTAAGCTGCTCTTGGTTTGGTGTTTTCTGCCAGCAATGCGAACCTGACTGCAACAGTAGCCAATAGGAAAACAGCATTTTCCTTGGAAGGATTGGGAAGGAATGTAGCTCAATGGCAGACCACTTGCCCTAGGAGGCTTGAGGCCAAGACCAGGACCACAAAACACGACAAAAAAAAAAAAAAAAGTATTTAAGACGGGCGTGGTGGCGCACGCCTTTAATCCCAGCAGAGGTAGGAGGATCATCATTGAGTTGGAGGCCACCCGGAGACTACATAGTGAATTCCAGGTCAGCCTGGGCTAAAGTGAAACCCTACCTCGAAAAACCAAAAAATAAATAAATAAATAAATAAATTTATTGTGTGAAACCATTCATTCATAAAAAATTAACTGAACTCCTTCCTATTTACTTGTGCCAGGCCCAAGGCTGTGGGCTCCTGTAGTAAACATGGCAGTCAGTCATTAAGAACTTGATAGAGGCCATGCTATGGAAAGTGTTCTACGAACACAGCACTCACTGCCAACAACACACATGTTCTGTTTAATTATACGCTGGCTTATGTTGCTTCCTAGGTAATAACTGTTGGTTCACCTAGCTCATGCCTTCCAGGAAGGGTCCCTACAGGCCATAGAGTAGGTCTCTCTCTCTCAAAACAGAGGTCACTGCTTGTTCCGTGAAAGAACACAGGATTTGGAACCAAAAGATTCTGGCTGGCTTCACAATCCAACTCCGCCACTTACAAACTGGTGGCTATGGCAGAGGCCCATATTTGTTCACCAAAATCTGTTCTGCCCTTAAAGCAACAGAACCCCAAATTTTAAGCAGGGAACATGGACACTTAGGACAAGAATAATTCTCAGCCTCCTTTGCAGCTAAAGTGTGGACATATAAACAAGTTCTAGCTGATGGAAAACTTAGGTAGAAGTGATATACATAGCTTCTAGGAGGCATCCTTAACACTTCATGAATTCTTCCCTCCTTCCAGATGGCTGGGGCTAGAATGGACATGCTGGACTGAGATGGTGGTGACAGTGGAAGCCATGCACTGGGAACAAGACCAAAGGAGCTGGAGCCCAAATACCATGAAGCACATCAACCTGACCATTAATCAACCTTAGGCCAGTTACATATCTCCTCGGACTTCAACATTCCCATCCATAAGATGATAATACAAGGTACCTATCTTGCAGGGTTGTTTTGAGGACTGAATAATAGGGCTTGGCTCACAGTAAGGACTAGAGTTCAGAGAGTTGGTATTACTGCTATTACAGTAATAACAGTAGTCTTGCTGAAATGAAAAATATAGCAGAAGGGCCAGAACACACTCCTGGGTGCCAAAAGGTGACTCAATGATTTTTGCAGAGTGAGTTCCAGGTCAGCCTGGAGTAGAGCGAGACCCTACCTTGAAAAAGAAACAAAAAAGGCTATTTGGGCTGGAGAGATGGATTAGTGGTTAAGGCACTTGCCTGTGAAGCCTAAGGACCCAGGTTCCATTCCCCAGTACCCAAGTAAGCCAGATGCAAAGGGTGGTACATGCATCTAGAGTTCATTTGTAGTAGCTAGAGACTCCAGTGCACCCATTCTCATTCTCTCTCTCTCTCATCCTCCCTCCCTCTTTCTGTCTCTCCCTCTCCCTCTCCCTCTCTCTCTCTCCATATATATATATATATATATATATATATATATATACACACATATGTATACATATCTGCCCCTCTCTCTCTGTCTCTCAAAGTAAATAAATAAAATATATTTAAATGCTACTATTTGCTCTTAAATGTCCCCCAAAGGCCCATGTATTAAAGTTTTGGTTCACAGGATGGCAGTACTGAGAGATGATGGAACCTTTAGCAGGGCCCTAGTGAGAAATCTGTAGGTCAGACCCTTGAAAGGCATGGCACGCTCCACTTCCCTCTTCCTCCTCTCTTTCCTTTCCCAGAAAAAGGGGAGTGAATCTGATCCACCATGCCTTTCCACCATGACGTGCTGCCAAAATCAACAGAGCCAATCAGCCATGGACAGGAACCTCCAAAACTGTGAACCAAGTGAAACTTTTCTAAGTTAATTCTGTTATAATGATGGAAAGCTGATTAACATAAAAGGTGTTGAGCCAGTCTAGTCCTCCTGACAAGAATTCCTTTCTGCAGCACCCTCATGAAATGCTCTCCTCAACCAAGCAGACCACATATGGAGCAGTGTTAGGACAGCGGTGATTATTCATCCACTACCATGACGCCCATCCTGCCTTCAGAACCCTCTCAGCCCCTCACTCAGCCTCCTCCTTTTCAGCCTTTGATCGCCAGTCTTGCCTTTGAGTTCATGCCTATCAGTACATCAAAGTTTCTTTCAGTCTCTTTTGGAAGCACCTTCTGGCCTCTCCCCTTACTAGTTGAGAAGTGATTACTTTGTTCCATCCTGTTCAAACAGTGGCTTCCAGAACTGCAAATGAACTTCTACCCCACAGCAGAAAACACAAATGACAGTTGGCCATCTACAGGTTCTCCTACGTTGATCCAGAGGTGGCCTGTCTCCCACATTTTCACTGCTAACAATTTTCAGCTATTTCAACCTGTTTGTAACATCAGCACTGGCCAGGGAGGTACAACCCCTCACAGTACGCAAAATGAGAATGTGCTTTTCTGCATCCACAGCCTGCATTATTCTTTCCCAATTATTCTATTCCTGGGCGTACAGACCCAAATCCTCCTCTCTTCCCCCACGCGGGTACCACCACTCACGTCAGTCACTCACACAGGCAGACACAGCTGCAGACGCCCGGTTCCTCCACCCTCGTTCCCTCTTCTTCACACTCGCAACCAGCCCTTACTATTTCTCTCTTTCCCTGGCCCTCTGGCTCTATCCATTCTCAGTGGTGGAGATTTTACTGTTCGCATGGTGTACCAGGCCCAGGCTTAAGGTGGCTTTGAAATTGGAACAAGGATTGTGGTAGCAGCAATGACTCCACACTGGGCTGCAAGAGAAGGACACAGGGACTGAGAGAACAGGAACAAAGACTTGAGCAGGCTCGGTACCCCAACAGGCAGGGAGAGGAACCTCACCCAAATCCCTGCCTTTAGCACAGAAGGGGGCAGAAGAGCATAGGTCTGATGATGCGGGTGGAGTCGAGCATCTCAAGAGATTCACTCTGTGGTCCCCTCATACACACAGGATTTTCTAACTCACATTTCTATTTCTGGAGGCTGGTACCCGTATCCATCTTGTTTTCAGAAACTTGGTCTCATCCAACTTTTACAAGCAAAATTTTATTCCAGGTGTATGGCCCACAGAGGCTCAAAACCTTAGGATTCTTTACTGTTTTAAATTCACACTACACATTAATTCACATTACACAACAAGAATACTGACACATGATTCAGACCACCAGACTGGAAACAGGAAATAAGCTGGGAATACAGGATTTGTGCCCTCCCCCAAACACCCTGGGCTTCTCCCAGGTTGACAGTAGTAGCCAGGTGCCCTCCCCTGCCATGCTTTCAGCTATCATGTGATGAGGAAAGAGGAGGGCCCACCAATGGGGCTCAAAATCAGGCATTAGTCTACCTGTCCATGGTTCCAAATGTCCCCATTTCACCCACATCCGGCCTTCTGCCACCATCCCTCTTCACCGCCACCTGGATGCGCGTCTTCCTCCACGGCCTGTCTTTGCAGGTGGGAGACCCGGGAAGGGGGAAGACAGCACCCACCTGGTGCCAGGGCCCCAGATCGCCTCCACAGAGCTGCCCAAAGAGGAAGAGCAGAGACACCAGCAGGCAACCTCTCATTTCTTGAGCAGCCAAAAGAAACAAAAGGCACAAATGTCACATTTCCCTGTTTTCCTACTGGTGGCTCCTTCTTCTGCCCTGTACCCTCCCATCCCCCTCATCCCTCCTTACAGCCTCAGCCACACACCCACTCCACACCAGCCTCTCAGAGGCCTTTCCTTGTTTGTATCCTCTTGAATCCACATGAATCACTGATTGTTGATTCAAACACAGATACAAAATGAATGACAGAGCACAACAAATACAAATACAGTATCAAGACACTGGCAAAGGGAGGGTGACCAGCCTCAGCCTGAGCAGTGGGAGATGTAGAGACTCTGTATCCTATCAGCTGGCCAAGCCAACTAAACTCACTGCCAGACAGGTGTAGGGTGTGTGTATGTGTTGGTTGGGGAAGGGCTGGCACTAATGAACACACACACTGACTCGGTCATGCATGAGCCACCTAGGACAGCCCAGAGACTCCACTCCCACTCCACCAAATTTGGTTTCATCAGTCTGAGCTTGTTGCCTGAATGTCATAATTTTTTGTAAAGATCCTTCAATAATGCCAACACGCATCCAAGTCTGAGCTACTGACTGAATACATTATTATAAGTTGCAAACATTATGCAAAGCAATCACAGTGTTTCGAACACCTTAGGTCCCTTAATGCTACAACAGCATTTGATGAGACTCAAATGTGAAGGTGAGGCTGAGGTTAAAACTCAGGCCCTCTAACTTCAAAGTCCACCCTCACTGCACATACCTGTGAACTTCTGAAAGGTGGAGACAGTTCACAGAAGCAGCTTTCACTGCCTGCACATCACGGTGCCCGGATGGGCGATGCTAAGGCAGCAGTGACACACTCTCAGCGTGCAGGGGACAGAAAGTAAGAGAAGGTAGGGGGTGTGTCCATTCATGAGGTTTAGGGTGATAGGCAGAGAGAATGTACCATGTCTGAGGTGTGTTGTCAGATACCACACTCAAGATGTGTTCAACGGGATGAAAGAATGGATGGTGGATATAAATCTTCACCGCGGACAGAATCCTTGAGAGAGGAATCAAGGACTAATTTCTGTGACCATAGTTTCTCCCTCATACTGGAGTTTCTGTGGAGGCAATAAAAAATCACTCCTAACACACCCCTATCCAGACTCTTCTCCAGCCAGGACTACGAGCTGAGCTTCCTTGGCAAGGAGACACAGGCCCAGTATATACCGCAAATACATTTACAGACTTCTTAGGTAGACAAAGCGTCCCTTCAGCCCCATCCTGCCACTCCTACTCCCCTTCAAAAACAACAACAAAAAGCACCATTTTATCATCAAACCACCTTCCCCAACAGCCGTTGCCTCCTCTAAGGAGCCAATTGCAGACAGACACAAAATGAAGACAGGAAGCATCCATGCCTCCAAAGCCACCCATGTGCGGACGAGGGGCTTCACCCAAGGCCTGCTTAAAGGCAAACAGTATTCCACAGCGGGCCCCTTGGGTACTCTAATTCAATCTGCCTCCTGCTGTCCTGAAAGCCTAGTGTTGGTGGGAAAGATCACAAAAGGAATCCCAGGCACCAAGAACAGGTTAAACTTTCACACCGATCGGGAAGCTGACAGGCTGATAAGCAGAGCCACTTACCCAGCAAAGCCAGACAGCTCAGCACTGGGAAAAAGCACTTCATGTCGGCGGCGGCGGCAGCGAGGGGACACAACACAGGGCTCTTCTCCCAGCTCCTAATCTCTCATTTCTGCCAATCCACTTATAGCTCCAGAGAACAGTTTTGGAAATAGAACTTAACTCGGAAAATGAGAAGCAGCCGTCTCGTGAGATGAGAAGGGAGCTGGGGGCAGGGGGCGGAGAGCGTGCGAAGTCCTCCACGGCAAAGGCAGCGTCCACAGCGACTCCCGAGGCGCCGCGGGCTTCCGTCACATCGTGTGCCTCGCGTCGGTGCCCGCTGGAACCGTGGACTGTGGATTAGTCCTCAAGGAAAACGGGGAAAGAGTCTGAGAAAATCCTTTCATCCGCTGATTATACAGAAATGTCCTTGGCTCCGCAGTGAAGGTGTCGGTGTCTTCCCTCATTCGGATTCCCCAAAGGGAGCAGGGCGGATTTTATCCAAACCTCGGACAGCCGAATCATTCTCACGGGTTTCGACAGTTCGGGTTTCTCCACCGAAAAGTCCGTCTCCATGCACGGTGGCCGGTCACGGGCTGTCGCCTGCCCCAGACCTCCGCGGAGCCCGGCCGCTCGGAGCGGCCCCGCCAAGCCGGAGGGTTTCTGCAACACAAGAGCAGCGTCGCCGCGCACCGCCCGGAGCCGCCCGCCGCCCTCGCCCGCCAGCGCGCTGACCTTGGAGCGGTCCGCACCCTCCCCGGAGCCTCAGTTTCCCGGCCAGCGCGGGGCAAGTGCCGGAAGCCCGACCGTCCCGGACACTTTCCCCGGTGCCGCACCCCCCGGGGTTCCCGCCGCCTCCCCGGAGCCCCACCCTCGGCGGCCGGGCGCAGCGCTCCCAGGTGGCCCGCTATTGTCTCGGCGCCCCGGGCTGTTCCCCGCGGGGGCAAAGCCGACCCCGGGGCCGCCGAGCGGGGCGCCCCGGCCGGCTGAACGCGCCCGCCCGCCCGCCCGCGGGGAAGGGTCTCGGCCCGGGACCCGCGCCCAGCCCGCGGCCACGCTCGCCGCCTCCCGGGCCCGCAGCCTCACCTCGCCGCTGCGAGCGTCCGTCCGTCCGTCGGTGGCTCGGAGGGCCGGCCTGCACGCCTCCCGGGACGGGCCGCTCCGCTCCGCGCCGCGCCGCCGCGCGTGCCGCCTCCTCCCGCCTCCCGCGGCGGCTCGGCTCGGCTCGGCGGCCGCGCAGGCCCCGCCCCCGCCCCGCCCTCCCCCGCCGGCCGCGGCGCGCCGAGGACACGCCCCCCACGCCCCGCCCCGGGGGACCCGCGGCCGGCCCGCGAAGTTAACGGGGTCCGCGCTCACGCCCCCGCCCGCCGCCCGCGGGATGCACAGGCCCTTCCCAAAGCCCAGCCCAGGCCGCAGCGACGCGTCCTCGGTCCCAGAAACAAAGCCCTTCGCTGGTGACTTGAATCTGTTCTTGTACTGAACCCCCACATGGTGCTTCACTTCAGGGGAGAATGTGGCTTCCGATTCTGCCCCCCCCCCGTACCTCCACTTTGAAGCTGTGGACTTAACCCGGTTGCTTCACCTCTCTTGTGCCTCAGTTTGCTAATCTGTTATATGGCGAAACAACCTCTACCTTAACAGAGTTATGTTGTAGGGCACTTAAATCTGTGCCACATGCTCCATAACCACTCAGGAAAGATAAACTATTATTATTTTATGACAAGCTATATCAACGTGCTGCGCAGACACCACCCAGCTAGAGTAGGATGGTGAGGCCCTCATGGAGCTTACGGTGTGGCTGGGGGCACAGACAATATGACGAGCATGACATGAACATGTTCTCATTGAAGAGGCTCAGAGAAGGCTCCGAACCCTGCATTGCTGAGTTGAGCGATCCCAGGAAGCCTTCTCTAAGAGAACCTGGGGAAGAATCCCAAGCGGCAGAAAGTATCAGCATTGGAGGAAGATGGGCGAATCACAGGACTGGAACCACCTTCGTAGGTCCAAAAAGGAAGGAATACTCAAGACAGATGACAAAAATGTATGCGGGGGACCCAAACAGAGCTGTAAGACAGACGTGGTCAGAAGAGTGGTGAGAGGAAATCAGGTGGACAGCAATGGCTTTGGCCTTGAGCTTGGGAGTGTGGTTATCAGATGTGCCTTTTAAAAGACCACGTAGACGAGGTATGGAGGATGTGTGTGGGAGCTCTGCGGCAGGATGGGATGGGTATGCTGCAGAACCGCTGAAAATCCAGAAAACACGTGGTGACCAGGACCACAGAAAGAGTAGACCTTGATGTGGGCATGTAGACTCCATGGAATGTCCAGTTCAGTGAGGGATGAGGCAGAAAGCGCTCTTCCAGCCTCAGTAACCGAGGTAAGGATACAGCGGATGGGTTGAAAGTCTTTAATTTGAGATACCCAAGTGGCATCTCAGTGACCACGTCCAAAGAAACAATCTGTAAATATCAGAACTCAGAAAGAGACTGTGCTTGTTTGTAAAGTGTTTTTCATCCTATTGGACCGAATGACAGCAAAAGCCTTTAGTGAAAGAATATATTAATAATTCACTTACAACAAACTCCAATACCTCCATCATACAGGACAATAAAGATCTTGCTTATAAGAGATACCAAAGCCAGACTTGGTGGCACACACCTTTGATCCCAGCATTTGGGAGGCAGAGGTAGGAAGATTGCTGTAAGTTCAAGGCCAGCCTGAGAGTGCATAGTGAATTGCAGGTCAGCCTGGGCTAGAGAGAAACCCTACCTCAAAAACAAAAACAAACAAACAAAACAGATATACCGAGATGACTGGAGTCTTATCTGTCCTTTCCCCTTTCCCTTGGCTGTAAATTCCTTAAAGGCACACATCTGCCCTATAATTATCATTTATCCCCCAAACAACCCTGGCATTTCATCTGCATATGTCATTAAACTATAAATACTTCCATTGAATCAAATTGAATATCACACATTTAAAGTATTGTATTGATAACTCTCCTCTGGTATTACTTTCCTTTCTTTTGAAATATTTTATTTTATTTATTTGAAACAGAGAGAGAGAGAGAAAGAGGCAGCTAGAGAGAGTGGGCACACCAGGGCCTCTAGCCACTGCAGACAAGCTCCAGATGCATGTGCCACCCTGTTCATCTGGCCTATGTGGGTACTGGGGAATCGAACCTAGGTCCTCAGGCTTTGCAGGCAAGCACCTTAACTGTTAAGCCTTCCCTCCAACCCTACTTTCTTTTGTGTATTACATATTATCTCTTTCCCCAAGACAACTCAGGCATCTCTCAGTTCTTACCTGCTTAACTCCTTTTTCTTAAGCACACATCAAGAAAAATCTTTGCCCTGGAAACATCACAGAGGAAGAGACAGATTAAATCTGAATGTTGCACTCACTGCTAGCCTGAGAACCTCCTCCAGGGAGATGGTGGTAGACACTGAGGAGACTCAAGACTCATCAAAGCAGAAATGCAGAGGATGCAGAGAGTTCGACACTAAAGACTTATACCATGCCCTCCAAGGCTCAGGGAACATTGTGGAAGAGGGGGCAGAAAGATTGTAAAAGCCACAGGGTGGGTATACTCTGAGGCATTCCCCACACACACAGAGATTGACTGGTGCATTCAGGCCCCACAGTAATTACTGATAACCCCACCGAGGAGGTCCCTCAGTGGAATGGGGGAGGGGAGAGGGAATATAAGAGTTTAACCCAGTGACCAATAAGGAATATGTTCATATATTAAAGTTCTCAATTTTAAAAGGGTGGGGGGGGCATCTTTGTTCTGTTAGTGCATATATTCTAGTGAGAAGCACAGACAACAAAGAAATAAATATATATCCAGGTGTGGTGGCGCACACCTTTAATCTCAGCACTGGGGATGCAGAGGTAGGAAGATCACCATGAGTTTGAGGCCATCCTGGAACTACAAAGTGAGTTCCAGATTAGCCTGGGCTAGTGTGAGACCCTGCCTTGAAAAAGAAAGAAAGAAAGAAAGAAAGAAAGAAAGAAAGAAAGAAAGAAAGAAAGAAAGAAAGAAAGAAAGGAAGGAAGGAAGGAAGGAAGGAAGGAAGGAAGGAAGGAAGGAAGGAAGGAAGGGGAAAGAAAGAAAGAAAGAAAGAAAGAAAGAAAGAAAGAAAGAAAGGAAGGAAGGAAGGGGAAAGAAGGAAAGAAAGAAAGAAAGAAAGAAAGAAAGAAAGAAAGAAAGAAAGGAGGTGGAGGGAGGGAAGGAGGGAGGGAAGGAAGGAAAGGAAATGAGCTCTACCTGAGTTCTAAAGAAAAGCGGGGTGGTAGACTAATGTGTGCATGTGGAAAAGGGTAAAGTGGAGAAGGGAATTCTGTTCTAGGGGTTCAGCAATTTCTGGAGAAAGAATGACCCAAATTTAGGGAACAGCAAGTGCAAGACCAGTTCACCATTCTGAAATTAACCGTGTGTCTGAAGGACATGAAGGAAAAGAGGGAGGAGTGTGACCGCAGAGGCCGCAGAGGCCGCAGAGGCCGCAGGGGCCGAGGCTTGCAGGTCTCTACAAGCTGGAAGTTGCCAGGAGGAACAGACTGCAAGGGCACAACTGGGGGGGGGGGGTGCAGGGGAGAAGGGGCGAGGGCTCAGATGATCGTGGGGGGGGGAGGAAGGGAAGGTTGTGAGGAATGCGTAGAATCTGGGAGCCTTCTTTTTTGGGGGTGCCTGTTTTCAAGGCAGGGTCTCACAACAGCCCAGGCTGACCTGGAACTCACTCTGTAACTAAAGTCTGGCCTCAAACTCAAGGCAATCTTCCTGCCCCAGCTTCCACACCTGGCCAAGAAGCTTTTCAAAAATAGAGTCAGGAGTTCGGCTCTGCCTCCTAGTGCTGGGAACTCAGCCCCTGATTTCCCTTGTCCCCACTGACCTGTGTGGCTTTATTGTACTGTTTATTGTTCCGGTTACATTCTGAGACAAGGTTTCACTGTGTAGCAAACATGGGCCTGAAGTTGACATTATAACTTTTGGTTGACCTGGAACTTGTGGTCCTGTGGAGGAGACTGAATTGGAATTGCAGGGGTATGGCCAGTTGGTCCCCATTCTTTCCCTCCCCCACGATGGAATATTAGGGGTAGAGATGTGGAGGAGAGGAATCACAATCATTTAACTTTTTTTTTTTTTTTTTTTTTTTTTTTGGTTTTTCGAGGTAGGGTCTCACTCTAGCCCAGGCTGACCTGGAATTCACTATGGAGTCTCAGGGTGGCCTCGAACTCACGGTGATCCTCCTACCTCTGCCTCCCAAGTGCTGGGATTAAAGGCGTGCGCCACCACGCCCGGCTCATTTAACTATTTTAAGTGACTCTGGGTTAAAAAAAAAAAAAAAAAAAAGACCTGGGAGGGCTAGAGAGATGGCTTAGTGGTTAAGGCGTTTGCCTGCAAAGCCAAAGGATCCTACATAAGCCAGATGCACAAGGGGGCACACGCGTCTGCAGTTCATTTGCAGTGGCTGGAGGCCCTGGCGTGCCCATCCTCCCTCTCTCTCTCTCTCTCTCTCTCTCTCTCTCTCTCTGCCTCTATCTGTCTCTCAAATAAATAAAATAAATAAAATTTTAAAATATTAAAAAAAGACGGGGGTGGGGGAAGCTGGAAAAATGTCTCAGTGGTTAAGGCCTGCAAAGCGAAACGACCCAGGTTCAATTTTCCAGCACCCACATAAGCCAGATGCACAAGGTGGTGCATGCATCTGGAGTTTGTTTGCAGTGGCTGTAAGTCCTAGTGAGCCCATTCTATCTGCCTCCTTCTCTTTTTCTCTTTCTTTATAATAATAAATGAATAAATAAAATATTTTAAAAATATTTTTTTAAAAAGACGGGGAAGGGGGGTGGAGAGAAAGTTTAGAGGTTAAGGCGCTTGCCTGCAAAGCCAAAGGACCAGGTTTGATTCCCCAGGACCTACATATGCCAGATGCACAACACGGCATACATGTATGGAGTTTGCAATGGCTGGAGGCCCTGGCATGCCCACTCTCTCTCTCTCTCTCTCCCTACCTGCCTATTTCTCTTTCTCTCTCAAAATAAATAAATAAATAATAAAAAATTAAAAATAGGCCCATCAGGGTCTCTTCCCATTGCAAAGGAACTCCAGATGCATGCATCACATTGTGTATCTGTCAAAAGAAAAAATAAAGTCACGCTAGAGAGATGGCTCAGCAGTTAAAGGACCTTGCTTGCAAAGCCTGCTGGCCTGGTTCCCCAAGACCCACATAAAGCTAGATGCACAAAGTGGTACATGTGTCTGGTGTTGGTTTGTAGAGTCCTTGGTATGCCTACTTTTTTTTCCCTCTCTTTCTTTCTCTGCTTGCAAACAAATAAAAATATTTTAAAATAATTATCCCTGATGAATTGAATATGGAGAAAGGGAAAAAGAGAGGAGTCAAGGAATTGTCTCAGGTCCATCTCAGCCTGTGTTTCAGTCTCTGACCCCACCAAGCTGCCCAACCCCCTCTCTAAGACTCCACTGCTTAGAGGCTTCTGCCTGGGCCTCCTACCTTGAACCCCTGTACTCAAAAATCCCTTCATTGTTCTCAGATCTTACCTTCACAGCCTACCCTTCATCCACTATCTAGGCACCTGTCATCTTTCTCTAAAATCATTCAACCCTTCCCAGAATAGGGTTCTTTCTAAATTCCACATCTAGGAAACACCTTAAAGCATTCAAAGAACTATGCATACTATCGAATTGGGAGAGAAAAACACAATTAAAAGAATGCATCCCAAGCCAGGTGTGGTGGGACACGCCTATAATCCCAACACTCAGGAAGCTGAGGTAAGAGCAGTTCAAAGCCAACCTGGGCTACCAAATGAGTTCCATGTCAGCCTGGACTAGAGTGAGACCTTGCCTCAAAAAGCCAAAAGTAAACTGGGTGGGTGGCACACACCTTTAATCCCAACACTTGGGAGGCAGAGATAGGAGGATCGCCATGAGTGAGTTTAAGGCCAGCCTAAGACTACATAGTGAATTCCAGGTCAGCCTGGGCTAGAGTGAGACCCTACCTCAAACAAAACAAAACCCAAAAACAAACAAGAACCCTCCCCCAGACAAAGAAACAATTAAGCAATTAAAGTAAATAAGTGTTAACTGGGCATAATGGGGGCCCCTTCAGGAGATTAACAACAACAGGAGCAGAACTGAGGTAGAAAGAGTTCTGAGGGAAGCAGAGACAGCATGGGAGAGGAGGGCAAGGAAGGCCCTGTCTGCAAGCCTGCCCTGGGCCTGCCGCGCATTGGCAGCTGGTGCACAGCCGCAGCCAAGCACTGCTTTTGGGCACAGAGGTCCTCACACCTGATTGTCCTGCTTTTCAAGACAACCAGCAAGTCCAGACGTTTTTTCCTTGAATCCTTCTGTAACAGGGTAATAATAATAACAGAATAAGAAGAAGAAGACTGAGAAGGATAATTATTAAATTATTGTATTTATTGAGGGAAGTACAGAGCCAAGGAAAGGCACCCATGTGGCTAGAGATCCCACGTGGAGGGCCTGGAAAAAAGTGCGGAAAGAAAAAATAAAGTTCAAGGAGCTCCTACCATGTGGGAGCTAGAGGGTGTAAATGAGCCCATGTGGACAGTAAGGGCTAAGGGGCTTCTCCCCTTGGCTCAACCCAGCTGGGCTGAACCGGGCTGGAGGGAAAATCTCACCCACAGCTGGAAGTTCCCAAGTAATCAGAGAGCTTGCCCTCCCCTTGCAAAGGTATTTATACCCTTTTAGTGGTGTGCTGTCTTCTGGCTCAGGTGAACCAGAGGGACAGCTGGTTGGTAGGGGGAAGAGGCTATCTCAGGAAGAGGCTAGCCCTGGGGGCTGAACTTGACCAGACACAATGTTCCCTATGAAAGACCTCCTCCCCAGGAGGGTCCTGGTTGGTTGTGGAAAAACAGGTCTAGGGAACTAGTCAAGAGATAAGAAGTCAGATCATCTTTGATTTCTAACAAAGTGCCAACTTTCCTGACTTTTTACCTTCAGGGGTCCAGTCACTCTAACTGTACCCCCCTTTCACTTCCTAGTTTTATTCATAGGAAATTAATGTGTCTTTGCTGTTGTCTTGGTCATGCTGGGGATTGAACCAAGGGCTTCCTGCATGCTAAGCAAGCCATCTACCACTGAGCTCTCTTTATCTTTTGAGCTAGGGTCTCATTAACTTGCACAGGCTGGACCTGAACTCACTCTGAAGTTCGGGTTGGCCTTGAATGTGTGCGCCTCCTGCCTTAGCTGCCTAAGAAGTTGGGACTACAGGCTTGTCTATGCCACAAGGCCCAGCTGGAAATGTGTTTAAGTTGAATAAATGCTATGGGAACCAACACAAAATGTTTCTGTGGACAACCTATGGCCGAAGGGTTTTATCAGTTCAAGGTCTCTAGACCCACAAGTGGTTATGATAAAAAGGCTTACCTATAAACCACAAACAACATGTTATACTTTGAAGGGAAAAAAGAGCTGAAGTACAAGTGCACGCCTTTGATCCCAGCACTTGGGACGCAGAGGTAGGGAAGATCATTGTGAGTTCAAGACCAGCCTGGGGACTACAGAGTGAGTTCCAGGTCAGTCTGGGCTAGAGTGAGGCTCTACTTTAAAAAAACAAACACATAGACACACACACAAAGCAGCACCAGTCAAGTGCCCCCTTTTTTTTTTGCTTGAAAGGAAGTTGAAGGCAAGGCATTTTGTCTAAGGACAGGCAGACACAAACTGCGCTCACAAGCAGCCCGTGTGGACTGCTCTTCAATGCGCTGCGAAGTGCAGTGAAAACTTCCCCAGCTCAGCCAAGGCACGGCTACAAGGCTGCGTGCGCTCAACAATTCTCCTGAAAGGCAGCTTTCCTCAGCGATTGCCCTCCCACACACACAAGGATCCCCAGAGCTGGAGACTAGGAATAGCTTATGCAGGCTGCCATCTGTCTTAGAAAACAGAGGAACTATTATGTCTTGAGACTAGGGTGGAGAGTGGGTAGTCCCCAAAGGCTTTGCCCACAGGTGTGAGCTCACGACCTGAGAAGCGCCACCTAGTGTTAGAGAAGTGAAAAGGCTTGGCTCCATCAAGCTCTGACGATCGACTACTTATCCTGGAGGAGGGGGAGGGGGGGAATCATTGTATGTCCTCCAATTCTCCCCTTTCTCCACAAAATCCCAGAGCTGTGCTTAATTCTTTTATCACTGACTGAAACCAATGGATCTAAAAGGCAACAATGCCTAGGTTTGGGGCCCAGATCTGTGTCCACTGGCACCTCACTCTAGATCGAGCTTTTCTCTGGGTTTAAGTTTTTTGTTTTTGGTTTTGGTGGTGATGGTGGTGGTGGTGGTCCTGTTGGTTTTGCTATTGAGGTTGTAACCCAGACTGGCCTGAAGCTTGCTGTGGAATTCAAGCTGACATTGAATTGACAGTGATTCTCTGACCTCAGACTCTCTAGTACTGGGGTTACTAGCCTGCCTCGCTTAGCTGAGGCGCTCATTTGTAAGTGAGGAGAACAGTACCACTCTAAAAAGGGGGTTAAGGATTAAATGGCCTGAGGTATGGAGCATATTAGAGGGGTGCCTGGCTCTTCCTCCTTAGAACTTGGTAGCTGTGGGCTTCCCAGGTAACAATCTCTCAGGAATCAGAAATCCCAGATCCCAGGCCAGGTTCTGCTGTGGGTACTGTGTCCTAACACCTCTGAACCCACATTTCTTCTGTAAAATGAGGTTGGTTAGGCAGGTTGGAAAGTCTTAAACTGACTATGCATGAGTTACTACAGAAGCATACAGATTCCCAGACCCATCTAGAAGATTCTATTTCTCAACACCTCTGTGAGATTGGATTCAGATGAGTTTATTTTATTTTATTTTATTTTATTTCAAGGTAGGGTCTCACTCTAGCCTAGGCTGACATGGAATTCACTATGTAGTCACAGGGTGGTCTTTTTTATTTGTAAATCATCTATCATTGGGTATTATGTTACAGTAACAGAAAGATTCTAAAAGAATCTGCCCAAATCCTGATCACATCCTATATGTCCAAGTGCATTTCTGGTTTCGAGAAGTCTGTCAATAACAAAGTGGTCAACTAGATCAAGACTCAGAAGGGTATCCTTCCCACCAGTGTTCATTCATTCTGAACTATTCTGAACTGAGTCTTGACCAGGGTCAAGAGACTACTGTCGTTCCCAGCCCAAATATTGAATATTTGATTGTTCTACATTTTTCCCCCCAAATCTCAGCAAATCCTGGTATTTTGTAACTAAGCAGGCTTGGATATGACTCTTCGTATATCCACCGCTTTCCTCTGTGAATCTGTCCCTTGGTTAAAAAATTAAAAAGACCTAGAGACCGTGAGCAGGCTGAATGCCATGATGCTTGTCATGTTGGAATGATTTCTCTAAGTTATATTGGCTAACCCCCAAACTTTCTGCCTCTCGGTGTCCCAGAGTAACTGGGCTCTGTGCCCAGGCTGGCTGCCACTTCCAGCCATGCTGTGGTCCCAGTGGAAGACTCTTAAGAATTTGTCTTGGTCTCTGGTGAAAAATGTTAGTCGTATCACAGAGGGTATGTCCCCACATAGGGAAAGGTATGTCAGCATGGATCTGAAATTCTAAGAATCCCAACACTTGTGAGCTTAAAGCAGAACAAAGCCTTCTGGATGGGGTGCTTTCTCTGAGACATCTGTTACCCCACAATCGCCAGGACTGTCTGGCCGGATCTGGCTGGCATGCTGCCTCTCCCCATAAAAGAGTGCAAAGACATTGGCAAATCTCACCCAAATATACATGAGCCTGGCTGGCAGTGTCTAAAGTTCACTTGGAAGTTAATTATTTGGAACTCGGAACATATTTTCCCCTAACAGTAATATAATAAATGCTGATTATATTTCCAGGCTGACATGCAAGTGTGCTTAACCCTTCATACACCTAAAATACCACATAGTTAAAAAGGAAAAAGTGGGAGGCTAAGATAAGAGGATTGCTAGGAGTTATAAACAAACATGAGCTAAAGTGGGACCCAACCAAAAGAAGGAAAAAGCAGTAAACCAACAATATAGTTGAAACAACAGGGTCAATAATATTGAAAGAATAACACTAGAGCAAGACTTTCTCTAAAAAAAATATGAGCAGGCAGAGCATGTGATTCATGTCTTTAATCCCATCACACAGGAGGCAGAGGCAGGAGGTTCACCATGAGTTTGAGGCCAGCTTGGGACGACAAAACAAGTTCCAGGTCAGCCTGGGCTAGAGTGTGACCCTAGCTCAAAAACACAAAACGAGACTTCTGAGTAAGGTGGCAGCATAGTAGCCATGCCAAAGCAGCCTAGGGAGGGAAATAAGCAGAAAAAAAAACAGTAAAATACACTCTTCTACCTAAAAGTGAAAGTGTATGATTTCTTATTAACCACAGCAGAGAAGCAAGAGAGACTCAAATCTCCTAGAAAGGAGGAAAACAGCCAGAATCCCACTGAGGTCACCCGTCCGGCAGGTTCAAAGCTGCAGGAGCAGGAACCAGCCAGAGGGATTTTCCACTCACATCAGAAACCCGCAGGGGAAGACAGCGGGGAGCAGCTGAGCAGCTGCTGAAGAACACACGGGACCAGCTGAGCAGTCCGCTACAGCTCCAGGCATCCTGCACCGCCTCCCGTCCCCAACCATCAGTGCCTTAAATCTCGGAGAACCCATTCACCCCCAGCTGCACAGCATCCAGCACAGCCAATCAGAACAACAGACCCGTGACCCAAGCAACCCAACAGTCCACAGCACAACAGAGAGGGATCAAGGTGGGCACTCAGCATTGGTGAGGTCTGCACTGGAAGTGCTAATCTCAATTTCCATGTCAGGGCAGGTTATGTGTTAGATTTGATTGATATATTCTTGGTTTGCTTTACCATTCTCAAATAAGCTGTATTTTGGTGTTGACTATTACCTTTGATGTTTCCTGATTTATAGGGTCTTTGTCTTTTCCTTCTGTCATCATTGGGGGCAGGGTCTCACACAACCCCAGGCTGACCTGGAACTCATTTTAGACCAGAAATCTCAACCTCCTAGTTGACAGGTTTAAGGGTATTGGGCAACACACACGCTTTGGGACTCTGGCTTTATTATATTATCAGTTTGTTTTAATCCCCACCCTTGCATAAATACTCTGGTTTTGATTGAATGTGTATATTGCTCAGTTGAATTTTTAGAATTTGCCAGTCATTTTCTCTACCCAGTCTACTAGAATACTTAAATAGAAGGCAAACTCAACATCTAGGGTCACTTTTGCTGTTTCTCTTGGAGTACAAGAGCTATATCTGACCTTTAAACTCCTACCCCAAAAATATATAAAGTCAGATTTATACAGCTAAGAACACCACAGGTAATTAGAAAACACAAGCATCAAATTAACTCAAGATGCAAAAATATCTACATTATATTAAAAGAAACATAAAAAATCAAGACAATACAATTCCACCAAAAATAATAAATCCATCAGAAATGGCCTCCAGTGAGACTGCTTTAGATGAAATGCCTGACAAAGATTTGAAGAAAAAAAAAAGACTATATCTATGCTCAAAGAAATCAAAGGATCAAAGAACAAAACAAACTCCAGAAGGAATCCTAAGAATAAACAGGAAACCAACTTAATAAAATAAGGAGGTCAATACAAGACATGAGTAAGGACACAGAAATAATGAAAAAATACCAATCAGAAATAATAGACATGGAAAACAGGGTAAGTCAAATAGAAAACTCTGTAGAAAGTCTCACCAGTAGAATGGATCAAGGAGAGGACTATGGCAGATCTAATACAGTCCAACAAAGAGAAAGACTAATAGGAAGGCAAAAATGGGAATTTCAAGACATTTGGGACACTATGAAGAGCTCAAACATAAGAAATCAGGGCATAGTAGAAGGAGAAGAATTTCACTCCAAAGGCACAGTAATTTTCAACAAAAATCATAGAAGAAAATTTCCTCTAAATATGGAAAGTGATACCAATACAGATACAGCAAGCCTTTAGAATGCCAAATAGACAAATTAAGGAAAGAAACTCTCACCATTAGTATTAGTCAGGGTTCTCTAGAGGAACAGGACTGATAGAATGAATTGTATTAAAAGGGAATTTATTGGATTAGTTTACAACAGTCCAACAATAGCAGATTATGGGCCTGACAGTCAAAGGAATCTGTAGCTGCTCAGTCCATGAGGCTGGATGCCTCAGCAGTCCCAATTTGGCACTGAAGGCCTGGAGGCGTCCTGGAGATATGCTGCTCTTCAGCCTACGCTGGTCTTCAGGCCATGCTGGAAAGCAGCAAGCAGCACTAGCAGCCCGGTGGGAGGGGAGGAGAATACCTTTCTTCCCAGAGCTTCTTTTGATAAAGCCTCCCCTCTGAGAGGAGCTGCCCACTCTGAGGAAGGGCTCACCCCAGGGTAAGGATTCCTCCTTTAGTTAATCCTTCCTGGAAGCAACCCCAGAGACCCACTTATGAGGAACGTCTGTGGGTTCCTAAACAGATCAAGTTGACACAAACTTAACCATCACACCATCATATTATAATTAAACTACAAAACACACAAACCAAAGAGAATATATTGAAATCAGTTAGAGAGAAAAATAAAGTCACATACAAAGTCAAACCCATCAGGAAAATAGCAGATTACTCAACACAAACTTTAAAAGCCAGAAGGGTTTGGAATGGTGTATTCCAAATTCTAAAAGATAACAACTGTCAACCAAGATTATTTTATCCAGCAAAGCTATTCATCCAAATAAATGGAGAAATAAGGACATTCCACAACAAAAGCAGGCTAAAAGAATATATGAACACTAAACCAAGTCTACAGAAAATACTTGAAAGGATTCTGAATACTAAAAAGAAAGAGAAAGAAAAGCACACATATAAGGAAAGGGGAAAAAATAAGCCATACTCAAATAATAGTTAATACAAGAGAGTAAAGATAAAACCAGAAGAACTACAAAACAAGAAGAATGGCAAGAATAAATACACACTTTTCAATAATAACTTAATATCAGTGCCTTCAATGCCCCAACAAAAAGACACAGGTTTGCAGACTGGGTTAAAAATCAGGATCCTTGTATTTGTTGCCTCTAATAAACTCACCTTTCCATAAAATACAGACACTATCTTAGGGTGAAAGGATGGAAAATGGTATTTCAAGCAAGTGGGCCTAGAAAACAAGCAGGTGTCACTATCCTAATATCTGACAAGGTAGACTTCAGACCAACATTAGTTAGGAAAGATAAGGAAGGTCACTTTGTATTGATTAAAGGCACACTCCAAGAGGAGGACATTACAATATGTTTAATATATGCACTTAACATGGGGGCTTCCAACTTCATCAAACAAATGCTATTAGAACTAAGGTCACAGGTAACACCAAACACAGTTGTAGCGGGTGACTTCAACACCCCACTCTCATCAATTGACAGGTCATCCAGGCAAAAAAATAAACAGAAATATATCTGGATTAAATGACGTATAGAACAAATGGACCTAACAGATATATGCAGGACATTTCATCCAAATGCTGCAGAATACACAATCTTTTCAGCAGCACATGGAACATTCTCTAAAATAAACCATATATTAGGACACAAAGCAAACCTTAACAAATACAGGAAAATTGAAATAATTCCTTTCACTCTATCTGGTCATAATGGGATTAAACTACAAATCAACAGAAAGAAAAGCTATAGAGCATACACAAAACCATGGAAACTAAACAATACACTACTAAATGATGAATGGGTCAATGAAGAAATTGAAAAGGTAATCTAACAAATTCACAGAATCAAATGATAATGAGAACACAACCTACCAAAACCTTGGGAATAGAAAGAAGGCATTCCTAATATGGAAATTTGTAGTTTTAAATGCCTATATTAGGAAATCAGAAAGGTCAGAAGTAAAAAACTTGATACTTCATCTTAAGGCCTTAAACTAAAAAGTAGTACATGGGAAGAAATAAAGATTAGGACAGAAATCTGACCAAAAGAAAAACAGAGACAAAAATTAATAAAATTAGAGATGAAAAAGGAACCATTATAACACATACCAAAGAAATTCAGAAAATCATAAGGACATACTTTAAGAACATATACTCCACTAAGTTTGAAAATCTGAAAGAAATGGATGATTTTCCTTCTTGTTTTAAATTTTCTTGATTTATATGACCTACCAAAGTTAAATCAAGATGAGATTAACCACTTAAATACACCTATAACAAGTACTGAGATCCAAGCAGTTATAAAAATTCTCCCAACTAAAAAATGTCCAGCTAGGTGTGGTGGCACATGCCTTTAATTCCAGCACTCAGGGGCAGAGGTAGGAGAATTGCCATTAGTTTGAGGCCACCCTGAGACTCCATAGTGAATTCCAGGTCAGTCTGGGCTAGAGTGAAACCCTACCTCGGGGGGGGGGGGGGGGAAACAACAACAACAACAAAAAAGTTAAGTGGCCTGAGGCCAGAGCAAAGTTGGCATGTTAGAGGAAGAAAGTCAGTGTGAAAAGGGCAGAGGGAGGATTTACAAAAGAGGCAAGGAGAGAGAGGTAAAACCAGACCTTGTGGGGATTTGATTTTTTTTTAATTTTTTCTCAATTTTTATTAACATGTTCCATGATTATAAAAACTATCCCATGGTAATACCCTCCCTCCCCCCACTTTCCCCTTTGAAATTCCATTCTCCCTATCTCAGTCAGTCTCTCTTTTATTTTGATGTCATGGTCTTTTCCTCCTCTTATGATGTTCTTGTGTAGGTAGTGTCAGGCACTATGAGGTCATGGATATCCAGGCCATTTTATGTCTGGAGGGAGCACGTTGTAAGAAGTCCTACCCTTCCTTTGGCTCTTACATTCTTTTTTTAAATTATTTTTTGGTTTTTCAAGGTAGGGTTTGGCTCTGGCTCAGGCTGGCCTGGAATTAACTATGTAGTCTCAGGGTGGCCTCGAACTCATGGCGATCCTCCTACCTCTGCCTCCCGAGTGCTGGGATTAAAGGTGTGCACCACCACGCCCGGCTCGGCTCTTACATTCTTTCTGCCACCTCTTCCGCATTAGACCCTGAGCCTTGGAAGGTGTGATGAGGATGTTACTCAGTACTCCAGTCACTTCTTTCCAGCACTATGATACCTTCTGAGTCATCCCAAGGTCACTGCCATCTGAAAAGAGAAGATTCTCTACCCAAAGTGAGAGTAGCATTAATATAAGGGTATAAATATTAAGAGAAGTGCTTACTGGGCAGTTTCATAAGCATAGTATATACATTTATCCAGACATCAGCAGATGTTACACCCCTAGGGCTCATGACTACCCCTGTTTTAAGTTTTCAGTATCAGGGATGTATTCCCTCCCATGGAGTGGGCCTCCAGCCCAACTGGAGGGCAGTTGGTTTCTATCATGATAGAAATGCCACTATTGCACCCGTTGGCTCATTTGGCCTGGCTGCCCAATTATAAGGCTTGTAGTGTCCACTGCTGAGTATCTTCACCGGTGGTATCTCTTTCTCCCATTGAACTACATGCAGAATGGCTTCTTCCAGTTTATGACAGCTGGTCTATATGGAGGAGGTTATCAGCTCAGTTCCAACAGGATTTCTCAGTGGCTTTGCAGCCCAGGTATGTGAAGTCTTCAACAATAGGGTCTTACCATCTATTCCTGGTGGGAAACCAAGGGCCTCAGCAATGGCCTATAATGTTCTGGGGGCATCAGGGACCTCCCTGGCCAACAACTCACTGGAAGGTATCCCATCCCTGGCACTGAAAATTTTCTAGCAATGATCTATGGCTCCTGAGTGTTCCATTGTCCAAAACTGGAGGATTCCATATGATTTATTTATATACTCTTAGAGTTTGATCAGCCCTCCCTCCACCTTTCCTTTACTCAATCTCTTCCTCTGACCTCACTTTGGGCCTTTTCACCCCTGTTAATCTAGTCTTCTATTTACACATATACAATACCAACCTATTAAGTGCCCTCCTCCCTTCCTTTCTCTTCCCTTTATATCTCTTTTTTTAGCTTACTGGCCTCTGCTACTGAGTTTTTTCCTTCTCACACAGAAGCCCAATCATCTGTAGCTAGGATCCACATATGAGAGAGAACATGTGGCACTTGACTTCCTGGGCCTGGGTTACCTCACTTAGTATAATCCTTTCCAGATCCATCCATTTCCCTGCAAATTTCATAACTTCATCTTTCTTTACCGCTGAGTAGAACTCCATTGTATAAATGTGCCACATCTTCATTATCCACTCATCAGTTGAGGGACATCTAGGCTGGTTCCATTTCCCAGCTATTATGAATTGAGCGGCAATAAACATGGTTGAGCACATACTTCTAAGGAAATGAGATGAGTCCCTAGGATATATGCCTAGGAGTGCTATAGCTGGGTCATATGGTAGATCAATCTTTAGCTGTTTTAGGTACCTCTACACTGATTTCCACAATGGCTGGACCAGATTGCATTCCCACCAACAGTGTAGAAGGGTTCCTCTTTTTCCACATTCCTGCCAGCATTTATGATCATTTGTTTTCATGATGGTAGCCAATCTGACAAGAGTGAGATGGAATCTCAATGTAGTTTTAATCTGCATTTCCCTGATGACTAGGAATGTAGAACATTTTTTTAGATGCTTATATGCCATCCATATTTCTTCTTTTGAGAACTCTCTATTTAGCTCTATAGGCCATTTTTTAATTGGCTTGTTTGATTTCTTATTATTTAACTTTTTGAGTTCTTTGTATATCCTGGATATTAATCCTCTATCAGATATATAGCTGGCAAAGATTTTTTTTCCCATTCTGTAGGTTGCCTCTTTGCTTTATTCACAGTGTCCTTTGTTGTACAAAATCTTCATAATTTCATGAGGTCCCAGTGGTTAATCTGTGGTTTTATTGCCTGAGCAATTGGGGTTATATTCAGAAAGTCTTTGCCAAGACCAATATGTTGAAGGGTTTCCCCTACTTTTTCCTCTAGCAGTTTCAGAGTTTCAGGTCTGATGTTAAGGTCTTTAATCCATTTGGACTTAATTCTTGTGCATGGGGAGAGAGAAGAATCTATTTTCATCTTTCTACAAATAAATATCCAGTTTTCCCAGCACCATTTGCTGAAGAGGCTGTCTTTTCTCCAATGAGTATTTTTGAATATCAGGTGGCTATAGCTACCTGAACTTGTATCTGGGTCCTCTATTCTGTTCCCTTGATCTACATGTCTGCTTTTGTGCCAGTACCATGCTGTTTTTGCTACTATGGCTCTGTAGTATAGGTTAAAATCAGGTATGGTGATACCACCAGCCTTATTTTTGTTGCTCAGTATTATTTGAGATATTTGAAGTTTTTTTGTGATTCCAAATGACTTTTTGGATTGTTTTTCCTATTTCTGTGAAGAATACCATTGGAATTTTGATGGGGATTGCATTTAATGTGTAGATTGTTTTTGGTAAGATTGCTATTTTCACAATATTGATTCTTCCAATCCAGGAACAAGGGATGTTTTTCCATTTCCTAGTGTCTTCTGCAATTTCTCGCTTGAGTGTTTTATAGTTTTCATTGTAGAGGTCCTTTACTTCCTTGGTTAGGTTTATTCCAAGATGGGATTTGAGTTTTATTCCATGTGTCAAAGGAAACTACTGGATGCTTTGGAGCAGTAAAGTGACATGGCTTAGTTAAGTGTGTGCCACCATGCCTGGTGGAGAGAAAGTGAGAATGGGTGCACCAGGGCCTCTAGAGGCTGCAAATGGACTTGCAGACACATGTGCCACTTGGTGCGTCTGGATTTACATGGGTACTGGGGAACTGAATTCCGGTCATTAGGCTTTGAAGGCAAGTGCCTTAACTGTTGAACCATCTCTCTCTCTCTCTCTCTCTCTCTCTCTCTCTTTGTTTTTTTGAGGTAGGGTCTCACTCTAGCTCAGGCTGACCTGGAATTCACTATGTAGTCTTAGGGTGGCCTTGAACTCAAGGCAAAAGGCATGCGTCACCACACCCAGCTTCTGCTCTCTTTTTTTTTTTTTTTAAAAAAAAATATTTTTATAGGGCTGGAGAGATGGGTTAGCAGTTAAGGTACCTGCCTGCAAAACCAAAGGATCCAGGTTTGATTCCCTAGGACCCATGTAAGCCAGATACACAAGGTGGCACATGTGTCTGGAGTTTGTTTGCAGTGGCTGGAGGCCCTGGCATTCCCATTCTCTCTGCCTGTGTCTCTCTCTCCTTCTCTGTCTTTGTCTGTTAAATCAATAAATAAAAATAAAATATTAAACATATTTTTATAAATTTATTTATTTGCAAGCAGAGAGAAAGATAGAGAGAAAATGGGCATGCTGGGTACTCCAGCCACGGCAAATGAACTCCAGATGCACGTGCCACTTTGCCTCTGGCTTTACATGGGCACTGGGGAATTGAACTCAGGTCATTAGACTTTGCAGGCAAATGCTTTAACTGCTGAGACACCTCTCCAGCACTCCTTTTCTAAAAGACTTTTTATTGGGCTGCAGAAATGGCTTAGCGGTTAAGCGCTTGCCTGTGAAGCCTAAGGACCCTGGTTCGAGGCTCGGTTCCCCAGGACCCACGTTAGCCAGATGCACAAGGGGGTGCACGCGTCTGGAGTTCGTTTGCAGTGGCCGGAGGCCCTGGCTCGCCCATTCTGTCTCTCTCTATCTGCCTCTTTCTCTCTATGTCTGTCACTCTCAAATATAAATAAATAAACAAAAAAAATTAAAACAAAAAATAAAAAATAAAAGACTTTTTATTGACAACCTGCATACATGAAGACAATGTAGAGAATGATCATCCTCTCCTCCCACCACCCTCCCTTTTTAGGTACCATTTTAAAAAAATAACTTTTTTTACAAAAAATTTGTAAGAGAGAAAGAGGGGTGGGGAGAGAAAGAGAATGGGTGCCAGGGCCTTATAGCCACTACAAACAAACTCCAGACACATGAGCCATCTTGTGCATCTTGCTTACGTGGGTGCTGGGTAATCAAACCGGGGTCCTTAAGCTTTGCAGGCAAGTGCCTTAACCATTAAGCCATCTCACCAGGTGCCGGGTAATCAAACCGGGGTCCTTGAGCTTTGCAGGCAAGTGCCTTAACCACTAAGCCATCTCTCCAGCCTATGTAGGTCATGTTTTTAAGAAGTCAGTTCTTGGGCTGGGAATGTAGCTCCATTGGTACAATGCTTGCCTGATATAGACAAAACCCTCTAGGGTCACCCTCCAGCACCACATAAAACCAGGCATGGTGGTACACACCTGTAATCCCAGCACTCGAGGAGGTGAAGATGGAATGACCAGAAGTTCAAGGTCAGTCTCAGCTACATAGTGAGATTTAGGCCAGACTGAGCTACATGAAACCCTGTCTCAAAAACAAAAACAAGGGCCAGGGGTGGTGGTGCACACTAAGTTCAAGACAAGCCTGGGACTACAGAGTGAGTTTCAGATCAGCCTGGGCTAGAGTGAGACCCTACCTCAAAAAAAAAAAAAAAAAAAAAAAAAAGTCAATCCTGCTTTTACAGAAGTAATAGACTATATGGAAACAAACAAAACCAATAAAATACCAGGAAAGACCAATGAGTAGATTATTGTGGTTTGGCTGCGAAGACAGAGGTGACCAGGACCTGGCAGTGGTGAGGGTGGTGAAGAGGGCAGTGGGAAGAATACACTCAGAACACACTTCGATTGCATTAGATGGCAGCTCCCACCTCTGTCTCCTTTCTGCATGGCCCCCTCTGCCCACCCTCCATGGTGGTACATCTATCAGTGGCAGCTTTCAGCCCAGTCCCTTTTTGTGTACTCTATGGGTAGAGAGTCAAAAGCCTTTTAAAATGTTTCACTTGGATGTCACCAGATCTTACACTGAGCATGCCCCAAACTCAGCTCATCCTAAACTAAGTTTTCCCCTAAATACTTTTCCCTCCTCAGTTTCCTACCTCGGTTTGTGATGCCACTTTTCACTCAATCACATCAGGCAGGTCTATGGAGTCACTTGAGACTTTTTTGTTTTCCAGATGCAGCTGGTAACTGGATGCTGATAATTCTTTTGTGTGTGTGTGTATGTGTGTTTTATTTTAAAATCATTTATTTTACATTATTTATTTGCAAGTAGGGAAGGGGGTAGGGAGAGGAGAGAGAATGGATGTGCCAGGACCTCAAGCCACTGTAAATGAACTCCACATGAATGTATCACTTTGTGCATCTGGCTTTATGTGGGTACTGGGAAACTGAACTCAGGACATGAGGTTTTGCAGGCAAGTGTCTTAACTGCTGAGCCATCTATCTCTCTAGCCCTTTAAGTCATTTTTATAAAAGAAAAAGATAGAAGACATTAATGGCTGCCAAGGACAGGGAAGAGCCTAACTTCAAGTGGCATGGGTGTTCTGGGTGATGGGACTGTGCACTGATATGTTCTGAAATGGCATTGATACCTAACAGGGTGACATGCTCCTATACTCCCAGCTACTTGAGAGGCTAAAACAGGAGGACTGTGCATTTGAAGCCTGAGCTTTATTAGAAAACAAGACTCTATCTAAAAAAAGACAGAAAGAGAAGGAAGGTGGCTTCACTGGATATAAATCACAGCTTTCAAAACAAAGATACTGAAGAGACAGAAAACAAACATTCACCCTATGTGGAAAAAAATATGGCTTTATGGTTTTCTTTTACAGACAGTATAAACAATTACTGGAGGTTTAAAGAACAGAAACACATTTAAAAAATCTTAAGCAAAAGCAGTATTTCTCAAATTTCATTTGAACTGGTGTTTTCTCCAGGACGTGAAGTAGTTTTTGGTGTGGCTGTTTGTGAGGCTCAATCTCTGGTCGTCATGTGTGCTGGACACACACTGGACACTGAGCCACCTCTGCAACCAGAGACGCTTCCTTTGGAAGTTCACAAAATTCTCTAGTAGACAGGATATTAGAACACTCAAGGCCCTAAAACTACTTCCATACAGCACCGTAACTGAAAAAATATATGCATACCTTTTTTTGTTTGTTTTTGTTTCTTTGAGGTAGCATCTCACTACAGGCCAGGGTGGCCTGGAATTCATTATATAGTCTCAGGCTGACCTTGAACTCACAGAGATCCTTCCACCTCTGCCTTCAGAGTGCATGGATTAAAGGTGTGTGCCCCAACACCCGGCTATGCATACCTTTGATAGAAAAGTATTTCTTTATAATGAAAATGTTTTGAATAGTCTAGTTTTTTTAAATACAAAAATTCAGAGTTAAGATCACCTATAAGCTACGTTTTCAGCCAGCAGTTTGTAAGCACTAATGCGCGCACCTGCCCGCACACACACACACACACACACACACACACACACACACACACACATTCACGCACGCGCACACACGTACACACTTACACAGCTGGCGCCGAGGGCCTCACTTGGCCGTCTTTGCCGCTGCGCAGCCGCAGTCCACCTACGCAGGGCTCTGCGGGGCCTCAGCGCAGCAGCGTCAGAGCTGCAGTCCAGGCCTTTCCCTTTGGTTGTGCAGTGCGGGGCAGGAAGTCTGAGAACGCAAGGTGCAACCAGTGTACACTCGCTTCAAGCCATGGGCTGGCCCCAGAGCGTCCTCACAGGCTGACATTTCTTTCTTTCTTTTTCTTTTTTTTGAGGTAGGGTTATGGAGTCTCAGGGTGTCCTTGAACTCACAGTGATCCTCCTACCTCTGCCTCCCTGAGTGCTGGGATTAAAGGCGTGCGCCATCACGCCCGGCTTCACAGGCTGACTTTTAGAGCACTTCTTTTTTGGTGTAGGACAGGGCTTCATCATGGTCAATTTCTTCGTCATTCTCCTCCTCTTTTTCCCTCTTCTCTTTAAGCATTTTCAGGTACTTACTAGCTAAAATCTTCTTTGGCAATATATCTGAAAGAAACTGAAAAGTTTCTGACTCCTCTGCCATACTGGCCAAGTCACTGTAGGTCAGTGCTTTCTTTGCCTTCCCGCCGCCATATCTGTAGGAACAGGTGGCTAGAAAGTGGAGGAGCCTCGGGCCGGCTCCCAAGTACATGGAGGTGCCCAGGGCACGCTGCGCGCCACCTCGCTTTACCCGTGGCGGCTGGGCCTGGATGCTGATAATTCTGTGTCCTTTCTGTGTGTGTGTGTGTGTGTGTTTGTCTGTGTGTCTGCACATGCATGTGTGCTTTTCTGGAACTCGAATCAGTGTCTTTTTTTTTTCTCAATTCTTATTAACATCTTCCATGATTATAAAAAATATCCCATGGTAATACCCGCCCTCCCCCCCACTTTCCCCTTTGAAATTCCATTCTCCATCATATCCCCTCCCCACCTCAATCAGTCTCTCTTTTATTTTGATGTCGTGATCTTTTCCTCCTCTTACGATGGTCTTGTGTAGGTAGTGTCAAGCACTGTGAGGTCATGGATATCCAGGCCATTTTATGTCTGGAGGGAGCACGTTGTAAGGAGTCCCACCCTTCCTTTGGCTCTTACATCGAATCAGTGTCTTATTAACAATAGGCAAGTGTGCTTCCACTGAACAAATCCCCAGACCTTTTAACTTCTTTCGAAGCTGTCCATTCCCTACTGTTCTGTGGCTTCTGCCTAGTCAGGCCTTTCTGACTTCTGTGTAGACTATTGCCGTGGTTTCTGACCTGGAATCTCAGGTAATGATCTCACTATTTCCCATCTGCCCTTCTAAAACATGCATTTTGAGTATCTCAATACTCAGGAGGCTGGAGGCAGAAGCCCCCAAGTTCCAGTCTAGACTAACCTGAACTACACAGTGAGACTGCCTCAGAACATTACGGAAAATATGTGGGCTGGGTGGATGATGAAGGCTCGCCATTAAAGGCACTTGCTTGCAAAGAAAGTGTACATCTTTCTTAAGTGTGGACCAGACCCTTCTGAGGCTGCCAAATGCTTCCATGAGACTTCTTAGAAAGGGGTCTAAGGTCCATTCAAGCCCCTTGATCTCTCTCCAACTTTCCTATGCTCTTGGTTCTGCCCACTATGAGCTGATGTTATTGGCCATGGTTTCTTTGATATGCCTTTACATGTGCCAAGTACTCAGTGAAGTGGGGTCTTTCTCCTACTTCCCACGGACTTGCAAACTCTTGTGAGCATAACAGGAAGGAGCTCTCTCCTCTTCTTCGGAGAGAGTTAATCATTAGTGCCAGGTACCGTGCTTAGTAGAGACCTCCAGAGAAATGCTCTCCCACTGATTTAGGCTCTATGTTTAGTGCGTGTTTTCCCTAGTGAGTTTCTGAAGGTCAGAGTCTGCCCGATTGAACTGTGTTTTCCTCTCCCCACTGTGCCTGGCTTACAGCAGAATGGATGCAGGAACGATTCAATGAATGGTCAGCTCACAGGGAGCCTCCCATAGGACCCTGGAGAGCCAAGGGTGTGGCATCTTGTAACGTCTCACGTGGGTGACTTTGTCTACCATGTCAGTCTCTCCTTAGCTGCTTTGGGTAAGTGATTCACATAGACATGTAGGAGATGAAACTTTTTGTTGCAACTTGTACCGAGGACCTTAATTACTGATCACTCTCTTTAGTTTCATCCACAAAAGCTGGCAAGGACCATCTGTCTGAGAGCTCCAAGTCCCATATCCAGCCTAGTCCTCAGGGCACTTGGGAAGAACCAGCAGCAGCTCTTCACCAAGCTTTCCATGATGCTGGCTGGTGGTTAGGAGCCCACAAGTGGACCCAGGTCCACAGGGAAAATTACCCCATATGGATGCCAACAAGCTCTCTCCAAAGTCACTCATAATTTTTACACTCTATGAACACTTATAATTTGCTATTTATGGAAGAGGGCTGGAGAGGCAGGCACAGAAAGGGAAGAAAAGAAAGGATGAATTGAAGGAGAACTGGAAGGGGAAGAAATGGAGGAAAGAACAGAAGTAAAAGAATGAGAAAGAGAGAAGGAGAGAATGAGGGAAAAAGAGAGCTTTAAGTCATAGCACGTGTGTCTGTGAACTGTCTGTGCCCAGCAGGGACCTCACTGCAGAATTTACACATTTAATTGCCCAGAGAACCCAGTGCAGAACAAAGACTCCTTCTTTGTGACCTCTCAGATGATAACCCAAATGTACAAGTTGCTATTTTTCTCCAGACTCTATCAACCACAGCCATCTGTCTTGATCCTGAGCTGCTCAAAACCGTTTTTCTTTTCTTTAAATATATGTCTGTCTATCAGCAACAGCACTAAAGTAGCCTTGGCTACAACAATGGTCGCTTGTGGAATTCGGCAGTGACCTCCCCAGCCCTGCCTGGCCGTCAGATGCCTGGCAGTCAGCAGTTCCTTTCATCCTCCCCCACTGCAGAGCCACTTCAGTTGCATGGCAATGGGGTTCACAGATGTCTGTGGGGCCCACCCCAGTTCTGTGTGAGGCCTGATATTGCCCAAGGCTGGCTGTGGGGATGGGTAGAGAGCAAAGCCACATGGCAGCAGGGCTGGGTGGGGGCAGATTTGTGCCACAGGCTCAGGGACTGCTGCTTTTTGGAAGCTTGTTAAGTGTCTGGGAGTCCAGCCTTTGCCACAAGGTGGGAAGAGAGACTGGACGTAATACCAGGGTGTTCATGCAACCCTATAAACAGAGGAGGTGGAGGGGAGCAAGCTCTAGTCTTCCTTGCCTCAGTGCCTGTTGGGTGGTCCTGCCTCCACCACACACTGGGGCCTGGATGGTTCTGACCTCATCACTTACACAAGGAGAGGCCACCTGGCCTGACCTGATCCGGTCTCATCCAAGATGACCACAAGCAACACTCACCATCAGGAACTTCCCGTTTCTTCCTCCGCTCAGCACACCTGGGTGGGATGGTCTCTTCTGAGTCAGCTTTTTCTGTTTTTGTTTTTTGAGGTAGGGTTTCCCTCTAGCCCAGGCTGACGTGGAATTCACTATGTAGTCTCAGGGTAGCCTTGAACTCATGGCAATCCTCCTACCTCTCCCCCCCCCCACCCCAGTGCTGGGATTAAAGGCGTGCACCATCACTTTTGGTTCTTATGCTCTGCCTTCCATGTGTGGGTGTGTGAGCCTCCTCCAGAGCCCTTGCACCCATGGAAGTTTCTCTGTGATGGAGATTGTGCCCATCTCCCCTCTCCCTTTCCAACTGGGCAATGAGAATTCTCCTGTGGCTTGTGTCTTTCAGCTAACCTCCTCCCTGGATCTTAATCCCCCCTACAATAAACTTCATAATTCGTAATTTACCCTACTCAGTGTTTTATCAATTCTTTACTAAAATTGGATAATGACCCAAAAGTTGGGGTTCATGAGCACTCCCTGTGTCAATATCAGAGGGCTGTAGAACTTGTGGTCTCTTCACTCAGACAGGTGAGAACATAAGAGAGGACAGATGACATTAAACTTGCCAGCTAAACGCTCAAATTCCATACTTTCTCTTTTACTGACCCAGGGGTGAGAGGAAAGATTTCTCCTGAATGCAAAATATTTAGCAAAATAAACTAAAAATGGGCAGATTAATAGAAAAACAAAATATACAAATTCATTTCTGTGTCACTGAGGGTGCACAGAGTAACAGCCCTGAGGTTATATAAACCCTGAGACACCCCCAGGGGTCAGATGGTTGAGACTTGTAATTTCAGAGCTAGAATGCACAGGTGGAAGAAAAGTTGGGGAGATGGCTCAGCAGTTAAAGGTGCTTGCTTGCAAACCCTGAAGGCCTGAGCTCACTTCCCCAGTACCCACATAAAGCCAAGCACACAGAGTGGCACATGTATCTGTAGATTGTTTTCAAACAAGTGGGCCTGGACAACCCATTCTCTCTCATCTCACTGCTTGCAAATAATATTATTAAATAGTAAAGAAATAAATAAAAATATTTTTTTAAAGAAGCTGGGCATGGTAGCACACGTCTTTAGCCACAGTACTCGGGAGACAGAGAGGTAACTGAGGTGGGAAGACCCACACTGAGTGAGAGTGGCACCACCCCGTGTCCACAACTGAATAAAAAGGAGAAAATGAGCTGAGCACCAGCACTCAGCTCTCTGCTGCCTGACTTGGGTTCAATGTGACCAGCTGCCTCATACTCCTACTGATGGGATTTCCCACCAACAAACCCTTCTTTTCTTAAGCTGCCTTTGTTACAAGAAGAAGAAAAATAGAGTCTGGTGTGGTGATGCCTGTCTTTAATCCCAGCACTTGGGAGGCAGAGGTAAGAGGACTGTCATGAGTTCGAAGCCACCCTGAGATACCATAGCAAATTCCAGGTCAGTCTGGGCTAGAGTGAGACCCTACCTTAAAAAAGAAAGAAACAAACAAAAAAACCCAGAAAAATAATGAATGCAGTCAGCATGAGAGGCTGAGAACTAATGCAGCAGTGAAGTAAATCTCAGAGCAAATGTCCAGGACATTCAGTCACTTCAGAAGTACTGATAGGTGCCTTCTAAGGTCCTTGCTGTGCTCCAGGTGTGGAGTGGACAAGAGATGAAAAGAAAGCCTGCTGTCATGGAGCTAGCCTCTATAGGAAGAAGACAACAAACAAGTGGCACGTATAACACACCAAAGAAAAATAGAAAAGCAACATATACGTTATATGTATGTGTGTGTGTATATATATATATATATATATGTCAAATCAGATGGAAAAGTTTTATGGGGGAAAATAAGCTAAAAGGGAATAAAAAACTCAGAGGTGGGCTGGAGAGATGGCTTAGCAGTTAAGCGCTTGCCTGTGAAGCCTAAGAACCCCGGTTCGAGGCTTGATTCCCCAGGACCCACGTTCGTTTGCAGTGGCTGGAGGCCCTGGCGCACCCATTCCCCCCCCCCCCGCCTCTTTCTCTCTCTGTGTCCGTTCGCTTTCAAATAAATAAATAAAAATTAAAAATTAAAAAAAAAACTCAGAGGTACTAAGCATGGTAGCTCACACCTGTAATGCCAGATTCCAGAATGCTGAGGCAGAAGGATTGTCACAAGTTTGAAGCCAAAACAGTCTACAGGGTAAGATCCATAGCAAAGAAAACAAAAAAAAAGTAAAAAAAAAAACCCAAACCTAAAAGGGAAGGCCTGATACTTTAAACAGAGCAGCTACCTGCAAACATGCCTTTGAATACAGAGCTGAAGGGGGCGAGCGAGTGCGGAGCACCCTGAGACGGGTGCCAGACGTTACAGTAGCAGTGGGGAGCCCAGTCCATGTGGGGCTGGAGCCCATGATGGAGGAAGGTCAGTGTGCCCCAGAAGTGAGGCGGCAGACCCTGCTGTTTTGTAGGAACTTGTTGGTCATTGGAAACTTGGGGGAGAGTAAACTAGAGACAACAGTTCAATGCTATGGTCCAGGAGCAAGGTGGCAGTGGCTTGGACCAGTTGGTAGAACAAAGGAGGTAGTGACAGTGATTGGATTCACGATTTTTCTTTTAGAAGAACTATGGGATTTGAAGATGTATTTGCTAGAAAGTGAAGGAATAGAGAGAACTAGTTCAAGAATATCCTGGAAATTTTGGGTCTGCATAACTGAAAAGGAGGGTGAATGGCCCATGTATCCATGTGAGAAAGACTATAGATGTGTTAGGTAGAAGCTGGATCCAAACAGTGGAGGGAGCAACCTGGGGACAAAGCTCTATTGTTTTAGTTTTAATTCTGTGGCAACAACATATCACAACTGATATGGGATCAGGTTACGAAGTCTTGAGCAATCCTGGTTCAATCCAGTTATTCGTGAGAACACACACTGGGAGAGAATGAACTTTAAATATAATCTATTTTACCCGGGTGTGGTGATTCATGTCTTTAATCCCATCACTTGGGAGGCAGAGATGGGATGATCACTGTGAGTTCAAAGCCACCCTCAGACTACATAGTGAATTCCAGGTCAGCCTGAGCTAGACTGAGATCCTGTCTCGGAAAAACAAAACAACAAGAAGCCTATTTTAAAGCCACCACTCAAAAGGCATGGTGATGCAGGCCTTTAATCCCAGCACTCAGAAGGCAGACAGTAGGAGGATTTCTGTGAGTTTGAGGCTATCCTGGGAATACAGAGTGAGGGCCAGCTCAGCTGGGCTACAGTAAGACCTTACCTTAAAAAAACCAAAAAAGAAGAAGGCAGAGAAAAAGACAAAAGAAAGTAACCTGAGACTGTGGGCTGATCCTCTCTCGCATAGTCCATGTGAGTGTACTTTCACTCTAACACCTTTACTTGCTGAGTGTGCATCCTTCACAACTTTCTCAGCGAGAACACAAGAACTAGGGGACCCTCTGTAACAGGTGAAGCAGGTCTGGGGGCTGTAGTGGGTAGACGGTGATGTAATAGATTCTCATTTGGATATTAGGAGAGATTATTATCTTAACATCTAGTGAATCTTTTTTTTTTTTTTTTTCGAGGTAGTGTCTCACTGTAGCCCAGGCTGACCTGGAATTCACTATGTAGTCTCAGGGCGACCTCGAACTCACAGCGATCCACCTACCTCTGCCTCCCAAGTGCTGGGATTAAAGGCATGCGCCACCATGCCCAGCTCCCTAATGAATCTTTACCGGGATTTATTCATGGGGCTTGCTGTCTTAGAATGCTGCCTTGGTCACATGAGAACCTCAAGTCATTCCATTGGAGGATCGCATGGGGGAAAACCAAAGAACCTGGCCAGTAGGTTCCATGGATGACCAAACATAAGTGTGGACATTTTAGGGCTGAGGAGATGCTTAGTGGTTTAAGGCTTGTGTAAATGAGGACACTTTACACCATGCAGTCCTCATACAGCTTCAGAGGATTTCAGTTGCATGTATGACTCAGGCAAGATGAGACCTGAGCCCAGCTCAATTTGCACTAAGCTTCACATTGTTATGTAACAACAGATAGCTGGTTCAATAATGCTAAATTTCAGATGTCATGTGGACATCCAAATTAGGATGTCAGATAGGCAGTTGGATGTCTGAGTTTAGAATCCAGGGAAGATATCCAGGCTAAACAGACATATGGGCCATCATAAACATATGGACAAGAGTTTAAGCACAAGGTTGATGAGAGCACCAAGAAAGGAAGTACAGGTAGAGAAGTCCAAAGACTGAGGGCTGGGGCACTGTTGGGGTTTCAGAGCAAATGCATTTCCCCCATAGACTCGTACATTTTTTGAGGTAAAGTTTCACTCTAGCCCAGGCTGACCTGGAATTCACTATGTAGTCTCAGGGTGGCCTCAAACTCATGACAATCCTCCTACCTGTGCCTCCCAAGTGCTGGGATTAAAGGCGTGCACTACCACGCCTGGCATGACTTGGGTATTTTTGATTAAGCTTCCTACTTAGTTTGCAGCAGGTGGAGCCCTGCTGGAGGAGGTGTGTCGCTGGGTGGGCTGAGAGCTAGCTTGAGCTCTGGCTGTTTGTGCTTGTGGGTGCTGGCTTTTGTCCCTCTGCTGTGGATGTATGATGAAGTAGGCCACTTCTTTTGCCAGGATGAGGCTTCCTCTGGCGTCTGTAAACTTGAAATAAGCCCCTTCTGTCCATCAAGCTGGCTGCGTACTTGGCCAGCACAAGAAGGCAACTGCAACGAGCGCCATAGGACTTAAAGAGGAAGAAGAACCAGCACCTGGGACAGAGAAGCTCTGCCCAGCACAACGGGCAGAAAGCAGGCATGTGGGGGAACCAGCTACAGAGCGTGTTCCCTGCAGAAAGGAAAATAAGTAGTATTAAATACTGTTAGCTAACCAAACAGGACAGTGTGATGGTTAATCTTGGCCATCAACTTGACTAGATTTAGAATCACAATGGACACATAACTCTAGGTGTCTTCAGAAAGCTGTAACTGGGGAGGGAGAAGTATCCTAAATGTGTGCAGCAGCAGCCCATAAGCTGGGGACTCAAACTGAATAAAAAGGAGAAAGCCAGGAGTAGTGGAGCACGCCTTTAATCCCAGTCCTTGGGAAGCTGAGGTCAGAGGGTTGCTGTGAGTTTGAGGCCAGCCTGAGACTACATTCAAGGTCAGCCTGGGCTAGAGCAAGACCCTAACTTGGAAAGAGAGAGAGAGAGACAAAGTGAACTGAGCACCAGCATTCATCTCTGTGGTGGTTTGGTTCAGGTGTCCCCCATAAACGTAGGTGTTCTGAATGCTTAGGTCCCCAGCTGATGGCAATTTGGGAATTAACGCCTCCTAGAGACAGTGTATTGTTGGGGCAGGGCTTTTGGCATTATAGCCAGCTTCTCTTTGCCAGTGTTTGGCACTTTCCTGTTGCTGTTGTCCATCTGTTGTTGGCCAGGAGGTGATGTCCACCCTCTGCTCATGCCATCATTTCCCCCTGCCGTCATGGAACTTCCCCTTGAATCTGTAAGCCAAAATAAACCCTTTCCTCCCAGAAGCTGCTCTTGGTCAGGTGTTTTCTGAGGGCATCGTGAAGTAAACTGCAACATCGTTCTCTCTTTCTCTGCTTCCCGACTGTGGTTGCAATGCTCCGGCCATCATGCCTTCTCCACTGTGATAGACTGTATCCCTTCAAACCATGAGCCAGAAAGAAACCCTCGTTTCCTTCAATTCCTTTTATTTACTTATTTATTTATTGTTTTATCAAGGCATGGTCTCACTCTAGCCTAGGCTGACCTGGAATTCACTATGTAGTCTCAGGCTGGCCTCAAACTCACAGCAAACCTCTATCTTTGCCTCTTGAATGCTACAATTAAAGGTGTGTGCCACCACACCTGGCTTTTTCCTTTTCTTAAAAAAAAAGTTTGGGCTGAAGAGATGGCTTAGTGGTTAAGGTGCTTGCCTACAAACCCCAGGACCCAGGTTTGATTTCCCAGTCACCCATGTAAAGCCAGATGCACAAGGTGGCACATGTGTCTGGAGTTTGTATGTAGTGGCTAGAGGCCCTGGCACATTCCTTCTCTCTCTCTCTCTCTCTCTCTGTCTGCCTCTTTCTTTCTCTCTTCCTTTCAAATAAATACCTTTTTTTTTTGGTTTTTCAAGGTAGGGTTTCACTCTAACTCAGGCTGACCTGGAATTCACTATGTAGTCTCAGGGTGGCCTCGAACTCATGGCAATCCTCCTACCTCTGACTCCCAAGTGCTGGGATTAAAGGTGTGTGCCACCACGCCCGACTCAAATATATACCATATTTTAAAAATCATAAAAAAGTTTGCTGAGTGTGGTAGTACATGCTTTTAATCTCAGCACTCAGTACATAAAGGAGGATCTCTGTGAGTTTGGGGATAGCCTGAGACTACATAGTAAATTCCAGGTCAGACTGGGCTAAAGTGAGACCCTACCTCAAAAAACCAAAAAAAAAAAAAAAATTATTTATTTGTGAGAGAGAGAGAAAGAGAGTGGGTATGGTTGTGCAAGGGCCTTCTGTAAACCAAATTCCAGACACATGTGCCACTTTGTGCATCTGGCTTTACATGAGTACTAGGGAATTGAACCATGGCTGTCAGAGTTTGTAAGCAAGTGCCTTTAACCACTAAACCATCTCTCCAGCCCTAACTTTCTCCTTTTTATACAGTCCAGGAACCCAGCCCATGGTATGGTACCTCCCACAGTTAGGGTGGATCCTCCTACCAGCTAGAAACTTCCTCCCAGACATGACCAAGGGCGTGTTTGCATGGTGATTCTAAATCCTGTCAAGTGGACAATTAGAGAGTGACCATCACATTACTGCAACACCTTCCTGGTGAAAGCACAGGGATCAGAACTGTCCTAAACCTGCACTCATCTTAATTCCAGAAGAACCGAATGTGGGAGGGTAGACCCTCAAAGGAGAGAAATTATCCTTTGAGAATAATTTACCTTTGAGAATTACCTTTGAGGAGACAAAGCGTCCACAAGGGGAGGCTGCACTCTGCAGTAGAAGTGACAATCACACAGTGGCCAGATGACCCCTCAGGTGACGGGCAGTGACGAGGACTTTTTCAGATCATCTTGCAGAACCAGAACTGAGACAATAATGGACAGGACCACATCTTGACCAGGGCTTTTTAATTCTGCATGCCTCTTGCTCCCGCCCTCATATTTACTCTTTTGAGCCTAATGCTAATGGTAGTACCATAAATCAGACATGAGGTCACTGGATCCCTTTATTTGCTTCTCTTCCTAATGTAAACAGATATGCTCTCTGCTTTGCACCATTTCTCTTCTATCTTTTTTTGTTGTTTGCTTGCTTTTTGAGGTAGGGTCTCGCTCTAGCCCAAGCTGACCTAGTATTCACTATATAGTCTCAGGCTGGACTCAAAATCAAAGGGAACCTCCTGCCTCAGCCTCCTGAGTGCTGGGATTAAAGGCATGCACAATCACTATACCTGGGGGAGAGAGAGAGAATGCGTGCACCAGGGCCTCTAGCCCCTGCACATGAACTCTAGGTGCATACATCACTTTGCGCATCTGGCTTTATGTGGGTACTGGGGAATTGAACTCAGGTAGTTGGGCTTTGCAGGCAAGTGTCTTAACAGCCGAGCCATCTCTGCAGCCCTACTCTTCTTAATTGCTGCACTAGGACAGGTGGCCAAGGTTAGCTTGTCGGAGCTGTTGTAGCCTAGCAAACTCTAGAATAGAAGGATGCAGTAGAGAGAAGATCAAGTGATGCAAGAGGCAGGAAGGAGGTTTGCTGGATGATCCCTCAGTGGGTGAGGGGACTGGGGCCTTGGTACAAGTGGAAACATTGGCCTTAGCTGGGAAGCAAGGAAGGATCAATACAACACAGGAGGAAAGGCAAAAGACGCACTCTAGTGTACATGCATGGGTAGACGTAGGTGCTTGAATAGGGATTTCTTTGTTTCCCAGCTAGTCTCTGAAGAGCTGAGGATAGTGAGGAGATATGAACTTCTTGGCCAGAAATGGACTGTATGTATTACTATTATATGCTGTGAGAGGCAAAGTTTCCCAGTCTACTAAGAAATGTCCAAGAGGTCATGACAGCCATTCTGATAGGCCCAGGCCTACAATATAGATTGGTTGTTACTCATACTCTCTTGCCTATACACAGTCATTCTTTTCTTCTTCTTTGATACAGACCCAATTTTGTTCAGATATGTGAAGGTCAGGCTGGAAAGATTGCTCAGTGGTTCAAGGCATTTACTTGCAAAGCCTGACAGCTCAGGTTCAATTCCCCAGTACCCATGTAAGCCAGATGTACAAACTGGCACAAGCATCTGGGGTTTGTTTGCAGTGGCAAGAGGCCTTGAACTGACTCTCTGCCTTTCTCTTTCTATCTCTCTCTCCCTAAATAAATTTTAAAAAGATATGTGATAGTCATGTACTTCTGGGAATCTAAATTCTGACCTAAGCTGTCAATCTTGCCTGGTGTAAGCCAGTCTAGAGAATCCTGTTTCCTGTGCCAGCAACTGCAATCCTGGCCAATAATATATGGGAGCTGTGCTGGTAGTCTCTCAGTAAAGATAAAAAGGAGACTCATAGGCAGACTGGTTTCTTTTCTTTCCTTCCCACTGCTGCATACATTCATGGAAAGAGCACTTTCAGCAGCCATAGTGTGACGGACCTAAGCTGGTTTCAAGGAGTCAGTTTTTAATGATGTCACTGAGCATCAGACACAGTTCTGGAAGCACCCTCCTTCCAGACTTCCTATCTTAGTACGGGAGATAGGGCTGCGTATTTTCCTTGTTGACTGCCCTTTTGTGTTGGTTGATCTGTGATTTGAAATTGGAAGCATTGTGATACATACAACATTGGTATATTAAATACAAAATTCAGCTTAGCATTAAGGACACAAATTCAATTCAGTTATGATACAGATAAAATGAGAACAAGGTGCCAGACACAGCATTAGACACAGATGAGCAAAACTCTCTTACCAGGAATATCTTATAACAAATATGTATCTGTAGTGTAGACTCAGGATAATAAAATTTAGAAATTATCATTCTAGAAATCAGACTATGTTAAGTGCCTTGAAAGAGATATGGACAAAGAAAACAATGATGGCATACACTTGGGGAAGTTATATAATCTTAAGAAAGTAAGCCCCCTTCCGCCCCCCCAAAAGAGCCAGACACAGTGAGGCATCCTTTAATCCCAGCACTTAGGAGGCAGAAATAGGAGGAACACCCATGAGTTCGAAGTCACCCTGAGACTACATAGTGAATTCCAAGTCAGCCTGGGCTAGAGTGAGACGCTACGTTTGAAAAACAAAAATGAACAACAACAGAAAAGCAAGGGAATCCTAGAGACTGGAAGTTATACACAATCTCAGAGGGATGGAGATGGACTAGTTTTGGATAGGCAGCGGAAAGTTCAGCTTGACAGGTTTACAGCTAAGGTGCAGGGGAGCTGTGGAAATAATGTCAGGGAGTTACAGCTGGTCATCATTGAAGAGACCTTAAGGACGAGGCCAAGAAATCAGGGTTGGCTTATCTGGAAATAGTGGATCACGAAGAATTTTTTCGCAGGTTGGTAGTAATGATCTCAGCTGAGTGTGGGAAGAATTCAATGGAAGGCTCCTCTTTGTATCCAATAGTAACTAATTGTTTTAGGTATCTCCCACACCCTCAACATATACAGATGTCTAATACACAAAAACCTAAAGCCTTGGTAGGAATAAACAAGAGGCAGTGAGCATGGTGGCACACACCTGTAATCCCAGCACTAGGGAGGCTGAGGTAGAGGATCACTGTGAGAGGTCAAGACTAGCCTGGGCTGAAGAGTGAGTTTCAGGTCGGTCTGGCCTAGAGTGAGACACTGCTTCAAAAAGGAGGGGGCTGGTGAGATTGCTCAGTGATTTGATTTCCCAGTGCCCACGTAAAGCTAGATACACAAAGTACACAAGCATTTGGAGTGTGTTTGCGGTGGCAGGGGCCCTGGGGCACATACTCTCTCTTCCTTTCTCCCTCTCAAATAAGAATAATTAATTAACCTCCTACCCATAACTGATGACTAACCCCACAATGCATGACCCATATACCCCAACAAGAAGGGTCCCTGTGGAGGGGGGAGGACAAGGAGGAGGCTAACAATGGTACCAACTTGACTGTATTCACTGAGTATAAAACTAATAAAAGTAAAAAAAAAAAAGAATAATTAATTAAATAAATAATAAATAAAAAGGAAGAGGGGAAACAAGAGAGATGTACATTCTCAGAACCAAGGAATGGGAGGAACAATCAGGGTAGAGAATTGCCTGTTCCCACACAAACCTTTTCTTTGCACACTAAGGGTTTCCTTAGGTTCTCTGAAGCCAAAGAGCCCCATTCCAACTGAAACCTGCCCCTTCCGACCGGTCGGCTAAGTGTTTCTTACCACAGAGCTCTTCCAATCAGCCATGGTGCCTTTTGCAGAGCACCGCGAAAAATTGCTGGATTTAAGTCCGAAGTACAGCCAATGAATTAGCACAAAAATTACATATTTAGCACATTTATGCTTAAAAATGTTAAATTTAATTAAATTTACAGACACTAACACACAACCATAAGCCCAAACACCTGTCCCTAAAAAGAAAAAACAATCTGTCAAACTAAGCACCATGGGCTACGTCTGGTTCCATTAATATTCATTTACTACTTGCTAATTCTCCCTGTCACCTGCTAGTACTGGCCAGCAGACAAGCAATAACAGGTGCCAAGGTTTTAATAAAAGTGCAGAAAGAAAAAACTAAAAGCTGGAGAAATTCTACCCATTAACTTAATTTTTCTGGGAATTGATATATTTCTTTATTCACTCAACAGATGATTGAGCAGTTACCATGTGCCAGGTGCTGTGCCAAGAAGAGGAGAAAGATGACGTCCTGACTCCCAGGAGACATCTGGGGAGGAGCAAAAGCTACAGCTCTGCAGGAAGAGCCCCGTCTGGTGGCACAGGTACTGAGGGGCCTGAAGCAGGATTGACACAAGGTCAAGGGCTACCTACTCTACAGAGTGAGTTCAAGGGCAGCCTGGATAACCTAATGTTACTAAAGGAGGATAGGAGAAAGCTAGCTTCTTTTAGGCAGTTTAAGTTAGAGATTGAGGCCCAGAGAGAACCAGGAGATGCCACCTTGCTCTGGCACAAGTGTGGAAATGAACCATGTCTGATAGGGAATGATCTACAATGCTCCCTGCTGCCCACAGTCTAACACGCTGCCTAAATAAATGGCCCAGATGGGCTGGCCCTGGGGTCCCCCTCCCCATCTACGAACCAAAATCTACAAACCGATCCGGTCTTCCCCTTGCTACCCGAATGCGATGCTATAAAGGCTGTGGCCTTCCTATCTCTGTGGGTGTGACCCTCGCTCGCTGCGTGTGTCCCCCATTTTACCCTGTGCTGCTTGGACACACATGAGTCTAGGCTCTCCCCCAGGCTGGGTGGGGCTGGGAGCGCACAGCACTGTTTCTTGATCTGAACTTTCTTGCTAGCCTCTGTTCTATAGTTTGGAATAATCTCTCACTTTGATTGATTAGTTTGTACGATTTTTCCATGGTCTCCAAATCTACCATGCGCATACTTCCCTTACACTCCAGATGTACCACACTGGGGCGCTCACCAACTCCAGGTTTGCTACCTGTATACTTTCTTTAAATTCGGGGTAACTGTGAGTCTAACTCTCTTCTTTACTCATTTCTCCTCTGAGTCTCTTGGTCTCCGCTTTGATATCTGCCCTCTTGTTTTTCCTTGAGCCTCGCTGTGGCGCTCTTCCCTCCAGAAGGTTCTACTTTCTACATGCTTATGGCTCTGTTGCACTCTTTCTCTAAAAACCTGAGTTTTTCGGAAAAGGAATCTTACAAACTATGCAGTATTTTCCACATGACTATGTTTTCTATTTCATGGGTATGTATGACTCTGCTCTAGCCTCCCTTCCTAGACCCTAATCTCCCTTAAATAAACCGTACAATTTGTGATTTCCCCCTAAATAAACCTAATAGTCATAATTAATCCTTCTTGAGTTTGTCTTTATTAATTCTTTATTAAAGGTAAGACAAAACCCAAAACTTGGGGTTTATATTCTGGGAGACCGATCCTGAACCCCCAAATCCTACATCAATACCCTGTCTCAAGATAAAAAATTAAAAGAGAGCTAGGGATGCAACTCAGAGGTAGGGTACTTGCCTAGCCTGTGTCATGCTGTGGGTTCTGTCCCCAGTGTCATAACAAGAACTACTGCATCAACAAAACCCCCAGGAAGGGAGAGCTGTGTGGGATGGAAGCAGAGCTGGGGCTTGAGGGTCTAGGATGGGGTCACAGAGCTTCATGGAGCTTCAGAGGGATTAAGAGAGGGAATGAGCAGGAAGGCTGTCTAAGCCAGTGCTTGTCAAACAGGGATTTCAGAAACCAGAGAACTGTGGCAGAGTTGAGGAAGGACCAGTACAGGGTTATCTACTTTGAAGCTTTGTGAAACAATATTTCCTCAAATGACCATCTGCTATTCATATAATGTCATAGAAGAAATGATACTTTAATATTGTCAAAGAACAAAATGATAACCAATCTACATACTTTAATTGGTTTTCTTCATGATTCTAGAGTAAGGGTTCCACCAAGCTGAGCAGGGGAGGTTGGTTTTGAAGACAGACGAAGACCAGAAAGCAGCTTGCTTGTTTCAGTACTTTTCTTATAAAGTAGGGACAGGACAAAGCCACAGGAAGGTGACTGGTTACTTTCATTTCAGGTTACAGGTTTCCTTTTCTTTCTTTCTTCTTCTTCTTCTTCTTTTTTTTTTGTAGGAATTAAAGCAAAGGAGACTTCATTACCGTGCTCACTGAAACAGGCCTGGTCAGGAAATCTGGCAATTTTCTCTGTCTCCTGATTACTGAGAAGGTCAAAAAAAGAGCTTAGTTTCACTTTGGTGACATAGAACCTCAGTTTAAGACATTCCATTCTCATTTTAGCCTGTTCTGTTGGGACTTCATGTAGAAGCTTACTACAAATTTGTATTTTTATTTTTGGTTTTAAGGTAGGGTCCCGCTGTAGCCCATACTGACCTGGAATTCACTCTAGTATCAGGGTGGCCTTGAACTCACGGAAATCCTCCTACCTCTGCCTCCTGAGTGCTGGGATTAGAGGTGTGTGCCACCGCACCAGTCAAATTTTTATTTTTGTATTACCAAAAAGAAAAGATAAAGATATAACTTCAGAAGAAGAAAAGAACACTGTCCTTTAATTGGTTCAAGTGAAGCTTTGTGAAGAGCACACCACATTTACCACAGTCTCATTCTGGCTGCAAATCCAGGAAGCGTGAACTGCAGTGCTGCTGAGGCCGGAAGACGCTGAGGAAAGGACCTTGCACACGGGAAAGGGACTCTTGCGCAGGGGGCCTGAGGCATCTATCCTTTTTTTTTTTTTTTTTTTTTTCTGGTGCTAAGGTTCTAGATTCCCTCAGTTTGGGAAGAGGATTAATGGAGCCAACAACCTATTCCCCAGGGCCACATGATGACATTCCACACTTAGGTAGCTAGTCAGGCATTAGCAGGCTTGAAGGCCATTGAGGATAAACCCTTTCTCTCAAGATCAGCTTTGCTAGTCTTTAAGATTTAAAATATATAAGGGAGGAGACTGAAGGTATTTGAGCTTTATTGAGGTCCATTAAGGGAAAGTTCCTCCTGGTCAAAGAATAGAATCTGAAGGCCAGGTGTGGTGACACACACCTTTAATCCTAGCACTTGGGAGGCAGAGGTAGGAGGATCATTGTGAGTTCTAGGCCAGCCTGAGAGTACATAGTGAATTACAGGTCAGGTTAGGGTAGAGGGAGACCCTACCTCAAAAAGCCAAACAAACAAACAAACGAACGAACAAAGAAAAACCAAACCAATAGAATCTGATTTTTGTCTTCCTCTCATTTCTTTTCCCGCTTTTCCTAACACAATGCCCCTCCCAAAGTTCCTTAGTTTTCTCCTGATCATAAAATATTATAACAGAAATCTTAGAGTTCCTTGGCAATACATCAGTATACACCAACACACCAATAAATCTGGGCTATCCCCAGATTCTTGTCTTATGAATTTAAAGAATTAAAATCCACAGACCAGAGGGTAGGGTTTAGAGACTGCTAGATTAAGAGAAGGAAGAAAGGCGGGAGGGGATAGAGAGCCCTGTGGGAGCAGGGGTCCCTTCCTCCTAGCATCACAGCCAAGTTGAGTTGAGCTGAGGGCTTACCAGAGCAGAGACCTGGAGGTTCAGGTGGCAGGAAAGATGAATTGCCAAAAAGAGGCTGTGCCCACCTGGTAAGCATCTATTTATAGTCTTATGTGGTGGGCTTTACCCTTAGGCTCAAGTGAGTCTGAGAGAGGAACGTCTGAGCTCACAAAGCAGCCAAATACCATGGAGGTATTCACAGATTCATGGGCTCCTCGGGGCAAAGGGCCTCTTGCCAACAATGGCTGGTGAAACAGGCTGCCCACTTGTAGCCCCAGGGACTGGAGGAAGCAAGGACCTGCTGTCAAGTAACTGCCAGATGGTCCTGCATTCTGGACTTGGCCTGATCTTCATTTTATCAGTCAAGGCCAGATCAAGCCTTTCATAACCCAGGGTCCCTCCTCCCTCATGATCCTGTCCCAAATAGGCTAGTCTGTTTGTTTGCAGTTATGCCTCAGGGGTATGTGTGGTGTGTGAGTCATCTACAGAGACCTGTGCTTCTAGTTGCTTCTCAGAGGAGCTTAGTCTAGGATATGCAGGGATGTCAGGAAGGGCCAAAGATAGTTAAAGGCTCCTCATTTGAGACCACTGGTGGGAAGACAGAGCAGGCAGAAGAGAAGAAAGTGGTGTGGAGAGTAAGGGAGAGGAGAAGGCAGGGAAGGGAAGGAGGCAGGGGACTGATATAGTGCACTAGGGGTTCAGCCCTAAAACCTAGGTTCATGTCTAATTTTATCAAAGAATTCATTAAAATAGACTGAAAAGGATAGTTATCAAATTATTATATTTATTTAGGGAATTATAGAACCAAGGGAAGGAAAATGAGTGCACCCACGTGGCTTAAGAACCCACGTGTTGGGCCTGGAAAAACCATGGAGAAGAAATGAAAGAAATTTCAAAGAGCTCCAGCCATGTGGAGAACAGGAGGGGTGAAGAGCCCATGTGGGGAGTAAGGGCCGGGGGGTTCCTAGCCTGCCGACATGAGCAGAAACTCACCAGAAGCTGGAGGTTCACTATTGGTCAGGCAGCCCAGAGAGAGCTTGCCCTCTCCCCACAAACTTATCTATAATCTTATAGTTGTGGGCCCTACCTTCTGGCTGAGGTAAACCAGAGAGACAGCTGACTGGTCTGGGCTAGAGGCTGGCTCAGGAAGAGGCCAGCCATGCTGCCAAATTCTGGGGTCTAAGCCTGACCAACCACAATGTCAGGAATTTAAAAAAAGACCTCCCTCCTAGGGAGGGGCTCAGGTATGGGAAAACAGGTCTAGTGAACTAGGCATGAGATAAGAAGTCAGATCATCCTTTGATCTCTAGCAGGTGCAGATTGTGAGGGGAGACCTTCTTGGCTTTTTACTTTCAGGGGCCCACTCATCCTAACTGCCTGACAAAGCCACCTGCCTCCCTCTCAGGAGGAGGGGAGGGAAAGGAAGTAGGAAGTAGGTACAGTAGGAATGCTCAGCAGGAGCCTAGTTAATCTTTTCAAATGATTGCAAACTCAAAAATATGTGAACTCTGATAAATTGTTCAAGGTTTCACAATTTACCAGAGGCAGAAATCAAGACAGTAACATAATAATAAAAATGGAGAGAACCAACATTTCTGCTTGAAATGTCTTTATGAAACCTATGACAATGTGCAACAAATATGCACCAAATAAAATGTGCAGAGCTGGCTCGTCCGTTAAGGTGTTTGCCTGCAAAGCCTAATGAGCTGGGTTCGGTTTCCCCAGTGCCCACATAAAGCCAGATGCACAAAGAGGGGTATGCATCTGGAGTTTCTTTGTAGCAGCTGGAGGTCCTGGCATGCCCATTCTCTTTCTCTGCTTGCAAATAAAAAAAAAAAAATTTTTTTTAAAAGTGTTTTATCGAAATAGGCAGAACTGCCCAGGGTAGTGGCTCATGTGTTAATCTCAGCACTCAAGAAGCTGAGGCAGGAGGATCAACGTGAGTTTGAGGCCAGACTGGGTTAAATTCCAAGTCAGTCTGGGCTAGCGTGTGCCCCTGCTTCACAAAAAGACCAAAACCGCTTGAATAAAGGAAAGGAAAGGTGGGGGGAGGGCTAATCAAAAATCTTAGATGGGGAATAAGTCATCTAGAAACCTACCTTTTTGGACAATGGCACACCCAGAAGCCATAGATTGTTACCAGAAAAATTTCAGTGCCAGGGACGGGATACCTTCCAGTGAGTTGTTGGCCAGGGAGGTTCCTGATGACCCCAAAACATTACAGGCCATTGCTGAGGCTCTTGGTTTCCCACCAGGAATAGATGGTAAGACCCCATTGCTGAAGACTCCACCATACTTGGGCTACAAGGTCACTGAGAAATCCTGCTGGAGCTGAGCTGAAAACCTCCTCTGTATACTCCAGCTGACAGTTGGAATAAGCTATGTTGCATGCAGTTCCATGGGAGAGAGAGAGAAATCACCAGTGGAGATAAACAATAGTGGACACTGCAAGCCTTAAACTTGGCCAGCCAGGCCAAATGAGCCAACAGGTGCAATAGTGGCAGGTCTGTTATGGGGGAAACCAACCGTTCTGTGATTGGGCTGGAGGCCTGCTCCATGGGAGGGAATACATCCCTGATAGTGAAAACTTAAAACAGGGGTAGTCATGAGCCCTAGGGGTATAATGTCTGCTGCTGTCTGGCTAACTGTATATACTATGTTCACCAAACTGCCTGGTAAGTACTTCTCTTAATGTGCATGCCCATATATTAATGCTAGTCCCACTTTTGGTTAGAGAAGCTTCTCTTTTCAAATGGCATTGACCTTGGGATGACTCAGACAGCATCATGGTGCTGAGAAATGACAGAAGAGTGCTCAGCACTGAAATATGTCTATCACACCTTCCAAGGCTCAAGGTCCATTGCAGAAGAGGTGGTGAAAGAATGTAAGAGACAAAGGAAGGGTAGGACTCCTTACAGTGTGCTCCTCCAGACACAAAATGGCCTGGATATCCATGACCTCATAGTGCGTGACACTACCTACACAAGACCATTAAAATAGGAGGAAAAGATGATGACATCAAATTCAAAGAGAAAATGATTGAGAGGGGAAGGGGTATGATGGAGAGTGCAGTTTCAAAGGGGAAAGTGGGAGGAGGGAGGGAATTACCATGAGTTACTGTCTATAATTAAGGAAGTTGTCAATAAAAAATTATAAAAATAAAAAAAAGGTAAGGGCTGGGGAATGTAGCTTAGTGGTAAAGTGTTGGCCTAGCATGTCTAAACCTCTAGGTTCAATGCCCCCCATAACAAAATAAATAAAAGCACATAAATGTATAAGGACTCCTTATAATGCACTCTTGCAGACGCAAAATGGCCTGGATATCCATGACCTCACAGTGCTTGACACTACCTACACAAGACCATCATAACAGGAGGAAAAGATGATGACATCAAAATAAAAGAGAGTGATTGAGAGGGGGAGGGGATATGATGGGGAGTGGAATTACAAAGGGGAAAGTGTGGGGGGGAATTACCATGGTTCATTGTCTGTAATTATGGAAGTTTTCAATAGAAAAAAAAAAAAGAAAAGAGCTGGGTATGGTGGCACATGCCTTTAATCCTAGTACTTGGGAGGCAGAGGTAGGATTGCCATGAGTTTGAGGCCACCCTGAGACTACATAGTGAATTCCAGGTCAGCCTGGGCTAGAGTGTGACCCTACCTCAAAAACAAAACAAAACAAACAAACAAGCAAAAAAGAAAAGAGAAGAAAAAAAATCATCAAAGCAAGAAACCAGAGGCTGCAGAGAACTCAACTCTAAAATTGGCTTGCCATGGCTCAGGGAACATTGTAGAAGAGGGATGGAAAGATTCTAAGAGCCACAGAGTGGGTAGAAATACCCTAAGGCACAGTACCCCACTACCCAACAGGGATTGATTTAGGCCTTCATGACTCCACAGTGTATATCATAACCTCACTGAGGAGGGTTCCCAGGGCAATGTGAGCTGGGGTGAGTGAGTAAGAGTGTAACCTGTTATATATAAGAAAAAAATTTAAGAAGAATATTGCAGTCTCATTTCTTAACAAATAGAAATGACTTATAGATGAATGAACATATTAAAGTCTCAGGCAACTCCGTGTTTGGAATATTATCTTAGAGTTATACTTTGAAATGGCCAGATTATATGTATGCATAATATGTTTATTGCAGAATTGCTTGTAAAAGTGTTATAAACAGAAGACTTTCCAATTAGAAGTTTACTAATAGGCAGAATGGCTAAAGGAATTACGGCCTGGCACAGCAGATATTTAAAGTCTCGGGTCATATAAACAGACCTTTTTAAGTGATTAAAGTCAAGAGGTAGGACAGCATATAGAGTACTCCAGCAATCACACCTTTTAAGTTTCATATACTAACATTAACTTCCTTAGAAAGTGTTTGTGGAGCTAGGATTTGGGGGTGAGAGGAAGGTTTTCCACTATTGTAAATTTGTCTAAATTATCATTTTCTATGTATTATCCTACTCACATATTGCCCTGTTGGGGTATTATTGATACATAGGACTTTGATATTTTGAGTATTTTATTTAATTTTACCTCATAGGCATCCAGAGCTGAAATTTAGACTCAGAAAAAGCCTTATACACAGACACACACACAAAATCTGGCAAAAAAAAAAAAAAAAAAAGGAGACTTTGGGATTTACAGCACTCCTGCTCCATTCCTTATTTACTTCTGTGGATTTCTAGCTGTAAAGGGTCACTTGGTGTCGAGAGACCTGTCTGGCACCTATATTCACCACGATCATTGACCTGGCAGCAATGATGTTATATCTGGGGGTGAAGTTCTGACTGGCTTTACTGTTGAGAAACCATCATGTGGAGTCATCCCCAGTCATACCATCAAGTGGCATTTTCCCCTTGGAACACACTGAGCCATGGAGTGATCACTGTCTTTGTGCAGTTGGTTTAAGGATAGTCAAAAAAATAAAATCAAGTGCACTAAAACGACAAGCAACAACAACAACAACAACAACAACAAAAAAAAAAAAAACACAACCCCCAAACCAGGCAAAATATGTCTTACTGTCTGGGTGTGGTGGTGCATCCCACTAACCCCAGCACTTAGGAGGCAGAGGCAGGAGGAGTGCTGCAAGTTCCAGGCCAGCCCGGGATACAAAGTGAGTCCCAGGTCAGCTTGGGTTAGAGTGAGACCCTACCTTGAATCAAAACAAAACAAAACAAAATGTGTCTTATTAAAATAGTGTATAAATTACATGAGCAATGTTTTTTTTCTTTTTCTGGTGTCTTTTAAAAATTATTATGCCTTTTTCAACTTATATAAATGTTTCTATTTTATTTTATTTATTTATTTTTGGTTTTCTGAGGTAAGGTCTCGCTCTGGCCCAGGCTGACCTGGAATTCACTCTGTAGTCTCAGACTGGCCTCTAATTCACAGCCATCCTCCTACCTCTGCCTCCCAAGTGCTGGGATTAAAGGTGGGCACCACTTTTTGTATCTGGCTTTACTTGGGTGGTTGGGAAGTTGAACCTGGCTGCCAATCTTTGCAAGAGTGTTTTTAACTACTGAGCCATCTCCCCACCTGCCTGCTTTTCTAAATTGTAACTCATAACTTTTCCTTTTCTCCCTTTCTATCTCTTTTTTAGATCCTGGACAAAATCCTAAGCATGTCCAGACACTCAGGGTTTTCTCACTGTTTCTCTGAAGACCCCCCTCCACGCTTCATGAAGTGGCTTGCTAACCTCATTGCTGAACCTGCCTCCTTCCTGGACCCTCACTCCAAAGGCATGACTTTTCCTCTTCCTAATAGTCCTTGTATTATCTCCTTCCTCCTAGCAACTGCCAAGATTTACAACTTGCCTACCCTGTTGTTTTTCTCTCAGAAGCTAATAAAATTGGCCTGGAGGTTTCTTCTGAGTCCTTTCTGAATTCTTTTATTGGTGTGAAGTGACTAAGAGGCCAGGAGAGGGAACCCCTATTTCCCAGGAACACAACTATCCAAAACGTGCATAATATTTTCACTACTTACTACAATTTAGCTATTATATCTTAGTCTCTTTCAGTCTAGAAAATTCCCCTGCCTATATATTTATCTGCATTAATGACACTGGCGTGTTAGAGTTTACTAGCTGTTATGTTGAATACACTACAATTTGGATTTTGATTGTTTGCACATGAGTACATTTGCTAACTGTTTGAGGTAAGAATACAATACAGGTGGCATATAGCTCAGTGGTAGACTGTCATTTGCTTAGCAGGGAAAGGCCCTGGGTTCCATCCTCCGGAACCAAAAACTCCAAACCAAAGGAGCAAGAACAAAAAACTATACAGCTGACACTGGAATGACATCTCCCACCACATTATTATAAAAGGGCTCATTAGGTCAGTTTCTGTCATGCTTGTGATGGTTGCTTTGCATGCACATGATTGTGTGTATGTGTGTGGTTGCTATTTTTTTTTTTTTGTTCTGAGGTGGGGTCTCACTTTAGCCCAGACTGATCTGGAATTCACTCTGTAGTTCCAGGCTGGCCTTGAATTCAAAGCAATCCTCCTACCTCTGCCTCCTGAGTGCTGGGATTAAAGGTGTGAGCCACCATGCTCGACCTTGTTTTAAAAATAAACATGATCTGTTTTTCTGGGTGTATGGTGTGAGTATATGTGTGTATATGTCTGTGGGTATGGGTGTATGCAGATGCATGTGGTGTGTGTGCATGTGGAGGCCAGGGGTCAACATTGCTTATCTTCCTCATTCTCTGTCTTATTTTTTTTAATTTATTTATTAGAGAGAGAATATGGGTGCACCAGGGCCTCTTGCCACTACAGGTGAACTCCAGATGCATGTGCCATATTGTGTGTCTGTTTTACGTGGGTACAGGGGAATTGAACCCAGGCCAGCAGGCTTTACAAGCAAGTGCCCATTGTAGTTTTGGCTTACAGTCTTAAGAGGAAGCTTCATGATGGCAGGGAAGAACATGTCATGAGCAGAAGCTGGACATCACCCCTGCCACAGCAGGTGGAAAACATCAGTAGGAGATTGAGCCAAACTCTGGCAAGGGGGTGCTAGCTATAATAGCTCTAAGCCTGACCCCCAATAACACACCTCCCAAATTGCCATCCGTTGGGAATCGGGCATTCAGAGCACATGAGGTAATGGGGGACACCTGACTTAAACCGCCACAGCACCTTCAGCCGAGCGTTGTCTTCCTAGCTCTCCACGTCAGTGTTGGAGGCGCAGTCTCTCTTGCTGACCCGAGAGCTCACTGGTTCAGCTAGACTAGCTGGCCAGCAAGCCCTAGGCCTCCTCCTGTCTCTGCCTGGGATAACAGGTGTGTGCCACCACACCCAACTTTTACGTGGGTGCTGGGGATCTGAAGACAGGTCCTCATGTCTGCATGGCAAGCACTTTACCCACTGAGCCATCTCCCCATCACCCATTTCTTTTACTTATTTATCTTTTTGAGATAGAATCTTTTTTGTTGTTGTTTTGTTTTTTGTTTTTTCGAGGTAGGGTCTCACTCTGGCCCAGGCTGACCTGGAATTCACTATGGAGTCTCAGGGTGGCCTCGAACTCACGACAATCCTTCTACCTCTGCCTCTTGAGTGTGGGATTAGAGGCATGCGCTACCACGTCTGGCTAGAATCTTGCTATGTAGACCAAGCTATCATTAAATTCTCAATTCTCTCTGCCTCAGTCTCCTGCATGCTGAGTTTTTGTCACCAGGCCTGGCAGGTTTAATTATGTCTCTAAGGGGGTCTTGATCAAATTTCTCCTCAGTAGACATACCTTTTGACCTTTGTAATTAAAAGTTCACATTGTGGATGAAAACGTCTTTTCCTAGGGCGAAGCATTGGCTACCTTTACCCTTCCCCTCCCCCGCTGGCCCAACAGAGCAACATGCTTGGAGCTCACCTAGCATCCAAGAGGCTGCTCCTTTGCCATGAAGATTTGTGAAGGTAGCAATTAAGAGTCATAACATTTCCTAATGTTTTCATAGCATTTTACAGCTTACAGAGCATTTTCACACTACAGCTTTTAATTTCACCCTAATTTTCTTTTCCCTGTCTGAGAAGTGAACCTGTTTAGAGTCATCCATTCATTCATTTACTGAGTCACTCATTCACCCACTGGTGCATCCTGATCACATCCAGCCACCGAGGGGAGCGGACACAGGTGTGGAGGCCAACGCTAGCCTCTTCCACTTTGTGCATCTGGCTTTACATGGGAACCAGGGAATCAAAACCGGGCCAGCAGGCTTTACAAGCAACTGTCTTTAATGGCTGAGCCATCTCCCTGGCCGCACAAGCCTTTGCCAAAGTGCACAGCAGGTATTCTGCTTGAGCCGACCTCTTGTGTGGAGAGTATGGGGATGAGAAGAGTGAATCGGCAAGTAAGTCAGAGATGGAGGAAGGCAGTTTCCCTACTAGAATGCTGGGGGCCGGGGCTCCTGCTTCCTAATGACCTCTCAATGTCTGCGCATGTCTCGTGAGCGAACCAAGGGCCACAGGCAAGCTGATTTTGCTGTGTGACACTCAGCTGGCTTGTGTCTGAGGCAGTTGTCGTCCCTGGGAGCTCGATTAGAAGTGCCTTATTCTCTACGCCCCATCCTACGCTGCTTCCCAGGGAACAGAGGAGAGCGGTCCTGTCATGAGAGCCACGAGCACTGTCTGCTGCTCTCTTCTCCATGCAGCGCAGCGATGGCTGGCCGGAGGAAGATGCCCAGTGCCGTGGCGCAGCCAGTGTGAGTGCTGGCACTCCTCCTCGGTGGCTGGCGAGGGGCAGCGATTTTATTGTTCACGTGGATGAGGAGGGCGATGTACACCGTTACTCAGCCATTAATGTTCAACCGCCAGTCACTTAAACAGATGAGCGTCTTGTCAGAGTTTGCAGAGCACCCGTGAACAATTCTTTGTGAGCACAGCCTCAGATGGGACTGACTGGCTGTGTGAAAGACTGAACGGCTCAGGGCACAGGAGGGATCGATTGAGGTGGAGGCTGCAGAGAAGGCCCAGGGTAGCCAAGCTTGGGGCAGCAAGGCTGCTGTGACTTTGGTATGGGACAATTAGGCCTGAGCTATTTGCAGGGAAAAGGTGAGCGAAACTCGAGCTGTCACCCTCAATGGAGGCTGTGGGGTGATGGCAAGGGACACCCTTGGAGAGGCCAGGGCCGAGTCAAAAACAGTTCTGGGTTTCGAAAGAGGCATTGTGTATAGAGGGCATCACAGAGGTCAAGAATTCTAAAACCCTAACTGCTAATTGTCCCACTTCACCTTAAATAATGTTGCTAGAGAATGCTGATGCAGCCTATGTTTGTGAGTGTGTGTGTGTGTGTGTGTGTGTGTGTGTGTGTAAGGAAGATAGTGATAAGGGGGAAAAGTGGCTTTTTTTTTGCCAGCATTTGCCTTTTTTGGAATTTTTTCCTCCTTGCTGTTCTCCACCCCTACAATAAGCTGAGCCAGTGTAAGTTACAATTTATTAGCTGGTTGCTATGGGTTACACCAGTGCTCCACAGATATTCCCTTCGGAAATAGTAACATTTAATGTAATGTAAAACAGAACCACTGTATCACTACTTGGCTGGCTTCTGCTGGTTTGCAGTATTATATCCTTCCCTGCTGAGATGGAAGCCTCAGGAAATTAGCTGGTACCATTATTTTATTATGATGATGGGTGTCTCCATCGCCCTGTTCATGAAAGGGAGAGCTTGCAAGCTAAGGATGTGAGGAAGAACTGTGGAGCTGACTTGCAGGGCCACGTGGAGCCCCAGACTCACATTTGTGTCGTCTGCCGCTTCATTGTTTAAGGCAGCGTTCTGAAAGTGAGTCCCCGGGGACCCGAGGCCGTTATCATTTCAAGGAGGCTAGTTGTAACTACTGATGGGTTTTATTTATTTTGCCATCTGGATAATATTCGTGGCAGGTAGGTTAACAAAAATTTGTGGGCTGGTAAATTGTTAGGATAATATTTAGCTGAAATGGTGATTTAAAAAGAGAAATGTTGCGAGATGGTGACCCTGTGGATAGCCATTGAATTTGGAATAGACACGGTAGAAAAGAAACCGATGTTCTCAGGTCACCTTGTTCTCACTGCTCTGCCTCCTGTCCTTGCCGCCCCCTCCCCTCACCACCATCCCTCCCAGAGCACATGCTTCCTTCCTGTCTGCTCTCTCCTGGTCAAAGAGGGGTACCCCCTTACAGTCTGCCACTGGGTTGGTCTGGATGTGTTCCCCAAGCATACTCCACATGGGCAGGAGTGCTGGACTGGTGGAGATAGTGTGAGTGCCCCAGTCAGACTAGCGAGGTCAGAGCCTGCCTCTACCACTAATCTGTGTGCTCTTAACCCTTTGTAGCTCGACTTTCATGTTAAACAGGGTAATAGTGCTTATCTTCCATGCACATCACGAAGGGTGAACAGAGAAATGTATGTGAAGTCACTTAACACAGACTCTTGCTCATTGAAGATACTTCAAAAATGGTCCTAACCCAGGCATGATGGCTCATATCTAAATCATAGCACTTGAGAGACTGAGGCAGGGGGATTATAGTGAGTTTGAAGCCAGTCTGGGCTATAAGAGTGAGTTCTAGATCAGCCTGGACTAGAGTGAGACCCTGCCTCCAAAGAAACAAAAACAGTGTCTCTGCTTACTCCAGGACACACGATCTTATTCCTTCAGTTAGTCAGATGCGGGGCTAGCTTGTCTCTCCTCGTGATTCTTGCTTCCACTGAAGCCTCAGCTCAGATACAAGCTCATCTGGGAAACGCCCACCTGCCCTCTTTCGGGTGCTTGCTGCTCTCATGGTCTCTCGTGGACCCTGCTACTGAGGTGTGCCACTCTGCCCTGTCAGTTCATTCCCCCTGCCCCCCTTTTCCTAGACTTGGGATTGTGATGGTTTGTATTCATTGTCAATGTGACTGGATTTGGAATCACATAGGAGATACACCTTGGCGCATGTCCATGAGGGCATTTCCAGAGAGGGTTAGCTGAGGATGAAAATACCCACCCTGAATGTGAGGATACTCTCCTGTGGGCTGGGGTGCCAGACTGAATGACAAGAAAAACAGGCAGCATGAGCTGACTACCTGCGTTCCTCTCTCTGCTCCCTGACTCCTGATATCATGTGGCCAGCCATCTCCTTCTCCTGTTGCCCTGCGCCTACTCCATGATGGACTGGATCTCCTCCTACCCTAAATCCAAGGAAATCTTTCACTACTTAGGTTGCTTTTGTCAGGTGTTTTTTCACAGCAACAAGAAAAGTAACTAATACCAGGTCCTTCTGAGACAGGAGCCTTTATCTCCAGTGTCTCTTGATAGTGAGCGTCAGTACCCAGCTCTTTAGCGACATCTGCGGATGTGAGAACAAAGCTCTGGAAGAGCCAGTTCAAGCATTCTCCTTCACTTGATATGATGCTAGGGGGTCAGAGCCAGTGGTCCAGTTTACAGTGGCAGGCACCCCAGGATTCTACAGCTCAAATGCCTGAGGCTGTATGTACCAAAAGACGCTGCTCGGAATTTATTTAGCATCTTCCATAACAAGCCGTCCTGAAGTACAGACATGCCAGCACGGGCCAGGTTAGTCCTTTCAGATATCACAGAGGACTCAGTTCAGCTGTCTACACTAGACCGGGTCTTTCTTCTTGGTGACTGCTCTGTGAGGAGCTGAGCTGAGCTGAGCTGCACTAAGCAGTGAGTCCAGACAATGTGGTAGAAACAGCCGTTCTTAGGAAAGGAAAACTTCTAGATCCCTGGCCCTACCTGGTGGACTTATGCCCATGCTTCTGGCCAGGAAGAAGTTGTAGTTTTTTTGAAGCCAGTCATTCGCCTAGGGCAGAGGAGCAACACGGCCAGTTTAGTGAGACATGATCCTGGAGTAGCACACGCTGGCGGATCAAGCTGGACTCCGTCAGGAAGGGAGAAGAATCAGAGGACTCACATCACCTGGACAAGCAGCCAAGGGTTGCTGCTATGTGCATTCAGTCATTCACTACCTGGATTTATTATTTTTTAAAGTATCTACCACATGCCAAGCACTGTGCTGGAAGTTGTAAGCTGTGGCCACAGGACAGACAAGACCTCGCCCCTGCAGTAGTTGATGTACCACTGGGGAATGAGACAGGGAACTTGCAAACAAATAAATGAGCTAATTACAGGCTGCACTATGGTTTGGATCTGCAAAGTTCCCCAAAGGCTTATGTGTTAAGGCTTGTTCCCCAGCCTGGAACAATGGAGGACAGTAGAACTTTATTTTGAAATTTTTATTAACAACTTTCATGATTATAAAAAATATCCCATGGTAATACCCTTCCTCCCCCCACTTTCCCCTTTGAAACTCCATTCTCCAACATATCCCCTCCCCATCTCAATCAATCTCTCTTTTATTTTGATGTCATGATCTTTTCCTCCTCTGATGATGGTCTTGTGTAGGTAGTATCAGGCACTGTGAGGCCATGGATATCCAGGCCATTTTGTGTCTGGGGGGAGCACGTTGTAAGGAGTCCTACCCTTCCTTTGGCTCTTAGACAGAAGAACTTTTAAGAGGTAGGGCCCAAGGGATGTTTTAGGCATTGGGGGCATGCCCTTGAAGAGAACTGTGGGGTTCTGGATTCTTCCATGTGGTCTCTCTTTCATATTCTGGTCACAGTGTGAAGTTTAACCACATGCATTCCCACCATGATGATCTGCCTTACCATGGGTCCAAGGTGACAGATCCAACAAGTCATGGTCTGAGACCTTTGAAACTATGGGCAAAAATGACCTTTTTAAGTTGATAAGCTCACATATTTTATCACAGTAACAGAAAGATAACAGACACAGACTGCCATAAGTATAAATAAGGAAATCAGCAGAGTGTTAACAGAGTTTAGACAGAGGTGGTCCAGAGATGGTCATGAGGCCCTTGTGCAGAGCCAGCAGTTGATGTATTGATGTATTTGATGCATCAAGTTGGGCTCAGATCAAGGAAGAGTATTCCAGGTAGCCAGACTAGCAAGTGCAAAGGCCCTGAAGCAAGAAGGTGGTGGTTGGTGTGGCTGGAGCAAAGTCTATGTGCCTAATGACGGATTAAAAGTTGCTGGTGGAACCCAGCCCAGCTCCTGCCCCAGGCTGGAACCACATCAAGACTTCTTGCTTCCTGAGCCTTTCCTGCCCAGACTTGCAGCTCCACCCAGGGCAGAGGCACAGCTCTGAGCCCACAGAGCAGTGGGCTTGGCCCTGGGAGGGAGGAGAAGCCACCGTGTTCTGACAATGAGCCCAGCAATGGGTCAAAGGTTTCTGTGGGCACTGCCTACTTTGAATAGCAATTGCTATGGCCACATCTACCAGAGATATAAATACCCGTGGTTTCAATGTAAAGCAACATTGCAACTACTTTTTTCTCTTTTTAAGTTTTTTGAGATTGGGGTTCACTCTAGCACAGGCTGACCTGGAATTCACTATGTCATCTCAGGGTGGCCTTGAACTCATGGTGATCCTACTACCTCTGCCTCCCAAATGTTGTGATTAAAGGCGTGCACCACCACGCCCGGCACAACTTCTTTCTTCCTGGGTCCTGATGTCCTTCTTCCATGGTGTCATCCACTTCCCAGCTTCCCTTTGAGGAGGGCAGCTCAGTGGCTCCTGCTTCATCTGGAGGCAGAGGAACTGCTGCTGCTGCTGCGCGTTGTGGCTCTATTGGGCCCTAGGAGCCGGCTGGGACTCCGGCTGATGGTACAGTCATGTCCGCCGTCGTTCCGCAGCTTGCTTCCTGGGTGGGCATTGCCTTGGTTGGCCTTACTGCATCCTGGGAACTGGTAGGTCCTTTCACCTACTATAGGAACTTCTCACACAGTTACAGCCTACTCCTGTGAGGTGCACACAGCCATGGCTCTAACAGCTGGCCAGGCTGACAGCACTGGTCCTGCCAAAACAGTGTCTTCAGGCATTCTCACGGGCTCCCATTAGAAATAGGTCTCTTTTCCTCTCTCTTCCAGGCAGCTACCTCTCCAAAATGAGGGTGTTCCCCAGCTTTCTGTTGCTGTCACAAAGTACCTGAGGTAAACAATCTGAAAGGCTCACACAGCTTCCAAGGTTTCAGTTGGAGGTTGTCTGGACCCACTGGTACTGGGCTTGTGGTGAGGTGGGCATCACGTAAGTGAGCGTGGTACAGGTGCCTGCTTACCTCAGAGCAGCTAGGAAGAAAGAAGAAAGAGTGAGGAAGGGCCGTTGCTATAGTTGTCCCTGCAAGGGCCCAGGACCTGACTTAGGCCCTACCTCCTAAAGGGTTACTACCTCCCCCAGCACCAGACTGGTAAACTGACCTGTGACACATAGGCCTTTGGGGGCATGTAAGAGTCAAGCAGTTGCAGTGGGGTTTTGTGGTCTCACTGCATTACCCAGTCTGGGCAGGTTCCAAGGGCATCTAGGGTCTGGGGGGTGGTTGACGCACTTCCAGGGTGGATGGCGGCAGTCAGGACGTCAGGTAGCAGCTTCCTTGGTTCTTAAAGCTGAGCTTTCCCTGGTGGCTCCTTGTTTGGCTTTTGTCACTAGCTCACCTGCTCCTTCTCCCTGGATAGGTACCAGAGGCCCCAGTTGTAGACACAGCGAGGTTCTTTCCCTAATGCTCTGGAATTCCAGGTAGAAATGTGGGAATGAGCTGGAATAGAGGCGACCCTACCACTTAATGCAAATTTTGGCTCTACCCCAGCTGCTTAGGCTGTTGGCACATGAGGTAGTTGAGGGTCATGGAGTCAACCGCCTTATCTTGTGGATGAGAAAACAGAGGCCCGGAGAGGGGAAGTGATTGGAAGGATTACAAGTACTTCAGAATTCTCACCAGGCTGGGCTAAGTGAGTTTGGATCGTTGTTCCTTCCATCTTCTGTCCTAGCCCTTCTGAATTTAAGTACTGTCTTCTGGATTGGGGTACCTCCCACCCCAGACCCCTACCCATTCCCCACTTTGTGCAACTTCTGATAAGCAGCTTAGGCCATGAGCCACATTCTTGGTCTGTCTTTAGGGCAAAGAAATGATGTTGCTTTCTCCTCAAGTACAAATGAGGGATCAACAAATAATTATTGAATCAAATGAGGGTATAATTTTCTCCTTTCTACTTATTCTGTGGAATATTAATAGGACTTCTGTAAGAATGAAAGTGCATATTTTCTGCTCATATAATTAGGTTAAAGCAGCAAAGATGAGTGTTTCGCTGAAGGACTTGGAGCTTATCACCAGCTGAAAGGCAGTGTGATCATGGCCACCCATGAGCCTACGGTGACTGCTGAGGGAACGATTTGTGTCACTGGGAAACACTGCTTCCTCAGCAGTGTTTCCTGTTCTCCAGGGCAGCTTGGGCTCAGATTATCATAGGACCAGACTACTGTGGGGCGGGCAGAGCTCAGGACCCTGATGATCACATAGGGGCATCTGGAGTGGCTCCTTGTTCCCGTTTCCTGGCAAGGAGAGTAAGGATAGGCAGGTTTTGGGCCCAGGAGGCCAGACATGAAACAAAAGTTGTCTTCCAACAGGCATTGTTCTGGCTTCTACTTCAAGTGGGATTTTGACTATAGATTCAGCTTTAAACATTAAATTTCAATTTTGTACACACACCCCCAGAGGCCTAGGGCAATGGAGGTATTTGAAATGAACACCAGCCCAAGTATTCTACCTGCCAAGTGTTCGATTAAGCTGCTTAGTTCTGTTTCCACCATCCCATCTTTCAAATATTTATGTGGCAGATTATAGGCAAGCTTCAAAGGCAAGGAAATGCAAATCTGTTCTATAAATCATAGAATAACACAGCTGCTGTCTTCCTCAGAGTGACAGCTTACGAATGCCAGCATTTCTGTCTGCGGGAGTGGTGGGAGCTGGGCTTCTCGTGTCGCTAGACCTGGCATGTGTGTGTGTGTGTGTGTGTGTGTGTGTGTGTGTTAGAGGTGGGGGAGAAATCATGGAGCTCTAACAATATTTGTGTTTTTGCAAAACAGCAGATTTTAAGAACCATTTAGCAGCAGTTTAGGAGTTAATTAATTTTGCTAATCTTAAAAAAAATTGTGGAGATGAAATGTCACCTGAGACAACCAGAGAACTAGAGATGGAATATCTTTCGATTTGGGGGAAGTGTACCTGGAACTTCAGAAGGGGGCTGGGAGAAGTCAACAAGCAATAGCTTTGAGAGTTCCAAAATGATTTTAATTTAGCCCGAATGAAGAAAAAAGAAACCGTGCATTGCAAATAGTTATGCAAATTAAGTTCTGCCCTCAGGGTCTTCACAATCTGCCAGTGGAGGCCCCAGCGTGCCAAAGATGAGACTTCTGTGGACTCTGTTCTGCTGTTGCCATGACACATTCATTTGCTACATTGGTGCTTGGTGACACATTAACATCCCAGGACCAACACCGGAGTTTATGGTCCTTGCCACCAGCTGGGATTGTCCTAGTGTCACCCTGTGAAACACCCCTGAGGACACGCTGAGTGTTCCTAGGTTCCAGGCCAGGCAGTACAGACGTGCAGGGGCCGGGGTGGGAAAAGAGTGTGGGATCCCACTGAAGTGACTCAAACTCACTTAGGCAATAGGGGATTTTCTGGGTTGCGGAAGGGGGTGATATAGCTGAGTCATGGGGAAGGAAGGGAAGCAGCCAGGCCTGGGCCCAGCCGGGGCGCAGACCGGAACACCGCCTGGCTTTCCTGCATTGCCCATCTCAGTCTTCTTTCATGCTGCTTTCTAACCCTGTAGCAACAACTTCTGCCACCAGAGTCCTATGGGTTGGGAGCAGGAAGATGGCTCCGAGGGTAAGAGTCTCTGCTATGCAAGCATGAGGACCGGAGTTCAATCTCCAACACTCATGTTAAAAACAAACAAAAATTTTGCCTAGAAGATCAGTGGGGCTCCTTAGCCAGCCAGTCTAACCAAAAAGCTCTGAGCGCCAGGTTCAGTGAGAGACTCCATCTCAAGGAAAGAAGGCAAGAGACCACTGAGAAATCAAGCTGGAACTGAGCCGAAAGCCTCCTTTCCTATTGATTAGTTCTCAGGATGCTGGAAAGAGCTATGAAGCCTGTTGGGGGAGAAAAGTCATCAGTGATATTAACTAGCAGTAGACCCTGCAAGCTTTAATGGCTGGACAGCTAGGTCAAATGTATCAACTGGTACAATGGTGGCATGTTTGTTATGGGAGAAACCAACTGCTGTTTGATTGAATTGGAGGCCTGTTTCACAGAGGGAATTCCCGCTTGGTACTGAAAACCAAATCAAAAGCCTACGACTAGCCTGGCATGGTGGCACACACATTTAATTCCAGCACTCAGGAGGCAGAGGTAGGAGGATCGCTGTGAGTTCAAGGCCTGGCTGAGAGACTACATAGTGAATTCCAGGTCAGCCTTGGCCAGAGACCTTACCTTGAAAAATTGAAAAGAAAAAAAAGGCTGGGAAGGTCACAAAGCCCATAGCAGGTGGAGGAAGCTACTACTCTTGTGTGCCTAGCTATATCTATGCCCACAAAACTGTCCCTAAATACTTGTATTTATGTCCATATATTAATGCTACTCTCACTTTTACTTAGGGATGCTTCTCTTTTCAGCTCTTTTCAGATGGTGGTGACCACTGAACCTTGGAGGTATGATAGAGATGTGTCAGTGCTGACCATTCTACTGTCTTTTGGCACTTTGATAAGTTTTCAGTCTTCCCAGTGGTCACCACCATCTGAAAAGAGAAGCTTCAGCAGGGTGTGGTGGTGCACGCCTCTAATCCCAGCACTCGGGAGGCAGAGGTAGGAGGATTGCCATGAGTTCGAGGCCACCCTGAGACCACATAGTGCATTCCAGGTCAGCCTGGGCTAGAGTGAGACTCTACCTCAAAAACCAAAAGCCAAAAACCAAAAAACAAAGAAAAGAAAAAAAGAGAGAGAGAAGCTTCTCTAACCAAAAGTGAAAGTTTGAAAACAAGTGAGAGTAGCATTAATACATTGGCATAATAAACACAAGTATTCAAAGGGAAGTTTTGTGGGCTTAGCCAAACAAGAGTAGTGGCTTCCCCCTAGAGCTTATGACCTCCCCAGTCAGCCTGTTGATTAGGTTTTCAGCACCAGGCAGGAATTCCTTCCCTGGAGCCTCAAATACAATCAAAGAGCAGCTGGTTTTTCATAACAGACATGCCACCATCACACAGTTGGTAATTTGGCCTGGCTGTCCAACCATAAAGCTTGTATTGTCCACTGCTGGTTAACAGCATCACTGACTCTTCTCCCCCACTAGGCTGCACAGGTTTTCCAGCATCCTGACAGCTAGTCAACAGGGTGGAGGCTTCCAGTTCAGCAACAGCTTGATTATTAATATTATAAATATATATATTTTGAGGTAGAGTTTGGCTCTAGTCCAGGTGGACCTGGAATTCACTATGTAGTCTCAGGATGGCCTTGAACTCATGGCGATCCTCCTACCTCTGCTTCCTGAGTGCTAGAAGGCATGTGCCACAACACCCAGCTTCCACCTTGATGCTTATGTGTCCTGTGGCCCAAGTGAAAACATGGAGTTTGGGCTGGAGAGATGGCTTAGAGGTTAAGATGCTTGCCTGTGAAGCATATGGACCCAGGTTTGATTCCTCAGTACCCACATAATCCAGATGCACAAAGTGGCACATGTGCCTGGACTTCATTTGCTATGGCTGGAGGCTCTGGTGTGCCCATTCTCTCTCTCTCAAATAAATAAATTAATTATTTAAAAAAATATGGAGTTTAAGAAATATTTTTATTTATTTATTTGCAAGGAAAGAGAAAGATTGAGAGAGAGAGAATGAGTAAATGGGTACACCAGAGCCTCTAGCTGCTACAAACTTTGTGCATCTGGCTTTTCATGGACACTGGGGAATCGAACCTGGGTCATTAGACTTTACAGGCAAGCACTATAACCACTGAGCCATTTATCCAGCCCCTAAAACATGAAATTTTTAAGGAAGTCATTTTGGAGGACTTTCTAGAAAAAAGGGTGGGGAAGCTCTAAACAGATGAGAGCCATCTTCTACTGTGTTAAGGGGTGGACGAGAGAGCAAGGGAAGGGAAGATGGGTTAATGGGATATGTGCACTCACTGGGCTTGTCCTAGAAATTCAGTATTCTAGAGGAATTTTTAAAATTAATTAATTAAAAGTTTTTTTTTCTTTCTTTTTCCGAGGTAGGGTCTCACTCTGCTCCAGGCTGGCCTGGAATTAGCTATGTAGTCTCAGGGTGGCCTTGAACTCTCGGCGATCCTCCTACCTCTGCCTCCCGAGTGCTGGGATTAAAGGCGTGCGGCACCACGCCCGGCTAAAATTAATTAATTAATTTGCAAGCAGAGAGAGAGAGAGAGAGAGAGAGAGAGAGAGAAGAGAGACAGAGAGAGAATGGGCACAACAGGGCCTGCAGCCACGGCAAACAAACTCCAGATGCATGTGCCCCCTTGTGCATCTGGCTTATGTGGGTCCTAGAGAAGCAGACCTGGGTCCTTTGGCTTCGCAGGCAAATGCCTTAACTGCTAAGCCATCTCTTCAGCCCCGGATTTTTTTTTCTTGGTTTTTCAAGGTATGGTTTCACTCTAGTTCAGGCTGACCTGGAATTCACTATGTAGTCTCAGGGTAGCCTTGAACTCACGATGATCCTCCAACCTCTGCCTCCCAAGTGCTGGGATTAAAGGCGTGTGCCACTATGCTGGGCTCGGATTTTTTTTTTTTTTTTAAGGTTTAGAGAGACTTTATTAGATTAAGACAAGGAAAGAGGAGAAAGCTCCTGCCCATGAGAAGGCAGCAGTGGGTAAAGGCCACTATAGGATTCTTTAAGGATGCTAAACTCTCTCCCCCTCTCATTTTCTCTCCTTCCTTCCTCTCTGCCTCTCCGCCTCTCCTCACCCCCCAACATTGACTTTTCTGTGTCCTTGTTGTTCTGGATCTTCCGTTTTTTCTTATAGCTGATCAAGTCAGTTTATTAAAATAATCGACTTAGGCATCTGCAATGGTTTTTTTAGCTTCCACTCCTGGCTCGGTGCTGATGGAAGTGAGCTGCCTTAGAAGGACTGTGCAAGTCCACAAGTTGCTTGTGGATTCTCATCTGGAAACATCCAAGTCTTTGAACCTTCACCACAGGAGTTTTCTTATAGTGTTTCTCCTGTTTTGGTTGGCATGGGAACTAGTCCCTTCCCTTTCAGGTTCTTGTCCTTTGTGTCTCTGATCAAGTCAGCTCACACCTTCTCTAGAGGCTGGACTGGCTGGTGAGGGTAATTCAGATTCTATGAATCGCCACCTCTGATTCCATAGGTGTCTTTCAAAATTCTTTTAAAATCCATGGCTGGGGGCTGGAGAGATGGCTCAGTGAAAGGCACTTGCTTTCAAAGCCTGACAGGCCTAGGTTCACAGATGTATAAAGTGGCACATGTGTCTGGAGTTCATCTGCAGTGGCAAGAGGCCCTGCATGCCCATACTCTCTCTGTCTGCCTCTTTCTCTCTGTCTGTCTCTCTCAAATAAATAAATTAAAAACAATTTTAAAAAAATCCATGGCTGGGGCTGGAGAGATGGCTTAGAGGTTAAGCGCTTGCCTGTGAAGCCTAAGGACCCTGGTTCGAGGCTTGATTCTCCAGGACCCACGTTAGCCAGATGCACCAGGGGGCGCACGCATCTGGAGTTCATTTGTAGAGGCCAGAAGGCCCTGGCGCGTCCATTCTCTCTCTCTCTCTATCTGCCTCTTTCTCTCTCTCTGTCTGTCACTTTCAAATAAGCAAAAATAACCACCAACAACAAAAACATCCACGGCGGGGTGCAGCTTCCTTAGCAGAAGCCACACAGGAGCAGGAGCATGCTGTTCCAACGGTATCACAGAAAGGTAGCCCTTTCTCTTTTCTACATTAAGAATCCTCTCAAAAAGACAGGTATTTTTCTGTCTTGTTTTGTGTTAGCCAGCTTTATGTTACTATATAAAAGAACAACAACAACAAAAAAAAAAAAGGTTTCTACCACATTCCAATATTGCCAACTATGGACCAAGCCTTTGGCATGTGGGCCTCTGGGGGACAGTCATGCCTCTAGAGAAGAACCATAGACTTCCTTTCAGTTGCATTAAAAAACTGGCAGGGGAGTCACTTTACTTTCAGAGAAATCTAACCTGGGATTTTCCAAAAATCACTTTTTAAAAAAATTTATTTTTATTTTAGATTTTCAAGGTAGGGTATCACTTTAGCTCAGGCTGACCTGGAATTCACTATGTAGTCTCAAGTTGGACTTGAACTCATAGCAAGTGCCTATGCCTCTGCCTCCCAGTGCTGGGATTAAAGGCATGTGCCACAATGCCTGGCTCCATTAATCACTTTTTAAAACTATTTTTATTTTATTTACTTGAGAAGAAAGGAGGAAGAGAAAGAAAGAGAGAGAGAGAGAGAGAGAGAGAGAGAGAGAACAGACTGTTGTTGTTGGTACACCAATAGCTGTTGCAAATGAACTCCAGACTCCTGTACCACTTTGTATGTCTGGTCTTACATGGGTTCTGGGGAATGAAATTCAGGCTAGCAAGCAAGCACCTTTAAGAGCTAAGCCATCCCCCAACCCTGCTGTTAATCACTTTTATTACCTTTTTACTTAAAATGTGGTCCCTGAACCAGTCATATGAGAATCACCTGGGAGCTGGTTAGAACTATAGCATGTTGCTCCTCCAATCCCCAATCTACTGACTCAGAATATGCATTCTAACAAGGTAACCAGTGTTTTGTTGCTTACAGGATTATATACTGGAATCTTGATTTCCAATGTAATGGTAGTGAGGCCTTTAAGAGTGATTAGAAATGGATGTACACCCTTGGAAGGGATAAGTGTAGTTCTCACAGGGCTGGATTAGTTCTCCAAAGAATGTGTTTTTACCGAGGGGTGAGCCTGGACACCTGCAGTTCCCTGTCCCCTTGCTGGTACACCCCTTCTGTGACTAGCCTTTCCTGACACTTGTAGTTCCCTGTCCCTTTGCTGTCTCCTTCCATGTTGTACAAAACACTAGTCTCATGCTATTTGGATTTTCTAGCCCCCCAGAATTGTCATTTTTCTTTCTTTTAAATTCATTTGAGACAGAGAATATGAGCACACTAGGGCTTCCTGACACTAAACAAACTCACTTTGTGCATCTGACTTTATGTGGGTACTCAGGAATTGAACCTGGGCCATCAGGTTTTGCAAGCAACAGCATTTGACTGCTGAGTCATCGCTTCATCCTGAATTGTGTTTTTTTTTCTTTATACATTTTCTTGCATCATATATTTTGTTACAGCAGCACAAAACAGACCAAGAGGGCAAGATAATTTAATTTTTAAAAATATTTTATGTATTTATTCATTTGAAAGACACACACACACACAGAGAGAGAGACAGAGAATAGATAGAGAGACAGAGAGAGAGAGAGAGAAAGAGAGAGAGAGAGGAAGTATATGGGCACACCAGGGCTCTTGCCACTGCACACACACTCCAAATGCAAGTGTCATTTTGTACATTTGTCTTTACACGGTGTTGTAGTCAGTTGCACGTTGCTGGAATGAACATCCAAACCAGACACGGTTTATGGGAGGAAGGGATTTATTTCAAGCTTAGAGATTCAAGGGAAGTTCCATCAATGGTGGAAGAAGCTGGCTCCATTTCACAGATCCAGGCAGAGAGAAAAACCACCAGCAGCCAGCAGAACCAAAAAGCAGTAGACAGGTACCCTGCCGAGCTCACCTCACTCTCTACGCCTTTGGGCTGGAATCAGATCAGCCCCCAGACAGCATCTTTGGGCTAGACCCCAGGATCTGCCGGCAGCGACATTGCTCCAAACAGGAGACCCAAATTACCACCTTTCATAAAGCACCTGAGTCTATGGGGGATGTAAATTTGCATTCAAACCAAATGTGGGTAGTGGGGAATAGAACCAGGGTCATCAGACTTTGCAAGCAGGCATGTTTAACCTCTGAGCCATCTCTCCAGCACCCCCCCCCCCACCATATTTTTGAGGCTAGGTCTCACTCTATCCCAGGCTGACCTAGAACTCACTCTGAAGCCCCTACTGACTTTGAACTCACAGCTATCCTCTGACATCAGCCTCCCATAATTTTTTTGCAGGGGGGGTGTTTTTCAAGGTAGGTTCTCACTCTAGCCCAGGCTAACCTGGAACTTACTGTGCCTGGCTCCCATTAAATTTAAATTAAAAACGTGTGTGTATGTGTGTGTGTGTGTGTGTGTGTGTGTGTGTGTGTAAGTGTACTGGGGCCTCTTGCTGCTACAGATGAATGAATGAATGCCAGACCCTTGTGCCACTTTTTGTGTCTAGGTGGGCAGGCTTTTCAAGCAAGCATCTTTAACCACTGATTCCTCTTCTCAGCCTCCTGTCATATAATTTTTAAGTTCCTTAATTTGTAAAGGATTGCTTTAAGTAACTATAAATCAATCTCATAACCTTTGTGTTTGCAATTTCTAAATAAATAATTCATCACACATTTCACACGATGTCAAAAGCAACCTGTCTAAAAATCCAGACTTTCTTGTCTTTATTACCTCAACCCAGTGCATCACCAATATGTACCTGTGGTTCCCACTGTTCGATTGGTGCCCATTCCACCTCTCAGAGGTTCTAGTAGATACACTTGCCAGGAAGCTTCCTCATTTATGAAGTGGATTAGATAATACTTAGGATTCTTCACTTAAATACAGCCATACAACCTTAGTATGTAATTATCTTCATCCTAGTAAGACCAGTTTTCAACCATGGCTTTGTGAGGAATTTTAGGAGATATTGCAAGTCACTTATTGTTAATTATGCCCTGCTATAATTTCTGAACAATTAATATTTTTATTTTAAAAATGTTTTCATTTATTTATTTGCAAGCACAAAGAGAAGGAGAGGAGAGAGCAGGAGGGAAGGAGAGAGAGAATGGGTGTGCCATGGCCTCTAGCCACTGAAGATAAACTCCAGATGCATGGACTACTTTGTGCACCTGGCTTTTTGTGGGTATTGGGCAATTAAACTCAGGCTGTCAGGCTTTGCAAGGAAGCACCTTAACTGTTAAGCCATCTTTCCAGCCTCTATTCATATTTTAAAATGAATTAGAAGGGATTAAAGATTAGTTCTAAAATTACTTTCACTTACCTGTGTCCTAATATTCTGCAGTGAGTACTAGAGAAAGTGCTGGAATAATACCTAGCAGGTGTCTGACATGTATCATCTATCATAGAGGTCAGCTAACTTTTTCTGTAAAAGGTCAAATACTAAATATTTTAGACCTTGTGGGGCATATGGCCCCTGGTCTAACTCTCAGCCTGTCGTTAAAGTGGGGAAGCAGCTACAGACACGTACTTACAGCTCAAGCAAGTCGTGAACTCAGGTCAAGTTCTCTCATTTTAAACTTCTCATTCAAAGTTGTTTTGACTAATGTTGGTTCTTTGTGTTTCCCATGAATTTTAGATACTGCATACAATTACTTTGAAAAGAATTCCTGCTGAGATTTTTATTAGAATTGCAAAGAATCTATAGATCCATTTGGAGAGCATTGACAACAGTATCAAGTCTTTGAGCTTACAAAGATGGTACCTCTGTCTGTAGTTCCAGGTGGGCCTCGAATTTACAGCAATCCTTCTACCCTTGTCTCCCAAGTGTTGGGATTAAAGGTATGCACCGTGACATCCAACGTCTTAAAATTCTTCTTCTTTTTTTTTTTTAAATATTTATTTTTATTTATTTATTTATTTATTTTTGAGGCAGTGTCTCACTCTAGCTAAGGCTGACCTTATATTCACTCTGTAGTCTCAGGCTGGACTTCAACTCACAACTATCCTCCTTCCTCTGCCTCCAGAGTGCTGGGATTAAAGACATGTGACACCATGCTTGACTGTATTTTTAATATTTTTATTTATTTATTTTTAAGCAGAGAGAGAGAGAGAGAGAGAGAGAGAGAGAGAGAGAGACAGACAGACAATGAGCATAGGCACACTAGGGCCTCTGTCCACTACAAGCGAACTCCAGACACATGAGCCACTTTGTGCAGCTGGCTTTATGTGGGGTCATTAGGCTTTGCAGGCAAGCGTTCTAATGGCTGAGCCATCTCTTGAGCCCATTACACATTTTAAAAAATTCATTCCTATGTATTGTCTTATTTTTATTTTATTTATTTTTATTTATTTATTATTTGAGAGAGACAGAGAGAAGGAGGCAGAGAGAGAGAGAGAGAGAGAGAGAGAGAGAGAGAGAGAGAATGGGTGCGCCAGAGCTTCCAGCCTCTGCAAACGAACTCCAGATGCGTGCGCCCCCTTGTGCATCTGGCTAACATGGGTCCTGGGGAATTGAGCCTCGAACCGGGGTCCTTAGGCTTCACAGGCAAGCGCTTAACCGCTAAGCCATCTCCCCAGCCCTTATTTTTATTTTTTATGAGAGAGAGTGAGAGAGAATTGGTGCACCAGGTCCTCCAGCCACTGCAACTGTACTCCAGACATGTGTGCCACCTTGTGTGCATGTGTAACCTTGCACACTTGTGTCACCTTTTGTATCTGGCTTATATGGGATCTGGAGAGTCAAGTCTGGGTCCTTAGGCTTTGCAGGCAAGCGCCTTAACCTCTAAGCCATCACTCCAGCCCCTATGTACTGTTTTTAATATCTTGTTGCTGTTTTAAATGGCATTTTACAGTTTACTTTCCATGTGCTTGTTGCTAGTATGCAGACATGTAGTTGATTTTGTATATTGATCCCGTATTCTACAATCTTACTGAAAAATTAGTTAATTAACTAATTAGTGTTTATTTTTTGTTTTTCCAAGGTAGGGTCTCACTCTAGCCTAGGCTAACCTGGAATTCACTATGTTGTCTCAGGGCGGCCTGGAACTCATGGAGATCCTCCTACCTCTGCCTCCCAAGTGCTGGGATTAAAGGCATGTGCCACCATACCCAACTCATTTATTAATTTAATATTCTTTTGGGGTATATATATATATATTTTAAATTTTGTTAGTTTATTTATTTGAGAGCGACAGACAGAGCGAGAAAGAGGCTGAGAGGGAGAGAGAGAGAGAGAATAGGTGTGCCAGGGCCTCTGGCCACTGCAAACAAACTCCAGACATGTGCACCCCCTTGTGCATCTGGCTAACGTGGGTCCTGGGGAATTGAGCCTCGAACCAGGGTCCTTATGCTTCACAGTCAAGTGCTTAACTGCTAAACCATCTCTCCAGCCCTCTTTTGGGGTATATTGATTAGTATTGTATAGGTACAAAATGACATCCTAAGAGAATAAAAGAAGTTTTACTTCTCTTCAGTCTGTAAGCCTTTGTTTTTTCATGTCTTAATTTTTCATGTGTTATTTGCTTATTTCTTATGTTATGTCTTAGTTCACTGGCTAGGGCACCAATACAAAGTTAAATGGAAGGGAATCAGTAAACATTCTTACCTTAATTCCTATATTAGTGGGAAAGTTGTTAAGCAGAATGTTTAGATGTATACATCAGTAATGAAGATATAATTAAAAATAAATTTTTTTAAATTTCTATTTGTTTCTTTATGAGACAGAGAGAGAGAGAGAGAGAGAGGAATATTGCATGCCAGGGCCTCTAGCCACTGTAAACGAACTCCAGATGCATGTGCCACCTTGAGCATCTGACTTACATGGGTCCTGGGGAATTGAACCTGGGTTCTTTGGCTTTGCAGGCAAGCATCTTAACCACTGAGCAATCTCTCCAGCCCAATTTTCTTTAGAATTTTGTTCTTACTAAATATACAAAAAGGATTTGTTATACATTACCAAAAGTTTAAATTTTCTTATGGAACTGGCTCAGTGGTTAAAGAAAGGTACTTATTTTCAAAGCCTGCTAGTCTGGTTCAATTCCCCAATTACCAACGTAAAATGGGGACAGGCACCTGTTTGCAGTGGCAAGAGAGTGTGGCACCACACACACATGCACACACACACACACACACACACACACACTGATTTTCTTAATATTGAGGCTGCATTCTATTCACGATTTCATTAACCATGTCTTATGACTTCACTTTTATTCCAGTTGTTTCTGTTTTTCTTCTCATTTTGTCCCTTATCCTCAAACTGATGAATTAGCCTGAAGCATCTATAATTTTGGAAATATTATTATACAAACGAAACAGTATAGCACAGCTATTACTTTAGGAAATCAAAAAAAAAAATACAAAACTGGAGCTGGAGATATGGCTCAGTGGTTCAAGTTGCTTGCTTGCAAAGCCTGACAACCCAGATTTAATTCCTCAGTACTCATGTAAAGCCAGATGCACAAAGTGGTGTATGAGTTTGGAGTTCATTTGGAGGGGCAAGAGGCCCTGGGGTGCCCATTGATGCCACATTCTTTCTCTCAGCTTGCAAACAAACAAACAAACGAATGAATGAATGACACAAAGCTGAAAGAACTGACATATCACAAACATCACAAAATTGAAAAAGTTCTGTTTTTATTAACTGATTAACATTCCTCTATACATTTTTTACTTTATATTTTGACTGCTTGATCCTTGCTTTCTATTTTCTTTTTTTAAAATGTTATTATCCTTTAATTTTATTTGAGAGAGAGAGAGAGAAAGAGAGAGAGGGAGAGAGAGAAAGAGGCAGATAGAGAATGGGTGCATCAGGGCCTCCAGCCACTGCAAACAAACTCCAGATGCATGTGCCACCTTGAGCATTTGGCTTATGTGGGTCCTGGGGAGCTGATCCTGGGTCCTTTGGCTTTATACACAAGCGCCTTAACCACTAAGCCATCTCTCCAGCCCTCTAATTTCTTTTTCTGTTTGCTTTTTCGAGGTAGGGTCTCACTCTAGCTCAGACTGACCTGGAAATGACTCTGTGGTCTCAGGGTGGCCTCGAACTCATGGCGATCCTCCTACCTCTGCCTCTCGAGTGCTGGGATTAAAGGCATGCGCCACCACGCCCAGCTTCTATTTTCTAAAGTAATGACTTTTATGTGTTTTTAATAACAAGGATAGAAAAAAATTCAATTTTTCTTTTAGTATGTCTTACTAAAATTTTTTGGCATTATTGATGATATGGTATCATATGATCTTTTGTTACACATGCAATTATTAGTTGTAGTAATGCTATAAATTTGAGCCATAAAACAGAACTTATGATAAATTCCATTTCCTACAATTCCTATACAGTGGAAAGAAAGAAGACAGGTGTGGTGGTACATGTCAGTACTTCTAGCACTTGGAAGGCTGATGCAGTGAGGCAGGAGGATCACATATCCAAAGCTGACTTGAGCTATCCTGTGAGACGGTTTCAACAAACAAGGTTGAGAACGATTTTCTCTTTTCTGAAAGATTTGGGTGAAGATTGGCACTATTTCTTCATTTAAAAAAAATTTTTTTTTCAAGGCAAGTTCTTATTCCACCCCAGACTAACCTGAAACTCATTCTGTAGCTCCAGGCTGGCCTCAAACTCATGGCATTCTTCCTACCTCTTCTTCCTTTTTTTTTTTTTTTTTTAATGAGGTAGGGTCTCACTCCAGTTCAGGCTGACCTGGATCTCACTCTGTAGTTCCAGACTGGCTTCAAACTCACAGTAATCCTCCTACCTCTGCTGGGACTAGGCCAAGGTATATACTATGATGCCTGGCTAGTTTTATTTTTATTAATTTATTTGCAAGCAGAAGGAGGGGAAGAGAGAGAGAGAGAGAGAGAGAGAGAGAGAGATCAAGCAGCACAAGGCCTCTTGCCTTTGCAAACTCTGGACTCATGCACTACTTTGTGTATCTGGTTTTTCATGAGTACTGGGGAATGGAACCCACGCGAACAGGCTTTGCAAGCAAGCACTTTTAACCTCTGAGCCTCAGCCCCTTGTTTGGCTTCTACTGCATACAGTTTCCTTTCTTATCTCATTTTCTTCGATTTACTTGAGGTTTAACTTGCTGGGTTTTCTCCCCTGGTTTCATTCTGCACACCACTGATTTCTAAACCTTCTTTTTTCTCATGCTGGCATTAAGGTTACAAATTTCCCATTAGGCACAAAGTCAGTATCTATCATCTACTTACCTACCTGTCATTTTGTTCAACACATTTTATCATTTGGCAAAAGATTATTTAATTTAACCCATAGGCTACTTAAAAATCTGTTTAGTTTTCAAATATTTGTGGATTTTACAGGTTTTCTTGTTATTGATTTTTATTTTAATCCTATTATAATATGGTCAAAGGACATGCTCTGTGGGTTTGGATGTTTTAACCTTATTGAAAGGTTGATTTATGACCTCTAAGATAAATATCCACATGCACTTAAAAAGAGTGTGTACCTTGAAGTTGCTGGGTGGAACGTTCTAAAACTATCAACAAGGATTGATGGGCCATGTGTCATGTGAGTTCTCAGTATCCTTAATGATTTTCTGTCTGTTTGGTTCTTCCAGTTACTAGGATAGGAAGGTTAAAATATCTGGCCATGGGCTGGAGAGATGGCTTGCCTGAGAAGCATAAGGACCTAGGTTCGATTCTCCAGGACCCATGTAAGCCAGACGCACATGGTGGCACATGTGTCTAGAGTTCATGTGCAGTGGCTAGAGGACCTAGTGCTGCACCTATTCTTTCTTCCTTCCTTCCTTCCTCTCTTTCTTTCTTCTTCTTCCTTCCTTCCTTCCTTCCTTCCTTCCTTCCTTCCTTCCTTTCTTTCTCTCTCTCTCTCTCTCTCTCTCTCTCTCTCTCTTTCTTTCTTTCTTTCTTCCTTTCTTTTTTCTTTCTTTCTCTCTTTCTTTCTGTCTCTATATCTCTGCTTTCAAATAAATAAATACAATATTTTTGAAAAATCCAGCTGTACTTCTGGGGTTTTTGTTTTTCTTTTCAGTCTTTCAGTTTTTCCTTCATGTACCTTCAAGCTTTGTCTGTGTTTACATACCGAAAGTTGTATGTATTGCTCATAAACTGACCCTTTAACCATAATGAAATATTTATCTTTATATCTGGAAATTTTTATTTGTGTGGGGGGCACTTGTATGCCATGGCACATATATGGAGGTCAGAGGACAATCTCCAGGTGTCTGTGCTCCACGTTTTGTGAGACAGTAGTATCTCTTATCTCTCTGGAAAGGAGCCTGGCCTATGAATTTCACAATCTCCTGGCTCTGCCTCACATTGTCATGGGGCCCTTGGGATCACAGATGCATGCACCACTCTGCATCTGGCAGATTTTTTGCAAGCAAATGCCTTTTAGCCATCTCCCAGCCTAGAGCCATCTCCCAGCCTAGGGCCATCTCCCAGCCTAGAGAAATCTCTCAGCCCTAGAAACATACATATTTTTTAATTTTTTAAAACTTTTATTTATTTATTTGAAAGAGAGCAAGTGAGTGAGGGAGAGAGAGAGAGAGAAAGAGAGAGAGAGAGAGACAGAAGCAGAGAGACAAAGAGCAGATAAGAGAGAATGGATGCATCAGGGCCTCCAACCACAGCTAATGAACTCCAGATGCATGTACCACCTTGTGCATCTGGCTTACATGGGTCCTGGGGAATTGAACCTAGGTCCTCTGGCTTTGCAGGCAAGTGCCTTAACTTCTATACATCCCTCCAGCGCAGAAATAAATTTTTAGTTAATTAATTTGAGAGAGAGAAAGAGAGAGAGGAGAGCAAGAGTGAGAGCAAGAGAGAGAGAGAGAATGGGAACTCCAGGAACACCTGCCACTGCAAACAGACTCTAGATGTATGTGCCACTTTGTGCACCTGGTTTTACTTGTATACTGAGGAATCAAACCTGTGCCAACAGACTTTGCAAGCAAGCACCTTTGACTTCTTATCCAGCTCTCCAGCTCTCCTAGAAATATTTTTAAAAGCTTTTTTATTGACAGCTTCAATAATTATAGGCAATAAACCGTGATAATTCCTTTCCCACTTTCCTCCTCACAAATCCAATCAACCCTCCATCATATCCCCTCCCCCTCTCAATTAGTCTCTCCCTTATTTTGATGTCATCTTCTTTTCCTCATTATGAAGATCTTGTGTAGGTAGTGCCAGGCAATGCAAGGTCATGGATATCCAGGCCATTTTGCGTCTACAAGATTGCATTGTAAGCTGTCCTATCCTTCTGTGATGGTTTGATTCAGGTATTCCCCATAAACTTAGGTGTTCTGAATGCTTCCCCTTGAGTCTGTAAGCCAAAATAAATCCCTTTTACCCCAAAGCTGGTCTTGGTTGGGTGATTTCTGCCAGCAATTCGAATTTGACTGCAACAGTAGAGTTGGTACCGAGGAGTGGTGTCATTTGCTGCTAGACACCTGACTGCATGACTTTGGCCTTTTGGAGTGATTTTCAAGAGGAATGTGGAAGGATTTGAAATCTTGGCTAAAGAGATGTCTTGCAGAGCTGTAAGTACAGCTTGATGGACTATTCTGGTCAGAGTTGAAAGACCTGAATGCAGTAAGAACTATGAACTGTGAGGTTTGGCTTATGAGAGTGAGAAAGAGCTTTGCTTGGACTGGGACAGCAGTTTATATGAGAAACTTGCTGTCATGTCCATATCCTGAGAATTTGTGCACAGTTGCTTTGCATAGAAATGAACTGGTGTGAGCAGAGGGATATGGCACAGAAAAAAATATCTTTGAGTGAACTGCTGCCCATTCAGCTGCAATTGAGAGATTACAGCCTTTGACATTTGGCCAGCTGACCTGCATTGGGGAAACAGGAAGAATGTGAACTCTTTTGAAGGGGCCTGAGTGCTCACAGAGTGTCCTGTTCTCCAAAGTCTGCTTTATTCCCCCTGGATTAGCAATTGGCACCCTACCTGGTATTGTGAAGTATAAGAAATGCTGGAAAGAGAGGGTATTGAGTTTGCAACATGGTCATGTGTTTTGGAAATGGGCAAAGGCAGTGTGAAGCCGGTTTGCTGGATGCCTGCAGGGAGACCCCATGGGGCCATGAGGATGAATTGTGGATTGCAGTGGAGACCCAGTGGAGATAGCGGGACCACAAGATGGCTGCCAAGGAGAGCTGCTGGCTTGATGAAGTTTTCCAGGACTGTGAGTAGCCTAGGTGGAGGGGAGGAATTGGAACTCCAGATACTTGTTGCTGGTTAGAGACTTGTCACTAACTAGAGTTGTTGGACTTGAAGCTACAGAGTATGATGTTTGCACTGGTTGTTTTAAATCTTGTATTGGTTGAATATTTCTTTGCTATGCTCAATGCCATCTTTTGTAGTGTGAATATTTATTATGTGCCATTATGGTTTTTTGGGGGGGGATTTTTTTGGTATTATGGCTCTGTTAAAAGACCTTGGATTATGGGGATATTTTAACACCATTAGGATTGATAAAAAAATGTGCTGACTTTGTAAGTTGGACTGAATACAGTGCATTTTCTATCATGTATGGTTATCAGTTTATGGGGACCAGGGGTGGAATGTAGTGGTTTGATTCAGGTGTCCCTTGCAAATTTGGATGTACTGAATGCTAGGTTCCCCGCTGGTGGAGATTTGGGAACTAACACCTCCTGGAGGCAGTGTATTGTTGGGGGCAGGTTTGTGCGGGTTATAACCAGTTCCCCATGCCAGTGTTTGGCATACTCTCCTGTTGCTATTGTACACCTGATGTTAGCCAGGGGGTGATGTCCACCCTCTGCTCATGCAACCATTTTCCCTGCCATCATGGAGCTTCCCCTCAAGTCTATAAGCCAAAATAAATCTTTTTTTTTCCCCAAAAGTTGCTCTTGGTTGGATGATTTCTGCCAGCAATGCGAACCTGACTGTAACACCTTCTTTTGTCTTTTATATTATTTCCACTATCTTCTTCATTGAACCCTGAGCCTTGGAAGGTGTGATAGAGATGGATCAGTGATAAACATTCCACTGTCATTTTTTCTCAGCACTATGGTTACTTTTGAGTCATCTCAGTGGCCACTGCCATCAGGAATGAGAAGCTTCTCTAACCAGAAGTAAGAGTAGTATTAGTATATATGTATAAACATTAAGAAAAGTACTTACAGGGCAGTTTGGTGGGTATAATGTATGCATTTAGCCAGACAACAGCAAAAGTTACTGCCCTAGGGTTCATGATCTCTCCAAACACAGGCTTTTGACTAGGTTTTCTGTACCAAGCATGTATTCCCTCCCATGGTGCAGGCCTCCAATCCAATTAGAGAGTGGTTGGTTTCCCCCATAAGAGACATGCCACTATTGCACCAGTTTTCACATTTGGACTGGCTGGCAAGTCTTCAGGCTTGCAAGGTCCACTGCTATTTACCACCATTGATGACTTCTCTCTCCCATAGGGCTATGTGCAGCATAGCTCTTGAAAGCTTTTTGACAGCTGGTCTACACAGAGGAGGTTTCCAGCTCAGCTCCAGATTGATTTCTCAGTGAACAGCAGCCCATGCATGTGTAATCTTCAGCAATAGGGTCTTACCATCTATTTCTGGTGGGAAAGAAAGAGCCTTGGCAATGGCTTATAATGTTTTGGTGCCACCAGGAACCTCCCTGGCCAGCAACTTAGTGGAAGGTATACCATCCTTGGCACTAAAATTTTTCTAGTAACAATCTATGGCTTCTGGGTGTGCCATTTTCCAAAGAAGTAGGTTTCCACATGGCTTATTCATAACATCTTAAATTTTGATTAACCCTCCCCTCACCTTCCTTTACTCAGTCCCTTCCCCTGACATCACTTAGCCCATTGCACCCCTAGTAATGTTTGTCTGCCGGGCTCCGCCGGCGGGGGCAGGTAGTGCCGAGGGAAGGACCAGGCCCGCTGGTTCCTCCCGAGGGGCTGAGGAGGAGATGAGCGTCCGACGACTCAGACCTCTCCTGGCCACCGGAGAAAAACCACACTGAGTCGGGAGTCTTGTAGAAGCAGGAACTCGATTTATTGCTATGAACAGTTGCCTATATAATGTTGGGGGTGAAGGCGGGGATTGTAGGATGGTGGGGAAAGGTAAGGGCCAATAGTAAACTGTGACTATTGAAATGATAATTCTAACTCCCATGTGGAGGTAGCAGGTAAGAAGCCATTAGGCGTCTTGCTGAGTCACGTCTGGCCAGAGGCAGATCACCAAACTTTAGCTAGGCTCAGGAAGTTCCACTAGGCCTCACACCTGGGCCTTTAGAGGCCAGCATCTCCCCCTTTTGTTTTTGTAAGAGCATTAGTCACCATGGCCCCTGTTTTAGGTTGTCCCCCTCTGGGGGTCTTAACCGTCATTGGGTACCAGGTGTTTAGCTCAGAGCATTCATCATGGCCCCTGTCTTAGGTTGTCCCCCTCTGGGGATCTTACCCGTCACTGGGTACCATGTGTTTTGCTCACTGAGAACCCACTCCATGGCCTGTCTTAGGTTGTCCCCCTATGGGGATCTTACCCGTCATTGGTCACATGGAGGGCAGAGGAGGTGGCAGTGGGTCATCTGAGGAACTTAATTTCTGAGTTTCCAGCCTGTATTTTGACCTGATGAGGTTTTATTGTCTTTAGCCATTGGTGAATAAATTGTGTAATCTTATTAATTACACAAGGCCCGACAGTGAGGAGAAGGAAAAGGAGAAGAAGGAGGGGGAGGGGCCCAAGTAGAGGCAGAAGGTAGGGTAAGAAGTCATGTAAGCCCGTCCACAGCAGGTTGTCCTGGAGATCCCGCTGCCACCTCTCCAAGTCTTCCTGGAGCCTCTTAATCTTGTCCTGGATGATTTCTGATTTATTGGCGTAAAAGCAGCATTTTTCCTGTAAAAACAAACATACGCCTTCTTTTTTGGCCGTTAGTAGGTTTAGTCCTCTCCTGTTTTGTGGGACTACCTCAGCCAGGGAATCTAGCTGTTGTTGAAGATAGGTCTCCCTTTGATACAGGGAGGGCCTCATTTCCAGGGATGATATCTACATCTGGGATTAAGGTGGCTGGGGCACAAAGGCCCGTCCAATTGGTGGGCAGAAAGTCATAGGCCATCCCGCCTCCACAAACATAAACCATTCCAGAAGGTGGGCAGCATTGAGCATTGGGATCAGCTGTGTTAAAAGTACAGAAGGAAGGATGAATGTATCCCACATCTATACTGGAATTATTAGGGGAAGGCGGGGCCCAAATGCAAGTTCCAGGGGAAACATTGGGAAAAGCTGGACGGGGATGGGGAAGGTGGCTGAGTAATGTTTTAAGGTCGTACAGGCAACTGTACTGCAAGCAGCCAGAGAGGCCCAGATTGGAGGCAAAGCCAGCAATCCTCCACAAGGGAGGGAATTGTTTAGTTTAGTAGGGTGAAGGACCATTTTAGGAACAGTCCTCAGGGGTGGGACACTCCCTAGAGAAGTGACTGTCAGTGTCCTCTTGTTGGGACAAATATTTTAGGTCTCTCGCTGGTACCCAAATGGGTCTTTTTTCATCTTGAGGGAAGACACATCTAAACCCTCTCCCTGCTGTGAGGAGCGGATCAGGCCCTCTCCAGGCCCCAGTCAATGGGTCCCTCCATCTTACCCAGATAGAACTGTAGGTAATGGATGAAGACCAATGTTTTTGAAAAGGGGAGAGTTGTTTATCTTCTTTAGAAAAGTTTAAAATATTTAGGGTAAATAATGCCTTTTTTAGTTGGTCGTGTAACAGCAGGTATAGAGAATGTAAATTTTTTTATGTCTCCTGGATGGAGAGGGATAGAGAAGAAGTAATCTTTAATGTCAATGATAGTAATATGGTATATATTGGGAATAGCTGGGATCCATGGGAGTCCCCTCTGGGGAGTTTCGAAGGGGATCATGTATTTATTGATTTTTTTTAAATTATGTAAAAATCTTTAGGACCCATTAGGCTTTTTTATGACAAAGACAGGAGAGTTCCAGGGACTAGTGGAGGGACGAATATGTCTGGCCTTTAACTGTTGATCAATAAGTATGTGGAGTTGGTGTAACTTAGAAGAAGGGAGAGGCCACTGTTCAACCCATACAGGATCTCCCGGTCTCCACTGGATTTTAAATGGGGGGGGCTGGGCAGTGGCCCTTAGAATTGGGGGTGTTTATTGGAGTACTTTTGTTTGAGTTGTTTAAAGTAAGGGTCATCTTTATAATTGGGATGATATTTTCTCCCTTTCTTAGACTGTTGTTGATATTTTTTTTTATCTAACAAATTATTATAAAAGGCCTTATGGTCAGTAGTGATGAAAGCCTTAGCATCTTTAAGGATGTTTTGTTCCAGTAAGTTAGCAGTGAGCCCAGTCACCACGAGAGGGCGGACTTTTTTTCTGTCTCCACCTGGGTCAGTTCAAGGGAGCCACGTGGCAGTCTCCCAGGAGGTGGATTGTCCGCCAATTTTCAGTAGGGGAGGGCCGGGCACAAGCTGTCAGGAGGGGGGCACTTTTTTTTTTCTCAGGACCGTTCGGTCCGCTTTAGTGTTAATGAGAAGTTTGAATTTTTTATTGTCAATATTTAAAATAATTTTGGGTCTAAGGCCGGGGACCAGGGGGACGGTCCAATAGGCTTTGATGGTCTCTTTTTCCTTATTTAACGGGGCTGGGGGAAGCCCCTGGAGGAGTTTAAAGGCTTTTTCTGTATGTTAAACTTTTATTTACATTTTTTAGCCCAATGAAACCCTTTATTGTATTTAGGGCAAAGGGTGTGAGGGGCGTTGGTCGTCCCCCCAGAGCGCGGAGGAGGCTTTGTTTTGTTGGGGCACTCCTTTTTAAAGTGGCCCTCGTCCCCGCATCTAAAACATGTTAAGTTTTTAGAATTTAACTGTAATGTACAGATCGTATTGGCCAAATCTCTTTGTTTATTTTTCTGAAGGGCGGCAGCCATGGCCCTAGTCTGATGGGAGATAGTGTCAACGTCCTTGGTGGCTATAATCCATCTACTCATGGAGTTGTCCTTGAGACCCGCACAGGCGAGGCGGTGATCGGCCGTCATCCCATCCCAGACCAACATTTTAGTAAACTGATCCCGTAATGTCCCTGGGGGAAATTTTTTTTGGAGACTTTTTTCCACCCTATCTATAAATGTAGCCAAATCCTCAGATGGTTTTTGAGTAATACTCATAAGGGGCGTTTTAGAGGGTCCCTCATCAAGCCTTTTCCATGCCGCCAAGCCCAGTGTCCTGACCTGGTCCCTATACGGGTCAGGTATAGCCGCCTGTTGAGTGTCTGTAGCATATTGATCAGAGATACCAGAGAGCATCCCAAAAGTTATCGGCACAGGGGGCTGTTGATTTTGGTTTTGTTTTGCCTGTGTATGGCATTCATCTCTAAAAAAGGCACACCACTTAATGTATAGGGGACCTGACAAGACAGCCCTGACTAGATTTTTTTAATCTTGGGTTGTACAAGGTTGATGGGCAAGGCCCTGTAACAGGGTCTCAGCCCAAGGAGAGTTGGGTCCATCCTCTGAGACCGCTTTTTTAAGTTCCTTAAGGTCCTGAGCTTCCCACGGATACCAGGCAGCAGGGCGATTGTCCCCAGGATTTAGATTGACGGGAAATAAAAAAGTAGCTTTATTTTTTGACGGCTTGGCTGTCGAATATGGAGGGGCTGAGGGGGTCTTGGCGGCCGAATATGAAGGAGGGGCCGAGGGGGTCCAGAAGGGGTTAGTTGATGGAGGAGGTGGAGGAGGTCCCCCGGAAGGCCAGGGAGCACTCTCAAAGGGATCGAGTGAGGAGCATAAAGATGTATCCTTTTGGGGTTTTTTTAAAGCTGTATCTCCAGGAGGAGTAGCTGGATTAGGTTGTATATTATCTTTTTTTTTTTGTTTTTTGTTTATGTTTGGTTGGCCTTGGAGGGAAGCAGGCCTTGAGGGCTGAGATCATAGGGAGGACCCCTGAGGGGGGTATTTGACCCTTTTCCACATGTGCCCGACAAACAAGGGCCTCTACCCTATCTCACGTGTCCCAATCAAAGAGATTTCCTTCCGGCAGCCATGGCGCCAGTTTGAGAAGGCAATCCCAGGTCTGTTGAGCCTGATTATCAGTCAAATTAAGCCCTCTACTCTTTAGGAGTGCCCTGAGAGATTTTAAGGCAGGATTGGATTTACAGTTAGACTGTCCCACATTATAAAGTTGAGAGAAAAATGTCTATAAAATTAGGGCAATAGCAACCCACATACACATGAGTACAATACAACCACAAGGATCCAAAAGATAGGTAAACATGCTGTACAAAAGTCGCAGATGTAGCTTGTCTGTAAACTAAAAGTGAAAGGAAAGAGAAAGAGAACAAAGAGACGTTGATTAACAAGTACAGGTTATAGAAGCAAAGTTTAGCACATTAAATATAAAGACTACTTATGGGGGTACGCTCACCCGCATATGTACACCGATTGACCTCCTCAACGAATGTCTCTCAGGGGGCACTAGTCTGTCGGATTTTAAGAGCCCCACGTTGGGCGCCAGATGCCGGGCTCCGCCGGCGGGGGCAGGTAGTGCCGAGGGAAGGACCAGGCCCGCTGGTTCCTCCCGAGGGGCTGAGGAGGAGATGAGCGTCCGACGACTCAGACCTCTCCTGGCCACCGGAGAAAAACCACACTGAGTCGGGAGTCTTGTAGAAGCAGGAACTCGATTTATTACTATGAACAGTTGCCTATATAATGTTGGGGGTAAAGGCGGGGATTGTAGGATGGTGGGGAAAGGTAAGGGCCAATAGTAAACTGTGACTATTAAAATGATAATTCTAACTCCCATGTGGAGGTAACAGGTAAAAAGCCATTAGGCGTCTTGCTGAGTCACGTCTGGCCAGAGGCAGATCACCAGACTTTAGCTAGGCTCAGGAAGTTCCACTAGGCCTCACACCTGGGCCTTTAGAGGCCAGCATTTGTCTACTTACATATACATATATAATACCCTCCCCTTAAGTCCTCCCTTCTCTAAACTCCCTTAAAGTACCTTTCTAGCTTGCTGGCATCTGCTACCAATTTTTACTCCAACTCACATATAAATCTAAACATTTGTAGCTAGGATACACATATGAGAGAGAACATGTGACATTTGGTTTTCTGAGCCTGGGTTACCTCACTTAATATAATCCTTGCCAGATCCATCCATTTGCCTGTAAATTTCATAATTTCATTCTTCTTTACTGATGAATAGAACTCCATCATATAAATGAACATCTTCATTATCCATTCATCTGTTGATGAACATTTAGGCTGGTTCCATTTCCTAGCTATTGTGAATAGAGCAGCAATAGACATGGTTGAACAATTATCTCTAAGGTAGTGAAAGGAGTCCATAGGCTATATATCTAGGAGTGGTATAGCAGGGTCATGTGGTAAATCTATTTTTAGCTGTCTCAGGAACCTCCACACTGACTTCCACAATGGCTGGACCAAATTATGTTCCTACCAACAGTGTAGAAAGGTTCCTACTTTTCCACATCTTCATCAGCATTTATTGTCATTTGGTTTCATGATGGTAGCCATTCTGATAGGAGTGAGATGGAATCTAAAAGCAGTTTTAATTTGCATTTCCCTGATGGCTAGTGATGTAGAACAATTTTTTAGATGTTTATATGACATCTATGTTTCTTCTTTTGAGAACCCACTATTTAGTTCTATAGCCCATTTTTTAATTGAGTTGCTTGATTTCTTATTACTTAGCTTTTTTGAGTTCTTTGTATGTCCTGAATATTAATCCTGTATCAGATGTATAGCTTGCAAAAAATTTTCTCCCACTCTGTAGATTGCCTCTTTGCTGTATTCGCAGTGTCCTTTGCTGTACAGAAGCTTTGTAATTTCATGAGGTCTCAGCGGTTGATCAATGTTTTTATTTCCTGAGCAACTAGAGTTATATTCAGAAAATCTTTGTCAATACCAATATGTTGATGAGTTTCCCTTACTTTTTTCTCTAGAAGCTTCAGAGTTTCAGGTATGATTAAGGTCTTTGATCCATTTGGACTTAATTCTTGTGCATGGAGAGAGATAAGGATCTATTTTCATCCTTCTACAGATATATATCCAGTTTTCCCAGCACCATTTGCTGAAGAGGCTGTCTTTTTTCCAGTGAGCATTTTTGGCATTTGTGTGGAAGATCAGGTGGCTGTAGGTACTTGGACTTACATTTGGGTCTTCTATTCTATTCCACTGATCTACATGTCTGGTGTTTTTTTTTTTTTTTTTTTTGAGGTAGGGTCTCACTCTAGCCCAGGCTGACCTGGAATTCACTATGTAGTCTCAGGGTGGCCTCGAACTCACGGCGATTCTCCTACGTCTGCCTCCCAAGTGCTGGGATTAAAGGTGTGCACCACCATGCCCAGCTACATGTCTGTTTTTGTGCCAGTACCATGTTTTTTTTTGTTACTATGGCTCTGTAATATAGATTAAAATTAGGTATGGTGATACCACCAGTCTTATTTTTGTTGCTCAAAATTGTTTTAGACATTTGAGGGTTTTTTGTGCTTCCAAATGAATTTTAGGATTTTTTTCTATTTCTGTGAAGAACGCCATTGGAATTTTGATGGGGAGTGCATTGTATGTGTAGTTTGATTTTTTAAAATTTGCCATTTTCACAAAATTGATTCTTCCAATCCAGAAATAATGGATGTTTTTCCATTTCTTGTGTCTTCTGCAATTCCTGCTTGAGTGTTTTAAAGTTTTCATTGTAGTTTTCTGGTTAAGATGGCGGTGCAGGAACCATGCCAAAGCAGCCTGGGGGTGGGGGGGGGGAAGCCAAAAAAAAAAAAAAAAACCCAGCAAAATACACACTTTTACTAAAAAGTGAGGTGTATAGGAAATTGAAATGGAAGTGGAGAAGTAGGAGAGATCCAGAGAATGCAGAGCCCACACAGGCCGGCAGAAGCGGCTTCAGCAGCAGCGGCGCCAGGTCCATGGGACTGCAGCTGCCAGGCTCAGCGTGAGCTGCAGGAAAAGCCAGGTGAGGGGATTTTCCACTCACACCAGAGCTCTCCACAAACTCAAGAAACGTGAAGGGAGAATGGAAGTGAACAATGGAGGAGCAGATCAAAAGGTAGAAGAACACGTGGACCAGTGAGAGAAGGAGAGCCAGCATCAGCAGCCTCCCCTCCCCCACTGCCAGTGCCCAGCTCCGGTGAACAGAGCAGAGATCCAGCAACCTGGCCAGCCTACTTGAACCCATAGTGCACCAAAGAGGGACCCAAGCAGAAGCACAGCATAACTGAGACCAAAATCATCCCAAAAGGTAACTGGGATTACAACAGGTCAGTACCCACCTAATAAGCCTGGTATATAGGCCTCAACCAGAAGTGCTAATTGCACCTTCCATATCAGGATAAATTATATGTTAAATCTGATGGATGGTCAGATTTGCCATTCTTAAATAAGATATATTTTGGGCTTGTTATTTGTTGCTTCTTGATTTATAGTGACTTTGTTTCCTCTTCTGTTATACATTAGGGAAGGGTCTCACCTGGTCACAAGCTGACTTGGAACCCTCAATGGACCAGAAATCTTAACCTCCTTGTTGTTGTGATTAAGGGAGTGGGTGGGGCACCACACATCCTAAGGGACAGACAGAGGATCTGGTTATCATAATACCTACTCTTGTATAAAAACTCTGTGCTGTTTTTAATTGAAAGTGTACATTGTTTAGTTAAATTTTAGAAACTATCTGTATTTTATTCCACTCAGCCTACTGGAATACTCTCATAGCAGGCAAATCCAACACCTAGGGTCACTTTTTTAGATACTCTGAGAGTAATGAGAGCCACACCTAGCACCTTAAGCTCCTACCCTGAAGATATATAACATCAGATTGATTGATACATCTACTAATACCGAGCTAACTAGAAAATCCAATCATTAAATAATCCAGGCTGCAAAAATATATACATTATAACACAAGAAAAACAAAAAATCAAGACAATATAAATCCAACAAAATGTATTAATGCATCAGAAATGACCTCCAGTGAGAATGAGTTAGAGAAAATGCCTGAGAAAGATTTCAAGAGAATGATTATAAATATGTTCAAAGAAGTCAAAGAAGAAATCAAAGGAATCAAAGATGACACAGGATGCCAATTTAATGAAATAAAGAGGTCAATACTAGACATAAATAAGGAAATAGAAATAATAAAGAAAAACCAGTTAGAATTACTAGCAATAAAGAATACAGTTAATGAAATAAAAATCTCTGTAGAAAGTCTCACCAGTAGAATGGATGAAGGAGAGGACAGAATATCTAAACTAGAAGACCAGGTGGCAGATGGAATACAGTCCAACAAAGAGAAAGACAAACTAATAGAAAAGTATGAATGGGAATTACAAGATATTTAGGGACACTATGAAAAGATCAAACATAAGAATTCAAGGCATAGTAGAAGGAGAAGAATTTCACTCCAAAGGCATAGTAGGCATCTTCAACAAAATCATAGAAGAAAACTACCCCCAAATTGGGAAAGAGGTACCAATGAAGATACAGGAATCCTTTAGAACACCAGCCAGACAAAACCTGGAAAGAACCTCTCCTTGCCATGTTATAATCAAACTACCAAACACATAAACCAAAGAAAAAATATTGAAAGCTGTTAGAAAAATCAAATTACCTACAAAGGCAAGCCTATCAGGATTACAGCAGATTACTCAACACACACTTTAAAATCCAGAAGGGCATGGAGTTATGTATTCCAAGTTCTGAAAGATAACAAGTGTCAACCAAGGTTACTTTATCCTGCAAAGGTATCCATTCAAATAGATGGAGAAATAAGGACATTCCATGACAAAAACAGGCTAAAGGAGTATTTGAAGACAAAACCAGCTATACAGAAAATAATTAAAAGAATCCTCCATGCTGAAGAGAAAGAAAAGCACACATATAAGGAGCCTGGAAAAAACAAACAATACTCAAATACTAGTTAACACAAGAGAGCAAAGGCAAAACTGTAAGAACTGCAAAAAAATGGCAAAAATGAATACACACCTTTCAATAATATCTCTTAATATCAATGGCCTCAATGCCCCAACCAAAAGACATAGGTTTGCAGACTGGGTTAAACAGCAGGATCCTTCAGTGTGTTGCCTCCAAGAAACCCACCTTTCTACAAAGGATGGACACTATCTTAGGGTGAAAGGTTGGAGAACGGTGTTTCAAGCAAATGGACCTAGAAAACAAGCAGGGGTTGCTATCCTAATATCTGACAAGGTAGACTTCAGTCCAACATTAGTTAGGAAAGATAAGGAAGGTCACTTTATGTTGATTAAAGGCACACTCCAAGAGGAGGACATTACAATCCTAAACATATATGCACTTAACATGGGGGCTCCCATACCTGATTTTAACCTATACTACAGAGCCATAGTAACAAAAACAGCATGGTACTGGCACAAAAGCAGACATGTAGATCAATGGAACAGAATAGAGGACCCAGATGTAAGTCCAGGTAGCTATAGCCACCTGATATTCAATAAAAATGCCAAAAATACTCATTGGAGAAAAGACAGCCTCTTCAGCAAATGGTGCTGGAAAACTGGATATGTATCTGTAGAAGGATGAAAATAGATTCTTCTCTCTCTCCATGCACAAGAATTAAGTCCAAATGGATTAAAGACCTTAACATCAGACCTGAAACTCTGAAATTGCTAGAGGAAAAAGTAGGGGAAACCCTTCAACATATTGGTCTTGGCAAAGACTTTCTGAATATAACCCCAATTGCTCAGGCAATAAAGCCACAGATTGACTGCTGGGACCTCATGAAATTACAAAGATTTTGTACAGCAAAGGACACTGTGAATAAAGCAAAGAGGCAACCTACAGAATGGGAAAAAATCTTTGCCAGCTATATATCTGATAGAGGATTAATATCTAGGATATACAAAAAACTCAAAAAGTTAAATAATAAGAAATCAAACAATCCAATTAAAAATGGGCTATAGAGCTTAATAGAGAGTTCTCAAAAGAAGAAATATGGATGGCATATAAGCATCTAAAAAAATGTTCCACATCCCTAGTCATCAGGGAAAAGCAGATTAAAACTACATTGAGATTCCATCTCACTCTTGTCAGATTGGCTACCATCATGAAAACAAATGATCATAAATGCTGGCGAGGATGTGGAAAAAGAGGAACCCTTCTACACTATTGGTGGGAATACAATCTGGTCCAGCGAATATGGGTATCAGTGTGGAGGTTCCTAAGACAGCTAAAAATTGATCTACCATATGACCCAGCTATAGCACTCCTAGGCATATATTCTAAGGGCTCATCTCATTTAAGTTTTCATTGTAGAAATCCTTCACTTCCTTGGTTAAGTTTACTCCAAGGTACTTGTTTATTTTATTTTATTTTTTTATTTTTATTTATTTATTTGAGAGAGAGAGAGAGAGAGAGAGAGAGAGAGAGAGAGAGAGAAAGGGTGTGCCAGGGCCTCCAGTCACTGCAAATCAACTCCAGATGCATGTACCCCCTTGTGCATATGGCTTACATGGGTCCTGGGGAATCGAACTGAGTTCCTTTGGCTTTGCAGGCAAGTGCCTTAACTGCAAAGCCATCTCTCCAGCCCTACTGTTATCTTTTATGCCATTGTGAATCTGAGCGATTCTCTGATTTCATCCTCTATGTGTTGTTGTTAGCATATAGGAAGGCTACTGGTTTCTGTGTGTTTATTTTGTATCCTGCTACATTGCTATAAGTGTTTATCAGTTCTAACAGTTTGCTGGGAGAGTCTTTAGGGTCCTTTATGTATAGAATCATATCATCTGTAAATAATGATAACTTGATATCTTTCTTTCCAATCTGTATCCCTTTTATGTGTATTGCTTGCCTTATTGCTATGTCTAAGACTTCCAGTACTATATTAAATAAAAGTGGGGACAGTGTACACCCTTATCTTGTTCCTGATTTTAGTGGAAAAGCTTCAAGTTTTTCTTCATTTAGTATTATGTTGGCTGAAGGTTTGTCATAAATAGCCTTTATTATGTTGAGATATGTTCCTTCTATTCCTAGTTTCTGCCGGACTTTTATTATGAAGGGATGTTGGATTTTGTCAACTGCCTTTTCTGTATCTAATGAGATGATCATGTGATTTTTGTCCTTTAGTCCATTTATATAATGTATTACATTTATTGATTTTCATATGTTTAACCATCCCTGCATCTCTGGGATAAAGCCTTCTTGGTTGGGGTGAATGATCTTTCTGATATATTCTTGTATTCTGTTTGCCAATATTTTGTTGAGAATTTTAGCATCTATCTTCATGAGGGAGATTGGACTGTAATTTTATTTTTTTGTTCTGTCTTTTGGTATCATGGTGATTCTGGCTTTGTAGGAAGAGTTTGGTAGGATTCCTTCCTTTTCTATTTTTTTTTAAATATTTTTTGTTATTTTTATTAATTTATTGGAGAGCGACAGACAGAGAGAAAGAGGCAGATAGAGAGAGGGAGAGAGAATGGGCGCGCCAGGGCCTCCAGCCACTGCAAACGAACTCCAGACGCGTGCGCCCCCTTGTGCATCTGGCTAACGTGGGTCCTGGGGAGTTGAGCCTCGAACCGGTGTCCTTAGGCTTCACAGGCAAGCGCTTAACCGCTAAGCCATCTCTCCAGCCCCTTCCTTTTCTATTTTAAGGAAAAGTTTGAAAAGCATTGGTGTTAATTCTTCCATGAAGGTCGGGTAAAATTCATCAGTGAACCATCTGGGCCTGGATTATTTTGTTTTAGTTGGGTGATTTTTTTTAACTCCCTGGATCTCTGTACTTGTTATAGGTCTGTTTAAATGGTTAATCTTTTCTTGATTTAATTTTGGCAGGTCATGTAAATCTAGGAAATCATCCATTTCTTTCAGATTTTCAAACAGTGGAGTACATGTGGTTATAGTATGTCCCTATGATTTTTTTTTTTTTATTTCTTTGGTATGTTTTGTGAAGGTGCCTTTTTCATCTCTAATTTTATTAATTTGTGTCTCTTCTCTCTTTTGGTCAGATTTGCTAAGTGTGTATCAATCTTATTTATTCTTTCAAAGAACCAACTCTTTTTTTCTCCGACTCTAGATTTTTGTTTGTTTGTTTGTTTCTATTTCATTAATTTCTGCCCTAATCTTTATTATTTCTTCCTGTCTACTGATTTTTGGTTTTTTGGTTTTTTTGGTTTCTTCTTTTTCTAAGGCCTTAAGGTGAAGCATTAAGTTGTTTACTTGCAACCTTTCTAATTTCTCAATATAGGCACTTAAAGCTATAAATTTCCATCTTAGGACTGTCTTTACTGTGTCCCAGAGGTTTTGGTATGTTGTGTTCTCGTTATCATCTGTTTGTATAAATTTTTTGATTTCCTTCTTGATATCTTCATTGACCCATTCATCACTTAGTAGTGTATTGTTTAGATTCCATGACACTATGAAGAGATAAAACATAAGAATATATCATTCAAAATTAATATGTAACCTTTCCTGACATGGAAAGAGAGATTAGTACTTATGGTGCAGGCCTATGTATCTGGCTTTGTATAAGCGGGCCCTGTTACCTTTCGGGATGGCTTCCAATTTCACCCATGCTGAGTACCCACCTTGATGTCTCCTGGTGCTGGGCATCCAGGGGTGAATGAGTTCTCTGGACATTCACAGCCCTGATGGTTGGGGAATGGGAGACTTTGCAGGGCACCTGGAGTTATACTGGATCTGCTCAGCTGGTCCCATTTGTGTTCTCCTTCAGCAGCTGCTCAGCTGGTCCCTGCTGTCTTCTGCTTTCGGTTTCTTGACTTTGTGATGAGGCTGGTGTGAGTGATAACAGCCCCTCCCTTTGTTTCTGCTCCTGCTACTCTGGGCAGGTGGGCTCTCAGGTCAGGGCTGCTGGCGTCTTGATGGGATTCTGGCCAGTTTCCTCTTTTGTGGAAGTGCTCACTCCTGCTTCTCTGCTGTAGTTGATAATAACTTATACACCTTCACTTTTTAGTAGAAGAGTGTATTTTGGTATGTTTCTGTTTATTTCCCTCCCTAGGCTGCTTTTTTTCATGGCTACTATTCCGCCATCTTACCTGGAAGTCGTCATTTGTTTTCTTGATGATAGCCATTCTGGCAGGAGTGAAATGGAATCTCAAAGTAGTTTTAATTTGCATTTTCCTAATGGCTAATATTGCAATTAGCTTTGAGTTACTGCACAAACACCTGACCAAGAGCAGCTTATGGGAGGAAACAGTTTATTTTGGGTTACAGACTTGAAGGGATGCTCAATGATGGCGGGGGAAATGATGGCATTGGTAAAGAGTGAATATCACTTCCTCACCAACATCAGGTGGACAGTAGCAACAGGAGAGTATGCCAAACACTGGCAATGGGAAGCTGGGCATAACACCCATAAGCCCACCTCAACAATACACCACCTTCAGGGGGATCCACTTCCCAAATTGCCATCTGCAGAGGACCTAGTATTCAGAACACAATAAGTTTATGTGGGACACCAGAATCAAATCACCACAGCTAAAGATGTAGAACATGCTTTTCAATGTTTATAAGCCACCTGTATTCTTTTGAGAGCTCTCTATTTAGTTCCATAGCCCATTTTTAATTGGCTTGTTTGATTTCTTATTATTTTTTGAGTTCTTTGCATATCATGGATATTAATCCTCTGTCAGATGTATAGCTAGCAAAGATTTTTCCCCATTCTGTAGGTTTCCTCTTTCCTCTATTCATAGTGTCTTTTGCTGTACAAAAGCTTTTTAATTTCATGAGGTCCTTGTGGTTGATTAGTGATGTTACATTCTGAGCAACTGAGGTTATCTTCAGAAAATTTTTGCCTAGGCCAATATATTGAAAGGTTTCTCCTTCTTTTTCCTATAGCAGTTTCAGAGTTTCAGGTCTGATATTAAGGTATTTAATCCACTTGGATTTGATGCTTGTGCATGGAGAGAGATAAGGATCTATCTTCATCCCTCTACATACAGATATCCAGTTTTCCCAGCACCATTTGTTAAAGAGAGTGTCTTTTCTCCAATGAGTATTTTTTCGCATTTTTGTTGACGATCAGGTCACTATAGATGCCTGGATTTATATCTTGATTCTCTATTCTGTTCCATCAATCTACATATCTGTTTTTGTGCCAGTATCATGCTGTTTTGTTATTATGGCTCTGTAATATAGTTTAAAATCTAGTAGGCTGATACCACCAGCCTTATTTTTGTTGTCCAAATTTTTTTTGGCTATTTGAGATTTTTTATGCTTCAAAATGAATTTTAGGATTGGTTTCTCTATTTCTGTGAAGAATACCATTGGAATTTTGATGGAATTGCATAAATGTGTAGATTGCTTTTGGTAAGATTGGCATTTTCACAGTATTGATTTTTCCAATCCAAGAACATGTGATTGTCATTTCCTAGTGTTTTCTGCAATTTCTTGCTTGAGTGTTTTAAAGTTTTCATTGTAGAGATCCTTAATATCCTTGGTTGGGTTCATTCCAAAGTTCGTTCTTTCTTTCTTTCTTTCTTTCTTTCTTTCTTTCTTTCTTTCTTTCTTCCTTTCTTTCTTTTAAGGCAATTGTGAGTGGGAGTGTTTCCTTAATTTTATCCTCAGCAGGTTTGTTTTTAGTATATAGGCTACTGATTTCTATGTGTTTATATTTGTATCCTGCTACATTGCTAAAAGTGTTCCCTTATATAAGGAATCATATCATCAGCCAGCCGTGGTGGTGCACACCTTTAATCCCAGCACTCGGGAGGCAGAGGTAGGAGGATCACCATGAATTTGAGGCCACTCTGAGATTACCTAGTGAATTCCAGGTCAGCCTGGGCTAGAGTGAGACCCTAACTCAAAAAATAAACAAACAAACAAACAAAAGGAATCATATCATCAGCAAATAATGATAATTTGATCTCTTCCTTTTCAATTTGTATCCCTTTTATTTCTATCTCTTGCCTTATTTCTATAGCTAAGACTTCTAGTACTATATTAAATAAAAGTGGGGACTATGTAGATCCTGGTCTTATTACTGATATTAGTGGAAATGCTTCAAGTTTTTCTCCATTTAGTATAATGTTGGCTATAGGTTTGTAGTAAATAACCTTGATTATGTTGAGATATGTTCCTTCTATTGCGAATTTCACAGGACATTTACCATGAAGGTATGTTGCATTTTGTCAGATGCCTTTCCTGCATCTATAGGCATAATAATGTGATTTTTGTCCTTCAGTCCATTTATGTAGTGTATTATATTTATCAATTTGTATATGTTGAACCATCCATGCATCTCTGGGATAAAGCCTACCAGGTCTGGGTGAATGATCTTTCTGGTATATCCTTGTATTCTGTTTCTCATTATTATTATTTTTTTCTCAATTTTTACTAACATTTTCCATGACTATAAAAAATATCCCATGGTAATACCCTCCCGCCCCCCACTTTCCCCTTTGAAATTCCATTCTCCATCATATCCCCTTCCCATCTCAATCAGTCTCTCTTTTATTGTGATGTCATGATCTTTTCTTCCTCTTATGATGGTCTTGTGTAGGTAGTGTCAGGCACTATGAGGTTATGGATATCCAGACCACTTTATGTCTGGAGGAGCATGTGGTAAGGAGTCCTACCCTTCCTTTGGCTCTTATATTCTTTCTGCCACCTCTTCCACATTAGGCCCTGAGCCTTGGAAGGTGTGATCGAGATGTTACTCAGTACTCCAGTTACTTCTTTCCAGCACTATGATACCTTCTGAGTCATCCCAAGGTCACTGCCATCTGAAAAGAGAACATTCTCTGCCCAAAGTGAGAGTAGCATTCTCTACCCAAAGTGAGAGTAGCATTAATATAAGGGTTTGAATATTAAGAGAAGTGCTTACTGGGCAGTTTGATAAGCATAGTATATACATTTATCCAGACATCAGCAGATGTTATACCCCTAGGGCTTATGACTACCCCTGTTTTAAGTTTTCACTATTAGGGATGTATTCTCTCCCATTGGAGTCCAATTGGAGGGCAGTTGGTTTCTACCATGATAGACATGCCACTATTGCACCCGTTGGCTCATTTGGCTTGGCTGGCCAATTATAAGGCTTGCAGTGTCCACTGTTGAGTATCTTCACTGGTGGTATCTCTTTCTCCCATTGAACATGTAGAATGGCTTCTTCCAGCTTTCTGTCAGCTGGTCTACATGGAGGAGGTTATCAGCTCAGTGCCAGCAGGATTTCTCAGTGGCCTTGGAGCCCAGGTATGTGGAGCCTTCAGCAATAGGGTCCTACCATCTATTCCTGGTGGGAAACCAAGGGCCTCAGCAATGGCCTATACAGTTTTGGGGGCATCAGGGACCTCCCTGGCCAACAACTCACTGGAAAGTATCCCATCCCTGGCACTGAAAATTTTCTAGCAATGGTCTACAGCTCCTGAGTGTTCTGTCCAAAACTGGAGGATTCCATATGATTTATTTATCTCCTCTTAGATTTTGATTAGCCCTCCCTCCACCTTTCCTTTACTCAGTCTCTTCCCCTGACCTCACTTTGGGCCTTTTCACCCCTGTTAATCTATTCTTCTACTTACATATATACAATACTAACCTGTTAAGTACCCTCCTCCTTTCTTTCTCTTCCCTTTATATCTCTTTTTTAGCTTACTCTGCAACTGAGTTTTTTCCTTCTCACACAGAAGCCCAATCATCTGTAACTAGGATCCACATATGACAGAGAACATGTGGCACTTGGCTTTCTGGGCCTGGGTTACATTTTTCATCTCTAATTTTATTAATTTGCATTTCATTGCTCTTCTTTTTGGTCAAATTTGCTAAGGGTTTATCAATCCTTATCCTTTCAAAGAACCAATTCTTGCTGGGCATGGTGGCACATGTCTTTAATCCCAGCACTTGGGAGGCAGAGGCAGGAGGATCACTATGAGTTTGAGGCCACCCTGAGACTACATAGTGAATTCCAGGTCAGCCTGGGCTAGAGTGAGACCCTACCTTGAAAAAAAAAAAAAAAAAGAATCAACTCTTCATTCCATTTAATCTTTATATAATAATAATAATAAATTATTATTATTTGGTTTCTATTTCTTAAATTATGCCATAATCTTTATTATTTTTTCCCATCTATAGATTTTTGGTTTACCTTGTTCTTTTTCCAAAGCCTTAAGGTGAAGTATTAAGTTGTTAACTTCTGACTTTGTTTTTTTTTTGGTTTTTCGAGGTAGGGTTTTACTCTAGTCCAGTCTGACCTGGAATTCACCCTGTAGCCTCAGGGTGGCCTAGAAATCACGGTGATCCTCCTATCTCTGCCTCCTGGGATTAAAGGCATGCACTACCATGCCCAGATTGATAATTTCTTAAAATAGGAAATTAAAGGTATAAATTTTCTTTTAAGATTGCCTTCATTATATGCCCATAGGTTTTGGTATGTTGTGTTATCATTATCATTTGATTCTATGAATGTTTTATTTCCTTTTTAGTTTCTTCAATGACCCACTAATCAATCAGTAGTGTACTGTTTAGTTTCCATGACTTTGTGTATGCTCTATAGTTTTTCTTGTTATTGATTTGTAGTTTGATCTCACTGTGGTCAGCTAGAGTACAAGGAATTATTTCTATTTTCCTGGATTTGTTAGGATTTGGTTTGTATCCTAATATATGGTTTATTTTAGAGAATGTTCCATGTGCTGCTGAAAAGAGTGTGTATTCTGTAGCATTTGGATGGATTACTGTTAGGTCCATTTGTTCCATGATGTCATTTAATTCAGATGATTCTATGTTTATTTTTTGCCACAATGACCTGTCAACTGATGAGATTGGGGTATTGAAGTCACCCACTAAAATTGTCCTTGGTGTTATCTGTGATGAAATATGTTTAGGATTGTAATGTCATCCTGTTGGAGTGTCCTTTAATCAATATAACGTGACCTTATTTATATTTTCTAACTATTGTTGGCTTGAATTCTATCCTGTCAGATATTAGGATAGCAACACCTGCTTGTTTTATAGGCCCATTTGCTTGAAATATCATTTTTGATCCATTCACCCTAAGATCTTTTATGGAGAGATGAGTTTCTTGGAGGTAATAAACAGGAGGATCCTGCCTTTTAATCTAGTCTGCAATACTGTCTTTTGGCTGGGTCATTGAGACCATTGATATTAAGGGTCATTATTAAAAGATATGTATTTATTCTTGCCTTTTTTCTTGTTTTGTAGTGTTTACTGTTTTTCCTTTACTCTTTCATATTGACTATTATTTGAATGTTTTACTTTTTTCCTGTCTTCTCATGTATGTGCTTTTCTTACTCTTCATTGTGAAGGATCCTTTCAACTATTTTCTATAGAGCTGGTTTAGTGAACATATATTCCTTTAGTCTGTTTTTGTTGTGGAAAATCTGTATTTCTCTATCAATTATGGTCGATAGCCTTGCTGGATATAATAATCTTGTTTGACAGTTGTTATTTTTCAGAACTTGGAATACTTCATTCCAAGCTCTTCTGGATTTTAAAATTTGTGTTGAATAGACTGCTGCTATCCTCATAGATTTTTCTTAATAGGTGCCTTGATGCTTCTTTCTTATGCCTTTCAATATATTTTCTTTAGTTTGCGTGTGTAGTAGTTTAATTATAATATAGCAGGGAGAGATTCTTTTGTGGTTTTATCTGTTTTGTTTTGTAAATGCTTCCTTTATCTGTATTGGCATCTTTCCCCCTATTTGGGAGAAATTTTCTTCTAGGATTTTGTTGAAAATACCTATTATGAATTTGGAGTGAAATTCTTCTCCTACTATACCCTGAATTCTTTTGTGTGTGTGTTTCAAGGTAGGGTCTCACTCTAGCTCAGGAAATAAGAACTTATGTATCTTCAGAGTAGGAGCCTAAGGTGCAGGTGTGGCTCTTGTATTACTCCCAGAGCAAAATCAGAAGTGACCCTAGATGTTGAATTTGCCTGCTATGCAGATATTCTAGTAGGTTGGGTGGAGCAAAATACCATTGAATTCTAGGATCCAACTGTGAAATATACATACTCAATCAATACCAGCATGGAAGCCAGGTGTGGTGGCACATGCCTTTAATCCCAGCCCTTGGGAGGCAGAGGTAGGAGGATGGCTATGAGTTTGAGGCCACCCTGAGACTACATAGTGAATTATAGGTCAGCCTGGGCTAGAGCAAGACCATACATTGAAAAATAAACAAACAACAACAAAAAACCAACATGGAGTATTTATGCAAGTGTAGGTATTAAGACAGGTGGAAAGGATTGTGGAGAGTTGGCAAAACTAAGAGAGGGTGTGGGCTCTATAAATAATTTAGGCTTCTGGTTAAGATGCTGCATAGTAGCCATACCAAAGCAGCCTAGGGGGAGAAATAAGCAGAAAAATACCACAATACACTCTTCTACTAAAAAATGAAGATGTATAAGGAATTATTAAACACAGCAGAGAAGCAGGAAAGACCTAGAGCTTCTAGCAACCACAGAAGCACGCAGAATCAGCTTCCACTGCAGCATGAGTCCTGGTCCTGGTCTCTGGGAATAGCTATGCCTGGCTGTGCCCTGCCTGAGCCACAGGAGCAGAACCCAGGTGGGAGGGACTCTCCAATCACACAAGCCTCCTTGCAAGTCAAAAAGCTTAAGGAGAAGACATCAGGGACCATCTGAGCAGCTACTGAAGAAGAGGACCATGGGGACCAGCTATGCAGGTCCAGTACAACTTCAGGCACTTTCCACAGCCTCCCCACCCCCATTCACCAGTGACAGTAACCACTGGTGATCTGTGCAAGGAAGAACAGCCACACAGCACCCAGTACAGCTGATCAGGACAGTGAACCCACTGACCAAGGCAGCTTAAATGAGGCCATAGTGCAGTAAAGAGGGACCCAAGTCGGCACACAGCATAGGTGAGACCAGAAGCCATTCCAAAAGGCAATGGCCTACTTACACTGGGTGAATACTTACCCCAAAGCCTGGTATATAGGCCTGCACTGGAAGTGCTAATCACACCTTCCATGTCAGGGCAGGTTATGTGTAAGATAAGATCGATAGTTGGCTTTGCCATTCTTAAAAAAGCTATACTTTGGGGTTGTCTCTTGTTGCTTTCTGATTTATAGTGCCTTTGTCTTCTTCTGTCATTCTTGAGGGCAGGGTCTCACTCAGTCCGAGGCTGACCTGAAACCCTTTACAGACCAGAAATCCCAGCCTCTCAGTTGACAGGATTAAGGGTATGGGGCCACACACATCCTTAGAGACTTTGACTTTGTTAGATTATCTGTTTGTTTTAATACCCACTCATACATAAATATTCCCCTCACTGCTGGTTTTGATTGAGTGTGTTTATTGCTCAGTTGAATTTTAGAATTTGCCTGTATTTTGCTCCATCCAGCCTACTAGAATACCTGCATAGCAGGCAAACTGAACACCTAGGGTCACTTCTGTTGTTATTCTGGGAGTAATGTAAGAGCCACACCTGACACCTTAAGCTCATACCCTGGAGATATACAATGTCAGATTTACACATCTAAGAATACTGCAGATAATTAGAAAACCCAAGCATAAAATTAGCCCAAGATGCAAAAATCTCTGCATTATAATAGAAGAAGCACAAAAAATCAAGACAATATGATACCACCAAAAATTATAAATTCATCAGAAATAAGAGTGAGACTGACTTAGATAAAATGCCAGACAAAGATTCCAAAAAAAATGGTTATAACCATGTTCAAAGAAATCAAAAGGCATTGGTCGTATAGTGGTTAGCATAGCTGCCTTCCAAAGAAATCAATAAGTCAAAGAAATCAAAGAAGAAAACAAACTCCTGAAAGAGAACAAAGGAAACAAACTTAATGAAATAAGGAGGTCTATAGAAGACATGAGTAAGGAAATAAAAACACTGATGAAAAACCAATCAGAAACATGAGAAATGAAAAACACAGCAAAAATAAAAAACTCTGTAGAAAGTCTCACCAATAGAGTGGATGAAGTAGAAAACGGAACTTCTAAAATAGAAGACAAGGTAGCAGATATAGAACAGTCCAACAAAGAGCAAGAGAAACTAATAGGAAGGCAAGAATGGGAATTTCAAGACATTTGGGACACTATGAAGAGATCAAACGTAGAATTCAGGATATAGTGGAAGGAGAAGAATTTCATTCCAAAAGCATAGTAGGCATTTTCAATAAAACCATTAAAGAAAATTTCCCCCAAATAGGTAAAGTGGTACCAATACAGATACAGGAAGCCTTTAGAACACCAAACAGACACAACCAGGAAAGAAACTCTCCTTGCCATATTATAATTAAACTACTACACACACAAACCAAAGAAAGCAGAAGAACGAGAAATCACTTATAAAAGTGAGCCCATCAAGGTAACACCAGATTACTCAACACAAACTTTAAAAGCCAGAAGGGCTTGGAATGGTGTATTCAAGGTTCTGAAAGATAACAATTGTAAACCAAGATTATTTTATGCAGCAATGCTATCCATTCAAATTGATGGAGAAATAAGGACATTCTGCAACAAAAACAGGCTAAAGGAATATATAACCACTGTGGTAGTTTGAATAGATGGCCTCCAATATATTCATTATATTATGATTTATTATATTTTATATTATTATATTAATATTATAATATTTATTATATTATAAATTTATTCATTTTATTAGTTTGTAGTTTGGATCTGCAGCCACCTGGCTGTGTCACTGGGCAGATCGTAAGGTGAGGTGGCAGGTTTGAAATTCCAATCTAAAGATATGCAAAATGCCTGAGCTCCTCCTGGAGTTCCTGAAGTGTGCTGTATGGTTTGGCTTGTGGCTTTTCTGTCTGTGTTTGGACCTGTGAAATCAAGGCCAGCTTTTACTGTCATTATGGAACTTCCCCTGGATCTGTGAGCTTCAATAAATCCCTTCCTTCCATAACTCCCATAACTGTGTCTGGTCTAGAAGTTCATTTTAGTGAACCTGAAGCTGTCTCCTACAGAAATTGGCACCAGAATGTGGGGTGAGATGAATGTGACCATGTGAATTTTGGTCTCTTGGAACTTTTGTTTTGGAGTAACAGGCATGGAATTGGAAATACAGACTCCTTCTGGAGCAGTAAACCAAGTATTATGGACCATTCTGATAAAAGTCTGAAAATACTAAGTACAGAGAGAGTTGAACTTGGATGCTTGGCTTATGAACTTTCTAAGGGGAAGGAAAAACTGCAGTGGGCTTTGTTGGAACTGGGCTACTGGCATAAGGACTGGCTGCATTCTGCTGACCAGGCCTAGAGAGTTTGATCAAGGTAAAGTTTGTAGTGGACTAATGTACTTGGCTAAAGATATTGGTGTAAAGTTTTAAGATTTTAAGTTGGAAAACCTCAAGCAAGTTAAAATTACAGGTACTGAGACTGGTTTTAGGTTACTGAAGCTTCTATATAGTCACCATATTAGTAATCTTAAGGAAGATGATCCAGCTCCTTTACATTAAAACAATGGAGAGGATGCCTGAGGAAAGACTAAGGTAGAAATGGAAACTCTTTTGGCAAGAGTTGACTGGAGAAGGAACCTGCTTTTCAATGTTATGATTTATTTTGTGATTTTTTGATTTTATGATTTATTTTTATTTTTTTATATTTTATTTTTATATTTTTATATATATTTATTATTATATATATTATATTATATATATGATATATATAATATATATAATATATATAATTTTTTATTTATTAGTATTATTATATATAATATATATTATATATTTTTTATTTATTTAATATTTATTTTATTATTTAGTTAATATTTTATTTATTATTTATATATTTATATATATTGTATATATAATATATTTTTTATTTTATTATTATATATATATATTATATATTATATATTATATATATATTATATATATATATTATATTTTTATATTTTATTTTTATTTTATTTCTTTTGATTTATGATTATTTTGAATTAAGAATATGGCTGTGTCCTGCACACCTGGTATTAGTTGCTGAGATGTGGCAAGAGGCAGGGCACGATGACCCTGATAGGCTGGCAAAGCCATTGGAAGATGAACTGTGATTTGCATGGAGAACTAGATATACCAGGACTATGCAAGGGCCACCATGGAGGCTGTTAGCTATGGATGGAAGTTTTTCCTGGCTACTCAGCCCAGCTACAGGGGTGGAATTGGAAAATCCAGAGATGGACACTGGTTATGACTGAACTTGAACTGCAGAAGTTTGATGTTTGCTTGATGGTGGTTGAGTTTGCATTATTCTAGCCTTTCCTTGCTATGTATGCCTTATACCAGTTGAAAATGTTTACACTGTACCTTTATATGTTGAATGTATTGAACTTGTTTGATTTCACAGGACTCACAGCTAAGAGATAATCTTAAATCTGAGATGAGACTTGGAACTGTGGAAATATCTTAAGTTGGTAGACTGTGGGGACCTTTGAAATTGGACTAAATACAATTTACAATGTGTGATGGTTTTGAATCTATTAGGGACTAGGGGCAGAATCTGGTCATTTGAATAGATGACCTCCAATATATTCAGTGATTTATTAGTTTGTAGTTTGGATCTGCAGCCACCTGGCTGGAGGTGGTGTCATTGGGCAGATATTAAGGTGTGGTGGTGGGTTTGAAATTCTTTGAAAAACTGAATATGCAAAGTGCCTGAGCTTCTTCTGGAGTTCCTGGAATGTGATGTGTGGTTTTGCCTATGGCTTTTCTCTCTGTGTTTGGACCTATGAAAGCAGGGCCAGCTTCTTCTGCCATTATGGAACTTCCCTGGATCTGTACGCTTCCATAAATCCCTTTCTTCCATAACTGTGCCTGGTCTGGAAGTTCATTTTAGTGAACCTGAAGCTATCTACTAACAACCACTAAGCCAGTTCTACAGAAAATACTTCAAGGGATTCTCCATGTTGAAGAGAAAGGAAAGCATACAAATAAGGAAATGGAAAAAATAAATTATGCTCAAATAATAGTTAATAGATCAGAATAAAGGAAAAAAAGTAAGCACTATAAAACAAGAAGAATGGAAAGAATAAACACATACCTTTCAATAATTGCTCTTAATATCAATGTTATCAATACCCCAACCAAAAGACATAGTCTTGCAGACTGGATTAAAAGGCAGGATCCTTCTGTTCATTGCTACTGAGAAACTCACCACTCCATAAAAGACAGATACTATCTTAGTGAAAAGATGAAAAATAGAATTTCAAGCAAATGGACCTAGCAAATAAGCAGGTATTGCTATCCTAATATCTGACAGGATAAAATTCAAATCAACATTAGTTAGAAAAGATGAAGAAGGTCACTTTATATTTATTATAGGAACAATTCAACAGGAGGACATTACAGTTCTAAGCATATATGCACCTAACATGGGTGCTCCCAATTTCATCAAACAAACACAATTTGAAACTTGAGATCACAGATAACACCAAGCACAATTGTAGTTGGTGGTTTCAAATTTATCTGCCAGGTCATCATAGCAAAAAATAAACAGAGAGACATCTAGATTAAGTGATATCATAGAACAAATAAACCTAACAGATATCTACAGTACCTTCCATCCAAATGCTATAGAACACACATTCTTTTCAGCAGCATATGGCCCATTCTCTAAAATAGATCATGGGCTGGAGAGATGGTTTAGCAGTTAGGGTGCTTGCCTGTGAAGCCAAAGGTCTCAGGTTCAATTACCCAAGAGTCATAAGAGCCAGATGCACAAGGTGGCACATGTGTCTGGGGTTCTTTTGCAGTGGCTGAAGACCCTGATGTGCCCATTCTCTCTCTCCCTCTCTCTCTGTCCCTCAAACAAAATTTAAAAAATAAAATAGACCATATATTATGACACAAAGCAAATCTTAACAAATACCAGAAAATTGAAATAATTCCATTTGCTCTATCTTATCACAATGGGAATAAACTACAAATCAACAAGAAAAACTATAGAGCATACACAAAATCATGGAAACTAAACAGGATATTACTGAATGATGAATAGGTCATTGAACAAAATAAAAGAAAATAAAAAATTCATAGAATCAAAAGATAATAACACAACATACCAAAACCTTTGAAACACAATGAAGGCACTCATATAGTTTTACATGCCAATATTAAGAAATTAGAAAGGTTGCAACTAAACAACTTAATGCTTCACATTAAGACCTTAGAAAAGGAAGAATAAGGCAAACCCAAAATCAAGGGATGGGAAGAAATAATAAAGATTAGGGCACAAATTAACAAAATACAAACCAAAAAAATAATGCAAAGAATCAATGCAAAAAAGAGTTGGCTCTTTGAAAGGATAAACAAGATTGATAAACCCTTAGCAAATCTGACCAAAAGAAAGAGAGAAAAGGTACAAACCTATAAAATTAGAGATGAAAAAGTTACCATTACAAAAGATACCAAAGAAATTCAGAAAAATCATAAGAACATATACTCCACTAAGTTTGAAAGTTTGAAAGAAATGGATGATTGCTTAGATTTATATGACCTACCAAAATTAAATAAAGATGAGATAAACCACTTAAATAGACCTATAATCTACCTTATATGTTGATCTTAGCTACAATGTTTGGACTTCCATGTGAGTTGGAATAAAACTCAATAGAAGAGGCCAGTAACCTAGAAAGGGGATATAAAGGGAATAGAAAAGGAGGGGGGACTTAAGAGGATGGTACTGTGTATATGTAAGTAGAAGAACAGATTACTGGGGATAGAAAGGCCTAAGTGAGGTCAGGGGAAGAGACTGAGTAAAGGAAAGGTCAGGGGAGGTCTAATCAAAATCTAACAGGGTATGGATAAGTCATATAGAAACCTACTTTTTGGTATCCCCAGAAGCCATAGATTATGACTAGGAAATTTTTAGTGCCAGGAATGGGATACTTTCCAGTGAGTTGTTGGCCAGTGAGGTCGTGATTGCCCCCCAAAACATTACAGACCATTGCCAAGGCTCTTGGTATCCCACCAGGAATAGATGGTAAGACATTATTGCGGAAGACTCCACATGCTTGGGCTGCAAGGTCACTGAGAAATCCTGCTAGAGCTGAGCTGAAAACCTCCTCCCTGTATACCAGCTGACAGAAATCTGGACAAAACTATACTGCATGCAGTTCCATGGGAGAGAGAAATCACCACTGGAGATACTCAACAGTGGGCACTACAAGCCTTAAATTTGTCCAGCCAGGCCAAATGAGCCAATGGGTGCAAGAGTGACTTGTTATGGGGCAAACCAACTGCTCTCTAATTGGTCTGGAGGCCTACTCCATGGGAAGGAATACATGCCTGATACTGAAAACCTATGACAGGGGAAGTCATGAGCCCTAGGGATGTAATGTCTGCTGGTGTCTGGCTAAATGTATATACTATGCTCACCAAACTGCCCAGTAAACACCTCTCTTCTTTTTTTTAATGGAAGAAGGGATATTTATTGAAGATATAGGGGAAGTTCCATAATGCCAGAAGAAGCTGGCCTGCTTTCATAGGTCAAAATGGGGGGAGGGGGCAGAAAAGAAATCCAGCACATTTCTTAATGTTCATATTCATGTACTAATGCTACTCTCACTTTTGGTTAGTGAAACTTCTCTTTTCAGATGGTGGTGACCTTAGGATGACTCAGAAGGCACCATAGTAGTGAGAAGAAGTGATGCACAGTATTGAAACATTTCTATCACATCTTCCAAGGCTCAGAGTCCTATGCGGAAGGAGTGGCAGAAAGAATGTAAGAGCCAAAAGAAGGCTAGGATTCCTTAAAATGTGCTCCTCCCGACACAAAATGGCCTGGATATCCATGTCCTCACACTGCCTGAGGCTACCTACACAAGACCATCATAATAGGAGGAAGATGATGACATCAAAACAAAAGAGAGGGCTGGAGAGATGGCTTAGTTAAGGCACTTCCCTGCAAAGCCAAAAGACCTAGGTTCAATTCCCCAGGACCCACGTAAGCCAGATATACAGGATGGAGCATGTGTCTGGAGTTTGTTTGCAGTGGCTGGAGGCCCTGGAATGCCCATTCTCTTTCTCTCCTTCTTTCTGACTCTGTCTCTCTCAAATAAATAAATAAAAATAAAATATTAAAAATATAGGTGGTGCATGCCTTTAATCCCAGCACTCAGGAGGCAGAGGTAGAAGGATTGCCATGAGTTTGAGACCACCATGAGACTCTATAGTGAATTCTAGGTCAGCCTGGGCTAGAGTAAGACCCTACCTTGAAAAAACAAAAAATTAATAAATAAATAGAGAAAAGAAAAGAAAAAAGAAAAAGATTAAGAAAAAGAGATACTTATTGAGAGGGGGAAGGGGTATGATGGGGGAGTGGAGTTAAAAAGGGAAAAGTGGGGGAGGGAGGGAATTACTATGGTATATTGTCTATAATTATGGAAGTTGTCAATAAAAATCAATAAAAAATTAAAATAAATAAATAGAACTATAGCAAGTATGGTGTTCAGTGAAGTCATAAAACATCTCCCAACTAAAAACAATCCAGGCCCAGATGGATTCATTGGTGAATTTTGCCAGACTTTCATGGAAGAACTAACACCAATGCTTCTGAAACCTTTCTATAAAATAGAAAAGGAATGAATTTTACCAAACTCCTTCTAGGAAGCCAGTGTTACCCTGATACCAAAACTAGACAAAGACAGAACAACAACAACAAAAAGAATATTAGAGACAAATCTTCCACATAAAATAGATGCAAAAATTCTCAACAAAATATTGGCAAACAGAATACAATATCATTCACCCCAACCAAGTAGGATTCTTCCCAGAGATACAACGATGGTTCAACACATACAAATCCATAAATGTAATACACTATATAAATGGACTGAAGGACAAACATCACATGATCATCTCAATAAATGTAGAAAAGGCATTAGATAAAATCCAGCATCCCTTCATGGTGAAAGTCCTACAGAAACTGGGAATAGAAGGAACATATCTCAACATAATAAAGGCAGTTCATGACAAACCTACAGCCAACATAATAGTAAATGGGGAAAAACTTGAAGCTTTTCCAGTAAAATTAGGAATAAGACAAGGGTGTCCACTGTCCCCACTTTTATTTAATATAGTACTAGAAGTCTTAGCTATATCATTAAGGCAAGAGACACAAATAAAAGGAATAAAAATTGGAAAGAAAGAGATCAAATTATCATTACTTGCAGCTGTTAGAGCAAGCTGTTAGAGCTGATAAACACTTAGCAACTTGGCAGGATACAAAATTAACACACATAAATCAGTAGCCTGCCCATATACTAACAGTAAATATGCTAAAGATGAAATCAGGGAATTACTCCCATTCACAATTGCCTCAAAAAAAATTAGCTTGGAACAAACCTAACTGAGGCAGTGAAGGATGAATACAATGAAATCTTTAAAATACTCAAGAGAGAAATTGCAGAAAACACTAGAAGGTCGAAAGATATCCCATGTTCTTGGATTGGAAGAATCAATATTGTGAAAATGTCAACCTTATCAAAAGCAATCTACACGTTTGATGGGGCAATTTCCATCAAAATTACAATGGAATTCTTCACAGAATTCTTCACAGAAACAGAAAAAAACAATCCTCAGATTAATTTTGTAGTAGCACAAAAAGCCTGGAATAGCCTAAGCAATTGTAAGCAACAAAAATAAGGCTGGTAGTATCACCATACCCGATTTTAAACTGTATTACAAAACCATATTGACAAAAACAGCATGGTACTGGCACAAAACAGATATGTGGACCAATGGAACAGAATAGAGGATCCAGATGTAAATCCAGGTAGCTACAGCCATCTGCTTTTTGACAAAAATAACAAAAAATATTAATTGGAGAAAAGATGCCTCTTTAACAAGTGGTGTTTGGAAAACTAGATATCTATATATACAAGGATAAAAATAGATCCTTATCTCTTTCCATGCATAAGAATCAAGTTCAAATTGATCAAAGACCATAATATCAGACCTGAAACTCTGAAACTGGTAGAGAAAAAAGTGGGAGAAACAATTCAACATATTTGCATAGAAACTACTTTTGAATATAACCCCAGTTGTTCAGGAGATAAAACCACTAATCAATTACTGGGAGCTCATGAAATTACAAAGCTTTTGTGCAGCAAAGAACACTGTGAATAGAGCAAAAAGTCAACCTACTGAATGGGAGAAAATCTTTGCAAGCTATACATCTGACAAGAGGATTAATATCCAGGATATATGAAGAACCCAAAAAACTAAATAATAAGAAATCAAACAACCCAATGAAAAAATGGGCATTGGAACTAAATAGGAAATTCTCAAAAGTAGAAACACAGATGACCTATAAACACTTAAAAACATGTTCTGCATCCTTAGCCATCAGGGAATTGCAAACTAAACTAGTTTGAGATCCTATCTCACTCCTGTCAGCATGGCTATCATCAAGAAAACAAATCACAATAAATGCTGATGAGGATGCAGAAAAACAGCAAATCTTCTACACCACTGGTGGGAATATAAACTGGTACAGTAATTATGGAAATCAGTGTGGAGGTTCCTGAGACAGCTAAAAATAGATTTACCATATGACCCTCCATACCATTCCTAGGCATATATCCTAAGGACGTGTCTCACTACCTTAGAGATACTTGCTTGATTATGTTTATTGCCACTCTATTCACAATAGGTAGGAAATGGAACAAGTCTAGATGTCCCTCAACTGATGAGTGGATAATGAAGATGTGGTACATTTCTACAATGGACTTCTATTCAGTGGTAAAGCCAACGAAATTGGCTCATGTGATGGTTTGATTCAGGTGTCCTTCACAAATCTAGGTGATCTGAATGCTAAGTTCCCAGCTGATGGAGGTTTGGGAATTAATGACTCCTGGAGGCAGTGTATTGTTGGGGAAGGCTTATGGGTATTATAGCCAGTTTTCCCTTGCCAGTGTTTGGCACACTCTCCTGTTGCTGTTGTCCACCTGATGTTAGCTAGGAGGTGATGTCCACCCTCTGCTCATGGCATTGTTTTTCCCTGCCATCATGGAGCTTCCCCTCAAGTCTATAAACCAAAATAAACCCCTTTTCCCTCAAGCTGCTCTTGGTCGTGTTTTCTGGCATCAATATGAACATGACTGAAACATTAAAGTTGGTATTGAGGAGTGGTGTCATTTCTGCTAGACAACTGTGTGGCTTTTGGTTTTTTGGAGCTGATTTCTGAGAGGAATGTGTATGAATTTGAAATCTTTGCCTAAGAGATGCCTTGTAGTGCTGTTAAGTACAGCTTGATGGACTCTCCTGGTCAGAGTTGAAAGACCTGAATACAGTAAGAACTATGGACTGTGAGGTTTGACTTGTGAGGGTGAGAAAGAGCTTTGCCTGGACTGGGCTATAAGCAGTTTATGTGAGAGGCTTGCTGTTGTGCCCATGTCCTGAGAACTTGTACAGGGTTGCATTGTATAGAAGTGGACTAGTGTGAGAAGAGGGATATGACACAAAAATGAAATATTTGGGCTGAAACTTCCTCCCATTTAGCTACAATTCTATGAGAGATTATAACCTTTGAGATTGGGCCAGCTGACCTGCACTGGAGCTACAGGAAGAATGTAGACTCTTTAGAAGGGGCCTGAATGGTCAAGGGGTGTCCTGTTCTTCAAAGTCTTCTTTATTCCCCCCCGGATTAACAAATTGGCACCCCACCTGGTATTGTGGAGTATGAGAAATGCAGGAAAGAGAGAGTCATTGAATTTACAACATAGTCTTGAGTTTTGGAAATGACCATGGGCAGTGTGAAGCAGGTTTGCTGGATGCCTGCATGGAGACCTGATGGAGCCATGAGGATAGACTGTGGGTTGCAGTGGAGACCTAGTGGAGATGCTGGGACCATGAGACCACTGCTAAGGAGAGATGATGATCCCACCTACAGTTTTCCAGGACTGTGCATAGCCTAGCTGGAGGGGTGGAATTGGAATTCTGGAGACTTTTTGCTGGTTAGAATTATCAGACATGGAGATTTGTCACTGACTAGAGTTGTTGGACTTGGAGCTACAGTGTTTGATGTTTGCCCTGATTGTTTTAAATCCTGTATTGGTCAAATATTTCTTTGCTATGCCCAATGCCATTTTTGTAGAGTGAGTGTTATTCTGTGCCCTTATTTTTTTTATTTTTTTGGAAGTTTTGGTATTATGGCTCAGTTAAAAGATCTCGGACTATGGAAATGTTTGAACAACATTAGGAGTGATAAAAACTATGGGGACTTTAAAGTTGGACTTAATTCATTCTATTTTACATCATGGATGGTTATCAGTTTATAGGGATCAGGGGCAGAATGTGCTGGTTTGATTCAGATGTCCCCCATAAACTTAAGTGTTCTGAATGCTATGTTCTCAGCTGATGGAAATTTGGGAATTAACACCTCCTGGAGGCAGTGTATTGTTGGGGCAGGCTTATGGGTGTTATAGCCAGTTTCCGCTTGCCAGTGTTTGGCACACTGTCATGTTGTTATTGTGTACCTGATGTTGGCCAGGAGGTAATGTTCACCCTCTGCTCATGCCATCATTTTCCCCCTGCAACCATGGAGCTTCCCCTAGAGTCTGTAAGCCAAAATAAACCCGTTTTTCCCACTAGCTGCTCTTGGTTGGGTATTTTCTGCCAGCAATGTGAACCTGACTACAACAGCTGGGAAATGGATGGGTCTGGAAAGGATTACACTAAGTGAGATAACTCAGGCTAGAAACTCAAATGCTACATGTCTTCTCTCATATACAGATCCTTGCTACAAATGCTTAAACATGTATGTGAGTTGGAGTAAAAATCTGTAGCAGAGGCCAGTAAGCTTGAAAGGAGCTATAAGTAAGGGAGAAGAGGGGAGGACTTAAGGAGTTGGTATTGTATATATTTGAGTAGATAAACAGGTTAATGGGGGTATAATGGCCCATGTAAGGTCAGGGGAAGAGATTGAGTAAAAGAAGTGTGGGGGTAGGGTTAATAAAAAATTTAGGTGTTATGAATAAGCTGCATCAAAACCTACTTTTTTAAAAAGAAAGTTTATTTATTTATGTGGGAGAAAGACGAGAGGAAGATATATATAGAGAGAATGGGTGTGCCAGGGCTTTCAGCTGCTGCAAACAAACTCCAGACACATGTGCCACCTTATGCATCTGGCTTACATGGGTCCTTTGGTTTTGTAGGCAAGCGCCTTAACAGCTAAGCCATCTCTTCACCCCAAAACCTACCTTTTTTGGATAATGGTGCTATAGATTATTAGAAAAATTTCAGTGCCAGGGATAGGATACATTCCAGTGAGTTATTGGCCAGGGAGGTCCCTCATGCCCCCAAAACATTATAGGCTCTTGGTTTCCTATGAGACATAGATGTTAAGACCCTATTGCTGAAGACTTCACATGCTTTGGTTACAAGTTCACTAAGAAATCAAGCTGAAGCGGAGATGAAAACCTCCTCCCTGTAGACTAGCTGACAGAAAGCTATAAAAAGCTGTGCTGCATGCAGCTCTATGGGAGATAGAAGTCATCAGCATGACAGTAGACACTGTAAGCCTTTACTTTGGCCAGCTAGCCCTAATAACCCAACAGGAGCAAAAGTGGCATGTCTATTACGGTGGAGGTCATCTGCTCTCTAATTGAACTGGAGGCCCATTCCATGGGAGGGAATACATGCCTGGTACTGAGAACCTAATCAAAAGCTTATGGCAGGGGAGGTCATTAGCCCTATGGTTGTAATGCCTGCTCTCATCTGACTAAATGCATATATTATGCTCACCAAACTACCCTGTAAGCACTTTTCTTAACATTCATACCCACATATTAATGCTACTCTCACTTTTGGTTAGAGGACTTTCTCTTTTCAGTTAATGGTGACCACTGGGACCCCAAAGGCACCATAATTTGCTCAAAAGAAGTGACAGAGGAGTGTTTAGCACTGAGACATCTCTGTCACACCTTCCAAGGTCTGAAATTCTTTTTTTTTTTTTCAAGGTAGGGTCTCACTCTAGCTCAGGCTGACTTGGAATTCACTATGTAGTCTCAGAGTTGCCCTGAACTCACGGTGATCCTCCTGCCTCTGCCTCCCAAGTGCTAGGATTAAAGGTGTGCACCACCATGCCTGGCTTAAGTGGCTTTGAGTAAGTAAGCCCTGTTACCTTTTGGGATAGCTCCTGGTCTCACCTATGCTGAGTGTCACCTAGTTCCCATGGGCTTGGCTAGGCTGGTTGGGTTGGTAGATCTGCTGCTCCGATCTGCTGTGCTGGGTGCTATGTGGCTAAGATTCCTCAGCATCCTGAGTTCTCCAATAGTGCCTGGTGCTGGTGGTTGGTGCAGGGAATACTGTGGAGTGTGCCTTAAGTTGTTCTGGGGCTGTTCACCAGGCACATAACTCTTCCCAGAGAACCACCAGAGCTGCAGCTGGAGCCAATTCTAGCTGTTTTTGTGGTTGCTAGAAGCTCCAAGTCTCTCCTGTTTCTCTGATAGGTTTCATAATTTCTTACACACTTTCATTTTTTTGGTAGAAGAGTGTATTTTGCTATTTTTCTGCCTGTCCCTATCCCAGGCTGGTTTGGGGTGGCTACTATGCTGCCATCTTAACCAGAAGTCCATTTTTTTTCTAGAAATATTTATGCAAACAAACTCCAGACACATGCATCACCCTGTACATCTGGCTTATGTGGGCACTGGAGAATCAAATATGTGTCCCTTAGGCCTCACAGGCAAGCACCTTAACCAATAAGTCATCACGCCACCTCTAGAAATAGTTCTTGTCATGAAATCTAGTCTATCTGATATCAAGCTACCCACTTTAGCTATGTGTGGTGGTTTGAATAAAAATAGCTCTGTAAGCTCAGGTATTTTTTTTTCACTTTTAAAAAACTTTTTATTGAGAACTTCCATATCTATAGACAAGCTACAATAATTATCATCCTTTCCCACCACGCTGTTTTCTTCCTCCCAAATCCCCCCCCCCCAGTGAATTCCTTCTTCTCCCTAATTAGTCTCTATTCTATTTTGTAGTCATCCTTTTTTTTTTCCTCCTATTTTTCAGGTCTTGTGTAGCTAGCATCAACCACTGTGAGATCATTGATGTCAAGGTCATTTTATGCCTGGAAGACAGTATTATAAGCACACCTCTCCTTCCTCTGACTCTTACATTTCATATATATATATATATGAAATACTTGTTGAAGAGGCTGTCTTTTCTCCAATGAATATTTTTGGCATTTTTGTCAAAAATCAGATGGCTATAGCTGCCTTGATTAACATCTGGGTCCTCTGTTTTGTTCCATTGGTCTATATGTCTGTCTTTGTGCCATGCCATGCTGTTTTTGTTACTATGGCTTTGTAATATAGCTTAAAATTGGGTATGGTGATACCACCAGCCTTATTTTTGTTGCCCAAAATTGTTTTGGCTATTCGAGTTTTTTTTTATGCTTCCAAATGAAATTTAGGATTTTTTTTTATTCCTGTGAAGAATGCCATTGGAATTTTAATGGGGATTGCATTAAATGTGTAGATTGCTTTTGGTAAGATTGACATTTTCACATTATTGATTCTTCCAATCTAAAAACATGGCATGTCTTTCCATTTCCTTATGTCTTCTGGAATTTCTCACTTGAGTGTTTTAAAGTTCTCATTGTAGAGCTCCTTCACTTCCTTATTTAAGTTTATTCCAAGGTACTTTTTTTTGAGGCAATTGTGAATGGGAGAGATTCCCTGATTTCATTCTCCACATGTTTGTTGTTAGTATTTAGGAAAGCTACTGATTTCTGTGTATTTACTTTGTATCCTGCTACATTGCTAAAAGTGTTTATCAACTCTAACAGTTTGCTGGTAGAGTTTTTAGGGTCTTTTATGTATAGAATCATATCATCTGCAAATAGTGATAACTTGATTTCTTCCTTTCCCATTTGTATCCCTTTTATGAGTGCCTCTTGCCTTATTGCTATAGCTAAGACTTCCAGTACTATATTAAATAAAAGTAGAGCCAGTGGACACCCTTGTTTCATTCCTGAATTTAGTGGAAAAGCTTCAAGTTTTTCACCATTTAATATTATGTTGGTTGTAGGTTTATCATAAATATCTTTTATTATGTTGAGATATGTTCCTTCTAGTCCCAGTTTCTGTAATACTTTTACCATGAAAGGATGTTGGATTTTGTCGAATCCCTTTTCAGCATCTATTGAGATGATCATGTGATTTTTGTCCTTCAGACCATTTACATAATACAGCGGGTGCATGCAGATGGCAGGCCGTGATTGCCTCAGTGGGACTCTGGCTGTTTTCCTTCTTTCTGGTGGATCTTAGTCTCTCCGGCTTCTCCACTGTGTCTAAGAATAATCTATGCTCCTTCACTTTTTAGAAGAAGAATGTATATTGCTGGAGTTTTGCTTAAATCCTTCCCTAGTCTGGTTTACCTCACTAGTCTGGTTTGGTGTGCCTCCTAAACTGCCATCTTACCCAGAAGTCTCAAAGCTCAGGTATTTTTGATTAAGCTTTCTAGTTAGTCTCCAGCAGGTGGAGGAGGTGTGTCATTGGGGGTGGATCTTCAGTCTAGATGTAAGGTGTGCTCAGTGGCATCTTGAGCTCTGGGTGGTCTCTTTGTCTCTGCTGTGGATGTATGATGAATTGCGTCAGCTTCTTCCACTGTGATGAAGCTTCCCCTGTAATCTGTAAACCAAAAATAAACCCTTTCCTCTCATCAGCTATCTCTGGTTGGGTGTTTCTCTCAGCAATGAGAAGGAAACTATAACAGAAAATTGTTAACTGAGATGTGGGGTTGTTTATGTTAGAAACCTCACTGTGTGGTTTTTGACTTTTTAGAACTGATTTGAGGAAGGACTATTTAAGGATTTGAAACCTTGGTCTAAGAGGCACCTGGTAGTGTTGAAGGCAGAGTTTGATGTACCATTCTGGTCAGAGTTGAAAGAACTAAGTTCAGTAAGCACTGTGGACTATGAGGTTTGGTTTATGTGGGGAAGAAAGAGATTTGTCTGACTGGGCTAGAGGCAGTTTGTGTTAGAGGCTTGCTGTACTTTTCTGTTACTTTTTTTTTTTTATTTGAGAGCGACAGAGAGAGAAAGAGGCAGAGAGAGAGAGAGAGAGGGGGGGGGGAGGAGAGAAAATGGGCATGCCAGGGCCTCCAGCCACTGCAAACGAACTCCAGACATGTCCGCCCCCTTGTGCATCTGGCTAACGTGGGTTCTGGGAATCAAGCCTCAAACCAGGGTCCTTAGGTTTCACAGGCAAGCGCTTAACCACTAAGCCATCTCTCCAGCCCCTAGCTGTACTTTTCTGTATCCTGAGAACTTGTACAGGGTTGTGTTGTGCAGAAATGGACTGATGTGAGCAGATGGAAATGGCACAGAAAGAAATGAACACATAAAGGTGAAACTGCTACCTATGTAGCTGAAATTGTTTGAAAGATTACCATCGTTGAGATTGGGCCAGCTGTTCTACATTGGGACATAGGAAGAATGCTTTGGGAAGTAGGGGGCCTTGGGCTAGAAAGATGGCCCAGTATTTTAAGGTGCTTGTTTGAATGGCCTGATGGTCTGGGTTTGATTTCCCAGTACCTACATAAAACCAGACACAGAAGCTGGGGCATACTTCTGGTTTATTTGCAGTGGCAGCAGGCCTGGTTTACCCATATCCATTCTCTTACTGTCTGCCTCTTTCTCTCCCTCCCCCCTCTGTCTCTCTCTCTCTGTGTCAAATAACTACTTTTTTTTTTTAAAGAAAGGAAGTAGGGGGTCTGAATGCTAAAGCAATTTTCTTGCTCTTCAGGGTTGGCTTTATTTCCCACTGGATTTACAAATTTGGCAGCCCACCTAAAACTATGAGGGTATGACAAATGCAGGAAAGAGAAGGTCAGATTTGTAGCATGGTTTGTTTTTTGGCAATGGCTGCTGGGCAAACTGAGGCAGGATTGCTGAAATGCCTGTGTGGAGGCCCATTGGAGCCTTGGGGATGAACTGTGGGTTGCAGTGGAGACCCCAGGAGAGGGCAGAAATATAGGATGGCTACAACAGGAGCTGCTGTCCTGGGATATAGTTTTACCCAGACTGTGAGCTGTCCAGCTGGAGGGGTGTAATTAGAACTCCAGAGATTTTGTCACTGATTAGAGATGTTGGACTTGGAGGTACAGTATTTGATGTTTGCCGTGCTTGTTTCAGATCTTGCCTTGGTTCAATTTTTCCTTGTAATGCCATCTTTTACAGTATCAATGTTTGTCTGTGTCATTATATTGTTTTGATTTTTAAAGTTCACAGTTAACAGAACTTGGACTATGGGGCTGTTTAAACCATGTTGCAATTGATAAAAGTCTATGAGGACTTTTAAAGTTGGACAGAATGCATTGTGTTTTACATCATGGATGGGTATCAGTTTATGGGGCCCAGGGGCAGAACATGGTGGTTTGAATTAGGTGCCCCCATGGACTCATGTGTTTTGAATGCTTGATCCCTGGCTAGTGGTAGTTTGGGAGGTAGAGCCTTGCTGGAGGAGGTATGTTGTTGGAGATGGGCTTAGGGTTGCTATATCCAACTCTGCCTTGCCAGAAATTAGCTCACTCTCCTGCTTCTGTTTTCCACCTGCTGTGGCAGAGGTGATGTCCAGCCTCTGCTCATGCCATGTTTTCTCCTGCCATTATGAAGCTTCCCCTCAAGACTGTAAGCCAAAATAAACAACTAAGTTTCCTCCTATCACCTACTTTAGGTTGGGTGTTTTGTGCCAGCAATCTGAAAGTAACTGCAACACTGTCTTGTAATTAATATTTACCTTAAACATATTTTCTATCTTTTACTTTTTATCACATGTAACTTGCTTAGTTCATTTTCAACTGCTATAACAAAATACCTAAGAAAGAGGTTTATGTAGTTCATAGGTTTGGGTGTCTGAAAGTATCATGGTATTATGTGCTAGGCTTTTGGTGAGAACATCATGGTGGAAGGGTCCTACTCTGCACGAGTTTGTGAGAAAGACCTCTACTAGAGAGGAAGTAAGAGTGTGAGCTTGGGAAGTGAAGCAATATAACAGCCAATCCCTTCACAAGGGTAGAGCCTTATGACCTAATTACCTTTCAAAGATCCCACCACCTTTACATCAGGAAGCACATTTAAACATAACTTTTAGTGGGGACATACCATGTCTGAACAATAGATGGAAAAAGTCTTAAGTTGGCACAGTGGTACTTGGGATGTGGAGGCAGGGGAATCAGGAGTTCAAGGCTAGCCTGGGATATATGTCTCAAAAACTAAAAAGTCTTACAGAGAAGATGTAATTGTCTCTTCCTTTTCTACTAAGTATAGAAGCATTTGCCTTTTAATAGATGATTTTAGTCCATTTATATCTGATATAATTATTGGTAAAACTGTGCTAAGTCAGTTTATTATTTGTCATATTCTTTGTTCCTTTTCTCTATTCTTTTGGATTGAGAACTTTCTATTATTTTTGTTTTATCTCCATTGTTATCTTACTAGTTAGGATATTTTTTTTTCAAGATAGGATCTTACTCTAGCCCAGGCTGACCTGGAATTCACTATGTAGTCTCAGGCTGGCCTTGAACTCACAGTGATCCTCCTACCTTGGCCTCCCAAGTGCTGGGATTAAAGGCATGTGCTACCACACTTGGCCACTAGTTAGGATTTTTAAGGTTTCCTCTAGAGTTTAGAGTATTTGTCTTCAACATACAATAGCTTAACTTTAAATATTATCCTACTTTACATGTAATATGAAGCCTTCCTTTCCTTACCTCTTTTTAAAAATTTTTTTGTTTATTTTTATTTACTTATTTGAGAGCGACAGACAGAGAGAGAAAGAGGTAGATAGATAGATAGAGAGAGAGAGAGAGAGAGAGAGAGAATGAGTGTGCCAGGGCCTCCAGCCACTGCAAACGAACTCCAGACGCATGCACCCCCTTGTGCATCTGGCTAACATGGGTCCTGGGGAATCAAACCAGAGTCCTTAGGCTTCACAGGCAAGTGCTTAACCACTAAGCCATCTTTCCAGCCCTCCTTACCTCTTTTTTGTGGTTTTCATTGAATTCATTCTGCCCATGATTCTTCTGTAAAGATTATAGTCTTTCTTAGGATATTCTTTTCTGTACTGTCTCCTCTCTTTCCTCTTCTTTTTCTGGAAATTCTGTCTCAAAGGACACTGAGAGTCTATTCAATTCTAGTCAGTATTCCAGCCTTGCCCCCACCATATGCTTTCATTTTAGAGACTTTCATTTTCTTCAAGCTTAGAGACATTTCCTATAATGTATAATCTCCTCTTAAGCCTCACAACATTTTTCATTGTAGACATTAGGGGGTTTATTTTACCATTAGTTTGTTTCCCTTAATAGTTTTTCCTTTACTTATTTATTGTGTTCATATTTTTTCCTTCATTTCTTGAGCACATTTATAATAGTTTCTTTTTTATTGATGTGTATGTGTGTATGGTGTGTGTGCATGTGTATGCATGTAGAGGCCAGAGGACAACCTGGGATGTTATCCTCTGATACATCATTGTCATTCACCACTTCTTAAAAAAAAAAACACTATTATTTATTTTAATTTTCTCTTTTTTTCCCCTTCCAGGTATGGTCTCACTCTAGCCCAGGTTGACCTGGAGTTTCACTATGTAGTCTCAGGGTGGCCTGGAACTCATAGCAATCCTCCTACCTCTGCCTCCCAAGTGCTAGTATTAAAGGCGTGCGCCACCACGCCTGGCTTATTTTACCTTTTTTAAAAAATATTTTTATTTTGTTTAGAGAGAGAGAGAGAGAGAGAGAGAGAGAGAGAGAGAGAGAGAAGAGGGAGTGTATCGGCATACCAGGGCCTCTCGCCACTGCAAATGAACTCCAAATGTATGTGCCAGTTTGTGTGTTTGGCTTTATGTGGGTATTGAGGAATCAAATCTGGACTGGCAGGTTTTGCAAGCAAGTGCCTTTAATATCTAAGTCATTTCTCCAACCTTTAAAAAAATTTCTGAAACCTCTTTACATATAGACAATATACCACGATCACACCCCCCTCCCACCACTCTCTTTTTCCCCTTCTAAATCCCTTCCACTGAATCCCTTCTTTGCAACAAGTTTTTCTTTAATTTTGATGCCATTCTCTTTTCCTCTCCTATTATGCAGATCTTGGATAGGTAGTGTCAGCAACTTTGAAGTCATGAATAGTGTAAGGAAAAAGTTTTGAGCAAATTTGAAAGGAAGAAGCAGATAGATATCTCGGCAGCAAGAGCAGGCTTTCTTCCAGGCCTGAGAGGGATGACTCCTTTTCCAGAGGCACGGTGACCCTGGGATGTGACCATGTGAATGCCCTTGTGGCATTTGGCAAGGGGTTTTTATTGGCCTTCCACTGAGGGCAGGGTTGTGCTGGCAGAATGAGGGAGGAGGAATGGAGTAGTGAGGGAAGCAAGCTCCTCCCCTGGGGTAGGGGTCACAGGTCAGCAGGCTGCTTTTTGTTGAGAAGGCTGGGGTAGTTTACAATCTCCAGACAGACTTCCTGGTGTCTAGAGTTTATTTGCTGACTTCCTGGGGTCCTGTTCGCTGATCTTTTTACCTCAGGGTCCTATTTGCTGATCTCTTTAATTGCCATGGTCACTTTGTGTCTGGAAGACAGTATTGTAAGCACTCCTTCCCCTACTTTGGCTCTTATATTCTTTTCACCACCCCTGAGCCTTGAAGGATGTGAGAGATGTCTCTCAGTGCAGAACAGTACTATCAACACTCAGTCCTTTGGTGAGTTTTAAGTCTTCCCAGTGGTCACTGCCATCTGAAAAGAGAAGTGTTTCTAAAGAAACGTGAAAGTAAAGCCGGGCATGGTGGCACATGCCTTTAATCCTAGCCCTCAGGAGGCAGAGGTAGGAGGATCGCCTTGAGTTTGAGGTCACTCTGAGACTACATAGTGAATTCCAGGTCAGCCTGAGGTAGTCGAGAGTGAGACCCTACCAAAAAAAAAAAAAAAAACCCAAAAGTGAAAGTAGTATTAAAATATGGATATAAATATGAATATTTAGAGGACAGTTTTTTGCACATAGTATATCCATTTAGCCAAATAACAGTAATAGTTTTTTTTCCCTAGGGCTTATGACCTCCCCAGTCAGAGGTTTTTGATTAAGTTTCAGTACCAGGCAAAAATTCCCTCTAGAATGGATCCCCAATCCAATCAGAGAGCAGTTGGTTTCCCCCGTAACAGACATGCCATTGCACCAGCTTGTACACTTAGGCTGACCAGCCAACCATGAAGCTTGCAGGATCCACTGTTGGTTAAGACCATTGGTGACTCTTCTTCCCCAGCAGGCTGCACAGGTCTTTCCGCATTGTGACAGCTAGTCAACAGGGAGGAGGCTCCAGCTCAGCCCCAGCTTGATTTCTCAGTGACCTGCAACCTAAGCAGGTGGAGCCTTCAGCAGTATGGCCTGAACATCTGGTTCTGGTGGGCAACCAAGAGCCTTGGCAATAGTCTGCAAATTTGGGGGACATCAAGGGTCTTCCTGACCAACACTTCCTGGCTCACCCCTGGCACTGAAATTATCTCGTAACAATCTATGCCTTCTGGGCACAGCATTATCTTAGGATACTTCTGCCCAAACACTCTTTTTGCTTCTTTTTGGTTTTTTGAGGTAGGGTCTCCCTCTAGGCCTGACCTGGAATTCACTATGTAGTCTCAGGGTGGCCTTGATCTCACAGCAATCCTCCTACCTTACTCTCTGCATGCTGGGATTAAAGGCATATGCCATCACACCTGGCTCCAAATCCTTTTTTTTTAAACATATATATTATTTAGCTAGTGAAGAAGTAGATTTCCATATGGCTTATTTATAACATCTTTAATTTTGATTAACCCTCCTCCTACCCCCTTCTCTTCTTCATTCCCTTCCCTGACCCCATTTAGACCATTCCACCCGCAGTATTCTGCTCTTCTACTTGCAAATCTACTATACCCTTTCCTTAAGCCTTCCCCTCTCATCTCTCCCTCATAGCCTCTTTCTAGCTTCCCGGCCTCTCCTACTGACTTTTACACTAGTTCATATACACATCTAAACATTTGAAATTAGGATCCACACATGACAAAGAACATTCAGTATTTGATTTTCAGAGCATGAGTTGCCTCACTTAGTCTTTTCTAGATCCATCCATTTCCCTGCAAATTTCAGAATTTCAATTATTTTAACAGATGAATAAAACTCCATTGTGTAAATGTACATCTTTATCTATTTATTAGTCAAAGGGTATCTAGGCTGTTTCCATTTCCTAGATATTGTGAGTAGAGCAGCAATAAACATAGATGAGCAAGTATCTCTATAGTAATGTGTAGAGTCCTTAGGGTATATGCCAAGGAGTGGTATAGCTGGGTCATATGGCAAATCTGTTTTTAGCTATCTCAGGAACTTGCACACTGATTTCCACAATGGCTAATCAGTTTACATTCCCACCAGCAATCCATCCATCCCTTTTAATATAATGTCTCACATTCAATGATCAGGTTAAATTAGCTGCCCTTCAAGCACCAAGGATCCACCTGGTTCCACCTTTCACAGGCACATATTGGCATGCCTGGCATTTACACATGTTCTATGCATCATATTCAGGTCCTTATTCTTACAAGGTAAGCACTTTTACCAACTGAACTATCTCATCAGCCCTAATAGTTGTTTTAAAATCCTTATCTGTTAATTTAATTGTTATTTCTAGATCTACTTCGATTGACAGATTTTTCATTTTATTATCTGTTTTATTTATCTGTATTATATTTTTTATTTTTGATGTATCTAATGGATTTTCACTAGATGCTCCATATTTTCATAGTTATATTGTTTCCTTAATTTGGTTTCATTCAGGCTAGCTCAGTCTCTTAGAGGTTTTCTCTCTGTTGTTTTGAGGGGTGTGTGTGTGTGTGTGTTGTATGTATGAGTGTTTACAAAATTGAGCACCTAATATTCACACTGCAAAAACCAGAGGAAGACGCCGGGTGTCCTCCCGTATCACTCTTTCAGCTATTTCTCTGAGACAGTGTCTCTTACTGAGTCTGGAGCTCCCGATTTTTCAGTTACGCTGGCTGAGCAGGGAGTCCCAGCAATCCCCTTGTCTCTGTCCCTCTCCGTGCTGGAGCTCTGGGCATGCGGGGTTGCTTTATACGTGGTGCTCAGGCTTGTGCAGCAAGCACTCCTACCTGCGGAGCCATCTCCCCAGCCCGTCTTTGAGATTTTCAATCCTGGCTCATCTGCCCTCAAATTTGTCTCCCAACTCTGGGCAGACTCTAGTAGTTACTAAGCTGATAGTCTCCTGTGGTTTATCGCTTTGATGGTTATTAGTTTTTGGAATCCATGGCCTTTCACTTCAAACACATGAAACTTATTCTTTTTGTTTTTTTGGCTGTAGGAAGCACCCTACGTCCTAGAACACTTTTTATTAAGACCTTATTTATTGCTTATGCAGTTTGACACTGATTGAGCTCTGGAAGTTTTCTGTACCTGGTCCCAGGTTACTCTAAATGGAGCTTCCCCAGCTGGGACACTACTAGATAGGAGCAAGACCCAGAGTGGGAAAGATGGTATATCCTAAGAGCCTCTTAGCAGCAGGCTTCAAATGGCCCTTGGGATGAGCACAGGGATCAAGGGTGTAGGCTTAAACCAGGGCCCAGGGGCAATATTCCCTGAGATGAGTCATGCCCCAGCCTTCTCTGGGGTTTCCAGAAAAAAGGCTGGGGGCGGGGAGCAGCACTGAAGAGACAGGGGATCCCTCCAGGCATTGCTAGAGTTGGGAGAGCCTGGCAGATGGTTCTATGATTTATGACGAGTGGGCCTTCCTGCATGACAGAGGGGGCTGCGCAGTCCTTATGTGGAAGTCATGTTGGGCTGTAGCCGCCAGCTCCAGGTTTGGGGACAGGGACCTGAGCACAGCAGGCAAGAAAAGTCACATGTTACATACACCCCACTTGAAGCAACTATATTCTTGCAGAATGAAGCAGGAAGCTTTCTCTATCAGGCATGGAGTTCTTAGACCAATTCTTTAGTATGAAAGAACACAGCAGTGGGGTTGAAGTTCCTTAACCAAGCCTGCTCTTCATGTCTCCTAGGAGTACTCCATCTAGCTACCTCCAAAGACTGACCTAGCTGTCCAAGTCTTTCTCACAAGGCACTTATTGCAGGGCTTTTGGGGGACGGGGGAAGAGAGGCCTTGGGAGGTGGCTCTGGTGGTGGTCAGGGTGACAGTGAAGATGGCCAGGGCCTAGGGGCTGCCATAGTACAGGCGTACAGCCAGGCCGATGAGCAGAGTGGCCAGGAAGAAGGCGGCTGTGAGCTGCAGTTGCAGCAGAGCCGCTGACAGCACAGCATTGACCACTAGTGAGCAGGACACAACAAAGAGACGTGTGATGCTGCTGCCATGCTTCATGACGGCTGACATGAGCAGTCCATTTAGTGCCTGGCTCAGCACCACAAGAGCCGCCCATCCAGAGAACCCTTCTAGGAGGCCTGGGCCTGGGCCACTGCTTGCATGCAGACCAAGGTTCAGGATCACACCAAAAGTGTAGAGGAAGAGGTTCTGAAGTGCCAGGGGCAGCTGCTGTCGCTTCATGAGCAGCTCAGTGTACACAGACGACAAGCCCGAAATGAGGCAGTAAACATGAGGAGCAGCAGTCCCAGTGGAGTGATATGCAGGGGCATGGGGCTGTTGGCAGCAGCTGAAGGGGGTCCAGGAAGGGTGTTCACAGGGTCCTGAAGTCCACCTGCCGCCTAGCAGGCCCCTGCAGCCATAAGCAGCAGCAGCGCCAACCCTTGGCGTGCAGAGAGACGGCGCTGGAGGCAGAGGCAGTACAACAGAGCCGTGCTTCCAATCTTGAGGCTGCTCAGCACCTGATAGGTGCTGGGGTCCATGTAACGCTGTAGATGGATCACCAGGTTGTTGTTGGCACCACAGAGCATGGCTGATAGTGCAAAAGGTACAGCCTGGCGCCAGGGTGGGGACCCCTGAGGCCATGTTTGCCAGTCCACAAGGAGAGAGATGGCGCACAACAGTAGCTTGGTCAGCTCAGTGAGCAAAACAGCGGAGGAGGGTAGGAAGGGCACTCGGCTATCCACATGGCATGGTGCTAATAATGGAGCATGGGCACCATACATGGCAGTGGATAGAATTAGCATCAGGGTCCAGTGGGCCTTCCTGGGTTGGGCCAGGCCTGGCATGCCCCCATTCTCTACATTCATGGCCTACACCAGACCCTGGGTGGACTGTGTAGCTGGCAAGGAACAGAGGGCCTGGGATGTTTTAGGAAACTTGGGGAGGAGCTATGGTACATCTCCAGAGAGAACACTGTGGATCAGTCAGCTGGACACTCCAGTGTTCCGGCTGGAAGAAATGGCTGTAATCCACAGTCTTGGGGCCAGTCTCATGGAGCTAGGGAGGGAAGGAACCTAGGGTGCAGGTTGGCAAGCCACTGCCTACCCTCTGAAGGAAGAAAAAGATGAAGGTGGAAAGACAGTTGGAGGTTTCAAAAGAATGCTAGTGGGGGAAGCCGATGGAGCATCTGTAACTGCAAGACCTCCACCTGTAGGCCTGAGATGCTCATCCTGCTCCCCCCATGGGACCTGGTACTAGTCAGGCCCCTTGTGCAGTGACCGAAAGTAGTCCTTCAACGTCTTCTCCACATTGGGCACAGAATATGCTTGAGCTGCATAGATACCAGTGCAAGTGCCTATTACAAAGCCCAATACTGCTGATGCCCTCAGTTTGGCCACCACATAGCCAGCCAGGAATCCCTTGAGGAATGGGGAGGACAAGAGCGAGCCATCCTGGCCCACACCGCTGTTGACTTCGCGTTCCACACGCTGCTGCAGGTGCTCCAGCTGATTCTTCAGAAATGTCAGGTCCTTAAGCTTGGGCAGAGAATCCTTGTCATCCGCCATCTTCCCCGCCGAACCGAAACTTATTCTTTATCCAAGTATTCAGGGGGTTCTGTTACCCTGATACTCTGCCCACAAGTTCCTGTGGCCTCAGCCTTCCTGAGCTCCAGTTCAGGAAAGTTGAGTTGGAGATGCATCTAACTAAGGACTAGAGGGAAGTATTTATGTGGTTGCACACATGTCCTTGTATCGTTACCTTATTTATAGCAGTTCAGTGCAATAGTCTCTTACCACCTTGTTATGGTTTGGATCTGAGATGTACCTGAAGGCTCATGTATTGGGGGCTAGTTGCCAATTGATGGGCCTTTGGGAAGTGAGAAGACCTTGAGGGCTCCAACCTCATCAGTAGATGAATCCTTTAGTGGATTCATGATATGATGCCATTATTAAAGGTGACCTACTTGGGTGAAGTGGGTCTGTGGAGGCATGTGCTGAAAAGATAAACCCCTTCCCCTGCCGCTTCCTGTCTGCCTCTGCTTCCTGGTCACCATGAGGTGAACATTTCTGCTGTAGCTCATGCTCCTGCTGCCATATGTTCTCTATCACCATAGGTCACAGTCATAGAAAGAGGCAACTCTGCACTGAAACCACAAGCTCAAACAATTCCTTCCTTCAGCTTTTATCTCAGGAAATTTTTCTGATGTGGTGATGCACACCTTTCATCCCAGCATCCTGGAGGCTGAGGTAAGGGGATCTTCATGAGTTTGAGGCCAGTCTAGGCTTCAGAGTGATTTCTAGCTCAGCCTAGGCTAGACTGAGACTACCTTAAAAAATTCAAAAAACAAAACTCTAACAACAACAACAAACCCCCATTATCGCAGGTATTTTGTCACAGCAATAACAACCTCACTAATACACACCTACTGCATAAACTTACTGAAGGGCATGGTGAGATATTCCTGCACCAGGACCCCGTTCCATGGACCCCACGCTGGATGCACAGGGAGAGAAGGAGTCTTCACTGCTCAAACCCCAAGCTGATTTGTGGAAGTCTCCTAATGCAGGCACATCAAATTGTAAGTGAAGTTTCTTTTCTCAATTCCCAGTAAGGAAATTCTGTCAGGAATATGCTCTAGATACAGTGTGTGCAGTTATAAAAATTCCATGACTTTTCTGTTTTAATACATTGTGCAAAGCTAACCATCAGGAATCTTCTGTGCATAGGCCACAAACCTGTGGAAGAACTACAGGTAGTGAGCTTGTCTGCTGAAGTTGCATATTTTATGAATTTTAAAAATTGATAACACACTTTCTTTTTGCTCAACCAAGTGGGAGGAATCCTGAATTATTGATGTGTGTGTGTGTGTGTGTGTGTGTGTGTGTGTGTGTACATGTACATGGTGAGTACATGCAGACATGTGTGCTTTGCACATGCATATGGAGACCAGAGGAAGATGTTGGGTACTGGAGAGATGACTCAGCAGTTAAGGTGCTTACCTGGAAAGCCTAATGACCTGGGTTTGGTTCCCCAGTACCTACATAAAGTCAGATGCACAAAATGATGCAAGTATCTGGAGTTCCTTTGCAGTGGCTAGATGCCCTAGTGTACCTGTTCTCTCTCTCTCTCTCTCTCCTTGCAAATAAATACATAAAAATTTTAAAAATTGAAATCTATCATCACTTCTTTTCTCATTCTATCTAAATTCTTTTACTAAAACTTTTTTTTTGGATGTAGTGCTTCGCTCTAGCCTAGTCTGACCTGGAATTCACTATGTAGTCTCGGGCTGCCCTCAAACTCACAATGATCCTCCTATCTCTGCCTCCTGAATGCTGAGACTAAAGGTTTGTACCACGAAGCCCAGCTTTTTAAACTTTTTTTTTTTTTTTTTTTTTTTTTTTTTTTTTTTTGGTTTTTCGAGGTAGGGTCTCACTCCCTAGCCCAGGCTGATCTGGAATTCACTATGGAGTCTCAGGACGGTCTCGAACTCACGGCGATCCTCCTACCTCTGCCTCCCGACTGCTGGGATTAAAGGTGTGCGCCACCACGCCTGGCTCAGCTTTTTAAACTTTTTGTTGACAACTTCTATGCCTGTAGACAATATACCAAGATCATAATCCCTTCCTACCACCCTCCTTCCCCTTTCCCTCCACTAAGTCTCTTCTTTCCAACTAGTCTCTCTTCTATTTTAATGTCATCTTTTTTTCCACTCCTATTATGCAGGTCCTGTGTAGTATCAGCTACTATGGCGTCAAAAATATTATGGCCATTTTATGTCTGGAAGACAGTATTGTAAGTGCTCCTTCCTTTCCTTTGGCTCTTACATTATTTCTGCCCACCTCTTCTGCAGCCTTGAAGGGTGTGTGAGAAATGTCTCACTTCATGCTAAACACACTGTTCTCACTTCTTCTCAGTCCTTTGGGGAGTTTTGGGTCTCCACCGTGTTTACCACCATCTGAAAAGAGAAGCTTCTCTAACAAAAAATAATATATGGATATAAATATATGTATTTAGAGGGCAGTTTGGTGGTCTTAATACATACAGTTAGCCAGACAGCAGTAGTAGTTTCCCCCCTAGGGCTTATGACCTTCCAAGCCCTAGGCTTTTAATTAGGTTTTCAGTACCAGGCAGGAATTCCCTCTTATGGAGCAGGTCTCAAATCTAATCAGAAAACAGTTGGTTTCCCCCATAATAAACATGCCACCATTGCACCAGTTGGTACGTTAGGCCAGATTGTGCAGCTGTAAACCTTGCAGGGTCCACTGTTGGTTAAGACCATTGATGACTCCCCCCCCACAACAGGATGTGTACCTCTTTGCAGCACCATGACAACTAGTCAACAAGGAGGAGGCTTGTAGCTCAGCTCCAGCTTGACTTCTCAGTGACCTGCAGCCCAAGTATGTGGGGGTTTCAGCACCTATTTTGGTGGGCAAACAAGAGCCTTGGCAATAGCCTGTAGTGTTTTGCAGGGGTATCTGGGGCCTCCCTGACCAATAAGTTGCTGGGATGCCATCCCTGGCATTGAAATCTTCTGGTAACCATATGTGGCTTCTGGGCCCAAAATTATCTGCCTCCACAGGATGCTTCTGCCTAAATTCCCCCACTTTTTAAAAACAAATATAGAAGCAAGTTCTCATATGGATTATTCATAACATCTTAAATTTTTATTTTATTTTATTTTATTTTATTTTTTATTTGAGAGTGACAGACAGAGAGAAAGAGGCAGATAGAGAGGATGGGTGCACCAGGGCCTCTAGCCACTGCAAACCAACTCCAGATGCATGCGCCCCCTTGTGCATCTGGCTTACGTGGGTCCTGGGGAATCGAGCCTCAAACCAGGGTCCTTAGGCTTCACAGGCAAGCGCTTAACCGCTAAGCCATCTCTCCAGCCCAACATCTTAAATTTTGATTAACTCTCCTCCCACTCCCTTCTCTCCTCCATCTCATCCCTTTACTACAATGAAATTATGTTTTTCTATCTAATTTTGAATTTGTAATTAAAAATTGTGTGTGTGTGTGTGTGTGTGTGTGTGTGCATGCATATGTACATCTGAGGTCAGAGGACAAGTCCCAGTTGTCTGTGCTCCATCTTCTTTGAGACAGGGTCTCTTACCACTGCAAACAAACTGCAGACTGCAAAGGAATGTACATCAGAGTAGCTGGCTGTGGGCTTCCGATTCTCCTAGCTCTGCCTCTTTCTGTCATTCTCAAGTTCTTAAAATAAATAAATAAAAATTGAAAAAAGAAGGGTCTCACAATGTGTAAGCCTTGAGTTCCATAAAGGCTGGACTTAACCTGAGGTAGGTATGAATATTGATTTTTTTCTCCTTTCCTAATCTTTCTACCAGGTCACAACAAAAGCAAGAGTCAGATTAAATTCTGCCCTCATTTTGTGTCATGCAGCAAACATGTATTATCCAACAGGTAGAAGAACCACTGTGAACCCTATTGTGCAGTCACCACGTAGACCCAGCTGTGCATGTTCATGTGCTCTGACACACATCATGGAAGTTTCTATGAAGCAGACACAATACTATTGTAAAGGCAGAATTCTGCTAAGCACAGCAAACAAGTCTTTTCACCCCCCCCCACCCCAGAACTTAGCAATCAAGGCTCGAGAAAGGGAAGCCCCTGATGGACTCTCGGCTCAGTTCCTACCAGGGTAGAAGCTTCTCTCCAGCCCGCTTTTAATCCCTTTGCCTTGAGCGTCATTCACATCACCAGCACGCAGCATTTCTAACATTCCTCACGCTAATTAGCAAGTATCTGCTGACGTTGAAGAGGACTACAGCTAAAGAACTGTACTTGCCTGTGAAGTGAGACTTCTGGTAAATGGTGCCTCAGCACCCTTGGGTGCACTGTCCCAATTAGAGCAAGTGACTGTCCCCTATGCACAGGATAAATCGGAGTGATCTGTACAAAAGAATCACACTGTCAGTGCTGGAGCATTTCCATGTAAATCATGGAGAATGACATGTAGCTGTCCCTTGTGGGTCCTGTGGAGCCCAGGCTTTCTGAGGAGGGAGGCAGGAGACCAGCCACCCTAGGTTTGCTTGGGCCTCCGTGCTGGGGTTCTGCCTGCTGGTTCCTTACTGATCAATGAAGAGGGTCCAGAAATTCTGTCTCTAGGGCTGTTGCTGTTACACTGACCTCTCTCCTGAGTTGTATCTACTCATTGTCACCGCCCAAGGCCAAAGACACATTTGAGGTAGTTTATGTGAGAGATGATGTTCTGGAGACTTGGTCTGGATGGATGGTCTGGGAAACTGCAAGGGCACCTGCTGCTCCTCTCCCTTGCCCACGCTCCAGTCCCACTGCAGCTCAGTGTCCTGCAGCCAGGCTCGCCGTGACCAAGCCGCCAGAGAAGAAGGACTTCTGAGCTACGAGTCTTCTCTCAGGCGGGGAAGAGATGCCAGGTGTGCTGGAGCAGTCAGGAGGCTGAGGCAGGAGGATCACCTGTGAGTTCAAAGCCAGCCTGGGCTACAGGAAGACCCTGCTTAAACCCCCCCCAAAAAACAAACAAACTACTTCCAAGTTTTGGAAGAGCTGAGAGGTAAACAGATGAGGGATGGTCAAAGCCGGAACATATTTAACATTGTTTATAGGGGACATTTATTTTCTGCCAATGCCATTTCCTTCCTTTTGTTTTTTTTTCTTCCATCCCTCCCTCTTCTCCTTCCTTCCTTCCTTCCTTCCTTCCTTCCTTCCTTCCTTCCCTCCTTCCCTCAAAAAGGTCTCATGTATCTCAGGGTGACCTTGAATTTGCTATGCAGTCAAGGATGACGTTGAACTTTTTGATCTTCTTGCTTCTAACTTCTGAGGATTACAAACCTGAGCCATCACACCAGGTTTATGAGGTATTAGGGATTGAAAACAAGGCTTCATGCATGTCAGACCAGCACCGTACCCCAGCCCACCAATACTCCTTCTTTTTGGCACCAAGCATCCTTTATTGAGGGACTGTCCCTGTCTCCCTAACCAGCCCCCTGTGAGGTTCTGTGAGTTCTGTTCTAGTTTTGTTGATTATTTATTGAGGCAAGGCTTCACTCGAATTCAGGCTGACCTAAAACTCACTCTGTAGTCCAGCCGGCCTTGAACTCACAGCTATCCACGTACCTCCTGTGTTCTAGTTTTTATCTGTTCTTAGACATGATCCAGTCATCCAAGACACCAACCACGTATGTCCAAGGTGATTTGGAATGACGAAGCAAGGCTTGTGCTGCGGAAGAGCGCAGCTGGGGCATGCGAGGCTGGAGCTGCTGCAGTCCTTGCTGCCAGCCTGGAGAGGAGAGCCAGCCAGAGCACAAACTACCCCTCAGCCAGCAGGGGAGAGGGGCGAGGGCAGAGTGCTGAGGTGTCTGGGTTCAGGGCTTAGTGTCACTGATGGCTTGCCCTAGCCTTTCTTCTTTTGGTTGCATCAACCCGTAAATTCTATTGCCAGACGGTTCAGTTTTCATTTTTTTTTTTTTTTTTGAGGCAGGGTCTCACTGTAGCCAAAGCTTACTTGGAATTCACTATATAGTCTCAGGCTGGCCTCAAACTCATGGTGATCCTCCTACCTCTGCCTCCCAAATGCTAGGATTAAAGGTTTGAGTCAACATGCTAGCCTTTTTAAATATTTTCAAAATATTTATTTATTTATTTGCAAGGGGAGAGAGAGAGAGAGAATGGGAGTTTCATGGCCCCTTGCCACTACAAATGAACTTCAGATGCATGCACCACTTGTGCACCTGGATTTACATGAGTACCGGGAAATTGAACCCATGTCATCAGGCTTTGCAAGCAAGTGGCTTTAACCACTGGGGCATCTCCCCAGCCACAGCTGTCATTTTTTTTAAGCCAAAAAAAAATGTCCTAAAAATGTACCAGCCAAAGCAGCAAAGTGATAGCACTGATGGAATAAATGGGAAACAGACAAGGAGGAAATGTGTGGTAATTCACCGGAACAAATGACTGGAAGAATTACACACAGACTGCAGGTACTGAAAGAAATGACCTTGAGATGTTAGACCAGGAAGGACATGTGGCTGTGCTGGTGTCACTGGGGGGCAGTAGACAAGATGGCAGAATTGGAATGTGCTCCTTTTTCAAAGCATGGAGGAAAGGAATGAGGGCCTGTGTGAGAAGATGAGAATCTGCACATCCACGCGGGGCAGTGAGGGTGACGAGAGAGGAGAGAAGGGAAATGCTACTGTCTGGAAGGTAGGATGTGTGTCCACCTGCAAGACACAGTTGAAATGTTCCTGTGAAGTGTCATGGTCCACATGCTAGGCAGGTCACAGGTCCATGTCTGGATGACCGCAGGTGAGGTCGGAAAGCCAGGAGGCAGGCGGCAGCACCTGGCTCACTCCGTCAGCAGGTAGTCAGGCCCAGGCACGTCTGGGAACAGGAATGGTGTAGAAACAAAATAGATTACTCAAGAGAGGACAAATAGGGACCCAAGGTCAAGCACCAGGTGACACGAGTCAAATCTAGAGAAAGCAAGTAGACACAGGTAGAGAGGCACCTAGGAGCAGGTGGCAGCAGAAGGAAGTGGGTCAGTGGGGACGTGTAGATGCACTGTCTGGTGACACACCTCTCCAGACGGCCTCGGGTGGGTGAGTCCTTGCTTTCCCTCTCGGGTTTCTGTAAGCAGGCAGCTGCGCCCTCGGCGCTAGAGCCCCGGGCCTCCCTTCTCATGACACACCTGCCTGGGCTGCTGTGCGTGGCAGCAAGATGGAGTGGCAGTGGCTGGGAATGTCATTCTCCTGGACACAGGATGTCTGGTGAGCTTTCCTCCTGCTGACATCTTCATCTTTCATAATGGGAAGAAGGAAACGAGCAGGACCGCTGCCCTGACCCAGAGCCCGGCAGCCTGTTCCGTACAAGTGGAAGTGACAAGGTCTAAAGAAGCTGCCCTTCGCACAGCTGATCGCATGCAAGACTCTGCCAGCGGAAGCCCTTGCATCACGTGGAAAGCCGGCTTCAGGACGTTAGCGGGGTGGACTCTGTGAGCCAGGGCTCTCCACGGGGAGACCACAGGAAGAAGAGGGGGTGGCTGACCACTCACCGCCCTTCATTGGTAGCTGAGACTGAGAAAGCCGGGTGCCTCCTACTGCACTTCACTGCCACGGTTTCTACTCAGAAAGTCTTCTGCCTGGGAAAGGCAGATGGAATGCTGCTTGAAGAGAGCTGAAGCCCCGTGGACTTGCTACAGCGGACTTCATATGCAGTGAAATGCCCAAGTGCTCCAGTAGGGTTACCTTCCTCAAAGCAGTCCTCCCAGCTTCCCCGGCTCCGAGGCTTGACACCCTCGCCCAGTTTCCCTTGCCATTAGCCGTTCTGCTGAGCTGTGGACCTGCTCTATGGTCCCCACTGCAGACAAGCCTCCAGAAGATACGCTTTCTGCCCTAGCTCAGGAAATAGTGAGGCTGCCCATGCCTCCCTCTCCAGCACAGAGACACAGGCAGCGAGGTTATCCCCTTCTGTCGTCATGGCCTGGCAGAGAACAGGCACTCCTGTTGTTGAAGCCAAATTAGAATTGAGAAAGTTTTTCTGAAATTATATTTATGTGTGTATAAGGTGTGCATGTGAGTGTTTGTATGTGTGCGCACAGAGGCCAGAGGCTGGTGTTGAGTGTCTTCCTCGTTTGCTTCCCACTTTATTTACTAAGGCAGGCTCTCTCGCTTGAACTCATCAATTCAGCTAGTCTAGCCAGGTTGCCCTGGGAATCCTATCTCCTTCCAAGTGCTAGGATTAAAGGTGGGCTGCCTCACCCACCCAGCATTTACTTGTGCACAGGGGATCTGAACTCGCATGATCACATTTTTGCAGCATACACTTTTATCCAATAAGCCATCTCCCTGGGCCCTAGAAAAGGTTTTAATGTAGATTTAATAAGCATAGGCAACAAGAGTGGACATGGGCTTCTAAAGATAGCCCAGACTTCTGACTTCTTTTGTTGTTGTTGTTGTTGTTTTTTGAGGGAGGGTCTTGCTCTAGCCCAGGCTGACCTGGAACTCATACCAATCCTACTTCAGCCTCCCAAGTGCTGGAATGAAAGGCATGCACCACCAGGCCTTGTCAGCAGTGTCCTGCCAGTGTGTGCCACCACAACTGGCCAACCTCTGACTTCTAAAAGTCCTTTACTAAACATTCAAAAGTAAACCAAGGGCTGGGAAGATGGCTCAGCAGTTAAAGGCTCTGGCTTACAAAGCATGTCGGCCTGGGGTTTAATTCCCAAGCCACCCACACAAACTGGATGCAGAAAGTGGCACGTGACTGGCACTCTTTTCCAGTGGCAAGAGGCCCAGTGTGTCCACATGCACATGCACGTGTGCAAGTAGATCATTAAAAGTGTTTATTAAAGCCAAAGAAGGCTGAGGACATAGCTCAGTGCTTGCCTAGCATGCAGGAAGCCCTGAGGTTTGATCCCCAGCTCCACATTAAACCACATGTGGTAATTCACCCAGCACTTGGAAGATGGAGGCTGGAGGATCAAAACTTCAAGGTTGGGGGCTGGAGAGTGGGGGCTTAGAGGTTAAGGCACTTGCCTGCAAAGCCTAAAGATCTAGGTTTCATTCCCCAGGACCCATGTAAGCCAGATGCACAAGGTGACACATGTGCCTGGAGTTTGTTTGCAGTGGCTGGAGGTCTTGGTGCACCCATTCTCTCTCTCTCTCTCTCTACCTACCTCCTTTCTCTCCCTCTCAAATTAATTAATTAATTAATTAATTAATTATTTTTTAAAAATTCAAGGTTGGGGGCTGGGGAAATTGCTTGGTGGTTAAGGCATTTGTGTGCAAAGTCTAAGCACCCCAGTTCGATTCCCCAGAACCCACATAAGCCAGATGCAAAAGGGGCATCTGGAGTTCATTTGCAGTGGCTGGAGACCCTGACACACCCATTCTCTCTTTCTCTCTGCCTCTTCCTCTCTCTCTCTTTCTCTCAAATAAATAAATAAATAAAGGCATGAGCCACCATTCCTGCCTTTAAAAGAAAAAAAATTCAAGGTTGGGCTTGAGAGGTGGCCTAGAGGTTAAGGTGCTTGCCTGTGAAGCTTAAGGACCCAGGTTTGACTCACGTAAGCAAGATGCACAAGGTGGCTCATGTGTCTGGAGTTCATTTGCAGTGACTAGTGGCCCATTCTCTTCTCTCTCTCAAATAAATAAATAAAATAAACATTTTGAAAATTCAAAAAATTCAAGGTTATCCTCAACAGTTCAAAGCCAGCTTGGGCTACAGGAGACCCTGTCACAAACAAACAAAAACAAAGCAAGCCTAATCTGAAGGGAGAGTCAGGCAGGCATGGTAAGCTATTTCTGTAGTGTTCACATCTGAGGAGGACAGAGAGTTCAAGAGCAGCCTGGGTTACCTAGTGACACTCTATCAAAAAAGAGAAGAGTGCTGGAGAGATTGCTTAGTGGTTAAAGATGCTTGCTTGACTAGGCTGAAGGCCCAGGTTCAAGTCCCCAGTGCTCAGGTAAAGCCAGATGCACAGGGTGGTACATGCATCTGGAGTTTGTTTACAGTGGCTAGAGACCCTGGCATGCCCATTCTCTCTCACTTAGCTCTCTTTCTTAAACTCTGTAAATAAATAAATAACTAAAATAAACAAAGAAATATTAAAAAAGAAAAAGCTGGGTGTGGTGACTTGTGCCTTTAATCCTAGCACTAGGGAAGCTGAGGTAGGAGCACTTACAATTTCGTGAGTTCTGGATAAGCCTGGACTAAAGTGAGACCCTGCCTCAAAACAAGAAAGAAATGAAAGGAGAGAAAAGGAAAGGGAAGGGAAGGACGAAAAAAATGGAAGAAGGCAGAGAAAACTAACAGCAATGAAAAGGTCACAAACTTCTGGACATTCTGAAAGCAGATCGCTGGCTTTGCATGGAAGACACCTGGCCCGTACGTGCGGCACTGGGCTGTCAAGCTGGATGAAGACATCCTTCCTCTCCTGCCCCAGACAAGAAGAGGCATAGGAGATCCCTTGTGGTGAGCATGCTGCCATGGCCGGAGAAGTTGGTTAGTGGAGGTTCTTCGTACAGAGGAAAGGCCATGCCCATCTCTCAGCAGGGGCAGTGCCCATCAGGCTGGGTGGGACCCTGTCCTTGGACACAGCTCAGCATTACCTCATGACACCTGCCTTTGTTCCATGCACAAGCTGCACTGTCTCATTCCAGGGCTCCCATCCTGCTACAGGCTTGCACAAGCCAGTACCACTCCACTGTAGTGCCCTCTAGTTAGAGCTTTCTAGAACCTCAGCCTTACTCCCTTCAAGGCCCAGAAAGAGCAAGATAATATGCACACATTTCCTTCTCCAGCAACTGTTCTTCTCTGGTGATTGTCAGTGCACCACCCCTAAAAATTCCAGTTCTCACCATGACCTGTGGTCTGTGATCTTGTCCTGGGGCACCCAGTACAACAGTCCCAAGGACTTTGAAGTCATCAGTCTGCAATCATGCCACACACAGGACAGAAACTTCCCAAGTTCGTTTGCTGCCCCTGCCTCGGTCCTCATCCCCAGCCTCTCTCTAGGGAGGGAGAGGTGGCTATTCTGCCCAAACATCCTTCCCTGGTCCTCTGGCTCTCAGCTCTCACAAACAATTGCTCTGGTAAAAACATTCTCAACTTGGAAAAATCACTATATTCCTACAGAATTAAGAAATTTCTCTTCCCTTCTCAGAATGCAAGGGAATCATATAACACAGCCCAAGCTTACCTATTTACAAAAACATACACTGCCAAAGCAAAACATTCATCATCCCAACTCCAGCCATCATCCAGATTAAAGATGGCTCTGTGAATGTTCCAGGGAGCATACCACTTGTTTCACACACAACAACACAATCTGTGACGTGGGACCCCACAGCACTATCTGGATGTGTTCAAGACACTGGCTTCTTGCCGGGCGTGGTGGCGCACGCCTCTAATCCCAGCACTTGGGAGGCAGAGGTAGGAGGATTGCTGTGAGTTCAAGGCCACCCTGAGACTACATAGTGAATTCCAGAACAGCCTGAGCGAGAGTGAGACCCTACCTTGTAAAAACAAAAGAACAAAAACAAAAAGACACTGGCTTCTTTATAAACAAAGATGGATGTGAATTCTTTTATCTTTTTTCCACTGAGCCAAGCTGAACTCATGATCCTCCTGACTCAGGCTCCAGAGTGCTGGGATTATAAGTGTACACCACCACTCCTGGCTTGATGCAGATTTTCTTTGGGAGGGGGCATGCGTGCATGTGGGTGCATGTGTGTGTGTGTATGTGTGTGGTGCATGTTTGTGTGTGTGTTTCTATATGTGTGGGCAAGTTCATGTACACTTTTTTTTTTTGAGGCAGGGTCTCACCGAAGCCCAGGATGACCTGGAACTCACTCTGTAGTCCAAAGCCTCGAACTATCAGTGATTCTTCTACCTTTGTCTTCCAAATGCTGGGATTAAAAACGTGTGCCACCATACTGGTTAAACTTTTCTTTTCTTGTATGAGCATGGGTAATGTAGTGTGTATGTGCGTATGTGCTCTTGCAGCCGCTGGCGTTTGGGAACTTTGTTGCCAGCTGGGGAGTTGGGGGGTGGTGGTAATCACACCAGTCGAGCTGATCCAATGACACCTGTCCTGTAGCCATGTCACACATGGCTCGAGGTGAAGTGCAGCTCCTTCAAAGCAGAGACTGTCTCTCCCTGCCCACCTCACTCCGCTACATGGCTTCCTCAAGTTTCTGGTTTTCTGACTCAAACCTCTGTGCCACTTCCACAGAATGAGAGCCAGCAACCCTCAGGAGATGGCCGACTCCTTGAGGCTTCACAAGGCTGCGCAGACTTCCGCTTCCCCCCGCGCTCCGCCGGCTCCTGTGCTGCGCTGCGGCCTCCGAGCTTCTCCAAGCCCTCAAGTGCGGACTGTCGCGCTATCCTCTCAGCGCAAGGTGTTCCTAAGCGCTGGGAGTAAGGGCTGTCTGGATCCCTCCCAGCTTTCACGACATGGCTGGAAGCCAGACCCAGTGCACTTCTGCTCAGCTCCGAGGGTTTTCTGTGCATCTGGAGGAAACCCCCTTCCCGCCCTCATCCCTGGGACCCTGCGCACTCACCCCTCACATCTGCACTCTCTTCTTGAGCCCGCCTAACTGGGGAATGGCATTTTCAATACCTGAAATGCAGCTGCAGTTTCTGTACACTCAAAATGTCACCTCTCTGGACACCCCTCAGTAGCAAAGACTTTCAACATTTAAATTACAATGTGACAGAGCTGGTGCCTGGGGCTCCCAAACTGCCTCTCTTTCAGCTGGACCCCAAGTCCTGGACATATTAGTCGTAGGCCAGCAGATGGCCTCAGCTCACTAGAACTGTGCCATTTCCGTCTGGGATCCTTTGGGATGGTAAAAGATGGGCTCCATCAAAATTCCGAGAGTCACTGCTTTGAAAAGACTGTCTTCTGAAGCTTAAAGTTCATAAAATTAGTCACCAAAGACACCCATGTCTCACCTGGGCAGGGAGGAGAAAGTGCAAAGAGCCCTAAGGGCTGCCATTGCTCGCCCCTCAGGGTTTGTGCTGGATCCCAGCAGTTGGGGTTGGGATCAAGGACCACCCCTGGGGCATCTTGATATACTTGCCTCACTCAGCCTTTAATCTCACCTCCATGTCGAGCAATTTACAAGCTGCTGCCAGGAAGAGCCTTACAAAGTGTGCACATGAGGATGCGTTGGCTTGCTTGGACCTTTCTTGCTTGGTTCCCATTGCTTTCAGAGTACACTTCAGGCTTTTCATCATAACAAGCAAGTCTGTTCATGACCTGGGCCCCACAGCCTTTCCATCCTCCCCAGCCACTCTCTCCTGCCTCTGAGTTCACACCCTATCTAACTGCTCGGGGTTCCTCCCATCCACCAGGCCGCCCTTCCTTATGCCAAGAACCCCTCTTCTGGGCTCTTTTCCCACCCATATCTTCCAGATGGTGCCTCCTTTGGGAAGCTTCTGCTGAGCCCTCGGGTGACGTTTGATGCCCATCCCTGAGCTTCAGAAGCCATGGGCTTCCTGTGACACAGCAATTCCCTCAGTGCTGTCCTCAGTCTCCTGTCTCATGTGCCCTGGCAGGGAGTGCGCAGAGAGCAGGCGTGTTTCATACCTGGGGTATGGGCTGTCCCTGGCATCAAATAATGGCTAATACTAGCAGTTGTACAAAGACTCATGCTGCTTGTGCACCTCTGTTGTTAATCTCTCCTCACTGTCATCTGCTCCTATATAACCAGGAAGACAGCCCTTGGGTTTGCTGGTCTGCTCATTCACACATTCACCTGCCCAACATTTACTGGGCCTCTGCACTGAGACAATCAGCACACTATGTGAAATAAGCCTGGGAAGATCAAGCCTGCATGGAACCCTATTCTAGTAGAATGAGAGAGACAGTGCTGTGCTTTGAACGAAATGTCCCCCATAGGCTCATGTGTTTTGAATACTTGGTCCCCAGCCTGTAGCAGCTTTAGAAGGCTATGGACCTTTGGGAGGTGGAGCCTTGCCGGAGGAGGACCATCAGGCAGGGTGGCCCGTGAGGTTGGTTAGTCCCACCCCACTGGGTGCTCAGAGCTCAGCACATTATTGCTCCTCCACGATGGTGTGAGATGTGGTGCCCAGCTGTCTGCTCTGCCATGCTTTCCCTGCCGTGATGAAACTTCCTTTTGCAACTAGAAACCGAAGTGAATCCTTTTCTTCCATAAGCTGCTTCTGGTCCAGTGTTTTGTCCCAGAAATGGGATGGTAACTACTATAGCTAGTAAACACCTCAGGCTCAGACAGTCATCTAGAGAATAAAGACTATGAGTATGCTAGATTTTCTGTCGCAGAGATGTTCCTACCTCAAATTCCCTAGCACTGGGATTAAAGGTGTGTGCCACAACACCTGGCTATTTATTTATTTATTTTGAAAGTTTTGGCAATGGCACTTAGACAAGCACTCTATCCGCGGCCTGTATCTTCAGCTCCAACCTCCAAGATGGCCCTGGAACAGAGATATGAACTGAAATATCAAATTAAGGATAGAATTTAGCTCCTCTAGGTAGTAAGGGGGAGGGCCAATGCTGAATTACAAGTGGGTCAAATAACCCATTGCAAGCAATAGTCACATAACTCAGCAAAGGAAAGCGACTCAGGCCAATACCCTTCAGAACAAGGATAGCCATTTGGGAGAGGGACTAGACCACTCTCCAGACTCGGCCAGTGGCCTGACCAGCTCCTCAACTGGACCAAGTGGGCATGCACAGGGATGTGAGCCACTCACTGGTCATCTCATGATGCGCTTGAGGAATAAACAATGTCAGTTGTGGATGAGCACAGGCTCTATCCAGTTCCCGCCACGTGTCCCGTGGAAGGCTGGTAAACTAGGCAGCTCACCCACTGCCTGTTTCTCAGCTTGCGCCTCCCACCTGGGAGTCCTTACAGCTCCTTAGTAAGTGTACTTTCACTTGCTCACTCCTTTTATGAATTCCAGAATTCCTCTTTGGCACATGATAACAGACTCAAGGGCAGTATGCTTGCTTAGGGTGTGGCTGGCACCTTAGCCACCGTAGTGAAGCCCACTGAGAGCTGGGAAAGGCTCTTCATAGCTCTCAAACCCTACATCAAAAACATTTTTTAAGCCAGGCATGGTGGTGCACGCCTTTAATCCCAGCACTGGGGAGGCAGAGGTAGGTGGATCTCAGAGAGTTCAAGGCCATCCTGAGACTGCATAGTGAATTCCAGGTCAGCCTGAGCTAGGGTGAGACCTTACCTTGAAAAACAAAAACAAAAAGCAAAAAAAAATTTTTAACATTTTAAAAATACATTTTCAGCGGGCGTGGTGGCGCACGCCTTTAATCTCAGCACTTGGGAGGCAGAGGTAGGAGGATCGCCATGAGTTCGAGGCCAGCCTGAGACTCCATAGTGAATTCCAGGTCAGCCTGGGATAGAGCAAGACCCTACTTCGAAAAACAAAAACAGAAAAAAAAAAAAACATTTTCAATCATTTTTATTTATTTATTTATTAGAGATAGGGATGGAGGGAGAGAGAGACAGAGAAAGAATGGGCACACCAGGGCCTCTAGCCACTGCAAAGGAACTCCAGATGCATGTGCCATGATATGCATCTGGCTAACGTGGGGCCTGGAGAATCGAACCTGGGTCCTTAGGCTTCACAGGCAAGCACCTTAATGGCTGAGCCATCTCTCCAGCCCTTTTTAAACGTTTTTATTGACAAAGTCCATAAATATAGACAATATACCATGACCATAATCCTCTCTCAACACTCCCCTACTCCCCCTCCCAAATTTCCCCTCCACTGAATGCTTTCTTTCCAGTTAGTCTCTCTTCCTTTTTTTAATTTTTAAATTAAGTAGAAACTTTGTATGGACACATCATGTGTTGGAACCATTATTTCCCTCCTCCCTGCCCCACTTCACTGAGGCCCTCCTTAGAGGAACTGCTAGTATTCACCATGGAGGTGTGGATTATGAGTTGTGAGAGCAGCAGTCAGTCATTGGGGGGGGGGGCAATGCTTCTGGATATCCCCTCCCACCCCGTGGGTCTTACAATCTTTCTGTCCCTCTTCCACAAATTCCCTGAGCCATTGTGGGTGTGCTTTAAGTCTGCTTTAGTGTTGAGCTCTCAGCAGCTCTGGATTTCTGCTTTGGTGTGTTTTGAGTCTCCCCAGTGTCTGTCTCCATCACCCTCATTTATGCAGGTCTTGTGTAGGTAGTATCAGCCACTGTGAGGTCATGAATCTCAAGGCCACTTCATGTCTGGACGACAGCATTGTAAGCAGTTATACCCTTCCTTTGGCTCTTACCTGCTCTGCAATGGGCCCTGAGCCTTGGATGTGTGATAGCACTTAGTACTAAACACTCCACTGTCACTTCTCAGCACTTTGGATATTTTTGACTGCCCCAGTGGTCACCACCATATTTTCAGAGAAGCTCTTTTAACCAAAAGTGAGAGTAGTGTTAATCTATGGCATAAACATAAGTGCTTAGAGGGCAGTTTGGTGGTTATAATATAGCCAATCAGCCAGAGAACAATAGCAGTTTTCCCTCTAGGGTTTATGACCTCCTTAGCCATAGGCTTATTTTATTGTTGTTTTATGAGGTAGGGTCTTACTCTAGCCCAGGGTGACCTGGAATTCACCATTTTGTCTTGGGTGGCTTCAAACTCACAGCAATTCACCTACCTTAGCCTCCCAAATGCTGGGATTTTTAAAGGCATGCCACGGACTTTTGATTAGGTTTTCCATACTACGCATGGATTCCCTCCCAAGGAGTAGGCCTCAAACTCAATCAGATAGCAATTGGTTTCCCCTCAAAAAGACATGCCACCATTGCACCAGTTGGTACATTTGGTCTGGCTAGTGAGCTGTAAAATTTGCAGTGTCCACTGCTGGCAAAACAAATATTTTGAGGAGAGCAGTCCAGGCAGAGGGAGCACCCTCTGTGAGTTAGAGTAAAGCCTGCTGTGACAAGTCCTAAAGCCACATAAGAAAAACTCATGAAGTTGGCCAGGTAGGAGGAAAGGATGGTACACATTCTCAGAGAGAAAGGCAGACATCCAGGGACCTGAGCTGCCCTCTTCTCACCTGCCAGGCCAGGGTCAGCACACTCTCTATGAAGGGCCAACTGGTTAGTATTTTAGACTTTTCTGATCATATCACATCTGCTACAACTACTAGATTCCACCATTTAAAGTGCAAAAAGAGGCATAATGGAAATAGAAATGATTGAGCATGCTTGTGTTCCAATAAAACTTTATTTAGAAAACCAAACAGTCTATTGCAAACAAAGATTGCTGTCCCTCAATAAACAAATCCAAATTTGTGTTGGTCTTTTCTTGTCATACGCTATAGTGAAGGTGTTGGTGGCAGTGGAATGGTAAAAGGTGGCCAAGAATTCTGAACATTGTCACTGCTTAGAACTTTGTGCAATAGCCACTTCGAATGATCCAAGTTTCTTGTAGTAATGCTAAGGCATAAGAATGAATCACAGCTTCCCAGTGTCTGTGAGCAAGTTCTCTCTTGACAAAGGAAATGACTCTTGGCAAGACCTTTTTTATTATAGTACAGGCTCATCAGCTATTCTTCTATAACCAAATACCTTTATTATGTGTAATTAAGGCAGCAACTGAGAAAAGATGCAAATGTGTTTTGAAACATCTGACTTGGTCGCAGCTGGGAGCTTTGTGACCTTTTAAAAGAGTAGGTTTACAATCAAACACATTTGTCTGTGCTGAAACTGGAAAAGGAGAAAATCAAAGCTAAAGAAAGGAATGAAAGGATAAGGAGGTTGTAGGGTCCTGTCCAGGAATTTGCCCTGAGCTGAACTGACTGTCAGTGGAGCATCCTGGCCTCCACGCCCTCACCCCTCCTTGTCATCCTCTGTTCCCAAGTTAAAAGTACAGCAGCCACAGGAGGAGCACAAACCTCCACTTTCAGCTTCCATCAGCACTTTCTTTTCTACTTTTATTTTTTATTTTTATTTTTTTGGTTTTCTGAGGTAGGGTCTTCCTCTAGCCCAGGCTGACTAGAATTCACTATATAGTATCAGAGTGGCCTCGAACTCACAGAGATTCTCCTATCTCTGCCTCCTGAGTGATGGGGTTAAAGCATGTGCCATTAAGCCTGGCAGCTATCATTTTTTTAAATCCCTTTGCAAGGTAGAGCTTATAGCTAACAAAGCAAAGTGACAGAAAAATAAGAATAGGCTGGAAGGGAGGAGGCGATCTCCTTACCTCCTGTATGATAAGGAACAGAAGCCCAAAGCAACCCATTCCTCTTCCACAGTTTTGCCTACTAGAACTTCCAATAGTGTTGAAAATACTGAAGTGTGGGCTTGAAGCGTGGTTACTGTGACTGGGGAACTCAATTTTTCACTTGCCCCACTTTAATTGGTTTAAGGGGCAATGTGATCAGCACTGCTGGCAAGGACAGCGAAGCTGCCGAACACTGGCTGTGAGCCTGGGCTCGGGAGCTGGACAGACATGAATTCCACCCCGGAATCCCTGGGCCCATGGTGCCTGCTTCGTGAAGTAGCTACGAGTCGTAGGGGATGCTCGGACACAAAGGACCTCACATGGGGATCCTGGGTGGGAGGCTGTTCCAGTTTGTTCCTTGTGGGGAGTTGCTCCTCATAGGCCCATCGTCTGACTTTGACGAAAGATGCTTCCTGGCTCTAGGTGGCATAAAGTTGACTTGAGGGAGGCACAGAGTACAAGAAGAAAGACAGAGACTACTGCACACTCTCTGAGACTTCCTCAGGGAGCTAAAGCCTGCTATTTGCCCACTGAATATTGGATAGCAATGTTTTACAAGACCATAGTTTTCAGGTTGACATAGATGTATGCAGACAAGGTTAAATCTAATCATACTGTTACTGGTATTGAGAGAGATGAAGCCTCTTTGGGCCCTGGATGGGTCAGCTTAGGGGTTAGAACACTGGACAATCCCATTCCACAAGCCAGTGGCTCTCAAGTTCTTGTCTTATGACTAGAAAAGAATTAGCAAGCATAGACACATGGAAGGGTAGGTTATGAAAGATTTATTTATTTATTTTAATTATTTTAGGGCCAGAGAGATGGCTGAGTTGTTAAGGTACTTGCCTGTGAAGCCTAAAGACTCATGCTCAACTCTCCAGACCCCACATAAGACAGACTCACAAGGTGATGCAAGTGCTCACAGTTGCACATGCACACAAGCTAGCGCATGTGTCTAGAGTTCAATTTCAGTGGCTGGAGGCCCTGGTGCACCAATTGCTCTCTCTCAGAAAAAAACAAAAAATATTTTATTTATTTATTTATTTTTAGAGAGAGAGAGAGTGAGAATGGGCCACTAGGGCCTCTAGCCACTGCAAACAAACTCCAGATGCACTTCTCACCTTGTGCATGTGGGTACTGAGGAATTGGAGTCAAACCTGGATCCTTAGGCTTCAAAGGCAAGTACCTTTACTGTTAAACCATCTATCCAGCCACTTGTACTTTTTATTTTATTTGTTTTTTTTTTGAGGTGGGGGGTAGAATTAGGGTGATTTAGAACCCTGAAGGTGAAAAGAGCAGGAAAGTTTGCACTTGCTAAAAGTCGAAGATGATCTGACTTATCTCTTGCCTAGTTTGCCAGACCTGTTTTTCCACAAATAGTCAGGACCCCTCCTGGGAGGGAGGTCTTTTGTAAGATTTAAACATTATTGTTGGTCAAGTTCAGGCCCTTGAACTTGGTGTCAGGGTTAGCCTCTTCCTGAGACAGCCTCTAGTCCTAACCAACCAGCTTTCCCTCTGGTTCACCTGAGCTGGAAGACATCCCACCACCCTAAGGTCATAAATTCCTTTGGAAGGTGAGGGCAGTCTCTTACTCTCTGATCACTTGGGAGCTTCAAGCTGTGGGTGAGATTTTCCCTTGGCTGTGTCCCCTAGCCCTTACTCTCCACATGGGTTCTTTATCCCCTATAGCTCCCACATAGCAGGAGCTCCTTGAACTTTGTTTTCTCTTTGTTTCCATGCTTTTTTTCTAGGCTGTCCCCATGGAATCTCTAGCCACATGGGTGACTTTCCTTGGCTCTGTAGTCCCTCAATAAATATAATAATTTAATAATTATCCTTCTCAGTCTTCTTTTTTATTCAAGTCTTTGATTAAAATTAGAAATGAGCTGGGAGTGGTGGTGCATGCCTTTAATCCCAGGAGGATCACTGTGAGTTCGAGGCCACCCTGAGACTACAATGTTAATTCTAGGTCAGCCTGAGCAAGAGTGAGACCCTACCTTGAAAAACCAAAATAAATAAATTAAAAAATATATATATATATATAATAAAAAAGAAAGAAAGAAAGAAAGAAAGAAAGAAAGAAAGAAAGAAAGAAAGAAATGAACCTAGAGTTTGGGGTACAAGGATTGTCCTGGACCCTTAGCACTCTGTTACAGTTGGCGACCACAAAGGGATAATTGTGAAAAGTAAATCATGATTATTATATTCTGGGAGAAAATGGGAAGCATGAGCACTTCTTGGGGTATTTCTACTGCTTCTCTCCACTTGTGGGAAAACTAGCTTGATTTCTCTTCTTGCTGGAGGATAAGATCACTATCTCTGGTGAAGCTGAGGGGAATGAATGGCATTGGCATTGGAATTGAAGACAGGGTAGACAGGTCCTGGTAACCTACCTGCCTCACCTTCTCTGCATGACATGTTCCACCCTGCTGGGATTGGAGCCCTACTGAAATGCACTGTTGCCTGAGGCCAAACTGGGATGGTGCCAAATGGAACTCTTTTGTAAAGGTGACAACTTTCATAGGGAGCTGCACTTGATTGAGCCTTTCTGACCCCAAGGCTGAACTCCTTCAGAGCTCAGGAGCTGGTTCTGCTAAACTGAGGGGGAGGGGCCTCATGGGCCCATGGAGGCTCCAGGAACCAAAGACCACTGGCATAAATGTCTTCTAGTTTTTTTCTTTTTCCATTACAAGCCCCTGTACCACAGGACACGTGTCTGTGTGTGTGGGGGTGTGTGGAAGCATGGAGCTCTGACTCCTCCTCTGGGCTCAGCCCATCCTGCAGCACAGGCCTCTACCCAACTCAACTGGTAACTTGAGACCACACCTCCAGAGTGGAGCCGAAGGAGCTGGTAGCCAGAGACTGTGGGTCTCTGGCTGCCTAAATGAAGGGGAAACTGAAAATGCTCCAGCCAAGCCCTGAGCCTAGGTGCTTGGCTGGAAAGGGTTTCCCAGCAGGCCTGGGTCCCAACCATATGCCTCCTCCATAACTATGGAGCTGAGGCCTGTGGCTCTATCAACTGGGGAGGGGAGGTAACCACACTGTGCCTCAGGAAACACAGAGACACAACGGGAAAGACATGCCTGGTGGTGCTTACTAACTCCTGTGATTTTCTGATAAATTGCTCTATGACAAATATATCTTTATATAACTGAAAATCATTTATTCATGCAGGTATTATGAACAGTAAAATGAGCTAGGCCACAGGCCTATTAGTTTAGCTACTTGGAAAGCTGAGATAGGAGGATCACTAATTCCAGGTTCCAATGTGATAGCCTGGCCACACATTTTTAAACTACATGACTTTTAAATTGCTTGGTTAAAAATAAGTGCATAATTTTAATTTGAACTGTGCCTGATATTTTGTTTGGGCTTTAAACAAATAAGATGTTGTTTATAGACACCTTTTAGTTTCTTTATTAATCCAAATAGTCCAACAGGTCTCTCCTAAACTTTTTTTTTTTTTTTTTTTTTGGTTTTTCGAGGTAGGGTCTCACTCTAGCCTAGGCTGACCTGGAATTCACTATGGAGTCTCAGGGTGGCCTCGAACTCACGGTGATCCTCCTACCTCTGCCTCCCGAGTGCTGGGATTATCTCCTAAACTTTTTGTTGGCATTTGACTTATTTTAGAGTTTTTTTTGGGTTTTGTTTTTAAAAGGCAGACTTAACTAAAGCCTATAGTGAGCTTAAATTTTATATAAACAAAGCCATACTTTGTGACATGATATCATAAATATAATTACTGAGTTTATGTTCTAGGTCAACTTCAACTTACATAGAGGATTATTGAAAATTCTTTCTGAGGTGATGGCTCATAACTTGCCAGGCATTTAAAAAGATTGTAATGTTCTGTTATTTAAAAGGAGAAAGCAACTGGCCTGTGTTCCAAGTTGGCCTGCCTCAAGAGAGAAACAAAAATTTGCCTTAGTTACTCTTGATAAAATAATTTCCAAATGTGTTAGAGGTACTGAGAAAGATTATCCCCCCAGATAGTTGTAATGTTTTGCCTGTATTCATAGACTTATAACTTAAAAGTATATTTCATGGAGTTTATAAATAGGAGATATCTCAAATCAATGAGTTATATAAAATCTATAGGTATATATACTGGCATTATAGAACAAGTCTAGTTGTCAGATAGAGATTTTTGGTGACATAAGTACTAAGAAAATTGTAAGGTTTTCTGCTAAGGCTGTTTCTCTACAAATTTCCAACAATAAGATGGTTAACTCTTTGAAGCTAGACTACTTGCTTCTTTGTCAGTGGGTAATAAGATTAACCAATTTGGTGTAGTTTCTCTTGATAGTCATATAAGAAAGATGGTTTGAGATAAGATGATTGAAGAAACTGGAAAGGAATTGTTCAATGTTGGGCATAGAATGCTTGTTAAATTGCTTTTTTTTTGCCAGGCGTGGTGGTGCATGCCTTTAATCTCAGCACTTGGGAGGCACAGGTAGGTGGATTGCCGTGAATTTGAGGCCACCCTGAGACTACAGAATGAATTCCAGGTCAGCCTGAGCTAGAGCAAGACCCTACCTCAAAGACAAAACAAAACAAAAAGCATTTTTTTTTTGTTGTTTGGTTTTTGTTTTTCAAGGTAGGGTTTCGCTCTAGTTCTGGCTGACCTGGAATTCACTATGTAGTCTCAGGGTGGCCTCAAACTCATGTCGATCCTCCTACCTCTGCCTCCCAAGTGCTGGGATTAAAGGCATGTGCCACCATGCCCAGCTAAAAGTGCTTTTTGAATGGAACTTAGATCAGAATGTTAAAATATGTGGATGAAGGTGTGTGTATATAGAAAGGATATAGGAGATCTAAAAAGATCAAATTTTGCCTAAAATTAATTTCCTCTTCTAAGGAACAAAAACCTAAGCATAGATAAATACCATACCTAAAATTAAAGATTTTTCAATTGTTTACAAACTGTTAAGGATGCTCTAGTTTTTTTAATATAGGGAAACAGACTTAATCTAAATTCTGCTTACTTTAGATACAGGTGATGTTCTATTCAAGGTGGGTCACAAAGTCATAAGCACAGATGTAATTCACACTATTTGGAGGTCTAACTAGGTTAGCCATAGACAGGACCCTATCACCTTGTGTATTGCAAATGGGTAAAACAAATTTCCTAGGTAAAAACGAAGAAGTTCAGAATAGGATAAGAGATGTCAGGATGCTTAGCTCTGCTCTGTCACTTCCTTTTGCTCTTGCTCACTGTTACATGCTATTTAAAGTCATGGAAAGCTGGACTCTGGAAAAGGGATGGCACCCCTTTATCTCAGGCCTCATGCAAGTTTACACCATGTGTCCCCCAGACCCTGTCCAGAGTCAAAATGGCCAATTGTCTCTTAAAAGGAAAAGGGAGCAGCAAACAGCATGTAACTGTGGTTCTCTTTCTAGTTCCTCTCTTCTGAACAGTGAAAGTCACCCCTGTCAAATGAAATTTCTCACAAGACAAAGAGGTCAAATAGGTAAACTGAGTCAAGGTATTTGATCAGATGACAAACTCCTTACATAAGACAAGCATCAGGCTTAGCTACAGTGTATGTCAGAGTAAAAATGTGACAGATAAGCTCAAGTAAATTAGCTCTTTCATCTGTCTCTCTCTCTCTTATCAACAAAGGGTAGAAGCCCTTCATTTAAGGTAATAAAACCAAATATTGCCTTTAAAATAATACCCTTTAGTCCCTAGACCATTCTGAAACATTTGCAAATGGGGGAACCCATATCCCAGGTGCCCACAGAGCAGAGAAGGAAAAGCGGTCCCAGGAAACCCCTTCCCCCAGCAGGGCATTGAGCTGTCAAGGCAGGAGTAAATGCGGAAGTCTTCACACCTGGGCCTGTCTTGCCAATGGCACTGCCTATGTGCCGTGATGTAAGACACGTGCAGGGCTGGGGAGTGCCGGAGGTACTCGGGCTTGGGAGCGGTCCAGGAGGACGAGCATGGGTATCCTCTCCTGGACCTTCCTTGCTCCCAGAGATACATAGACGGCACTACGTGCCCCCATTTGGTTGGGGAGAAAATGGAAATTTGGGTGAGGAGATTTTTAAAAGCCCTATTTTTCTCTCTCAAATTTGGTCAGAGGGATGTCCCCCTTCTACAAGAAGATGTGAGCCAGGATTGGGCATATCCTGACTCTAGATTCTTCTTTCACTTTCCTCCACTTTGTTTTAGATGGGCCAGTTGGCTTCTAGGATAGCCCAAAAGTCTCTGGAGCCTGTCTGCTGAGAAACTGGGCTCATTTAGATAATACAGGGAGAACGGGAACTGCTCATTACTTTTCCCCAGAGACTTACAAAGATTGGTAACTGAGCAAGATAAGAGCTTGAAACAGTTGCTGCAGGTGGCAACTTCTGCTTATTATAATCAGGAAGTGAAGTAAAAAGGGGACCAAAGAGGGAGCTAAAGAAAAAAGGATAGACATCACCAGGACATCATAATGGTAATGAAGTTTGCTCAGGGAAAGGTCCCTTCACTGAAACATTTAATTGGATAAAATCCAATATGTTTACTTGATGCCAAGGTTTTAGGCAGTACAGAAACTGAGTCTTATGCTTAAGGCTCCACTTTTAACAGCTCACTGATGCTAATTTGTTATGGTTTAAGGGTTATAAAAACTGGCTTTAAGACTCTCAGTAAAGTAAATTAGGCTCCTTTATTCATCAAGGTCTTAACTATTAGAGAAACTGAATCTTAAGATAAAGGTTCATGTGTAAGTGTTTAATTTCTGAAGATGAGGTCCTCATACCTAAAGACACTGTGACTTTAAAGATAGCTTCTGCTTTATTTATGCTAATTCTATTGAAGGGCCATCACTAGGTTTAATCACTTAGGCTTAAGTGATTTAATTTTCATCTTCCTGTTAGGTAAAACATGTTAGGATAGCTTGCCTTGCAAAAGATGGCATTGGGCATAGCAAAGAAATACTGAAGCAATACATTATTTAAACAGGGCCAACATCAAACTCTGTAGCTCCAAGTCCAACAACTCTAGTCAGTGACAGATCTCCAAGTCTGATAATTCTAACGAGGAACAGGTCTCTGGAGTTCCAATTCCGGCCCTCCAGCTAGGCTACTCCCAGTCCTGGAAAACTTCATCTGGGGTTGACAGCTTTCCTTAGCAGTGATCTCGTGGTCCTGCTATCTCCACTGGGTCTCCACTTTAATCCACGGTTCATCCTCACAGCTCCATCGGGTCTCCATGCAGGCTTCCAGCAAACCTGCCTCACGCTGCCCATGGCCATTTCCAAAACACAAGACCATGTTGCAAACTCAATGACCCTCTATTTCCAGCATTTCTTATACTCCATAATACCAGATAGGGTGCCAATTTGTTAATCCATGGGGGAATAAAGCAGACTTTGAAAAACAGGACATTCCTTGAGCATTCAGGCCCCTTCAAAAGAGTCTACATTATTCCTGTTGCCCCAGTGCAGGTCAGCTGGCCCAAACTCAAAGGTTATAACCTCTCAATTACAGCTGAACGGGCAGCAGCTCACCCAAATATTTCATTTTTTTCTGTGCCATATCCCTCTGCTCACACCAGTTCATTTGTATGCAAAGCAACTCTGCACAATTTCTCAGGACATGGGCATAACAGCAAGCTTCTCACACAAACTGCTAGCCCAGTCCAAGCAAAGCTCTTTCTCACCAAACCAAAGCCAAACCTCACAGTCTATAGTTCTTACTGCATTCAGGTCTTTCAACTCTGACCAGAATAGTCCATCAAGCTATACTTACAGCACTGCAAGGCGTCTTTTCGGCCAAGGTTTCAAATCTTCCACATTCCTCTTGAAAATAAGCTCCAAAATGCCAAAGCCACACAGTCAGGTGTCTAGCAGCAATCCCACTCCTTGGTACCACTTTGCTGTTGCAGTCAGGTTCACACTGCTGGTAGAAATCACCCAACCAAGAGCAGCTTGTGGGAAAAAAGAGGCTTATTTTGGCTTACAGGCTCAAGGGGAAGCTTCACGATGGCAGGGGAAAATGATGGCATGAGGAGAGGGTGGGCATCAGCCCTGGCCAACATAAGGTGGACAATAGCAACAGGAGAGTGTGCCGAACACTGGCAAGGGGAAATTGTCTACAATACCCATAAGCCAGCCCCTAGCAATACACTGCCTCCAGGAGGCATTAATTCCCAAATCTCTGTCAGCTGGGAACCTAGCATTCAGAACACCTAAGTTTATGGAGGACACCTAAATCAAACTGCCACAAGAAGATACCAGAGGGCCAGGGTAGAAGTGTGCCATATCTCCAGTGGCCTCATGACCTGGGAGCAGGGGCCAAACTATTGGCTTTTTTTTTTAGCTCCGATGATTCCAATTGGCTTTGGCTTCTACATAGGCTATTACTACACTTAGGAAGGAAGTTACACCAGCCTGGCTGTATGCATAGCATATTTGATTATTGACACAGATCTAGTTAAAGAATGGAACAAGAGCTTAAAATCACTTTGTCCAACATTTAAAAATTTGGTTGTCTTGTGGCAGCATAGGCCATATCTGAGGCATAGAAAGTAGGCACATCTTACCCTTTAAATAAATATCTAATAGTTACAAATAGAGGCACAACCTGTTATCAATGTTTAAAACAATACAAATATAAACCAATTAATTTAACCTAGAATTTTTCAGCAAAAAGACAAGTAAGAAAGCATAAAGTCTTAGAACCTGTGTTTAAAAACATCTTCGATTAGTCCAGATACCTGTGTGGGTACCAATTACCCAGGGAACATGGGAAACAGAACCACAGAGCTTGAAATTATTTCTCTCAGATGAGGACCATTGTTTGAGTATGAGGCTGTACCTTAAAGTAGGGAATATATCTTAAGAGTTAATTTTATTGTAAGGACTGGATTTGAGATGCCAGAAATAAGACAGTTACTTTACATATAACAGAGGAGAATCTGGTCATTGTTGAGCCAAAACAGCTAAGCTCTAATACAACCCTTGACAAATCTGTTTTGAAAGAGAAAACACCATTTGGCAACCAATATTTTTGGCTTAATCTTGGCAGCAACTAATTTTTTGTACCATAGAAATTTTTATTAGCATAAAATAATTTATGTTTTATGCAGACTTAAAATTGGTAAAGCTTGAGGGTGAGAGCCCAGTCCCACTGGCAGTGATACGACACAGCAGAAAGCGGTCTGGGCTGTGAGCGCCATGACCCCAGCAGGCCAGCTGGGGGCTGCCCCCCATAGAGTTCTCCTGTGCAAAAGAAACTCCACGTCATGGCCACGACCTTAGTCCTTCTCTCTCCTATGCAGCAGCTGTGAACTAATTATCCGGAGCAGTGGTTAACTCCACAAGGCCAAGCTCTCCTGGTCGGTAATGTATGAAAGGAAGACTTGAGAAAGTCGCTGCTTGCTTTTCCAGGGAGCATCTAAGCCTGGCAAACACGGTGGGATCACCTGTTCAGAGCAGTGTTGCACTTTCCCCTCACCATTCTCTCTCTCTCTCTCTCTGCTTGCTTTTGTGTGTGTGTGTGTGTGTTCATGTGGTGGCATATGTGTGGGTGTGTATGAGCATGTATGCGTGTGCACTTGTGAGTGATGTGTGGGCATGTATTCATGTGGGCGCATGTGTGTGTGCACTTGAGTGTGATGTGTGTGCATGTATACATGTGGGTATGTGTGTGCACTGCCTTGTGCATCTGGCTTACATGGGTACTGGGGAATCAGACCTGGCTCTTTAGGTTTCACGGGCAAGTGCCTTACATGCTAAGCCATCTCTCTAGCCCCCCATTTAATCATTCTTAATTATCAAGTCCATTCATTTATTTTTCCTTCCATGGATCATAAAACAAACTTTACTACCCATTAGTTTTATTTTCTCCTTCTCCTCCTTCTTCTTTCTCTCCTTCTTCTTTTAGAGATGATTTCACTATGTAGCCCAGGCTGGCCTAGAATTTGAGATCCTCCAGCCTCAGCTTGCCTAATGTTGGGATTACAGGTATGAGACACCATTGCACATTGAGTCACAATTGACACAATGAGTCACATTGCAATGTGACTGAGGACAGGATGTGCTGAGCCCGGTGGTGAGAGGAGGAACATGGCCAGCTGGTTGTTAGCTAGGCGGGCTGAATTGGTGAGTTCTGGGTTTAAATGAGACACTCTGTCTCAATAAATAAGGTGGAACAGGATCAAGGAAGACTGCCGGCATCAACCTCTGGTCTGTACATGCACATGTATAAAGACATGTACATGCACATGTGCTTGTGTAAGTGTGTGGTACACGGACTTTGAAACTGGCAAACTAGATTGTTGAGAAGAATTTCCACTTTACAAGTGACTCTCCAATGACAGGAAGGCACCCCTGTTTCCCAGGTCACAGCAACTACGTGCAGGGTACCCATTTCTGCAGGGTCGCGGAGGTCTGGACATTTCACAGACTGGAAACGAGTAGACGCAGATTGGGGCCTCATTCTCTCTGGCTCTGAAGGTTTCCTATTCTACCCAGCCACCTACCACAGAGCGACTTTAAATAATGAGCACTCGAAATGCATTTGGAAGGCACTTCTAATTGAAGAGACCCAATTTACAAAGATTAGATTTGCACACAATTTTGAGAATATGACCATCTCACAAAGCATTATGCAACGATGTACGGATAAATAGCATGGATCCCATGCAAAAGAAGAGGCAATAATAGAGGAAGTGTGGGTAATTAATGCAGCAGAAACTCAAACACTGCAGGAGCAGACGACACACACGCCTGGAATATGATACAATAAGCGGCTTCATTAAGAAGATAATTTATATGGCAGGAGGGATAATAGCAAGAGAGAGGGGGGATGTAAAAACAAATTAGTCTACTCGAAAACAATGATGTGAAAATATTTCATAATGATTGATTTCTAAGAAATTTCTCTGCAATCAACATCCATGGAACCCTTTCTTTACCAGATCTTAAAAACTAGGTCAGCCTCTCTGGAGGAGACAGGGTTAGGTGCGATTTTCCTCTAAGGGGAAAGCGATCAGCTGGGAACTTTCAAAGACTCCCTTTGGTTTATGATTCCAAGGTTCTACTTATGGAAGATTTCTATTACTGTCATTTTTTAAAACTGGTTAACTCAGTGGCTTTATTATTTCTCCCCCCTGCCAAACTCCCCATGGGGCTCTAACTCAATCCGACCACATTTGCAATCTTATGCTACTTTCTGACAACCACATTTACAAAGGGACACTGGCCTGCTCTGCCTTCGGAGGATGGATCCAAGACGAGTGGGTAGAAGTTGCCCAAAGATCAATTTTGAGTCAGTATAAGAAAACCTTTCCCCCTGCTATCAGAGCCCTCAGATAAATGGATCCAGGCTGCTTCTTGAGATAGTTTGCTCCCAGGGATTGGGACACTGAAGTATAGGGTGTTTGAACAGCTGTCAAAGTGACTCTGGAAGGGGTCACTTTCCACTAGTTTTTTTTCCAATTGTGACAATGTAGGATTGATTGGTAGAATAGCTGTTGTGTGTTTAACCAAGTCAGTAATTCCTTTTTAGTTCCTTTATCTTTATTTTTACCCTCACCTCTTCCTACAGAAAAGTTGCCAAAACAACATAGAATGACAGTACCATTTGTATTAGTTATTGTTCTTGTTGCTGTGACAAAATACCCAACAAAAGCAACTTGTGAAGAGAAGGATTTATTTTGGTGATGGATTAGGAACGAACACAGCCCATCATTGCGGGGAAGGCGCGCTAGCCGAGCGTGAGGCAGCTGGTCACACTGCACTCGCAGTAGAAAACAGAGACAGATGAATGCTTGTGCCTTTTTTTTTTTTTTTTTGCTTGTGTATATGTGTGTGGTATGTACACATGAATGTATGAATGTTCATGTGTGAGAGGCACATGTATGTGCACATGGAGGCCAGAGTTGACATTAGGTGTCTTTCTCAATTTCTTTCCACCTTATTATTTTTTTAAAAAATTTTATTGATTTATTTGCAAACAGAGAGAGATAGAGAGGAGAGAGACAGAGAGAAAGAGAAAGAAGCAGATAGAGAGAAGGGAGAGAATGGGTGCACAAGGGCCTTCAGCCACTGCAAACAAACTCCAGATGAGTGCATCCTCTTATGTATCTGGCTTAAGTGGGTACTGGGGAATTGAACCTGGGCCTTTAGGCTTTGCAGGCAAATGCCTTAATTGCTAAGCCATCTCTCTCACCCCAGCTGGAGGATTTTGTTGGAATGGCTTAGATACGAAAGTGAAAGACTCATGTGCTGAATGTCATGCACTGTGGGTGCCTCTTGGCTTTCACAGATGGGCTTCCTGTTGTCTGAAAACTTCGTTTGTCACATGTCAAAACTGTGGTCATTCATCAGAGACTGTTAGGAGCCATCACTGGCCTGCAAGGGTAGAGTTGCTCCCTCCTGGGAGCTGCCAGCACACCTTGTCTATACACCCACCATTATTGCAGGCATCACACCATGTTGCAAAGTTGTGTTGTGTTGTATTAAGTTGTGTGTGTGTGTGTCTCACTCAACAGGGAGCTCTTTAACAGCTATGCCCAAGTTTGACATTTTTTGTATTCCCAGTGACTGTCACAGAACTTGGCCTATTAGTTCTTTGCTTGCAAGTTCCAGAAACTACCTTGGTCTCTTCTTTCAAGCAAAAAAGGGAAAGGCCACGCTCCAGCCATACTACCCTTTGTTCCATCTAAACGCATGGCAGTCTTGCAGGTAAGCTTTTGGTTGAGCGGGACACTGGACGGTAAGCACGGGAGAGTGGTCAGAAGGGAGAACCAGAGGACAAACAGTCCTAACGGTCAGCCGAAGCTTCCTTGGGGTGAGAGCAGGGTGGCCCTGAGGGTTTCACACAGGGTCTGTATTAGTGACTTTTCCCTCCACTGTCACCAAACACCTGACAGAAACAATCAGAGGAGGAAAGGTTTGTTTTGTCACACATTTTCAGACGGCCTTCAGTCCACCACAGTGGGGAAAGTATGGGAGGCTCTACCTGCTCACGTGGTGGCTTGTGACAGGATGGAGACCAGGAAGCTGAGCTTTCAGGCCACAGCAGAGGTAGCTATTGCCTCCAAAGGCAGCCCCTGGCCACCTGCTCCTGCCAGCCAAGCCCCACCTCTTCAATGGCTTTGGCCTGCGCAGTGACCAGGGGCGGGGGAGGTGGGCAGTGGGCACCACTGTTGCTTAAGAGCACCTGAGCCAGACCTCTCCTCGTCCTTCCTCACTCTGCTCTGCAATCCCGGCCTCTCCTCGTCCTTCCTCACTCTGCTCTGCAATCCGGAGCCCGGGATCTGTACAACACGCTCAGCAGCTTGAGTCGAGTCTGTTCCCACGCTGCCCCCCAGCCCATGGTGTGTTTGCGTTCCAGGAACCGGCAGGAAGCTTGAGAAACAAGACCACTGGGACCCTTCCTCCTTTCCTTCCTCCTCCTCCTCACAGGATCTGTGCAGCCTCTTCTTGGGCTCTCCCTGCTTCATCATTGTTCCATTTCCTTTCTTTGTTTTTCTAGTTCAAGGCTAGCAAAGAATGAGTTGGGTATTTCAGCCATTTGTGGTCATCATTAATTTCACGGTCCTCTGCATTTATTAAGTCTTATTTCCTCCCCATAATCCGCTTTCCCCCTGATATTTGTAAAAGCACATCTTATTCTCCTTAATTGCTTCACTGGTGTGATCTAATTCTGATTTTATACTACCTTTATCTTTTCCCAGGCAGCTTTAACTGATACAGCATATTCTTGTTTAATTCTCTCGTTCTCTCTACAGACAGGAGCGATTGCTCTCTCTACAGAGCTCTCACCAGTCTTTAGGGGAACCTGCATTGATTATAATTTGCTTCTTTAGATAAAGTCCTGGACCGGGCTTTGATTATGTGTGGGTCTCTCCAGTTTTCAGTCCATAGCCAAACACAGTGCTCTGAGCGGGTCAGTGGCAGGTGACTCTTCCTCCTGCCCCTTACAGCTTGAGCAGCAGGGTGAGCCTGGGGCAAGAAGGGAGAGGGCACGCTGCTGTGTGGTCAGATGGCTTTCTGTGAGCAGCTCTGGTACAGCGACTGGTGGGGAAGCGAACAGTAGAAGCAATCTGGGTGCCTGGCAGGCCCTGCGCCATGCATAATTAAGTGCTCACTGTCAAAGGCAATGAAGCTCTTCCTCTGGCTAGCAGTGCCCACCGGCCTGGAGTCGGTTTCTCCATCTGTGACTTGCCACAAGTGTAGTTGCCTCTGCGAACTTGGCCACCTCTTCTCATTTAACGCCCATTTTCTTCTGCTGTGGCATGTGACTATTCATGTTTCTTTTACACGGTCAAAATCAAGCTCCTCATTTTGCTCTTTTACAACCTAAACATATTTTGGACTCCATGGTCCCCACTGCTTTTAACATCGTTACCTAAGTTACTTTGCAAAATCTCCAGTCTCTCTTCTTCCTCAATCACGAGTTTGTATCTTTTTTATTTTTGTTGCTGTTGGTTTTTTTTTTTGGATTTTCGAGGTAGGGTCTTACTCTAGCTCAGGCTGACCTGGAATTCAGTATGTAGTCTCAGGGTGGCCTTGAACTCATGGCGATCCTCCTACCTCTGCCTCCCGAGTGCTGGGATTAAAGGCGTGCGCCACCATGCCCGACTGCCAGTTTCTATCTTTGATGTGTGCCCTACTGTCCACTCACATTGGATGCTTATCAAATTGTCCCCAGCCACACTGTGCTTTGTGCCCATTCACAGTGACTACCCTCGGTGGCTTTTCCACTGTCAATGTCATCCATGTACTTGGGGACACCAACTGTGCCTGCAACTCTAGGGCTGGAGGGTGGCACAGGGCAGAGGCAGAGAGCATCGTCCCACCCCTGGCTGGTCTCCTTGGGCCAGGGTGAGCCCAGGGCACAGTTACAGCCTTTATTGAAGAAATTTGCAGTAAAAGCTTCGCGGGTGTCCACCTCCCCACCTCCCTCAGCCCATTCCGCCCTCCCCAGTCCTGCACATCTCACCTCAGGCCTCTGCACTTCTTACTGGCCCTTTCCGCAATGTTTCCCATTAGATGGCTGTGCTGTTTGTTCCCCCATTCCTCCAAAGCTTGTCAGTTATTGTAACATGGCACCTACTTGCCCTGCTTTTTTTTTAAAAAAATATTTTAATTTTAATTTCCTGAGAGCTCTCCTCAGTGGAGTTGTTGGTGTTCACTGGTGGGTAATTAAGGCTCCAGTCAGTCTCTGTGAGGAGGGGCTGTGCCTGGGGATATTCTACCCACCCTGTGCCTCTTACAGTCTTCCCTCCCCCTCTTTCTTCACAGTCCCTAAGCCTTGGCAGGTCTATTAGCAGGCTGGTTTCTGCTTTATCTTTCTGATGACATTGCAGCACCACCTGATAAAGTATATACTTGTGTCACTGTATCTGCACATCACCTTTAGAATGGAACACACATATCATGAGAAACGTGAATTGCTGCTAAATAAATAAATTTCTAGGATAGCTACTGGCATGTAGCCGATACTCAATAAAGTGTTATCAATTTATTGGTTGAAGGGATTAAAAAATGAGCTCACTACTTTCCTGTTTTGAGTGAGGCATTTTTAATTAGGTTTCTGTTGCTTGCAGACAGAAGCATTCTAATAGAGAAGTCAATTAATATTTGCTTTGAAGGTGGACAAATGAACACCTTAGCTTTAGTTGTGTTGCAACCTACATCCTGATGGAATGGTCACTTCACATGTGACCACCCCTGTTGAATTGCAAAGCCCCCCTTATATTATCCTCGCATGGCTTTACAAGGTAAACAAGACAGATAGACAGATACTGCGAAGCGGAAGTGGTTTGGCAGAGCCAAGGCGGTGAGGGGCTGCGGGCTCACGGCGCCTGGTCCCCGGCCCTCGGCTCTTGGGCCATCTCAGTTTTGCATTTCTAGCCTCAGTCCTTGGGGCTTTTCCCACAGCCCCTGGAGGCAACACTATGAAATTCTGTTTCTTTTTTTTTTTTTCCCCCTGGCATTTCCAATCTCCTCTTCTCTGAAAGCCAATAAAATGCTGGATTTTCCCCACATGAGCTTGTGGGCTCTTTGGGAAGGAGCGAGCAAGCAGATGGTGCTTAGGAAATCGAATCTGCTTTGTGAGGTAGAATTTTCCCTCTGCAAATCACCCTTAGCATGACATTCTTCGCAGCTGCTGTTTACATGTTAGGACCATGAATGACAGACACACATGTGCTCCTGCCTTGAGAGGCTGCCATACATGCTAAAAAATCCTCTGCCAGCCCCACACTTCCAGAGTGACTTTTCTTTCCCAAGCTGTTCCCCATGGGTGACATTAGCTCTCTCTAATCCCCTCTCCTTGCCAAACTCTCAGCAGCCCCCAGTGGACATACACAGACTTATTTGGTTTCACATGTAATAGATAAAACAGCAGGGGCTCCTAATCGGAAAATGTTTCCCAGGCTTCAAAAGGCTACAGAAAACCACCAAACTGCCAATATGGTTCAGGGTTTATTAATACATACTTGGCACAGGCTGGTAGATGACACTGCCCTGTGTATCCCACAGGGAGAGGGGAGGGATCAATTACCTACTTACACGCATCAGCTCATGGTGGTGGGGACTAGGGTGGTGCCCCTTTCCAGAGACTTCCTTTGAGGTATTTATTTATCTATCTACTTATTTATTTTATTTGATCTTTAATTTTTTAAATTTTTATTTAATTTTTATTTTAAGGAGAGATAGACACACACACATACAGAGAGAATTGGCACACATACCAGGGCTTCAGACACTGCAATTGAACTACAGATGCTTGTGCCATCTAGTGGGCATGTGTGACCTTGTACTTTTCTCACCTTTGTGTATCTGGCTTATGTGGGATCTGAAGAGTCGAACATAGGTCCTTAGGCTTTGCAAGTAAACTTTTTTATTTTTATTTTATTTATTTGAGAGAGAGCTTGAAAGAGGCAGAGAGAGAGAGAGAGAGGGAATGGGCACACCAAGACTTTTAGCCACTGTAAACAAAGTCCAGGTGCATGAACCACCTTGTGCATCTGGCTTACATGTGTCCTGGGGAATTGAACATGGGCCCTTTGTCTTCACAGGCAAACTCTTTAACCGCTAAGCCATCTCTCCAGCCCTATTTATTTAATTTGCATGTATGTGTACATGTGTGTATGGGAGCAACAGGGTCACTTGTTACTGCAAACAAACACCAGATGCTTGTGCCACTCTTTGTGGCTTATATAGGTGCTGGGGAACTGAACCTGGGACTAGCAGGCTTTGCAAGCAAGTGCCTTTAGTTACTGAGCAGTCTCTCCCACCATGGGCTTTATCTTTTAGATGAGACTAAGAGACACAGAGGAGGCTTCTGCATAGGGCTTCAACATGACGGCTATCAGGGTCTTCTTTTGAATTCTACTGACCCAAGACGCCTATTGTTGCAGTCAGGTTCGCATTGCTGGCAGAAATCACCCAACCAAGAGCAGCTTGTGGAAAAAGAGGTTTATTTTGGCTTACAGACTCGAGGGGAAGCTCCACAGTGGCAGGAGAAAACAATGGCATGAGCAGAGGGTAGACATCACCTCCTGGCCAACATAAGGTGGACAACAGGAACAAGAGAGTGTGCCAAACACTAGAGGGAGCTGGCTAGAGCACCCATAAGCCCACTACCAATGATACACTGCCTCCAGGAGGTGTTAATTCCCAAATCTCCATCAGCTAGGGACCTGGCATTCAGAACACCTGAGTTTATGGGAAACATCTGACTCAAACCACCACACCTATAATGGTGCTTTTGGTTGTTTTAGAAATCTGGCAAATTTTTTAGCAAATGGTTTCTTGGTATTTCATTACAACACATGACATAAATCTATTCTAGATCATTTTGGCCACTCCTAGAATGCACCTTTGTAATGGAGAAAAGATGGTTTGACCAAGCACTGTAATACTGTCATCCTCTGGCTAGGCATAGCTAGCGAGCAGGTTCCTCAACCTCATGGCTCTGTCCTCCTCACTGACTATTTATAATGTGCTTGGAAAGCACAGGAGTAAAACTCTGCCCACATCAGGATTCAGCAACATTTTTATAATACATATTTAAACATATTTTATTTATTTGATAGAGACAGAGGAAAGAAAGGGAGAGACATGGAGGGAGAAAGGGGGAAAGAGAGAGAGAAGAGAGAGAGAATAGGCTCCCAGTGCCTCTTGCCACTGCAAATGAACTCCAGGCACATGTGCTACTTTGTGCATCTGACTTTATGTGGTATTGGGGAATTGAACCTGGGCATGCAGGCTTTACAAGCAAGTGCCTTTAACCTTTGAGCCATCTTCTCAGTCCCACAAGACATTTTGTTGTCTTGAATAAAGTTTAATCATTCTATTAGTTTGTATGGTCTTATTACTTTTTTTTTAAAAAAAAACTGATTTATTTATTTGAGAGAGAGAGATAGCAAAAGAGAATGGGCACACCAGGGTCTCAGCCACTGCAAACAAACCTTAGATGCATGCACCGCCTTGTCACTTTGTACATCTGGCTTACATAGGTATTGGGGAATCAAACCTGGGTCCTTAGGCTTTGAAGGTAAGTGTCTTAACCATTAAGCCATCTCTACAGCCTGTCTTAATACTTATTTTTGTCAGGGGGCTGTTTTTTTGAGGTAGGGTCTCACTCTAGCCCAGGCTGACCTGGAACTCTATAGGCCCAGGCTGGCCTCAAACTTCCAGTGATCCTTCTACCTCAGCCTGCCGAGTGCTGGGATTAAAGGCGTGCGCCATTACACCTGGCCCATCCTATAACTTTTACACAGAAGTCATGATCTTTCACCATTTATGTGGGTGAATTTTTTTCAAGGTTCCCATAGAACTTTCAGGGAGGTCATTTCTTACAATAACAGAAAGTAACAGTGTGAGCCTCTGAAAGTCAGGGTGAGTAAGATCCTCTGTGAGGCTCAGAGATTCTCTGTGGTCCTAGCTCTCTTCTTAGGCAGAGGATGTTTTGGTGTGTGTGGGCACACACACTTGCTTTTGCATGCAGCATATGCGCACACGTGTGCAGACGGGGCACCCGTGGGCACGCCTGCGGAGAGCAGAGGAAGATATCAGTTGTCCTCCTGTCACTCTCCTGCCTCGTTTTGCTGAGATAGTCTCTCACTGAATCTGGAGCTTGCTATTGTTTTGGTCACACTGGCTAACCAGAAAGTCCCAGCAATTCTCCTGCCTCTGCTCTCCTCAGTCTGGGTGTGTGCTGCAGTGCCCGGCTTTTGCATGGGTGCCGGGGGGTCTAGCTCAGATTCCCATGCCTGCACAGCAAGTGCTTTCCCCACCGAGCCATGTCTCCTGCCCCAGGAAGAGGGATCTGAGAGGGAGAGAGTAGAAGCCACTGGAATTATTTAATAACTTACAACTTAATAGGCCAGAAACACAGATAATTGATGTCGAACATATAACCTCCAAAAGCAAAATCTCTAGCCTTGCAGGTGTGGTGGCGTACAGCTTTAATCCCAGAACTCAGGAGGCAGGGGTAGGAGGATCACTGTGAGTTCGAGGCCAACCTCGACTACTGAGTGAGTTCCAGGTCAGCCTGGGCTAGAGTGAGACCATGCCTTGAAATCCCCCCTGCAAACAAACAAACAAAACAAAACAAAAAAATGACAAACGGAAGCTGGACCCTTGCGTCCCCGGTTGTGTGACAAGCAGCGTTTCTATGGAGCGTGGCGCAGGGAAGAAGGCGCCGCCCCAGCTGCAGGGCAGGAATCGGTGGCGCAGTCACTCAAGGCCGGAGAGCCAGGGCTGCAGCGAGGGCTTGGAGGTTAAAGGTGCTTACTTGCAAAGTCTGCCAGCCTGAGTTTGGTTTACTCAAGTAAAACCAGATGCATAAAGTGGCACATGCATCTGAAGTTCATTTGCAGTAGCAAGAAGCCCAGGTGCACCCATTCATTCTCTCTCTCTCTCTGTCTCTGTCTCTCTTGCTCTGTCTCAAATAAGTAAGTACCAATCTTTGAAAAAGACCAGAGAACCAATTCTGGCAGCCGTTAGTTTCGAGTCCATTGTCCAGGCAGAGATGGGATGGGACACACCAGAGAAGTGGAACACAGTTGGGTCAGTGCCCCCAGCAGCATTGGTGTTCCTCCTTCTGGGGCAGGAGTGGTGAGAACCTGATGTCACCACCATCACAGGTGACAAAGCTTCTGTCCTAGCAACCTTGTGTCAAAAGCAAGCTGAAGCATAGGTCAGACACCATTGAAAGGCAGCCGTAGCTGACTTCTGAGAGGACTATGAATGTGCAGGCACCTCTTTTCTTTCTCTTTTTTATTTTATTTTATTTTATTTTATTTTATTTTATTTTATTTTTTTGATTTTTGGTTTTTTGAGGTAGAGTCTCACTCTAGCTCAGGCTGACCTGGAATTAACTATGTAGTCTCAGGGTGGCCTCGAACTCACGGTGAGCCTCCTACCTCTGCCTCCCGAGTACTGGAATTAAAGGCATGTGCCACCACACCTGGCTCTTTCTCTTTTTTTGTGTGGCACAGGAGACCCACACTCAGTACCTTGCACATGCTAGGCTCCACCATTGTGCTACATTCCCAGCCAAGAGACACTGTCTTCTGGAAGGCAGAGGGGACCACTTCAGGAAACCTTTCAGCTCACTGATTTTCTTGTTAGCTCACCACTTAAACTGGAAAGAGGCTCAAGATGACTTCTAATTTCATCTCCACTGGTGTGTTACATACGTGACTGGATGAATGACCCGTCTTTCTGGGCCTCTACAGGACAGATTCAAAGTGCTGCTTTGGACTGAACTGCTGTTTGGTTGCTCTAGAAAAGTGCATGAGTACAAGGCTGGGCGTTGTTAGTCTTTGCTCTTCTGTGTCAACTGTGACTTGGCCACTTCCTTGCATCCTTCAAGCCTGGGGCACCGGCTTCTGGTTTGTCGTCCTCCGGCTGGACAGCCAGCCTGTGGAAACTCCCACTCCCAGGCATGAGTGGTGCAGTAATGTGTAGACTGGTGTCCAGGCCACAGTCCTTGTCAGGTCTTCAGAGCCGTCCAGAAGCCAGGGCTGCCAGTCATACCCACTGTGACATTATCAGGTATGTGAGCAAGACATCTGTGGCCAAAGCTCTTTCTCCTTTCACTGATTTGCCTCTCACCAGCTCCTCAGGAGGCAGCAGCGATCAGCCGGCCCTCTCCAAGATGCACAGGGCTGTGCCTGAGGGCCGGTGGTGTGGAGGAGCTAGAGGGCCGGCAGCTGCAAGCCCTCTGGCACTTGTTAAGGGATTTAAATTTCATAAACCTGGGCTGCAGAGATGGCTTAGTGGTTAAGGCCCTTGCCTGTGAAGCCTAAGGTCCGAGGTTCAATTCCCCACATAAAGCCAAATACACAAGGTGACACATGTGTTTGAAGTTCATTTGCAATGGCTTGAGGCCCTGGTGTGCCCATTCTCTCTCTCTCTGTGCCTCTTTCTTTCTTCCTCTCTCACTGGCTTTACATGGGTCCTGGGGAATCACATCTGGGTCCTTTGGCTTTACCAGCAAGCGCCTTAACTGCTAAGCCATCTATCCAGTCCCAATAAAATATTTAAAAAGTAATTTAACTTTTATAAAATTAATTTATTTGCACATGCACATATATATGCATGCCAAATTCTCTTGGTGCAGCAAATTAAGCTTAGTTGCATGCATCACTTTTTACATTTTTAAAAAATTTTATTTATTTATTTGACAGAGAAAGAGGAACAGAGAGAGGGAGAGAGAGAATGAGCGCGCCAGGGCCTCCAGCCGCTGCAAACGAACTCCAGATGCGTGTGCCCCTTGTGCATCTGGCTAAGGTGGGTCCTGGGGAATCGAACCTGGGTCCTTTGTCTTTGCAGGCAAATGCTTTAACCACTAAACCATCCCTCCAGCCCACTTTAAAAAAGTTATTTTATTTTATGTAAGTTATAACAGGTTATATTCTTATCCCTTCACTCCGGCTCGCGTTGCCCTGGGGCCCCCCTCAGTGGGGTTTTGGTATTCCTGGTGGAGCATAACGGCCTTAGTCAGACCCTGTGGGCTAGTAGGGATGCGGACTGTGTGCCAGGGTATTCCTACCCACTCCGTGGCTCTTACAATCTCTCTGCCCCTTCTTCATGAGTCACTTTCTGCACCTGGCCTTACATGGGTGGCTGGTGAATTGACCAGGCTGGCAGGCAAGCGTCTTTAGCTACTGAGCCATCTCCTCCGCTGGGGCCTCTGACCAATGGGGGCGGCAGAAAGGATGTTTGGGCACCACGGAGGCGAGCCGCGCATGGATTGCGTGCGCTCTGATGGCCCTTTTTCTGGCTGGTTCTCAGAAGAAAGGCCGCACTCTGGGGAGCCCTAGCTCATAAAGAGGTCATGTGGGGAACTGTATGGCAGCACCAGGCATGTGAGGGAAGCCACCATCTCCTTACCCAGCTGACCCAGCATCAGTGACCCAGAGCAGCGCCAGGCCCCAGGCATGGCGGACAGGAGAGAGGCAGGTTCCCCAGGCGAAGCCACGGCAGCGGCAGAGCGGGCCCAGGCTCTGTGGAGGAGAGCGCGGGGCAGTAAGGAGACTCGGGCCAGGTCCAAAAGCCACAGCCAGCGGCCTCTCAACACATGCATCTCTCGGCATTTCAGTCACCTCTCCAGGGCCTAAGAGAGTATTACCAACCGAACCTGCGGGAAAAACTAGATTTCAGCAAAAGGTGGACCAGTGTGCTCCCACTCTGAACAAAGCTCAGCCAGTCCAGCCCTCCTACTCCACCTGTCTGTCCCTCCTACTCTATGTGTCTATCCATCCTACTCTACCTGTCTATTCCTCTACTCTACCTGTGTCTCCCTCGTGCTCCACCTGTCTGTCCCTCTCCTCTCCGTGCATCCCTCCATCTCCTGTCTTCCCTCTTCTCCTTCACACCTATCCACGTGCTTTGGCAACGCTGGCTTCTTCTTTGTTCCTCCAACACCCCCGTTATGATCACCCTTGTGACGTCTGCTCAGGTGGTCCCCTGCAGCATGTATAACCCTGTCACCCTGAGTTCCCTCATGTCTTTACTTCTCAGTAAGGCCTGTATGGTTATCCTTTCCATATCAGTCACGTCATTGTGACCACGTTCCAACAAGAACCATTTAGGGAAGGAAAGATTTCTTTTTTGGGGGGGGGGGACCTGACTTTTTATTGGTTGGCTCAGCTACAGGGAAATACCTTTAACAAAAGTACATGAAAAATATGGAGAATGTTTAACAAAATGGAGTTCCTATGGTCAACTTACAAATTGGAGTTTTTATGGTTAGCTTAGTCCTTTCACTGCGTAGTCTCAGAATGGCCTCAAACTCATGGCGAGCCTCTTACCTCTGCCTCCCGAGGGCTGGGATTAAAGGCGTGTGCCACCACACCTGGCTGGATTTTTTTTTCAATTTTTTTTATTAACAACTTCCATGATTGTAAACAATATCCCATGGTAATGCCCTCCCTCCCCCCCACTTTCCCCTTTGAAACTCCATTCTCCATCATATCTCTTCCCCCTCTCAATCAGTCTCTGGAAAGATTTCTTTTAGTTCACAGTTTCCAGGCAGCTGGATCGGGCCTGCTCTAGGGCAATGGATGCTAATGCTAGCTCACCTCTCTGTGGGCCAGGAAACAGAAAGAGACGGGGCAGAACCCATAAGCCCTTCCTTGGCGAGCCACTTTCACCAGACAGACCTCATCTTTAAAGCTCCACAGCCTTCCCTAAACAGGTTACCAAGCAGGGGCTACTTGTGCAAACCCGTGAACCTGAGGGGTCATCCAAATTGTAACACTCTCTAAAAGCACAACCCTAGCCCCAGCCTGCAGACCCGTTCCAACTTTCCCTGAGTAATTGTCACTATTCAAATACTTAGAGTTTACTGTGTGCTCTGTACTGCCTATCTGGTCATTCCAATTTGAGCTCCATTTGGGCAGAGAAACTGGCCCAGGGCTCAGAAAAGCAATGGCAGAAGGACAGTGGGCAGGCACAACATATCCACTGCAAAAATAAAGAATAAGTAATACTATGGCACAGAAGTGAACTTTTGCTAGTGCCCTGGATATTAGTAGATGTCTATCTCAAAAACAGAAAACAATGCTTGCTGAATGGGTGGGTGGAAGGGCAGCAGCATTCTGCTCATGGCTGCTTTCAGAAAAGGCCCCATCTTTTGCTGCTGTGATCTGCCCCCAGCTTCCTCCTCACCCCCCCTTGCCTCTCGCCCCTCCTCCACAGACAGGGGCTGTGCCCCACTTTCTGGCCAGCTCTCCACCTCGGTAACTCACCTCCACCTCTTCTTGAACCTTGTCTTTGAATGATCAGCTGAGGCACTTCCTCTCCCTTGCAGGTCCTTAAGCCCCTGTGCCCATTGGTGGTGCTTCTCAGAGTCACAGGTGATCAGGTAGCGGCAGTCTGAGACCCTCTGGAGAGAGGAGGGGGAACCTGTGCTTTGTTTGCAGTCTCTGCCACCCATGGCCCATGGAGCTGTGGTTCAGGTGCATGAAGAATTTGGGGGTGGGACAGGCAAGGAGGTTCCAAGAACTGTGCTCAGGTTGGATTACACAATTCTGAGAAACCCCGGGACTGCAGTAAACGGAACCAACGTCTCTCTGTCACAGTGGCAAGAACACAGGTCTTGGCATAAGGGAGCCTTGACTAACCTCCTGGCTACATCTCTGTGAAAAATTTATTTAACTTCTAGTTAATGATTTCTTTACTTACAAAAGTGTTTATACTTATGTAGTTAACAGAACTTTTTGTTGTTGTTTTTGTTTTTGAGGTAGAGTCTTCCTCTAGTCCAGGCTGACCTAGAATTCACTATGTAGTCTCAGGGTGGCCTTGAAGTCGTGACAATCATCTTATTTCTGCCTCACAAATGCTGGGTTAAAGGCATGTGCCACCACACTTGGTTTAAGACTTTTTTTTTTGAGACAGAGTCTCAGGGTGGATCCTACTCTGTAGCTCTAGGCTGGCCTCACACTCTTAGTGATCCTCTTACCTTAACCTCCCAAGTGCTGTGAGCCACCACACCCGGCTTTATTTTGAGACGGGGCTCATGTACCCAGTTTAGCCTCGAGCTCCACATAGCCCAGGCTGGTCTTGAACTACTGACTGTACCTCGTGTTGGCAGAGCAAGTGACTGCTAACGTGCTCTTTATTATTATTATTATTTTAAATCTTTGAGACCGGGTCTTTCTATGTAAGCCAAGCTGTCCTCAAATTCTTGGCTTTCAGCCTCTCAAGGGCTGAAATAATAGGTTTATGGTACCACATACAGCAAGAAATTATTTTTAAGGAAGAATAAAGTGTATGATGAAAATTCTATTCATATGCAAATACGAAAAGGCTGCTGCTGCAGCATTGAAATTAGCAAGAGTGCAACTCAGGTTATGGCCAGAAGGTGGCAGCAACAGACAGGATCTCTACCTCTAGGTCCTTCGCGGTGACGCAGGCGCTGGAAGCTGCCGGAGGGGCTGGAGCAGGATAGGGCTGCCTGAGACGAACATTTCTCTTTTTTGACCCTGAAGTGTTGCTTTCTCTCGCCCTCTCTCTCTCTGTCTCTCGTTTTTCACCCTAGTCCAGGCTGATCTGGAATTCACTATGTAGTCTCAGGCTGGCCTTGAACTCCCGGCGATCCTCCTACCACTGCCTCCCCGGAGTGCTGGGATTAAAGGCACGCCCGGCTGCTTTCTCTCTTGCTGAGAAGTCTGACCATGGCAAATCCAAATCTCAGAAGCCTCTTCTGACCTGACTGCCCCCACCATGTTTTTCATTGCCCCCCCCATAACATGGCATCGCTGTTCTGCAATGTCCGGTATATATTGTAGCTTCTTCTTTTGGGGGTCAAGGTCTTGCTATTACCCCAGACTAGCTTGGAACTTGGGATCTTCTGCCTCAGCCTCCCCCTCTCCACCCTGCGAGTGCTGCGACTACAGTCCTGTACCTCCACGCCCTGCTCTACTGGAGTGTTTTCTGTCCAGCCATCACCATCAACTTTGGAGCTAAATTGAGCAGAATTATTTCCCCTCCGCCTGCTCATGGAGAAGCTGCCCTCAGGATTGCACGACTGGAGTGCGCGTCAGCTGGCGCTGTCCAGCCTGCGCTGCCAGTCCTGCCCCCGTGGGCCTCACCAGTGCAGCTGCTCCGTTGTTCCCACGCTGGCGGTCCACATTGACTTCGAGCCACTAAGCTTCCGGCCAGCTCCCCAGCCTCAGGCTGCTGTGACCCCATCCCCTTCTCCTCAGGCAGAAGCCTCGGTTTACCTCCGCCTTAATGTCCTGTTTCCCAAGCTGGTAGCTGAAAAGTGCTCTGTCTCCCCATGTCCCTGTCCCCAGTGTTTTAGATCACAAACTCATAGGCCCTGCTGGTTTTATAGGGGAGCAAGTATGTAAAACAGCTAGAGGGGAGGTTACAAAAAATAAAACAAAAAGCAGAAGAAAAGAAAACCACACATCTAAGACATCCTTTAAAGCTTGCCGCTTTGTTTGTTTTTTGAGGCGCTGGGACTGTGACCCAGGATTCCCACAGACTGGGCAGGGGCTCCACTGAGGCCCGCCCCTAATGCCTGGGCGCTCAGGTTTTCTCACCAGGTGCAGGCTGAGGGCTTTGCTGTTGTGCCTCAGACCCAAGTGCTCCCACTCGCCTCATTTCCAGGCTCTTCAGCACAGCACCCTCTTAGATGGCGTTTCCTTTCCATAGTTTCAGTTGCCTAAGGTCCCGTGCAGTCCAAAACTATTAAAAGGAAATTTCCAGAAATAACTCATATTTCACATGACTGTCCATGTAGTGTATTACTATAATTGGGCTATTTAATTATTAGTGGTTGTTGTTAATCTCTTACTGAACCTAATTTGTTAATTAAACTTAGTCATAGGTGTGTTTAGGAGAAACATCATGCCCGGGGTTCAGTTGTATCAGCAGACTCAGACCCGGTGGAGGTCCTGGTAAAGCGGCTACTGTAGGCCTTCCATCAGGAACATAGAGGCCAGCTGACACGTGCTGAGGATGTCCTAAGGGCCAGGTACTGTGAGAATCCTGGGGGGGACACACTTTGACTCCGAGGTCTCTCACAATAAACGAGAATGAGACATTTGATTTGTTGACAAATGTGCAAGCTGAATACCTAGGTACATTTATCTAGTATGTGATAAGGCTGGGTTATTTTCCCACAATCACATGATTATATAGCTGGTGACAGACAAATGCTCCCTTGGGGGAACTTCCAGGCTTAAGAGTCTGATTTCAAAACCCATACTTCACCCCGTTACCCTAGGTTGATTCTGTCCCTGCTGTGTGGGTGGCAAGCGCAAGAGGAAATGAAAACTCTTTTTTTTTTTTTTTTTTTCTCCTAAGGAATCTGAACTTAATGGTGGAAAGGCCTGCTGAAGAGGAGGTGTTCCTCTGGGGAAGAGCTCCTGCCTGTCACAGAATGTGCAAGTCCCTAAGGGCCCTAGACTGTTGATATGGTCACCATGACACAGCAGCTTGTGACCTAGCTGAGCATCAATAGGACCTGGCCACCAGCAGCGCACACTGAGGCCTCTGCTGACTACTGAAGCCACGGTCAAGGCCAGTGTTTAGTACGCAATGCTGCATACTGGGCTGCTGTTTTGTTATTCCCCGAGTGGAAAAGGGTGAGGGGCACCAGTGAGCAGAAATAAGATGACTGCTACTCAGCCCATGGGGCAGGACTCAATGAAGGCCTGAGAACAGGAACAAGTGAGATGGAGGGCAAAGCCGGCAGTGAAGAGTCAGCCTCTGGATCACAAGGTCCCTGGGTCCCTGTCCTGGATACCCTACTCCGGAGGGTGCGCAGTGGGCACAGAGTAAGCAGGCCAGCTCCCTGTTCCCTGGGGTTCCGCCCAGTTTCCTGGACCCTGTAGGTCCCCCTGCCTCTGGCTTGGGGAGGCCTGGTCCCTGTGTGGGGGCTGTGGAAACACACCTTTTGCTCTGGTATCCTGACAGGCCCCTGGATACTGACATCCCTATTCCCCTGAGTCAGAGGACACAGGGGCCACTGTAGAAGCAGGCCTCTAGCCTCTGGCACTCCTGCTTCCTGGCGGATGGTTCCCCAACCCATGATTCCCATGTGCAGAAGAATACCTGCAAGTGGAGAGAGTAGGCCAGAGCTCCCAGTTCCCCAGGTACCTTTGATGTATGTGCAGTGTCCACAGTCTGCGCATCTGTGGTTATAACCCCAACATACATTTAAAACAGAACACCCTCTGCAGATCCTACAAGGACAAAGACTTGCTTCCTCCTCAAAAGAATAAAGTGTCTCCCCAAGATGGGCAGACCACAACACAAAAAAGCTAATGAAAGTCAGAAAACTGAGAGATCTCCACCAAGGATACATGGTCTCACAATGGAAGCCTCCAATAAAATCATATAGAATTCAACAGAAATTCAACCCCAAAATGAAAACAACAACCAATGAGACCCTAATCAAAAGAATTGCTGAACTGTTAGCAAGCCATCAAAAAAAAAAAAAAAAATCAACAGTCATATCAGTGAAATTGAACAGAATCATATCTTAGAAGATCCAGCTTTTGACAATAGGCTTAACTTGATTAAAGAAAATGTTAGGACCCTCAAAAGAGATATGAGTGAATTGAAGGTGAGTCAATAAATGGAAGACCTCAATAACCAATTGATTAAGTTTAATGAAGACTTGATCAAATGTAAGAATGAATTCCAGGAAGCATCAAGAAAATCAGAACTCAAGCCGGGCGTGGTGGCGCACGCCTTTAATCCCAGCACTCGGGAGGCAGAGGTAGGAGGATCGCTGAGAGTTCAAGGCCACCCTGAGACTACAGAGTGAATTCCAGGTCAGCCTGAGCTAGAGTGAGACCCTAGCTCGAAAAACCAAAAAAAAAAAAAAAAAAAAAAAAAAGAAAATCAGAACTCAAACTGAAATTGTACCTCAACAAAAAAAGAGATGGACATGATGCAAATTAATACAACAGAAGACAAAAATCAAATAGAGATTATAAAAACCTCTCTATAACCCCTGACTAACAGAGTTACTAATGTGGAAGTCAGAACCTCTGACTCAGAAGACAAGACAGAAGAAATTGATCAGGAGGCCAAAAACTTCACTAAGCTCAAAAAATCAAGTGAACAAAATACAAGGGAACTGTGGGACACCCTAAAATGACCAAACATCAGAATCATGGATATACCAGAAGGAGAGGAGATGTAGTCCAGAGGCATAGAGAACATATTTAACAAAATTCCTGAAGAAAAATTTCCCAATCTCTTAAAAGAGAGGCCCATCCAGATACAAGAAGCCCACACAACACCAAACAGATAGGACCAGAGAAGAAACTCTCCAAGACACATCATAGTTAAAACTCTTAACAATGAAAATAAAGAGAGAGTGCTAAAAGCAGCAAGAGAGAAACAACTCACTACATACAAAGGCAATCCCATCAGAATTACTTCTGATTTCTCAATGGAAACCCTGAAAGCCAGAAGAGCCTGGAATGGGACATTTCAGAGACTAAAAAAATCTATGACTTCCAACCCAAGCTACTCTACCCAGCAAAAGTATCCCTAAAAATAGATGGTGAAAGGAAAACTTTCCATGAAAAAAGTCAACTCTATGATTATATGAACACAAAGCCAAACCTACACAAAGCCAAACCTACAGAGAATACTTCAGGGAATGTTCCACACAGAAAAGTCAAACAATCAATCTCAGGAGCCAACAAGAAGATCACAATAACCAAAACTAGACCAGGCTCAAAAAAGTTCAAGACACAAGGAAGCACCAAACCCCATAAGACACCTCATCATGGAAGGTATTAATTCAATCCTGACAACAATAACCTTAAATATTAATGGTCTTAACTCACTCATCAAAAGACAAGATATCAGGGCAGATTTTTAAAAAAGGACCCTTTTATCTGTTGTCTTCAAGAAACCCACCTCACCACTAAAGATAGACACCTCCTCAGGGTGAAAGGATGAAAAATGATATTCCAAGCAAATGGAAATTAAAAAAAAACAATAGACTTCAAACCAAAAGTAATCAAAAAGGACAAAGAAGGCCACTTATTACTCATCAAGGGAATAATTCAACATGAGAACATCATAATCATTAATCTATATGTGCCAAACACAGGTGCACCATAGTTTATAAAACAAAACCTCCTTGACAATAAAACAAATCAACACCCACACCATCATAGTCAGAGATTTTAACACTCCACTATCATCAATAGACAGATCATCCAAGCAGAAAGTCAACAGGGAAATAATAGAGCTCAACAACACCATAGATCAATTAGATCGAATGGACATCTAAAGAACTTTCCACCCCAACTCTATAGAATGCACATTTTTCTCAGCAGCCCATGGAACCTTCTCCAAAATAGACCATATATTAGGCCATAAAGCATACATCCATAAATTCAGAAAAATTGAAGTAACTTCCTGCATCATATCAGATCACAATGCTTTAAAGCTAGAAATCAACAAGAGACTCATCAAGAACTCCACCAGAAACTGGACTAAAAAACATACTTTTTTGTTCATTTGTTTTTATTTGTTTTATTTTATTTTGTTATTATTATTATTGTTGTTGTTTTATTGAGGTAGGGTCTCACTCTAGCCCAGGCTGACCTGGAATTTACTATGTAGTCTCAGTCTCAGGGTGACCTTGAACTCACAGCCATCCTCCTACCTCTGTCTCCCAAGGGCTGGGATTAAAGATCTGCACCACCACACCTGGCTCTTAAACAACACACTTTTAAATAATGAATGGGTTGTGGAAGAAATCAAAAAATAAATTGTAAACTTCCTAGTATTGAATTATAATGAAAACACAACCTACCAAAACTTATGGGGCACAATGAAGGCAGTCTTAAAGGGGAAAATTCATAGTGCTAAATGCCTTCATAACAAAGACAGACAGATCCCAAATTAATAACCTAACTGTCCACGTAAAGCACTGGAAAAACAAGAAGAATCCAACCCTAAGAGGTCCAGATGGAAAGAAATAATCAAGATCAGAGCAGAAATTAATGAATTGGAAACTAAGAAAACAATTTAGAAAATCAATAAAATGAAGAGGTAGTTTTTTTGAAAAAATAAACAAGATTGATAAACCCCTGACCAATTTGATCAAGCAAAAAAAAAAAAAAAAAAAAAAAAAAAAAAAAAAAAAAAAAGAAAAGAAAAAGAAAAAGAAGTCTCAAATTAACAAAACAGAAATGAAAAAGGAGAGGTCACAACAGACATCAATGAAATTGGAAGAATCATCAGGGCATACTTCCATAACCTCTGCTCCACAAAATTGGTTAATATGGAAGAAATGTATAAATTCCTAGCCACATGCCACCTACTAAAACCAAACTCAGAGCAAATTAATCTCCTAAACAAACCTATCACATCCATGGAGATTGAAAAGATAATAAAAAACCTTCCCCAAAAGAAAAGCCCAGGAACAGATGTCTTCTCAGATAAATTCTACAAAACCTTCATGGAAGAACTGAAAACAATTTTTCTCAAACTCTTTCACATAATCAGAGACCAGGGAATCCTCCCTGACTCCTTTTATGAAGCTAGCATCACCCTAATACCAAAACCAGACAGAGATGCAGCAAGAAAAGAAAACTATAGGCCTATATCCCTGATGAATTTAGATGCAAAGATCTTGAGCAAAATTCTTACAAACTGAATTCAACAACACATCAAAAGCATTATCCACCTTTATCAAATAGGCTTCATTCCAGGGATGCAAGGATGGTGCAACATATGGAAACTGGTCAATGTAATATACCACATAAATAAACTTAACCATAAGAACCACATGATCATCTCAATTGATGCAGAGAAGGCCTTTGACAAAATACATCACCAATTCATGATCAAAATGCTAGAAAGAATAGGCATGGAGGGTTTATATTTCAACACAATAAAGGCTATATATAAAGACCCAAAGCCCAAATAATACTTAATGGGGAAAGACTCATGGAGTTCCCACTGAGGTTGGGAACAAGACAGGGGTGTCCACTCTCACCACTGCTCTTCAACATAGTACTAGCCCAAGCAATAAGACAGGAGAAAGAAAGAAAAGGGATTCAAATTGGAAAAGAAGAAGTCAAGTTAGCCCTATTTGCAGACGACATGATTCTGTACATAAGTGACCCAAAAGTCTTCATCTCAAAACTTCTAATGGCAATTAATTCCTTCAGTAAAGTGGCGGGACACAAAATCGATGCACAAAGGTCAGTAGCCTTTCTATATGCAAAGGAAGAACATACAGAGAAAGAAATAAATGAGGTTGTACCATTTTCAATAGCAACAAAAAAATTAAACACCTTGGAAAAACACTAACTAAGGATTTGAAAGACCTACATAATGAAAACATTAAAAAAAAACTAAAGAAAGAAATTGAGGAGGACTTGAGAAAATGGAAAGACCTCCCATGCTCCTGGATAGGTAGAATTAATATTGTGAAAATAGAAATTCTACCAAAAGCAATATATAGATTTAACACAATGTAAAAAAAAAAAAAAATGCCGGCACCATTCTTCACAAAGATTGAAAAACATGATCTCAAAATTTAGCAGCAGGCCTCAGACATCCAAACATATCCTTAGTAGAGAAAAAAACACTTCTGGAGGTATCACCATACCCAATATAAAACTATATTACAAAGCCATAGCAACCAAAACAGCATGGTATTGGCATAAGAACAAAATCATAGACTAATGGAATAGAACTGAAGGCTCAGACCTTAGGTCATGTAACTACAGCTACTTGATCTTTGATAAAGCAGCTGTATCAGACAGCTTTAGGTTCGCTGAGATGAACTTCCAGACCAGGCACAGTTATGGAGGAAGGGATATTTATTGAAGCTTAGAGATCCAGGGGAAGTTCCATAATAGCAGAAGAAGCTGGCCTGCCTTCACAGGACCAAGCACAGAGAGAGAGAGAGAGAGAGAGAGAGAAGCAAAAGCCACACAGCACAGCACACTTCAGGAACTCCAGCTAGGCACACTTTGCATATCTTTAGATTGAAATCTGAAACCCACCACCACACCTTAAGATACACCCAGTGACTGCCTCCAGCCAGGTGGCTAAAGATGCAAACTACAAACAAACAACTGAATATATTGGGGGCCATCTATTCTATTCAAACCACCACAGTAGCCAATAATGTAGACTGGTGAAAAGACATCGTCTTCAACAAATGTTGTTGGACAAATTGGATGATCACCAAGCCATCTCTCCAGCCCACTTAAAATCTTTTGCACAAACACACCATAAGCAAAGCCAATAGATTACTGACTGAATGGGAGAAAAATCCTCACCAGCTATACCTCTGACAGAAGCGTAATATCTAGAATCTACAAAGAACTCAAAAAACTAAACAATAAAAAAATCAAACACCACAGCTGCCACCGGCGACACCACTGCTGCTGCCGCACGCCCATCCATCCCTGCGTGCAGAAGCTTAGACTGCTCCGCACTCTCGTCCACTCTCCCACTTACTGAGCGAGCCCAGTCCCACAGCAACTTCCATACAAGCTCAGACTGTGTCTCTTGCTTGCGCCAGCTCAGGTGCCATCCCCTACCGGTCTGCCACGCCGGCCGGCCGCCATTGTCCTGTGGCAGGGGAGCGCAGACTGCTTCCAGGTCCCAGTGCTCCCAGCCAGAGTTCAGTCTGCTTCAGTGCTTGGTGCCTCAGTGTCACTCCTTGTTTGACGCAGGGAGCTTTGGCACATTACTGCTTGAGAATTCAGGCAACTTTGGCGCCCCTGCCAGGCAGTATATAGGCGGCTTTGGCAAGTGAGAGCCAAAGCCCAGGCTGCTTGGCAACTGCCCCAGGCTGCCTCAGATTCCCATTGTTCTTGAGCCCAGGCTGATACGCCCACCTACGTGCCCATACACTGTCATGGGCAGACCACAGCACAAAAGAAATAACATGAAAAATCAAATGCAAGAAAATCCAGTTAGATCACCCAGTCCTACAATGAATACATCTGACCAACACATAGAAGAACCATTAGGATCAGAACACCAAATTGAAGCTATGAGCAATGTAACCCTGACCAACCTACTGGTAGAACTTGCAGGAAAGCAACAAAGGACCGATAATCGTGTGGATGCTGCTATCACTAAACTAGAACTAATAGATAAGAAATTGGAAGGAGTTCAGAGAGAGTTAAGAGATTTGAGGGAGAGTGAAAAAAAAGACCTTAAAAATCAGCTGGCCATGCTAAATGAAGACATAAAGAAATCAATTCCAAGAATCATCAAAAAAATCAGAAAATGATGTGAAAAGGGAGCTTGACAGATCTGGATGGAAATTATACATAGAAAAGTAGTAGAAAGTAGTAGAAAATGCAAACTTAATTGAACAAGTCCAAAACTCTCTAGAAGCTCTCAAGAATAGAGTCAGCCAAGTGGAGAATAAAAACTCTGATCTGGAAGACAAGATGGAAGAAACAGTTAGAGAGTTCAAAAATTTCAGTAAGTTCAAAAGCTCCTGTGAACAGAACATGAGGGAATTGTGGGATACACTTAAATGTCCTAATATCAGGATCATTGGAATACCAGAAGGAGAAGAAATTCAGACCAAAGGCATGGAGAACTTATTTAACAAAATAATTGAAGAAAACTTCCCCAGTCTCTAAAAGAAAGGCCCATCAAGATACAAGAAGCCAACAGAACTCCAAACAGACTGGACCAAAGGAGAAACTCTCCAAGGCATATTGTCATTAAGACTCTAAACATTGACACCAAAGAGAAAATTCTAAAAGCAGCTAGGGAAAAACAGCCCACCACCTTCAAAGGTAACCCCATCAGAATTACTTCAGACTTCTCAATGGAAACCCTGAAAGTTAGAAGGACCTGGAATGAAACACTGCAAAGTCTAAGAACCTATGGTTTCCAACCCAAACTACTCTACCAAGCAAAAGTATCCCACATAATAGATGGTGAAAGAAAAACATTCCACGACAAAACTCAGCTTTACAATTATGTGAACACAAAACCAAACCTACAGAGAGTATTTCAGGAAATTCTCCACAGAGAAGAAACAAATAATCAAACTCAATTGCCTACAAGAAGCAGATCACAACAACCAAACTCAGAGTAGGCACAAAAAACTTCAAAGTCCATGTAAACACCAACCCACATATACCATCACAATATGGCAGGGATCAAATCAAATCTCACAGTCATTACCCTAAATATTAATGGCCTTAATTCACCCATTAAGAGACACAAACTAACAGGATGGATCAAAAAACTTAGACACCTCAGTCTGCTGCCTTCAAGAAACCCACCTCACCACTAAGGACAGACACCTCCTCAGGGTGAAAGGGTGGAAAACAATATTCCAAGCAAATGGGAATAAGAAACAAGCAGGCGTAGCTATACTACTAACAGATAAAATAGACTTCAAACAAAAAATAATCAAAAAAGACAAAGAAGGCCACTTCCTGCTTATCAAGGGAACGATCCACCAAGAGGATATTACAATCATAAATCTGTATGCACCAAACACAGGGGCACCACAGTTCAAAAAACAAAACCTACTTGACAATAAAACAGAAATAACCACCAGAGAGAGAGACCCTACCTCAGAAAAACAAACAAACAAAAAATACAAGAAAACAGAAATAACCACCAACACCATCATAGCTGGGGACTTAATTACACCATTATCAGTAATAGACAGACCATCCAAACAGAAACTCAACAGGGAAGTAAGAGAGCTCAACAATACCATAGATCACTTAGACCTAACGGACATCTACAGAACTTTCCATCCCAAATCCACAGATTACACATTCTTCTCAGAAGCTCATGGAACATTCTCTAAAATAGACCATATACTGGGTCACAAAGACTGCCTCCACATATTTAGGAAGATTGACATAATTCCCTGCATGATATCAGATCACAATGCTATGTTGCTAGAAATCAACAACAAAAGACCCACCAAGAATCCCAATGGCACCTGGAAACTGAACAGCACAGTTTTAAACAATAAATGGATAGTGGACGAAATAAAAAATGAAATTGCAAAATTTCTGGAACTGAATGACAATGAGAACACATCGTACCAAAACCTATGGGACACAATGAAGGCAGTCCTCAGGGGAAAATTCATAGCACTCAATACCTTCATAAAAAAGACAGAAAGGTCCCAAATCAATAACCTAACCATCCACCTAAAGGCACTGGAAAAACAAGAAAAATTCAACCCAAAGAGCTCTAGAAGGAAAGAAATAATTAAAATCAGAGCAGAAATCAATGAATTGGAAACCAAGGAAGCAATTAAGACAATTGACAAAACAAAGAGCTGGTTCTTTGAAAAAATAAACAAGATTGACAAATCCCTGGCCAATCTGATCAAGCAAAAAAAAAAGGAGAAGCTTCAAATTAACAAAATTCAAAATGAAAAAGTAGAGATCACAACAGACATAAGTGAAATTGGGAGAATCATTAGGACTTATTTCAAAAACCTCTACTCCACAAAACTGGATAATGTGGAGGAGATGGATAAATTCCTGGATGCATACCATCTACCAAAGCTAAACACAGAGCAGATTAATCACCTCAATCAACCCATCACACTCATGGAGATTGAAAAAGTAATAAAAAAAAAAAAACCCTCCCAGAAAAGAAGAGTCCAGGACCAGATGGCTTCTCAGCTGAATTCTATCAAGCCTTCATGGAAGAACTCAAACCAATCTTCCTCAAACTGTGCTACACAATTTGTGAAAAGGGAAAGCTACCCAACTCCTTTTATGAAGCTAGCATCACCCTAATTCCAAAACCTGGCAGAGATGCCACAAGAAAAGAAAACTACCAGCCTATTTCCCTGATGAATTTAGATGCAAAGATCCTGAACAAAATCCTCGCAAACCGAATCCAACAACACATCAAAAGCATTATCCACCTTGACCAAGTGGGATTCATCCCAGGAACACAGGGGTGGTTCAACATACGGAAATCTGTCAATGCAATACACCACATAAACAAGGTTAAACATAAAAACCACATGATCATTTTGATAGATGCAGAAAAGGCCTTTGACAAGATACAACATCACTTCATGTTCAAAACATTGGAGAGAATTGGCATGGTTGGTTCATATCTTAACCTAATAAAGGCAATATACAAAGCTCCGAAGGCCCAAATAATATTTAATGGAGAGAGACTGGAGGAATTCCCATTAAGATCAGGAATAAGATAGGGTTGTCCATTCTCACCTCTGCTTTTCAATATAGTACTGGAAGTCCTAGCTGAAGTAATAAGACAGGAGAAGGAAATGAAAGGGATACAATTTGGAAAGGAAGAAGTTAAGTTAGCTTTATTCCCTGATGACATGATTGTGTATGTAAGAGACCCGAGAGACTCCATCCCAAAACTCCTGAAGGTGATTAACTCCTATAGCAAAGTAGCAGGATTCAAAATCAATGCACAAAAATCAGTAGCCTTCCTATATGCAAATGACAAAGATACAGAGAAAGAAATAAGGGACATAGTCCCATTTTCAATAGCAACAACAACAAAATAAAATACCTTGGAATAACGTTAACCAAGGAAGTGAAAGATCTATACAACAAAAACATAAAAACACTCAAAAAAGAAATTGAGGAGGACTTGAGAAAATGGAAAGACCTCTCATGTTCCTGGATAGGCAGAATTAATATTGTGAAGATGACAATCCTACCAAACGCAATATACAGATTTAATGCAATTCCAATTAAAATCCCTACAGTGTTCTTCACAGAGATAGAAAAAATGATCTCAAATTTCATATGGAAAGGCAGAAGGCCTCGCATATCCAAACATATCCTCAGCAAAAGAAATACCTCTGGAGGTATCACCATACCTGATCTAAAGCTATATTATAAAACCATAGTAATAAAAACAGCATGGTACTGGCATAAAAACAGGAGTATAGACCAATGGAATAGACTTGAGGACCCAGACTTTGGGCCAAGCAACTATAGCTACTTGATATTCAATAAAGACCCGTACAATATAGGCTGGAAAAAAAGACAGCATCTTCAACAAATGGTGCTGGACAAACTGGATAACCATATGCAGGAAACTGAAACTTGATCCACACATTTCGCCATGCACTACACTCAAGTCCAAATGGATCAAAGACCTGAATATAAGACCAGAAACTCGAATACTACTGGAAAAAAATTTTGGAAGTACTTTCCATGATATAGGAATGGAAAAAGACTTCCTGAACAAAACCCCAATAGCTCATGAACTTAAACCATCACTCAATCAATGGGATCACATGAAGCTGAAGAGTTTCTTTACAGACAAGCATACAATAAGCAAAGCCAATAGATTACCCACAGAATGGGAGAAAATATTTGCGGGTTATCCAACTAATAGAGGCCTAATCTCTAGAATCTACAAAGAACTCAAAAATCTAAACAGTAAGAAGTCAAACACCCCACTCACAAAATGGGGGAAAGAGATGAACAGGAAGTTCACAGAGGAAGAAATACAAATGGCAGACATACACTTAAGAAAATGTTCATCATCCCTAATCATCAGAGAAATGCAAATTAAAACAACTATGAGATTCCACCTTACCCCAGTAAGGATAGCAAACATCAAAAAATCAAATAAAAATAAATGCTGGCGAGGATGTGGAGAAGTAGGAACACTCATCCACTGTTGGTGGGAATGTAGGATGGTACAACCACTTTGGAAAGCAATATGGAGACTCCTGAAAAAGCTGAATATAGAGATACCAACAGACCCAGTTATTCCCTTACTGGGCATCTACCCTAAAACCTTCAAACCACAAGCTAGAGAGATTTGCTCAACCATGTTTGTAGCAGCTCAATTTGTAATAGCTGAGAGCTGGAATCAACCCAGATGTCCAACACTAGAAGAACAGATAACTAAGATGTGGTATATCTACACAATGGAATTCTATACAACAGTAAGAAAAAATGACACAATGAAATTTGAGGAAAAATGGTTGAACCTGGAACAGATCATTCTCAGTGAATTTACCCAATCACATAAAAAAAAAATTGCCACATAGTCTCACTGATCTACAGCACCTAACCTGAATCTACCCAAGATACCTTACATATCCAGCAAGCATCTCATGGACTAGACACTAGGATGGAAGGGGAGGGTGGGGAGGGCAACAAAGGGGTGGGAAACACAAATCTAGACCCAAATGGCAATGGTACCATAAAATTCCACTTACTAAAAGACAGACCAAATGGCTGATCCTTCAACAGGCCCTTACAGGGAACACCTGAACCACAAGACACTGAAGAGGGTAAGATCAAGAATAACCTTAATCTTCTACATCTTCCCTCCCTCCCTCTCCCTCTCGCTCTCACCCCTCTCTCTCTCTCTTCTCTCTAACTCTTGTATATTAGTTATCTTTTTCCTTATTTCCTTAGTGGGCACTGACAGGTAACTCCCTGTACCAGCATGGGGCTATCATCCACAATGAGCTTTTGATCAGAGAAACCTACAACGTTTCCTAAAAGACAGACAGATTTCTGTCAGAGTACTTGATGACCCACCAAAGGTTAGTGGTAAGACCCTACTGCTGAAGACAACTTATGTGGTTGACATGGAAAAAAGAATGACATGGCTGGAAGTTGGAAGACAGTCAGTCCCCAGACAGTCAGCGCGTCTAGTGCCAGAAGGTGCTACATGGGCGACTGGGGGAAAATGACCAATATCTGTCCAAGCAACTCATGGTCTAACCTACTTAGCAGCAAATAACTTGTTGTGATGCCCACACAAGTGCAATAGTGGCACACAGCCATGATGGGGAACCAACTGCTCTTAATTTGGCTATCTGATCTCCTCAGTGGTATGGGACCCATAGCTGGAGCTGGGAAACAAGTCAGAACCATATCCAAACATAAGCCTACTCACCAATATCAAGTGACCATCAACCATGGGCTACAAGAGGGCCTACACCTATTAAATTCTCTATAAAAAAAAGTAAGGGTTATCTCATTTGTCCCGGTGCTAACTTACTCTCCATTGGAGAATCTGCTTCTCTTTTTCAGATAGATGTAGATCCTAAGGAGAGAGCCACCCCATCATACCACAAAAGGGCCCCGGCTGAAACTAAGAAAAATTGGCAAAACAAGCAAGGGTGCTGCTTTCCTGATGAACTGGACACCAGCACAAGGGGGAAGGAGATCAACACAGAGAAAAATCAACTCCTACCAAATCAGAGAGCCAGAGCCTCAGAGGCCCCCAACACCTCATCACTGAAGCAGACCAAAAATGAACCCAACATGGCTCAGGGAAATTTTGCGGAAGAGGGGACAGAAAGAATGTCAGAGCCACATGTTGGGTCATGATATGCAGAGACATTTAGCTTACCCATAACTGTGGGCTAACTCCACAATGCATGACCCATATACCTCAACAAGGAGGGGCCAAGGGGATGAGCCTAATAATAGTACCAAACTGACTGTATTTGCTGAATACAAAACTAATTAATAAAGAAAAAAAGAAAACAAAAAAAAATGGTTCTCAGGAGGTCATGTACTTGCCATACAAACTCACAAACTTGAGGCCCAGAGTTCAGATGCAGGTGGGTGTGTCAGCTCACCTGTAACCCCACTGCTTGGGAGGCAGGGATGGGATCCTCAAGGAAAGATGGCTCACTAGACTAGTTGAATTGGTGCGCTCTGGATTCAAGTAAGAGACCCCTCTCTCAGATGATAAAAGGGAGAGTGATTGAGGGAAGCACCTGATGGCAACCTCTGTCCTCCATATGCACGTGCACACATGTGTGCCCACAGTCGTTGAACATGCATACACATAGGCACATACACTGTACACATCCGTACACCAGAAAGCAAGCATTGGAAGACAATACGTGTCCAGTGTAGAATATCAACAGCCAAGCATGGTGGGGCACCTTTAACCCCAGCACTCAGGCAATGGAGGGAAAAGGATCTGAAGTTCAAAGTCATCTTTAGTTATATCGAGGGTTCGAGGCAAGTCTGGGCTAAATGAGGTCCTATCTAAAAATAAAATTCATCAGGTCTGGAGAGATGGCTTACTGGTTAAGGTGCTTGCCTGCAAAGCCAAAGGACCCAGGTTCAATTCTCCCAGGACCCACATAAGCCAGATGCACAGGTGGCACATGCATCTGGAATTCATTTGCAGTGACTGGAGGCCCAAGCCCATCCATTCTCACTCTGTCTCTCTGTCTCTCTCTCTCAAGTAAATAAATAAAAATAAAAATATTTAAAAAATAAAAAGTAATAAAATTCATCAATAATCAGATAACAGAGAAATTGCTATTATCCCACCACACAGAGACATAAACAATGCATGCTTTGTTAAGAAATAAAATGATATTATTATTTACTGTAAGGGTACCAGAATGTGCCACCCCAAAATATGTGTCTTTGGAATATGAATTAATTTAAATTAAACATCATTGAGAACCAACAGAGATGATAGAACTGTATAAATCATATAGGTTTCCTTTTGTAAGAGAAATGTACATTTATGAAGGAAATATCCATCTTTTTGTGCAAGGTGTCTTCTTTTCCTTTGCCAGGAAGATGAGGACTCTGAGCTTCTAGCACCTAACCCTGTAGAGCAGACCTGCTACATCAAAACCTGGTGTTCTCTTCTTGTTCTGGCCATTCAAGGACCAGATTACTCTATCTGAGGTTCCCAGCAGCCTTTTCTTTGCTTTACCTAAGGGGTATATGAGGCCATGTTTCCCCACCCCTTAGGGTAGCTCACCACTGGATGCTCCTGCACATGTGTGTCATGTATATATTCATGAACTTCTGTCTTTTGCCAGTCTAATAACAAGGCCAGAGAACCAACACTGGGCAGAGGAAAGAGGTTGTTTCTTTTGTCTTTCTTACAGTTACAACCTTTTTTAAAATCATATTTTATAGCTTGTCTACTCATGATTTACCCAACCATTTAAATTGTTTCTAATGTTTACTTAGTGCCCACTGCATACACTCAGAACCAGTCTTGGTGCTGATCCTTCATTCTTTCCTTATTCACAAATGCGTCCTCAGGCTGGGGAGAGTTCTCAGTGGACAAAATGCTCACTCCTCAAGCCTGAGAGCCTGACTTTGATCCTCAGACCCCACATAAAAAGTCAGAAGCCATGTGTTGCAGACAGCCTCATATTGCTGGGACAAACATCCAACCAAAAGCAACTTATGGGAAAAAGGGGTTTATTTTAGGCTTACAAAATACAAACTCCACCAAACACCAGAAAGCACAAACTTCCAGAGTTCAAAAACTATTCTGAACACACCTAGTGGGACTGGACTCAGAACTGTCCCCAGACATACCTTAGGGCTGGACTCCAAAATCCCAGTGGCATGTCCCTGGGATCAGGGATCTGCTTATTAGCAGCTGAAGCCGAAAGCTCACTTTTTAAGAAATTTACTTATTTAAGGTAAGCAGACAGACAGAAAGAGAGTAGAGAAAGTGAGCATGGTCATACCAGTGCCTCTTTCCATAGCAAATGAACTCCAGATGCAGGCACCACTTGGTGCATCTGGCTTTACATGGGTCCTGGGAATCAAACCTGGGTCATCAGGCTTTGCAAACAAGTGCTTTAACCACTGAGCAATCTCTCCAACACACTGAACATTAAATTTCAATAAAACTCCTGAGACCATGGAGCCAACATTCAAACTATTACACCATGGAGGGCTTCTGTAAGCCCTGCAAGCCCATGGAGAGACAGGAGGTGGAGATCTAATATCAAGGAAACAGAGGCTGAGCTCCAGAGAAAAACCCTGACTCACATGAGGTGGCAAGATGAGGAACAAACAGAAAATTGTCCTGTGACTTCACATGTGTGCCATGGCATGCACCTGCACACAATCACACACACACACACACACACACACACACACACACAATTTACAAAACCTCATCCATTGGCTCACACATCCTTTATCCCTCCTCTTCTGCATTGTTCTTGAGTGTCAGAGGGGGTGAGAGATGTGAGACAGCGTCTCTTGCTTTTACCAACACATGTGCCACAACATCCAGCTTTATATGGCACTTGGAAGCATCAAACTCAAGTTAACAGGCTTTTCAAACAAGCACCTTTAATGGTTGAGCCATCTTCACAGCCCTAAAATACCTTTTATGTTTTTATTCCCATTGAAAAAATGTCCACTGACAACTGTACTTATTTGTATTTTCACTGGTCCGAACAAGCATGCTCATTTCTACAATATCAGCCCAGTGTTTCCCTCCCTCCCTTCCTTCTCCTTTCTCCCTCCCATCCTTCCTTCCCCTTTTCTCCTATTACCTCCCCCACAACTCTTTTTCTCTGTCCCATCTAGTACCTCTGAGCTATGTTTTTAGCCCTGTTCTCATTTTTGAATGAAACAAGAAAAATGTATCTCTGTTAAAATGGAACTTTCTTTCTTTCTTTTGCTTTGGTTTTTCAAGGTAGAGCCTCACTCTAGCCCAGGCTGTCCTGGAATTCACCATGTAGTTTCAGGCTGGCCTCGAACTCACATCCATCCTCCCTCTGCTTCACAAGTGCTGGGATTAAAGGAGTTCACCACCATGTCCAGCCGGATGTTTCCTTATTATTTAATTGTATTTCTTCTCTTGTGAAGTGCTCCTTTTAGGCCCATTGTATAGGTATCTAAACCTTTTTAACACTTTTATAAGAGAAATTAAGTTTGAGGATATTAGCTTTTGTCATGTATCTTGGAAGTAATTTTCCTTCTTAGTAGTTGGTCTTTCAACTTTTTTGAATAGATTTTCACATAGAAAAGTTGTGAATTTTGCAAGTAGACCTATCAATCCTTCTTCATAGTTTCCCTCTGCAACTGGACACACTATTCCAAAATGAATCAGACGCGAGAGGGCAGAGTTAACCTGCCACACAGAGCAGGCCACCCTCCACGTGCTCCTCCAGAGTGAGGAACCTGACAGGAAGCATGAGGAAGAGGAGGCAACGGCCCTAAAGCTGAGGAGGCTAGACGGGGGCTGTCCTGACTGCTGGTGGAAGACAGGTTTGATTTCCGCAGCAGTAAAGCTCTATGTAATCCTCTCTGTCATCACGTGAGAAAGGAGTGGCAGGCATCCTTTATCTAAGTGCATTTTTTGTTGTAAATATAATGTGGCTGGGTACTCCCAGCTGAGGCAGTAGAGTCACCCTGAGTTCAGAACCAACCTGGTATTATAGTAAGTTCAGGACTGCCTTGGCTAGAAAGTAAGAGTCTTTCTCAAAAAAATTTTTTTAAAAAAGTGTTCTTTACTAAAATTTTAAACTTCACAGAAGTTGGTATAGTAGAACAGAAAGTTTCCTTTCTGTTCCCTTGCAAGTTCTGAAAGGCAAACACTGTAAAACGCTCAGCACAAATCCTTCCAGACCTTTCTCATGCATACATTAGCACATTATAGAATAGTACAGTACAGTGTACCATATGTGCAAAAAGTGACTAAACTATATATGTCATTTCGCAGCTACTTTTTATGTGGTTTAACAAAGGTATTTCTATATTTTGCCTTTAAATTTACTTTAGTATATTTTGACCATTATACAATATTTCACAATGTAAATATACCATACTTGAGTTATTCACAATTAAATTATAAAAATGCTACAACAAACATCCTTGTAGGATTGATTTCTCAAATTGAGGTCAGAAAATATTTTTTAAAGTTTGCTGGAAAATTCCAAATTCTATCTTCCATGACCTATTGATTTATATTCTATTCAATATTTATAAAGGTTTCTATTTATCTTCACTTTCATATCAACAATGTGAATTATTGTCTTCTTATGATTTTGTCATTTCTGTAAAATATTTCTTCTGAGCTGGGTGTGGTGGTGCATGCCTTTAATCCCAGCACTTGGAAGGCAGAGGTAGGAGGATTGCTGTGAGTTCAAGACCAGCCTGAGGCTGCATAATGAATTCCAGGTCAGCCTAGACTAGAATGACACTCTACCTCAAAAAACAAGTAATAGGCGGGTATGGTGGTGCACGCCTTTAATCCCAGCACTCAGGAGGCAGAGGTAGGAGGATCACCACAAGTTAGAGGCCACCTTGAGGCTACGTAGTGACTTCCAGGTCAGCCTACCTCAAAAAACAAACAGACAAACAAAAAATGTAATAGCAATAAAGTTATTTCTTCTATATGTCTGAGGCGATAGCTCAATAGTAGAGTAGTTGCCTAACATATGTGGTTCAATTCCCTAGCAACACACACACACACACACACACACACATTTCCTTGGCAGACTGATAATTTATATCCTTTCCCTACTTGTCATGATTGTTGTGAGTTGGGGAATAACCGTGCAGCCATTTTGACCTTCATGTATGCAGTGGTGACAACCTAGTGCTTTGACTTCATTTCTTGGGAACCTTTCAGAGAGAAAACAAAACTATTACCTGTACCTAAAGGAAAAAGTAGAAAAACATAACTTTTAAGAATTTTACACACCATGTTCTAAGAAATCACAAAACTGAGCATTTCCTTGGAAGCCTTCTGCTAAGCCCCAGTCCTGTGTGGCTCTCTCGTGGCTTCTTTTCAGAGGGCTCCTCACCCCACCTCACTGCTCCTCTCCCTCTGTCACAAGTCCCCAATTTCCCTCCCCCTAGTTCCCTCTCATTCTGTTTCTCCTGGTCACCCTGCTTCCTCAGTCTTCTTTAATGCTGACCACCTTAGATGTTTTTGAATCTAGTTGTTTAATAGTATTTTACAGTCTAAATATTTTTAATTTGTTTTGGAATAAGTTTTTAACTGTGAATTTCAGAAGAGTTGTAAAATGTATGCTAAACACAAATCATGCAATTTTAAGCATTTATAGCAGAATCTCTATGTTTCTTTTCTCACATAAACACTGTTAGAACACTGAAAATATTTTTAGGAAAGAGGAAAAATCCATTTTAATCATTTCATGCCACATAACACATTTCATATGGATGTATTTCCCAACATTTATCATTATAGAATAAATAGTTGTATTCTCTAGTCCCTTACTAACACTTACCCATGAGTCTATGTGGTCCTGTTGGAGGCAACATAGCTGAGTGGATAGAAGATGGGTCCTTGTTTGCTAAAGGACAGTCCTGGGAGAATTATTTTAGTTCTTTTTCTCTTCAATGAGAGGGTTAGACACCTTCTCAACTGTGAGGATTAAAATGTGGTGAGGAAACACAAGCTCATAGGCACTCTTATTTTGACAAAGAAGGGATAAGATAGGTTGGTTTTCTGAGTATTTTGTGTCTTCTACATTACTGTAAAAAGCAAGGAGGGAAGACACGTGGTTCAGCTTGCGGGAGGTGTGTTCTGTCAGTCCTAACTGCATTTCCTGTGCCCAGAATCACCAAGAACTGTAAAGATGAGTCTCACATGTAAAGTTATAGCCAGCTTCCTTCTGATTTTCAGCCTTTCCACCAAAGGTAAGTTGGAGCGTGGCTCTTCACTGACCCCACAGCAGCTTCTCTGGACACCCAAAGGGAGTGAGGGTTAAGGAGGGACAGCCTGAAAGGGAGTCCAGAGACCTCAGCAACTCTTGCTTTTCATAGGTGAAAACTCCAAAGAAATAAGGGTCATCTGGGGTCCTTTGGATCACGATATCAACTTGGACCTCTCTGATTTTCAGAAGAGTGATGGTATTGAGCATGTGCGATGGGACAAAGGAAGAACCTTGGCTGCAGAACTCAGAAATGATGATGTGACTTTTCAGTTAAACGAAAGATACGAGATATTAACAAATAGAACTCTGAAAATTAAACATCTGAAGAGAAATGATAGTGATATCTACAGTGTACACATATATGATACGCATGGGAAAAGGGTGTTTCAGGAAGAATTTGATTTGAAGATACTAGGTAAGTCTCCGTTGCCTAAATTTCTTCATTTCAGGATGGGTGCTATTTAACAACTTTGGAAATTGTATTTTGCAACCAAGTGCCTCTAAGTGTTGGGCCATCTCCCTGGCAGAAATAGTATTTTTGAAGTGTCCCTAGCCCTAGCCTCTGCCTCTGGGAATGTTCCAAAGGAAATTCAATGCCTCCCTCATAGCCAATGGAGACTCCAGTTGGGTCTGAGGGTGGAATCCACATATGTAGAAATGTGCAGTTAATAGGTCCTTAAGTTGATCTACCTACCACTTTCTTTAGTGGCTATATGAAGAATGGATTAAGGTGGCATGAATCAGAAAGAGGACAAGTAGGCAAGAAAAGAGAAGGATATCCTAGTTGTATGATAAAGGAATGAGAGAGGTGTGGAGTCAGGAAGGAGAGACGACTTGGACAGCTCTGAACAGTTCACCTAGTCAACATTAAACCAGGGTGCTCCAGAGCTAGAGGGCAGGAAAGGATGAGACAGCTGAAAGATGAACAGCCCTTATTTCTGATCTGCTCAGCCCCATGGTGAAAGGTGACTTTGGATGATATGTGCATAAAATGCACAAGGTGTGGCTTTGTCTGCACATGTGCGGAGAGGGCAGGAGTGGACGTTGCAGATGGAGGGGAAACTCGCTGGAAGGCCGCTGCTGCAGTCCAAGTGAAGCGAGGCAGGCCGGTGGGTGGCTCTAACCCTGGCTGCACGTGTGAGTAAGCAGAGATACTATTAGAAGTTACTAGCTCCTGTCCTAGACTAATGATATCAAGAGGTTTTAGCATGCAGGCTGGGTGCCAGTGACCTCTAGAGTTTTCCAGGTGCTTCTGGTGAGCAGCCACTGATGGTAACCACTGGCCTGAACTGGCCTGTGTATGAGACATGAAAGAATGAGAACACTAAGGTCACGGGGTGGGGGAGAGGAGCAAGGTAGCTTGAGCGAGAATGCAAATAAAAGAGGTGGTGGTGGCAAGAATGTAAGACCCAAGGATGAAGAGGAGGACTGTGGAAGAGGAAGCTGACCTTACATTCATGACCTCACAGCGGCTGTCCTGAATAAGAACTACACAATATCGTCCCATCAACCTGTCATGGATGATGGAGAAGGGCAAAAGTAAAGACATACATTAAGTATTAATAACATTGGCCCTGGGTACCAGAGTTGATGGTGATCTCTAACCTGCTTTAACTTTTTAAAATATTTTATCAATTTTTACAACGCTTGGATGCTATTTGAGAAATGATTTTTTCCATCTAGAAAGACAGGCAACCACTGTGAGACAACCCCTAGTCGACAGACTACTCTGTTTGATGTTGATATCTCCACATTTTCTTCATCCTGAGTTACACAGAATCTCGGGATAGAAAGAAAACAAGTGGAATTAGGCTTGAATGACCTACAGCGAAAACATTCTTGTCGTTTAACAGCCAGAGGGGAGAGGGATCAAAACTACGCTGTCAATCCTTAACACACGGAGAGTACGACTAGAGAACAGGAGCAAGTCTGTGGAAAGAAAGGATGACAAAAATTAGAAGAAAGGGGTCACGAGCTCGCCTAGGTGGGCTGGGCTTCGGGCTGACCCACCCACCCTGAGCCAGGCCCTTTCTCCTGGGACACAGCTGCTAGGTGCCACAGGAGCTTCCGTTCTGAATGGAAGTCACCACAGTGACTTGCCAAGGGCTTTGCCACATGTTTTGTTGTGACAGGGGTATTCTTCCTCTTTCTTAGATATGAGCTGGCACTTGGGGCTCCCTCAGCTTCCTCTCTAGAACTTCAGCTCTTTGGACAGCTCACACAGGCCTGTCCCTCAGCTCCCTGGGCCCTTGGGAGGGCAGAAGGCAGGTAGCCAAGGTCTGGGGACTTCCATGTAAGCCTTCCTCCAGAGCAGGGCTCCTGGCTAACCCTGCACCTACACTCCATAACTTGGTGGCTTTTCCAGGTAGGGTCTCACTCTAGCTCAGGCTGACCTGGAATTCACTATGTAGTCTCAGGGTGGCCTCAAACTCATGGCGATCCTCCTACCTCTGCCTCCTGAGTGCTGGGATTAAAGGCTCGCGCCACCACGCCCCGCACGCAGTCTACATTTCAATGGGTACCCTAAAGCTATGCTTTTAATCTCACAGAGCCTTGAACATTTCATCTGTAACTGGAGAGTGAGCATGAGCCTTTCTGTTAGAATTACATGATGCCAAGTATATGAAAACATTTTAAGGCACAAGCAGTGCATACACGGCAGATCTGATACCCTTTATGAAGGGAAATGTGTCTATGAACTGTACTAGAAATGAACTTGTTTTGAATGCCCTATGTAACTAAAATAAAAAATGATTTTAAAACGCTATAAGGTTGGAAAGATGGCTTAGCAGTTAAGGCACGTGTCTGCAAAGCGTAAGGACCTGGGTTCAAATCCCTAGAGCCCACATAAGCCAGATGCACATGTTGGCACATGCATCTGGAGTTTGTTTGCTGTGGCTAGGGGCCCTGGTGCGCCCATCCTCCCTATCTATCTATCTCTCTCTCTCTTAAGTAAATAAATAAATTTTTAAGATATGCTAGATACTTTTGAAATTGTTTCCTGGTCCCAAGCCAACTCAATTCTCTATTGTTTTAATAGGCATATTTATTAATGTAAAAACTTGTTACTGGGAATGAGGCACATCTTTATAATGCCATCATTATATAAAAGGGGCCAGACATGGTGATGTATGTTTGGTGATGTATGTTTGTAATTCCAGCATTTAGGAGAAAAAAAGTCAAGGATAAGGAACATAAATAATGAGACTGAAAGGCATCCTTTTGTGGCTCCTCCAGCGGCCATCTTCATGACAGTTGTCATGGTGCTACAAGGTGCCACTTCACATACAGATAGCAATATAATGAAGTCAGAGGGTGACTGGTGGTTTCTCCAGCAGCCGGTTGGAACTAACCACTTTTGTCTCATGTTCCTAACCCCAAGGAAGCCAGAGACTTCAACGAAAAGCTTGTGCATGCTCACATTACATCTGTGTAACTTGTTCATTTTGTTATTGCTAAAGTGGATATATTCATATATGCTTGTGATTGTAACTTATCTATCAAAGTAAAAAAGAAAGAACAGCTGGGAGTGGTGGCGCACGCCTTTAATCCCAGCACTCAGGAGGCAGAGGTAGGAGGATCACCATGAGTTCAAGGCCACCCTGAGAATGCATAGTGAATTCCAGGTCAGCCTGGGCTAGAGTGAAACCCTACCTCAAAAAACAAAAACAAAACAAAACAAAAAAGAGCAAATTGCCCAATAGCAATTGAATCTTTATTTTCTTTCAGAGATGGTGTCAACACCAACATTCTCCTGGAATTGCAGCAACGCAACGCTGACCTGCGAGGTCATGAGAGGCGCAGCGCTGGAGCTAACGCTGCATCAAAACGGGAAGCGCCTCGCCAGCAGCCATCAGAAGGTCATCAGACACAGGTGGATCAACATGAACGATCCATTCAAGTGCACGGCCAGTAACAGTGTCAGCAAGGAGTACAATACGACCACGGTCACCTGCCCAGGTGTGTGGTGGGCGGTAGTCAGCCTCTGTGCCAGAGATCACCTGTGGCACAGGGCCAGCCGCCTGGGTGGGGAGGTGCCTTGACTCAGGATGAGACATGGAAAGGGACTTCTTCCTCCTGGAAGCCTTTGGGGAAGCCTTTCAGGAAGGGGAGACTCGGCTACCCATTGTGGCAGCCCTCCTGCAGAGTGTGATCTCACCTCAGACAGGTAACAAAGGGCCCTTCTGGGAGAAGCCTCCTTAACTGCCAAGCCATTCTCCAGAGTTCCTCTTGATCATCTCTTCTTTTGAAAAAGTTCATTTGTTGGCAAGGGCGGGGGGGGGGGGGGAGTGGAAGGAGAGGGAGAGAAAGGAAGGGAAAGTATAGGCACACCAGGGCCTCTTGCCACTGCAAACTCCAGCCATATACCCCACTTTGTGCATCTGGTCCTAAGTGGACACTGGCAAATCAAACCTAAGCTGGCAGGCTTTGTAAGTGAGTGCCTTTAACCACTGAACCACCTCCCTAGCCTCTCTTCATCATCTATTGATTCCCAGAGCAGAACCCCCACCCAGAAGTAATTTGTTGTTTGGCTTTGCTTTCTCAAGTAGAGCCTGATTATATACCCCAGCCTGGCTTTGAACTTGTGGTGATCCTCCTGCTGCAGCACAGGTATACATCATTATGCCCAGTCCCTAGAGGTAGCCTTTGAGGGAACAGCTTGCTGTATTGCTCAAACACTTCCCTGGAAGCCAGAGGCCTAGACTTCTAGCTTCAGTCTATCCAAATTTAGTGGAATGACCTTGACAGAGGTCCTGCCCCTTTGTGCGGTCCAGCCTTCTGGTCCACAAGGAAAATCAGCTCCAGGATCCACCTTCACTGACATGGACATTGGGCTGCCTTCTGAGAAAGCAAGAATCAGAGCCCCAGACAGAATCCACCACCTTTACAACTTGAATCTCAGGAAGGTGTCCCATCACATGTCACTGAGTGTAGCCCACACTCTTCAGAGGGATGACACAAAAGAGAAGCACCTGTAAGTAGGCACCCTTGGAGGTTCTCCAAGGATCTTGGGACTCAAACCAGCATCTTTTCACCTCTCAGGAGAACTGCAAGCCCCCCTCCTATATCCTCCTTATAGAAAGACAGAGGATAGCTGATCCCCTCCACTGGTCACCCCCTTTAACGAGTCCTCCATTACAGACCTCAGTTAGCCAAAACACAAAGGTAAAAATAAATTTTAAAAACCAGTATAATTATGATAAAAATTGTTCATTGTTCATTTGAAATTCAACTTTAATTGGCTGTCTTACATTTTATCTGGTAATCTCACTCATCATATTTATTGTAATTAGATACCACCAACATAAAAAATGTGTTGTCAAGGAAGGAGGGCGTAGGAGAAGGCAAAATTTGAGGATATAACCAATGTGTGTCCTGCATCTGAGGTTCAGTGCAAAAGCTGGTCCAGGAACTGGCTTCTAAGGAGATGGAAATAATACCTAGAGGGAAGAGTTCCTCTGTTCTGAATACGACATTCCGGAGAGCAAGGTGGAGACAAGACTGCTAGGATGGGATCACATGAGCGGGCACTTCAAGCTCTAGGAAGAAGGAATAGGCTGGGTTCCGGGGAGTGCCTCCCCAACATAGACAGACTAGCGGATGTTTCCAAGGGCAGTGGGAGTGGGTGAGGGGACTGTGAGGACCCATGACAAAGCCATAGCAATCTCAGAGATGTCCCCAGGAGACAAATGTGAGGCCAGATGGCAGAAGGCATTGCCTGATTCCCGAGTGTCTCGGGAAGGGGTGGCTGCCTTGCCCACCGGGCTCAAGTCTGGCGAGGCCTCAGCTGGGGAGGCAGACTCCAGCAGCCCAGGCCCTCTGCAAGCCAACAGCACCTAAAGGACCTGAAGTCTTTCCTCGGAGCAGCTTCAGGGAGTTCCTAAGGGATGTCCCTTAGCAGGTAGAGCCTAGAGAGGACACACTGAGGGGAGAGAGACAGAGAGACAGGCTGGAAGAAACCAGTCAAGGGTGGATCAATGTGCATAGCTTGAAAATCTGCCTGCCTAGATTCAGCAGCTCGTCCTGGGGCCCATCCTAGGTTGTGTGTCTAACTGTTTCTTCTAGGGTTGTCTGGCAAGGAAGTGTTTTTGTGATGCTGGAGTAGGCTCCTGCTTCTCCCCACATAGCAGTCTCCTGACCCTGGCCCCAGCTGCTGCTCTCTAACTGCAGCTGACTCCCCAAGGGCCCACAGCCCAGCCTCCCTCCTGGGAAACAGCACCAGAAACAGCAGCCGGAGTGCTACTAAGAGCAGGAGCTCACATGGGTGTTGTTTTACAGTTTACAAAGCACTTTCACATCCATTATCTGATCTGCTTCCAACAGCTACCCTGTGATGTAGGCTGAAATGTTTCCATTTTACAAAGAAGGCTGAGAGGTGGAGTATCTTACCAAAAGACACCAGCCTTTACCCAGAAGAGCTGAACTCAAATCCGTTGCCTTTAATACTAAAGTTACTGCTTTCCCTCACTGTGTGTCAGCAAGCGAAGGCCTAGGAATTGAAGGCAGAGGCTGTTGACCACGCTAACCCACTGTAAGCAAGCATCTTTAACCATTGAGCAATCTCCCCAGCCTCCTCCAGTGTGCTTATAAACTTCTTTCAAGGGTCCAGGAGAAGCTGGGGAGGGACTGCTGCCTTCAGAAGAGGTGGCTAGGCTGCATGAGTGAAATACTTAGCCCACGTATTTGGAAACTGCCAGGCTAAGAGGGCCAGAAAGAACCGTGACCCAGGAAGGCAGCTGGAGATGAGAGGGCTGCTTGACTTGGGAGCAGGCCTGGATGGTCTTAGGCAACTCATCTCTCTCTCTCTGGGCCTCATCTTTGAGATTAGAGGTTGGATGATCTCTGCTCTAAAACTGTGGGTGCACTTCTCGATGGGCGGAGGGGTGTGGGCAGCATCCACGAGAGCTGTTTCCCAGGCAGCCTCTGAGGGGATTTACCCTCTTCCCTAGCTCTTGCAGAGATTCACAAGGCTCCCCACCCTGTAGAAGCTTGACCTTTGCGAGGTGGAAAACCCCACAGGGCTCTTTTTGTGCTTGATGTGGGAGGCTGGGCTGGAGCTGAAAAGGCCTCTCTGCTCAGGACCCAGCCTCCCTTAGCCCCATTTCTCCTTTCAGAGAGAGGTCTGAAGATCTATCTTATTGCGGGCACCTGTGCAGGAGGCCTTCTCCTGCTGGTCTTTGTGGCACTGCTCATTGTCTATATCAGCAAGAGGAAAAAACAGAACAGGCCGAGAGACGGTAAGCTCCCCTTCTATGCCACCACAGCTGCAGCAAAATCCCCATGGAAACATCTCCCAGGGATGGACGGCACCCTCGAGTCTGCGAAGAGAAGAGTGAGATGGAGTTGGAGGATGTCTTAGTTGGTAAAGTGGTTGTCATGCAAGCATGAAGACCTGGTTTGGATCCCTGTTATCCAAGTGAAAAAGAAAAGCCCACTGTGGAGGTGCATGCCTGTAATCCCAGTGCTAAGGAGAGAGGGGATCTCTGGGGCTTGCTGGCTGACCAGTCTAGCCAAGTCAGTGGTCTCCATGTTCAGTGAGAGACTGTCTCAAAAAGCAAGGTGGTGATGCATGCTTTTAATATTTATTTATTCATTTATTTGTTTTTGTTTTGAGGCAAGCCCAAAAGACTGGCCATTTTATGTGAGAGAGCAAGAGCAAGAGAGTGAGAGTGAGTGAGAGAGAGAAAGAACAAGAATTGGCACACCAGGGCCCCCAGCCACTGAAATTGAACTCCAGGCAGGTGCACCACCTTGTGCGCATGTGTGACCTTGCACTCTTGTGTCACTTGCTTATATGGGACCTGGAGAGTCAAACATGGGTCCTTGGGCTTTGCAGGAAAGTACCTTAACTACTAAGGTACCTCTTCAGCCCTTATTTATTTTTAAAATATATTTATTTACTTATTTGAAAGCAGAGAGAAATAGAAGAGAAATAGACAAAGAGAATGGGTACACAAGGGCCTCCAGCCATTGCAAACAAACTCCAGATGCATGTGCCACTTTGTGTATCTGGCTTTATGTCAGTATTGGGGAATTGAACCCAGGTCTGTAGGCTTTGCAGGTAAGCGCCTTAAGCCATCTCTCCACCCCTGTCCATGCCTTTAAGCCCAGAGAGAAGTAGGAGGATCACTGTGAGTTCGAGGCTAACCTGGGTCTAGAGGGAATTCTAGGTCAGCCTGGGCTAGAGTGAGACCCTACCTCAAAAACAACAACAACAGCAAAAAGTAAGGTGGAGGGCAATTGAAGAAATTACTCTATGTCTGCCTCTGGTCTCCACATGCTTATGTGCACACCTGCATACACACACACATACATATGCACGTGCGCGCGTGCACACACACACACACACACACACACACACACACACGAAGGAGATGGGCAGAGTCAGAATGCCAAGGTTAGAAGTGGAGGTTATGGCTCTATTATGTGCTTAGCTTGATTCTGACAGATTCTCATGATGACCACAGAGACACTGGAGAAGCTTCATCTGCGTTGCTCTCCCGGCACCCACAGTCTTAGGTCGTCTTGGCAAAAGGTTGGTGTGGCTATCCCTGCATGGGCACTAGGTCTCTACAGCAGCAGAAAGATGTCCATCAAAACCCTACATCTATAAACAAAAGTCTTGTCTTTGAGTGGTACAAGGTAGGTTTAAGGCCAAACTCTTAGGAAGACAGGTGACACTACTTCAGGCCACAAGCTACTTCTAGGAAGACAGTTCTTTCTTAGGGACTGGGAGTGCTCAGGGCAGAGTGCTTGCCTAGCCTGTGCAAGCCTCTGGGTTTGAACCCCAGCACTGCAAGCAAATGCAAAGCCAAACCCAGGGTTCTAAGACCCCTTTCCCAAGTGGCTCTTCAGGCTGGGAGTATGGTTTCCTCTCCACATACCTGCCCAACAACCCACCGAGCAGGAAAAGGTTAGGCTGATCATAAGTGAGCCATGCCAAGGGACATACCCATGTATCAACAGTGGGTGCTGGGGTGAGGGTTAGCCTTCGGTTGGATGTACTGGTGAGCGGGAAGGTCTCTGGAGCTCTGGAAATCTCTGATTCACACAGGACCTCATCATGGTGTGTCTGTCCTTAGATCAAGCCTAGGAATGCCTACCTAAGTGATTTCTGGCATAATCCATGCATGGGCTCTGAACATCCCTAAGTAGGGGTGGCCTTAGGCCCTATGCCCTCTGGATTTGCCTTCCTACTTCACATCTTGTTCATCAGTGCCCTTCGGTCACTCCAGACTGCCACTTGTCAACCAGCCTGGGCCCAAGTACATCTCTCTAAACCCAGTGTGGTTTGTCTCCCACCATCACTCCCGCTTTCTCCACCCCGTGTGGCTCAGTTGCTCACTGACTCCCTTGGACCAGTGATGTCCTCACCTCTGCCCTGTACTCACACTGCGGTCACCTCTTCCCTGCAAAGGCCCTTCTCCACTGCCTAGTGACATGTCGCCAGCGCCAGGCTGAGACCAATGACAACGAGCTCATATTGACATACAGCGCCAAGAACAAACCTTCAGGCTTTACAGTTGCTGTCTCGGCAGCTTCAGAGATTTCACAGGGAGACGATCACTGGTGGGCAGTAGAAGTTGAGCCAGGCCTGTGGGCTGCAAGGTTCTCCCAGGAAATGGTCCAGCGAGCTGGGCTTGCTCAATGTAGTGTTCAGCCAGCAGACTGAGGCAGGACCAGGATGAGGCGAAGACCCCAGTGTGCAAAATGTAAGGTGTCCTCACCTTGCCTTTGCATGACCTTGACTTCCTTAAATTTGACAGCCTGTGGGCCTGGCTTGCCTCACCCCAGGCCCACCCCTGATTTCAGTCACCAGGAAATGCAAAAGTATGAAAAGACTGATAGGTTCCAAGGAACTCCCGGAGCAGATGTTTAGGCAGTGGCTGAGGTTGATGGAGCCTGCTATGAGCAAGTGGTGGCATAGAGGTCCCCCACTGCATGGCTGCCACATAGCTGGCCTATCTGTCCAACCTGTCCCTCCCTTCCTAGATCTCATGTGGCCTCCCAGACACCATGATTTTCAGTTCTGGTTCTGTCACTAAGGGCCTTGTTGGTGTCTGAGTCATCATTGCCACTTAGCAATAGAACTTAACACCTGGAGGTTGAAGAGTCGGCATGTTGAGGGCCAAGTGAACAAAACACTGCCACGCAGACAGCCTGAAAATGGCCAGCCCGAACTTGCCACAGCCACCTACTGCCCCATCCCTGGGAACTGGGATCGGGGTCAAAGATCCCCTCACAGCCTCCCAAACGTAACCCTAGCCTCCTTGGGGCACTCGAGATAGCATAAAGGACATGTTCTATCCCTCAAGTGTCTCTTCCTCCATGTGCTTTGAGCACACGGGCCATTCAGATGTCAAACTGAACTGTTTGACTCTGTGCCTTCGCATCCAAGCCTCCTGGCACTTGAATTTCCTGTAGCCAGGCCAAAGGGCATGGACTGGCACCATCAGCCTGCAGGTGATCTACCCTGGAGACTGTCTCCTCTTCCTTCCTCCTTCAGCAGCCTGTGAGGATGGCCCTGGGTCCGGGGACTGGATGGCTGAGCCGTAGCCTAAAGGTGGCCTGCGGCACCTTCCAGCATTCCCACAGAGCTCCTGTGGGGTTTGGAAGCAGTACAAGATCTATGTTGCTACCAATCTCAGGTCCAGGTCTGTCTTCCTTGAGAGAAGCCACACCAAACAGAAAATCCCAATGGGTGAGGAGAGGAGCCATCTTTCTTTCCTAAGCTCAAGAGGATGGTTCTTGGCAATGAATTTCTGAGGAACTAGCTGGTTCGTAAGGTCCACAGAGCCCCTTGCGTGCACTTCAGCTTTGTTCCAGAATGTGGTTCTCATGACAACTGAATGAGCAAAGGAAGATCCACCCTGGAGACCCCTCAGGGGGATTGTGGTTGCTAATCCCCTCTGGCACTCGGATCCCTGTGGTAAATAGCCTCTAACCATGAGGCTCGCTCTCAGGTCACAATCTGTAGGCAATGCCAAGGCACGATTCCCAGTTTGGGGTGCTCTCCCTCCATTCTGGAGCTTTAAGCATAAAGTCCACTACTCAGGCACCCTCTTCCCTCAGGCTCCCTGAACTCTGCAGAGGCCTGGGCTCTCACAGTACCTGTGGCCGTGTGTCTGTCTCCCTTGAGCAGCAAGACCTCATGGAGGACAGGGGCCGGTTCTGCTTCCTCTGCACACTCCCTAAAGCAGCTGCCTGATGCGTGTCACCTCAGACAAACCTAATACTTGCATTGCTCACTATTGCCTTTGCAGGCGAAGAGATGGAGATAAAAGCTTCCAGAATGACCCCAGGAGGAAAACGTCCCAAGCCACATCAAATCCCAGCTGCAGCTTCTCAGAATACAGCAGCTTCCCAGGCTCCTCCCCCACCTGGCCATTGTCCCCAGGTGCCGCCTGGCCATGGACCCTTGCCTCGCAGCCACCGAGTTCAGCATCCACAGAGGAGGAGGCCTCCTCCACCAGGCACACAGGTTTACCAACAGAAAGGCCCTCCCCTCCCTAGACCTCGAGCTCGACCAACCCCCCCCTGTGACGCAGCAGAGGATGCACCCCCACCTTCCCCTAATTAAAAAGCAGAAGCCATCCTTCCAAGAAGAGGGGGTGTGGGTCTCCTTCTGGGTGTGCAGGCTGCTCTCCCGTCCTGTGCGTTTTCTACAGGAGAAAGTACCATTGTGTCCCAAGGCTTGGGGGTGTGGTCAGGTTGGCTCTTTCCAAGTCATCCACCAGGGCACATGATCTAACATCTGTAATCTTTGTGTGTGGGTGTGTGTGAGGGTGTGTGTCCCACAGTACATATGTGGAGGTCAGAGGACAACCTTGGAGGCCAGTCCTTGTCTCCCACCTTGGCTGAAGTAGGGTCTCTCACTGTCCACTGCTGCATTCACCCGGCCAGCTGGCCTGAGAGCTGCCTCCCACCCACCCTGGGGTTACAGAGGTCCACTACAGCATCTGCCTTTGCACTGGTTCTGGGGATCTAAACTTGAGTCTGCACGCTTGTGTTGGCAAGTGTTTCCTTATGCAGTGAGCCATCTCCCCAGTACACATTTGGAACGTTTAGCCTTCTCTTTGTCACATCGGGTAGATAGAAACCATAAAGGTACTTGTGAAGATAATAGCTGAGTAGGCATCAAAACCTTAGAGGCCTTCTAGTTGCCCTCTCAGGCCCTGTGCCCATGTGATCCGCCTCATGGCTGGGGGGCCACCCACCCTAGGATGGGGAGCTTTTGTAATTCTTGTATTCCATAGTGGACATGGGGCCACTCTCCCAAAGCAGGAACAAAATAGAACTGTTAATTTGCCACTGTTGTAGGAAGGAGCCCAGTGTCCAGGAAAAGAAGGTGGTGAGACAACATCAGATGTGGGCTGCTCAGGTGACTGAGGGGCCTGACACCCCACCTGATGACTAGAAATAGCCCCCAGGCCTCAGCAGCACAGCTGGGCCTGGCACCCTGTATGGATCTGGGTGGTGCATTTAGACTTCTGTGCACACACTTCAACACGGGGCCCTCTGGGGTCTGACTTCCTTGGCTACTCAGATAATATCACGGTGATCTGTGGAGTCATCATTGAAAATGGGATTCAGAGATACGGGAGGCGCTAGGGCATGCAGAAAGGGCAGGCCAAGAGACAGCTGGGTACAGTCTGCGCCTAAGCACTGCAAATGATGCACACAAGCCACTCAGGCCCATCCTAGCTAGCAGTCACATCACATGTACTTTTGGAGAAGTGGGGAGAAAAGAACAATGTTCAGTTAAAGTTCTAAACCAATACACTGTGAGAGACACCTGCTTTGCAGCATAGGCACCATGTTTGTGGTCCTGCCCGCCCCCTTCTTTCTGGCTTCTTAGGTCTGTGAAGCCGAGGTAAGTGCTGGCAGGAAGCTCTGAGCGTAAACCACAAACACTAAGTAGACTTGGGACTTCCTGTGCGGGCTCAGCAGGACCTGGACTGTGTTTTCCTTTGAATCTTGGCATCTGCTGTTCAGAAGCCAGAGTTGATTCCTAGGGCAATGATGAACAAAGCCTCAAGGCCTCCTGAGGGCTGAACAGCAGTCCCATTGAGGTAACAGCCATCACAGGATTTACCCAGCGGGATAGAAGACAGTCCGGGCTTCTGACCCTTTCTCCACCATCACAGTTCTGATCAACTGGCTCCAACTCCACTGGCGATCCTGGCGTAATGACTTCCCTTCAGAGAGCTTTCCCGGTCTTCTGATGTCTGCTGGTTTATGCAAGATGCAGAGCACCTAAGCTGGGACCACTCAGCCCTTCACTAACCATTCATGCATTCATCCATTTGACAGCACTGAGCTTGCCACAGTGTGGCATGGGCACCTCTGTGCCTTCAGCAGCTTTGAGTGTAGCAGGGAAGAGTTGGACCAAAGACAAAGCAAAAGTATCACAGAATGATATAGTTGAGAGGCAGGTACGGAGCCCTGCGGAAGTGCACATGGGGTGGCTGGGCTGGAGGAGGTGACAAGTGAGCTGAGTTGTAACAGGATAGGAGAGCTAATCTAGCAGATTGGAAATAGAGATGAATAATTGCTTACACAAGTACAGTGTGCAAACAGCTTTCCAACTACGACGCCTCACCAATTTGAAGATACCACTGACTTTAAGTGATGCCGTTATCACTTGCATCGTCGCAAAGGAAAGCATTCTCACCTCCCTTGTAGGGTTAGTGGGATGCTTAAAGTGCTTCCTGATGACAGTGATCACTGAAAACACTGCCAGGCACAGAGGCACACCCATACCCTCAGCGCCCAGGGGCCTAAGTGGGAGGATCTCAGATTCAAGGCGTGCCCGGGTAGCTTAGTGAGACCTTATCTCAAATGCAATGTGAAGAGAGGGCTTGTGGTGTAGCTCTGTGGTACAGTGCACATGTAGCATACATGAGGTTCTAGGATGGACCCCTTTACTGCCAAAGGGATCATCACTGGCTGGCGGAGAGGTAGAAGTTCGCTGGTCAAATGGGTGATTACAAACAGTCCTGACTAGAGGCAGGGACTTGAGCACAGTGGACATCTCCCGAAGACACACCCTGGCCCCTGGCCTGCTGCACCATGAGGCAGAAGACACTGGCTCTGCAGACTTGTGCTGCCATCAAGCACCTGTCCCGGACCGTGGACCTTCTAGCGCTTGGGTAACTGCATCCACAGAGCAGGTAGAGCTGGCATGGTGGGACCTACCTCTGATCCCAGCGCTTGACAGCCTGAGGCAGGAGAATTGCTAATTCTAGGCCAGCCTGGGCTATATAGCAAGACCCAGGCTTCAAAACAAAACCATAAAACAAAACCAAACAAAAGAACAGCTTGTAGAGTTTCTAAGAAATGATGATGAGTCAGTAGATTATAGAGCATTCATAATTTATTCTTCCTGCCTATTCTGGGGATGGAACCTCGGGCCTCTCACACATGCAAGGCGAGTGTTCTACTTCTGAGCTAAAACCCCACTTCAGCATCTATTTTTTTTTTTTGTTGTTGTTGTTGTTTTTTCAAGGTAAGATCTCACTCTAGCCCAAGCTGACCTGGAATTCACTATGTAGTCTCAGGGTGGCCTTGAACTCACAACAATCCTCATACCTCTGCCTCCCAAGTGCTGGGATTAAAGGCGTGCGCCACCATGCCTGGATAACATCTTTTTTTTTTAAAAAAAAGATATTTATTTGTGTCTGCATGTATGTGTACACATGCATGCCAGGGTCTCTTGCTGCTGCAAACAAATGTCAATCTGGCTTTACACAGGTGGCTAAGAAATTAAACACGGGCTCACAGACCTTGAAAACAAGTGCCCTTGAGTCATCTTCCCAGGTACCTCAACATCTGCATTTTTATATTAATTAATTTTTTTTGTTTTTGTTTTTTCAAGGTAGGGTCTCACTCTGGCCCAGGCTGACGTGGAATTCACTATGTAGTCTCAGGGTGGCCTCAAACTCATGGTGATCCTCCTGCCTCTGCCCCCCCTAGTGCTACGATTAAAGGTATATACCACCATGCCTGGCAACATCTGTATTTTTAAATAACCTCTCCAGGTGATTTTAACTCCTGTCAGAGACCACACACAGGACACATACAGAAAAGGGCCTTTGTCCGCAGGTGACTTCATCAGTGATTGTCCTTTGGAGGTTTCATGGACAGTGCCGCATTACAGTACAACGAATGTATCCTAATAAGTGAGAGTCGGGACGTCTCCAACACAAGCAGCTTTGTTATAAAGGACACCCACATCCTTTATAGACCAAGGCATCTGACAGGGTCATTGGGATCAAAAACTTGGGTCTTTCTTAGTTCATGGGCACGTTTGTGCATATGAATGTGTGTGTATAGGTGTTCATATGTGTGTGGGTGTGCATGTGCATGCATGAGTGTGGAGGCCAGAGGTCAACGCCAGGAGTCTTCCTCAGCTGCTCCTCACCATATTCTTAGACACTCATTCATCTAGACTAGATGCTCCGTGAGTCCCAAGGAGTGGTCTTTGCTTTCCCAGTGCTGGGACTACAGATGTCTGTGCACGTATCACATGCTCAGAAGCATGGTGTGGGGTCCCAGCTCAGATGCGTATGACTGTACGGGAAGCAGTACCCACTAGGCAATCTCCCCAGGTTAGTTTTTTGTTTTTTTTTACATTCTATTTTATTATGTTTGTTGTCCATATAATTTTATTTTTAAATTTTTTATTGATAATCTCCATACATATACACATTGTGCCCTGATCATAATCCCCTCCCATTACCCTCTTTTGCTTCCCCTGCTCCACGCCCCTCCACTGAGCCTCCTCTTCTTTCTAAGTCATCAGGGTTTTTAATTTTAAAATATTTTTACACTTTTTATTGGCAATGTCCATAAATACAGATAATTTTCCATGATCATAAAACCCTCCCACTACCCCTTTCTCGAGAACCCTTTCCCAAATTCCTCCTCCGCTGAATCCCTTCTTCTTTCCAAGTCGTCTCTCTTCTATTTGATGCCATCATTTTAGTAGAAGGACTATTATGCAGGTTTTTGTGTAGGTAGTGTCAGCTACTGTGAGGTCATGAGTATCAAGGCCACTTAGTGTCTAGATGACAGCATTGTAAGCAGTCCTCCTCTTCCTTTGGCTCTTATGTTCTTTCTACCATCTCTTCCGCAATGGTCCCTGAGCTTGAAATATATATATAGATATTATATTATATATATAATATACATATTATATATAATTTATGAGAGAGAGGGGGATTGAGAAGGCACGCCAGAGCTTCACACCACTACAAATGAATTCCAGATGTGTGTGCTATTTTGTGCATCCGACTTTATTTGTGTACTGAGGAATTGACCCCCCACCTTTAACTACTGAGCCATCACCCTAGTGCCATGTTTTTGTTTTTGATAGCCTATTTGCCCATTCCAAACCCAGCTAAGCTCCCAGGAGGTCTCGGTTGCATTCATCTCATTCACCTCCATATTCTCCATCTCCTCAGTGCTGCCATCACCACGTATCTCAGGACATCCTGACTCTGCCATACGTGTGCTTCCGTCTCCACCCATGCGTACCTGTCTCTTGAGACTGGGTAACAAAGAAATGGTTCAGTTACTGCAGATAGGCAAATCTACTATACATTGATAAGTAAGTACCTCTAAGAGGACACACAGTCTGCTCTGAGTTTGACCACCAGAGTCAGTTTCCTAACATTGGTCATAATGACAGATGGAGAAAATTCTATTCCAGCAGCTTTAAAAGCTAGAGAATAGGTCTGTGGGACCAATTCACAAAGCTGAGATCGGGCCACCAGCCTGCTGTCACCTCCTTGCCCCATAAGCAGGATGGTCCCGATAGAACACCTGGAGTTCACACCATACGGCATCCTCCTGGATTATTTACAGCAACACAGAGCTCAGCAGCATAGACAGTCCAGCTCTTTGCAATATCACCCTGCCTACGTTCAACAGCAGCGCTCATCCAACCACTGGCTAGCGATGGCCACCGGAGAGAAGCCCACAGCTAATGTTCAGTGATGGGCAATCGACTTTCATGGATTCAAGCACATAGTAACCAGTCTTAGAGGGACCGCAGGGGTTGATACAGCAGAGCCCAGCCTCATGCACCTGATGCACCACGCCCAGGGCGCACAGAGATATCCTTGGAGCAGAGGCAGGGCAGGGGTAGCGGGAAAGGCAAGGAAATTTCCAGTGAAGAAATTTTGTGTATCAGCCTTTACTCTCCCCAGAAGTTACATTAAACTTAATAGACTCACAAGACATAAGCCGCTGGAGGGAGCTAATGGGAGGAAGAAGAATAGCAACACAATTTGGAGAGCTGGGAAAAGAAGATGGAAGGCTGGTGGCTAAGAACTCCAAAATCTGGATCAATGCTGAGGCAGCCATGAAGAAAGCCATGTTGCAGGTTCCTGCACTGTATTAAATACTCACAAAACCCAGGAAGTGGGGTTCCATGTCTCTTCAGGAGGGGGATGGGCGAGGGAAAATGGAAAGATGGTGAGAGAGCAAGTAAAGAAGCAGTTAGGGCCAGTCATGGTGGCACTGACAGCTCAAGGCCTGACAAAAAGAGAAAAGAGAAGAGCTGGGTGTGGTGGCACATGCCTTTAACTCCAGCACTTGGGATGCAGAGGTAGGATCACTGTGAGTTCAAGGTCAGCCTGAGCTACGTAGTAAAACCCTGACAGAAAGAAAAAAGAAGCAAAGAGCATGAAAGAGTGAGAAAGTAGGCTGACCCAGACTTTGTCCCCACATGGTGCTGACTAATTGCTGCCAGTATAAGCCTACAGGATTTTTTTTTTTTTTTCTGACATGGTAAAGAAGATTTCTGAAATGGAGGATGCCAGGCATAGTTGACAGCAAGGGACAATGTTAAATATGATAATAATGCAAAGGCTTAGATAAAGGCTTCCTACTATATATTGGGATTGAGCTTCTCCCCAGCCTGGTTGGCAGAGATCACGCAGAATATTCATGATATGTTCAGGCAGAATATTGGGAAAAGGCTAATTAGCTTCAGGGTCTTACCAGCTCCAGAAAAAAAAAAAACAACAACTAAAGACACTGATGTCCAGGGCCCCAGTGAAACTGCCCAACCCCATGGAGCCTGGGGTGAAATCAGTGGTCACGAAGCTGCTACTCACATGGAGACTTCGGCCTTCGCTGCTCCCTCTTGAGTAGATGGTCAAGGAGTCCACAGAAGTGAGGGGAGCCTCTACAAAGGAAGACAAAGCTCAAAGAGAAACATTAGGCCAGATAGGAACTCTCCAAATCACACATGATGCTTACTATGCAGCAAAGGATGTGAAGATGTTGTATTCATGAAAAAAGAACAGAATGCTATGAAAAAGAAACTCGGAGAATAAAGAGTATTCTTAGAAATTATAAATATAGCAAGACAGGTAGGCCCAAAATATAAGTAACAGGCATTTCAGAAGGGAAGAGTAAGATCAGAAGAGTTTATTGTCCATGAGATAATCCTAGAACACTGCCAAAATGGAGTGCACTTTCCATGTTTCAAGGTTTCACTAAAGATTTGTGGTGCTTGGTCCATTGTGTAAGAAGCTGGAAGCTGAGCTGGGGAGTTGGCTCAATGGTTAAAGGCACTTACTTGCAAAGCCTTCTGGCCGCCTGGGTTTGATTCCCTAGTACCCATGTAAAGCCAGATGTAAAAAGTGGTGCATGTATCTCATGTTCATTTGTAGCAGCAAGAGGACCTGATACCCCTCACACACGCATGCATGCACACACATGGGCGAGCACACATGTGCACACACAAATAAATAAAATTTAAAGATAAAAATAAAGTCAAAGTCTCCATTCTATCCTAACAACTAGAAAGCTGAACAAGAGGTCTGGAGAGAAGGCTCAGCAGTTAACTGTGCTTGTATGCAAAGCCTCGTGACTTGGGTTGGATTCTCTAGTACTCACATAAAGCCAGATGCACAAAGTGGTTCATGCATCTGGAGTTTGTTTTCAGTGGCAAGGGTCTTTCCCCCAACCCCTCTCTCTTTCTCCCTCCCTAAGTGCTTGCCAATAAATAAATAAATTATTGCTTTTAAAAGCTTAACAAATTGAAAACAGCCAGGTGTGGTGGTATATTCCTGTGACCTCGATAATAGGAAAGCTCAGGCAAAAGGACCAGGAGCCAGCATGGGTTACATCATGAGACCTTATCACAATTTTTAAAAACAACTTATAAGAAAAATGAAAGTCAGCCATTATTCTAAGGTCCTTCAGAAAGACGGGGTCATCCAGCCAAAGCAAACCCTGCAGCCAAGCTGGGAATACACAGCACTGTGGCTCATCAGGGCAGAAGCCCAGGCCTCAGACCCTTGTGACTTTTACCTCCAGGTGCATAGAGGTATTAAAGAAAACCCCTCTCCACCCTCTTGCAGGAGGAAGGGAAAAACAACCACTTTGAAATGTGCCACAGTACCATGTTTTTCAAAACAAGTGCTTCCCCCAGAGACACTAACCAGATCCCGTACCACCGGGATTTCACCATGGTGAAACTGATCTGAAGGAGCGGAACGCCTGCCTTCAGCCCACACTGGTCAGCTGTCTCGGGGAAGAGGGCAGAACGCTGTGAATGAACACTTGTGAAGTCCACAGTCCAGATGAACGGACTTCTGGAAAGATCAGCCCATGCTTTGGAATTCCTGTAACTATGTCCTTGACTGCAGCACTCCCACCACCTCCCGGAAGGTCCACAGCGTGGACCTTGCACGTCAGGCAAGGACTGTCAAGAAAACATTACAAGACTTTCTCCAAGGGAAAGCAAAACAACCCAGTTTAAGGAAACAGAGTAGACATCGAAGCCAGACTTAGGTATGGCAGACATGTTGAATTATCAGATCAGGAATTTAAAACAACTATGATTAACATACTAAGTGCTTTAATGAATAAAATAGACAGAATACAAGGAAGAGAGGTAACAGAAGCAGAAAGGTAGAAATTCTGAGAAAAAAAGTCAGAAGAAAAATTAATGCCCCGCCATTGTAACAGAAATGAAGACTATCTTTGATGGCTTCATTGGTTGATGGGCACAGTTAAAAAATGTTCTCCAAGAGTAGCCTTTTTTTTTTTAATGTATTTATTGGGCTGAGGAGATAGCTTAGCAGTAAAAGACACCTGGAAAACCTGGCAGCACACTTCAATTCCCCAGTGCCCACATAAATTCAGATACACAAAGTGGAGCATGTGTCTAGAGTTTGGTTTTTAACAGCAAGAAAACCAGGTGTGCCTGGGTGTGCCCATAGTCTTTCTGTGTGCTCATAAATAAATAGACTTTTAAAAAAAAATTTGTTAGTTTATTTATTTATTTGAAAGTGACAGACAGAGAGAGAAAGAGGCTGAGAGGGAGAGAGAGAGAGAATGAGCGTGCCAGGGCCTCCGGCCACTGCAAACAAACTCCAGACGTGTGTGCCCCCTTGTGTATCTGGCTAATGTGGGTCCTGGGGAATCGGGCCTCGAACTGGGGTCCTTAGGCTTCACAGGCAAGCACTTAACCGCTAAGCCATCTCTCCAGCCCTAAATACACTTTTAAAAATTTATTTTGGGCAGTTTTCGTACATGCATATAATGTATTTTGATCACATTTACGTCCCATCACTTTCTTTTGTTCCCCCTCTCTCACTGAACCCCTTCTTCCCGATTAGTGTAATCTCTACAGTGATGTCTTTTTTTGGTGGGGGAGGCACTGAGTTTAGATTGCCTGCATGAGCATGGGTATGGGGTTCTTACCAGAGCATGGACAACTGAACAGTGGTGTATCACTGAAATGCTTCCCCATTCTCCAACAACCATGAACTGCCAAAAGCTCCTCGGGGAAGGATAGAGGCCTCGTGAGCTCCTCTGTCCACCACTAAGGAATGTTGATGGGCTCTATATTGTTCAGGACTTATGCAGGTAATGACAGTTACAGGGAGGTGGTGAATACAACGGCCAGGCCATGTTCTGAAGACAGCCATGCACAGCAGTCCTTCCTATATTTTTTCTGCCCCCTCTTCCACAGTGCTCCTGAGCATTGGATAGGGTGATATAGACGCTCCACTTGGACTTGGCCACTCAATAGTTTCACCCTCAGTGCTTTGATGAGTGCTGAGTCTCCTTAGGAGTCTCTGAATACTGTTCTGCAACATTAATCCAATAAAATAAAAAGGAAATAAAAGGTATTCAGATTAGTAACTGAAAAGTAAAGCTGTCTTTTTCCCCTCAAATGTCATAAAATCTTCTGCATGGAAAAATCTATGATAATTAGTAACAACAATAACAGCAGCTACAAAACTCCTAGAACTAGTTAAGAGACTAGTTAAGAAACTAGGGCAGGGTTGTAGAATATGTGGTTAATGGAGAAAAGTCCATCATTTTTCAATTTGAAACTGAAAATACGCTACAATATCATTAACATTAACTCCAAAAGGTAAAATACTTAGGGGTAGCTAACAGAATATTGTATAAGTCCTATAGGGGGAAAACACAAAATTCTGATGAGAGAAGTAAAAGAAAATTAAGTGACTGGAGAGAGATTCCATGTTCATGGTAGGAAAACTCAGTATTATGAACATGTCAATTCTTCCAGCTGTATTTTACAGATTCAGTTCACACCAATTAAAACTGAACAAGTCATTTTGTGGATATTCCAAAATTTACAAGGAGTGGCAAAACACCCAAAATAGTCACCATAATGTTGCAGAGAACAAAATTGTAAGATTAATTTTCCCAATTTTAAGATTCCAATCAAGCACTGTCACTAAGGCACTGTGCTATTGATGAGCGAGCAGACACGTAGATCAGTGGGACAGAAGGGAGAGCCTGGGAATGCAGCAGTGTAAATTTCATCATTTGATCTCTGACAAAGCAGCAAACACAAATCCACAGAGAAATCATCATCTTTTCAACAAATGGTCTTAAAACAGCTAGACATTCACATGTAATAGAATCTTATAACTCTCACAAAGAATAATCTAAATGGATCACAGACCTCAATTTAAAATACAAAACTATAAAAGTCCTAGATTATAACATGGGAGAAATCTAGATGACCTTGGTCTTAGAGATACCTTTTAGATCCTTGAAAGAAAATGAATAGGCTAGACTCTTTAAAATGAAAATATTATGCCCTGCAAAATGCGTATCAGACAAAGACCCATTAACCAAAATACACAAAGGTCTCCTAAAACTCAATAGTAGAACAGAAACAGCCAGATTAAACAAGCCAAAAATGGTACCAGGCACCTCAGAAATATTTACAGCTGTCAAACACAAGAAAAGATGTTCTGCATCATATGCCGTTAGGGCAACACAAACCAGAACAAACACGAAATTCCATTACAAACTCTGAAAATGGCTAAATTCAGAAAACTGACTGCACTACATGCTGTGAGGGTGTGGGGCCCAGAAACCCTCAAAGGCTGCTGGTAGGGGTGCCCAAGGAAGCAGTCACTTTGAAAACAGTTTGACAGGTTCTTATAAAACTCTGACCACTTGCCCAGGCAAACTCAAAGACTGCATTCCTTGACATCCCCCCCCTACCCCAGGAGAGCCGAAAGCTTGTCCACGCCGAATCCTGCACACAGATGCTTAATGCTTCATGCCAAAGCCTGAAGCAGCCAAGACATCCTTCAGCAAGGGAATGGATAAACTGGTACAGCGAGACAATGAGATATTAGCCAGGGCTGACAAAGTTCACTATCAGATATTGTACACTGTCCAGTGGTGTTTGGATAAACACAAAATGAACACATCACAGGCAAAATATGATTTAATGGAGGCTCAGGGGGATGCACTCTAGTGGTCTCTGAACTGACTCTTCTCACAGCTCTCATTCAGATTCAGTCAAAGCTATGGGAGTCTGAGCAGAAGACAATCATGAGTTTGCATCACATCAGATCATGAGCTGTTTGTTTAGGTTTATTCCATCAGGAAATCTTTGGAGCTGCGAGTTTCCCGTCTTCAAGATGCTCCACCCAAGGTGCATGGTTTTTCATGTCCCCAGGCTTAGCCTGTGCAAAGATTAGCCTTATTCCATCCAATTAGCTTTATCGCCACAAGATGTGAAACAAACATCACTCAGTGGAAGAGGCCAACGTGAAAGGTCACATACCACATGAGTCAGTTATGTGATGTTCTGGGAAATGGAAATGATGGAGAGAATAAAAGGATTTGTGGCTTCCAGGGATTTGGTGGTTCAGATGAGTCTGAGAGAGAGATAGCTGATCAGCCTGAGCTCATGGGGCTGGCTCAGGAAGAGGTTGGCACACATGAGTAGAGGGCAAGAGAAGGCTGACAGGTCTGAACTTCAGGGGCTGTCTCAGACCACCTGGGTAGGTGGGGAGAGAGCTTCTTGGACAAGACTGGGTCAGATGCTGAACCCTGCTTCTGCTGAATGGAGAGATGGCTTAGTGGTTAAGACATTTGCCTGCAAAACCTAAGGACCCAGGTTCGATTCCCCAGGACCCATGTAAGCCAGGTGCACAAGGTGCCACATGTGTCTAGAGTTTGTTTGCAGTGGCTAGAGGCACTGGCATACCCATTCTCTCTCTCTCTCTCTCCCCCTATCTGTCTCTTTCTCTCTAGCTCTCTCAAATAAAATAAACAAATAATAAAAATATTTTTCTAAAAATACATATTTATTTTTTGACAGAAAGAGGGGGAGAGGGAGAGAGAGGGCACAATAGAATGGGCACACTAGGGCGTCCAGCTGCTGCAAATGAACTCCAGACACATGTGTCACCTTGTGCATCTGGCTTACATGGGTCCTGGGGAATCAAACCTGGGTTCTTTGGCTTTGCAAGCAAGTGCCTTAATCACTAAGCCATCCCTCCAGCCCCTTCTTTTGTTTTTCTTTAAAATATTTATTTATTTATTTATTGACAGAAAGAGAGAGAGAATGGGAAATTTTTTTTAGTATTTTTACTTTTATTTATTTATTTGAGAGAAAGAGGAAGAGAGAGAGAGGAAGAGAGAGAATGGGCATACCAGGGCATCTAGCCACTGCAAACGAACTCCAGATGCATTCACCACCTTGTGCATCTGGCTTATGTGGGTCCTGGAGAATCAAACCTGGGTCCTTTGGCTTTGCAGGCAAGCACCTTAACTCCTACCTCTGCCTCCTGAGTGCTGGGATTAAAGGCATGCACCACCACACCCAGATAGAATATATATATATATGTATTGGTTTTTGAGATAGTGTCTCTAGCCCAGGCTGACCTGGAATTCACTATGTAGTCTCAGGCTGGCCTCGAACTCACCTCCTACCTCTGCCTCACAAGTGCTGGGATTAAAGGCGTGTGCCACCATGCCTGGCTGAAAAATATTTTTTAAAAACAAAAATAAAGTCATTTTTTATAGTGATCAGTAAGGACTCAGCATCATGAAAGAAAATGCATTCATACCAAGGATAAAACTACAAAACTTCGGAATACTGACACACAGAGGAGAGAGAGGTGTGGGGGGAAAGAGTGGGACAGGAAGAGAGGGAAGGAGGAGAGAGAATACCAAAGAGAAAGTATTCAAGGGCCAGCAACAGAGCCAGGGCAGCACGCTTGTGAACCATCCCCAGTAATGCAAAAATAAAAAATTAAATAAAAAGAAATAAATTAAAACATTTAAAGAATTAGAAGCTAGACACAATGGTATGCACCTGTAATCCCAGCACTTTGGAGATAGAGGCAGAAAGATCAGGAGTTCAAGGTTTTCCTGGGCTACAGGGTGAGTTTGAGGTCAGCTTGGAATACATGAGATCCTGTCTCAAAAAATACACATAGAATAGACACCCCAAGTGGGGCAGGCCAGGCTGCAGTGCTGGTTTGGGGTACCGGGCACCATCTCATGCACACTACCCTCTCTCACAGCTTTGGCTGCACCATTCCTGCAGTTAAAGGAGACACTGGACCTGCCAGGGTGGCATGGGGCCTCAGACCTGGCATGCCCCCATCCCCTGCCACAGCTCATTTGACTTGGTTCAGGTAACCAGTTGGTGATTGCTTTCTAAGAATCTGCTTGTCAACACTTAGTTGTTTGGGGTTTTTTTTTTTTGAAGTAGTCATTATGTACTTTTAGGGTGGCCTTAAAGTCATGGTGATCCTCCTGCCTCTGGCTCCCAAGTGCTGGGATTAAAGGCGTGCACCACCACACCTGGCTCATAGTTTTGAAAGAATATTCTGGTGCTAGTGAAAATAACCAGAGTTCTGGCACATGTGGTCAAGAGGACACCTTTGAAAGTGTCTTTTTTGTTTTAAGTCAGTGTTCTCCAAAGTGCATTTACCTGGCTACTTTTTTTTTTCTTTGAGATAGGGTCTCACTCTCTAGCCCAGGTCAACATGGAATTCACTATGTAGTCTCAGGGTGGCTTCGAACTCATTGTGATCCACCTACCTCTGCCTCCTGAATGCTGGGATTAAAGTGTGCACCATCACTTCCAGCTTTTTAAAAAGTACGTTATTTTATTTATTTGCAAGGAGAGAGAGGGGGAGAAAAAAGAAGAGAATGGGCATGCTAGGGCCTCCAGCTACTGCAAATGAATTCCAGATGCAGGCTCCACTTTGTGCATCTGGCTTTACATGGGTATTGGAGAATTAAGCCCAGGTCATTAGGCTTTGCAGGTAAGGACCTTAACTACTGAGCCATCTCTCCAGCCCAAATATGCCTTGTTTTGCTTTGTTTTGTTTGGGCGGGGTGAAGTAGGGTCTCTCTGTAGCCCACACTGATCTGGAATTCACTATGTAGTCTCAGGCTGGCCTCATACTCACAGTGATCCTCCTACCTCTGCCTCTTGTGTGCTGGTCCCTGGCTACTTTTGATAATGAAGATAATGGGGAAAAAATGAAGACAGCAGAATTGGCTTTAAAGTTAGCAATATTAATGAGAGAATTGCCATGTGTTTCTCCCAAAGTTACTCTGAACACTGACAGTGATACTGATGTCAATATCATTTGTCACCTAGACCTCCTCCAGCTGCTGGCCACCAACCCCCAGGACTGGAGGCAGCCCTCCTTCAGCTGCAGTCTTATCAGCCTCTGCAAGTTGCAATCTCCTTTTCCCTCAAAGGCATTGGCCTACAAGGCAATTCTTTCCCATGAGTTAGCTGACTGTTTTGTCTTTCAGAATATGATTACCTTTGACAACAAAGCTCTCAGTGGCAAAATCAAACTTTATTTTGGCAGTGACACTGACACTGAAGAATGGAAAGCCATGAACATATCTGGCTCTATTCAGAACAAATGCTCGGTAGATCCTGGTGTTTGGCACATCTGTCATTGTGATTTGCCTGGCATCTCTTCCACTTGCACAAGATCAGTTGTCACTGCTCTAAGGTTAAGAAGGAGATTTCTAAGTTTCTTTCCGGAGAAGCACAGGTGTGGTACTGATCAGTGGCAGTTCATCAACAGATGCTATGTCCCAGCAACTGTCTATGGTCTCAGGCCCCACATTAAAACTGGAAATCAAAGCAAAGAATCTCACTAGTTATGATCTGTGCTGCATTTCATTTGGAGTATCTACCTTCTTTGTCTGGGTCGGAGTCCTCAGATATATCAGATATCTGGGATATTTTCAAATATGCAATGTGCTCATTTGAACAAGGTAGACGTCACTGCCAAAGTTCTCCAGCTCTTTGCTTGAGCTGGCAAGGTTCAGCTGGGCCACACTTGTGGCGAGATTGTCTTAGGACCATACAATAGGAAGTTTGAAACTATGAATCTAGTAGCTGAGTGTTTCTTTGATTGACGGTGGTGACATGTTTGCAACCTGTGCTCAAATCCACAAGAAGAATGTCGGTGTGGCTGTCAGCTATCTATCCTTACATTCCTTCATTAGCCTTCGCTTTAAAAAATATTATTTATTTATCTTGAAAGAGACAGAAAGGGAGAGAATACAGGCACACCAGGGTCTCTTGCCACTGCAAATTCCAGATACATGCATCATCTTTGTGTATCTGGCTTTATATGGGTGGGTACTGGGTAATCAAACCCAGGCCACCAAGCTTTGCAAGCAAGCACCTTTATATGTTGAGCCATCCCACCAGCCCAGCCTTCTTATATATATATATATGATCCTTAGCCTTTTTATTGAACCTGTTGCAAATTCTTATGACACTACAAAGAAATACTAGCAGACTGCGTTTCCTGAAACAGACTTGCAGGAATACCTGAAGGAATGCAGTAGCAAAGAGTGGTCCAGGAAGAGCCTCCAGCCTTCCTGTCATGTGTCTGTTTCTGAGGAGGAAAGAATGAGATGATCACTTGGTACTCATCAACTAAAGCCCTTTTGCTAAAGATAAGTACATTTCAGGCCTTATCCAATGACAGTGCAGCAGGACCCCAAGGGAGCGGCAGTTCCTGGAAGATTGCCAGGAGTGGTTATTAGCCAGCTGTCCGGGAACAAAGCTCCAAGGTTACTGTCTGTAAACTTGGAGAACGAAGAAGAGAACACAAGTTTCCACTGGGCATTCGAGCAATGGAGTAGTGGTAATAAATTCTGTTTATTTGTGACATCATCATGTTGGGGATTCTTTTTAAATCACATATCAGAAAATAAACTGTTTCCAGGGTCAAAAAAAAGTCACAGGGGCTGGAGAGATGGCTTAGCGGTTAAGCGCTTGCCTGTGAAGCCTAAGGACCCCGGTTCGAGGCTCGATTCCCCAGGACCCACGTTAGCCACATGCACAAGGGAGCACACACATCTGGAGTTCGTTTGCAGTGGCTGGAGGCCCTGGCGTGCCCATTCTCTCTCTTTCTCTCTATCTGCCTCTTTCTCTCTCTGTCACTTTCAAATAAACAAATAAATTAATTCAAAACTTTTTTTAAAAAGTCACAATTCAGACTATGCAAACAATGATGTTTAAAGCCACCAGAAGATGTCAGTTAAGGGCTGGGTAGTTGGCTCAGCTTGCAAAGCTTGCCAGCACAGGTTTGATTCCTCAGAACCCTCCTAAAGCCAATGCACAAAGTGGCACATGCATTTAGAGTTCCTTTGTAGGGGCAGGAGTCCCTGCTGTGCTCATTCTCTTTCTCTCTCATTAATTGCAAATAAATAAAAACATTAAAAAAGATATCAGTTAATTGTCAGAAAAGGATTGTTTTTAAAAGTGACTTGGGGGTTTGAAGATGTGTTGTTAATTCATCATCTGCACAGAAATCTACTTGGTTTTAATACCAAATTAAGACTGCAGACTGGGGAACTGTAAAGCCAGAGAAAGATCGCACTTAAGTCAACAAGAGACTTCTGGAAACCCTCATGTCTGGCTGGCTGTCCAGCAAGCTTCCTTCTTCAGCATAGAGTGAAGTGCCCCTTAGCACAGCCAGGGTGATGAACTGGAAATAGAACATGTAGGTAACTTGTCACTTGTTCTAACGCAGGACTACAACACACATTATGTGGCACTAAACTAGTCGTGCACACTTATTTAAGCAGCTATTTCTACCATGGTGGGACTTTACCTTTGTCAAGCAAGGAAATATAGTGTATTTTTCCTTAAATAAATTTATTTTCATCCTAAGAAATTACACATAAAGTTAGACTGGTTCTGGAACTCCTCAACAGCTGTACACAAGCTGAAAGACAATAAAGTGGTACTTTCAACTTCTAATGAATTGCCAGCCTAGTCATCTAGAGAGACTGTCGACTAGGTGTCAGGTTAGAATGAAGGCATTTCAGACATGCGTGTGAGAAGATTTACCCCTAATTTTACCCTTTACATAGAAGCTGCTAGAAGAATGTACTCTGCCAAAATGAGGTCATAAACCAAGAGAGAGGATCCAGAACAATACCCAGCAAGCTTAGCCACCATCCAGTACTTGCTGGAATGGGAAAGGGGCACTGGGGAGAGAGACTGAAGAGGAAATGTCTAATACCTGACATGTTTAAACATACTGAGCAGGATTTACAAATCTAAGGCAGAGTTTGTGAGCTATTTAGTGATAAGTACAAAGGATGCTACTCAACAAGCAGAAGACAATAGTTAACAGTGGTAACTTGTTCAAGAAAGCAAATCATTGGATATCATATCACTTAGCATATCATGATATTACATATCATTTTCATGATTGTTAGTAATGTAAACATTAAATAGCAATCTAACCAAAATGACACCATTGCTTTCCTGGGAGGATTAGGGATGAAAAGGCTATGCATAATGCTTAGCAAGGGAACCGGGAGAGCTACGTAATCATGTCATATAGAGCAATGATACAAAATGCCCAAAGAGTTGGTAATAAAAAGTTGGAAGAGGTTATCTTTGGGAGCTGGGAAATGTGGAAGTGGGGATCAGGAGGTCACTATTAGCAACATGGTCCTGAAGTGTGATGCAAGCTGCTGTGGTTTGAACATGTTCCCGAAGTTCATGTGCTGAGAAGAGTCCTTAACGCGGCAGAGTGAAGAGGTGGGAGCTTAGAAACGTGATTAGGTCTTGCGGTCTCTACACTCCTGAATGGATTAATATGCTGTCATGAAGTGGTGTTATTATCTGGAGACTGGGTTTGTTATTAAACTGAGTTTGGAGCCAGGTGTTGGTGACACGTGCCTATAATTATGCCACTTTGGAGACTAAGACAGGGGGATTGTGTATTCAAAGCCACCTTGGTATATGCTGATTTTAATTTTCTGGTCTCAAGCAAAGAAACAAACAAAAAAAAAAAAAAAAAGAAAAGAAAGAAAGAAAAGAAACAACCCAAACAAGTGATCCTCTATATTCTCTCTCTCTCCCTCTCTCCATCCCTCCCTACCTCTCTCTCTTCTCACCTCTTGGAATGAGATAATGCTATAAGCCTGTCCTCACAGAGGTCAACTCCTTGACTTTGGTCTTCTTAGCATCTAGAACTCTGAGAAAGATTTTTTTTTTTTTTTTTTTTTTGCAAATTGCTCAGTATGTGATAGGACAGCACAAAATGGACTAAGACACAGCCTTGTGAAACAACTTGATTATATCTTAAACAAGAATAAAACTTAAATCTACCAAAGAAAAGATGAAAAAAAAGGCAGATTCTTCTTTTTTTTTCACCCAGAATAATTTATTTAAATTTGAATTCTTTCTTCATTAAAGCATTTTTTTTTTTTAAGGTAGGGTCTTGCTCTAGCCCAGGCTGACCTGGAATTCACTCTGTAGTCTCACAGGGGCTTTGAACTCATGGAAATCCTACCTCAGCCTTCCAAGTGCTGGGATTCAAGGTGTGTGCCACCATGCCTGGAAAGGAAGATTATTTATTTATTTATTTATTTATTTATTTATTTATTCATAAGCAGGGAGAGAGAAGAGAGACAGAAAGAATGAGAATTGGCACACCAGGACCTCCAGCCATTAGAAACAAACTCCAGACACATGTGCCACCTTGTGCAACACGCTTCTTGGGTCCTGGAGAATCAAACCTGGGTCCTTAGGCTTCACTGGCAAGCACCTTAACCACTAAGCCATCTCTCCAGCCCAAGGCAGATTATTTATTAAAGCACTGAAACATAATAGAAAATACAAGCTGAACCTCAAGAGCAGTCTATGTCCGAATAGAAGCATGATCGAGTTGCGACTTAGAAATGATTCAAGAGCCGGGAGTGGTGGCACACGCCTTTAATCCCAGCACTCGGGAGGCAGAGGTAGGAGAATCGCCATGAGTTCGAGGCCACCCTGAGAATGCAGAGTGAATTCCAGGTCATCCTGAGCTAGAGTGAGACCCTACCTTGAAAAACCAAAAAAAAGAAATGATTCAAGAAACAACACAGTCCCAGAAGTCACCCCGGGACACCACATCCTGGATCAGAATACAAGAGCAGCTGTCACAGAGCGCTTCAAGTGAGAGCCCCATGGTGGGCACAGGGAAGATCCCCAGATAAGCTGAACTCAAGCGGTTCAACTTGTTTCCATTTCCTCTTTCCTCTGTTGGGTCGCACTTGGCAACCAGGGCTAGTGCTTACAGTCATCTGCTCTGGTTGCCGTATCATATGAGCCATTCAAACAATAGAAATTGATTTCTTCACATTGCTGGTCTCAGAAGATCCATTGTTAAGGTGCAAACAGGGTTGATTTTTGGTAAAGTTTCTCTGTATCTTTAAGATGTCCACTTCATTCATATATCTATATATCTATATCTATATCTATATCTATATCTATATCTATATCTACATCTACATCTATCTATATCTATATCTATATCTATATCTATATCTATATCTATATCTATATCTATATCTAATCTATCTCTATCTCTATCTATCTATCTATCTATCTATCTATCTATCTATCTATCTTCTTATGGCTTTGAACTCAGTAGGTAGCCAAGACTGATCTTGAGCTCCCAAACTTTCTATTTCCACTTCCTAAGTGCTGGGATTACAGCTGTGTGCCACCATACATGTCTTCAGGTGACCATCTTCTTACCATGTTCTCACATGGTGCTTTCTCTGCATTTACACTCTAGGGTTCTCTTCATAAGGCAAGCCCCTTGGGTTAGGGCCCATCTTTATAACCTCGGTTAACTTTTCATAAAAGCCGAGCCTCCTAACATGTTCTGATTGGGCATCACAATTCCATTGTGAAGTTGAGGGGGAATAATTGAGTATACACCAGTGCTTCAGTGACTAGTGTTCCTAAGGACAAGGAGAAAATACATGTTCTACAAGAGTGAAGCAGGAATTATAGTGCTGCTGGCTATGAGTTCAATGTCACTACATCAACAATATATCTTAAATATGGGTTGAAAGAGAAATACACATAAGACAAAGTCACATATCGATCAGTTGATGAACGTGTGATCAGACGCCCAGAGGAGCGTAACCCTGCATTTCCCCTGGGAGCAGTGTTTCAGTAGTTGCTAATTCAGTGTTTGCAGTGGCTTCCCAGAACAGAGCCTCCCTGAATAACAAGAAAGAATTGACTGAGCACTTATTTCTTTTTTCTTTTTACGTGGGTTTTAAATTACCTTTTCTTAGAACCTCTCTTCACAGCAGGCAAAACCACATGGTTGCAGATTATGTTTGTGGTGAGGAGGGTGATAATATCCCAGGGCAAAGGTGGAGGGGACAAAGTTGTTTACAAGTTCCCCCAATCTACCCTCTGTGCCTCAGTTTGCAGGCATCCATCCCCCCTGCACTTGCTCAGTTCACAGACACCACCCCCTTTTGCACACCCCCCCCCCGTGCACTTGCTCTTGTCCTGGATCACAAGAGCCTTCGGCCTCTCACAGGTGTGATAGGTTTTCTTGTCCATGTCTTTGTCTTTTTTGTTATTGTGCAGTTTGCCAACGAATGGAGAAGTTCAATTTTAGAGGAAGAGGCCAACAGTACAAGTTGGTTCATTCCTTGTCAAAAACTCAATCAGTGGCTAACGCTAGAACAGCTAAGTAGACATACCAGGTATGAGGAATACAGTAACTGAAGTGAGAGGCATAAGAGCTGTGGCAAGTAGCAGACGTACAGGTCACGGATGAATTAAGAAGCTCCAAGATCATTGTGAAACCCACTTAAGAAGGTAGAGGAAATACAAGGAGACTTTTATTTTTAGTTATTTTTTAAAAATTATTTATTTATTTGCAAGCAGAGGAGGAGGGGGGAGAGAAAGAGGAAATGGATATGCCAGGGCCTCTAGCCACTGAAAACAAACTAAAGATGCATGCACCACTTTGTGAATCTGGCTCTACATGGGTACTGGGGAATTGGACCCATACTGTCAACTTTTATAAGTAAGTGCCTTTAACTGCTGAGCAATTCCCTACAGCTCTGTTTTTATATTTAAATAAACTCTAGAGTTATTGAGGCTAAACATTCTATCACTCAGCTAACAGTATTTCTACAGGAGGGAAAAAATAAATAGAGGAGAAAATGGAGTCTATATTACAGAGCCAGAGAGAAGGAACTCTCAAATTAGAGTTTCTATGTAATAGAATCACTAGAGACTAAGAAAAAATTCCGAACTATTTTGAAGAGAAAAAGCTCTCAAACAAAAGAGCAAATGTCACATGGATGTCAGACGTCTTAGTGCAAGCCTGGATGCAAGACAAAGAAGTAGGAGGGATAATAAAATACACATTAGTTTTATTTATCTATTTATTTATTGTTTTTATTTTTTATTTACATATTTTATTCATTTGCAAGCAGACAGAAAGGAAGAAAGAATAGGCACACTACGACTTTTTGCCACTGCAAAGGAGCCCCAGATGCACGAGCCACTTTGTGCACCTGCTTTCACGTGGGTACTGGGAAACTGAGCCCAGGCCATCAGACTTTTCAAGCAAGCCCCCTTAATGGCTGAGCCATCTCTCCAGATGCCACCTTGGTTTTTATATCCAGAAAAATTAACATTAAAATGTGAGGATAGGATAATAATATTCTGGATATCTTAGTACTTTCTGGAATATGAAATTTTAGAACTTATGCTACACAAAAAAAACCCTTGCTTTTAAAAACCCTTGGAAGACATGTTCACATTAGAGGGAAATAAATCCTGCAATGCTTTAAAGAAATGTGAATTTAGGGTAATCAAATGTTTAACAAAATCCATTATTGTCTAAAACAAAAGCAGCCATTAAAAACACAAAAGAATAAACTATATTCATAAGAACTCAGAATGAAAAGTCTATCCCAACTATGTCAGTGTTGCCTGTATGGGTGTTGTTGCTTCTGCTGTTATTATATGTATTGGGGGTAGAGAGACAACAGGCCAAAGTACTTGTATTTGAGGGGTAAACAAATAGGTTTCCATAAATTAATGTCAGGATAAATAAATATGTTTTAAGAAAAACCACTGTAGCCAGGTGTGCACACCTTTAATCCCAGCACTAGAGAGGCAGAGGTAGGAGGATCGCGGTGAGTTCGAGGTCATCCTGAGACTCCATAGTGAATTCCAGGTAAGCCTGGGCTAGAGTGAGACCCTACCTCGAAAAACAACAACAACAAAAAACACTGTAAGAACAAAACAAAAGGTTATTTTTAACTACCGAAGGAAAATCATCTACTTAGGTTAAGGCACAGGGTTTTAAAATAAGGCATTATTATGGGATTGGGGCTGTGGGAGGGGTCGGATCTCCATATGATGCACAGGGGAGGCTGTGCTCTAGGGAGCTTAGAACCCCTGCTAGCGGCTATCAAGTCCTGAGTCCTTCTCCACACTGAGCAAAGAATTGGAAAACATGGACCCAGAGACAACTAAGTTATGGAGGATTTACTAAGGGAGATTGGAAGCAGGGGAGAAGAAAAAGCAGGGAGGTCCCCAGGCCAGGAGGAATCCCCTCCCCCCACACACACGCTTGCACTCTCAATATAGCTCCTTTGGGAGAAGGAAGGAAGGGAAATATCACTTGGAGGCCTCGCTCAGGTTTAGTCATGTGAATTAAGCATCCAACTAGAATGGGCTGCCCAATGTACATGAAGGATCTTTTCTGTTTGTTTTTGTTGAGGCAAGGTAAGCCCAAGCTCTAGCCCAGGCTGACCTAAAACTCATGCTGTAGCTCCAGGCTGGCCTCAAACTCACAGAAATCCTCCTAACTCTGCCTTGCAAGTGCTGGGATTAAAGTTACGCACCACCACACCTGGTTTCTATGTGGAGGATTTTGATTGGCTGTTGATCCCAGAGGACCACTGAAACAGGAAGGCCTGCGCATGGGTGTGAAGCCCAGAAAAGTTCTGGGAGAAACAGAAAGTGTTGCTGCTGCTTTGCCATCTGGGACTGAATTATACTGGAGTTCCAGACCTACCAGGGAAGGCAGGGTGGCATCCCTATGGCCTGTGTCTGTGACTGACTCCCTTAAAAAAGCTTCCCTGCTCAGTATCAATAATGCAACATGTGAAATAAGAGTGTAGAAATAAATCCTAATATAAAATGATTATAATGCATGCAAATGGACTAAATATTCACCCCCAAAACAGAATATCTCCACTTAGATACTATGGTAGACCCAACACATTATTTATAGAAGACACTTTTTCCATAAAAGAGTGCAGGAAGGTGAAGGTGGGGAGATGGTTCAATGGGAAAAGGGCTTGCTGTGTGTAAGCATGAGGATAAGCATCCATGTAAAAGCTGGATGTGTTGGCATGTGCCTAGAATTCCAACGTTGGGAAAGCTGAGACAGGAGGATTTCTGGGACTTGATGGTTAGCTAGTCTAGCTGAATCAAGGAGATCCAGGTTTAGTGGAAAGCCATTAAGAGAGACACTCACATTGACCTATGACTTCCACATACCCCTCCACAGAAATGTACCTACACACACAAACATGCACACACACATGCATGCATCCCATGAAGTAAAAGCACAGAATTAAATCCTAATATAAAATGACTATAGGAAATGTGAATGGATTAAACAACCAATAACAAAACAGAACATCTCAAATTGGATAGTTTAATAGAAACAGTAACAGTATTTATAGAAGATACCTCTGCCACAAAATAATATAGAAAGGTTGAAAATAAAAGGATAGAATTTTCTGGTTAAGATGGTGGAATATGGGCTGGAGAGATGGCTTAGTGGTTAAGGCACTTGCCTGTGAAGCCTAAAAACTCCTGTTTGAATCTCCAGGTCCCACATAAGCCAGACACACAGTGATGCAAGTGTGCAATGTTGCACATGTGCACAAGGGGGTGAAAGCATCTGGAGTTCATTCCCAGTGGCTGAAGGCCCTGGCGTGCTCATTCTCTCTCAAAATAAATAAGTAAATAAATAAATAAAGGTGGTGGAATAGAAGCCATGCTAGAACAACCTGGGGAGGAAGGAGGTAAGATTTGGGGGCTCCCATATAACAGAATCCCATACAGATGAACTGCCTGATCTCCTCTTGCAGAAGCACGCACAAGCAGGCAACCTGCCTGATCTCCACATGTGAGGCAGCCGGGGTGTGTGCACAAGGAGGCAATATCCCTGTTCTCTACACATGGCCCTGCTGGGGCCTGTGTGCTGGCAGGCAGTCTGCCTGATCTCCACATGTGGCACAGCTGGGGCACATGCACACAGGCTGGTGGTCTGCCTGCAGGAAATTGGCCTGATTTCTAATGCCACACAGCTGAGGCATGTGCCTGACCCCCCAAGCATAAAGTTGTGCACAGCAGAGCACCTTCTGCACATTTGGTGTGGACAGTGTGGGACACAGAGATCTGGGTGACCTGTACACTTGGAGTGTTTGAGCACATGAACAACTGGGAATCTTCAGGCCATCACTGAGCCCAACCATCCACACAACCAGGTGAGTCACATGGCAGCTTATCTGCTGTGATTAAGGCCCAGCCCCAATAGTGGGATCTCCCTCCCCTGTGAGCCTGCCACCAGCAGCCACAGCCAAGGGCCAGGAGAGGGAAATAGCATGGGGAAAACAGGACCCTTCTTGGCCAAGAACTTGGCCAGGCTTTCCAGGGTCTACCCATAATCTCTAAGAGAGTGTATACAAGGATGACCAGACCCAAGGACACCTAGCCAAAATCTGTGGCTAGACTGCCACCCCAAGCCCATCTAGATCAAACCTGTCCAGAACACTCACTGAAGGTCCCACAAGAGCAACGAATTGCTACATCTTTTTAATTTTCCCCAAGGGAGGGTCTCGCTCTAGCCTAGGCTGATCTGGAATTAACTATGCTGTCTCAGTCTGGACTCAAACTCATGGCAATCCTCCTACCTCTGCCTCCCGAGTGCTGGGATTAAAGGCATGTTCCACCATGCCCAGATAATTGCTACATTCTTAACAAAACAAGACAACTACTTCTAGGGCTGGAGTGATGGCTAAGTGGTTAAAGGCACTTGAACCCAATACCTATGTAAAACCGGTTGCACAAAATGGCACATGCACAAAATGGCACATGCATTTGGAGTTTGTTTGTAGTCACAAGAGGCCTGAATGCACCCATTCTCTCTCTCTCTCTCTCTCTCTCCTTGCAAATAAGTAAATAAATATTTAAAATTTTGAGATGGGCAAACCCCAGTACAAAACAAACAATGGAAGACAGCAAGGCAAGAGCTCCCCACCAAGAATGCAAGTCCCACAATGGAAGCCTCCAATAAAAACATTGAGGGTACTCCAGACATGGACTCCCAAAATTAAAGCATGATTAGCACATTACACAAGCTTAATGAGGCCATGAGCAAATGCATAGATGAAACAGAAGAGTATCAACAAAATTCAACAAGTCATAAATTAAATGGAAGATTTTTTAAAAAGACCACAAAAATTTCTCATTACTTACCTCAACAAAATTGAAAAGAATCAAAAAGATCTTAATAGATAAACAATTTGAAGGAAAATCAACAAATAAATAAGCTTTTCAGTGTAATAAGTTTAATGAGGACATAATCAAATGCAGGAACAAAATTCAAGAAACAACAAGAAAGTCAAACTAGGATCTGAAAATGGAACTCAATAAAGAGATGGTAGTGCTGAAGAAAAATGCAAGAGAACAAAAGTTAAATAGCCCTTTTAAAAGGCTCCCTAGAAAGCTTTCCCCACAGAACAGACCATGTGGAGGACAAAACTCAGATTTCAAAGACAAAACTGAAGAAATTGCCCACGAGTCCAAAAATTGCAATAAGTTCAAAAAATTGCAAACAATATGAGATAATAGTGGGGCACCTTAAAAAAGACCAAATATCCATATCATGGGCATACAAGAAGGAAAATACAGGCCAAAGGCTTACAGAATATCTTCAACAAAATTATTAAAGAAAAATTTCCTACTCTTGTAAAAGAGAAATCCATCCAGATATAAGAAGCACACAGAACACACAATAGACAGGATGAAAAAAGAAACTCTCCATGATACATTATAGTTGAAACTCTAAACTATGAAAACAAAGAGAGAGTGCTAAAAGCAACAAGACAAAAACAGCTCAATACATACAAAAGTAAGCCCATCAGAATTACTTCTGATTTTCTATGGATATTCTAAACTCAGAAAGGTTTGGAATGGAGTACTCCAAAGCTTGAAGGACTATGGCTGCCAACCCAAACTACTATACCCAGCAAAAGTATCCCTCGTCTAGAAGGTGAAAGGAAAACTTTCCATGATAAAGCCAACTCTATGACTATATGAGCACAAAGCCAACCACACAGAGAATACTTCAGGGTACAGGCTACATAGAAGAGATGAATAATCAACCTCAAGAGGTGACAAGATGGAATAACAATAGCCAAAACTAGAACAAACATGAAAATAAGTAAAACTCAATAAAGCAACAAACCCCACAAAGCCTTTGTGGTGGTTTGAATAGAATAGATGGCCCCCAATATATTCAGTTGTTTATTTGTTTGTAGTTTGCATCTCTAGCCATCTGGCTGGAGGCAATACCATTGTGTGGATCTTAAGGTGTGGTGGTGGGTTTGAGATTTCAATCTAAAGATATGCAAAGTGTGCCTAGCTAGAGTTCCTGAAGTTGTGCTCTGGCTTTTGACCTTTAGGCTTGTACTTCTCTCTCTCTGCTTGAGCCTGTGAAGGCAGGGCAGTTTCTTCTGCCATTATGGAACTTCCCCTGGATCTGTAAGCTTCAATAAATATCCCTTCCTCCATAACTGTGCCTGGTCTGGAAGTTCATCTCAGTGAACCAGAAGCTGTCTGCTACAGAACTTGGTACCAAGGAGTGGGGTGAGATGAACCTTACTATGTGGATGTTGATCTTGAGGAACCTTTGTTTTGGAGGAATAGGCATGGACTTGGTGCTTGCAACTGAAGATGTCGTCTGGAGTGGTAAGCCAAGTTTTATGGACTATTCTGACGAGAGTGTGAGAATGCTAAGTGAAGACAGCATTGAACTTCGAGGCTTGGCTTATGAGCTTTCTAAGAGGAAGGAAAGACTGCAGAGGACTTTGTTGGAACTGGGCTACTGGCATAAGGGCTGGCTGCATCCTGCTGCCCAGGCCCAGAGAGTTTGACCAAGGTTAAATTTGTAATGGACTGATGTGCTTGGCTAGAGATATTGGACTGAGAGATTTAAGATTTTAAGCTGGAAAACCTCAAGCAAGTTAAAATTACAGGCACAGAGACTGGTTTTAGGTTACTGAATCTGCTATTGCCAAACACATTAGCAATCTTAAAGGAAGATGTTCCAACTGCTTTACATTAAAACAATGGAAAGGATGTCTGAGGAAAGACTATCATAGAAATGCAAACACTTTTGGAAAGAGTTGACTGGAGAAGGAACCTGTTTTTCAAGGCTATGATTTGTTTCGTCCCTGAATTAAGAATATGGCTGTGTCCTGCACACCTGGTATTGGTTTCAGAAGCATGAAAAATGCATGGAGTGGCCGTGAATTGCACATGCTTCCAGGAGCCGCTGCTGAGATGCAGCACGAGGTAGGGCCTGATGCCCTGATAGGCTGAAAGAGCCTTTGGAAAATGTGAAGAGTGGTCATGAATTGCACATGGTTCCAGGAGCTGCTGATGAGATGTGGCATGAGGCAGGGCATGATGCCCTGATAGGCTGAAAGAGCCTTTGGAAGATGGACCATGGTTTGCATGAAGACCTGAAGATGTTTTGTATATACCAGGACTGTGCAAGGGCTACCATAGAGCACACTGTTGGCCTGGGATGGAAGTGTTCCCCGGCTACTCTGCCCAGCTGGAGGGGCGGAATTGGAAAGTTTGGAGACTGTTAGTCTCTGGGTATATTGAACTTGAACTGCAAAAGTTTGGTGTGTGTTTGATGGTGGTTGAGTTTGCATTGTTTTAGTCTCTCCTTGCTGTGCCTTATACCAGTTGAAAATGTTTACTCTGTGCCTTTATATGTTAGAAGTGTTTAACTTGTTTGATTTTACAGGTCTTCATATCTTAAATTGGTCAAGACTGTGGGGACCTTTGAAATTGTACTGAGTACAATTTATAATGTGTGATGGCTATAAATCTATTGGGGCCAGGGGCGGAATGTGGTGGTTTGAATAGAATAGATGGCCCCCAATATATTCAGTTGTTTATTTGTTTGTAGTTTGCATCTCTAGCCATCTGGCTGGAGGCAATACCATTGTGTGGATCTTAAGGTGTGGTGGTGGGTTTGAGATTTCAATCTAAAGATATGCAAAGTGTGCCTAGCTAGAGTTCCTGAAGTTGTGCTCTGGCTTTTGACCTTTAGGCTTGTACTTCTCTCTCTCTGCTTGAGCCTGTGAAGGCAGGGCAGTTTCTTCTGCCATTATGGAACTTCCCCTGGATCTGTAAGCTTCAATAAATATCCCTTCCTCCATAACTGTGCCTGGTCTGGAAGTTCATCTCAGCGAACCTGAAGCTGTCTGCTACAGCCTTCAACATTACAGAGATTAACTCAAACCTCACAGTTATCTCTAAACATCAATGGACTCAACTCCACAATCAGAAGACACAGGTTAACAGGTTGGATCAGAAAAATGGATCCATTCATCTGCTATCTACAAGAGACTCACATTACCATTAAGGACAGGCATCAGCTCAGGGTGAAATGATAGAAAAAGATTTTCCAAGCAAACAGAAATAAGAAACAATCTGATGTGGCTATTCTAATACCTGACAAAAAAGGCTTCAAACCAAAAATAATCAAAAGAGATAATGAAGGCCACTTCTTACTCATCAAGGGAACAATCCAATAAGAGGATATTACAACCTAACCTTACATGCACCAAACATAGGTGCACCATATTTTATAAAGCAAAGTCTGCTGGGCAACAAACCAGAAATAAATCCCAATACCATTATAGCAGGGGACTCTAATGTCCCACTATCATTAATAGACAAATCATCCAAGCAGAAAATTATCAGAGAAATAACAGAGCTAAACAACACCGTAGATCAATTAGACCTAACAAACATCTACAAAACATTCCACCCTAATTCCACAGCACACATTCTCCTCAGCAACTCATGGAATCTTCTCTAAAATACATAATAGATTAGGGCATAAAGCATGCCTCCACTAATTCAGGAAAATTGACATACCTCCCTGCATTACATCTGACCATAATGCAAGACAGCTAGAAATTATCAACAAGAGAAACAACAGAAAATATACCAATTCCTAGAGACTGAACAACTCACTATTAAACAGTGACTGAGTTGTGGAAGAAATTGAAAAGGAAAACTACAAATTTGTAGAACTGAATGATGATAAAAACACAATATACCAGAACTTACGGGACACAATGAAAGCAATACAAGAGGATAATTTATAGCACTAAATGTCTATATTACAAATACAGAGAAATCTCAAATTAATAACTTAACCATCCACTTAAAGTCATAGGAAAAACAAGAATAATCCAATCCTAAGAGTTCCAAATGGAAAAAAATAATCAAGATCAGAGCAGAAATTGATGAAATGGAAATTAAGAAGATAATTTTAAAAATTGATGAAACAAAGTGCTGGTTCTTAAAAAAATAAATGAACAAGATTGATAAACCCCTGGCCAAACTGATCAAAAGAAAAAAAAAAAAAGAAGATTCAAATTAACAAGATTAGGTGGCTGAAGGGATGGCTTAGCGATTAAAGTGTTTGCCTGCAAAAAGGACCCAGGTTCTATTCCCCAGGACCTATGTTAGCCAGATGTACAAGCGTCTGGAGTTTGTTTGCAGTGGCTGGAGACCCTGGCATGCCCATTCTCTCCTTCTCTCTCCCTTTTCCTCTGTCAATAAATAAGTAAATAAATAATAAGATTAGAAATGAGGGATGGAGTGATTGCTCACTGGTTAAAGGTGCTTACTTACAAAGCCTTATAGCCTAGGTTTGAGTCCTCAGTACCCATGTGAAGTCAGATGCATAAATTTGGTGCATACATCTGGAATCTGTTTAAAGTGGAAGGAGACAGTATCATGTTCACTCTGTTTTTCTCTCTGTCTCTATCTCTTTATCTCAAAAATATGAATAAATATTTTTTTAAAATATTAGAAATGAAAATGGAGATGTCATAACTGACACCAATAAAATTGGAAGAATCATCTGGACATATTTCCAAAGCCTGTATTCCACAAAGTGAAATATGTAAGAAATGGATGAATTCCTATACACATAACACCTACCAAAACTCTACCCTGAACTGATAAATTACCTAAACAAAACTATTAAATTCAATGAGATTTAAAAAGTAATCAAAAACTTCCCAACAAAAAAGTCTAGGCCCAAATGGATTCAATGCAGCATTCTATCAAACCTTCAATGAAGAACTAAAACTACTTTTTCTGAAGTTATTTCACAATTAAAAAAGAGGAAATTCTCTTGAACTCCTTCTATGAAGCCAGCATCACTCTAATAACTCTAGTACCAAATCCAGAGACACAAGAAAATAAATGATAGACCAATATCTCTGATGAACTTAGACACAAAAATTCTCAGTAAAATCTTCACAAACCAAATCCAAGAACACATCAAAAGCATCATACACCTCAATCAAGTAAGTTTGATCCCAGGGATGCAGGGATAGTTTAACACACAGACATCAATAAGCATAATACACTACATAAATAAATTTAAACACAAGAGCCACATGACCATCTAACTAGATGCAGAAGAGGCTTTTGACAAAATCAGCATCATTTCATGCTTGAAATACTGGAGCGACTAAGGATGGGAGGATCACATCTTAACACAGTAAAGGCTATATATAAAGAACCTAAGTCATAAGTCATACAAATGGGGGAATTCCAATTGTTCCCATTAAGACTGGGAACAAGGTAGGGGTGCCCTCTCTCACTATTACTTTTCAACATAGTACTAGAAGTCTTAACCCAAGAAATGACAAGAGAAGGAAAAGGACACAATGGAAAGGAGGACGTCAAACAAGCCTGATATTCAAATGACATGATTCTATACATAAATGACCAAAAAGCCTCAGCCCCACCCTAAAAAAAACTCCTAAAGGTGAGAAATTCTTTCAGCAAAGTGGCAGGATACTAAATCAAGAGACAAAAATCAGTATCCTTTCTATACACCAAAGACAAACATATGGAGAAAGAGATCAGTGATGCTTTCTCATTTTCAATAGCCACTGTGGGGAATCAAAACACATAGAAGCAGAAATATAGAGGCTTCAGAGAACTCAACAGTTCCCAGCTCCTAACAGACCTACCAAGGCTCAAGGATTGTTGTAGAAGAGAGGCACAAAGCCTGTAGAGCCACAGGGTGGGTAGAAATATCCTGAGTCCCAGCTCCTCCCCCTGAGACTGACTGAGCCCCTAATTACCCCAGAATGAACACCAGTAACCCTATCGAGGAGGGCCCTCAGGGAAATGGGGACTGGGGGAGAGGGGACAACAACCTATGTAAAAGAAATAATCTTAGTAAATGAAAATTAAGAAACCATAAAAGGGTAGATATCAAGCAAATATGACCTAACAGAAAGCTGAGGCAACGATCTTGAAACATCTGATAAAAGAAAATCCAAGGGACACAGAAGGGAGCTATGCACTCAAAGAAAGACTAGTAGACCAAACACACATGTATCTAATGTGGGAGAAGTCAGTTTCTGAAGACACGGGCTGTCAGGCAGCAGCCCCAGAGCCTCGCTGCTTTCGGTTTGCTCCCGCCTCCGGGTCAGAGCATTGAGGCTAACTATAGGATAGTTTGGGCAAAGCTGGCAATGTTTGTTAAGAGTGTGAACATGAGCCCAATAACACCAGAGTTACCTGAAGCAGGACTGCTGGATAACCATCGTCCAGTGAGTAACGAGACCCCGTGCTGGTACACAGCCCAGGGGAGGTCCACCCTGGCAGGAGGACAAGTGGTTATGAACCAGAATGCTTCCTGCATCTGCCCTGCCCATGCACAGCTGGCAAAGGCCTTCAAGTCTGACTGCCGCGTGTACCCTGGAAGCAAGTTTCTCTCAGAAAGCAAGCAGGACCACAGGTTGGAAAGTGCTGCTACCTGCGAGTGAGCCTGTCACATTACTCATCTCTTGGGTTGAGATGTTCTGGAAAGCTTCAGTTAGGAGAGTGGGGGTAGGTCTCCTACACTTCATAAGGAGCAGTGCTGCAGGGCCAGGCCAAGGAGAGCCATGGCAGTGGATGCTGAAAGACGGGGAGCCTGCTGCCGTGTGGATGGCGCCCACGCTGCTGGCTGATGCTCAAGTTCACTGTTGCAGCTTTGTGTGTTTCAGCATGAAGTAACGACAAGAAACTGAGGCCTGGGCATGCCACGCAAGAGCCACCAGACTGGCGAGTGACTTTCAAACTGGATGTCCGGATATCAACATTTAGTGACTACATATCAAGTCAGTTTCTCCCCTGACATTCCTTCAGGAACACTACGACTCTGCTTTGAAAACACACAAGGAATTGTTTCCTTTACTTCTCATTCTGATGGAAAGCAAATGGTGCAAGGAAGGCTGCTTGTACCTGGCAAAGCAAGTCATTTTTTGTTTGTTTTTGTCGAGGCAGGGTCTCACTCTAGTCCAGGCTGACCTATGTAGTCTCAGACTGGCCTCAAACTAACAGTGATCCTCCTGCCTTTGCATCCCAAGTGCTGGGGTTAAAGGTGTGCACCATCGCTCCCAGCTCAAATTGACTTTTTATAAGCTTTCTTTTTTAGAGTACTTTTAGGCTTACAGAAAAGTTTAGAGCAGGATACAAAGATTTCCCATATTGTGTGCAGCCACACACGCATGGCCTTCACTATCATCAATACCTCTCACTAGACCTCGAAATTTGTCACAATGATGAACTTACATGGCTACCCATAGTTTACATCAAGATTCAGTCTTGGTGTTGTGTATACTATGTTATTGAATAAAATATAATCAGATTTATCCACCACTATAATATACATTATATAGTTTTCACTGTCCTGGCCTGGTCCTTGGTACTCTGTCAATTCTATCCCTCCCTATTCTCTGGTGACCACTGATCTTGTTACTTTCTCTATAGTTTTGCCTTTTCAGAAGGTCATACTGGTAAGGTTGCAGCACCCCAGCACTTGAGAGGTATAGGCAGAAGGATCAGGAGCTCAAGTTTATCCTTGACTACACAGTAAGTTCAAGACCAGCCCTGGGCTCTTGAGAACCTGTCTCAAAAAATCAAAGCAGAATGCCAGATGGTACGCAGAGTTTTCAGCTTGGCTTCTTTCACTCACTAAGCACACTTAGAGCACCACTGTGTCTTTTGTGCCTTAAGAGCTCATCTCTTGCTATACTACTGAGGAATAGTGTAGTGTCTGGGTGCGCCTGTTTATCCACTCACCTCCTGAAAGAATTCATCTTTGCTTCCTCACTTCAACTATAAGCCAAGTTGAGTGCATGAAGCCTGTGTGTGTGTGTACATATGAGTACACATGGCTTCTTGCATGTGTGTGTGAATGTGTATGTGTGTGCATGAGTACATGTGTATGCCTGTGTGTGTGCACAGATAAAAGTGTGTACTTAGATGTGTGTGTGCATGAGTATGCATGTGTGCTTGTGTGTATGAATGTGTGTGCACATATGTGCATGTGTGTGCATGAGTATGCATGTGTGCTTACATGTGTGTATGTGCATGAGTACACATGTGTGATTGTGTGAGTGCATGTATGTGTACGAGTACACATGTGTGTTTGCATGTGTGTGTGCATGAGTACACATGTGTGTTTGCATGTGTGTGTGCATGAATACACATGTGTGCTTGTGTGTGTGTGCATGAGTACACATGTGTGCTTTTGTGTGTGTGTGCGTGCATAAGCATGCATGTGTGCTTGTGTGAGTGTGTGTGTGTGTGTTGGAAGAAAAGTATTTTGGCAAGGGTGCTGTGTTACTCTACTTGTTGCTATGACCAAATATCTGACAAGAGGAGACTTAAGGAAGTAGAGGGTTTTTTATTGTCAACTTCCATATTTATAGACAATAAACCATGATATTTCCCTCCCCTCCCTCCTTTCCCCTTCACAAATCCACTCACCATCATATCCCCTTGCCCTCTCAATTAGTCTCTCCTTTATTTTGATGTCATCATCTTTTCCTCCTATTATGAAGTTTTTGTGTAGGTAGTACTAGGCACTGTGAGATCATGGATATCCAGGCCATTTTGTGTCTGGAAGATTGCATTGTAAGGAGTCCTACCCTTTCTCTGGCTCTTACATTCTTCCTGCCACCTTTTCCACAGTGGACTCTGAGCCTTGGAAAGTGTGATATAGATGACTCAGTGCTGAGCACTCCTCTGTCACTTCTTCTCAGCACTATAGTGCCCTTTGAGTTATCTTAGTGGTCACCTGCCATCTGAAAAGAGAAACTTCTCTAACCAAAAGTGAAAGCAGCATTAACATATAGGTATAATCACTAAGATAAGAACTTACAGGGCAGTTTGGTGAGCATAATATATCCATTTAGTCAGATACCACCTAGAGCTCCATGACCTTACTCATCATAGGCTTTAGAACAGACTTTTCAGTACCAGGCATGTATTCCCTCCTGTAGAGCAGGCCAACAGTCCAATTAGAGAGTGGTTGGTTTCCTCTGTAACAAACATGCCACTGTTGCAACTGTTGGCTCATTTGACTTGGCTGTCCAAACCTAAACCTTGGAATATCCACTACTTATCACTGCTGAAGATGTCTCTCTCCCACAGGGCTGCATGCAGTGTAGCTTTTGCCAGCTTTCTGTCAGCTGTTCTGCAGGGAGGAGGTTTTCAGCTCAGCTCCAGCTTGATTTCTCAGTGACCTTAAAGCTCAAGCATGTGGAGTCTTCTGCAATAGGAACTTACCACCTATTTCCGGTCAAGAAGCCAAGAGCTGTGGCAATGGCTCTGTAATGTTTTGGGGGCATCAGGGACCTCCCTGGCCAACAACTCACGAGAAGATATCCCATCCCTGGCACTGAAAAGTTTCTAGAAACAATCTATGGCTTCTGGCATGCCTTTGTCCAAAAAAGTAGGTTTCCATATGACTTATTCATACACTCTTAGATTTTGATTAACCCTTCCCACATCCTTCTTCTACTCAATTTCTTGCCCTGACCTCACTTAGGCCATCCCACCCCTAGTAATCTATTTGTCTACTTACATATATACAATACTCTCCCCTCTCATTCCTCCCTTAAACCCCTTTCTAGCTTACTGGCCTCTGCTATTGATTTTTACTCCAACTCACATACAAGTCTAAACATTTGTAGCTAAGTCCCCCATATGAGAGAGAACATGCAGTGTTTGGCTTTCTGGGCCTGGGTTTCCTCACTTAGTATAATCCTTTCCAGATCCATCCATTTCCCTGAAAATTTCATAATTTCATTTTTCCTTACCATTGTGTAAATGTCATTATCCATTCATCAGTTGAGGGACATCTAGGCTGGTTCCACTTCCTAGCTATTTTGAACAGTGTACCAATAAACATGGATGAGCAAGTATCTTTAAGGTAGGGAGAAGAGTCCTTAGGATATATGCCTAGGAGTGCTATAGCTGAGTCATATGGTAAATCTATTTTAGCCATCTCAGGAACCTCCACACTAATTTTCACAATGGCTGTACCAGTTTACATTCCCACCAACAGTGTAGCAGAGAGAAAAATCAAGTCACATACAAAGAACTACAAAATAGAAGAATGGAAAGAAGTGTTGGATTCAATTTACCTAATGGACCTTCAAAACAGATGTACCCCAAAACTTGGGAAAGCCTATCTAAGTCATTGCTTATTGCAAAAGGTCAACTAAAAGCAAACAAAAATATGCTAATATGTTTAAGAGTTGGAGAAATAAGTATTGATTAAAGTTATTTTGAAAATGAAAAAAAAGAAGCTAACTACCACTTCTATGAGGACTTTTTCTTTCCCCTATACCCTTTCTTCCTTCAGTATGGCTTCTGGAGGGCTACTGGAGCCTGGTGTTTACTTATTTCCTAGCAGGACAGGATTAGATGATATCATTTAAAATCTTGTTGAAAAATACTGTCGCACACATTCACACTGTAGGCAGGGAAAGATATACCTAGTCATCCTAGATTCAATGTTGAGCACTCCATGGCAAAAGATAGATTAATAAGAGAAAAGCATAGAAATGTATTTAAGATAAGTTTTAAGTAATATTGGAGATTTCAGGAAATGAAGCTGTGAAGAAGTAGATAAACATGAATATAAGTTTAATAAAAAAGTAGCCAATCATAGAGGAACACAATAGGAGAACAAAAGAGTGTGATCACAGACTAGGGGACAGTTAGCAAGGTTGTTTGGATTCCTTTCTGTGTCCCTTCTCTGCAGAGATAAGGATGTCCTTTCTTCCTGCATGTGAAAGGCACCTCTCCTGTGAGTCTTATGGCTTGCTTCGGGGAGAAATGCAGTAGAAGGTCAGAGTGTCCTTCTTGTACATACTGTTTTCTTAAATTCCTTCCACTTAAAAAATATGTTTAATCCTGACCCTGTCACCACCAATACCTTCCTCCAGCAAGCTGTGTACAATTTAAAGGAAAACCTTCCATTCTCTAGCAATTCCAGCCAGTATATAGGGAACATGGCAGGAACTATTTGAACACCCCTTTCCTTGTACCTTAAAACTAGAGTATGCTTGTGGATTATTCCTGAGCCCTTGAGCTCACAGGAGCTCCTGAGAGCATCCACTGTGATTTTAGCAGGTGCTTTGTGCTGTCGACACTGGTGCTGTTGTGGAATAAACTTCCAGAAACAAATTGAGCATAGGGGTGTTGAAAAGTCAGGCATCTCTTCTTAAATGTAAGAACTTGTATTTATTGGAAAAATAACTCTTCACATGACTTTCATATTACTTCCTCTGAACCAGTCAATCCATGGGCAGAAGCAGAATTCTGCCCACATGAATTAAAGATACTTCATCGATGTGTGGGCAAGGTCAAGGGAGCCAGTAGGGGTATGGAAGAGCCAGAGGCTTGGACCATGGGAAGTTCTTACTTCCCTAGACTGGGAGGACTAGGGGTACAGCGGAAGCTGGAGGTGGAAGAAGCAGTAGTCATAGAAGGACACAGATATAGTCAGAGATACAATACCAAAGAAAGAACATAGTGGGGAAAGAAAACCCCAACCTCTGTTCCCCCCTCGCGGTTGCTATCTATTCTCCAGCCCCACCAGAAGCTGGACAGTAAAGAAATTCAGGTGATGTAGCTCCACAGGGCCCATTTCTGGATTAGGTAAAAAGGCACAGAGGGTGGGGATAAGGTAGCTGGACAGTAACCAGTGTCCTCAGGGCTGCTGGGTACGTTCACTCTTCAGACACAGGGTTCTTATAAATCAGTGCTCACAGAGGAGAGTCCCTGCGTCTTCACTCCTCCCCTCCACCTCCCCCAGCTGCCATACTACTGGGAGCCACACTCACCCTCATAAATCACGAGACTCGGCTCAGGTCTACCACATATGCAAGAGAGGAACTCTTGGCTAAGTTTTCTTTCACTTCTACCTCACAGAAGTTTGTTAGTAAATATACAATGAGGGAAAGGCTCAAAAGACTATCTCAACCTAAACCTGGTCCCAGCTCCTTCAACCAACAAGGTACCGCATATAGAACATGCCAGTAGGGTGGGTAGATTTGCAACCATGCAAATATTACTAGACCTAAAACTGAGCGGAAGGCATGCAACATGGAGCAGTTCTGAAGGTCTGGTGGCATTAATGAGCATTAAAACATTCTTAAGGGGGTTGCAGAGATGGCTTAGTGGTTAAGGCGCTTGTCTATTGAACCTGAGGGCCAGGTTCAAGTCCCCAGGACCCACATAGGCCAGATGCACAAGGTAGTGCATGTGTCTGGAGTTCATTTGCAGTGCCTGGAGGTCCTGGTATGCCAGTTCTCTCTATCTGCCTCTCTCTTCTGTCTTCCTCTCTCTCTCTCTCTCTCTCTCTCTCCAGTAAATAAAATAAAATAATTCTAAAGAAGCTCGGAAAATTGTCAGATTCCTCCAAGAGAGTGAGAGTTCATCTTTATTGTCAATGTGCCGGGGTTTAGGAGACTGAGCTCCCCCCACCCCCTGTGGGTTTGTGAGACCATTTCCAGGCAGGATTAAGTGAGAAGGGAGCTCACAAATGGAGATGATACCGTTGCATGGGCTAAGGGCCTGCAGGAGTAAAGGGGAAAGAAGAAAGTCAGCTAAGCACACCCGTTCTCAAGTCTGCTCCCTGGCCCACGGTGATGAGGACTGAGCCTCTGCACCTTCCCTGCCGTGAGCCAAAGCAAATCTTTTCCCCTTGTCCTTTCTCTTCATTATTTGGTCATAATGGTGAGAAGCTGACTGCAGTTTGGCCAGAAAAGGAATAAGTTGAAGGCAGTGGGCAAGATAGGTTTTGTTTTTATATAAAGAGATTGGTACTCTTAAAAAGAAGTCACACACTATACTGGGACATTAGGAAGGTTGCCTTGAGGGCATTTCGATTTGGGTGGACCCTGCCCACCATAGGACCAAGGAAGTAAAGTATAAATTCATTTCAAAGATCTTCTTTTGAGAACAGAGACTCACACAAGGCTCCCTAGAGAAGTATTTTCAGGGGCTCACATGCCCAGGCACTTACAGGCCAGTACAACTATGGTTCAAGGGGACCTGTTTACTGCTTGAATTAGTAGAAGATCTTGACATTGCCAACATGTAGTGGTTGTACAAGCACACACAATACAAGGGTTATGGAGTCATGGAGGCTTCTTCCGAAGTTCCAGAGAAAAGTCTGTGAGGTCAGGCAGTGTGGAGCAGGATCATATTCCCTGTGAGCATCCCTGAGAAGGTAATGTGTGAGGCTGTGAGGACAAAACTTAAATTGCAATGGAGTTCCTAGGGTGGTGAAGATGTCAGGAACATGGATGCCTGCTGAGGAAAACCACACACAAGTGGAGCCAGCACAGATGTAGCAGTTACCTTCTCATTGCTGGGACAAAACGCCTTACCAAAAGCACTTATGGAAGGAAAGGATTCATTTTGGCTTGTGATTTTGAGGGGCGAGTTCCATCGTGGCAGGGAAAGCATGGCAAGAACAGGAAGCTGACTCGCATGGTCACATACCGCAGGGGTGGTAGTGGAGAGCGCGAGCTCCGTCAGCTCGTGGAAGGCACTAGATTATAGAATACAAGGCCTGTCGCCAGCAACGCACCTCCTCCAACAAGGTTGCACCTCCCAAAGGCTTCATCAGCTGGGGATCAGGTATGAGCTATGGGGGAACATTTTACATGTCAAATTACCAATGACAAAAGAGGCCAAATGGGCTGAAAACACAGGTGTAGGCTGCCCAAGCCCTTTAGTGATCACATCAAGGCATCATATGACCCAGATGACAGACATGAAGCTATAGAATTTAATGCTTGCTCTGCAAGGTTTCAGCCTCACTTTGGAGTGATCTTTCCTTTCTATCCCCAGCCTTCCTTTTTGGAATGGGAATATTTGCTTTGTGTCATTGCATGTTGAAAGTATGTCACAACTTACCTTTAATTTTTATAGAGACTTATAGCTAAGACTTTTCCTTAAGCCTTAAAAGAAACTCTGAACCTAAACTTTAGACAATATTAAAATCCTAAAACTACAAGGACTATTGCAGTTGAACTAAATGCATTTTGCATTATGATATAGAAATAAACTTTTGGGGGAGCAAGGGTAGAATATCATGGTTTAAGTGATGTATCTGAGTGTCAAGTCCACAAGGCAGTGGACTTCATTATCAACTGGACTGCATTTAGAATCACCTTGGAGATTGAGGTACACTTCTCAGTGTATCTATATGGGAACTCCCAGACAGGATTAACTGAAGGTGAGGGAGACCCATCCTAAATGTGGATGGTAACATTCCACAGAGAAGGCGATGAACAGAAAATAACTGACAAGGCGGCCAGAAGTTCAAACACTAGAAGAGGCAGGCCCCAGGGGTGGACGCTATGGATGGAAATGGTTCATATATAACTGCATGAGTGGAGGAGAGGAGGGAGAGTCAGAGACTTGACCCTGTCACTCCCAGCTCATGCTCTGTGGTGGACAGACCTCAGGAGTAGCAGCAGTAAGACCTGTTCCCACGAACTGAAACAAAAACAAACCAAGAGATGAATAAATTAACCACTGTGGCCATGGTTATTTGGGCTGGGATCGTGGATGTTTTGGATATGCAAGAAATAAAGAGCTAGTTTTATATTTACTGTGATTCAGTTTTGTGTTTGACACAGTGAAAAGTGAGTCAGTTACTTTCCATCCCAAGCCCATTCCCACCCTTCCTCTACCAGCACACTTCTGCCTGACAGAGATGAGCAAGTGACATGAACCACGCCTGGAACCATACCTGAATGACCATTCTCCTGTGACTTTGCCACCTTCCAGAAGAGGAGCTTGGTGCTTAGGTAATAGACATACACAGACAGGCACATGAAGTAGACTTCACCAAGTGCCTTGCGAGTCCCAGGAAGGGAGAGGCTAATTGCTGCTTTCAAGAAAGGAAGGTTTGAGGTAGGAAGTGTCATTAACAAGAGCTTTAAAGGACAGCCATAATCGGGTCTGTGGAGAGAGATGGGGAGGAAATTCTGAGCAGAGGGAGCAAAGGTGAGATGGAAAGGAAATGAGATGTGTAGTCTTTATTTATCAGTGCTGTCGTGGGATATCATGTGGAAAATCAGTGTGATTATTTATCTCCATGATGCTGACCTCTTTGTATCTTTGTAATAATCACCTTGGCAGGAACTTACATAAAATCCCAAATGGAACCAAATATTCATTTTTATTTTTAACTGAACCACAGTTCATATTCAACTTGAAACACACATACACACACAAACACACACCATGTATACTACTAAGTTTGAAACAGACAATAGAGTCCTGCATGTATTAGAAAGGTACTGAAGCACCAATTGCTGATAAAAAGATATATTTTAAATTTTAAATTATTTTTCCTTCTAAATATAATCTTAAATTTATTCTAGAATCTGAGTTTTATAAACCTCTTCATTAGCTCACTGAATTCAGTGAGGCACGACTACACATAATGATATTGATTTCTGCATGTAGCTTGTGGAATTACTCTTCATAATTAAACCTCTGCACATTGCTATATCCACAGGGTATCAGCCAGGGTCTGTAATTGAAAACACAGTCACCCGCATAGCTAGTTTAAGCTGAAGGAAATTTTATTCTAGGATGTTAGGTATCACACACTCTCTCTAGAAAGGTCCGAAGGCCAGGATTGTGAGCTGTGCAATCACATGTGTCACTCATCGCAGTATCTGTGAGGACCACACGTGACACACTGCAGTGCCCGCTAGTGAGGCTGAGCATGGCATCTTAGGCTGTCTGCCGCTGTCCACAGAAAAGCAGACACTCAGCTGCTCCTCTTGCCAAAAAACGGATCATGCATCAACAAGCAGGGTCTGGTAGCGTGCCTGGCCCTGCACTTGCCTTCGAACCTGGAGAAAGGACCTCTGGTTTCCACCATGCGCAACGTCTCCCAAGCACAGGCAGCTGTTCGAACAATGTGCCACCAGCATGGAACACATGCATGGTGTGAAACTTTGTGCTGCAGGGGCAGAACCATCATTTTATTCTCTGTGTTCAGTTGTTGAGCACCTAGGAGATTTCTGTTTCAGGTGCTGTTGTGGACAAAGTATCCTGAGAAAATATCCTACTAGAATACATCTTGAAATGCATATATATATCAAGCCTTCTCTACACATACATACATATATCAAGTCTTCTCTACACATACATACATATATCAAATCTTCTCTACACATACATACATATATCAAGTCTTCTCTACACATACAAACATATATCAAGCCTTCTCTAAAAAGCATGATTGATGTTGACAAAACTAAGCAGTGAACGATCTCCCAGAATGAAGCTGGGGAACTTAGCAGCAGGCTGACTTGGAAGCAGTAGTTGCTCTTGGAGATTTGCTGCTCAGTGGTGGTTTAAGGACTGAAGTTTTTTTTCCAATATTTTTATACTTATTTATTTGTGAGGAGAGAGAGAGAGGATGGGAATGCCACTCGAATTTCAGATGCATGTGCCACTTTGTGCATCTGGTTTTATGTGAGTACCGGGGAATTGAACCCAAACCAGCAGGCATTGCAGATAAGTGCTTTTAACTGAAGCTTTGGACCCTTACCTTGTAAGGTTAGAACAGAGACCTCCGTATAATGTTGACAGAGCCAAAAAGTCAGCGAAGAAAAGATGTCATTAGGAAAACTTGTCACAGCAGAGACATGTTGAGGGAATCTTTTCAATCATGGCTCTTAAATTGACTAGGAAAAAAAAAGTCTCCTAAAACTTTTGAGTTTGGGATTAATTTATAAGCCCATGTAGCCGAGCAAGCATAACATATTTACATATCTGCCTTCAGGTTTGTACAGTGCATAGTGGCAGGCCGAGGCAAACACTAATTGTCTCTGGGAGGCATATCCACCATCCAAGCCTCTCTGGATTCCCACAAACAATTCAGCCAAATGCAAGGTCACAGTATGAAATCATAACACAATGGAAACCAGCCATCACAAGTAGAGGTGAGTGAAGATAATAGTCAAATGAGGTCAGATAGGGTCTGTGATTTGAGGATTAAAGGACAGCATCAAGCAGTTAAAGGGAAAAGGGAATTGCAAACAACTGCAAGGGAGAGTGTGTCATGAAAAGAATGGCTACACATAACTAAAACGGGAATTAGGGAATGGAAAGAAATTTCTCAGAATGAAAAGAAATGAGTGAGATAGAAATATGGCAAACAAAACGGACACTAAGCGACATGGGGCTGGGGAGCTGGCTCAGCGGTTCAATTCCCCAGTACCTACATAAAACCAGATGCACAAAGTGGTGTGTGTATCTGAAGTTCATGTGCAGTGGCAAGATGGTCTGGTATAGTCATGTTCATTCACTCTCCCTCCCTCATTGCAAGTGAATAAATAAAATACTTAAAAATAGTCATGGAAAGCAGAATGAGATCTTTCATATAATTAATTAGAATTCTAGAATAGGATAAAAGAAGGATTCGGGGATACTAAGATGAGGGCATTAAATGATACTCTATTACTTCTTTCTCCACTAATTTTGGAAGCAATTGAAAATGTGCATTAGATTCAGTAGATTGAAATTAATATGCCAAATTTATTACTGATTTTTTTTTTTTTTTTTTTTTTTGGTTTTTCAAGGTAGGATCTCACTCTAGCCCAAGCTGACCTGGAATTCATTATGTAGTCTCAGGCTGGCCTTGAACTTATGGCAATCCTCCTACCTCTGCCTCACAAGTGCTGAAATTAGAGGTGTGTGTCACCATGCCCAGCCTGAAGGAACTTTTTGATAAGCATGTCTTAATAAAAGTCCTATAATATTATCTCAGAATTAAGCAGCTTTACCCATCTCATAGTAGGTAGTGCTGGACTGAAGCTTCTTCTTTGTCACCCATCCCCTGTCTGGATCTGCCCAGAGAAGCAGAACTGGCTCCCTGCAGCCAGTTCCCAGGGAAAGAGAATGAGTTTAGCCGAGTATGGTTACTCCAACCTCGCCTGTTGGACAACTCCTCACCTTGCCTCAGGAGAAGTGAGCTGAACAAGAGGCCAAGGGTGCTGCTCTCAAGAAAGTCTCCTACCAAAGGAAGAAAATTTTCAGAATTCTTGGATTAAGGAAACATAATACATGTCAAGCAAAGTACATTTAAAAATTGTACCTTGGGCTGAAGAGGTGGCTTAGCGGTTAAGCGCTTGCCTGTGAAGCCTAAGGACCCTGGTTCGAGGCTCGATTCCCCAGGACCCACGTTAGCCAGATGCACAAGGGGGCGCACGCATCTGGAGTTCGTTTGCAGTGGCTGGAGGCCCTGGCGTGCCCATTCTCTTTCTCTCTGCCTCTTTCTCTCTCTCTCTGCCTCTTTCTCTCTCTGTCTGTAGCTCTCAAATAAATAAATAAAAATTTTAAAAATTTTAAAAATTGTACCTAAACACCCTATAGTGAAACTGCAGAATACCAAAGAATGGAAACCTACAGGCCAAAGTGAAGACAGACTGTCTACTAACGACCATCAGATTATCATAACGTCGGCAAGGACACCGAAACAGTATCTGCAGACTGCTCTGAGGACATGGCTGTCAGCTTACAACTATACACGGAATTGGTAAAAGGGCTAAAACTTTCAGGCAGAAAAAAAAAAAAACCACTGGAAAGCTTCTTACTGTAGGAAATTCTGAAATGTATTCATTTCAAGAAGAAGCAAAAATTAAATCAGAGTGACAATCAGAGGTTCAAGATGGAACATCACCCCTCTTCAGCCTTCCTCCTTGTCTAGTTCATGCCTCTCCAGTGGACTTCCTGGTTCAATCCTGTGGATGAGTTGCTCAGAGTTTGGGGTAATGCAACTCATTGTCTTGGTCTATGTTCACCACTGACCCTAAGGATACAGTTCAGAGGTGAGTTTGTAAAGAAGAAATTGATAGGCATCTCAATGAGAAAGAGCAGGGTTTATTTAGAGGGAAGGGCCAGAGAGGCTTGATGCCCCAGGTTCCAACTGCACCATGACCCTGGAAACAAGAGTGTCTGCTGGGTGGTGTGTGGGGGGAGGTTTCATTAGCCTTGCAATTGGGGTAGAGGTGTTCTAGCTGTAGAATGAGGAAGGAGAAGGAGGATGTAGGAGCTCAAGCTGTCTGAACTGCAAGCTGTCTGGAGTTACTTTAGTGTTCTGGGGTGGCCTGTCAACAAGTGGGCTTCTTGTGGCCTAAGACAGAGGGGCAGGCCGCTATCTACGGGCAGACTGTGGCTCAAGTTTGTCAGCAAATCCGCAGTCTCCAGGCAAATCCCCCGGCATCTGTCCACAGTCTATTTGCTAACTCCTTTATATGGTGTTCCCACCTTCACATAAGTTAGCCAGAGGTGTAAGCCCAAGGAAACAAGAAATAACAGTCATGTGACAGGATACATTACAATTAAAGGTGAAGAAAACAGCAGATGGCTCAGGTAAGATTACCTCTGGAAATGTTACAAGAAACATCCATGCCTCTGAATTGTGTGAGCAAAAGGAAGAGAAAATTGCATCTTCTAGCCCTTGCCATCTCCTCCTTCTCAGAAGTCAAAGTTTATCCCTGGAGAATTTATTTCTCCCTACTAGATTGTCATTACTCCGTGCCTACTGTCTGCTCAGAAAGCCAACATTTGAAAAAACAACTTTTTATTGACAACCTCCATACATATACACAATGTACCTTCATCATAATCCCTTTCCATTGCCTATGATCCCCTCTTATATGCCCCTCCACTAAACCCCTTCTTTCCAACTAGCTCCTCTTCTATTTTGATGTCATCACTTTTTTGCCTCCATATTATGCAGGTCTTGTATATGTTGGGTTGGTCACTGTGAGGTCATGAATATTAAGGCCACTTTGGGTCTGGAAGACAACATCGTAAGCACTCTTCCCCTTCCTTTGTCTCCCACATTCTTTCCTCCACCTCTTCTCCAATGGTCCCTGAGCCTTGGAGGGTGTGATAAAGATGTCTCACTTAGTACTGAACACTCCACTCTCACTTCTCTGCACTTTGATGAGTTTTGAGTCTCCTCGGTAGTCACTGCCATCTGAAAAGATAAGCTTCTCTGAGCAAAAGTGAGAGTATCATTAATATATGGGCATGAACATAAATGTTTAGAGGGAAATTTGGTGGGTAATATATCCAGTTAGTCAAACAACAATAGTAGCTTCCCGCAGGGATTATTCCCTCCCATGGAGTGACCCTAAAATCCAATCAGAGAGCAGTTGGTTTTTCCCATAGCAGAGATGCCACAATTGCATCATTTTCACCTGTAGGCTATCTAGCCAGCTGTGAAGTTTATAGGGTCCACTGATGGTTAAGACCATTGATGACTTTCCCCCATCTGTCTGCATAGCTCTTTCTAGCACTATGATAGTCAACAGGGAGGTGGTTTCCAGCTCAGCTCCAGCTTGATTCCTTGGGCCTGCAGCCAAAGCATGTGGAGTCTTCAGCAATAGGGTCTTACCATCTAAGCTTCTGGGCAACCAAGAGCCTTACAATGGCTTGTAATGTTTTGGGGCATCAGGGACCATCCTGACCAACACCTACCTGGGAGGTATCCACCCCTAACACTGGAGTTTTTCTGTAACCACCTATGGCTTCTAGGCACAGCATTATCCACCCCCACAGTGTACTTATACCTAAACTCACTCTTTTTCTTCTTCTTCTTTTTTATTAGTTTTGTACTCAGTGAATATAGTCAAGTTGGTACCATTGTTAGCCTCCTCCCTGTCCTTCCCCCTCCACAGAGACCCTCGTTGGGGTATATGGGTCATGCATTGTGGGGTTAGCCATCAGTTTTGGGTAGGAGGAAATGTCTCTGAGTATCATGACCCAGTGTGTGGCTCTGACATTCTTTCTGTCCCCTCTTCCACAAATTTCCCTGAGCCATGTTGGGTTCATTTTAGGTGATGAGGTGATTTAGGTGATGAGGTCTTGGGAGCCTCTATGTCTCTGGATATATGATTTGGTAGGAGTTGATTGTTCTCTGTGTGTATCTCCTTCACCCTTGTGCTGGTACCAGGTTCACCAAGAAAACAGCACTCTTGCTTGTTTCGCCAATTATTCTTAGTTTCAGCTGGGGCCTTTTTGAGGTATGATGGGGTGGTTTTCTCCTTAGTATCTATGTCTATCTGAAAAAGAGAAGCAGATTCTCCGACAGAGAGTAAAGTTAGCACCAGATAAATGGGATAACCATTAATTTTAGAGAGAATTTAATAGGTATAGGCCCTCTTGTAGCCTACAATTGGTGATAGCTTGATAATGGAGAGCAGGCTTATTTTGGGATATGGTTCTGACTGTTTCCCAGCTCCAGCTGTGGGTTCCGTTCCACTGAGTGGATCAGTTACACAAATCAAGAGCAGCTAGTTTCCCACCATGGCTGTGCACCACTATTGCACTTGTGTGAGCATCACGACAGGTTATTTGCTGCTAAGTAGGTTAAACCATGCCAAACTCACTTTTTAAAAAATATATATATTGAGGCTGGAGGGATGACTCAGGGGTTAAAGGCACTTGTTTGTAAAGGCTGAACCCCCCAGTTTGATTCCCCAGTACTCACCCAAAGCCAGATGCACAAAGTGGCTTATGTGTCTGGAGTTCATTTGCAGTGGCAAGAGGCTCTGGCTCACCAATTCTGTGCCCCCTCTCTTCTGCTCTCTCAAACAAATAAAAATATAAAAACAAAAACACATTTTTTTAGCTAGTAAAGAAGTAGGTTTCCATATGCTTTATTCATAACATCTTCAATATTGATTAACCCTCATCCCAACACCTCTTTTATTACATCCTCCCTTCCCTGACCCACTTAGACCTTTCCACCTTGATTATTCTGCCTCTACTTAAATATCTGCAATATCACTCCCTCTCTTCCTGCTTCCCACATAGTCCCTTCCTAGCTTCCTGACCTTTATTACTGACTCTTACTCCAACTCACACACCAATCTAAACATTTGAAGCTAGGACCCACATAGGAGATGGAATGCCAACTGCTATGTATCATGGTAAATCATTTCATTGAAGTTCTAGAAATAGGTATGTGGCTCTTTGCAAACAAGGCTAATGTGTCATATATGAGAACCATGCTGGCCACAGGCCTTCATCCAATCTTCAGACAGCTCAGAAATCTAGACAGGCTACCAGATTGGAGGTGATCTAGTTAGGGAGGCAATCAAGGAGATTGGAGAAGCCATACAATATTTGAGCCCAAGGCTCTTAAAATAGGTTTTCTCTGAATGAAGCTGACTGATCTGCTGAGAGGTTAAATGTCTTGACCTTCTTAGAACTATAACCTATAAGCTAACTAAGTCAGACATATGAGAGAATTTGTTTCCTTTCTTCTACCTTTCTTTTGAGACAGGAACTTGCTGTGTAGCTCAAACTGTCCTGAACTCTATGAAGATCAGGTTGGCCTTGAAGTCATGGCAATTCTCCTGCTTCAGCCTCCTAAATGTTGAGATTACAGGCATGAGCCACTATGCCTCCCCAGATATGTTTTAAAATTGGAAATTAAAGGAAAATAAAAATCGACCACTATAATGATTAGGGTAGAATAGGTTATGACATAGCAAGAAACAACCCTAACATTTCAGGGTTTTTAACACAACAAAGGTTTATTTCTCACTCAGGCAAAACTCCACTGAGTCGGGCCTGGAGAGTCAAGTATCAGCACCCAGACATTTCCCCCTAGAAGTGGTACAGGGCACTTTGATAATGGTCTGACCCTACCTAATGGAGGCACAAGCGATGGATTCAACAAACATTTTTTAAAGAATAGTATTTATGCTGAGAAGTTAAATTTAATCACTAAGACATTATCTTCCTCTTCATTCTCTCTCATGTGCATACCCTGTGTGTGCAACTATACTCAGCTTATGCATCAACTTCAGAAGACTTAAATGTATTTTCTGTGACAATTTTATAGTGTCTGGAAATATCTCCATGAGAAATCCTATATTTGAGCTTCCTCAGAGAAAGTCTTGATAGTCAGTAAAACTGAGAATAGATAGATGGCTTTAGAACTGAAAAGGACCTTAGAATCTCCCTCTCTCTCTCTCTCTCTCTCTCTCTCTCTCTCTCTCTCTCTCTCATACACACACACTTACTTTTAGAAAGATCTATAGAAATCAAAACAGGAGGGCGATTTTAACAAGTTCAGCGCTCCCTCCTCTTGTACTGGGGTCAGGATCATCAGTCTGCCCCTTTCATCGTCTTCTAATGCAGACTCATCAGTCCTCACTGGACCAATTAATTGCCTTTTGACAATCTCTTTGCTGCCTCAGTTCCCATCTGACCCATATCCTATGCTGAGGCCATAGGTCTGGTTTATACTCAGTCTATGTTTTAGATCTTCAACACTGTCTCTAGTATTTCCTCATTATTTCTTAAGTGTTTCTGTCTCTCCTAAGACTGAAAGCTTTTGGGAATGAGAACCATTTCGTAGACTGGTACATGTTTTCTCCCACCCTTGTTTCCTCTCTCCTCCGGCACCTGGTCCTGAACACTGTGTGTTCACAGTGCACTCAATAAATGCTTGTTGAATTGAATGTTCTAAACCATACTAATTACTCATTCAGCTCAAGTCGCCGTGTCTATGTAGAATGATGGATTTCCAGACACCAGGACTGAGGGTTAATTCAAAGCTCTTGAGGGCCTATTGGATTCACAGTTGCAGACCACCTTCCCCGTTCCACACTGGTAAATAGAGGGCACAGGATTATGCCGCCCAAGATTTCTAAACAGCTGCCCTGCATTTTATGCCACCCCCAGAGTTGGTCAGTGGTAGCCATGCAAATAAACCCACTTTCCCCCTTTAATTCTGCCAATGAAGGACAAATGAATGTCAAGTTAATGACTCATTGAAAGTCAACTACATCCTGTCTCTGACTTCTTGGAGGAAGTATATCCCAAGATTTCTAAGAACACTCTAAGGAATTTCCCCATTAAGCACTTTTCTCAGTCATTTGTACAAATGACAGTCTCCATTATTATGAGCCCAAGACAGTCAAGGACATTTTGGAGTGTGATATTTAAACATGGTCCGGGTTGTTTCTGGCTCTCAGGGTAGAGGGTAATGGGACTAATGCCCCAGCCTTACCTTTTTGCCTGCCCTATGCAATGTGGCTCTGCGGGTACAAATAAGAAAGCTTCAGTTCCTAACAGGAAGACGTACTTCTAATGGTTGGGCTCAGTCTTAATATCCAATCACATAAGTTGGCAAAACTGGCAGTGACTGAGAGCACAGAAGTCACAGAACAATACACAAGTCTCAGCTCATACAAATGCTTCTGCTGACACATGACCCATGTCACTGTGTGTGGGGGCACAAGCAGGCACAAGCAAGAACGTCTAAGAAGATGCCAGCATCTTACCCAATGAAGTTGGGTAATTTCACACAAATAGCATGGCCTGACAGATACGTTCTTTAAAGCGTCCATTTAGGAACTGTTTGTGTCAATGATGCTGTCAGTCCCAAATATTGGCTTTCAACAGTGATGCTTGAGATGGGATGTTTGTAAGAATAATTCAATGAGATTTAAAAAAAAACACTTTGGGAGAAGCTGATAAAGAGATCCTCTCAGCCAAGTATCCAGCATATTACACAGTGTACATGCTTATATTCATTTAAAAATATATTTATTTATTTGTAAAGAGAGAGAGAATGAGTACAACAGGGCCTCTGGCCTCTACAAACAAATGCCAAAGTGCATGCCACTTTGCATCTGGCTTTAAGTGGATATTGGGAAATCAAATCCAGGTCATTAGGCTTTGCAGGCAAGTGCCTTAACCACTGAGCAATCTCCCCAGCCCCCTATCAGCATTTTAATAACTTCAAAAAATCATTGTCACAGTGCACATGAAAGTGTTTTGGGATCACAGCTCCTGATAGTGTGAGAGATGAAATGGAAACAAATGTGAAATCAGCGAGAAAAGCAGAAATTAGACCTTACTGTTTTGAAACTGAATGTACCTCTAGCAGAGAGACAAGAGCTTAGTTTTACAGAACTGCTGATTATAGATTAAAATATCTTATTATCAAAAACTTACCATACAATTGAAATCGATTGTCTTCCAAATGCTGAAGGCAAATTATCTAACAATCCCACTTATTCATGCAATCTACTTAGAATTTAACCAATTAAGGAATGACAAGTTATTAGATTTTTTTAATGAGTCAACTTTGAAAGTTAGAAGACACTACCATTCCCTTTTTCAGCTCCTAGAGCAGCTAATGACAGCACAATGTTAGATCAAAACCAAGCCAGTTTTCTAAACATGGTGTTTCATAGCTTCTATTCCCTTTACATAATAGTTTTTCAATGATATACCTCACAAATAAAAGCAGAAATTAATGGGAAGACATGGAAGTCAAACTGCTGCCCTTAACCTCTGATGTAAAAGTTACTCTACTCATTACAACAGCCTCATCTTTGATGAGAGATGCCATAACAGACAAATGGAATATATTTGAAATAGTAAAGAGCTAATAAAATATCAGGGAATCTAGTGAAGGTTTAAACTTAATGAAAATTATTTATTGCTTATAATTTTTTAAACAAATGGAATAAATAGCATTTCTGAAGTCACTAGGGGTTGCAGGACCATATCTATACTACCGCTAGGCATGTTTTGTCTCTGTGTATAATCACCACCTCTCGCGTCTGCAGAGCTCTAAAATTTTATGGTGAATGACATCTACATTTATGAGGACATTCTCATATTTGTCACCTCATGTCATCTTCAGAACAATCCTTCCATGTAGGAAGAACAGGGCCTGAGACGTGGGTGAATGGCTTCAGAGCAAAGGGTCAGAGACAATTGACTGTGGGGGGAGGGGAAGGTGTAGGGTAAAGACCCATGGCCCTCTTCAGGGCACAATCATAACTGTCAACAGGCTTCCAGACTTCCATGTAGAATCACTCTAGGCTGCCATGGAGGCATGGCAAGGAAAGGCCACAAGACAGGAGTCATTCTCCATCCCTCAGCCCGAAGGAAACCAGCCTCTGAAAGTCACCCACTGGGGAGCCCACTGAAGGCTGGTTACACTGACATGATGAGGGACCATCAAGGGGTTTTCCCAGAGATTGGGGAGCTGTGTAGCCTCTTCTAATAAGCACACAGAAAGGCTAGCAGGAATTTCTATGTAGCTGAGATAAATGATGTGGAGGAACTGTTAAATATTAATGCCAAAGTAGTGCAGGGGACACTGAGGCAAAGGCTGATGCCTCACAGGGAGAACGCTCAGGAGGCTCAGATCACCAGGCTTTAACTTGGCATTTTCCTAGCAGCTGCTTTTGTGCATAATATCTACTCAACTTTCATTAGCCCTACGGAAAGTAACTGTCTCAATCTTGGTTTCTTGCCAGTATCACATAACCACCAAAGGGCTCCCAGAGAACTGGAACTTGATCTTATGGTTTACTGTACCTCCAGGCAGGGGTCTTTCCAACTCCCAGCACTCTCCTTGCATGTTCTGAGGCTATCTGTAAAGACCTGCTTAGAGACAGTTCATCTGGGTACATGACTGCTAGACAGTACTCCAGGTGATATAAACCACTCCCTGAGTGATGAGAGAAGCTCACTTATCTCCTTAAACTGTGCAAACCATGTTAAACACTTGCCTTCCTTGAGAGTCTGGAATGTGGCCATGTGCTAGGTAGAGTGGCTTAGCCAGTCCTCAGTACAAACTTTGAACCCAGGGTCTCTTAGAGCTTCCTGGCAGATGTTATTTCACTTGTGTTGTGACAGGTCATTTCTGGAGCAGGCTCTTGGGAGGCTGTGCCTGGTTTGCTCTTTCCTGATTCTACTTTTTGTCCTGTCACTGTAGTAAACCACAGTCACTAGTACTAGGAGATGCCTAGTCCTGTGATTCTGCCAAGTGAATCACACAACCTTGGGTGACACTTCAAAGATAACAGATTTCAAGTCAGTGATATTTGATTTCTTTCATACTTAATTTCAGATCATAAAAATTCAACAAGTCGAGCTGGGGAGATGGCAATTGCTGTGAAGCTTAAGGACACAGGTTCAATTCCCCAGTAACCATGTAAACCAGATGTACAAGGTGGCCCATGCATTTGGAGTTTGTCTGCAGTGGCTGAGACCCTGGTGCATCCATTCTCTCTATATAACTGCCTATTTCTCTCTCTCAAAAAAATGAAATATTTTTAAAGACTTATTTTTACTTATTCATTAGAGATACAGAGAGATAGTGAGAGAGAATGGACATGCCAGGACCTTTTGCCACTGCAAGCGAACTCCAGACTCATGCACCACCATGTTTATCTGCCTTACATGGGACCTGGAGAATTGAACCTGGGTCCTTAGGCTTTGCAGGCAAGTTCCTTAACCATTAAGCCATCTTTCCATCCCAAATAACATATTTTAAAAAAAATATGTGGCAAGTATTCAAAGGCTTACAACAAAGAGGTGGTTTCATATCTTCCCTATTGTATTCCTTATAAAGATCAATGTTAACACTTTAGACATTTCTCCTAATAGTTATATCTATACTGATATATGTGTTTTTAGAGACTTCCTTCCTTTTTTATTTACTGGAGAAAGAGATAGAGACAGAAAGAGGCAGATATAAGGAGTGTGAGTATGGGTGCACTAAGGCCTCCTGCCACTGCAAATGAACTCCAGATGCATGCACCACTTTATGCATCTGGCTTTACATGGTATGGTGGTTTGATTCAGGTGTCCCCTATAAGCTTATGTGTTCTAAATGCTAGGTCCTCGGCTGGTGGCAATTAGGGAATTGAAGCCTTCTGGATTGTTGGGGTTGGGCCTGTGGGTGTTATAGCCAGCTTCCTCTTGCCAGTATTTGGCATACTCTCCTGCTGCTGTTGTCCGCCTGATGCTGGCTAGGAGGTGATGTCCAACCTTTGCTCATTCCATCATTTTCCCTTGCTATCATGGAGCTTCCCCTCAAGTCATCAGCCAAAATAAACTCTTTTTTCCCACAAGATGCTCTTGGTCTGTTTTTTATTTTTTTTCTGCTAGCAGGACAAAGCTGACTGCAACAGTAAAATTGGTACCAGAAGTGAACTCATTGCTCCTAGAAACCTGACTGTGAGGTTTTTGACCTTTCGGAGCTCATTTTTGAGAGGAATGTGGAAGGATTTGAAACCTTGGCCTAAGGGACACCTTGTAATGCTATAAGTACAGTTAGATGGATTGTTCTGGTCAGAGTTGAAAAACCTGAATGCAGTAAGAACTATGGACTGTGAAGTTTGGCTTAAGAGGGTGAGAAAGAGCTTTGCCTGGACTGAGCTAGAAGCAGTTTGCATGAGAGACTTGCTGTTATGGCCATGTCCTGAGAATTTGTTCAGGGTTGCATTGTGTAGAAATGGACTGGTGTGAGCAAAGGGATATGGCACAGAAAAAAGTGAAATCTTTGGACCAAAACTTCTGCTAGTCCATCTGTGATTGTTTGAGAGATTACAACCATTGAGATTGGGCCAGTTGTCCTGCATTGGGACAATAGGAAGAATATGAACTCTTTTGAAGTGATCTGAATGCTGAAGGGATGCCCTGCTCTTTATTCCCCTTTGATTAACAAGTTAGTAGCCCACCTAGTATTATAGCGTACATCAAATGCAGGAAATAGAGGGATATTGAATTTGCAACATGGTTTTATTTTTTGGAAATGGCCATGGGCAGTGTGAAACAGGCTTGTTGGCTTACCTGCATGGAGAACCAATGGAGTCATGAGAATGGACAGTGAGTTGCAGTGGAGACCCAATAGAGATGCCCAAACTATGGGGTGGCTGCCAAGGAAAGCTGCCAGCACTGGATGAAGCTTTCCAGGACTGTGAGTAGCCTAGCTGGAGGGGCAGAACTGGAACTCCAGAGACTTATTGCTGGTTATAATTATTGGACTTGGAGACTTGTCACTGACTAGAGTTGTCAGACTTGGAGCTACAGAGTTTGGTGTTTTGATGTTTGCCCTGTTTGTTTTAAATCTTGTACTGTTTGAATATGCCTTTGCTATGTCCAGTGCTATCTTTTGTAGTGTGAATGCTTGTTCTAGTTTTGCCAGGGCAATCAGGGTGGCATCTCCTTGTCCTTCGGTCTTGTTCCTGGCTAACTGCCTAGAAAAATCTATTTTACTCCCATTTATCCTTTACACCCCCCCAGAAGAAACTCTTAACTGCTTTTAGGGAGATGGGACAATGACTGCTCTTTAAGTTCTTCAAACTGAATAGGACAACAATAGTAGCTTCCCATGTAAGACTTATGACCACTTCAGCTATCAACTTTGACTAGGGTTTCAGTGGCAGGCATGAATTCCCTCCAGTGCAGCAGGCCTCAAATCCAACTGGAAAGGAGTTGATTACCCCCACTCTGCCAATTTTTGCATATAATATTTCTGTTTCCTGGTGGGGAAGAGGAAGGGACATGGCTCTGAAGGCCACTTACATAGACTGAGTCACCACCCTTCTTCTTATCCCTACTCTTTTTCCCCAAGTTTCTGGTAACTCTGCTCGCTGAGCCTCTGAGGCACCGATGAGCAATGGCTTCTCTCTGTGGCCTTCCCTCTGCACATGGAGGTTCCTCCGTGCTGCTGCCATTGACCTCCTGCCTGCCCATCACTCCAACATTTTGTTGGCATCTCTCCTCCAATGGTATCTCTTCTCTCTCCTTTGTTTTTGTGGATTTATAACTTTTCCTTCTGTCTCTCTTTCTTTCTGTCTTCAGACAGGGTCTCACTATGTTATCCAGGCTGGCTTCAAATTTGGAATCTCCTGCCTTTTTCCTCTCAAGCTCTGGGATGCATTACTATCCCTGGCTGGATTTATAACGCACACACACACATACACACACACACGTGTGTGTGTGTGTGTGTGTGTGTGTGTGTGTGTGTGTTCCCAGTGCCAGGAAGGCAGAGAAGGGGAGATTCTTGGGCTGAAGAGATGGCTTAGCTGTTAAAAGCCCTTGCTTATGAAGCCTGCCAGCCCAGGTCCAATTTCATAGCACCCATGTAAAGCCAAGTTCAGAGTGGCCCAGGCATCTGTGATCCCAATGCTTCTAACAACAATGGAATGCAGAGCCAGCCTGGTGTTCCTGCAGTCTGGCAGTTTGTGGCAAAGGAGGCCCTGTTTCAGAGAAGGTGGAACACGGACACTCCAAGTCTGTCTCTGAACAACACACACCTGCTGTGGCACACTTGTACACACACACACAGAGAGAGAGAGAGAAAGAGAGAAAGTTTTTAAAAAGAAGAAAGCAGGACCTCTGGGACTTGCTGGCCAGCTAGCAAATCTAGATAACCGAGCCCAATCAGTGAACTCTTAGATCAGTGAGAGACCATGTCTCAAAAAATAAGGTGTAGGACTGGGGAAATGGCTGCCATGAGGTGACCATGCCCTCTGTGCCACCCTTCTTGCCATTGTGTACAGTGCTAGCACAGACCCAGAACAGCAGGGCCAACCAACCACCAACTGAAACCTCCGAAGGTGTGGGCTACAGTAAATCTTTCAGCTGGTGTGGTGGTACACACCTTGGGTCTTAGCACTCAGGAGGCTGAAGTAGGAGGACTGCCATGAGTTCAAGGCCAACCTAGGCCACAGAGTGAGTTCCAGGTTAACCTGGGCTACAGTGAGACCCTGCTTTGAAAAAACAAAAATCAAAATAAAGTAAACCTTTTAAGTTGATTATTAGTGTCACAGTAATTGGAAAGCTGACTAATCTCAGAAACATAAGCACTAAAGTCAACTTGTAGCCTTTGTTAAAAATTGCAAATCATTAAGCCAATGTTAGATTAAATGCATCAGATCCTTAGACTCTGAAGACTGGGTCTTGATTCTCCTACCTCAGCCTCCCAAGAGCTGGGATGAGAGAAGTATATTACCATGTCTGGCCAGTAGTTTGCTTTTTACAGACTTATCTCAGGTTACAAACCATGCTAAAATTTGAAAACCTCTGTTCCATTTTGTATTAGTGACAGACAGAACATTTTCATTTGGCATTTTGGTGCAAAGCTATATTTTATTAGTAAAATACATTTTTAAAAAATGATCCTCAGGACTGGAGAGATGGTTTAGTGGTTAAGGCACTTGCCTGTGAAGCCTAAGGACCCAGGTTTGATTCCCCAGAACCCATGTAAGTCAGATGCACATGGTGATGCAGGCTTCTGGAGTTCCTTTGCAGTGGCTAGAGGGCCTGGTGTGCCCATTCTCTCTCTCTCTCTCTCTCTCTCTATATATATATATATATATATATATATATCCCTCTCTCATAAATAAATTAATTGAAATTTAAAACATTTAAAAAATGATCATAAAATAAGTAATATCTTGTGTAGCTGTTTTATTCTTACCTGAGTGAGCCTAGTTATTGACCTCAATAGCTTTAAGTGTCATCTTTCAACTGTTGTTTACTACCTGAAATTGAAGAAAATCGGGTTAAGAACTTGTGGATTCCTGTAGACCCACTCCACATACTCAGGTTGTGAAAGTGACAACAGATGTCACAGCCTGCGTCACAGTGTATGAAACAACGCCTGGTGAGCTAAACCAGTTATGCAAAGTGAAAGCTTCCATGAGCCTTTTGTTCCATTGCTAGTTTCTAGCTGACAGTAAAGTGGGAAATTACACACCAGGCCTCAGTTGCCCGGCCACAGGCCCAGCCATGGGCCAAGGTTATTCTGAAACAAAATGTGTTGTGGTCAAGATTATTTGCTTTTCTCTTAAAATCATGGCATTAATATTCTTCCCATAGAGAAGCCATGCATACCAACTGAAGAAAAATTAGAAAACTGAGGAACAATTGAGTACATAAGACTTATCCCAATCCTAGAGATGGCCAGTGTCAACAAGACCCTTTTCCCCACACTCTGAAGTCAGTGTGGTTGGCATAAGACCATGAAGGCAGTTATGAAGCCCCTCTTTTCTGTTGTTGCCACTGAACATTTTGTAAGCATGTCTCTACATAGTCAAAGCTCTTCATAAATGCATTTGAAGGTCATACATATAGCTTTACACTCATCTGGCTACTCTGCTGGATGCTTCTTCCAATTTTTTCTGTTATAAATAACATATGAAATTTAAAAATATAACTTTGACCTACATTTCTAATTTTTCCCCTATGGGTACAACCTAGAGGCTATGAATACTTTGTCTTTTGATTGTCACACTTTTTTTTCCAGAAAATATTTATAGTACATACTGTGTGTGTGTGTGTGTTGCTGTAGGTTAACCTTAGAGCCTTGAATACATTAAATACATGTTCCGTCTCTGAACTAAAGCCCTAGGCCCTGGTAAATCAGAACCAGGACTTGGACCAACAGAGGCCATGTGGAAATGAAAGAGAAGAAGTCGTCTACGGTACAGATCGTCCGTTATTCATTTAGAGTAATGGACAAAGAAGGACAACAGTCTTTCTCCCTGGGAATGGGAAACAGCTGTGTCCAGGCTTAGCTGGACTGTTTTTGTTTTTGTTTTGCTTGTTTTTTCCAGGTAGGGTTTAACTCTAGCCCAGGCTGACCTGAAATTCACTATGTAGTCTCAGGGTGGCCTTGAATTTATGGTGATCCTCCTACCTCTGCCTCCCCTCCCGAGTGCTGGAATTAAAACGCATGCACCACCACTCCGAGTTGGACTGGGCTTTAAAGGAACAGAGGCAGGAAGAAGAAGCAAACAGGAGAAGAATAAGGAAGTTGGGAAGTTAAAATTGGAAATAGGGTAGGCTCCTTTGCTGCCTTGTTTTGCAGGTGGGCCTGGTGACCGCAGCCCCTGAGGTCAGGCCTGTCTGTTTAGGGCAGCATGTCTCGTTACTTTTGGTGATGTTAGGGCGACCGGGTTGCAGAATCCATTTCCAACTGCTTCCTGCTGACAGGTGGGATGGTGACAAGGGGTTTGGTTCTCAGGGTCCCCAGAGGGTAGGGGTGTGAGCCGGATTGAGGGTGTCGATCCTATCTGGAACGTCTGCAGTGAGGATCAGCTCTTGGGCGGTGAGGGAGAAGCGGGGGAGGCTTGGAGTCTGGATGGCTGGAGCAGCAGCGTCTTCTGTCATCTTTAAATCCTCCCAGGTAGGCAGTAGAGCAAGTGACGGTAATGAGACGTCCCACAAGTCTCTGTAAAAACCTTAGAATACAAAGAAAAAGTCTAAGTAGGATTATTATTAGGAGAAAGGGCATAAGTGTGGGGATTAACCAGGTGGGAAGTGACCCAAAACCCCATCCTGAGACATTGACATGTCACTGTTGAAGTTTGTTTGCCTGGACCCCGACTCACTGGACCCCTTTCCACATCAGCTTAGATTTGCTGGTGTTCCTGTAGCAGGGCACACATTTTCCCACCAGCTGTGGTTAAGAGGTCAAGTCTTCTGTGATTATGGAGTTTTATAGGGGCCAGGAAATCAAGCTGATCTTGGATGGAGCGATCTGTTCTGAGATTTCTTTTAGGCTTCTGACAGCTGGCATGATAGGAAAGTTTTCTCATGTACAGACACTCCAAGTCCAGCTGCTCCTGTGGCAACATCTTAAGGACACTTAATGTTGCTTGCAAGGGGAGGAGAAGCATATCTCTTCTAGGCTTTATGTTAGCAGACATGAGAATTGGAATTGGGGAGTCAGGAGGTATAAGTGATAGAGCGGGAGACAGAAGGCCATGAGTGTATCTGCCAGTCCACTTAGTGGGGAGACATATATATGTTGAGGTTTTACATATCCTAAAGGCACTATGTGACTGTTGATCATAGGCAGATTTTTTTAGAAGGTAAAATATGTTAGAAATATTGAAAGTAGAACTCAAGAGGTGTGAACGAGAAAACTAGTGGAATCTGGAGAATTGACTGGAGGCCATTTTTTAAGGCCAACTTTTCAGCTGTATTTTGAACAGGAACAGGTTTTGCAGGAGCAGGTTACAGTCACATGGTTCTGATCACGGGGGTTGAGGTGGATGTGTGGCTCTGTGTAGCAGGATGATGGACTTGATCTTATACCAAGAGGTACCTCTGGAGGCAAAACCATACTAGGAGGCCGTTATCGAGTCCCAAGTAACAACAGGCATTTCTGTAACCATTTGGAATTGGAGCTCTTGAAACAAACTGCTTAAATAGGCAAAAAGAAAGATTGACTCATAGAAAGCAGAACAACAGTGATTGTGAGAGAGGGCTGGCACACAAGAGAACAAACTTTACCTCAGAGGGAATAAGCAAGGTTTCAGGTACAGGACTAGATTAATAGGAATACGTTCATAAGAACTATAGCCCAAAACAACAGGTGTTTTAGCTCATCACAAAGATGTCAGAGCACACACAGAAAAAGATAATGAACTGGCTATTTTATTTTAAAAGGCTAATACAACCCAAAATAATTTTGGTTCTGGACTAGTAATATTTACTTTTCCACAATAGTTACAGTTTATTGTTGAAGTCCTGGTAACACAGGCGTGGCTTCTGGGAGCCTCAGCTTTTGGTTTTTCATTTGCCAAACATCACTTTATACTTTGCGTACGTGGCAGGCTGTTGTTCCGTGTCTGGGAGGCTTTCTCCTGGAGCCTTTTGTAGATGATGCGGAACAGGCACGAATCAGCGCTTCAGGAGCCTGATACTTATCAGAGCCATTATGAGAGAAACTCCTAGATCATATTAAATATATTAGTGATTTTGTTCTGGTCATTAGATATCAATATATGAATATTTCTGTATGTAAAATGGCATCTATAGACAACATATGAGTATTATATCTAAGGTTGAAATTAGTAACATAAGTAGTAGGTTAGGAAACAAGAAGTATTGTCTGTAGAAGTAAGGAAGAAGGCATTTTTGGATAAAAAGAGTTAATGGAAATTTCTAGAAATATGAAGATTTGCCTTCAGTAAGGTAGGAAGTTAAGAAACTAGTTTTAAAGAGATATTTGAAATATTTTGAACAATTTAAAGCTAAACATGATAGAAATTAGGAAAGTAACTAATTTTGAAGTTTAGATATCAAGCTTAAAAGTTCTTTATAAGTCTTTAATATAGATGGCTTATAATCTTTACTTACATGGTACAGAGATCAAAAGAGGTCATAACTTTAGAAGAACTAATGAAAGTATGTCAAGCTGAAAAAGCTAGAAGTTTTGATTAATCTTGATAATGTTTTATTAGTTGTTTATTTTATATTTGTTTATTTTATTTTATAAACATAATGAAATTTAAATAATTAGGCCCAGTTGTTATCTATTGGAATAAAACTTTACCAAACACATTTTTACCCAATGGGAAAACATATAAGAGCAGAATATATAATAAACCTATTATTGTAAACAGAGAAGCAGATGTTCTATCAAACAAAATGAGGGCTTTCTCCATTGGAAAACATGTAAAATCAGCATTTGGATATAACTCAATTATAAACATTTTTTTCCCCTAACTTCTGTTTTTATAGTGTTCTGCCTCTGTGGTTAATTCTAAATAGCCTGTCAGTATTCTGACTGTCTGCCTTCCCATTCCCTTGGGTCAGAAGTCCCCTAGACCCATTTTCCTACTTAATATCCAGAAGGTCAGTTCTGCTAATTTTGTAGTTTTGACTTTTATGTTATACTTAGATAAAGTTTGAATAAACAAAAACTAGTTAAAATGAATCTTGATTTTTTTTTTGTTGTTGTTTTTTGTTTTTTGTTTTTTCCAGGTAGGGTCTCACTCTAGCTCAGGCTGACCTGGAATTCACTATGTAGTCTCAGTGTGGCCTCGAACTCATGGTGATCCTACTACCTCTGCCTCCCAAATTCTGGGATTAAAGGCGTGTACCACCAGGCCCAGAAAATCTTGATTTTGTTAAAGACCCAATTTTTCAGTAGTCAGAGCTCAACTTACATACTTTTTCACCAACAATGAACCTCATTACTTCTCACTACAGCTTCAGTAGCTCCAGATATTATAAATCTTGATCTTCAATTAATATAATGCATGCATATTCTTTCTGAAATAAAATTTGTCAAAATACCTTATAACAAAAAGCAGTCCACTAGCCCACTATGCTCTGGCCATGATCCAGGGACAGTCCCTAACTTTTAAATCTATTGTTTTAGTATTTAACTCTAACAATAGGCCTATTATACCATTCTACTTTTTAAAATCCAAAATACAATGATGTGCATGTATTAAAATGGCATAATGAAACACAAAATTTTATATGCCAACTAAAACAATATTTTAAAAAGCAATTGTAAAAAGTCATCATTCTGTTAGGCATTCTATTAATCTCTCACTTTCCTGAAGACCTTCCTCCCAAAGTTCTTTATGTTATGGCACCAAGATGCACAAGGGGGCATTGTGGTTCAGTGGTAGAATTATCGCCTGTCGAGATGAATGAGGGGTCATGCTGTCCTCTAAACGTTGTTCTCCTTCATCTTACAATGTTTAAGTCCTTGACTCTTCCCCCCTTGGTGCCTGGAGTTTCTGCTCCCATGCTGCTGCAGAACCCGTCTGCTCTTTCCCAGTCTGCATCTGGTGATGGTGTGCATTAAGCACTAAGCAGTAAGCGGCGTCTTCCACTATCATGTTCCATCAAACACACCTGTGCAGCAATCATTCGGCGATTTCTCATCCTCAGATAGTTCTTTTTTTTTTTTTTTTTTTTTTTTTTTTTTTTTTTTTTTTTGAGGTAGGATCTCACTCCAGCCCAGGCTGACCTGGAATTCACTCTGTAGCCTCAGGGTGGCCTCAAACTCACGGTGATCCTCCTACCTCTGCCTCACAAGGGCTGGAATTAAAAGGCGTGCGCCACCACACAATTCATCTTTTAACACCGCTGTAGGGTGACTGTCAGACAGGAAGCCTTTGGCAATGCCTGCAAGTGGTGAGCTGGCCAGGCAAGGGGAGCCTGTTTCCAGGCAGGCTTCCCAGCTGTGGTGGCTATCCCCCAGTGCCCAGGAAGTCCTTGCCCCCAACTGTGAATCATCACTTCAGTAGCCTGTAAGGATAGAAGGAGATCAACACAAACATTTAAATCAACATCCTTGCACTGCTCCACCTATTGAAGATTGTTTGTTCACTTAGTAAATGGATTTGGTACTAAGGGGTATTGTTAGGATTAAGTGAGATGATACGTGGATAGGGTCTAAAGCACAAATGTTCTTCAAAACTAGTCAGAAGTCATAACAAAAACAAAAATGAGTTGATCAGGAAAACAATGTCATTCAAAGTAGCACCCCTGAAAGTGAAATACTGAGCCATAAGCTTAATCAAATGTAAGAGACCTCTAAAAATAAAAATTATAAAACACTGAAGAAACTGAAGAAGATATTAGAAGGTAGAAGGACATTACTTAATATTAATCTGTTAATAATTAATGACATTGCAAAGTATTAACATGTAACTAATATTATAAATTAATATTGTGAAATTAATATTAATATTGTGAAAAGGCCGTTACTAAAAGCTATCTACAGATTCAATGCAATCCCCATCAAAATTCCAATGATATTCTTCACAAAACTAGAAAACACAATCCTAAAATTCATATGAAAGCACAAAAGATCCCAAACAGCTAAAAGCCATCCTGAATTTTAAAAAGCAATGCTTAAGGTACTACAATACCTGACCTGAAATTGCAGTATAGAGCCACAATAACAAAAATGGCATGGTACTCACACAAAAGCAGACATGTAGACCCATAAAGCAGAACAGAGTATCCAGCAATAAACCCACCCAGCTGTGCCAATCTGCCTTTTAATAAAGCAGTCAAAACATACCTTGGCTGGGCATGATGGTGATGCCTTTAATCCCAGCGCATGAGAGGCAGAGGTAGGAGGGTCAACATGAGTTCAAGGCCACCCTAAGATTACCCAGTGAATTCCATGTCAGCCTGGGCTAGAGTGAGACCCTATCTTAAAAAAAAAAAAAAAAAAAAAAAAAAAAAAGCATACACTGGATAAGAGAGCCTCTTTAACACATGGTGCTGGAAAAACTGAATATTTACATGTAGAAGATGGAAGCTTGATCCTTGCCTCTCATCCAGTACCAGAAACAAAAACAAAAACCACCCCAAATGGATCAAAGGCCCTAATGCAAGAACTGAAACTTTGAAAGCACCAGAGGAAAACACTTATTGGCAAAGGCAGCAATTCTCTGAACAGAACTCCAATAGCTCAAAATTTATGGGCACACCCTGGCTTCTTGCCATAGCAAAGGAACTCCAGACACATGTGCCACTTTATGTATCTGGATTTATGTTTTTACTAGGGAATTTAATTCAGGCCAACAGGCTTTGCAAGCATGCACCTTTAACCACTGAGTCATTTTCCTAGCCCTGAATAGATACTTTTATTTATTTATTTATTTATTTGTTTATTGAGGTAGGGTCTCACTCTAGCTCAGGCTGACCTGGAATTCACTATGTAGTCTCAGGGTGGCCTTGAACTCACAGCGCTCCTCTTACCTCTGCCTCCCGAGTGCTGGGATTAAAGGCATGCGCCACCACGCCCGGCTTAGATACTTTTATTTTTAAAAAATTATTATTTGGGGTCTGGAGAGATTGCTTAGTGGTTAAAGCATTTGCCAGCAAAGCCAAAGGATCCAGGTTTGATTTCACAGTCCCCACATAAGCCAGAAGCACAAAGTGGCACATGCATCTGGAGTCTGTTAGCAGTGGCTAGAGGCCCTGGCAAGCCCATTCTCTCTCTCTCTCTCTCTCTCTCTCTCTCTCTAAAATAAATAAGTAAAATAAAGTTATTGTTATTTTATTTATGATAGAGAGAGGGAGGGAGAAAAAGAGAGAAGGAGCATGCCAGAGCTTCTTGCCGCTGCAATAAACTCCAGATGCATGCGCCATAGTGTGCATCTGACTTTATGCAAGTGCTGAGAAACCAAACCCAGGCTGTCAGACTTGGCAAAAAAAAAAAAAAAAAAAAAAAAAAAGCACCTTTAGAGCTGGAGAGATGGCTTAGCAGTTAAGGCACTTGCCTATAAAGCCTAAGGACCCAGGTTCGATTTCCAGGTTCCATGTAAGCCCAATGCACATGGTGGTGCATGTGTCTGAAGTTCGTTTGCAGTGGCTAGAGGCCCTGGCATGTGCACTCTCACTCACACTCTCTCTCTCTCTCTCTCTGTCTCAAATAAATAAATAAATAAAAGTAAATCAGAAAAAAAATGTGTATAAAAAAGGCACTTTTAACCACTGAGCAAGCTCCTCAGCCAAGGAACAGACACTTTTCAAATGAATAAATATACATAGCCAATGAATACATGAAAAATGGTCACCATTTTTAGCCATCAGGAAAATGCAAATGAAAACTACATTAAGACTACATCTCACCCCAATTAGAATGGCTGCCATCAAGAAAACAAATGACAGACTGCAGAGATGACTCAGTGGTTAAGGCACTTTCCTGCAAAGCCTATGGACCTGTGTTCAACTCCCCAGGTCCCACATAAGCCAGATGCACAAAGTGACACATATGCAGTGTCACACATTTGCACAAGGTGGCACACACATTTGGGGTTTGATTGCAGTGGCTGGAGGCCCTGGTACCAATTCTCCCTCTCTCTCCCTCTCTGACTCTCTCATAAAAGGAAAGGAAAATGTCTGAATAGAGAACACTGCTTAAAGGATTCTCTGCCCAAGAAAAGAAAAGAGGAAAAAGAATAAACGACAACAATGTAGGAAGTGGAACACGCTGTTAGTGTGAGTGCAAACCACCGCAGAACCAGCGCACAGGGTCCTCAAAACTGAAAATAGAGCAGGGCCTGCTGGCACACACCTCCAATCCTCTAATTGAGGCTGAGGCAAGAGAATCACTGTGAGTTCGAGGCCACACTGAGAGTACATAGTGAATTCCAGGTCAACCTGGGCTACAGGGAAACCCTACCTCAAAAAACCAAAACCAAAACAAAAACAAAAACAAAAAACCCAAACCTAAAAATGCCAGATGACCCAGATATACATTCCTTGGTGTGTATCTATGAAGGAATCAAAAGCAGTTCCAGTTCGCAGCAGAGAAAACATGCTTACCCAGATTCACAACGAAGATAACCTGCTTACCCATAGTCACCACAGAGATACCCTTCTTACCCAGATTCACAACAGATATAACCTGCTTACCCAGATTCACAATAGCCAAGTCATGGAATTGTAATAGATACCTATCAAGAGATGAATGGATTTAAAAAATGTGGCATAAACACACAATGGAATATTATTTATCCCTAAGAAGAACAAAATCATGTTATTTGCAGAAAAGTGAATGGATCATCATGTTAAGTAAAATAAGCCAGATCTAGAAAAACAAGTATTACATGTTTTTTAAAAAATGCAGAATCTGAAGTCCAGCATGGTGGCTCATGTCTTTAATCCCAGCACTTGGGAGGCAGAGGTAGTTGGATGACTATGAGTTCGAGGCCACCCTGAGACTACATAGTGAATTCCAGGTCAACCTCCGCTAGAGTGAGACCCTACCTCAACAAACCAAAAAAAAAAAAAAAAAAAAAAAAAAAAAGTAGAACCTGAAAAAAAAAGACAGAAAAAGAAATAAGATAAAAGCAAGACTATTAGGGATAAGAAGGACCCGTGGGAGAAACGCTGCGGAATACGTATGGAAATTGGAGACAGGTAAATATGATGCCCTCTGCACATGTGTGAAGAAAAGTCAAATGAAATCCACCATTTTGCACAATTAATATAAACTCATCAAAATATTTGATAATTTGGCAAATTAAACAGCGATGCTGTAGTTAAAAGAACATTTCCTTGTATTGATGAAGCTGAAAAGTTTTAAATGTTTATGTTGCAATTTGCACTTATTCCGCTGTGCTTTATCTGACTGAATAATGAAACATTTACTTTAATATCAAAATTCTCACACTAGGGCTGGAGAGATGGTTTAGCAGCTAAAGTGCCTGTCTGCAAAGCCAGGTTCGATTCTCTAGTACCCACGTAGACAAGATGACGCATGTGTCTGGAGTTCGTTTGCAATCGCCACAGACCCTCGTGCGCCCATTCATTCATTCTCTCTCTCTCCCATCACCTCTCTTATAAATAAATATTTTTTAAAAATTCATACTAAATCCCTACATTCCAAATTAATAATACAGTGTTTCCCCCGTTGCCGGAAATAACTATATTGCCCAGTTAAATGCCTAGCCTAGTCAGCGTCACTTGCTGCCCCCTGCTGGGAGAGTAGGAACTTGCATCCTCTCAAGCCAGAGGGGTACATGGCGGGTTATCTGGGGGGCCTTCCACACTCTTCGGATGGCTTGGTCTGCTGATATCCCTCGCCTGCCGTGCTGCCATTTTGCTCCTGAATGGTCCACAGTGTGTGAGATGCGGGTCTGAAGCGATGGACTCCTGCAGCAGAGGCTCTGGGTGCCTCACGCAGGACTCCATTGGCTGTCAATCCAGCTGGTGCTAGGATTGGCCAGGGCTCCCAGGTGGACCGGGTCTTCAAGACTGATGATCACTCAGGAAACTGCAGAAGTCCCAGTGACTCAGTCACGCAGTAGCATATCTGCCCCCGGTGGTGGCTTTAGATAGAGCATGCACTGTTACTTACTATGCCAGATGTATTTTATGTTTATTCTTCACAAAAATTTCAGAGTTACGCACAGATTATTACAGTTCCCACTCTCTAGATGAATTTTAGACAGAGGTCAGAAATTTCCCTAAAGAAACAGGACCATGAAGCAGATATAGAACTTTCAGTCCTTAGTTCAAAGGCTACACAAGGAGAGATGTGGTTTTATCCAGTTTGCACCCTGAACCTACTTCCTCCAAAGCTTCCATAGACTGAGCAGGTGTGTGAAGGCCGGGACCTCTCCCCCTGGAGGGGCATGCTCGGGGTCATGCAGTTCATTCTTTATACTAGCCTCACTCAGAGCCATCAAGTCCATCAATACACGGTATAGTTTTGAACTTCAAAGTGGAGTGAGGTGGAGGTGGTATCAAGTTTCTAATCTTGTCCACATCTAAAATAACAGATGTAAAGACAGATATAAGGGAGGCTTCCAGTGCCCATGGATGTGTGGGGAATTATTTCTTGAATTATTCCTTCTGATGCTGTCAAGGTCTGGCCTATAAAAAGTCAGTCTGTCCTATTACATAATTCTCTAAAGTTCTGTGCACAGCATGTTGCTCTTTAAATTGTTATTTTGCTCTTTGTCAAAGCGCTGTTATTTCTAAGTGTTGCTACTCCTGGGGAGGGAGCAGGGAATGAACTCCCCAGCACAGGGCTGGGGACAGGCGGCACCTCTCCCACAGGTGTGGAGACGGAATGCCCATGCTGTGCTGTGTTTAGGACAGAGCCTGGCAAGCAAACTCTGGCTGCTGCTCATTCTTATATTCCCAGCATCTGGCACAGCGCCTGGCCCCACAAGGGACAAGACGTTCTTGTCCCCGGTGCTGCTCAGCTCAGCTGCTGGCGCTCTGCTCTGTGAGGTCCCTGGGAAGAAGGTGAAGGGCTCATGTCTGACCCACAGAAACACAGAACCACAAACCTGTGATCAAGACCTATGGCACATTTCGGTCTAGTTTTGGCTCAGCAGAGGGGTGTCTTCACAAGTTTCTGGCTTATCAGGTGATAGACTTAACATTACTATGCAAATCCTGGCCTTTTAAACTTTGTGTCTAAATTACAACTTCATCAATTCTTATGCCTTTTATCTTTGAAAAATAAAAACCTGAAGCCTGAGGGATGGGTGTATACTATAGGCCACTTCTTCAGAGTCCGGGCTCTAGCAACACCAGACGTTCCAGATGAAAATAATGAAGCACTCAACACTGACTGCCCAGTGCTTTGCTTCATTCACAACGGAATTGCCCTTGACCTGTTCTTAGATGTCTCACTCTGAAACTGGTAAGCGTCAACCAAGTTTCTGGGTTTGATTTACAATTGCTATTCTAAACCACTATGATGAAATCATTCCTTAATCCTTTATTTCTTTGTTTTTTATTTATTTTATTTATTTGAGAGAGAAAGAGGCAGACAGAGAGAGAGAGAGAGAATGGGTGGGCCAGGGCCTTCAGCCACTGCCAACAAACTACAGAAGCATGCACCACCTTGTGCATCTGGCGTACTTGGGTGCTGGGGAATTGACTGTTGGTCCTTTGGCTTTGCAGGCAAGTGCCTTAACCACCAAGCCATCCCTCCAGCCCTTCTTAATTCTTTAAAGAAAAGTTACTGTCATGAGCATGCTATGTCAGAAACACAGATGACTAAATGTTTTCCCACAATGTCAGAATAAATTCACAAGGTGTGATGTTTAAGTTTGTGTCAACTTGATCTGTTTAGGAATCCACAGACATTCCTCCTAAGTGGGTCTCTGAGGTTGCTTCCAGGGAGGATTAACTAAAGGAGGAATCCTTCCCCCAGGGTGAGCCCTTCCCCCAGAGTCAAAAGAAGCTCTGGGAAGAAAGGTATTCTCCTCCCCTCCCACCTGGCTGCCAGTGCTACTTGCTGCTTTCCAGTGTGGACTGAAGACCAGTGTGGGCTGAAGAGCAGCGTATCTCCAAGACACCTCCAGGCCTTCAGTGCCGGATTGGGACTGCCAAGGCATCCAGCCTCATGGACTGAGCAGCTACCAGGTTCCTTGACTCTCAGGCCTGTAATCTGCTGTTGTTGGACTGGTCATAAACTAATCCAATAAATCCCCTTTTAATACAATTCATTCTATCAGCTCTATTCCTCTAGAGAACCTTGACTAATACACAAGGCATATTGATCTCATTTGTAACAATTTGCCAAGAAGTTCTGACTTCCTTGATAGCAGTTGGGTGTTGGCTAACATAGGCTCTTTTATTCCAATCTTATTACTGATATTAATTTTCAACTCACACATTATATACCACAGTCTGTCTGTCTGTCTGTCTGTCTATCTATCTATCATCTAATCTATCTATCTATGTCACGGATTGGCTACAAAGGGTTAAAGAGGCCATAGCAGAGTTCAAGATGTTTCAAAGTAGCCTGAGAGGCCAAAGCAGAGCTGAAGGGGAAGCCACAGGATCACGGGATTGAGCCAAGCCCCAGGGTTGAGGACCATGGAGACCACAGAGGCAAAGGGCAGAACTGGGTCTAGATGAATGGACAGCAGGTCCAGATGAATGAAAAGGGGGACAGATGGACAGCAACTCAAGTAGGCCACATCAGCAATGGGGACTGAGCCAAGCTGGGCCAGTCAGTTCTCTGTCAGCCCCTTGGAGCACACACTCGGTGTCAGATGGCAGGCTGATGTGGCCCTGTGGTGTTAGGCACCCTCCCGTTCACGGGCTCTAGAGAAGGGTGCTGCACCCTTTCCTTGTTCAGTGTGTTGGATAAGTTCTGCTCCGGTTTTCCCGATATAAACTTAATATACATACCCAATGTACTCATATGGCCTCAATTTCCTTTGATAAATTATAGGCCGGCACTCTTTTTACTTTTAAGAATAAGTTATTTATCCATCTGTGCCTGTAAGTGGTGCCAGACAGATGGTGCTGTTTAGGTTACCATCAAGGTGCAGTCTTCCTGTCTCCGCACTCAAAAAGCAGTAAAAAGCTGCTTGTAAAATGGAGTCTTTCCAGGCAAGGCACTCAGTATGAAGGAACTCAGAGCAGGGCACAGCCTGATCTCAGCTGATTACTCTTAGCCCACTTAGGATGGCTTTACAGGTACAAACATGGAAAGAAGTCTACCTAGTTAGAAGACCCTGTGGATGGTGACACTGTTTACCATGTCTTTGTAGCCTTTGTGGTCTGGTATGTGATTAGCCTTCAAGGACTCAGGACACCACTCCTGAACTCTCTTTTTGCTTAGTCCTAGTCCGTAGTTAATTCTTACCTAGTTCTCCAGTCCCAGATGGGACAGACACAAGAGGCAGATGAGAGAGAACAGCAGGCCCATCTCATAGGAAGACTGTGACTTTGGACTGACGGACACTGCCCTGTGGTACCTGCAGTGTGTGGGACCGTCACAAAGAGTGCTGAGTCATCTCCATTGCAGTCCCATAAGCCCCTTGCTGTTTGTGGTGCTGGTGATTGAACCCAGGACCTTTTGAATGCCAGGGCAGCCCTCTGCCACTGAGCCACATCCCAGCCCCCACACAAATCTTGATAGTTGTTCATGGGGCTGTGATATGGCCAGAGGGTTGTGTCCCACTCCATCCACATCCTCAAGGCGGGGAGGGCTTTGGGAGGTGACTAGGTCATGAAGGCAGATCATCAATAGGATCAGGGGACCTCCAGGGGGCTCATGTACCCCATTTCCCCTCATACCATCTGAGAAAACAACTAGAGGGATCCATCTTTGAAGCAGACTGCAAACTCTCTCCAGACACCGAGTCTGCTCTGGCCCTCCATTATGGACTTCCCCGTCTCCAGAGGGAGAGCAGTGCGCTCTGTCATTTACAAATTAACCAGTCTAAGGTGTTTTGTTATTGCAGCCCCAAATGATCTAATGTAGGCTGCTATAACAGTATAATATAACAACAAGCAGACAGTTTCCGCTGCTTACAGATTAGAGCAGGGGAGGCAAGGTGAGGCGCTGACAGATGTGGTGAAGGCTTCCTCAGAGCTGGGTTGCCACGTGGTAGAAATGACAAAGAAGCTGTCTTGCACCTCTTTTATAATCCCACTCTTGAGGGCAGAACTCTTGTGACCTCATCCTGCCCCAAAGGCCCCACTTCCTAATACCAACACTTGGGGGTTAAGTTTGACTATGGGATTTTAGCAAGGCTAAACTTTCAGACCGTAACAATCCTAAAAGCTGAAGCACTGAGTTTGCATCTTACTTTTCTTATTAGACACTGTAATTCTTTGTTTTGTTTTGTTTTTTGTTTTTTTGGAGGCAGGGTCTCGCTCTAGCTCAAGCTGACCTGGAATTCACTATGTAGTCTCAGGGTGGCCTTGAACTTACAGCAATCCTCCTACCTCTGCCTCCCAATGCTGGGATTAAACGTGTGCGCCACCACGCCTGGCTTAGACACTGTAATTCTTTTTTTTTTTTTTTTTTTTTTGGTTTTTTGAGGTAGGGTCTCACTCTAGCCCAGGCTGACCTGGAATTCACTATGTAGTCTCAGGGGTGGCCTCGAACTCACAGTGATCCTCCTACCTCTGCCTCCCGAGTGCTGGGATTAAAGGCGTGCGCCACCACGCCCGGTTTAGACACTGTAATTCTTAAGGCAGAGGCTTCTTCCAGCAGCTGCGTCAACCTTGTGGGGAGTAGAGCCTTCATCAACCCATGTCACTGGTTATCTTAAGGGATGGATGAAAGAATCAGTTCCTTAAATGAAGGAGAGCAGTGAGAACACACTGCCTCATCCCCTCTGCCTCTCCCTCCCCAGCCCCTGGAAGCTGTGTGGGGGTCCCTGTCAGCACCCCAACTCATTCAGCACTGGCTTCTGAGCCCAGCTCCAAGCTCCTCACTGACATTCCCATGTGCCAGAGTCCTCAGCAGCCTCTGGTTAGTGAATGGGGTCACAGGATTGTTCACGTTCTTAGAAGTCACTGGCTGCCATGTTCTTCCCCCCTTTCCCTGTGTCTTCAGCAGGTCTTGGCCGCATGTGTGCAGCCGAGGGTCCAGTTCCCTCTTCTCGGTGATGAGGACAGGTCTGAGCTGCCTCTGCTCCCCCAGTCCTGTTTTCCTTCCTAGTCTCCATCTCAAGGGAGCTCAGGGGACGGGCCTATGATGGTTTGAGTGTGAAGCTTTCTCCTCCGTGCACCACATTGGGAGGTGGGTCCCAAGAAGATTTGACTAGGTCATGAGAGCTTTGCTCTTGTGGAGAGAGTGGTGTATAAGGTACATCAGTTTTGTTCTAAGCGAATTCAATTCTCTCCCATGCTTGCTATCCATGTGGTGGCTTCCAGAATGTTAGGATGCAGCAAGAAGGCCTTTACCAGGTCCAGGCTCTGAGTTTAGATTTTTCTGCCCCCAGAATCAGGATCCCAGTGTGCTCCTGCTCATCACAGGTGACTCGGACTCAGGTATCCTGTTGCCTGTTGCAGGAGCAGGAACAAATGGACAGAGGACCAGCTATGGAAGCTAGCTCTTGGGCCACACTGGTTATGCCTCAGGGCTCCCTAATTTGCATGTGCTGGGGGACTTCAGTGTCCCGCTGCTGCTGTGCCTGTTCAGATCTTGGAGTCAGACATGCAACCATGGCACCACAGGTCCCTATGCTCAGATCTTCGTGTCACTTGCCCACTTGCCTGTCCTTGAGGATTGACATCTGCAGCTTCTCTGATCTGTTTCTCCCATGGAAACCGTGACTCTATTTCCTGAGCTCACCCCACCCTTCAGCACTGTGACCTCTGTCTTCTTCCTTGTCCCTGCGCAGCTTTTCTCTTGCCAGGCCACTTCTCCCAGATCCTGACTTCTGTGTGCTCCCCATCCTCCCTGGGCCCCACTTCTCCTGGCTGAGCCTTGGGATCGACTGTAGATGAATGTGCAGGTAAGGGGACTCCAAGGTCCAGAGAGGACAGCTTCATAGATTAATTTGTGGATTCAAAACTGGGGCTGAACAGTGCAATAGTGGCACATAGCCTCAGTGGGTAACCAATAGCTTTCTGATTGGCTAAGAGATCTGCTCAGTGTAAAGGATCCAGATCAGAATCCCATGGAGACAAAGATTATGTTCTCCAGTGTCAAGCTCTCACAGTCTTTGGCTAAAAGAGGGGTTACATGCATCAAATTCTCCCTAAATTAATAATGCTTATTCCATTTAAGCTATGCTGACTTCACTCTCCATTGGAGAATGTCTTCTTTTTCAGAAGAAAGCGAGACTGGAGGAGATAAACTCCCCCTTGCACTTCAGCCAAGCCACAGCTGAATCCACAGAGGAATGGAGAGATGAGCAAGAGTGCTGCTTCCATGGTGAACCTGATAATCAGTGGCAGGGTGTAGGAGACAGACTCTGAGGATACTAACACCTGCCAAAGCAGAGATCCAGAGGCTCCTAAGAGCTCATCACTGAGGTAGACTTAAAACTTACCACCACGGCTCAGGGAATTTTGTGGAAGAGGGGTTAGAAAGATTGTAAGAGCCACAGAATGAGACATCGTGCCCAGAGACATTCCCTCCCTACCAAAATAACTGACTTCTGCTCCCACAACACATAAACTCAACCCCATAGGGAATACCTGCAACCCCACTGAGGAGAGCTCCCAATGGAATGGGGTCAGGGATGAGGGAAAAGAGGGTACCAACACATGATATAGCCATACAAAACATCTTGTTAATAATAATAGTACACATTAAAAAATAAAATTAAAAAAAGATTGGGGCTAAAGCAATTGGATCTTACTTACTTACATAACCTGAGGCTTCTGTGCACTTAGTGACTAAATTAGCATGCACTTGATGGGCAGTTGTGCAAAGAAAGGAACAAGCAAAGAGACCCGACCTGTGGAAGGCCACTGGCCTTTCTTTGGTTCTGTCCAGGTCTGTATTTTTCTCAGTGGCAATTTTGTGAGTACCTAATGAACAGTGCAAAGGGATGATCAGCACATCGGAAGTGACAGAATGTGAGGATTTTTTAAGATCATATTTCATTAATTTTAAGATGTAGATTTTTTTGTCTGGTTTGGATAGATTTTGTGTTTTTTGTTGGTGGTGTTGTTTTGAGGTAGGGGTCTCACTCTGTCCCAGGCTGACCTGGAGTTTACTATGTAGTCTCAGGCTGGCCTCGAACTCATGGTAATCCTCTTACCTTGGCCTTCCAAGTGCTGAGAATAAAGGCATGTGCCACCATGCCCAGCCCTGTTTTTTTTTTTTTTGGTTTTCCAAGATAGGGTCTCACTCTAGCTCAGGCTAACCTGGAATTCACTATGTAGTCTCAGGGTGGCCTTGAACTCACAACAATCCTCCTACCTCTGCCTCCCAAGTGCTGGGATTAAAGGTGTATACCACCACACCTGGCAGTTTTTGTTTTTTGAAACAGAGTTTTCCCATGTAGCCCAGGCTGGCCTTGAATTCTTGGTGCTCTTCTGCCCCAGCCTCCTGGATTCTGAGATTATAGGCATGAGCCAGTATGTCTGGCTTTATGATGCAGATTTTCATGCCTAAAATTAGATGAATTACAAAATCAGTTACGTATCATAGCTTAATTGTCAATATTCTTTCTTCTTTGTGGCAATTTTAAAAATGTGCATCTTACAATTAATGGAATCTTTTATGTGATGAAGCATGGTATGTTGGTTGATGTCATGCAAATTAAAAACTATCAGCAGGATAGAATAAATGGGCATGATTTTAACAAAATGGAATTTTGTGGTGATAAACAATACAGCCTTGCACTTAAGTTCAAAAAATCAATTGGCCAAGTAAAAGATGAAGACAACTTGGCATAAATTCAGTTCCTGTCGCAGTGTCAGGAATAGGTTTTCCAACAAGAGTTAACAGCAATGCCACTGCCCCAAAAGCTAGTGCTGTGATAGTAGAAATGCAGTGTTTCCAAGCAGAGAGGAATCTGTGTAATTTTCTTGGTCAGATGGAGTTTGAAACGCTTTACTGCCATGTTTTAAGAGTCCCATTAACAAACTGGAGCATATGCTTTTATTGAAATTGTGTTTTAGAGTGAAGACCTAGATCTGTAATGAGAGATGACTTTGTAAGAAACAGCTTGAGTAAACGTGCTGTGGACTCTATCATAGGAAAATTGTTGGATACATTCTTCTTGGGAGTACCCAGGGGGGATTCTGTGGGAGTACGGGGGGGGGGGTGATTCTGTGGGAGTACCGGGGGGGATTCTGTGGGAGTACGGGGGGGGTGATTCTGTGGGAGTACCTGGGGGGATTCTGTGGGAGTACCCGGGGGGGGGGATTCTGTGGGAGTACCCGGGGGGGGGATTCTGTGGGAGTACCCGGGGGGGGATTCTGTGGGAGTACCCGGGGGGGGGATTCTGTGGGAGTACCGGGGGGGGATTCTGTGGGAGTACCCGGGGGGGGGGTTGTGGGAGTACCCGGAGGGGGATTCTGTGGGAGTACCTGGAGGGGGATTCTGTGGGAGTACCAGGGAGGGGGATTCTGTGGGAGTACCGGGGAGGGGGGATTCTGTGGGAGTACCTGGGGGGGGATTCTGTGGGAGTACCAGGGAGGGGGGGGATTCTGTGGGTGTACCGGGGGGGGGGGGATTCTGTGGGAGTACCCCGGGGGGGGGATTCTGTGGGAGTACCCGGGGGAATTCTGTGGGAGTACCCCGGGGGGGGGGATTCTGTGGGAGTACCCGGGGGAATTCTGTGGGAGTACCCCGGGGGGGGATTCTGTGGGAGTACCAGGGAGGGGGGGATTCTGTGGGAGTACCAAGGAGGGGGGGGATTCTGTGGGTGTACCGGGGGGGGATTCTGTGGGAGTACCCCGGGGGGGGGATTCTGTGGGAGTACCCGTGGGGGGGATTCTGTGGGAGTACCCGTGGGGGGATTCTGTGGGAGTACCGAGGAGGGGGATTCTGTGGGAGTACCCGGAGGGGGATTCTGTGGGAGTACCCGGGGGGGGGGGGATTCTGTGGGAGTACCCGTGGGGGGATTCTGTGGGAGTACCGAGGAGGGGGATTCTGTGGGAGTACCCGGGGGGGGGGATTCTGTGGGAGTACCCGGGGGGGGGATTCTGTGGGAGTACCCGGGGGGGGGGATTCTGTGGGAGTACCCGGGGGGGGGATTCTGTGGGAGTACCCGGGGGGGGATTCTGTGGGAGTACCCGGGGGGGGGGATTCTGTGGGAGTACCGGGGGGGGATTCTGTGGGAGTACCCGGGGGGGGGGTTTGTGGGAGTACCCGGAGGGGGATTCTGTGGGAGTACCTGGAGGGGGATTCTGTGGGAGTACCAGGGAGGGGGATTCTGTGGGAGTACCGGGGAGGGGGGATTCTGTGGGAGTACCTGGGGGGGGATTCTGTGGGAGTACCAGGGAGGGGGGGGATTCTGTGGGTGTACCGGGGGGGGGGATTCTGTGGGAGTACCCCGGGGGGGGGATTCTGTGGGAGTACCCGGGGGAATTCTGTGGGAGTACCCCGGGGGGGGGATTCTGTGGGAGTACCCGGGGGAATTCTGTGGGAGTACCCCGGGGGGGGATTCTGTGGGAGTACCAGGGAGGGGGGGATTCTGTGGGAGTACCAAGGAGGGGGGGGATTCTGTGGGTGTACCGGGGGGGGATTCTGTGGGAGTACCCCGGGGGGGGGATTCTGTGGGAGTACCCGTGGGGGGATTCTGTGGGAGTACCCGTGGGGGGATTCTGTGGGAGTACCCGTGGGGGGATTCTGTGGGAGTACCGAGGAGGGGGATTCTGTGGGAGTACCCGGAGGGGGATTCTGTGGGAGTACCCGGGGGGGGGGATTCTGTGGGAGTACCCGTGGGGGGATTCTGTGGGAGTACCGAGGAGGGGGATTCTGTGGGAGTACCCGGAGGGGGATTCTGTGGGAGTACCCGGGGGGGGGGGATTCTGTGGGAGTACCCGTGGGGGGATTCTGTGGGAGTACCGAGGAGGGGGATTCTGTGGGAGTACCCCGGGGGGGGATTCTGTGGGAGTACCCGGAGGGGGATTCTGTGGGACTACCCAGGGGGGATTTGCTTTCATTTCCAGGTCTGGGAACAGTCATGTTTCCTGTTTGCTCTTACGGAGACTAAACTGCATAACTGCCCATCGTTTCTGTTCTTTGCCTTCGCTGACATGAAGTTCAGGGGACAGATTTGGAACTTGTTCAGAGTGGCATAGAACTGTGTTCATGCACCACACTCACCACAAGTCAACATTCCTGCAGATATCTGCTCTTTCCCGAAATTTTATCCATTGCTTTTATAATCTTGCTGCACCAATTATGCTTTTGTAAGTTTGGAGTAAATTGGGAATATAGATGAAAAAAAATACACCAACATGACTAAGGGGAAAACGGGTGCATATTCAGAGGAGAACAATTGGGAAGGGGTGGTGAGGAAACTGTTCCGAGAGAAATACAAAGGAACTGGAACTGTCTGGAAGAGAAGACTCCTTAGGGAATTACAGGCAGGAAGACCTTGAGTTCAAGGTTAACCTGGGTTAAATAGTGAGAATCTACCACAAAAGAAAGAGGAAAGAAAAAAGAGAGAGACTGAGGAGATGGCTCAGTGGCTAAAGGTGCTTACTTGCAAAGCCTGCCAGTCTGGTTTCAGTTCCACAGTACCCATGAGCAAAGCCAGATGCACAAAGTAGCACATGCATCTGGAGTTCATTTGCAGGGACAAAAGGCCCTGGCATGTCCATAGCCTTTCTCCGTATATTTCTCTCTCATAAATAGGTGAATAAAATCTAAATAAATAAAAAAGAATTGCTAAAAAATAGTTTAAGGTGGTTCTTGGACTTTCCTGGCAGTATACACTGACATGGCTACGTGGACATTAAGGGATGTTCTGGAACTGTGGTAGCTTGTGGACTTCGTGGAGACACTGATGTAAGAAATGGGCTATCACAGAACCCAAATTCCCTGCCAGTCGACTGGCTCTGCAGAATTTTGATGTGACCTGCAGTGTGCAGTTTGGGGCGCTGTGGCCATCAATCCATGTTAGTCTTCTGTCGGAGCAGAAGTATGGCACACTGGTCAATAATTTTGCTGCTTGGGATAATGTGAGTGCTAAGCTGGAGCAGCTGAGTACCAGGAACTGTGAATAGAAACATCTCCCACTGGAAACTGGGGCCTGAGCATGGCTCTCGGCAGCCCCAAGCCCAGGCTTCAGTCCAAACCTTCAGTGCTTCACTTGTTCCAGAGGAGATGTTAGCCTCTTCCCTCCTGCCAGACTTGGCAGCATAGATGTCACAGACTACCTGATGGGTGCTGTCTCGGCACTGCCTGTCCTGGCTCTTGGCCAGCAGCTCGGGGACACTGTGCTTGACCTGTGTGCAGGACCTGGGGAAAGCACTGGCACCGCTTCAGACTGTCTCCTGCCGATCTTGCTGCCAATGATCTCTCCACTTCCTGAACAGGCAGACTAGAAAAGGTCCTTAACAGCTATGTGCCTCAAGATATCAGAGCAAGAAATCAAGTTCGAATCACCTCCTGGGATGGCAGGAAGTGGGGAGATCTAGAGGGGGGCATCCATGATTCGGTGCTGGTGGATATAACATGTACCACCACAGACCACCACCCCCTTCACGGGGAGAGCTGTTGCCTATGCCGCAGGTGCAGCTACTTACAGCTGGACTTCTCGCCACCAAACCAGGAGGCCACATTGTCTATTCTACCTACTCACTGGCACACTGACAGAATGAGTATGTGGTACAAGGTACCATTGAGCTTCTGGCCAACCAATACAACACTGAGGTTCAAGTGAAAGGTTTGTTTTCATGGCACATTCTCTTTTCTCCCATCCTGCCAGGTTGGAGAGCTGGTAATACCAAACCTCATTGCCAATTTGGGGCTTATGTACCTCTGCAAAGGCATAGGCTGGCACAGCTTCACCCTGTCCCTGAAGCAGAACAACAGAGACTCTGGTGACAGAACTGCAAACTGAGGCCAGCAGCACAGAGGGATTCTGGGTCCTGTCTCCATCTTGTTCATTTTTCTGAAGAGTTTTAAGCAGAAGGGAGTATGGTCGCTGTTCCGCTGTAGAGAATCAGCAAGTTTCTACCTCTAGCTTCTAGTTTGTCCTGAATGTTCTTGCTCCATTAGGGGCTTAGACGGAGCCAACGAATAAGCCCATAGTTTGTTTAAGCTGCAAATTTGAGAGTAAACATTATAGCCAATAAAATTGTTGAAGTACCAAAAATTAGTTTACAAAGAAATAAGAAAAAGAGGAAAGAGGAAGGAAAGAACATAAGGAAGGAAGGAACGGAAGGAAGGAAGGAAGGAAGGAAGGAAGGAAGGAAGGAAGGAAGGTAGAAAATTCAAGCTGCCTGCTTAGAATTTTGCATGGAGAAGGACCGAGCTCCCTGTTTCTGAAGAGCTTCCCTTGGACTCTAATGGACCTCAGAAGCCTGTGTACCTGTGAGTCACACTGTGTGAAAAGAAAATCAACCTGGATGAGGCAGGGAATGGCCTCTGCTGAGGGAAGGTCGGTAGCTTAGAACCTTGTACTTGTGAGGTGGGACTCAGAACTGCTTGTAGGGACAGGCTGCTCCCCAGAGATGGTTGTCTGCCTGCCTGTGGACATGCTTCCAAGCACAGCCCCACAGTGCAGACAACGGGAAGAGCAGTCCAGAAAGCAAATCTTAACCCTGAGGAACACTGGCCTGCACCCAGCCTTCCGGCTCCCTGCCGTCAGGCCCTTTACACTCCCTTTCCATGGCTGGAACTCCGTCCTTCACTGTGATTGGCCAGCAATGACCTCATTGTCTCTTCACTTGCTTAGCAAACCCATCTCCCCCTTTGCCCCTTTTCCTCCTTGCCCAGTCCTCTGACTCCAAAAATGACATCGTCTTTTCCTGGCTGCGTGCTCTTGCCCTCGAGTGCACAGCTCCCCATTGTTCCTGACCTGATGTCGCAGGCAGGCTTTCCTGACATCATTAGCCATGCAGATGCATGCAGGGTTCTCTGGGATCTTTATCACTGTCCCTGCTAGGATGATCGTATTCAACAGTTTTCCTTTCTCTACACTCTGCCTTTTTTTTTTTTTTTTTTAAGCATTTCCTTCTAGCTCAGGCTGACCTGGAATTCACTATGTTGTCTCAGGGCGGCCTCAAACTCATAGCAATCCTCCAACCTCTGCCTCCCGAGTGCTGGGATAATAGGCGGCTTCCACTCTGCTTTTGAAAAATATTTTATTGTTATTTATTTGAGAGAGAGATACAGAAATAGGTAGGGAGAGAGAGAGAGAGAGAGAAAGAGAAAGGGCACACTAGGGCCTCTAGCCACTGTAAACGAACTCCAGATGCGTGCGCCCCCTTATGCATCTGGCTAACGTGGGTCCTGGGAAAATGAACCTGGGTCCTTTGGCTTTGCAGGCAAGCACCTTAACCACTGAACAATCTCTCCAGCCCCCTCCACTCTGCTTTTTTTTTTTTTTTTTTTTTTTTTTTTTTTTTTTTGGTTTTTCGAGGTAGGGTCTCACTCTAGCCCAGGCTGACCTGGAATTCACTATGGAGTCTCAGGGTGGCCTCGAACTCACGGAGATCCTCCTACCTCTGCCTCCCGAGTGCTGGGATTAAAGGCGTGCACCACCACGCCCGGCTTTCCACTCTGCTTTTAACAGACCTTTTTCCAAACTGCCTGAGACCCACTGGCAGTGTGAGGACAGCTGGGTATGGAAACCACAGGATGTGCTTGTGGACAGATGGAGCTGGTGGAGGGGACAGGAAAGTACCCTCAGCCTGGGGCCAGCTGCTGAGTGATTCAGCCAAGAGTAGGAGGGGAGAACAAACTAGTCGCCCCTCCAGTGGAGTCTAAAAATGGAGCTGGTCTCCTCAAGTGCTCCAAGGATTAGGGTCCTTCCCTGCCTTCTACTTTTCTACCATCTCTCCCAGTAGCCGGCCTGGGAGTCCTGCAGCTGCCCTGTGCCTTCTTTCCCCACCAAGGCTGCTCGGATGTTTGTTTTCCATCTTGAAAGACACGAGAAGAGGAGGAGGAAGGAGCCCATCATATGTGACCTGTCCTCCCTTCTCCTCCCACCATTAAGGATGGCCAGGCCCTGGCCAGCAGGATCTATGGCTTTGGAAGAATTTATAGCTTGAGCCCTCAGAAGGCTGGAACTCAGCCCAAGCCATAAACTTTGTTCAAAGTGCTGTTTGATAGTTTACGGTGAAGGGCAGCCATAGCTTCTTGGCCCTGGGCCTGCCCTCTCATTACAGAGGGGCCCTGCAGCTCTCTGCTCAGCTCCTTCACCTGTGAGTGGGCAAGGTTGCTAAGCCACAGGAGGCATGCAGACTTGGGTCCTGGGTCCTCACTCACCACCATCCAAACACACCCTGGTCATCAGAGACTGAATCTTTTTTTGTTTGTTTGTTTAAATTCATTTATTTGAAGGGGGGCACACCAGGGCCTCCAGCTGCTGCAAATAAACTCCAGACACATGTACCACCTTGTGAATCTGGCTTTACATGGGTACTGGGGAATTGAACCTGGGTCCTTTGGCTTTGTAGGCAAGTGCCTTAACCACTAAGCAATCCCTCTAGCCCAGTGACTAAATCTTTACATACCCAGATCTTCAGATGCCCAGGTCCTCACACTCAGGTCCTCCCATGCCCAGGTTCTCACACACCCATGCTCTCACAAATTCAGGCACTCCTTCACCAAAGTGCTCCCACATCAAGGTGTCCCCACTCCCAGATGCTCCCACATCCAGGCTTTCACACACCCTGGACCTCATTCACCTAGGCCCTCACACATTCAGGCCCTCCCCCACACAGTGCCTCTGATAGCCTGGTCCTTACACATTCAGGACCTCACACACCCAGGATCTCACATCACTTCACCTTTACATGTGGACCTGTTAGGCAACAACATAGAAGAAAGGGTGTCCCAGAGCAGGCACATAAATCCACATCAGAGAAGGGCCTTCCTCTATACACAGAACTGCTCTAGCCTCCGTGCTGGCCTGTATCCTCCTAAACCATGAGCCAAAGCAAGTCTTTCCTCCCTGAAGTCGCTTCTCTTGGGTTTTTTGGTCACAGAGATGAGAAAGAAAACTGGTACACAAGGGGACACTGAACTCACACATGTCTTTATTCTATGCCACCACATCCACCTTCCAGCTTGGCACTCAGAAAGAAGCTAATCTTTCTCTTCACATGTGTGTCTGAAGTAACAGCCTGTGTAGAGTCCGGCACACCGCCATCTCTGCACAAAACACGGGCTCTGATTCCCAGGCTCTGGAATGGCAACTCTCCTCAGCCAGCCTCATTTCCTGCCTGGGACTGTACCCAGATGGCATGGTCCACTCAGGTCAGGACAGTGAGAAGGACTTATCCAACATCCGGCCCTCTGGGTCCCTGCATCTGCTCACCTCCAGCAGTGCCCTTTTCCTTCACCTCAATCCCTATGTCAGCTTAGACCTGTCATTTCTATGAATTTCCCTTTCAGAAAATCCCAGGAAGCCACCAGAGGAAGGGTAGGACTGCTTACAACGCACTTTTCCAGACACAAAATGGCCTGGATATCCATGACCTCACAGTGCCTAGTACTACCTACACAGGACCCTCATCATAGGAGGAAAAGATGATGACATCAAAATAAAAGGAGACTAATTGAGAGGGGGAGGGGATATGATGGAGAGTGGATTTGTGAAGGGGAAAGTGGGGGAGGAGAGGGAATTATCATGGTTTATTGTCTATAATTATGAAAGCTGTCAATAAAAAAAGTTTTAATGAGCTAGAGTGGGACCCTACCTGGAGAAAAAAAAAAAAAGCTGAAAAAAATCCCAGGAAGCCATGCAGAGATGTGAAATGGCCTTGAGCAAAGGGCCAATCTGAAAAGGCTACAGGAAGAGCAATCCTTACTATACAGCACTCTGGAAAAGACACAGGAACAAGTAAAAGAAGGATTAGAGATTGCCAAGGGTTTGGGGGATGGAGGAATAAATAGGACCGTGAAACTACTTTGCAGGACACAAAACTGGCTACATTTCATTACTCATTTGTTAGATGTAAACAGGAGTGAATCTTAATGTAGGCTATGGGCTCTGCGTGACAACATTGCGTCATTGTAGATTCATCTCAATAGCAAACCTACCGCTCTGATGGGGGAGGATATGCGTGTGCAGGCCAGGGGATAAGTGAGAAACCTTTTTTCTGCTCTATTTTTTTTGTGGATCTAAAACTGCTCTACAAAATAAAATCCATTTTAAAAAATATTTATTTAAGAGAGAAAGAGAAAAGCAGAGAGGAAGTGGGCGTGGTTGGTGCCTCTAGCCACTGCAAAAGAACTCCAGACACACGTTCTGCCTTGTGTATAAGGCTTTACATGGGTACTGGGTAATCAAACCTGGGTACTCTAGCTTTGCTGGCAAACACCTTAACGGCCAAGCCATCTCTCCAGCCCTAAAATCCATTTTTAAAAGATCCCAACTTCTTGTCCTTCAAGTTCACTTGCTCTCGGGCCCTTCTGAACTCTGTTCTTTGTTTACTGGGAGACAAGTCACCTTTCACTGCCCTTCTCGTTGTTGTTGCACCCCCTGTCCTGCTCAGATGCCAGTGCCCATCCTGATGAACACATTCCCGCTACACCTTCCATCCCTGCTCCTTTCTCAGAAAACTCTCCCTGACAACCTTACTGGCTGCCTTCCGACACCTTTTCTCAGAATGTGTGCATATAGACAGGTCTCAAGTAGCCCAGGCAGGTCTGGAACTCACTATAAAGCCAAGGATGGCCTTGAACACTTGATCACCCTGCCTCTCACCACACAGTATTGTATTTCTAGATAAAATATGTACTAGGCTGACCCATATACTTTGAATTCATGTTCACAAGCCTAGCTAAGGTGTTCAGTGCTATCCTCCATCCTTAAGGCTCCTATTGTCTGGAGATAGCTAGCTCATGTCTTGCTCTTGTCTCCATCTTCCAGCACTTTCTGCCAGGGCACCTGCTTTGGTTTGAATATGAAGTACTCTCTCTCCCACCTGCACTAGGCTCATATGTTGAAGGCTATGTTTCTAGCTGGTGGCACTATTGAGAAGGAATAGGAACATTAGGGTGCTAACTTCATCAATGGTTTAATCCAACTATAAATTCGTGTTCATGGGAAGTGGAGCCTAGCTGGAGGGAGTGGGTCAGCAGGGCCATGCCTTTAAAGGGTTCATGTTGCCCTTGAACTGTTTCTCTGTACCTCCTGTCTACCACCAGGTGAGTCACTTTACCAGACATCCTTTACCATGATGTGCTGCCTCAGAAGCAATGGAGCAGCTCACCATAGACTACAACCTTAACCCTATGAGCTAGGGCTGGGGAGGTGGTTTGGCGGGCAAAGCACTTGCCATACAGCACGAAGACCTGAGTCTCCAGAACGTTTGTGAAGCTGGAGTCTGAAACCCAGCGCGTCTCCAGTGGGATGGGAGGCAGAGGCAGGAAAACCCCTGCAAGTCTGCAGGCCAACTAGCCCAGTGCACACAGCAGGGAATAAGACATCGCTTCAAACAAGATGGAGGGCAAGACTGAAGCCGGAGATCAGATCGTCTTCTGACTTCCACAGTTGCGCCATGGCACATGGGTACCCACACTCATGCACACTTGTTCAGGAAGAAAAGAAAAAAAATAAATCAGATAAATCTTTCCTCCTTAAGTTGTTTTTATCAGGTATTTTGTCACAGGGACAAAATAAATGGACGGTTTAAACCAGTGCCTTTCTTAGCAGATGAGCTTGTATCAGAGAAATCAGAAGCTTAGAGGGACACTGCCCTCTTCCCACCACCAAGCCTACTGTCCTACCCATATTTCACCAACCTCCCATTCTTCAGTTACATGGCCTGAGTGTCCTTCCTCTGATTGTGACCAAGCCCCTGGTGTGAGGCTTAGTCTTAAGCCGCTTGCTCCTCCTCATGGACCTGGCTCCTTCAGGAATCTCCAGTATGCCCTGTGCCATCAAGTTCTGACTAAACTAGGCCACTCACATCACTTACAAACATGCTTACCTTCAGAAAGAAAAGTCACATAAAAAAGATAATCACCACCATTAGTCATCAGAGAAATGTAATCAAAACTACAATGAGATGCCGTGCCACACCTGCTGAGATGGTTACAATAAAAAAGACAGATACTGGGCTGGAGAAATAGCTTAGTGGTTAAAGTGCTTGCCGGTGAAGCCTAAGGACCCCCCATGTTTAACTCTTCAGGTCCCACATAAGCCGGAGGCACAAAGCGACACAAGCACACAAGGTCGCACATGCACACAGGGTAGGCACACACATCTGGAGCTCAATTGCAGTAGCTGGAGGCTCTGGTGCACCAATTCTCTCTCTCTCTTGCTCTTGTTTTCACTCTTGCTCTCTTGCATGAAAAAATGGCCAGTCTGTTGGGCTTGCCTCAAAAAAAAAGAAAAAAAAAAGAAAAAGAAAGAAAAGAAAAAGAGAGAGAGAGAGAGATATTAACAAGAGTTGGTTAGAGACTGGAGAGATGGCTCAGCAGTTAAGGGAACATCCGGTGCACACAAGAGGGCCTGAGAAGGCCTGAGAAAATGCTCCAGTTTAATCCCCAGGACCCACATACACAGCTGAGCATGGCCATATGCACCTGTAACCCCAGTTCTGTGGAGCTCATGAAAAAACCATACGCTCTGAGTCACTGAGATTCCAGCTCAAGTAAGAACAGGCCGAAGAGCACCAGAGCTATAAACCTCGGGCCACTGCAGGCGAGCATACCCTGCCAGAGGCAAGTGCAAGGGACACTTCATGGACACGTACGCATGCATGTAACACACACACACACACACACACACACACACAACATTACACATACACATGCAAAGAACAGAGTTGGCTAAAAAGTAGAGAAATTGAAGCACTTCTTCATTGTTGATGTGAATGTAAAATGGTACAACTATTTTGAAATACAGCCAGATAGTTCCTCAAAAAAAAATAATAAGGGGGGCAGGCATTACAAATATCTACCCAATAAAAATGACAACAAATATCCATACAAAAACTGCACAGGGTCCTTACAGCAGGACCACTCATGAGAGTCAAAGCTCTAAATGTCCAAAAGCCGAAAAACATCCTTAAATTGATAAATGAAAAAAATGCTATATGTACATGCGATGAATATTATTTTACAACAAAAGAAATAAATTGATGTATGCTGCAACATGGATGAAACTTGACAAGTTTTACAAAAAGGCAAACACCAAGATACCACGCATTATTTGACTCTAGTTATCTTTATAGATAAAGCTGTGGAGAGAGAAACTAGACTGGTGGTTGCCCAGCAGTGAGGGGAGATCAGGAGTGAAAGGACAGATGCGGACCTTTGTTCTGAGTTGGTGACGGTGAACCAACTCTGACCGTGGTGACGCTGGACAATCAGCTCAGGACACTGAAAAATGGCAGAGCTGGCAATCCCCATCCTCAGAGGCTGAGGAGGAGCTGAGGAGGAGAATGAGATTTCTGTGTGTGTGTGTGTGTGTGTGTGTGTGTATACACATATATATGCATATACGCATGTGTAGTAAAAATCTATTCAATTGCATGCATATTTTCATTGCACTTTTAATTAGTAGATTTCATAGTATGTGGATTATATATCAAAAAGCTATTTTAAAAAAGTTTTTAGTAATTTTATTTATTTATTTGAGAGCATATATGTACACCAAGGCCTCTTTTTTTTTTTTTTTTTTTTTTGGTTTTTCGAGGTAGCGTCTCACTCTAGCCCAGGCTGACCTGGAATTCACTATGGAGTCTCAGGGTGGCCTCGAACTCACAGCGATCCTCCTACCTCTGCCTCCCGAGTGCTGGGATTAAAGGCGTGCGCCACCACGCCCGGCTCCACCAAGGCCTCTTGCCACTGCAAACAAACTCAAGACCCATGACACATGCACCACCTTCAGGCATCTGACTACACGTGGGTACTGGGGAATGAAACCCGGGCCTGCAGACTTTGCAAGTACTTTAACTACTGAGCCATCTTCCTTGTCCCTAAAGGTATTTTTTTTAAGAGAAGAAAATATTGGAACACTTATTGTCTTTCACCTATTATTCCCTTCTTTCTTCTTCATAAGCCAAACTTTGGGAAAGTTTTCTTTTTTTCTTTTTATGTTTTTATTTACAAGGAGAGAGGTAAGGGGAAGAGAGAGAATGGGCACACGAGGGTCTCTAGCCACTGCAAATGAAGTTCAAATGCATGTGCATCTGGTTTTATGTGGGTACTGGGGAATCAAACCATGGTCATTAGGCTTTGTAGGCAACTGCCTTAACTGCTAAGCCATCTCTCCAGGCAGGTAAGGGTTATTTTTACCTGCTATCTCTACCTTTGAACTTCCATTCATCACCTATCATCTATTATTATTATGATTAAGGGCATAGTATTATTTATTCATTTTGGGCTGTAAATGGAAGGAGCTAGTCACATCTTCAACTTAAAAAAGCTTCTCATTTCGATTTTTTTTATTTATTTGAGAAAGAGAAAAAGAGAGAGAGGGAGAAAGAGAGATAGAGAAAGAGAGAGAGAGTATGGGTGTGCCAAGGTCTCCAGCCACTGCAAACGAACTCCAGATGCATGTGCCACCTTGTGCATCTAGCTTACATGGGTACTAGGGAATCGAACCTGGGTCCTTAGTCTTTGAGAGCAAGTGCCTTAACTGCTAAGCCATCTCTCACAACTGGATCTTTGTCCTCAATGTCATATACACAGAGATGCCCAACTGAACATGTGTCACCTGTGTCCTTGAATGCACGTGATTTTTGAAAAGCAGCAGTATTTCATCACAGTTGCACATTTCTAATGGGCACAGTGCTGTACTGGCCTCGTGACAGTGCACAGTGGTCAGAGTGTAGACGGGAGTCCCAGCGTCCCCTTACTGGGTGAATCTCAGGAAGCTGCTTAGTGCACATTTTTACTCCACATCAATAAAATGAGGGCTTATTCACTAAACAAGGGCTTTCTGTGTGCCAGGCAGGGTTCCAGGCACCATGGGTGCAGATGAAAGCCCCTGTCCTTCCAAAGCTTAGCTAGAATTGCTGTGGGAATGAAATAAATGAGCATATGAGATAGCCCAACAGTGCTGTTGTCTCTTTTGGTTTTTTCTCATCGTATTTTTAAATACCTGTGAATGTTGTGATAGGATTCCCCATCTTTAACAAGCGGTAGTATTCCAGGCTTTGCACCCACCATGCTTGATTTGTTTGTTCCCTCGTGGTAGAAGCCTGGGTCATGTGAGAAGACTCACAGACAAGACTACATGGAAAAGAAAGACAGATGCCTAGACAAAAAGAGTGCAAAGGAGTCAGTCTTTAGAAGAATTAGTATTTCAAATATAAAGCACAGAAGGAACTTCAAGGGAAATGTACAAAGCTATCAACATCACCAAGCTTTCACTCATCTGCTGATGGTGGGAAAAGAACATTTGTTCTTTTTACATATATCTTGCTACATATGAAGGTTATTACTACTCTTCTGACGTCAACATTGCAAAAGGCAGGGACAAAATTGTTCCGTTTAGTCAGAAACATATGAGGTTCACTTACAGCCTTTACTTGCTTATTTGGGGAGCAGAACTGGACACACTTGTCCTGTGTCACAGTTGTTATTACCACTGCTCATCAGGATGCAAAACGTCCTGTTGTGAGTGTAAGTGTGATCTTCATGCTTGTAATGCCATCTGGACAAAAGCAATTTGGCTCTCATAGATGCCTCCAACTTTTTGCCACACCACTGTGGTACATATATTATTAGGCATTTCTGAGTTTCTCTGTAAAATCACTCAGGAACAGAAATGCTAACACATAGAATAGATGATATGGTAAGAAATACCAGTCAAGTAGTATTCGAATACTTCCATTGTAGTAAACAAATAGAGCAGAACCTACTTCCTGAAAGTCAATGGACTAGAGGATGGGGGAGGTGGCACAGTGTGTGCAAGCAGGAAGACCTGAATTGCAGCCCCAGCACCCACAGAAAAGCCCGGCTCTGCTGCTCATGTTTGTGACTCCAGTGCTGAGTGGAAGGATGGCCAGGACTCCATGGTCATCCAGTCTAACTGAGAAACGGGCAGTTCTAGATTCAGTAAGAGACTCAGGGAAATAAGGCAGAAGAGTGACAGAGGAGGACACCCAACATCTCCATCTGGCCTCTGCACGTGTGTGTGCAGGACATGTATACAGATATGTATATACCACACAGCCATGCCACACATATAAAAAGAATAGAAACAAAACTTATCAGGTAAGCTTACTAAAGTATTTGAAATAAAACAACACCTAAGTATAGGCTAATGAAAATTTAAAAGGAAAAAAGAAGGGAAAGTACATAAAAGCTAACAAAGAAAGTCATTGCTGGGCTGAAGAGATAGCCTAACAGTTAAGGCACTTGCCTGCAAAGCCTAAGGGCCCAGGTTCAATTCCCCATTATTCATGTAAGCCAGATACACAAGGTGGCACATGCATCTGGAATTCGTTTTCAGTGGCTGGAGGCCCTAGCGAACCCATTTTTTCTCTCTCTTTCTCAAATAAGTAAATATATACATCTTTTTAAAAAGAGAAAGTCATTGCTATATTAAAAGCATGCAAAATAAACATAAAATAAGGAAAAATGCTACTTATAGAATGTATCTTTTAAAAAGATAAAAGATTTAATTCAAAACAAAAAATTAAAGTTGGAGAGATGACTCAGCAATTAAGGTCCTTGCCTGCAAAGCCTAACAACCTGGGTTCAATTCCCCAGTATCCACATAAACCCGATGCACAGTTGTGCATGCGTCTGGTGTTTCTTTGCAGTGGCTGAAGAACTGGTTTGCCCATTCTCTCCCTGTCTCTCTTTTCTCTATCTCGCTCTGTTTGCCAATAAATAAATATAAAATTTTAAGTTTGCATGCAATAATAAATGGTCTTACAATATTTTAAGCAAAAATCTCAATATAAATGAAGAAATAGACAAACTCATGATGTTAATTAAAAATGTTACCAAATGCCATTCAGTAAGTGATAAAACAAGAAAACTAAATGACATAGTAAGAGTAGGCTAAGGAGACAGATTAGTGGTTTAAGTGTTTTCCATGCAAGTGCAGGGACTAGAGGTCAGATCCCCAGCACCCATGTAAAACGTCTGGCCTGGGGTGCTCCCCAGTGCTGGGGAGGCCAAGGCAGGGAATCTCTGGGACTCACTGGTTAGCTCGCCTAGCCATACTGGTGAGCTCTAGGGTCAGCGAGAAAGACTATCTCAAAGAATGAAGTGGACAGTAATTGATGAAGACTCCTGATGTCAACCTTTGACCACTATATACATGTGTACACACACATCTACACACGTACCCACATGCCTGCACACATACCACACATACATGCACAGGTAAGAAAGATTTTGAAATACCTGAGAAACCTGTGTCTGCAAAATTAATCTAATTAACATATTGAAAGCACTGGATCCATCATCTGCAGAATACACATTGCACATGAAATATCCAGAAAAACTGAGCATATGTTTGGCCATAATACAAACCTCAGGAAGTGTCAATGAACTAAAATCTTGCAGAATCTGTTCTGTAGGCACAATACTATTTATCAAAAACTCAGCAATCAAAATACACTAAAAAACTTCCCCCAGTATTAGAAAATTAAGCAATTTGCCTCAATATAGCTACGAATAAATAAAGAAATCATGATGGAAAATATAAAATCACAAGAACTGAATAATAATAATGGTAACAATTCACATGAAAGTTCAAGAATTCTGGGGTGCAGCTCACACAAGTCATAGAACATTTATAATTCTTCATGCACATATTGGAAAAAATGGAAGGCTATTATTTTGGCCAAGAAAGTAGAAAAAAGTCAACAAATTTAGCCTTAAAATAAGTAGATCAAGGGCTGGGGAGATTGCTCAGTGGTTAAGGGCACCTGCTCTGTGAGCCTGTTGAATAGAGTTCAGATTCCCAGCAACCACCAAGCCAATAGGGTCAGAATCAAAGTGGTGCATGTGTCTGTGATCCAAGTAGGACTATAGCAATAGGAGGAGAGTCAGGAGAATCCCAAAATCCCTGGGGCAGCTAGTTTGACCTTCCCAGAGGCAAGCCACAAGAGAGAACCTGACTCAGACAAGGTGGAAAGAGAGGGTCCACAACACAGGTTACCCTCTGACCTCTACACACACCACACAGTGAAACATGCAAGCCTACACACACACACACACACACACACACACACACAAATTTAAAAAAATAAGTAAAGCAAATAAAATAGTAGAGATGAGAGCAGAAATAGAAGCAAGCCAGTGAGGAGCCAGGTGTGGTGCTGAGCAGAGGAGGAGAGTCACTGTGAATCTGAGGCTTGCCTGGGACTACAGAGTGAGTTCCATGTCAGCCTGGGCTAAAGTAACACCCTACCTCAAGTAAATAAATAAGAGATATTTTCAGCATATTCAAAGATTGGTTCTTTGAAAAGATTAGTAAAGGTTCTAAACATATGCCAAGGAATTTTGAGAGAGAAATATGTGAATAAACATGCCAGGGATGTAAAAGGGACACTGCGACAGATTCTATAAACATTAAAAGAAATACAAAAACATGACCAACATTATGCCCATAAATTTGAAAAATTTAAGGAAATAATAAAATTCTAGATTTGCTGCCAAAAAGAAAAAAAAAATCATCACGTTCACAAACCATTAAGAAAACCATGGGCTAGAGAGATGGCTTAATGGTTAAGGCACTTGCCTACAAAGCAAAAGGACCCAGGTTCAATTCTCCAGGACCCATGTGAGCCAGATGCACAAGGGGGCTCATGCTTCTGGAGTTCGTTTGCAGTGGCTGGAGGCCCTGGTGCACCCATTCTTTCTCTCTCTCTCAAATAAATAAATAAATAATTTTTTTAAAAAATCAAATGTAATGGAAAACTTTCCCCGAAACAGAATCACAGGCCAAAATAACTTCACCAGCAAATTCTACTAGGCACTTTTAAAGGAGTTAGCACTATGCAAGCTCTTTTGGGGAAAAGAAAATCAAGGGATATTCCCCAACACGTTTTGTGAGGTCAACATAATCCTGACTCCAAGGCTGTCCTACTCATTCAGAAAGGGAAATATTGAACCAATCTCACTCATGAACAGAGATGTGAAGAACGTCCCTAACAATTTAACCTTTGCAGAAGTGTGGAAGAAGCTGAGCCTGACGGCACAGTCCTTTAATCCCAGCACTCAGGAGGTTGAGGTAGGGAAGATCACTTTGAGTGTGAGGTTAGCCTGGATCTATAGAGCGAGTTCCAGGTCAGCCTTGGCTGGATTGAGACCCTTCCTTGAAAAATAGAACAAGCCCCCCCCCAAAAAAAAACAGAAAAGAAAGAAAGAATTAAAAACCTATTATATCAAGATCAGGTTGGGTATATTCATGACTGCAAATTGGCTTAGCACAGCAAACTTTAGAAAGTGTGATTTTTCACCTTGACACAGAAAATTGGGAAAATTGATTATTTCCTTTGATTATACTTAAAATACATGTTTATAATTTTTAAAGCATTTTAAAAACTAGGAATTAAATGTTATTGATCCAAAAAGTATTTTAAAAATTAAATATAGTATAACTAGAATTAAAACTGTAAGGATCAAAAGAAATAAAGCTGCCACCCACAGGTGACAGTGTATAGAGTAGGTCAAAATCAGATAAGTCACCAGAATTTCTAGAAGAGGCTAGGGACTTTGCTAATGACCATTTGCTTTAGTCTGCTCCTGCTGTTACAGTGAACACCTAGGATATGAATGAATGATCAAATTTAGTTCTCACAGTTCCAAAGTCTGGTAAATTGCAGATCAAGGTGCTAGGTGAGTGCTACGCTTTGCTGTGTGAATGTCCTCCTAATGTCCTCATGTAGCAGAAGTGCAGAAACGGAGATGGCTTAGTGGTTAAGGCATTTGCTTACAAAGTCAAAGAACCCAGGTTTGATTCCCCAGGACCCACATAAGCCAGATGCACAAGGGGGCGCATGCATCTGGAGTTCGTTTACAGTGGCTGGAGGCCCTGGTGTGCTCATTCTCTCACTCTCTCTCCTTCTTTCTCTCTCAAATAAATAAATAAATAAAATATTTTTAAAAAAGAAGTGCAGAAACAATGAACTTGCCCCCATGGCATAATCTTTTCCTAAGTGTCCTATTTCTTAATCCTATTGTACTGGGATTCAACTGCAACAGGTAGTTTGAAGTCTTTTCATGCACGAGCATGTGTGTGTGTGTGTGTGTGTGTGTGTGTGTGTGTGTGTGTGTGTACGCGTATGCACCAGGGCCTCTTGCCACTGTAAACAAACACCTGGCACTTGTGCTGCTTCATGTGCCCAGCTTACACAGGTGACTCGAGAGATGAACCTGAGCCAGCAGGCTTTGGAAGCTAGTACCTTTACACCAAGCCATCTTTCCAGCTCCTCAACAAAAAGTTTGAAAGTACATAACATTCAAACCATAGCATAGATCAAAATACAAAAATCATTTGTTTTTCTATATTTCAGTAATAGAATTAGAAAATTAAAAATAGATAATATCTTTTTCTTTGAGATAGGGTCTTGCTATGTAGCCCAGGTTAACCTTGAACTTACATTATATTATTTTATGTTATAATATTTTATGACTTGTCTCTGCCTCCTGGGTGTTGGGATTATAGGCATGTGTCACCATGCCTGACAGGACATTTTAATAGGTTATCACTTAAATAACATTAATTCCCACAGGCTAATTCTAATTTTAAAATGAGCATTGCAATCACTGACCATGTTTGACAAGGCCTGGAGATCACTGGCAGAAATATGCTGACCATGTTTAAGGCTCTGGGTACAGTCCCTAGTGTTGCAAAATAGATGCATAATAGTAATATGTAAGAGTTATAAAACTATAAATATTTTTGAGAGAAATCAAATGCCCAAATAAATAGAATGTAGTATGTAAAGTCCATGAGCGGACATGGTCATCTGTGGGGCTGGAGATGACTAGTGGGTAAAGTGCTCCCCCACAAGTGTGAGGACTGTGTCCCAGGTTACAACCCCAGCACCCATGTAAAAGCGAGGTCCAGGGTGTGTTCTACATTACAACTGCAGCACCCACATGAAAGCTGGGTACAGGGTGTGTTCCTGTAATTCCAGCACTGGCCAAGTAGAGGCAGAGCATCCTTAGCTAGTCTAGCCAAGTCAGAAGCAATAAGTCAAAAACTAAGGCGAAAGGCAACCAAGGAAGACATCAACCTCTGGTCTCCACATGCTTGGACACACATGTGCACTCACACATATACACATGCCAAAAGAAAAAGAAAAAGTCATGTATGTGGTGATTTACAATTCAATCCCAGGAAAATGTTCTAAGTACATATTTGGGACTTTTGGATGGAGTTTGACAAGCTCAGTCTAAAATTTATATGAACTATAAAGGCCTAAGGATATTCTAGAATCTTTTGAAGATATAGTGTGAAGACTTGTATCCTTGAAACCAAGACATTTGACTATGCTATGCCAGCTAAGCACAGACAGCACAATAGAGAGGAGAAGCCAGGAGCAGATTGTACAGAAGAGACATTTGCTATGGCAAGACAGACACTCAGGGTACATCAACACTACATGTAAATGTTTGAACACAAAAGCGTCTAGACACTAATAAGGAAGCACATCTTCCTGACCTCATTAGTAAAAACATGACACAAGAAGCTGAACTACACAACAAATTACAGGTCACATCAAGATTTTATGTTTTTCAAAGGACAGCATTAAAAGAGCAAAAAGAAAAAGAAAAAAAACTGGATGGGGGTGTAGCTTAGTAGTACACTTGTCTAGTATGCACAAGGTCCTGAATCTAATCCTCAGCACAGAAAAAAGAGAAGAAGGGAGGAAGGGACAGATGGGGAGAGAGGGGAAGGGAAAAACCAATGGTACAAGTTTAGGATATTTAAGTGCCTGCAGATCAATAAGAAAAATGTGCCACTTCCAAACAACAAAGTGGCTAAAGCCACATTAAAAAAGAAATGTCTGCACCAGTCTAGATGTGTCTCCTTTGCTTCTTTAAACTCACTAAACATGTCAGAGAGGGAATGAGGTCACAGTGTTTATTCATCACGTGCTTCCTTTCCCAGAAGTAGTTGCTTTGGATAATCATCATACATCCTCCAGAGGTGGTCCACTTTTGGTGTCTCTCTCTCTCTCTCTCTTTTGCTCTCTCTCACTCTGTCTTTTTGGCTTGAAGGTGATGAAAGGTTCACTGTCACTAGCTGTGGGGTTTTGCACTGTCTCCACTATTTCCCTTAGCAGCCCACACACATGTTAAACTCTCGCTCTCATACACACACTCAAAATTATCCTAATGCATATGCTATCTTTAGCTTTCTAGGGCTCTGATTGATACCTTGCTTCATCTCAGGATTAAAAACAATTAAATGCAAATTAAAACCACAACAAAATATCATTTGCTACCAGGATAGCTTAAGTAAAAAATATTCCAAATTGTTTTTTGGGAGAAAAGTTGTGCCTGGAACTGAAAACCTAGTCAAAGGCCCATGACTGGGAAGGTTATTGATTGGACAAGGGAAACTACTACTGTTGTTTGGCTAAATGAATATGTTGTGCCCATGAAGTTGCCTTCTAAGTATGTATGCCTGTGCCCATCAGTTAGTGCTGCGCTCGCCTTTGGTCTGAGAAGCTTCTTTTTGCAGGCGGTGGTGACTGCCGAGCAGACCCAGCTCATCAGAGCGCTGAGAGGTGCGCGCTCAGCACTAAGTGAGACGGTCTGTCACAGCCTCAGGTGAAGGGGTGGAAAGAATGTAAGAGCCAGAGGATGAGGAGGAGTGCTGTGGAACTCTGTCTCTCAAATATGAAGTGGCTGTTGCATTTATGACCTCACACAGTAACTGCATGATATTGGGTTCACCAACATTTTGTCACAGATAATGGAGGAGGGGAGAAAGAGAGGTCAAAATTAAAGAGGGACTGCCTGGAAAGAAGACGGGATTCAGTGGAAGTGGGACAAAAGAGGGGAACAGAGAAATCACGAAGTTGTCAGCCAGAGTAGAGAGAAGCAAGGACTCTTAGATACAGCTGGCAAAATGCACAATGACACCCTCACATGGCAACCAGATTGACCGGACCTAGCAACTCTGAACAGATCCCACAACCTCAGTCCCACACCCATACCTGAGGGTGTGGTTCTCAAACTTTAGCCTCCCAGTCACATACACAGAGGGCTATTTAAAACACAAGTTGCTGGGCCTCTTGTTTTTGATTCAAGTCTAGGGTAGGAGTTGGGTTTTCACAGGTGATTTGATGATGAGATGGCTGTGGTAGTTTGAATGTGGAGTGTTCCCCATAATCTCATGAGCTTGTGATTAAACCACATACCTGGTCCCCAGCTAGTGAAGCTTTGGTGGAAGAGCTGTGTCACTGGGGACAGGCCTTGGGATTATATAGTCCAGCTCCCCGTGACAGGACTAGCCAGCTCACTCTCATACGGTCCAGCTCCCCATGTCAGGACTAGCCAGCTCACTCTCATACAGTCCAGCTCCCCATGCTAGGACTAGCCAGCTCACTCTCATATGGTCCAGCTCCCCATGTCAGGACTAACCAGCTCACTCTCATATGGTCCAGCTCCCCATGTCAGGACTAGCCAGCTCACTCTCATACAGTCCAGCTCCCCGTGTCAGGACTAGCCAGCTCACTCTCATACAGTCCAGCTCCCCATGCCAGGACTAGCCAGCTCACTCTCATACAGTCCAGCTCCCCGTGTCAGGACTAACCAGCTCACTCTCATACAGTCCAGCTCCCCATGTCAGGACTAGCCAGCTCACTCTCATACAGTCCAGCTCCCCATGCCAGGACTAGCCAGCTCACTCTCATATGGTCCAGCTCCCCATGTCAGGACTAGAGAGCTCACTCTCATACAGTCCAGCTCCCCATGCCAGGACTAACCAGCTCACTCTCATACAGTCCAGCTCCCCATACCAGGACTAGCCAGCTCACTCTCATACAGTCCAGCTCCCCATGTCAGGACTAGCCAGCTCACTCTCATACGGTCCAGCTCCCCATGTCAGGACTAGCCAGCTCACTCTCATATGGTCCAGCTCCCCATGTCAGGACTAGCTAGCTCACTCTCATATGGTCCAGCTCCCCATGCCAGGACTAGCCAGCTCACTCTCATACGGTCCAGCTCCCCATGTCAGGACTAGCCAGCTCACTCTCATACAGTCCAGCTCCCCATGTCAGGACTAACCAGCTCACTCTCATACAGTCCAGCTCCCCATGTCAGGACTAGCCAGCTCACTCTCATACAGTCCAGCTCCCCATGTCAGGACTAGCCAGCTCACTCTCATATGGTCCAGCTCCCCATGCCAGGACTAGCCAGCTCACTCTCATACGGTCCAGCTCCCCATGCCAGGACTAGCCAGCTCACTCTCATACGGTCCAGCTCCCCATGCCAGGACTAGCCAGCTCACTCTCATACAGTCCAGCTCCCCATGCCAGGACTAGCCAGCTCACTCTCATATGGTCCAGCTCCCCATGTCAGGACTAGCCAGCTCACTCTCATATGGTCCAGCTCCCCATGTCAGGACTAGCCAGCTCACTCTCATACAGTCCAGCTCCCCATGCCAGGACTAGCCAGCTCACTCTCATATGGTCCAGCTCCCCATGCCAGGACTAGCCAGCTCACTCTCATACAGTCCAGCTCCCCATGCCAGGACTAGCCAGCTCACTCTCATATGGTCCAGCTCCCCATGTCAGGACTAGCCAGCTCACTCTCATACAGTCCAGCTCCCCATGCCAGGACTAACCAGCTCACTCTCATACGGTCCAGCTCCCCATGCCAGGACTAGCCAGCTCACTCTCATACAGTCCAGCTCCCCATGCCAGGACTAGCCAGCTCACTCTCATATGGTCCAGCTCCCCATGTCAGGACTAGCCAGCTCACTCTCATATGGTCCAGCTCCCCATGTCAGGACTAGCCAGCTCACTCTCATACAGTCCAGCTCCCCATGTCAGGACTAGCCAGCTCACTCTCATATGGTCCAGCTCCCCATGCCAGGACTAGCCAGCTCACTCTCATATGGTCCAGCTCCCCATGCCAGGACTAGCCAGCTCACTCTCATACAGTCCAGCTCCCCATGTCAGGACTAACCAGCTCACTCTCATACAGTCCAGCTCCCCATGTCAGGACTAGCCAGCTCACTCTCATACAGTCCAGCTCCCCATGTCAGGACTAGCCAGCTCACTCTCATACAGTCCAGCTCCCCATGTCAGGACTAGCCAGCTCACTCTCATACAGTCCAGCTCCCCATGTCAGGACTAGCCAGCTCACTCTCATATGGTCCAGCTCCCCATGTCAGGACTAGCCAGCTCACTCTCATATGGTCCAGCTCCCCATGTCAGGACTAGCCAGCTCACTCTCATATGGTCCAGCTCCCCATGCCAGGACTAGCCAGCTCACTCTCATATGGTCCAGCTCCCCATGTCAGGACTAGCCAGCTCACTCTCATACAGTCCAGCTCCCCATGTCAGGACTAGCCAGCTCACTCTCATACAGTCCAGCTCCCCATGTCAGGACTAGCCAGCTCACTCTCATATGGTTCAGCTCCCCATGTCAGGACTAGCCAGCTCACTCTCATACAGTCCAGCTCCCCATGCCAGGACTAACCAGCTCACTCTCATACAGTCCAGCTCCCCATGTCAGGACTAGCCAGCTCACTCTCATACAGTCCAGCTCCCCATGTCAGGACTAGCCAGCTCACTCTCATATGGTCCAGCTCCCCATGTCAGGACTAGCCAGCTCACTCTCATATGGTCCAGCTCCCCATGTCAGGACTAGCCAGCTCACTCTCATATGGTCCAGCTCCCCATGCCAGGACTAGCCAGCTCACTCTCATATGGTCCAGCTCCCCATGTCAGGACTAGCCAGCTCACTCTCATACAGTCCAGCTCCCCATGTCAGGACTAGCCAGCTCACTCTCATACAGTCCAGCTCCCCATGTCAGGACTAGCCAGCTCACTCTCATACGGTCCAGCTCCCCATGCCAGGACTAACCAGCTCACTCTCATACAGTCCAGCTCCCCATGTCAGGACTAGCCAGCTCACTCTCATACAGTCCAGCTCCCCATGTCAGGACTAGCCAGCTCACTCTCATACAGTCCAGCTCCCCATGTCAGGACTAGCCAGCTCACTCTCATACGGTCCAGCTCCCCATGCCAGGACTAACCAGCTCACTCTCATACGGTCCAGCTCCCCATGCCAGGACTAACCAGCTCACTCTCATACGGTCCAGCTCCCCATGCCAGGACTAACCAGCTCACTCTCATACGGTCCAGCTCCCCATGCCAGGACTAACCAGCTCACTCTCATACGGTCCAGCTCCCCATGCCAGGACTAACCAGCTCACTCTCATACGGTCCAGCTCCCCATGCCAGGACTAACCAGCTCACTCTCATACGGTCCAGCTCCCCATGTCAGGACTAGCCAGCTCACTCTCATACAGTCCAGCTCCCCATGCCAGGACTAACCAGCTCACTCTCATACGGTCCAGCTCCCCATGTCAGGACTAACCAGCTCACTCTCATACGGTCCAGCTCCCCATGCCAGGACTAGCCAGCTCACTCTCATACGGTCCAGCTCCCCATGTCAGGACTAACCAGCTCACTCTCATACGTCCAGCTCCCAGCTCCCCATGTCAGGACTAGCCAGCTCACTCTCATATGGTCCAGCTCCCCATGTCAGGACTAGCCAGCTCACTCTCATACAGTCCAGCTCCCCATGTCAGGACTAACCAGCTCACTCTCATACAGTCCAGCTCCCCATGTCAGGACTAGCCAGCTCACTCTCATATGGTTCAGCTCCCCATGTCAGGACTAGCCAGCTCACTCTCATACAGTCCAGCTCCCCATGCCAGGACTAGCCAGCTCACTCTCATATGGTCCAGCTCCCCATGCCAGGACTAGCCAGCTCACTCTCATATGGTCCAGCTCCCCATGCCAGGACTAGCCAGCTCACTCTCATACAGTCCAGCTCCCCATGTCAGGACTAACCAGCTCACTCTCATACAGTCCAGCTCCCCATGTCAGGACTAGCCAGCTCACTCTCATACAGTCCAGCTCCCCATGTCAGGACTAGCCAGCTCACTCTCATACAGTCCAGCTCCCCATGCCAGGACTAACCAGCTCACTCTCATACAGTCCAGCTCCCCATGTCAGGACTAGCCAGCTCACTCTCATACAGTCCAGCTCCCCATGCCAGGACTAGCCAGCTCACTCTCATACAGTCCAGCTCCCCATGCCAGGACTAACCAGCTCACTCTCATACAGTCCAGCTCCCCATGCCAGGACTAACCAGCTCACTCTCATACAGTCCAGCTCCCCATGCCAGGACTAACCAGCTCACTCTCATACAGTCCAGCTCCCCATGCCAGGACTAGCCAGCTCACTCTCATACAGTCCAGCTCCCCATGCCAGGACTAACCAGCTCACTCTCATACAGTCCAGCTCCCCATGACAGGACTAACCAGCTCACTCTCATACAGTCCAGCTCCCCATGCCAGGACTAACCAGCTCACTCTCATACAGTCCAGCTCCCCATGCCAGGACTAGCCAGCTCACTCTCATATGGTCCAGCTCCCCATGCCAGGACTAACCAGCTCACTCTCATACAGTCCAGCTCCCCATGCCAGGACTAGCCAGCTCACTCTCATACAGTCCAGCTCCCCATGCCAGGACTAACCAGCTCACTCTCATACAGTCCAGCTCCCCATGCCAGGACTAGCCAGCTCACTCTCATACAGTCCAGCTCCCCATGCCAGGACTAACCAGCTCACTCTCATACAGTCCAGCTCCCCATGCCAGGACTAACCAGCTCACTCTCATACAGTCCAGCTCCCCATGCCAGGACTAACCAGCTCACTCTCATACAGTCCAGCTCCCCATGCCAGGACTAGCCAGCTCACTCTCATACAGTCCAGCTCCCCATGCCAGGACTAACCAGCTCACTCTCATACAGTCCAGCTCCCCATGACAGGACTAACCAGCTCACTCTCATACAGTCCAGCTCCCCATGCCAGGACTAGCCAGCTCACTCTCATACAGTCCAGCTCCCCATGTCAGGACTAGCCAGCTCACTCTCATACAGTCCAGCTCCCCATGCCAGGACTAACCAGCTCACTCTCATACAGTCCAGCTCCCCATGCCAGGACTAGCCAGCTCACTCTCATATGGTCCAGCTCCCCATGTCAGGACTAACCAGCTCACTCTCATACAGTCCAGCTCCCCATGTCAGGACTAGCCAGCTCACTCTCATACAGTCCAGCTCCCCATGCCAGGACTAGCCAGCTCACTCTCATATGGTCCAGCTCCCCATGTCAGGACTAGCCAGCTCACTCTCATACAGTCCAGCTCCCCATGCCAGGACTAGCCAGCTCACTCTCATACAGTCCAGCTCCCCATGTCAGGACTAGCCAGCTCACTCTCATACAGTCCAGCTCCCCATGCCAGGACTAGCCAGCTCACTCTCATACAGTCCAGCTCCCCATGTCAGGACTAGCCAGCTCACTCTCATACAGTCCAGCTCCCCATGCCAGGACTAGCCAGCTCACTCTCATATGGTCCAGCTCCCCATGTCAGGACTAGCCCGCTCACTCTCATACGGTCCAGCTCCCCATGTCAGGACTAGCCAGCTCACTCTCATACGGTCCAGCTCCCCATGTCAGGACTAGCCAGCTCACTCTCATACAGTCCAGCTCCCCATGTCAGGACTAGCCAGCTCACTCTCATACAGTCCAGCTCCCCATGCCAGGACTAGCCAGCTCACTCTCATACAGTCCAGCTCCCCATGTCAGGACTAGCCAGCTCACTCTCATACAGTCCAGCTCCCCATGTCAGGACTAGCCAGCTCACTCTCATACAGTCCAGCTCCCCATGCCAGGACTAGCCAGCTCACTCTCATATGGTCCAGCTCCCCATGTCAGGACTAGCCAGCTCACTCTCATACGGTCCAGCTCCCCATGTCAGGACTAGCCAGCTCACTCTCATACGGTCCAGCTCCCCATGTCAGGACTAGCCAGCTCACTCTCATACAGTCCAGCTCCCCATGCCAGGACTAACCAGCTCACTCTCATACAGTCCAGCTCCCCATGCCAGGACTAGCCAGCTCACTCTCATACAGTCCAGCTCCCCATGTCAGGACTAGCCAGCTCACTCTCATACAGTCCAGCTCCCCATGCCAGGACTAGCCAGCTCACTCTCATATGGTCCAGCTCCCCATGTCAGGACTAGCCAGCTCACTCTCATACAGTCCAGCTCCCCATGTCAGGACTAGCCAGCTCACTCTCATACAGTCCAGCTCCCCATGCCAGGACTAGCCAGCTCACTCTCATACGGTCCAGCTCCCCATGTCAGGACTAGCCAGCTCACTCTCATACGGTCCAGCTCCCCATGTCAGGACTAGCCAGCTCACTCTCATATGGTCCAGCTCCCCATGTCAGGACTAGCCAGCTCACTCTCATACAGTCCAGCTCCCCATGCCAGGACTAGCCAGCTCACTCTCATACAGTCCAGCTCCCCATGTCAGGACTAACCAGCTCACTCTCATACAGTCCAGCTCCCCATGTCAGGACTAGCCAGCTCACTCTCATACAGTCCAGCTCCCCATGTCAGGACTAGCCAGCTCACTCTCATACAGTCCAGCTCCCCATGCCAGGACTAGCCAGCTCACTCTCATATGGTCCAGCTCCCCATGCCAGGACTAGCCAGCTCACTCTCATACGGTCCAGCTCCCCATGCCAGGACTAGCCAGCTCACTCTCATACGGTCCAGCTCCCCATGCCAGGATTAGCCAGCTCACTCTCATACGGTCCAGCTCCCCATGCCAGGATTAACCAGCTCACTCTCATACGGTCCAGCTCCCCATGCCAGGATTAACCAGCTCACTCTCATATGGTCCAGCTCCCCATGCCAGGACTAGCCAGCTCACTCTCATATGGTCCAGCTCCCCATGCCAGGACTAGCCAGCTCACTCTCATACGGTCCAGCTCACTCGTGCTGCTTCTTCCCAGCTGATGTGACAAGATGTGATGCTTTGCCATTCCTTCTTCCCATGCTTTCCCCATATGATGACACTCCCCTCTGGACTCTGAGCTGAAACAAATCCATCCCTTCCATTTGCTGCTTCTGGGTGGTGTTTTGTTTCAGCAACAAGGTAACTGCTACAACTGCATTTTGAGAACCACTACTCTAGAAATAGTCTTGTATTAGGGGAAAGTTCATAGCACCATTGTCTCAAAAAAAAAACTGGAACTAATCCAAATTTTCATCAACTGCAAATCAGTTTGATCAGTCATGGAATGTGGAATTCTAATCATCAGGAGAAAGGACTGAAATATCAACAAACATCAGCATGGGTGAGTCGTGACTCAAAACTAAAATGTGATTTTTAAGGATGAAAAGGTATTAAAATGATTAACACAAGCAAGAGACTGATGGTCAAAAAATTGTCATGGTGGTTACCTCTGTGAGACAGGGCTGTGTGACTGGAAGACACACAGGGAACTTGATGCTGCCATCTGTATTCAAGGCTGGCTAGAGATTGATCACACAGATTGTTCTATAGCTATTTGAAGTGAATATATTTTATCTTTGAAACAGGCTCTGGAAACACTGTCCTAGAACCTCCAAATGAATCCATCAAAATCTGGTGTGAAATCTTCACACCAGGTCCTGCTCCCTGTCTGGGTCACCATTTCTGGAAAGTGAATGGGCCATGAATAGTCTAAGCTGCCAAGCTGTCCCATCAGCCTTGAGGTGTCTTCTAAGCACATCACACCTCCATAAAGATAAGCCATAATGTAAACATCCATAGTACATGTCACTGAAATCCACATGCACTTAGAAAAAGACAAACATTTCTTTTAAACAAAAACATAATTTGTAAAGATTTTCCTCAACAAGAATGAAACACAGACTGGAGAGATAGATTAGTGGTTAAGGTGCTTGTCTGCAAAGCCTAAGGACCCATGTTTGACTCTCCAGGTATCACATAAGCCAGACATACAAGGTGACACAAGTGTGCAAGGTTGGACATGCACACAAGGTGGTGTACCTGACTGGAGTTCAATTGCAGTGGCTGGAGGTCCAGGTGCACCAATTCTCTCTCTCTCATAAAAAATTTCCATAAAGCTGGGCATGGTGGTACACGTCTTTAATCTCAGCACTTGGGAGGCAGAGGTTGGAGGATTACCATGAGTTCGAGGCCACCTTGAGACTACATAGTGAATTCCAGGTCAGTCTGAAAAAAAATCCATAAGAAAATAATGAAACACATTTTCCATCAATATGCAATATAGTTTAGCTCCTGAGAGCCTGGCTATCAACCTGTCACTCCAGAAAAGTCATTATTCTAGATGTGCATAACCAAAGATTTTTTTGCTGGTGCCTTGAATTTTCTAGAACAATGAAGCAGTCTGTTTGCAAGTGTTAACCCAAGGCAGAAAAATGTTTCCAATCTTCAAATGGAATTGAGTATGTTGTACCCTGTACAGATGTCTCTGTTTATTATTTTCTTCTTTTCTTCCTTCAAATCAACAGGAAATTTTTTTACTGCAGAGACAGTGCCATTTGGGAACCGATGCCCTGTTGGAGCGCTTTTTTCTGTTAGAATAGTTCTCTCAGGGAGCTTCCAGCTACTTAGTTCTGTTTCTGCCCCTTGAGGCAAGCATAAATCTAATCTCCCTTCCATATGACTGCTTTTCAAATAGGTGGAGACAGTTGCTACATCTTCCTGAGTTTTCTTCTGGTAAGTTCCTTAGCCTGTCCCAAATGGCAGTCATGACCCCGTTTCTATAACAAGGGTGTGTTCTCAGGCCCAAAGAGGGAAATTCACTTGTAAAGTCAAGTTCCAGAAAAACTGTTCTCTCTCCACTTGCCTAGGGTTGATTGGCTGAGGCCTGTATATGAAGCTGACAAAAGACAGATGCACAAGAGGAAAGCAAACAGAAATTTATTTAACATGTGTAACATGTGTGTACTTGGGAGCAACAGTGAAGTGAAACTCAAGGAAGTGGTTTGAACTTAAGTCTCTATATCATCTTAGTCAGTTTTTTTTCTTTTCTTTTTTTTCTTTATTAGTCAGTTTTGTATTCAGCAAATACAGTCAGTTTGGTACCATTATTAGGCTCATCCGTGACCTACCCCTCCCTTTGGCCCCTCCTTGTTGAGGTATACGGGTCATGCATTGTGGAGTTAGCCCACAGTTACGGGTAAGCTAAATGTCTCTGCATATCATGACCCAACATGTGGCTCTGACATTCTTTCTGCCCCCTCTTCTGCAAAATTTCCCTGAGCCATGTTGGGTTCATTTTTGGTCTGCTTCAGTGATGAGGTGTTGGGGGCCTCTGAGGCTCTGGCTCTCTGATTTGGTAGGAGTTGATTTTGCTCTGTGTTGATCTCCTTCCCCCTTCTGCTGGTATCTGGTTCATCAGGAAAACAGCACCCTTGCTTGTTTCGCCAATTTTTCTTAGTTTCAGCTGGGGCCCTTTTGAGGTATGATGGGGTGGCTCTCTCTTTAGGATGTACATCTATCTGAAAAAGAGAAGCAGATTCTCCAACGGAGAGTAAGTTAGCACCAGGACAAATGAGATTACCCTTGCTTTTTTTTTTATAGAGAATTTAATAGGTGTAGGCCCTCTTGTAGCCCATGATTGATGGTAGCTTGATATTGGAGAGTGGGTTTATGTTTGGATGTGGTTCTGACTTGTTTCCCAGCTCCAGCTATGGGTCCCATACCAGTGAGTTAGCCAAATTGAGAGCAGTTGGTTCCCCACCATGGCTGTGTGCCACCACTGCACTTGTGTGGGCATCACAACAAGTTATTTGCTGCTAAGTAGGTTAGACCATACGTTGCTTCGACAGATAATCTTAGTCAGTTTTTCATTGTTATAATAAAATATCCTAATTTAGTTGTTTAAAGAAAGGAAATTTGGTTGGCTCTTACTTTTGGAGATGGGCAATCTAAAACTGAGTGCCCTTCCCATTCTTTTTAAAAATTTATTCATTTTTTGAGAGACAGAGAGAGTGAGGGTGAGCACACCAGGGCCTCCAGCCACTGAAAATTAACTCCAGATACATCACCACCTTATACATCTGGCTTACATGAGTCCTAGGGAATTGAATCTGGGTCCTTTGGCTTTGCAAGCAAGCACCTGAACCACTAAGCCATCTCTCCAGCCCACCATTTCTTTGTGTTTGGAAACTTTAAGCTCCTCTGTTCTCCTTCTTCATAAAATCCACACTATGTTGTAAGACATACTCACTACTGTGCTGTGTAACACAAGACCTCACTCCTCAAGCTACTTCTTCTTCTACAAATGGGAGGAGGGCAGAGAGATTTTTCTTGTATCTGCTTTTCTTCGGGTTAAAATAGCTCCTATGCCAAAGTGGCATCTTTAGGAGTGGCAACATCTGCTGTCCTTTGCAGCCATGATGTGACCAATCTAGGCTGTAGCAGGCTCATCAACCCCCAGTTCTAGATATTTGACACTTATTCATACCATGTATTTAAGGGTGATAACATGCATGGTGTCAGCAGCAACTACTGACTGATGCCAAGCTTGAGTACTGGAGGGAAGAAAGTAGAGGAAATTAGTTGGTTGCTTTTCTTCCCCCAATATAAATCAAACACTATTGCAACCATCTTTGAGCAATGTTTATTATTGATGCCTGGTTGTCATGCAGCACAATAACAGCTGGTGTCAAACTTTGATGGGCTGCCAGGCCAATGAAGGATTTGTCAGATTACATTCGCCATGCACTGGATTTGACAGCAGCAGTTAACTCTAGATAAGTGGCCTCCAGCTTCATAGTGTGTGGGCTCATTGTGTTAGTAACAGATCAACTCTGAAGGCTCAGTGATTTCACACAATGCAACTTTATTTCTTGTCTCTTTACCATCCAATGTGCAATTCATGTAAAGGATGCTGTCTCCTAGCAGAGTTTCAAGGATTCAGCCTCCCTCTCTGCCATTGTCAATAGGCAGTTTCCCAGGGCTAGAAACAGGGGGCCCAGTTTCATGTAATTAACCAGAAGGGGAAATAATACGAGTTTTCCCCCATAGGAGAACTTAGCACCTGGTGCAGGAGTGAAAGGCATCATTTCTGCCTATAGCCAATTGGCCACAACTCAGCCACAGAGTCAACCTAACCATATATAAAATGGGAAATGTAGTTGTTGGAGGTCAAAAAGTTATATACCAAAGCATGACATTTTGACATATTGAACACTTTGAGTTAAAACAAATTTGAGGGCTGAACAGATGGCTTAGCAGTTAGGGCAATTACCTTTGAAGGCTAAGGACCCAGGTTCAATTCATCAGTACCCATGTAAGCCAGATGCACATGTGTCTGGAGTTTGCAGCGGCTGGAGGCCATGGCAAGCTTCCTCCCGCCTCTCTCTCTCTTTCTCAAAAATAAATAAATAAGTAAATGAAATTGGAAGGCCTTTACAGTGCTATAACATCAGCGGCTTCATTCACTGTTTCTGCTCCCCCCCAAAAAAACTTTCTTTATGTGACTAAAGGAAATTCTTCCAACTGAAAAACAATTATCTTGGACATCTTCCCCACCCCAGTCTTATTACCCAGAGAAGATGAATTCATAGGAAACAAGACTCAAAAGTCTCCACCTTACACACTAATGGACCATCTGTTGTTCTGAGGACACAACCTGGGGGATTTGTCTGCATCAGAAGCCAGTCTTTGTTTGCATGAACATTTTGTGAGGTCATCTCTCCAGAGCCCTGAGGAACTTTATCCAAGACTATTGTCTATTCCTGTTGCCTATTCATTTCTTCTAAAATATCACTTACTACCCCACTAAAAATGGCGACAGCCCCCACTTCCTTCTCCCCAACAACGAGGCTATCTAGTTTCAACCATCTGGCCCTTTGAGCTTCATATTTTGAAGTTCATTTCATACTCAAGCATGCGTCCTACACAAATTTCTATTAATAGATTTGTGTATGTTTTCTCCTATTAATTGCCCATTTTTTCAGAAGAGGGGAGGACATTCCCCTTGCCCTTTGTAGTCTGTCTATGCTCAAGAAAATGATGGTTTCTTGACTCTTATTCACCAAATGTGGCACATCTTCTGAAGATCACATAACATTTTGCTGTTATTGTGAAAATAGTTTTGACCTCATGAGCCACTGAAAGGTCTCAGGAGGCCGTAAGGGGTCTCTGGACCATACTCTGAGATCACCACCTGGAAGTATCAGATGACTTTAAATAGGCTCAATTCACAGCACACCAAGATGACATGACAAGGACATAGAATTGTCTTTTGCCATCGAGACATTTCACATTCAGGGTGAAAATGCTCTTCAGCTCTCTTCCTTGCCAAGGTTCCACCCTAAACTGCCATGGCTATAGCTAACTGCTTCCCCTCCACTCCAGAGACTCACATACCACATGTCTGTAGCAAGGTTGGTGCCACCATTGGAGGCAATTTTGCCACCAGGGTAGTAGCAACTTGGAGGGCTGCATCTTGTGCCACCTTGTCAGCCCTGTTGGTTCCCTTAGAGATAGGCTCACCTCCATTTTGGCGTCCAGAGCACTACATGATTGATACCTCCCTAGGTAGCCATATGGCTTGCAGGAGATCCAAAATATCCTATTTATTGTAATGGTTTTCCTTCTGCTGTCAATAGTCCCCTCTCTTTGTAAATGGCCCCATGAACAAGCACCATTGCAAAGGCATAACAGCTATCAGTATAGATATTAAGTCCCTTTCCTTGGCCTAGTTGTAAGGCCATGGTTAGGGCTATCAATTCAGCTTTCAGGGCAGATGTACCTGGAGGGAGGGCTTCTGACCATACAGTTGTCTCTTCAGTTGTCTCTGCAGCTCCTGCATGCTGGTATCGGACACCATCTTTAAGGAAGCTGCTACCATCTGTATACCAGGTCAGCTCTGATCTGGTCGGGTCCCTTGTAAACTGCTCAAGATCTCCAAGCAGTCATGTATAGGACTGTCCAGGTCTGGTTCAGGTAACAGTGTTGCAGGATTGAGGGCCTCACTGGCAGTAAATTGGACCGATGGGGGGTTGAGAAGAAGAGCTTAGTAATGAGTCAGTCTGGCATTGGTCAGCCACCTGTCAGGGGACCTGTCTCAATACTCCTTCAATATGTGAGGAGTAGTTACTCTCAGGGTTTGACCAAAAGTCAGTTTATCTGAGTCTTTTACCAATAAGGCGGTGGCTGCTGTTATTTGGAGGCACAGGGGTCATCCCATTTCCACTGGGTCTAATTTCTTTGATAGGTAAGCAATTGCCCTCTTCCAAGGGCCAAGAGTTTGAGTCAGTACCCCTTTAACTCCACCTTTGTTCTCATCAACGTAAAGATGGAAAGGTTTGTGGATGTCTGGCAAAGCTAACGCCAGGGTTTCAAGGAGGTCCTCTTTCAATCAGAGGAAGGCCTTCTCCATTTCTGGGGTCCATTCTAGGGAGCTTTCTTGTCCCCTTGTGGCCTCACAGAGAGGCTTGGCAATTTGTGTGAATCTGGGTACCTAGAGTCTACAAAACCACGCCAACCCCAAGAACGCATGTACCTGTCACTGGGTTTTGGGGTGGGGGATGTTGAGGATTGTCTCTTTGGGGGCTTGAGAAAACAGGCATTGCCCCCCCCCCCCTTGAGTATGTATCCAAGGTAAGTTACTTCCCTCTGGCAGAGCTGCACCTCTTTGGCTGAAACTCAGTGTCCCATGCGGTCCAATTCTCTCAGCAAGGCCTCTGTGGCTGAGCGGCAGGCTTCTTCATCTGAGGCTGCTATTAGAAGGTCATCTACGTACTGCAAGAGGGTTATTTGGGGATGGGCTTGGCAGTACTGACCCAAATCCTCATGGAGTGCTTCATCAAAAATGGTGGGTGACTTCTTGAATCCTTGTGGCAATCTGTTCTATGTTAATTGCCCATTGAATCTATGTTCTGGGTCATTCCCTTCAAAGGCAAACAGAGGCTGGCTGGCCGGGGCCAGTGGCAGACTGAAGAATGCATCCTTAAGGTCCAGCACTGTGTACACATTGCATTCAGGTAGCAAAGTGCTTATCAGAGTGTTCAGGTTTAGCACCATGGGGTGGATGTCTTCCACCCATTTATTAATTTCCCTCAAATCCTACATGGGTTGGTAGTCATTGGAGTGGGACTTCTTTACTGTCAGAAGGGGGGTATTCCAGGTGGACTGAGAAGGGGCTAATATCCCTTGTTCCCAAATTTGGATTATGTGTATTTTATACACCTAGTTTGGCCTCTTGGGGCATAGGGTATTGGCTGACTCGGATTGGGCCAGCATTAGCCCTCAGTTGGACCACGACTGGGGCCTGATGCTTGGCCAACCCGGTCTGATTTCTTTCTGCCCATACACCTGGAATCCTTTCCCATAGCTCTCTCAGATATGGGCTTTCACGGGTAACTTGAAAAGAGTTTATATTCTTCCTCCAGGGACACAGTCAACACATGTACAGGACAATTCTGATTGAGAAACTGTACTCCCTTGGGGCTAAAATGGATTTGTGCCCCCATTTTAGTCAAGAGGTCTCACTCCAGGAGTGGTATGGGCACCCAAGGATGACCATGAACAAATGGGTTACTCATACACTTCTCTTTGGGTAGTCCATAATATTGACTTGTCCCAGTAACTCCCTGGACCCATGTTCTCTTAGTGGACAGGGGTGCCATAGGTTGTTTCAGGATAGAATACTGAGCCCTAGTATCAACCAGGAAGCCCACTGGTTTCCCCTCCACCTTCAAGGTTACCCAGGGTTCATGGAGGGGACATGAGCTCTAATGCCCTTAGTCACTAAATTCTCCTATTTCCACGATTTTAGGATTTTTGTCCCTTTGTCTTTTTGGACATTCATTTTTCCAATGTTCCATCTCTTTGCAATAAGCACATTGGTCCTTTTGGAGACAGGGTCAGTATTGTCCTTCCCCTCTCAATTGTGGGGCTGGTTTGCTCCTGTCTCTCCCATAAACCATGGTTTTTAATTGCCTTGGGTCAGATTTTCCCATGGAAGCCAATAGTATTTTGGCTAATCCTCTAGTCTGTTTTTCTTCTGGAGTCTCTCTATTATTGTAAACTTTTTCTGCTATTGCTACAAGTTCTGACATCTGCTTACCTGAGAAATCATCCAGTCATTGGATTTTTCTGCAGATGTCTGGTGCCTCCTGGTTGACAAAAGCCATGTTAATGCAAACTGGTTTTCTCTTGTTTCTTGGTCCAAGGGTGTATAGGTCCACTATGCTTCTAGTAGTCTCTCTAAAAAGGACCCTGAGCTTTCTTCCTTACCTTGTATAACCTGTCCTACCTTAGATAAATTTGTGGGCTTCCTTGCAGCCTCTTGGAGACCCCCCCATCAGAATCTGGCAGTGGACTCTCAGTGTCTCCTTACCTGCAGGGCCATTGGGATCCCAATCTGGGCAGATTAAGGGAAAGGCTGCATCCATATCAGCCTACACATTGTGGGCTGACCATTAGGTCCAGGGACCAGTTTGTGGGCAGTGGCTAGAATTCCCTCCCTCTCATCTGTAGTAAAAAGAACCCGTAAGAGCTGCTGACAATCATCCCAAGTAGGCTGATGGGTTATCATTATGGAATCTAACAAGCCTAGGAGGGCTGAGGTCTTGTCAGAAAACTTTGGATTCTTCATTTTCCAATTATATTAGTCACTGGTAGAAAAAGGGATATGAGTCACAGACTGTTGGCATCCTGATTGGAGGAGCCAGTTGCCTGTAGAGGTAGTGCAATTGTTGTGGAGTCTGCCTGTCTCATGGTCCAGGCCCATGTATGGGAAGAACTTGTCATATTTTCTCCTTCTTCCCCTGGGCCTGGATTTGCAGCTACCACTTTCAGTATGGGTTCTGTGCAGGGGCAGGTATGTAGGGAGGCAGGTAGAGGTCCTCCTCAGGAGCAGAAGGGGGCAGGACCACTGGCTTGTGGTCCTTCAGCAGTCCTGACTCCTTGATTGAAGATTGCTGGGGCTGGTGGTAATTAGGGGCTCAACTAAGGAGGGGAGTTTTCCACTAGATATTGCTAGACCATGATGTATGGGACCTGGTCAGGATGTCCAGGATTCCCATACACAATACCTTTAACTTTGTAAATGGTGGGAAGGTGGAAGGTGACTCCCACTGGCCACCCCACATTGAAAGTTGGCCACTCATTCCTGCAAAAGATGGTTAGTTTTCCCAGCTGTACTGTCAAATCCAGATTATCTGCCAGGCACTGGAAATCCTTGAAGTGTGACTGGACTAGGTCCAGTGGGGTGGAACTCACTGCTTATCCCATGGTGTCTCACAAGAAAGTAAAAAAGGCCAAACAAGACACAAACACAGCAACAAATTTCCTGGGAAGTGAAAAAGAAACCAAAGCAACGTTGACAGCAGATTATCCCATGAACAGGCTCCACCAGACGGGCATGACCCATCAGTATTTATCAAAACCAGAGTCAGACTGGAGCTCTCAGGCTCCAACAGCTGGGGGTCCACAGCGTCCTCAGAACCCCTGGCCCAGAGGCGTTATTTGGCACATCTGCCTGATCTTCGTGGGCCTTCAGATTGTGTCCAGACACCAGAAGCAGATTTACCTGAAAAACAAAGAACAGAGCAAAACAAAGACACATAGTACAGAGGGGCACCCCAACTCACCAATTGGCAGAGAACCAATGGTTCCCCCCAAAATGCTCCACTATTGAGTCTGTGGGGGTCCCCAGGGATCCCAGATAAGCCCCCAAATTTAAGGGTCTGAAAATCACTGAAGAAAGACCCTGGACTCAAATAGTATGTAAAAGCAAAGAGCGTTTATTCTGCAGAATCAGCCAGCATGCAGGGGTCAACCATTCATACAAAACGGTGACCCTGAGAGGAGCATGCAGGCCCCTTTTAAGCACAACTAGGGGAATTCCAGGTGAGTTAGGTAATCTTTTAAAATGATTGGCTAGGCAAGTAGCAGTTACAGTTGTATATCTCTGGTTAGTTGGGGCAAAAGGGGCATGTCTGGGCATGTTTGAACATGTCTCCAGGAGCTGACTCAGCCCCTGGGCAACTATCTTCTCTGGCCACATGTCAGGATTATTGTTGATTAACAGCCTGCCCTTTCCCAGAAGTCTTGCTTGCCCCTCTGGGAAACTGAAACTTAGGCCTAGGCAGGGTGGCACCTTACTGAAGGCAGTCATGGCGTTAGTTTGGTCCCTTCAGTTGGATATTAGAGGAGAAGTAACCAGCAACAGCATCTCAGGAACTAAGTGACTTCCAGATCATGTTTTGACTGAAAGGTTATTTTCTTCCAGACCCAGTTCCTGCTCTCCATCCCCATTTTTCCAAGGTCTTCTCTCTATTGCTCTGTCTCTGGTTTCTAAACTTCAAAGGGCCATAGGGGAGAAGAAACCAAGGAGCAGAAACAGTAGGGTAGGAGTGGAAAAATCCCCCAATATCTTTTAAAGGTTGCTGCCATAAATTATAGCAGATTAATATCGATGAGCTCAAAACTGCAGATTAAAGGAGAGCAAGGCATACATGCTAACTACAAGGCCTGGGACATTATCAGAGGGTACTTACCAAAACTCAGTGAGATCCAGAAATTTACCCTTCTTCACAGTGGAGCAGGGAAATTGTGGGATAAAGGCAATTTTAAGGGGTACTAAATGACGTTTAGAGAATGGTATGAACCAAATAACAGAGGATGGTCTTAGAGAAGACTTCTCATTCTCTGGTGGCGGAGTAAAGATTTAAGAGAAAACAAATGTGGAACTTCAGGGACAGAACTTCACTGAGAAGAGTGGATAATGGTTAACTCATTATGCAGATAAAATCTTTCAAGTATCTTCTTGGTTCTCCCTTCTCCTTCCTTCCTTTCTTCCTTCCTTTCCTTTTCCTCAGGAGAAAGATGTAGAACAATTGTGTTTATTTTGGAAGAAGTTTTCTTAGTTGGGTTAAGGAGAACCCTGGGAAGGTCAGAGATACCTTGACTCTAGGATCCTGTGAAGACCTTCCAGTTTCCTTTAACTTTTTTTTTGGTGGAGTGGGGGAGTTCCAGGTAGGGTCTCCACTCTATCCCAGGCTGACCTAGAATTCACTATTTAGTTTCAGAGTGGCCTTGAACTCATAGTGATCCTCCTACCTCTGCCTCCCAAGTGCTGGGATTAAAAGCATGCTCTGCCACATCCACCTCTCCTTTAACTTTTGGCACTCTTTATGTGAAGTGTCACTCTGTTTTCTGAACTCTAACAGTAGGAAGTAAAGAGAGCCAGTTTAGCTATGTCCCAGCCAGCATCACTCAGGCCCACGGCCAGAAAGAAAAAATGCCAGGATATTCTGATTTCTGAATACAGGTCACACTTGCTCCCATTCCCCAAAGTTCGTATCAGGTGTGCTGGAGCCTAGACAGCTCCCAGGCAATGTACTGAGAGCTCAAAAGCAGTGCTCCAGGGCTGGAGAGATAGCTTAGTGGTTAAGGCACTTGTCTGAGAAGCCTAATGACTCATGTTCAGCTCTCCAGATCACACGTAGGACATAGAAACTAACACAAGTGCACAAGGTCACACATGTGCACAAGGGGACGTATGTGCCTGGAGTTCAATTGCAGTGGCTGGAGACCCTGGTGCACCAATTTGCTCTCTTTCTCTCTCCCTCTCTTGTTAAAAAAAAAAGGCCAGTCTGTTGGGCTTGCCTCAAAAAAAAAAAAAAAAAATTCAGTGCTCCATAAGAAAGCAAGGTAATGTGTATTGCTTCCTGGGTCATAGGTGCTTGTGCTATGCATAGTCCTGTCCACAGGGAAGACACTGGTCCTGCCTTGCCTGCCCTGAAGCAGGTAGAGCAGGGCTACAGAAAGGGACACAGCCCTTCTGTGTGGAGGTGTGGTGGTCACAGGGCTGGGGGAGGAGTTTCAGAGATGACCAGGTGAATATCATTGCTGTGATCTACACGGAAGCACACTGTAAAGGAGGACAGACATTTTTGCACATGGGGCTGAGGAGGTGGCTTGATGACTGAAGTGCTTGTCATGAAAACATGAGGACTTGAATTCAGATCCCCAGCACCCGTGTGGAAGCCAAGTAATCCCAATGCTAGAAAACAGAGACAGAAGATCCCCAAAGTTTATTGGATGGCTACTCCAACTGAATCAGTGACTTCCAGGCTCAGTGAGTGCTCGCATCTCAACAAGTGGACAATGACTGAGGAAGACACCCAGTGTCAATCTCTAGACACCACATGCATGTACTCATATACACATGAAAACACATGCAGACTTGTACAACATGCATACCTACACATGCCAAGAAAAGAGAGCAAAATAAATTCTATCCAAATGCAGCAACCACAGGGAGTGCACCATCAAGTGCAGCTTAAGACATAAGCCTGTTCTAATTCTGCCAACAATACGTCTGTGACAGCAGTCCTATCAGGAAGCAAGCTGAGTACAGCAGGCAGCAAGAGGTGGGACGAGTTGAGGAAGATGGTAGCAAAGATGTTTCTCTTGTGACTAGAACAACCTCTGGCCTCCACACAAATGTGAACATACACCCACATGCACATGGCACATGTACCCCCACACACATATGAACGTGCACACACACATGCACACCACAGACACACATACACATTCCAAAATAAAAAAATATATAAATAAATAAGTCAAGTTGTTAATGGCAATTCCTAATTGTGAGACTATGACTAATTGCTTTTTCCTTTTTTAATACTTTCTATAGTTTTAGGTTTTAAAACACAGGATGAAAAGGCATAAAAATAATTGGAAGTACAAATTGGTTGATTACCCTAAGGTTTCATAGGGGTAATTTTATTTTACTTTAGTTTCTTTTTAACTGAGAACTTTAATATATGAACATACTATAATTTGATCATGTTCCCAACCCATTTTCCTCTTTTGACATCTCTCCTCTGCCCCCATTCCACTGAGGCTTCCTCTTTCAAGGCAGTCCTTCCCTCTGTTTTGTTGTCCATTCCACTTTTTCTCTTCCATCCTCCATGTCAAAACGTTGATGGGCTCAGCACAGTGCAGGTCTTGTAAGGGGATTGATAACCACTGTGGAGTCATGAATGTACCAATCAGTTCACATTGGGAACACAGTGACCCAAAGTACTCTTTCCTACCCTCTGATTCTTCCATTGTTGTCTCTCCTATTTGACAATGTTCCTTGAGCCTTGGAGGGTGTGATGGATAGCTCACTTAGTGTTGAGCTCTCAGCAGCTTCTTTTTTCCTGCCTTGGTGAGTTTTGAGCTTCCTCGGTATCCACCACTATCTCCTTAGAGAAGGTTCTCTGGCCAGCAGTGAGAGCAGCACTCACGTTCATTCCAGCACTTCCTCAGCAGTGTTCCCTGAGCCTCACCAGGCACGATGGAGGTGACTCCTACAGTGCTGAGCCCCGGGCTTTCTCTCTTATAGTCACTTTGTTGAGTCTTGGGTATCCCTGGTGTTCATTGTCAGCTGTGAAAAGGAAAGTTCTCTAGCCAAAAGTGAGAAGAGCATTAATCATAGGGCATAAACATATATATTCAGAAGGCTTTTCGATGATTATACTGTCTATTTAGCCAAAAAAAAAAAAATAGAGGAAGCTTCCCTCTAAGGTCTACGATCTTTTAAGCCATCGGCTTTTAACTTGATTCTCAGTACAAGGCATGACCTCCCTCCCACTGAGCAGGCCTCATATCCAGTCAGAGAGCAGGTGAATAGTTCCCTTGCTCATGTGCAGTATTGCACTCATGATCATCTTGTCTGCTGGTTGATCTGTGGCTTGCTGGACCCACAGCTCATCCAGGCAGTTGATGACTGCTCTCCCAGCAGCTCCCAAAGCTCTTTCCCACACTGCCGCAGCTAGCCAGCGGGGGTGGCTTCCAAAGCACTTTAGCAATGGCCTGCATTGTTTGGGGGCCTCGTGGGCCTCCCTGACCAACTGCTCATTGTGTGTGTTGGTGAGGCAGGGGTGACCTATTTCTGGCACTGGGATTTTCCTGTAACAACCTATGACTCCAGGTAAAACTTTCTCTAGGAAGTAATTTTATGTACTTCTCCCAACATGTAAATGACTCAAATTATTTTTTCCTTTTTCAGAAGGAAGAAACCTGAGGCTTACACTATTGAATTTTTCAAGATCACACAGCCAGTAAGTGAATGAATGTAGACTTTTGACTCTCAATCCTTTGCTCCCCCTCCTACCTCTGCAAAACAGCATACATTAGAAGAATTAAACCAATCAATCCAATGCTCCCCAACCTTTGTCACTGTACAACATGCACTCATTAATGTGTGTACAGCTTGTAACACACCTGAAAAAAATCTGACATTCAACACTTATACACATCCTCTGATGGTCAGGGTAACTCTTGAGTCACCAGGAAAGCAGCCCCTGAGCTCAGACGCCACTGTGCTGTACATGTCTCTGCTCGGAGGGTTTTCTGCACAGAAGCTTTGGCATGGCTTTTCATCTTGTTTCCTTGGAACATTAAAGGAGAGGAAACATTCATCCTTCCTGCTCTGGATCCGTCTAATGTACATGCTACCAATCAAAGAGAATAATAGCCACAGCGGTGGGAGCCTTTCAAGTACGTTAAAATTCATGACTTCATAAAGATTCCAAGAAACAGCAATGGCAATAGAGTCACTATCAACCTTTGGAGATTTCTAGGCACTAACTCATTCAGAAAGCTGGAAAATAAAGGACTAGGCATGCACCCTTCCTTTCCTATATGGACTCTGCATTACTTATCAGTGCGCTGCCTTATGGCTGCAAATCGACCCTTCTTTGTAACTCTAGTGACACTTATTAAGAGCAAGGTAGCTCTCTTTTGCAGATAGTTTAAGAGCACAAGCTCAAAAGAATATGGATGCCACCCTGCCCTGGTAAGACTCCAGTCTGATCCAACATGGCAGTGAAGACCATCTTCCTTGTTTGTCCTGAAAAGTTCTTTCTGAACTTTTCCCAGGGATTCATTCTGAGCCTGTGCTCACTGTCTGGGCCCAGTCAAAGACCAGTCAATGTCCTCGTATACACTTGAACTTGGCGATGAGGTTCATCTCTACTGGATGACTATTTTATAAAAAGACCTGATCAAGGACAACTCAGATTTCCTGATCTTTCTCTCACGTGAGCCCTCCCAGCCAGGAAGGGGGAGACCTCTCTTAGCTTGGGAATTTGCCTGCTTTCCTTCTCTCTTATTTTTACTCTCACTTAGATAAATCTTTCATAATTTGTCCTTCATCATGTCTGCATTTTTCTAATCATAGAAAAGAACTCAAAGCTTGACAGTCATTGGCTTGGAAAGTTCTAAGCCTATCCAGAGCCCAGTCTCTCCATCCTGCAACACTAGTCCTGGACCCAGTAAACATTTCTCTTATGTTGGCATAACATTAAAATTTTGTCAGTAGGAGGGACCAGAACATGTTTTTCTGGCTCCCATGTGCTTGCCTCCTGGTTCTTGTAGACTGACAGTATGTGGGACACCCCGGTGAGATTTAGTGGTACCCCTGTGGGCAACATCTTATCAAACCATGTCAGCCTCCTAGTAGGCAGTTTCCTCTGACCAGCTGTAAATTAAGGACTTCAGTGACCTTTTTCAATGGGCTCCAACTACATGCTCATTGTGGTGGTTTGATTCAGGTGTCCCCCATAAACTTAGGTGTCCTGAAGCTAGGTTCCCAGCTGATGGAAATTTGGGAATTGATGCCTCATCGAGGGATTGTATTGTTGGGGGCAGGCTTATGTGTGTTATAACCAGTTTCCCCATGCCAGTGTTTGGCACACTCTCCTGTTGCTATGCTCCACCTTATGTTGGCCAGGGAGTGATGTCCACCCTCTGCTCATGCCATCATTTTCCCCTGCCATTGTGGAGCTTACCCTTGAGCCTGTAAGACAAAATAAACCTCTTTTTCCCACAAGCTGCTCTTGGTTGGGTGATTTCTATCAGCAATGCAAACCTGACTACAACAGTAAAGTGGTACCAGGAGTGGGGTTGCTGCTAGACACCTGACTGTGGCTTTGGCCTTTTGGAACTGATTTTCAAAAGGATTGTGGAAGAATTTGAAACCTAGGCCTAAGAGATGCCTTGCAGTGCTGTAAGTACCACTTGATGGTCTATTCTGGCCAGAGTTGAAAGACCTGAATGCAGTAAGAACTATGGACTAGGAGGTTTGGCTTATGAGGGTGAGAATGAGCTTTGCCTGGACTGGGCTAGCAGTTTGTGTGAGAATCTTGCTGTTATGCCCGGGTCCTAAGAAGTTGTGCAGGGTTGCTTTGCATAGAAATGAACTGGTGTGAGCAGAGGGATATAGCACAAAAAGAAATGTTTAGGCTGAAACTGCTGCCTGTTCAGCTGCAATTGAGAGATTACAACCTTTGAGATTGGGCCAGCTGACCTGCACTGGAGCAACAGGAAGAATGTAGACTCTTTTGAAGGGGCCTGAGTGCTCAAGGAGTGTCCTGTTCTTCAAAGTCTACTTTATTCCCCCCTGGATTAACAAATTGGCACACTACCTGGTACTGTGGAGTATAAAAAATGCAGGAAAGAGAAGATCATTGAGTTTGCAACATGGTCTTGTGTTTTGGAAATGGCCATGGGCAGTGTGAAGCAGGTTTGCTGGATGCCTGCATGGAGACCCCATGGAGCCATGAGGATGAACCGTGGATTGCAGTGGAGACCCAGTGGAGATGCCAGGACCACAAGATAGCTGCCAAGGAAAGCTTCCAGTCCCAATAAAGTTTTCCAGGACTGTGAGTAGCCTAGCTGGAGGGGCAGAATTGGAATGCTGAGACTTGTTGCTGGTTAGAATTATCGGACTTGGAGATTTGTCACTAACTAGAGTTGTTGGACTTGAAGCTACAGAGTTTGATGTTTGTCCTGGTTGTTTTAAATCTTGTATTGGTTGAATATTTCCTTGCTATGCCCAATGCCATCTTTTGCAGTGTGAATGTTTATTCTGTGCCATTATGGTTTTTTTTGGGGGGGGGATTTTTTGGTATTATGGCTCAGTTAGAAGATCTTGGACTATGAGGATGTATGAACATTATTGGAATTGATAAAAGTATGGGGACTCTTAAAGTTGTACTGAATGCATTGTATTTTACATCATGTATGGATATCGGTTTATGGGGGCCAAGGGTGGAATGTGGTGGTTTGATTCAGGTGTCCCCCATAAACTTAGGTGTTCTGAACCTAGGTTCCCAGCTGATGGAGATTTGGGAATTAATGCCTCCTGGAGGGAGTGTATTGTTGGGGGCAGGCTTATAAGTGTTATAGCCAGTTTTCCTGTGCCAGTGTCTGGCACACTCTCCTGTTGTAATGGTCCACCTTATGTTGGCCAGGGGGTGATATCCACCCTCTGCTCATGCCATCATTTTCCCCTGCCATCGTGGAGCTTCTCCTCAAGCCTGTAAGCCAAAATAAACCTTTTTCCCACAAGCTGCTCTTGGTCAAGTGGTTTCTACCAGCAATGCAGACCTGACTGTAACACTCATCATGTTTGGGGAAGAGACGCCCTCTTCCAGTTTGTCATTTCTGTGAGTGCTCTGACCCAGATCATTATCTGGTAATGGCTGCTCCCTGTATCTGCCATTTCTGTAGCTGATAGAGGTTCTTAATCTCTAGTTCAGAATTTCTTATGTTTCTCTTCCAATCAGTTTTCTTTTTCTATGTATAGAGTCAAGAAGTCAATTTAGCTTCCCAGTTTTGGAGGTCAAAAGTTCAGAATCAGGTGGTCTCATAGTGGTAGGAGCCTATGCAAGAGTGACCACATGAGGGGACAAGAAGCCAGAGAATGGGCAGGGATCAGTCTTGATCTTTTATAACACTCCTTGGAAAGAGCTCACCGGGAATATGTTAACTCCTTCCAAGAGAAGCATCCCCAGTGACCTCATTACCCTACCAAGCCCACTCTGGGGATGAACTAAAAGAACAAGCTATGGGAATGAACTATGGGAAAGAATGGGGAATATTTCTTATGGATCTTACAAATAGTTTTTGTGATATTATTGCTGTGAGATGCTAAATTCCTTTGTAACTTGCTCTAAATTAAACTTAAAACTGTTAATCCACTTGCTTAAAGCAATGTCACTAGGTTTCCTCTGCCTTGGTGTGCCTTTGGCTGAACAGCACAGGTGACCAATGTTGACAAGCAATGTTTAGAGGTGCTGACTAATCTTAAGATTTGCTCTGTGCTCCTTTCTTCAGAGGCCTGGTTGAACTTTCCAGTCAGAACAAACACATGCACGAGAAGTGCTGATCATAGTGTTGAAGACAATGGGGCCAGTAACTATGGCCCACAGATCTGCAGAAGGCAACAGATGGGATTAATGTGATTGCTCTTGTGATCATTGTGATCAGAGTGTGTGTATGCTCTGGATCAGCAGAGTCCAACAGATCATACCCCTAAATCCCTTCCTTTAACAAATGTTTAAGGATTATCCAAAGTCGAAAGTTCCTTACCCTTTGCTCATGCAATATACTACTTGTCCATGTATTACTGGCTTTTGTCTGTTTAGTAAAAGTGTCAATAAGGGCTGGAGTGATGGCTCAGTGGTTAAGACACTTGCTTGCAAAGCCTGATGGTCTGGGTTCAATTCCCCAGTACCCACATAAAGCCAGATACACGAAGTGGCGCATGCATTTGGAGTTCGTATGCAGCAGCAAGGGGCCCTGGCATGCCAATTTTGCCTCTCTGTCTCTTTCCCTTTCTCTCTCTTTTTGCAAACAAATAAGTAAAAGTATTTTTAAAGCCTCCTCTGTCTCTTCTCTCTTTCTCTGCGTGCAAATAAATGAATAAATAAATAAATAAATTTTTTTAAGTGTCAATGAGGGGGCTGAAGAGATGTCTTGGCAGTTAAGGTGGTGATGGATGATGGCATGAGCAAAGGGTGGACATCACCCCCTGACCAATATAAGGTGGACAATAGCAATAGGAGAGTGTGCCAAACACTGGCAAGGGGAAACTGGTTATAATACCCATAAGCCCATCCCCAACAATACATTGCCTCCAGGAGGTGTTAATTCCCAAATCTCCATCAGCTAGGAACCTAGCATTCAGAACACCTAAGTTTATGGGGGACACCTGAGTCAAACCACCACACCCAGTACCCACATAAAGACAGATGCACAAAGTGGCACAAGCATCTGGAGTTCATTTTTAGTGGCTAGAGGCCCTGCCTCTCTCTCTCTCTCTCTCTCTCTCTCTCTCTCTGTCTCTCTCTCTCTCTGCTTGCAAATAAATAACTAACTTTTTTAAAGTGTCAGTGAGTGCTCTGCATGCAGAAGGGAGGTAGCCATGGCCACAGCAGCATCAGAGCAGCAGTGACAGCAGAAGCAGGAGGCACTATTGGCTTAAATTTCTCTCCAGTTTCCTTTTGCCTTGGGCTGCTGCTAGAGGCAGCTGGCCCACTCCTGGGATGGGGGTATTAGTAGTTATCTCTCCCATCTCTCAGGCTTTGCTCCTAGAAGCAGTTTGCCCACTTCTGGATAGTAAAGTTCCAGAGGTTAGTCTTCTCTAACTTCAGGGGTTTGCCCCCCAAATAGGGCAGTCCACCCATCCATCTTCTGCATTGCTTCTTGCATCGTACACAACAATCACCACAAAACCTGGTTCTACCCACCACCTGGATTCACTGAGCAATGTGAAGGTCAGAGAGCAGGGGCATGGGAGACCGAGCTACAAGAAAGGGCCTGATGTGAGGCAACAGGAAGAAGCACCAGCCAGGAACTACTTTCTCAAAGTTAAATCTCAAACAGATAAAGCTTCTGGATATACTCCTTGGTTTGTACAAATATTCGGGACAATTTGGGACAAGTATGTTAAAGACACTGCAAAATACTGTAGGCATTCCAAAAGACAGAAGACTTTATAGGACAAATATCCAGTACTCTCAACAAAATGAAAGGCAAAGGAAAAAGTTGAGTCAAGGAGAAGGACTTTCATATGAGTTTTAAAAGACTTAAGGGCTGGAGAGATTGCTCAGGGGTTAAGGCACTTGCCTGTGAAGCCTAACCACCTGGGTTCAATTTTCCAGCACCCATGTAAAGCCAGATGCACGAAGTGGTGCATGCATCATCTGGAGTTCATTTGCAGTGAATAGAGGCCCTGGTGCACCCATTATTTCTCTCTCTCTCTCTCTGTATCTCTCTCTTCTTTGTCTTTGTCTCTCTCTGAAAAAAAAAAAAAGACTTGAGAAACACTATCACAGGCAATGTGTATATCTTCTGTGGATCCTGATTTCAGATAAAACAACCAGTTATGAGTTCATCTCAATTTTGATGCTGACTGAATTTTACATGGTACTAGAAAATTATTGTTATTTTTTCTTATATATGATGATAAATATTTTAAAGAGTCCTTCTTTCTTATACATGGTAAAATATTTTTCTTTTTTATTTTTATTTATTTGTTATTAAATTTGTTTTTTTATTTTATTTTATTTTATTTTATTTATTTTATTTATTTATTTTATTTATTTGAGAGCAACAGACAGAAAGAGGCAGAGAGAGAGACAGAGAGAGAGAGAATGGGCGCGCCAGGGCCACCGGCCACTGCAAACGAACTCCAGACGCATGCGCCCCCTTGTGCATCTGGCTAACGTGGGTCCTGGGGAACCCGGGGTCTTTAGGCTTCACAGGCAAGCACTTAACCGCTAAGCCACCTCTCCAGCCATAAATTTGTTTTTTTTTGTTGACAACTACCATAATTATAGACAATAACCCATGGTAATTCCCTCCCTCCCCCCCACTTTCCCCTTTCCAATTCCATTCTCCATCATACCCCTTCCCTCTCTCAATGAGTCTCTTTTATTTTGATGTCATCATTTTTTCTTCCTATTATGATGGTCTTGCATAGGTAGTGTCAAGCACTGTGAGGTCATGGATATCCAGGCCATTTCGTGTCTGGAGGAGTACATTGTAAGGTTTCCTATCCTTCCTTTGGCTCTTACATTCTTTCTGCCACCACAATGGACCCTGAGCCTTGGAAGGTGTGATAGAGATGTTTCAGGGCTGAGCATTCCTCTGTCACTTCCTCTCAACACTATGGTGCCTTCTGAGTCATCCCAAGGTCACTGCCATCTGAAAAGAGAGATTTCTCTAACCAAAAGTGAGAGTAGCCTTAATATGTAGGTACAAACATTAAGAGAAGTGCTTACCAGGCAGTTTGGTGAGCATAGTGTATTCATTTAGCCAGGCACCAGCAGATGTTACACTCCTAGGGCTCATGACTACCCCTGTCATAGGTCTTCAGTATCAAGGATGTATCCCCTCCCATGGAACGGGTCTCCAGTACAATTAGAGGGCACTTGGTTTCTCCCATAACACACATGACGCTATTGCATCTGTTGGTTTATTTGGCCCAGATGGCCAAATTTAAGGCTTGCAGTGTCCACGGTGATAAAGCATTTTTCAATACAACTATATAAGGCCTGAGATTATTTTTAAAAAATAGCCTAGCCTGGGGTGAAAGGGCATGGGTTCTAGGTAAAGTGAAATTGGCCAAAGGTTGATAAGTGGTGAAGCTGAGCAAGGGGTAGACAGGAGCTGGTGTATGGGCCTTCACTATATTCATGTGCTTAGTGACGGATTGGGGAGCTGGCTCAATAGGAAAAAGCACTTGCTGTAGAAGCATGTGGACCTGAGTTCGGTCCCTAACACCCATGTGAAAGTCAGGTGGGGCTGTTCATGGATGTAACCTCAGTGCTGAGGGGCCCAGAAACAGGAGGACCATTGAGGCTCTCTGGTCAGGCAATGTAACCAAAAAATGGGGATCCCTGACTTTAGTGAGAAGAATCTGTGTCAAAGAAATAAGGTGGAAGAGCAATTGAGGAGGACATCTGATGTCCTTTCTGGCTTACACACATGTGCACACAGGGTACACACATCTGGACACACACAATAAAAAGCTTAATGAAATAAAACACTAACCAAATCCACATGATAAAGTGCAGTTTACAGAGCACTTTTCATATACATAACCCTTACCTCAGGCCAACAAGGCAGATCTCACTATCTTCATTTCACAGGATTCAGTGTGGTGAGTTCCAGGTCAGCTAGAGTGTAGAGTGAGACCTTAACCGCCACCCCCCCCAAAAAAGGAAGGCAAAGGCCAAGCTCTGGAGGCTGGTGGACAGAGTTTGCCCTTGGCGACCTCTATATCCCCCGTCTGTAGACTTTCTCACATTCCCAAACTTACCCCTTGCACCAACATTAGATAATGCTTCCCTATGGTGTATCTATGTGCACAGCATCTCACAGAGCTTTGGGAGCAGTGATTTCACAACAGTTGACAATGACAGCAAGTTGTATACCTTTTCTTTTTTTAATGTATTTGAGAGCAACAGAGACAAAGAGGCAGATAGAAAGGGAGAGAGAATGGGCCCACCAGGGCCTCCAGCCACTGCAAACGAACTCCAGACACGTGCACCCCCTTGTGCATCTGGCTAACGTGGGTCCTGGGGAATCAAGCCTCGAACTGGGGTCCTTAGGCTTCACAGGCAAGAGCTTAACTGCTAAGCCATCTCTCCAGCCCACAAGTTGTATACCTTTTTAGGTTGGTAAAACAAGTTTGAAGCTGCGGTATTTCTGCTGTTGTCCATAATTCTCTATTAGATTATTTACACCAAGCCACTGCTACTCATGAATCCTCATCCAGCAACACTGGAAAACCAATGAGACCCTTCTGAATCTCTGGGATGGGGATTTGAGGAATTCGAAGTGACAAATAGTAAATCACAACTATGACAAAAACTAACTCTTTCTGGACTGAGTACAGACGTCTAAATGTCATCAGCATGGTGACATCCAGACACCCACATCACTCACTCACCTCCCTCTGACATATACATTCCAAGGTGATTACATAATTCTTCCAGTGTATATCTACATACAATAGGACACTAAATATAATTGTGTATTTTAAATTAACCATTTGTGTTAAGATATTTGGCAAGTAGTTATTTTTTTATAGTAATAGATTTAGCTACAAATAGCTTTGGAAATCTCTTTACCTGTGTCTCAATTTTCTTAGATGTAAGTTAGAAATAATAATAATATTTATTTCATGGATTAAAAACCAAATAAATTGGGTGTGGTAGCTCACAACTGTAATCTCAACACTTCTGAGACTGCAGTAGGAGGTTCCTGAGTTCAAATCTAGCTTGGGCTACATAACGAGTTCCACGATAGCCTGAGCTAACAAGTGAACCCCTATTTGGAAAACAAACAAACAAACAAAGCCAGGTGGGGTGGTACACGCCTTTAATCCCAGTATCAGGAGGCAGAGGTAGGGGAATCACTGAGTTCCAGGCCAATCTGAGACTACATAGTGAATTCCAAGGTCAACCTGGGCCAGAGTGAGACCCTACCACAAAAAAAAAAAAAAAGAAATAAGACCTAAATAAGATCACATGTATAAAAAGGCATTGTGCCTTTTTCAGGGGTCATGTTCAGTTTAGATATGATTTTTTTTTCTTGCATGTTTTAGCTCTGCACTCGGTTGGTTCCATGGCCATGGAAGCCAAGGCCCTGGAGAGCCGGAGGGTTGCTTTCTGTTTATTGTACATTTGAGGCCGTACCTGCTGTGGGTCCTCAGAGTCAATGTAGGCTGAGGAGGGAAGGGGGCTTGGTGCGTTCTGTGGGACCAGGGTGCATGGGGCCAGGATGTGGCTGCTGAGCACCCAAGGAACTGGAAAAAAGAGACCAGAACTCTGGCATCTCCAGGTGTGATTAGATTAGACAGAGCAGGAGGTCAAGTTGAGAATCTTGGCATGGGGTTTGTCTATGGATGGTCACTACATCTTTCTTTCATCTTTTTTTTTTGGTTTTGGTTTTTCGAGGTAGGGTCTCACTCTGGTCCAGGCTGACCTGGAATTAACTCTGTAGTCTCAGGGTGGCCTTGAACTCATGGTGATCCTACCTCTACCTCCTGAGAGTGCTGGGATTAAAGGCGTGTGCCACCACACCTGGCTTCATCTTTTCTTAATGTTGGATACTGTTATAATAAAATGTTAGGAGATAACGTGCTGCGGAGTTTCTCTAGCCCTGCATTGCCTGGGCAGAATCGATGGAAATCAAGTAACCAGATGCATAAACCACTGAGTGGGCACCGCAGAGACAGAAATGGAGCTTGCCAGTGGGGCACAGGTGAAGAGTGTGTCCTGACGCGGAGGCCACAGGTTGGAGGTGTGCTCGCAGAGCCAGGAATGCTGGCATCACGCGGTCATGTGCCCCGGGCTTCCTCCCGCCAGCAAGCCAGGCTTGTGTCCAGCTTCCAGACTGCCTGGGGAGCAGCCCCCACCCAGTGACTCTGCTCTCACGCTGGAAGGTTGCTGTCCCAGGATTTCACCAGGAGCTTGTGCAGTTGGGGAAAGGTGCCTGGCTCCACCTGAGTGGAATTAACTGGTAACAGTTCAGCATCACTTTAACAGCGAGCCTCAAATATCCTGAAACAGCATGGATGGGACTCCTGAGGGTCGTGGGGTGACTTACTGGAGCTCCACTTTATCATTTTGGCTTAATGGCTCACACAGAACAAGGGTTAGCAGAGAGCACAGTTCTTGAGTCGGACAGAGTAGAGGCTGCTGTGCACAATGGCAGGGCTCCGGTCCCTGGGGACTACTGCCTGAAAGCTTACTCAAGTCAGGGCAGAAACCGGAACTCTGGCTTACTATTCTAGATAGTATTGTATTATCAAAGCCTATATATACCTACTGAGCATCTGTTAGCTGCACTGTGAATATGTATGAAGTATACAGTAGATTGTCTTTTTATGGTAATGAGTAAATTATGTTATTCCAGACCTTCTGCAAACACAACCTCTTCCCTGAACCTCTCTTCAAGAGTCACTGTAGAATCCACAGTGACACAAGTTAGGAATAATAATAATAATATCCATTTCATGAATTAAAAGATAAATCAACGGGATGTGGAGGCTCAAACTTGTAATCTCAACACTCTGAGACTGTAGCAGGAGGATCATGAGTTCAAGTCTAGCCTTGGCTACAAAGTGAGTTCTGGGCTAGCCTGGGCTAACAATTGACCCCTTCTTAAAAGCAAACAAACAATAAACTCATGAGCATGTGTACAAGCAAGTTGTTCCCTTCTTGGGGAAGGCCCAGAGCTGACTCTGAGCACTGCTGCTTCTTTGCTCTAAGCCCAGCTGAGCAGTTGAGACGCTGTATCCAATGGACAGGAGTCGCCCCTTCTCTCCAAGTCTATCACCGGAATGACATGAGTTTGCAAGAGTAGTTTTAAAAGTAAAAATGCGTGTGAGTGTAGTGGCACATGACAATAGTCCCTCCACTTAGGAGGCAGTAGCCAGAGGCTGGCCCATCCTGTTGGACTACACAGCAAGATCCTATCGTGAAAACAAACGAACAAAGGAGAAGTATATAAACTGAACAGCTAAAGTCCATCTGTGTACAACATCCAAGGGGTAACTCTGGTAACAGATTTTGCATACACTTCAAGAAATGTTTATGCATTCCCAAACATCTGTGACCCAGATGTTGCTCGTCCATCTCATCTGGTTGGCTGACTTTCTTTTGGCCCCATGCCACACTTGACACAAAACTCAGCCCTTCGACCAGCACTTACAAGAAATCCAATCACACTAAATATATCCTGATTCCTAAAGTATTTTAAAGATTGACGAGGCTGAGGACAAGGGTCATAGCGAATGGCATCAGCAGTCTTGCTCTCAAACCAAACCAAACAGGGTGAACATGACTCTGCACAGCCTTGCCAGCCACACCACACACAGAGCGTGCTTGTCCCTGGCCTCCAGTCCTCCACTCTGACACACGCAATGCCTGTTCCAGGTCGCCGTTGCAGCCCCTCCCCTTCGCCTTTCCTTTTCCTGCCGGCCGAGCTGTAAGGAAACACTGCATTGTACGTCATCATGTCATCAGTCCTTTCCTAGTTGACATGGGGGTTGCCTGGTTTTTTTTGCTTCTTAATCCATGTCATAATTAGTATCTTACAAGTTACATTTTTTTTTTTTTTGAGGTAGGGTTTCACTCTAGTCCAGGCTGACCTGGAATTCACTATGGAGTCTCAGGGTGGCCTCGAACTCAGGTTATCCTCCTACCTCTGCCTCCCGAGTGCTGGGATTAAAGGCGTGTGCCACCATGCCTGGCTCACAAGTTACATTTTTGTATGCTCATGAAGTTGCTGTTGGGAAAATTATTAGAAGAGTGAAGTTTGGATTAAAGACATACACATTCACAGCTTAGATATATTGTGGCAATTTCTTACATTTAAAAAAATAAAGGCTGGAGAGATTGCTCAGTGGTTAGGCACTTGCTTCTAAAGGCCTAGGTTCGATTCCCCAGTACCCATGTAAAACCAGATGCACAGAGTGGAACATGCATCTGTAATTCATTTGCAGCAAACAGATTCTTGCATTTTCTCTCTCTCCCTCTCTTTCTCTTTCTCCTTGCAAATAAATAAATAAAAATATTTCAAAAATTAAGCCAGGCAAGGTGGTACATACCTTTAGTCTCAGCACTTGGGAGGCTGAGGTAGGAGGATCACTGTGAGTTCAAGGCCAGCCTGTGACTAAAGAATGAGTTCCTAGGCTGGGGAAATGGCTTAGCAGTTAAAGCATTTGCCTAAAAAGCCAAAGGACCCTAGTTCCATTCCCCAGGACCCATGTAAGCCAGATGTACAAGGGGGCACATGCGTCTGGAGTTTGTTTGCAGTGGCTGGAGGCCCTGGTGCGCCTATTCTCTCTTTCTATCTGCCTCTCTCTCTCCTCTCTCTCTCTCAAATAAGTAAATAAATAAAATATAAAAGAAAAAAAGAATGAGTTCCGGGTCAGCCTTGTCAAGAGTGAGACCTTGTCTTGGAAAAAAAAGGGGGGGGGGAATTTGGTAAAATGGCTCAGTGGATAAAGTGCTTGCTGCTTGAACCTGAGTTCAGATTCCACATGGGAGCCAGAAGCCACTGAGGCCTTCTGTAATCCCAGCTCACCGACAATGAAATGGCAGGTGGAGACAGGAGAATTTTCTGGAAGCTCATGGACCAGTTAGCCCATCAAGCAGCAAGTATATTAGTGGACAAGAGTGAGAATGAGATAGACCCTGCTTCAAATGAGGTGGAAGGTGAGGACCAATACTCAAAGGCTGTCCTGTGATCTCCACAAGCGCACGCTTCCTCCCACACAAATGGAATGAAGGTTTGTCCCTGGAGGGCACATGTTTCTCCACACTGGCCAATATTTGTATTTACTAGACCTTGTCATCATTAGCAATGAAATGATGACAAGTAGGCCCTTGTGATTATTTTAATTTACAGCCCCTTAATGGTAAGAGGCATTAAACAACTTTTATTTATTTGCCATTCACCATGTGTGTGTGTGTCTGTGTGTGTATGTGTGTGTGTGTGTGTGTGTGTGTGTGTGTGTGTGTCCAGGGCCTTAAACATGTAAGACAAGCTCTATCACTTAGATTTTCCCACCCACCATTATCCATTCAATTTTCTTCTTCTTTCTTTCTCTTTTTTTTTTTATTTTTTAAGTTGAGAGGGAGAGAAAGAAGCAGAGAGAGAGAGACAGATAAAAGAGAGAATGGGCGCACCAGGGCCTCCAGCCACTGCAAACAAACTCCATACAAATGCACCACCTCGTGCATCTGGCTTACATGGGTCCTGGGGAATCGAACCTAGGTTCTTCGGCTTTGGAGACAAGTGCCTTAACGGCTAAGCCATCTCTCCAGCCCCCCTTTCTCTTTTTTAAATGTTTATTTATTGCAAGTAGAGGAAGGACGGACACATCAGAGCCTCTTGCCACTATAAACCAACTCCAGACGCCTGTGCCACGTTGTGTATCTGGCTTTACGTGGGTAAGGGGGAATCAAACCTGGGCCATCAGATTTTGTAAGCAAGCACCTCTGAGCCCTCTCTCCTGCCCTCTTTTTTTTGTTTGTTTGTTTATTTGCTTGTTTTTTGAAACAAAGTCTATGTAGCCCAGGCTGGCCTCATACTTGAGATCTTTCTGCTGTAGCTTCCTGAGCACTGGAATTTCCGTCGTGTGTTACCATGTCCAGCTATTGCATTTCTTTTTCTCTGAAAGTGCTTTCTTTTTCCAGTTTTTTTTTTTTTTTTTTAATCTGGGTGTTTATAGCAGCAAGCCCTCTTCATCACGAAACACTCAATTCCCTTTGCTTCTAGGCCACTTCTGTCTTCAGATTCTCTAGTGTCTCTTTCTGGTCCCTACGCTAACTTTTTGTTTATCTGCTTTAAGAATGTCACCATTCCCTGGGGCTCCAGCCTCCTCCTACATCCTGTCCACTGTGTGTGCTCTTCCCTTGTGAGCGTCTCAACTCTTCCAACAGCAGAAACCTGTTATCCACCAAGTTTTATGCTCCAGACACTGGAGGCATTCAGAATGCCTATTACTACAAGTCCATCATCATCCCAAAGCTCCAAAGGAGGAAACAGGTCACAAGACAACTTGCCTATGGCTCTCCACCAGTGAACAGTAGAGCTGGGATTTGACAGCTGTGCCTGTCCAAAAATTGAAGCTTTTTATATTTATTATTCACCTCACCATAGCCTCATTTATCTGCAAAAAGGGAGATACCCCAGAGTCTGCATGGCCATGTCCAACTTTCTTGCTCTCCAAACCTACGCATTCAATTGCTCCATAGAACTCTCTATCTGGGCATCTGCAAGGACCTTTGTAGAGCTACATGTAGCTCCCCGGACCTGCCTTTCTAGTGCAACTCACTCAGACCCTTCCAATAGTTAGTTACCAAATCCCACAGAAATATCTGAGCCTTTCCCTCCCCTCTGCCTCATTTCCTGCCCAGGAACCATACTTTTTCTAGTCTATTCTCTACACCTTGGGCTCTGCACACTCATCTACTTCATCCCCAACTCTGTAGCCAGAGGTGCTTCTCCAATAAGCATAACAATCCTGAGTGCTTGATTAGCATAGCTCTTAAAGGAACAAATGGAATTGCCTATGTAAAACAGCTCTTGCTAACTCCACAATCAGTGTAGGCTCCTACCTTCCTCCTACAAAGTCAGTTTCTATGATCTACAGAGCAACACCTATGACCCAACTGTTTCCAAGGCTCTGGCCCACATCCTTGATCTGGCCTCATGCCCCTTGTTCCTATCAATCGCATCCCTTGTGCCTTTGCGCACATTGCTCTCTGTGGTTAGAACTCCCCTCCTCTACTAATGAGCACTGGGTTGATTTACTGATTGATTATGGTGCCGGGGATTGAGCTCAGGTTTGCTGGGCAAGTGCTCTACCATTGAGCTGTACCCCTAGCATGTTCCTACCCATTACCTTTTCTTCATTTTATTTAAACATCTGAGACATAGCCTCACTAAGTTGCCTAGGCAGGTGTTGAATTCACTCTGTAGCCCAGGCAGGCCTTGACCTTTGTTGTTGTTTGGTGGTTATTTTTGAGAGAGGGTCTCACACAGCTAGGGTGGCCTCAACTTCACTATGTAGGCAAGGCTGGCTTTGAACTTGTGGCCCTCCTATCTCTGCTTCTCAATTATTAGGATCACAGGATTATGCTACCACTCCCAGAAACTGTGAACTTCTGATCCTTCTGCCTCAGCCTCTTGAGCAGGTGTGACTTCAGGCTGTGCCACTAGGCCTTGGAAAATACCTTGAACTTTTCCAACCCTAGCTCAAATGACATTTTCACCATAATGCTGGCCCTGAATCTCTCCTTTTGGGTTCCCAAGCCCTTCTCTAAGTGTCCTTATTTGTTCTTACAACATTGTTATTCCCTGGCACCCACCTTTAGGACAAAGCGGATAGGAGGGTCTTTCTTACCCATCCTCATCTTCAGGGTGTGGCACTCAGGAGGTGCTCTGGCCATATGTGTGGAATTAGCATGCTCGCATGTCCTCATTGCTCCTCCCCTCTCCCCAAACTAGAGCCATGGAGAAAGAAACAAACCCCTATGGCACAGTGACAGTGCATACCTCTGTTCCTAGATCCTGGCCTGAGGTGGAAGTTAGCTCAGTCACTCATACCCTGCAAAGTTGGTCCCCAAATCTCCTGGACAATAAAGAAGACTGGGCTAGGTATGGTGGTGCACATCTACGATCCCATGGGTTATACGGGTGAGACAGGAGGGCTGGAGTTCTAGGACAGCGTGGGCTGCACAATGAACCCCACCTCAACAACAATCACCACAAAGTCAAGAGACATAACATGTGAGTAGCCAAAATACAATAAGGATGCTAGCAGATGTTATTTGATAACTATAGGTGTAGACAAGTGGGACAGGTTAACAAGTGAAGAGCATGACAAGTTGATTCAATCAAAGTTTTGTGGAGGCTGGGGAGATGGCTCAGTGGTTAAAGGTGCTTGCTTGGTGAGCCTGACAACCAGATTCAATCCCAGCACCCAGTGCTCCTACAGCAATGGGTGGTGGAGCCAGGAGAACACAGAAACTCCAGGGCCAGCTGGACTGGCCCTTCTAGCAGCAAAACAATGAGACTCTGTCTCCAACAAGGTAGAAGGAGAGAAACAGAGCCCCAGTGTTAGAGTAACCTCGGCACGTGCACTGTGTCTTGTGCACCCATATACACATGCATACACACACACACATACACACACATGCACACACACACACAAATATATAACAAAAGTTTCATATCAGATGACATCCTTAAGAAATGAAGGCCCTAGCCAGGCATGGTGCCACATACCGTTAATCCAATATTCAAGGGGCTAAGAGGATCACCGAGAGTTCAAGGCCAGCCAGGAGCTATAGTTCCCAGTGAGACAAACAAACAAACAAAATAAAACAAAAAGAACTGAGATCCAAAGACCCTGTGGAAAGTGAAGACTTTGGTCTGAACAGGGTTAGTCCTGTGGAAATCTGATAGCACAGCAGGGTGGGAGCTGGTGTAACACAAAGGGGAAGCCCAGCGAGGCCTGACGGGATGGGACGGAATCTTCCAGCTTCTCCAAGAAGCCTTCTCTCCTTCCAGGTAGTGGTCAGGACCCTCCTGAGTGAGGCCTTCAAAGGAGAAGCCAGGGAGTGACCTCTCTAGACTCTGTGGCTGGCTTTGGGAGAGTGGTTCTGGTTTCCTTGTGTCCTTCAGGGAAAAGGAATTCCGGTTCCTACGATTCTCTTTGGGTAGTGAAGAGGAGCAGGAGACAGCGGGGCAGGGAAGGTCAGAGAGAGGCTTTACCTCGCAGGCTGTCTCTGGGGCTTTCCAACCTCCTGGTTGCGCACACTGAGCAGCTCTCAGCTCCATGCTTCAGGATGTTGTTTTTCTGAGCCCCACAGAGCCAAAGCCAGGGGCATAAGAACGATTTTCAGGAAGTGGAGTGACATCTAGAAAGAGTGCAGGTGTTGGAGACAAATTCAAATGTCCTGTGTTCTGCTGGCATGACAAATTAACCTGAAATATCCTTAATGTGGTACAACATGAGTCAGTTTCACTCATAAGACGTGTCCATCGTAGGAGATATGGCTCCCGATCTACATAGTATCTGGGGACTCACATGATGGAGCATGGCAGGTTGAGGTCCCCAAAGAGCAGTCTCTGAAAGGCTCTCACCTGGGAGCCTCCAGCAGCACATGAACACATGGCACGTTGGTTATGGAGTTCTCAGAGTGCCCTTCGCATCAAAGCCTGTGAAAAGGAGCAGAAGGGGGAGACGTGGTGCTGCAATGCAGGCCCAGCTACAACCCAGGCCTAACTTCTGGGTCGCTGGAACTTGAACACCCTTCAAAGCTGTCCTGAGCAGAGGCAGCCTGGAGACTGGTAGCTGAACAATACCACTACTTGTGGTTAGCATGCAAGGTCCTCACTGAAGGGGACATGAACCCGTGTATGGAGGAACCCCACCATGTACTAGCTGCCCCTGGGGGACGCAAGCCAAAGACCTTAGCTCAGGTTCTCCCAGAGGCTGGCCCTGAGATTGTAACGTAGCACAGGAAGTCTATTTGGGAAGCCGAGAGTGAAGTGGCAGAGAAGGGAGGCAGCGCACAGCTAGAAACCTCTGGATAGAGAGGTTAGAGGATGGATAGAACCCATCCCCTCAGAAGGGGTGCGGGTGGGGAGAAGAGGTAGAATGTATCTCCAAGTCCTCCCAGGGACAGCCACCCATAACATTTCTGACTCGTCGTGGCCACTGTTGCAGTCACCTTTCATCACTGGGACAAACATCTAACCAGAAGCAGGTTTGGGGAGGAAAGGGTTTATTTTAGGCTTACAGAATCCCAGGGAAACACCATTAAAGGTGGAAGAAGCTGGCTGACTTCTGTAATTCCATAGCAAAGAGACCACCAAGCAGCTAGAAAATAAGACAGCCAGAGCTCAAACCCAGTTCTTTGTACACCTTAGGGCAGGACTAAAAGATCTGTGATACCCCTTCCAGTAGGTTGCTGGAGACTTAAGTAGGAAACAACCTTAGTCAAAAATCTCTGAGGCTATGAGGAACATACACTCACATTCAAACAAGCAAAGCCACTTGAATGAAGTTACAGGTCATTGTAAAAAGAAATCACTGATGTGAATAGGGTACTGTGAGCACCAAGGGGACATAGCTGAGCACTGACAACACCCACCCTGCCAGGAGTGAGAACCCATACAACCCATAAGAAAGCTATGTCTCCTCAGACCAGAAGTGACACATTCACATGTTTATAGACAGAGCTTGTCACCTGGCCTGCTTCCTGGGAGAAAGGACAAAGGATGCTGCTGAGTCCTGATAAGGTATACTACACACATCTTGGACCTTCTAGTTATGTGAGACTGAGAAATGCTCATCTTTCTGCATCTGAATTTACCAGTCTCTAAAGTGGGAAGAATAGAGTTTAGTAAATGACATGAACGCACATAGCAGATCGTGAGACAGAACTGGTTCTAATCTGAGTGAAATTAGTGAAAAATATGGAACACAGTTCATTTGAGCCACTGTATTCTGTTACTTTATGACACAAATAACTATATTGTCTATTTTTTTTTCTTTTTGGTTTTCTGAGGTAGAGTTTCACTCTAGTCCAGGCTGACCTGGAATTCACTATGTAGTCTATGTAGTCTCAGGGTAGACTTGAACTCATGGTGATCCTCCTACCTCTGCCTCCCAAGTGCTGGGATTAAAGGCGTGCACCACCTGGCTTATCTATGGTCTTTTTATTACCAAACAAAACTTGAAATGATAAGCATGCTCATTTAACATTAGGTGTGGTTGTCATTCTAAAACTGACTTCAAATACGTAAATAAATCAATACTGAAATTTATTTTATGTTTATGGGTTTCTTTTTTTTTTTAAATTTTTTTGGTTTTGTTTTTTTGAGGTAGGGTCTCACTCTAGTCCAGGCTGGCCTCAAACTCGTGGTGATCTTTCTGCCTCTGCCTTCCTAGTGCTGGGATTAAAGGCGTGCACCATCATGCCTGACTGTTTTTTATTATTATAATTTTAAAATATTTTTATATATTTACAAGACAGAGTACAGGAATGCCAGGGCCTTTGCCACTGCATACAAACTCCAGACATATGCCACTTTGTGTATTTGGCTTTAAGTGGATACTGGAGAATTGAACCTGGGCTGTCGGGCTTTGCAAGCAAGTACCTTTAGCCACTGAACCCTCTCTCCAGTCCCAGTTAATTATAATTTTTAATTAGCTTACAAAGCAGTAGGTTTCCTGTGGCTTTTCCACACACCTTTAGTTTTGGTTAATTCTTCCCCCACTCCCTCCTAAATTCCTTCAGTGGGTTATCATATCTCCTAGCTCATCATGGGCATTCATGGGATGGTAACTTACTATGCCTTGGGAACTACTGAATGTCAATCTCATTAGTCAAAAATGGACTTCGATTGTGAGTTGCCCAGATAAGTCATCAGCTCCACGGAGTACCTGGAGAGACGGAGCAGTGCCCTCTGCCTGGACTCACCATGTAAACATAAGTGATGGTTGTTTACTAAGAAGACCTATTTCCTGCTGAGCATTTGCAATCCATGCTCCAGAGCACAACCCCTGGCAAAAGGTCAAATACCTTTACAGGGAACCTCTCTCCTTCCAGCTTCTGAGTGATGGCTGCAATGTCATGGCAAGAGACATGGTAATCCCCCACCTGCCAGAAGCTAGATGGTCCTTTTGAGATGCAAACCAAATCTGTCCTCTGAGAGAACTGACACCTCAGAGAAAGTCACTTTCAAAGCACCAGCCTCCCGCCTCCCTCTTCAACGCACAAGCTAAGCACACACGGCTCTTGCAATCTGCTACGAAAACAGAATTTTAAAATAAACCCTAGTCTACTCTCTCAAATTGGAATGTAGAAGATGGCTTCATGCAAGGTGAGTATGTTCTCTCCCTCGCGTGGATGCCCCCAGCCCCATCCCCACCCAGTGCAACGCTCCTTATTACAGGCCGAATATGGAACAGAAAAGTGAGCCCTCGGCAAGAAAGAGACATGGATGGTATGAGACCAAGGGGAAAGTGCACAAAAACGAAATGCACAGAAGCCAGCAGATGGCACTTAATCATAATTTTTCCTATGATTTCTATTAATTGTTGAAGATTTTTCATTCTGTCATCCCAGTAAGACGAATGGTATGCTAGCTAATATGGCACAGTAAGTAATGTTTTCCCTTTGAGATATTAAATAAGCTTGTTACATAAAATGTCCCCACCTACATAACTAGCCTCAGACCCATTTTTCTCATGCATATATTTATCATATCATACCATGCATATGCATGCTCGTGTATCTGTGATTCCCAGCACGCTGCATACTTGATAAATGCATGAGGTAAAAGCTAACGCCTTCATTTACCTCCAGAAGGAAGACCAAATCAAGAAACTGTCCCTAAAACAGCAACGAGAAACCATTTAGACCACATTGTCTGCCAGAAATAGCAATGCAGAAATACCTCCGGGAGGCCACTTTGGCAATTTCCTTCAAGTCTCTATTACAAGCATTAACAAGGTGCATGGCCCCTTCCAGACTCTTCTCCTCACCTGCCAATCCCTTCCCTTTTCGCCCCGCCCCCCTCCCCACACGGTCACAGTGCCTCTCCCTGTCTACCTTCTATTGCCCTTGCTTTATTCCGCTTGCCCTTCTATTTCTTTCAGTACCCGCTTTCTCTCAAGCACTGGTGTTGGTTTCCTAGTGCTTATAGGGACAGATGCTATACCAGGCAGGGTTCTTGGTTTCTGACACTAGGAATTGACTTTTAGGCAGAAAAAAAAGAAGAAATTGGAGAGCATTCAAGTCGTTCACAGAATTGACAGGAAGCCTGGAAAATTGGGCTCAGTGAACAGGTAAGAACCAAAGAATTTGGCACCAAAGAACAAAGCCAAGGTCACCACCACAGCGCCCAGGCCACCAGCTGTCCAAGGCCACACGCCACTGCCTCTACTAAAGGGTGGTACTCACACCTGAGAGCTCGCTTGCCTCTTCCAATTCCCAGACCCAGCAGAGGGATGATGCCCAGATGCCAAGGCCGGAAGGGCGAGTTCTCCAAGAGCAGAGCAGTGCTTCCAGCTCAGAGCACAGCAGGGACAGGGCCCACTGCCCAGGTACAGAGGGAGGGGCAGGGTGGATCTGGAGGGACACCGGCCATTCAGCACTGGATACCACAGGCCCTGCCCGTTACCATCCCCCTCCCCCTTCCCCACGTACTTCCCAGCTGAGTGCGAACGACACCTGGGAAAGGTATTTGTCAGTATACAGATCAGGACGCCAGCTCTGGGAAGAAAGTATCCGCTGAAATGGCTGAAGCTGGGGCCCCGCCCCGCGCACTAGTACTTCCCGCTTTCTCTGCCGGAGGAGCTGTTGCCAGTGTGAGCAGCTCTTTGCTCTCAGGTTCCATTTAGCCAGTTTACATTTCAGCTCAGTGGCCTTGTCCCTTAACCCTTCCAGGAGATCAACCTCTTTCTAAGGAGCGCATTTGTAACCTGAGAACTCTCCCAGCGGGGGAGGGAGAGCTGGTCCCAATTATGAGCTGGTTAGGGTGATGTGAGAGGCATTGCTCCTTCCCAGTACTTAGCTGCCTTTAGGATCCCAGACCCAAAGAGAACTAGTAGATCATTTAGTATCCTGAATTATAAGTTGAATTTTTCTGGTTTTCCAAGAAAGCAATATATATATATATTGCACAGCAACTTGCCTGGTCACCACTGTCCAAGAAAATGAGAAGTGGAGGCAGCTGTCTGTGTCATTCCGCAAACCTCTGACTTTGCCTCCATTTCTGGGTGACCTCGGTTTTCCTCTGCGTTGCTGCAATTTCTTCTGTGCTAGATGACACCCCAGCTTGTCCTTACAAGACCTCCAGCCCAAATTTTAAAAGACTGCTCATATATCAATGTTCAATTTTTATTGATTAAAACCCTTAATGTTTATTGAGCAGCTATTATATCCAAGATGTTGTGTGTTCTGGGAATTCAAGGGGTGTAGGGTATGAAGGAGCAGCAGCCTTTGGCTAGGAGGAGCATTTGCCACTGATACTTGGCATTGCCATAGCACACGGTGATTGTATAAACCAGATGTCTTTGAGTGGGTTTTGTTATTGTTAGACTCTACAGGTAAACATACCCACTACTGCATGCACATAGCTGACGTATCCCACTGACTCTCAATATCCACTCCTTCCAATCGCTCTACCCAGTTGATACCATCATAGGCATTCTGTGTAAGAGAAAGAAAAAGTACCTTGCATTTGAAGTCATAAATGTCTTCAAGAAGACAATTACCTATAGCTACGTGGAGGTGTGTCCTTGGCTGGTTAGAGGCGCTCTGTTGCTGAGGCTTATTCTTTGGGGGATGTTTGAGACACTCCCTCTACCCACTCAAGCACAGATGTGTTCTCTGAGGACTATATGGCATTCTAGAGACATTCACATGCCCCTGAGTCATATGATCAGTATTTGTGAGTCAGGTCCTTTTCTCATGGTTATTACATCTGTGGTCCTGTACGGTCTCACTGGGAGAGTCTGGGTGTGAACTTTCTTTCCTGGAAAGATTTCTGTGAGGAGTCAGTGAGAGAAAGTACAGATCACTAGATGTGACAAAGGCTTGCTTAATGCCAACTGTCATGCCAGCGCTTTGTTTGAAAATGTTACACTTCTGTGCTTCATTCCAAGAGCAACAGTTTAAGAAACCTACAAAATTCAGTTCAAGGTCACAAAGGACAGAACTGAGGACTGATGGAGACAGCCTCATGGACATGATTGTGCATTTGGTTTGCATGGACAACATGGGGCAGTTCTGAGGGCCCTCGTTCATGCTGGTATAGAGCTGTGGGGTGGGCCATGGTCCTGGTCCATGCGTACTGGCCTCAACCACATTCCCATAGTCACCATTGTCGGTTGACATTTCTTTCCTAAATTACTTACTTAAAGGGTGATTTTTTTTTCATACCATTATTTATTGTGTATTGTGTTAGTTGCTCTATTGTCAAAAATAATCTCTGTGTCTATTGTTCATTTATAAAACTCTACCTATGTGACTATATGGGCTTCCATGTCATTCAATGGATCCTTAATATTTATTTTGACCCTCAAATTATTTCAGATTTGGTCAATAGAAGCCCTTCAAGCTGGTTTTGGTGGCTTTCCATCTTCATCATTCCTGAAATATTTTTTATATTACACATTAAGATGTTCCTGACTTGGGCCAAGGGTAGAGTGCTGGCTTAGTGTGGTAGTTTGGATGTGAACTGTCCCCCACAGCCTCATGTGTTTGTGATTAAGCCTTATACTCATTCGCCTGCTGGTGGCAATTTGGGAAGTGGAGACTTGCTGAAGGAGATATATTTGGGGGGTGCTAGGGGTGGTTATAGCCCAGGTCCCCCTTGCTAGAGTCAACTCACTCTGTTGCTGCTGCCTTTTAGATGCTAAGGCAAGACGTAATGCCCAGCCTGTGCTTTGCCATTTTTTTCTGCTGTGATGCAACTTCCCCTAGAAACTGAAAGCCAGAAATAACCATTTCCTCCCCAAAACTGCTTTTGGTTGGGTGTTTTGATCTAGTAATGAGAAGGTAACTAACTACTACACATAACATACATGAGGTTCTGAGTTCCACCCCAGACACAATGTTCCAGGCTCAATTATATTTCACTGTCCTCTTTCTTCCTTCATTTCTTTCTCCTTCCTTCCTTCCTCTCTTTCTCTCTTTCTTTCTTTCTTTCTTTCTTGCTTGCTTGCTTGCTTGCTATTATCTATCTATCTTCAGTTTCATAATTCACGTTAGCAAATCTAATTTCAACCCAACCCCACGGGTTTAGTTTGCTTTCCCTCTGTCTCGCTGGCTCCTACATCTCAATCCACTTGTATGCAGCCAGTCCTCCAGTACACTGGACATGTCCCGTGAGCTCCTGCTCACGCCTCCTCCAGCCAGCACCTTCTGCAGGGGCTACTACTACATTCAGACTTACTCATGACGACTGCAAGCAAGGGAGCCAATGAAAATCTTCACAGACAGAGGAATCAGAAGGGAATAGAAAGAGAAGAAAGGCAAAAGGGCATGGGAGAAAGAGAGAAATTTGGGTTACATTTTGATTTGTATTTTTAGAGTATTTGGCAAATTTATAGATTAAAAAAATTAAGGATGCAGGGTGTGGTGGTGCATGCCTTTAATCCCAGCAGTAGGGAGGCAGAGGTAGTTGGATCACGTGAGTTCAAGGCCACGCTGAGACTACATAGTGAATTCCAGGTCAGCCTGGACCAGAGTGAGACCCTACCTCGAAACAAAATTTTTTTTTTTTTTTTAAGGAGAACAGAGTGGATTCTCTTATCACTTGTTTGGACATTCCTAGAAACTTTGTAGCCTGGATTAAGGAAGGCACTGTCTGATGTCTAGGTATGAAGGAAACTTGCTTCAAGAACAGAAAGAAAAATCAAAGCATAAAAGAGCACGCATATATGTGTCTTCCTTGTGCTGTGAAGAACTTTCCAAGTGACTCCGTGCAGTTCCTGACATAAATGGAGAGTACTGACCCACAGTGCTGTGGAGCAGTGCCCCATCCTGAGTCAGGCCATGCCTTTCTCAGTGGCAGATCGCATAGTCTTTATTTTTTATATCCTTTTTTCTTTTCTAAACTTTTTTATTGACTACTTCCATAATTATACACAATAACCCATGATAATTCCCTCCCCTCTCCACTTTCCCCTTCACAAATCCACTTTCTATCATATCCCCTCCTCAATTAGTCATCATCTTTTCCCCTGATTATGAGGGTCCAGTATGGGTAGTACCAGGCATTGCTAGGCCATTTTGTATCTGGAAGAGTGCATTGTAAGCAGTCCTACCCTTCCTTTGGCTCTTACATTCTTCCTGCCACCTCCTCCACAATGGATCTTGAGCTTTTGAAGGTGTGATAGAGATGTTTCAGTGCTAAGCACTCCTCTGTCACTTCTTCTCAGCACTATGGTGCCTTTTGAGTCATCCCAGAGGTCACTGCCATCTGAAAAGAGAAGCTTCTCTAACCAAAAGTGAGAGTAGCATTAATATATTGGTATGAACATTAACAGAAGTGCTTACTGGGCAGTTGGTGAACATAGTATATGCATTTATCCAGACACCAGAAGGCATTACACCCCTAGGTATCATGACCTCCCTCATCATATGTTTTCAGTACCAGGCATGTATTCTCTCCTCTGGAGCAGGCCTCCAGTCCAATTACAGAGCAGTTGGTTTCCCCCATAACAGACATGCCACTATTGTACCCATTGGCTCATTTGGCCTGGCTGGCCAAACTTAAGGCTTGCAGTGCCCACTGTTGTTTATCTCCACTGATGATTCTCTCTCCCAAGTGAGATCTCTGTCCTGAAGAAGGTGTGACAGGAGTTCTTTTCCCAGTTATAACCTTCACTTTTTCATATATAGATCTTACATAGTAAACATGGAAAACTATTTTCCTGAGAACTCAGTTCCTGTTGGGAGTGAAAAGATTAAAGTTCAAAGTTCTGCTCACTGAGTTCAAAGTTAGGAGTGGTTGGCTCAGTGGGGTGTGACCCATGCTGAGGCTAGAAGGTGAGAGGAGCAGTGGGCCAGATCCTTATTAGGTCAGATGGATCAAAGGCCGACCTTAGTCCTGAACTCACTTTGCTGGCGAGTCCAGGAGGTGCTGTGAGTGACTCAAAGCAACTACAGACAGTGCTACTGGGAGTTGGTCTATCCTGGCTTGCATGAACTTAGTTCCCAGAGGCAGCCACACCCATACTGAAGACCGTGCAGAGGGTTTCATCTTAGTGGAGTAAAACACCATGACTGTGGAGATGGAATGTTGTAGGTCAAGAGCGAAAGTTACCTTGAGCTAGCTAGTGCCTCTCAGTAGCCATTCACAATCAATCTCAGTATCTGAGGAGGCATCTCCTAACCCCTAGAGCCTAGAGAGCATTCTTAGAACGAACCACCAAGCCTAACAGACTTCTAGCCTCCACCAGACCTAGAGCTATGAATGCCATAGGAGCCAGACATGGTAATATAATCCTTTAGTTCCAGCACTGGAAGGACCTCAGTGAGTTCAAGGATAGCCTAGGGCTACAGAATGAATTCCAGGTCAGCCTAGGCTAGAGTGAGACCCCACTTCAGTTAAAAAAAAAAAAAAAAGCTATGACAGCTGAGTCCCATAGAGCACATTTCCCCACCTTGCCGTAGCCTGCCTGATAGGACCACCCATGTAGTTGATAAGTGTATTGATGCCTAACTTTCTGTCATTCTGTGGCTATATAACTTCACACAACCACCTCCATGGTGTAAGATGTCATCCAGAATAGTTTGAATCCGTATTCCCATCCCAGGGCCTTATTTCCATTAAAAGAGAAGTTATTTTACATCGATATTTATAACTATTAACTTCTCTGGAATTTGGCAAGCTGTTTGTTAAATATGGCCATTAATAATTATTAAATTATGGGCTGGAGAGATGGCTTAGCAGTTAAGGCACTTGCCTGCAAATCCAAACGACCCAAGTTCAATTCCCCAGTACCCACATAAAGTCAGATACACCGTGGTACATGCATCTGGAGTTTGCAGCTGCTGGAGACCCTGAAGTGCCCTTTCTCTCTCTCTCTCTCTCTCTCTCTCTCTCTCTCTCTGTGTCTCTCTCTCTCTGCTTGAAAATAAATAAAAATATTTTTAAAAATAAATTATGTAAAATTTCAATTAAATAATTTTATTTAAAATTGTTACTAGAATTAACATTTAGATTGCTTGCCACTCAAAAGCCAATATTTGGAAAATAAAAATTAATAGAAAGTATCCAGAGTTATTAAGGAGTCAACAACTTGAAAAGATGGGAAATTAACTCCTCAAAACACCATGTTGGGGGACCTAGGGACATGAAGCACTTCACAGGAAGGTAAGGAGGAGCAGACAGATCAGGAAGGCCAAAGCTGATTGTGTCTTCATCATTCAAGGAATGTCTTTTTTGTTTCTCTGGAATACTGCAAGGGACTCCAGTCTCCTGGGACAAGTTTTGTTTTGTAGACAGATGTATATGTAGAACTAAAGTCTTAAGAAGGGCGTTACAAAGGTCATCAGATATTCTGAATTCTATACATTTAGATAAAAATTTAGTGCCCAGCACTCAGGAGACAGAGGTAGACATATCACTGTGAGTTCAAGGCCATCCTAGGACTACAGAGTGAGTTCCAGGTCAGCCTGGGCTAGAATGAGACCCTACACTGAAAAACCAAAACAAAACAAATAGTAGATAACATCTGAACTCTCTAGGTGAGGCTTCCCTGTAGGCTGTAGAGTGCTAGGAGAAAAGAAGGGAGTACTTGAGGTCTAGGGAAGAGCTCAACCTCACAGTGGGCAAAGGAATAACTCTGCCACGGACCTCCCCACCCCACAGGAGCAGTGTTGATACAAAACAGAGGGGACCACTCAAAACACATCCCTGTTTGGTGGAAATCCTATACACAACAATGAACTACTGTGAATTTCCAACTCTTCTCTGATGTCACATGGGTGGCATGAAATCAGGTATGCTGGGAAAAGCTACCCCCGAGAAACTGGCAAAGTATCAGTCAATTTCACATCATCCCACACTGGTTATTAAACACTCAGCAAGGCAATTCTGACTACAACCTTTAAAAAATATTTCTATTTATTTATTTATTTATTTCAGAGAGAAAAAAAAGACACAGAGAGAGAGAGAGACAGAATGGGCACACCAGGGCCTCCAGCCACTGTAAACGAACTCCAGATGCATGTGCCATCTTGTGTATCTGGCTTATGTGGGTTCTGGGGAGTCAAACCTGGGTCCTTAGGCTTCATAGGCAAATGCCTTACCACTAAGCCATCTCTCCAGCACCCTGACTACAACCTTCAAGATTTATTTCAGTATAGGCCAAGACCAGTGAGGTGCTGGTCTCATGACTGTATATAAATAGAGCACATGCAGCTTGTCTCAAGCTGCATGAAGTAGCGGGAGCAGGGTCTTAGGTACTGCCTCTGTTCTCCAAGACTGAAGATTATGAAACTGTTTCCATTTCCTGAAATGCTGCTTTCTACCAGAAAGTCTCAATCACTGAGAAGTTTCTGACTACCTTTTCTTCTAACAAATTTCTAAACCATTTTATGGCAGCCCACCCCTCTAGTGTGTCCATGATCTATCTGTCATTCCTTGGGGAAGCAGGAGAATGCAAGAACCCAAGGACCCTTTCTGGAGAGCAGTGCCAGAAGTTTGGAGTATCTGCCTGAGACACAAAACATAGAGGAACTTGTCCCAGGAGGTTGCGGTCCCTTGCAGTGTTCCAGAGAAGAAAAAAGACACATGACTGAGATGAGTCCTCAGACAGATGCTATGACCAAGGCAAGACAAGCCACCCGGAGAACAGTGACTGTACTTCCCATGTTTTCAACATGACCCATAGTGCCCAGCAGCTATTCAGCAGCCAGTCTCTCTGCCCAGTGAGTACAGCAACACAGAAGCAAGTTGGACCAGGCAGTTGTTTGCATTCTGGGATCCCTGCACATGAAATAGTGGCTAAAAATTTGGGAGGTACAAGCTGCCTTCCATCTTTGGACTTCCTGTTGCTACTAACATGTGGTGTCCTGAACATATTACAGGACATTCCTGGGTATGTGATGTGCATCCCACTCTGGATAGAAAGACAGTCCACTTCAGTGGATGGGAAAGGAGAAAGGGAGGGAAGGAGATGGGAAGGGAAAGAGGTAGAAGAACAAGGGAGAGGGAAGGAGAAAAGGAGGGAGGAAGAGAGGGAGGCAGGGAGGAAGAGAGGGAGGGAGGGAGGGAGGGAGGGAGGGAGGGAGGGAGGGAGGGAGGGAGGGGGAGATTATAAATTAAAAACTTAGGAAGAAGCACCAGGCATTCCCTTCAGACAACTCCTTCTGCTGTGGCTGCCTTCTCAATTTAAGGAAGCTTCTTACTAACTGCTGTGGTTTTGGTATCAACCTTGACTTCTCTCTTCTAGTCCCGATCTAAATTTAGTTCCTTGCCAACTGCATTTTCAAAATATACTCAATATATAATCTCTTCCTCACCACTTAGTTCTGTCACCACCCAAAGCCAAGCTGCCCTCATCCCTTGCCTGCACGGTCGCAAGCATTCCTGGTGGCCCCTGCTTCTGTCCTGCCTCTTCTTGTTAAGTCATAAGACAAATGACATCATTGCTCAGCTCAAGAATTCCTGGAGTTCTGCTCTCATCTAGAATAAAAGTAGAAATCTTTCTTCAGACCTTCAGGATCCTTGTGATCCACATCCCCAGCCTCTGTCACCTCACGGCCACTTCCTTCCTTATTCACTCTGCCCAGAGACACTGGTCTCTGCTGTTCCTAGACCATAGCAGACAAGCTCTCACTGCAGGGCCGTTCCTTTGCTCCCAGACTGGCAGACTACCCACTACTACCTTCATCTCCTGATTCCTCACTCAAACATCTCCTTCTCAGGGAACCCTTCCCTGGCTACCCTATTCCAAACTTTCTCATTCTTGTCATACTTGGGATTATCCTTTTTTTCTTCTCTCCTTGGCCTGTATTGCTCTCTCACTCTCTCTCTCTGTTTTCTCTCTGTATGTGTGTGTGCTCACACATGCACGCACACATTAATGAACCATCTCTCAGATTAGCATGTTGGTTTATGGGGATTTGAATTTGTTTTGTTCACTCTCCAGGTTCCAGAGAGAATCTGGCGCGTCGTAACGCTTACTTCAATGGTCTGATGCTGCATTATAAACTATCCTAAAATGCAGTGACTTAGGACAATAGTGTGTTATAGTCGCACAAATCCACAGGTGGACTAGGATCAGCTAATTCTTCCTTTGGAATCTCTATGCAGCTGGAGTCAAAAGGCAGTGGGGATCGCAGTCTGAAGCACACAGCTGCCACAGGACGCTGGCTCACCTGGGCCATTGCACTGTGCCTGCATGTAACACTGCCAGCTCCATGCCAGGGGAGCCTTTAAAGGTCAGGTGACACACTGTTCCAGGAGTATTTGTGGGAAGGGGCAAGGTAGGAAGGAAGGAGAGGTGGTAGGAAAGAAGGAATCAGAAAATGCGTACACAAAGAAATGAGGAAGGGTGGGGGAGGAAGAGAAGAGGAAGAAAGGGATTTCTGAGTACAATAGGCACATGGAGCCCTGGAGTACAACTCATCCTTTTCCTCCTGACCCTCTTCCCATCACCCTCAAGTCATACAATGACCTGGCTTAGAAGCAGAAATCCATCTACAGCTGAATATCAGAACTGGAGGGCTCTTTTACAATTTATACCAAAGTTCAAATCTGAGCCAAGGCATAGCTCCAAGGGAAGAACAGCACACACTTGATCTTGATCTTGCTCTTCCCTGATAAATTCAAAGCAGTTTTATAAACAAGTGTCATCATTGTACAAGAAAGGAAACGGAAGGGAACTAGTAATATTTAGGTAATGAATAACAAAATCTTTGAATCAGTATACTGAGGTGATTACATAATTATGTGGAATCAGACCCAGGGTACCACTGCACCAAATTAAGGAAATGTAATGTGGAAGAAATAAAATGTAAAAATTTTCATATAAAAAACAACTGATGGGGATGGAAGGAGCTAGATGGTAAAAATAGACATAGCAAATGGAGTAGAGCAAAATTGAAACTGTTGTTGAGATGTTAAAACTGGATTAACTTTTAAAACAGGAACCATTTGGAACAAGTTAGTCACTTTCCAGAGTCTCAGATGGTCTGTGCCACTTGGACATTTCTTCCTTAACCGAACTGGTGAGTGGTTATCTAATAAAGGGCTTTGCAGGCCAGCTTCTGGCTAAAAACCAGAGAAGTGAGAGAAGTAAGGTCTGAAGGTCTAATGTTCCAGGGTCTCAGTACCTCAGTGTATCATTAGATATGCTGACCACAGTATGGCTTGTGCCAGAGCGTGACTCATGTTCTCTGACTATGGGGTCCTCCTCGCTCAGTCCTACGATAAGGCTTTGTTGTATTTACTTCAAGTTGTCACCTTTCTAAACCATTCTTTGTTTCTAGAGCCAAGATATGCTTGTTTTAGGGAAATTAGGTAATTCAGATAGGCAACTTCTCATTTTAAGATTAGGTTTCAGGCTGAAAATATGGCTCAGCAGTTAAAGGCACTTGCTTACAGAGCTTGATGGCCCAGGTTTAATTCCCCAGTCCCTACGTAAAGCCACACATGCAAAGTGATATGTGTGTCTGTAGTTCATTTGCTGTGACAGGAGGACCTGGCACGCCCATGCTCTCTGTCTCTGCATCTGTTTTTGTTTCTGTCTTGCTCTTAAATAAATAAATAAATAAATAAATAAATAAATAAATTAAATACTTAAAAATCTGATTATGTTTGAGAGCTGAGGAGATTGCTCAATGGCTAGAGGTGTTTGCTTGAAAGCCTGCCTACCCAGGCATATATTTGCAGCAATAACACACACACACACACACACACACACACAAATAAATAAACATTTTAGAAAAGATTAGGTTTGGCAGCATGAGGTGGAACTCTTCCTGTCTCCAACACCATACCACCCCCTGCATTAAAAGAAAAAAAAAAAAACAGTGGATTCAATAACTTAGACATTTATTTCTCTTTCACACAAGCCCAGATCAGTTGTAGATTGTGAAGGGCTCCTCAGTGTCAGGACTTTGATTTATTTTTCTTATTTCTGCCTAATGTGCATAATCTTCAGTTCCCAAATCATCTCATGGTCCAACCAGACTGCATTAGCCCAGCTTTCATATTTTCCTTCCATTTATCAGAAGAAGAAAAAGGCAAAAGCAGGGAATATCTTCTCCCCTTAACAACATCGCTGCAAGCTACATTGCTACTGCTTACATCCAAGTGAAAACCTCAATCACATGACCTTCCCTGACTGGGAGGAGCCAGGAAGCCTGGGGGAGAGAGTCATTCTAGCAGCAGGCAACTGGCAAAACAATAAGGATTCTAATGCTATAGAATAGAGAAAAACAAACAAATATTTGCTTGGGAGGTGGAGGCAGAAGGGTAAAAAGTTCAAAGCCAGCTTCAGCTACATAGTGAATTCAAGTTAGTCCGCCCTACATCAAACCCTGTCTCAATACCCCCCCCCCCCAAATTAATGTTTGAAGATAATTAAACAGCTTCTGCCACAGTTTATCCCATTTAACTTCTCAAAAATATACATGTTGGGGCTGGAGAGATGGCTTAGCGGTTAAGCACTTGCCTATGAAGCCTAAGGACCCCGGTTCGAGGCTTGATTCTCCAGGTCCCACGTTAGCCAGATGCACAAGGGGGCGCACGCGTCTGAAGTTCGTTTGCAGTGGCTGGAGGCCCTGGCGCACCCATTCTCACTCTCTCTCTCTATCTGCCTCTTTCTCTCTCTGTCACTCTCAAATAAATAAATGAAAATGAACAAAAAAAATTTAAAATATATATATATATATATACATGCATCCCTCTTCCCCCAGTGGACACATTCCTTTTCCAAGGTAAGAAATCAAAATCTTATCAAAGGACTGCCACCAGCTCAAGATCAAGATTTCTGGGCGTGTGTTGCCTTGCTCTGAGTGAAGACACGATGTCACACAGCGTTACATACTATCTTAGTCTGTTCAGGCTGCTATGGCAGAATGCTTTAGACTAAGCAACTTATAAATAATAGAAACACTCCTCACAGTTTTGAAGACTGGGAAGCTGAGATCAGAGTGGCGACAGAGTTAGTGTTTGATGAGGGCTCTCTGCTTCACATGTGCCTTTTCTTGATGAATCCTCCATGCCCACCACACTGCCTCATTACGTTCAGAGTGAGCAGTACTGGAAAACCGCAATTAAAGGTACTCTTCAGAAATGTGAAGTCCCTGGGCTGGAGAGATGGCCTTAGCAGTTAAAGCGTTTGCCTACAAAGCCAAAGGGCCTTCGTTCAATTCCCCAGGACCCACATAAGACAGATGCACAAGGTGGCACATGCGCCTGGAGTTCGTTTGCAGTGGCTAGAGGCCCTGGTGCACCCATTCTCTCTCTCTCTCTCTCTCCCTCTGTCAAATAATAAATAAATAAAATATTTTTAAAAAGAAATGTGAAGCCCCCACAATGATCATACCCTGCTGGACAAGAACAAAGAGGGTTTTTCTCCAACAGAAGGGGCACCTGCTGTCCTGAGGAAGGTGTTTGGTATCTAGCACCTCCCACCAGCCGTCATGTCTGAGGCAGAAAGCAGTGACAGAGTCCACTTCCTGCTGATGTAGATTTTCAGGCACAGGGGCTGCTTGAGGTGGTGAACCATCCCAGGCTTGCCATGCAATTCCCTCTCTTCAATTTGCTTCCTATTAATCTCATATATAACAACAACCAAAGACCTGTCTAAAAATTATTTTAAAAAAATTTTTTTTTGGTTTTTCAACGTAGAGTCTCGCTCAAGCCCAGGCTGACCTGGAATTGACTATGTAGTCTCAGAGTGGCCTCGAACTCATGACAATCCTCCTTCCTCTGCCTCCTGAGTGCTGAGACTAAAGGTGTGAGCTCTAAGCCCAGTTCTAAGACTCTTTCACCTTATATACTTTGTTGCCTGCCAAATGTGAGGATGGTGAATTGAGACTATCTTCATCAATAAGTCTCGGAAGGACAGCAACAGTTTCAGTTGTATAGCTGTCACTAAATTGTCCTCCATTTCCCTGGATGAAATTTATCTTTGGAGCCATTATACATGCATGTATCTTTTCAGGGTCAGAACATTTGCCTTTTCACTCTTAAGATCTCAGATCATTGAACCTGCTAGTCACCTTAGATGGCAGACCAAAGACAGAGAGCATAACCTGTGTCACTTTCCTAATATCACAATAACTGCATAGAATTCCCTTTTCCTTCCTTCCTTCCTTCCTTCCTAATGCTCACAGGTTTTAGGATTTCATAAAGATAGTTCTTGATCCATTTTGGGGTCTTGTAATAACATTTCTCAATCCTACTCCTGGTACCAATTTATATCTAGAGTAGACTAAATTTATGCCAAGGATAGAACTAAGGATTTAATTACTCTTATACAAAAAAAAATTTCCTCTTTCATGTAACTGTCCAGGACAGGTGCTCCAGATAGCAACTCCAACTTTCTGGTTTAGTGTTTTTATAAGCGAAGCACCCATGTTTGTGAAAGGTGTAATGGAGACTTGCTATCAGGCTGGAGTCTGTTTAAAAGTATAAACTTGTGATCTACATTGCAGAAAAATAAATTTCACTAGGTAATCAAAATTCAAGTTTTCATAAAAATAGTGTTTATCAAACCAATCAAAAAATGGGAAATGGAGCTAAATAGAGAATTCTCAAAGGAAGAAATACGAATGGCATATACGCATCTAAAAAAATGCTCTACATCCCTAGTCATCAGGGAAATGCAGATTAAGACTACATTGAGATTCCATCTCACGCCTGTCAGATTGGCTACCATCATGAAAACAAATGATCATAAATGTTGGCGGGGATGTGGAAAAAGAGGAACCCTTCTACATTGTTGGTGGGAATGCAATCTGGTCCAGCCATTGTGGAAATCAGTGTGGAGGTTCCTAAAACAGCTAAAGATTGATCTACCATATGACCCAGCTATAGCTCTCCTAGGCATATATCCTAAGGACTCATCTCATTACCTTAGAGATACTTGCTCAACCATGTTTATTGCTGCTCAATTTATAATAGCTGGGAAATGGAACCAGCCTAGATGTCCCTCAACTGATGAGTGGATAATGAAGATGTGGCACATTTATACAATGGAGTTTTACTCAGCAGTAAAGAGAAATGAAGTTATGAAATTTGCAGAAAAGTGGATGGATCTGGAAAGAATTATACTAAGTGAGGTAACCCAGGCCCAGAAAGCCAAGCGCCACATGTTCTCCCTCATATGTGGATCTTAGCTAGAGATGATTGGGCTTCTGTGTGAGAAGGAAAAAACTCAGTAGCAGAGGCCAGTAAGTTAAAAAAGGAGATAGAAAGGGAAGAGAAAGAAAGGGAGGAGGGCTTTTATTAGGTTGGTATTGTATATATGTAAGTAGAAAGATTGAGATGGGGAGGGGATATGATGGAGAATGGAATTTCAAAGGGGAAAGGGGGGAGGGTAATACCATGGGATTTTTTTTGTTATCATGGAAAATATTAATAAAAATGGAGAAAAAAAAAAGAAAAAAAAAAAAATAAAAAAAAAATAGTGTTTATATTGATACTAAGGCATGTGTATTACAGAAAGCCTGTAACACTTTTCTCAATACTCTAATCTGAACCCTCAGTCCAAGGTGCTTTCATTAGCTTTATACAAATCTATATTCAAATACCTTCTATTCAGTATTTGAAGAATCCAAAAAACTACATCCCTAGAACAAAAATGATCTTTGCTATCATTAAGAAGGAAAAAGAAAAAGAGAAAAAGGAGACCTAATAGCTTTAAAAAAGATACTAATGAGTAAGGGCCACTGTCATTTATAACAAAACAGAAACGTCTCATGGCTTTCAACGTATACCGTAAATTTCATTGATTTCATACATCACAATTCAGATTAGGAATGGCTAACAGAATACTTTTGTTGGACAGTAAAATTGACTTTGAGTAAAGTGAATATAATCTTTTTAAGAGGCTCAGTGTGGGTAGAAATAGACTGAGGCACTGTCTGCCTGCCCCAACAGAGACTGACTGAGGTCTTTAGGTTCCCACAATGAATTCCAATAACCATACAGAGGAGGAGCCTCAGTAGAATGGAGTTAGGGGGAGAAAGGGATATGAGGATATAACCTTTTTATTAAAAATCAATCAATCAGTAAATTTTAAAAATACCTTCTATTCTATAACTGGCCATGACGTTGGAAAAATTTGTCAACTTTTCTGAATGTTAGTTTTTAAGTATGGCATGCAAATCAAGAACCAAATCTATTCACTGTGAAGATTTGATAAAATATGTATCAAGTACATATAAAATGTTTGGCACTTCATAAATGTTTAATAAATGGTGGCTATACTCATTTGAGGAACACACGGTTAGAGTGGTAGAAGTTGGGATTGAACTTTTACAGATCAGTAATGGATCCTCATTCTGCCCCTCACTCACTGTGTGGCCATGGGAAAATTCTTTCCTCTTCCACTTCTTTATATGTTAAATAGGAACTATAATACCTTTTTCAAAGTATGGCTGTGAAGATTATACATAAAGATTTCCAAAATAGTACCGAGTGCATAACAGTCATTCATCTTGAGGTTTCCTTCTTGATGTTTTAATTCTTTCTTTTCTGATTAAGAGGTCAATATTTGGAAAACACAAAAAGCTATGAAGGAGAAAATAAAAACCAACTGAATATCCACCACTTAGGTGATACTGGCAGAATTATATCATTATTTCATTCTAATTTTTCTTTTTCTATCAGGCTATTATTTTTCAAAGCTGAGTACTGTGGGATACTCTTTGGTTCTATCCACAGGGAGTTCCTCACTCTTTGTTATGAAAGAGAAGTCAGAAGTCTCTGCCAGTGTGGAAATAGCTCACCAAAAGGCTCTAGTTATTACACACTGGGCTCCCAGTGAAGAGAGAATAGTCTTTCTTCAATTAGTCTAGACTTGCTGCCATCTTGGAAAGAGGAATAGGCCCCTGTGGGAATAGGAGACACTGGGGAGATCTGGGGTTAGTGTGAGTCTGGGGCTCCTGAAGCCTGGCCAATTCACAGGCTTGCCTTGGGCTAGTTCTGCTAGGGGAACAGCTAGTGCTTATTCCAGTCAATGGGGTATTCTAGTCACAGAGGGAGTTGAGATTTGGCAAAGATCACAAAGCAAAAACATGCAGACAGCAACACTCAAAAACTGTAACTTGGGATGGGACAGAAATAAAACCCCAAATTATGATTAACATATTCTGTCACACCTAATTGATCTGGAACAGAGATCAAAAATTTAAATTGGACAGATACCAGCCAGGCTTATTTCTTTTCTAATGGGTTGGGTAGAATTGGCAACCAAGAAATATTTTTATATTAATCAGTGATAATCTGATAATGGAAAAACAGAAGTGTTTGCCATTTTTAATTTCTATACCTCCCCTTACTATTTTCAGAACCTTGACATTTTGCACCAGTCTTTAAGATGTAAATGTACCTACAGCTATTCATGCTGCCTATCCTAATGCTTGTCAAATCAAGATGAAAGAAAGCTGTACCAAGGCAAGTCTGAGATCCTCCTCTCAATCAGTAAAATCTTCGGTGGAACCTTGCCTTACTCAAGCAAGACAGATTTGAGCTCTTGATATAGTCAGAAGATGTGACCTACTTTAAAACCCAGCAGTGTGTGTGTGTGATGAAATGAAAGTGAATTGTTTTGCTGAAATCTGACACTAAAAATAGGGCACTGGATACTTCCCTTGCTGGGGGAAAAAAAAGGCATTAAAATGAGTGTGTCTGTATGTCTGGGAATATGTCTCCATAGCAACCATTGTCCCACCTCTCCTATCAGCAGCATTACCCCTCTCTACGGAAAGAGGGCATATGCATGCCTTTCCTAACACCCCTCCCAATCCCTTACTCCATGAAATCTAATTAAAGAATGAAATGAATTTTAGTGATGGTCCTAGAGGCTGGGAGAAGTCCAAGGTTGGGATGGAGGGAGAGGAGTGTTGAGGTGGGGGAGAGGGACAGGGAGACCTGCCCTTTCACACTGGAGCAGCAACAAACAACTCAGTCCTCTGCTCTGGTTTTTAAAAAGAGCCACACCTCCCAGGCTGAGGAACTGCAAGGGAGTGATAGACCTGCCATGCAGTGATGTTATTACTTTAATGGATACAGGACTGCTTGAGCACTTTATTTCCACCAGGGTTTCTTTGCATTTTCCTCCCTTTATACAAGTCCCCCTTTCTTAATGAATGTTGTCCCCATTGCTTATGCTATTTGGGTGGGGGAAGAGAAGCATCATTTGAGACAATAGTTCTATCTCCAGGGTGAGGTATGTGAGTCCATAATGGTTGGAAACCACTACACCCCACCCTCAAACACCCTTTTTATTTAGATTAAGCATGGGGTACAGAGGTGGTAGTGAGAAAGACACTGTGGGAGGAAGAACCTTGCAGCTAAGAGCTGCATGGTTGTTTTTAGCATCTCCTGGAAACCTTCCCTAGGTCCTTCCAGGAATTGCCTTCGCTCCTGCCTCCTCCCTCCCTCTCCCACCTGAGTGTCCAGCCACCAGCGACCCAGCACCACCCTCTCCCCTGCACTCTGCTCATCCCTGCCTGTGGCTCTGGTTCCTCATTCCTGTATCTAAGTCTTTTCTGCAGGTTGGCTGCAGATCTGGCTTTGTACAACTTGAGTCCCAGGGAGCAGAATTGCCCTGGCATGAGCATTCAGTCAGGTCTGGGCTTGTTCCCTTGACAATCTGAAGGCAGGAGCAGGAAGCCTGTTGGGAGTCCCAGGGAGGTGGGAGAGTCAGCTGCACGCAGTCTACAAGCTGCATGCTTCAGTGGAGAGAAGCAGCATCAGGCTAGCCCCAGCGTTGGTTCCTCAGCCTGGTCCTCCATCCTGAGGCCTGTGTGGTGGGCTGGGTGCAAGTGCAAAGTCGGATGAAATGTGCACTCACCCAGGATGGAGTGGTTGGCACAGGGCAACTGGCATGTGACTCTGGCATCCACAGGAGGCCCAGCCAGCTGTGGCAACTGCAGAAGCGTCCACCTCAGCTGCCAGCTACGCAGCTGCAGCAGCAGGTGCCTCTGTGTCCTTGGATAGAATAACTAGCCACGCTGCTGGGGCCAGTGGGCCTTCCGTCTTGCCAGCCAGCTAAGGCAGCAAGAGCCCCTTGCTTGCCAAATACCCTTGAAGCCTCCTGGAAAAGAATTAGGGAAGTCCCACAAAAACAGAGTCCCTATCAAGCCAGAGAGCCCAATGACTCTAGTGTTTTTGCCCATGGATGTGGCACAGGGCACAAGGCTATTCACTATCAAATCATGAGAACTAATATTTACTGAGTGCTTACTCTGGGCCAGGAATTTTCTAAGCACTGCGCACATGCTGAGGCTGATTTGCAAGCGCTGAGGAAACAGATATCATTCTTACCGCCTTTTGACAGGTAAGGTAAGAGTATTTCCAATTTGATAGAGCTAGAAAGTGGCAAGGCCAAGATCTTAGCCCAAAAGGTTTGAACCCAGAGCCCACATGGAGGGGGAGGAAAAGACCAAGATCTACCCAACTAATGGGTAACAAATCTCCAGTCTTCATCAGACCATCTTCACTTTTTTAAATTTATCTTTATTTTGATTTATTTATTAGAGACAGAGAGGAGGAGAGAGGGAGGAAAAGAGAGACACAGAAAGAGAGAGAGAGAAAGAAAAAATGGGCAGACGAGGGCCTCTAGCCATTGCAAACAAACTGTAGATGCATGAGCCACCTTGTACTTAAGTGAGACCTGAAGAATCAAACCTGGATCATTAGGCTTCACAGGCAAATGCCTTAACCACTAAGCCATCTCTCCAGCCCAATCTTATTTTTTTTACAAAGCACTTAGGGATATTTTTTAACAAGAAAAAATTCATAATGTATTTGTTATGCAAATAAGATCTTAAATATTAATGTTTAAGTGAGAAAAAAAGTCACTATTAAGCTCACCAGACCAAAGCGACCAACTCTGCAATCTGCATGTTTTTAGGTTCATGCAGTCACATTTCACACAGTGAAATATAATTCTTTGTTCTTTTTTCCTGGTCTTATAACATTACATTATGATCATATTTTCAGGGGGTTTTAATTGCTGTGGAGAATTCCTTCAAGTTGGTGTTCCAGAATTGACTCAGTCAGCCTCTTATTTTGCACACTTATATTGTTTCCAGCTTGTCGCCATTTTAAAAGTAAAACAAACCCTTTGCTCCCAAGTTTTTCTTTTTTATTTTATAGACTTTTTCCAGACAGAGGAGAGCTATTTAACCTATGCATTTTGGCTACTTTGATAACCTTTGGCCTATAGTCAAGGTTTACTCAAAGGTTAGAAGGGTGTGGTCTGGCAAGACTTCCTTCAGTGCTGCTTATTGTTGAAGGACCTGGAAGAAATGAAGGCATGAATGGAATTACACAGTGCTGTTGCCAGTGTGCTAGAAATGATGTACCCTCCAGACTCGGCCAGAAGAGGTTGAGCAGTGGCTTGCTGAGGCAATACTGAATTTGGTAATGGATGGCCAGAGCTCAAAAGGACAGTACTCCTTAAACTAACAGGGCATAGACATATGATTCAGATGCTCTCTGTAGCCAGAGGGACTGCTGCTATCCACTTGCCAAGGGCTGCGATGACAGTGATTCTGCCACTAATGTGGATTGTTTCTCCTCTCCTAACCTCTGCTGCACTATTTTCTTAGCCTCAGACAGAAGATTTTCAAACAAAATCACCACGGACTGCATACCAGTGCATCAGCAGCTCTGGCCTGTTGGGAAAACATCGATGAATGGGACTCCACTTAGACCCTGGGAAAGAGCCTATTTCCTAGATCCTGGAAGCTCAGTTCTGGGCACTAAGTCAGCATAGAAAGACAAAAAGGCTTAGAGTTGTGACTGAGGAATGCACCAAGCATTCCTCATGTGCACCGTTCTTAGGTGCCCACCCTATACCTGTGTGACCCTGTGTGAAGGCCCTTAAACTTGGTACCTTAGGTACTTCACAGTCACCCTGGCACTATCCTTAAAGCCACAACAAGGCTCTGGCTTGCTTATTGTTGCCCTTATTAAGTCCCTGCCCCATTAGCTCTGAGTAATTCATTAAAACAGGGTTACTGACATTGGCCAGTAAAGAAAAACTGGGAGATATCTACTAAAAGGCATTGGTAACAAGTAAGGCAAGGGACGAGGCTGACTTCCTTCCCATGGGCAGCTGGAAGATGGAATCCCATGTGCTCCAAGTGCAGGCTGGGCATATTGACAAAAGGACTAGACAACCCAAACCATGACTGCAGTAAGGACTGGCACTTGTGTTCTTAGTCCTGCTGACAGAATTAACATTAAACAGCTATGCAGATGCACATTGCTGAATGCATGCTACACAACATTACTTGGCATTCTCCTACGCACAGCAGCAGTATTGGCCTTTGGGTATTTCACCAGGTTCCAACAGAAACCACAAAGCAACGGGAGCTATCAAGATTTGGGTGGTGAGAGAAACTGAAGCACAAGGTAACAGAGAAAGGCAGACCAGATATGTTGTCAGGCTGGATCAAGAAAAAACTTTGACAGAATAAGATATGACTTTCTTCTATTTGAAGTGTTGCGAATCTATAGATCTGCGATTTGTTCAAAGTTTGGAACAATACAACAAGTATTCCAACCCTCAAAAGCTGGGAAAGAGAGAGAAGTGAAACTGAGGAGGGAACCAGGTGAGTTCGTGCTTGAATAATAGATATTCCCGGTAACAAAACCACAGAGAGGACTAGGACTGGCCCAGGTTTCGTCTCCCCAGCCAAGATAACCTTATATGCCACTGGGAGCAAGACTCTGCAAACCTTTCCTGTTGTCTGAGCCATTGGGCCCCAATGTGGAATGTGTCCACATGACACAGTTTTTTTTCTTTTCTTTTTTTCTTTATGAGTTTTGTATTCAGCAAATACAGTCAGTTTGGTACCATTATTAGGTTCATCCGTGACCTACCCCCTCCCCTTGGCCCCTCCTTGTTGAGGTATATGGGTCATGCATTGTGGAGTTAGCCCACAGTTATGGGTAAGATAAATGTCTCTGCATATCATGACCCAACATGTGACTCTGACATTCTTTCCGCCCCCTCTTCTGCAAAATTTCCCTGAGCCATGTTGGGTTCATTTTTGGTCTGCTTCAGTGATGAGGTGTTGGGGGCCTCTGAGGCTCTGGCTCTCTGATTTGGTAGGAGTTGATTTTGCTCTGTGTTGATCTCCTTCCCCCTTCTGCTGGTATCCGGTTCATCAGGAAAACAGCCCCCTTGCTTGTTTCGCCAATTTTTCTTAGTTTCAGCCGGGGCCCTTTTGAGGTATGATGGGGTGGCTCTCTCCTACATCTATCTGAAAAAGAGAAGCAGATTCTCCAACGGAGAGTAAGTTAGCACCAGGACAAATGAGATAACCTTTACTTTTTTTTATAGAGAATTTAATAGGTGTAGGCCCTCTTGTAGCCCATGATTGATGGTAGCTTGATATTGGAGAGTGGGCTTATGTTTGGATATGGTTCTGACTTGTTTCCCAGCTCCAGCTATGGGTCCCATACCACTGAGGAGATCAGTTAGCCAAATTAAGAGCAGTTGGTTCCCCACCATGGCTGTGTGCCACTATTGCACTTGTGTGGGCATCACAACAAGTTATTTGCTGCTAAGTAGGTTAGACCATGAGTTGCTTAGACAGATATTGGTCATTTTCCCCCAGTCGCCCATGTAGCACCTTGTGGCACTAGACACGCTGACTGGGGACTGACTGTCTTCCAATTTCCAGCCATGCCATTCCATTTTACATGTCAACCACATAAGGTGCACATGACACAATTTTTTTACAGAACAAAATTAGAACTATCTTTAATGATTGTTTATCCTCATCTGCCTTAGTTCCCATTCTTAAATTGCATAGTAGACATTATGGATGCATATTTATTTTGACAAAGAGTGCTCAAAAGTCTTCATTTAATGCATTGTATGATCAAATACACTTGGAAGCCACAGAGCAAATAAGATGACAGTCCTTAACCTGATGTTAACAGTCTCCTGAAAGCTACCTATTCAAACTCCTCTCTGGCTAGTTAGCTACTTGGACCTCTCAATGCAAGAAATTGACTTGATTATATAGCAATTCCTCTTTAAAACCAACAACAAATCAGTTTCATGCTCTGTGTTTTGGCCGCACTGGTAAATGACATCACATTGATGATATGCTGAGCTTCCAACCACTTTACCTACAGAAATTCCAGTTCTATCCAGGATACTACTTTCTGGATAAGGCATCCAGGGGTGACTCCCATGGTTTTAATTCTCAGTGAAACACAGCCTACTATCGTCTGCTCAGGTGACTGTCCACTGGTGACTCATGGATAAACTTCACAATCCGTCCCTCTCCCCAGCAGCTGCCCCACTGCCAGACACACTAGAAACCACCGGTACTTTTACATTACTAATGCTGCACCCCGCCCACCAGCTAAGACTTTGGCAATGCAGGGCAAAAATGGATCTAGCAGATACAGTAAAGGATCCAGAATTCCTGCCTCTTCAATTTACGCAGTCAGAGATCGCCTCAGTCAAGAATGCCGGGCTTGTGGTGTCTCCTGTGTCTGCAGTTTGTACACTGTGTGACGGTCTCCAGGCAGACAGCCGGTTGAGTCCCACATCTATCGCCCTTTGCCCAAGGGACATGGAGGCAGATTGCATTTTCAAAGGTGGTGGCCATAATATTTCCCATCCCTCCAGCTCTGTAATGCTGTGACATTGACATTTTCTATGGGGCAATAAGGTCAAATGGCCCCTCTCATTCCAGTTGGGTGGATATCTATCATTTCACCCATATCACTTAGCAGAGATGATGACATATCACTTCTGAAGCTTGGTCACAAAAATGCCACAACTTCTATGAGGAGCTCCCTGATACTTCCCCTCTTGAGGCATCTACCACAGGATGTACCAAATGAGCCATGTGACTGTGGGCACCCTGCTTACCGGCCTGTACTCTCAAATTCTTTATCCATATACAATACTACTGATCCTTAATTCATGCACATTAAGCAATTTGACCCAAACAAGCCTGTAGTATAATGCCTGGCATATAACAAGCACTCAGTACTAGTAATTATTATTATTACTACTTGGCATTTAGTAGGGGCCAGTTAATATTTTCCCATTGGTTAGTCCAAATGAAAATCAGGTGATGATTTGGTCTACATCCAGTGGCATTAGAAGGCTGTTCATGTCCAGGTTCAACCAATGTCTCCACTCTCAAGACTCACAGTTACCAGCTGTTCTACACAAACTACCTTGGGACATCTCTTACCTGAGCCCACTCTAGTATTCTCTGCATTTTGCCCCCGAACTCCACATTGTCTCAGCATTTGCTTTGCAGTTGCCTCTTACAGGTGGGTTCACTTCAACCCTTCATTTCCCTTTCCACTAATTTTCACTGTACGTCAGCCCACAGCAAGAGGACACCCTGTGGAAGCCTTTCCAGACCTTCAGAGTGTGTAAACATATTCGTTACTTTTCTCGTAGCTGTGACCCAATACTTGACAAGAAGTAACTCAAGGGAGGTAGGGCTTATTTTGATTACAATTTAAGAAAGGATATGCTCCATTATGGGAAGGATAGTATGGTGGAAAAAGCATGAGGTGGCTGGTCGCTTTGCCTCAGCAGTCAAGAGGCAGAGAGTGAACAGGAAGTGGGACTGGGCAATGAAACCTTACCCCCCACCCCCCCCCATAACTCATTTCCTACAGCAAGGCTCCACTACCTGCCAAAATGCAAGCAATGGGGGACATTGCACATCCAAGTCACAGCAGTGTCTGTCTTAATTTATCCTACTAAGGCTCATGATGGAGCAACTGCCTGCTCATGTCTTGCTCCTCTTTTTTTCTGGAAGCTTCTAGAGGACAGGATTTTTATGCTGGTTATATGTTCAGTGTTCCTAATACTTAGGAATGTACGGTCAGTAACAGTCACTGGTAAACCCTTGACTAAATGTTTGCCAATGAACAGTCACTCTAAACATTAAAGTAACCATGTCTAGTGCTATTGCTTTAAGAAAACAGAGAGATGGGTAACACAATTTTAAAGTTTGCATCAAAACAGATTCAAATATAATCTTGGCATGAGCTTCAGTTATCTGGGAAGCAGGTTGCAATGCTTTAGCAGAAGGTGTAAATGAACAAAAGCCTGCTTTTCAGGGTTTTCCACTCTCCTTTCAGATCAGGTCTTGCACAACATGCATGGGGAGAAGAAACCTTGGCACTTTTCCAGTGCCAAAGATGGTGCCTTGAGTCCTTATTGCTGCATGGATAGCTGATGACAGGAGCATAAGTTCAGAGCAGAAGGAAGTGTCGGTGACTGAGTGGGAAGTGAACCATTAGGACCTTCAGGAATGGAGCACAGAGCAGCTGCCATTGACCTGCAGGGGAAGAAATACCTCCTTCCACTCCAAGGAGCTGGGTGCAGGTGTTTGCAATGGATAGCTTTCCAGGAACCCCGTGTGCCCTGCCAAGACTGCACTTTCTGGTTTGGCTGCTAAGGATCTCAGTGTGGAACAAGGCAATACCTGCACTACCTCTTGTCCAAATTCATTTAGCACGGCATCCTGTAATGCTCATTTCCACGGAAAGCACATTTCATCTGGGGAAACACCCAAAATATCCAGTGTGGAGGATCCACCAGGATGAGGCAACCGGTGACTTCTAACATATTCAGTGCCACTTTAAGTTCCCACAGACAGCTTCTGGCACCCAAGGCTCAACCTTGGTTCATGTGACCAGAACCTGTTGGAGCACTGCATGCCATAGCCTGAGTGTCTCAGCCTGCTGTATGTTTTATTATCGAAAATCCTGAGGCTATGACATAGTGGTGATACCCTTCACAACAAAGAGTGGCCTTCAGCACAGCCTGGGAAAACCTTGTTCTAGACAGGGCAGCGCATGCTTGTCTGGATCATGTTTGTTCTGCTACTACCCAGGGTAATGTGGGACACGTATGTCCACTCACAGCTATGTCCATCATCTAAACCTTCCATAGTTTCTTTCCCCAAAACACATATCTCCAGTGATAGCTCATCTGATGCAGTCTCATGCAGGTAATTCAAACACAAGTTTTAGTTCAATATGGAGAGACATGATGTCCCAAAGGACTCAAGCTACTGTATGACTACATCAAGATCACCATTCACAGATGGCTATTCTGCCAACAACCTAGAGTTGGCTGTCTCCCACTATTGGTTAGTTCTCTTCACACACATGCAAAGTCTCAAGTCTTCAGTTGTATTGCTAATGGCCTCTCACGTATTAGTCAACAGTCTTCTCTTAGGAAGTTGGGAGTTGACATTTCTTCAGATTAAAATGTTTTACTTTCACTTATAGACCACAGAGCACTTTCAAGTACATGATATCACATGCGACTCAGCAGGCTCATGAGGAGTGGGCAGTCATTGCTGCCCTGTTTTCAAGTGAGGGAGCCAAGGCCCAAAGAGGCACTGACTTGCAATGGTCACTCAGCTAAGCAGGAGCAATGGTCCTAATTCCTAATGTATTGTTTATTACATTAGAACAAATGAGTTTTGAACTATAAACAGAATTACCCCACTGGTGCCTTCTCTTCTACTTATTTTTAAGGCCTCAAGGATCCACACGTATACTTATGAACAAGACACAACCATATGACATTTGCCATTCTCCTGCCTCCTCTGGTTCCCATCAGTCCCAGATGCCCACTGCTTGTGTCTATAGCTACCAGAGCCACTACTGGGGCCAATCAACCTCATATAAGGAGAAAAGCAGGGGAGGGAAGTTTCCACAAGCCCTTCCTGTTTTCCTAGGGCAGGTAGAAGCATTTCCTAGCGCAGGTAGAGGATGGTAGGCACTGAGATACATATATATTTTACACTCCTTTTCCAAAACTTCCTTCTTCTACAGCTCTTCTTGACCTCTCTTGTCAATAGCCTCCTGGTGAACTTGCCTTTTAATCCTCCAGATATACCTAGATGCTTCTGGATTTCAATAAGAGCTGGATAAAGAAACCTAGACACATAATCAGGGTACTAAAACTGGACCAACTGCCACTTTATTCAAACTTTTCCCAGCCGTGTGGGTATTGGGTCTTCCCCAGGAGTACAGAGCACTCTTGCGTGGCAGAGCACTCTTCCTGGCTCCATCTATCTCTGTTGGCCCTGTGCACGGCAAGCAGCTTGATGCAACTGTACCAGAAGCTGAATAGCTCAATCAGGTACACTTTGAAGCCTAATAGGCCCATCAGTACAGCTCACTGAGATTGGATAATCTAATGTTTTATGTGCATCAAAACCCTTTCATATTCATATCATGAAACTATATGGCTTCAGAAATTGTAAAAGAAAATGGAATTGAGAACAACACTTAACAGAGGAAAGTATTTCACCAGGCTTTATCAGTGGCCAGACTTTGTTTGGGCCAGTGGAAGTAAATTAACAGGAGAGACACTGTTTATATAGAACTTTCATTAATAGAAAATGAGTTAGTTTATCCTTGGAGTCACTAAATGCATATTGAACAAACACTTCAGCACACACAGACACACACACAGACACACACACACACACACACACACAGAGAGAGAGAGAGAGAGAGAGAGAGAGAGAGAGAGAGAGAGAGTCTGTTTGAAGGTATGCTAAACAACTCACTAGTTGGCCAGGGTCAGGGTGCTCACAGCTCCAGTCCATCTCTGGAGGTGGTCCAGGCTAGTCTCCTTTTCTCCTCCAAGCTCACTCAGACTGTAGTGTGCTCTTCTGTGAAATGAAAGAATCAAAGTTGAAGTCTGACAAATGTGTGCTGGTGGCAGATCTTTAAAAACCATACGAATCAGCTGGGGGTATACCTCAGAATAGAGGCTTTGCCTAGCATGTGAGACACCCTGGATTCAATCCCAAGGACTGGACAAAAATCGTATGACTCGTTGAAATTCTTCTTCAAAGAAGTAGACATCAGCTGCAATTCTGAAATCTCTAATGCTGTGACAGTTTTGCTGTGGTAATAAAATTTGATCTGAGGAAGCAGCAACTATTCCTTGGCCCCACCCAGGCAGGCTGGAATCCCCTCTCTACTCCAGCTTCTTGTCCTCATTTCTTACACAAGTCCAGCTCAGCCACTGTTCTGGAGGAAAACTGTGAGTGAGACAAAAGCCTGAGTGAGGGAACAGAGGCTGCCATTTCAGGCCTCATTTTGGGGTGGCCAGATTCCATAGAATATGTGTGAACACTTACCCTCAAATGAGCCTCAAAGCCAGGATTTTATGAGTTGGCATGCGTTCCCTGATTGATGGGTGTCCAGTTAAAATGTAGATTCTGATCAAAAAGGTGGTTGAGGCTTGAGAATTGTGTTGCACACAGGCTTCACAGACACTTTGAGTCACAAGATTCTATGCCCTGCCCTCATCTGCCTGGGTAATGAAGCATTTGTGGTGTTGCGGTCTAGAGACAAACCATGGATACTGTAGACTGTAAGTCAAGAGACATACAGATCAGTGACTCAATTACCTTGTCTGAGCATTCATATAGGTATATACAAATGTGTATAAATCTAGGGGGAAGGGATTGAGTAGAAGGGATGGGGCAAGAAAGAGAGAGGAGAAACAAGTAAAGAAATAGAGAGACAGATGTGGTGGTATACACCTTTAATCCCAGCACTCAGGTGGCTGAGGTAGAAGGATCACTATGAGTTCAAGACCAGCTTGGGACTACAGAGTGAGTTCCAGATCAGCCTGGGCTAGTGAGCCCCTACCTTGAAAAATCCAAAGAGAAAGAGAGTACTGGGTATGATAAGGCACATTGGTGACACCAGCACTTGAGGTAGGAGGCTGAGGCAAGAAGACCTTGAGAGTTGGAGGCAAATGTAGGTTATATGTGAAAGCCTGTTTAAAAAAAAATAGAAACAAGGGGCTGTAGAGGTGGCTTGGTGGTTAAGTGCTTGCCTGTGAAGCCTAAGGACCTCGGTTCAAGGCTGGATTCCCCAGGACCCACAAAAGCCAGATGCACAAGGTGGCTCATGCATCTGGAATTCATTTGCAGCGGCTGGAGGCCCTGGTGCGCCCATTCTCTATCTATTTGCCTCTTTCTCTCTCTCTCTGTATGTTGCTCTCAAATAAATAAATAAAAATAAACAAAAAAATTAAAAAATAGAAACAAGTCTGGCAGAAATCAAAGAATGCCCATGTATGGATTCTCTTGAAAAGATCTAGGAAGGGAAGGAGGGGAGTGGCATATTATGTTTTGGATGTGAAATTTCCTCCCACAGACTCATATGTTTGGTCCCCATCCCCAGCGGGGATGGGGAGGTTATGGAACCTTTGGGAAGTGGATCCTCGCAGGAGGAGTGGGTCACTGGGGGGCAGGCCTGGAGGTTCATAGCCTTGCCCTGCTTCCTGATCTAAGACGTAAGGTGCAGTGTCATGCTCCAGCCACCATAGCCAGGAGCCTGTTCCACTGGCCTTTCTTCCCCAGTATGGACACTACTGCCAAGCTGTGAGCCAAAATGAACTCTTTCTCTCTTAACCAGGTACGGTGACACATGTCTGTAATGCCAGCATTTGGTAGGTGAAGGCAGGAAGACCAGGAAATTCAAGGTCATCCTGAGCTATATAGTGAGTTTGAGGCCAGCCTGAGCTGTATGAAACCCTGTCTAAAACAAATAACAAAAAAAGTTTCAGGAAGATCTGGGCTTCATAATCCCTTTTAAGGGCATGACTCAATGGTTTAAAATCCTTCCTCAAAGCTCTACATCTTACAGGTTCCAGCACTTTCCCAAAACTCTACCCTTGGGACCAAACCTTTGGTGCCCACACATGGGTCTTTACAGGACATTTAAGGCCCAAACTATAACAAATTGTGACCTATCTGAGAATATGCTATTTACTGTCTTTTGTATTCTCTGCCTGCTACAGTGTTGGCAGATAAGTTCTGTATGAAAGTTTGTTATCAGAATGAATCAATCAATTACAACATTTGATTTAAGTTTTATTATAAAATATAAATAGCCTAAATTGACTATTTAAGTGGACAGTCCAGTGGCATTAGGTACATTCTCATTGTACAACCAACATCAAATCTATCTCGCATCTTTTTCATTGTTTCAAATTGACAAACTGTTTCTATTAAACAGTAACTTCCTGTTCCCCACTCCACCCAACCCCTGTAATTCTTATTTGTTTTCTGTCTCTTTCACCTATATCAACTGAGTTGAATTATACAATCTGTGTTTGGCATATTTCAGTTTGTCATGTTGTGGTATATATCAGAATTCCAGCCCCTTGTTGGGTGCGATTGCATATGTCAGTAATCCCCGCCCTTGGGAGACTAAAGCAGAATTGCTTGAGTTCAGGGCTGGCCTGAATGAACATAGTGAATACCAGGCCAGCCAAGGCTTCATAGCCAGATCCTGTCTCAACAGGCAAGTATTTATCTTCATTTCCTTTTAAACTAGGCATGGTGACTCATGCCTGTAATCCCAGCACTCAGGAGGCAGAGGTAGGAAGATCGCTGTGAGGTGGAGGCCAGCCTGAGCTACAAGGTGAGTTCCAAGTCAACCCGGGCTAGAGTGAGATCCTGCTTCAAGAAAAGGTCTCTTTTTTTTCTAAGACTTAGAGAAACTTTATTAGATTAACTGAAGAAAAGTACAAAGAGCTTTTGCCATGTGGAAGGCAGGAGGGGGTTGAGAGCCCAATGGGAGTAGTCCCCCCATCTCAGCCCAGCAGGGCCAGTATGAGGGGAACTTACCAGAAAAGCTCTCTTTTAAGACTGGATGATGTTCCAGGATGTGCATACACTGAAGGAGGAACCGGAGCAAGATAGCTTTTTACAGGTAGTCAGAGACAGAGACAGAGGAGACAGAGGCCCAAGGAGATGCCACCTTGCCTGCCCTGGCAGGCCAAGCACTGACGTCTAACCCAGTCTCCCCCGAGAAGGCCGCAGGCCACCCAGGCCCAGCAGCTGCTGCCTGCTCCTGCCAGCTTAGCACACCTATGTGAGCTGGCCCCTCCCGAGTCAGCCTTTGGAGTTCACCAGCCAGTCAGCTCGCTCCCTTACACACCTGAGTCTGATGACCAGGCTCATCCTAATTGGATGTTGAATCTACTATGGGCCCGGTGCATATGTGACAAGCTTTTGGTTCCTTTCCGTTCTCCTGGTGCTTTATTCTCCAGGTCCTTGCTCTGGTCGGCTCTCCTTTCCCAGTCAAAGTGGGAACGGGGAAGGTTTCTTTTCTGCAGATGCATTTTCCCATTTGTTTTCTACATGTGTTTTGCTCTGGGTGCTCGCTTGCCTAACGACGTGTGTACGTATCTCTCTATCACTTGGCTCTCTTAAATCTCCTGGTCTTTGCTGCCTGGACCCTAGTTGTAAGCTCTCCTCCGGGGCGGGGGGGGCACAGGGGAGGATTTCTTTTTGTCTAGGGACTTCCTGCTTTGTTTTGGGGGAGCTTTCTCATTTGTGACATGTATGATCTCTCTTTAAGCTCTGAATCCTTTACTCTCCCATGTGAGGGGGACCTTGTGGTCTGGGCTCTCCAGCTTTCTTTCCCTTTGTGCATGTGTCTTCTCCAGAGGCTTCTTCTGCAGAGATGGGAAGGACACTTTCTTTACCTCCCCTCCCCCTTTCCAGTTGGGCAAGAGAGAGAATTCCCCTGTATCCCAATACTCCCTACAATAAGCCTCTTAATTCATTATTTTTCCCTTGGAGTCCATGTTTTCCATTCTTTGCTAACTTAGATAAGAATCCCAAAGTTGGGGTCCACAGTCCTCGGGTCTCCTGCATCTTTATGGAATTTAATCCATCCCTGGACCCAAATCCTGCATAAATACCACACTTACTTTATTCATTAATGAATATGTGGGTTGCTTACATCTGTGAATATCACTGAATTTCTACTTTTAAATCTTTTGAGACTACACCTGGAAGTAGGATTATGGAATCATATGTTAATCCTATATTTAATTTTTTGAGAGACGTCCTTACTATTGTGTGTGTGTGTAGTCTTGGGACAGCATGGGCAACACTCCTGCCTCCTAAGTGCAGGGGATACATGCATGCTCAACCTGCCTGGTACTCAGTTTTCTTGCAGTTATTTTTGAGACCAAGTCTCTATCCTCCTTCCTCAGTTTTCTTAGTGTGGGGATTATAGATGTGAGCCACCACACCCAGCCCTGGCTTTCAAATTTAAATTTAAAAATTTCAGTATTTGAGTACTACAGGAGTTAGGAAATCCACTAGGTTCTCCTTACTAGGAAAACAGGGGACACCTTCAAATATGACGGTTTGTAAAAAGGGTTAAGTTATCTCTGTGGACGTGATGGTGAAAGTGGAGAGAGGCTGCATGTCACACTGGGCCAACCGCTGTGTGGAGTGACTGTCAGGTCTTCAAAGCCCTTGGTGGGCAGGGCCGGGCGGCCTCTCAGCAGTCTCTCTGACCTGCCCACACCCGCCAGAGCTGAGAGCAGGATGAGTTTTTCCCACAGAGCAAAGCCAGCCAGGCTCCTTGTGCCAGCAGGGGATGGTTTCTGCAAATGGTGACACTGGCAGTCACATTTTCCAGAGGCCCCTAGTGCTCTACGCAGCCAAGCTTGGGAGTGCAGTTGCCCAGAGGCAGAGGCTGGGAGGGTGCGGCTGAGGCTCCTGGTCCACAGCTGGAGACTGTTAAAATGTGGCAAGGGCTCTTCTTTGTTTGAAAGATCAATTTAAAGTGCTACCAGCCTGTAGGGCAGGGAGTAAGACTCCAGGAACAGGAGACTGAGGCATATCCGGACAGAATCCAGACTTTCAAATACAGGATGTCATTTTTTTTGAAAAGCTATATTAAAAAAAAAGACTTTTGAAAAATCATCCACAACTCCACCTTCTAGCAAATTAACTGTTTTCATTTATGTTCTCATACATAGCCTTTTTTTTTTTTTTTTTTGTCACAGGCTCTTATATATCCCAAGCTGGCCTTGAATTTACTATGTAGCTGAGGATGACCTTGAATTTTCTAATCCTCCTGCCTCAATGTCCAGAGTATTGGGATTTCAGCCATGTGCCACCACGCCCGCTTTATGGAGTGCTCGAGCTCGTGCCCAGGGCTTCATGCATGCCCCCTAAGCACTCTACCAGCTGAAGCCCATCCTACCCTCCTCTGTTCAGTGCTTGGGAGCGGAGCTCAGGGCCCTATATGCACTGCATTTCTCATCTCTTCATTTCTTTTCTTTCACTTTTTATTGATTAGTTTTGTATTCAGCAAATACAGTCAGTTTGGTACCATTATTAGGTTCATCAGTGACCTACCCCCTCCCCTTGGCCCCTCCTTGTTGAGGTATATGGGTCATGCATTGTGGAGTTAGCCCACAGTTATGGGTAAGATAAATGTCTCTGCATATCATGACCCAACATGTGGCTCTGACATTCTTTCCGCCCCCTCTTCCGCAAAATTTCCCTGAGCCATGTTGGGTTCATTTTTGGTCTGCTTCAGTGATGAGGTGTTGGGGGGCCTCTGAGGCTCTGGCTCTTTGATTTGGTAGGAGTTGATTTTTCTCTGTGTTGATCTCCTTCACCCTTGTGCTGGTATCCGGTTCATCAGGAAAGCAGCACCCTTGCTTGTTTCACCAATTTTTCTTAGTTTCAGCTGGGTCCCTTTTGAGGTATGATGGGGTGGCTCTCTCCTTAGGATCTACATCTATCTGAAAAAGAGAAGCAGATTCTCCAATGGAGAGTAAGTTAGCACCAGGACAAATGAGATAACCCTTACTTTTTTTTATCCCTCTCTCTCTCTCTCTCTCTCTTTCTCTTCTCTCGAACTCTTGTATATTAGTTATCTTTTTCCTCCTTTTCTTAGTGGGCACTGACCTGTAACTCCCAGTACCAGCATGTGACTATCATCCACAATGAGCTTTTGATCAGAGAGACCTACAAGGTTTCCTAAAAGACAGATAGATTTCTGTCAGAGTACTTGATGACCCACGAAAGGTTAGTGGTAAGACCCTACTGCTGAAGACACCTTATGTGGTTGACATGGAAAATGGAATGGCATGGCTGGAAATTGGAAGAGACTCCCCAGACAGTCAGCGTGTCTAGTGCCACAAGGTGCTACATGGGCAACTGGGGGAAAATGACCAATATCTGTCCAAGCAACTCATGGTCTAACCTACTTAGCAGCAAATAACTTGTTGTGATGCCCACACAAGTGCAATAGTGGCACACAGCCATGGTGGGGAACCAACTGCTTTTGACTTGGCTAACTGATCCCCTCAGTGGTACGGGACCCATAGCTGGAGCTGGGAAACAAGTCAGAACCATATCCAAACATAAGCCCACTCTCCAATATCAAGCTACCATCAATCATGGGCTACAAGAGGGCCTACACCTATTAAATTCTCTATAAAAAAAAAAAAGTAAGGGTTATCTCTTTTGTCCTGGCGCTAACTCATCTCTTCATTTCTGAGGGCAGCTCTACCTATATTATCACTGGTTTTAGCCTTCTGGGATTGGAGATGAGAAGGAATCTCAGTCCTTCTTGGTCAGCAACATGTTTTCATTCACTGTAATGTATTGCCCCATGTCTAAAGATAGGAATGGAATTGTAGCTCTTGAGCCTTATGCCTTTTTCTGGTCTTAGGTCTGCCTAAGGTTGATCACTGTGAAAGGAGGCATGGGTGAAGTCTACCTGGCTCAGTGTGGGCATCCTGCACTTTCTCAGTAAAGGTCTTTCTGTTTTTGATTCTGAGTTCCTTCCCTCCCTTCCTCTCCATTTAGCAGCTCTCTGAAGCTTTGTTTCCACTGAGTGTGTTTGTAACTACCATAATGTGGCCTACTTTTTATCTCTCTCAAAGTCTTAAAACTATGACTGGCATTCCTAGCCAAGACAGGGTAAGATTTGGGGCTATGGACTCTTTTGAGTGCTGCCAAGCCATAGCATTGAGGGTTTGTGTTTTTTTTTAAATATTTATTTATGTGGAGGGGGAGGGTGGCATCCAGTGCCTCTTGCCACTGCAAATGAATGTCTGTCTGGCTTTACACAGGTGCCTGAGGAATTGAGCCAGGCCGGCGGGCTTTGCACACAAGCATGCTTAACCAATGTGCCATCTTCCCAGCCCAGTACTCAGGTTACTGCACAAACAGAACCAGCACACGGGGCCTGAGGCTTTCCCCCAGCAGCTTTGTTTCTGTCTCCCATATCCCTGACTGACTGGGACCCTTCCTTCAGTTTAAGCAGCTGTCTACACTTCCCGACTGCCATTTCAACGGGCCCCGCCTCCAGGACACTTGTTTCTAGGGGCTATTGATGTGAAACACAGCTCTCACTTCAGCCTAAAAGAGAATATGAGTTTATTCTTTTATTTTATTTTATTTTGGTTTTTCAAGGTAGTGTCTCACTCTAGCCCAGGCTGACCTGGAATTCACTATGTAATCTCAGGGTGGCCTCGAACTCACAGTGATCCACCTACCTCTGCCTCCCAACTGCTGGGATTAAAGGTGTTTGCTACCACACCTGGCTTATTCTTCTTTTTTTTAATTAATTTATGTTTTATTAACAACTTCCATGATTGTAAACAATATACCATGGTAATGCCCTCCCTTCCCCCACTTTCCGCTTTGAAACTCCATTCTCTATCATATCCCCTTCCTCTCTCAGTCAATCTCTCTTTTATTTTGATGTCATCATCTTTTACTTCCTAGTATGATGGTCTTGTGTAGGTAGTGTCAGGCATTCTGAGGTCATGAATATCCTGTCCATTTTGTGTCTGGAGGAGCACGTTGTAAGGAGTCCTATCCTTCCTTTGGCTCTTACATTCTTTCCACCACCTCTTCTGTAATGGACCCTGAGCCTTGGAAGCTGTGTTAGAGATGTTTCAGTGCTGAGCACTCCTCTGTCACTTCTTCTCAGCACCATGGTGCCTGCTGAGTCATCCCAAGGTCACTGCCATCTGAAAGTGAGAGTAGCATTAATATTATGGGTATGAACATTAAGGGAAGTGCTTACTGGGCAGTTTGATGAACATAGTATATATGTTTAGCCAGACAGCAGAAGATGTTACACCCCTAGGGCTCATGACTACCCATGTTGTAGGTTTTCAGTATCAGGGATGTATTCCCTCCCATGGAGCTGGCCTCCAGTCCAATTAGAGGGCAGTTGGTTTCCACCATGACAGATGTGCTACTATTGCACCCATTGGCTCATTTGGCCTGGCTGGCCAAATATAAGGCTTGCAGTGTCCACTGTTGAGTATCTTCACTGATGAAATCTCTCTCTCCCATTGAACTGCATGCAAAAATGGCTTCTTCCAGCTTTCTGTCAGCTGGTCTAAATGGAGGAGGTTATCAGCTCAGTTCCAACAGGATTTCCCAGTGGCCTTGTAGCCCAAGTATGTGGAGTCTTCAGCAATAGGGTCTTACCATCTATTCCTGGTGAGAAACCAAGGACCTATGCAATGGCCTGTAATGTTTTGGGGGCATCAGGGACCTCCCTGGCCAACAACTCACTGGAAGGTATCCCATTCCTGGCACTGAACATTTTCTAGTAACAATCTACAGCTCCTGAGTGTTCCATTGTCCAAAAAAGTAAGTTTCCATATGAGTTATTCATATCTTCTTGGATTTTGATTAGCTCTCCCTCCACCTTTCCTTTACTCGATCTCTTCCCCGACCTCAGTTTGGGCCTTTTCACCCCCACTAATCTATTCTTCTACTTACATATATGCAATACCATCCCATTAAGTACCCCCTCCCTTCCTTTCTATTCTCTTTATATCTCCTTTCTAGCTTATTGGCCTCTGCTACTGAGTTTTCTTCCTATTCACACAGAAGTCCAATCATCTATAGCTAGGATCCACATATGAGAGAGAACATGCAACATTTGGCTTTCTGGGCCTGGGTTACCTCACTTAGGATAAACCTTTCCAGATCCATCCATTTTCCTACAAATTTCATAACATCATTTTTCTTTACTGCTGAGCAGAACTCCATTGTATAAATGTGCCATATCTTCAATATCCACCCATCAGTTGAGGGACATCTAGGCTGGTTCCATTTCCCAGTTAATGAATTTATTCTTAAGCCAACTATGAGTGGCCATGGCTCAGGAACATGGGTTCCGGTTACCCCAAATACCATGTTCTAACACGATAACAGTCCCATTAAGTTATTAATAGTTATAGAACAAAAGAAAGTCATAAATCAAGGTGGTTTTCTAATACATTAATGGAAACACAAGGTAGATGGGTCATAGCAAAGCAGAGAAATCTCTGCTGTAAGTCCTCAGTGGATCTTTCTTGTCTTTAAGAGCACAGGGCAGGGGGTGTGACTCAGTAGATAAAATGCTTGGTTCACAAGCATGAGTTCAAATCCCTGTCACTCATCTGAAGCCAGGTGTAGTAGGTGGCACCTATGGCAAGAAGGGAGGTGGAAGCAGAAGCATCCCAAAAGCTTGTGGGCTAAGTAGCCTGGTATCTACAGCAGTGAAAAGTCATCTCAGACAAGGAGGAAGGCAAGGACCAACACCCAGGGTTGTCCTCTGACACCCATACTCACACACAAACATGTGCATACACACACACACACACACACACACACGTGAAGATAAACAAAAGAGCACAGGTAATGTTGGGCATGATGGTGCATGCCTATAATCCTAGTACGGAGGAACCTGAGGTAGGAAGGTTGCTGTGAGTTCAAGGCCAGCCTGAGCTACATAGAAAAATCCTGTGTAGGGCTGGGGAGATGGCTTAGCGGTTAAGCGCTTGCCTGTGAAGCCTAAGGAACACGGTTCGAGGCTCAATTTCCCAGGACCCACGTTAGCCAGATGCACAAGGGGGCTCACGCATCTGGAGTTCGTTTACAGAGGCTGGAAGCTCTGGCGCGCCCATTCTCTCTCTCTCTCTTTCTCTCTCTGTCTCCTTCTCCTTCTCTCTATGGCTCTCAAATAAATAAATAAAACAAAAAAATATTAAAAAAAAAAAGAAAAATCCTGTGTCAAAAACAAAACCACAAGTAATTTCTATCTTTGTTTCCTGTCATTTTATCACACTGGCTTTGTCTGCTGGCTTGTTCCCTTCATGTCTAAAACTGGGCTTAAATACAACCAGCATCATAGCCAGGCTCAACAGCAACCAAGAAAAAAAAGAGCATGCATGTAAGCCTCTTTGTAAGAAAAAGGACACTCCTCCATTTCTGACCATGGAGGGGCGTGTATCACATTTGCCCTCCTGTCAAAACAATTAGAGAAATAGAAGAAGTCTATGGTTCCTTGAACCCAGGCACACAGGTTGACCTTGACAGAAGGGCACCATGTGAGCTATCCCTGCTACCACCTACCTTTTTCTCTGCATGGAAGAGAGGAATAGTGACCCAAGAGGAGTATTGCAGGCTCTCTGAGTGTAAGGGTGAGAAATCAGAGTTTGGGGAAATTTTACCCAAACCATTGCTGTTTTCAGGTTTCTGGGGTTGGGAGGGGAAAAAGGTGACTTTCTTGGTAGGTAATGTGTGTTCACTTACTCATGCTGTAATGTGGGACACCGAGGAGGAGAAAGCATCATAGAGAAGGAACTCCCAGGAATACACATAAAGAGAGCCATTGAATGTTTGCATGAATATGAAGTTGTACCAACTCCAATTAAAACTGCACAAGAAAGGACAATACAATAACCCTTGAAGATCCATGAGCTGAATAGTTCCTGTGTCCACACAGGAAAGGGAATTCTTTGCATCTCAACCAACTAGAAAGGAGAGTTTCCAGTAAGCATTCACTGGGGATCACTGAAGGTTTATGCTTGTATGGAAAGATTAAGTTAACCCTAGAGTAAAGACTATCTGTCTCAACAAAGCTCAAAACTCAATCCTGAAAAGAATCAAGAAGCTGACCTGCAAACAACTGTCAACCCATAAAAAGATCATTGCTCTCCCAAGGAACATAACAAACTCGGTTATTCAACAGTACATACTTGGCAAGGTTTAGCACCCAAGAGTTGACAAATATACAGAGAAATAGAAAAATATGACCTATATCCAGGGGAAATAAGTTCATAGAAACAAACTTAAAGTGGTTTGTGATTTGGCAGAATTTTCCAAGTGGGAAACAGATCCATTGTATACAAGACAGATAAGAATGATAGCTGACTTCTCATCACAAACACTGCAAGCTCGAAGACAATGAAATTATGCCTTTGATGAGCTGAAAGGAAAAGAAACATTTCAAAGAAAGAGATCTTACATATTATAATTCTATATTTAGAGGAAATGGCTTCAAAATAATGAAGATATTTTAAGGCAAATAAAAGCTAAAAGAAGTTCTTCAAGTGGAAGGAAAATAATACCAAATAGAATTTGGGGGAAAAAACTAATTAATATAAAAGACTTTTGCTTATTTTAAATTTCCTTAAAGATAACTGTTTAGGGCTGGAGAGATTGCTTAGTGGTTAAGGCACTTGCCTGAAAAGCCAGGACCCACATAAGCCAGCTGCCCAAAGTGGCACATGCATCTCCAGTTGGTTTGCAGCAACTGAAGGCCCTGGTGCACCCATTCTCTCTCTCTCTCCCACCCCTCTCTCTACATCTTTCTCTCTCTCAAATAAAATAATAAAATTTTTAAAAAGATAGCTGTTTAAATATAAATAATACAGGCTTAGATTTATAACATATGTTGAAGAAAATGGAATGAAAACAGTCGCATCACAAAGGGGAAGGAGAAATGGAAGCAGAGTGTTATAAGACTCACTTTACACATGTCCTGTTATGATGTGCTATGGAGACATCTTGTGACAAGTTAAATGCAGCCTGTAAACATAGAGAACACTTAAAAAAAGAATAGCCAAGAGGAATAAGCAAAGTCAAAATAAGAAATCAAATGGAATACAGAACAAAACTCATTCCAAGCTAAGGCAGAAAATGAACAGATGAGACAGATGGAAAACAAGCATTAGAACCATAAACTTAACATTCAATCACACTGAAATTACACTAACTGTAAATGTTTTAAAACCCTCAGTTTTAAGGCAGAGAAAGAAAGCAAAACTCAACTATATATTGTCTACTTGCATTTTAAATATTGTCACAGATAGGAAAATGATAAAAAAAAATCCATACAAACACGTGCCTTAGAAAAATGCTTGCAAAATTTGTATCAGAATTTAGTTTTTGTAGTACTAAGAATAGAATCCAGGGTTTCACATGTGATAGGTACACATTCTATCACTGGACTAGCCCCTGATACAATCTCTTAATAATCAGCCAATTAAAAGGGGAACTGTTGAAACAGACATTTCAGCAGATAAAACATGCAGATGGCAAGTAAACACAAAAGGAATGCTACACACAAGTAGTCACTAGGATGCGAATCAAAAGCACAATGTGGTACCAACTACCCACCAACAGAACAGTTAAGAGATATCTGACAATACCAAGTATTGACAAGGATGTAGAAGAGCTAAAATTTTCATATATTTCTTCTGGACATGCTAATTAATATATTCTAAGATGCTAATTTAGAAAATAGTTGGGCAATTTCTTACAAACTTAAGCATAAACCAGTTTTGTGGTGGTCTAGAGGATAGGATAAATTTAAATATAAACCTTTTATATAGCCAAATAGTTCCACTCCCAAGGTAATTTCTTAAGAGAAAGAAAATACATATCTATACAAAAATTCGCTTACAAGTATTTACAACATTCTTATTTTTAATAAGGAATCTAAATATATATCAACTGGTAAATGGATAAGCTGGTTGTGTTATAGCTGTATGGTGGAATTTTTTTATGGTAAGGTCTTGCTCTAGTCCAGTAATTCACTCTGTAGTCTCAGGGTGGCCTTGAACTCATGGTGATTCTCCTACCTCTGCCTCCTGAGTGCTAGGATTAAAGGTGTGTGCCACCATGGCCTGACAATGTAATATTTCATATAAAACAAAACAAACAATTCTTCTCAGCCCTAAAAAGAAATACAATGTTATTACATTTCTGTTACATGCATGCATGCATGAATCTATAGGCTATTATAAGGAGGATTACTATGAATTTGAGGCCAAACTGGGCTACATAGTAAGTTCCAAATCAGCCTGGGCTACAGTGTGAGGCGCTGTCACACAAAAAATTTAAGGATAGCTCCATGAGTCAATTTTTATGAAATGTTAGACAAAGCAAAATCATGGCAACAGAAAGCAGAAGATGGGTTGGCAGAGACCATGTGTGGAGGGAGTGAGTTGACTATAAGCTGGCACAGGGAACTTTGGGAATAGATCTCGTGGTAGTTGGAATGTGAACTGTCCCCCATAGCCTTATGTTTTCGTGACTAAGACTTATACTTAATCTCTAGCTGGTGGCAATTCGGAGGGTGGAGCCTTGGTGGAGGAGGTGTGTTCCTGGGGGTGACCTTGAGGTTTATTAGTAAAGCTTGGCTCGCTCAGACTACTTTGTGCTATGCTGCTTTTCCCACCATCATGAAGCTTCCCCTAAAATTGTCAGCCTAAAATAAATCTTTTTCTCCCACAAGGTGGTCGCACAAAGTCAGCTGTTTTGTCCCAGCAATAAGAAGGTACCCGAGTGCTACCGATGGGAGTATTCCTTATCTTTACTGTGGTGATGCTTATAAGTCTACATTTGTCAGACTCGCCAGATTGTTTATTTAAATGGCTGAATTTCATTATATATAATCTATACCTTTATAACACTTGGAAATATAAAAGAAAGCAAACAAAACCACCTTCTTCTCTTTTTTAAAGGCAGTACGCAGAACAAAGGCGAAGCTGCCGTGTAGCATACAATGAGGTCTGTCTCAGAACCCTTCCGAGGAGAGTTCTCAGATCTCATTGGCCAGCATTTCCTCAAATGCTCATGCTTAAGCTGATCACTGACCAGAAATGAAGCTTATAAGGATTAGAGGAGAGAATTAGAGTGCTCAGGTGTATAGCAATCAAAGTCACCTATTGGAGTCAGGCGTGAAGCCAGCCTCCCTTGAGTAGAGATGAGTGAACCCACAAAAACCATGGAGGTACCATTAGAAAACAGGGAGGTGTGTTACCAGTACTCATAACAAGACCCCACCTTTTAACAGATTAACTCCATCAAATCTTTTTATCCCTAACATGTAGAACAGTGCCAATGTTCCTGGCTGGGTGTGGCTTCCTCCATGTGGACTGGACATTCAGGGACTCATGCTCTGTTTTCTTGGACCTCTGCTCCCCCCTAGGTGACAGGGCAGAGTATAGGAAGAAGCCACCCTAAGAAGAAGCTTCCTAACCTAGCGTCCTGGAGTGAGGCCTGAAGTTTCTGCTCACACTCACTGCTGAGAGCACACCAAGCAGCCACACCTGGATGGAGAGGGTGCTGCAAACACAGACTTTGTACACCCTTCTTCTATTACTCCCCCATCTTCCATTCTTCCTCCATCACTTCCCCAATCTTTTGTCATATATATCACTGTGTTCATTTTTTAGATGTGGGACCTGAGGTCCAGGAGAATTCCATCACATGCCCAAGGTCAGATAGGATAGCATTTGTGACCAGTTGAACTGGGAAGCCTCCCCAGGCTGTTGTGACTGACTATCTGATTCTCTTAACCACCATTCAGCATTGCTTGATAGCAAGCTTCTCTGTTTCTCTTCATTTGACTTCATGGTGTCACTCAGGTAAGTGTCAGGAGGAGAAGCTATGGGGACTGGCCACACAGACAGGGCAGGTGCCCACCACACACCCCAAGTGATTTTTCATCATTACAACGTGGGCTGTGGAAACTATGCCAGCCCTTCTTTTCTAGTCCTTTCTAGAGTGATGTTGACTCATGTCTGGGCAAATAAGAAGAGTTTAGTATGAGTATGTCTGTTCAAATAAATCCTACCTTCCCTCATTTAGCCAGAATGACTAAGTTGCCATGTCTGCAAGATGGCCCCCATCAGCATTGTGTGTTTCACTGTCTTATACAAACTCACAGGGAGAAGTGGTAAGCTTTTGTTTTACATCATAATCTTTAACAGTCCCTGGCTTTCTATGTCTTCCACATGCGGCGGTAGACGGGTGCACAGAAGTAGGAAGGGGCAGGGCTGGAAATTAGAGGGCTCCACATTTTATTGATAAATAAATAAATATATATATGTATATATATATATATATATATATATATATATATATATATATATAGAGAGAGAGAGAGAGAGAGAGAGAGAGTGAGAGAGGGACTCCACCTCATGTTTCATTAAAAACAGAAACACCACAGCTCCCACGTGGGCTGAACAGGTTGAGTTCATTCTGATTCAAGGTCCCTGGTACATCACCTAACTTAGGGTCATGAAACGTGGATTTCCTCCCTGGAAAGGAGAGACTCAAATTGCTCACCTCCCTCATCAGAGCTCAGGAACTTTCCAAGTTAATTTATTTTAAGCAATTTCCTGTTGGAAATGTGGCACAGAGGTGGTCATACCCTCCATCTGAAATGCTAATATTTCACATTGAAACTCTAGTTGGCTCCCTGGTCTGCCTTTGGCATACTTTGTGGAATCATTTTAATATTCCATAATTACTTTAATATACTGTGTAATCTTGGACAAGTTGCTTAGGTTCTCAGAGCCTCAGATGCTTCATCTGTAAGTGAGGGACATGGGTTAGATTGGTGGTTTAAGATTATATTCCCTCAAAAATAAATTTTATGTAGTACTCTGGTATATAAAAGTGGTAAAAGCAGACATCTTTGTTGAAGCCGAAGCATTTACTGAGCAGACCTAGTGTGTGCTGGGTACCGTGCACAGGACGCAAGGCTGTGAAGAGCTCAGCCTTTTCTGTCTTCCTAGTTAAAAGCTTGGGCGAGAGGGGTCAGTCAGCTCCCAGGCTCTAGGCCCCTGGTAGGCGCAGACCAAAGGGAAAAGGAATTAGTGTCTCTGGGGGCGAGCTCAGCTGCCAAGAGGGGTATCGGGGGCCAAGCCTGGGCAGAATGCCTCTAGGCGCCATTGTGCACCGTCCTCAGCAGCATGCACTTCACCCACTGCCTCTTGTTCAGTTTGCTCTCCGTGTTGCCTCATTGCTCCTTTCTGGGATCATTTCCCAAGGAAAGGACTTGGCCAAATCAGTGTCTCTAACTTTGCCTTCCAGGGAACCTCTCCTAATGGGGTGGCCATGGGAAGAAGGGTTAGAGCCTGTGGGGGTTGATTCAGGTGTTCCCCATAAACTTGGGTGTTGAATGCTAGGTCCCCAGCTGATGGAGATTTGGGAATTAACGCCTCCTGGAGGGAGTGTATTGTTGGGGACGGGTTTATGGGTGTTATAGCCAGTGTCCCCCTTGTCAGTATTTGGCACACTCTCTTGTTGCTATTGTCCACCTTATGTTGGCCAGGGGGTGATGTCCACCCTCTGCTCATGCCATCATTTTCCCTGCCATTGTGGCACTTCCCCTAGAGTCTTAAGCCAAAATAAATCATTTTTTCCCCCAAAGCTGCTCTTGGTTGGGTGATTTCTGCCAGCAGTGCAAACCTGGCTGCAATGGAGGCATCATCAAAGCAGGGGCTGGTGGGAGACAGCAGAGTATGTGGGAGTCATGGACAGCTCAGGTCTGGCTAAGCCGTTTCTTCCCACCCTATTAAATCACTGCTTGCAATTGGGCTAGACTACCATCCATCACCCTGGACACTCAGGCCATGCCAACCCTTCAAGCACTGTGTGCTTAGAGAAAGCAAACCACTTCAAATATTTGCTCACTCCATGTACACGGGTAACTGTGCACGCTCCTAGGCTAGCAGAGAAGCAGCCCCTGTCTGCTGCTCCTGGAAACGAGGCTCTTTGTCCAGGGCTTCTGAGCCTCTGTGGGTCACAGTGCCCTCCTCATGGCATTGCAGCCTGTCTGGGCCAGGCAGAGCTCATCGTGATTATTACCTCACTGTATGTCATCTGCAAATGAGGAGTTGGAATTTAAAGTGTCTCTTGAAGGGCAGGAGGCGTGGACTGAATTTTACAAGAAGGCTTGAGAAACAGTTTCTACATTGTGAAACCAAAGGTATACAATAAAGGAAAGGAAAGTGAGAGTAAAAGGAAGGAAGGGGAAAATAGTGGTGGCAGGGCAGGGAGAGGATCTGAGAGGGAAGGCATACAGAATTTATGCCCTAAGTTCCGTGCATGTGCTAGATGGAAGCCATGGCTTTGACCGTAAGCTTTCTCACCACTGTGTAGCACAAGAAGGAAACAGAGACAGTTACAGCATCACAGAGTCCAGGGGTGAGAAGAAACCAGTCCTCCCTCATCCACCCCCCCCTTGCAGAAATGCCAATATAGGACTGAGCAGCCTCCAGTGAATTTCCCCAGGGCCTTAGGCACAGAGGCCTCTGAAAACCTGTCCTGTGTACAGCACAGTGACAGAAGGCTCAGGGCAGTTTCTTAGGACACCCTTTGATACAGACTGATGGCATCATGACAAAATGCAATGCAGTACAAGCAGCTTTATGGGGTGCTGCCGTGGTATATCCAGGCATTAGGCTCACTGTTACTCTCCTTAATTCATAACTCCTAGGTAGATGCTAGAGTTTCTAGAATGTATAGGCTGCAATTTCTTCAAGTTATGTTCCATAAATATTATTTTTCTCAGCAAAGCTTTTAAAAATACTGAGACAGTAAGTTTGAAATCATCTTCTGCCTGGTGGTTGGCTAAGCACAAAAGTATCTACTCTGCCCATCCGTCATCCCACCTGGGGCAGACCTGACATCCCCTGGGGAAGATGCTAGGCCACATCTGGACTGTCAGCCACAGGCCAACCTGCAGTGTCCCAATAGGTAAGACACCCCAGATCTGCCTCAGAAAGTAACTTCCCATTCTAACTCAGAAGTCAAAGGGTGAACCAAACTTCATGAGCTTTGAGTCATTAGACATGAATGCAATTATTTTTAGGCAGGTACAACAAACTTGCTTCTACTGTTGGGGTGAGAAACAATTCCATATAAGACCCACAAAATGACTCACTGCAAAATGCTATTTCTTAGGCTGCAGAGATGGTTCAGTGGTTAAAGGCACCTACTTGCAAAGCCTGATGGTCTGGGTTTGGCTACCCAGAATCCAAGTAAAGCCAGATGCACAAAGTGGCACATGTGTCAAATATTTGTTTGCAGTGGCAGGAGGCCCTGGTGTGCCCATTCTTTCTCTCAGATAAATAAATACATAAATAAATGTTTTTAAAATGCTACTTTGTACATTCTCCAAGACAAAGTTGTAAAATGTATCCTGCAAGCAAGGGTCTTATTGAAGGGGATTGTAAACTACGGAGTAGAAATAAGTGTGGAGATTGTCCTGAAAATGGTGCTTGATTTCAGAACAGCTACTGACCTGTGGGTCCAGTAGGCAGCAGGTAGGTAGCAAGGGCAGCAACCCTGTATTCCCCACAGTGGTCTCCACCTGTGAGCGTCTGTGCTCCTGATGATGCAGGACCCCAGGGCAAAAGAATGAGCTGCAAGGGCAGAGGCTGAACTACAGAGGAGAGCTTCGAGAAAGGTGTTCACTGGACTTGGATCGATCACACATCTTCAGGAAAAGCTGGTCTGTGGAACCTCCTAATGTGGAGCCCTTCACAGGTAAGTGGTTAGCCTGTGGCAAATGTTTTTCAGGGAGGAGAGGTGGCCACCATACAACATACAACATACTCCGCTCGGTGCTGAGCTTATTAGTACACACTAGGTTGATTTTGCTTCTTGGCTTTTGTTTTATTTTTTATTTTTATTTTTTTGAGGTAGTTGTATCATTCTAGCCCAGGATGACTGGGATCTCACTCTGTAGGTCCAGGCTGGCCTCAAATTTATAGCAATTCTCTTATCTGTGCCTCCCAAGTGCTAGGATTAAAGGCATGTGCTACCATGCCTGGCATGACTTCTTCTTCTTCTTTTTTTTTTTTTTAACCAGTGACTCATGGAATACCCTAAGCAAATCTGATTCCTTAAAATGCAAAACTTCAAAACAATCAGAAGATAGCTTACTCATAGTCCCACATTGTCTTCTCTGATCCTCTGAGAAGAACCCATTTCCACATAAGGTAACTCCTCTCTGGATGAGAGTTGCCAGACTTAGCAAATAAAAACATAAGGATGCTGAGTTGAATTTGAGTTTCAGATAAGCAAGGAATGCCTTTTAGTGTGAGCGTGCTCCGTGTAATATTTGAGAGACACTGATGTACTCATACTGAAAAAGTATTCTTGGCTTATCTGAAATTCAAATTTTCATGTACATCCTCTGTGTTTTAGCCAGCAACCTTACTTTGAATACATTCTTTGAATACATTCTTTTTTAAAAGTATTTTTTATTTATTTCAGAGAGAGAAAGGGGGGGAGAGAGAGAGACTGGGAGAGAGAGAATGGGCACACCAGGGCATCCAGCTACTGCAGACGAACTCCAGACACATGCGCCTCCTTGTGCAGCTGGCTTATGTGGGTCCTGGAGAATTGAACTGGGATCTTTTGGCTTTGCAGGCAAATGCCTTAACCACTAAGCCATCTCTCCAGCCCCTGAATACATTCTTGTAATGTCATTGCAAAAATGTAGTGTCTAGGACTTGGAGCGTCACTCAAACCCTGAAATCCAGTTCAAGAAGGTTGGTGGGGGATAGGTGAAGGAGAGATAGCACACTGCTTCCCTCCAAGCCCTGCACCCCTTCCAGCTTTTGTAAGCAAATTAGATTAAACACCTTCCAGAGAGGAGACAAAGCCTCTCCTTTGCATGAAGTTGGCCAGAAGAGGGGGTATCTTTGGGTACCACCAGGTTTGGCAGTGGTGGGATTGGGTAGAAAATCTATTCCAACATCCCATGCCCCTCCCTCCAGCTATTCCTTTTTCTTTTCCCTTTTCCTTCCTTCCTTTTTCTTGAGGTATTGGGTATTGGACCCAGGGCCTAGTGTATGCTAGGCAAGTACTCTATTACTGAGCTGTGCCCCCAGTTCTTTTTTCACTTTTTATTTTGAGACAAGTACTCAACAAGTTGTCCAATCTAGTCTCAGACTTGCTCTGTAGCCAGGCTGCCATTGAACCTGAGATCGCTCTGTCTTAGCCTTCTGAGTTGCGGGGGTTTTGCCCCCAGGCCTGGTCCCTGCAGCTATTTATAGCCACTGTGATGTGCTGCCACACACATCCTCACCGTTGACTCTCGTGCTTCCATCCGTTTCAGAACTCGTGGCCCAGAGAGCGCGGTCACAGGACACCCAGAGTTCTCCAGGGAGCGGGTGTGCCTCTTTCCTGCCTGCCTTCTGTCAGTGTCCTTTGCTCTTCTGGCAGTCATCGTCTCCTTGTCCTGTGCAGCATCCCAGCTCTTCCACACCTTCAGTGACAAGAGAAGGCCCCCCAGGACCAGGGCCATGTATACTCTTCATAACAGCCTCTCTCCTATGAATGCTTTTCTTGCAAAACCTCCTCTCATTCCATGTTCTCACTTTCTCCTCACACCATGTTCCTGCAGGAGTAATGAATGCCATGGGGGGGGGGAGGTACTCATGGAGGCCCTGCTTGCAGGACATTTTTGGCTTGGTGGAGGTGGAATTGGAGACAGTTTTAAGTCCCCTAAGAATATTTCCTACATCATCTCCCACCTCAGCCTTTCAGGACTTGAGAAAGGATGGAAAGGATTGACAGGTGGGGGAGGGTGTGTCACAGAACAGAAGCATTCCCCAGCTCCCAGGGCTTCTCAGAGCCAAAGGACTCACTCATTAGGAAGTGTGGGCTTCCTCTCCCCACTACTCCCTTTTAACTCTTAAGTCCATTTTCTAACTCTGTGATTGAAACAATCAATCCTCTCTTCTTCTTTCTCTCCTTCCTCCCTCCCTCTCTCCCTTCCTTTCTTCCTTCTGTGCTAACGAATGAAGCCATACTTTCACACATGCTATGCAAGCATGTTACTGAGTCTGAGTCTTTATATCTTCAGCCCTTAGTAACCCCTTATTTAGCTGCAATCAGAGAAATACCCGGACACAGATGAGGAATATTTGAATGAAATGATTGATAGAAGGAAATGTGGAGCAGAATGTAGTACTTCCCAGATGGTACAGCGATATGGATCAAAGTCATTTCGGCACTGAATGCATGGGTTTGTGGCAGTGGCAGGGATAATGTATCACATCTGCATGACTCTTAGAAAAATCAGCAAATTCATGGGCTGGGGAGATGGCTAAGTTGTTAAAGGCGCTTGCTTGCAAAGCCTGCTGGCTCTGGGTTCAATTTCACAGTACCCACTTAAAGCCAATGCACAAAGTTCTAGAGTTTGTTGTAGCAGCAGGAGGCCCTGGCATGCCCAGACACTCACATTCTCTGTCTCTCTCTCTCTCTCTCTCTCTGTCTTTTTTTTTTTTTTTTCTGATCACAAATCAGTAACTATTAAAAAAGAAAAATCAGCAAATTCATTCATCGGGAGCCTTTTAACATTTTAATTCCCAAGGTTAAATGTTATAGTGTCTTTGCTGAATTTCCACAAAAAAACAACTTTGTGGGGAGAGAGTGTGATGGCCTCATGGGGCATTTAGGGCAGGCACAGACAGACTTGCAACCAAAAGATAATACAGGCTGGTTGTGGCCAGGGCCCCTGCGGGTCACTGTGAGGAGGCAAAGCAAATCCAAGTTGGAATTCACTGTCCTTAGAGGAGGGGGTGAGTAAATTAGGATTACTGGAGAGTGAGTCTTCCTGCCCTAGGCAAAGCTGTATACTGACCAAACTGAGACCCAGTGGCTGTGGCCAAAAGATGACCTGTGTAGAAGGTCTGACAAATGCCTGTCACTGGAAAGCATCATGAGACCCACAGTCACAAATAAACTGTGGCATCTGCTGCACGTGCTGTGCTTCTTTACAAACATTCGATCTGTTGGGAGGGAGTTAGGAGTAATTAATTTGCACTTGTGTTTTGCTACAAAAATGGCTCACTGGTTGATTTTCATGACACAGTTGACTAGCTACCACCAACAGCTACCCACCCGTCTCCGCTTTGTTCGTGCCTTGCCAGGACAGTCTTTCTATTCTTACCAGTTATGTTGTTGACCATGTTATTTCTGTGATTGTAAGATGCACCATTAACTTACTGACACCTGAGTGTGGGGTGGTAGGTAGGAACTCTATCACATTAAATGTGTGTCCACTGCTCCAGACCCTCCTTAAGACTCACTGCAGAGTCACCCCTCTGTGAAGCCATTTCTGTAACCCTTCCCCTGCCACTCCCTGGGTGTATTGTGACTGAACTTTGTCCCTGCTGACACACCTACTAAGTCCACAGGCAAAGACTGTAAGCACCTCCTGGGCAGGAACTGTCTGACTCATTGCTGGAGCTCTAAGGATTTAGCCCAGTGACTAATTGCACATTAGGGGCCAAGAGAGCCCGGACTTGGGTTTGTTAAACAAAGAGCACAGAGCTACCCTGCGGCCTGCCGGGGATGTGAGCCGCAGCGTGCCAGGCGCACAGGTCCTGGTGTTGTTAGGGTGGAAGCAGTGCTCACGAGCTACGCTGATCATGACTAGGAACCACAATGTGGGGTCCAGACGGCTAGCATTCTGGGGGTTGAAAAGGGAAAAGATTGATTAGCCAAAATCTGAGCTTCTGGAGGAGCCGGAACTCCATTTCTCTGTAGTTCCAGCACATTTCAAGACTTAACATCAAGTCTGTATTCAGGGTTGATGGAATGAAGAGAAAAGAAACAAAACGAAACATAACTTTCCCCAGAAATGCAAGGAAGTACTGGGATGGAGAGACAAAAAGAATCATAGGCTGGGTGACACTCCTGGGAAAGGCCTGGTGACAGGACTGAAATGAAAAAAAGTGATAAAATGCATGTAACACCAAAATTATCATTTTAAACTCTGCTTAAGGTGGCATCTTTATGAACACCAGTATATAACCAGGGATCAATCTTTTTTTTTTTTATTAATCATCTATCTAATTATTTTTAGACAGGGTCTCATGTAGCCTAGTCTCTAACTGCAGAGGTTGGACTTGAACTGATCCTTCTGCTTCTACTTCCCAAGTGCTGGGCTTACAGGGGCACACCACCATGTCTGGTTTGGAATGAATTTTTAGGAGTTTCTTCTAAGAGGCTGACACCTGGCTAGTCACCCTGTGGTTAGTGGAAGTAAGAAACGCTTGTTGCTGGAAATAATAACGCATCAAAGCAGCGGTCTCCCCCCAGCGAGGACAGTTTCCCAGGCACATCTGTGACTTGTTCTGCATATACTCATGAATTGGCTGTGCTGGAAGGGGCAGTGGGTACCAGTGAACCTTCTTTGTCTGATGGTTTAAGCAAAAAAACATTTTTTTCAATTCCAGACTTTTGTATTTAAATCAAAAGCACGAAACTATTGTGGGAAAAAATGTTAATGACAACCCAGTCGTGTCCACTTAAAGCAATGAATATGGTCTCGGGGCGGCAACATACCGCATGAAGTGCCATAGCTATTAATAGTAGGTGTGTGTGTGTGTGTTTTAATGGGTGTCTTCGTGGGAAGTTGTTCTAATCAGTGCCACAAGCACCCTGGAGAGAAGGGAGGTGGGTCAGGAGGGGGGCGGGCTGGCCCACCCAGCCACTTGAGCAGCTGGCAGTCCAGGGAGCCCTGTTAAACGTTGTTCCTTGTCTGAGTCCTTGCCAGGCATTCAAACACACCAGGCCTCTACCCCTGAGGAGGCTGGAGTCACACAGTCTTAGCCTGGGAAGCCTTTCAGCTCTTGCAGTCCTATCTGAATAGTTTTTAAGCAAGCAGCAAGCTGTGGTGGTTGGGGGGTGGGGGGGGGAGGCTGGTGGGAGCTTAGCTGGGACCAGAGGGTGAACTTGCGGGTTGCTGGCTGAAGGGAGCAGCAGACAGACACGCGTGGGGACTGCATAGTGTAAGAGCGCCGGGGGTCCCAGGATAGGGCCAAAGCGATGAGGTTTCCAGATGAGCTTTTCCAGGCCAACTTTTAAAGGTCGGAGGAAAGTTTCTCGTGGGGTGGGGGCCTGCGGGAAGGTCCTGGTGGGCTGGGGCGCCTCCTCCCCTTTAAGCGGGTGGCCCGGCGCCTCCTCCGTTACCTGGAGCGGGGAGGGGCTTGGGAAAGTTTGTGTTTGTAGCTGGCAGAGCGCCGGGTGGGCGGCGCGGGCGGGCGGGCGCGCTACGGTCTTCCCTTGGCGCTCGGGAAGCGGCTGGGGCCGCACGCTGGGATCGGCGGGGCCGGCTCCGGGGCCGGCGGGCGGGCGGAGGAGGAGGAGGAGGCGGGGGCCGGCGGGAGGGGCCGAGCCAGGTGCGCACGTCGGCCCGGCGGGCGCCGGGGTTTGTGGGCTCGCGCGGCGGCGGAGCAGGCGCGGCCCAGCCGAGGAGCGCCGACTCTGGAGCAGCCGGAGCCGGAGGGAGGAGGCGGAGGAGCGGCGGCCCGGAGGAGGGTCGCTCCTGCCGGGCGAGCATGGGGCGCCGGGCTCCGAGGCCGCTGCTGCTGGCGCTCGTGTGGCTGGGTGAGTGGCGGGGCGCCGGGGGCGCGGGATTGGGGCCTGGGGCGCCGGGGTGGCCGGGCGGCTCCCGGGAGAGCCGGCCTGGGCCGCGGGCGGGCGGGCGGGCGGGCGGCCCGAGCCCCGGCTCGTCCTCCGGGGCCGCGTGCGGGGTGCGGGGAGCCGCCCGGCCAGGCCCGGCCTCGCGCACGTGCCGGGGGAGTGGCCCGGGCCGGCGCCCTACCTGTTGGCCCCGGGAGCCGGGCTCACCTTGACCTCCGGGCCTCGGGAGGTGCTGCCGCCCGGGTCCGCGCCCCCCGCCCGAGCGGCCGCGCGAGCCTTTGATGTGCCCGCCACAGCCGAGCGGCGGGGCGGCTCCTCGCCCGCCTGCCCGTCCCGGGTCGCTTTTCCCGGGAAGCCGAGAGCCACCAACTTCCCCTCTCGAAGGTCACGGGATGGCCCCGAGCGTGCGGTGGCAATCGGCGTGCCTGAATCTTCAGCGTCGCCTTCTAGCGTTTCCCGAAGCTGGTCAGACTCATATTTATACACAAAGACCTGAGAGCCCAGCTCCCCCAACTTCTCTACCTGTTACTTTCCCTCCTCCCTGTCCCTTCCCTTCCACCCTGAGGAAAACCCCGGTGCCTCTTGATGGTTTGGCCAAGTGCCCTCCCTCCACTCAAGGAATCTTTCCAGTTTTTTTTTTTTTTCCCCTCTCCATTTTCCATTCACTTCTTACACAGACACCATCTTCACATAGATGCACATGATGTTCTTAACCAGCACAGAAATATATTTATTGCATGCCTGCCATGGTATGGGAAGACCGATCCACAAACACCGTGATGTTCTTGGGTCCCTGTGCTCAGTGTCCTCCAGGACAGGCTGAGCCCTAGACCCAGCCAGAGGTTCCCTTCCAATCCCTAAAAGAAGACAGATCTGAATCCTTCACAGAACATGGGGTTTATGGTGTCTATCCCAGCCAGGCCCCAGCTGCACACAGGGCAAATGATTACTCTGCAAGGATGGCCTGAGGGTGAGGGTCCCAGTGGAGACCTTCCACAACCACTCCCTCTGGCTTGCACCAGGGCCACACTGCTCCAGTCCTCATGACTCCCACTGCCTGCAAACCAGACTTGCTAGCTGTTAACTGTGCTCTTCAGAAACTAGCCACAGCCTGCATGCAGAAATCTTCCCATCTCTCTCTCTATAGCAGCTCATCTGTGATCTCAGGTCCTAGTACTTACAAGTGTTTCCTTCCATTCTGCAGCCGTTGTAAGTTCTGTGTCTGTTGTACATTACTAGGAATAGGTCATACTAGTTAATTGCCTTATGGCTAGGTCAAGCAGTGTCATCCATGACCTATGGTTGCACAAATGGTGCAAGGTACAACTTTGAGCTGCTGCTACTCACTTCGTGATTTATGTGAATGACTCCCCTTAGAGTTGTCACTTCATAGTCCAGTCACCAGTTAAGAAGGACAGTGAGTTAGAAGTTTGAAAAGAATGCCATTGAGTGAGATGGGGATGTAGCTCTGTGGTAGTGTGTGATTAGCATTTGCAAGGCCCTGGGTTTGAGCCCTCCCTCATACCACAAAAGTAAATAAACAACTAGATGATAGATAGATGATAGAGACAGCCTTTGAGTAACTATGGTATGGGAGAAAGGGAGAAGGATCAGCCAACAGAAACAAGCAAAAGTGGAAGAGGCACAGCCTAGCAAATCTTGGTTACACACCTCTGTATCCTACCCTGGTGAGACAGCTCACATTAGCTGTCTAAGGAATGTTACATGTCACCAGCCAAGTCCATTTTGTCTGCTAGTTCTCTGAGCTGTTGATGTGCCACCTGCCAACTCTGCCCCTTAGAATCTTGGTCATCATCAGCCCAACCCCTGGGCCGACCTCCCTGTATTCCCTCACTCTCGTACTGTACTGATTCCAGGAGCATGACAGGCAAGATCATTTTCCCTCTGGGAGTGCAGCCAGCACAGAGTCTTGGTGTCAATGCTACCTGTGACTCCACCTGTCTGCTGGCCTCTGCTCTGTAGCTTTTCCCAAAGCACAGGCTCAACTGCTTCTTCAGCTACTGGCTTACGGCAGACCCTGAAAGTTCCCCATACAGGACCCTGACTGTTGCTTTGCTGACATTCCCCTCAAGCGCCCTTCTTCAAGTCATTATTTTACTAAAGCACCATTTTTGGCTCTCACCTGTGCACATTGTTCTGTATGATTTCTTCCAGGGAAATGCCACCCCTTTTATTTGCTCCCTACCCTCTTTTCTTGGGCTCAGACACTTTTTTTGAAGCACCCAATTTGCCCATTTACATGGAATCTGCTGAGCTTCCTGGTACCTCCTACTCCTGGCCTCTTGCCTGTGTATACCTCCCCCCCCCACCCCCAGGCTGAAAAAACTCACTTTCTCCTTGAAGCGTTCCTCATTAAACCCACCTACCAGGATCATGCCAGAACCACTCCATTAAGCTGGCAGCTTTTCACATCTCTTGCCTGTGTCTGCCTTGCCTCGTCCACCCATTCAGTATGGTGTTCCTTGCGTGCTCACCTTGTCCATGGCAGTGTGCTCACTACTGGGAATCCCAGGCAAATCACCAAAGCACAGTGTCTCACTGAGTATGTCATGGGGCTGAGTGCCCAGACAGCTAAGTACCAGACAGTGTGATACCTGATGCAAACTAGCCGTAAGAGGAAGGAAGCAGGAGGAGGTGGGGATTCATTTTGACTTGAGGGTTGGGGTTGCTTTTGCTGAAGAGCTGACATTTGAGCTGAGCCTTGAGGATAATTAGAATTTTGAAAGAAAGGATTGAAGAGTGTTCTTGGGCTCTGGGAAAAAAACAGAGTGTGGCTGAATGAAGTGTGTGGCTTGCTCAGAAATGGCACACAGGTTTCTTAGGTGGTAGGAAGTGGAGACAACGGGTGGGGGAGGAGACTGAGAGATGGTTTGGGGAGATGCTGGAGGCTGTGCTGCATGGGCAAGGCTGGGCTGTCAGCAATGGGGTGTTGGTCCCTTGGGGTTGCCAGGCAGTCTGTGCGTCTCATTGGGGCACATTCTCCTTATATTGCATGTCATTATTTCCTTATCTAAGTTCCCACCCCCATTGTCCTCCAGGGGTAGGGACCACATTGGTCTTGCTCACTATTGTGTCTTCTTGCTACTACTGTATAACACACAGTGGGTGTTTGATAAACATTGACTGATTTAGTATGTATAAGTAGCTATGTCCTTTTCTCTGTGGGAATTAATAACCATGAAAAGTTTGCAGGGTGAGATTAACATGACAGGGGAGTTAAATCCTCAACTAGTGTGCATTGTGAATTGCAGAGTGGAAGGCCAAGAGATTGTAAAGAGCGATTATTCTTTTTTTTAAGTTTTTTTTTAAACAAATCTATTGGAATAGTTTTTAAATGATGAAAGCCTTGTATCTACATTTTCAAATTCAAATGTTATAAAGGGTATTATGATAATTATTAAAGCTAAATTGTTCTAAGAGGTACACTCAGGAATCAGTTGAGCTTTTTATTTAGATTGTGCCCTGGGGATGCTTCAGAGGGGAAGCTTTGGTGATCCCCTATTCCACACAGTCATTCTGGCTCTCTGGCTGGTGGCAGTTCCACTGTTTGTAGTTCTTAGTTTCTAAGGTCACTTTAGTTGTCTCCACTACTACTCTAGGCCTCACAATGGAGGAAGCAATGTAGAATGAAGTATATTGACACTTCATGGGCCAAGCTTGGAGTGAAACAATCATTTCTACATATATTCCACTGGAGATGATTTAGTGCCATGCCACACTAGCTGCAAGGGAGGCTGGGAAATGCAGAGCAACTTGGCAGCCATGTCCGCCACTGTAGAAGGGAAAGATTTGTTTGGGGTTTGGGGAGATAGCTAGTAGTCTCTGTGCCACATTAAAGAGTGCAGGAAAGAACATTATGTTCTCTTTGTGGTGCTGGAGACTCAACCCAGAGCCCTGTGCATAAGAGACAAATGCTTTACTATTGAACCTTATCCCCAGTCCCATTCTTTTCTGGTAGCTTCTGTATGGGGCTCTGCACTGAGCAGGCTGAGTATTAATACCTACCATCTATAGTGTGTATATCAAGTCTTGGGCACTCAAATACACTTGGTCATTCCTTACAGCAAGATTCTGAAAAAGCCACCATTATTTTCTTCTTAGAGACGAGGAAGCTGCTGCCTAGAATAGTTAAATCACTTGTGCAGTCACACAGCCTCTTTATGCTAGAGTCAAGACTTGATCTCAAGACTTCATCCTGTCTTTACTAAAGAGAAGCTGACCCATGCTTACCATAGTCTTATGCTTGAGATTAATGTAGATGAAAAAGGGTGGTCTTGGTTTGCAAACAGAGGTATGGTTAAAAATAGATCTGGGATGAGTGAGTCCCAGACGCAATCCTGAAGGGAGTGGTGGTGCCAGCACACACCTCTCACATGTGACACCAGGAAGCCCCTACGGGTACCCATGCCTGCTCAGAGGAACAGGGCTGAATGCAGCCTGCTGCTGTAGAAAGCACTAGAGGAGGAGGAAGGCTCACAGGAGACACGCACGTGAATCCCTTCAGCTTAAACAGTCTTTGAAGTGTTGTGGCCTTCAGAGACTCCTTGGCACTTATTTCAGCCTTGTTAACAGAATTCCTGTATCTGCCAAGCTGATGAATGCCTGCCCTGGCTATAATTACTCTTATTAGCCTGCTGAATAGGGACTTGTATTGTTAGTGATACTCCTTACAAGGCATTTATATGCTGTTTGGTTTTAGTGATGAGCTGCTGAACTGATTTTTCCCCTATAGATTGAATGTACACTTTCATACTGCTCTGTGTCTGGCAGTGAAATAAGGTGTGGGCTTGCTTGTTGGTGTGTGTCTACCTCTCACTTTATCAAATGAATTTGGGGGATGCTGTCAGGGCCAGTTCATAGTTGTTGAGTTTAATTACATTGGTTTCTTAAAGGCACGATTGCAAGGCCATTTGACTCTGCTTGGGAAGATAACTTGCATTGGCAAAAGTTCTTCATAATTTATCTTCTGGAGAAGGCGAAGTGTTACAGTTGGCTCAGACAGTGGTTTTGTAGATCTTGGAATATCCCTCCCTACACCAATGGTCGTCTTTGGGAAGCAACACAGTTAGACTCAGTGCTAATGCTGTTGCCTACCGGCAGTGTTTTCCAGGAGACGAGAGACAGTGGCACTGTGTATGCATTTGTGTTCTTTGAATGCCGATTTCTCCTGATGCGCCTCGAGTATTTGTGCTGGATTATGGAGTCACTAAGTGGTATGTTTCAAGTCTACGTGTGGTATGCTGAAGCTTTAACTACTGTTTCCCACCTTAGAAAGCAGCTGTTATGGGAAAGCATCTGCATCACTTGGGATGTTCCTGGGAGTGAGGGATTGTGGTTGGTGCTGCTCTGGGATGAATTTGAGAATGGTGAAGAGCAGGATTGTGCCCAGGGGTTCAGGATACATTTTAGAATATGTATTACCTTTGAATCTCAATGAAGAAGAGGTACTTTGCAGACAGATGGGTTATGTCTTAGACCTTAAAAGTGACACTGACCTAAGAATGTTTGGCTCTTCCTTGTTCTTATTTACACCTGGAGTAGGCTAACACTGCCCAGCTTGTGGACCATGGTAAGCGTCCCATGGATTTCCAGTGGGTTGCAGGTGTGTCATGATACTGGTGATGGGGACCCCCCAGCTCAAGGCCAGAGGCCACATCTAAGCCTGCAGAACATCATCGGTATCAATTTCTGAGTGTGCTGTGAGTGATGCAGGCCAACAGTTCAGTAGTTATCTCCTTCACCTGAGGAACCTCAGCACCCACCCCCCCTTGCCTCAGGGTACTCTTTGAAGTCACAACCTAATCCAGGCTTGGTGGTTCATGCCTATAAAGGCTAGCCTGGGAGACCCTGTTTCACAAAAAGAAAAGAAGGCTGAGGAGATGGCTCAGTGGTTAAAGACACTTGGTGCATAAGCCTGATGACAATAGTTTGGTTCTCCAGAGCCCACATAAAGCCAGATGCAAGTAGTGTGTGCGCCTGTAATCCTGATGCACCTATGGCAATGGGAAGTAGAGCCAGGAGAATCGGGCATTCCCAGCAGGGGTTCATGGGGAAGGAAAGGACAAAGAAAAAAGGAAAGGGGGAAGGGGAGCAGCTCTGAGGCACATCTCATTTATGCCCTCAGCAGACTGCAGAACAAGGGCCAGCTACTCCAGGGCAGGCATCTTAGTGAATGCTGAGGATTCTCAGTGAACCTGCTGGTAACACAAGACAGAGATTGAATGTGGGGTTGGTACCATCACCAGAAAGTGGGTGATGGAGTTGAGGGTTGAGAGCACACTCTTGGGAATGCCTACAGTTCAGGAGGCATGAACTGAAAGGGAAAGTTCTGGAAGAATTCATCAGAGGGATGGGAAATGAGCCAGGAGAGCATTGTATTAGAACCAAGCATAGATGAATGGGAGTGGTCTTGCGAAAGAGTGGAATGGAGTGGCAAACACTGCAGAAAACCCAGCAGGATGAGGAGAGAAAAGAGGTGTCCTTGAAATTCCAGTCCCCTGGAGTCTATTCTTGGCCTTGGCCATTGAAGTTTGGCTGTAAAGGAGGATTTGAAATCTCACACAGGTATAAGCATGACTGTTGGGAATGAGAACAGTGGGATTAGGGTTCAAATAGATTCCCTTGAATTCCCCACAGTCGCAGACATGGTAGGTTGAGCTCTCCTATATATCGCTTTTCCTCTTTGCACATGTTTAAAGTGTCCTCATGCCCCTCTGGGTGTAGTCTTAACATCTGGATTGGTAGAATCAACTTACTCCCTGATAGCTGTTTTTGGTAGTCTGCTGTTGTATAGGTTTTTAAAGTTTATTTATTTAAAAAAATATTTGTAGTCCTAGGAATCACACCCAGGACTTTTTGCATGCTAAACAAGCACTTTACTACGGAGCCACACCCCTACCCATCTGTGCCATTGTAAAACCCATCTCTGTCCTGACCACATCAGCTAGGAAGATTTAAATAATTAGTTACAGATAAACCATAATGTGTTGTGTTCTCAAAAACAATTTCTGTCTTAGATCCTTCCCAGCCTACACTTAATCCCAATTTAAAAATCACCTAATTTAGAGAAAAACATAGGATTTGGGCTTTGGGACCAGCGCTCCATTTGAACCTTACCTCCCAGCAAGTGTGAACCTTCATCAAATTTTGTCCACTTATCAAACCTCACTTTCCACCTTTGGAAAATGGGCAGACTTCCTCTCTTGCAAGGTTGTCATGCATATGAAAAATAATATTTCTAGAAAGATGCAAACATCAAATTTAATGTATATGAATTCCTAGAGTGGCCTGGTCCAGCAACATCACCACCCATTGGAGCTCTGCTAGTCCACTGTAGCCTGTGAAATCAGAGTCTGCATTTGAACGGGATCTCTAGGAGGCTCAGAAGCATTCTGAAGATTGAGAAATCCTATTCTGCAAGGGTGGCTGGCTTTCTCAGCAGTGGGCAGAGGTCATGGTCAGTGGCAGAGCTAGAGGAGTGGGCTGGTGCTGGTCTCTGTGAATGTAGCAGGCATTTAGTTAGCAATGAAGGATGGGGGTAATTGGGTCTGCAGTGGAAGCTGCTTGGCCTGGTTTTGTGTTTAATCCACCAAGTTTGGCACGTAGGAGGGATGACATCATGTCTTTCCATGGAATGAGGGTAGAAGGATGAGGGATGAAGGATTTGAGGGAGTTGATGAGAACACAGAGAAGGTTAGCCAAGGACACTACGCAGGACAGGCAGGCAGGCAAGTGACATTTGAAGGCTTCATAAATCTGCAGAAGATTTTCAGGACAGGATCAACTCTCTTGAATATGGAAGTCTAAGGGGTGATAGGTGGGGTGACCAGTAGTCAGATAGTCACTCAGAGTTGCTGGTTTAACTCTAGTGTAAGACTTTACTGGGCCTAGGAGAAAACTTTAGTGCCAGGTGCTGTAGGGAAAAGGTGGAAGGGTGACAACTGGTGACTACGATGAATGGGGGTTGGGGAGCAGGTGTGCTGGAGCAACAAATATGAGGATTATTTCTTCCCTAAGAAAGGTCTTCCTACTTTTTTTTAAATATATTTTTATTTTTACTTATTTATTTGAAAGAGGAAGAGAGAGAGAAAATGGGCACGCCAGGGCCTCCAGCCACTGCAAATGAACTCCAGACACGTGCACCCCCTTGTGCATCTGGCTAATGTGGGTCCTGGGGAATTGAACCAGGGTCCTTTGGCTTTGTAGGCAAATGCCTTAACCACTAAGCTTAACCTCCAGCCACTCCTTCCTACTTACTATGTAGCATTTATTTTGTGCCAAGCACTGAACTTTCTATGTGTTGACTCACTTAGTAGGCTTCCTAACTCCACCAGGTAAGTACTGTTATTATCCCACTTTATAGGTGAAAAAACTGAGGCACAATGAAATAACCTGCTCAAGGTCACCCTGTGACTGTTGCTGGGACTCAAGCCCACATTGAGGCTCCAATCTGGGCACACACTCATAAGTGGTGCTGTGTCTCTCTGTTAGTCCACATCATTCCGGTCAAAATATATCTGTACACATGGAAAAGAATTGATAGAATTAAAGAATCAGCATAATAATAATAATTAGAATTAGCTAAAATGTAATTAACAGTTGTTTCCCTGCCTTTTAAGACCAGTGGCTTAGATTCTGTCCCTAGTCCTTCCACCCACCAGGTTCGTGACCTTGAATTAATTGCTGAATAGCTCTTTGCCCCTATAGAAGGATTAGTGTAGCTGATCCGAAGGTCTCGCCTTCCATCTCCAGAATCCTTTCAGATGCAGACCCCTGCTGTTGGCCATATGGGCCATCTTCATTGGCTCTGGCTCCCATGCCTCTTTGCCCATGTCCTGAGTGCAGCTCAAGTCTGTGGCCTGAGCCTGTGGTCTCACACCTGCCTGGCATCTTCCACCACGGGGCTGGTTACTGGTTGGTGCCTCCACGGGCTTTGGGTATGGTTTGCTGTTCTCTTCTTTTGTTAGCAGCTGCTTCCTCATCCCAGCCTCTTTGCGGTGCTGTGAAATGGACTGTTCTCTGTGCAGTTCTCTAGGGTACAAGGTATCCCCACCACCAGGGAAAGACACAAAAATGATAAAATCCATAGAACATTTCTAGATGGCTGACTGCTAATTAGTATTTCTCTCTCTCTCTTTCTCCTTTCCCGTCTCTTCCCCTCTCCCTCTTCCTCTTCCTCTTTCCCTCCCTCCTCCCCCACTTTCTCTCTTCCTGTCTGCCTGTGCTCTGTGTGTGCGCGCGTGCGTGCATACAAGTTTTGATTGTGGTATCAGTCATCAGCCGTGAATGAGTAAGTTGGGATTTCATAATCAAGTTCTACCCTGCAGAAATGTGACTTACGTTTTCTTCCACCTTTAGCCTTCAAGTCTGAAATTGCTGGTTGACAGGTCTGCTCCACAGCGGTATTCACACCCCCTCCCCCGCCACCACTGACATCAAATTCATGATCCTCCTGCTTCAGCCTTCCAAGTGCTGGGATTATGGGCATGTACCATTGTACCCAGCCAGGGCTGGTTTTCTCAGTATACTCCATACCACAAAAGGAAGAGACACATGCGTCTTTAGATGTTTCTAAATACTGACACTGCTTGGGATTTTACACCCTTCCTGAAGCGTAGGAGAGTTAAAATGTTGCCATCTCCTACCAGGAGCCTTAATTGGCTAAATATGTCCTAGTGTTTAGGGAAGTTCTTCCGTTTCCTTTGGTTTGAAAAGGGACAGCTCAAGATGGTACCAATATCAACCGGACTAGATTCATTCTAGCACACTTGTGTGGTTGTGTAGGAGCTTCTGTTTTCTGACCTAAGTCTTGCATGTCTGCTGCCCAGCTCCCTTGACCTCTTTGAGGTGCCATTGCTGCTAAGTGCAGCCATGTCATCTCACTTGTCTTGCATGCCAATATTGACTAAGACCCCTCTAGGAGTGAATTCTGGGCTGTGTGTTAAGTAGCTCACTATCTTGTGCTATTCAGGAGGTGGTAGAGTGGGTTGCACTTGATAAATATGTTATCTCTATAGGATGACCAAGAGCTTAGCTGGTGTCCATCCAGGCTGCTGCCACCTAGCTTATATTGATTGCAAGAAGGAGTTAAGGGAAAAAAAACCTACTTGGCACAGTTATTCATTTTTCCATTTTCTAAAAGCTGGCATATCCAAATGTTTTCTTATTTATTAGGAGACATTACAGTCTGTCATCTTCGATGGAGAAATTCAGACAGTAACTCCCAAGTTAAGACTATAATGCCTGAACCAGAGCCTGGTACATGATGGCACTTTGTCATGGTAGTCACCATGAGCATGGTTGAGACTTGAGAGGACAGATAATTTGTACCTGACTGTTACTCTATTCTGCAACACAAGACATTACTATTCGTCACCATCTAGTACTTCAGCGGCATTTAGGGGATATTTACTATGTGTCTGACACTGTGGGAGATTATAAAGGAATTAAGAAATACTGTCCAAAGTAGAAATGGAACCAGTAGTAACTGCACCGCAGAAGGATTGTCAGCGCTTTGGAGAGTCTGAGTGGATGAGGTATTAGATGGCTGTGCATATGGAGCTGTCAGAGCAGAAGGGTTGAAAGGGAGGCCAGGGGCTCTTATGGAAAGATGTGCAGAACTGGTGGGCTAGAGAGTGGAAAGGCATTTAGGTAGGAAAATGACTGGTGCACTTTCTCTTAGGCAGAAATGGATGGATATGTTCAGCTTGGCATCCCATGTAGGGATTATCTGATTTAAACTGGGAAGTAAGAGAGACCTAGGGGATATGGATATGAAATTCTGGAGAAGGCAGCTGGTAGACAGGAAGAATGTGAGTAAAGTCACCCTGAAAGGTGTTGGCAGCTTCTTCAGTGCCCACCGAGCCCACTTGAGCTGCACACATACAGCGTGTGAAGTTTCTTGGTGCTTCCAGGAGGCAGACCTGCCAAATGAAGGTAATAAGTCAGCCCAAAATCCCATTTTTGGTTGTTTTTTAGAAGGGAAACAGCTCACCAAACAATTACTGATGTTCCCCTTAGGTAGTTTATCAAAGGACTATTACCTGATAAGAGATACAGATAAGTTTTAGAGGAAGGATGGGGAATTTTAGTTGGTTTTCTATGAAAACAAGGTTTATTCACTCATTTGGTTTAGTCATTGGAGTCCCACTTTAATAACCATTTATCCCACAAACAAATTCATCTGAAACATGAATATGAGTCTCAGAAAGCTCAGTGTGGTGCCTGGTGCATAGGCAAGTGGGGAAAGTTCCTCTGTTAGGGCATATCTAGACTGTCACAGAGGTGGAGAGTGTCACATGCTGGCCCGATGGACCCTCAGAGATCCCATGTGCCAGCACTGAGTTCATTTCTACCTCAGGCATAAAGGAAGTTAGCAGGATATGAGTTTAGTCCTAAAACAATGGCAGCAGTAAGGCAAGCTCTATGTTCTGTCTGGTGTGTGCATTTAAGACATTTGGGCCTCCAAATATGCAAGAATGAAAACAGCACAAAATCAGGCTTTAGTCACTGCAAGTTTCCTCAGACTTCCTTTCCTCCATGTCCTTGGAAGGCTCATTAGTCTGTTTTGCTCTGAGTGTTGTATTGGAATTGTTCCTGGTTATTTGATAATTTAGACTTTGAGTGAAGGAAGCCTTGCTTCCCTAGACAGATGAGGACACGTTTGGTCCCAGGAGTGCTGCTGCCTGGAGAATGAGTCCCCCTGGGCCAGGTCTTTGTCATGGGCTCTCACTGAGCCATGTTTCTTCAGAGTCCAGCCATTAGTTTGGGGTGACATGTTTATTAGAATATATCTTTCTTATCCCAGGCAACTATAAGCACACGAAAGCAGAGCTCATAACAGTGTGTGGGAACTTGAATCTTTGAATGATTAGATTAATTTACATGTCTAGAAAACACCTGTGGGATGTATGTATGTATGTATGTGTGGGATGTATGTATGTATGTATGTGTGGGATGTATGTATGTATGTATGTGTGTGTGTGTGTGTATATATATATATATATATATATATACACACACACATATATATGCGTGTATAAAGTACATATATTTGATGGGGGCAGAAATTACTTATGAGATCAAATATCAATCTATCTGCCATTGAGCTACACACCCAGTCATCTTTTTGTTGTTTATGTATGTGTGGTGTGCATGTGTTTGTGTGCGTGTGTGTTCATATGCATGTGGAAGTCAGAGGTCAGTGTCAGGCACCTTCCTCAGTCACTGTCCACTTTATTCTTTGAAACTAGAGCTCACTCATTCCTTAGTTGCTCTGCACTTTATTCTTTGAGGCAGGATCTCTCTCTCTCTCTCTCCTAGGAGGCAGGATCTCTCTGAACCTAGAACTCACTGCTTTGACTAGATTAGCTAGTCATCCAGCCCCCGTCTTCTTCAGTCCACTCCAGATCTGGGATTACAGGCATCAACCCCATGCCCAGCATTTCATGTGAGTACTTGACGATCCAAACACAGATCCTCATTTGTTTTTTTGTTTTGTTTTGTTTTTCTTTGAGACAGCAGTTTAGTCTAGCCCAGGCTGGCCTGAAACTGGTGGAGATCCTCCTACTTCAGCCTCCCAAGTGCTGGGATTCAAGGAGTGAGCCACTAAGCTGGGCATCAGGTCCTCATTCTTTTGTGGTAGCACTTTATCCACTGAGCTATCTCCCTAGCTCTCCTCTCTATACCTTTTAACTTGTGACCCGGTCTCCAAAGTTGCCCAGGCTGTCCTCTAACAACTTACTGTGTAGCCTTGGTGGGCCTTGAGCTTGCAATTCTTACTCCGCTTCCTGAGTAGCTAAGATCACAGGCTCCTGACACTAAGCCTGGGTCCTTGCTATCTTTTCTGTGTGTGCTTAGCATATGTTTTTGTTACTATCATAGTATTTCAGAAAGAATTGTTCATGACTTCCTTTCTCAGACAAAAGCTTGTACATTAGAATAGGAAGAATGGAATCCATGCATGAAAAAGGAGGGATGAGACATGCAGTACCACACGTGATGAGAAAGTCTCCATCCTTCCTCTGTGGCTCTTCGTTCTTCCTTGACAACTTGTGTGTAAGACACCCTGCCTGTGGATTCTCAGCATTGTCCCTGCATTGTCTCACCCCTTCCTCTCTTTTTGGGGTTGATACAGCCTTCAGTGGCATCTGCTCCATTCCTGGGCCTTCTCTTGACATTCACAGTGTAGAGAATAGACTCCTCTCACCCCAGTGCTTGCTTGAAACGCCTTGTGGCTAGTTTGGTCCAGACCACAGATCGTTTGCTTGTCATCACTGTTGTAGCAAGCAGCCAGCTTTGAGCCACGTCTCAGGGCAGGGCGGCGGGCAGCTGCCTGCAGTCTGTGCCACGTCTCACTCTCTGCCTTGTGCAGTACCATTATTTATTATCTGTGCCATGCCAGTCATTATTCTAGAGGGTGAGGCACAGGAAGACTTAGATAAGATCCCTCGCCTCCTGAGCTGACAGGTTAGATGTAGAGGCATGATATCCATAGGAAGAGAGGAGGCAGTTGAGAAGTTAGGGACAAAGAAAAGTTGAAAGTTTATAAAAAGGAGGAACATTCTGGGCTACTTCAGGTAGACATGCTTCCACAGTAAGAGCCAACACCCCTTTACACCTGCTGGTGTCTTCCCTCAACCTGTTGTGCGCATTCCCAAAAGCTTTGGGGCCATGTCTTCACCAGGAACTTGTATTAAGGATCTGAAGCCCAGGTATTTGGCTACCCAACACTGGTGTGATGAAATGTGGGGTTTGAAATATTGAAACTGGCAGTGGCCCACTTCCTGAGGTGCTTAGAGCTGATCTCTTGACTGTGCTGTGTGTCGTAATTCCTCCAAACATGCTCTCCTTTTCTGTGATGAGCTTGGCCAGGCACTCTATTGAATAACGAAATTCAGCGACTCCTTTAACCCACCTGCGTGATGAGCCATAGGTCATCCTGGTCAGAGTTCTAAAGCTGAAGGTGACCAGAGTCATTTCATTAGCAGACCTATAGCTTGGCGGGGTGGTGTGTAAGGAGCCATCTGCTCCTCCAGGGGGTCATGGTCCAGCAAGGGCGGCAGGTAAGCACACAAGCCTGGGGTGATCACAGGTGGACAGGCTAATCTAGAGCTCATGAAGTCTAGGTTTTGTCTGGCAGAGAAGGATGGGTAACTTGTTCCAAGCAGAGGGAAGAATAGAAAGATAGCAGGGAGAGAAATATGCTGACTTATAAGAACTTGTTGGATTTTATGTTTTGTTTGGAGTTTCATTGGTTTTTGAGACAAGGTCTTCCCACATATTCCAAGCTGGCCTTGAACACATTATATAATTCTAGACTGGCCTTAAACTCATTACTCTTCTGCCTCTACCTCCTAAGTACTGGCATAACAGGTGTGGGCCACCATGCTTGCCTCTGCATGTTGGCTTAAAAATTGTTTTTGTGTGTGTACATAGTTTGTATGTGGCCATGTGTGTGTGTGTGTGCGCGCGTGTGCACATGTGTGTATTCATGCATGGGTGTGCATGTGTGTGTGGAGGGGGAGGGTGGGTGTCTTCCTCCATTGCTCTCCTTATTTACTGAGGCAGCGTCTCTCACTTGAACCTAGAGTTCACTGTCCTGGCTAGTCCAGCTAGTCAGGTTGCTCTCGAGGCTCCCTGTCTTTACTTCCCAAGCACTGAAATCACAGGCAGGCTGCCGTGCCCACCCTGCATTTTTGTGGGTGTTGGGGATCCGAGCTTGGATCCTCACACTTGTGTAAGCACTTTATTCGTTGAATATCTCCCTAGCTCTAGCAAGTTGGCATTTAACGAATAAAGAAAACTTTTGCACCTAGAGTGAAGGATGAACTGGTTTTTACAGTGGCTTAGACTGGAGAACGTGTCATATGACTGTGAAGAGACTCACATGCTACTTGAAGGGGTTGAACTTGATATTGTAGGAGAAATCACCTGGTTTTTTGTTGTTGTTGTTTTCTGGTTGTGTTGTCCCTGAAATACTCTCATATTCTTTATTTACTTGCTGCTTTTCTTGGCAGTGTCTTCTCCCACAGCTCTGCTGTGAAGTTCACCCTCTCATGTCCATTGACTCTGACACTTGGCTTATCAATTTCATGTGATGATGTGGTTCTGCACACAGTAGGTGTGCACTAAAGTATTTCTGAGTTTGAAGACATTTCCATTCCTATCAGGTTGATGGTAGTCTTTTCCTTAAAGGATATGTGACCCATAATATCTTTGTTTGATTTCTTGCAAAACATTCGCATTCTACTCTTGACTGAGTTTCATCAGAGAAGCTGGGCATAGAACCCACACAACCCACAGCTACTGAGAAGGTCTGTGAAGGTCAAGGACAGGCTCTGTGTCTTGTGGAAGAGACAGTATGGGTAAGATGAAGGAAGGGCAGAAGATGGCTTTAGGAAACAGTAAGACAAAAGCTGCTAAAGTAAGGAGAGGGGAGCATTTCACCAGCATTGAAAGCTGCTGTCTTTCAGTGAAAGCAGGTGTCTTTCATGTTCCTATATGTAAGTTTCAGCCCAGTGTGAATCCTGTTCTCTTTAACCAAGAGATTCAGAGGAGGAGCAGGTGTTCATGTAGAACTTGGCAGGCGATGCTGGCTGGTTTGTATATGGAGTGGATTGAGAATGGCTGTATAGTGAGGGATGCTGGGTGGTGCTTGGGCCTCTAGCAGCTGTTAATTTTATAGAACATGCTAAAATAATCCTTGTGGATAGATCGTGCTTTAGCTTTTTTCTGTCTGTGGTCCTTGGACAGAAAATTGTTTAAATCATTTCATGTTTATTGGGTTATTTTGGTTACTCATCAGTCTAGAGTGCCTCAAAGTGGTTTTTGCAATTTTTTTTATTATCATTTGGCCACAAAACTTCTTGGAACCTCAGTTTCCTTATTTAATCCTCTCAAGGTTAAGTATTAAATCATGTGAGCAGGATTTGCAAACTGTAAAGCAGTGTTGTAAATATGAAGCAGTTTTTGTCTGTCACTGAGTCCATAAGGGCATAGCTGTCTGGTCAGTACTTGGTTTGCTCTGTTAGGCGGGGCTTCAGCAGGAAGTCAGAGCCACTATAAATACTATGGGCTAGGAATTTATTAGAGGAGTTAAGCTTTTTACATGATTATGGGAGGAGCTGGAGAAGTGAAGGTCTAAGAGGGTTCTTGAAGGGTCTAGGAATGGTCATTGGCCCTCCTGAACCATGGATGAGTAGGTTGAAGTTTATGGAAGAATTTGGATGGTAGGTGTGGCAGTCAGGTTCGCATTTTGCTGGCAGAAATCACCCGACCAGGAGCAGTTTTGGGGGAAAAAAGGTTTATTTTGGCTTACAGACTCGAGGGGAAGCTCCACGATGGCAGAGAAAACGACGACATGAGCAGATTGTGGACATCACTCCCTGGCCCACATAAGGTGGACAACACAAACAGGAGAGTGTGCCAAACTCTGGCATGGAGAAACTGGCTATGACACCTGTAAGCCTGCCCCCAACAATACACTGCCTTCAGGAGGTGTTAATTCCCAATTGCCATCAGCTGGGAAACCTAGCATTCAGAACACCTAAGTTTATGGGGGACACCTGAATCAAACCACCACAACAGGCATACTGGAGTCTCCAGAGGGGCTCTCATCACTCACCTCTGAGCTTGCATCCAAGTCCCTAGTGTTCTTGGGGTCATATAGGTCCATACGAAGCAGGAGCTTTCTCCCTGCCTATAACAGGAAGACCACCAGAGTACAATCTACTGCTGTCCTTCCCCTCGCAACTGTAGCCTCGAATTACAAAGAGAGATGATTCTGGGAAGTGCAGTTTTGGCCTAGCCAAGGTGACACTGTAGAAAACTCTACAACTTCATAGTGTAGAATAAAAGCTTTGGCCTCTCAGATCTCTCAGAGGCCACAGGACTGGAAGCCATGTCACAGTTATGTGATGTAGCTCTTCACTGGTTAGGAGTTTAAGATGTGACCTGGAAGTTTGTTCCTCAGGTGCAGGTGGCCCTCCTTCTCCAGCAGTCTTTGCATCCTTGTCTGTTAGGCTGGAGGTGATGGCTATCTAGGCAGCAGAAGCATTGCTTGTAAAGAGCCCATTAGTTCCAGTTTGGATGGGGTGCAAAGAGTCTTGCCTGTCACTTCCTTCCTCTCTTGTTTGACACAGGGAACTTAGTCTGAAGGTCAACAGACAACAGCAGAGCTGGAAACCATCGTGTGCATTTAAAGGGAATACAAGATGTCACTGTCTGGACCACCCTTCTTCATCCCTGTGGCCTGAGAGTTGCACTGCTCCTTCTATATGTCTAGTGGCCATTCCAGCCTGTCCTGAATCTCATGGACTGTTTTTCTCGACTGTGTTTCTTTTGGAACATGGTGTTCACCAGCTGTTAACTTTCCTTTGACCTCCCTTTGTCCCACAGTCATCTGGCTGGCCCTGTCCTCAGAGCATCTGAGAGCTGTTGCTTGTGTTATCTGCTGCTTACACTGTCATCTGGAAGAGGAGAGGGCCCAGATAATCTGTGGACTGTGTGTCTTCTGGGTGTGCAGTCTGCATTGTGTCCCTACCCAAGTCTTAGCTCAGGCTACTCCTTTATCCCTGGTGGCCATGCTCCTCTATGTCCTTATTCAGTCTCCCTTCCCAGCTCAAAGCTCCAATTCAAATAGTGGTCCTGCATGGAGCCCTTTGGATGGAAGTGGTCTTGTTTTTGTTTGAACTTCAACAATTTTTGGAACCTTTCTTCTTATGCTGCAGGGTCTGTATTCCCCTGCAATTCCTGGCACGCCACATTTGCTGGTGACTGAGCATAGGGTCTTCCTGCTCTGTAGTTTATTGAATGAATAATATATTTGTCCAGCACATCTTAATATATCAATCACTTTTCTTGTTATTATGACCAGAAACACCTTAGGGCAGGAAGAGTATATTTTCTAAAACAAATATTTATTATTTATTTGCAAGGAGAGAGAGAGGGAGGAAAGAAGGGAGAAAGAAAAATAAAGAGAGAGAATATAAATGGGCACGCAGGGCCTCTTGCCACTGCAGTCAAAACTGCATGTGCCACTCTGTGCATCTAGCTTTACGTGAATACTGAGAAATCAAACCTGGACCAGCAGGCTTTGCCAGCAAGTGCCTTTAATCATTGAACCATCTCTCCAGTCCAGGAAGAGTATATTTTACCTTACAGTTTGAGTGGCTATAGCCCGTCATGGAAGCGAAGGTGTAGTGGCACAGTTCACAGTTCCACGGTGGCAGGAGTGTGTAGCTGGGACTCTTTACCTCCTCACATCTTGGTAGAACAGGAAGTAGATACTGGATAGGAAGTGAGGATGGGCTACAGAACCTCAAATCCCATCCCAAGTGACTGGTCCCTTGAGGCTCCACCTTCTGCAGGCAAGTGCCTTAACAGCTGAGCCATCTTTCCAGCCTGATGCTCCACATTCTAAAATTTCTACAACCTTCCAAAACAGTGTCACTAGCTGAGGACAAAATAAACACATGAGTCTATGGGGAATATTTCACATTCAAACCACAACAGCGAGGTCTTAGTTGAACTTTTTCTTTAGATGATTAAAAGGATACCTCTGGTAATACCTTATTTGCTTTGAGATGGGAGTTTTGAAGTACTGCCATATGTGACTTCATTACACATTCTCTGCTGGCTGTGACTTGTTTAATGTGTACATTGCTACATTCTCATCACTTAGGGACTATTTCTATAAAAGTTTCTATAAAAGGTCCCTTCCTGACAGACTTCTTGATGGCAGTCTGAGAGAGACAAAGATCTTTCGTTTGTAGAGTCAGGAGCTCTAGTGAAGGTCTTTATTCTAAGGATTTGCATGTTTGAGCTTCTGTGTTCACTACAGCTCACGTGAGGACCAGGGAGTCCTTGCAGAAATCCATGGGTCCCACCTCTTCTGTAAGCGCTGTGGAAGAATGATTTCAGCATCTGATAATAAGCCGAAGCACTGTAGCTCCTAGTGTCCTTGGCTCGGGTCGGAAAGTCAGGTCGTTTGCTTGCAGGCAGCTCTGGAAGATGATCCAAGCTGAGCAACAGTACCAACAGCTGCAAGAATGCTTTGTGGCTAGGCCACGCTCTGTAGGTCTGCAGTTAGAATAATGTTGATGATGACCTGAGAAATAAATTATTTCCCATAACTACCGGGAGGAGGTAGAATGGCGTGGATAAGTAGAGCTTACTCTTGATTGTCCTGTCTCCCCACATGGTTCTGCCCAGTTGCCAATAGCACCTACTGGCAAGAGCATTGCATGTGTTGTTGTTTTCCTTGAAACACCTGACTTTTTGCCTGTCTGTGTCTATTCCACATGATAGAAGAAAGCTAAAGACATTAATTATTTCTGGAGTATTCCAAAGGTAGGGAAATGCTAATATAGAAACAATTAGCTCTCTCTTGTACTGCTGAGAAGTCCACATACCCTGCTGAGAGGACTTTGGAGAAAAGTCTCTACTCTTGTGACATGGAATGTGTATGAGTTGATATCACTTCAAATATTAAAGGTAGTGTGTACAAAAATATAAAGTGGCATTTTTTATTTTTTTAATTTTTTGTTCATTTTTTATTTATTTATTTGAGAGCGACAGACAGATAGAGAAAGAGGCAGAGAGAGAGAGAGAATGGGCGTGCCAGGGCCTCCAGCCACTGCAAACGAACTCCAGACGCGTGCGCCCCCTTGTGCATCTGGCTAACGTGGGTCCTGGGGAGTTGAGCCTCGAACCAGGGTCCTTAGGTGTCAAAGGCAGGCGCTTAACCGCTAAGCCATCTCTCCAGCCCAAGTGGCATTTTTTAAGCAGTCTCATTTCTTACTCCTCTTAGCTGTCTACTTCACATTAAGAACATAGTATCTCTTCTCTTGGTGATGCATCCCTTGGTGTCTGCTCCTGCCTGCTTTACCGTGCCATCGCAGACGCGAACTGAAGCAGATCCTTCTTGCTCATTGTTGCTAGGCCTGGGTTCAAGTCCCTCACTAATAGTAGCTGTGACCCTCATCAGCTCATCCAACTTCTTCCTATGTGGCCAGGGGATAATATCTACCTGTATCTATGTTCTGTGGGTTCGAATGACTTCTTCATGGTGCCCGTTCAGAGCATGGCATACAAGAGACACAGTACGTTATTATTCTTCTCATTCTGGCCCAGGCTCCTTGTTGAAAGAGGAGTACATTACAAAATAAATACTGGAGGGTGGTGCATAGAATTTTTACCTAAAAGTGTAGATAGTTGCTATTCTGACTTAACATTTGTTACCCACTCTTTTGTGGTTACTTAGAGTTGAGAGCACATCACTGATTAGTGCTCATGTCTATTAGCTTTTTACCACTTCCAGACAAGGGAAGACCTTTGTCATTTAAATTCCAATTTATTTTACCCCTCCTGTCACTTTTTATGCTGCTGATGTCATATATTCTTTTATTTATTTATTTGCAAGGATGGAGGAAGGGGGAGAGAGAGAGAGAATGACTATGACTGTGAGTATGAATGGGCATGCCAAGGTCTCCAGACACTGCCATTGAACTCCAGATACATGTGCCACTTTGTGCATCTGTCTTTACATGGGTACTGGGGAATCGAATACTGGTTGTTAGGCCTTGCAGGTATATGTTTTAAGTATGTGTATATTTGAATTTCAAAAGATATCATTAATATTCTTTGGTCATTATTCAGTAGTTACCCACATAATTACCCTTTCTGTTGCTCTTTTTGGCTTGCTACATTTTTTCATGATTTCAAAATGGGTCATTGTTTTCCTTTTGAATTTAGTATTTTTTATGGCAATTCTCTTTGTTGCAAATTGGCTGAAAACATTTATTTGCCTTCCTTTTAAAGCCTTCCCTGTGTGTAGAGCCCCAGGCTGGTACTCACTTTTTTTAAAATCCCCTTAAAGCTGTCATTCATGGTTTTATGAGTACCGTTTCTGTTGAATGTCAGCGTCAGTTGTGTTATTGCTCCCTTCTCTGCCTCCCAGTTTTACTAGGATGCACCCTGGTGAGGGTTCTTTGTGTTTACCCTGCTTGTATAGAACACAGCTTGCTTCCATGGCATGAAATCTTTTGACTTGAGAAAAATCTTAGCCATTATCTCGTCAAGAATTAATTCTACCTAATTCCTCTTTCCCTCTTACTTTCTGGAACTATATTTCACATAGGCTTAACCTTTTTTATTATACTTCATATATTTCATAGACTCTTGTGTATATTTTTATCCCCTGGAGTTCAATTTGTATTACTTATACTAGCTTGTTTTATGCTATATCTAATCTGTTATCAGACCCATTTAGTAAGCTCTTAATTTCAGTTGTATTTTTTATTTCTAGAATTTAAATTTCATTATCTTAATGGATTCCAGTGTAGTGAGTAATGTCTTTCCTTTTCTTGTATAAATGAGCGGTAGTTCTTTCAGTGCCCATACCTGGTAGCACCGGCACCTGGAAGCCTGTGGATCTGCCGTGGGTGTGTGTTCATTCTCCTTATAGTCATTTGCTTCTATCATCCCATTTTTACTTTATTATTTTTATTAATTTCTCTGCTGGGAATTGAACCCAGGGTCCTTGTATGTGCCAGGCAAGCTCTCTCCCACCCTTGGTTTCATCATCTAGCATGTCTGGTAAATAGTGGTTGAACCTGCAGAAATGTAGAGGCTCTGAATGATCTTATCCTCTGCCTAAAAGCTGCACTTTTCTCCTGGCAAGCCAGTAGACCAAGAAGATTTTCTTTCTCAAAGGAAAAGTTCAGATAGTGGTTGACAGGATTTCATTCCAAACAGCTAGCCGCTTTTTCAGCTTTGTTTAATTCCAAAGACTTAAGTCTTTCCAGGGTTGGAAAAAAAATGTTGCTGTGTGTGCACGTGTGCACAGATGTACATGCAAATGAGGACGTGGGTGTCTTTCTCTGTTGCGCTTCTACTTTGACAGTTTGACACAGTTACGCTGGGTGACCAGTAGGCCCCATCCATCCTTCTGACCTCCTATTTCCTTGTTTCCCTCCCCTTAGGAGTGGCATTACAGTCATGTGCTACCATAATCAGCTTTTCATGTGGGTGCTAGAACCAAACTCAGGTTCCCATGCTTGCTCAGCAAGCATTCTTACCCACTGAGCCATCTCCTCAGCCCTTCCTTTTATTTATTTGCAAGGAGAAAGGGGGGGGGGAGGGAATGAGTGGGTATGCCAGGGCCACTTGCTACTGCAAACGAACTCCAGATGCATACACCATTTTGTGTATCAGGCTTTATGTGGATACTAGGGAATCAAACTCAGGTCGTCAGCCTTTGCAAGCAAGCACCTTAACCACTTAGCCATCTCTTCAGCCCTTCTTTTTAGTTTTGTAGATGCAAGGCCTTACTGGAATTCACTGTGAACCCAGGCTGGCCTCAAACTTGCTATAATTCTCCTGCCTCTGTCTCTCAAGTGCTGGGATTATAGGCATGTACCACCACATGCAATTAAACCTGTTAGTACTTATTTTCAGCATGGCCTCCAAGCTTCTTACCACGCTCTGATGTATTTTCACAGTATCATTTGCTTCAAGAGGAAAAGTAGTATATTATGTTAGGCTCACTTCTCTGCTGTTTCACCCTGCAAAGATAGGATCTTGGCTCTTTAACTCTGACTTTCTTACTGCTCTTGAACTTCAGAGTTGTCCTCTTGGCTCCCTGAGGTGTTATAAAGGTCTGGTTTCTAACATATTAGTGGCCTACATCACTTGGAAATTGGAAAATTTCTCAAGAGTAAAAGTTGTGGGCATTCTGGATTCACTTCTCTGTGTTTTCAGTAGCCTTGGCCCCATGGTCTACCTGACTTCATTACTCATTAGTGTGTTCCCTTGGGCGTTTCTGGTCTTAGCTGACCACGGTGGTTCTTCTCAGACTGGACTTCATGTGATACAAGCTACTTTTACATAACTGAAAACAAAAAATCTACAGGGCAAATCTGACTTGCTGATGTTTTGAAACTGATACCTACTTACCCTCTTCCCCCAAAACATTTGAGGCAGCTTACAATGAAATACACATGCATGTGCAACGAGAACCTTAAAATAAGATAAAAGGCTCAAAGGACAAGGCATCAGGGAAGGCAGAAGAAGGTAAAAACGAAAGAGATAATTATTTAAAATTTAAACTAAATGGTTTTCTTAGTTGAATGTTACATTTAATGCTGATCTTACTTGAAGCCAAGGTACAAAAAGGAACATGAATTTTATATTGGGCTTTTTATATTGGGTGAGGGAAAGGATTTGGAAGTTGATATAATGACAGATGAAATTAGCAGTGATTATATTAGATGATTTTTTTTCTGTAGGCAAAGAAAAAAAGTGAGAAGTAGAAGACAATGAGAGTGGAGGGTGGTGGGCTCTGAGACTTATCTAAGAGGGTCTAATCTAGTCACAGTATTACAGCAGATGCCTGGCCTCTCAGTAATTGGGATAGTGTTAATTGGCATACAAGTCTTAATGTCATTGTATGAAGTGCCCACTTTTTCCCCTAAGTAGTAAAGGTACTCTGGGGCTATTATAACTGGCCTGAAAGATACTTATGTAGCTTTTGTTTTCTGGGGGAAAATATGGATAATTTAACATCAACAGTTTTCATTATTGTTGTTTGGTATTAAATTTTGATGGACTTTTATCAAGTATAATCTTATAATTCAATACAGTAGTGTCCTCAATAGCACTTTTTTCATGCTCTCAGAACTCAAAATACAGAATACTTCACGAATTTGCAGTCATCCTTGCGCAGGGGCCATGCTAATCTTGTCTGCATCATTTGGGTTTTAGTGGGTTTGCCACCAAAGCGAGCACCTCAGTAGCACTTTTTATGTTCTGTTTTAAATGTAGGCCCCAGTCTAGCTGAGGCTGATTTGGAACTCATTCTGATGCTCACATTGGCCTTGAACTCAAAGCAGTCCTCTCACCTCATCCTCCTGAATGCTGGAATCAAAGGCCTGAGCCACCACTGCCAGCTTCTCAATAGTACTTTTAAGGTTCATAAAGAAATGGTTTTCACTGGGCATGGTGTCAACCAGTCTTTAATCCCAGCTCTGAAGAGACTGAAGCAGAAGGATTGTAAGTTTGAGGCCACTCTGGACTACACACATGTTTAAAAAAAAAAAAAAAAGTGGGTGAGCAGGGCTTAGTAGTGCATACCTTTAATTCCAGCACTCAAGGAAGCAGAGATAGGAGGATTGGTGCAAGTTCTAGGACAGCCGGCAAGTACAGAGAGTTTCAGATCAGCCTAGGTTATAATGAGATCCTACCTCAAAAACAACAACAAAAAGTTGGATGACAACTGAAGAATGACACACACTTGCATAAAAATGATTTTTAATAAATTTTTTTGTTTACTTATTTATTTATTTATTTGAAAGTGACAGGCAGAGAAGGAGGCGGCGGGGGAGGGGAGGAGAATGGACACACCAGGGCCTCCCGCCACTGCAAACGAACTCCAGACGTGTGCGCCCCCTTGTGTAGCTGGCTAATGTGGGTCCTGGGGAATCGAGCCTTGAACCGGGGTCTTTAGGCTTCACAGGCAAGCGCTTAACCGCTAAGCCATCTCTCCAGCCGGCATAAAAATGATTTTAAAGGTTCCTGTTGTTGACTGCTGAAAACAAACAAAACCACGACTGCCTAAATGGTTACTTAAAGAGACATTTTTCTGCAGAGCTTCAGTAACATGGTTTGGTTCTGGACTATTCGGGACTCTTCACATGAAACATGAGTAGAACTTGGAAAATCAGGAAATTTTTCTTTTCATCATTCCCTCAGTTATCAGCTGTTCTAAAAGGTTGTGACAAAAATTGGCAATGTGTGGCAATGCAGATATTCTTTTTGAGCCATATGCTTTCTGTTTTACAAGTTGTATTTATTTTCAGTATCATTTGCTGGTGTAACAATATTAAGGGAAATCTGTACTAAATACCAGATTGCTCATGGCAAGTTGAAATTATGTTACCAAAATTTTAAGTCTTGATTTGCACATTTGATGGGACCACCCCAGTTCTACATACAAACCATCTCTCAGGTTTATGTGTTTCAGATTGGAATTTGATCTTTCCAGCATCTGTTCCTACCTGCTTGATTTTCCCTAGTGGCACTGTAACCTAGCTGTTGTATAGATATTTAGGCAGGTGGTGTTGGAACAAAGAGGAAGGAACACCTGAGAGATCCCAGGGGCAGTGGCGCAGTGGTGGTGTTCAAGCCACCTCTAGTGAAAGCATTGCTGGGAAGTCATTCCAGAAGCAGAGGTACAGAGTACCACAGAGCCTGGTGTGTTTCCAGAAAGTGATGGTGGTTTGTTTGTTGGAGGCAAGCATTGGTATCTGGGGTGGGTAAGATAGGAAGTTAGAGTGGTAACCATGGGCCAGATCATAAATAATCTTGTATGCTTTTTTTTTTGTTTATTTATTTATTTGAGAGCAACAGAGAGAAGGAGACAGAGAGAGAGAGAGAGAGAGAGAGAATGGGCGCGCCAGAGCTTTCAGCCTCTGTAAACGAACTCCAGATGCGTGCACCCCCTTGTGCATCTGGCTAACGTGGGTCCTGGGGAATTGAGCCTTGAACCGGGGTCCTTTGGCTTCACAGGCAAGAGCTTAACCGCTAAGCCATCTCTCCAGCCCTCTTGTATGCTTTTTATCACTTATTTGGAAGATACTTACAGGGCAGTTAGGATGTACCAGAGCCTGTTCTGGACAAAGAATGTAGCTCATGTAAAATTTACATTCCACTGGGAAGACTCAGACAATAAATAATAGTAAAAATGTGGGTACACACAAAATATATTAATGCTAACAGATCAGAAGTTTTGGGGTGAACAAGAGTGTGGGAGCTATGTTACGGGCTCAGGGAAGGCTGGTGAAAGGATCCAGCAGAGTGAATGTCTGAGATTATTCAAGACTGAGGAAATGTGCAAGGCCCTGAGGATGGGCTAGATCCAGCTTGTCCAATAAATCCTTAGGAGGAAAACTTGGTTGTGAATATGAAGGTAGGGGAATAGAATGTTAGAGCCGAGAGGCAAAGAGGTGCTGGGTCTTACGGCCTTTATGGTCTTTGTGAGGATTTTGCATAAAGCAGAGATTATCTGGAGAGTTTGGGGCTGAGTAAGATACAGACTGCTTGGGTCTAGGGAATTGGTAACATGCTTCCTTCAAGCATGCGGACCTGAGTTTGATTGCCAGAGCCTGTGTGGAAATGCTGGGCATGGCGGTATGCCCTTGTAATCCCAGGGCTGGGGAGGCAGAGATAGGAAGATCCCTGGGATTTGTTGGCCAGCCAGTCTAGCCTAAGAGGTGAGTTCCAGGTCAATGAGAGACCCTGTCTTAAAAGACATGGATGACATTCTTGAGGAGCAACACCCACAGTTATCCTCTGGCCTCCACAGGCACCTGCATACACATGCATATACACAAACATGCAATCACACATACTCACATACAGAAAAAAGAATCTGATTTACATTTTGAAATATGATTTTGCAGTGAATGGAAAGCCAGGAGACCAGTGAGGCTGTTGCAATAATATAGGTGAAAGACGGCGCACACTCAGTGCAATGACTGGAAAGTCATTTTGCCCTATAGGTGGTAAGCAGTCACCGAAGACATCTGATTCTTGGATGGCAGAGATTTGTGTTGTGTTTTTATTTTAAAGATTCTGGCAGCTATGTGGAAGAAGGCTTGGAGAATTGAGATAATGAGCTGGATTTATTTCCAAAGTTCCAGTCACTAGGAATAAAGATAGAAACCTCAGAAGGGATGCAGGCTTAGGCCTAAAGACATTGTGAGCCAACTTTTTGTCAAGGGATAGGAATAGAAGATTTGCCCATTTGGAAATTCCTCTGTAAACCTTGGCAAGGAAGCAAGGTGAACATTGATGGTCAAGTTTGTTCTAGAGCTGGCCCATCTAAAAGATTACCTCAGACCCTCACCACATACCCGGCAGTGTTGTGAGTGTTGCAAGTGTATTGGCTCATTTAAACCTTAGCACAACCCATGGAGAGGCATGGGAGTTGAGGTTCCCATTTATTAGATGAGGAAATTCAGGCACAGGGCTAAATGGTCTTCCTGAAGGTCTTCTCTGATGCCACCTTCTATACCATCTCATAGGAGATCCCAAATTGTCTGGTTGTCTCTAAAATTAAATGTAAAGAAGTGCTCATCTAGAAGAGCTGAGGAGTTGGCTCAGTAGGTAAAACGCTTGCTGTAAAAGCATGAGACCCTGAGTTCAGATCCCCAGCTCCCATGTCAAACCCAGATGTGGTGATGTACACCTATAATCCCAGCACTAAAGAGGCAGAGGCAGGAGGACCCCTGGGGCTTGCTGACTGGCTAGTCTAGCTGAATCAGTGAGCTCTGGGTTCATGGCTGAATGGTTGGAGGCATTGGCTTGCAAGAAATAAGGTATGCAGTGATTGAGGAAGACATCCAGCATTGATCTTTGGCTTCCACATGCACATGTACCCATGCACATATGCACAAGCACATGACGCATGTGCACACACATACAGACATGCATCTACATGTGCTTGGACACCACACAAACATATACATGCATAAAAAGGAGTGATCTCCCACTTCCTTTTTGAGCTATGGTCATGATGCCTTTAGAGCTGTGGTCACTGATAGGTAGAAAGATTCACAATGTCACTGCTCTTTGAGTTGCCAGTGATAGAAATTAGCTTAATAAACATGAATGGAGGGGAGAGGACCATGAAGAAACTGCCATGTCCAAGGAAAGGTGGTGTGCATAGGAAGTGGCCTGGTGACTGACGTGCTGCTTCCCACCTGCTGTGTAGTCTTAAGTATTGGCCTGGGCCTCCTCTTCCGTAAGTGGTTTCCTTGTGTGGTCCGGAGAGCTGTGCATGGGCAGTTGCAAAGTAAAGCCTCTCTAGAGAACCTTGATTCCACCAGGACCAAAAGTGTTTGTGAGAAGCCAAAGAGATTTCCCTGGGGTTCCCTCCAGCCCACAGTCCTGGGGCTGAGGATTCCGGGTCAGATCCCTCTGACAGGCTGGTAAGGACCCCTGGGCAGCTGCTATGGGTCTGTTGCACATTTGCAGAAAGTAGTGAATGTGAGGTGCTGGGTGGTATCTGAAGGCAGTAAGTTTTCTTAGAAAAAGAAAATGGTCTATTCTAGCCTCATTCAGCAGGAATTGGGGTTGGCTTGACAATTCACTGTGGAAGAACAGCTCTTTGACTTTCCAGTTCTGATGTGTTTTTCTTTTGCCTTTCAGACAGGGTTTGGTTATATTGCCCAGTAGCCTCCGATTCCTGAGCTCAAGTGATCCTCAGATTCCTGAGTAGTTGGGCTATGGCTTGCAATACTTTAAGTAATTTGCTGATTTAGATTTATTTTCAGTGCTGGGGATGGAGCCTTGGGCCTCATACATACTAGGCAAGTGTTGTATCACTGACCCTCTCTCCACCCCACTCCAGCCCTGCTTTATTTTATTTTTAAGGAAAGTGATGTGATTTAGGGTTTTGTAGCTTTTCTCAGAACAGGAGTTGATTTGGAACCTGCCTGTCCTGGAAAGGGAAGGCAGTCAGCTCCCGGTTAGAACTGTCTCTCACTCACACTGTCCTCCATCACTGGTTCTCTTAGAGGGCGACTTCCTATTTCCCTTCTCAAAAGATAATGAGGTAGAGGTAAGAAAAATGAAATAGCTTTTTTTTAAAAAAAAATAATAAGGTCTTTAACTTAAAAAAAAAACTGATTCAAACTTGGATGTTGATTTTTATCACAGTCTGGTACACACCCACACACCTTTGTTTATTTATTTAACAAAATACTACATAAAACAATTTTTAGCTCTTCCTAACTGCATTGCACTCTAATCGCTTTTGTTCATTTAAAATTCCATTTTAAACAACACATGTAGCCACTATAATTTCATTTTGAAACCACTAATGGGCAGCCATAGAGTCCGACAGACACGAAACTCCAGGATAAATAAGCAGAAATGGTATAGTAGTTTTCTAGGACCACAGCAGCAACAGAGTACCACAAACCAGGTGGCTGAAACAACAGAAGTTCTCTGTGTCCCTTCAGGTAACCAAAGGTCAAGATAAAAGTGTTGGTGAAGTTGGTTCCCTCTAAGGGCTGGGAGGGAGGATCAAGTCCCCAGTATCTTTGCAGCCTCCACTGGCTGCCAGCCAGTCTTTGGTGTTCCTTAGCTCTCAGACATCACCTTGGTCTCTACCTTCATTGTCACACTGTAGTCTGTCTGTGTACCTGTGTCCAGATCATTTCCTTAAGTCATATTGGCTCAGGGGCCCAGCCTCTGCCATGTGATCACATCACAGCTTGCCAGACTACCTCTTCTGTGACCCTGTTCCCAATTAAGGTTGTTTTCTGACATATGGGGTTGTTGAACTTAGTAGATGATAGAAACACAAAATTGAAAATAAACAAAAGTCCCATCATATTGAACCCATATCACATCACATAGTCTCAGCTGAACATTTTATTTCATGAACTCACTTGACACCATTTTATGGTTGAGGAAGTCAAGCCAACAGAGATTTAACCCTGGGTCTCCTTGATTCAGAACTCACGCTGTCCCCTGTATACCTTATTTCTATGTCTGTTCATAGAACACCAAGAGAGAGTCCTATATGGTCTTACAGTCCCAATGGCAATACTAAACCCAGGTCATAACCACCACAAGACTTCTGAAGTTTATTGTGGTGAAGCCTTCTGAAGAGACTGACAGGCACCCATCCCCAAGGGCTCTAGAGGGGTCTGTGGCTCACATGCTCTTCCAGCAGGGAATGCCAGTGAATCTGTGGCCTTGTCCGTTACACCCTTCTCCTGCCACAAGCCACTGCACCCCTGTCAACACTCAGCAACCAGCCAAACTCCCCATGTGCTTCCTCTTTCTCCCTCAGATTCAGAAAAGGAAGTGAGCCAGAAAATAGAAAATTAGTACTTGGTAGAGTCATCATATTTTAAAATTAATTTATAGGCAATGTCAGATAACAAGAGTTAAATCATTTTATCCACTGACCAATTCAAGATTTAAAACTTGACATCCATCATTGTAAATCAGGTCTTGGGAATGGCCCATAAAAGGTGAAGGTTGATGTGGGGTGGGAAATGTAAATACCTGACTAGCTGTGTCTTTTCCCTTCATAGAGACCCTCAAGTGTTTCTGTATTACACTGAGTGGTAATAGTGTATTAAATAATAATGGAATTGACAAAGCTGTTCATGTATATGGCCAACCTACTTCTAAGGTAGTCTGCCTGACAGCCCTGGGAGACTAGTTTTGTGAGGGGTGCTCATTTCAAGGTGCTACTCCCAACTCATAATTCTAGGAACTGCTTAGTACTCCTGCAGAGACCCATTTTCCCAGACATGCACATGGCACATTTCTGCCCTGGGCTCCCAAGCAGGAGCATAATCCAGTGGTCACATTTACATGGGGAAGACCCTCTGTGATTAAAGACCTATCTTTTATCTCTTTTTGTTGCAGCTCTCGGTCATGGGCGTGTGGTGAGAGTGCCCACAGGCACCCTGGTCCGGGTGGTGGGCACTGAGCTGGTGATCCCCTGCAACGTCAGTGACTATGATGGCCCCAGCGAGCAGAACTTTGACTGGAGCTTCTCGTCTACGGGGAGCAGCTTTGTGGAGCTCGCAAGCACCTGGGAGGTGGGCTTTGCAGCACAGTTATACCGGGAGCGGCTGCAGAGGGGCGAGATCCTGTTAAGGCGAACTGCCAATGACGCTGTGGAACTACACATAAAGAATGTCCTGCCCTCAGACCAAGGCCACTACAAGTGTTCAACTCCCAGCACAGATGCCACTGTCCAGGGCAACTATGAGGACACAGTGCAGGTTAAAGGTACAGTCCTCATGTGGTGTCATTGTGTCAGGGGTCGAACTGTCCTCTCCCATGATGCTACTGGGACTTTGAAAAGAGACCCCTGATAAAAGGCAGAGGCTAGGTGATTCCTGGAGACCCTTTCTCCTCTCCAGTGTATCTCTGAAGCACCTCATGGCCAGTGACTTGTCGGTAGCATGGTGTGGTGTGGGAGCCTGGCTCTGGAGCAGGTACCTGTGCTTGGTCCAGCTGCTCACTCTGCCTTATCATCTGATGGCTGTGGACATGTTGCACACCTTAAGAAGTATGAAGAGAGTTAGCTCATGGCAGGCCTCAGAGCAGTGCCAGAGCATGCATGTGACACAGGCACAAGAAAGTGGTGAGGTTTATAGGAAGAGCAGATAGTTCAAAATTTGTGTCTTTCTCTGTGATCTTCGTGGGTTAATATTATTTGCACAGAAGTTGCATGTGCCGTGCTGTGTGTAGAGAAGGAACAGTGGTAGCTGCTAGCTCACTAATTCAGCTGTGCAAACAGCCACGTCTTCGCATCTGGAACGTCTTGGATTTGGGTTTCGTTTTTATTTTTCCATCTTCTAGGTGCTGTTGGATTTGCTAACACATTCAGTTGTCTGAGTGCAGTAGAGAAGAAAGGGCAGGATATTTCTCTAACTTACACACAAATAAATGAAAGAACATAGGTTAATTACTTGACTAAAATCACACAGCTAATTAGTAAGTGAACAATAAATTATTTTCATATGAGGTTAACAAAACAGAAACATTATTATTATGATTTAATTATATATTTATTTGTTACCTGCCTTGTTTCTAAAAGGATTTGTATCAGGGTAGAAATGCATATAGTTATCTGGAAAGTAGAAAACGAGAATATAAAAACAGTGAGTTGATCCAGGCACTCATTACCTCAGGCATGACTGGTAGAAACTATTGTAGCTTGTATACTATTGGCCTCTTACAAACTCACAAGGGGTAAAATGTCAGCCATGTCCAGTTAGTAAGTCTTAAAGCATTAACCTGTCAAGTCTGCCTCCTCCATTTTCCCATTTTAGAAGTACTGAACATGATAGGCATGCTGACACATGCCTGTAATCACAGTACTTGGGAAGGGCTGAGTTAGGAGAATTGAGTTTGAAGCCATCCTGGGCTGGGCTACTTAGTGCGTTCAAAGCTAGCGTGGGTACATAATGAGATGAGATGAGACAGACAGGAGAGGAGAGGAGAGACAGAGACAAATAGTCGCTGGAGTTCTAGCTCTGTAGAATGCCTGCTGGACCTTAGGTCAAAGCTTTGTGGCGTTTACCCCTAGTACTTGTGGGGTAAGGGATTCTAAATATATATTTGTTTAATTTTGATTGCTTCTTAAAGAAAAAGTCCCATGAGACGTTCTTGCATTGTAGTTAAGCAATGAAACATACCCCTCCATTAAGTCAAATGCACCTTTGTCTTCCCTTGTGATCTCTCTCAAGGAGTGGAAGGATGACCCTCCTCCCATTCCTCTATTACCTTTCTATTTCTTCTCTAGTCTTGGGAGGGTGGGAGAACCAAGGGGAGGCTTTTCTTGGCTCAGGAGAGCAGATGGATGAGAAGAGAGAGACTCTGGCTGGCTGCCCAGGTGGAGTCACTGACACAAGTTATATGTGGTCCAGGGTCTGTGTGGTCTTCAGCTTCATGGGCATTGAGGCGGCTCATCATACCCTGAGAGAGGAATAGACCTTGAGAATGAGGTCATGCTAGCCACACTCACAGATTGTATTAGTATTATAGAAGGGATGTGTCTTTGTAGAGGGACAACTATATTACTATGTTTCTGAGTATGAAATTGAGGGAAAAGACAAAGAAATGACGAGTAGTGCTGTTTAAGGATTTTGTATCCAGCCTCATAGGGTTGACAAGCCTCATAGGGTTTCCAGCTCCATAGTAGAGGCCCCTTCCGGTTACCAGAGCACCAGCATCCATCACTCTCACCTCTCTTGACTAGCACGCACCCATGCTTCCTTGACCTCTGCCTGCTTTTCCACGCTCTATAAGTGCAGGCTTCTTCCAGTAGGTGCTAGTAGAGTGAGCAGCCAGCAGGGACTTCAGCTCTCCTTGGCCCCTTCTCGTCCTATGGGTATGCTCTTCTCACCTGTCATTTTAGGCAGTTCCCAGGGCATGAGCCACAGGCAGCTTCTATCCTGTCACCTTGTGGAGCTTGGTTATTTAGCTGTTAGCAGATCATCTTGTCTCCAGATGGAGCTCCCTCCTGCAGCCCTGTTTGCTAGCCAAAGGAGTGCAGGGTCATCCCACTAGGTTCTTTTACTATGATGCCAGGCACTGTGCTGGACTTGGTGAACTGCCTGTTGACTCCATGAAGCAGGTGCATTGTCCTCCCTTTCAGGCAACTGAGGCACAGAGGGGAATAGTGACCTGTGTCAGGGTAACAGAAGCACTTTCCCACAGGTCCTGTTGTAGTCAGGTCCACGTTGCTGGCAGAAAACACCTGACCGAGAGCAGCTTGTGGAAGAAAAAAGGTTTATTTTGCCTTACAGACTTGAGGGGAAGTTCCATGATGGCAGGAAAAATGATGGCATGAGCAGAGGGTGGAAATCACCCCCTGGCCAACATCATGTAGACAATAGCAACAGGAGAGTGTGCCAAACACTGGCAAGGGGAAACTGGCTATAACACCCGTAAGCCTGCACCCAACAATACACTGCCTCGAAGAGGCATTAATTTCCAAATCTCCATCAGCTGGGAACCTAGCCTTCAGAACACCTAAGTGTATGGGGGCACCTGAATCAAACCACCACGCCTCCCACAGGGAGCTTCACTTATTAGCTGGAGTTGAATTTGGACCTCTGTTCTCTTTCTTCCTTTGCAGGTTAGAAAGTCAGTGAAGATCAGATGTGAGTCAGAGTGGGTGATTTCCTCATCTGTGTGTTAGAACCTGAGGGGAAGGAGAGAATTATCTTTGGTAGTAGAAGGCATGGCTCAAGGACATTCCTGGAAGGTGGCCTGTCCTTGCAGCATGGGACTGGACTCAGTGTGGTGCTCACGCGTATGTTCTCTCTCCCCATAGTACTGGCTGATGCCCTGCTGGTGGGCCCCGGTGTGCGGCCTCCTCCCAGCCTGAGCCTGCGTGAGGGGGAGCCCTTCGAGCTGCGCTGTGTGGCCTCCACCGCCTCGCCTCTGCACACACACCTGGCACTGCTGTGGGAGCTGCATCGTGGCCCGATGCACCGAAGCATTCTTGCCCTCACCCACGAGGGCAGGTTCCACCCAGGTCCAGGCTACGAGCAACGCTACCACAGTGGGGACATGCGCCTTGACACCGTGGGCAGCGATGCCTACCGCCTCTCTGTGGCCCGGGCACTGTCGGCAGACCAGGGCTCCTACAGGTGTGTGGTCAGCGAGTGGATCACAGAGCAGGGCAGCTGGCAAGAAATACAAGAAAAAGCCATTGAGGTTGCCACTGTGGTGATTCAGCCAACAGGTGAGCTTCAGGAAATAGTGTGTTTATCCCTTGTATTTAGACCAGTTAAGGGAGAAGGACCAGCCCAGGACCTCCATCCTTTCAGACAAGGACTATGTCCTCTGAAGCCAGCCTTGCAGGTGAAACAAGCAGATGGTGTAAATTACTTAGGGGAAGGGCACCTTTGTTCTGAGCTATATGCGGTAATTGTTTTTTTTCCAAAATTTTTGTTTGTTTGTTTTTGTTTTTTGTTTTTTCAAGGTAGGGTCTCACTCTGGCTCAGGCTGACCTGGAATTCACTATGTAGTCTCAGGGTGGTCCCAAACTCTCGGCGATCCTCCTACCTCTGCCTCCAAAGTGCTGGGATTAAACCAAAATTTTTTTAACAACTAAGATGATTATAAAAAAAATCCCATGGTAATACTCTCCCCCCACTTTCCCCTTTGAAATTCCATTCTCCCCATCTCAATCAGTCTCTCTTTTGATGTCATGATCTGTTCCTCCTATTATGATGGTCTTGTGTAGGTAGTGTCAGGCACTGTGAGGTCATGGGTATCCAGGCCATTTTGTGTCTGGGGGAGCACATTGTGAATAGTCTTACCCTTCCTTTGGCTCTTACATGCTTTCCACCACCTCTTCCACAATAGACCCTGAGCCTTGGGAGGTGTGATATAGATATTGCAGTACTGAGCACTCTGGTCACTTCTTTCTAGCACCATGATGCCTTCTGAGTCATCCCAAGGTCACTGCCATCTGAAAAGAGAAGATTCTCTACCAAAAGTGAGAGTAGCATTAATATAAGGGTAGGAACATTAAGAGAAGTGCTTACTGGGCAGTTTGATGAGCATAGTATATACATTTAGCCAGACAGCAACAGACGTTACACCCCTAGGGCTCATGACTACCCCTGTTTCAAGTTTTCAGTATCAGGGATGTATTCCCTCACATGGAGTGGACCTCCAGTCCAGTTAGAGGGCAGTTTGTTTCCACCATGACAGACGTGCCACTATTGCACCCATTGGCTCATTTGGCCTGGCTGGCCAAATATAAGGCTTGCAGTGTCCACTGCTGAGTATCTTCACTGGTGTTTTCTCTTTCTCCCATTGAACTGCATGCAGAATGGCTTCTTCCAGCTTTCTGTCAGCTGGTCTACATGGAAGAGGTTATCAGCTCAGTTCCAACAGGATTTCTCAGTGGCCTTACAGCCCAAGTATGTGGAGTCTTTAGCAATAGGGTCTTACCATCTATTCCTAGTGGGAAACCAAGGGCCTCGGCAATGGCCTATAGTGTTTTGGGGGCATAAGGGATCTCCCTGGCCAACAACTCACTGGAAGTTATCTCGTCCCTGGCACTGAAAATTTTCTAGCAACAATCTATGGCTCTTGAGTGTTCAATTGTCCAACAAAGTAGGTTTCCATATGATTTATTTATATCCTCTTGGATTTTGATTAGCCCTCCCTTCACCTTGCCTTTACTCAATCTCTCCCCTGACCTCACTTGGGCCTTTTCACCCCCATTAATGTATTCTTCTACTTACATCCTATTAAGTACCTCCTCCCTTCCTTTCTCTTCCCTTTTCTAGCTTACTGGCTTTTGCTACTGAGTTTTCTTCCTACTCACACAGAAGTCCAATCATCTGTAGCTAGGATCCACATATGAGAGAGAACATGTGATGCTTGGCTTTCTGGGCCTGGGTTACCTCACTTAGTATAATCTTTTCCAGATCCACCCATTTTCCTGCAAATTTCATAACTTCATTTTTCTTTACTGCTGAGTAGAACTCCATTGTATAAATGCACTATATCTTTGTTATCCAGTCATCAGTTGAGGGACATCTAGGCTGGTTCCATTTCCCAGCTATTGTGAATTGAGCAGTAATAAACATGGTTGAGCAAGTATCTCTAAGGAAATGAGATGAGTCCTTAGGATATATGCCTAGGAGTGCTATAGCTGGGTCATATGGTAAATCTATTTTTAGCTATCTTAAGAACCTCCATACTGATGTCCACAATGGCTGGACCAGATTGCATTCCCACCAACCGTGTAGAAGGGGTCCTCTTTTTCCACATCCCTGCCAGCATTTATGGTCATTTGTTTTCATGATGGTAGCCAATCTGACAAGAGTGAGATGGAATCTCAGCGTAGTTTTAATCTGCATTTCCCTGATGACTAGGGATGTAGAATATTTTTTCAGATGCTTGTATGCCATCCATATTTCTTCTTTTGAGAACTCTCTATTTAGTTCCATAGCCCATTTTTTAACTGGCTTGTTTGATTTCTTATTATTTAAGTTTTTGAGTTCTTTGTATATCCTAGATATTAATCCTCTATCAGATGTATAGGTGGCAAAGATTTTTTCCCATTCTTTAGTTTGCCTCTTTGCTTTACTCACAGTGTCCTTTGCCATACAAAATCTTTGTAATTTCATGAGGTCCCAGTGGTTAATCTGTGGTTTTATTGCCTGAGCAATTGTAGTTATATTCAGAAAGTCTTTGCCAAGACCTATATGTTGAAGAGTTTCCCCTACTTTTTCTTCTAGCAGTTTCAGAGTATCAGGTCTGATGTTAAGGTATTTAATCCATTTGGACTTAATTCTTGTACATGGAGAGAGAGAAGAATCTATTTTCATCCTTCTACAGATAGATATCCAGTTTTCCCAGTACCATTTGCTGAATAGGCTGTCTTTTCTCCAATGCGTATTTGTGGCATTTTTATTGAATATCAGGTGGCTATAGCTCCCCGGATTTACATCTGGGTCCTCCATTCTGTCCATTGATATACATGTCTGCTTTTGTGCCAGTACCATGCTATTTTTGTTACTATGGCTCTGTAGTATAGGTTAAAATCAGGTATGGTGATACCACCAGCCTTATTTTTGTTGCTTAGTATTGTTTTAGATATTTGAGATTTTTTGTGATTCCAAATGAATTTTTGGATTGTTTTCTCTTTCTGTGAAGAATGCCATTGGAATTTTGATGGGGATTGCATTAAATGTATAGATTGCTTTAGGTAAGATTGCCATTTTCACAATATTGATTCTTCCAATCCAAGAACAAAGGATATTTTTCCATTTCCTAGTGTCCTCTGCAATTTCTCACTTGAGAGCTTTAAATTTTTCATTGTAGAGATCCTTCACTTCCTTGGTTAGGTTTATTCCAAGGTACTTTATTGTTTTTGATGCAATTGTGAATGGGAGTGATTCTCTGATTTTCTCCTCTGTGTGTTTGTTGTTAGAATATAGGAAGGCTACTGATTTCTGTGTATTTATTTTGTATCCTGCTACATGTTTATAGGTGTTTATCAGCTCTAAAGTTTGCTGGTGGAGTCTTTAGGATCCTTTATGTATAGAATCGTGTCATCTGCAAATAATGATAACTTGATCTCTTCCTTTCCAATTTGTATCTCTTTTATGTGCAGCTCTTGCCTTATTGCTATGGCTAAGACTTCCAGTACTATATTAAATAAAGGTGGAGATAGTGGACACACTCATCTTGTTCCTGATTTTAGTGGAAAAGCTTCTAGTTTTTCCACATTTAGTAATATGTTGGCTGTAGGCTTGTCATAAATAGCCCTTATTATATTGAGATATGTTCCTTCTGTCCCAGTCTCTATAGGACTTCTATCATGAAGGGAATTTGGATTTTGTCAAATGCTTTCTCTGCATCTAATGAGATGATCATGTGATTTTTGTCCTTTAGTCCATTTATATAATGTATTACATTTATTGATTTGCATATGTTGAACCATCCCTGCATCTCTGGAATAAAGCCTACTTGGTTGGGAGAATGATCTTTGTGATATATTCTTGTATTCTGTTTGCCAGTATTTTGTTGAGAATTTTTGCATCTATGTTCTTCAGGGAGATTGGTCTGTAATTTTCTTTTTTTGTTCTGTATTTGCCTGGTTTTGGTATCAGGGTGATGCTGGCTTCGTAGAAGGAGTTTGGTAGGATTCCTTCTTTTCTATTTTATGGAAAAGCTTAAGAAGCAGTGGTGTTAGTTCTTCCCTGAAGGTCTGGTAAAATTCACCAGTTTATCCATCTGGGCCTGAACTTTTTTTTGTTGGGAGATTTTGGATAACTGCTTGGGTATCCATACTTGTTATAGGTCTATTTAAGTGATTAATCTCATCTTGATTTAATTCAGGCAGGTCATATAAATCATGGAAATCATCCATTTCTTTCAGATTTTCATACTTAGTGGAGTATATGTTTTTATTGTGTGTCCCTATGATTTTTTGAATTTCTCTGGTATCTGTTGTGGTGTTGCCTTTTTATCTCTAATTTTATTAATTTGTGTCTCTTCTCTCTTTCTTTTGGTCAGATTTGCTAAGGATTTATCAATCTTGTTTATCCTTTCAAAGAACCAACTCTTTGTTTCATTGGTTCTTTGGATTGTATTTTTGGTCTCTATTTCATTAATTTCTGCCCTAATCTTTATTATTTCTTCCCATCTACTGATTTTCGGTTTGCCTTGTTCTTCTTTTTCCAAGGCTTTACGGTGAAGCATTAGGTCATTTATTTGAGACCTTTCTGATTTCTTAATATAGGCACTTAAAGCTATAAATTTCCCTCTTATAGGACTGCCTTCATTGTGTCCCAAAGGTTTTGGTATGTTGTCTTCTCATTACCATTTGACTATGAATTTTTTGATTTCCTTCTTGATTTCTTCATTGACCCATTCATCATTTAGTAGTGTATTGTTTAGTTTCCATGATTGTGTGTATGCTCTATAGCTTTCCTTGCTATTGATTTGTAGTTTGATTCCATTGTGGTCAGATACAAGGCAAGGAATTATTTCAGTTTTCCTGTATTTAAGATTTGCTTTGTGTCCTAATATATGGTCTGTTTTAGAGAATTTCCATGTGCTGCTGAAAACAATGTATATTCTGCAGCATTTGGATGAAATGTTCTGTATATATCTGTTAGGTCCATTTCTTCTATGACCTCATTTAATCCAGATGCCTCTCTGTTTATTTTTTGCCAGGATGACCTGTCAACTGATGAGAGTGGGGTGTTGAAGTCCCCCACTACCACTGTGTTTGGTGTTATCTGTGACCTTAGTTCTAATAGCGTTTGTTTGATGAAGTTGGGAGCCCCCATGTTAGGTGTATATATGTTTAGGATTCTAATGTCCTCCTGTTGGAGTGTGCCTTTAATCAATGTAAAGAGACCTTCCTTATCTTTCCTAACTAATATTGGACTGAAGTCTACCTTTTCAGATATCAGGATAGCAACCCCTGCTTGTTTTCTAGGCCCATTTGCTTGAAACACCGTTTTCCAACCTTTCACCTTAAGATAATGTCCATCCTTTGTGGAAAGGTGAGTTTCTTGGAGGCAACAAATTGAAGGATCCTGCTTTTTAACCCAGTCTGCAAACCTGTCTTTTGGTTGGGGTATTGAGGCTGTTGATATTCAGAGATATTATTGAAAGGTGTGTATTTATTTTTGCCATTTTTTGTAGTTCTTCCTGTTTTACCTTTGCTTTCTTGTATTAACTAGTATTTGAATATGGCTTGCTTTTTCCAGGTTCCTTATATGTGTGCTTTTCTTTCTCTTCAGCATAGAGGATTCTTTTAAGTATTTTCTGTAGAGCTGATTTTGTCTTCAAATATTCCTTTAGCCTGCTTTTGTCGTGGAATGTCCTTATTTCTCCGTCTGTTTGAATGGGTAGCTTTGCAGGATAAAGTAATCTTGGTTGACAGTTGTTATCCTTGAGAACTTGGAATACATCACTTCAAGCACTTCTGGCTTTTAAAGTTTGTGTTGAGTAATCTGCTGTGATCCTGATGGGCTTGCCTTTGTAGGTAACTTGATTTTTTCTTTCTAAATGCTTTCAATATTTTTTCTTTGGTTTGTATGTTTGGTAGTTTAATTATAATATGGTGAGGAGAGGTTTTTTCCAGGTTTTGTCTGTTTGGTGTTCTAAGGGATTCCTGTATCTGCATTGATACCTCTTTCCCAATTTGGGGGAAGTTTTCTTCTGTGATTTTGTTGAAAACACCTATTACACCTTTGGAGTGAAATTCTTCTCCTTCTACTATACCCTGAATTCTTATGTTTGATCTTTTCATAGTGTCCCGAATATTTTGAAATTCCCATTTGTACTTTCCTATTAGTTTGTCTTTCTCTTTGTTGGACTGTATTAGATCTGCCACCTGGTCTTCTAGTTTAGATATTCTGTCCTCTCCTTCATCCATTCTACTGGTGAGATTTTCTACAGAGTTTATTTCATTAACTGTGTTCTTCATTGCAAGTAATTCTGACTGTTTTTTCTTTATTATTTCTATTTCCTTATTTATGTCTAGTATTAACCTCTTTATTTCATTAAATTGGTGTCCTGTGTCTTCTTGTATTTCTTTACTTTCCTCTTTCATTCCTTTGATTTCCTCTTTGACTTCTTTGAGCATATTTATAATCATTCTTTTGAAATCTTTCTCAGGCATTTTCTCTAACTCATTCTCACTGGAGGTCATTTCTGATGCATTAATACTTTTTGGTGGATTTATATTGTCTTGATTTTTGGTGTTTCTTGTGTTATAATGTACATATTTTTGCATCTTGGATTAATTTAATGTTTGGATTTTCTAGTTAGCTGCAGTATTATCAGATGTATCAATCAATCTGATGTTATATATCTTCAGGGTAGGAACTTAAGGTGCTAGGTGTGGCTCACAAGCTCTCAGAGAATCTATAAAAGTGACCCTAGGTGTTGGGTTTGCCTGCTATGAAAGTATTCAAGTAGGCTGAGTGGAACAAAATACAGGCAGGTTCTAAAATTTAACTAAACAATGTACACTTTCAATGAAAAAACAGTACAGAGTATTTATGCAAGAGTACATATTATGACAACCAGATCCTCTAACAAAGTCACTGTCCCTTAGGGTGTGTGGTGCCCCACACCCTTAATCCCAACAAGAAGGAGGTTAAGATTTCTGGTCCATTGAGGGTTCCAAGTCAGCTTGTGACCAGGTGAGACCCTTCCCTAATGTACAACAGAAGAGGAAGCAAAGCCACTATAAATCAAGAAGCAACATATAACAAGCCCAAAATATAGCTTATTTAAGAAGGGCAAATCCGACCATCTATCAGATTTAACCTATATAATTTATCCTCATATGGAAGTTGCAATTAGCACTTCCGGTTCAGGCCTATATACCAGGCTTATTTGGTGGGTACTGACCTGGTGTAATCCCAGTTACCTTTTGGGATGATTTTGGTCTCAGTTATGCTGTGCTCTTGCTTGGGTTCCTGTTTGGTGTACTGTGGGTTCAAGTAGGCTGGCTGGGTCATTGGATCGCTGCTCTAGTTGCTGGTGCTGGGTGCTGTGATTTCCCTTACCCTGGTCTCTGGTGCTTGCACTGACAGTGGCAGAGGGGAGGCTGTGGATAGTGGCTCTAGTTCTCCCACTGATCCATGTGATCCTCTCCCTCGTAATCTGCTCCTCTGTTGTTAGCTGCCGTTCTCCCTTCATGTTTCTTGAGTTTGCGAGGAGCTCTGGTGTGAGTGGAAAATCCCCTCACCTGGCTTTTTTTTCTGCGACTCAAGCCGAGCCTGGCAGCTGTGGCCCTGCGGACCTGGTGCCGCTGCTGCTGGAGCCGCTTCTGCCTGCCTGTGGGCTCTGGATGCTCTGGATCTCTCTTACTCTGCTGCTGTTGGTAATTTCTATACACTTCACTTTTTAGTAGAAGAGTGTATTTTGCTGGGTTTTTATTTATTTATTTATTTTTTGGCTTTTTCTCCCCTAGGCTGCTTTGATGTGGTTCCTACGCTGCCATATTAACCACTATATGCTGTAATTTTACTAGACAGCTGCATTGATCTGAACTTGAACCTGTGAGAAGCTGTGGCTTGCCTGGCATAGGAAGGCTCTTCTCTGATTCAGAAGTTAAGAGTGGCAGTCCTTCTTAGAGTGAGGACTCGCCTGATGTTGGTTAGAGCTGTGGGGTGGATCCGCCCATACCTGCTCCCTTACTTTATCTAGTTTGCTCCTTCCTGAGTTCTTGGATCTGTCCTTCCTCAGGGCTGTTGGGAGGTGTGTCTACCCAAACTTTTGCCTAACCTACCTCATCTAGACTTGCCTCTGTTGATCCCTCAGGTGTGTCATTCTGTCTGGTGACAGGTTTCTGAGGACTGCACCTCTTTTTGCTTCTTACATCATACATATTTTAGAAAGTCCAACCCTGAGGTCCATACAGGAAGTTTTTTGTAAATCTACCTTTTTAAACACCGCTATTCCAACTGCAGACATAATTAAGAATTTTAAAATGCACATTAGGATACACCCAAAAACTGAAGGAAAAAAAGGGAGGAAAGCCATTATTGACTCACTGTTCAGCAAGTATTAATAGGGAACCTACTGTGTGCTCAGGTCTATGCTGGGCCCCGGGATTACAGGTGCTTCAGAGGCTTGACCCCGGACTCCATGAAGTTTACAGCTTCTTTGGTGACAGCATGCAAAGAGACCATCGTAGGGTGCCACTGCTGGGGATGGCTGGGAGTGTTTGGTTAGCACCTTCAGATTTCAGAATACTTTGTGGCTGCCTGTGTCTGTTTTTAAATAGGGAAGACCTTGGCTGGACTTATTTCCTGAGCAGGAATGTGAGTGAGTGTGTGGCTCAGCAGGGAAGGAGAGCAGGAGACCATGTGCAGGGGTTGCATTTTGTCTCTGCATATTGTGCTATCTTCAGCAGTGTTCCCTGGATTTAGAAGTGGGTATGAAAAATAGAACTGAGCTTCATGAATGACTTGAGGAGAGCTGTCTGTCACTGTCTCCACTGGCTACAAAAATGGCTTTCCAGATGGACTGAGCTCACCTTTTTTAACGAAGTGACCCATGTGGAATCTGCCCTAGGAAACCTTCAGCTGTGTAGCTTGTGTCTTAGAACTATTCTAATGAGGCAGGCAAAGCTGTAAGCTAACCATTAGGCAGGGATTTCATTTGTAAAAGCATTTTCAAATACAGCACAAAACCCAGCTAGTTATACAATTGGATTGCTGAGATTATAAGGCATGCCATAATGTGTAACTGTAACTTGAGGCTGTTGGTTCGTTTTTTTTTTTTTTTCAGTATTGGGGGTGTAGCCGTTATCTTGTTGCTGAGACAAAACACCTGCCAGAAGCAGCTTAGGGGAGGAAATGCAGTTTTGAGGAGAAGTTTCATTGTGGCAAGGAAAGTAGTCCGAGTGAGCTGACTTTGAACACTTAGTGGGCTGCACTAATAAGCCCAAGGTCCACCCCCAGTGACATACGTCTTCCACCTCTCAGAGGCTCCATTACCTTTCCAAAGTGCCACCAGCTGGTAAACAAGTATTCAGAACACAAGAGGCTATGTGTGGGGGACATTTTACGTTCACACCACCAGATGGGGTTGAAACCAGGGCCTCCTACTTACTATACAAGCACTATGCCATTGACCTACATTGCCAGTCATTTTATTTTGAGACAAGGTCTTGCTAAGTTGACCAGGCTAGCTTTGAACTTGTTATCCTCATACTTCAGCCTTCAGAGTAGTTAATATTATAGATCTTCCCCAGCATACCCAGCCTCATGATCTTTTTACTTATATATTTTATTTTATTTTTGTGACATGGGCCTCTTTTACAGTCTTTTGAAGCCCATAGACAACTTCTGAGGATGAATATGTGTTGATTCATGAAACACAATTAATGAGGTAAGAGGAAAAGAATGATATTTCAGTAGTTATCAAAATATTATCAGTACTTATCAAAATAAGACAGATTTGTTTAATAGCAGTGTTATGCTTCTTTATTAACACATGACTAATAAGACACAATAACAGGTCTGGCAACTATTGTAATTAACAGGGACATGAAGAGATCTGTGACTTCAGTTGGGTACATAGCCCTAGCTGCAGGTGATATACTCTACTGGCTTGTTGCTTACTTTCACAAAAGGAAAAGATGTTATTATTAGGGGAGGTTGATGAAAATGCAGATGGAATTTTGTTTTCTCACCCTTTCACAGACTCCCTAAATCCTCTCTGGTTTGTGTGCTGTGGGGTAGTTTTTCTCTTGTTACCACCTGAGCTACTTACAGGTGGGTTTTTTTTTTTTTTTTTATATTCTCTGCTCACAGTGGCATTTTTTAAAAATTTTAATTTATTATTATTTCTTTATTTGAGGGAGAGAAAGAGGCCAAGAGAATGGGCACGCCAGGGCCTCCAGCCACTGCAAACGAACTCCAGATGTGTGTGCCCCCTTGTGCATCTGGCTTATGTGGATCCTGGAGAATCGAACCTGGGTCCTTTAGCTGTGCGGGCAAATGCCTTGACCACTAAGCCATCTCTCCAGCACCACAGTGGCATTTCTAATGTCATGGATCCACTTCCAGAGCAAAGCAGTGTTGTCTCTGTGGTAGACCCCCACCTGTCATAGAAGTGTTCTAGGTGCAAATCTTAATATCTAATTTATAGATTAAGCATGCACCATCATAGACTTGGTCAGAGTGTCCTCTTGAAATATGAATCTTTAGAACTGGTTTGTTTTCCCTTTTAGCCTACTCTGTCTCATTTCCCATTGACGATCTCCTAAACTGACAATATGTGGGTTTTGTGGCTAGTGATATGGCAAGATATTTAGCCACTTTCACTGGAGACATAAAAAAGTGAGGTACATAGTTGAAGGGACATTCTTACCAAGGATCTGTTGTTTGTTTTTTAAATATTTTTTACACTTGATTTTTTTATTTATCCATGGGGGGGAGGGGGGAGAGAATGAGAATGGGCATGCCAAGGCTTCCAGCCACTGCAAATGAACTTCAGATGCATGTACCCCCTTGTTGCAGCTGGATTACCTGGATACTGGGGAAATAAACCTGCATCCTTAAGCTTTGTGGGCAGACACCTTAACTGCTAAGCCATCTCTCCAGCCCCTCCATTATTTTTAAATCCACACAGTTCACAGGTTTTTTCACTGACCAGTACAAATGACCAGACCAGTGAGTCAGATAGCAGATGGCAGCCAGGGGTAGCTCCAGCAGGTTTCAGGGTCTCTGATCCTAGTGCTGTGTGTGGAGTACTTCAAGCTGCAGAAGTAGACTCAAAATGGCAGTTTTTCTTGAATCTGTAAAAAAAAAAAAAAAAAATGCCTTAAAATTGGGCAGGAGAGATGGCTTAGCAGTTAAGGCACTTGCCTGTAAAGCCAAAGGACCCCTTCTTGAATTCCCAGACCCCACGTAAGCCAGATACACAAGGGGCTACATGCGTCAGGAGTTCATTTGCAGCAGCTGGAGGCCCTGGCATGCCCATTCTCTTTATCTCATCTGCCTCTTTCGCTCGCTGTCTTTCAAATAAAGAAATAAAAATGTTAAAAAAAGAAACACTCTTTTTAAAAAATACCTTAAAATCACTTTTGGCCTTTAAATTTTTTTCTTTTTCTTTTTTTTTTTTTTTTTGTTAGATATGGACATACTTGGTATGGAAACAACACATGTTGGTACCATCATTTCCTTCATCCCTGCCCCTTTTCCAAAGGGGCCTTCCTCTTTGGGGATGCAGGTCAACCCCATGGGGAGTATGGGTCATGCATTGTGGAGGTAGCAGTTAGTTATGGGAGAGAGGCAATGTAATGTCCCAACTTTTGGCTCTTACAATCTTTCTGCCCCCTCTTCTGCAAAATTCCCTGAGCCATGTTGGGTACATTTTAGGTCTACTTCAGTGATGGGCTTTTAGGAGCCTCTGGATCTCTGCTTTGGTAGGTGTTGAGTGTCCTCAGTGTCTATCTCCTTTACATTTGTGCTGATATCAGGTTCACCAAGAAAGCAGCACTCTTGCTCATTTCCCCAATTTCTCTGTGGTTTCAGCTGGGGCCAGGGTGAAGCAGATAGGCCAATGGAGAGTGAAGTCAGCACTGGTTAAATGGGATAACCATTGTTAATTTAGACAGAATTTAAAGGGGGTAGCCCCTTGTATTGCCCAGGATTAGTAGGAGTTTGACATTGGAAAGCAAAATTGTTGTCCAGATATGATTCTGACTTGTTTCCCAGTTCCAGATACGGTTTCCTTTCCGCTGAGTGGATCCATTAGCCAACCCAAGAGCAGTTGGTTTCCCACCATGGCTGTGCCACTATTGCACTTTTGTGAGCATCACGTCAGTTGTTTGCTTCTAAGTCGCTTAGTCTTTGAGTTGCTTGGACAGATGTTGGCCACTTTATTCCAGTAGCTCATGTAGTGCCTTCCAGTACTAGATGGGCTAAGTGGGGACTGGCTCTCTTGCGGATTCCAACCAGGTCTCTCCATGATCCATGCCGACAGCATATGGTGTCTTCAGCAGTAGGGTTTTACCATTAACCTCTGGTGGGCAATCAAGTGCTCTGACAGAAGTCTGTCTTGTTTGTTTTGGGAGACCTTGTAGGTCTCTCCAATCAACAGCTCATTGTGGATGTTAACTGTGTCTTGGTATAGGTAAGTAGCACCAAGGGAAAAGAAAACAGAAAAAAAAAAAAAAGAGAGAGAGAGAGAGAGAGACAGGAGAAATTTAAGGTTAGGCTTCATCTCACCCTCTCCAGGGCCCTTCAATTCAGGTACTCCCTCTAAGGTCCTGTTGAGGGTTCAACCTTTTAGTCTAACTTCCAGGATATAGGTTCCTTTGGTACCAGTTCATTTTGGGTTCAGTTTTGTATTCCTACACACAGACCCTTCTCCTTCCCCCAAACCCTGCTCTCCTATTGGCCAAGCCTCAATATGCCATTCAGGGATGTCAGCAACTCGGGCTGATCCAGGTTAGGACCCGCAGATGAGTGAAACCATGAGACGATTGTCTTTCTGTGATTGTATGAGTTCACTTAGAATGATCTGTTCCAAGTTTGACCATTTTTCTACAAATTTTATCATGTCTTTTTTTTTTTTTTTTTTTTTTTTTACTGCTGAGTAGAATTCCATCATATAGATATATCATATCTTGGTTTGTCCAGTGATGGGCACCTAGGTTGATTTCAGTTCTTAGCTATTACAAATTGAGCAGCTATAAACATGGTTGAGCAAATATCTCTGAACTGAGCCATGGAGCTTTTAGGGTAAATGCTTAGTAAGGAATAACTGGGTCTGTTGATAACTCTATATTCATCCTTTTCAGGAGTCTCCATATTGATTTCCATAGTGGTTGTACCAGCTTACGTTCCCACCAACAGTGAATGAGTGTTCCTATTTGTCTATATCCTCACCAACATTTGTTTTCATTTGATTTTTTAATGTTTGCTATCCTTAAGATGGAATCTTATAGTTGTTTTAATTTTCATTTCCCTAATGGTTAGGGATGTTGAACATTTTCTTAAGTGTGTGTTAGCCATTTGTAATTCTTCTTCTGAGAACTCCCTATTTAGTTCTCTGCCCCACTTTTGGAGTGGGTTGTCTAAATTTTTTTTTGGGGGGGGGGGTTCAAGGTAGGGTCTTGCCCTAGCCCAGGCCGACCTGAAATTCACTATGTAGTCTCAGGGTGGCCTTGAATTCACAGTGATCCTCCTACCTCTGCCTCCCACGTGCTGGGATTAAAGGCATGTGCCACCATGCCCGGCTTAAATTTTTTTTGTTCAGTTTTTTGACTTTTGTAGATTCTATATATTAGGCTTCTGTCAGTGGTATGGCTGGTGAAGATTTTATCCCATTTAGTGGGTAATCTGTTGGCTCTGTTTATGGTATGCTTGTCTGTGCAAAAGGTTTTAAGCTTCATGAGATCCCATTAGTTGAGTGCTTGTTTAGTTTCCTGGGCTACTGGGGTTTTGTTCAGGAAGTCTTTTCCAAGCTTATATCGTGGAGTATGCCTCCTATTTTCCCTTCCAGTAGTTGAAGAGTTTCAGGTCTTATTTTGAGGTCTTTAATCCATTTGGACTTGATTATTGTGTATGGAAAAATGAGTGGGTCTAATTTCATTTTTCAATATATGGTCATCCAATTTGTCCAACACCATTTGTTGAAGATGCTATCTTTTCTCCAGTCTACATTACTGGCACCTTTGTCAAAGAGCAAGTAGCCGTAGTTACTTGGCCTTAAGTCTGAATCTTCACTTCTGTTCCATTGGTCTGTGTTTCTGTTTTTATTCTAGTACCATACTGTTTTTGTTACTATGGCTTTGTAATATAGCTTTAGATCAGGTATGGTGATACCACCAAAGGTTTTTTTTTTTTTCCCTGAGGATATGGCCTTCTGCCATTCCATATACATTTTGAGATCATTTTTTTCAATCTGTGTGAAGAATGATGCTGGTGTTTTTATTAGTATTATGTTAAATCTGTATATTGCTTTTGGTAGAATTTCCATTTTCACAATATTAATTCTACCTACCCAGGAGCATGAGAGGTCTTTCCATCTTCTCAAGTCCTCCTCAGTTTCTTTCTTGAGTTTTATTATGTTTTCATTAAACGGGTTTTTCACATCCTTTGTTAGTATTATTCCAATGTATTTAATTTTTTTTTGTTGTTGTTGCTATTGAAAAATGGGACAGTCTCACTGATTTCTTTCTCTGTATATTTGTCCTTTGTATATAGAAAAGCTACTGATTTTTATATATTGATTTTGTATCCTGCCCCCTTACTGAAGAAATTAGTCAACTTTAGAAGTTTTGAGATGGAGACTTTCAGATCACTTATGTACAGGATCATGTCATCTGCAAATAGGGATAACTTGGCTTCTTCTTTTCCAATTTGAATTGCTTTTATTTCTTTCTCCTGTCTTATTGCTTGGACTAGTACTTCTAGTATTATGTTGAAGAGCAGTGGTGAGAGTGGGCTACCCTGTCTTCTTCCTGATCTCAGTGGGAACTTCTTGAGTCTTTACACATTAAGTATTATTTGGGCTATAGGTGCTTTATATATAGCCTTTATTGTATTGAGATATAAGCCTGCCATGCCTCTTCTTTCCAGTGTTTTGATCATGAAGTGATGTTGTATATTGTCAAAGGCCTTCTCTGCATCAATTGAGATGATCATGTGGTTCTTATGGTCCTGTTTATTTATGTGGTGTATTACGTTGACCAATTTCTGTATGTTAAACCATCCCTGCATGAGTAACTCTGTTAGTGGGGGATTCCAGAAAGGGTTTTATAATTTCTGTTTGATTTTTGTTTTCTGTTGTGTTAATTTACATCGTGACCATCTCTTTTTTGGTATGATTTCAGTTTTAGTTCTGATTTTCTTAATGCTTCCTGGAATTCATTCTTACATTTGATCAAGTCTTCATTAAGCTTAATCAATCAGTTGTTGAGGTCTTCCACTTCTTGATTCACCTTCAATTCATTCATATCTCTTTTGAGGGTTCTAATGTTTCCTTCAGTCAAGTCTACTGTCAAAAGCTGAATGATCTAAGAGACAATTCCATCCAATTTCATTATACAATTGTTGGTTCTTTGATGGTTTGCTTCCAGTTCAGCAATCTCTTAATCAGGGTCTCATTGGTTGCTGTGTTTTCATAAAGGGAATGAATTTCGGTTGATTTCTATATGATTTCATTGGAGGCTTCTGTAGTAGAACTAGGCATCTTTGGTGGAGATCTCTGTTTTCTGACTTTTGTTGGCTTTGTTGCATTGTGGTCTACCCATTTTAGGGAGACTCTATTTTATTGAGGAGGAAGCAAGGGTTTGTCCTTTGCCCCTTGCACCCTCTGACTCAGGTGAACAGGGATGTTGGTACCCATTGGCCAGTCAGGATACCATAGCAAAAGGTCTGATTCCACAGTCCATGCAGGGACCAGGCCTCCCCAAGCAAGGCACAATCGGACCTACTGGGACCAGGGAACTGGGAGGAGGTAGGGAACAGGGATCTGTCCTACTCACTCCACTCTAGGCCCACCTGCACACCCTCTGGCATAAGGTGTCTGGACCAGGGAGCTGGGAGGAGCCAGGGAACAGAAATCTGGCCTACTTACTCCACACGCACCCTCCCACACACTCTCTGGCACAGGAAACTGGGGACCCCTTTTAATTTTTTTTTATTAGAGATAGAGAAAATGAGTGCAGCAGGCCTTGTAGCCACTGCAAATGAATGCTAGATGCATGCATGTACCACCTTGGGCACGTGGATTATGTGGGTATTGGGAAATCAAACCTGGGTCCTTAGGCTTTGTAGGCAACTACCTTAGCTGCTAAGCCATCTCTCTAGCCCCACTTTTGACCCTTTTAAAGGTTTGAGGAAGGATGAAAACTTTGGAGGGAGGATGAAGGGGAAAACTAAGCTTTCAGATTACCTTTGTCAATGTTACATTAGTCTCATTTTCTGTCATATGTCAGGATGGATGTTGTGCTTGGCTTGAAATATTTGTTAAAATATTGTCAGGTTTTCTAAGTATTCATATGGAAGTAATGTATGCCAAAAGACATGGGTTGAGTCTTTTCTGAACTGGGTACCAGCCTTTGTTCCTGAGCTTTCTGGGAATAGCAGTAGTTGTTGAATGACTTTGGCTAGAAGGCCAGGGTCTGCCACCTCCTGGACGCCTTGAGGGTTATCATCTAAGTGATTGTCCCCAGAGCATTATCTTGTTTTCCTACTCTAATTACAATGTTTCCTTAGAAAACCCCCTCAGTAGAGTAAAATATTTCCATGTAAAAGCTCTGACAGGGAATACCAAAACAAGATCTGCTTTGAGTCTGTGATGCTAAGGCTTCATCTAAATATAGCCTACTTTTAGTTGTCCGTAGTTATGAGGGTGGGTGGGTAGTCTTATACAATTGTTGGTTCTTTGATGGTGAATTGGGGTTTAGAGTAAGCCTTATCCATGACTTTTTGGTGGTTGTGTCCAGTGAAATAACACTTTCTATTTATCATATTTTGAAGAATTGACTCAGAGGAAAATTGTCTGCTTTCAATTTCTTCTGTACTTGCCTGTTTAGGTTTTTTTTTTTTTTTTAACTTGTTTCTTTTCCTTTGGCTAGTAGAGTTAAACCCAGGGCTTTGCTCATGCTAGGAAAGGGCACAGAGCTACAGCCCAGCCAAGAATTTTTACTTTTAGGGGTGTGGGGAGATGGCTCAGCAGTTCAGGGTGCTTGCTTGCAAGCCTTCCAGCCTGAGTTTCATTCCCTAGCACCCACACAAACCAGATGCAAAATGAAGCTCCCAAGCAGCAGTAAGAGAGAGAGCCTGTCTCAAAAGCAGGTGGAAGGAGAAGAGAAACACATTGAAGTTGTCCTCTGACCTTCACACATGCGCCATAGCACACACACACATATAATCCATAAAATAACCATAGCAGTTCCACCTCAGAGGGTTATCTTGAGAGTTAGTGCTTATGAAACACTCAGAGTAGGATCTGGCAGAGTTAGGTTTACAAGTTTTTTTTTTTTGGGGGGGGGGGTTCGAGGTAGGGTCTCACTCTAGCCCAGGCTGACCTGGAATTCACTATGGAGTCTCAGGGTGGCCTCGAACTCACGATGATCCTCCTACCTCTGCCTCCCGAGTGCTGGGATATATTTGTGATGATCATTTCTTGACATTTCCAAAAGCAATTTAATATGTTTCATGAATTTATTTGTTAAATATTCTTCAGGCACTTTCAACTGGTCTTCTGGTGTTAACATATGAATTAGGACTTCAGAAGAGACAACCTCAGAGGTGGGGGGAAGGCAGAAGGGCAGACATAAGTCAGGCCACTGAGATGGACTTGTGTTCACTGTCCAGTTCTGCAGGCAGCCGTGCCCCGGACGGTGTCTGTGGTAGAAGGAAAGGAACTTGACCTGTCCTGCAATATCACAACTGATCGTGTGGATGATGTCCGACCTGAGGTGACATGGTACTTCAAAAGGACGCCTGAAAGCACCTTGCCTGCCTCCCACATGCTGGCCCGGTTGGACCGAGATTCGCTGGTGCACAGCTCGCCTCATGTGGCTCTGAGTCATGTAGACGCACGCTCCTACCATCTCCTAGTGCGAGATGTGAGCAAAGAAAATTCTGGCTACTATTTCTGCTACGTAGCACTCTGGGTTCCTGGACACAACAGGAGCTGGCACAAAGTAGCAGAGGCCACATCTGCCTCAGCCAATGTGGGCGTGACCTGGCTAGGTGAGTGATAATTTGGAAAACACCTCTTGGTTTCTCCTGTTTAATCCCTCTTTTACTCTCAGGAGGCATGTGGTGCGATGTGTTGTGTCTTATTTAGATGTCTATGTCAACTCAAGTATCCTTGAGCTCCCACTGGAGGGGAAGCACAGGTGGCTAAAACAGAATCCAGCTGGCATGGAAAACATAGGTGATGTTCATCCATTCATTGTCCCAGCGCCCTCACTTGAGGATGGGGTTTCCTTTCTTGAGATTCACCCATCTGGAGGGCTGAGCTGAATGGCTCTGTGCAGTGGCTGCTCATTGGAGGGAGAGGCAGTCATTCATGGCTCTTTTCCTAGACTCCTGACCATCATGTATGTGGTTACTGGTGTGTTCTCACCTTGTCATATGTGATCATCCCATGTCCTCCTTTGTCACATATGTGATCACTGGTGTGTTCTCATGTTATCTTACATATGATCACTGGTGTCTTACCTTTTTATATGTGGGACCACTGATGTGTCCTCACTGTCATATATGTGATCGCTGTCATATTCTCACTTTGTTGTATATGTCATCACTAGCATGTCTTCACCAGTGTGTCCTCATGATCACTGGCATGTCTGCACTGCCTATATGGGAATAAAATTACTGGTGTATCTTCACTGTATATATATGATCAACCTGGCCTGTCCTCATGTTGTGTATGTGGTCACTGGTATGTCTGCCCTGGCATTTGTGATCATTAGTGTATCCTCATGTTGTCATGCATATTCTCACTGACTTGTCTTACCTTGCCACGTATGAAACTGCAGGCTTGTCTTACCTTGTTATGTATGTGGTCCTGGTATGACCTCTAATTTCCTCTGGTGCTCATTTTCCCCATCTGTGTTTTCTATGTTTTTGTCCACTGGGTAGAAGGCACACTAACTTTTCCTACTTTAATGGCTTGAAATCACAGGTGAGCATAGGCAGGCAGGCCCTGTGAGATGCAGCTTGTTCCTAGCTGCATTGTTGTGCTGATGGGGCCTAGGTCAGGTTCTTCCCTGTTTGCAGCTTTATCCCTCGACTGTCCTGCAAGTGCTTTGGGCCCTAACAAGACATTAGCATTGCTTTGCTTATTAAGAGGTATAAGAGAAATTTAAAGACCAGAAAATAATTTCTTTTATCTGAATCTAAGCCTCTCTGGCTGTGGCTTGCCCTAGCTCTTTCTTCTCTCTCCTGGAAATCCTCTTCTGGGTCAATGGTGAATTCCCTGTCCCCAATAACCCTGTCTTTGGTAAGTGGGAACAGAGCAGATTGGGAGAAGAATCATAAAAGTAGGTCCTAGGGACACTGTCCAGTTGTGATTGCACCTGAGCAGGGCGTTAGTCAGGCCCTGGGCAAAGGGGCACTTTGATATCTGAAAAGCCAGTGGAGCAGGTTCATGTGGCGAGCTTTCATTTCTGCCATCCCAACCCTGCATGAGAGACACACTGTGAAGTCCTGAGCTGAAACAATGCTGGCCTGGCTAGGACTGTCCTTAGCAACCTTCAAAATAAAACAGATGTTGTCAGCACCAGAAGAGATTCATCTCTGGAGCCAAGTGTGCCTTGCAACTCTGATCCTGGTGCATTGTGTGCTGTGTCAAACCCCAGAGCTGACTGCCCCCCACTCCAATTTCTGAATTCCAGCTCCAGGATTTTTTTTTTTAAGTGCTGCCTGCACTCCTCTTTGAGGGCTTCTTTGAAGTCCTGGTGTATTGATCCCAGTTCACCCTGGGGGAAGCACGGGCACTGTCAGATGTGTGAGTCTGTGTGGGGGAGCTTTGGGAGGGAGTGAACTCTTTTAACTGGAAGGGATTTGTTGGTGGCTGAGTTCTCCAGAGAGTAAGGAAAAATAAGAGAATAAATTGTGGAAAAGTCTTCTTTATTATCCTAAGCATCCTGCCATTTGTTTTCCTGCACAGTGCCAGCACCACTGTGGAAGTCATCACTGTGTTTACCTGGCTGAGGCTACTGTACACAGAACCCCGCACCTTTCTTAGTGCTTTGCAAGGACCAGGCACTCAGTCAGTATTGGCTGAGTGGGCACATGAGTCAGCCCCAACACATAGATAATAATGTTCAAATATATACATAAGAAAAACAGAATTGTAAATAGTCATACCAAGCCATAGGATATTCAGATACTTGCACACAAGTAAACTTACCAAGAGCGCAAATGATATAAAAAATAATTGCATTCTTCTCTTTCTTCTCTATAGTCCTACCCCCACTTCCCTGTGCCTATGAGTCATACGTGCAGCTGCTTGGACCTTTGTCAGGAGATGACTTCGCCCAAGCAGAGCAACAGGCGTTTAGTCAGGATCACCAAACTACATTCTCTGCCCAGAAACTGAGGTGCTTGGCTGGACCCTCAGTGTTGTCTCTAGAAATGGAGCTTACACATTCCACCAGATAAACTTGAGGGCTGTATAGGGTAACAGAGGCCAGGCCAAAAAAAAAAAAAAAAAAAAAAAAAACCAGAATACTGGTGACCTGCCAAGTATGTAGGTCATCCTAGGTTGTGTGACTGTGAAATATTGTCACAAAGGCATTCTCAAGACAGCTGAATCCCTGTGCAGGTAGGACTCAAAAATCAGGTTTACTGCTTGACATACTGAGAATAATAATAACCATTTACTGAGCCTTCACTGTGTGTCAGGTACTGAGCTAAGGACTTCACATGCATTAAATATTTAATCCCCAGGTCACTCAGTACTCTGAATCACCACCTGAAAGCCATTATTTTTTTATTTTGTTTACAATTTTGAGGGTCAGGAATTAGGGAAATGCTATCTCTAATGCCTCTGGTGACAGCTGGAGACCTCTCTCTTGGAGGCTCAGCTCCTCGTGGCACATTCAGGTAGCCCTATTGCTTGCCCTTGCTTCCGCGAGGCAGGAAGTTGAGACCAGTTGAAAACAATGTTTGAGACTAGCTCATTATGACTTCTGTTTTTTTCTACTGCCCAAAGCCAAGTTCATGGGTAAAGGGAGAGGCCTCTTTAATGGGAGCAAAGTCATGGCAGAAGGGAAAGCCAGAGGTCACTTTTAGAATTTAGAATATAGAATTTATTCTAGTGGTTAGCACATAATTTTTCTGTTTCAAAAGAGATGTTTGGGGGCTGGAGAGATGGATCAGCAGTTAAGGCGCTTGCCTACAAAGCCTAATGACCTGTGTTCAATTCCCCAGTACCCTTGTAAAGCCAGATGTACAAAGTGGCGCATGCATCTGAAGTTCATTTACAGCTGCTAGAGGCCCTGGAATGCCTACTCTTTGTTTATTCTCTGTCTCTCTCTGCTTGCAAATAAATAAGTTTTGGCTTTTTTTTAAAAGGGGTGTTTGTCCTAAGTTTGTCATCTTACATGGGAATATCTTTGACTATGAAATCAGCTTCCCTCCTGAGATGCTGGCACCTAGTCTCAAAAGCTGAGCTGCTTCTGTCCTTCTATGCCAGGGCTGATGCCCTAAGGTCAGTAAACGTGTGGAAGCTGGGTGGGAGATTCCCTGTCCTTCGTGTGATGTGAGAGATGGGAGTGTCTGGCAAGCACTTGCAGCAGGGCGGGAGGACCATGATGATTTTTTTAAAGTGTGAGAAAATGCCTTTTTACCAGGATTTATGTCCTGCTTTGAAGAGAAAAAAGATATGAGTTGGCTTGCAAAATGAAGCACAAGGCAGCAGACATAAAAATACAATCAAGATCAAAAGGGGTGAAAAGAATCTATGAATAGATATTGTATTGCAAGGTGGTTGGGATGATTAGTGACTGCATTTGAGCACTGACTTTGCCTCTGAAGTTTTGAAGAATTGAGACAAAGAGAGATCTGATTATACCATACCATTCTCCTCTGAGGAAGGAAAACAAACTCTTTCATAGAGAAACTTTTTCTTGGCACTAAATTTATCCCATGCTTTTTTATCTTGAGGACAGTGGATGATTTAACGGATAATGTTTTCAACTGCTTTTTTTTTTAATAAAAGCAAAGGCCCTAAATGATTGTTCAAATGGATGTTTCCTATATCCACCTTCTCTGAGTGGAGGGCCTGAATTTTAAGTATGTAAAGGAATTTCTTGCTAAGAAGCTGAATGACTGTGGGAAACAAATGTTGCTTTGTGCCGATCCAATTTAGTATATGGCTACAACTTAGAGAGCCAAGTGAAATACCTAGTTAATCTGCACATTAAGCAATCTCTCTGCTATCAGATGTTTTAAATGAGCCTTTGGCAAGAGTTGGATACTAATCAGTTTATGGTTGAGCTCTCTGCCTGAAGTGCCAGACCTCTACCGTGTTAATTGGAGAGGTTTTCCACAGCAGAGCTGGAGGAGGCAGAGCTGAGCCCTGCCCTTTAGTACTAAGAACCTGATTTGCATTATTCCCCACTGGAGGACTGGTTCCTCCTCTAGCAGTGTACCAGTAAGGAACGAAATTATTTTTCTTTTAAAGGACCTGCTAATCTGCTAAGTACTTGTGCCTTCTCTAGAAAATTCTGTGTAGTTCTGGCACTTAAGTGTTCGGTGCATTTCTTGTTGGTAGTAATGATGGTTTATTAGTGTTTGAGAGTCTTCCCCACATAGTTGTTAACCAGTTAAGGTATAAGAATATGACCTAGAGTATGCAGGAACCTGCCATGGAGGAGCCAGGAATGTGTACTCTGGAAGCAGCTGTTCCCAGAGGTGCTGGGGAAGGGTTGAGCTGAGCACACCCAGCCTTCTTCCTGCTTTGCCACCAAATCTGGAAATTCATTTTCTTTCTGTGAGATGAATAAATGAAGAGGAAGAGGGAGTGACTGCATGATTATTGCTTTGGGTGTGCAAAATAGATGCTCCACTTGAATGAAAATATTCTTACTGGTCTGAAATGGCTAGTGCTAAGTCCAGCTTCCTGGAAATGGATCTGCTAAACTCAGGGAAATGACTCTCTACCATACTGTGTCTGTGGAAATGTTAGAGTCTTCAGCTGTTACACAAATGATGATTTTGGCAGCTCTGACAGTTGGTCCATACACTCTGCTATCTTCAAGGACCTGCTCAGTTCAAGATAGTAAAGCCAGCAGCAGCAGAGACAGGGCACTCCTCCAGTTAGTTCTAACTCATGCATGTGGCTCTTTCATCTATTAGCTGTACCAAGGTTCCAGTTGTGGAGAGTATCAGAAAATGTCCCTGGGGTACACAGCGGAGGTTAGAGCATCTGCTAAGAGCATCACTCCTATCTTGAAGGGAGGCAGCAGGCTATGAGAAAGCACAGGTATCCTGGGTATGGAATGAACCTGTCCAGTTGAGTTGTAGTGGGAGTTGAGCCCTGAAGCCCAAGCCTCCTCTGGATTTCTGTTCACACACTATGCAAGTCCTTAGCCTTCTAGCTTATCTCCTCTGGGTTCATTTTTGCTTTCCTTTCTTTTCCTTCCTTCCTTTCCTCCATTACGTTTTTTCTTTGGTCAAGGGTGGGGGGATCATTTAAAACATGTGAAAATAGTGATCTTACAAAGTTGTTTTAAAGACTAAGCAAAAATGCAAGGCAAGTATCCAGCACATAGAGCCCTCTAAATGCTGGTCGTTGCCATTACTGTGAAATGCATATAATGACACATAGAGTGAATGAAGGAGAACTATATGTGCCCTGCTCTTATGGCGCTGGGAGAGAGGACAGTCCATTCCCTGCACACATAGTAGGCACATGATATTTGATCTCACTAATTAGCCAGAGAGTCTCAAAGCTTTTCATTGTTTTGAAAGTCACAACAAGAGAGTCAATGACCCATATTTTTAATAAGAAATTTTTCTTTGGGGTAGGTCACCTTCTGGGATTCTGCAATTTTGGCATTGCTGTGTATATGAGCACTGTCCTGGTACTAAGGTTAACAAGCAGGTCCCTACTCCTTACCACACTAGTGACATGCTTGGCCTGGCCTCTAGATTCTGTGACAGGACTGACAGTGTGGTTTGTTGTTTCTTTTTAAATTTGAAAAAAAAAAAACATTTAGAATTATGCACAGAAAAAAAATAATCAGCAGATTTAACTGTCAGTATTTTACTGGTCTTCTTTCCTTCCTTGGAACACATAGCACAATCAGACACACGTATAAAAGCACATTGGAAGTACACACTTTATTTCTCTTTATCGGTAAGAGTGTGAAACATATTTCAGGGTCTGGAGAGATGGCTCAGTAGTTAAAGGAACTTGCTCCAGAAGACTGGCAACTGGAGTTCAGATCCCTCAGCACCCACTTAAAACTGGGCACAAAGTGGCACATGTTGCTATGGATATGGGGGGTGGAGTCAGGAGAATCCCAAGGCTCACAGGCGAGCCAGTCTGGCCTTCCCAGTGGCAAAATAACTAGAGGAACTGTCTCAAACAAGGTGGAAGAGCAACACTAAACCCTAAGATTTTCTTTTGACTTCCACATCCATGCTATGACATGTGTACTCATACACACACCCGAATAAATTAATTCATTTAAAAAAATAAACATATCCCAGACCTCATATTATTTGTTTTGTGAGATGGGGTCTCTTTATAAGGCCTAGGCAGGCTTTAAACTCAACATCACCCTGCTTCTGCCTCCCAGGTGCTAAAAGTACAAGCCTGTGCTACCACACTAGCCACCTTTTACCTTTAGATATTTCAGTATGCGTCTTAACTGATAAGCATTTTAAAAACAACCACCATTACTGTCTTTGATGATTTCTTGATGAGGTTGAGCAGCATGCAGCAGTGATCACTCATGAAATACTTATGACAAAATGAACATTCTTAGGTAAAAATTTCAGTTTAGTTCAATTCAGCCAGTGTCATAATGTACAAGGCACGTCACACACAGCACGTGCAGATGAATACAGAGGGTAGTCCCTGGCTTTGGGAAGAGTCCTAGAAAAGGTCTGAGACATACATATAGATAAGTGAAGTTAAGGCAGTCTTCAAGTAAAATCCTTAGAGAGTGAGGAGCCTGGCAGGTGGTAGGATCTCTGTGAACACTTGCCAAATAAGAAGTAGAGGTGTGATGTACTGCACAATTCAAAGGAGGCACTCGTTGCTGGCGAGAGGATATGCAGACGAAAGAGGCATCGCTTGAGTAGCCTGTGAAAGGCACAGTGGCCGTAAGCTATGCTTAAAATTGTAAAGTCCCATGAAAAGGTGACTTGCACACATGTGCCTAAACAGAAATGAAATGAAGCCCATCTGCCTAGTCTGCCACTCTGATGTGATGGGCAGCAGCATCCTGTACCTAGGAGAGTTCTTCTGAAGTTGACTACAAAGTCAAGAAGCCACTGTGTCTATCATCTGCATAACGTGGGTAAGGCCTTGGATTGGCCTAAGGTTAGCTTTAACTGAAGGACAGGGCAGCTATTGAAGTCAGTGAAGAGATTCTGTCCTGCCAACCTGAGCTAGAGGGACTAGCAGGGAGAAAGGCAGAGAAACAGTGGAGTGACTAGGGAATGGAGGGGAGGAGGCAGAAGGAAAGGTTAACTTTTATTCACACAGTGGGTAGAGCTCTGAACTCAGTACATGACAGGAGACCTTGGAGCGTTAGTGACCATGATCTGGCTGGCCCGGGAGGGAGGAAGAGAAGGGAAGAGCTGCTGTGGTGGACCTTTTCCCTGGTCTGAACTAATAATGATGTTTCTGCTTCACTGCCAATTAAAATTGTGAGTTATGGTGTCATGGTGTTTGGCATATTATGCATTGTGGAATTGCTAAATTAAGCTAGTTATAGCTATCATATGACAAACTTATCATTTTGAAGTACAAACATTTAAAATGGGCTGGGGAGACACTCAATGTAGATGGAGTGCTCACTGCACGAGCATGAGGACCTGATTTTGAATGTCCAGCATCCACATAAAGAATGCCAGGGGTGGTGACATGATGCTGCAATCCCAGCACTGAACAGTCAGAGATTGGCAGGTCCCTGGGACATGCTGACTAGCTAGTATAACCAAATCAGTGAGTTCTAGGTCTAGTGAGAGACCTTGTCTTACAAATAAGATGGGGGGGGGGGGCTAGAGAGATGGCTTAGCGGCTAAGCGCTTGCCTGTGAATCTCAGGACCCCAGTTCAAGGCTCAATTCCCCAGTACCCACGTAAGTCAGATGCACAAGGTGGTATATGCATCTGGAGTTTGTTTGCAGTGGCTAGCCATGGTGTGTCTATTCTCTCTCTCTCTCCTTTTCTCTCTCCTTCTCTCTCTCTCTGCCTCTTTCTCTCTCTCTCTCTCTCTCTCTCTCTCTCTCTCTCTCTCTCTCTCTGTGGCTCTAACATAAATAAAAATTTAAAAAATATTTAAAAAATAAGATGGGGAGCAAATGAGGAAGAGTCTGGATAAGGACCTCTGGCTTATACAAGCATGCATGCCCACCCCCCCCACACACACACACCCAGAATGGCCATCTAGGGGCTTGGAATTTCAGTGGATAAAGCATTTGTCAGAGAAGCATGAAGACCTGAGTTCAGGTCTCCAGCACCCACATAAGTACCAGATGGGTGTGCTGGGCTGCATGTTATCCAGGGCAAGCTGGCTAGCTAGACTAGCTTAATCAGTGAGCTCTGGGTTTTAGTGAGAGACCCTGTCTTGATAAACAAGGGGGAGAATGATCAAGGAAGATACCCAGTGTTACACACACACACACACACACACACCTTCCCACATACATACAATAAAGAGTATTTCAAATGTATTCCTTTAGTAATTCTCAACTGCCTATATGCAATGTGTTGTTCAATATAATCACCGTATTGTATGATACACCTTCCAGACTTATCTGTAAGTGTAATATGTGGTCATTTGTACATAAATGTATCTCTCCTTATATACTTCAGGCACCAGCCTAAGCATTACTGTGGGTGTGTCAACCCTGTTCTGAGTAGTGTCAGTAAGCACAGTTATATGATTCCCATTGTGCAGGTGAGGCACTTGAGAGCCACAGGAATCTACCCTGAGTTTCCCTGCAAGTGAAGGGCAGAGGCAGGATTAGAACACAGTTTGCCTACAAACTGACCCTTCACCAAGGCTGTTCACGGCCTTGTAGTATAATATTTCGGCCAATGCAGAAACACACAGGAAGGGTCTCTGTTTGAGTGGACTTAAAGCTACCCACTGCTGCTGTAGATGGTTGTCAGTGCAGGGTTTCAGGCCATGTTTCTGTACTCACTGGCTCCTAGGCCTCCTAGGCCTCCTCCACCCTTGCCAAGAAATCAGCATTCTAGCCCCTTTATAGCCTCCCTTCCTTTCCTCCCTGCTCCACATTTCACCCCTAATTACCCCAGGCCCTTCACTTACCATACAGTCTTGTGCAATGGTGTTTTTAAGTCTCTGCAAATTTCAGTGTCCCAAGGAGGGACAGTCTCGTTACTCCTGTGTATTCTGTTATGTGTCTTATATTCATTTCACGACTACTGTCTGAAAGCCTTGTCCCCAAACTTCAAATATACTGCCTTGTACACCGTAGGCCCTCATATATGTTGGCTGGCTGTGAGCTAAATTTTTAGAAAAGGGCATGACATGTTCCTATGTGCACAACCAGCTCAAATCTGTCACTTCCATGTTAAACTCAATTGTCGTGCTCAGCTGTGGGATCTGAATCAAAACTTGACATAGGAGCTGGAGAGATGGTTCTGTGGCTAAAGGCCCTTGCTTGTAAAAGCCAAGTGACCTAGGTTTGATTCCTCAGTACCCATGTAAAGACAGATGCACAAAGTAGCATGTGGCAGGAGGCGCTGGCACCCATACTCTTTTTCTCAAATAAATAATAATATTTCTTTTCAAAAGGAAACACAGGACTGGAGAAATGGCTTAGTGGTTAAGGTGCTTGCCTGCAAAGCCTAAGGACCCAGGTTTGATTCTCCAGGTCCCACGTAAGACATATGCACATGGTGGTGCTTGCATCTGGAGTTCGTTTGTAGTGGCTAGAAGCCATGGTGTGCCCATTCTCACTCTCTTTCTCCCACCTCTCTCTCTGTCTCTAGTAAATAAATAAATAAAAACAAATCTTTTTTTTTTTTTTAAAGGAGACACAATTTGACATGGCACTAGAGTTCAAAACCTTACATGTGGGATGCTTTTGGCCTTGCTTATCCTGTGCATATATTCAGACTTTTTGGAGGGAGAGTGTCCTGTAGTCAGTTGCTGCTGTGAAGGCTGTGGCTCATTAGTCTCCTTCCTCAGGGGGTGGGAAAGGGACCTCAGTACCCTTACTTGTAAAGTGAGGAGACAGGAGCTTGCCCAGCCCTGCTCGGATGGATGCCCCACCAACCTGTGGTCCTTACTTCTGCACTGCGCCACATCCCAGTATGGCTGCTTGCATAAAGTGCAGAGTCATAGGGTTACCTCTATGGCAGAGTCCAACCTCACTGGTAATTAAATGCTTGTGAAGACAACATTTGAGGGAATTAAGATTTTGAGTTGTTTCCATTTACTGGCGCCATGAATCATCCTTGGAGATGTCATGATGTTATAAATTTCATTAGAAGTGTAAATCACAAAAGAACAGTTCCTTGACCTCAGCAGTTTATAATCCATATGAGTCATAAATAAAAGCAATGTGAAATAAAACGAAACTGATGAAGGTGATGTGGATAAAGATTGTGTTGGAAAATGGAAAGTTCTGTTTAAGTAGAATTATTTTTCTCCTTGAAGGCAGAGTGCTCAGAAGAAAAATGTAGCCTTTTCTAGAAACCTTAGTATGAAGCCAACAGACATATTAAGTGACTCCTGTATTCAAGAAGCTTGGGGACAAAACTCAGAAGCAGAAAGAGTCATGGAGTGGATCGTTGGCATGCCAAAGAGCCTGTGGGAGTGCAGAGAAAGAGTGCCATCCCAGGACTCTGACGTTTGCGTAGCATCCCAAATGCCAGTGCATAATAGTGGCATTAGACTGTTTGATGACTGGAGAACTTCAGGTAATTAGGGGTGACATATCAAAGGGAAGGGACGAAGAAAGGTTACAAAGGGGTTCTAATGCTGGTTCTTTGGCAAGTGTGGAAGAGGCCTATCAGGACAGAAATGTGAAAGTACAGAAATGGATTCAATTCATGTAAGAAACATCAACGGAAAGAAGATTATTACACAAGATTAAAACAGCAGGATCCTGACAGGTTTGGAAGGCGTGCTGGGAACACTAGCTTGCTTGCAACCCCTGTTGAAACTCAGGCCAAATAGGGAAGTGGAAGTGGTTGATGACAGTGAGAGGCTTATGACTAAGACCAGCTTTGGGATGAGATGGTTTCAAGGTTGGCAGGGTTGCAGAGTGAGTTGTGTGTGGTATTGTAGTGTATCCCTTCAGGGAGTGTGAACGTGGGTGTGTCTTGACTGAATGCAGACTCAGCAGAAAGCCAGGAGACAGCAGAGTGAAGATCAGGCACACACAGAGAGGTGGACCTGAAAGTCTTCTATCTTGAGACCTGGTGGGGTTGGTGGGCCTCAGATTCTGGCATGTTCTCTGGGATAGTTTTTCAGTACTGCTTCACTGAGAGCTCTGGAGGCCTGTGAGCTTGCTGGACATTCCAGAGGCATTCTTAGAAAGAGTGTGGACAGTGAGCTCTGAGATCCTTTTCAAAGGCTCCGACCTCCTAGAGTAACCATCAGCACTGATCCTCGTCCTACAGAAAGATAGAGGGAAGTGTATTAGGGAGTGTGGGAGTAAGTGATTAACAAGCTTCGGGAAACATTTGCAGGGCCCTTCCCATCCTGAGCCGACTGGTAGGACAAGCGATTTGTCAGAACGTGGACACTCCTTGTGTCATTAATTTTGCTTATTCTTTTCCTTTAAAAACATTATTGATGTGAGAGGGGGTGAAAAAGAAAGGGGCAGATAGGAAGAGAGAATGGGTGTGCAAGGGCCACCAGCCACTGCAGATGAACTCCAGATGATGCGCCACCTTGTGCATCTGGCTTTATGTGGGTGCTGGGAAATCAAACTCTGGTCCTTAGGCTTTGCAGGCAAGCACCTTAATGCTGAGTAATCCCTCCAGCCCAGCTCATTTTATTTGTTGGGGTTTTTTGATGTGTGTGTTGCATGTGTGTATATGTGTAAGTGTTCATATATGTGTATGGTTGCATGTGTAGTCCAGAAGTTAACATCAGGTGTCTTCCTGGGTTGTTCTTCACCTTATTAACAAGATAGGATCTCTCATTAAGAGAGTTCACCAATACAGTCTAGCTAACCAGCAAGCATGTGCCAGGGATTCTCGGCCTCTGCCTCCTGAGTGCTGGGGTTATGGGTACAGTGTTCCACACCTGGCATGTATGTGGGCTCTGAGAATCTGAACTCAAGTCCATGTTTGCATGGCAAGCACTTTACCCATTTACATCTCCCCAGCCCCTCTCTTGCTAATTCTTGTCCCTTGCTTCATCTGGTCACTTTTTTTTACTATGGGCCTTTCTTTCTTCCATTCAGAACCAGACTACCAAGTATACCTAAATGCTTCTAAGGTCCCTGGGTTTTCAGATGACCCCACAGAACTGGAATGCCACGTGTTGGACATGAAGAGTGTGGAGGCAAGTGTCCGACTTACCGTGTCATGGTACTATAGAATGAACAGGCGCAGTGATGACGTGGTGACCAGCGAGCTTCTTGCAGTCATGGATGGGGACTGGACACTGAGATTTGGGGAGAGGAGCAAGCAGCGGGCCCAGAATGGAGAGTTTATTTTTTCGAAGGAACACATGGACACCTTCAGTTTCCGAATCCAAAGGACTACTGAGGAAGATAGAGGCAATTATTACTGTGTCGTGTCTGCCTGGATCAGGCAGCGGAACAACAGCTGGGTGAAGAGCAAGGACGTCTTCTCCAAACCTGTCAGCATATTCTGGGCCTCAGAAGGTGAGAATTCTTTCTGTTCATTTTCTGGTTTTGTTGGCTTGCTTAGGTGTGTCACCCTCAGGCCACAGTAGGAATCCATGCATATGTAGTTACCTTTCTCCTCCTCTGTACCCACTGCCACCTCTCCCCTGCCTCCTAGGCCCAGAAGGCCCTCTGCATTTTGCCATCAGCAAAACCTCCCATTTCCTGAACCCTGTGTTCTTTTCTTTCTCTTTCCTCAAACATGTCCAACCTCCCTCTCTGAGATCAGTTGCCCTTGGAGTCCTCCTAAAGTGATAGTGGCATGTGTGTGTACATGCATAGTCATGTGTGAATGAGGGTGTGCATGTACCACCATGTGCATGTGGCGGGCAGAGGACAACCTCAGGTGTTGGTCCTTGTTTCAGGCAGGGTCTCTCATTCACTGCTGTGTTCTGTGTAACTGATCCATAAGCTTCCAGTAGATCCTGTCTCTTTGTAGGCACACTGGGATTACAGATGTTCTTGCTACATGCTTTATGTATACATTGTTTCTAAGCATCCACACTCAAGAACTCATGCTTATGTAACCAGAACCTTACCTAGTGAGCCATCTCCCAAATCAGTAGTAGTGTTTTAAATTCGTCTTAAAGGAGCAGGTGTTCTCCTGCATCCTCACCACAGATTCAGACCATTTCCCCTCAGTCCCCACCCCCAGAACCAGCTTCATCTCTGATACCCCTGATTCTCCCATCACTAGTGCCAGTTGACCCCTGGGTCCTCTAATCTTTTATTGGCCATGTCAGTCTCGGTTTCCTGGCCACTCTGGTACTGCTTCTGTCTGGTTAACTTTACTTTGTAGACTTGTCCTAGGAGCTTTGGAGAACATACTGGTAACTTGGGTCCCACCAGCAGTTCTGTTTTATTTATTTATTTTTCCACATGATCAACATTTATTGGTAAGTTCTCCCAAACAGCCCCCTCAGACCTGGTATGGCTACCCAAATGTGTCCCTGTGTTCTGAGATTCTTCCAGTCTTTTTCTAGGGCTTGTCTTGCCCAAAAGTCCCTAGGGAGTCTGTGCTTTGTAGTCAGGCCTTGTAGACAAAAATGGGAAGGTCATTTGCAGTCACAAAACCTGTGAAGTCTAATATCAGCATCTGACAGAAGGGAAACTGAAGCAAGAGAGCAGAACCTGGAGGAACAGTTGATAGGGAGCCTGACAGTGAAGTGGACAGGACCAGCTCTGTTCAGGCTTTGAGCCCAAAGAGCATGGGAAGGAGGCTTCCCAGCCCTCCTCCCTCCAGGTTTCTGGAAAGGTGAGCAAGAAAGGGGGACTCCTGTCTGTCAGAGCTGAGTCCTGAGCAGCTCCACCTCCTGGAGAGGAAAGCCAGGCTGGAAGGGCCATGTGCCTGGACTGTCTTCTAGGGTGTAACTTGATCCTGGCCCTGGGGGAGGGCGGGGTGTGGAGAAGTTATTGGCAGCTTTAGCCCCCTGGTCCTTCACTGAGCCTTTCTGGACACCTGTTGGCTCATCAACATAGATTATAAAAAATCCACAGGCTGGAGCATCAGAGGCCTGCGACCAATGGAATGATGATGGCATAGGCTCGGAGCAGGAAATACTTGTGGATGCCCATGCTGGTTGTCAGTTAAGGACAAGAGATTCACTAAAGATGGGGTAGGTGCAGATGATCAAGCTAACAGTGACGAGACAAAATCCCACCACCTGGTCTGTTCCTGTGGCCATCTCCACAGCATTCTGCCCAAGTAACAGGCTGCATCCACCTCAGCAGTTCTGTTTGAATTGGTCTAAGGTACATGTAGTCTGGACACTGCTGCCTCTACCTCCATCTGCTAAATGTGGTTGAAGAAAAACATTTCAACAGTAGTGAGTGGTCTCACTTTAAATGTGGTCAGCATTGTCTATCTGCTTCCCCATTCCCCTAAGTGATCGCTGCATACTAGTTCTCTCCCAGCTTCCTTCCGCTCCTGGCCCTGCTTCCTTTTTCCTCAAAATAAGACACAGAAAAGGAAAGACAGGAGAATTCAGACACATTGTAGCCCAGCAGTGCGCCTGTTACTCTCTATTGTGTCTCAGCACAGGCAAGATCTCACTGCTCAGGCACACAGCCCTTCTCTCATACGTCTTCAGTGTTCTCCCTTTGGCCTGTTACCACGTTGACCTCTCTTCTCCCTTTCTTTTTTGTTTCTTACTTGCCTACCTACTATCCTCTTCTTTTTTATAGCCACAATATTTGGTTTACGTATATTTGATGTCTCCAGTTATCTTTGCTATCTGACTGATCAGGTTAAGTTTGCCAGACATCAACATATTGCAGAAACCAGTTTTCCCAAAATACTTTGGCTTTTCCTTGAACTTGTTGGATGCCTTTTCCTGGCTTGCTTCCAGCCTCACTGGCTAAGGTGTCTCTGACTCCATTGCTCTTTCTTACTTGTTATTTTTCTGAAATGGTCACCATTTAATCGTACTACATATGTCACTTGACTTTATGTTCCACAGCTAGCATATACAGAGAGGATTTCTGTATGTGTGGTTCACTGTTGTATTCCCAGTACCTCTAGTATGGAAGATTGTCAGTAATTACATGTTTAATTCACAAATGGATGACTGGACTCACAGAAAGAATGTAGCTGGCCTAGTGGGACCTCAGAACAGTGGTTCTGGAGCTGTGTAGCATGTCTGTTCTGCTGATAGGTTTATTGGGACAAATAGTCCCCAAAAGACCCAGCATCAAACTCTCATAGTTGGACAGATTGTAGGATTAATTACTGTAGTAAAATAAAAAGAATGGGCATCATTCATTTATTCATCCAGTCAACAAATATTTAAGTATCTTCCAAGTGCTTGACAGTGTGCCACAATAACTAAGGAATCCTAATGTGTGTTTGCTCTGGGGATTACTGTTTGACAGTGAAGCAGAAAGAACACATTTAAAACTAGAAGTAGTATTGCCATAGACATAGCCTCTAAATGTTAAATGAACATCTCAGCGGACTGGAGAAATGGCTTAGCAGTTAAGGCGCTTGCCTGCAAAGCCAAAGGACCCAGGTTCAATTCCCCAGGACCCATATAAGCCAGATGCACATGGTGGTACATGCATCTGGAGTTCGTTTGCAGTGGCTGGATGCCCTGGTGTGCCCATTCCCTCTCCCCCTCTCCTCTCTACCTCTTTCTTTCTCTCTCTCTCGTAAATAATTTTTTTTGAAAAAAGAGCATCTCTGAGATTAAAGTGTAAGGCAGGTGGAAATGATGGAATCTACAGGTGCATATGCTGTGGTGTTCAGTAATAAATTTGTTTTTGAACATAGGGTTCGGCAGAGAGAAGCAGTGCCCACCCACAGTGTTGTGTTCCCCCATGGCTAGCTCTGCTATGGCTACTTTTCTCACTTTTTGCATTTAGCAGAAAATTCTGTGGTATGGCCAACGCAGCCTGACTTGATTTTAGAGTTCAGTTGTGACTTCCCCAGCTAGGCAAGGGTCAACTCTGTCTTCTATCTTTGGTGGCACCTTTAGCCAAATTCTCTCTCAGGGAAACAGCTAAAGCAGTTGAAATTCCTTTATTTCCAGTTCTCACCATCATTGCTGATTCCCTTGCACTTCAAATCATTTCTGACTGCTTTTTCCCACGTGGTGGTTTTTAGCCTGCTTAGAGAGAAATACGTGATTTTCTTTCTATGCATCCTCATATTCCTAAGTGCTGTTGTGTAGCAAATTGCAAATAAATTTCTATTTCCTCGACATGCTGCTTTTAGGTGCATATCCATTTTAACTGACCCTGTTGGAATGACCTCCTTCTGGCTCTTCCTTCCAGAGCCCATGCTTGTGGTGAAGGCACGGCAGCCAAAGCCTTTCTTTGCTGCAGGGAATACATTTGAGATGACTTGCAAAGTGTCTTCCAAGAATATTAAGTCACCACGCTACTCTGTACTCATCACATCTGAAAAGCCAGTTGGGGATCTCTCCAGTGCCAACGAGACCAAGTCCATCATCTCTCTGGACCAGGATTCTGTGGTGAGGCTGGAGAACTGGACAGACGCTGCTCGGGTGGATGGCATCGTGTTAGAGAAAGTGCAGGAGGATGAGTTTCGATACCGAATGTACCAGACTCAGGTCTCAGATGCAGGGTTGTACCGCTGCCTGGTAACAGCCTGGTCTCCTGTCCGGGGCAGCTTGTGGCGAGAAGCAGCCACCAGCCTCTCCAATCCCATTGAGATCGACTTCCAAACCTCAGGTGAGCAGAGACCTCTCCTTCGAAGCATAGGTTATGCCAGAAGACACCCTTGCATTTTGATTACTTTTTAAATAGCTTTATTGAAGTATAATCCACATTACCTCTCAGTTTATCCACTTAAGGTACATAACTTGATAGCTGTTTTGATATTCACAGGATCATGCAACCATCAGCATAGTGACTGGTTTTAGAACAGTTTTCTAGCACCCAAATGAAACTCTGTACCCCTTAATGGCACCCTTCAATTCCACCTGCTCCTGCTTCCCCCTCCCACCCTCCAGCAAGCACTGTTTTACTCTTTCTCTAGATTTGCTCGTGCTGGACATCTCACACATATGTGGCTTTGTATCTGGCTACTTTAACTAAGCATGCATCCATTTCCATCCATTTCATTGTTAAGGCTGACTGATATTCCATAGTATATGCTCATCAGTTGAGAGACAGTTTGAGTGTGTCCAGTTCCTGATGGTTCTAACTAATTCCACTTGCACGCATGTACAGTTGGGTACAAGATTTTTGTGACTATGTATTTTTATTTTTGCCCTTATTAAAAAACTGGAATTCAGGTACTTCAGAGTGTTTAGAGAGTGATAAAGAGAGGGAGAAAAGGAGGAGGGTTCCAGGCTGGGATCTGAATCGTTCTGGTTGGGAAGCTTCCTGGAGGTGGTGACTATAGCTCTGGGTCTAGCTACTCAAAGTAGTATTTCCTCAAGTCATGTTTCTAGCCCTACTCCTTATCTACTTTTGAATTGGAAAAAACTTTCCTGCAATTAGTCATGTCACCAAAGTTGCTGTGGTTATGGTGAACATATCTACCACCTTAATTTAAGAATAGTTACTACCCCGGTTCGAGGCTGGATTCCCCAGTACCCACATTAGCCAGATGCACAAAGGGGCGCATGTGTCTGGAGTTCGTTTGCAGTGTCTGGAAGCCCTGGTACACCCATTCTCTCTCCCTCTCTCTCTCTCTCCCTCCTTCTCTCTGTCACTCTCAAATAAGTAAATAAAAATAAACAAATTTTTTTTTAAAAAAGAATAGTCACTACTGGTATTTATGTCCATTTTAAAATGATTTTATCTTTGGCAACCAGAGTAGTGTCATCCTGCAAGGCAGAAAGACATACTTGCTGATGGCATAGATGCAAGGTGCATATTTCTCTCTCTCTGTGTGTGTGTGTGTGTGGGCGGGGGGGTATTGATAGATACAAGGTACATATTCTCAAATGGAAATACTTTTTATTTATGTAACACTAAGGTCCTCTGGCAGGGTGTGTGTGTGTTTTGGCAGGAAGTGATTTTAGAGGGTGAAGTCCCCAGTTATATCTATTTAGTCTTATTTTAATGTCTATGTGAAAGGTTATGATTTGTGAGCTTAAGACAAAGTTTTCAGTAACTCTGCCCTGCATTCCACTTACAAATTTTTGAATGCAGGTCTGAGGAGATGACTCAGTTGGTGAAGTGCTTGCTATGCAAGAATGAGACCTGAATTTGGATTCCTAGGCCCTACGTAAATGCCAAGCAGGCATAGCAATCCAGTACCGACAGCACTTGGGAGGCAGTGACAGGGGATCCTTGGGACAAGCTGGCTAGCTAGACTAGATGAATCAGTGAGTCCTGGCTTTAATAAGAGACCCTATCTCAATAAATAGGTCTCAAGGAAGAAACCCAAAATCAATCTCTATACTTTTTACACACATATGCACACATGCCCACACACATATGCCTCCACATGCATGTATACATACATGCACCACATACACACACCAAAAAAGAAAAATAGGGTGGGGGGAGGGAGCACACGACGTGCGTGCACCCTCTCCCTCGTCCAGCGCTGTCGCCTCCTCCTGCCACTCCTGGTGCTGCTTGTGTGTTCCTTCGGTGCGGACCTGGTACCTCTTTTGTGAAGCAGCTGCTGAGGAGACCCCGGCGCTCGCCATGGCCGACGAGAAACCCAAGGAAGGAGTCAAGACTGAGAACAACAATCATATTAATTTGAAGGTTGCGGGGCAGGATGGTTCTGTGGTGCAGTTTAAGATTAAGAGGCATACACCACTTAGTAAACTAATGAAAGCCTATTGTGAACGACAGGGTTTGTCAATGAGGCAGATCAGATTCCAGTTTGACGGGCAGCCAATCAATGAAACAGACACACCTGCACAGTTGGAAATGGAAGATGAAGATACAATTGATGTGTTCCAGCAACAGACAGGAGGTGTCTACTAAAAAGGGAACCTGCTACTTTACTCCAGGATTTTGTTATAGACCAAGAATACATTCTCAATTAGAAAACTGCAATTTGGTTCCACTACATCCTGACTACTACAGTATAGTTTTCTCTATTCTTTCATTATCCCCTTCCCTATTCCTTTATTGTACATAAAGTAACTGGTATATGTGCACAAGCATATTGCGCTTTTCTTTTTCTTTTTAAACTAAATGGCCAATGTTTTGGTTGACATCAAATGGAGATTACATGGGGAAAAGTACTGGTTCTGTGAAAATACCCCCTCTCTCCATTCGTGGCATGCTCATTCAGCTCTTATCTTTATATTCCAGTAAGTTATTTTGCTCTCATTGTTTTTACCAAAAAAAAAAAAAAACCACAACATAAAAAAAATCCTTACATACCTTGTTTGATTGGAGAATTTTAATGTTTTTCATTTATCATTGTAAAACCAAGGACAATTTTATAACTTTTTTGTACGTAGCTGTTACATGTAGGGCAATCTGTCTTTAAGTAGGGATAAATTACTCTAAAAAATGAATCCTAGATAGTTTTCCCTTCAAGTCAAGCGTCTTGTTTAAATAAACTTCTTGTTTAAAATGAAAAAAAAAAAAAGAAAAGTTTAAATGTCTAAATTCTTAACTTATCAAAATCCAGGCACCAATTGAATCAGTATAACAAATGCAAGGTATTTATTGAATTAAATAATTTATATTTGTTTTATAGATAAGACAAATTCATAAAGTTTGCTTTCTATATTATTTTTTGTTATTTTAGCTTTTAATAACATATAGTGAAAAAAATCTTGTAGACTGTCTTAACCTTTAAATTCATAAAGCATATTGATTTCAGCCCTCAGAGTTGAAAACAGTCGGTATCTTTCAGTGTGTATCTTTATGTTCATAATGACACCTTTATTATAACTCACAATCTGAATCAAGATGGCTGGTGTATAAGTTGCTTTCCCTTTATTGGGACAAAATACCTGACAGGAAGCAATTTAGGGAAGGAAGGAGTCTGTTTCAGCTCATAGTGTCATGGGGTAGAGTCTGTCAGAGTGGGAAAATACAGGAGTAGGAAGCTGATTCCATATCATCACACTAGCAGGAGGGAACTAGCAAGTAGGGCAGGCTGTAACTCTTGAAGCCTGCCCCCAGGGACTCACTTCCCCCAGTAAAGCTCCACCTCCTAAACATTCCTCCTAAAGGATTAAGCCCTCAGTCATGTAAGCCTAAGTGGTCATTTTACATTCTCAGCATAACAGCCAGCTAGGGAAAGATGAGTATCTTACTTAAATTTGGGCTTGGAGGAAGCATTGAACTGCACATTCATTTGTGGAAGATGACAGCGTATTTAGTCTCTCCCATCGAAAAAAAACGTTGATTCTGTTAGATGTTGTATGATAAGCTCCTTTAGTACTGGGACTAATGTTAAAAATCACATTTTTCTCATTCAGCTCCTCAAACAATTTCTTCTCACTAGTGTTGTGAGTTGAGTCTGACATTTTCAGGATTACCTGGGAGAAGACAAAGCTAGCAAGAATATTAAGTTCATCCTAATATTTTTTGGTGCTATTATAAATGAAATTGCTTTTTGAAATTACTGGTCAGTGTGCTGTATAGACACACATCTGATTTTTATATACTGACCTTGTATCCTGCAGCCTTGCTGAACTTAATAGTTCTAATAGGATTTTTCCAGATTTCTTCCAATTAGTTTTTTTCTTACAGTTTTAAAAACATAAGATCATGTTATCGGTGACTAGAGACAGTTTTACTTATTCCTTTATGAAGTGAATGCCTTCCATTTATTTTTCTTTCTAATTTCCTTGATTGCAACCATCAGTACAATGTTGAATAGAAGGACAAGTGGACATTCTTGTCATGTTCCTGATCTCAGCAGGGAAACAGTCTTTCTCCATTAAGTATCAAGCTAGCTGTGAGTTTTTCATAGATGCTCATTATCAGTTGAAGTTTTCTTCCATTCCTACTTTGTCGAGTGGTTTTTTTTTTTTTTTTTTTTTCTACAGAGAGCAGTGGGAATTGTCAGGTGCTTTTGCTGTGTCTGTTGAGATGAAATGATTATATGGTTTTGTCCTTCATTTGTGTAATGATTTTGCTGTCTGCTATGGTCACTTCCATCTTGTTTTACATTTGTAATTCGTTCTTTTGAACCATTACTTAGAAGAGGGGAAATGTAAAATCTTTTTATATATTTCTGGGTAAGGAATAAATATTGAATCTATTTCTTAATTCTTTAAATCTCCTTAGCATGACAAATAAAAAAAAGATCCCTGTTCTCCCAAGGTAATTTTATTTTATTTAATCTATGGCATTGTCATTTTAATGACAAGAATTTACCAGTAAATTGAATGCCCTGCCCAGTGCTATGGCCTTTAATGCCCCACCCCCAAGCAGCATCTCAACCTGAAGAGCCTCACTTCTTAAAAGTCAGCAGCAGCCCTCCTTAAGACACCTGGCACAGTCCTTCTAGCATCTGCCTCCCCGTCCTTTTGCTATTGAGGTCTGGGTTTCTCAGGAGACCTAAGCAAGGCTTTGACTGACTTGAGTATCAAGGGTTAAGATGGGTCTTAAATGTGATGCTGTAGGCTTTTTTTTTGGGGGGGGGGTTGTTTTGAGATAGGGTCTTGCTCTAGTCCAGGCTGACCTGGATTTCACTATGTAGTCTGAGGGTGGCCTTGAACTCATGGCAATTCTCCTACCGCTGCCTCCCGAGTGCTGGGATTAAAGGTGTGTGTCACCACACCCAGTGGCTCAGGTTCTTTTAATATTCAGTAATTTTTTTATTTTTAATATGGAACAATTCAAAATAAAGTAATAAAAAGAAGGAAAACCTGTAATCCTACCAGCGCAGAGTAGAGCTCTCTGAGTCATGAGCCTTTTGTTAGATGTGCATATGGTCTGTAATTTTTGCTGTCACAAAAATGCTGCTATTAGAAGCCATTTTCTAAGGGTGGGACACATGGTTTTTGTCAGTGTTTGTATTGAAAACCTAAGTGGCTCCTCTACTCTGCAGACTAGGCACTGGGGAACCCCTAGTGACTCAGGTCCTTTACTTAAATTCTCTGAGCCATAGCCTATCATCTGTGAAGTTAACCAGACATCTCTTCACAAAAACATGTTTACTACAGAAATTGAGCATAATGAAAATATTTCTAAGACTGGGATAATGACCTCTATTAACAGTGAGCTGTTGGTTTCATTAAAAGCAAATCCACCACTGTAAAGAGCTCCCCACAATGAAAGCCTTCTTCCCCAGGCCTCATCTGCATTGTGAGCCCCAGCACAAGCCTCTCTTGATTCCCACGGCCACCACCAGTGGGGCACATGAGAGCTATAACTTGTGACCTGGAAGGCATTTTGGGTTTCCTTTGTAAATATAAAGAAAAGTAACAATTTCCAAAATTTAGTAAGTGTTTCTCTGCTGTTGCAAATGAAAAAAGAAAGCAATAAATGCACTGAGCATTTAAGTGTTTTATCCAGTTGTGTTCTTTTAGAAGGGGTCTAAACACTTTCAAGAAAGCCCTTTGTTGTAGTCCCATTTATTACTATGGAATTTCTTTCTTTCTTTCTTTCTTTTTTTTTTTTTTCTTTTTGGTTTTTCAAGGTAGGGTCTCACTCTAACTCAGGCTGACCTGAAATTCACTGTGTAGTCTCAGGGTGGCCTCGAACTAATCATGATCCTCCTACCTCTGCCTCCACTAGGATTAAAGTTGTACGCCACCACATCCGGCTTTTACTATAGAATTTCTAATCTGAGGAGGATTGTCACCCCCCTCCCATTCAGCATGGCCACCACTGTTCTGAACAGATGGCTATCGATAGCAAAAAATAGCATGGGTAATCCACACACAGCTAGCTCAGCAGGTCACCTAGTCCTGTGCCTTCTTACAGCCATGGTAGAGCAAGTCCAGAGTGGGGGACCTGGGGAGCAGGACTGGTCCTCCCACAGCTGAAGAAGATGATGTCCAAGAGGAGGTCAAGTTTCACTGCCCGTGTTCTTCCTCAGCTCCTCTGAGGTTAAGTTCATAGCCAGTCATAAATTTCTCAGCAGTTCCCACTCAGGGCTCCCTAGCATCCCTACCATGCCATATTTATAACCATCTTTAACCTTTCTCCTAGAAAAAACACAATTTATTCATATACTTAGTTTTGGGAAAGCAGTTAATCTAATGAATTTTTATTAGTAGTCATGAAGTTGAAGTAAAAATAAAGCCATTTTAGTTCATCACCTCATCCAGTAGTGTGACCTTTTACACACACACTCCTCATCTCATGGTTATTTCTTATAGATGTTTTAAGAAAAAGGAAGTACTGTGGGGGTACCTTTTCCTTTCCCTTTCTTTTGCCATCTGGACAAGAAAGTCATTGAAAAATGCCTGTATTCTTAACTTCAAATGAGTTTTAAAATCAGCTTCCAAAGCCATCTGTCTTTGCTTTGTAGGAAATCCAAGTAGAATCTAATCACACCGCTGCTCTGGAACCTTCTCCCAGGTCTAACTGTTTCTAGGTGTTACGAATTGGGATAAGGTAAACCTGGAACAGTTAGATCAGCTTGGCTTGAACCATGCAGTGCTCTCACCCAAGAGGGAGTCAGAGCTGGGAGTCAAAGGAACTGGGCCTCTGCTGTCCTCAGGGAGGTGTATAAGACAGATCATCTCATGAGAGGTTTTATGTTTTGTCTTGCTTATTGCTTTTCACTAGAATTTCATATTTTATAAAATATGAAAATTTCATATTTTATAAAAATATAAATCATTTTAGTTTCACTGCAAAATTGAACTAGAAGTAGAGAGAGTTTTCATACATACCCTGTCTCCCCAATGTGGGTGGTCTTTTAGGGGAATCTCCAGGCTGCCTCAGTTTCTCCTGGCAGGCTGTGGCCATGCCTTCAGTGCTTCCACTGTAGTTTATATAAGCATTGTCAATAGTGGCATGTGTGTCTCCTTGGGTTTCAGCCTTTGGACCACAGGACCCCCACCCCCCCAGCACCCAGCAAAGCAAAGTAAAGCCACTTACTCCACTGGGAACAAAAGTATCCACAGCCACATGTGGTGGCGCACGCCTTTAATCCTAGCACTTGGGAGGCAGAGGTAGGAGGATAACTGTGAGTTCGAGACCGCCCTGAAACAAACTACATAGTGAATTCCAGGTCAGCCTGAGCTAGAGTGAGACCCTACCTCAAAAAAAAAGTGCCTGTGGCTCAGTTGCTGTCCTTTCATCTCTGAGCCACCCTGGCTAGAGTGAGCCATACTGAACCAGGACAGCCCAGGCTGCCCCAGCTGAGGGCTCAGTATGGCCTTCTGAGACTGGGGTGGTGGTCAGAGGGACAGAGTAGTACTCCAAACAGCTCTTTTCTGGCTGAATCATTGGAGTGAGGGTGTGTGGTTTGCATGATACATGCATCTCTCACAATTCAAAAAGGCTTATTTTGTGAGTTTTACCAATTTCCCAGGAAAGGGAGCCACAGTTAGATTCCATTAGAGCTTCGTTAATGGAATTTGAACATATGTGAAAAAGAATAATGAGGCCCACGATGCTTCCTTCCAGGTCCCATCTTCAATGCTTCTGTGCATTCTGACACACCATCAGTCACCAGGGGAGAGCTGATCAGACTGTTCTGCATCGTCACTGTCGAGGGAGCAGTGCTGGATCCAGGTATTCCCTCTGCCCTGCTCTTCCCCGGGTTGCTTTCTGTACATGTTTATCCTCTTGTCCTCCTTGTGTTTCACAGGTGTGAGGACCTGGCATTGGATTGTCTGTTGATCTCCTCAGTTGGCATTGGCTTGACTAAATGGGTGCATGTGTCTGTTACGTGATTTGGAAACATGAAAAGACATTTGAATCTGAATTTCCAGGACAACCAGTGGATCCCTTCCTGGCTTGATGCAGACTGGTTTGAAGCCCACTAGTGGGCCCTACTCCAATTATACATTCAGTCAGTCAAACCTTGTATGTTCCAAGTCTGCCTCCAGAGAGCTTACAGCCTAGTCAGGGACACAGACAAGAAGAACAGTTAGCACTGTGAAGAAATACAGAGCAGAGAGCAGCACCAGTGACCTGACTGGGAATGCTGTGACAGAATTTTAGAAAAATCTTAGTAAATCCTTCTTTTTAAACTTGTACCAGGGATTGAACCCTAGAGCCTTCCACATGCTGGGCAAGCCCTTTACACAGAGCTTTGTCTCCAGCCCTATAAATCTTTTCTTTTTTTGAGGCAATCCCAACAGACTGGCCTTTTTATTTTTCTTTTATGCGAAAGAAGGGGGTGGGGAAGGGAGGGCGAAGAGAGAGGATTGGCAAGGTAGGGCCTCCAGCCAGTCCAGATGACTTTGCCTCCTTGCACGCCTGTGCACTTGCGTCACTGTGCATCTGTCTTACATGGGACCTGGAGAGTTGAACATGAGTCCTTCAGCTTTGCAGGCAAGCATCTTAATCGCTAAGCCATCTCTCCAGCCCTATAACTCTTTTTCTTTACCAACAGGAAGCCTAAGTGTTCTGAGCACATCTGTTCCACACCTTCTTTGGTCATGCAACATCTCTCACAAGCTCTCAGACCCTTGGGGCTTGAAGGAGCAACAAACATATTTAGAGTGTTATCTCTGTGGCTGAACAGGACTATACCCACCTCTGATGTTCTCCCAGTGATTGTATGAGAAACTGACTATGAGCAAGACCTGTCCGTTTCTCTTCTGTCCACTCCGACCCTGAATACTTAACTGTCTAACCATTCTAGGCAGAGCCATGGCTTCTGGCAAAGTCGCACCTTGAAAAGGTCAAATTGTGTGGGTCCCCATGTTCTGTGTGGAGCCCCAGGAAGTGAGGCCCTGGGGGGAGGAAAAGCTGGTTTAATTCTGTATGAAGGATGGTGCTACTGCACAGAGGAGGGTGGTGCCATGCTGGGCCATCGTGGCACCAGCAAGTGAATGCCTGGGTGGCTGCCACCTCCAGGGTGGATGTCTGGGTCCTGTGGGACTCCCACTCCAGTGCTCTGAAGGCAACCAGCTGATGGTCCACACATATTTTCTGTAAAGGACTCAATAGGAATGAGATTTGGCTCTGTGGGCCAGACGGTCTCTGCAGCAATGGCACTGCTCGGCCACAGTTGCAGGAAAGCACCCATAGATGAGCGTGAGCAAGTGGGCATGGCTGAGGTCCAGGGAACTGTAACTGCAGGAGCAGGTGTGAGCTGGATTTGACCTGCAGGCTGTGGTTTATGCCGACTCAATGCTGCTCTCTGATGGAAACCAAATATGGAGTTTTAGCATAGGAGAAAGAAATTGATGGAAGAAAAAAGAAAAGGAAAAAAAAGAAGCTCCTCCACACCATGAGCTTAGTGAGCTTGTTCATTTGGGTCAGCAGTAAGGAGCCTGGATCTTAAACGAGAGCCACTGCTGCACCGAGGGTGGAATGATTGGGGACACGAAGGTACTATTGGAAGTGGAAATGAAGGGAAAAAAGAAAAGGTTGCTAGGGAAAGGAGAGGGAAATATTCTTAAAAAGTTAGAATAATGTGGGCTGAGGAGATGGTTCAGCAGGTAAGAGTGGCTTGTCACTTAAGCATGTGGGCCACTCAGGCCAGATACCACCGAGTTCAACTCCCTGGCACCCATGTAAACAAGCTAGGCCTGGCCACATATGTCTGTAACCCAGTCTGAGGGAGTAGTGGTGGAACCTGGGGAAGAGACTGGAGAATTGCTGGGACTTGCTGACAGACAGCAGCTCTGGGTTAAAGGAGAGACCGTGTGTCAAGGAAAGAAGTACCTGGGTATAAGATAAGAGAGGGAGATACCTGAGGCTCTCCTCTGGCCTCTGCACACACATGGTCATGTACATTTGTACACACATGTGCCTACACAACATACACTCTGTACACACACACACAAGTGCATGTGCAAAGAAAAAAAGAATAATGTGGAGATGGGGAGATCGCTCATTGGGCAAAATGTTTGCCTCGCAAGCATAGGGACCTGAGTTGGGATCTCCAACATCCACCTAAAAGCTGGATGTAGCAGCATGTACCTGTAATTCCATTGCAAGGGAGGTAGAGGCAGACAGATCCCTATCTAGCTAGTGGAATTTGTGAGCTGAGTTCACTGAGAGACCCTGTCTCAAAAATAAATAAGGTGAAGGGGGCTGAAGAGATGGCTTGGCGGTTAAGTGCTTGCCTATGAAGCCTAAGGACCTCGGTTCAAGGCTCGATTCCCCAGGACCCATGTTAGCCAGATGCACAAGGGGGCGCACGCGTCTGGAGTTCGTTTGTAGTGGCTGGAGGTCCTGGCATGCCCATTCTCTCTGTGTCTCTTTCTGCTTCTTTCTCGCTCTGTCTGTCGCTTTCAAATAAATAAATAAAAATACGCAAAATTTAAAAAAAAACTTAAATAAGGTGAAGGACTAGAGAAATGGCTTAGCAGTTAAGGTGCTTACTTGCAAAGCCAAAGACCTGGGTTCAATTCCCCAGGACCCACGTAAGGCAGACACACAAGGTGGCACATGCATCTGTAATTCGTTTGCAGAGGCTGGAAGCCCTGGCATACCTATATTCTCATTCTCTTTTCTCTCTCTCTCTCTCTCTCTTTCCTTCTGCCTCTTCCTCTCTTTCAAATAAATAAATATAAGAATAAAAATATTTGAAAATAAATAAAAGTGCAGAGTGGTTGAAAAAGACATTTGACACCCACATTGGCCTCCATACATACATGTACATCACACACCCAGAAAAAAAGGAATAACATAATATCATTTTTACCCTTAAAACTCATTTCTTATATATACAAAAATAAATTCTCTAAATGTAGTTTCTCAGTAAATTAATAGGTCCCTTAATATAAAAATCTTTTTCTCTAATATAATTACAAAAGCTATAGGTAACATATCTTGTGAATCGCAGTTTTCCAGAACTTTGTACTTTTGGTCTGTGTGGGTAAGAAGATTCTGAATAATTAAACACAGATTGTAATTTCAATTGTAATTTCATTCTTTTTCTCATTAATCTTTTGGGCTCTGAGAGGGAATTCTCTTTGGGTAAGTTGCATAAGTAGGCTGGGTGGAGTGGGAGCAGCTGAGCATGGGTCAGGCTTTCTCAAGAAGAGGCTGTTTGGAGAGTTACAGTGAGGGAATGCAGGTAGAGCTTGGGAAGAAGGAGCCCTGGTGTAAACGGTTCCAGAGTACTGCCTACCTGGAGCTAAGGGAAGCTGAGGGGGCTGGGCCTTCCTGTCCACGACAGTCAGTTATTGTCCCGAGGCTGAAGGGCCCAGAGTGATGGTGTTTCATAATCTCTACCAGGCATGTCCAGGAGATAAGGTGGCTTAATCCTCTGGACAACGTCCATACTTGAGAATTTCAGCATCTAATACCTGTATGTGCACGTGTGTGTGTACACAGATTGGGGCTCAACACACCATGTCTGTCCATGTGGGAGACCCACAACAGTGACTAGAGGTGGCCATGCCCTTCTTGTAAGTAGAATATACTTATAGGCCATGTATGTTGAAGTCAAGAGATAATGATGTTCATGGCATATGTTCCAGGCACTGTTCTGAACAGTGACAAATGTGCTGTTGGAATAATTGTGTAGATGAAGAGCTCAGTTTCAGTAAACTGAAGTCACTCATGACTCACCCAGGTCACATGGCCAGTGGATGATAGGACTTTAGCTCAGATACCCACCTTGTAAGACACAGTAGGAAGTGAGGGGTTCCATCTGGGCACAAGTATTGGAGCACAGCTGTACCATTTTGCCTTCAGTAACCACCCAAGAGTTTACCTAAGTGAAGAACACAGCCCACGTGCCCACTCTGCTGTGGCCCTGTGGAGGTGTGAGGAAGTTGATAGCACATACTCCCTCCCACCAGGGTGGTTTGACCAGCACAGACCTTCATTCTGGGAACAAGAAAATGTTATGCTCAAGTAGCACAATGGGTAGGTAGAGAGAAGGGGAAATTACATTTTCAGGGTGAGCTAAAGAGGAATTATTATTTGGATAAATTTTAGAAATTCCTGCTTTTAGTTTAGCTTATAGTCTGTTTTTTTTTAATGTGTGCCTGAACATCATTTATTCGCTTTATAATGTGCTTTCTGAAGTTATTTGTGTGCTTTTACTAAATGAATAAACTTTTTTTTTTTTTTTGGTCCAGCCAAACTGCAGTATGTAACATTTCTAGAGAGAGTCTTGAGCCCGGGGTGTAACTCAGTGCTAGAGCATCTGCCTAGCAAGGCCCTGGGTTAGAAAGGGAGGGAGGGGGGGACTTAATAGGATGGTATTATATATATGTAAGTAGAAGAACAGGTTAATGGGGGGATGAAAGGCCTAAATGAGGTCAGGGGAAGAGATTAAGTAAGGAAAGGTGGAGGGAAGGCTAATCAAAATCTAAGAGGATATAAATAAGTCATATAGAAACCTACTTTTTTGGACAATGGAACACTCAGGAGCCATAGATTGTTACTAGAAAATTTTCAGTGCCAGGGATGGCATACCTTCCAGTGTGTTGTTGGCCAGGGGGTTCCCTGATGCCCTAAAACATTATAGGCCATTGCTGAGGCCCTTGGTTTCCCACCAGGAATAGATGGTAAGACCCTATTGCTGAAGACTCCACATACTTGGACTGCAAGGTCACAAATCCTGGAGCTGAGCTGAAAACCTCCTCCATGTAGATCAGCTGACAGAAAGCTGGAAAAAGCCACGTGGCATGCAATTCAATGGGAGAGAGAAATCACCAGTGAAGATACCCAACAGTGGACATTACAAGCCTGGCCAGCCAGGCCAAATGAGCCAATGGGTGCAATAGTGGCACGTCTGTTATGGGGGAAACCAACTACCCTCTAATTGGACTAGAGGCCCACTCCATGGGAGGGAATACATCCCTGATACTAAAAACCTACAACATGGGTAGTCATAGCCCTAGGGGTGTAACATCTGCTGCTGTCTGGCTAAATGTAATACTATGCTCACCAAACTTACCAGTAAGCACTTCTCTTAATGTTCATACTCGTATATTAATGCTACTGTCACTTTTGGTTAGAGAAGCTTCTCTTTTCAGATGGCAGTGACCTTGGGATGACTCAGAAGGCACCATGGTGCTGAGAAGTGACAGAGGAGTGTTCAGCACTGCAATATCTCTATCACACCTTCCAAGGCTCAGGGTCCATTGTGGAAGAGGTGGTGGAAATAATGTAAGAGCCAAAGGAAAGGTAGGACTACTTACAACGAGCTCCTCCAGACACAGAATGTCCTGGATATCCATGACCTCACAGTGCCTGACACTTCCTACACAAGACTCTTATAATAGGAGGAAAAGATGATGACATCAAAATAAAAGAGAGACTGATGGGGAGGGGATATGATGGAGAGTGGAGTTTCAAAGGGGAAAGTGGGGGGAGGGAGGGAATTACCATGGGATATCATAGAAGTTGTCAACAAAAAAAATAGAAAAAAAGTGAATTTATATAATTAATAGTGACTTGGAGTTGACCAGCTGGTATCATTTAGTACTCTTAGAGAAGAGGTTCAAGGTTTAGGATATGGACTTGGTTTTCATATTCTATAAGAATTACTCTATGTCAAAGTCGTCTTTTTCTTTATGCCATCTTAACTTAGTTGAGGCAGTTAGAACCTTAATTTTGTAGAGTATATCATGATCCAGCAGCTTTGCTCTCTGGGACTGTTGTCATCTGTGTTCAATTTCCTCAGCTTGACATTTGTTTTTGTTTTAAGTTTTTTATTGACAACTTCCATAATTATAGACAGTAAACCATGGTATCTCCCCCACCCCACTTTCCCTTTGCAACTCCACTCTCCATCATATCCCTTCCATTCTTTCTGCCACCTCTTCCGCAATGGACCCTGAGCCTTGGAAGGTGTGATAGAGATGTTTCAGTGCTGAGCACTCCTCTGTCACTTCTTCTCAGCACCATGGTGCCTTCTGAGTCATTCCAAGGTCACTGCCATCTGAAAGGAGAAGCTTCTCTAACCAAAAGTGAGAGTAGCATTAATATATGGGTATGAACATTAAGAAAAATGCTTACCAGGCAGTTTGGTGGGCATAGTATATACATTTAGCCAGACACCAGTAGGCGTTACACCCCTAGGGTTCATAACTTCCCCCATCATAGGTTCTCAGTATCAAGCATGGGTTTCCTCCATAACAGACATGCCACTATTGTACCCTTGGCTCATTTTGGCCTGACTGCCCAAATTTAAGGCTTGCAGTATCCACTGATGAGTATCTTCACTGGTGATCTCTCTCTCTCTCCCTCCCTCCCCACCCCCCATCTCTCTGAGCTGCATGCAGCATAGTTTTTTTCCAGCTTTCTGTCAGCTGGTCTACAGGGAGAAGGTTTTCAGTTCAGCTCCAGCGGGATTTCTCAGTGACTTTGCAGCCTAAGTATGTGGAGTCTTCAGCAGTAGGGTCTTACCATCCATTCCTGGTGGGAAACTAAGAGCCTTAGCAATGGCCTGTAATGTTTTGAGGGACTTCAGGGACCTCCCTGGCTAACAACTCACTGGAAGGTATCCTATCCCTGACACTGAAAATTATCTAGTAACAATTATGGCTTCTGGATGCGCCACTGTCTGAAAAAATAGGTTTCCATATGACTTATTCATCCCCTCTTAGATTTTGATTAACCTTCCCCCACCTTTACTTAATCTCTTCCCCTGACTGCACTTAGGCCTTTTTTCTCTGTTTTTGAAGTCTCAAAAAACACTACAGCTGGGTGTGGTGACATACACCTTTAATCCCAGCACTTGGGTGGCAGAGCTAGGAGGATCGCAGTGAGTTTGAGGCCACCATGAAACTACTGATTGAATTCTGGGTCAGCCTGGGCTAAAGTGAGATCCTACCTCAAAAAAAAAAAAGAAAAAAAAACAACAAACAAAAAACACCACAATGAACAATAAAACCTAAACTGTTTATAGCTCTAAATTTTGTATAATTCATTTTATGTACATGTTGTTCTTTGCCTCTTTACGGTCTTTCCAGTCCTGCATTCTTCTTCCTGAAGTGTCAGGAGACAGCCCTCTGTGGGGAACAATGTTACAACACAGTGGCTTTACATTCAGGTTGTCTGTGGGAGGCACTGTGGCTTGGACTTCTGATGTAAGCTGGGCACATGGCTCCCTGTGGCTGTGTGACATGGATACATCATTGCAGTGCTGTGCAGGTCCTGTTGAACAGACGTCCTGGAATAAGAGTTACATACATCACAGCAGGGCTATGACTTACACTCAGTGCATTGACCAGCATTTTGGCTTGGCAATCCACAGATGACATGGCCTTTGATGTATCCTGGTTTGCGGTGCACTCCTTCGGTTTAGACAAGGCACCTGTCCTCTTGTCCTCCCTGGACCGGAAGGGGGTTGTAACTGTGGCCCAGAGGGACTGGAAAAGCACCATCAGCCTGGAGCGTGTGAGTGTGCTGGAATTCTTGCTGCAAGTGCATGGCTCTGAGGACCAGGACTTCGGCAACTACTATTGTTCCGTGACTCCATGGGTGAAGTCACCAACAGGTTCCTGGCAGAAGGAGACAGAGATCCACTCCAGGCCCATCTTTATAACTGTGAAGATGGATGGTAAGGTCTCTCTCTCAGTATCTGGATAATGTTTTCCTCTGTGCATGCCATAGTGGACAGGATACAGGCTTCCACGGTTTGATGGCCAGCTTGCTTTTTCTCTTGGCCTGCCCCAAAGCAGCCTTGCCAGTGGTTGGCTGTGCAATCTCAGCCTGGTGACACCATCAGGAAGTGATTTTAAGACTTACTGGCAAGATTTTCAAGGCTTTGACTTTTCTGTAATTCTGTTGAAACCCAGTTGAGTTTCCTGAAGTCAGCATGGCCTCTGCCACATGGAGGCAGAGAGCCTATTGGGCGGCTGCAATTAAGGGCCAGATGTTCTTGACCACCTGTTTTCTGTGTTTTGAGACAGATCTCAGCCCAAGATGGCCTTGAACTCAGTATGTAGCTGAAAGTGATCTTGAGCTTTTGATCTTGCCACCACTCCTGGTTTAAATAGTGCTGGATATCAAGCCAAAGGCCTCATGCATGCTAGGCAGGCACTCTACCAACTGAGCTTTATGTCTAGCCCTGATTTTTTTTCTTTTTTTTGAGACAAGGTCTCATATAACCCAGGCTGACCTTGAACTCCTGATAAAAAACCACCACCTGTTGTTTCATTTTTTGGAGAAGGAGGGGGGTTCCCCAGAGCCACTAGTGTGGAGTGCAGATGCCATGGAACCCCAAGATAGAGTGTCTCCCAGTTTCAGTTACCCACACCTGCTACCAGGACCAACCCCTAGACAAGCAGACCTCTGTTTCCCAAGCACCCAGAGCTGAGGTAGTTGTTTGTCAGTCCTCACAACTATGTCTACTATGCAGAAAGCTTAAGGAAGCAATGTTATCTGGAATATCTACATGGAGAGAAATGAAATCCAGGTGCCTCCACAGGTTATTAGAGCCTTGACTAAGAGTGACTCCCTAGTGGTGGAACAGTCTGGGTCTTCAAACTCCAGCTCCTCTACAAACCATGTAGCTTTTCAGTTGCATGAGTTTTCATGGCAAGTCTGTTAACATTTGCTCCAGCAACAACAGAACAGTTCCACCCAAGTTTATCTTGCTGAAACATCCCATTTATTGGGGTTACTTATAGGAGCATGGGTGACTTACAGGTAGGTTCACCACTAAAGAAGACCCCAGCCATTGTTAGCTTCTTATGTGTCTTCTGGAAGGGCAGGGGAGGGGAGGAAGGGGCAGGACCTGCATGCCTTCTGAGTTTCCTCCTTGTCACAAGGGAATGTTAGTGGCTGAACCCTGTGGCATTCTCTTACAGGTAATCACAGCTGCTCTGATTTCAGTATAGCAGTGGCTGTGTCATGGACACAGTCCCATGGTGCTTTCTGATCCCCCTGTTATAAAATGGGACAATAATCTCTCATGGGGCTGCTGTGAAAATTAGACCATGTGTAATGTTAAAGCACCTGGCCAGAAGTAGCCTCTTCCAAAGCCCCCCCCCTTTTTTTTTTTTATGTTTGGTTTTTCGAGGTAGGGTCTCACTCTAGCCCAGGCTGACCTGGAATTCACTATGGAGTCTCAGGGTGGCCTCGAACTCACGGCGATCCTCCTACCTCCGCCTCCCGAGTGCTGGGATTAAAGGCGTGCGCCACCACGCCCGGCTCCAAAGCCCCTTTTTTGGAGGGGAGGGGAGCCAGTGTTTCTGGGGAAGAGTTCTGCATCTTCAGTGCTTTGCTAGAAGTAACACCATATGAAAACTCAGATTTACCAAACAAGCAGGGAGTGATTATTCACTTTGCTCGATAATTTACTATAGTGTTACTGAAAATAGCTCCTTTAGTACACTTCAGTTATTTGATGCATAGAATTGATTTATGCAGTTTTTTTTTAAAGGACGCATCTGCGCTGAATGTGCGGGTGCCCTTCCACTGACTTTTAAAAAGCAATCTCCTGCCAAAACCCTAAAAAGCAAGTTGACATTCAAAGGCAGCAAGTGAAATCTTTTACCGTTACAACCCCTCCCTACCTCAGAGCTGGGTGACAGAGGGGGGACTTTGTTCATTTTTTTTTTCAACAGAGATGGGCTGCTTCTGCTTGCAGCCGTGCCAGGTGCTGGATGTAGGATTCATGAGCTCCGCTCCCTGGGGGCGATCCAGTCAGGGGAGGAAAGTGGTGTTCCTTAGAAGCTTCCCTCTCAATGCTTTCCCCTTTATCTCTCCTTCCTAGTGTTGAACGCCTTCAAGTATCCCCTGCTGATCGGTGTGGGCTTATCCACCGTCATCGGGCTCCTCTCCTGCCTCATCGGGTACTGCAGCGCCCACTGGTGCTGTAAGAAGGAGGTGCACGAGACCCGGCGGGAGCGCCGCCGGCTCATGTCAATGGAGATGGACTAGCCAGGAGCGCCATTGACAGAGGGACAATGTAGGACAGGTGGGGTGAGAAGAGGACAGTGATATTTTAAAACAAAGAGTGTTACACTAAAACCAGTCCTCTCTAATCTCAGGTGGGACTTGGCACTCTGTCTTCTGCATGTCAAGTTCTGAGTGCGGACATGTTTACCAGCACACAGCTCTTCTTCCCACAGCACTTTCTTATGTGTAACAATCGAATGTGTGTTTCCCCAGCTGCAGCGTTTAAATGGCTAACCCTAGTCTAATTTCTTTCTCCTCCCTGCTTATCTGTCCTCTGACTTGTGTGTATTTTAAGAGGTTGTGGTGAAGAGAGTGAAGGCTTTCAGAGTCTTTGTGGTGGGTGAGGATGGTGCATGCCCACCTGAGAGCTGGTACCCATGCTGGAGCTGGTGTCTGGAGAGCTGCTGCCTGTCACCCTCCACCTCAGCCCTGAGATATGCCACAGACCTGTGTCAAGGCTTACTGTGGCTTTTACTACCCTACCCCATCCCCTATTTTCAGGGGTTTAAACTACATTTGAAATCTTAACTTGGAGTATGTAACTTGAACCCAAATGCTTTTTTTTTTTTTTTTTTTTTTTTTTTCGGCTTCTCTGCCCCTCCTCCATCTTTTTGTTTCTGTGAGAGTGAGGAAATGGCAGCTCTGGTGTCTGGAATCTGGTTTTCCACCGAGCACCTTATCTTGCCACCTTAGCCTTAAGAATGAGTCTGAAGAAAAACACACCGTGACCTCCATCCACAGCAGTTGAAGGTCTGTGAGGAAGAGGACATAGGGGCAAGGAAAGGAATGGACACATTTGCCAGTAATCTGAGGCCACTGTGCTTGAGGGACCCCAAGGAGAGCAGGAGCAGGGTTGGATTTGTACAACCCAAGCTGGGAGGTCAGTACACCTGGGCCACATTAGGCTGTGAAAGCCCTGCGGTCATCCCCAACCCCCATTTGTGTCATGAGAGGCGCCACAGGACCTGCACCAGAGCCAGGCATGTGCCTCGTCCTTCACCTGCCATCAGACTACTTCACATGAAGACAAATTGCCACCTGTGAGACTGACTAACTTCAAGGAATCAGAAAATTGCCTTGAGCAATCGTGTGTCTTCCATGACCTTTTCAGTCCTTCAAGTCTCTTTAAGATCCCTGCGGGGGTTCAGTGAGGAAGGGTATACTTTGTGCAACATTTGCCTTCCCATTAGGAATTCAGAGAAAACCCAACAATTTGCTGTCATGTGACCAGCCTGTGAAATAGGGTTGAAGCAGCAGGCTCTGCCTGACTGCACCTACCAGGAACAAGAGAGTGGCCAGAGAGAGCTTCCAGGCCCCCAGCACCTACTCTGACCATGCACCTCTCAGAGCCTCAACTCCTGAAGCATCTGCCCTTCCCCATCACTGGCCTTCTGTGGCCTCCTGTGGGTGCCAAAGCTCCCTGTTGACTCTGCCCTCACCTTGGGCTCTGAAGGATCTAACACTGCTCTGTCTTCCAAAAGGGGAAAAAGATTCACTTGTCTTGAGCAATAAAATAACACAATACAAAGGCCATCCATGTGCAGCTCTTTGTCGCCTTGGGCTGGATGAAATGAGTGTCCCCAGCTCACTGTCTCCCACTTCCCTCTGCATAGCCCACCATTGCTTCTGTGCTCACCATTGAGTCCCCTGCCTATGTTGCCCACCATTGGGACACACATGATAGCAGCTCTAGATTCTGCACTGGTAGTTGCAGCACAGGTGGGGCTCTGGCCTAGAGTCTGGTGGGAAGATGGGTAGCACCCCACCCGGGTGTGAGATGAGAGGAAGAGAGGAGGTCTTTGTAGACTTCCTGAGTGCTCTGAGGAGCTGGGACACAGAAGCTGGTGTGAACAGAAAGCACCACTGCAAACAGGGGCGGGGTGCTGTGTTAGCAGCAGCGCTGCTCTTTTGAGTCCAGTGGTTACTAAGGACTGAGGGTTGTCACAGTACAGCCTTCTCCTCGGAGGAGGAAGGGGTCTGGGACGGAACCGTGGATAGGACAGGTGCATGAGAAACCACACGCTAGGTGAGAGAGACACTGATGGTAAAAGGAGACATGCTCACATTTGTCTTTTCCCTTCAAACTGATGCTGCAGTTTGAAGCTGAGTCAAGACATTGACCTTCACCCACCACATGTGTCCAAACCTCAAATCACTTGGAGTTGGGAGAGGGCCAGACCCTAAGGACATCATACCAAGGGCCTAGTTCTTCCAGGACTGTCAGCCTCTTGGAGTGTGCACTCTCTTGATATAAGAAACAGGCTTCCCCACAAAGTGCTGTTCCAGAGAGGCAGCGGTGTGGGGGAGGCAAGACCGAGTGAGCCCTTGCACACATGAAATTGCACTTCTTATAAAGAACCTAATCATATCCCCAGAAAGAGCCTAAGCTATGTTCAGATTGAAGCCTCAAAATTACTTTAAATTGTTTACTTTATGATGTTTACATACACAATTCACTTTTTAGAAATAAGAAAAATGCAAATTCTGGCTTTTTAACAACTTTTCAGACTTTTCACACATGGGACAGTGAAACTCTGGCTCACCAGCTGAGTTAAATCTTAATTTAGAAATGTACTGTTGTGCGGGTTTCCCCTCCCCCCCCCAGCCACGTGGCTCCCTCCTCCCCAGACCTCTGTGGGTGTCTCTGGTGGCTCTTGCTGCCTGCTTTGCAGACTGCCTGCAGCCGTGATTTTGTCACTGACATCCATGAGCCAAAGACTGCGCCTTTGGAGCAGGAGCAATAAGCAATAGTACACAACTTGCTACTTTCAGAAAAAATTTTTTAGTTTCACCTATGACAACAGAGGAAGAAGGGAACTGGGGTTTGGGTAAGTTCTCCTCCACTATTTGACCAAATTCTCAGTGATAAATGTGTGTGCAGATCACTAGGAGAACATGGTTGGCTTTCTTTTATTAGTATATTAACACAAGGATCTGCAGAATTATTCGGGAGATAAAAAGGCTTGTGTATTTTTGTTCATATCCAATGTTATACAAACTAATTGTGTTGTTTTATACTGTGACCACAAATATTATGCAATGCACCATTTGTTTTTTATTTCATTAAAGGAAGTTTAATTTAAATTGAAGTTGTGTGAGGAAGTTGATATTGGCTTCTATGACCCTTTTCTCTCTCCAGCATGAGGGATTGTGGCTAATTCCAGGTGCAACATGAATGAATACCTTCTGTTCTCTTTGAAACCTATAAAAGCATTGTAGATTTTCATTTGTGGTTTAAAAAAAAAACTGAATTTCATGGATTCCCACCAAACAGAAAGGTGAGAACTGGGACCCTGTTTGCAATTCCCTTAGTCCCCTGGTGAATTCTCATGACCTTTACAGGGCTCCCTTCAGGAAACAGAAGTTAGAGATCATTCCTCTCTGCAGATGATGAAACGCACACCAAAGTTTTGTGACCATATTGTGGCTAGCCCGACCTATTTTCTAATTCATGTGCAGTCTGGGGCCAAACTGTGGAACACATCAGCCCTTGTGATAAAAACCACATATTTCCCCAAGTCACAGGCTTCAGGCTTTTGCAGATCAGAGCAGAGTTGATGCCAAGAATGTACCTTTGGCTGGCCTTCCCCACTGACTCCATTGATTCTCTGTATCCTTTTCAAGGACTGCCTCACTCTGGGAGTTTCAAGGGCTGTGTCCTTACTGCACGTGTTGCCCAGTGGTTGGCAGTGTTCTGGGCATGGAGAAGGTACTGCATTTCCTAAATGATCTTTTGTCAGAACTGACCTGTTGGCAAATGCTTCTCAGTGACCTGGGACCATTTCAGTGATGTCAAAACAACGATGTAGTCAAAACCACTCTGGGGTAATCCCTGACTATAACAAAGCATTCCTTCCTCAATGTCAGTTAAAAGCAAAACAACAACTTACACTCCTACTGTGTGCCCAGGCACGGAGCTGAACCCAGGCAGGTGCAGTGCACCTGCCCTTGGCCTTGGCTAATGAATGCTGGCTGCTGTAGAAATGTGTATGTTTGTCTAACCTGTGCTTCTCCTTCAGGGAGTCTCTTCTACCCATTTGCCTAAGTGAAGGCACCTCTAACCTAAGGGTATCCAACCCATGGCCTGTGGGTTCTGAGAGCATACATACAGTATTTTGGGTGACACTGCAATATAATGTAGTCTACAAAGTTGCTTGAGAGCCACACAAACAACAACAAAAACCAACCCCCCAAAACTCATGTTTTTTGTTTTTGTTTTTTTTCCCTGAGGTCGGGTCTTGCTCTAGCTCAGACTGACCTGGAATTCACCATGTAGTCTCAGGTTGGCCTCGAATTCTCGGTAATCCTCCTACCTCTGCCTCCTGAGTACTGAATTAAAGGCATACACCTCCACGCCTGGCAAAACTCATGTTTTAAGTAAGCATAAGATTTTGTTGGGCTATATTCATAGTTAACCTGAGCCATAGTTTGGATACCCCTGCAGGCCTGACATGGGAATCGACCAGTGCCCAGTTCCACATGGGCATTCTTAGGATGTGCTGTGTTGGGGCAGTCACTTCCTCCGTGTGATCTTAGTCTTAAAAGTCATCCTAGGGAACTTCAGCAGCAGTTGTCCAATAACAGCCATTGTATTTCCTTTAGCCTGTATTTCACTGTGCATAGAACCCAAATAAAAGTTTTATTATAATTTGGGTATGGTGGGGCCAATGCCAAACGACAGCCATTTGAAAAGACTGTTGGGCTTACAAGTGCCACAAAGAAGGCACATGCTACACTCTAGGGTCACGTGAGGTAGAGGTCACATCTGCTGTAAAGCTTGATATCACTTTCTCTGATCTTGGTATGTCATTGGTTTGCTATTAAGTGACTTTAGATAACCATAGTAACCGGTTAGGAGAAAGAGCAAGGGAAGCAGGAGAGAGCCCTTAATGTGGGTGCACAAGGAAGGATTGTCCAGGTAGACTGGGCAGGTTTCATATTGGTGACATGCAGTCTGTCAGCCTGTTTGGGGCACAGGAACTGCCCCTAGCTGTCTGGACCTGACCTTGGCATACGTGAGGTGGAAGAGGGTGGTCCTGAGCATGATGGTGGAGGTGAGGTGGCCCTGGATTGGGTTGCTAGGAAAGGCATGCTCTCAGTCACATGCTCTTTATTATCTGGGGAACCCTTGGGAGGGATTAGTCAAACTCGAAGTGTTAAAGTGTCAAAAACCAGAAAAGAGATGGCATGACTAATAGGCACTCACTGGAGTCTGGGTCTGTGGAGGTCGACCTGCTCACCTGTGTCCTCCCTGCCCTGTATATTCACAAAACTATTGGCGCCAGCAGTACTGGTTATTGTGGTTCTCTGACATCAATAATAGCAAACCAATGACATATCAAGGTCAGAGAAAGTGGTATCAAGCCTTACAGCACAGATAAACATTACTCAAAGTAGATTAAATCCTCCAAATGTTAGACTAAACTAAAAATCCTAGGAAAAGGTGTAGGGAGAAAGGCTCAGAATATTGTTATGGAAATGAATTATTGGATGTGACCCCAGAAACATCAGCAGTAAAATCAGAAATTGACAAATGGGGCCATACCAAACTTTAAGATGTCACGTCAAAGGAAACAACAGTGCTAAAAGACAATATTTGAAAATAAAATATTTATAGTCATTATCTGATAAGTTAACCTGCAGGCCACACAAGGAACTTGGCTATACAAGTTAAAAAGAATAAAATAGGCCAAGGACTTAATAGAAAACTCTGCAAGAATATATACAAATAGCTAAGGAGCATGTGGGAAGACTCAGCACCATTGGTCATAAGATAAATGCACTCAAACCCACAATAAGATGTCATTGGACATGCATCAGGACAGCCACTGTCAAAAGCACATAAAGGAATAATAAGGTACCATCGGACATGTGTCAGAAGCATATAAAGGGACTGGGATTCTTCTTGTGCAGAACTCAGAGAAGGTAAAATGTGTTCTGGTGGTGAGACTGGAAAATGGTCCAACCATTATGGAAAATATTATGGAAGTTCTTGAAGAAATTACGAGTAGATATACCAAATGATTTAGCCATCCCATGTCTGGGCATATATGTACAAAAGAAATTAAATCAGTATCTCAGAGAGACATGTGCATACCTATGTTCATTAAGTGGGTAGAAACAATTCAATTTCCATCAGCAATGAATGGTTTTAGAATATGCATGTAATGCCAGGTGTGATGGCACACGCCTTTAATCCTAGTACTTGGGAGGCAGAGGTAAGGGGATCACTGTGAGTGCAAGGCCACCCTGGGAATTTCAGGTCATCCTGGGCTAAAGTAAGACCCTACCTCAAAAAAAAAAAAAAGTGCATATAATGTAATATTATGCAGCCTTGCAAAAGAAGAATTCCAACATATTCTACAATATGAGTGAACCTTAATAACATGTTAAGTGAAATGAGCCTGTCACAATATGTACAATTCCTCTCATATAAAGTATCTAAAGTAATTTTTTAAAAAAAACAGCAATAAAGGTAGAAAGGTGATGGCCAAGAGCTTGGGAAAGCAGTCTTGCAGGGTGACAAATTTCTACAGACATGTTGCATAATAGTGTGCACAAATTTACAACTAAACTTCATTTTAAAATGGCTAAAACAGAGCTGGAGAGATGGATTAGCAGTTAAGGCATTTCCCTGCAAAGCCAAAGGATCCCAGATCGATTCTCTAGGACCCACATAAGCCAGATACACAAGGGGGCTCATGCACCTGGTGTTCGTTTACAGTGGTTGGATGCCCTGTCGTGTCCATTCCCACCCCCCCTCCCTCCCACCCACCTTTCTCTCTCTCAAATAAATGAATAGAATGTACTTTTCTTAAAAATGGCTAAGACAGTAAACCTAATGTTATACGTTTTTACCATGATAATAAGTTATCAATAATAAAAAGGTGAATTTTCTGAGAAAGATGGACTAGGAATTGTGCTTTTTAAAAACCAGTTTAAGCCAGGCGTGGTGGCGCACGCCTTTAATCCCAGCACTCGGGAGGCAGAGGTGGAGGATCGCCATGAGTTCGAGGCCACCCTGAGACTACATAGTGAATTCCTGGTCAGCCTGGGCTAGAGTGAGACCCTACTTCAAAAAAAAAATAAAAAAATAAAAAATAAAAAACCAGTTCAGTGTTGGATAAAACTGCTAGAGGTGGAGATGATGGTGGGGGAGGAGATCATGGCAGGTTTCTGTGCTCCTGTGGTTTTACTGATGGTTTTAACTTCCCCCATTTTAGAGAGAAGACTGGTTTGTTTACACAAGATCATGGCTAGATATTCCACCTAAATTGGGCAAATTAGGCATATGCTGTAATCCCAGCACTTGGAAGGTGTTGTAGTCAACTTCATATTGTTGGGATGAACTTCCAAAGAGACACAGTTTATGGGAAGAAGGTATTTATTTGAAGCTTACAGGTTCAGGGGAATTTCCACTGATGGAAGAAGATGGCTTCCCTTTTACAGATCCAAGCAGAGAGAGAAAAACCAAACAAATAGTACCACAAGCAAGCACAAAAGCTACAGCAGCAGGACACCCAGAGCTCACACTTCTCTGCATAAGTTTGGCTAGAAAATCAGCCCCACCCACAATGACACACCCCTTTCAGCCAGACACCTAGAAATCGAAGTTTCAGGCTTTAATAAAACATATGAGTTTATGGGGGTCATACATTCAAACTACCACATTCGGCCCCTGGCTTAAAATAAATTCATAACCATCTCAAATTGTAAATTGTATTTAGTCCAGTTTTAAAGGTCTTTGTTAACCTTAAGACTTCCAAAGTCCCAAGTCTCATCTGAATTTCAAGACCGTGTCTTAATTTTGAGTCCTGTAATATCAAAACAAGTTACATACTTTCAACATACAATGACACAGAGTAAACATTCCCATTTCTATAAGGTATACCAAGGAGAGACTGGACCAATGCAAACTTAGCAACCATCAAGTCTGATATCCACAATCAGTGACAACAATCTACGGATTTCCATCTCCGCCCTTCCAGCTGGGCTGAGTAGCTAGGGAAAACTTCAATCCCAAGCCAACAGCGCTCTATGGTAGTCCTCCATGGTAGTACTGATATATTCAAAACATCTTCGGGTCTCCACTTCAGACTATGGTCAACCTTCCAATGGCTTCACTGGCCTCTCTACCAGGGAGTTCACACCCTGATCTATGTGCTGTATCTCAGCAGTAGCTCCTGGAACCCTGTGCATTTCATGACCTATTTCTGGGCATTTTTCATGCTCCCAAAATCTATACCAGCTGTTCAGGACACAGTCATATTATTAATCCACGGACAAATAAATCATGACCTTTAATAGCAGCTTCTTTCAGTCGTCTCCTTTCAGAAGAGTTTGCATTTCTATCATTCAGTCTTTCTGGTTGGAATCATCTCAGGCATCCTTTCCATTGTTTTAGTGTAAAGTAGTTGGCCCATCCTTAATCATGGTTACATCTCCTTAACAATAGCAGCTTTAGCAACTAGTCTCAGTGCCAGTAATATCAAACTTGTTTGAATTTTTCCAACTTAAAATTTTTCAGTTCTCTATCTTCCACAAAGCACATTCAAATTTAACCTTGATCAAACTCTTAGGGCTTCGGTAGAAGAATGTACCCAGCCCTTGTGCCAGTAGCCCAGTTCCAACAAAGTTCTCTGTAGTCTTTCCTTCCCACTTGAAAGTTAATAAGCATAACCTCCATGTGCAATTCTCTCTTTACTTAGCATTTTCAAACTCTCATCAGAATAGTTCATAAAACATGTATTACCACTCTGGAAGGCATTTCATTCCTAAGTACCAATTCCATGTCTATTGCTCCATAACAAAAGTTCCAAAAGACCAAACTCCACATGGTCAGATTCATCTCAACAATCCTACCCCACTTTTCAGTACCAAATTTTTGTTGTAGTCAGCTCCAATTTGCTGGGATGAACATTCAAATTAGGAACAGTTTAGAGGAGGAACAGGATTTATCTCAAGCTTACAGATCCCAGGGAAGTTTCATAATGGCAGAAGATGCTGGCCCCCTTTCATAGATCCAAGCGAAGAGAAACTACCACCAGCCAGCACACAGCAAAAGCAAGCACAAATGGGAAGCAAATAGCATGGACCCAGGCAGAGCTCAGAAACCTCTCTACATACCTTTGGGCTAGAAATCAGAATCGCCCCCAGTGACTCCTTAGGGCTAAAACTCCAGGATCCACCCCCAGTGACACCTCCTCCAGCCAGGCAGCTTGAAACAACCTTAATAAAGCATTTGGGTCTATGGGAGAGCATACATTCAAACTACCATGGATATATAATCTGAGTTAGTAAATTGAGAATTGGAAGAGCAACATTCTGTATTTCTAACCAGCTCCCAGGTGATTCTGATATGACTAGTTCAGGGACCACATTTTAAGTAAAAAGGTGATAAAGGTGATTAACAGCAGGGTTGGGGATGACTTAGCTCTTAAAGGTGCTTGCTTGTAAAGCTTGCTGGCCTGTATTTCATTTCCCAGAACCCATGTAAGACCAGACATACAAAGTGGCATATAAGTCTGGAGTTCATCTGCAGCAGCTACTGCTGTACGAATAGTCTGTTTCTCTCTGTCTCTCTGTTTTTCTTTCTCTCTCCTCTTTCTCCATCCTTTCCTTGTCTATCAAAATAATAAAAATTGGTTTAAAAAGTGGTTACTGAAAATCTAAGTCAAACAAGTGTCCTACAAGTGGTTTTTATGCAACTGGAAGGAAGTTTTGTTTTTTTTTTTTTTTTTTTTTTTTTTTTGGTTTTTCAAGGTAGAGTCTCACGCTGGTCCAGGCTGACCTGGAATTAGCTATGTAGTCTCAGGGTGGCCTCGAACTCTCAGCGATCCTCTTACCTCTGCCTCCCGAGTGCTAGGATTAAAGGTGTGTGCCACCACACCCAGTTGGAAGGAAGTTTTTGGTGGGTCTCCTTTAGCAGTATGACTGACCCCAGAGGCCCATTGGCAGAGTTGAAGAAGGAAGTACTGGCAAGATAGACCAGGGACCTCCAGGAGGTTCTGCACTCGTTAAAGGTGAAAGTTGAAGGGCCTGGGGAGCCACTGAGAAAATAATCTGATAAACCATAGCTGTATTTATGTTTTGGATCACTGTGGCAACAGGGTGCAAGAAAGGGCAGGCTGGAGGGCCCACTGGGCTGCACACCCCTGGTTGAGACAGCTCAGTTAGGATTAATCATAAAAGAAGAACGATTTTAGGGCCAAGCACAGTGGTGCATGCTTATATAGTCCCAGCTACTACTCAGGAGGATCACCTGAGTCCAGTAGTTTGAGGCCATCTTAGGCAACATAGCATGGCCCACTTAAAAAAAAATATGTTAAAGAGGGGATGGAGAGATTGTTTAGTGGTTAAGGTGCATGCCTGCAAAGCCTAAGAACCCAGGTTCAATTCTCCAGGTCCCACATAAGCCAGATGCACATGGTGGCACATGTATCTGGAGTTTGTTTTCAGTGGGTGGAAGCCCTGGCATGCCCATTCTCACTCTCTCTATCTCTATCTTTCCCTCTCTCTAATAAATAAATAAAAATAAAATCTTTTTAAAAACATGTTAAAGAGAACTAATAGCTGACAGGATTTTATCTCAGACATGGAGTGTTGTACTTTGAATACAAAATGTCCTCCATATGCTAATGTGTTTGAGCACTTAGTCCCTAGGTGGTGGTGCTGTTCTGGAAAGTTATGGAACCTTTAGGAAGTGGGTCCTTTCTTGAGGGAGTGGGTTACTGGGAGCAGGGCTTGAGGTCTTATAGGCAAGTTCTATTTCCTATCCATCCTTTCTTCCTGACTCTAGCTGCAGTGTGATGAGCCAGCCTCTTGCTCCTCTGCCATGCTTCCTCCACCATGGTGGAAAGTGTCCCCTTGAAACTGAAGTCAGTATAAACCCTCTCCTTCCAAAAGTTGTGTCTGGTGTGTAGGATAGTGCCAAACAAAATGTAACTAATACATGGAGCCTGGAAGCCATCCATGTCCTAGTAGATGTTAGACACTGACCACCATTGACACAGTACCAAAGAAAGAGACTACACTGGTTTTCACTTTAGCCTCATGTTGGAGCTTCCTGAAGGAACCCTTGAATGAAGATGTTCAGCCTCAATGACCTGGAGCCTCTGGAAGGATCTAAGATGGAAAGCTATTTGTGATGGAGGACATGAGATAGTAGATTGGGGCAGAAGGCTGGAGATACCAAGGAAGACGATGGTGTCAGGAAGGTCCACAAGAAGCTCCTGGGAAAAGCAGCCCCAGTGGGTAGGAACAGGCTTCCAGAGGATGGTGCAGGAGGAAAGAAACTACTCTAGAGGTCTGCAGTGGGCACCACTTGCTAGTGCAACAGTGAGACCGAGCTGAGTGAGCAGTGTCCATGATCCAGAGCCTGAAAGCTCAATATTTCAATGGGTTAAATGCAAACAGAACACAGGACTATAGGAAACTGGCAGAAATTTGCAGAGAGGAGGCAAGAGGCCCTCTTGGGGATGGGTTACTTAGTTCCATGTTGTTACACCTGAGCTTCTTTGCAGACTAAGCAAAGCACTACAGCAGCCGGGTGCTTATCCCAAGGAGTGCATAGAGGGCCTCCTCCACATGCCTTTCTCTCTCTTTGGGGCCTATTCCAAGTCTCCCTCCCCAGTGTTTTTTCATCAAAGCTTGTTGTTATTTAATTAATTCTATAAGAAGTCTAAGGAGTAGCCCATCCCAAGGGAATGCTCACACAGAAAACAGATGGCCTCAGAATTCCATTACTGCTTCCTTTCTTGTTAGGAAGCTCTGTGCTATCCTCTTCTCCATCCCCTACTCCCATCCCACCTCCGCCCCAGGCCTTGGCCTTTGTCTTTGAATCCAATTCATACTTTTTCCCATAGGTAGGAGTTGTCACCCTCCCTGAAAACCTCTTCACTGTGAACTGTCAGCTCCGGGTGAGGTCAGACAGGTGTAAAGAAAGAGTGAAGAGGCAAAAGTGAGATGGGACACCATCCTCCATCACAGAGCACAAGTCACAACAGGGCCACTCAGGGCCTCAGTTTCTTCTGGTATAGGAGAGGGTAACTGAGGTCACTGTGGTTCCTTCTCATGGAGTGACTGGTGTCCTATACATGTAGGCATAAGACTTTGGTATAGAACTTCCTAAATATGGGTAAATCCAGGCTTGGTGGAGCAATTTATTTAATGTGAACTGCAAGAATTCAAGTGGGTCAAATAACAATCCACTTCCTGATGACTGCTTCAGGTGTGTTTTTTTTAATTCCTCTTTCAGCCACCACTACTAGACCTTCCATGAGTAGCAAGCTGCATGGTGTGTTAAAGTGAGAAGGCAGCCTTCCAATACAGCCATTTTCTAACATTGTTTTAAGCCAAGACTCCAAGCCTTAATTTGCTAATCATAAAATGTGATTGCAATAGCTGTGTAAGTTACTCTAGAAAACTGTCTTGTCCTTGGTAAGTAAAGGTCTCTGTTTATTTGGGAGGCCTGGATGTTCACAATTGTTATGAGTCTGTGGAATTAATATTAAAGCATTTTAACCTGGAAAAAAATCTCTTTTATTTTGCAGGACCTGGAAGAAAATTTTCCTCCCGCACATTCCTTTGTCCAGTGGTGGCCTTCTCCTTCCCACCCTCTAGATCAGAGCTTCATTTCCACACTCCTTTCAACTGGCACAATTGCAGGACAGCAGCTCACAAGGCAATAGAATAACTGTCTCTTTTCAAGCTCTATTTTCTCTCTTTTTTTCTTTTCTCTTTTCCTTTTTCCTTGAAAATAGAAAGCTGCTTTCCTCCCTGTAGGAAAGGAGTGACATCACCTTGTCAATGTTAAATTCTGGCAGAAATGGAGGTACTAAAATAGAAAGAGAAAAAATATTTTGGCAATACCTAGGAATCAGCAGTGGCATAGCATTCACTGGGTCAGATGCTTTTCAAGGCTGTAGGATGCTCTGTCATTGGCAGTGACTGTCGTGGTTGGTGATGCTTATTTCTAAGCTAATCCTTCTTTCTGTGCACATGGCAGATTGATTGCATTGATGTCTTAATTTTTTAATCTCCCCCTTTGCTGTAGTCACTTACAGCTCCTTTCACTAAGGAGAGAGTTTACTAACCCATCTCTTGCATTTGTACTTGTTTTGACCTGAGGTTGTTATCCGTCATGATGTTAATAGAGGAGTGCTGGCATATTTCCTCTAGTTCTTTGGGACTCTTGATATGAAAATATGCAAGGCCAGTCTGCTGCACGGATGTGTAACACATGGAGGACGGCTGAGTTGTGCAAGCCAAGGCCATCATGGGCCATACTATTTCCGTCAGATAACCACAGATGCATGAACAAACCCACCCATATTATCAGTACTGCTGTTTGCTATGCAGTAGTAACTAACTAATATACATTTGTCTAAATTATTGATGTCTACTTGAAACGGTGAGCAAGTTTATGTACTTAAAATCAAACGTTATAATTGTCTGCTTGGAGAGTAAGTTTAAAAATGTTCATACTAGACAGACTGCCCTTCAGTGCTTTCCACATGCAGCCTGCACGTCCCTGCTTCTACCTGTGTGCCATTTATATCTTCTTACTATAATGTTATTTCCTGTCCTTTCTTACTTGTTTGAGTCATACCAGATTTCCAAGGATCTGAGAGGGGGTACAGTTAAGGTGACTGGACCCCTGAAAGTTAAAAAGGCAGAAAAGTCTGCACTTGCTAGAAATCAAAGATGATCTGACTTCTTATCTCACTTGCCTAGTTCCCTAGACCTGTTTTCCCACAAACAACCAGGACTCCTCCAGGGAGGGAGGTCTTTCATAGGATTTAAACATTGTGGTTGGTCAAGTTCAGCCCCTGGAACTTGGTGTCAGGACTTGCATCTTCCTGAGACAGCCCCTAGCCCTAACCAACCAGCTGTCCCTCTGGTGCACCTGAGCCAGAAGACAGCCCACAACTATGAGGTTATAAATACCTTTGCAAGGGGAGAGCAGGCTCTCTGACCACTTGGGAACTTCCAGCTTTGGGTGAGGTTTTCCCTCGGCTCCAGCACAGGCCCAGCCAAGTGGAGCTAAGGGAAGGCCCTCTAGCCCTTATGCGTTCTTTATCCCCTCCAGCTTCCCACATACCAGGAGCTCCTTGAACTTTCTTTTCTCTTTTTTCTTTCCACAGTTTTTCCAGGCCCTCCACATGGGATCTCTTGCCACATGAGTGCATTTCCTGGGCTCTTCCCTCAATAAATATAATAATTAAAAATAATTCAGTAATTATCCTTCTCAGTCTTTTTTATTCAATTCTTTGATTAAAATTAGAAACAAACATGGGGGTTGGGGTTCAAGGACTTTCCTGGACCCAGAGCACCCCATTAAAGATCTACTTAAAAACCAGCCTTGTCTGAATGGCCTCCTGCATCTACTCCTGCCTCTCTATCGATTTACTCCTAGTGTTTTCCTTGCTTGAACCATGAGTTGGATGGCTGCTGTGTTCTATAGCTACTGCTTCTTATCTCCAGTTGTTTACTAAAGTAGATTCAAAGTGCCTGAAGGGCAGGCCAGCCTTTGTGCGTTTCTTTACTCTCTAAGTTGTGCAGGAACCTTGAGAAGGTACTCTCACCAAAGACCTTCAGATTTGCAGGTTAACTGGCATTAAAAAACTGGTTGAAGATATCACAGGTAATGACTAAAACCAGAGTGAGGGCTTGAGAGATGGCTTAGTGAGCAAAAGTGCTGTACAAGTGTGACAACCTGAGTGTGGATCCCCAGAATCTCCATATAGCCAAACACAATAGTGAAAACTTGTGGTTCTAGCACTTATATGGCAAGATGAGAGGCTGTGGCAGGAGATTCCAGAAAGCCTTGTGAATACAATGGTGGAAAACAAAAGACCCTGCCTCAAACAAGGTAGAAAGTAAGGATCAACACCCAAGGCTAACTGCTACAGACACCCCCCCCACACACACACACACGGATAATGAAAATCAAATAAGGGCTGGAGAGATGGCTTAGTGGTGAAGGCATTTGCCAGAAAAGCCTAAGGACCTAGGTTTGATTCCCCAGTACCCATATAAGCTAGATGCACATGTGGCACATACATCTGTAGTTTATTTGCAGTGGCTGGAGGCCCTGGTATGCCCATTCTATCTACCTGCCTCTTTCTCTCTCAGATATTTTTTTTAATTAAAAAATTCTGGGGGCTGGAGAGATGGCTTAACAGTTAAGGCACTTACTTGCAAAGCCTAAAGACTCAGGTTTGAGTCCCCAGATCCCACATAAGCTAGATACACAATATGGCACATACATCTGTAGTTCATTTGTAGTGACTAGAAGCCCTGGTGCACCCATTCCCTCTCTCCCTCCCCTTCTGTCTAATAAATAAAAATAAAAATAAAATATTTAAATAATTGTATAAATCAAATAAAACCAGAGGGGTCATATGTTTCCATGGGTAGGTGTGTAGATAGATAAATGGAGGAAAGTATGGATGGGATGGATGACTGAATGAATGAAACAAAGTTAGAGGCCTCCACAGCCAAGTTTGTAGATATTACCCTACTCTTAACTCCCATAAAGAAAATAAGTTTTACCTTAAAATATCTTTGTTCTGAAGGTTTCCCTGACCTCCCACTCTCCCCACACTAGATGTGCTTTCTCCCTCTTATAATTTCCCATCTCTATTTGCATGTCCATCTGCCAAGGGACATCACCTAGTTTCCCTTATGTGACAATTTGTCATATTCTTTTCTACTCACCTCCACCAGGCCCAATTTTCACTATAAGCTGATTGAGACCAGACCCATGCTTAGAAGAGGCATGGTTCTCCAGTGTTTGGCATGGCTCTCTAGCATTTGATGTGGTTCTCCAGAACTTGGTGTGGTTCTCCAGAACTTGGTGTGGTTCTCCAGCACTTGGTGTGGCTCTCCAGCATTTGATGTGGTTCTCCAGCATGTGGCGTGGTGGTTCTCCAGCATATGGCATGGTTCTCCAGCATGTGGCATGGTTCTCCAGCATTTGGTGTGGATCCCCAGAATTTGGTGTGTTTCTCCAGCATTTGGGGTGGTTCTCCAGGATTTGTTGTGACTCTCTAGCATTTGGTGTGGTTCTCCAGCATTTGGTGTGGTTCCCCAGCAATTGGGGTGGCTCTCCAGGATTTGGTGTGACTCTCTAGCATTTGGTGTGGTTCTCCAGCACTTGGTGTGGTTCTCCAGCATTTGGGGTGGTTCCCCAGCATTTGGTGTGGTTCCCCAGCATTTGGTGTGGATCCCCAGCATTTGCCATGGTTCTCCAGCATTTGGTGTGGCTGTCCACCACTTGGCATGGCTCACCACCATTGGTGTGGTTGTGCAGCATTTGGCATGGTTCTCCAGTATTTGGTGTGGCTGTCCAGCATTTGGCATGATTATCCAGCATTTGGCCTGGTTCTCCAGCATGTGGCATAGTGGTTCTCCAGCATATGACATGGCTGTCTGGCATTTGGTGTGGATCCCCAGCATTTGGTGTGATTCTCCAGCATTTGGTGTGGTTCCCCAGCATTTGGTGTGGTTCTCCAGCATTTGGTGTGGGTCCCCAGCATTTGGTGTGGCACTGCACCATTTGGCATGATTCTCCAGTATTTGGCATGGCTCTCCAGCATTTGGTGCAGTTCTCCGGGATTTGGTGTGGTTCCCCAGCATTTGGTGTGGCTCTCCAGCATTTGTTGTGGCTCTCCAGCATTTGGCATGATTCTCCAGGATTTGGTGCAGTTCTCCAGCATTTGGTGTGGCTGTCCAGCATTTGATGTGGCTCTCCACAATTTGGCATAATTCTCCAGTATTTGGCATGGCTCTCCAGCATTTGGTGTGGTTCTCCAGGATTTGTTGTGGCTCTCCAGCATTTGGCATGGTTTCCCAGCATTTGATGTGGCTCTCCACCATTTGGTGTGGTTCTCTACCATTTGGCATGATACTCCAGCATTTGGCATGGCTCTCCAGCATTTGGTGTGGTTCTCCAGCATGTGGTGTAGCTGACCACCATTTGGCCTGGCTCACCACCATTGATGTGGTTCTGCAGCATTTGGCATGGCTCTCCAGGATTTGGTGTGGCCCTCCAGCATTTGGCGTGATTATCCAGCATTTGGTGTGGTTCTCCAGCATATGGCATGGTGGTTCTCCAGCACATGGCATGGCTCTCCAGGATTTGGTGTGGTTCCCCAGCATATGGTGTGGCTGCCCAGCATTTGGCATGGCTCTCCAGCATTTGGTAGCTTGTCAAGCACAAAGGGCTTTGTCAGTGATATTTTATCTGTCTAGTCTGTCCTTATTTTAAATGTCCCGATTCAGGTCCTTATTATCTCTGGCTGTTTTTTGTTTGTTTGTTTTGTTTTTATGTATTTAGCTTACTTAGTTTCTGCCTGTTCAATTAGGAGGAGCCCCATCTTGCTTTTGTTTGTGTATACTTACTCGTTATTTCATGGCCACATTCGGGTGAGAAATAAAAAGAACATTTTCATGTATCCACCTTTGCTTTTTGCAAGCCCTCTCTGTTGCTCAGCGGGCTGAAAACCACACTGTTGCTTCCTCTTTGCCCTCACCATGAGAGTGCAAGTGCAGCACTTGCCACTCAGTCTCTGAGCAGCTCCAGTGTCGCACCTGGAAAGGTTTCTCCCAGACCCGATGGCACACATCCTCTATGTGGCACTTCTCTTTGTCTTCCTGAGTAAGTTTTACAAGTCTGTATGTTTCTGCCATCACAGAACCTGGTCTGGAGGCTGCTGGGTGATGGAGCAGGAGGACAGTTTAGTCTGTACAGGAACAACTAGTCCACATACTGCTGGCGTTGGCAGTCAAATTTGACTTATTGGTGACAGTTCTGGGCTTTCCTAGACATGCTTGTGTTCAAGGGAGGTGGGATGTTTGGCTGTGTCCTGATTCCACTCTTTCACATTTTTATGTGTGGCCAGCTCTGTTTTACCTGGCTTTGGCTTTCCCTCATCTTCCTGTACTCAGCATCCATGGGAGAGGAAGAGATTTTGCTATCACACTAAGAAAAGGCCTTAAAAGGTCTTCCTGATGCTAGGGTTTGACTAGCTGTCTTGGGGATATGGCTGGGTAGAGAAAAGATTATAAGAGTGTTTGGTAGTTTTTAGACTAGGCTGAAAGAAGGTTGTGAGTTTCAGCTGTGGGCTAAAGTGAGAAGCTGGGGAGAAGGCAGGAAAGTTTACTTGGCTCTGCCAAAAGCCATAGAGAGGCCCAGGGACAATTACAATTGTTTGAGTTTGAGCAGGATGGAGGAAGGCAAATTGAGAGACGAACCCAACAAGTTGGACAGAGAATGAAATAGTTTCAGACCATGCAGCACAAGTACCAGGGACTTTTTTGTGATGTCTCCTTTAGCATTAAATGATGCTTGAAGTTGTAACATGGGATTATGAGTTACTGTGCAAAGGGCCTAAGGATCAGCCCACTCAGAGAAATAAATAAATGCTTAGGAGTGTGGAATAAATTGTCCATATTGAAATAGAGTTAGATTTTTTCAATCTATGTGTATGTTTGTATGAAGACAAGTGCACATGTGCCATGACACTTGTGTGGGGTCGGCGTATACCCTGAGCATCAGTTCTTGCCTTGCACCTTGTTTGAGGCAAGGTCTCTTCATTGTTCATTTCTGGGAATGCAGTTCTAGCTGGCCCATGTCCTTCCAGAATTCTCCTGTCTCTGCCTGCTATCTTGCCATAAGAGGGCTTGGATTATAGATTCTCACCACTACACCACTTTTAAGGAGGTTCTGGAAATCTAAACTCAGAGACTCATGCTTGCACAGTAAATGCTGATACCCATGGAGTCATCTGCCTAGCCCATCAAAATATTTTTAATAGCCAGGTGTGATCCCAGCACCTGTGAGCCTGAATCAGGAAGACAGTGAAGTAGAGGCCAGTCTGAGCAACATAGCAAGACCTGTTTCAAAAAATATTTTTAAATAAATTGTGGTGATTTATTTGCTTCTTTATTTATAAGTTATACAACAAGATCTAGGGATAGATGTATTAACTACCAAATTCAGAGAAGTGAATGGTATGAAGAATATTCTAATGTGGCCACAACATTGTACTAGAATGTGAAAATATCAGTGATGTGTTGTCTACATGCATAACTGAAGGAAATGCTAAGTTTCCATGAAATATTAATGAAACAAGAGGTTGATGGTTTTTCACTTTAGTTTGTTGAATCTTTAATCCTATCTATTAATTCAGGTTAAGAACTTTTTTAAATTTTGTTTTTTAATTTATTGATTTTTTTAAATTAAAAGGTTGCACACATAGACCCCTTCTTTCCCATCCCAATTCACCTGCGGGTCTTCAATGGAGTTATTGGTATTCATTGTGGGGACCAAGAGGCCTCAGTCAGTCTCTGCAGAGATGGGGAAAACATGGTGTCTCAGACTATTCCCACCTACCCTGGGGCTCTTACAATCTTGCCACCCCCTCTTCCATGATATTCCCTGACCTTTGGTGGGCAAAATATAGATCTGATTCAGTGTTGCTTTCTCTGTAGACTCTGGATCTGTTTTGATGAGGTTTGAGTGACCACAGTGTCTGTCACCATTTCACTGGAACTGGTTTTCAGGCTAGCCATGAGAGCAGTCACCACTTCCCCTATAATGACTTCTGGGCCCGAGTAGATGAGGTGGAGCTGACCCATCTCCTTGTAGTTACTCTGCTCTCTTTTCTTTTTAAAAAAATTTTTATTTATTTATCTATTTATTACACACACAGAGAGAGAGAGGGGGGAGAGAGAGAATGGGCATGCCAGGGCCTCTAGCCACTGCAAACAAACTCCAGATGCATGTACCACCATGTGCATCTGGCTTACATGGGACGTGGAGAATTGAAGCTGGGTCCTTAGGCTTGGCAGGCATGCACCTTAACTGCTAAACCATCTCTCCAGGCCCCTGCTCTCTCTTCTTGATGTACTGATGTATCCTTGTTCTAGTCTTATTCTCCTGTATGCTGCACTTGCACACAGGGTCCCAGCCACCTTACACCAGCGGCAGAGGTACCAGGACCCCAGGTCTACTCACTTCACATGCTCATAGGGTTTCCCAGGTTATGAACTTTTGCTTTTAAGAGACTGGATAGGGTTAGTGTAAGGATGGGATGCCTACAGTGCAGGGGAAGGAATCAAACTGCTGTCAGTGTCACCAAGGTTTGAACTATAAACCAGTAAACACTGCTGGAGATGAACCAGCTCATCTTTCAAGGGAGGAAGAGGGGAGAACTGTATCTGAGCAGAGATGATGAGCAGAGTGGTAGTCTGCAAGGAATGGCCTAGGACTATTTGCTGGCTGATTGGTACCTGCCACCCCAGCATGGCAGTGTGGGTGTGCAGGTGCCCTGGTGGGATCTGTCCTGGACTGCTGTGCGTCCTTTCACTTGTCTGACCAGAATTCTAAGGATGTGTGCTCTGTGGTATGGCATTGCCCATTTGCCTTGTGTGGAGGTGAAACCAGTTTACCCTGTACAACGATGCAGAACACTGGAGATTCTGTTTTGCTGTTTCTGTATATTTGGGACATGTGTTTGTTGAAAACTCCGGTTATGGAGAGCAGTGACCAGGAGTAAAAGTTGGAAGCTTTTCCTTAACCTACTTACACATTAGCTAAACTGGATTACACATTTATTTCTTCTAGATTCTGACTCATCTTAAGCTCTAGTTTAGTGTAAATCATGGTTTTTCTGTTAAAAATATATAAATCAGGAAGTAACATGAACACCTGCTATGTGTCACTATAATATTGAGGTGAAATGCAGGAAATTAATTAAATGAAGTTAAGTTGGTCAATTATATTATTTAATAAATATGTCATTTGCCTCTTGTTTTGTAAGGCTGGAGATCAAACCCCAGGGCTTGACAATGCTGAGCATGTACTTTACCACTGAGCTGCACTCAACTCCTCCATTTATTTATTTTCTAATAAGTAAGAAGATTGAATAATAAGTAGAATATGGCATTCAATGTGTTACTAATTCAAGGGAAAAGAGGTCCCACTTTAATTCCGAGTGGAAGTTGCTTAGCCTCCAAGCACTGGAAATTTTAAGTGTATAAAGAAAGAATAGTTATGTGATACGTTAACTGATCTCTAGGTAAATTTTACATAAGGTGGAATAATTTGAAATGGCTGGAGCTTAGTGTCCAAAATGGTTGAATGGGGGTCATTTTATATGGTGCAACCTAATAGTTGAACCAAATACTAAAATGATAATTGCTATCATAGTGGATTTTATTTTATTTTAATTGTTTTGCTTAGCTTTTGGTTTGCTAACTTTTTTAAAAAATTAAGAACTTTATTGTATGAACGAACATACTGCAAGTTGATCATATTCACATCGGGTTGAACTCTTACATTTCCTCTTCCCTGCCCCTGTCATCTGTAATCACTATTGGGTCATGAATGCTCCAGTAAATCTCTGTGGGGTGGACAGTGCCTCACAGTACACCTTCCCACACTGTGGCTCTAATATTCTTTCCACCCCCTCTTCTGCAGTATACCTTGAGAATTGAAAGGCATGTTATAAGTTGCTTTTAGTATTGAGCTCTTAGCAGCCTCAGGTTTTCTGCTTTAATTGAATCTCCTCAGTGTCTACCACCATCTACCTGGAGTAGGTTATCTGTCTGTTATTGAGAGTAGTACTCATGTTTAATCTGCCACTTCCTCTGTAATGTTTTCTGGGTCCTGGTCAATGTGATAGACATGACTTCTCTTGTGCTTAGCAGTCATCTATTTTTTTCTTGTCATACTTATGGATCTTGAGCCCCCCAGTATTCACTGCCATCTGTAAAAAAGCAGTTTCTCTAACCAAGAGTAAGAGCAGAATGAATCAAAACACAATCATTTAGAAGATTTTTTGAAGGCCAAACCCCTCCTTTTAGCCAAAGAACAGTGAATCTTCCCTCTAGAGTCTTCAAAGCCATTGGCTTGGTTCTCAGTACCAGGAATGAATTCCCTCCCACTGAGTGGGCCTAATGGCTAACAATAGAGCAATTAATTACCTCCATAGCCTATGTGCCATTATTGCATGCATGTGTACTTTTTTCCTGGTTGATCTTTTAAAATATATTTTATTTATCTGTTTATTTATAACAGAGAGAAAGAGAGAGAGAATAAGCATGCCAGGGGCCTCAGCCACTGCAAACAAACTCCAGATGCATGCACCCCCTTGTGCATCTGGCTTAATCACTAAGCCATCTCTCTAGCTCCTCCTTGTTGGTTTTATAGCTTACAGTATCTACTGCTTGTTCATGTTGTTCATGGCCATTACTCCCCAGCAGCTCACATAGCACTTTCCAGCACTATGCAAGCTAATTAGTAAGGAGCTGGCTTCTATCTCAGTTCCAGTGTGATCTTTCAATGTCCTGCAACCAGCCTGTGGTGTCTTCAGCAATAGGGTTTAGACCATTCAGATCTGGTGGGTAACTAAGTGCTTTGGTAATGGCCTGCATTGTTTTGGAGCCTCATGGGCCTCCCTCACTAACTGCTTTCTGGGGCTGAAGGGGAGAGGGTAACCCAGTGCTGGCACTGAGACTTACCAGCAGCAACCTATGCTTTTAAGATAAGGCCTTTTCTACTTCTACAGGGTGCTTCTGCCAAAATTGTCCCCCTGTCTTATTAAGACTTACATATTTTAATTAGCTAGCCAAAAAGAAGGTTTCTGTGGTACCAATTCATGCCATCTTATCCCTCTTCTCCCCGCTTGCCCCAGTCTCCCCCAGACCCTTCTAACCCCTGCGTCTTGTCCCTTCACTTGCCTGTCTGTCTACCTTCCATTCCCCTGATCCCTCCTTGTTTCTCCTCTCTCCAAACCTCGTGCTAGCTTCCTTACCAGGACTGCTGATGCTTATATACCTTATAAACAAATCAAACTATTCCAAGTTAGGAATAGATGATCTGCATGTGCGAGACAACACGTGGCATTTGTCTTTCTGAGCTTGGGTAACCTTACTTACTATAATTTTCCCCAGTTCCATCCACTTTCCTGCAAATTTCATTTCATTATTCATATCTGCTGAACAGAATGCCATTGTGTATATATACCATAACTTCATTACCCATTCATCATTTTTTGATGATACCCATTCTGGCTGGAGATGGAATCTCAGGCCAGTTTCAGTTTACTGGTAGCTAAAGGTGTTGAATATCTTTCTAGATATTTATTGACTATTTGTATTTCATCCTTTGAGAACACTGTTAATTTACCTGCTCCATTTTTTGAGTGGGTTGATTTTATATTGCTTAGTTTTTTGAATTCTTTGGCTATTCCAGATATCAAGCCTGTGTCAGACGTGTAGCTGGTGAAGATTTTCTCCCATTCTGTAGGTGGTCTGTTGACTCTGCTGATGGTTTGCTTAGCTATACAGTAGCTTTTTCGTTCCATGAGACCCAGTGATTGTTTGTATTAACTCCCTGAAGTGCTGGAATCTTATTCAGAAAGACTTTCCTTATTCCTATATCTTCAGGTATTCTCCCTACTTTTTCTTCTAGTTGTTTCACAGTTTCAGGTCTTATATTGAGGTTCTTGATCCATTTGGAGTTGATTCTTATGCAGGGTGAGAGAAGAGGGTCTAGATTCATTCTTCCATATGTGGTTCTCCAGCATCATTTGTTGAAAATACTATCTTTTCTCCAGTGTGCATTTTTGGCCTCTGTCAAATCAGGTAGCAGTAATGACTAAAATTTATACCTGGAACTCCTATTCTGTTCCCTTGATCTATGTATCTGTTTTTTCTTTCTTTCTTTCTTTTTGTGTGTGTGTCAGTATCATGCTGTTTTTATTACTATGGGTTTGCAGTATATTTTTAAATCAGATTTGGTGATGCCACCGGTAATATTCTTACTGGGGACATTTCTTTTCAATCTGAAGCCTTTTGTGTTTACATATGAATTTTGAGACTATTTTTTCTTTATTTTTTTCTTTCTTTCTTTATTTTTTTATTTTTTTATTTTTTGGTTTTTCGAGGTAGGGTCTCACTCTAGCCCAGGCTGACCTGGAATTCACTATGGAGTCTCAGGGTGGCCTCGAACTCACGGCGATCCTCCTACCTCTGCCTCCCGAGTGCTGGGATTAAAGGCGTGCGCCACCACGCCCAGCTGAGACTATTTTTTCTATTCCTGTGAATAATGGTACCAGAATTTTGACTGGAACTGGAATCTGTATATTATTTTGATAGGATGGTCATTTGGTCATTTTCACTATATTAATTCTTCCAATCTATGAACATGGGAGTTCTTTCTATCTTCTTGTGTCTTCCTCAGTTTCTTTTTCAGTGTTTTAATGTTTTCATTGTAGAAGTCTTTCATTTCTTTGGTTAGGGATATCCCAAGATATTTAATTTTTGTGGCTATTGTAAATGAGACTGCTTCTCTGACTTCTCTGTATGTTTGTCATTGGTATATACAAAAGCTACTGATTTTGTGTCTTGATTTTACATCCTGACACATTAGGGCCTATTAAGTATAGAATCATTTGCAAATAAGGCTAGTTTGACTTCATGCTTTCCAATTTGAGTCCCATTTATTTCTTTCTGTTATTGCTTGAGCTAAGACTCCAAATGCTGTATCAAATATCATTGGTGAGAGTGCGTACCCCTAACTTTATCCATACCATAATGGGAATGCTTCAAGTTTTCCTCCATTTAGTATTATATGGACTTTAGTTCTATTATGTATGGCCCTTATATGTTGAGATATGATCCCTCCATCCCTAGTCTCTTCAGTCATTTTTTTTTTTTTTTTTTTCTGAGGTAGGGTCGCACCTAGCCCAGCCTGACCTGGAACTCACTCTCTAGTTGCGGCTTGGCCTGGAAATCACAGCAGGTCTCTTACCTCTGCCTCCCAAGCTCTGGGAATAAAGGCATGTGCCACCAGACCCAACTCTTCAATGTTTTAATCATAAAGGGATGCTATATTTTGTTGAAGGCGTTTTCTGCATCTATTAAAATGATTCTGTGAATTTTTTTTTTTTTTTTTTTTGGTTTTTGAGGTAGGGTCTCGCTCTAGTTCAGGCTGACCTGGAATTCACTTTGTAGTCTCAGGGTGGCATTGAACCACAGTGATCCTCCTACCTCTGACACCCAAGTGCTGGGACTAAAGGCATGCGCCACCACACCTGGCTGATCCTGTGATTTTTTTTGTCCTTAAGTCTATATATATGATATATTACATTTATCAATTTCTGTATGTTGAACTGCATTCTTGGGAATAAAACCTACTTGATTGAGGTAATGATAGTTATGATGTGCCCTTAGATCTGATTTGCAAAAATTTTATTGAGTTTTGCATCCAAGTTCATCAGGAATATTGATCTATAATTTGTGTGTGTGTGTGTCTGTCTGGTTTTGGTATTATTATAATGCCAGACAAAGTCAGGGAAAATTCCCTCCTATTCAATTTTATAAAATAACTTGAGAAGTGGTTTTAGTTTTTCTATAAAGGTTTGGGGGCTGGAGAGACTGCTCAGTGGTTAAAGGCTCTTGCCTGATGACCCCAATTCAATTCCTCAGTACTCACATAAAGCTAGATGCACAAAATGGCACATGTGTCTGGAGTTTGCAGTAGCAAAAAAGGGCCTGGTATATCCCATGTTCTCTCTCTCTCTCTCATAATTAAATAATTTCTTAAAATTTAAATTTAAATTTATTTATTTATTTTATATGTTTGGGAGAGAGATAGGGAGAAAGAACCAGAGAGGTAGATAATGGGTACCCCAGGGCCTTTCAGCCACTGTGAACGAACTCCAGACGCGTGGTCTCCTTGTGCACATATGTGACATTGCATGCTTGCATCACTTTTGTGTCTGGCTATACATGGGACTTGGAGATTTGAACAAGTGTTCTTAGGCTTCACAGTCAAGTGCCTTAACTGCTAAGCCATCTCTCCAGCCTGAAATAAAATATTTTTTAAAAATGTTTGGTAGAAGTCAGGCATGTTGGTGCATGTCTTTAATCCCAGCACTCAGGAGGCAGAGGTAGGAGGATCACTGAGTTTGAGGCCACTCTGAGACTATAGATGGAGTTTTAAATTAGCCTGGGGCTAGAGTGAGACCCTATCTCGGAACAAAAAAAAAGTTTGGTGAAATTCGGCAATGGTCCTGGACTTGTTTTGGTTTGGAGGTTTTTACTTACTCATTTAGTCTTGTTAGATATTATTCAGGTAATTTGTTTTTTCTGGGTTTAGTTTTGGCAGGTCATACGATTCAAGAAATTCATCCATTTCTTCCAGTTTTTCTAATTTTGTGGAATATAGGTTTTTGAAATTTGTTCTGATAAGTGTCCCAATTTCATTGGAATCTATTGGAGCATCTCCTTTTTTATTTTCTAATCTTGTTGATTTGAGGCTTCTTTTTCTTTGGGTCAATTTGGGCTTTGTCAATCTTGTTTTCAAAGAACCAGCTCTTTATTTCATCAATTTTTAAAATTGTTTTCTTCACTTTCAATTCATTGCTTTTTTTTTTTTTGTCCTGATTTTTTTTCTGTCTGGTATTTTTGGTTTGGATTGTGTCCCTTCAAATGAATTATTAATTTATCTATTTGGGTTCTTTCTATTTTTTATTTATTTTGAGAGAGAGAAAGAGGCAGAGAGCAAGAGAGAGAATGAGCACACCAGGGCCTTAGCCATTGCATATGACTCCAGATATGTGTGCCCCCTTGTGCGCATGTGTGACATTGTGCACTTGCATCACTGTGCATCTGGTTAGGGACCTGGAGATTCGAACGTGAGTTGTTAGGCTTTGTAGGCAAGTGCCTTAACCTCTAAGCTATCTCTCCAGCCCTCTATTTTTGTAATATAGGTCATTTAGAGCAATAACCCTTCCTCTTAGGACTACCTTCATTGTGCCTCATAAGTTTTGATATGTTGTGTTTTAACTGACATTCATTTCTAGGAATTTTTAATTTTTCTTTTATGATTTCCTCAATTACCCATTCACTATTCAATAATGTGTGTTCAGTCTCCAGGAGTTGGTCTATTTTCTGTTGTTGCTCAGTCCTATCTTTATTTCATTGTGGTCAGATATCATGCAGGGAGTTATGTCAGTTTTTCTGAATTTTTAGAGACTTGCTTTATGTCACAATATATGATCTATTTTAGAGAAGGTTCCATGAGCTGCTGAGAAGAATGTCTATTCTGTAGAGTTCGGGTGGAATTTTCTGTAGATGTTTGTGAAATCCATTTGATCTATAGTGTTGTTTAGTTCCATTGTTTCTGTACTTTCTTTTCAGATGATCTGTCTATTGGTGATAGTGGAGTATTAAAGTTATTGATTATTATTGTGTTAGGATTTATTTCTAATTTAATGTCTAGTAGATTTTGCTTTATAAAATGTGGTATACCTATGTTTGGTGCATGTAAGTTTATGGTTGTAATATCTTCTTGTTGAATTGTTCCCTTGATGAATGGCCTTTTAAGATCTCTTTTGATATAAAGTCTATATTGTCAAATATTAGTACAACCATACCTGCTTGTTTCCTCTTGCCATTTGCTTGGAATATCTTTTTCCATCCTTTTAGTCAAAGGTGGTGTCTATATTTAACAGAAAGGCAGGTTTTTTAAAGATAGCAGGTAGATGAATTTAGTTTTCTGATCCAGTTTGGATGGACCCTGGGTGGCCTACTCAGTGCCTGGGGGCCAGTGAGTGTGATCAGCTCGGAGTCCCCTACTCAGTATGGCACAGGCTGGTAGGCTAGGGAGTGTGAATGCCACTAATTGGAGCTGATTGCCAATCCCAGTGAGTGTGGGCCAGGTCTGTGGTCATGTGGTACAGGGGGAGGACACTCACCTGGGCCCTAGGCCACCTAATCAGTTCCCCAGGGTCAGGGAGTATGATTAGCTCAGGATTCCTTATTCAGGAAGATCTTATAGGCAGGCAGAGAGTGAGGTCAGCACTAATATCTGTTTGGTTTTTTTGAGACAGGATTTTGATATGTAGCCCAAGCTAGTCCACAACTCATGATTCTCCTGCCTCAGCCTCCCAAGTGCTAGGATCAATTTATTTACTTACTTGAGAGAGAGAGAGAATGAGAGGATGGGCATGCCAGGCCTCCTGCAAACAAACTCCAGATGCATGTGCCACCTTGTGCATCTGGTTTTACATGCGTCCTGGGAAATTGAAGCTAGGTTGCTGGAAAGTGCCTTAAGTGCTAAGCCACCTCTCCAGCCCAATGATATATTTTTTTAAGAAAACCAATGTCTTCAAGGAATTATTCTTTGAAAAATAAGACTTTCATGTTAATGTGTCAATGTTAAGTGGTATATTCATTAGACAAGAATCTGAGTTACATGGAACCTAATCATCTGCCCACTAAGGAAAAAGCAGCCGGCCAGCGCTCTGAGGCATCATACTCTAGGAGGAAATGAGGTGTGTCATTGATACCACCCAAAGAGAGTATGCTTATATAATGAAATGCTGCATTATCTGATCTCGCTGCAGACACTTACCAACTGACCTCTAGCAGCCATTCCTTTCCAGCTCAAAAATACTGGGCTGAGGATGTGGCTCAGTTGTAGAGTGTTTTGTTAGCATGCACAAGGCTTTGGATTTAATCCCCAGAACTATAAAAAAAATATCATAAAACTGGCATGGTGGCACATGCATTTAATCCCAGTATTTGGGAGGCTGAGGTAGGAGGATCACTGTGAGTTCAAGAACAACATGGAGCTACAGAGTGAGTTCCAGGTTAACTTGGGCTAAAATAAGACCCCTTTAAAATAAGACCATTTTAAAAATAAACTGTGAAATCTCAACACTTTTTCTGTGGATCTTTAATTTCTTCCAACTCCCATTCTCCCTATACCCAAGCATACAGAACACTGAAAATTACAGATTTCAACTCCATAGCAGCTCTTAAGATATGGTCCCTTTCTTTGCACCTCTACTATTTCATCTACTACTGCTGTAATTACCTCATGTTTCTTTCTAATTCCCATCTTCCTCCGCACACCCACAAGGTTGATTTTCCTAAAGCCCTTTCAACATTCAAATTGTGTCCCTAGTGCCTGATTAATCATGACCAGATGGTTCACTCAGGAGAGTGAAGCCCTTAGTGCTCTGGACCCAAAATTCCTAGCCAGTCTCACCCATCCTATTATCTTCATGGAAACCCTCCCCACAGTTGATTACTCTCTATTTTCTAAACAGGTATTTTGATTCCAGATCATACCATTTCATTATAGTCTCCTTCACTAAAATCTACTGTCCTATTTGGCTTGGTAACCTTCCCAACCCTCAAAACTTTATTTCCTATGCTCTCTCTTCTACAAGCCTTACCTATTTCCTTACCCTGACACTGTAATCTCTTCTTCCTTCAAATTCCTTCATGCACTTTTGCTTGTATCTTTCTCACAGAGATGACTACCTCAATAACTGGCTAAATTATAAAAGCTCAAGTCAGAGATGATTGTAGACTTATCTTTGTATCTTAGTCTCCCAAGTATCAAAATACTATATGTGGTTGAATAAATATTTATTGATTTAGCAAACAAGGTGGAAGAAAATGAAGTGCTAGCTTTCGCAATAAAGAGTTTCAAATGTGATGCACATTTCACTGAACAGTGATGGAGAATATTGAAGTGTTGCCCAGCCACCCACCATAACAAGCTTATTTGTAGTACCTCAAAATTATACACACACACACACACACACATATGTGTGTGTGTGTATATATATATATATGCATATATATATATATAGTGAAATGTTACACATAAGAGAAGGTTAATAAAATATAAATATGCAGTTAAAGCCCATGTAATCAGTACCAAGATCAAGAATTTGAACACCACCAGGCCACTAGTACCCACCCATGTCGTATGCACACCACTGAGTCACAGTGCCTCCCCATACAATCACTTTTCTGACTTGGGATAACCACTTCTTCACTTTCAGAAAGAGATGATTTTAACCCTTATACCTCCTTTTATGAAGAGTAGAGTCCTTTGTATATAATCACAGAGATTCAAAAGTATCTTGCATCTTTGAACATAGACATACATTATTCAAAATAGTTTTAATTTGTTAATTTTCATTCTTTTATAATACTCCATTGCATGGGTACATTTCAATGTATCTGTTGATGGATGAACATATGGCTAACTTTTGCTAGGGGCAAGGATGACAACATGAGCTAGCCACATAAAGAAACATGCACTTTGTTGTTTCTGAAAAATGCTGGATTTAGTTTTTTCTAATGAAATGCTACCATTTTATCATGTTTTCTCCTTTAGATCTAATATTCGAGATTTGTTTCAAGAGAAAACATTCCATGGCATTCCTAAATGAAAACCCTCTATAATAAAAAAATTAAAATGAATTCTATCCAAAACCCTGCAAGACTTCGTAAATACTCATTTTGGAAGTTTTTAGTATAGCTAACCTACCTCTTTAAGGAATTAGGGGAAAACAAAGAAAAGAAAACGTTCACAGTAGAGAAGGAAGTACTGTGGGCACTTCAGATGCTAATTGTAGCTATGGCCACGAGCTGCAAATACTCCCAACCAACCAAAAAGAAAAGCCAAAGCACCATGGGCAGGGCCAACCAGGTTAGCTCTTCTGAAACGGCTTCCATGGAAATCACATGCATCTTGAAATTTAAGGTTTGAGGAAGTTTGTGTTAAATTTTCTCCTCAAAAAAATGTAAAGGGTTAGTTATTAGACATTGTATTTGCTTTAAAATCAGTACACATAGATATGCTGATGCTTTGTGGACACAGCCCTGTTACAGGATGGAAGCTAAACTCTACAAAGAGAGTGGGGATTATTACGCATTCCTAAATTATGAAAGAGCAATGAGCTCTCTGAGCCACTGCACTGCCTCTCAGGCAGGGGACATTTGAGTTGCTCTTGCTAATAACCTGTGTTCTCATTTAGCAGAACTGTAATATAGAGAATTACGTGTTGTGCTACACTGGGAACTAGAGCACTAATCTATTTTTATTCCCCTTTCTTCCTTCTAGTGCAAGCTAAGCTCAGTATTGGCCAGAGGAAAGTAAGAGTTCAAGAAGGACCGCTGTTCAGAGCCGAAGGCTACCCTGTCAGCATTGGCTGCAATGTCAGCGGTCATCAGGGACCTTCTCTACAGCACTTCCAGTGGTCTGTGTACCTGCCAAGAGCCCCAACCAGGGAAGTCCAGATCATCAGCACCAAGGATGCTGACTTCTCCTATGCACTGTATGTGCAGCGGGTACAAAGCCAAGACATCTATGTGGAGAGGCTGCAGGATACCTCTGTCCTGCTGCATATCTCCAAGCTCCAGATGAAGGATGCTGGCGAGTACGAGTGTCACACACCCAACACTGACGGAAAATACTTAGGCAGTTATAGTGCAAAGACAAATCTAACTGGTAAGTTTCTGCTAGCCAGCTCCTGGAAAGCCCTTCTCCTCTGTCACAGCACTGTACAGTGCAAAAGCTCTCCCTCACTCTGTCTGCCTTGGGTAAGGAGCCTACCTACCCCTCTGGATAGTTTGAAAATGTGCTACAAGAACAGTGATCTGTGCTACGGAGCTTTTGACAGTGTGAGGCTTTCCCGAAGCCTGGCCCATGGTTAGCAGTAGCAAAGCACTATACAGAACCTTGAGAGCCCCCTGTCATTGTGTAACTTGGCAAGAGAGCTGGTATTAACATTGTTAGGAAAACAGAAGAAATAAAATGAGAAGACTTGGCTCAACAGCAGAGACAGGCTTTGTTAGGGAGCCTGAGAAGGGCTCTGACCAGGCAGTCAGAGGCTTCTTCCCTCACACACTGGGGAGCACTTATGGGGCCGTGGGGGCCCTGGGGTTCTTTGGTTGCAGAGTGGTTCACCTTGCCTCAGGTCACGGGCCACTTCAGGGAAGTAATACTTGGACATTCCAGGAAAGTGATAATTGGAAGGGGTGGTCTGGGTTACTCTTAGAAAACAGAAAGTTACAATGAAATGACAGAGGTCAAAAATGGAGACATTCTGGTTCTAACAAATATATTGGTGATAAGTCCTTAACTTGAAAACGATTGTTCCCCAGCTACCATTTTCTAGCGCATTTACCTATGGGGAGGGAATTGTAGTTCTTGCAATTATCATTGGCCTGGAATATCTAGCTTCCCCTTTGCAGCTTAGCAAACTCCTACATATTCTTCAGAACCCACCTACCTCCTGTGCAGAACACTCTAGACGGCGTCAGGCTGCACCCCCACCTTCATTCCTCTGCATGTTCTGTCCATGCCACATCGGCTCAGTTACGTCCTCATGGGCTCTTTGTGCGTACCCAGTACCTTCTGTGCTTCCTGAGGACGCTTATCTTGCTTATCTTGGCTCCTGGCACAATGGCTATAATATTCACTGGTTTAATCCAAGTAGTGCTTTCACAAGCGTGGACTATGTGACTTCATTTGGAAAGGTGAGAATGGTAGGGCACAGTGGTGCATGCCTTTAATCAGGAGGCAGAGGTAGGAGGATCACCTTGAGTTTGAGGCCAGCCTGGCACTATATAGTGAATTCCAGGTCAACCTGGGCTAGAGCAAGATACTACCTTGAAAAAAAATCTTTAGGAAGGACTGCATATGGGTTCTCAATAACAAGATAAAATATTGCAGAACTTCATGTTATAAGAAGCCCAGTTAAGGCCCAGGAAAATGAAGCCAAGTGCCCACACTCATGCAACAAGATATAGACTGAGGTAGAATCTAGGTCTGGTGGTTCCCAGTGCTCTTCCCCAGTAAGCAGCTGTGGCTGAGGAGGTAACTGGGCCCTGCGTGCACTGATGATGCAAACTTGGGGTCACACCTCACAGAGCCGCTCACTTCGTTCAGCTTCTCCACTGGCAGTAGAGAATGCACACAGGACAGCACAGGGCTTGGAAAACCGGCTCAGAGTTGTGCTTTGTAGATAACGTTCTGGAACCTTCTTCCCCTAACGAGGCTAATGACACAGGTATGGGCCAGTCAAATGATTGTCATTTTTTTTGTTTCTAGTTATTCCAGACACCCTCTCTGCCACCATGCCCCCCCAGACACTCAGTAAGGAGGAAGGCGAGCCGTTAGAACTCACCTGCAAGGCATCCAAAGCCACAGCGCAACACACCCACCTCTCTCTCACTTGGTACCTGATGCAGGAAGGGGGCGGGAGCCATGCCACCAAAATCATTTCTTTCTCCAAAGACCTGATATTGGCTCCTGGGCCCTCCTATGCAGAGAGATTCATAGCAGGAGATGTGCGGCTTGATAAGCTTGGTCCCTCTTCCTTCAGACTGTCCATAAGTAGGCTCCAGCCTTCAGACCAAGGTCAGCTGTTCTGTGAGGCCACTGAATGGATTCAGGATCCCTGATGAAACTTGGACTTTGATCACCAGAAAGCAGACAGATCAAACAACTCTGAGAATCCAGCCGGCAGGTAATTATCTTCTCAGGATTTGTGAAGTCACAGGTAGTGGTATTTATAGGATATCTGCTTGTGCTTTTCATCTTTTGTTGATTTTTTTAAAAAAAACTTAGCTTAAGCTAAGTTCAAGTCAATTTATTTTTGTCATCTGGGAAACATAACAAAACATTCCAGAATGTTCCATTTTGACTGTGTTCATAGGAGAAATGTTCATGTGGGTCAAGAAATGTTAACTAGATTGATGTCACAAGTCAGCTATGGAAATAGTTTTGTGACCATCTTTGTTAGGTACTTTGTAAGCACATTATTTACATTATCTAATTTTTCCTGTGAGGCAAGAGTCCACTCTGCATTTTAAAATCAAGTGGCCTGAACCTCAGACACACTGAGTACATCTCTATACCTACCCAGCCTGGAGGAGGAAGACTGGCATCCAAAGACCAGACTCTTTAAAACCCACCTACCATAGACAACTGAGCCTCAAAGTAGCTGCAGTTTCGAACATGAAGTCTTGTCCTGCCACCTGGTACCTTTTCCACCTTGCAATGATGTCAGCACTCATGATCCATTGAAATTGTTATCAAAAGTAGGCAGGGGACTGGAGGGATGGCTTAGCGGTTAAGGCATTTGCCTGCAAAGCCAAAGGACCCAGGTTTGATTCCCCAGGACCCATGTTAGCCAGATGCACAAGGAGGCGCATGTGTCTGGAGTTCATTTGCAGTGGCTGGATGCCCCAGTGCGCCCATTCTCTCTCTCTCTCTCTCTGTTTCCCTTTTTCTCTCTGTCAAATAAATAAATAAACTTGTGGCTCAGAGGATATGAGGCCCTGGGTTCAATCTGGCAGCAAAATAAAAGAAAAAACAAGAAACCATAATTTCAACAATTCAACATAGCATAAACTATTTCCTGTTTAATTCAGAAAGTATACGTAAGTATATGCTTTGCACATTTGTGCATTCTTTTTACTTACTGGGATGTTGTGCTTTCTGAGTGATTTAAAGAATAGTGGTGAATATTTTTTACTGTGGAGATTTTTATGTTTATTTTTTGAATAGGGAACTTATCTGCCACCAAATTGCTGAATGGCCACATAAAATGCACTCCCTGGTGCCATTATGGGGTGGGGTGGGGGTGCCTCATCTTCCTTGTACTGAAAGAATGATACTGTTAGCTTTCTAAATCCTGCCTTGCTTTTGTTGCCCAGTGAGGGATTTGGAAGTGAGCATCACAGCCCAGGGTCCCTTTGACAAAGGGAACCTCTTGGACCTGGTTTGCCTGGTGGTGGGCGGTGGCCGCAATCCACAGCTTCAGGGCGTTTGGCTCCTTGATGGGATGGAAATTGCCCGCATTGATGCTGCTGGGGTCCTGGAGCTGAAGAGGAACTACAGAGACAGAGCCAGCCAAGGACAGCTGCAGGTTTCAAAGTTAAGCTCCAAGGCTTTCTCACTCAAGATCTTCTCTGTGGGCCCAGAGGACACTGGCGCCTACAGCTGTGCAGTAGCAAAGGTGGCTCAAACTGAGACAGGCTCCTGGAAGGTGCTCCAGAGAAAGCAGTCACCAGTCAGCCAGGTGCACCTGAGGGAGCCAGCAGGTACGTGACATTGGGACAGCCATTAGTTCTTGGGGACCCCACACTCATGAATGCATTAGTGGCATCTTGGGACACAGCACTGTACAAAGGGACACCCGCTATGTGCTTGGTCCTTCTGCTTCCCTTTCTTCTCCACCATGTTTTACTGTCGCTAAAGGGCCCTCACGACCCTCACTAGGGTTCCACCAGAACTGTTAGCCCCATAAACCCCTTTATGCATTACCTAGCTTCAAATATCTTGTGACTACAACACAAAACAGACTTCAGTCAGCCACTCAGGTCACCTTTACTCTATGAAAGTTGAGTAGCTTTAAAATTGTTTGAGTAATCAGTGTTTTGTATAGAATGAAAACAAACAAATCCACAATTAATACTAGAATCCTCTAGGCTGAGCATTACAGTCAAAGTGTTAGAATAATTATTCAAAAGCAAAAAATAGGAAAAAAAATCATTAAAAATAGACTGAGCTAAAATTAAAAATATTTTCCAAAGATGGATAAATTTTCCTTCCATGTTCCTCCCTCTCCGCATTGGCTAAGGATGAAGACACACAAGCTTTGGCCTCCAGTGTCAGGGCAGGAAGTGTGTCGGTGTTAGTTTTCATACTAAACATTTGGTGTAACTCTCTAGGATTCAGGAAAAACAATGTGGGCGGTTTACATATTTGCACAGAGCTAGCTGAATCTCTGCTTTGTGTGTCTGAGCCTGCCTGGAATATATCTGCAACCTTTCTTCAAACAAATACAGGGGAATTTGTGCCCAAGAGCTCCCAAGGTGCTCATGGCCTGCAGCTCATGATCCTGTAGGTAGGGTTTTCGTTCAGTGCTAAAAATAATTCTTTGCATAGGCCGGAGTCCAAACTGGGCCCAATATGTAGCAATTGGAAACTTACTAGCATATTTATTAAAAATCTTGTTTAACATTCTGTTGCGAAAGCTAGACCACTATTTGAGATATGAGCAGATTTCATCCTTCCATGAATATTTTAAAGTGTGTGACTTACACATACTTATTATGCTTATCACTTCTTACTATGAAGCAGTAATGACCACAATGCATTTTTAAGTGATGCTAGCTGAATTTATCATAATGGTTATGCTAAAGTGGTGATATTATGAGTAATTATTTCACTTCTAATTTCTAGTTATGAGTCATTTTTATATTTAAAAAACATATAGCATTACTGTGCCTCTAACACCCAAAATTTAGAAGCATATCTGGTATCTTTTTAGCCTTCACTCTTCCTTTGTAACTTATGTATATGCATGTGCAGTGGAAGGTGAACTCCTTCCTCAGCAGGAAAGAGCAAATTCATTTTGATCTGCTTTACATTTCTAATGCCACTTCTATTTTATTTTTCTTTTTGCTCTGAATTACCTCTGCTAATAGCTAACCTTCTTTCTTCAGTACTTTCTCTAGCCTGAGGCCTCAGCCCTTTGTTCAGTTTTCTCAACAATGCAATAACATGGCTGCTATTATTGCCCTCATTTTTACTGGAAAGAAAAGCCTTGGCTCAGAGAGGTCAAATGTGTTGCCCAGGATAATTCTGCCTCCAGGGGCAGCGGTGGGCTGCCTGTGTTCTGCATAGCCCACAGAGCAGCTGGACAGGACCTTGCACCATAAGCATTTGTTGAATGAATGCCTGCATTTCTGCACGTCTTGAACTTCCCATCTGGGAACCAGCCTTATGTTTATAGCTTTGCTCAGTAATTTAGACAAAAGGAGGCACTCATTTTTCAATAACAGATATATAATAGATAGATAAATGATATTTACATGTACATATGTATATGATACATGTATATATATGTATATGTATATATATATATGTATATATATGTATATATATATATATATACATATATACATGTTTCCCCCAAGGTAATTATTTTTTGTGTCAATATTGTGAACAGAGATCTAATTAATACTATTCCTTCCCTGTTCAAAACACATACAAAGCTAATTAGGACTGACTTGGAAAAGATAATTAGGAAGAAGAAGGTCATATTGAACTCTAAAGGCCTGTATACCAATGATGAAAGGAAGGAAGGAATAGAGGGAGGGAAGGAAGGACAAAGGAATGAAGGAAAGAGGGGAGTTAACATTTAAATTAGCAGTGTGATTATTCTGTTTTATTTACTCACCCTCACGAATCTAACAAATTAGTATCAGATATTTGCCCAACTGCATATTCTTCAGTATAGGCAGACTGAACAAACTGCTAAGAAAAATGAGTGTAAATTATAATTTCTTCACATGTTTGGTAGAGGTTTTGATAACCTCTGTGCTAGTTTGTTCCCACTAGTGAAATGTTTAATGGGTCTTTTTCCTTGGAGTGGCACAGGAAGAAATGCCAGATCTGATTTGTCACAAACTAGTCAAATCTTCATGAACGATATTTTGCTGTATATTAGAAATATTTTCATTTACTTGAAACACTTTCTTCTACAATCTGTAATCCACAGCAGGAAGTGTGGTCGTGTCTACCAAGCAGCAAGCTGTGTGGGAAGGAGAAGTGCTCACTTTACTCTGCAAGGCAGGTGGGGCTGAAAGGCCATTGTCTATGAGCTGGTGGCAAGTCCCACAGAACCAAACCACACCCAAGCTTGTGGCTGGCATGGGGCAGGATGGTTCTGTGCAGCTGGGTGCCTCCTCTGAGGGCTCCAGGTGCCGTAGCAACACAAGGCTGGAGAAGATAGACTGGGCCACTTTTCGGCTAGAGATCACTTCTGCGTCAGTCACAGACAGCGGGGCCTATGAGTGCAGAGTGTCCGAGAAGCCCTGGAACCAGGTCAGAGATCTGCACTGGGCTCACAAGATGTCGGTCACAGTAAAATCTCTGCGTAAGTACCTAAGAAACCCTCCTCTAAATTTACATTCTGCAGTTCACTTTGAATGTGTCATGGTAAATCTCCCATCAGTGGTATATGTACCCCAGGATGCACAGAACAGGCTCTGGTAACCAGTCCCATCAAGTAACTTCTAGGATTTATTTCATATTTATAAAGATCCCTTTAGGGTACAACTTGTATGTTACCATTCAAAGTTCAAAAGAAAATCCTGTGAGTTCGAGTTGACTTTTGGATGAGTATAGCCAAGCCTTCCACATTCCAGTCGTTGAAGCTGCAGCCCTATATCAAGGCTCTTCTAGCATGGACATGAGAGTGGCACTAAGCCTGGCTCGGGGAGTGCTCCACCCACCCAGTGCAGCTGTAGGAGGGGCAGTGACAATGCCTATTTCGTTTCCCTGGTGAGAGCTCTTGTAAGCGAGGGGGTGCACTTGGAGAACTGAGGTTGGAATGCAGAACAGACTGTACTGTGAACCAACCTCTACCCCCAAATACAGGATATTCCAAGTGCAAAAATGTGTGGCCCTGCATGGAGGGCGGCACTGGGAAAACTTGAAGTGTGCACTTTGACTTGGTAAGCATCTTGGGATTTATGCTTCATTTGTCCTTCTGCAGAGTCAAGTTTACAAGTTAATCTGATGAGCCGTCTACCACAAGTGAAGTTAAGCCACACCTTTGACCTGTCCTGCCTGGTGAGGGCCAGCTACTCTGACCTCAAGCCTCCACTTGCTGTGACCTGGCAGTTCCAGCCAGCCAGCTCTGGAGCCTTTCATCAGCTAATTCGAATCACTCATAATGGCACTATTGAATGGGGAGACTCCTTGTCCCAGTTTCACAAGAAGACAAAGGTTTCACAGTCTTGGTTTCATTCTCAACTCCTAATCCATGATGCCACAGCTGAAGAGACAGGAGTGTATCAGTGTAAAGTCGAAGTTTATGACAGCAATGCACTATGCACAAGCAGCCCAGCCAGGGCTTCTGCCATCTCTAACTCATTGATGGTAACTGTCACCTTACCAGGTAAGTGATTCTTAAAATTGGTCCCTGCTTTTAAAACAAAACAAAACAACAATAACACAAAACTTCTCTTGCCAGGGGTGGTATTGCATACCTGTAATCCTAACACTCAGGAGAGTAAGACAGGAGAGGAGAATTTCAGTTTGAGACCAGACAGGCCTATAAAGCAAGCCCTGTCTGAAAAGAAAAACCCTCCAGATTGTTCCTGATGTTCTCATCACCTCCTAGTGGCCAGGTTAGAAACTCTTGCCTCTACCTCATGTCCAGATTCCCATGCACAATAGGCAAGCTCTTCTATAACATAGTACTCAGGTCTTTCCCATGTCCTCTCTTAGTTTCCTTCTTGAATTTGAGCTCCAGCCACACTGAACTACTTACAGTTTCTCAATAATCCAAGTTCAAGCTACCTTGAGTTATTATTGTTTTAGCTATTTCTTTAGTATAGAATTTCTTAGCCTTTTCATTCTTAGTTCAGAGTTGCCCTCCCTCCCCCAAGACGCTGCTTTATTTGGGCTAAGTGATCCAGCTAGTTCTCTGATAACCTTTTGGCTTTCTGCATACCTCAGTCCCACATGAGTGGCAGAAGGAAGGTAATTACAGTGGCTTACTAGTCTGGTATGTAATAGTATGTGATCAATAAATGTTTGTTGAGTGAAGAGTAAAAAAGACTGATGTCAACATTAATAAACAGGTATAAAAGTAGAATTGATGATGTCAGCTAGAAGTTAGAATAAGATTTGGAGGCAAGATTTATTGTGACAATATCTTCTGACAAAACAGAAAACCGCTGGGGTTAAAGGATAGTCAACTGCCTAGCCATATAATGTTCTCACAGTGGAGTGGCTGCAGAGGGATACAATTTTAATAGCCCATGCACAATTTCCTTGTGTTTACCCATGTTTGAAGGCAGCTGTAACTAGACTTTGACAAATTGGGAATCTGGGAGTACTTTGTGAGGACACAGCCAGAAGAGCACTGATAGTGTCACTTTCTCTTATTTGATGCACAAAACACTAAGGGAGGCACAGACCCTGCATTACCATGTGGGAGGAGAGACAGATCCCTGAATCCAAGTGGGAGGAGAGACAGACCCCTGCATCTCCATGTGGGAAGAGAATGGGTTTTTCTCTGCGACATTCTTCCCACTCACACAACAAGAAGGGGGAAAACTGAGACCAGTGGATGGAAGGTATGAAGAGGAAAAATTCAGCTTGTGATCAGACAGAACTCTGTAGTGGCAGATCTATCCAGAGACAGCATGGCGGCTTCATCAAATTGTGAGTTCTTCCAAGGCTGAATGAGCAGTTAGGGCAGCTGCTGGAGAGGGATTTCACAGCTGGCTGGCTGTAGGAGCTGTTTGCCCTAGTTGATCTACAGTATTCCTTCTACCTTAAAATTCTAATTTCCTACAAAGTAACTTTTTATTCTTTTCCATTCAGAGAGCAAATTGAGAGTGAACTCAAACAGTCAAGTGCAAGAGCTCTCCATCAACTCCAACACTCATCTCGAGTGTAGCATCTTGTCCCAGTCCACTGGTAACCTCCCATTATCCATCATTTGGTACTTTTCTCCCACTTTCCCAAATGCATCCTATCTGAAGATCCTGGAAATGGACCAAACAAATGTTATAAAATATGGGGATGAATTTCAAACCCCATGGAGCAAACAAAAATTTCATCCTGAAAAAGTTTCCCAAGACTTGTTTCTGCTGCATATTCTGCATGTGCAAGACAGTGACCAGGGCCATTACTACTGTGCTGTGGAAGAATGGCTCTTGTCCTCAGACGGTGCTTGGGAGCAGCTTGGAAGAAAGATTTCGGGACTAACAGAATTGAAACTCAGACCCACAGGTAACCCCTGAGAGTTTATTGTCACATATTTCTCTAGGACAGCTACCTTCCCATGGGCAGCTTCTGTGGTATTATGTAGAAACAAATTATCATCTGAAGCCTGAAGAGATAGCTAAGTTGGAAAAGTGCTTGTTTCATAAGTATAGGGACTTGAATTTGATCTCCAGAATCCACATAAAAATGCTTGGCATGGTGGTGCAGTGCTGGGTCCCTGGAGCTCACTGGCTAGCCAGTCTAGTCTAATTGGTGAGTTCTAAGCCAATGAAAGGCCCTGTTTCAAAAACATGAGTAGTAGCTGGGCGTGGTGGCACATGCCTTTAATCTCAGCACTCGGGAGGCAGAGGTAGGAGGATCGCCATGAGTTCGAGGCCACCCTGAGACTCCATACTGAATCCCAGGTCAGCCTGGGCTAGAGTGAGTCCCTACCTTGAAAAACCAAAAAAAAAAAAAAAAGAGTAGTTTCCCTGAGGATGAACCTGAGGTTGTCCTCTTTCCTGCACATACACATATGCATATGCACATATACATATCCATAAAAATATATGATCTGAGCTGGGTGTGGTGGTGCATGCCTTTAATCCCAGCACTCAGGAGGCAGAGGATTGCGGTGAGTTCAAGGCCAGCCTGGGACTACAGAGTGAGTTCCAGATCAGCCTGGGCTAGAGTGAGACCCTGCCTTGAAAAACATGTATCTGAGCCGGGCGTGGTGGCGCACGCCTTTAATCCCAGCACTCGGGAGGCAGAGGTAGGAGAATCGCCGAGAGTTCGAGGCCACCCTGAGACTACATAGTGAATTCCAGGTCAGCCTGAGCCAGAGTGAGACCCTACCTCAAAAAACCAAAAAACCAAAAAAAAAAAAAAAAAAAAAAAAAAAAAAAGAAAAACATGTATCTGGACCATAAGAATAGTATCCACCTACAAGGGACTGTAGGACCTGCTAGCCCATCAAGGAGGGGAGGTTGTTTGAGGTGAATCAGCCTGAGGTTTGGAGCTCAGATGGGAACAAGATCCTTTTGATTGGTTTGCTTATCAGCCTGGCAGCCAGGTCTCTGCAGCTGCCCAGGGTATCGTATCTCCAGCTCTCTGTAATAACAAGCTGTGTCACTCCAGTGGGGCTCTACTGTAATTTGGCAGCGAAAGAGTAATACAAAGCATATTTCTTCCACTGTGAACAGAAACTGTACAACTCTACAGGGATATGTGGAGAAATTGCCATTCAACATTTGGCTGCCTACATATAAGGCAAATAAGAGTAGTTAACTGTTGGAATGGCTTACTGAGGGAATCTCCTCCACCTCAGGAGATCTTTAAAAATGTAATGGAACTTCCATCCATTTGTGCTGGCCTAAAAGTGCTCCTATCTAATGTAGGCAGCCTTGATTAGGTCTCTTAGCATTGGTTAGGTCACCTCTCTAACTGTTGATTAAAATTAAATGGATGCCAAAACTAAGGTTTGGGAACTGGATAAGGTTCAATAGCACAATATAAATAAGCTGATCTAATGTGCTACTTAAAAGACTTTACGAGGTAACATCAAAAATAAGATAACTGAACATTACAGTATGCTAGGCAAAGATAAGTATGACATAGCTCCTGCCCTTACAGAGCTCACTGTCTGTGGAAGTGATGGGGGCAGAGTCATGAGTGTAATGAAGGGCTCTCCACCTGCTACTCTAGCTCACCTTCTTCCACAGGCCCCACTTCCCTTCTTTACTAAAAGTGAGAGATCGATCCTGGGTCCTTTTGCTTTGTAATCTCTGCTTTCCTCAGAACTTCTAAACACTGCCCAGATTCTAGCTGCCACCTTCTAGATGATTACCCAAAATCTTCACAGTTAGCTTTCCTGAGCCCCAGGTTTGTAGACTCAGCTGCACATTTCTATTTGGATGCTCCAGAGACTTTCATGTTCAGCCTGCCCCAAATTGTATTTATTACCTTTTCTAACCCCCTAGATGACTTATTTATTCCTGAATTCTGCATCTGTGTGACTGGAATGCCTGTCTCCCAGTTGTTCCAACTAAAATCTTAAGAGTGTGTGCCTGTACCTTTTAAGGAAGCAGCACCTCCTGGCTTAAGCCAGTGCTGTCTGGGGAGAAATGTGGGCTCAGTGTCTTCACTAAGAAATGCTGACAATATTTTCAATGACTGTGATGGTTAATCTTGGTTGTTAACTTTATTGGATTGGGAAGCACCTATGAGATTAGTAAAGTATGCTTGTGGGTATGTTTGTGAGAGAACTTCCAGAGAGGGTTTGCTAGGGAAGAAGATCTGCCAAATGTGAATGGAACCATCAAAGAGGCCAGGGCCACAGATAGACTAAAAGCTACAGAAGAAGGAAGACTGAGTGCAGGCAGCTCTCTCTCCTTCCTGGCCATCCAGAGAGCAATCTCAATAGAGTGCTTCAACACTACAAAGTTGGGCCACACTTTAGACCCAAAGCAAGGGATCCAGCTGGCCTTGGGTTGGAACCTCTGAAACCACAAACCAAAATAAATCTTCCCTCCTTTACATTCTTTTTCAGAAACAACAAAACTAATACAGAAAATTGGTACCAGAGAAGTGGGGTCATTGTTACTAAATTTGGTCATATAGTTCTTAAGCCTTTGAAACTGGTTTGAGGGGAGACTTTGGAAGAGTTTGGGGAAGGAAGTTAAATAATCTCCAGATGGCTGTCAGCAGTTTAATGAGCAAGTCTAGTGGGATCTCTGAACACCAAGATGCTGATAGGAATGTGGGCAGTAAAGGCTGTGTTTATGAAGTGTCAGATGGAAATGAGGATCCTATTGGGTAATTGGACAGGGGGCTGTTCATATTTCATTCTGGCAAATATTTTTTCATGCCCAAAGACTTGAGTGAGGCTTAATTTAAAAGCCAGTTTAGGGCTGGAGAGATGGTTCAGCAGTCAAGGCACTTGCTCATAAAGTCTAATGGCCCAAGTTCAATTTCCCAGTACCCATGTAAAGCCATATACACAAAGTGGCACATGCTTCTGGAGTTCACTTGCAGCAGCTAGAGGCCCTGGTACACCCATTCTCTCTCTCTCTCTCTCTCTCTCTCTCTCTCTCTCTCTCTCTGTGTGTGTGTGTGTGTGTGTGTGCACGCGCTGGGCATGATGGTGCATGCCTTTAATCCCAGCACTCAGAAGACAGAGTTAGGAGGATTTCTGTGAATTGGAGACTAGCCTCAAACTACATAGTGAATTCCAGGTCAGCCTGGGTTAGAGCAAGACCCTACCTTGAAAAACTAAAAAACTCAAAAAAAAAAAAAAATAAGCCAGTCTAGTATGCAAGCTATAGCATGGTTCTTTACTAGCTGTTTTTAGTCAGATTTAAAGTGAGAACTGGAAGCAAACACCAGAGATAATGTGAAAACTTGGAGTTTGGCCAGTAAAGGAGCACATGTAAAGTTGGGGCAAGGAAAGTATGTTTGTTAGACATCAGTAGCACTGACAATAAGCCAAGGACAAAAGGCATCTCAGGCACTTGTCTGACCCCACTCTTGAAAGCCAGGGGTGGTGCTGTATAACTGTAATCCCAGCACTAAGAAGACTGAGACAGGAGGATGATGACTTTAAGGACAGCTTGGGCTATAAAATGAGTTCCTGACTAGCCTGAGCTATCCTGTCTCAAAAACATGACTTTTCCTTAAGATGGGAGTACCACAGCTAGGTCACAGTGGGCTCCTTAGAAAACTGGTCACCTGGGACTCATTTCACTGTGCTCAGCACTACAAGCACTAAAATCTATGGAAGCTATGACACAGAGAATCCCAGCCACAACTCAAGCTGGCAATAGACCTTGTCATCTGTCCTCACTCCAGCTTTGTAGGCATGCAAGATACAAGAGTTATTGGGTCATAGGTTCAGCAATGATGAACCACATAAATACTAGTTCTTTTGCTCAAGTATCTTGTCATAGTCATTAAAAATTTACTAATACAATGACATCTCCCAATCTGACAGTGTTTGCAATTAATCAAATTTTCTTAAAATACTGAGGATAAGAAATAAAGCCTTGCTATGAGCAACATGTGACCATGGGTTGCCAACTGTACACGTTGGTTTAGGAAGAGGCCACAGGAACAGGTACAGAGACAGGCTGGTCAGCACTGCTGCAAGAACTTTTCTCTCAAATCAAAGGAAGAAAGAATTTCAAGAAGAAAATAAACTTGAGGACAAAACCACATGAGAATATAAACAAGACTGAAGGGTATCTTTAGCTGGCAAACAGCCATAGCCAAGTATAGTGATGGGATAAGAAACCATTTTGCAAGAAAATAGGGAGTTATTGAAGTAAGAAAACAGAATTTCACATAAATTTACATTTTGTATTCATCTCTATGAAGGAGAGACTATAGATGGTTATTATAACAGTCTAAGATCAGCAAAAGTTGTTATTTAATATGGATTAGTAAATGAATTTGTAGTAGAGTTGAAAATTCAATGCACACTACAATTTCTTGCTTTTGTTTTTTGTTTGTTTTGTAACTACCCTGGATATGATTTCAAGTCCTTTCCTGCTGGGGAGTGGGGCAGGGGAGGAAGCACATGTGAAAATCTCTTTAAAGCATGGTCTAATGTAATAAATGGTCCTTGGATAATCTTTTAACACTTGTATCAAGATGTTCTGTCTCTTGAATAGACTTTTCTCTGTATATTTGTGTACCTCAGACAGTACTGGGTATGTGGGAGGAAGGGTAGTAGTGTAATACACAAGTTCAGGGGGTGATGAAAGGTTTGAATATCCCCTGTGGGAAACTGAAGAGGAATTCAAGGTCAAATAAAGACAGAGTACCTAGCTGGAACTGGGTATATCTTAGTAGTAGAGTTTGTCAGGCAAGAGGTCAGGCTAAAGAAGAGAAGTGGCTAGCTTGATTCAAAACAGAGTCTTCTGGCAAGTATGGAAAGACAGGGATCTGATGTCTGAAGAACGCCAGGTGGTGGCTGAGGATATAGCTAAACTGGTAGAGTGCTTGCGTAGCATTCACAAAACCCTGGGTTTGAGGCCCTGCCCTGCATAATCCAAGTGTGGTGGTGTGTACCCATAATCCCAGTATTGAAGTGATGGAGGCAAGAGGATCGAAAGTTCAAGGGCATCCTTGGTTACATGACAAGTTTAAGGCTAGCCCAGGCTACATGATATCCTGTTTAAAAGCCAGGCATGGTGGTGTATGCCTTCAATCCCAGCACTGAGGCAGGAGAATCACCATGAGTTCAAGGCCAGCCTTAGCTAAAATGAGATCTTGCCTCAAAAAGAACAACAACACAAAAGATACCTTGTTTAAACAAATAAAAATACAAATTAGATGGGATCTCCCTCCGGTTCAGAGAACATGTCTAACATTGAAGTTTGCGCTCTTCCCTCACTGCCTGCCATTTTGTCTTCTAGGAAGTAAGGTTCATGTCTCCAAAGTGAACTGGACAGGGATTGTTCCTGAGCACGGGGAGGTGGCCATCAACTGCAGCCTGGACAGCTCAAGTAGCTTGGCCGCCCTGTACTCGGTGACTTGGTACTGGAGCCGAGAAGACGCTGCCAGTCAAATGCTGGTGCAGCTGCAGCACAACGGCCTGCTGGAGTACGGCCAGGAGGGGCGCAGGAGGCTCCTGCACTGCTACCGTTCATCCCCCACAGACTTTGTCTTGCAGCTACATCGGCTGAAGATGGAGGATGCTGGGGTATACTGGTGCAAGGTGGCACAGTGGCAGCAACATGGCCACGCAGGCGACTGGGTCAACCAAGCCTCAGATGAGTCACAGCGGATGGAGCTCATGGTGTTACCTTCAGGTAATTAAGGGTTCAATCTGCCATCAGCTCGCAGTCACTAGGTTCTCTCCTGTGACTTCTCTCCCTGCTAGTTTCTCTCTTTCTTCAAGCTAAAGGCAGTTTTCATATTTCTTAAAGAAAACGAATTTACTATCTTTCTCCATAGTAACTCATTTGAACTATCAAAGTCTACATGAGGTTTTGGCACAGATACATGAATAATGGGCATATCTGACCTGTTTTGCCCTTCCCCTCCGAACAAAAAAGCCCATCAGCATAAGGTGTGTGCCACTGGGTATCCAAATAATGTGTGAAGCCAATCTCTTGGCTGATGCTCCAATCTCAGGATGCTTTTCTGCAGTGGGAATGAGTGGGTCAAACAAAAGAGAAACCTAACCAAAAAAAACCCAAACACCCCTTCTCAATGAGTTGGAGCTAACCTTGTCTATCCTCACCAAACTGTCAGGATGTTGCTAATAGCAATCATGTTAAAACTCTTCTCTAGAGCCAGGCATGGTGGCGCATGCCTTTAATCCCAGCACTCAGGAGGCAGAGGTAGGAGGAGTGCCATGAGTTCAAGGCCACCCTGAGACTACATAGTGAATTCCAGGTCAGCCTGTGCTACAGTGAGACCCTACTTCAAAAAACCTTAAAAAAAAATAAAATAAAATAAACTTTTCTCTACTCAACAAATCACTTGAGATAAGCAACCTATAAAGATAAAATGCTTATTGTCACTCAGAGCCTTAGCAGTTTCAGCCTATGATCATCAGTTGGCTCATCACAGCAGGAGTGTGTGGGTAGGAACTGAGAGAAAGAGGAAGGGACTGGAGCCCACCATTCCCTTTGAAGTTATGTTTCTAGTAATATGAAGGTCAACCACAGAATCCCCATCTCATGAATGCTCTGCCCCCTCCTAACAGCACCAAACTGGGGAACAAGCTTGTACCATATAGTTCCTTCCAGAACACTTAAGATCCAAACCACAGCACTGCTCTTCTGTGTGCCAATGGACCACTGAATCTTGAAAGACATCAAGAGAAAAAAGATTCCACACAGAACTCATCTATAGACTCCAACAAGGAAGCTAGCTACTCAAAGGCTCTTGGCCAAAGACTAACATTTCCCTGGGTAGGAAGGCCATCTTTTTCAGCCTAGGGCTCAGCCCAAGGCAGTTCCAGGTGTGTGATAGGCATCTGTTAGACATGTGTGATAACAAGAGCAAAATTTTCTCAGGCCAGACCAAGGAAGCTTGGCTGGCTACAACACCTGTTAGCTCTCCGTCTTATCTACTTCTTTCCAGTGAGACTCAGAGAAGGCAAAACACTAACTATCTTCTTAGGTTGGGCAAAGGCCACTGAAGGAGCAGAGGTGTAGCTTTGGTGCTCCACATCAAAGAAGGGTGAATGGAAACCATTAGGACGCCAGATAGCTTTTTCAATGGTCTTTGAGAGGCAAGGAGTGCTGCTGAGAATCTATGACAACTCCTGAAAGGCAGAGCTGGCTGCACCCAGCCATGAGAGGTGGACTTTATCTGACTTGTTCCCTGGGGCTCCATTGTCTTCTTGCCCTGTCCATTCTTCAACACTTTTTTTTTTCTTCCCAGTATCTGGGCAGAAATTTTTCATCAGCCTTTCATTCCACAATTACAGGAAGTTCCACACCTCTGAGCATATTCCATATATATTTTCCCACTGGAATTCACAGGCTCTATAGAATCAGTATTTTTTTCAGTAAAACAAATGGATAATAACACAAAAGAACATATTCTGTGAGTAGAACACATCTCCTCTGAGACAGCAGACGTCCTTTTTAATCTCTGTGGAGTCCTTGTAAAAACAACTGTAAAGACTTAAAAGATGAACTCTGAACTCTGCGGAGGAAACATTAAAAACTGAGACATCATTGTATCTTCTACAACTAAAAAAACCCAATAGGATTTTCACAACTAACATCAAGGATTCATAAGGAACTCCTGTGATGTAGTGACTGGCCTTCTCCTCATATCACTGCTGGGTTGAGAGAAAGTCCTCAGGAGTTCAAATCAGATATGCCTAGGTTCAGATTCTAGTTCTACCACCTACTAGCCACGAAATCACACTACAGTTCCTTGACGTCACCAAAGGCTCAGCTTTCTCATAAAATGAGGTTCACAATACAGTCATGTTTAAAGGATCTAGTAAAGACCCTGGCACCTTGTAAATGCTAAACAAATGTTGCTCCTTTCCCCGTATGCCTCCAACCAAACCACATATTCATGCATCTATACATATGCATATATCAATCTAAGTGACAAAATATCTTCATTTGTGTAATAAACAATGATATGAGATGTGAGAACATAAAGTTGTATATGACAGACTCTATTCCCACAGAGCTTAAGGTTCAGTGGGAGAAATAGACGGCTACTGTGATGGGTGACATCAAAGAAGTATTCCCAGGATGCTGACAGAACAAGCAAGCTGGGGTGAAGGGCTGGGTAAGCAGGTGATCTGGGAAGGCCCCTTAGAGCATGGGCCTCTAACAAGGAGGAAAGGTGTGTGAGGAAACAGAAAGGGTACACAAGCTGACAAGAACATGGATACAGGAGTCCATGCTAGACTCAGGAAGGGTACACAAGCTGACAAGAACATGGATACAGAAGTCCATGCTAGACTCAGGAAGGGTACACAAGCTGACAAGAAGATAGATACGGAAGTTCATGCTGGACTCAGGAAGGGTACACAAGCTGACAAGAAGATAGATACAGAAATTCATGCTAGACTCAAGGGCCTTCAGTGGTTGAGAATAGCCAAATCTCCATTGTTGTGGTACAGTGGCAAAAGATAAGATAGGAAAGCACTTCATCTCAAATGAGTCCAGTGTGCAAAGTGAAGGAAGGATTCTGTGTCATGAGAGTTATGGGCTGTTACTGAGAAAGTTCCAGCCTGGTAATGACACACTCAGATTTACATTTTTGAAAGTTTATAATGGGAGTAGCACAGAGGCTGAGCAGGAGGGGAGGCCAGCAGAATAGGGAGAGCTACTAGAAACTGTGCCGACCACGATGGGTCAAGCTAGAGTCTGAGCTGAGGTGGTGCTAGTGAGACAGAAAGGACAAGCAGTAGGTACTATGAGGTGGACTCCTCAGGGTTAGAGATAGACTACATACCTATATGGGCAGTGAATGAGCAGAAAAGGAATGTTTGGACTGGGCCTTACATGGGTCGTTTAGGAGCAAGGTAATGCAGGGGAAAGCTCAGAGGGGGAGCTTTGGTCAGTTTTGAATAAGTTGAGGTGGAGTTGAGCTTGGAGTACCTTTGAGTTATCAACAGGAGTCTGGCTGGTAGACATTGGGACTTCTAAATATGGTCTTCACCTGAGCTACACATTAGGGCCATCAGTGTGTGGCCAGTACTGAGAGTAAAGGATCAACCCCTGAGGCACAACACCATGTAGAGGGCGTATGGAGAAGCATGCCTGAGAAAGAGATTGCAAAGAGTGGTTGAGAATAGAACCTGGGTTTGGTGCCGTCATAGAGAGCGTACCACAGCAGACTGAATAGTACAAAGGGGTTGATTAAAATAAAAATGGCAAGCTACCCACTGGATCTGATATGGCAGGACTGCTAAAGAAAATTAATGCAAGAAGTCAATTTGCAGTAGATACATTAAGGGTGGGTTACTCTTCCAAGAGCTGTAAAGATAGAGAAGACTATAACAGATGGTGTTGGTGATCACATGTGTTCTTCTGTTTTGGGCTGGAGGCAATAGGGACTTGCGAATGTTCACATTACAAAAAAGAAGGGGGGCTGGAGACATGGCTCAGCAGTTATGGCACTTGCCCACAAAGCCTAATGACCTAGATTCAGTCCCCCAGCGCCATGTAAAGTGTGCATGCATCTGTAGTTTGCAGCAGCTAGAGGGTCTGGTGTTCTCACTCTCCCTTTTTCTCTATCTCTGCTTGCAAATAAATAAATATAAATATATTAAAAAAGAAGGGGACACTGGAAAGGAAGATGATGTATAGATATGACTGACAGCCCAATATTTGGCTGTGGACACGCCCCTTATTCAGTATACCTCCATTTCATCCTTCCCTGGTCCACATTTGATCCCTCACAGTCGCAGGACCTTACCTTGTCTTTGGCATCTCCCTGCAGTTTCGCGCCCATCACCACTGCTGGACATACATTCTGAGAAGGCATATATGGGTGTCTTGTTCCCAGAACTAGTGCAGTCCTGCCACCTGGGAGATGACCAGATATTTACCAGCTCACAGGGGCACTCGTGCTTTGTGCCATTTCTGCGCGTTAGCAGAATCCAGACTAAATATAATTTACTAGTAATCCTCACTTCTCAAAGGGTGCTCTGCCTCCATTTGGCCATCCCAGATTAGGTTTGTTTAGGGCTACATCAAACAGTTATGGAGCACATGCATGGCTCAAGGGAAGGCAGAAAATTTGACTGGAGCTTGCTTTTTCTACTCTGTCTCACCTCCTTATTCATGACTAAGACAGGGCGAGGACTGAATTTTTTCTTTCATTTTTTTCCTATTTATTTATTTATTTTTGAGACAAGGTCTCATGGAACCCAGACTAGCCTTTCACTGGCTATGTAGCTGTGTATTGCACCTTTCTGCCTCCACCGTCAAAGTTCTAGGGTTACAGGATACCCACCATGTATAGTCTATGTAGTGCTGGGGAGTAAATCCAGGGAGTCTTGCAAGCTAACCAGGCACTCTACCAACTGAATGACATTGCTAGTCCCTAAATATCCTGTATTAAAATTTTTTAATTTTTATTTTTATTTGAGTCACAGAGAGGGAGAGAACGAGAGGAGAAAGAGAAAAAGGGTGTGCCAGGGCCTCTAGCCACTATAAATGAACTTCAGACGCACGCGCCACCTTGTACATCTGTCTTACATAGGACCTAGAGAATCCAACCTGGGTCTTTAAGCTTTGCAGGCGCGCGCCTTAACTGCTAAGCCATCTCTTCAGCCCTAGCCCCTAAATATCTTATTGTAAAACATAGTTTGTGCTGCTTTGATACACCAGGCTAAAAGGCTTTCTGGGAACTAGATTATTTGTGTTAGTGTGGTACTATCTCCCAGCTTTTATTTGGATGAGGATTTATTTAGAAAGTCAATTCTTTTTGTTCATTTTTTCTTTTGGGTGTGTGAAGTGGGGGGGAGTTTGAGGTAGTGTTTCTCTCTAGCCCAGGCTGATCTGGAATTCACTATGTATTCTCGGGGTGGCCTTGAACTCATAACAATCCTCCTATCTCTGCCTCCCGAGTGCTAGGATTAAAGGTGTACACCACCACACCCAGCTACTAGAAAGTGGATTCCTGAAGGCGTCATTCATTTCTGCCACACTGATGTTTTCTAGAGGGGCCATGGCATTTGTTTACAGTCTCCCCAGTGCCTTTAACAAGGCCTGTCATGCGGCTCTCAACAAACACTTGATGAGAACATGAGCAAGCAAGTCTCCAGTTAGTTGGATGAGGATGCTGCAGGGCTCGCTTAGTCTGTACCTACCTGTAGTTCTCGGCAAGGGCAGCTCTCTCAAATGACCATACATGGCCCAAGTTCTGGATTGGGTGTGGGGAGACATTGGTAGCTCCTTTATCCTATACTTTTCATAAGTAAGAATTTCAGAGGTACTGTCAAAAAGGAGGGCTCTTAAACAAAAACAAAATAAAAATAAAAAGAGGGCTCTTTGTGGTGTGCTTGACTGTGGGTTGAAGCAAGTTATAAACTAAAGCATGTGATGGAGTAGTCTCATTATGTGTTGGGCTCTGTTTTGTAGGCCTTATACTTTGAACATTGGCCTCTTACTTGGATTGATCCAATATGCCAAGCCTTAACAGCTTTGGGTGTCACCAGTTGTCATCAAGATATGGGTGAGAGGCAGCTGGCGGGAAATGGTGACTGTGGGATCCAGAGCAAATGCTGCCCTCCCCAGAGAGATAATTTAGAAGCACTGGAGCTGACAGTTGGCCAACTGTGCACTGTGAGGGGCATGCTGTGCCGCCCTGTGATGGCAGATGGCTCTAAGCAGGACAGCCTCTCCCCAGTTAAGAAAGTTGAGCCCTCTGGCAGTTCCTTCATTCTGGAGGCTAGATAGAGTGTCAGGGCAAAAAAAGCCCAGTGTCAGATCCCTTCCCACTTCCTCTGTGCCAGTGCCATCTTTCCATCACCACACCACCATCCCAACAACTGTGAAAGGTACCACAGACTCACCTCACAATTCTCTAGTGCCATCTTACCATCACACGCCACCATCCCAACAACTGTGAAAGGTACCACAGACTCACCTCACGATTCTCTAGAAAGCCAGAACCTCCTAAGGGATCATTTCATTTTTGATTGAATGTCACCCAGGTATTAGGATAGGAAGATCACAGACCCAAGGGAGAGGTTTAGCCAGTGAAGGAACACGGACAAGCCTTAAAGTGTTAGACAACTTCCTGTCTCTGTGACAGGATGCCTGAGATAATCAGCTTCCAAGGAAGAAGGACACGCTTCGTCTCACGGTTTCTGCCGTCTTCAGTCTGGAGTTGGTTGACCCATGGCTTTTGGACCTGTGGTGAGGCACACCAGCATGACATGACAAGACCATGCTGGGAAGCTGCTTATCTCCTGGAATCCAGAAAGCAGAGGGAGAGGAGGTGGTGGGTGGAGGAGACTGGCCTTTCCTTTTAGGGCATGCTCCCAGTGACCTATGACCTCCACTAGGCTCCACCTCTTAAAGTGTTCATTGCTTTCCAATACTGCCAAGCCAAGGACCAAACCTTTAGCACATGGAGCTTTAGAGGTTATTCCAGATCCAACTGATAGCAGCTGTGGTCTCCAGGCCAGGGACGAGCAGGCTGCAGCCTGGTTCTCATTTGAGGGAAGGTTGTCTGTGATTTCCTCAGCTTTCCCAGTAGCATCCAACTAATACTTATTGTCTGCTGAGCCATCAAACGCTCTGAGCACTGTTACATGTTGAGTTGAAAAGGAAATAAATGATTTAGAGAGATGAGTAACTTTTCCAGTATCTGTAAGAGTAAGTCGAAGAGTGAGGATGTGATCCATCTCTCTGAAACACAGTGCTCAGTGCTCATTTAGTCTGTAAGAGTGCTTGTGGCCAGTGCTTTAACATTAGCCCAGATTACACAGCTCCTTCCCCTCGCAGCATCATGGTCTGTGTCTCCCTTTATCACGCAAGTGTAGTCAAATAAGACTCAGAGGAACAGTTAGAGTCAAAGCAGATCATTTGGGGGTGGAGTCCAATAGAATCCAGAGAGAGGACAGTAAAGAATTGGAAATTAAGCTATAAGTGGTAACACATGCCTATGATCCCAGTACTTGGAAGGCTACAGGAGGGGGATTGGCAGTTTGAGGTCAAGGTCGGGAGTTTCAGTCCCATCTGAGCTATATAGTGAGACTCTTTCTTATAAATAATAAATACAATTCAGTACCTAGCTCTGTTGTTGCTTACTTGGTCAAGAACAACAGTCAAATGTAAGGTGGAGAATATAAATGAGAACAGAAAAATTCTAGGCCACCAAACCCTGCAGCTCCATCCAGAGCTTCCAGCCTAACATTCCAGGAGCACCATCACACTGATCAATATGGTGGGGGCCACCCTCGGTTCCCACGTGGGGAATACATTTGTGCAGTTGATTCATTCATCAGGATCTGGACATGACCAGCTTTCAAAGTGCTCCACAAGATGAAACGACACAAATGGCTAGGTTCTCCCTTAAAAAAATATTTTTATTTATTTGCAAGTAGAGAGAGTGAGTACGGGCACACAGGCCCTCCTGGTATTATAAACAAACTCCAGGCACAAACACCACTTTGTGCATCTGACTTTACATGGGTGCTGGGAAATCAATCCCTGGTCGGCAGGGTTTGCAAACAAGCAAATACCTTTAACCACTGGACAATCTCTCTAGCCTGCTATGTTCTCTCTTGATTTCCAACAAAGAGACATTCTTCACATACAAAATGCATCCACAATGCCTAAGGGAAATTCATTCAGCAGGAGGTTGGTCAAAATTATCTATAACCCGTTTTCTCACTTCTGGTAGAGGTCAGAGAAGGACCTGGCTTCTCCTCTCTTTCTGCCTAGAGGCTGTTGCTCTGGAGATTCAACCTGAGTCCTTCTGAGAAAGGATTTCCCTTTCCTAGAACTAAGATTCCTGGAAGGATTAAACCTGAACCTGACATGTGGCTGTTAGCTGGGCCCCATTCAGAACCTACAGAAGATGCCAATCTGGGTCTGTGGGTGGGCCTTACTCTGCTTCTGTCCTTTCATAGGCAGGAGCTCTCTGTACTCTCCTCTTTCCTCTCTTAAACTATATCTATAATCTAATAAAATCTCTCTAAATAAAAAAAAAAGTTTTCATCTTTAAGAGTCTATAATCCCATAAAATCTGTAGTTTAGCCTTTGAAGAAGAAACTGCTTATATCCTTATGATTTTCCAAGGAAAGCACAGCTACTGTTAACATCAGATTTTTCAGAACAGCCCTGATTTCAGACAGAGTTCAAGACCACAGTTAGCAGTTCCTATCACTTTAAGCAAATGACTTTCTGCCAAATGTCTGTGAGCTGGACCTTTGACCAGCAGCGGAGGGTGCCATTTCCTAGGATCTATAGTGTGTGCAGTTCTCTCCACTCAGTTTCCCTGGCCAAGTGTCCAGGAGCCATTTGGGGGCTGTGTGTGTGTGTGTGTGTGCACGCGCACATGTACTCCACATGTCTATCTGCTGATTGTTTCTCCCAGCAGACCACTGTTGCTGGAGGATTACATTTTTCTTTACCTCAGTGTCTGTGGTCAATCCAATTTAATTCACATCAGCAAAGGGTTGTGAAGACATGTGTTAGGAGCTGGAGAAACCCAGGACACTATCAGACACACTCAAGCAACTCCACTGAAATGAAGGAGGTGGTTAAAAGGGAAGGCAAGGGGCCTAACAAAAGGGTTGTGTAAGAAGGGGATGAGAACCGTGACCAAGATAAGGTTAGAGGTCTGGGAGAGAAAGCCAGATAGGAGGCCTTGCCTAGAGGATTAGGTGTAAGGAATGATAGTTGAACACAGGAGAAAGGAGCCAGGGGGAAGGCTAACCTGTTTGGCCTAGGTTTGAAAAAGGTTCCCTTCTCTATAGGTGTAGCCACTGATTAAGGACAGCGTGTGTTTCAGGAGCAGCTGTGGGAATAACGCACTTAAAATTCAGGACCAGCAGCACAGTTGAGAATGAGAGCTGAATTATAGATATCTTTTCTGAGGGAAGAAGATTAAAGGAAAGGTTTTCTTTCGTTCTTTCTTTGTTTTTTTGTTTTGTTTTGTTTTTCATTTTGGCTGGTGGTTTTAAGTAGGTCATTGGAAGCTCCAGTGGCTGGGAATGCTGAGCAAGGGGAGATGCAGGCCTTGGGAGGGCAGAGAAGCTTGCTCTGCAGGCCTTTCTTCCCAGCTGTCTGCCCTGGACTCTCCTAGGCTGAAAGACCTATGCCATTCGGCCCATTATTCTCCCATGGACTTGCCTGTAACACTGTATCATATCAAGGAGTATGCGTGACTGACTGATCCCGATGGTTCTCTATTCTCTCTTTGGTTGCAGAGCCCACATTCTCTTCCCGGATCTGCTCCTCAGAAGCTGTCCTCCACTTCCTTATCATCTGCCCCTGCATCATGCTCATTCTTCTCACAATTTCCCTCTTCTGCTTATACTGGAAGGCCAGGAAGTTGTCATGGCTGAAGGTGGGCACAAAAGAGGCCAGAGACTGAGCACAGTCAGAGGGAAGGTGGAGAGGAAGAGGAGGCTACTGACTCCTGAGGACCACCTGCGGCCTGCGGAGGGCGTGTGACGGGATTGAACTGGTCTGACCAGGGTGTGAATGAGCCTTTTATACTTCACCAGTCTGGGGCCTTGGGAAAATTACATGGGCTCAGAATGGACATTTAATGGTCCATGTGCGGTGTCATGCCCCATTAAGTATTTTTTGTGTGTGTGTCTTACCTTTCCTGTGCCTTGCACTATTGCCCTGGCTTATGGGAACCTTACCTCTTGGAGGTCAGGTCCTCCTGTGGATGGAGAGACATGCTGCCTGGCAGGCCTTCCTCTCCCAGCTCCTCTCTTCTGTCACCGATTCTCCTGGAAAACTCAATTCACCCCTTCATATAAGTAATCATTTTCCTCCAGATAAGTGCTGTAGAGAAAGCCTATGGTCAGCAAAGTGAAAGGAGTTGGAGCATAAACACACTGAGAATCTGACTCCCCATCCAGAATGGAACTTTTTCCCAAGTAGCAATCTAGTTTTCATCCCCAATCTCATCTACAAATGCTTGAAGAAAGGCATAGGCATAGGTGTCTAATAATATGATTATTTGATAAAGCCATAACATTATGTAGCTTCTTAGAATTTGTTATTGGGCCATGTGCTTTATGACTTAGTTTTGGGTATACTGAGAAAAAAAAATTCACAATATAGCCTTGGCTAACCTTGAACTTGAACTCAGTAGTTCAGCTCTGTAGAGTCCAGACTGGCCTCCAACTTGCAGTAATCTTCCTCCTGCCCCAGCCTTCTGGAGGTGGGCTTATTGGCATGCATCATCACTGTGCTTCCTTTAAGACTTAGTAAGGCACTACTGAAGAAAAGCTTGCTGGTTTCATGTACCAGGCTCCAGTCAGCTTCCAGCGCTTCACGTCTCACCTCCATCCACCACTGCCAAAATGCCCCTAGGTCTCTGTACTTGACCAATGCCTTGCTTCCCTTGACCGAAAGCACTGAACAGTATGAAAGGGTCTGCAGCACACTGCCCTCCAAGTTAGCTGGGCCAGCGTTCAGGGGAAGCAGCAGGTCATGTGTGATGCCTCAGAGTTCCCAAATCTCAGCCTGGCTTAAGGTTTCAATAGTTGTTGCCACCAGGCCTGGGATCCCCTCACCTTTGTATCAAAAGCTAAACAGAGCCAGGCGTGGTGACACACGCCTTTAATCCCAGCGCTCAGGAGGCAGAGGTAAGAGGATTACCATGAGTTCAAGGCCACCCTGAGACTACATAGTGAATTCCAGGTCAGCTTGAGCTAGAGTGAGACCCTACATTGAAAAACAAAAAAACAAAACAACAACAACAGAAACAAAAAAAAGCTAAACAGTCTCTTGTAGCCAGAATTGGAAGTGAATTAATGCCACCTAACAGACTTGAGATAACACATCTATTTATTGTCTATGTGACCAACCAGGGTTTCTTTAGTACTTGATAATTTGCATTTCCAAGGACAGCCATTCATTTTTAATTATGTTACTAGGCCCACGATCCTTCTCAAAGATAATTAGTTCTCTTTCTCCTTTGTAAGCTGATTATTGGTGGCTATGAAAACTCTCACTACCGACCTGCAGGTTCCTCTCTATAGCCTCACTGGAAATACTCTAAATGTTTCTTAAACATGTCAACATAATGACTGCTCTCCTGGCTAAGGACACACATTTTTATTGAAAACAAATCTGAAATTAAAGAGCTCTTAGAAAGTATGATGGCTCTAATACATTTTTTTAAAGAAACTTGTATTTTAGTTAGTATTTTGAAGGGAGAAAGAGTAGAAGGAGCCAGACCAGAGAATCATGCAAAAGACTGATGCTTCATGCCTCATTTACTTGGAGCCATCCCACCCTTGACCTGGTAATCCCTGGCAGCTCTTAGGTCAGACCTCCCTTCTTTCCAGTTGAACCCAGCACAGAGCGTCACAAAGGAGACCCCTTATCAGAGCACACCGGCTGGAACACAGCAGGAGAGGTGTTTTCCTGAAGTACTTGCTGCCTGCATGCACCTTTGGGGGTATTTTGAATGTTCTCTTTCATAAGTAAGACTCAGTGCACATGGGATTTTATTAGATGCTAAACTGTACTATTTATCCCACAATCTGTTTCCAGGCAACTGAAATCCCACTCTCTTTTTTCTTTAACTTTTGAGGTTCTAGAACAAAATCTGCCTTAATCCAATTCAAAGTGGAGCCTCTCCCCAGTATGCACTCGCTCACTAATGTCCCAAGCTCAGTGGAGAGCTTCTTTCCCACGTGTCACCACTCAGTCTTACCCTCAGCTCACTGTTACAAGTCCTGTTTGGCAATGGAACAAGCCTTTCTGAGAGACTGGCGAACCATGGCCCGAGGGTCCAATGCAGCCTACCACCTGTGCCTTAAATACAGCTTATAAACCATTCACATTCCCTTACATTCTTTGCATGGCTACCTTGGTGATAAAAGGGTTTCCTTGAGAGGTTGTTAACCTACAGAGCTTGAAACACTTCATCTCTGATCATTTTCAGGGGCAGTTTGCCAGGCCCTGTCCCTTTGGGTGGTCAGGGTTCTACCCATCTTAGCCATGTATTGTGTTCCTGACAGACTTGATTTAGCCTGTGATTCCTGCCTCTGTTGTATATCTGGTTGACTTAATGATGTAATAGACTCTCTAGACTGGTGTCTGGCCCAAGCCATTCTACAGTTTGGATCCTCCCTACCAGGCTCGTTCTACAGATGGACATCTTACTACCCTGAAGAACACCTTGCTACCTGCATTGAGAACCTTCTCCATGCAAGACAAGTTGACACAAAGGAATAAAGCATGGTTGCTCCGCATTGTGTTTTCTCTCTTGAGACATGCATGGGAATAGCTGGTCTCTGGTGAAGATGGATGACACATGCCACAGCCTTATTTCCTATACAAGATTTGTTCCCCATCTCAGCCTCTCTTGGCATCCCATGTAGAAGGAATGGTTATGCCTGCCCTGAAAGCAAGAAACTGAAATCCAGAGAGGTTAGAATTCATCCAGGATCAACCAGCAATAAGCAGAAGAGGAAGAACCCAAATTTAGGTCTGTTGACAAGCTCTAGGTCTGCCAAAGAAGCTCCATGCCAATTCACTGTCCAGGAAAGACTGCTCAGTGACACGCACCTTCATGCGCATCCCAGAATTCAGCAGGAACTCGTGCAGACACAGGGTTTGTTATTTTGCTTTGGTTTTAGGGGAAGAAAGATTTCATGGTGGGGAAGTTGTGGTGGGGAAAAGGGATCCTGGCTTGCTCGCATACCAGTCAACTTAGCAGAATGTTTTAAACCATTCCAAGTCATAAGTGTTTTCAGGTCTTTCCTATCTGTGTACATATGAAATAAAAATCAAAATACAGATTTCATGGGCTTTTGTCACAGGTTGTTGGTACCAGGTCTTGGCCATGTACCACTGTACTACATGTACCATGTACATCCTTTGAATGCACTGGGGGATTCTCCAGGATTCTGAGCACTTACATGAACAGCTTATAAGAGAGGACCCTCCCATGCAATTCCCTATTGTTTTGTTGGGCACTATGGGCTCTGCTGTACTTAGGAGGCTGCACACTAGAGACACCAGGCTGCGCCATGTTCAACATGAGCAGGAAGTGCCACATTCTTTTTATACTTTCACTTAGCTGTAGGGGAACAAATCCAAGGTTGCCCTGTCTTTGTATCTCTAGTTACTCTCTCGTGAAAATGACTCTATTTGCTCTTGCCCAACATCTCTTTTCTTTAAGGAGTCCCAAAAATTGACCAGTTTGGAACCAGGCTGGGACATAACTTCATGCTGACCTCTCCACTTCCCATTCTTTCCTCCCAGGTACACCCGTGCACTCACTTCTTCTCCACAGCTTTCCTTTTCCTCTTTCAAGGTCACACAGCTTGTCTGTGGGACAGCTCCACCACTCTCCAGACAGGATCCAAGAAGTCTGCATTCTCTGCAGATTTGGGTGGGACTGCTGTTTCATATTGGCTGTCAACTTTTACCTCTAACGAAGCAATGTGCTATGGGCCTTGGGAAACAAAGCAAAGCTTCACAAAGGAGACACCATTTGAATTGGCCTTTAAAAATCAGTACATAACTTAGTAGAAGTTGGGGTAAATAGTCTCCATAGAGGGAGCCACCAAGAAAAGTGAGATGCACAGAATAGCTTTGGATTGGCTTAAGTGTCACATGGAAAGGACAATAGGAGGTAAGTCTGGAAAGGAAGTTAGAATACAGTTGTGCGGGGGGTGGGGTGAGGGTAGAGGGGAACAGACCAGATCTTGAACATGCGTAAGAACTTTCTGTAGTGAGCAACACAGACCACGACTTAGGAGGGAAATTGCTGCTGCTCTTGAGGAGAATTGAAGAGCATCAGCACAGATGGATGGGATGGGGCTCATGACCATGGTAGTGCCAGCATGAGGCAGCAAACAGTCTTCACTTTCTTACTTTGAGTAATGTAGAGAGCACATTTTTTTGAGAATTCTGTGTAAAGAACAAACTGGTCAAAAAAACAAAACAAAATTTCAAGTATCTATTGGGCATAGTGAAACACAGCTGTAATTCCAACATTGGGAGGTGAAGGCAGGAGGATCACCACAAATATGAGACTAGTCTTGTCTACATAGCAAGTTACAGGCCAGCCAGAGCTACATAGCAAGACCTATTGCAATAACAAACAAACAAAAAGAAATAAAAAAGGAAAAGAAACAAATTTCAAGCATCATATGAAACTCATAGGATCTATATTTGCTAAATATAATAACATGTCATGAGCTTATTCTTATGTTTAATAAGTATACATTAACTGAATTTCTATGGATGGGTACAGAACTAACACTATCTCAACTGTCTCACCTTGCTTTCTGTTCATCTTAGTTTTTGGTTTTTCAAGGTAAGGTCTCACTCTAGCTCAGGCTGACCTGGAATTCACTATGTAGTCTCAGAGTGGCCTTGAATTCATGGTAATCCTCCTACTTCTGCCTCCTGAGTGCTGGGATTAAAGGTGTGCACCACAACAACTGGCTTCTGTTTATCTTTTTTGAGATAGGATCTTGCTTTGTAGGCCAGACTAGACCAGAACTGCAGTCCTCCTGCCTCAGCTTCCTTAGTGCTAGAATTACAGGCATGTGCCACCATGTCTGGCTCCATTTATCTTTTTGATGCTTGTTTATACATTTAACTTGTTTGTTAGAAATTTGAAACTTCTACAATATCATTTTTGAGTCCAACATTCTTTTTGGACTGGCTCTGCCTGCCAACTGGAGATATTTTGACTAGGAACATGATTATCATTTTAAACCATTTGATGGGACAAAAGACTACATTGGATATGGACAATGATTAAGCAGCTTATAAGCTATAATTAGCCAGAATATGAAAATGCAAATTTATTCTTTCTTTAAGGTCACAGTGGTGTAGGGCAGAAGGAGTGTCTCCATTTGAATTGCATTTCCCAATAATAGGATCCTTGGTTTAGTCATCTCACCCTGGTCCTCTTCTGGTACCCAGTGCTCCAGCTATGCAAAATTACTTGCTGTTCCCAAATGTATTTGTTCCTGGTTTTGTATCTTTTACTTTGGGAATCATTTCTTTCTCTGTGATCCTGATTATCCCTATCCAAGTGATCTTAACATTCCCAAGAATGTCCACATGAGATCCTTGGCAAAGTAATACTGTCTGCTTTTTTTAAAAATTTTTATTTATTTATTTACTTAAGAGCAACAGACAGAGAGAAAGAGGCAGAGAGAGAGAGAGAGAGAGAGAGAGAGAGAGAGAGAGAATGGGCGTGCCAGGGCCTCCAGCCACTGCAAACGAACTCCAGATGTGTGCACCCCCTTGTGCATCTGGCTAACGTGGGTCCTGGGGAATCGAGCCTTGAACTGGGGTCCTTAGGCTTCACAGGCAAGCGCTTCACTGCTAAGCCATCTCTCCAGCCCCGTACTGTCTGCTTTTTGTTCTCACATTCTAGCCTGCATCAGGATCAGAGGAAGTGTAATGAAAGCCAGAATCTCACGATGCTCCCTACCCCACCCTTGCCCTTTGGTAACTGAGATTATATATATATATATATATATATATATATATATATATATATATATATATATTTTTAGTATTTATTTATTTGAGAGTAAGAGAGAGACAAAGGCAGAGAGAGAGAGAGAGAGAGGAATGGGTGTGCCTGGGCCTCCAGCCACTGTGCCACCTTATGCATCTGGCTTACATGGGTCCTGGGGAATTGAACTGAGGTCCTTTGGCTTTGCAGGCAAATGCCTTAGCCGCTGAGCCATCTCTACAGCCCAGTAACTGAGATTTTTAAAAAATATATATTCTATTTATTTATTTATTTGCAAGCAGAGAGATATGGAGAGAAAGAAAGAGAGAGAGAGAGAGAGACAGTATGAGTGTGCCAGGGCCTCCAGCCACTGCAAACAAACTCCAGATGCATGCACCACTTTGTGCATCTGGCTTATGTAGGTACTGGGGAATCAAACCCAGGTTGTTAGGCTTTATAGGCAAGAGCCTTAACTGCTGTGCCATCTTTCCAGCCCTAGTAACCAATATATTGACCTTCCATGCTCTTCTCTTGGGTCATCTTCCCAAATAGTCTGCTGCTGGGGAGCACTGCTCCATGGCCTGCAGTTACACATGGCACACACAAGGAAAGACTTGGTAACTTGGAACCTGCTTCATATCACTGGTGTGAGTTTATAGCTCACCAGCTTAGCTTTTACTTTGTACAAAATAAGCCATTCTTCAGTGTGAGGGCTTTCAACACTTTCTTAGCTGTAACAGTCATCACTGAGAATGTCAGGTGTAAGTTGGTTCATGCCTATAATCCAGCACATAGGAGGTGGGGGCAGAGGGTCAGGATTTTCATAGCTACATAGTGAGTTCAAGAACAGCCTGCACTACACGAGATGCTGCTACAAAACAACAACAAAAGTAATCAATGGGAGTCTTGTGCAAATAGAAAAAAAATATTATATGACAATAGTAGTAAGTGTTCTTTAACAAAACACATATGTGTATGTATATGCAATGCACCCCTAATTAAAACACAAACCATTAGTTCTTTGCATAATAATACTATATACCAAGGATCATCAGCTTAGATGTTTCAGGAGCCAAGCAGGTAAACGAGGATAAAAACAATTTGTCTGAGGAAATTCCTCAGGGAGTGTTTAGACTGGAGCATTTGGAGCATGTATTTCTATTTAAAGACACTCAAATTCAATGTCATATATGAGATAATGGTGCTTGAGAATTAAATGCTTTGGAGTATGGAATTATAAAGATGTAATTCCACATCACATCCTGAAGCCATCAATAGATACCAAAACTCTGCCATCTCACAGCATCTCAAGGTTATGCCTTTCTAAAGATCAGGAAGTGGCTATTTTCTTTCTAGACATTTTGGTGTTTTACCATTCAAAAGTAGGTCTAGGGCTGGGGAAATGGCTTAACAGTTAAGGTGTTTGCCTGCGAAGCCTAAGGACCCTGGTTCAATTCCCCAGGACCCACGTAAGCCAGATGCACGAGGGGGCACGTGTGTCTGGAGTTCATTTGCAGTGGCTGGAGGCCCTGGCATGCCCATTCTCTCTCTCTAAGTAAATAAAATTTTTAAAAAGTAGGTCTATAGTAAATCTCAAATACACTTTTGTGTAAAATAATTTTTGTATAACAAGTAAGGTAGAAACCTTGAGTACTATAGTTGGCAATGTATAAAATAGCACAGCTGATATGGAAAAAAGCAGTAAGGCATTTACTTCATTATTTTTTTGGCCTTGTCTTTTTACACTGTATTACTGCAGAAATTGAATAACCATGTGATGCCCTGGGAAGGCAGAAGCAAGATCATTAGTACGAGATCAGCCTGGGCTGCTTAGTAAGTCAAGGCTAGTCTACATAGTGAGACCCTGTTTCAAAGAAAGAATGAAAAGGCCAAATATGGTGGCATATGGCCTGTAATCTTAGCACTCAGGAGGCTGATGCAGGAGGATCACAACTTTGAAGCCAGCTTAGGCTACATAGACAGTTGATGGTGACATCATGTATCAAAACAACAGCAACAACTTTGCCTATGCTCAACAGACTTCAATGGCATATCAGATCACATCCAATTATAACTTACTTGTAATTTATTACTGTGTATGATTTTCTTTCTTCCTTTCTTTCCTCCCTTCATTCTTTTTCTTTTTTCTTTTTTCTTTCTTTTTTTTTTTTTTGTTTGTTTGTTTTTGGAGGTAGAGTCTCACTCTAGCCCAGACTGACCTGGAATTCACTCTGTAGTCTCAGGGTGGCCTCAAACTCATGACGATCCTCCTACCTCTGTCTCCCAAGTGCTGGGATTAAAGGCATGCACCACCACGCCCGGCTCAGCCTTTTCATTTAGATAATGTTCTACCTCAATTTTGTGTGCCACCACACCTGTCCTGATTTTTGGTTTTTTTTTTAAGCTTTTATTGATAATTTCCAGGTACGTAGGCAATATATCACAGTCATAGTCCCCCCTCCCAAATCCCCACTCTACTGAATCCCCCTTTTTTTTTTTTTAATAATTCTTTCTTCTATTTTGATGCCATTGTTTTTTCCCACTTACTATGCAGGTCTTGTGTAGGCAGCATCAGCCACTGTGAGGCATGAATACCTCAGCTCTTTTGTCTCTGGAAGACAGTATTCTAAGCACTCCTTCCCTTCCTTTGGCTCTTACATTCTTTCTGCCACCTCTTCTGCAATGGACCCTGAGCCTTGAAGGGTGGGATAGAGATGTCTCATTTAGTTCTGAACACATCACCGTCACTTCTCAGCACTTTGGTAAGTTTTGAGTTACACCAGTGGTCTGTGCATTTTTTTTAAGACATGAAAAAATTGGTTTCACATAAAATTCAGTCAGTGTGAATCGTTACATTAACAGACTTAAGAAGAAAACCATTTGACCAACTCAATAGACACAAAGAATTTAGTAGTAACCAATGCTTACACATAATAAATCTCTCTGTAAAGTAGTAATAGAGAATTTTTGAAATTGACAAAAGATATCAAACTAGTTGTAGAATACTGAGTGTTTCTTAAGTGTAGTGACAACTTTGATGAGGATGTTAACTAGCACTATGTCTACTGAACATTATACTAAAGGTCCTAGCCAATGCAATAAGACAGGACACAGAAATAAAAGGCAGAAAGATTAAAACAGCAGCTAAACTATATTCATTTGCAGGTAACTTGATAACATTTGTAAAAAACTCACACATCCCTACAAACATGTTTCTGGATACCAGTCATTATAAAAAAGTAAACTATAGTGTTTAAATTTAAAACTATTAGAGAATTAATTTGGGAACACTATGATAATATAAAGTATCAAATGCCTTGAAGCAAATTTAAGAAATTATATGCAAAAAACTCTCTATATAAAACTATAAGACACTGCTGAGCTAATAAAAGACCTATTATATATTGTATTTTCATAGTTGAAAGGCTTAATATCATTAAAATGTCAATTATCTCCAATTGATCTATTGACTTAGTACAGTTGTTAATAATGGGGGGGAGGTGCTCCCTACAGCACATTTGATAGTATATGGAGATATTTTTGGCATCACAGTTTAGGGAAGTAGTACAAGCATCTAGTTAATATAGACCACTTGTCTAACCCAAAACTGCATTAGTGTAAGATTGAGTGATGCTGATTCAATGGAATCCTGACTCAGCCAACAAGTTCATTCTAGCACCAAATGAAAGTTTAATTATCTGGGACAAATAAGGCCATTTTAAAGAATAAAAAATTGACAAAATTATATGATCAGATTCCAAAAACTCTATAAAATACATTTAGTAAGACCAATGAAATGTATCTATATATAAGCAAAGAAACTTACAAAGCAGAATTGAAGTCTATAAGTAAATCTATACAAATATATTTATTTATTTTTCACTATTGGTAGTTCTATACTGAGAAGAATGTGCTTTCTAACAAATGGTACTTGAATAATTGGAAAATAATATGAAAGAAACGACCCTGGCCATACACTTCATATAGGATGAAATAAAAGTAAGAGCATTATTTTAGGTAAAAATTTAAAAAATGAAAACTAAATGATTAGCAAGGAGAATTTCAATATAAAAGAAACAATAAGATACATGTGCTCAGCAAGCAACCTCTTGTATTCACCATGTGACAAGTTTTGCAAAGAGCCAGACATGCAGAAATTACTGATGTAGGTAATGAAGAAAGAAAAACAGAGTGGTCATTTACTTCATTGAGCAGCTGTCATTTGTTACAAGGATTGGATCTTTGTGACAACACTGGAAGAAACTGGTATTGGAATTCTCCAGAGAAACATAAGCAAGAGGTTTTGTACAGATATATGGGGAATTTTATTCTGGGACTTATACCATTATGGAAGCAGAGACCGCCACAATTTTTGTGGGCTAGAGACCCAAGAAACCTGCTAGTGTGATTTAGTCTCGGTACTGTGACTTAAGAAACCAGGGGATCTGGTAAGGTGGCACCCATACTGAAGCCAAAGACCTGAGAACTGAGGGGTAAAGGGCTTAACCTTAGAGTCTGAAGTGTCAAGAATCAGAAGCTCTGATGTTCAAGGGCAAACGATGGATCAGCTCAAGAAGAGAGAGGATTTGCCCTTTTTCTTTTTAAAAAAATTTTTTTTTGTTGTTGTTTATTTTTATTTATTCGAGAGCAACAGACAGAGAGAGAAAGAGGGAGAGAGAGAGAATGGGCGCACCAGGGTCTTCAGCCCCTGCAAACGAACTCCAGATGCATGTGCCCCCTTGTGCATCTGGCTAACGTGGGTCCTGGGGAATCGAGCCTTGAACCGGGGTCCTTAGGCTTCACAGGCAAGCGCTTAACCACTAAGCCATTTCTCCAGCCCTGCCCTTTCTCTTTTTGTCCCATCTTGTCTTCAACAGTTTGGATGATACCCACCAACATGAGGGTGGATCTTCCTTACTTGGCTTACGATTCAAATGCTCATTTTCTCCTGATTTATCCTTCCTGACAGAGCCAGCACTAATGTTTTACTAGTTGTCTGGGCATCCTTTAGTCCAGTCAAGTTATTAATTACAACTGTAAAAAACAGAAAAGTGGCAAGTTCTGTGATCACAAAGTGGTAATTAGGATTATGACTCCAAAACAACACTCTCTATCACAGTAAGCATCCTCTCACTCCAAGGACGCTACCATATCATCACGAGTAAAGATACACAATACAACGGGCCTCTAAGTGCCAGCTTGCTAGGAAGTTTGGGCTGAGGGAGCAGGGGGTTCCTTTGTACTTTGAGCCCGGATTTCCCCAGGATGGATAAAGGTTCATCCCAATGCATGTTGATGGAATGGCTCTCTGTGCTGCCTTATGAGGCAGTTTAAGTAGACACACGAGAGCATGTATAGTTATGGTCTCCCATAACTGAAGGCAGATGCTTCAAGTTCTTAAGCCTGTCTTTAGGGAATCTGTGTATTGTTTAATGGTCTGTCTGACACCAGCTATCTGTGCCACCCTGCTGGCAGCAGGAAGCTGAGGGTTCACCTGTTCTAATGCCCAAGATACAACCTGCTCAATACAAGGGCGCTGATATCAGAATGGCTTATATTCCCTAAGTATGGCTCAAATACATTCTAAGCCCTAAAACTGGCAAATGGTAATGTTGTAAGTGAAAAAGCAGCACTACTGAAGCAGAGCACTGAGTCTCACAGGTACCTGAAGCAGCTGGGCTCAGCTTCCACGCTGAATATGGAGTCCTGGTTCTGCCTGGCTCCTAACACACATATATGTTTAAATACCCCCACTGGTGCCCCTTCCTGAGTGAGAAAAGGTATCCAGCATAGTGTTCAACGTGCATCATTCCAGTGTGGTCAGATGGGAGATGTCCCACCTGTAACAGAGATAAAGGGCACCTGCCATGTTTAGTAGTCCCCCTCATAAAAGAAACAGTAGACATGAGTCCTCACCAAGAAGACAGGTTGATACTGCTAACCACTTCCTCCTCCCAATACCCACTTTGACTCTTCGCTCCTTTTAGATGATGTGTGGCCACATAAGGTAAGTTGTTAGGTATGTGGGCTCTGGATTTAGTTTGCCTAAGCTCAGATCCTGACTCATCACCCAGTGGTTATGGAATGTGTGGTAGTTGATCTCTCTTTGTCTTACTTTCATCTGTGAAATACAGGACTCAGTGTGTGAAGGAGTAAGCTCTCGTAGTGTTAGGTATCCCTGTCAGCTTGTGTGAAGGAGTTGGCACCCATAAATGTTAGGTAGTTCAATTGGCTCTGGCCAGCCAGCCATCTTAATCCTTTCTACTCCTGAAAGGAAAGCAGCTACCTGGTTACCTGTACGTTGCTTCCTACTTCTTAGCACACGACTAGAGAGAATGGATGCGGGACCTTCACACCAGCATGGACTCTGCCATAAAGTGGGATTGCTGCTGGTGGTCTCAACCCAACAGGCAAATTTAGGGACGAGAAGATGTAAGATCTCAGAGAGAATCAGGATAGCAAGCTGAGCAGACAGAGGAACATTTACATAAAGTAGTCTGGGTGCTTTACAGTTAAATGAGAAGTCAGTATAGTATCATCCAGAAGTTCAAAGTGAAGATATATAAATACATGGAAATTAATGAGAAATGGAGTCACTGGAGACTCCTATCGTGAAAAACTTTATATCTGTATTAATTAGCTGATTCAATTTGCATGTAGATTTAAGTGCAAATGGCAAGTTTGGAAAACAAATGTGATGGCAGATAGCAAATACCTAGCTAGGGACTTTGTATTGGCGTGCTTTGGCTGCCATAGCAAAACACCGTAGACCAGGAGGCGGAGAGAACAGAAATGTATTTCCTCAGAGTTCTGGAGGCTGAAGCACTAGAGCCACATGCATGAACTACAGCCAGGCATCAAGGTGCTGGCTGACTCGGTGTCAGGTGAGGCTCGTACTGCCTGTAGGTAAGCCAGCTTTCTTCTCAATGTGTTCTCTCATGGCAGAGAGGGCATGCTCTCTGGTGTCTTCTTATGAGGGCACCACTGTCACCACGAGGGCTTCACCCTCTTGACCTCATGTAAATGCAGCTGTCTTCCCAAAGCTCCATCTCTAAATACCAATACATTTGCCTCAGTATGAGTGATGGGGAACATAGTACAGACCAGAATTGACTGCATAGCTAATGAGCTGTGGTTTGTCCTCTGCTTACCCTGGGTGAGTGCTCTTCAAGTCTGATAACATGTTTCAGATGTAAGAAGTTGTTTGAGTGCCACAGGCTTGGTATTTTTCATTGCACAGATACACACTTGGGTAGTATATACAATGTAACACCAAAACCAGTCAAATGAACTGAGCAAAAATTTCCCACCTGCCACTTAGCTATGCTCCAGCTCTTCCATCAGAAATAGGCAATTACTGAATGGTGTCATCATGAAGATGTTTAAGGATGCAGAGGGATTGCTTAAACATGCTCATGGAGCCAGAGCGGGAACACAAAGAATCAGGAGGACTGCTGCACCACAGCTCATCAGCAGGGCTGCTTTTGTATGCCCTGCACTGAAGGAGTCATAGTGGAGCAGGCAGGAGTGAAAGGGGATGAGGAGGGAAGAAGCAGGGGGAGTTAGCACACAAGTGTGAGAAAGCAGAAATAAAAGCCAACAACACACAAGAGAGAAAACCGCACATTCCCTTCACTGCTCCAGGAGGGACTCACTGATTCCCACCCAGAAGCATGGCAGCTCCTGATGCAGCCTCTTAACCCCCATGGCAAGAAGACAGCAGCCCCCAGGAAGAAGCCCTTTGGAGCTCTGAGAGGCAGTAAGGTCCACAGAGTTAGGCCTTACAGGCTCTCTGGGACAGTGTCTGCTATGTGTGGAGACAAGCCTGCTGTCTTCCACTTATAGTAAGGTGGAAGTTCAGTCCAGGAAATGGGTAAGGAAGTACTTAAGAAGAACTGGAAGTGAGGCATTCTGGTCTAGATGGGCTTCTCTACCATGCTACCTAAGGAGGCTGCCTCAGATCTTATCCAAAGAGCTAACTTCTCACTGAATCCACATAGCAAATTCCTCACTTAGAACCTCCGTCCAAATCCATGCCAACTCTGACAGCAAACCAAGAAGGACGTGAAAGAGGCTGCAGATTGGTGCAGTAGGTAGGAGTGACAGATATTGTGAGACAAAGCCATGAGACAGGAGGTGGTAGAGCCAAATAAATCACAAGCTAGTGGGAGGCCAGAGCTTTGTCCTAAAGAGCCACATGCCTCCAGGGCCTCAGACTGCTTCCTGTGCTGCTCACCAAGAAAAGGCCTCACCAGACTAGCCTTACTTCCTTTTCTGCTATGCTCTGCAGCCTGGTAAATCAAAGGACAGCCCCAGAGTTGCATGCATGAACTGCAGCCAGGCATCTGAACGAGAGCAACAGTGGGGACAGTGTGACTCCACACCTGACTGAATGGCTAAGGCACCAGGTTGTTCAGGACACTCAATTAGGTTCAGCATTTTCACTGAACAGCATGGACGAATGTCAAGTATTCAGTGGACAATCAGGTGGTAGCACTAATAAGTCAGCTCACAGAAACAAGATGCAAAGGGATCTAGACAGGCTACAAGGACAGACCAAAACTAACAAGATGCAGTTTAGATCCACACTTAAATTAAGTTCAAGCAATTAGATGCACTGGGTAGCTTGAGTCCGTGCATGAAAAATGAAAGTAGTGGTTTTGGTTGATTGCACACTCAATATAAATTACTAGCGTGACATATTTACTATGAAAGAAAGAGAGAGAGAGAAAGAGAGAGGGAGAAAGCAGCGTTATAGTGCATGATAAAGTGGTCATATCCAAAATAAAGGAGATAATTATCTCACGGTATTCTTCATATTGAATTCTATTTGAGATGCCTGAAATTAAAGCAAACATCCATTGAAAACCACTGTGGAGGAGTCTGCAGAGGGGAGAAGTAATTGAAGCAGTCAGAACAGTTTCTATGGGGAGAAAGAATGTGTGTGAAGTGTAAGGAGGATGAAACAGCCATATCCAAATGCTTTCAAATGATGTGAGGAGTGGACTCTGCGGATGGAAAGACTGACTTCTACTGAATATGCATTCTGCTCATTTTCAGATCCTCAGTTAGAGAATTGGCTGTGACCAGGAGTTTCTATGTTGAATCCAATAGGGTTCGGAGAAAGGGAACAGAGGGCGCACCAAGTGACGCTAGAGGCCCTTCTACTCTGGCCTCATCTGTTCCACATAATGAGCACGGTGTATGGAGAGTGGTGAGCCTAACACCACCTGCTCTCCTGGCACCTGTGGAGTGACACAATGACCGTGCACAGTGCTAAGTGCCATGTGGGATGCACGGGGCGCTCACAGAGAAAAGGAAGGGCAGACCGGCAAGTGTCCATGAGGTGACACTTAGGCTGAGGCCTCGCGGATGACAGGCAGGGCTTTAAAGAGCTGCAGTGGAGGCAGAAAGAGCCACGTGGATGAACAAAGGCCTTAGGGGGAGGCTTGCCATGCTGACCAACAGGAGGCTGGCAATGGGTAGGATGTCACTAGGTGCAGAGAGAAGAGGGCAAGCCAGGTCATAGGAACCAAGGGGAGGATTTCAACTCTGCTCCCAGTTTGAGATGTGCCTACAGAATCAGGTTCTGCTTCTTTTAAATGTGTGTGCCACCATGCCTGGCCTTATTTATTTATTTGTGTGTGTGGGGGGGGTGGGCACACTAGGGCCTCTTGCCACTGCAAATGAATTCCAGATGCATGTGCCACTTTTGTGTTTTACATGGGTACTGGGGAATTGAAAGCGTGCCACCAGGCTTTACATGCAAGTGCCTTCAGCCTCTGAGCAGCCCAGGTTCTGTTTTTAACACCATTTTAGTCCTAAAAACTAGCAGCATGGTGCAGAGGCTCCCACTCCTGCGTGAAGGCAGGAAGGAACGTAGGGGCACTAGCCAGCAGGTCTATGATCCGGCATCTGGAGAGGCTCTGCCATCACCAAGTCTTCAGAGCCCCATCTGCAAGTGTATTCTCAACGTAAAATCTAGACTGCCCTCCTGCCTGGTGCTGCCATCCAGAAGAAATGCAACACAGGAAGACCGCCCCAGCCCGCACACAGCCACAGCCACCTTACCTCCGCAATTATCTTGACTGAGGTGTAGCCAAAGCTTTAGGAGACAAGTGATCATTGTTCTTGCTTCTAAGGAATATTCAAATGGAGGTGAAGAGAAAGAATTAAACAAAATCACCAACATTGAGTTAAGCAAAAAAAGGAAAGGTCCTAGTACAAAGCAGGAAATTAGGTAACAAAAAGGGGTTGGGAAGAAATAAAGAAAACAACAAAAAAGAAGGGCTTGATTACAGGAAAGTATGGGTAACACAGGTTGAGAAGCAAGCGAGTTGAAGTGATTTATGGTGCAGATAGAGATGTGGGTCCCATGGCTATTCTAGGACAGTGTAATGACATTACCTGCTGGATGAAAAATGAGAAAAAACCCACCCCAAACCCTGCCATCTTACATAAGCACCATCATTATTATTTTGGTACAGTCTCTTTGTCGTATTTTCCTGTGGGTCTGCTTTTAATGTTTTTATTGGATTTTTTAAATCATAAGAGCAATACATGCTAGTTGTAGAAAGTAAAAGCTGCACCATTCTTCCAACCCAACTTCCCGAGGGACATAAAGGAAGCTATGTAATACACAGCTTTAAATGTCTATCATTTGATGTATCTTAAGATATTGGCTTGTCTATAATACTCTGACTATGGCAAAGTACAAAAGGAAGTTTATGCCTAACGTTACACAAACCATTATTATTTCTCTGATGTTTGGGTTAAGGTAACTTTTACTTAGATTTTGGTTTAACTTCCACGCAACTCTTTAAAGAAAAAAGCCCTTCAATACAATTTTAAAAAGAGGAAGATATTGGATAAACAGCATATGCAAAGAAGTCGAGAGTCATTAGGGAAACAAAAGAAGAGTGGGATATCGTACCATGCTTGTTAGGATGGCTATCATTCAAAAAGACACTACCAAGTGTTAGTGAGGATGAGGAAAACCGGGAGACTTCATATGTTGCTGGACAGAACAGCCACTCTGGGAGATGGTTGGGCAATGTCTAAAAAGTTAAACATAAACTCAGGAGTGGGGAGATGCCTCAGTGGTTAAAGGTGCTTACTTGCAAAGCTGTTTGGCCTGTGTTCAAACTTCCTAGTACCCATGTAAAGCCAGATGGCAGCTGGATCACACAGAGCCCCGGCTACCTTGGGGATGGGGATGGTAGTGGGGACTGACTACATGCAGGTTTGATGAGATTTTTAGATGATAAAAAATCCTAAAACTGCATTGTGGCACCACTTTCTACATTATAAAACTGAACTGGAAGAGGAAGGGCTAGCTTCGAACTAGTTTTGGTACCATGTTTTAAGGATAGTGAAATTTGGAATCTAATGCTGCAAAATATTGGCAACACAAAAGCATTTGTCAAATCACTTGACTTTTCAGATTAGCAGATTTGTCCCCACTGCACCATGTTGACTGTGCTTGCATCAGAAGACAAGTCTAAAATATTTGAAAGGCATAAAATGAAAAGAAATTGAATTACCAGTACATTTTTAAAGCAAAAAAGAATGAAACGGAAGAGGGCAAGCTTGCTGTGTGGCTTTTATGTTAATGTGCTGCTACCTAGTGACCGTTTCCACAATGGCAGGTCTTGTTTTCCTTTAGATTGGGTTGTGCTGTCATCTTGCTGCCACACAGACATCAGAATGCTTGGTGGAATGGAAGTGAAATGTCTTAAGGAGTCACTGAATAATTTATGCCTTGTTCTCTAAACTTTAGTACAGTACCTGAATCTTTTCTTTTTTCATTTTTTGGAGATGGGATCTATATTGCCTCAGCTTCCCAAGTGCTGGGATTAGAGGTGTGAGCCACCATGCCTGGTTACCCTACTCTTTAAATGTGGATGAAAGAACACAAGTTGATGGAGCGCTTGTGAATGTAGCAATGTAGTGAAAGGCCTGAGAACACACTGCGCAGAAAGCTAGGTATGAGAACATCCCCTCAACATGTGCTATATGGCCAAGATCCTTTTTCTGCCAGCCCTCCCCACTTCACGCAACATCAAAATGCCTCAGAGGTTCAGAAAATCAGACATTGGGTAAGAGTGGGCTCAGTGGTACGGTGCTTGCCTAGCAGGCACAAGGCCTGGGTTTGAACCCCAGCACTGCTCCTGAAAAAAGACAAAGTATGACTCTTAGAATTGACAGCTGGTTGGAAAACCACATGCTAACAATTAAATTTTAAAGATAACCTTTAAAAATATTTATTTCCAAGAAAGGGGGGAGTGTATGGGTACATCACTGACTCTTACCACTGCAAATGAACTCCAGATAAATGCCCCATTTTATGCATTTGGCTTTATGTGGGTACTGGAGAATTGTGGTGGTTTGTAGTTTGCATCTTTAGCCACCTGACTGGAGGCAGTGTCACTGGGTGGATCTTAAGGTGTGGTGGTGGGTTTCAGATTTCAATCTAAAGATATGCAAAGTGTGCCTAGCTGGAGTTCCTGAAGTGTGCTGTGGCTTTTGACCTTTAGGCCTGTGCTTCTCTCTCCCTGCTTGGTCCTGTGAAGGCAGGCCAGCTTCTTCTGCCTTTTATGGAACTTCCCCTAGATTTGTGAGCTTCAATAAATATCCCTTCCTCCATAAGTGTGCCTGGTCTGGAAGTTCATCTCAGCGAACCTGAAGCTGTCTGCTACAAGAATCAAACCTGGGCCATCAAGCTTTGTAAGCAAGTACCTTTAACTACTGAACCATCTCTCAGCCCAACAAATCAATTATTTTTATTTTTATGTTTATTATTTATTGAGAGAGAGAAAGAGAATGGGCACACCAGGACCTTCAGCCACTGTGAATGAACTCCAGATGCATGCGTCCCCTTGTACACATATGCGACACTTCACACTTTCGTCACTGTGCCTCTGTCTATATGGGACCTGGAGATTCGAAAATGAGTTCATAGGTGCCCCAGGCAAGTGCCTTAACCGCTAAGCCATCTCTCTAGGCCCCAATAAATAAATTTTAGTATAATAAATTAAAATTGCATAGCAGCTGACTACTATAAAATGATACTGACAGGGATGTCAAGAGGTTACTATTGTAGCTGCTCCTCTCATTTCTGGAAGCTTATGGATGTCTGACAAGTTATATGCCAGCTAGTATAGGGACAGCTAGAGAAAACTGTTTCATTTCCTTGAGAATTAACCTAAGTGTCTGTACCACCTGTACTTTATCCCAGGTCAGAGAGCCAGTCTGCCTGAGGACCAATACCATCTGAAGTGAAAGGGTTCCTATGACTTCTTCACCCATTAGGGTGTTTCCTGAGGGCGTTAGCCTGTCTAGACAATTAATGTTACCTTTTAATTTCCATGTAGCAGTTTTGGCATTGATTACTCATTTAAAAAAACAGCTTTATTGAGGCATGATTTCATAAATGTCATAAATTTCACTCATTTAAAGTATCTAGCTGTAAGCCAAACATAGTTGTGCAAGCTTATAAATGCATCACTATCACTCAGGAGGCTGAAGTAGGAGGATTGTGAAATTAAGGCCAGCCTGTTCTACATATCAGTTCTCAGTTAGCTTGAACTAATAGCAATACTTTGTCTCAAAATAATACAATAAACAATACAGTGCTGTTATGGCCATTGTCACAATCCAGCTGTAGCATAACCCCTGTGAGGACTTTGTGTTGACCCAGGCCCGTTCTGAAAGGTTTTATTGAATCATGAGCCCTCAAAATAGAGGTCCAGGGCAGCCAGGTGAGGTGGCGCACACCTTTAATTCCAGCACTCGGGAAGCTGAGGTAAGAGGATCACTGTGAGTTCAAGGCCACCCTGAGACTTAATTCCATGACAGCTTGGACTACAGCAAGACCCTACCTTGAAAAACAAAAACAAAAACAAACAAAAAAAATAGAGGTTCATAAATTCATTCTTCAAGTCTTTCCATAGATTTGAAGCCTAAGAATATATAAACATATATACAAATTAACTATAAACACAAATATGTGCATATACAATGTTTCTGACAACAGACATAAAATTAATTTTTGAAATGCCTAAAGTTGGGACTGGAAGATGGCTCACCAGTTAAAAGCACTTGCTTGCATGCCTGCCAGCTCGAGTTCAATAGCCCAGCACTCCCATAAAGCCAAATGCAAAATAGTGCACATGTCTGTAATCATATTGCATCAGGTTTTTTTCTCAATTGCTCTCCCCCTTATTATTATTATTATTATTATTATTATTATTATTATTTGAGAGAGACAGAGAGGGAGAATGGGTATGCCAGAACCTTCAGCCTGCTGCAAATGACCTCCAGATGTGTGCGCCCCCTTGTATGCATGTGTGACCTTGCATGCTTGCATCACCCTACATTTGACTACGCAGGACCTAGAGATTTGAACATGAGTTCTTAGGCTTTGCAGGCAAGCACCTTAACCATCTCTCCAGCCCTCCACCTTATTTTTGAGATAGTTTCTAACTGAACCTGGAGCTCATAGATTTGGCTAGATTTGCTCATCAGCAAGCCACAGGAATCCTTTTGCTTTAGCCTCCCCAGTACTGGATTATAGAGGGCCCACTTTTCACCAGATTTTCACCAGGCGCTGGTATCTGAACCCAGGTCCTCATGATTCATGACAAGCACTTTTCCCATTAAGCCATCTCCCCCAAAGCTTCTTCTTTAATGTTGTATTTGAGGGCTTGACCTTGTCTCGGTTCAAAATTATATTATGCAAGAAAGAACTTATCACCATGCTTCTCTTTCTACAAATCTAGTAATTGTGCTCTACATCTCCTCACACAGCATTTATTAAACATGTACATAAAGCTCTGAATTGCAATCTGAGAATAATGAAATTGTTCCATATATTTGTCTATCTTGATTTTATCTGTATATATTTCAGTGGGTATGTATATTTTTCTCTAACTCTCTCCCCCAGAGTTTACTGCTAACTCCATTCATCTTGACATTTAAATTCTATTTCATATTTGTTATTCAATATGTGCTAGTTCTGTCTCCTGCATTCAGTAAATCCCATTTGGTTAGAATAGATGCTTTAAATTCCTGTGCACTAAATGAACTTTGGAGCTCCCCAGCACCTAATTTATATAAGGCCCAGGAAAATATTTAATAAGTACTGTTTAATTAATAAATACCTCAGATTTTTCTCCCTTCTTCTGGACTCCCATTTATACTTATAGCTCAGATTTCTTAGACATGGCAGCTTTTCTGTCCTCCTGTCTCCCAAACAGTTGCATGTACCAATCCATATGTCTGAGATATAATAGTCTTCAGTTGGTGAAATATGAAGTCATGCAATGAATCTGGTATCCATTCCTTCCCTTCTGTTCACTAATGCAATTTATTACAATTTCAAATAGAATTCTCTAAACTCGGTTTTGAAAATTATAAGACGTTTCATACAAAACATGCAAAGTAAAATTAGACTTCACCAAAGGTAATGCATTTCCCTCCCGTAATTTTTATTCCACTGAGAGCCCAGAGAACATGCAGAGCACAGGGGGCAGCTGCTTAGTCACCGACTTCTGGAAAGCTGTCCTTGGATCGGGCACCCACGGACGCCCCTTTGACTTGGGTGAGATGACGGTGGAGGTGACGGACAGTCGCCCAGACGGCTCCCGGGGACGGCCGCATCGCCTTGCTCCCGCCACTGCATCGCCCCAAATGCGGTGGCTCAACCTGCAGAGGGTGCTCTCGCGAACAGCCCATCGCAGTGACCACGAGCACGGTGCTCCGGGGCTCAGCCGGGTCCCCACCCCCCCCGCCCCCCCACCCCGCCCCCCGACGTGCGTTCCCCAGCGCCAGCTTCTCCGCTCGCCTCAGCCACGCCCAGCCCGCAGGCGCCCGGCCTGCCCTCCTCCCTCCGCGTTTGATTTGGCGCGCAAACTCGAGGGCGTCTTTGATTGGTTGGAGGAGAACGAACTTCCCGTGTGATTGGTTCTTAGTAGACGGGCGGAGGATTGTGAGAGGCCGCGACTTCAGGTGGTGAATGTGATTGGCTGCTTTAGGATGAGGGGCGGGGCAAAACCGGAAGCAGGTTGGAGGGGGCACTTGACTTACACAGCACTATGGAAGTAGTGAGGTGTCCCGAGCACGGTAAGGGCCGGAGTCTTAGCGTCCCCCGCCCCCACGACCCCGGAGCTGCCGCTGCTGACCTTGTCGTCTTGTCTCCTCAGGGACCTGTTGTCTTTTGAAGACCGGCGTCCGCGAAGGCCCGAGTAAGGGCAGGAGCTTCTACGTGTGCCGCGGGGACGCGTGCGGCTTCGTGCAGGCCACCGAGTAGGTGTCGAGCTGGCCATGGCTCCCTGGCCGCCGAGGGGAACCGCGAGCCCAGGACGTGTTCTAAAGACCGTGGCCCCAAGCTGGCCACTTTTCCTCTGTGGCTCTCAGATTCCCGGCCGGTAAAACGGGGTTCCCCTTATATTTGGCTCCTTCCAGGCTGCCCCGTCGCTGGGTTTCTAGTCCCCTTCAGGCCGCGGGCTCTCCCCTGGGCCTGGACGACACCCCCAGGCCCTCTTGCAAGAAGCGAGGACAAAGTGGGCGTGGGAAGTGGTTTGTACTGTGCGGTTTGAACTAGTCTTTGGTCGGACTGGTGTTTAAGTATTGGAGGCTGAAGCACCAGTGGCTAGGTTTTTTTTTCCCTCTGCATCTGTGTGGTGAGCTTGATAATCCAAAGAAATAACATTCCTTTAGTAGAGTTCATCAGATGTGATTCAGTACTCCAGTTTTACAAACTTACGTTGTCTCAAGTGTTATTGTTTTATACCACCCACTCCCAGGTGTCTGCATTCTCTTAAGAGAATTTGACCACACTCTTATTTCTTCCTGCACTCTATCACCTTAGCTTCATAGAGCAGGTTTTTTTTTTTTTTTTTTTTTCCAAGATCAGAAATATATGAAGGATGTTAGTACTAGAAAAAAAGTTCACTAACATCTCATAATTCCCCTACTTGAGTTAGATGATTTGTGTCTGTTTTGCTTTGCACCTAAGTGAAAGACTATGTCTTTTTTCAGAATTGAGAATAAATTTTACTGAAAATAATTCCAGCTCACTAACATTTATTTTTATTTAAAAGGATCTTAGGATCCAGTCCAATGGTTTCTAGTAGAGCAGAGTCAAATGTTAAGATCAAAGGAACGAATTGGAAATACTTAAGCTATCTAATTCAACATTTTATATCAGAGTTAACTATTGCTGGTTTCTAAACAAATTGAACCTCATAGATTCCATATCCAGGCCAAAGTTTGTAAGACACAAGCATGTTCATGGTCACAGGGGTTACACATCAAAGGTGGTATAAGATTTGGTTTTACATTGAGAGAAACATTCATACAGAGTACTGTGAACACTAGTGTACTGCTATACAAACTAGCTCAGTAGTATTTTCACTTGAAGACAGTCATTTGGAATATACCTGAAAGCAGGCTACAAGCAGAAAACAATTTAACAAGTCTGAGTGCTTTACACCATCACTCAAATTTGTTTACCCTCATGTACATATTTTTTGTATGTTGGGAAAAGAATAGTTTTTAAAATGTATGCTAAGCAAGAAGCGAAGTAAAAGGTTATTGTTAGAGGTAGGCATGTAAATAATACCAAGTGCAGCTGAAGGTATTAAAGGACAAAGAGGAGAGAAGGAACCTGAGGACAATTCACAGAAGGCCTCAGCCAGCATTAGACTAGTCTTTCCTGGGGAGCCACAGTGTGAAGGTCATACAACATGTGACTTTTAAATTTGAGTCATAAAGAAAATTTATTGTCATGCTTTCTTTTAAGAAGTGGGAAAAGATGGAAGCTATGGACCTTTCCTTACAGGAAGCACAAAGATAGCAATGTGTGGGATTTATGAACCCAGGACAGACCATACGTAAATTAGTGGTGTGGTGGCACACACCTGTAATCCTAGTGCCCAAGAGAGAGCCAGGAGAATACCTGCAAGTTCAAAGCCAACCTGGTCTAAGCGAGTTCCAGTCAAGGGCTACATAGTGCGACTTTGTCTCAAAATAAATAAATAGTTAATTCATAGTTTGGATTGACTTTAGGATGGTGACCTTGATTCTTTGTCTCCTAACACAAAGCATTTTTACTTTTTCCTCTAGTATCCCTGTTTCTCATTGTTTATTGCATGAGGACTTTGTGGTAGAGCTTCAGGGTTTGTTTCTACCACAGGGCAAAAATGAATGGAGGTAAGTGTCCGAAGGAATATGTGTACATATTTCCTCTATTTTTCCCTTTTTTTGGACCTGAAAAAATTTGGGGATTGTTCTTTATAAATCATTACTAAAAATTAAATAGTATTTCTGTATGAATTGCATCATTTAGGCAGTCACTCTCTTAAGTACTGAGCAACTAGTTAACATGAGAAGCCTAACCTGTGGTTAATTTGTTGGATTTCCAGCTCCATTGTCATTTCTTCTATCCCACCAATAGCAACTAACTTGTCAACTTCTAATTCTGGTACTAGAGGTAATAGGTAAAAAAAAGTTAACATGGGTTGGAAAGACGGCATAGTGGTTAAGGCTTTTGCCTGTGAAGCCTAAGGACCCAGGTTTGATTCCCTATTACCCACGTAAGCCTGATGCATAAGGTGGTGCATGTGTCTGGAATTCATTTGCAGTGGCTAGAGGTTTTGGTGTGCCCATTCTTTCTATCTGCCTCTTGCTCTCTCAAATGAATCAATAAATAAAATAAAAAGTTTAACATGTTTGTTATTTAATAAATTGCAGTTTTCTTTCCTTCATGTGGGATCTTGGGAAGGGCAAGGAAATATAAATAGACGGGAGATCTTATTTGCCATGAGTATTAAAAGATAAGTGGAGGCAAAGGAGATATGATTGAGAGTGGAGTTGTGAAGGGGAACGTGGGGGTGGAAGGGAAAACTCATGGTCTATAATTACAGAAGTTGTCAATGATAAAAATAAATAAATAAACTATAAGTGGGACTTGCCAAGTATTTAATAGGTTAATACAGTGTATGAAGTTACATGAAAATTTATAAAATTGCAAATGTTTGCTTTGATAGTGGTTTAGCATTTGTTTATTTATTTGTTGAGCATCTGGAGATCAAACCCAGAGCCTTGCAAATACTAAGAACCTGTACTACTGGTGAGCTATACCCTTATCCCTTATTTAAGTGGATGCTTCAGGAGGTCAGGCAGGCAGGAGTCATACATACATGATGGGTATTTTATTATATTCTATATGCTTCACAGCTTATCTATTCTACATCTGTCCGCACCCAAGTATAGGAATTGAAGTATCAGTTTTATAGTTTTTGCATGCAGGGGTACTGCCCATACTAGTTGCTTCAATTGAGTTATACATTTAGTATGATACACAAATCTTGACTTCTTAGGGTTATTTTATTTACTTAATGTGTGAGAGGGAGAGCAAGTAAGCATGGGCACCCCAGAGCCTCCTGCCACTGAAAATGAGCGCCAGACACATGAACCACTTTGTGCATCTGGCTTTATGTGGGTACTGGGAAATTAAACCCTAGCCAGTGGGCTTTGCAAGCAGGTGCCTTTAACTGCTGAGCCATCTCCCCAGCCCTTGGGTTGAGTTTTGAGAAACAAGAAAAACTATCACCTCAGGAAGTACCATCTCCATTCCCTTTCATCAGTTTTGAGTTATTTTGCTCATTTCTCAGTTTCATATAAATGATACTGTGTGTACTCCTGCTTATAGGTATAATTATCTAAGGGTACCAGATTGAATCCTGTGATGACATATTTTACTTAACAGTGTCTGTGAAATTGACCCATATTGTATGTGCCAATAGTTCATTCAAACAACTTATTTGTTTGCAAGCCAAGAAGGAGAAAGGGAGGGAGAAAGAAAGATTATGGACACATCAGGACCTCTAGCCACTGCAAATGAACTCCAGATGCATGTGCCACTTTGTATCTGGCTTTATGTGGCTACTGAGGAATTGAACTAGCCCGTCAGGCTTTACAAGCAAGCACCTTTAATGGCTGAGCTATCTCTCCAATCCCAATAGTTCATTTTTTGAATTTACTTATTTTATTTATTTGAGAGACAGAGAAGGAGGCAGATAGAGAGAATGGGCATGCCAGGGCTTTCAGCCACTGCAAATGAATTCCAGAAGCATGTGCCACCTTGTGCATCTGGCTTACATGGGTCCTGGGGAATTGAACCTGGGTTCTTTGACTTTGTAGGCTAGTGCCTTAACCACTAAGCCATCTCTCCAGCCCTAGTTCATTTTTTGATTGTTAAGTTAAATTGTATATATGAATGTACCAAAGCTAATTTTGTTGCTTGCTTTTCATCAGAAAATCTTTATTACTGAAATACCTATTTCAATGTTTGGCCCATTTTTAATTGAAAATTTAATTGAGTAATTTTCGATGCACATGCAGTTAAAAGAAATAATGCAGAGAGATATACTCTTCTCCTTATCCAATTTCCCCAGGAGTGATATTTATAAAACAGCCATGATAGTGACGTTGGCCTAGTGTACTTATCTTGTTGGTAAAGAAGTATTTTTTAAAAAATTATTTATTTATTGGGCTGGAGAGATGGCTTAGCGGTTAAGCGCTTGCCTGTGAAGCCTAAGGACCCTGGTTCAAGGCTCGATTCCCCAGGACCCATGTTAGCCAGATGCACAAGGGGGTGCACACATCTGGAGTTCGTTTGCAGTGGCTAGAGGCCCTGGCGTGCCCATTCTCTCTCTCTCTCATCTGCCTCTTTCTCTGTCTGTTGCTCTCAAATAAATAAAAATGAACAAAAAAATTAAAAAAATTATTTATTTATTATTTATTTGCAAGCAGAGAGAGAGAATGGGTGCGCCAGGGACTCTTGCCATTCCAAACAAACTCCAGACACATCTGCCACTTTGTGCATCTAGATTTATGTGGGTCCTGGGGAATCAAACCTGGGTTGTCAGGTTTTTCAAGCAAGTGCCTTTAACTGATGAATCATCCTTCCAGCCCCAAGAAGTATTTTTATACATGTATATCTGTGTGCATGTCTACATGTGTGAGGGTGCATGTTCATCTGTGTTCATGTGCCTGTGGAGTCCAGAGGACATCCTCAGCTATTCTCAGGAGCACTGCCCACCTTTTTTGAGATAGGGTCTTTCATTGGCCTGAAGCTCACCAATTAGGCTAGACTGGCTGAGCAGCAAGCCCCTGGGATCTGCCTGTCTGCCTGTCTCTGCTTCCCAAGCACTGGTAGTAGAAGCATCACCACACCTAGCCTTTCTATTTGGGTTCTGGGGATAAAATTCAGTTCCTCCTTCTTGCAAGGCAAGCACTTTATTGTCTGAGCTATCTCCTTAGACACTAAATATAATTTGTTACTTGTACTAATTTGTGTTCATGTATGTATTTAGTTTTATACAAGTAGTTTCACACATCTACCACCATAGCCTTACTTCTGAGCAGTTCCATCACATAGGACTCCTTTTGCTATCATTATATAACCATAGCCACCTCCTCACTCCTATCCTCCAGACAATTGTGAATCTATTCTTGATTTCTTAAGTTTGTCTTTTCATCATGGCTACATAAATGGTGTCTTCAGTGTAGGGTTTTTTGCCTGTTTGGAAAACTTTGTTATGTTCTTATTATTGAGTTGGGAGAGGTCTTTATACAGCTTCTTTGGCAGATATTTATGTTGTGGATATTTTATCCCAGTCTGTGGGTTTTACTTTCTTAGCTTTTTTTGAAAACCAGAACTTTAAAATTTGTGGGTTTTTTTATTTTTTCCATTTTGTTTTTGATGGCGCATGATGCTAGCATTAAAACACAGGTTTTGGGGCTGGAGAGATGGCTTAGCTGTTTAGGCACTTACCTGCAAAACCTAGGGCCTGGTGATCCCACTTAAGCCAGACATACGAAGGTGAGGCAAGCTGAAGGTTGCATATGCCCACTAGGTGGCACAAGTGTCTGGATTTCAATTGCATTGGCTGAGGCCCTGGTGCACCAATTCTCTGTCTCTGTCTTTCTCTAAAAATAAGATTTTTAAAAACCCAGGTTTTAATTTAAATATTTTATTATTTATTTATTTGAGAGAGAGAGAGAGAAAGACATAGGGGGAGAGAGAGAGAATGGGCACGCCAGGGCCTGCAGCCACTGCAAATGAACTCCAGACGCATGTACCACCTTGTGCATCTGGCTTATATGGGTCCTGGGGAATCGAACCGGGGTCCTTTGGCTTTGCAGGCAAATGCCTTAACTAGTAAATCATCTCTCCAGCCCAGGTTTTAATTTTTATGAGATAGAACTTACTATTTTCTAAATGATTAGGGGAGGCTTGTCTTTTCATGAGAAATCTATTTACAGTAGTCTTTTCATTTAGATAATGTTCTACCTCAATTTTGTGTACTGTGAAAATAGAAGTTCATTTTTCTGAGGTATCAAGTTATTTTATCACCATTTATATATACTTATTTGTTGACAACTTCATATTTATAGATAATGTATTTAAAATCACATTCATCCCATTCTCTTTTATTTACTTTTTTATTTGAGAGAAAGAAAGAGGCAAATAGAGAGAATGGACGCACCAGGGCCTCTAAGTCTTGGAGACGAGCGCCAGATGCATGTACCACCTTGTGAGTCTGGCTTCTGTGGGTCCTGGGGAATTGAACCTGTGTCATTTGGCTTTGCAGGAAAGCACCTTAACCACTAAGCCCCTCCTCAGCCCCTTTCTCTTCTCTTATCACCTTCCTCTGAACCTCTTTTTCCCAAGTAGTCCTCTTTCTACTTTCATGTCTTTTTTTTTTTTTTCCTTTTTTTGGTAACTCACTGAACTAAGCATGTCTGTGGGGTTGTTTACTGAAGCATGGGCAACATACCAGTAGCTGTGACACTGAAGCAAATGACTCTCCGTCCCGCAACCTTTAGCTGCTAATGGCTCCTTACAGAAGGGTGGGGCCTTGTGAGGCCTTCTGTTTTACCACCATGTTACAAAGATTTTCCTTGCCCCACTTTAGTGGTTGGCAACTTTGTAAAAAAGAAGAAGAAGAAAGAATGCTTTGACTGTATAAGCTTGGGTCTATTTTTGAGGTGGTTAATTTGCTCCATTTGCATATTCTTACATGATTAGTCAAGTAAATTAGTTTGTCTCCCAACTTTATACTTCCAAGATTGTGCTGGATATTCTAGGACGATTCCAGCATTTCCAGGTAACTTGCAGATTTGATCTCTTTAATTTCCTCAGTAAACCCTGTTGCTGTTACATAGCGTCCATAGGTCAGTTTTGAGAGAACAGACATCAATATTTTTTCCTGTCTGAGTTGGGTATATTTTGTTATAACTTTACATTTTTTTCTCAGTATTAATAATTTTCATTATAGAGTTATTTGATTAAATTCATTCCTCTGTGGTGGTTTTTAATGTTGGTATAAATAGAATTTTCAAAACTTTTGTTTAGATTGTTTTCTGCTGGTAGAATGAACTGGCAAATTTTATTGGGTGAAGACTGATTGTTCTTGTGACCTTAAAACACGGGCCTGCCACTGGAAGCCCTCTGGGATACTGAAATACTGTGTGGGGTTTCTAATTTGTCCTGCGAGAACTGTTCAGGTTCAGGAGTGAAGGCGGTGAAGGAATGGCTGCTCTCTGGTGCAGCTGCAGGATATGTTTACCATCTTATTATCCGCAGCTCAGTTTTAGCAACTTGGTTCTATGGTTAGATGGGGAAACTACTATAAGAGCTGTTAGAGAAGCAGTCTGAGTTCTCATGACTGGGACTTACACCTAGCTCCCGCAGATTCCCCCCACACCTACTTTCTCTGAGTGGAAGTCGTGGCTGGATTGAGGGGGTGAAGCTGAGTACTGGTAAGCTGGAGAAACTGCTTAAAGAGCGGGAGTAAGATCCTTCCTGCAGGACATTTCAGTGTGTCCCCTCCTCCATGTTCTCACTAGAACAGTGCTGATGGCAGCCGTCACTCCCCTAGGTGGAGAAGTTGAGTGTGTGATACACTCAGTTTAGTAGTTTGGCGTTTTGTTAATGCTCAGTAAACAGTTGCTAAGATGGGGTTTCTTTTTTTTAAAAAAAAATATTTTTTTGTTCATTTTTATTTATTTATTTAAGAGTGGCAGAGAGAGAGAGAGAGAGAGGCGCAGATAGAGAGAATGGGCGCACCAGGGCCTCCAGCCACTGCAAACGAACTCCAGACGCATGCGCCCCCTTGTGCTTCTGGCTAACGTGGGTCCTGGGGAATCAAGCCTCGAACTGGTGTCTTTAGGCTTCACAGGCAAGTGCTTAACCGCTAAGCCATCTCTCCAGCCCTAAGATGGGGTTTCTGTAAGTTGTGTTTACGCTAAGCACTGCGAGGAACAAAAAGTGAGGTCACTGGAGATTTTGGATGTCTCTAATATGGAGCCGTGGAATAGTCACGTCTTACGTATGTGTGGAGAAGCTGGGAAAATGAACAAGTAGTTCTTGAGAGAGGGCTGAGGGTGATCTTGAGAACTTGTCACTAACATTCCTGTGTGAGGTAGGGACTGCCGAGAGGTGATCATGGTTAAAAAATAGGAGAAAAAAGTATGCTAGATGTATTTCTTTTAGCCTAAATCTAGAGAGGTACTTATTAGATATTTTAAAAAGATTATTGTCAGGTGTGGTGGTGCATGCTTTTAATCCCAGCACTCAGGAGGCAGAGGTAGGAGGATCACCATGAGTTCGAGGTCACCCTGAGACTACATACTGAATTCCAGGTTAGTCTGGGCTAGAGTGAGACCCTACCTCAAAAAAACAAAAGAAAAAAAAAAGATTATTTTGAGACAAATAAAATACAGAAAAATAAGATACAGAGAAGCCCATGGGTGATGGCTTCCTTAGCATAAAGTTGCTAGTCAGGATTTCTGTGCCATATATATATATATATCCAGACTGGGATCCTCTTTCAGAACTTGAGTGTTTTGTTCCCTTTCACTAATACCATTATGTTTGGTTTAGCATAGCTAAAGACAGGCGCAGCAGAGCCATGGGGTGAGCTGCAAACCAAAGCTTAGATGCCCATTGTCTATACCTTACAGTAGAGCTGCTTGTGCATGCTGTTCCTCAACATCAACACCAGGTGGTACCACTCACTAGTGTTTGGTCCATCAGGCAAGGCTTTCTGTACAGGCAGTTAGAAGGGATCATCTCCCTGGAGAGCCTTGACATGGTGTGACTTAGTCTGGTGTACCACAATGTTACTATGCTCCTTCTCTTTTCTCACTTCTCTCTTCCTCTCCTCTCTCTGCTATTATTTTTAAGGATTTAAGGTCAAAATAGGTAAAAATACTTACTTGCTTATAAATAAAACAAATTAAGTTTTATAATTTAAGAAACTGATTGGAAATTCAGATATTTTAGTTTTCGTAACATGTGAATACCTGAGTGTTTAGGAAACTCCTAGTGTTGGTTATTGAGTGAAGTCTACTTACAGATCTCTAGTCCTAACATAGTAGGTGGGCTGGTGATAGAAGCACTGGGGCATGAGCCATACCCACACAGAAGGCGCCTGGGCCCCACCAGTGTGAAAAACCCCACTCAGTAAAGTCAGGGCTTAGGTGATGGAAAGGATCATATACTGTACTGTACAATAAGAGTAAACCTTGTATATAAAAATATCATACCCCTTGTAATGTGTGTATAGTTACTTTTTCCCAAATGACTTTTTTTTCCTTATAGTAGTTTTACTATATGGAAGTTTAAAACATCTACATAATAAAAATTACTAAAATTGTAATTCTCTCAGCTTTGAAGTTTTGCTTAGAAAATTTAAAAAATGCTTAGAAAAGCCTTTGAAAAGACATCTGTTTTTCCTAAACAACTTAAGCGTTTTTTTTTTTTTTTTTTTACATTTTTGTTTTATTTGGAATTTTTGTATAAAGATGGATAGAAATTGGCTTTCTGTTTTTCCCATGCTGGAACAGAGATCTGAACTTTTGCTCTGGAGACCGCTTTGGCCCAGTTGTGATAGTAGCTAGGCATGCCAAGATGGGGGAAAGAGCGACAGAGAGAGAGAGAGTGTTTGTGTGTGTGTGTGTGTGTTACACGTTAGAGTGATAAATTATGTGTTCAGATCCAGCTGGTTCTGTGATGAGGGCCTATAATAAGGGTCTAAGATGGTGGGGCTCTGGAAACAGCAAGCTCTGGAATCAGTGAGAGACTCCATCTCAAGGAAACACGAGGTTGCAGGGCCACCCTACATTCTTTGGCCTCCATATGTGCTTACATGGTCATACGCATATGCATACACATGCATATACCACACATACCACCACACACCACACACCACACACACACACACACACACACACACACACGCAAAACAATACCTAGTGATTGGTTTCAAATAATCTCTAAAAGCCAGAATCAAATAGTCACAAGTCTTGTATTAAAAATAAGTTCTTGCCAGGTGTGGTGGCACACGCCTTTAATCCCAGCACTCGGGAGGCAGAGGTAGGAGGGTTGCCGTGAGTTCGAGGCCACCCTGAGATTGCATAGTGAATTCCAGGTTAGCCTGAGCTCGAATGAAACCCTACCTCAAAAAAAAGTTCTTCTCTTTTAAAGGAGTTTTGTAGTCTTACTTTTTTTTTTAAATATACATTAGGTTGTTCTTCCGATGCGCCAGAAGTAAGGCGGAAGGGAAGCACTGGTGTGGAAATGTTCCATGGCAGGTAGGAATCATTTGTTTGTTACCATATCTGCTGGGTTGAGACTCTGACATGTGGCCTTGACAGAAGGCATCTTCTGTCATATAGACTGACTGGTCTTCCTCAGATTCTCTGAGTTTTCTTTAAGTAAGATAGTCTCTTCTGATACTGCTAATTCCAAGGAGCATTTGTTACATTCAAGATGTAATTATTTGCTTCCTGATTAACTTATGTATTTTTCAGGGTCATGAATGCAATCAGTATATTCCTATTTAGGGAAAAATAGCTTTTCTTGACTAATATGCCCATCTTTTTTATTTTTTAAATGTTTTATTTATTTTGAAGCAAAGAAAGAGAGAATCAGAATGAGAATACAGGCATGCCAGGGCCTCTAGCTGCTGCAGGCAAACTCTAGATACATGTGCCACTTATGCATCTGTCTTTATGTAGGCACTGGGGAATTGAGCCCAGGTCATTAGGCTTTGTAGGCAAGTGCCTTAACTGCTGAGCCCTGTCTCCAGCACCCATGCCCATCTTTTTAATAGAGTAAAAGCTACTTGATTTTGGTATAATGTAAGTATAATTAGGCTTCTAGAATATGAAAAGTGGTAAAGGCCCTATAGGTATCCTGTATCTGGGGAACTAGACCTAGGGAAGAAATGATACTTTCTTTGGCACAAGGGTGGCCTGATTATTTTTACTCTAGATCCTCCAGTGAAATTGAGCATAGTAGCAAGCATAATAGGACACTGTGAGTAGGGGAAACTGCATCTTCAGAGAATGGTTTGTCAGTAAAAAAAAAAAAAATGCACATCTTGGCTGCTGTGCTTATAAAGGCACTTTGGTTTAGTTTTCTAGGTTCTTGACATCTTACTCAAAGAATTGAAGAAAGGCACACATAAGTCATTAAGCAGAAAGACGCTTTATTAAGAACAAAGGATATTAAGGGTTTGAATATAGTGCTAGAGGGAGCAGGCCTCTTGAGTGGAGCGTACTGAAGGGCACCAGGAAGTGTCTGGTGCTTCTGTATTGGATTTTTAGGAGAGGATGGATTGGGTGCTAGGGGTGTAGTTTATGTGGTCTTATGGTTCTATTGACAAGTTTGAGTTATACAGTATTTCCTCTATTGCACATGTTCTTTCCCATGATAACATCTGTTCTTAATCATAGGTATGCCAAGTTATACATAGATATAGATGGTACATGGATAAGTTCACTTACAGCATACAGTTTACTGTCTATGCACCCAAAATCAGTCTAGGCTGGATGTCCCCCTGCTGGTCCAGTCCTGGATCTAAGAATATATCTGAATGCATACTGATTGTGAACATGGTCCCTGAAAGGAGGAGAAAACTAGCTAGTTGTGGGGAATGGGTTGATGTACAGCTGGGTATGATTTGGGGGTCCTAGATTCCCAAGAGGTTAAGTGGGTTGTCTTGAAGGGTGTGCTTACCAAGCCGTGTCCTGGTGGCTAAAACTATTCCTTATGCTTGCCTGCCTCTATATGAAAGTTCATTATTTTATATTACAACTAATTGTCTTCATTGTTTTTAGGATCCTAATTCTAAAGAACAACCCGTAGATACTAAGTCACAGGATGAATCTGAGCCATTTCTTCATCCTCCCAGCCAGCCAAGAAACCCATTCAAGGTGCTTAATAAGAATCAAAAACCATCTCTCTGGAAACAGTTTGTCAAAGGAGAAGGTGAGGAAAAGATAGCTGATAAGAAGTCAAGGGAGAACAGAGATCAGCTGTTGGATCAAAAGAAAGAGCAGAGAGCTGAGTCTAAGTGCAGGGTGGACAAAGACCCCTCCTCTGACCCAGTGACGAAGAAGAGCCACTCGGGAGTTGAAGAGAAGCAGCAAGGGAAGAAAGCGGAGTTTCAGTGTGGCGCACAGAGGACTGAAGACATTGCATCTGAACAGTGCCATGGGAGTGAGCTGAGAGGAGCACGTGTGTCTCCTCAGATGTCAGATGGTGAGAAGCAGGACGTCCAGAACAAGCCAGAACCTCTGAGAGAACGGGGTGCCCAACCTTTACCTCCAGATGTGCATGGTCACAACCCAGTAAGCCAGCTCTGCGAAGAGCGCCACCTTGGCAAGGAGTGTCTGAAGAACTTGAAGGCTAAAGAAGCACAGGCAAAGGGTGGCCCATGTGCTCATACCTTCCAGAAAGAGCTGCTTCAGGGCCATATCCAGGGACCTTCTACAACTAAGACCTGTGGGCCTGCTCCTAAAGGACCAGCAGTACCTGGGCTGTCCTGGGGAGAAGGGCGCCTGGCTGCCTCCAGCAGTGATGACAGTGAAGGAGAAGATAGCACTTCCTGTAAACCAAGGTCTCCCCTTCTCTCTGACTTCACTCTGGACTCATGGAGGAAGGAGAACGTTCACCTTCCTCATCATTGTATGCAAAAGCAAATCCCTGCTGTTTTAGGTGTTTCCAAAAAGGTAGAATCTTCAGATCAAGCCGCTCAGCGAGCACTCCTTAGCACACAGCTCAAACAAAAGAAGGTACCAGTTGACTTTTGCTTGGTTTCTGGGGTTGGTGCTTTGCAGTGAGCAGCTAGGAGACCCTCAGAAGAGTTACATACGTTCATGGAAAGCTTCAGATAGAGGGATGTTCAGTTTCTGTCTTTCTATATTTATGCTCAGGCTAGCTGTGTTTTTGCTTTGTTTTTAATCCTAGTTTTTACATGCAGAGTTAAAAGACTATAGTTCAGAGTTTTGCTATACTGGGCTATTTTAATCTGAGGCTATCACTTTAACAACTTGAGAGGTGAGGTACACTTGACAGGATTTGTTTTTCAGAGCACACTGGCAGTAGTGAATATCCAGGCTCTTCCAGACAAGGGCCAGAAGTTGCTCAAACAAATCCAGGTGTTGGAAGAAGCACTCAGTGCTCTGGCCCTCTCTCCAGAGCAAGGTAAGATGGCTTTTGTCCTAGAACTTAGGGTTTTTGTGAACTTGCCAGAGACATTTTGATAAAGAACAGGTTGATTTGTACATGTTTTTATTGCATTGTCTGCTTCTGCGCTTTCTTAAACAATACCTGTAACCTAAGAAAATTGTCCTGTTTCCTGTAGTCTAAACTATCTTAGTATTTTTTGTGTTTTCTTTTCTTTTTTTTTTTGAGGGTAAATTATGAAATTTATTATTTGGAGAGTTAGATTAGAGGGAAAACAAGGTAGGAAAGCTCCCAAGCCAAAAGAGACTCTCCCCTCCCCAGTCATGGTGAAGAGGAGGGAGACAAAGGTCCTCCTCACATAAGTAAGGAGAGATACAGAGGCTAGGAGGCCAAGGGGCTGAGAGAGGTCAGAGAGACACATGCGCTTCTGGCCCATGTACATGAACCAAACATCCAGTTAGAATGAGCCTCATCACCAAATTCATGTGTAAGACAAGGACCTGATTGCTTGGTGGGCTCCAAAGGCTGACTCAGGACGGGCCAGCTAAGCTGGGGAACTGAGAAAGAAGCTGGGAGCTATTGATGAATTGGGGGTGTGGTGGTTTGAATAGATGGCCCCCAATATATTCAGTTTCTTATCAGTTTGTAGTTTGCATCTGCAGCTACCTGGTTGGAGGCAGTGTCATTGGGAGAATCTTAAGGTGTGTTGGTGGGTTTCAGATTTCAACCTAAAGATACGCAAAGTGTGCTGTGTGGCTTTTGGCTTTTGGCTTGTGCTTCTCTCTCTGCTTGGGCCTGTGAAGGCAGGCCAGCTTCTTCTGCCATTTATGGAACTTCCCCTGGATCTATAAGCTTCAGTAAATCCCTTCTTCCATAACCGTGCCTGGTCTGGAAGTTCATCTCAGCAAACCTGAAGCTGTCTGCTACAGAAGTTGGTACCAGGAGTGGGGTGAGATGAACCTGACCATGTGGATGTTGATCTTTTGAACCTTTGTTTTGGAGGAATAGGCATGGACTTTGTTCTTGTAACTGAAGATGCCCTCTGGAGTGGTAAACCAAGATTATGGACTATTTTGATGAGAGTTTGAGAATGCTAAGTGCAAACAATATTGAAAATCGAAGCTTGGCTTATGAGCTTTCTAAGGGGAAGAAAAGACTACAGAGGGCTTTGTTGGAACTGGTCTACTGGCATAAGGGCTGGCTGCGTTCTGCTGCTAAGGCCTAGAGAGTTTGATTAAGGTTAAATTTGTTATGGACTGATGTCCTTGGCTAAAGGTATTGGACTGAGAGATTTAAGATTTTTAAGCTGGAAAACTTCAAGCAAGTTAAAATTACAGGCACTGAGACTGGTTTTAGGTTACTGAACCTGCTGTTGTCAAACACATTAGCAATCTTAAGGAAGATGGTCCAACTGCTTTACATTAAAACAATGGACAGGATGCCTGAGGAAAGACTGTCATAGAAATGTAAACTCTTTGGAGAAGGAACCTGCTTTTCAAGGTTACAATTTATTTAGTTCCTGAGTTAAGAATATGGCTGTGTTCTGCACACCTCGTATTCGTTTCAGAAGCATGAAAGATGCGAGGAGTGGTCGTGAATTGTACACGGTTCCAGGAGCTGCTGCTGAGATGATGCTGCTGAGATGCAACATGAGACAGGGCCTGATGCCCTGATAGGCTGAAAGAGCCTTTGGAAGATGGACCATGGTTTGCATGAAGACCTGAAGACATTTTGGATATGCCAGGACTATGCAAAGACTACCATAGAGCGCACTGTTGGCCTGGGATGGAAGTGTTCCCTGACTGACTACTCTGCTCAGCTGGAGGGGTGGAATTGGGAAATCTGGAGACTGTCTGTCTCTGGTTATATTGAACTTGAACTGCAGAAGTTTGATGATATTTGATGGTGGTTGAGTCTGCATTGTTTTAGTCTCTCCTTGCTGTGCCTTATACCAGTTGAAAATGTTTACTCTGTGCCTTTATACGTTGGAAGTATTTAATTTGTTTGATTTTACAGAACTTACTATCTTAAATTGGTCAAGACTGTGGGAACCTTTGAATTTGAACTGAGTACAGTTTACAACATGTGATGGTTATGAATCTATTGGAGGCCAGGGGCGGAATGTGGTAGTTTGAATAGATGCCCCCCAATATATTCAATGTTTTATTAGTTTGTAGTTTGCATCTGCATCCACCTGGCTGGAGGCAGTGTCACTGGGTGGATCTTAAGGTGTGGTGATGGGTTTCAGATTTCAACCTAAAGATGCAAAGTGTGCCTAGGTGGAGTTCCTGAAGTGTGCTGTGGCTTTTGGCTTTTGGCTTGTGCTTCTCTCTGTGCTTGGACCTTTGAAATCAGGCCAGCTTCTTCTGCCATTTACGGAACTTCCCCTGGATCTGTAAGCTTCAGTAAATATCCCTTCCTCCATAACTGTGCCTGGTCTGGAAGGTCATCTCAGTGAACATGAAGCTGTCTGCTATAGGGGGTTAATAGGTTGTTGCTTGCAGCCATCTTGAGACTGAATCAGCCATGAGTTCTAGTCCTGCCAGAGCAAGCAAGGTGGCACCCATGTTTCCATGGGTCAGTCCCTAGCTGAGTACCCAGCTTGCTCCTGATTTGTGTCACTAAGAAGCCAAGAGGCTAAGAGAGGTCATGCATAAGCATGGTTAAAGTGACCCATTCTCTAGGAAGCTTTCCCAGTCTCCTCTGACTACACATACATCCCTTCACTTGCTTTGCTAACTCCATTCTTATTTGTTGAGCAGGGAGTAAGGAGAAGAGTGACACCCAAGTACCTCAACAGAATAACTTCACCAAAGCTACTGTGGACCCTCCACACTTGGTGCCCCCCCAGCCCCTTCCGGGTTATGATGTCCAGCCAGAGAGCTCTCTAGGACTGAAAGCAAGCCGCCAGGTCATGGCTGGAGGACCCAGCCAGTGCTCTAAAGGTGAGATGTGAGGGGTTGGCCCTGCTGGGAAGCACTGCCCTGTAGTTAAATGCTGCTTAGCAGCTATCTTTGTGCCATTAGAGGTCGGGGGGGGGGGGGGCTGGTTATTCTTGAACTGAAGTTAGAGAGCATGATGCTCTGTAGAGCTTTGCAGTGTTCCTTGAGGCCTCAGTAAGGCCAGGCTTCTGCCTTAGACCACAGTATGCTCATCCATCAGCCCAGTGGCTGGCACATAGGCATCACCTAACTGGTACTTATGAATGAATACTCTAGTTTACATCATTGAGAGGTAGGTGGATCAGAAACTAACATTTTTTTAGAAGTATTTACTTATTGGGCTGGAGAGATGGCCTAGCAGTAAAGGCACTTGCCTGCAAAGCCAAAGACCCAGGTTCATTTTCCCAGGACCCATGTAAGCCAGAAGCACAAGGTGACACATGCATCTGGAGTTTGTTTGCAGTGGGTAGAGGGCATGGGCACCCATTCTCTCTCTCTCTCTATCTGCCTCTTTCTCAAATAAATAAAAATAAAATTTAAAAGTACATGATAACACCTTTCAAGGCACAGGGAAGAGGGGCTGGAAAGAATATGGGAGCTGTAGGGTGGAAAGTGCACTGTGAGGCATTGTCCTCTCCATAGGAACTGACTGATGCATTCATACCCTTAGTGATTACTGATACCCCCATGAAGAGGGCTGTCTGTGGAATGGGGCAGTAGAGAGGGGATGTACGAGAATAACCTGATGGAAATATGACCAATTTGTAGGATCACACATTAAAATTCCCAATATAAATTTTAAAAAGAAATGTATAGGAACAAAACTATGAAGAGACTCTCCAAAATGAAAGAAGCAAACAAGCCTTAGATTAAAGCCCTACCCTCCACCTCTTGTATTTGCTTTCTGCTCTGTGGGCTCCTTTTGCTTGCCTTACATCTGTTGATCATTTTTTCTCCATTAGTGTTTTTTTTGGTTTGTTTGTTTGTTTGTTTTTTGGTTTTTCAAGGTAGGGTCTCACTCCAGCTCAGGATGACCTGGAATTCACTAGTCTCAGGGTGGCCTCGAACTCACAGTGATCCTCCTACCTCGGCCTCCCGAGTGCTGGGATTAAAGGTGTGCACCACCATGCCCGGCTCCTTTAGTGTTTTTTTAAAGATAATATTTATATATTTTTTGCAAGCAGAGAGAAGAGAGACAAACAGAGAATGGGCACACCAGGGCTTCTACCCACTGCAGACAAACTGCAGACACATGTACCACCTTTGCATCTGGCTTTATGTGGGTACTGGGGAATCAAACCCCAGTTGTTAAGATTTGCAGACAAGCGCCTTAACTGCTGAGCCACCTCTCCAGCCCTCTATTGTTTTTTATAAATAGCATAGTTTACCCATCATTACTGACGAGATCTTCCCAGTCTTAATTCATTATGTCCCATGAAAAAAGTACATGATAAGTCTTGAATTCTATTAAGGTAATTTTAAGATATTTTAATATTCAAGTCTTTCTCCAGAAACTGGAATGCTTCATTCTAAAACTGCAAACAGGTAAAGTTCCAGTAATTACGTTGGTAAAAGTTCTCCATATAGGATGAATGAGTGAACAACAAACCACTAAAGGGGAAAAACAGAATCTAACATTTTCACCTTTTTTTTTTTTTTTTTTTTTTTTTTTGGTTTTTCAAGGTAGGGTCTCACTCTAGTACAAGCTGACCTGGAATTCAGGATGTAGTCTCAGGGTGTTCTTGAACTCATGGAGATCCTCCTACCTCTGGGATTAAAGTGCTGGGATTAAAAGTGTGCCACCACACTCAGCTGTATTCTTTTTAAAATTTTATTTTTATTTTTATTTATTTATTTGACAGAGAAAGAGGGAGAGAGAGAATGGGCATGCCAGGGCATGTACCCTATTGTGCATCTGGCTAATGTGGGTCCTGGGGAATCCAACCTGGGTCCTTTAGCTTTGCAGGCAAATGCCTAAACCGCTAAGGCATCCCTCCAGACAGCTGTGTTCTTTTTTAAAATATTTATTTATTTGAGAGAGAGAGAATGGGTATACTAGGGCCTCTTTCCACTGCAGAGGAACTCCAGATGCATGTGCCACTTTATGCATTTGGCTTTATGGGAGTCTAGGCCAGCAGGCTTTGCAAGCAAGTGCCTTTAACTGCTGAACCATCCTCCAGCCCTTTTATGTATTCTTGAATGGTTCCACTTGCAACTCAATGAACTGTCTCTAATCAACTTCATCAGTCAATTTTTATCAAAGAGGTATTTATTTCCTAGAACACTTCTTTGTGTTCTGCTGATAAAATTTCTCTAACTGGTCCAAAGGCAAGAAAAAAAGATAAATACATTATACAGTTCCAACTTGAAGAAAAGCCCTTTTATTTTCATGTTTGTAACATTCAGGCAGTTAAAAAAATTTTTATCATTTATTTGCAAGCAGGTGTGTGTGTGTGTGTGTGTCTAGAGAGAGAGAGAGAGAAAGAGAAAGAGAGAGAAGAGAGTGAGGGAATGCGAATGAGAATGGGTTGCCAGGGCTTCTTGCCACTACGAACTCTGGACTCATGCACCATTTTGTGCGTCTGGCTTTATGCGGGTGCTAAGAAATCAAGCCTGTACTATCAGACTTTTCAGACAAGCACCTTTAACCACTGAGCCATCTCTCCAGCCCTCAGGCAGGGTTTTCCTTTTTCTTTTTGTTTTTCGAGGTAGGTTATCACTCTAGTCTATGTTGACCTAGAACTCATTCTTTTTTTGGGGGGGGGGGGGTTCGAGGTATGTTCTCACTGGCTCAGGATGACCTGGAATTCACTATGTAGTCTCAGGGTGGCCTTGAACTCACAGTGATCCTCCTACCTATACCTCCTAAGTGCTGGGATTAAAGGCGTGTGCCTCCACCCCTGGTTTATGGAACTCATTCTTTAGTTCCAGGCTGGCCTTGAACTCACAGTGATCCTCCTACTTCTGCCTTCCAAGTGCATGGATTAAAGGTGTGAGCCACCATGAGGTTCCTTCTGGCAGGCATGGTGGTGCACACCTGTAATCCCAACACTTGGGAGGCAAAGACAGGAGGAATTGCTATAAGTCTGAAACTAAATTTATCTATATATCACATATCAGGCCAGCCAGGGCTACATAGTGAGACCTTTGAGAGAGAGCTTATTGAGTCAAGTGCTTGCTGCACAAGCCTGAACATCTGGGTTCAGATTGCCAGCACCCACATACAAGCCAAGTGTGCTGGTGTACACACACATTGGGGAAGAAGGCAGAGACAGGAGAATCCCTGTGGCTTGCTGGTTAGCTAGTCTAGTCAAATTCATGAGCTCTAAGTTCAGTGAGAGGCTTTATCTCAAAAACAAATGTGGAGAATAACTGAGAAAGACACATGATATTGACCTCTGGTCTCTACATACATGTGAACGTACATCTACCCATACAATTACAAACATGCATGCATATACACCACATACGCAAAAATGCTTAAAAAATGGGTTCAGGGCTAGAGGGATGGCTTACCGGTTAAGGCATTTGCCTGCCAAGCCAAAAGACCCAGGTTTGATTCCCCAGGACCCTCATTAGCCAGATGCACAAGGGGCCACACACATCTGGAGTTCATTTTCAGTGGCTGGAGGCCCTGACACGCCCATTCTTTCCCTCTCCCTCTCTCTTCCCCCCTCCTTCCCTCCTTCCCTCCCTCTCCCTCTTTCTCTGTCAAATAAATAAAAATAAAATCTTTAAAAAAAAACAGGTTTGGCTGGCAGAGTAGCTTAGTGCTTACATAGCATGTTTAAGCATGTGGGTTTGATCCCAGCCCTTGAAAGAAAATCACAGATTATCTTGTCCTGTATTATAATAGTTTATGTAATTAAATAAGCAGAATGGGATAGAGAAGCCTGTGGACCAGTTGAGCTGCAGCAAGAATTTTTAGTTGATGCAGATCTATTGCCTGGAAAATGATTACATTTTTGCAGCTGTAGCCAAGAATAGTACATGTGATATCTGTAAGCAGCATCTTTGTATGCAGGCCGTAGAAGCCAAGATCGCCTTCATACTACAGTGTGGAAAGTCACGAGTGACGCCATTGATGAGCTGCATCGATCTCTGGAGTCACGTCCTGATGAGACAGCAGTGGCAGAAGACCCAGCTGGCCTGAAGGTGAGCAGGGAGGACTTACGGTATAGCAGGGTCCTGGAGCCATGGAGGACCCACAGTACAGAGTATCCCAAGCGCAGTAGCAGCGCTCCTGAAGAGAGACACTGAAACTGCTAGGCAGAGTGCCTTTTCCTAGTGTTTTCTCTGCAGATAGATGATGTAGGGGTTTCCTTGCAGTGTTTCTTCCTTTTAGAACAGTGAAGACAACAGCCAAGCTCCCTTTTGGTTTACTCGCCTCTATAGCAGGAGAGGACCTACATGCTTGGTAGGAGCTGCAGGATGCTACAAAGTTGTTATTTGTGGTGAGCTGTTTGGGCTGAAAGTACATATATGACATATGTAAAATACTGAAAAATGGCTAGGTGTTGTGGCACATGCCTTTAATCCCAGCACTTGGGAGGCAGAGGTAGGAAAATCCTCAAGAGTTCGAGGCCACCCTGAAACTGTATAGTGAATTCCAGGTCAGCCTGGTGTAGAATGAGACCCTATCTTGGAAAAATAAAAGAAAAACAACAACAACAAAAAACAAAAACAAAACCACTGAAAAGTACAATATACAAAATACAAAAGGAACTCAAAATAAGAGATATACAGGTCCAGGCCAGTAAGTATATGTTGACTGCCTAGTTTTACCTTAAAGACACTGCAGGTCTTTAGAGAGCAGAGAAGAAAAATGAAACACTGAAATTTAGAGGAGCGGAGGAGCGGCAAAGGCTGGTATTGATAAGTGGTGATTGGCTCTCAGTACCTGTAGAGAGAACCTTGTGCCGTGGAGCTGGGCATTGGTGAAAGAACTTGGATTTGAATAGCTCAAGATAAATTATGGAATTACAGTAGAACTCTGAGCAGATTTCTTTTATGGAAGTTAATTTTCTCACAGCAAAAGATAAACTGGAACAAAAGGACTGGAAGGAAGCCACTAGTTCAAGAGCTACTGAAATTTATGACTAGCAGTCCAGACTGGGATGTTGGAAAAACAGAGGAAAGTCAATTTTGTAAAAAATTTATTTATTGTAGAAAGAGATGGAGCTGGAGAGGTGGCTCAGTGGTTAAGGTGCTTGCCTGCAAAGCCTAACAACCTGGGTTCAATTCCTCAGTACCCACATAAAACCAGGCACACAAAGCGGTGCATGCAACTGGAGTTTGCTTGCGGTGGCTAGAGGCCCTGGTGAGCTCATTCATTACCAGTCACCTCTCTCTGTGCAGATAAATAAATAAAATTTATTTTTTAAAATATTTTTATTTATTTATTTGAGAAAGGGAAAGAGACTGAGAGAGAGAAAATGGGCGTGCCAGGGCTCCAGTTACTGCAAATGAATTCCAGATGCATGCCCCACCTTGCGCATCTGGTTTATGTGGGTCCTGGGGAATCGAACCGAGGTCCTTTGTCTTTGCAGGCAAGTGCCTTACCCTCTAAGCCACTTCTCCAGACCCCCAATAAAATATTTTTTAGGGCTGGACCGATGGCTTAGTGGTTAAGTGCTTGCCTGAGAAGCCTAAGGACCCTGGTTCGAGGCTCAATTCCCCAGGACCCATGTTAGCCAGATGCACAAGGGGGCACACATGTCTGGAGTACTTTTGCAGTGGCTGGAAGCCCTGGCGTGCCCATTCTCTCTCTCTCTCTCTCCCTCCCTCCTTCTCTCTGATGCTCTCAAATAAATAAATAAATAAAACAATAAATTTAAAAAATTATAAAAAAAGATGTAGAGAGAAGAGAAAGCAAGAAAGAATAGGTGCACCAGGGCTGCCTGCCACTGCAAACAAACTCTAGACGCACAAGCCACTTTGCACATCCAGCTTTATGTGGGTAATGGGGAATCAAACCTGGTGCTTCAGGTTTTGCAAGCAAGTGCCTTTAATTGCTGACTCATCTCTCCAAGCAGAGAGTCAAATTTAAAAGACAAAACAAAACAAAGCCCCAAAACCAGAATGACTTGTGAAAGTTGGTTTATCAGTCATTGGTTTTGGTTGCAAGCAGTAAAAACTGACTTTAACTAATAAAGGAGCAGATCTGGACACAGACAGGAGGATTGTGGTATTGTAGCAGAGATATGAACCGTTAGATATAGATAACTTAACGTGGGGTGAACAAGTGAAACAAGCAGAAAAGAAGATCATTTACAAAAGAAGATTAGTGTGTGGCGTGTGACAGCAGAGGTGGCAGAGGCTCTCATCAGGAATGTATATTCACATTTCTTTATTACCTCTACCAGGTCCCTTTGCTACTGCACCAGAAGCAGGCATTAGCCTGGTTACTATGGCGGGAAAGACAGAGCCCACAAGGAGGGATTCTGGGTAAGTTTGGGATTATGATAAGAACGAAGAGTTGCTGGGCGTGGTGGCACACGCCTTTAATCTCAGCACTTGGAAGGCAGAGGTAGGAGGATCATTGTGAGTTTGAGGCCAACCTAGGACTACAGTATGTGTTCTAGGTCAGGCTGGTCTAGAGTGAGACCCTACCTCAAAAATAAATAAATAAATAAATAAATAAATAAATAAATAAATAAATAAATGAATAAAGAGTTGTGAGATACTTAGGCATTGTGCCAAATGTTCTTGGTTCTTTCGATCTTTTTGTGACTGTATGAGGCAGATACTATGATTTCCATTTTTCAGATGAGGAAAGTAGAGTGTAGAAATGTTAAGCAGCTTGCTCAGAAATGCATCACTGAGTGGAAGAGGTGTTGGTGGCAAGCAGTAGTAGATGAATCAGGCTGGCTAAGCACAGTGTTTATTCTGTGGTGGTCCCCAAATCTTTTCCAGAAACATTGGCCACAGTCTTGTCACAAACTGTTCTTGACTTTGCTCTGAGTGCTCAAGGGAACTGAGGCAGCCCCAGCAGCAACAGCATCTGCCCCAGACCCAGTGATTTGTAGAACTCACAGCATTTAGTCCTACCTACAGCTTGACAGACCACAGTGAGCAAAAGGGACAAAATGCCATGAAAACCAGGCACAGGCTTCCAGAGTCTTCTCCCAGTGAAGTCACATAGAGTCACATGGGTCATGCTTAACTTCCTTGCACTCATTTGAAGGTTTCCAACTACAGAAACTTGTTAGACATTCACCAGTGCCCAAGATTTCTATAGGGAGCTAGTCACGTAGGCAGGTTCAGCCTGGTAGGTTACCAAAGTTCCATAGTCCCAGAAGGAAAGTAGGTGCTCAGCATAAACCATATCGTCTGAACAAATGTAGTGCACAGTGAGCCATCTTGTATCAGTTCTGAAATGTGAGGACCTCCCTGAATCCAAGTTCAAAGATTGCAGAACCTTGTAAGCAGGCTTTTGGAGGTTGGCAAACAGGCCTGCTCTGCTGACCCCTGCACAGTGGCAGAGGCAGAGTTGGAATAGGAGCTCATGCTCTGACATTTTCTTCTGCTCTAGCAGAATCATTATTTTGAGCAAATATAGCAGCCTGCTTACTGGGCCTGAGTGTTGTACTCTAGTAAGAGGAACTGGTGTAGCATAGGGTGTACAGAGTCTGAAGAGTTGTTTAGAAAAACTCAATGTCTGGCACAGTAGTAATCCTCAAGTGTTCAGTGCCTTCTTTGATGAATGATGTCGGAACATGGAAGACTGTGTGGAGTAACTCTTACTCCAGAAATAGTTGTACCATAAAATACGTGATGAATATGTTTGCTGCACAGGTTTTTTTTTTTTTTTTTTGCCTTTGGATATATAAAGAGTAGGCAACATCATTAAACTGTTAGATTAGTAGCAGTTTAACAAAGAGTTTAGAGTAAGATTCATTATCAGATTAAAATAATTCTATAAGATTATAATATTCTATAATAAATAAAATCTATAATAATGTGAATAAATAATTCTAAAATAATAAATCCTATAATTAATAATTCTGTAATATAAATAAATATAAAGCCTAGATCCCCAAACAGATAGCAAGAGTTCGTTTTAACAAGGAACATACGAACTTGACTAGGGCAAGCAAAGAAGAGCACTAGATTGGCACTTGCAGTCCTAGGGAACAGGGCTCCACATGTACACAGCTGCTCATTGATTCTTTGTCCAAAGTAATCCTCTTGCCATTGTGTCTGTCTTTTCCAGCAGATGATATGGGCTTAGGAAAAACTCTGACAATGGTTGCACTCATCCTGGCGAAGAAGAATCAAGAGAAAAGCAAAGAAAAGGACAAAAACATGACGACAGTGACATGGCTTTCCAAAAACGGTAGGTGAACCTCATTTGAGCCCTAGAGGGACATTTTAAGCTATAAAAGGACACCTGTGGTCATATTGAATTAATCTACTAGAAAACCAGTGTTGGATTTCTTTCCTGTGGTATTATTTATGAGCCAGGGCATGCTAATAATAAGTGACTATCTTTTCCTTTTTAATTTAAACTTAGCTTGACTCCACATTTGAAAGAATATTCTAGACATACTTAAGGCTCTGGAAGATCTAGTTCAAGTATAGAAACTATTACTGTTTATTGATATTAGGGATAAACTCCAGGGTAAATCCAAATTAATACATGGTTTTGAGGTATGTCTTTAAATGGTTTCACATTTTAGTGTTTACAGTGATTGCTGATTGTGTCTGAAATTTCAGAAATTCTGGATCATAAGTAATTTCTATTTCAACCTGTATTTTAAAAATGGATTGACAATACATACTTTAAAGATCCTGTATATTACATATAAATAACACACATGTAAATTGCTATACATAGACATACAGGTTATTAGCATTAAGTACAGAATTGTGTGGCTCTCTGCTCTCAGGGTCTCTAATGAGCACTTTGCTGGTGGGCCATTTGCTCCTGTCAGAGCAGGTGAGGGACCACATAACATACGAAGTGCTCTGTTGCTAGATGGTCCAATAATGTTTGTTTATCTTGGGAGAAGGTTTCTATACTGATATATGTCTAATCAGCATATAGTAATTTATGCTTATATCTTAATCTGGAAGCATATTAAGTTACAATTTTCCGGAAAAGAAATAATGTTGTGTAGTGAATCAGCTTAGGAGGCATTAGGAAATGATAAGTATCCATCTCTGGCCACTCTGGAAGGGCACTGTTTTAGACTGAGGTATGCACTACCCCCTTTTCTGTCCCTCTTTAAACTCTTTTTGTCTGACATTTTTATAGAGAAAATAAAATGTTTTGGCTTAAAAAAATCATCTCTCTGCCTTCTGTTGGCTGTATATAAAAATAAAATAACAGTTAAAAATATTAATTGAGCCGGGCATGGTGGCGCACTCCTTTAATTCTAGCACTTGGGAGACAGAGATAGGTGGATTGCTGTGAGTTCGAGGCTCGAAAAAACAAAACAACCAAAAAGGAAAAGAAAAGACAGAAAGAAAAAAATATTGAGGGTTGGAGAGATGGCTTAGCAGTTAAGGTGCTTGCCTACAAAGTCTAAGGGCCCAGGTTCAATTCCCTAGGACCCACATAAGTCAGATGCACAAGGTGGTGTATGTGTCTGGAGTTTGTTTGCAGTGACTGAAGGCCCTGGAGTGCTCATTCTATCTGTATGCCTTCCTCCCTCTCCCTCTCCCTCTCCCTGTCTCTCTCTCTCTCAAATAAATTAAATACATTAAAAATGTTAATTGAGGGCTGAAGAAATGGCTTAGCAGTTAAGGAGCTTGCTTCCATAGTCTGATGACCTGGGTTTGATTCTCCAGTACCCATGTAGAGCCAGATAGATAGATGCACAGTGGTGCATGCATCTGGAGTTTGTTTGCAGATGCAAGAGGCCCTAGGACGCCCATTTTCTCTCTCCCCTCCCTCACCTGCTCCCTCTCCTTGCGAATAAATAAAAATAGTTTTTAAAAATCCTTGATCTTTTACAAAAAATAATTGAAGGGGGAAAGCCAGTCAAAAAACAGAAGCAATACCCTAAAGAGCTAACTGCTGCTTAATGAATGTAATTAGGTATTTGTCCTCTCTCAAGACTCTTCTGACTTTACTTCCCACGGAACACTAATTGTCTGTCCTGCTTCCCTGATCCATCACTGGAAGAATGAGGTAGAGAAACATGTGGATAGCAGCAAACTCCGAGTCTATCTCTATCATGGGCCAAACCGGAATCGACATGCAAAAGTGTAAGTCAGAGGTGCTGTGACCTTGGTCCCAGCCATACTTCAGCTAAGGAGCCTTGCTTGTCTTTCTTCACTTAGCCTGAGATAATCACAGTGGGAAGTCCAAGGCAGGCTTTCATTTCCATCACCATGCAGCCTGTGGTATGCTAGGAGACAGATCTTGAGAACCAGACTTTGCCATGTGCTGGTCACTTCCAGCAAAGTCTGCCTAGTAAAGAGGTCTGCAATACCTAGGTTGTCAGCCAGGTGGTGGCAGAATTCCCTGATAAATGAGTTAATCTCTTGTTTGCTATAGTTCTGAATTTAGAACTCACATTTTTCTATTAGTGTGAATGGAACTATCACAGGCTTACAGAATGTCTTGATGGAGGGGGCTAGGGATATATATCTCAGTGGTAGAGTGCCTGTCGGGAGTATCTTAATAACACTCTAATGTTTAGTTGCTGGGGTGTGTGTATGTATGGCTGTACTTTCTTTTTTAAGATTTTATTTTTATTTATTTGATTTTGTTTTTAGGTTTTTTTTTTTTTTTCAAGGTAGGGTCTCACTCTAGCCCAGGCTGACCTGGAATTCACTACGGAGTCTCAGGCTGGCCTTGAACTCACGGTGATCCTCTGCCTCCCGAGTGCTGGGATTAAAGGCGTGCGCCACCACTCCCGGCTTTATTTGAGACAGAGAAAGAGGGACAGAGAAAGTAAGAATGGGCACGCCAGGGCCTCTAGCCAGTGCAAATGAACTCCAGATGCATGCACCACTTTGTGCATCTGGCTTATGTGAGACCTGGATAATCAAACCTGGGTTCTTTGGCTTTGCAGGCAAGTGCCTTAACCACTAAGCAATCTCTCCAGCCCAGTATTTTTTTATATATAACCAGTTCAAGAAGCTTTAGACTTAAGAGTTTAAAATGATTCATTCACAGTAGTAAGGCCTAACTAAAAGTTTCTCAAAGGGATCTTGGGAAAGGGAAAAGATTACCCTAAATGGTACCCTTTATCTTTTGAGTTTTGGAAGTTGTTGTTTTTTGTTTTGTTTCTTTCCAATGCTAGGGATTGAACTCAAGGCCTTGGGCATGCTAGGTAAGCACTGTACCACTGAGCTACACCCAAGCATCTGTGCGTTTTGGAGGAACTGTTTGATATTCCTAATTGTGATCTGATTGTCTGAGTTGAATACTTGCTGCATAATCCAGAATGAGAGCAGGTTCTTCCTGAGTTCTCTCTCCAGCCTTTGATGTGGGAGGGTTTATCTCCTACAGAATGTGGCAGCTGTCTTTCAGAGGGATATTGTTAGATTGCCCTCAGTTGTAAAGCACACCCACACGAGTGCTGATGGTCACTGTAGCAGGCACAAGTGTCAGGGCTGTGGCAGGTCTGCAATCTTCTCTTGACAAACAGTACTGTAAGCTGCTTGCTTTTGCTCTGAAATTTTTGTAGAAACAAATTGGTATCATTTCACTTGTACTTTGATCATCACTGGCTTTGGATTCAGAAGGTATCAGCTAAGTAGTTGGGGTCATTCTCAGTAATCCTTTGTATATAATTCTGAGGCATTTTGTAGCTAACACAGCCTCTGAATTATCCACGACTCTCAGCTATACAGTATTAAGCTTCGTAAGAATAAAATTTGTGCCTCTAATAAAGGAAGCTTACAACATATATTTTTCTGCCCAAATGTCAAAGCTGAATTAATGTGTTTTCACCAATCCATTGTAAAGTGATAAAGACAAGGATCGTCGGAGTGGGGTAAGCAGTGCTTTGAGGGTTTATTTTTTTGTCCCTGACACTTCAGGGTTGTGCACTGTGAATTATTAAATGTCAATTTCCAACCCCGCCCTACTTTCTGTTCTGGCCAGGTTATATCAAGCTAAATATGACTTTAGCCAGAGACTTTTCCTTTTAGGCTCACTGGGAAGAGAGAAGCTGTTCTTGCTATACTGAGCAAATGGTAAAAAATGACCAGAGGGTAGACATAAAGAAGTGAGGTGGTAAAATTTACCCAAGTCTCCAAAATTGTGGCGTGTGTGTGTACACCAAGGATACATGTTAATTCTGTTGTCTGTCTTTCTAGCCTAGGGAATTTTGTTTTGCTATGTTTTTTGTACTGCTAGGAATTGAACCCAGGGCCTTGAGCATGCCATATAACCAGCCCCTAGCAGTTTTTTTTGTTTGTTTTTTTTTTTTAATTTCAAGGTAGGGTCTCATTCTAAACCAGGCTGACCTGGAATTAACTGTATAGTCTCAGGCTGGTCTCCAACTCTTAAAGATCCTCCAGAGTGCTAATAATATAGGCATGCACCACCACACCTGGCCTCTGGCCCTGGCATTTTTTTTTTTTTTTTTCAAGGTAGGGTCTTATTCTAGCCCAAGCTGACCTAGAATTCACTATGTAGTCTCAGGGTGACTTCAAACTCATGGAAATTCTCCTGCCTCTGCCTCCCAAGTTCTAGGACTAAAGACATGTGCCACTATGCCCAGCTGGCCCTAGCATTTTTATAAACAGGTCAGCTCTGCCTCTTGGCAGAGTCCCTAAGGGGATTATTTACTGTTCCTTGTGTTGTATCTGTGCAGCCTCTCAACATATGACATTGTGATCACTACTTATAGCCTTCTGGCCAAGGAGATTCCCACAGTGAAGCAAGAGGGAGAGGGCCCAGGTGCAAACCTCAGTGCGAAGGTGAGTCTTGGGGATACCAGGGAAGTAGTGATGGAGCCACACATCACTTAGTACGACTCCTTACAGTCTCAGAGATAGCAAAGGTGCCTTCCTGAGATTAGACATGCTCCGAATGTTCCACCTATGGGCAGGGATCATTATTTACACTGTTCTGTCTCTTCTTCGGACAATCCCCTTTTGTTTAAGGGTACTACTTGGCACAGAGCTTAGCTACTGTAATTGTGGTAATAGACAGGAATATGGGAAGAGTCTCACATGGTGTTTTTACATTAGAGTTGTGGGTCTTCTCTCATGGTCTTTTATATTTGATATGCAGACTATTGTCTAATAACTGTGCTTTGCTTTTCTTCCTTGCCTTTCCTATTTCCCAGAAAAGGGCCTTGCAAATTAGTAGTACTACAGACAGGCCAAAAGCCAAGAGACAACCTTGAAAAGTCCCTGAGTATTTGCGGCAGATCCAGAGTACCTGCTATTCTATGTAGAGGCTTTATTGCATATTTGTAGGGACTTCCATAGATACCTGTATTTGGAGATCAACCTTAATTTCTTACTGATAATGAATGTCTCAGTTCCTCAGTGCTTCTCTATTGCTCATTCTTGTATATGATGTATTTTTGGGCCTTGAGAGGCCCGGACATGAGGCCTAGTGGAACTTCCTGAGCCTAGCTAAAATTTGGTGCCCTGCTGAGTCATAGCTGGTGTTGGGTGCCAGTCTGCCGGGCTCACCGGCAGGTAGGGCTGTAGGAGAGCCGGTCCCTCCGGTCTCTTCCTGGGGCTGAGCAGGATGGTGAGTGTCGACAACTCAGAACCTCTCCTAGTCACCGGAGAAAAACCACACTGAGTCGGGAGACTTGTCGAAGCAGGATCTCGCTTTATTGTTACAGGTGGTTGCAGGTGTTACAGGTGTTACAGGTGTTGAGAACGAGGGTGGGGATTCTAGGATTGGGGGAGAGGTAAGGGCCAAGAGCATACCGCGACTTTTGAAATGATTGGTTCTAAGCGCGCGGGGGAACTCTTAACTTTTTTGCAGAAGTAGCAGGCCAGAGGCGATTTGGCGCCCTGCTGAGTCATAGCTGGCCAGAGACAGGTCGCCAAACTTTAGCTAGGCTCAGGAAATTCCACTAGGCCTAATGTCTGGGCCTCTCAAGGCCCAACATCTCCTCCCCTTTTGTTTTTGTAAGAGCGTCAGTCATCATGGCCCCTGTCTTAGGTTGTCCCCCTCTGGGGATCTTACCCGTCAGAACCCACTCCATGGCCTATCTTAGGTTGTCTCAGTCAGTCTTAGATCTTACCTGTCATCGGTCACATGGAGGGCAGAGGAGGTGGTAGTGGGTCATCTGAGGAACTTAATTCCTGAGTTGCCAGCCTGTGGAAGTGTATCTCAACCTGATGGAGTTCTATTGCCTCTAGCCACTGGTGAATGAATTGTGTAATGTTGTTAATTACACAAGGCCCGACAGTGAGGAGAAGGAGAAGGAGAAGGAGAAGGAGGGGTCCAAGTAGAGGGAGAAGGTAGGGTAAGAAACCATGTAAGCCCGTCCACAGCGGGTTGTCCTGGAGGTCCCGCCGCCTCCTCTGCAAGTCTTCCTGGAGCCTCTTAATCTTGTCCTGGACGATTCCCGATTTATTGGCATAAAAGCAGCATTTTTCCTGTAAAAAAAAAAAAAGCATATGCCTCCCTTTTCGGCCATTAGTAGGTCTAGTCCCCTCCTGTTTTGTAGGACTACCTCAGCCAGGGAATCTAGCTGTTGTTGAAGATCAAGGATAGTGTTGGACACAGCTTTTATGTCCCTGATCAACTGGAGAGAGAGCTTTCTGTGGAGATGGACTGCCATACCCATCCCGACTGTTCCGGTGGCCATGCCTGTGGTTATTCCCAATCCAATGAGTAAAGGTATCATTTGTACAGCTCTCTTAGGTCTCCCTCCGATATAATCGAAAGAGGGTATAGGAAGGGCTTCATCTCCAGGCATGATATTTACATCTGGGATTAAGGTGGCTGGGGCACGAAGGCCCGTCCAGTTGGTGGGCAGAAAGTCATAGGCCATCCTGCCTCCGCAAACCAAAACCATTTCAGAAGGCAGGCAGCATTGAGCATTGGGCTCAGTTGTGTTAAAGGTACAGAAGGAAGGATGAATGTATCCCACATCTATACTGGAATTATTAGGGGAAGGCAGGGCCCAAATGCAGTTTCCAGAAGGAGACATTGGGAGCAGCTGGATTGGTATGGGGAATGTGGCGGAGCAATTTTTTAGGGTAGTATGGGCATCTGTAGTTGTATCATCGGCATCATTTGTGACTACTGCAAGTGGCCAGGGAGGCCCAGATCGGAGGCAAAGCCAGCAATCCTCCTCAAGGGAAGGAGCCGTTTGGTTTAGCAGGGTGAAGACCATTTTTAATATGGATTCAATAGGGGGTCGAGGGCTAAATTGCCCCGATTTTCAGGAAGGGCAATAGGGTGATAATTAAGCTCTGGGTACTGGGCCAAAACGAGTTGTTTTATCCTTTCATGGACTTGTTTTTCCCTGACTTTATTTTGAACTCCCCTGCCATCCGAATAGCCAATGGGGGGGGGGGCATAATCCCAGCAGACCACCTTGCCTGGTTTGTCAAAGCAGGAGAAAGAGCGTGTCCAGAATCCCCTGCTATCCACCCACTGCGCCTCCAGGGGTTAACTGTTTATCTTCTTTAGAAAAATTTAAAATATTCAGGGTAAATAATGCTTTTAGTTGGTCTTGTGGGGGTAAGGATTCCCCCTTTTGTTTTTGTGAGATGCCTGTGGAATGTGAGATTTTCCAGGTCTGAAGAAAATCTACAAAGGCCTTGCTTATGAAGCAGGGGCCATTATCTGTCTTAACTTGGTTAGGTAGTCCAAGGGTGGCAAAGCATTGAAGCATATGGCTAATAGTGTTTAGATTTTTCCCAGGCATGTGCTGATGCCCAGCAGGCACAGGAAAAGGTATTGACTGAAAGAAAAACATATTTAAGCTTTCCAAATGGAGAATAGTGTGTGACAGCAATTTGCCAAAGATGATTAGGGCGGAGCCCTCGAGGATTGTTATCTATAGTTTTAGTGGTGATATAAGCCTCAGCTTCTCCAAGTATATCCTGACCTAAGAGGTTGGCCGTTAGGCTGGGCACCACCAGAGGGCGCACCTCCCCACAGTTACCGTCACGGTCAGTCCAGGGCTGCCAGTTGGCTGTTTCCCAGGACATTGACTGTCCGTCTACACCAAGTAAAGGCAGACCAGGGACTAACTGCCATGAAGGAGGGACTTCCTCCTTTCTAATTAGTATTACACTGAGGCATAGAAGCCATTTTATCAGCCAAATTGTTTCCTCGAGAGAGACAGTGCGGTCGGCTCCAGTGTCATTTTTGTCCTTAGTCCCGGAATCAGGGGCACGGTCCAGTGTGTAACGGGGCTGGGGATAGCCCCTGGGGGAGTTTAAAGGCTCACCCTGAAGGCTGAACTTGGATTTGCAATCCTTGGCCCAATGGAAACCTTTCTTGCACCTGGGGCAAGGGGTATGAAGCACGTTAGGGGCCACAGGGACTGTTGGGGTATTTTTTGTCCGATTGGGGCACTCCCTTTTAAAGTGACCCTCTTTGCCGCACCCAAAACAAGATCTCCCCCTTCCCCCTGAGGTCTGTTGGAGGGCACAGACCAGGGCAGGCCATATCCTCATGGCGGGCGCTCTGTAAGGCCGATGACATGGCCCTCGCCTGATGGGAGCTGGATCCCACGTCTTTGGTGGCTATAATCCATTTACTCATAGAGTGATCTTTTAGTCCAGTGCAGGCCAGCTTATGGTCACTCGTCATGCCTTCCCAGACCAGCATTTTAATGAACTGGTCTCGCAGGGGGCCAGTGGGAAACTTTCTTTGTAGCCTCTTTTCAACCCTCTCTATGAAGGTGGCCAGGTCTTCACTAGCCTTTTGTGTGACTCCTGTGATGGGCCCTCAGATGGACCTTCCTCCAGTTTCCTCCATGTAGCCATTCCCAAAGCCCGCACCTGATCCCGGTATGGATCAGGGATGGCAGCTTGCTGGAGGCCCGTGGAAAATGCGTCAGCGGTGCCCGAGAGCATGCCGAAGGTGATTGGGACTGGGGGCTGAGTGGCCTGATTCTGCTCAGCCTGAGTACGGCACTCATCCTGAAAGAAGGCACACCACTTTATGTACAGGGGCCAGAAAGAACAGCTTTAGCAAGGTTTTTCCAATCTTGGGTAGTACACTGATGATGAGTCAAACTATGGGGGATGGTCTCCGCCCAAGGGGAATTAGGACCATCCTCTGAGACAGCCTTTTTAAGGCCTAGGGCAACAGCAACACACAGACACAGGAGTACAACACAAACACAAAGGACCCAAAAAATAGCTAAATGTACTGCAGAATTAAGTTCAGATTTAGATCTGTGACGGCCAGATGAGTCTGTTTTCTTATGGGACGGCTCGATGATACCAAACATGGTACAGATGGGAGCAGATCTCCCCAGCAGGTTTACTGTGTCTTCTGGGATGGAGCCCCCACTCAAATGAGGGGGCAATACGCCTTGAGTCTCCTCCAGGTCTGCCCACACAGTGTGTCTACCAGGGACATATGACCCATTTAGAAATACAGACGCCACAGATGCAGCTTGCCGGCAAACCGAAAGTGAAGGGAAAGAGAAAGGGAACGAAGAGATGTTGACAAGCAAGCACAGGTTACAGAAGCAAAGGTCAGCACATTAGATATGAGGACTGCCTCATAATTTATGAGGGTACACTTGCCCGCAGACCGATCGGCCCATCAGCGTGCTTCCCTCGGAGAGATGCCACCACGTTGGGTGCCAGTCTGCCGGGCTCACCGGCAGGTAGGGCTGTAGGAGAGCTGGTCCCGCCGGTCTCTTCCTGGGGCTGAGCGGGATGGTGAGTGTCGACAACTCAGAACCTCTCCTAGTCACCGGAGAAAACCACACTGAGTCGGGAGACTTGTCGAAGCAGGATCTCGCTTTATTGTTACAGGTGGTTGCAGGTGTTACAGGTGTTACAGGTGTTGAGAACGAGGGTGGGGATTCTAGGATTGGGGGAGAGGTAAGGGCCAAGAGCGCGACTTTTGAAATGATTGGTTCTAAGCGCGCGGGGGAACTCTAACTTTTTTGCAGAAGTAGCAGGCCAGAGGCGATTTGGCGCCCTGCTGAGTCATAGCTGGCCAGAGACAGGTCGCCAAACTTTAGCTAGGCTCAGGAAATTCCACTAGGCCTCGTGTCTGGGTTTCTCAAGGCCCAACAATGTATTAGGTGCCTTCTGTTCTTGTCTTACCTATCGCTCATCTCTCCTCATCCTCTCCCTCCCTGGAGCACCCCAGTCATACCATCCTACCTGCCATGCTCTGGTTACACTCTGTTTTCCCATTGAATGGAATGCATTATCACCACTCCTTTTCCTGGGTTAATTTTTTCTAACCTAAGAAACATTTCTGTACCACTCCTGAGCCCAGCATTTGGTTGAGGGCCTCTCCTAGCACTTCAAGCTTACTTGTGTTGCAGCACTCCATTTATTCAGCAGCTGTGGAGGCCCCATTGTGTGTCAAGGACTGTTTGAGGACCAGTAATGCAGCAGTGCACTCACAGCGGGACTGATGCTGTCCTGTGTCAGGGGACTTTCTGCATATGCATCGTGTTACAGTTATGTTTGTTTTTCTCTACTGGTGCACTTTGAACTCCTTGAAGGTAGAAGTTCTTTACATTTGGCATAACATTTTATATCTAAAAGTAGATATTTAAATTTTTAATGAATTTAGTCAATATTTTACTGAATGAGAGAGTTTACAGGCTTAATACCTACTGTATTCCTGGGCTATAGCCGTTGCTGTATGTGGGGTGAAAGAATAAATGAAAACTCAAATTAGAAAACATTTACTCAGTTCAGAGACTGAGATGCTGAAGTGACCTGTTTGTGTGGACTACTTGAGAGATTGTGCTCTTGGATTCTTGGCTTTGTTCAGTGTAATGTATCTAAGCAAATTCAAGGGTAAGGGTGGGTGCTCCGTGCTTGCTATGTCCTCTTCCCTCCTTGAGGGTATGTCTCCATACTGTTGTTGGATGTCGCTGTGCTTCCTCCAGGGCACCTCAGCCCCTTTGCTTCAAATCGTCTGGGCTAGAGTCATCCTGGATGAAGCTCACAATGTGAAGAACCCCCGAGTACACACATCCATCGCTGTGTGTAAGCTCCAGGCCCAGGCCCGCTGGGCTGTCACTGGAACCCCCATTCAAAACAACCTGTTGGATATGTATTCATTGCTGAAGTGAGTGATGTTTCTGGGATCAGGTAAATGTGAACCCTGTCTGTATGTGTCACCCTTCATTATTGCTTCATGTCTCACCATAGCAGATTTTGAGTTTTAACAGACAAAATAATTAGCATTTTTGAGGAGATGTTATTGATTGACTGATAGCTACCCTTTATTTATAACAAAAGCATAGGGTAGATTAAATTACAGGAGTCAAAAGGCATCTCTTTTCAATCTGGTGAATGTTTCGAGTTACTTGTGCTTTAAAATACGTGGACTAGGATGGGCAGGACTACAGTTTATTTGAAGCAACAAGGAAAGTATGCTGATTTTACAATGCTTCCTCTATTCAAGTCAGACCATAAAAGGGTATGGAATCTGCTAGCATTTGAAGCTTTGGTCATAAATTCTAGCTTTGATTATATGCCATTGTGACCATAAGTACATTGTTCATGGGAGAGTTCATAACTTTATAATGTGAATTGGTTTCTTGTGACCTGTTTAGAAGACATTTGCTATGAAATTCATTTTTATACATGATGGAAAGACAGAGGCAACAGGATTTCAGGTTTGTTTTCATTTTGTATCGTACTTTGAACATTTCTTTCACTTTCTCATACTTTTTTCCTGCTCTCTGTCTTTCCTTCCCATATAAAAGGTTTCTCCGCTGTTCTCCTTTTGATGAGTTCAGTCTTTGGAAAAGTCAGGTTGACAATGGTTCAAAGAAAGGAGGAGAACGGCTAAGTATTTTAACCAAGAGCCTGTTGCTGAGGAGAACTAAAGACCAACTGGATTCTGCTGGTAAACCTTTGGTAATCAGATTTATACCTGATCCTGGGGAGGCCAGGGAAGGATAATTGACCATGTCCTTGGGTCAAACAGCCATCTGCTGGCTGAGCTTTTCAGGATGAGTCTCCAGTTCCCTGTGGCCTCAGAGCAGCCCTGCAGTCCTGTTGCAGACAGGATGAAGCTGCTAGATTTTCAGCATCTGGGGCATCTGGTCTGAAGCATTTAGTTTATTTGCATAGGCTCATGCTAGCTTCTTTTCCTGCTCTTGCAGGTGCTACTGCCCCAGCGTACATTTCAGCTACACTCTTTAAAGCTTTCTAAGGATGAGGAGACTGTTTACAATGTCCTTTTTGCAAGATCAAGGTGAGCACAGTGCAGAAGCATCCCCATGCATTGTTTTATTCCTGTCTTTGCTTGGAAGTGAGTGAAGGATCAAGTTTCCGTGTGCTTCATTTGTGGTATTGAAGTATGAAATATCTATATTCCCATTTTATTACCTTTTCTTCCTCTTCCTCTCTCCTTTCCGTACCCCTGTCTTATATAAACATTGAAGGCAAAATTTTGAACCTTTTATTTGGCTTCTTTCCATAGAAGTTCTAGGGTATGGAATTTGCCTGTTCTTCAGATTGTATTGGAAAATTAATCTCTTTAACCTTTGACCTGTCACTCAGTACTTCACTGGAGCTTCAGAAAAATCACTTTGCATTTTATATTTTGTTTTATTTATTTACTTGAGGGAAAGAGAGAAAGCAACAGACAGAGAGAATGAATAGGGATATGAGCCTCCTGCCACTGCAAATGAACTCCAGATGTATGCCCCATTTAGTACATCGGGCTTTATGTGGGTACTGGGGAATCAAATCTAGCCCATTAGGCTTTGCAAGCAAGGGCCTTTAACTGCTGAGCCATCTCCAGCCCTGCTTTGCACTTTCTTTAGAGTATTTGTCATTTCTCGAATTCTGAGTTTGTTCCTCCCTTTCATATCTCTTATTTGTAAACAGGATTACCTTTTCTATATTATACATATTAGCTGAATTTTAAATTAATAAAAACATTTAAAGCTTTTATACATGTACGTATTGTATGTTGAGCATATTCTCCCTCACCCCTTCCACCCTCCCCTTCTATCACCCCTCTCACTAGTCACATTTGCCCACTTTTATTTTTAAGTCAAATATATGTACATAGACATGATTTTAAATATCTATATAAAACTTAGGAACCACAAATGAAAGAATGTATACCACATTTGTCTTTATTTTTTTAAAAAAATTTATTTATTTGAGACAGAGAGGCAGAGAGAGAGAGATTGGGTGCACTAGGGCCTTCAGCCACTGCAGATGAACTCCAGACACATGTGCCACTCTGTGCATCTAGCTTACCTGGGTCCTGGGGAATCAAACCTGGATCCTTTTGCTTTGTAGGCCTTAACCATTAAGCCATCTCTGCAGCCCTTAAAAAAAATATTTGCAAGTAGAGAGAGAATGGGTGCAACAGAACTTGTTGCTATTGACAATGAACTCCAGATGCATGTGCCATTTTGTGCATCTGGCTTTACATAAGTGCTGGAGAATTGGACCTGGGCCAGCAGGCTTTGCAGGCAAGTGCCTGTAACCATTGAACCATCTTCCCCAGCCCTTAAATTTTTTAAAATTAATAGTTATTTTTGCGTTACTTTTTACTGATGTTTGCCATGAATTGCCATCATTCAACAAGTGCACGTCTTTGTTTGCTCAGGTCTGCTTCTAGCACAGCTGAGCAGTGTGTACTGTCACCTGTGTGTGGTGGCCATTGCATGTGTGTTTCCTTTTATGATCTGAGGCAGGTCCGCTCTGCAGTCCTATCTAGAAAGACAGGAAAGGAGAGGCCGCCATACTGCAAGCAGCCCTGACAATCCATTCCGCAGAGGTAAGCCAGGGAACCCGCATACATGTGCATCATCACTGGAAGTGGGATTCCCGTCCACTAAAAGTGAGATTTATGTACCCCGAGTTTCAGAGACTACACTTATCTAAGACCCTCAAGGCAGAGAAAAATATACTGCTCTGCCTACATAAGGCCTAATGATCTAAACTGTTTTTGTTTGCTTTCAAATATGTATTTTTAAAATACAGGCAGGCTAGCAAAACCACTATTTCATTTGACTTAATAGAGTGTGTTTTAGCCTAAATTATTGAATCTCAGCTTAATAGAGTTTATAGTAGCCTCATTTAGTCCCTAGTTCTTCCCCAGATTTCCCTGGTTTAAATCCTGTATGTTTCATGGGGCCTCTCTTCTCACTTGGAAGTGGCACAGGAATTTGGGTCCAGTGTGCCTGGGCGCTCCATGGCCGCAGACTCCCAGGGACCCAGCACCGTGCACATCCTGTCCCAGCTGCTTCGGCTCCGCCAGTGCTGCTGCCACCTGTCCTTGCTAAAGTCGGTGAGAAGGGTCTCAGGTGGTGTGGGTCTCACCCTCCGGCAAGCAGAGCAGTCTGCTGAATCTAGGAGAGGCTGAGTGGGTCTTGTGTTCTGTTTTTGGTGGCGTGGAGAAGACAGCACTATTTATTTCACATTAATCTTATTAATCTTGGTGATTCTCATGGCATCGAGCAGAGTGTCCTTTAATTCTTTGTTTCAGATAAACCATTTTAGAACGGGCAGTGATGTTTGGTTAAGAAGAGCCATCTGAATGCTTGGTGTTTTGTAATGCCATAAAGCTAACTTAGTTACTAGTGTTCAGTCTGAGACTTGTGGATCTGGATAGAAGAACTCAAGTACAAACAAATGAAAAGTTACATTGGATGAAAAATACCCAAAATTAGAAGCATATGTTACTCATTTCAGAAGCTGTAACGCTGCGTCTTCTGTCAGCACTCTCTTGTTCTAGTGAGAAAAATGGAATGATCATGTGGTCTCCCTGGCAAGTCTAAAAAATTCCGTCATTTAGTTTATCTTCAGTTAAGAAACCTCAAGATCATACTTTAGGCAAGGATTCTTTGAGTAGTTACTGAAGATAAATTCAAAGCCCTTTTTTGTCTGTCAGTATTGAGAGCCACAGCCTCATCTGCAAGATAGAAGGCTTGCTACCTTGACAGCTCCAACTGCTCCTGTCATATTTCCTGGTTCCACCTAGGCCCTGGATCTGACGGAACTGAGAAGTGAAGGCCTTGTCTTGTCCCTTGAAGAACAGCTCAGTGCTCTGACCTTCTCTGAGCTCCAGGACCCAGAGCCATCTTCTACTGTGTCTCTCAATGGCACATCCTTCGCAGTGGAGCTCTTTGAAAACTCACGAGAGAGCACCAAGGTACTTTATCTTTGTGCTCAATAGAAGATTGGATTATTGTGCAAATAGGTACAGCCATTTGTCAGCATAGCTAGAACTGTTGGATTGCAGCTGGATGAATTCTCTCTCATTCTTAAACTCTGTTTGTCACATCCAGAAAGCCTTAGTTCATGATGGGCTTTTTGAGAATGATTTGGGACAGTTCCACCACTGAGGTGGGTTTTCTATCTCAAATTACTGGGAAAGGATGGGCCATGAGCAAAGGAGTAATTTGTTCAGGAAACACTTGGAATAAAAATCACAAGGGTTGGGCTGGAGAGATGGCTTAGCGGTTAAGCATTTGCCTGTGAAGCCTAAGGACCCCAGTTCGAGGCTCGATTCCCCAGGACCCACGTTAGCCAGATGCACAAGGGGGCGCACGCGTCTGGAGTTCGTTTGCAGTGGCTGGAGGCCCTGGCGCGCCCATTCTCTTTCTGTCTATCTATCTATGCCTCTTTCTCTCTCTGTCTGTTGCTCTCAAATAAATAAATAAAAATAACAAAAAAAAATGTTAAAAATAACAAGGGTTGGCCGTAGAGACCATAGTACCTGCTAGTGCCAAGTGCTGTGACTTGTGGCAAGGCTTCCATCTGTGAACACCGTCTCCTGCATAGCCTTCTACCCCGTTTGCCATTCTGTTATGTTTTCATGAAAGCTTTTGAAGCTCAGCTGTGCTTTAACTGGAATCCTGCTTTTTTATTGGTCTGTAATGTGCTCCATTATCCTACATGCCCTCAAAATGGGATATGTTACCATTCCTCAGCAACTTTTTAAATGCTTTTTTAAAAAATGTAAACTAGAAAGGAAGTCACTGCCAAGGGAATGAGATTATTCCGAAATAATGCTCTCTCAGTTAAAAATTTGAAACACTTATTGGTCTCTTTGCCACAAATAACAGAGAAATGTAAGAAGTGCCCCACGTGTGGCAGGAGTTCATATTCTGGCATCTTTCAAGTTACCTATTGGGTTAAAATTTATATTCATGATATTTGGTGTTTATTGCCTAATACCCAAGTAGTAGTTATTTGCTTGGCTTCTTAATTTGAGCCCTTTAGTTGTAGCTCAAGCCCTCCAAGTCTGTTTTATGTAGGAGGGAACAGTCCTTAAAGTGGGAGCTCTTCACTTTCTTCTGCAAATGTTAGGATACACCTTCTCCCAGCAATGTTCCAGGGTCAGAAGTACAGAAATGAACCTGACGTGTGTGGCCTTCGGCTCTGGAACATCTCTAGTCTTGGAAGTAAGGGATAATTATTAAGGACCACGATAGTAGAAACTAACATAGTCTTATGCAGAGGGTACCTAACTCATACTCTGGAGGTTAGAAAGACCTTCAAAAAGTGACGTTAAGCTGCCATGGCAAAAGGCATTCTAAAGCAGAGGAAACTGTTAGCATGGTGAGGCAGGTCTGCTCATCAGAGGAAGAACTTTGGCATAATTGAATTGTCGTTTAAGGAGAGCATACTGAAGAATGAGCAGAAAAAAAGGAATACCATGAGTACATTTTAGAACTAGCCTAGCTACAGAAGGGATAGTGAATAGAGGTACATCAGTTTTGAAGCCTAGAGGCCATCCAGTGGGGACTGCTCACAAGTTCAGGGAGAAAATATGAGAGAAGTGAATTGCTTAAACTGCAAAGCTAATGTAACCTTTTCCTAGATATCATCTCTGTTGGCAGAATTGGAGGAAATCCGAAGTAGTTCGGGGTTCCAAAAGAGGTAACTGTGTTATTGTATTATCTAAGCATTGGCTAGAATCCAGCAAGAAAAGTTGGTATTTTTGATAGTCTCAGCTCTTCACATAAAGGACTTTGAATTGTGCTGCATAAAAAACACCAAAGTTACAGTACAAAGTTCCCATGATTTCCAATGACAGCACTTGTGACATATATTGAAAAGGATCACTAGCATACTACTACATCCATGGGGTATCAGGTAAAGAAAGTATCTAAACGGTGTCTAAAGCACGGAGTCTATAAGAAAGCAAAGGAGGGAGATATTATTAGGCAGAAAGCTACCACGGTGTTACTAGTGTGCTGCTTAAGCTCGGGGCTTGGAGACACATTTGTTTAGTGTAATACACAAGCATATGTATATTTTATACATCTGCATCTGTATACATCATATGTTTCAGTCTAAAAATTTAAGGCTGTAGTTAAAACATGGCCTAGGAAGTGGGAGCCCACCAACTCATTCCCTATCTGTTTAGCACAAGGTAAGAATGGAACCTAGAAATAACTGGATACATTATAAACTTAGGGTGTGACCCAAATGTGTGCCTGTATTAGTTCATGTCACTATGGCAAGATGCCAGACAGGCTTCTTAGGAAGTAATAGGAGGCTTACTCCGGCCCATCAGTCTGGAGGCTCAGGTGGCCTCACTGGTTTAGGCCCTTTGGTGAGAGCAGCAGATGGACTGGCAGAAGCACATGTCAGAACAAGTAATCACATGTCAAATGATGAAGCTCAGAAAAAGACTGGGAGGAAGAGATGGAGTTCCACAATCCCCCTAGAGGGCTTGCTCCCCACTCAACCCCACCTCTTAACTGTTACAGTACTTCCGAATACTGTTGCCCTGGTACCAAGCCTTTACACATGGGTCTTTGGAGAACACTCATCTAAACCACTGCAATGCTCTTTCCCCATAGGTATCAGAAGGCCTTTCCTAACTACAGCTAATGTTGGGGCTGACGGAAAGCCTTTCCTGTTGGAACTAATCTTGAGATGAACAGAGACATTAAAGCCCTTAGATGAGATTGTTTCATATGTTTGGGATGTTGGCTTCCTTCCTAGTGTCATTGTATCTCAGTGGACCAGCATGCTGCAAGTGGTGGCCCTGCACCTCAGGAAGCACAAACTGACGTATGCCACCATCGATGGTTCTGTCAACCCCAAACAGAGAATGGACTTGGTAGAGGCATTTAACCACACCAGGGGGCCTCAGGTATGAGCCAGGCACAGCAGACCTGTATGATTAAGGAGTAAATTGTTCATAGTAATACAGAGAACATTATAATTAGCAATTCAACTTAAAAATAGTCTTGATCCTTCGAAATGTTTATAACTAGACATTCACTGGGGTACTTATCAGATTGTACCAGTTCTCTAAAGAGGCTAGACCAAACTGAAACGATATCTGAGCAGAGCTGTCCGGAGAGCCTTTGTGGAGAAGGCAGGCCATGTGTTGGGGGAAATATGGAAAACTTGGAAGAGCAGTCATCCAGTTACAGGAAACAGATTGGAAAAGCATTCGTTGACTGTAGGAAGGACAGTTATAGCAATGGAGGGGCAGGCATAAAAAATAGATAATTTGGTTAATGAAAAGTTTATTGAGCTCACCACCCCAGGGCTCTAAATTACAGTATCCATATATTTGGGCAGGCACTTCCTTTTGGGCGGTTGGCTCACACACACATACAAAAAGGAGAACATAACAGCAGGACGAAATTCAAAAGGGAATGTTGTAGTCAGGTTCACGTTGCTGGCAGAAAACACCTGACCAAGAGCAGCTTGTGGGAAAAAAGGGTTAATTTTGCCCTACAGACTCGAGGGGAAGCTCCACGATGGCGGGGGAAAACGATGGCATGACCAGAGGGGGTGGACATCACCCCCTGGCCAACATAAGGTAGACAATAGCAATAGTAGAGTGTGCCAAACACTGACAAGGGGACAGTAGCTATAACACCCATAAGCCTGCCCCCAACAATACACTTCATCCATGAGGCGTTAATTCCCAAAGCTCCATCAGCTGGGAACCTAGTATTGAGAACACCTAAGTTTATGGAGGACACCTGAATCAAACCACCACAGGGACATATTTCTTATGTGCTGAACTTGAGATAGAGATACTGTGTCATCTTATCATTATAAACAAATACCTGGGATAATCAGTTCTTAAAGAGAAGTTTATAAGGGCTGGAAAGATGGCTCAGCAGTTAAAGGTGCTTGCTTGAAAAGCCTACTGGCCTAGGTTCACTTCTCAAGCCACCCCTATAAGCCAGATGCAGAAAATGGCTCAAGCATCTGGTGTTCATTTGCAATGGCAAGATTGCCCTGGTACCCTGCCCCCCCACCCCACCCACATGAATAAGTAAATGAAACATTAAAGAAAGAGAAGAGAGCCAGCTGGGTGTGGTGGCGCATGCCTGAGGTAGGAGAATTGCCATGAATTCGAGACCACCCTGAGACTACATAGTGAATTCCATGTCAGCCTGGGCTACAGTAAGACCCTACCTCGAAAAACCAAAAGAAAAAGAAAAGAAAAAAAAGAAAGAGAAGAGGTTTATTTTGGCTCATGACCTTGGAGGTTTCAATAGTTCAGGAATGGTTGACCCTTTTGCTTTTGGGTTCATTGTGAGACAGCATGTCACAGGAGTGTGCAGTGGAAGATAAACATTTTGTGGCCAAGTAAGTGTGAGAGAAAGAGTGGCAGCAGAGGGCCAAGGGCAGGGCTTCGTTATTCTCTTCAAATGCATGCGTCTAATGGCCTAACGATCAATTCTACCCACCTCTTAAAAGATTCCACCACTTCCCATTTGGCTCCATGATGGTGACCAAGCTTTTAGGGGCATGAGCTTTAGGGGCACTGAGGATCCACCCCAGGGCATATGTATTACAAGGCCAAGTCTGTAAAGGTTGATGGCATGTTTCCTTTTGAAGGTTATGCTAATCTCTCTCTTGGCTGGAGGTGTTGGACTCAATCTGACTGGAGGAAACCATCTTTTTCTTCTGGACATGCACTGGTAACTACCGTGGATTTTTCTTGAGTTGCCACAGCACAGCAGGGAGACCCGTGGGCTAGAGGGACAGCAGGGCTCAGCTTCAGTGGAGTGGGTTGTGTCATGGAGATGCCTCTGTGTACATTTACAGGGTGTAATCCCAAGCGAGCTTCAGATGGTTAAAGTCGCACTTGTTTTATTGTTGATCTGATTCCCTGTGGAACTGGGAAGCACAGTTTTCCTCATGGCTAAGAGCTCACATTTGCTCCAGTTTACGGTTTACCTCTTCCTGCAATACAATCTCCACACTTGATTGTTGATTCAAGGAACTCTCAATCCTTGAAGCTTACTGCAGAGGGAAAATGGATTTTCTAGATGTGATAAAAATGCTCTCACTGTACAGCTTCTGGATTCACTATGTGTGTGTGTGTCAGTGCCAGATGACCTTTCCTTTCTGGTTGTAAAACAGATGAGCTAATGGGTGTCCCAAGCGCTAAACTCATTAGTCAAGAGGCAGGTTATGTTAATTCAGTTGCCACACTTTATTCACTGTTCACACATGTTAATTAAGCCAGGTCCCTTTTCTCACCCTCTTGACTGGCTTGACCCCGCTGGGGTCACTCACATGTGATGTCATTTGGCCCACAGGCAGTTTCCTGTTCTTTCTGGATCCTACTTCAGTCCTTGCTGGCAGCCCCATGGCTGCTGCTTATCAAGGGGGGAGGGGGGGTAACCAACAGAGAGAGAGAGAGAGACGTGGAATCTGTCTTTCTGAGTTGAGTGGCAATTTTCTGAGCTTTTGCTGTGGTTTTTAGACTCGTTTTTCCTCAGTCATCCTGGCTGCTAATAACCACTTTAGGATTAACTCATTCACATACCAGTTTACAGCAGGTCTCTGGTCAGTCTTTGGTCTTAGCCTCTGGTTGCCATGGTGATTTTGTCACTGAGTGAGTGCTCCATTTTCACTTCTCTTGCTCCTAACAATGGGTTACTAGGAGGAAGTTGAATAATACCAGTTTTTAATTTTAATTATGCCAGTCAAGGATTGCTAGACCAGACACTAGTGTTTTCAGATACTGTGTGTGTGTGTGTGTGTGTGTGTGTGTGTGTGTGTGTGTGTGTGTATTCTGGTGTTTTTTAAGAAAATTTAAAATTTTTTTCAAAATTAAAGATTAAAGTCAGTGCCTCATAAACACTAGGCAGGTGTTCTCCCATTGAACTATATCACTGCCTCCTTTTTACTTTTTATTTTGAAACATTGTCTAACTAAGTTGCTCATCCGGGCCTTGAACTTGCTCTGTAGTCCAAGCAGGCCTGGAACTTGGTGATCCTTCTGCCTGAGCCACCCAAGTAGCTGGGACTACAGGCCTGCAACACCAAGCCCATTTCTCAGGCACTGTTGCTGGGTAATTTGTCTAATTCTCCAGGCAGCACAGATTAGTACAATCAGACCAATTCATTGTCTGTGGGAGATATGTAGGTCTTACTTAGAGCTTTTAGACATACAGAAGTGAGAAAAAAATACTAGGAATTATGCTATTTTCTAAGATGGAAAAATGGTATCCAAGATTTTAATGAGGTAAGATGAGAAACTAAGTTTGAATTGATAATAAGAATCTGTAAAGAAGGAAACAAATTAAGTCTCCTTAGTTGAATCACAGGGTACTCAAGTTGAAAAAGTAAATATTTAGAATATTAGCCAGACCTTCTGTTTCCAAGTAAGACCTAGGGCCTAGAAAATTGTTGAATATAACTTGCCCAAGATCATCCATCTACTTAGCCATGGTTTTACAGTTAGTCACATTCCTTGGGATATCATGTCCTCCCCATCTGGTAAACCCCTGCTCATCCTACACACCAACATTCAGTTAACTCACATCTGCATCTCTTATTCCTTTTAGTTACTAACTGATGACTAGTATCTGTTACTAGTCTTTTTTAGGAACATACAGCCTAGAAGAGGGATTAACTGTAAACAGTGTTGCAGGCCACATGGTCTCTGTTGCACATTCTTTGTGTTTTGCTTTGTTGGGTTAAACCCCTTTGAAAATATAAGGACTGGAGCCGGGCATGGTGGCGCATGCCTTTAATCCCAGCACTCAGGAGGCAGAGGTAGGAGGATTGCCGTGAGTTCGAGGCCACCCTGAGACTCCATAGCGAATTCCAGGTCAGCCTGGGCTAGAGTGAGACCCTACCTCGAAAAACCAAAAAAAGAAAAAGAAAATATAAGGACTGTTTTTAGCTGAAGAAGCTCTGATGTAGCATGGCAATACTTGAGTTGCACCTTTCCTCTAATAGGAATCCATCACTTGAAGATCAAGCTTGTGACCGAATCTACCGCGTAGGGCAACAGAAAGATGTTGTCATACACAAGTAAGTAAAGGGACCCTCTCCAGCATTTGTTTTTGTGAAAACTTTTCTTGTGTAGTGTTTTAACAGTACAAAGCAGTTGGTGATCACTGCATTAATGGTGCTCCCGAGGCATACCCTCAAGAATACTGTAATCAGCAAGGTAAGAAGCCATTTGATATAACCCTGGGTTTGGCTGCTGCCAAAGAAGCCTAAGTGTGTATGACAGTAAACCATGTCTCACTCAAAGAAGTAACCTATGGAAGGGCTGGCTCACTCCTTTTAATTATTTTTTCTTATGACGTAATCTCAGTTATACAGGAAAGTTGCAGGATTACCAAAAAGTTCCATATCTTCATGTTTGTATGTTCATATAAGTTTTTTTGGACCATTAGAGAATAAGTACTTTAGTGTACATTTCCTGAAAATATGGATATTCTCTCATGTCATCAGAGCATTATGTGACATAATGACCCCAATTCAGATGTTATCCTCATTATAATACTATTACCTGATCAGACCATATTCACTTCCACACATCTCCCAGTGCTGTTCTTTACTAGGAAATCAAAATCCTTTGTAGTATCACTTGTCATGACTTTGGATCCTTTCTCCTAACACAGTACCTCACTCTTTGTTTTATGACATTGACTTTTTGACAGGCATAAATCATTGTTTTGCTGAATGTTCTCTATTTGGGGCCTCTGCATCTTTAAGAACCACAAAACCGCCTAACTGACACAGTACACATTTGCAATGGCCCCTTTTCCCTACTTCCTTTACGTGAGCAGGTATGATGGAGAATTTAGGGGTTGTAGTCCATCTATATTTGTTTAACTCCATTATTTTCTTAGTCTTTGCAAACTAGCTTTCATCTTTGTTGTTTCATATAAGCTATTCTTGTTAAAGGGTACCACTGATTTCCAAAGGATTCCAAATGCAGTACGTACGTCAGTTTTCCTGTCGTCAGCCCTCTTCTCTGTTCCTTCTTTGTGTTCCTCTCTCAATTGCACCCGCTCCAGTATATCCAAAATACATGTTTAGTTCCACTGTCTCCTAAACTTCAGGATATACAAATCCCTGTTAAATATTTGAGTCTAAGTGTCCACATCCTCATTCATCCACTTGAGCATATCCTGAAATGAACACTTACTGAGCACCCTCAGTGTGGCAGGTATAAGCACACGTTCCAGGATCAGAAGAATGTCACAGTCTGCATTTGTTTCTTCCTGCCACCTCAGATCTACTTATTCATGAGCATTCATTAGCTTTGTGAAAAGCATCACTATTTAACCATGGATCCAGAAACTAGATTCCATCCTCCCTCTCACTTCACATACTGAGGTCTTCCATTGTATTTTCTAAATGTTTCTGTTAACTGTCCTTACCTTGCCATCTCCACTGCCAACTCTGTTTCCAGCTCTACTGACTCTGTCTTCTGTATTGCCTCCAGAGGGCTCTTCCTAACTGATAATTGCTTGAAACAGTCACTTAAATGCTTCAGTGGCTCTCACTTCTGTAAGTAGAATCTCACTGTCTTAGCATGTCATGCATGAGCACTCACGATATCACTTGGTAGCTCCTGAGCTTGCCTGTGGTACACTGGATGACAAGATCTTCCTCTAATATGCCATGTTCTAAAACTTAGCCATGGTTTTACAGTTAGTCGCATTTCTTGGGATATCATGTCCTCCCCATCTGGTAAGCCCCTGCTCATCCTACACACCAACATTCAGTTAACTCACTAACAGAATCTTCCTTGACTACTCTGCGCAGCAAGACAATAGTACTTTATTAATAGTTATTATCACATGTTTATATCCTCCTGTGTTGCCTTTAGAGCAAAACCATACTTCTTTTTGTATCTCTTCATTTCACATGTGACATGACAACACACACACTGCTTCATCAATCCTTAATGAAGGAATGAACAAATGACAGTTTTGTTTCTTCAATTGGAAAACCCTGTTTTCAGTGTGAATTTACACTCTGCATGTAAACTAGCACACAAACACATAGCAGAAACTTGGTTACTTTTGATGCCTTCTGACCTTGCCAAGATGCAGCTTTTGGATTAAAAAGGCTTGAGTCTCCATTAGGGATATCTTTCACTTGTTTGGGGCTTTCTTAATTACCTTCACTTCAAAATGGAGAGAAAAAAAAAAAGATGTCAGTTTAGTGCTATTGCAGTTACCTTCTTATTGCTGGAACAAAACACTCAATCAGAAGCAACTTATGGGAGGAAAAGTTTATTTCAGGTTTAGTTTCCAGGGGAAACATCATCGTGCAGGGGAAGCTGGCTCACTTCATACATCCACAGTAGAGAAAGAACAAAGGCAGCACCTAAGCTGGCTCTGAACACACAGTTGCTGCACTCAAGATCCATCCCTGTGACACACCTCCTCTGCCTGCTGGAGACTAAGTAGGAAGCTTAATCACAACTACCTGAAGCTATAGGGAGCATTTACATATAAACCACCACATTCCACCCCTGGGCCAAATAGCATCATGACCATCTCACAGTGCAAAATACACTCAGTCCAATTTCAAGTGTCCTCATTGTCTTTACCAATTTTAACACCACTCGGAAGTCCAAAGTGAGATTCAAGACCGCCTCTTAACCATGAAGTCTGTAAAATCAAAACACAAGTTACATACTTCTAACGCATAATGGCACAGAGTAAACATTCTCATTGCAAAAAAAAAGGCATAATGAGGAGAGACCTGGACACCAATGTAAGATCAATAACCAGCAGGTAGACATCAAACATCTTCAGTTCCAAATCTGCAACCCATGATGAAGTTATTTGGCTCCAAAAGAATTTGGCAATTTTGTGTCCCTTTGCTGTGTAGCTGGCTTTCCTTGGCAGCCATCCCACAGTTCTGGCATCTCTAAATTCCTGGGGTTTCCATTGCAACCCAGGGTTCATTTTCATGGCTCCATACAATGGCCTTACTGGGTCTCCATACAGGGATTTCATCCCTACGTCACATTGCCACATTTCTGCAGCTCCTGGAACCATGTGCACTTGACCCTCTTTCCTGCATTTATCATGCTTCCAGAACCAGTAGCCAAATCTGTAAAGCTTCACCTTGAGCAATATACTTTTTCACACTCCTCTTACTTCCAGGCCCCTCCTTTCAAAAGCATTTGCACTTGTACCAGCTTGAGCCTTCCGTGGGTTGGGTTTCACCTCACATCTTTTTCATCACAGTGCAAAACAGGTGACCCACCTTTGATGGTGGCAATCTCCTTTACAGCTGCAGCTTAAGTGGCCTAAAACCATTCTCTGTGTCAGTAACATTAAACATTTCTTTCTGTGGCAGATTTTATGTCTTTGATATCTTTCTGTTCAGTACTTTCTTCCACCAAGCACACAGTTCATTACCTTTTAAAAAATACTTTTACTCATTTATTTGCAAGGAGAGAGAGAATGGGTGCACCAGGTCCTCTTGCCACTGCAAATGAACTTCAGTCACATGCAGCACTTTGTGTATCTGGCTTTACATGGGTTCTGGGGAATCAAAACCAGACCGTCAAGCTTGGCAAGCAAGTGTCTCAACTGCTGAGCCATCTCTCCAACCCTATTTTTAAATTCAGTTTTGCTCAAATTCTCAGGGTGGAAAGAATGCAGCCATCCTTTCTGCCAGTATCCCAGTTCCAAAAAGTTCTTTCCTTCCCCTTTAAAACTTCAGGAGCCAAGGGTTCACAGTCCAAAATTCTCTTTGTATTTGTGATTTTCAAACTCTCACCAGAATAGCCCATCAGGCTTTACTTGCAGTGCTGCAAGGCACTGTATTGCAAATACCAGATCCTTCCATAGTCCTCCTGCAAACACATTCCAGAAGACCAAAAGTCACAAGGTCAGATTCATTGCAGTGACAACCCCACTGCTCAGTACCAATTTTCTTTGTTGCAATTTTGTTCTCATTTCTGGGACAAAACACCTGTTCAGAAACAGTTTATGGGAGGAAATGGTTTATTTCAAGCTTACAGTTTCAGGGGAAGCTTCATCATGACAGTGGAAGCTGGGATCCTTCATCACACATCCCCAGCAAAGGAAGAACAGCCAGCACTCAGGCTGGCTTTGAACACACAATGGGCTGGATTCAAGATCCACCTCTAGTGACACACCTCTTCCAGCAGGGTTACACCTGCTAGGGACTAGGTAGGAAGATTAATCAAAAATACCTGAAGCTATGGAGACCTTTACATTCAACCCCCCTCAGAGGCATATCATGTTAAATGGATATAGTTAATGAAAGATACATGTAGCCAATCCTAAGAAAGTGCAAGAAATCTCATTTAAAACTGGAGCATTATTTGAATGCAGTATTGAATAAGATGCTTTGGATTTCTGGTAATTTGCTTATTTGCTTGCTGTTTTAGATTTGTTTGTAAGGGAACAGTAGAAGAGAAGATCTTGCAGCTCCAAGAGAAAAAGAAAGATTTGGCCAAACAGGTTCTATCAGGATCTGGAGACTCCATCACCAAGCTCACGCTGGCTGACCTCAAAATTCTGTTTGGCATTTAACTTCCTCTCTGAGGAGTGCAGAATGTCCATTGCTGATGTGTACTAGGACCTGGTGAAGACACTATGATCCCTGAACTCTGCCCTTGGATTTCACCTTCATGATTTACACACTCCTCAAGATACAGCATTATCTTTTGCCTAGAGTTTAATCAATCATGTTGGCCCATCAGCCTTGTTATAAGAGGCATAGGAAGTAGTCAGTTCCTTCAAATTAAATAATGCTTAGAGCTGGGCATGGTAGTACATACCTATAATCCCAGCATTTGGGAGAGAAGAGATTGGGGAGTTCCACTCTTTCTTGGGGAGTTTCAGAAACCTCTCATGACAAATGAAATGAGGCCAGGTTTGGAACCCCATGCCTCTAATTTCAGCAATTGGGAAACTGATGCAAAAGGATTGTGAGTTGGACACCAGCTGATGGTACAAAGTGACTTCAGGTCAGCCTGAGCTAGAGAACTTGTCTCAAGAAAATAAACAATTCTTTAAAAATGCTTTGGGGGGCTGGAGAGATGGCTTAGTGGTTAAGCGCTTGCCTGTGAAGCCTAAGGACCCTGGTTCGAGGCTCGGTTCCCCAGGACCCACGTTAGCCAGATGCACAAGGGGGCGCACGCGTCTGGAGTTCGTTTGCAGTGGCTGGAGGCCCTGGTGCGCCCATTCTCTCTCTCTGTCTCTGTCACAAATAAATAAATGAAAATGACCAAAATTAAAAAAAAAAATGCTTTGGGGTTAGGTGTTTTGGAAGGACACTGGCAGAACTGTACAAAAGTAAAGTTCCAAAAGCCCTGAAGCCAGGTGTGGTAGCAGATGCTTATAATGGAGACAGAAGCAAGAGGATCACGAGTTTGAAGCCAGCCTGCGCTACTGAAGTTTCAAGCCAACCCAAATTACAGTGAGACTGGCTCAAATAATGGTAAAGCCCCAGGTTGCTTTCCTCTCGGCCGATGGGAGGACTGGTGTACTACTTTGTCTCACGGGCTCCCTCCCATCACTTCATCTGTTCTTGATGAGGCTGCTGCTCTTTGTAAGCCTCAACAGGGTCGATTCCTGCAGCCAGCCATGCTTCCAGCAGTCGTGATCTAGGGAGTTCTTCCTCAGGCTTAGGATCAAGGAGGTACTTTTCACATCAGCAGATGTTCACTATATATGTTTAATGATCACATCATTTCATTGTTGCTTGTATGTTGGGGTATGCACATCACTTAGTAGCAATGTGGCTATGTCATGTTGGTTTTTCCCTATATGACTTAGTATTTGAATCATTTGTCTATCATGTAATTGTATTGCATAATTTAATGTGTCAATTTTAGTTGTTGTAGCATGTAATATTGTGTTATTACTTGTACCATTGTATCACTTTGTGTTATCATTGGTATAGTCTAATAAATAAATATGTTTGACAGTGTTAGCAGCCATAATGCTATGTGTTCACCAAACCCCATTTCCTTTTCTTCTGGGCATCCAGAAAATGTACTACCCAATCTTTGCTACAGTTAGGGTCCACATGTCTGAAGGAACTTGTAGAGAAGTGATGCAAGGCACTAGGTTGTCATCCATAACTCTCCAAATGATTCTTCATGCTGTTTCTTTTCCTCAGCCTACTGGACATAAAGGAACTGAAGAGAAGACCAGCCCTCTTCCCACCAGGGCACAATGGCTTTACCTAGTCTTAGGAATGGTGAACCAACTAGTTAAGGGGATCTGACCTAGTTTTGACTACAGACCCTTTTTGTCAGATTTGGTCCCTGAGTGACTGGATAAAGCCTTCCTCAGATGCTCAACTTTTTCCTCACTCAGCTTACTAAATTGGACTATGCATATTAAGAAATCACTTTTTAAAAAATATTTTATTTATTTATTTATTTGGCAGAGAAAGAGGGAGAGAGAGAATGGGCATGCCAGGGCCTCCAGCCACTGCAAATTAACTCCAGACACATGCACCCCCTTGTACATCTGGCTAACATGGATCCTGGGGGATTGAACCTGCGTCCTTGGCTTCACAGGCAAACAAACGCCTTAACCACTAAGCCATCCCTCCAGCCCAAGAAAACACTTCTTAAGCCACTGAAATTTGGAAGAAGTTAGGATAATACTGAGACTTTTTTTTTTTTTTTTTTTGAGGGAGGTTCTCATTCTAGCTCAGGCTGACCTGGAAGTCACTATGTAGTCTCAGGGTGGCCTCGAACTCACGATGATCCTCTTACCTCTGCCTCCTGAGTGCTGAGATTAAAGGCGTGCACCACCACATCCGCTGATAACTGAGACTTTTATCCCTCAGAAAACCAGGCAGTTGTCTGCAAAGCCAAAGGAACCAGGTTTGATTCCTCAGGACCCATGTAAATCAGATGCACAAGGTGGCACATGCATCTGCTGTTCGTTTGCAGTGGCTGTAGGTGGTGGCATGCCCATTCTCTCCCTATCTCTTCCTCTCCTTTTCTCTCAAATAAATTTAAAAAAAAATTTTTTAACTCAGAAATATTTCCTCCTTCATGTTGGGTAAGGACACAAAACCCATCACAGCCTTTTGATGGGGCACTCTTAAGAACAAGTACACAGGGTTGGAAGAGTTCTGTCTGGAACTTGGACTAGCTCTAATTCTGGTTGTCTTGGCTGGAAGCATAACTAGCAAATGAGCTATTCAAAAAGCACATCTTTGGTTTCATTTGTTGTGTGGATACTGTTTTCAAAATTTAGCACTGCAGTGAGGTCCCTGATAATGTGAAGAAATGAAGGCAGTACAATTACCCGATACAAGTTTTAAGTTTGAAGATAATCACTTCAGAGTATCTCTTAAACCAGACCAAAAAAAAAAAAAAAAAAAGTACAAATACTGGCTCTTGCCATTGTTTAACATTAGGCTAGTAAAGTTCTTTTTGGCATCTCAGTTTTTCATCTGTAAAATGTGTGAATTAGCATGTATTGCATATGGCACTGGTAAACTTAGTAACATACAAAGTATAAGTTGTTTTATCAGATCTGTAGTGTCAATCAGTTTTTTAGATGAATTTTGTTATTTATTTATTTGAGAGAGAGAATGAGCACACCAGGGTCTCCAGCAAACAAACTCCAGATACATGTGCCACCTTGTGCATCTGGCTTACGTGGGTCCTAGGGAATTGAACTAGGTTCCTTTAGCTTTGCAGACAAGTGCCTTAACAATTAAACCATCTCTGCAGCCCTTATTTTATTTTATTTATTTATTTTCTTTGTTTTTTTTTGAGGTAGGGTCTCACTCTAGCACAGGCTGACCTGGAATTCACTCTATTCTCAGGGTGGCCTTGAACTCTGCGCTTCTCCTACCTCTGACTCCCAAGTGCTGGGATTAAAGGTATGTGCCACCACACTGGGCTCAGCCCTTATTTTTTTTATTTTTGTTTACCTATTTGGGATAGTGAAAGATGAATATTGGGTGCTCGTCACAGCAATGAGAAGGTAATTGCTGCAGGTCCTTTTTAACCCACACTGCATAGTGAAGTCTGAGTGTAGGCAGACATCATGTAAGAAAGGAAGGACAGGAAGACTATTCACATTTTAACTGAAAAATATTTCCTGAACTAACCCCAAAGAATCAGCAAAAGCAAGCACAAGCCCTGTTTTCCTGAGTCTTCATGTCCAGTAGGGGAGACAGGCATTAATGAGAAAACTGTGATTGTGCTATGGTATGGTGACGAGAGCTGTAATCAAGGGACCTGTGTAGCTAGAAGGGCTTACCACAGGAATTGCCCTCGTGAGATCTTGGAGAAATGAAGGAATACCTCTACCTATATTCTGCCTATAATTAGGACTTCATCAAGCCACACCTTATAACACTGGTACACATCCTCTGGAGTAAGGTTGGGCAATGATTGCACTGACACATTAGACACTAGGTGGGCTAGCAGGTACATGCATATGTGTATGTTTATTATCCAAGATGGCCAAGGTGTTTGCCAGATTACAACGTCCCAGAGGGCCGAGGCTGTGGTTTCTGTCTTTTTATTGCCTATTACATCAGCAGCACAGCTCACGTCATGACGCTTTACCTTGTTGATGCTTCTGTGTTCACAACTTGTGGTTTCTGAAGCACTTTGCTACCATGGGACAATTCCTAAAGTCTTCCACTCTTTTTTCCACACCTTGAAGTTTGGGCTTTGTAGATCACTCTGGTTTTACTAGACCTTTCAGCTGAACTAAACTGGGTTCAGACCCCATTGTATAAGCCAAGGAAAAATCTCCCCCAAACCACCACCCACACAATCTTTTTAATGTTTATTTGAACCATGTGTGTGTGTATGTGTGTGTACACCAGGGTCTCTTGCCTCTACAAATGGAGCATGTGCTACTTTCTGTGTCAAGCTTTATGTGGGTGTTGTGCTGAACCTGGTCCAATGGACTTTGCAAGTGCCTTTAACCACTGAGCCATCTCCCCAGCCCTGACATTTTAAATATTTATACCGAATTGTTCCCATTAATATTGCTTAAAGGCTGAAGCATTAGCTAGAACCTAGGTGTGTTACAGAACTTCCTGTTGCAATGCCACCTCATCTCTGGTAGTCATCCAGCCCCTTTGCTAGTGAAGTAATGGTAAGCTTTGCATCCACAGTTCTGTAGTCTGGTTTACAAAGACACATGGGGAAAGATGATGTAATCCAACAGTCTTCTCCATGGCACAAGATTCCCTAGGTGCCTCAGGTAACTGGAAAATTCAAGGCTGGTCCCTCAGGTGCATATAATTATATCCAGCAAGTATGAGAGAAGGCTAGAAATTTCCCCAAGTGGCATTTGGTTACATGAGAAATATCTGGGTTTAGAAGAAGGTAAGTATTATAAAAACAGAAAGCAAGAACTGGGTGTGGTGGTGCATGCCTGTAATCCCAGCATTTGGGAGGCAGAGGTAGGAGGATCACCGTGAGTTCAAGGCCACCCTTAGACTACATAGTGAATTCCAGGTCAGCATGGGCTAGAATGAGACCCTACCTCGAAACAGAAAGCAAGTAAAGGCAAATTAAAAATCAGCCCATTTAAATTTTCCTTCATTCAACTTATTGTCTCTACTAGTACCAAAAACTGTACTACATGAGGATAATGCAATGGTTACTAAATGTCAGATTTCTGCCTTCATAGAGCTCTAAGTCTAGGATGAAAGAAGATACAAAACAATATAAATGGTGGGTGGTAATGAAGCTGAGGCAGGGTGGTATCTTTATACAGGGAAGTTAGGGACCTCGCTTGTAGCTGACACTGAAGCAGACACCTGAAGAAATCAGGGTGAATTGTGGAGGTATGTGTCTGTGAGAAGGACAGGGGTAGTCATGGTAAAGTCCCCATGACAGGGCAGGCCAGTGCAGCCAAAACAGTGATGGAGGGGGATGGGTAGGGCACAAGAACATGCTGATATGAAGCATGTGTCCTGGCTTTTGTTCTGAGTTAAGATAGGAGACCATTGAAGGGTATATGGTAGGACACCACCCCTAAGGGCAGGCTTGTACTTTCCTTTTAAAGTGATGGAGATTATAGGAGAAGCAATGTGGTAGTGGCAGGCAGGAGGGAAGTGAAAATTAGGAAGAACTCTGGAATTTACATCTGAGGCGTCAGTTCTACACACAAAGGGAGACGTTAAGTAAGCTATTGGGCAGACATGATCATATAGAGAGTGGATCTGGAGGTAAATTTGGGAGCCATCGGTGTATAAGTATTTAAAGTCATGATAAGATGAGATCATCTAGGGAACAGACTAGAATGTTAAAAAAAATGATACCACATAAAACAAATGGAGATGGGATTTCTCGTGTTTCGTCTGTTAATAAATGCTATTCTGGGCACTGTAAACTATATAATACATCTCTCATCTATATCCCCACTAACTATTACTTAAGCACCCTATTCCTGTAGTAACAACCAAAATTGTCACCAAGACTTTGTCAGATATTCCGTTAGGGTCTTAAAGCAGCAATGATGAGCTAAAAGGATACCTGACTGTGGGCCCGGTGATAAAAGGCAGAGCAAAGAAACTGATTTGAAAGGGTGACAGGCAACAATGTCTTCTGGGAAGATCATATTTTGATTAAAGAAAGAGGCTAAAGGAAGTATTTCTGGGGAAAGTGAGAATTAGAAGGTATTTCAATACTTACGGCTAAAATGTAGCCCACATCTGAGCTGCAAAATGGTGCCCTGATAGCTGTCTTCTAATTACTTCTCTTTCTTTACCTGACCCAATTCACCATTCAAATGAACCACCACTTCTTAGGGGATGTTACAATGCAAATTTCAGTAATTTTATTAAACACATACTCAGTTTTTACTGCTACATAAGACATCAAGCATCCTTAAACACACAAAATTTATACAGAGAAGACCCCGGCAAGGCTAAGGCAGTGCTAAGTCCTCTCTGTAGCACTCTCCAGCAGCTATCAAGGCTCCTTGTAAGAGTAAAAGCTTTCAGCTCAGTTTCTAGATATAAAGACACAAGCAAAGGTTACTCCTTAACAGCCAAAGAGAGCTGAGGAGGATGAAGGTCTCTAGAAGGGCTGGCATGAGTAGAATTGCAACAGATGTGTGAGATCTTTCAACACCATTCCCTCTTATTAGCTGTCTACTTGTATGCCCTACCCCAAATAACAATCTTTCTGGCTTCCAGAAGGAAGAGGAGATACCCACACCAACAGCAAGATCACATTATAATAATGGTCACAAAACATGTGCTAGTAAAGCACCAAAGGCGTGCTTGCAAAAAGTGAATAGGGCAAGGGGAAGCTTTTGATCTCTTGAAAGTTAATATACAGCTCAAGGGTAAGTTGAAAAGGTATCACACATCAGAAAGTAACGCAGTCCATCGCCCCCATGATCTCCATGTTCCAGTGATATAGCTATGCCCATGCCTGAATGAAGCAGAAAGAACATTGCCAACTTTTCTTTGAGAGTCTAATGCATTCAACTACCCACAATTATAAGCACTCACAAAAAGTACGTGAACTGAAATGCTAGATAAGACACTTTGTGTTTAATTCTGTCAGTCTTTTCAGAACTAATGGAGCTCTAGGGTCCTTAGGAAATCTGAAGTTAGGCTGCCTGTACATTTCCGAGGCTGAGCTCATGCCCAGCAAGCCATCAGAGTGCCACCGTCCGAAGCAGACTCCTGGGTGCGCTCTGACCACCTGTGCTTGTGCACTCAGACTTCTCTGAAAACTTTCCACAGCAAGACCAGTGGGGACGACCTGGGTGGCCTTTGTGTCCATGGCCACAGCCTTGGTACCCACCTGCATAATACAAAGAAAGGGGGGAAAAATCAACCCTGAGCATAGAGTACAGCTGTTACCATGAAATTAAACCTCCTGCAACATTTAGACTCAGGCAAGTGAAAGTGTCTAGGAAAAGTCTGGAAGAGGAAGTACTAGACTCCTCCACAGGACTCTCAGGCCAGACCACAGTGTATGCTCACCCCACTCTAAGAATAGTGTTAAATATGCTGTCTAAAGAAAGTCAGCCAGTTTTGGACCTTAATTGTAAAATGAACTGGTTTGAATTTTTTACTATAAAATGAGTGAAATAAAAAAGGGTACTTGATGGAGAAGAAAAAGGAGGTGGGATCCCAAAATGACTATACAGAAAGGTAGAAAAGCCTGTTGTATGGCCCACCATTAGAGTAAGAATATGATGGAATTTTAAAAGATAATTAGATCTCCTTCCCAAGGTGCTGCCTCTCCAAAGAGCCAGAGCTGGCTGAGTTTTTAACCATCCTTGTTCCTACATCCTCATTTGGGACTTCTGTATGGTTTTACCAGGGATAAGATGGGTCTGTACTTTTCACACTGCTTTGTCAGCTAGAAAGGGTACAACAATGAAACACACTGTGAGGATCATGGACTGGTGAACTGTATCAAAACCAAAAAGGACTCAAACTTCTAAGCCTGCCACTTCAATTCAGAACAGTGAAGCTTGTAAGCACAATTTTTACCACTCTACACATATAGACTTTACTTCCTAGAAACAAAACCTCAGTCCCAACATCCCAACGTAGCGGCTGAGAGGCAGTGAAGGGACTGTCACCTGACTGTTGCTGCCGGCCAGCAGGCCTGAGGGTACCAATGTTCCTCCTTACCGGGCATGGTGCCTCCACAGGCACAGCGTACATTTTTCTGGCCTCCACTGGAGCAGAAGGTACAGCAGTGAAACACACCTGGATGTGGGCGGTGCTTTCTCCTCACGTTCACAGTGAATGGCGAGCCCTACAGTGTTCAGGCAGAGCAAAGAACAGCACCTCGTGAGCAAAGGAGGAGTGCTGAGTGTCAGTGCCTGATAAACCATCTCTAAGTCTCAGGACCCATGCTCGCAGGGACAAGGATGCAGGGCAGAAATATGTCACAGGATAAGAATTCTGCTCAGCTACATGGCTGATAGAAATGCACACTGGATACCAGAGAGGGTCCCACAGTCAGCTCCATTTTCAGTGATATGATTCAGCTGGGCTTGCTCTGGTAAACAGCTTGAACTCCTTCTCAGTGAATTCTGCCTTCCTCTAACCTTGCGTGAAATGGAAGTGTGTAACTCATCCGACACAGTAGTCATCTCAACTTGTGCACGTATGTGGCTGACTTCAGTCGTTAGCACTCTCAAACTCTCTGTGGTACTTTCTTCAGTGTCTCAGCCATGTGACTTCTCCTGAGCTATCTAATCTGGGGACTGTGAAAACACATGGAAGGAAATGTGCAGTATTCCCAACTTTTCTTCAAGGACAACTTTTGTAATTTTAATACTATGTTAAAAAATATGTAAGTGTTGCAATTTGCTCACTCCTATGTGAGAACCACACAATCTTAGAAAATACAAAGGAGAGAGCCTGGTATCTTAGAAGCCTTCCCAATGTTAAATTCTCAGTTAATATCTCAGAAAATTAACATATGCAAAAACATGTGACCTGTTTCTGACACACTATGATTAGGTAAGCAGTAAGTGGGTACTCAGTCTTCCTAGTACACAGAGCACAAGCCTATTTTATTATTGCCACTGCACAGTAGTGACCGCTGGCAGAGGGAAATCTCTAACTACTCCAATGCCAGCAGATAGCCTCTGCTGGATATGTATTACCCAAGTTTTAAAACTTCATAAAACAAGAAATTTTATACTTTATTTGTAGAGGTGTAGTGACCATGGTGGCAGAGAAGTATATATGTGAAGTAACAGAAAGTTACACGGGAAGATGATTAGACACATATGTGTCTGGTCAGTTGACAGAAGGAGGCATAAACCCCCAACTGTGGCCCAATCACAATGTGAATGAAACTGGACAATTCTTAAATCTGTGTGACTGTCTGCTGGTAGATTGCTCCTGTGGTTGAAGCATCTTCCTCAAAGTAAGGACTCAAACAAACCCACCAGCAGATTGAGGAAATACAGTTTAACTGCCAAGAAGTGAAACTGACACACAATTCCTAGAGCCATGAGCACCCTTTAGTTAGGAACAAGAATCTTATCTGGGAAGTTTCCAGAGTGAAGAGAAGATATAGGAAAATTCTATTCAATCTCTAAGCCACTGGTGCTAGGAGGAATGTGCCCAGATCCTTGGAGAATAGCCAGGGGTGCGGGGTGAAAGGAGCTCAGGGCAGCATGCGCAGGGGCCTTACCTGCACGTGCTGCTCTCTGACGCAGACCCACACAGTATAGATTCCTGGTTCCTTGGGGATGTAGGAAACGTAGTAGGAGCCATCCTTGTTATCCTGGACCATTGTTCTGACTGGACTGAATGAAAATCAGAGTTCAAAAAGCCACTCCCTCTCCCAAGCCTACTTCAGCTGCCTCCCTTTTTAGTTGGAACATCTATATTGTTACAGTCAATATTAATTTTAAATGTCACCTAAACAGGATGCTCTTGCCTCAGAAGTTAAGTTTACACGAGAGAGTAAAGAGCATCTGTTCTGTAAGTTCCAGGGAAATGTTACTGTGGTCCTTCACAGGCCTCTGCTGCATGCTCTTGTTCTGCTGCCTTCTCCTGAATCCAAGTGCAGAGAAGTGAGTGACAACATGCTCCTGGAACAATTCAGTAGAAAGGTGGCATTCACTCTAACAAAGAAGACTTTTCTGTCCATTCCGAAGTTTGGAATTAAGACAATGTGAGGGAGCAACTATATCTTTGGGATACAACTGAATATTGGAGTAAAACCTACACAAGAAGACACATTTAGTTCAATTGTGTGAAATCACTTTTTTTCATAGCATTATGGCAAGGTAAAATGAATACATCTCTAGTAACTCAAAGGACCTAAATTTCCAGTTCTCCCTGCTCACTGCCCGTGGACCTGTGTAACACACACCTGTCTTTCTTATCTTTAGGGACAACTGCGACATGGATGTTATCTCCTCCCCTGCCCATGCTCTCTCCTGCAGCATCCTTACAAAGCAGGGTGAAAGAGGCTGTCTGTTTCTCCCGAGCTCTGTGGAGATCTGCAAAAGATAAACAATGCTCACCTCAAAGGCCATCTCCATAGGTCAGACTCCATCTTGCCTTTTCAGAACAAAGGTTGCGTTTCCTTTTCTGTTTCCCTCCTGCCTCCTAAGGTATACCCCTCAGGTGGCCTCCTGGAGGCCTGGCTAGTTCTCAGATAGCAGATGCTCTTGGTTCACACAGGATCCTGGATCTTAACTTCAGCTCTAAGGAAACTTTAAAAATAACATCGTCTAGACATCTATGTAAGAGAAACTTTAAAAATGTGAGAAGCTGATAACCTCAAAACCACCTTCTGCCAGCCCTGGAATTAGCTGGTGTAGAAGGGGATGCACTGGCGAGCTTGGAGCCTCCTTGTGAGATCCTCTGCAACCCAGAGCTCTTGCAAAGACTCTAAGGAAACAGATGAAACCCTGGGCTCAAGAATTACAAAGAGGTCTATGGAGAGGCTTATGAAGGGTCAGGAAACCTCCGAAATTCTATGTCCTAGTGAGTTGGTCTCTGGGGGAGAGATCATTCACAAAGGATCTGTAATGTTCCAAGAGTCAAGAATTCCTTGCTAGAGTGAAGATGACTCTTAAATGTGATTTTCCCACCAGGACTCATCTTTGAATGGTTTTGAATAGCATGCTTCCTTTAGTAACAGAACACTGGTCACAAGAAACCATTTCTACTCTACCAAATCAAACAACTACCATATTCTTTTTTTTTTTTTTTTTTTTTTTTTCTTCTTCAAGGTAGGGTCTCACTCTAGTTCAGACTGACCTGGAATTCACTATGTAGTCTCAGGGTGGCCTTGAACTTACAGCAATCCTCCTACCTCTGCCTCCCGAGTGCTGGGATTAAAGGCATACACCACCACGCCCAGCTTACCATATCCTTTTAAGTACTGATGGTGTAAGGTGAAGAAGGGAAGCCATAACCCCACCTCCTCATTGCTCTGTAACCCTCCACATGGGCTTGCCATGCACCTCTGAGCAGGCAGATTTCACCCTGCTTAGCCAGTACCACCATCCTCTGTGTCCTGGTCCTATCACCTGACAGAAGCAAAGTGGACCCTTGCGCTCCTTTGGTGGCTTCCACCTTCTAAAGTGGAAAAGGGTCAAACCTCATGCTTGCACTAAATACTGAGTGTGCTCTGACCAGAACGAGTGAAGATGAAACAGCATGGCAAGATCTACCTTTTAAATTATACATATCTCCCCATGATAAATTAGTATGGAAGCTACCAGTTATCCTGCTTGACAAACTACTATTCTGTTTTTTATTTGATTTTTTCAAGGTAGGGTCTCACTCTAGCCTGTGCTGACCTGGAACTCACTTCGTAGTTCCAAGCTGGCCTTGAACTCACAGTGATCCTCCTACCTTTGACTCACAAGTGCTGGATTAAAGTTGTGTGCCACCACGCCTATTTTTATTATTTTTTTGACAGGGTTTCATGTAGCCTAGGCTGGCCTTGACCTTATTATGTAGCCAAGGATGACCCTGAACTTCTGATCCTCTTGCCTCCACCTCCCCCCCAAAGTGCAGAGAGTACAGGCATGTACCATCATGTCCAGTTTATCTGTGCTGGGGATTGAACCAAGGGCTTCATGCTTGCTATGCAAGTACTCAACAAACTGAGCTACATCCCCACAAACTGCAAACTACAGTTCTTCAAACACCATGTCCTTGCCCACTGCCCTTTCATTGCCAATGAGAAATGCCTCCCTACCTTCTCCTTGAAGGACACATTTGGCTGGATCAACCTGTTTGGTATTAATGGCCCCATAAACTTCATAACCACGACACTGGCCTGCCTTTTCCTGAGGTGAGAAGCAGATCTTTTCATTTACTCCAGGGCAAGTGCTGTATTCGACTTTGTTCAGCTTCCTGAGCCGTTCTACCACCACGCCCTTCGTGATGAGGATCTCCAGGTCTGAGCCGCTGGTCAGCAAGTGCTCAGTGAACTCCACTCCCGTCCGCATGTCTGCCAGCAGCTGTTCCAGCTGTGCTTTCTGCAGCTGCAAGGAGTTTTCCTTCTGGACTCGTATGTCTTCCAGCTGCTTCAGCAACTTGTCCCGATGTTCCTCAATGGCTTTTATGTAGCCCTCAGAGAACCTCTGGACATCAGCTGCCACTGCCTCCACTCGCTCTTGGAGGGCACTGTTTGTGCTTTTGATCTGAGCCAGAGCTTCCTCCAGGGCCTCCACATGGGGCTGGGTGCCTCTGAGGAGCTCGCGCACTGAGTCCCCATGCTTGTGGATGACATTGCTGGTGAAGTCATAAGGGTGTTCCCGGTGCTCCCCCACCACGCAGTCCCGGCACACGGGCCGGTCACAGAGCTCACAGAACAGCCGCAGCTCCTCTGCAGGGTGAGCAGGACAGAGGATGGGCTTTCCAACTTGGCTGTAACCTTTCAGGTCTTTTAGGTCCACCATGGTATGATACGTTGTTTTCTTCTGCCGTCTGGGAAGAGTTGAGAACAAGTTTGGGAATAACTCCAGGTCCAGTTTACCAAAGAGGAACATGGGCTTGGAACTTAGGGAAATTTGAGTTCCAGTCCCTGGAACCTCTCACTTCTAATGGCCCAGCCCTCTCTGATTCCAACTACTCTGGACAGTGAGGTCCATGCCTACCTGAGGTCTGTTGTTTAGAACAAAACAGGACTGCACTTGGGTTTGGCTAGGGACACATCTTTGCAAAAGGTTGTAATGCTGAGACTACCTTCTGAAACTTTCCCTGAAGAGGTAATGTGGCAAGTTTGGACATGAACCCCAGCCTGCTTCCTACAGCAAGCGAGAGGTGAGAGGTACTGGAAAACTAGCACCAAGAGATATAAACTATTACCAGACGAATCTGCATAGCAACCGAAACAGCTGGCTGGCTCTGACGAGCTCTCATCTGGCTTTTTATCTAACATTTTAGTAAAGCAATTCCTTTGACCAGTGCCTACATCACCTACACCAGCAAGTTAGGATTTCTGTTAAGTCAAAACATTACTAGGAAGTGACATCAATCCTCACTATCATCAAAGATCTTTTAATTTCTCTTTTTAATAGCTTTTGGGGAGGGGGGAGGAATTCAGGGAGACCTCTAGGAAACCATGGTGACTTCTCAGAGTTCCCTGTTAATTTTCCATCAATTCAAAGTTTATATGCCTATTTCAGCACAAGTGGCTACAGAGAAAGTAAGGTCAGCTGTTTAGCTGGAAGAAAGAGTCACAGGATCACCACACACAAGTTAAAAACTGGGAGTGAAAAGCTGGGTGTGATGGCACACACCTTTCATCCCAGCACTTGGGAGGCAGAGATAGGAGGACTGCCATGAGTTCAAGGCTACCCTGAGACTACATAGTGAATTCCAGGTCAGCCTTCAGCCTGGGCTCAAGTGGGACTCTACCTCGAGGGAAAAAAAAAAAAAAAAAAATATATATATATATATATATATATATATATATATATATATACATATATATACACACACACACACACACACACATATATATATACATGTATTCACACACACACACATATATATACATATATGGAGTGAATGAAGACAACCAACCTGTTCTACTGGTAAGGCCAGAAACAAATGGGAGTCAGGATTTAGAAACTACTTTAGGGTCATCCTAAAATCTTAAAAAAAAAAAAAAAAAAGAAAGAAAAGAAAAATTATGATGTCCTGGAATGGAAAGGGTAGAACAGGAAGGAACACAGTCCTTGTTCAAGTGTAATAAGACAAAGCACTCCAACTTACAGTGACCAGCCCACTCAGTACCTACAGGTATAAAACCAAGGCTGAGGTGAAGCTCAGCCAATCAGTCCCTACACCAAGAAGGCAGCATACATCAATAAAAAGAACACAGAAAGGGTTGGAGAGATGGTTTAGCAGTTAAGGTGTTTGCCTGCAAAGCGAAAGGACCCAGGTTCAATTCCCCAGGACCCACATAAATCCAGATCACAAGGTGGCACATGCATCTGGAGCTCATTTGCAGTAGCTAGAGGCCCTAGCATGCCCATTCTGTCTATCTGCCTCTTTCTTTCTCTCATTTTTAAACAAATAAATAAACAGAAAGAACACAGAAATACTCAGATTTGGATGTAAGCCTCAGTTCTGTTAAACACTTAGCAGCGGTGGGACCTTAGCAAATCATGATCATGTAATATCGCTGGGCTTGTCTCCTCAGTTAATATTAAGAGTCAAGATGATCAAATGAGATCAAGGGCAGGACCTATGCTATTATGTTTCTCTAGCACCCAATCAATACAACTATTCAATTGTGAGTGTGCTTTGTGAACTGAAATCTGCAATGCTTTCACTAGTACAGGCAATAAGCTGACCAGGCTAATTACTGTTCTAGAGTGCTTGCTATTGCACTGTATATTGTTGACTTTGGTGTGGAGAAAGCTTTTGACTTGCCCAACAGAATTTCTGTCTTGACACCGTCTACTCAACTCTCTCCACAATGGGTGAAAGTATCCCATCTTTACCTATGAGCCTGGCAGCAGAAGTGGCACAGATTGGCTTTGCAGGTCTGACATCTCTTCTCTACTTCTCTGTCGCTGCACAGGTCACACGCCAGGCCCTGGCCTTCCCCCCGCAGACTCTCCAGCATCACATCATTCATGGCCAGGTGGTCTATGGTTAAAGCTTTCACTCCACCCGTGGGCAGGTCCACCTGAGCGTCACATACCGGACAGAGGATACCAATCTGCGGCTGCAGGCTGCGAGGCTTGAGTTCCTGGAATATTGACCCCTCAGAGCTTGTGTCAGAGCCTCCCTCTCGGACGTCCACTACTGAGAAGGGTTCCAGCTTTTCCAGACATGTGGTGCACACTGTGTGCAAACAAGGCAGGAGCCTGGGCGCTTTGAAAAGCCCCATGCATAGGGGGCAGTGAGTCTTGCCCGAGTTCCCCAGCGCAGTCGCACTGGAGAGCTTGCGCACGAAGCCCAGAAGCGGCTTCCTGTTTTCTGACATAGTCCTCACTTTTACGCCCAGTACTAGAAAAAGCCCTGGCAGTTCTATATTGCAATAGCTGACTAAACCCACCCAAAGAGAAAGTTTGCAGAATCCGAACAGAGACCATGGGGATTCTGGTGCAAGCAAAAGAAAGGGCAAACGGGAAGGTGAAGGCGCCTCCAAGGAACCATCTACACATCTACTCAGGGGTCCCTCCTTTCCACGGCATCCCATACCAGACACGACCGCACCCTCCCCACGTCCTCCCTTTGCCTACGCGCTCTTGGATCTAGGTCTCGCGCTCGTCCTGACTTTCACGTCCGTCACGGTCACCCCCCTCCCACCCCACTGGTCCCACCCCCAACACGCGACAAGCGCCCCGTCGCCCGCGCGATGAGGTAGAGGGTGCTCGGGCTCCTCTCTCGCGAGCATGCGCGGCAGGCCGGGCCGCGAGAACCCGCGACTGCTCCGTGACCACCGCCTCCAGCAGCTAGGTGGCCCCCGACGCCCGAAAGCCAGTCGCCCGTCCTCGCACCAATCCCGGCCCAGGTGGGCTCCGGGCATCCAATCACCGTCCAGGAGGGGCGGTCCTCGCCGCTCGGAGCCGCGCCGCCGTCCAGAGTGACACCAGCTCCGTCCAATAAGCTTTGGAAGTTCCACATCCTCTCCAGTCCGTTCACGCTACTGAGGGGCGACGAAGGGCAGGAGGCGGGACCAGAAAGAGTGAGGCTGGCGGTGAGTAGCACAGTCGAGCCAGCGTCACCGTCTTACGAGGACGCGCCCTCTCTGGCGACCACAGAGACCTCTGGGGACCACCGAGGGAGCCACGCCGCGCCGCAGTGCCGAAGGGACCGTGGCTTCCGCCCGCCTTGGCTGGCCGAGCTCTTCTATTGGTGCGCGGCGCTGTCAGTTTAGCGACGCTAGCCCGGAGCTTGCTGGGAGTCGTAGGCGGTGCGTTCTTGGCTAGGGACGCCTCCTACCGCACTTTCCTTAATCCTGGGCTCCCTCGGTGTCAAGAATCCCTGTGGCTCGCCGCCTTCTGGCATTTTCGAGGAAGGCCCCCCTCACCTCTGGTTACCAGCGAGGCCCAGGTAGACCTTTGACCAGAGGTTTAGAATTGGCTGCCACGTGGAGCCCCATAGAAATTCTGGGGTGCAAAGCTTTTGTTGATTCACCTCCACCTAAGGGTTTAATTATTTCTCACCCAGAATTCTACCATTACATGTAACAAAAATGAGCTGCTGAAGCTTAGCTGCTGTTTTTATCAGCCCCATAGAAGTTCTGGGGTGCAAAGCTTTTGTTGATTCACCTCCACCTAAGGGTTTAATTATTTCTCTCCCAGAATTCTACCATTACATGTAACAAAAACGAGCTGCTGAAGTTTAGCTGCTGTTTTTATCCCTCAAGGAGATGCTCTTGACTGGTCACAATGGGGCAGTAGAAGATGTCATTGAGAGACAAGCCCTTTGTAAGGTCACCGCTGAGGGACAAGTCTGGCACCCTGAGCACTATCCTTGTCTCCTTCTTGGGGACTTTGGTACACTTAGACCTTGACTCCCGAATTTCAAAAATGAGTGAGCTGCTTTTAAGCAATTTCTAACTGAGGAGATATCCACGTGGTAGCTCCAGAGTGTAAAAGAAATACCCGTTGAGACAGTGTAAAGACCTAGAGAACTACAGAAGTCAGGAGGCTCTGCTGGGATCAATAGCATTTCCTGGGGCCGAACAAACTCAAGATAAGCGGGACTCCTGGTCATAGGCGTACCTTGCACCCCCCAGGTGGCGCTTCCTGTAAGTGGCCAACAGACCTATTTACAAGTTCCTTTTTTTACTTTTATGATTGTAACTGTCACATGTAAATTGTGATTTATGGCTTAATTCCCATCCTGTTTCTTTTTTATAAAACCTGACACTCACCAACAGTTCAGGGCATTTCACCCAGAATCTGTAGTGGAGCCCTGGTATACCAACCTATCCTTTTTTTTGTTTGTTTTCCTTTTCTATCTTTTTGACCCAATAAAACTTTGCCTCATATTCTGTGAGTCAATGGTCTTACTTGTGCGACACCGGACCCCATAACAACAGGAGCCCAAAGAGGGAACCAGAAAATGCCACTATGCCTTGGCAGGAATGGAACTTGGTTCTCATCCCCGTTCATCACAACAGCTGCAGCGCCCCCTGCTGCCTCCAGTGTAGCACACTACCTAGGTGGGCTGGCTTTAGGAACCTTGTACCTGAGCCTGATGAAAGAATTACCCTTCTGCTTGGGTGCTTGTCTCAGCAAGGAGAAGATAATTGCTATAAGTCTTTTTACTCACATTGCATAGTGAAGTCTGAGTGTAGGCAGACATTATGTAAGAAAGGAAGGACAGGAAGCCTATCCACATTTTAATTGAAAAATGTTTCCGGCACTAATGACAAAGAATCTACTATAAAAGCTTGTCTGTGCTGGCCTCTGCCCTCTCTCTTCCCTGTGATCTCTGGTTGGGTAGAGGAGAGCAGTTTTCTGCTTGCCTCTGCTTTATGCTTTGTATGTATGGTTTATATGTATGGTTTTCCTCTGATCTCTGAGTCTGCCACATGTGTATTTCCTTGACACTCTAGATCTACCATGTGGGTATTGTCTCTAAACTCTGGGCCTACTACCTGCATAATTTCTCTAAATTTGGGGTAACCATGGCTGTAATTCTCTTTATTACCCGTTTCTCATCTGAATTTCCTGGTTTCTGTTCTGGTACTTTCCCTCTGCTATTCTTCCATAAGCCATCGCCACTTGCTGTCTTAACTTTCTTCCATGAGGAGGCTCAGGGCAGATGCTGTGCCTTCCACAGGAGCACATGTTCCCTCTAAATCTCTACATAAGCTCCTAAATTCTATCTTCGACATGTTTGTGGCTCTGCTCCAGCCTCTTCCAAGACCTCCATTTCTCTTAAACGAGCCCCATGAACTATACTGTGTCTTCCACACGAGTATGTGCTTCCTATTTTCTGTATGCTTGTGCCTATCCCAGCCTTTTCCTACACCCCAGTTTCCCTTAAGTAAACCCCACAATTTATGATTTCTCCCTAAATAAACTCAGTAATTCATAAGTTATCCTTCTTTAGGTTGTTTTTAAAATCAATTCTTTGTTAATAGGATAAGGACCCCAAATTGGGGTTCATAAGTTTGGGAGGCCCCTTCTGAATCCAAAAATCTTAAATCAACAAAATAGATCCTTACTCTCCACTTGTTCTCATTGTCTCCAGTTGCTTAAGCCTAATATGCTGCCTGTTTCACTGCTTTCTTTGTTCATGAGCTGTACTTGAATTGGACTCATACACAGCTGTTTTATTGATGTCTTCATTAGATGTCATGTTGTTGGCATAGTACCTGCAGCCTATGCTTTTAAAAAGTATGGACTAAGGGGTGACAACACTCCAAAATAAGAAAGGAACAAATAAATTTTTTTAAAAAAGTATAGCTGTTTCTAAAATATAATATAATATGTGAGGTTGGAGATGTGGCTATAGGAAGAGCATTTTCCTAGCATGCATGAGTTCCTGGGTTCAATCCCTGGCACATGTGTGGGGTCACATACCACATACACATACCTCATCAAAACTGGCGTAAGGTCTGATTTGATTTGGCCTTCATTGTGAAGGAACTGGGATCTGATTTTAGCCATAGCGTAAGTAAAATATGATATGTCAATGAGTCAAAAGCCACTTTTATAGGAAACTATATGTAATTTATAAACATAAGTATGCCTAGAAAAGTCTTAAAATAGTACTTACCTATATCTCTTCAGCCTTTTATCCTCTGCACCTACCCTGATAAGTAACCTGCTTTCTTCACTCCAGTATACTGAAGTAAGTTAAAAAACTTCATATATATTTTCCCGAGGTAGGGTTTCACTCTAGTCCAGGCTGACTTGGAATTCACTATGCAGTCTCAGGGTGGCTTTGAACTCATGGTGATCCTTCTACTTCTGCCTCCCAAATACTGGGATTAAAGGTGTGCACTACTGCTATATATTCATGAGTGTTCTACACCTCTGCCCTCCTTATCATTTGGCTACACTTTGTTTTATCTCTTATTCATGCTGTATCACATTTCCTCTGACAGGTATTCCAAGTTCTCTTGTTCAAAACGTCACTGTAACTTATACATGCATTATCTCAATATTAAACAACTTATGAAAGAACACTCTTCAAGAGGCTTGGTGACCATCCCAAGGTAGCATACCTGATTTAAATAAAGCTTATGATGCCACGTCTTGAGATATTTATCCTAGTCACTTTCACCGTTTCCTTTCATGGCTTAAACAAGAAATGACACATTGAGTAGCTGACTACCTTAAACTGAAAAAGGGGGGGGGGCTATAAAGTGATTATATGTGGCTATCTAAAGGACTCTCACACCTTTCTACTTAGAAATCTATGAATTATTTTAAAGGATATATTTATTTATTTGAGAAAGAAAGAGAGATTGGGTACACCAGGGCCTTCTGCCACTGTACTCCAGACACATGTGCCACATTGTGCATCTGGGTACTGGGGAATTGAACCCAGGCCAACCATTGGGCTTTGTAAGCAAGTTATTTTAACCACTGAGCCATCTCTCTAGCCAAAAGTCTATGAATCTTCACAGCTCATACCTGATTGCCTTTCTTCTATTCCAAGATTAGTCCTTCAAGATTTTGTTTTTATCCCAACCTCTTCTGCCTTTCTCCCACCTTGTCTCTCTTATGTTTTTCAATCAGTCCTTTATTAACATTCTTTTTGCCAAGAAATGTGATTAAGTCCTGAAGTGGGAAACAAATCCTCCCTTGATCCCCTTCAACCTAATTAACTTTGGTTGCTCTCACCCCTGTTTTTCAAGAGTCTTCCCACTCTACCTGTGTTGCCATCTTTTCACCCATTTGTTCCTCTCCTCTGTCCTAGTGTAGAGCACAAATGACCAAATTACTGGACATTTCTCAATATACAATCTTCTTAGTATATTCACCACTGCTGTGTCCTTTCTCATCTGTAAAGCTTACTACCTACTTAATTTCTGCAATCTGTGACTCTTCTGGCCTTTTAGTCTCTTGGACTACTCTCAGACTTTCTTTAACTCTCTGCTTCTCAATTGTATCCTCTATCTCTGTCATATATATTTCCTCTTAATGCAGTTGGTTCCCAGATCCACACTTCCAGTACTGACCTCTCCCCAAGTTTTTGTCACAACTATATATTATAACTTGGCTCCCAAATCTGTTCCTATTTCTTTAATTGCCACATACCCTAAGTGCCACTGGACATCTTTCCTAATCAACTGTGCTCTCTGAATTTTCCATTTCATTTCCTCCAAGGGATAATCATTCCCTCTGGTCTCCAGCTTGAAACCTTATAGTACTCTTGGCTGCCTTCTCATTTTCCATATACAGGTAGGCATCAGTTTTTTTCCATCCCACTTGCCAACACCTTAGTGCATAGATTTTTTTTTTTTAACAATGGTACAGGACTTTATCACCCTCACTTTAAGTGTCACAATAGTCTCTGAATTATCCTTGACTTTCATTTTTAAAATCGCTATACTTTGAGCTTCTAAATTAAATGTAAAAACATGATAAAACACAATACAGATTCTAAAAACACATTCTAAAACCTTTAGTAGCTGGATTACCTTATAGATCCATAAAACCAGCCTCTTAGGTGTTACTAAACTTTGCCAAGCACATTTGTGTGTGTGTGTGTGTGGGGGGGGGTCTTTCCTGTTTTCCTTTTTTTTTTTTTTTTTTTGAGGTAGGGTCTCACTCTAGCCCAGGCTGACCTGGAATTTTACTCTGTAGTCTCAGGGTGGCCTCAAACTCCCAGGGATCCTCCTACCTCTGCCTCCTGAGTGCTGGGATTAAAGGTGTGCGCCACCATGTCTGGCTGCCAAGCACATTTTTCCCTTTGTCAATTTGTCTCCTGCATCCTCCTGTCATTATTATGTAAACCTACTCTTTATGTTAGGCAAACTTCCTGCTGTCTCTTTGAAGTTTTCCTGTCATTTGGAGCCTCTGGATTTATGTTCTAATAGCTTCTTTGTGAATTTGGGGACTGAGTTCAAGGAGTACAGTGCAAGGTCCTAGGTACTCAGCAAAAAAATAAAAATAAAATAAAAAGGAAACAGATCTTTCCCCCATATGTGTATATATGCATTTATATGTAGTTACATGCTATTTTATAACATATGTATAGATATGTGGATGTAACTCATGCATGTGCGTATTCTTTCTGTTATGATAGTAAAACCATTGCAACTAACTCAGTGGCACAGAGTGGCTGCTGCTGAGACAGTTATAGGCAGCCAGGAGTCTTGTGGACAGTGCAGACCATACTTGTACGTTGTGACCAGTGGGTAAGAGAGGAGTTACTAACAGTGTTCTTTTTCAGAATTAGTTCAGTGTCTCATTCCCTGTTCACACACTGCCTCATATTTCCAGGGACTCCAGACAGCAAAAAGTTACAGGAAAATACAAAAGCCTAGGATCAGAGGAACAAAACTAAAGAAAGTGCTCAGGTCCGTCCATGTGTCTAAGGAGTCTCAGCCCCTCCCTAATGCCCAAGCAGGGATCACACTGAAGGTAAAGAATCCAGGAAGGGAAGATGACCTAACAGGAAGTCAGGGAGGTGAGGATCTTACACACTGGATTAATGCCAACAGACCCCAAGCGACAGGGGAACCATAGGTTCTGTCAGACATAGCTTTCACCATCCCACCGTCTCTTATCAGTTGCTGTCCCTCCACCTCCTTGATTTCAAAGGAAGGAGAATCCTTTCTCCTGAGACTTGTTGTCTGAAGTGTAGCAACCCCCTTCTGTCTTTACCCTCCCTTTCCTGGTGATCTTTCAGCTCAAAGCCATCTGTGAGTCTCTCCCTCAGTCATATATGCCTCTCAGTTCCCAATTTCTCTCTTCTTCCTTTTCGTCACGGCTCTTGAGATGAATAGTGTAGTTTGAATGAGAAATGTCTCCCCATATGCAGAGCCTCACTGGAAGAAGTGGGTCACTAGCCTGAGGCATTTATTATATAGCCTGTTCCTACTTCCTCTCTGTTCTCTGCATCCTTCCCAATGACAGAGGCAACGTCACCTGCTGTCTCACACTCCTACCACCATGCCTTCCCCACCATGGCGTACTGTATTTCTTCTTATACTGTGAGCCCAAATAAACCCTTTCTTCCTTAACTTGTTTCCTGTCTGGTATCTAGTCACAATCATGAGAAAAGTAAACATAAAGGAAAGAAAACAATAAGCAACAACTGTAATAACTACATAAACTGCATAGTGTATAGAACATGAGAAGTGCCATGCAGAAAAACGCAACAGAATAAAGCACACCAATGGGCAAGATGGGACATTATCATTTAATGGAGCGATTAGGACGGGTATCATTGAGGAGGCTGTATTGGAGCAAAGATGTCGAGGTGGAGTGATCTGTGAAAATAACTGGAAAGGAGAAAGTTCAGGTAAGAGAAGAGTTTGTTCTTGCTTAGAGTCTGTTCGTGCCTCTTGTGTTTAAGCCACAGCTTAGAAACTTGGGATAATAGGAGCAGCATGAGCAAGGGGAGACAAATAGGAATTGTCTTCAGGATCATATCCCCATGTTAAGTAATGACCTTACCCCTGCAGCGAGCCTCATTTCTTGAACTGCCTGGTTCCAGTACCAGCATGCACCTGAGCTGCTTTCAGCTTTTGACATAATTGTACCAAATCACCTGCTCTGCTTAGTACGTCTTGCCCATGTTTCTTTGCCTAGCTCCTACTCATTCCTCAAAGCTCATTCTAGACATGCACTGCTCTAGGAAACTGCAGTTCTCTAAGTCGTCGTCATGTTTTATCTGATTACGTCCTCTGCCCTCACTTCAGGCAGCCCCCTTTGTAACCAGGAACTCTTTAGGACTTGGGATATTTCTGCATCCTTTGTACAGGGCACAGTGTCTGAAAACAGAATTTGGTTTCATGAGTGAATAAATGGCTGAGATTAATGTGTTATATTTAGAAACTCACTATAGCTGGGCATGGTGGCACACGCCTTTAATCCCAGCACTTGGGAGGCAGAAGTAGGAGGACTGCTTTGAGTTCCAGGTTAGTCTGGAAGTACAGAGTGAGTTCCAGGTCAGCCTTGGCTAGAGGGAGACCCTACTTCAAAAAAAAAAATAAAAAAAAAAAAAAAGAAAGAAGAAAGAGAAAAAGGAAAAAGAAATTCACTGTAATTACAAGACAAATAAATAGAGAAATTTAGAAATTTATTGCTTATTTTAAATGGATCATTTTTGCTGATTTAAGTTTTGCATATTTTTATTTTGATAATATTTCATTTCTGAAAATTTATTAATTACTTCATGGATTGTATACCCTCTAAATGGTATTTTTCTTTTTTTATTTTATTTATATATATATTTTTTTATTTTATTTGGTTTTTCATGGCAGGGTCTCACTTTAGCTCAGGCTGACTTGAAATTCTCTATGTAGTCTCGGGGTGGCCTACAACTCATGGTGATCCTCCTACCTCTGCCTCCCGAGTGCTAGGATTAAAGGTGTGCGCCACCACACCCGGCCAATTTATTTACTTATTTTTATTAACAACTTCCATGATTGTAAACAATATCCCATGGTAATGTCCTCCCTCCCCCCCACACTTTCCCCTTTGAAACTCTATTCTCCATCATATCCTCTTCCCCTCTCAATCAGTCTCTCTTTTATTTTGATGTCATCATCTTTTCTTCCTATTATGATGGTCTTGTGTAGGTAGTGTCAGGCACTGTGAGGTCATGGATATCCAGGCCACTTTGTGTCTGGAGGAGCATGTTGTAAGGAGTCCTACCCTTCCTTTGGCTCTTACATTCTTTCCACCACCTCTTCCATAATAGACCCTGAGCCTTGGAAGGTGTGATAGAGATTAAATGGTGTTTTCAAGACAACTTTAGCTATGCAAACTAGAAGGTAAGTAAAAAGTAGCCCTAAATGTAATACAACTGGCTCTCCATTGAATAGAAAGTTCAAATTCGCATTTAGGATTTTTCTACTTAGTTATGATAATTAGGATCAAAGTTTTACTTTGGAAATCTTAAGTAGTTTTAATTACATCTGTATTCTTATTTTTGTCCAGTGAATTTCTATCGTGTTTATGCTCTAGCCATAGATAACACAGAACAATCAAACTTATAGTTCACTACCATCCCCAACAAAGTAACCCTTCCTAGAGTTAATCCTGGTGATTTCTTTCCTCAAGAATTTTGCATGAATATATGGGAAATGGAGTCATATTTAAATATGATTGACTCTGTCTCTTTTGCTCTTCAGAATCTCCCAGCAAATGTCATCAATCAAAAGTCAAGACTTTTGTTTTTGTCCTGCAATATGAACTTCATATTATTTGAACTCTGCAAGATTTAATAAATGTCATCTTTCAAAATTAAATAAGCTAATTATTGACCTGAATGATTCTGTTGTATGTAAATTGTCAGCAATGAAGGAGGTATAACTTATTATGCCAGGTAAACTCTGCACTGGTATACAAATTGCTTCAGAAACTAGCACTAGAAAATATGTGAAATGCTCAGTTTCCTCATTCCTGCCCCTTTGATGAACATGTTTGATGGAAGGATTTGGTGGATATAATGCAAATGTCAATGTCAGTTTAATGTTTCAAGTCATTTTTTAGTTTTTTTCATTTGTCATGAATGATATAATTCCACTTTTATCTGTTAGTATATTATAGTTCTCATGTTCAGATCCACATATTTATAAAGGTGAAACTAATGTTTCTGTAAAGTATAGGTGTGCTTGCACTTTTGCCAGCTACAGTAACCACAACTGTACAACCTTGCTGCATTGGAACACGTGTCAAGAGTATCCTCTTACACCAGAAGATTGGAGTAACCAGAGGCACTTTGTGTGGTAAAAATATATAGTATCCTTTGTGTGTTTGTGTGTGTATGTGTATGTACCTGTATTATCTGTGTGTTCATGTGTGTGAGCATAGCAGCATTCACATGAAGATCAAAGGAGAACTTCACGTGTTGGTCTTGCCTTCCACATTGTGGGAGGCAGGGCCTCTACTCTCCTTGTATGTGACAGCACTGTTCAATGAAGCCATTAGGTGTCTTGGTGAATAGTACATTTAGCAGTCTTCTTCATGGTGGAGGCTACTGATCTCATGTGTCTGTTCCCTTATACCACTGCCTATATTAGCTAAATGAAAATGAGTCACAGTGTCTCAACAGAGCAGCACTGTGACTTAGTGTCAAACAACTGCAGGCATGGATTATTGGAGTATGGTTACCAAGCAGTAATACTAAACAGAAGTGTGCACATGTGTCCTAGAGTGCCTCAGAAACTTGTGACAGGCCAGTGGCTAATGGTGCGTACTGTGCAAGTACATGGAACTATAACAACAGTTTGTCTTTTTGCTTCTGTATGCTAACGTTCCCATTTGGGAACCACAATGTCCTTCTAGTTTTACTGGTGATTGTCAATGGCAATAATTTTTGTTTTTCTTTTTCGAGGTAGGGTCTCACTCTAGCTCAGGCTGACCTGAAAATCACTCTGTAGTCTCAGGGTGGCCTCGAATTCATGGCAATCCTCCTACCTCTGCCTCCCGAGTGCTGGGATTAAAGGCATGCTCCACCACGCCCGGCTAAAGGCAACATTTTTTTTTTTTTTTCGAGGTAGGGTTTCACTCTAGCCCAGGCTGACCTGGAATTCACTATGGAGTCTCAGGGTGGCCTCGAACTCACGGCTATCCTCCTACCTCTGCCTCCCGAGTGCTGGGATTAAAGGCGTGTGCCACCACGCCCGGCTCATAAAGGCAACAATTTTTAATCTTTCTTTTCCCAATGCATTCTGATCACAATCCTCTCCTACCACCCTCCTGTGTTCCTCCTTCCTGCGCTCTGAACCTCATCTTCTTTCCAAGTAGGCCCTCATCCATTTTGATTTTTTTTTTTTATGTCCTCCATCATCCCTGAGAGCATGCTGACAGGTGTAGGACTATGCAGGTCTTATGCAGATTAACAACAGCCTCTGTAAGGTCATGAATGTATTGGTCACTTTGTGTCTGAAAGACAGCATTCCAAAGCACTGGGCTCCCCATCCTTTGGCTCTTAAATTCTTTTCCACCACTTCCTCTGCAGTGGTCCCTGAAGGTGCAACAGATATGTGTCAGTGCAGAACACTAAGCTATGACTTCTCAGCAGTTTGATGACTTTTGATTTTCCCCATTAGTCACTGCCATTTGCCATGTCCCGAGTTCAGAATTTCATTTTGAGATGGATATAAAAGCACTCAAGGCCAGGAAAGCTTCTTGTGTGATAAGGTTTGTCACATGATTCAGCAGGTGCATTCAGCTTCTCAGGGATCAGCCACCCGAGCCTGGAGGCCAGGGGGCCAAGGCATGCCTCATTCAGCCATCATTGCTCCTCACCGATTCTGTTTTTTGACATAATCTAAGAAGAAAAAAAAGTTCTTCCTAAACCACAGATTTTTTCGTGCCATCTAGTGGAAATAAATGTAGCTGCAGTAAAAAAAAATGTATATACTAAACATGGACAGCAGTCACTTCTGTTCTAATTTTTAAATTTTGAACTGAGATAGATTGAAAAGGCAGGGCTTTGGGCTTTGTATAGACTGCAGGACACAATGTACTATGAAGTTTAGAAATTCACTATACTGAGCCAGGTGTGCTGGTGCATATCTGTAATCCCTAAACATGGGAAGTAGAGAAAGGAAGATCAGGAACTTATTCTCAATTCCAGGCCAACCTGGCCTATATAAAACCAGTATAGAAAAAAAAGAGGTTCAGGGGCTAAAGAGATGGCTTAGTGGTTAAGGGGCTTGCCAGCAAAGCCAAAAGACCTAGGTTTGATTCCCCAGTACCCACATAAAGCACAAGGTGGTTGAAGCATCTAGAGTTCGTTTGCAGTGGCTAGAGAGCCCATTCTTTTTTTTTTTTTCTATCTCTGTCTCTCCCTCTTTATCTCTCTCTCAAATAAATAAAATATTTTTTAAAGAAGAGATTCAGGGCTAGAGAAATGACTTAGTGGTTAAGGTGCATGCCTGCTAAGCCTAAGGACCCCTGTTTGAATTCTCCAGATCCCAGCCAGACACCAGTGATGCAAGCCTGCAATGTTGCGCATGCCCACAAGGGGGCACAGGCATCCGACAGCTGCTGAAAGGCCCTCCCATTCTCTCTGAGAGACAGAAGAGATTCAGGGTCTGGGAAGATTGCTCAGTGATCAAAGGTGCTTGCTTGCAATGCCTGCCAACCTGGGTTTGACTCCCATTACACATGTAAACCAGATGTACAAAGTGGCTCATGTATTTGGAGTTTGCAGCAGCAAGAGGCCTTGGCATGTGTATACCCCCCCTTTCAAATAAAGAAATAGAAGTATTAAAAAAAAAAACAACAAAAGAAGTGCTGGAGGGATGGCTTAGTGGTTAAAACATTTGCCTGCAAAGCCAAAGGACCCAGGATCGATTCCCCAGGACCCGTGTTAGCTAGATGTACAAGGGGTTGCACATGTCTGGAGTTTGTTTGCAGTGGCTGGAGGCCCTGGCACGCCCATTCTCTCTCTCTTCCCATTTATCTGTCAAATAAATAAAAATAAATAAAAAAAAAACAGAAATAAAGAAAAAACCCAAAAGTCCCAGTCAGAAATAAATAAGATCAGGGCAGAAATCAATGAATTAGGAATGAAAATAAGTTAAAAATTTGATGAAAGGAAGAGCTGGTTCTTTGAAAAAATAAACAAGATTGATAAACCCCTAGCCAAATCAATCAAAAGAAAAGAGAGAAGACTTGAATCAATAAGATTAGAGATTTAAAAGGATCTATCACACCTTTAATCCCAGCACTGGGGAAGCAGAGGTAGGAGGATCACTGTGAGTTTGAGGCCATCCTGAGACTACAAATTCCAGGTCAGCCTGAGCTAGAGTGAGACTCTACCTCAAAAAAAAAAAAAAAAAAAAAAAAAAAAAAAAAAAAAAAGAAAAGAAAAGAAAAGAAAAGAAAAGGATGTATTACAGCAGACACCAATGAAATTGGAAAAAGCCTTAGGACATATTTCAAAAACCTATTGTTGTAGCAACCTTTGCAATTCTGGCATAAAGCCTGACCAAAAGCAGCTGGTGGGAGGAGAGTCCATTTTGGCTCACAGACTCAAATGGAAACTCTCTCATAGCAAGGAAAATGTGGCATGAGCAGAGGCTGGACACCGCCTCCTGGCCAGCATCAGGTGAGCAACGGCAGAAGGAGAGTGTGCCCAACACTGACAAGGGGAAGCTGCCTATAACACCCATAGCCCACCTCCCCCAGCAAGGCTTCGACTCCCAAACTGCCATTAGCTGGGGACCTAGCATTCAGGACACATGAGTTTATAAGAGACAACTAGTTCAAGGCACCACACCTATATTCTACAAAATTAGAAAATCTGGAAGAAATGGATGAATATCTTAACTCATATGACTTACCAAAACTAAACCCAGAAGAGATAAACTAATTGAATAGAACTATAACATTTGATGAGACTGAAAGAGTAATAAAAGTTTCCAATCAAAAATGCCCAGGCTTGGGCTGGGGAGATGGTTTAGAGGTTAGGCGCTTGCCTGTGAAGCCTAAGGACCCCGGTTCCAGGCTCAATTCCCCAGGACCCACGTTAACCAGATGCACAAGGGGGCGCACGCATCTGGAGTTCGTTTACAGAGGCTGGAAGCTCTGGCGCGCCCATTCTCTCTCTCTCTCTCTCTCTCTCTCTCTCTCTCTCTCTCTTTCTCTGCCTCCTTCTCTCTGTCGCTCTCAAATAAATAAATAAACCAAAAAAAAAAAAAAAAAATGCCCAGGCCCAGATGGATTCACTGCCAAATTCTACCAAACCTTTATAGAAGAACTACAGCCACTGTTTCTCAAGTTATTTCACACAATTGAAAAGGAAGGAATGCTCCCGGAATCCTTGTATGAAGTTAGCATTATACTAATACTAAAAACACAGATACAACAAGAAAATTACAAACCTATATCCCTGACGGACTTAGATGCAAAAATTCTCAAATTCCTTCAAATTAAATCTAAGAACACATCAAAAGTATCACCCACCTCAGTCAAGTAGGTTTCATCCCATGGATGCAGGGATAACCATATAGAAATATGGAAATACAGAAAAACATAGAAATCAAAAAATTCAATATATCACATAAATAAATTTGAGGTCAGAATCACAAAATCATTTTAATAGACACAAAAACTACCATTGACAAAAATACAACATGCCTTTGTGATTAAAATGCCAGAGAGACTAGGGATGGAGGAATCATATATGAACATAATAAAGACTATATGTAACAGACCTAAAGCCCATAACATAGTAAATGGGGAAAAACTTGAAACCTTCTCACCAAGATCTGGAATAAGACAAGAGTGTCCACTCTCACCACTGCTATTCAATATAGTACTTGAAGTCTTAGCTTGCGCAGTAAAATAAGAGGAGAAAAACTAAAAGCAGTAACCTCTAGGATGACTCAAAAGGCACCATGGTGCTGAGAAGTGTTCAGCTTCTCGAGAGAGGAATGTTTAGCACTGAAACATCTCTATAACACACCTTCCATTGCTCAGGGTCCCTTGCAAAAGAGATGGCAGAAAGAATGTAAGAGCCTAAGGCAAGGTAGGACTGCTTACAATGCACTCTTCCAGACACAAAATGGACTGGATATCCATGACTTCACAATGCATGGCACTACCTACACAAGATCCTCATAATAGGAAGAAAAGATGATGGCATCAAAATAAAAGACTAATTGAGAGGGGAAGATGGAGTGTGGATTTGTGAAGGGGAAAGTGGGGGAGAGGAGGGAATTATCATGGTTTACTGTCTATAATTATGGAAGTTATGAATAAAAAGTTAAAAAGAGAGATATAAATTGGAAAGGAAGAGATCAAACTAGCCTCATTTACAGATGATAAAACTCTACAGTTAAGAGACTGGAAGACTCCATCAAAAAAGTCCCAGTGCTGATAAACTTTTTTAACCAAATGACAGGATATAAAGTCAACCCACAAAACTCAGTAGCCTTTGTATATACCAATGATAAACATACAGAGAAAGAATCAGGGAAGCAGTTCCAGTTATAATAGCCACAAAAGTATTTTGCAATATCTCTAACCAAAGGAATGAAAGACCTCTACAACGAAAACCTTAAACCACCAGAGAAATAAATTAAGGAAGACATGAAGAGATAGAAAGATCTCCTATGCTCATGGGTTGGGAGAATTAATATAGGAAAAATGGCTATCCAATCAAAAGCAATATACAGATTCAATTCAATCAAAATTCTGGCACCATTCTTAACAGAAATAGAAAAATAGTTTTAAAATTCATAGGCAAACCCAAAAGACCTCAGCTAGCCAAAAATGTCCTTAGCAAAAAGAATAATACTTGTAGTATCACCATACCTAATTTCAAGGCATAATATAATGCAAAGCCATAGTAATGAAAACAGTATGGTACTAGCACAAAACAGATACACAAATCAAAGGAATAGTATAGAACATCCAGGTATAAGTTTTAAGTAATTACAGCCAGCTGAACTTTGACAAAAGAGATGAAAAATACACTGGAGAAAAGACAGTATTTTCAACAAATAGTGCTGGAGAAACTGGATAGCCACACATGGAAGAAGGACTCTAGACCCAATTTTCTCACCCTCCACAAAAATCAATTCCAAATGGATCAAAGACCTCAATATAACATCTGACACTATGAAACAACTAGAAGAGAAAGTAGGAAGAACAACTCAAATATAGTCTTGGGAAAGACTTTCTGAATAAGAACTCAGTATCCCAGGGAACTACACAAACACACAACCATTGGCATCTCATGAAACTAAAAAGCTATTCTATGGCTATGCAACCCATTAGCAGAGTCAATATACAACCTACAGAATGGGAGAAAATCTTAACCAGCTAGACATATGACATTTTAATATCTAAAATGTACAAAGAACTCAAAATACTGAGCAATAAAAAAGTCAAATACCCAACTCAAAAACTGGGGCAGGGAATTGAATAGAGGCCTCAAAGGAAGAAATTTAGATGGCCAGTAAACATCTAAAAAGATGTTTAACATCTTTGGTCATCAGGGAAATGAAAAAAAAAATGCTCAAAGATGCCATCTCATCAAAACGGCAATAATCAAAAATACATAAATAAATAAATAAATAAATAAATAAATAAATAAAATGACAACAGATGCTGGTGAGAATGTGGGGAAAGAGGAACCTTCATTCACTGTTTGTGGGAGTGCAAACTTGTACAGCCACTATGGAAATCAGCATGGAGATTCCTCACAAATCTAAGAGATCCACCATTTGATCCAGTTATGCTACTACTAGACATTTACCCTCAAGACTCTACTCTTTAAAAAAAGAATTTGACTTTTTTATTTGATAAAGAGAGAGAGACAGACAGAAAGAGGCAGAAAGAGAGAGAGAGAGAGAATGGGTCCACCAGGGCCTCCTAGCCATTGCAAATGAATTCCAAATGTGTGTGCCACCTTGTGCATCTGGCCTTATATGGGTACTAGAATGTTAAACCTGGGTCCTTTGGCTTTGTTGGTATAGGGGTTCTACTAACTCCTAAGTATATCTATCCTAATTGTGCATTCTGGGATTAGGGAAATAACCACAGGGTGAATTTGGAGACCCACTGTCAGTCTAACATTTGCCAAAACTCCAATGATCACCTGAACTCCATAAGCACCTGCTTTAACTGGAGAACCACAGTGCTATTTGGGATCTCTTGGAATCAATGTCAATTCAGAGCCAGTGTCGAGTAGGACCCAAAAGCTTTGATTATTTTCTTTTCCCAGTGTACAGTTACCCTAGTAAAAGCCCATAGGTCCCTCTGAGGAAGGCTAGGACTAAGCTTAATATTGAAACTTTTGGGGGTTGTAAGAGGGTTCTTCCTTTAGGAGATCTGGCCACCATTTCAATCAAGGGGTGGGGGCTCAGGATCTGTAAACTGGCTCAAGTCTGGATATTGGTTAAGGGGCCTTGATTCTCTGTTGCTATAATTCAAAGTACCCTTTTGTTCCTTTGCTCTGGAACTTTTCTGCTTATACACATCAAGCAGGAACTTAGTAGGGTTCTTATCTATTTAACTTCTGGAAACACCATGATTAATCAGCCGGTACCCAAGGACCCCAATGTGGAGGCAGAAATGAGTTTACATGACAAGTCCACTCCAGCATTCCATGTTTTCTGAGCCTTTTAATCCCTTCATCAATATTAAGCCAAGAGATATCACGCAGCTCAAGCTCATTCACATTGGCCATTTTTGGATCCATACTTCAGCTAACCAATCAAATAAACTCTTGGCACCTCTTCCAACTGCATGAGCTGCAGTGTTAAATCTAAAATCTCTGATTAATGGGTCCATTTCAATAAATTCAGTCTGATCTAATCTTGTATTACTTCCTCCATCATCACACACCCTTAAAATCCATTCCCATACATATTCCCCATGCTTCCTTGAGGCGAGCCCCCCGACCAGCGGGAAAAGAACAATCACCACACGAGGATCCTTCTTGATCACACTTTATTGGAGAACTTCTTGGTTAACAGGAGAGCTGACGGGGAAGGACCCGGGGGCGGGATGTGCAGCTACTTTTATAGGGGGATGGGCAATGAGGCACCTACTGATTGGCTGTTATCTGCTTGCCACCACCAGGCGCCACGGGATAGGCTCAGGACAGGTTGCGTCAAGCGCATGCGCGTACCTTGAACACGGTTGGCGCCAAGGAACTGCCGTAAATGAAGTTGAACACCACGAGGTTAGCGCCATCTTGTAATGGCGGCTTAGATGTGGCTTCCCGCAGTGCCAGCGCCATCTAGTGGTGGCAACTAGATGTGGCTCCCTGCAGTTCCCCCTTTCTATTATAAAGCGCAGCAGGTGAAGGTAGAGGTTTGATCTCTGATAAACAAAAGGACATTGTGAAGACCCCAGGCCAGGTGGCCAGCCAGGCTGGTGCCTCACCCGTCCGGTACCTTTTCTCAGAGATGGGATGTCGGTACCAACCCATATGCAATCAAACATGCCCTCCATGAGGCTGCTAAGAGCATACCTCATGTGCAGTACTTTGTCTCGCAGCCTGAGCGCCAATAAATGTCGTGTTCCCAACACCAACCCTCTGCTCCTCCTAGTATAATGGGCACCTCAGGCCCTAAGGGGGCAGGGGCCAAGGAAAAACTAGGTGTTTTTCAGGGCCGACAGCCAAATCTGGGGGGAGGATCCACACTCCAAAGCGGCAAGTGCTTGAGAAATAACTACCTTGTCCCGCCTGGTCTGGGCTTGCAGGCGACAAATCAACCAGAGGCACAGCGCACAGCCCCCAAGGCAGCAAACTGCAAACATCCCTACCCCTACCCACTCCTTGAAGAAGGAAAAGGCAGAGGAAAGCCAAGAGGTAAAACCCTCAGCCAGGCTAAGGTCCACTCGCGTGGAATTGATCATAACAATAGCTTGTCTTAGTTCTTCCAATTCCGCATCAAAATCTAGGGACCAATTCCCTGCCAAGTACAAGGACAGTTGCTTTGACAGATTTGCTGCCCTTGTAAAGTTTTCATATTGAACACTAGTGATACATAAGGCATTAAGTTTCCATTCACATCCCAACTGAGCGATTTGCCAAAGAACATCAATTTGCTCCTGAACTAGGTCCACCCTTTGATTTAGGATCATAATGCCACCTTTGAGTTGGGAATTTAAATTTGATTGTGTGTCTAAGGCGGCAGCTGTGGAAGAAGCCAAGGTATTTAAGGTAGAGGCGGTTTGAACTGAAGAAGCCATGGCTACACCTGCGGCTGTAGCTGCGGCAGCAGCAGCCGCCACCGCAGCAATAACAGCGGCCGTAATTCCAAAATCTCTCTTATGCCTGAACAAAGACAATGTACTAGGAGCCTCTACAGGCACGGGGACCCAACGGGGGACCCTAAGTACCATGGCTCTGTGATAGAGTGTTGCGTCCCAACATTGGGACAAACGACAAGAAGCATTAGAACAATTGCTGAAAGAAAAGTTACTAAGGACAAACATGAATGGTGGATGGACACACACCGGGGTGGGGGCATAAGAGGCATTTTTTCCTAAGTATTTTCCTATCCGGGTGACACCCCCAAACACTTTCTCATATCGCCATCCAAGGACTGTCTTATCTAAGAAATCAACTATGAATTCGCTCATGGATAGTAGCTCATGGATTACTCCAGACACATTATTATGGGCAACTGTCCCCCCCCGTAATAAAACAAAGGGTGTCATATCTGTGCAGCTACCATTAACCCCACACAGAACCCACTTTGAAAATGGGTTCATAGTACCATCCTGTAGAAATGGTCCCTCCGTCCACGAAAACTCTAAAGGAAAAGGCCCTTTCATATTCGGGGAATAAGTAAAGGTCCGTCCCACATCTGCCCAGCCCACAGTACTGGACTGGCATTCCGTCCATGGCCAAAGGTCCCCTTCATAAGTTCCCACACAGTGAGGTGCCAGGCGTGGTTGAGGCAGAGTCACAGTACCTCTCTGGCCACGAAAAAAGGTACCATTGAACCATATCGCCTCTTCTGAGAAGGGGTAACTAAAAAGTTTGTGGGACGAATTCCGAGAGGTAGATACTGGGCCCCATTTCCTGTCCCCCTTAAACCAAGCAAATGCCTGCATCTCCAGTTGTATACAAGAGTCACGTTCACGGGCGAGAGTAAAGCAGAGACTTCCACTTTCCTCGAAGTGTCGAGCCTCCCCCAGGGGGGCAAGGGTCAGGTCTTTAACAACCGCAGGGAGATTGAGACCTTTCTGAGTGGTAAAGAACCGAGGAAGGACTCTCGCCGTGTGGCGAATGGGCAGGGGCTTGGGGAAAACAGACAGGATGCCCCAGCGCAATTCTCCTCTACTGGTCTCCAGGCACATAAGGATCAGCATCCACAGGATCTTTGGCACTCGTACTTGGATGGCCATCCTCGTCCCCTGGACTCTCCTCTGGAGTTGATGTCAGCGTCTTGACTAGCCGGGCCGGGACCCAATGTGGCGATTCCTGGTCCTGTGGAAAGACACAAACAGCTCCCCTGGATCTTACCAAAGCAGGATCCGGTCCCTTCCATTTATTATCCAACACATCCTTCCACATGACCAGTTCCGGATGTGCTTGTGCCCCCTGGTGGCAATGTCTGTCTGCTGCAGACCTATCATGAACATCCAAAACTAAAAAATTAAGGGTATAGAGTGCTAGAGAGACTCTCTCCTTGGGGGTTGCATTCTCCGCTATCCCCCTTCGTTGTTTAAAAAGGATAGCTTTTAAACTTTTATTTGCTCTCTCCACAATACCTTGGCCTTGTGGGTTGTAAGGTAGGCCAGTAGTGTGGGCAACCTGCATCTGGGCACAGAAGGCACGAAAGCCAGAGGAAGCATAAGCAGGGCCATTGTCAGTCTTTAGGCGTCGCGGTTTTCCCCAAGACGCCCAGGCTTCCAAACAATGAGTTTTTACATGAGTAACCTTTTCCCCTGCAAGAGGAGAAGCATGTATGATTCCTGAGCAAGTATCCACCGAGACGTGCAGGTATTTAAGCTTGCCAAATTCCAAGACATGAGTAACATCCATCTGCCAAAGATCACCAGGTCTTAGGCCCCGTGGGTTCACACCCACATGTGGAGAAGGCAGGAAAGTGACACAGGATTGATAAGCCTTAACAATATCACGTGCCTCGGACCTAGAAATGGCAAAGGTCTTTCTTAAGGTGTTAGCAGGAACATGATACAGCCTATGGAACTCGGTGGCCATATCTTTAGGACTACTCATGGCTAACATGGTCATCCGCGTGGCTTTGTCTACCAAGTCATTTGCTTGAGATATAGGTCCTGGTAGCAAGGAGTGAGCACGAACATGGGTAACATAGAAGGGGGAGGAGCGTTGCCAAATGAGAGATTGAATTTGAGAAAGAATGTTTGAGACAGGACTAGCAGAACGAATAGAGGCAGCAATTTCCAGTCCAACAACTGCATTAGCCACATACTGTGAGTCTGTGAACAAATTAAAGGGACTACCAAAGGTCTGAAACACCTCCAAGACAATCATGCATTCCACAATTTGGGGAGAGTCAGGCCTATAGAACTTCACCACAGGTTCTGAGCCCTGAACCATATAAGCTCCGCGACCTGTTTTTGAACCATCAGTGAAAATGGCAGGGACTGAGGGCAAAGGGCCCTTTGATGTGACCCGGGGAAAATAGACTAAATTTTTTTCCACGAAGGACAGAATGGGGCTTTTTGGGTAATGGTTATCTATAGGATTTGGAAAAGCACACATAAGAATGCTCCATTCATCAACCGTACCGGATAGAGTCTCTACTTGTTCCTTAGTATAGGGGATGATAAGCTTATCAGGCAACTTTGCAAAATGAGTTAGGCACGATTTCAGACCCAAACAAGCCTGTTGGGCAACCAACTGTGGGAAGTACTGCAGGGTGCGAGCTCCCAAGGAATGTCCATGAATCCACAAAAGAGGGCCGTCCTGCCATAACACTCCCATGGGGACATCCCTTGTTTTTAGGATACAGAGAAGAAGCAGACTAGAAGGGTCAAAGCGTTTAAGCTGTGCCTTCATAAGGGCCTTTTCTATCTTGTCTAAGGCCTGACGAGCTGGCTCAGTGAGCACACGAGGAGAGGTAATCTCAGGATCACCCTCCAAGATGGAAAACAATGGTAACAAATCTGCACGGGGGACATGGAGAAAACCTCGCAACCAATTAATGTCCCCCAAAAGTTTTTGAAAATCATTTAATGTATGCAAGTGGGAGGTACGGATGCAAATTTTTTGAGGTTTCACAGACTGAAGGCCAATGACGGACCCAAGGAAATTTACTGAATCCGTTTGCTGGACCTTCTCTGGGGCAATAAAAAGACCCTTATGTTCCAACGCCTTGACGACCTCCTGAAAGGAGACATGCAAAACATCTAAGGTGGGGGCTGTGAGTAGGATATCATCCATATAGTGGATCATACGTAAAGAGGGGAACTGTTGTCTTACTACAAATAACACTGAGTCTACATAAAGCTGGCACATAGTGGGACTGTTGGACATCCCTTGTGGCAACACACGCCACTGAAAGCGGGCATCAGGCTTCTCATGATTTACAGCTGGTAATGTGAAAGCAAAACGCTCTCTGTCCTGAGGGCAAAGGGGTATGGAGAAAAAACAGTCTTTAATATCTAAAACCATCACTGGCCATTCCCTGGGGAGAGCAGAAAGCGCTGGCAGGCCCCTCTGAACTGGGCCCAGGACCTGCATTTGAGCATTGACAGCCCTCAAATCATGTAATAATCGCCACTTTCCAGAGGACTTTTTGATCACAAATATAGGTGTATTCCAAGGGGAAATAGAGGGCTCCAGGTGGCCTAACTGCAATTGTTCCTCAATTAACCTCTGGGCTGCTTCCAGTTTTTCCTGTGAGAGGGGCCACTGAGGAACCCACACTGGCTTATGAGTCATCCAGGGTATGGGCACCTGTTCAAAATTGGAAGCAGAATTTTCAGTGGTCCCTAAGAAAAACCCAACCCAAAGCGATCCAACTTCTCCTCCGGGATGATGGGCTGAGGTCGCCCTTGAAGGTGCTTCCCTAGACCTGAGCCTGGAACAAAGCCCTGAATTTTCATCATATTTTTACTAGCTTCTGAATAATCATTGGTCAAGCGGAGATTCATTTGGGTCTGAATATCTCTTCCCCATAAATTAATGGGAACATCCAACACAAAAGGTTGGATTTTTCCCTTTTGACCCTCTGTAGTGGTCCATGTTAACTCCTTTGCACTCATATGTGGTGTTTTAGCAAACCCTAAGCCTTGCAAGATCTGAGCTGATCTCTGCAAGGGCCAGGCTTTTGGCCAAGAATCCAATTTTATTATACTTTTATCTGCCCCAGTGTCCACCAGTCCTGAGAATTCTCTTCCTTCTATGGTCAGGCGCAGAAGGGGTCTTTGATCCAACTCCAAAGACAAGCAGGTCAAGTCCACACCGGTAGACCCAAGGCTCTTGTCACCCCTTTCCTTATCTAGTGCAGGAAATAGAGAATGGTTAGAAGGCAAAATCAGCAATTGGGCAATACGGTCCCCAGGGGCCACTGACACTGCCCCATAGGGGGAATGACAAAGAATTTTAATTACACCTGTATAATCTGGATCGATAACACCGGGGAAGACTATGAGGCCCTTTAAAGTAGAGGAGGAGCGCCCCAAAAGAAGGCCCACCGTATCTCTCGCCAGCGGGCCAGACACATCTGTGTCCAGGATTTGCACGCCCATTTCCGGAGTTAAGACCAATCCGGAGGTGGCACAGAGGTCCAGGCCTGCGGAGCCCGATGTTGCTCTCCGGGCTGAGGCAGCGGGGGACCTGGCGCCACAGTCACCGGGACCTGAGGTGACTGCATTGCCCCATAGATTTGTGGGCCCTGGGGACGTGGGCCCTTCCCCCCGTTTTTTTGGTCCTGATTACGTGAAAGAGGGGGGAGGGGCAGACCATTAATATCCCTCACAGATCTACATTCATTAGCCCAGTGTTTTCCCTTCTTACATCTAGGACAAGTCCCAGGGGGGCGCTGTGCCGGTCCCGCATCTCGGACAGGGGCTGGGCTATCTGCTTGAGGACATTGGCGTTTAAAATGTCCCAATTGACCACATCGGAAACAGCCCTTTTGATTCCCTGTCCGTTGAGCCTTAGCGGCAGCTATGACCGCTGCCGCTAATCCTGCATTAGACAGAGGACCCCCTATCTCTCAACAGGCTTTGAGCCAGTCATCCAATGTTCCCCTTCTTACTGATTGTATAGCCTTTTTGCACTCCTTAGTGGCCTGTTCAAATATTAGCTGTTGTATAAACGGCATGGTGTGGTCAGCAAGGCCAATTGTCTTTTCTGCCACGTCCAGCATTCTAGCTGAAAAATCAGAAAATGGCTCTGTAGGGCCCTGAACAATCTTAGTCAACTGTCCTGCGACCTCTCCCTTGTTACGGAGCTCCTTCCAAGCCTGATAATGAATATTATTAATTTGGATATACACGTCTGGATGGAAATTGAGCTGATCTGTAAGATAAGGACCAGTCCCCAGAAGCATATCAGAAGTCCAGTCCCATTCCCCTTTCTTAATATTCTGCCTAGCTTGTTCTTGGGCTGTATCAGAAATCAGTGATCTGAAATCCAAATATTGCCCTCTCGTTAGACAAGCTCGGGCTAATTCTATCCAATCACCAGGAGTAAGGGTGCGCTGCGTGAGTCTGCGAAGCAGCATAATAGAATAGTCAGCAGTGGGTCCAAAATCTTTGCAGGCCTGAACTAAATCCTTAAGCTCCGCATAGGGGATTGGCTCCCAATCTCTTTGATTGGTAGTGGTATTCAAAAAAACCGGGAAAGCGGAGGCCAGGCGGGACCATGTCCGCGGCTTAACAAAATGGCAGCGATCCTCGGCTGGGACATGGGGGGGGGAACATGAGGGCGTGGCAGAGCACTAGGCGGTGCTCGGTTCCGAATACCAACTTCCTCTTTTAAGGCACTCCTCCCCCTAACCGCAGGAGGGCAGACACGCCCGCCCACAAACTGAGGATCCTGAGCACGATGCAAAGCTGCCTCCTCTAAATCCTGTCCCTCTGACCCACTGGAGTCCTCCTCTCCCTCCTGATCAGAAGCAGAGCTACTGCCGTGATCATCTCGTATACTCAGGTGTCGCAGCGGCTGTAGGGAAGGATATAACCCCACAGCCCCCTGCTGCGGCGGGGCCCTAGGGAAGTCCTCACCCCTCCTGTGCCTACAGCTGGAGCCCTCATTACTCTCTTCTAACGGGGGTGCCTTCTCCTCTACATGGCAGGGAACCTTTTCCTTGAAATGACTGGCCATATTGGGAACTCCTCCTGGGAAATGACTGGCCCTTTTTTCCTGTACTTCCTTATATAATCTGGGTTTGTTATCCCCACTTGCATCAGATTCTGACAAACTATCCTGATGTTGTCTGAGCCGTCTCCGGCCCTCCTTAAGTGGGTCCGGGTGGCTTCCAGAACGTAAACAAGAATGTATCATCCTCCAGAAAGGGAGGGTACCTCGACCTAAGTGACCCTCCTCCCTAGCCGCCTCAAGGTCTTTACCCAGCTTTTCCCATGAAGGCAATGAGAGATCTCCGGACACCGCAAACCATGGAGCAGCGGCATCAATGTCCTTAACGATCTTTTTAATAGTGGCATTAGAGATCTTTAGATCACGTTGTTTCAAAACTTCCTTTATAGGCTGAGTAAAATCAATGGGAGAATACCGGGCACTCGATGTATTACCCATCACGAGCTGGAAGGCTGGAAATGAAACTAACAGCCAGCCCCACGTTATCTACCGAGGATTTATCTGACTCGAGGCTCCAAGGACCAGAGCCGCGTTGTCTACCACGGGTTTAACCGGTCCAGGCTATCAGCAGACTAGGCAAGATAGAAACAAACGCAAAACAATAGAAAGACCCAGACAAAACAAACCGAAAACAGCAAGAGCAGCGAGGCCCTCAGACACGGACATGACTGAGACACAGAAAAAGACAGAATGACTTACCGGCGCCTTCCTCTCCGTGTGTCAAGTTCTGAATCCTCCTTTGGTCCTTCCCGGGTTTCGGCACCACTTTGCGGCGAGCCCCCCGACCAGCGGGAAAAGAACAATCACCACACGAGGATCCTTCTTGATCACACTTTATTGGAGAGCTTCTTGGTTAACAGGAGAGCTGACGGGGAAGGACCCGGGGGCGGGATGTGCAGCTACTTTTATAGGGGGATGGGCAATGAGGCACCTACTGATTGGCTGTTATCTGCTTGCCACCACCAGGCGCCACGGGATAGGCTCAGGACAGGTTGCGTCAAGCGCATGCGCGTACCTTGAACACGGTTGGCGCCAAGGAACTGCCGTAAATGAAGTTGAACACCACGAGGTTAGCGCCATCTTGTAATGGCGGCTTAGATGTGGCTTCCTGCAGTGCCAGCGCCATCTAGTGGTGGCAACTAGATGTGGCTCCCCGCACTTCCTGTACAAATTAGAAAATTCCTGAAGTTATTTAGGGGTGTACCTCACCTCCTCATGAGTCACATTTTTTATCTTACCTTAAAGGGCCTCACTAGCCTTACATCTGGTTTTAGACCTAGAAGTGAAGATGGGTGGGCACTGAGGAGTGTCAGTACTTCCTGCAGGGAGGGTCATTGCTGGTTCCTCAGACAAAGAAGGATTAATTCCTCCAGGAAAGTATGGAGAGGGTAATATTTCAGTTGTGCCATGGCCATTTCCAAAATACAAAACCATGTTGCAAATTCAATGATGCTCTTTCCTGAATGTGTTATACTCCATAGTACCAAGTGGACTACCAATTTGTTAATCCAGGGGGGATTAAAGCAGACTTTGAAGAGCAGGACATTACTTCAGCATTCAGGCCCCTTCCTGTTGTCCCAATGCAGATCAACTGTTCCAACTCAGTGGTTGTAATCTATCATGCAATTGCAGTTGAAAGGATAGCAGGTTTAGCCCAAAGGTTTACTTTATTCCTGTGCCATATTCCTCTGCTCACACCAGTCTGTTTCTATACAATGCAACACTGCACAAGTTCTCAGAACATGGGAATAACAGCAAGCCTCTGACACAAACTGCTTCTAGCCCAGTCCAGATAAAGCTCTTTCTCACCCTTATATGCCAGACCTCACAGTCCACAGTTCTTATTGCATTCAGGTCTTTCAACTCTGACAAGAATTGTTCATCAAGCTGTACTTACAGTATTGCGAGGGATCTCTTAGGCCAAGATTTCAAATTTGTCCACATTTCTCCTGCAAAGCAATTCCACAAGGCCAAAGCCACAGAATCAGGTTTCTATTAGCAACAACCCAACTTCTCAGTACCAATTTTACTGTTGCAGTCAACTTCACATTGCTAGCAGAAAATACCTGACCAGGAGCAGCTTTTGGGAGTAAAGGGTTTATTTTGGTTTACAGACTCAATGATGGCAGGGGAAATAAATGACATGAGCAGGGGTGGACACCATCTCTTGGACAACATCAGGTGGAAAATAGCACCAGGAGAGTGTGCCAAACACTGGCAAGGGTAAGTTGGCTATAATACCCATAAGCCCACCCCCCAACAATACATCACCTCCAGGAACCTCCAGTTCCCAAGCTGCCACCAGCTGGGGACCTACCATTCACATAAGCTTATAGGGGACACCTGAATCAACCCAACAGAGCTGGCAAGTGCCTTAACCACTAAGAAACCTCTCCAGGACCCCTGGAGACACTTGCTCAGCCATATTTGTTGCTGCTGTATTCACAATAGCTAGGAAATGGAATCAGCCTAGATGCCCATCAACTGATAGATGGATGTGGTGCATATACACAATGGAATTCTACTCAGTGATAAGGGAAAATGAAATTATGAAATATGCAAGAAAATGGATGGAACTGGAAAAAACTATACTAAGTGAAATTACCCAGGTTCAGAAAGACAAAAACCACATGTTATCTCTTATATACAGTTCCTTGATTTGTTTATAAGTTGTGGTAAGCATCATTAAGATTAGTAAGGTTAGGCAGGGTGTGGTGGTGCATGCCTTTAATCCCAGCACTCAGGAGGCAGAGGTAGGAGGATTGCCATGAGTTTGAGGCCAGCCTGAGACCATGTAGTGAATCCCAGGTCCTGGGCCAGAGTAAGACCCTACCTTGAAAAATTTTTTAAAAGATTAGTAAGGTTAGGAAGTTAGTATGGAACTTGGAAAGAGGAGAAGCAAGAAGGGATAGTAGACAGGCAAATGGAGGGTCAGAATATGGGAGTTGGAGGGGTGGAAGAGGGGCCAAGAGTAAGGGAGGAAGCGAAAGGGAGAGATATACAACTAATGATGGCATGGATCAGTACCATAGAAACCTACCTCTTTGTTAGTTAATTAAAAGATATAACTCTCTTAATGAGAGAGAGAGAGAGAGAGAGAGAGAGAACGCATGCCTTTAACCCCAGCACTCAGGAGGCAGACATAGGAGGATCACCATAAGTTCAAGACCACCTTGAGAGTACATAGTGAATTCCAGGTCCACTTGGGCTAGAGTGAAACCCTACCTTAAAAAATCAAAAAAAAAAAAAAAAAAAAAAGAAAAAAAAGTTCAACTTTGAATCTCAACACACATTCTAATATAGCATACAATATTTTTCCCTTTTCAGATTCCTTCCTTAATTGTATTCAATAAACGTGGCAACTTTCTGGATTAATTTTGAAATTTTTGGTTTAAAAGTGACCTTTTGTTTTGAATACATTTGCCCCCTTTAGCATCATGACTTGTTCTTTGCCAGAATGGAAAGTCAGTAAAGGCAAGTGCTGTAATCCATTGGATCCTCTCTCTATATATGTATATGCACATTTATACCTTACTTAGAGCTCAACATATAATTATTAAATTAATATATAAAAAATGGAGGAACAGTGAAGTAAAGATTTAAGATCACATATGAAGTTATTGGTGGACTTGGGATTGGTATAAGATCTATATCCTTTTTACTCTTACTCCATATAGTGCCTTGTTCAATATAATGCCTTGTTCTTAACTATTTTAAAATTATTGTATCTCTTTTGTTTGTGCTAGGGACTATATGGCCAGGCTGGGTTCAATCTCATAATCCTCCTACCCCAGCCTCCCAAGTGCTGGGATTTATATGGGTTACTACTATACTTGCCAGTGTTGTTTTTTTCTTTTTTTCTTTTTCGAGGTAGGGTTTCACTCTAGCTCAGGCTGACCTGGAATTCACTATGTAATCTCAGGGTGGCCTCGAACTCATGGCAAACCTCCTACCTCTGCCTCCCAAGTGCTGGGATTAAAGGCATGCACCACCATGCCCAATTGTTTTTTTAACAAATATTTTATTTTTATTTATTTATTGATTTGCCAGAGAAAGAGGGAGGGGGGAAGAGAGAGAGAGTGAGAGCGAGAATAATCACACCAGGGCCTCCAGCCACTGCAAAAGAACTCCAGATGATTGTGCCCCCTGTGCATCTGGCTAACGTGGGTCCTGGGGAACCTGGGTCTTTTAGCTTTGCAAGCAAACACCTTAATTGCTAAGCCATCCCACCAGCCCAGTTTTTTTAAAATGGATAATTTTATTATTGACAACTTCTATCCTTACAGACAATAAACCATGATAATTCCCTCACCTCCCCCACTTTCCCCTTCAAAACTCCACTCTCCATCATATCCCTGCTCCCTCTCCACTAGTCTCTCTTTTATTTTTATTTTGATGTCATAATCTTTTTCTTCCATTATGAGAGTCTTGTGAAGGTATTGCTAGGCGCTGTGAGGTCATGGATATGGAGGCCAGTTTCTGTCTGGATAGTTGCATTGTATGGAGTCCTACCCTTCCTTTGGCTCTTACATTCTTTCTGCCACCTCTTCCACAATGGACACCAAGCCTTGGAGGTTGTGATAGAGATGTTTCAATGCTGGACACTACTCTGTCACTTCTTCTCAGCACTATGTTGCCTTTTGGATCATCCCAGTCATCACCGCCATCTGAAAAGGGAAGCTTCTCTAAGCAGAAGTGAGAGTAGCATTAATATATGAATATGACCATTAAGTGTAGTGCTTAGTGGGCAGTTTGGTGAGAATAATATATGCATTTAAGCAGACAAGAGCAGGCTTTATAACCCTAAGGCTCATGACCTCCCCTGCCATAGGCTTTTGATCAGGTTTTCAGTACCAGTCATATATTCCCTACCATAGAGCAGGCCTCCAGTCCAATTAGAGAGCAGTTGGTTTCCCCTAGAGCAGACATGCCACTATTGCACCTGTGTAGTCATTTGTCCTGGCTGGCCAAACTTGAGGCTACCAGTGTCCATTGTTTTCCCCACTGACAACTTCTGTCTCCAATAGGGCTACATGCAGTGCAGCTTTTTCCAGCTTTCAGTCAGCTGGTCTACAGGGAGAAGGTTTTCAGCTCAGCCCCAGCTTAATTTCTCAGTGACCTTGCTGCCCAGGCACGTGGCGTCTTCAGCAATAGGGTCCTACCATCTGTTTCTCAAGGGAAACCAAGGGCCTTGGCAATAGCCTATAATGTTTTGGAGGCAACATAGACATCCCTGGCCAACAACTCACTGGAAGGCATGCAATCCCTGGCACTGAAAATGTTCTAGTAACAATGTACGGCTTCTGGATGTGCCATTATCCAAAAAAGTAGGCTTTCATATGTCTTATTCAGAATGTCTTGAATTTTGATTGATCATCCACCCCACCCTTCTTTTACTCAATCTCTTCCCCTGCCTCACTTAGGCCATTCCACTCCCTATAGTCTATTCTTCTACTTATATATATACAATACTGTCCCCTCAAGTCCTTCCCTCTCCTCCCTCCTTTATAGCCTTTTTCTAGCTTACTGGTCTATACTACTGATTTTTGGTTCCAGGTCACACAAAAGTCTAAACATTTGTAGCTAGGATCCACATATGAGAGAGAACATGTGAAGTTTGACTTTCTGGGCCTGGGTTACCTTACTTAGTATAATCCTTTCCAGATCCATCCATTTCCCTGCAAATTTTATAATTTCATTTTTCTCTACTGCTGAATAGAACTCCATTGTGTAAATGTACCACATCTTTATTATCCATTCATCTGTTGAAGAGCATCTAGGCTGGTTCCATTTCCTAGATATTGTGAATAGAGCACCAATAAAATTGGTTGTGCAAGTATCTCTAAGGCACTGAGAAGAGTCATTAGTATATATTCCTGGGAGTGCTATAGCTGGATCATACGGTAAATCTATTTTTAGCTCTCTCAAGAACCTCTACACTGATTTTCACAATGGCTGTACCAGGTTACATTGTCACCAACAGTGTAGAAGGGTTCCCATTTTTCCACATCCTCACCAACATTTATTGTCATTTGTTTTCTTGATGACAGCCATTCTGACAAGAGTGAAATGGAATCTCAAAGTAGTTTTAATTTACATTTCCCTGATGGCTAAGGATGTAGAACAGTTTTTCAGATGTTTATATGCCATCTTTATTTCTTCTTTTGAGAACTATGTATTTAGTTCCATAGCCCATTTTTTAATTGGGTTGTTTGATTTCTTATTGTTTTGTTTTTTGAGATCTTTGTATATTCTGTATATTAGTCCTGTGTCAGAAGTATAACTAGCAGAGATTTTCTCCCACTCTGTAGGTTATCTCTTTGCTCTATTCACAGTGTTCTTTGCTGCACAACTTTGTAATTTCATGAGATCCCAGTGTTTGATTAGTGGTGTTATTTCCTGTGCAACTGGGGTTATATTCAGAAAGTCATTACCTATGCTAATATATTAAAGGGTTTCCCCCTACTTTTTCCTGTAGCAGTTTCAGAGTTTCAGGATTGATACTAAGGTTCCTGATCCATTTGGACTTGATTCTTGTACATGGAGAAAGAAAAGGATCTATCTTCATCCTTCTCCATATAGATATCGAGTTTTCCCAGCACCACTTGTTGAAGAAGCTGTCTTTTCTCCAATGAATATTTTTGGCATTTTTGTCAAAAATCAGATGGCTATAGCTGCCTGGATTAACATTTGGGTCCTCTATTCTGTTCCATTGACCTATGTGTCTGTCTTTGTGCCAGTACTATGCTGTTTTTGTTACTATGGCCTTGTAATATAGTTTAAAATCAGGTATGGTGATACCATCAGCCTTATTCTTGTTGCTCAAGATTGTTTTGGCTATTTCAGGTTTTTTGTGCTTCCAAATGAATTTTAAGATTTTTTTTTCTATTTCCATGAAGAATGCCATTGGAATTTTAATGGGGATTGTATTAAATGTGTAGATTGCTTTTGGTAAATTGACATTTTCACAATATTGATTCTTCCAATCTAAGAGCATGGGATGTCTTTCTTTTTCTTAGTGCGTTCTGCAATTTCTCGCTTGAGTGTATTAAAGTTCGCATTGTAGAGATCCTTCACTTCCTTGGTTAGGTTTATTCCAAGGTACTTAATTTGATTATTATTTTTAATGCCATTGTGAATGAGAGAGATTCCCTGATTTCATCCTCCACATATTTGTTGTTAGTATATAGGAAAGCTACTGATTTCTGTGTTTATTTTGTATCCTACTATGTTGCTAAATGTGTTTATCAGCTCTAACAGTTTACTGGTAGAGTCTATGGTCCTTTATGCACAGAATCATATCACCTGCAAATAATGATAATTTGATCTCTTCCTTTCCAATTCGTTTCTCTTTTATGAGTGACTCTTGCCTTATTGCTATAGCTAAGACTTCCAGTACTATATTAAATAAAAATGGGACAATGGACACCGTTGTCTTGTTCCTGACTTTAGTAGAAAAGCTTCAAGTTTTTCCCCATTTAGTATTATGTTGTCTGTAGGTTTGTCATAAATAGCCTTTATTATGTTGAGATATGTTCCTTCATTTCCCAGTTTCTGTAGGACTTTTACCATGAAGGATGTTGGATTTTGTTAAATCTGTTGAGATGCTCATGTGATTTTTGTCCTTCAGTCCATTTATATAGTGTATTACATTTATTGATTTGGGTATGTTGAACCATCCCTGCATCTTTGGGATAAAGCCTACTTGGTCGGGGTGAATAATCTTTCTGGTATAGTCTTGTACTCTGATTGCCAATATTTTGTTGAGATATTTTGCGTCTATGTTCATGAAGGAAATCAGTTTGGAATTTTCTTTTTTTGTTCTGTTTTTCGTTTTGGTATCAGGGTGATGCAGGCTTCATAGAAGGAGATTGGTCCTTCCTTTTCTATTTTATGGAAAAGTTTGAGAAGCAGTGGTGTTAGTTCTTCCATGAAGGTCTGATAAGACTCACCAGTGAAGCCCTCTGGACCTGGACTTTTTTTTAGTTGGGAGACATTTTATAAATGCTTGGATCTCTATACTTGTTATAGGTCTGTTTAAATGGCTTATCTCATCTTGATTTAATTTTGGTAGGTCATATGAATCAAGGAAATCATCCACTTATTTCAGATTTTCAAACTTAGAAGCATATATATTCTTAAAGTATGTCCTTATGATTTTCTGAATTTCTTTGGAATCTGTTGTAATGGTATCTTTTTCATCTCTAATTTTATTAATTTTTGTCTCTTCTCTCTTTCTTCTGGTCAGATTTGCTAAGGGTTTATCAATCTTGTTTATCCTTTCAAAGAACTAACTCTTTGTTTCATTGATTCTTTGGATTATTTTTTTTTTTGGTTTCTATTTCATTAATTTCTGCCCTAATCTTTATTATTTCTTCCTGTCTATTGATTTTTGGTTTGCCTTGTTCTTTTTCCAAGACCTTAAGGTGAAGCATTAAATTGTTTACTTGTGAAGTCTATAATTTCTTAATACAGGCATTTACAGCCATAAATTTCCCTCTTAGAACTGCCTTCATTGTGTCCCAAAGGTTTTGGTATGTTGTATTCTCATCATCATTTGATTCTATGAATTTATTGATTTCCTTTTTGATTTCTTCAGTGACCCATTCATCATTCAATAGTGTATGTACTGTTTAGTCTCCATGAATTTGTAGTTTTTCTTGTTGCTGATTTGTAGTTTAATCCTATTATGGTCAGATAAAGTACAAGGGATTATTTCAATTTTCCTGTATTTGTAAAGATTTGCTTTGTGTCCTACTATATGGTCTATTTTGGAGAACGTTCCATGTGCTGCTGAGAAAAATGTATATTCTGCAGCATTTGGATGGAATGTTCTGTAGATAACTGTTAAATCCATTTGTTACATGACATCATTTAATCCAGATGTCTCTCTGTTTATTTTTTGTTGGGATGACCTGTCAATTGATGAGAGTGGGGTATTGAAGTCACCCACTACAACTGTGTTTCATGTTATCTGTGACTTTAAATCTAATAGTGTTTGTTTGATGAAATTGGGAACCCCTATGTTAGGTGCATATACACTTAGGATTGTGATGTCCCCCTGCTGGAGTGTTCCTTTAATCAGTATAAAGTGACCTTCTTTATGTTTCCTCACTAATGTTGCTTTGAAGTCTTTCCTATCATATATTAGTATAGCAACCCCAGCTTCTTTCCTAGGCCCATTTGCTTGAAATACCATTTTCCATCCTTTTACCCTAAAACAGTATCTATCTTTTATTGACAGATGAGTTTCCTGGAGGCAACAAACAGCAGGATCCTGCCTTTTAAGCCAGTCTGCAAGCCTGTGTCTTTTGGTTGGGGCTTTGAGGCCATTGATATTAAGATTTATTATTGAAAGGTATGTGTTTATTCTTGCCATTCTTCTTGTTTTGTAGTGCTTTCTGATTTCCCTTTATTTTATTGTTTTAACAGTTATTTGAGTATGGTTTATTTTTTTTTCCTGTTTCCTCATGTGTGTGTTTTGCTTTCTCTTCAGCATGAAGGATTCTTTCAAGTATTTTCTGTAGAGCTGGCTTAGTTGTCATAAATTCCTTTAGCCTGTGTTTGTTGTGGAATGTCCTTATATCTCCTTCAATTTGGATAAAGCTTTGCAGAATAAAATAATCTTGGTTGACAGTTGTTATCTTTCAGAACTTGGAATGTATCATTCCAAGCCCTTCTGGCTTTTAAAGTTTGTGTTGAATGATCTGCAGTTATTCTGATGGATTTGCCTTTATAGGTGACTTGTTTTTTCTCTCTAACTGCTTTCAATATATTTTCTTTGGTTTGCGTGTTTAGTAGTTTAATTATAACATGGCAAGGAGAGATTCTTTCTAGGTTTTGTCTGTTTGGTGTTTTAAAAGCTTCTTGTATCTGCATTGGAATTTATTTTCCAATTTGGGAAAATTTTTCTTCTATGATTTTGTTGAAAACACCTACTATGACTTTGGATTGAAATTCTTCTCCTTCTACTGTTTTCTGAATTCTTATCTCTGATCTTTTCCTAGTGTCCTGAATATGTTGAGATTCCTATTCATACCTTCCTATTGGCTTATCATTCTCTTTGTTGGACTGCATAAGGCCTGTCACCTGGTCTTCTAGTTTATATACTCTGTTCTCTCCTTCATCTATTCTACTGATAAGACTTTCCACAGAGGTTTTTTTTTTTTTTTAATTTGACTTACTGTGTTTTTCAGTGCTAGAATTTCTGCCTGGTTTTTCTTCAGTATTTCTATTTCCTTACTCATGTCTTGTAATGACCTCCTTATTTCATAAAACTGGTTTCCTGTGTTCTCTTGAAATTCCTTCAGGAGTTTGTTTTCTTCTTTAATTCCTTTGTTTTCTTCTTTGAGTATAGATATGATCATTTTTTATTTTTTATTATTTATTTTTATTTTTATTAATTTGACAGTGACAGAGAGAGAAGGAGAGAGAGAATGGGCACGCCAGGGCCTCCAGTCACTGAAAACGAACTCCAGATGTGTGAGCCCTCTTGTGCATCTGTCTAATGTGGGTCGTGGGGAATCGAGCCTCGAACCAGGGTCCTTAGGCTTCACAGGCAAGAGCTTAACCACTAAGCCATCTCTCCAGCCCAGATATGATCATTTTTTTTCTGAAATCTTTGTCAGGCATTTCATCTTTCATTGAGGGTCATTTCTGATGGATTTATAATTTTTGGTGGGGTTATATTGTCTTAATTCTTTGTGTTTCTCGTATTATAATGTAGCAATTTTTGCATCCTGAGTTGATTTGATGCTTAGGTTTTCTAATTATCTGTGGTGCTCTTAGACTTGGAAATCCAACTTTATGTATCCTTTAGAGAAGGAGCTTAATATGCCAAGTGTAGCTCTTATACTCCAATCCAACTGCAGAAGCAATTTATTGGCAAAATTCTAAAATTCAAGTGAGCATTATATAAATAAAAACCAGCACCGAGTATGCAAATGTGAGGATTGAAACAAACAAATACCCTTATAAAGCCAAAATCTCTAAGGGTGTGTGGTACTCTACACACTTAATTCTGTCTGCTGGGAGGTTGATATTTCTGTCCTGAAATAGGTTCCAGGTCATCCTGGGTCTAAATCAAACCATGCCCCCAATAATGACAGAAGAAAAAGACAAAGTCCTATGAATCTGAAAGCATCAAAAGCAATAATAGTCAACCCCCAAATATTGCTTAATTGAAAATAGTAAAGCCAACCACGAATATGCAACCTGCAATCTGCCCTGACATGGAAAGTGAGATTAGCACTTCCAGTGCAGGCCTATATACCTGCTTTTTTGTCAGTTGGCCTTGTTACCTTTTGGGGTGGCCTCTAATCCCACCAATGCTGAGTGCCCACCTCTGTCCCTCTGTGTTGTGCTGTGGAGCTGGTGCTCTGATCAGCTGTGCTGGATGCCCTGCCACAGACGGCTGAATGCATTCTCTGGAGGTTTGTGTTTCTGACAGTTGGGGGATGGGAGAGTGCAGGAAGCCTGGAGTTGTACTGGAACTGCTCAGCTGCTCCTACCTTTATCCCTTTCAGCAGCTCCTTAGCTGAGCTTTGCTGTCTCCCTTTCAAGTTTGATGAGGCTGGAAAATCCCGTTGTTTAATCTTTGCTCCTGCAGCTGGGCACCGGGTTGGGTGGGTATATAGATCTGTGTGGGCCGCAAGTGCCTCCATGGGATTCTGGCTGGTTTCCTCCTTTCTGATAGATCTTGGTCTCTCCTGCTTCTCTACTGTGGCTGACAAAAACGTAGACACCTTCACTTTTCAAAAGAAAAGTGTATTTTGCTGTGGTTTTGCTTAAATCCCTCTCTAGGCTGGTTTGGTGTGACTCCTATGCATCCATCTTACCTGGAAGTCTCTCCCTGCCAGTGCTTTTTAAAAATTCAGGCACCTGTAGCTATTGCTCAGGCTTTTTTGGGGATATAATCCATGCTGACCCTTTTCCAGCCATGCCCTTTCCTATAGGCCAAAGAATCCCAAGAACAATCTTTCCCTACATCTTCCCACCTCCACACATCATAGATTGGTGTCTAACTAAATGAAACCCCCAAAGTCCATGACAAATAGCCAAGTCTACTACTCTTCCCTAGGTGTAGGCTGCAGGGTAAGTACATTCACACCAATTCTCAGGAACAGTAAAAACTACTCAGAGTGGTATGATTTGGTCAAGCCTTTTGTGGTGTCTGCATATACAAATCTTGGAAAGAGATAAAAGCAAGCCACTGACCAATTAACTGTTTGTCCTCTCACTCCTGTCCCTCAAATGTTAGGGGCAGGTCTTCATTTTACAATAAATCTAGTTTGTCCCAGCCTTATTTAGTGCACATATATTTTTTGTTTGTTTGTTTTTTGTTTTTATTTTTGAGATAGGGTTTCACTCTAGCCCAAGCTAACCTGGAATTCACAATGTAGTCTCAGGGTGGCCTTGAAATCACAGTGATCCTCCTACCCCTGCCTCCCAAGTGCTGGGATTAAAGGTATGCACCACCACACCTGATTTTAATATATTTTAAACCAATATTAAGTGTACCCATATATTGTGCCACATACTATCTTGCCTATTTCCAAATGTATTATGTAATTTAAATGTTTTCCTTACATTAAAACATCAAGAAATGATTTAAGGGCATACAACTATTAAACTAAATGCATAACCAATGTCCTCAGGGGGAAAAAAATGTTCTACATTCACCAACATATATGTGTAAACCAGGTGTGGTGGTACACACCTTTAATCCAGCACTCAGGAGGCAGAGATGGGAGGATTGCCATGAGTTCAAATACAGACTGAATTCCAGGTCAACCTTGCCTACAGTGAGACCCTGCCTGAAAAAACCTATATGTGTGTGTGTGTGTGTGTGTGTGTGTGTGTGTGTGTGTCTGTCTGTCTGTCTGTCTGTTTGTCTGTGTGTTTATGTACATGATTTTTTAAAAAATTTTTGTTTATTTTTATTTATTTATTTGAGAGAGAGAGAGAGATAGAGAGGATGGACACACCAGGGCCTCCAGCCACTGCAAATGAACTCCACATGCGTACGCCCCCTTGTGCATCTGGCTAACGTGGGTCCTGGGGAATTGAGCCTTGAACCGGGGTCCTTAGGCTGCACAGGCAAGCGCTAAGCCACCTCTCCAGCCCTATGTACATGAATTTTTAGTTAGCTTTTTGAATGTATGGGCTTAGCACTGTGGATTTAACCAAATGATGATCTGAAAACCTTCATTAAAATCAACAAAACAGGGAGGCTAGGGAGATGGATTAGCAGTTAAAGGTGCTTGCTTGCAAAGCCTTCTAGCCAGGGTTTATTTCTCCAACACCTACATAAAGGCAGATGCAGAGTGGTGCTTTTTTTGCAGTGGTAAGAGGCCCTGGTGTGGCCATAGTGTGTCTCTCATGTGCATACAGGACATTCAAGTAATAATATGGCAAAGGAGAAACAGCCTCAGTGTGAGCCAGTGAAGGAGAAAACAAGAATGAATAGACAATACCACAAAAGGGAAATTGAAAAATAACTTCAGAAAACCATGAAAAAAGTAATCCCCCAAATAAGCAAGCAAACAGACAGAACAGCCAGGAAAGCAGGGATGGGGATCTGTGATGCAGAGTCATGGCAGGTAGATCCAGCACTGAGCAGAGCTTTAAGTCCTGGACCAGAGGAAACTGCCTAGGGACACCAGTGCCTGGTATAATTGGAAATATGTGAAGTTGAAAGGTCCCCAGGAGATCTCAGGCAAGTACCAGATGTAGGGCTTGGAAATTTGAAATTAGGAAACTTCCTATGCACACAGTCCCTGTTCTCTCATCCTGCCACAGTCCCGAGAAGAAAGCAACCATTCCTAGTCAATGCAGGGAAATGGATTAGACAGCAACAAGAGAACTCTCCAACAAAGAATAACGGCTGAACTACCCACACCCAGAGACTTGCTCCAGAAGCTTCAATAGAACTTGATGCAGTGGCTGACCCCAGAACTAAGATTCCAAAGGTAGAGCAGAACCTCCCATCCTAGAGGAAGAGAGGAGTCCCAACGGAAGAGACCCCATTCCAGGAGCTGAGGAAATTCAGAGAGATACATACCAGGTCAGTCAGATTTCAAATCCTATATCACTACCTAGCCCACTCTCTCTACATCTATCCCATCATGTATATATGTATATATATGAATGTTCAAATGTGCACATGCTGTATCTTCCAGTTTTTACATGGGGACTGGGGATCTGAACTCAGAGTTATGCAGCAAGCACTTTATCCACTAAGTCATCTCCTCATCCCTTCATCTATCCTATTCTCAGCAGGACAGCTTGGCTCCCACTTTACTCTTGCCCTCTATGGTGATGTGTGTGTGTGTGTGTGTGTGTGTGTGTGTATGTGTGCACTTTTTGTTTTGAGTGTGTTTCTTGTTTGTTTGTTTTTCTCCTTATTCTTTCCTCTACATTTTCCTCTCCCAAAGAACATAGTCTATTCTGGTATTCATTATCCAATAGCATACACTCACCTCTCTTCAGTCTACCTTTCTCCCACATTCCATCACCTTCCCCTGGCACTTCTTGCTCCTACAGCTCTCAGCTCTCCCTTATGTTCCCTTCCTTTACTTTCCTTATTCCATCCAAATACTTGATACTTGTTCCATGCAGGTTTTTTTCCTTCTCTATATTTTTCTTTCCTCTGAAACCCACCATAACTAATATATAAGTACATGCCAGACTCCCTAAAATGATTAGTACTTAAGAGGTGATTATTTACAGTAGTGGCTATATCCCAAGAGAGTGACTGTTGTTAAAGACATTATTCAACTTGAAAGGGAAGACTGGGAATAGAGCATGGTTCTCTTAGCAGCAGTCTAACATAAAAAAAGAACACCTTAAACGTACTATGAGTTAGTCCCCCTGAACATGCCAAACACCCGCACTGAAAGAAGAAAGGAGACCTAAGTGCAAAAATGACCTGATACAGAAATCCCAGAAAAAAACACATACAAACACACATAATAATAATAATGATATGAAAAATCAAGATATATCTCCTCCAAAATTTACTAATCCAAGAGTAATGGCTCCTGATAATATGATGAAAAAGAATTCAAAAGAATTATGGTAAATATGTACAAAGAAATGAAAAAAATTCTGAGAGAGCACAAATAATAATCAGTGAATAAAATAATGAAATCAATGGAAGAGATTAAAAATGGAATTCAATACAGAGTTAGGAATACCTAAGGAAAAAATTGTGGGCATAAAAGAAGGAGAACACCATACCAAACAAATAGATAATATTTTCAATATAGTCACAGCAGAAAATTTCCAAAATCAAGGGGAAAAAATGCTCATCCAGGTACAAGACATACAGAATACCAAATAGACAGGACCAAAAATGAACGCCCCCCCCCACATCACATGATAGTTAAAATACAAAATGTAGAGAACAAAGAAAGTATTAAGAGCTACAAGAAAAATACAAAGTTACATATAAAGGAAGACTAAACAGAATAGCAGCTGACTTTTCAGTAGAAACTTAAAAATCCAGAAAGGCTTGGAATGACGTACTTCAAATCATGAAAGAACACAACTGCCAACCCAAATTACTATACCCAGCAAAAGTATCAGTCATAATTGAAAGAAAAAGAAAACCTTTCCATGACAAAAGTAGGTTAAAGGAATTTATGGCCACCAAACTTAGCTCTATAGAGGGTACTGAAAGGAATACCTCACAGTAAAGGGAAGGATAAACACATCCAAGAAGCTAGGTGGAAAAAATGATGTTATGACAGTTTTTAAGCAATTGAGGACTAAGAAAACCCAAAACACAACCAAATGAACAAAATAACAGGAATGAGTACATGTCTTTCAATAGTTACCCTGAATATTAGCAGTCTCAATTCCCTATTCAAAACACACAGATTAATAGATTGCATTAGAAAACAGAATCCATTTTCTTTTGCTGCCTGCTAGAAACACCTCTCAATACATACTACCCATCTTATAAAAAGATATTCCAGGGCTGGAAAGATGGCTTAGTGGTTAAGGCATTTGCCTGCAAAGCCAAAGGATCCAGGTTTGGTTCCCCAGGACCTATGTAAGCCAGATGCACAAAGGGACACATGTATCTGAAGCTCATTTCCAGTAGCTGGAGGCCCTGGCATGCCCATTCTCTCTCTATCTCTCTTTCTGCTTCTTTTAAATACATAAATAAATTTTTTTTAAAAAGAAAAATGTATTCCAAGCAAAAAAAAAAAAAAAAAAAAAAAAACCCCAGGAAATACATAGGTGTTATTATTCTTTTTTTTTTTTTTTTTTTGGTTTTTCGAGGTAGGGTCTCACTCTAGCCCAGGCTGACCTGGAATTCACTATGGAGTCTCAGGGTGGCCTCGAACTCACGGTGATCCTCCTACCTCTGCCTCCCGAGTGCTGGGATTAAAGGCGCTGTGCCACCACACCCGGCTAAGTGGTGTCATTATTCTTATATTTGACAAAGTAGACTTCAAAACAAAATTAGTCAGAAGAAATAAAGAAGACCACTTCATACTGATTAAAGTAACAATCCTTTAAGAAGACAATATAATTCTAAACATATATGCTTTGTTGTAGTTATCTTGTCATTGCTAAGACAAAACACATGACTAAAAGCAGCTGATATGAGGAAAGGATTCATTTTGGCTTACAATCTCAAAGGAGAGTTCCATCATGGTGGAGAAAGCTTGGCAGAGACTGGGCATTGTGTCTCATCTGACACGAAGCAGCAAGAGAGTGAGCTAGTTAACACTGGCAAGCTGAGCTAATAAACTTCAAGGCCTGACCCCAGTGACATACCTCCTCTAGCAAGGCTCCATCTCCCAAACTGCCACTAGCTGGGGATTGGGTATGATGGTACAAACACAAGAGGCTATTGGGGATAGTCAGCATTCAAACTACCACATGCATAAGTTCACCTAGTTTGATATAACACATGCTACTATATGAAATCAGAGATTAACACAACATAGAAATAATGTATTATGTTAGCATACCATTCTCACTGACAGGTCATCTGGACAAAATAATAAACAGAGAAACATTGGAATTAAATGACATCATGGACCTAACATACATTTACAGAACATATTACCCAAACTATAGAATGCATGTCCTTTTCAGCAGCCATGGAACTTTCTCTAAAATAGATTACATATTAAGATACAAATAAAGTTTCAACAAATATAGGAAAATAAAAATAACTTCTTACGTTCTACCTAAAAATGGAATACAGCTATAAATCAATAGCAAGTAAAATTACAGAAAATACATAAAATCATAGATAGTTATTTTTTTTACAGCAGGGGCTCATTCTAGCCCACACTGATCTGCAACTCACTCTGTAGCTCAGTCTGGCCTTGTACTTAAAACATTTCTCCTCCCTCAGCCTCCTGAGTTCTGTGACTAAAGGCATGTGCTACCATGCCCACATGAACTCATGGATATTAAACAACACACTTTAAAAATATTTTATTATTTATTTGACAAAGAAAGAGTGGGGGAGAGAGAGAGAGAAAGAGAGAGAATGGGAGTGCCAGGGCCTCCAGCCACTGCAACAAACTCCAGACACGTGCATCCCTTTGTGCATCTGGCTAATGTGGGTCCTGGGGAATCAAACCTGGGTCCTTTGGCTTTGCACACAAACACTTTAACCACAAAGCTATCCCTCCAGCCCAAATAACACACGTTTGAATGATGAGTAGGTCAAAAAGGCAATTTGAAAATTCCTAGACTTGGGCTGGAGAGATGGCTCAGTGGCTTAGGCGCTTGCCTACAAAGCTTAAGGACCTGAGTTTGATTCCCCAGTACCCACGTAAAGCCAGATGCACAAAGTGGTACATGCATCTGGAGTCCATTTGCAGTGGATAGAGGCCCTGGCACACCCATTCTCTCTCTTCCATTTTTTTCTGCTTGTAAATAAATAAATAAATAAATACTGAACAAATTCCTAGAATTGACTAACAATGAAAGCAGGGATGTTTATAGCTCTAAGTGCCTATGTTAGAAAAAGGGTGGGGGCTGGGGAAATGACTCAGTGGATAAAGCATTCTTAGTTCAAGCCTGAGTACCCACCTTCAATCTGTAGACCCACATGTGAAAGAGCCAGAAGCTGTAGTGGCTGTCTGCCATCCTGTCACTGGTACCAGTGCCCACAATAGTCCCTGTGAAGGGACCCAAGGTCAGGGTCCCTTTGGTCTGTTGTAGCAAAACTACCGTCTTTCAAACTCTTTGCCTGCTCCACAGCCATAACTGCTGGCTCAGTTCAGATCAAGTTAAAGAGTTGAAGGCCATCACGACAGAAACACAGATCAAATCCAACATTGATGTCCTGTTGGGTTGCTTGGAGCAGATTGCTGAGGGGAAAAGGCCAGATGGGAAGGAGGGCGATAGCAGTGGTGATGGTAGTAGCTAGCCACCAGTCCCCCAAAAGGACACACAACTCTGAGACAGGCACATATCAGGGAGAAGTTGAGACTGGAGATGCTGGAGGCAAGGAAAGCTGAGCACAGGACGCAGATGATGGGGCCTTCACTTAGTCACTCGATAGAAGCAATGGCCACCAGCAGGAGAAGGATGTCACCCTCTCAGGGCTCAGCTAGGCACCCATCCCTGGATGCCAGTCGGTAGCATGTACCAGAGAAAAGTTGGCATTAGCCATTCCCCCTCCTAATGCATCCCAGCCGTGTCACGTCTGCTGCAGGTGGAGTGTCAGCTACCCTTCTCCATGCATTCCGCTGTCTGCACTGCCCAGTGGAGGTGCCAGAGCACAGGGTTTCCCCATACCATCCCCTGCCTCTCCTCCCCAGGGCTCTCCTGGCTTGGGGTTTTTCTACAGGTTTGTAAGGAGTGGGGGTTGGCACAGGGAAGGAACTTGACAGTAAAGAGATGGGATCCAAACATTATATGTCTGTGTATGTGTGTTGAAAAAGAGAGAGCCAGACATGGAACATGCCTTTAATCCAAGCACTTGGGAGGCAGAGTTAAGAGGATCACCATGAGTTCAAGGCCACCCTGAGACTATAGTGAATTCCAGGTCAGCCTGAACTACAGTGAAACCCTACCTTGAAAAATCAAAACACAAAACAGACAAAAAAAGAAAGAAAGAAAAGAGAAAAACAAAGAAAAAAACGTTTGACTTAAAACTATACACAGTAACAAAGCCAGCATGGTACTGGAACAAAGACCACAGGATCAGTGGGATGGAGTAGAAGACCCAGAACTAAGCCCAAGCACCTATTATCATCTGATTCTTGACAAAAGTTCCAAAACACATGCCTTTGAAAAAAAGACAGTCTGCTTAACAAATAGCTTTAGGAAAAACGGATATCAAAACTAGGTCCCTACCTCTCCCCCTGCACATCCTCATAATGTAAGATCCGACACCTTGAAACCACCAGAGGAAAACACTTCAAGATGTAGTCATAGGCAATGACTTGTCTGAATAGGACTCCAACTGTTCCAAAACTACGGGCAAGAATTGACAAATTGGACTATCAAATTAAAAGGCTTCTGGCCAGGTATGGTAGTGCATTCCTTTAATCCCAGCACTTTAACCCAGAAATAAGGAGGATCACTGTGAGTTCAAGGCCAGCCTGGAAGCATAGAATGAATTTCGGTTCAGCATGGGCTAGAGTGAGACCCTACCTCGTAGAAAACAAAAAACAAACAAAAACAAAAGAAAAACAACAAAAGGCACAACAACAGCAAAGTGGGGAAAATTTTTTTGACAAACATTTAATTAAAAAAATTAAAATGCCTCAAAAAATTACCAGGAGAGCAAATCAATCAATTAATAAGCAATGGAAATGAATAGACAATTTTCATATGAAGAAATAGAGATAGCCAATAGGCACATGAAAAAGTCTTTACCATCCTTACCCATCAGTAAAACGCAGATCAAAATTACATTGAGAGACGCCAGGCATGGTGGTGTACACCTGTAATCCCAGAACTTGAGAGGCAGAGGTAGGAGGATCGCTGTGAGTTCGAGGCCACCCTGAGACTACATAGTGAATTCCAGGTCAGCCTGGGCTAGAGTGAGACCCTATCTTGAAAAACCAAAAAAAAAAAAAAAAAAAAAAACAAAAAAAACAAAAACAAACAAACAAAAAATTACATTGAGATCCCATCTCATCCCAGTCAGAATGGATATCCTTATGAAAACAAAGGGAACTCTTATTCACTGTTAGGAGGGATGTAAATACATTCAGCCACTATGGAAATCCATGTGGAAACTCTTCACGATATTTAAAATAGAGCTACCATATGACCCAGCTATAAACTTCTGGAAATATATTTCAAAAAATATCCAAAACAAACGAACAAAAACCACAACAAACCAACAACAACAACAAAAAAAAAATGTGTGCTTTCTGTCATATATGGAAGCTAGGAAAAGAATAGACATAAAATTAGAAGAAAAAGTACCAAAGGGCTGGAATGATGGCTTAGTGGTTAAGGTGCTTGCCTGAGAAGCCTAAGAACCCAGGTGCAACTAAGAACCAATGTAAGCCAGATACCCAGGGTGGCACATGATTCTGGAGTTTGTTTGCAGTGACTAGAGGCCCTAGCATGCCCATTCTCTCTCTCTCTTTCTCTCTCTCTAATGAATAAGTAATAAATAAATAAAAGTTACTTTTGAAAAGGTTTTTTTTTTGTTTTTTTTTTGTAAAAAGTACTAGATATGTGGAGGAAGAAGGGGGAAATGGAAGAATGAATAAAAAGGAACAAGATGAGGACCAGAGAGATGGATCAGTGGTTAAAGGAATTTGCTTACAAAGCCTTCTGGCTTGGGTTCAATTCCCCAGTACCCATGTAAAGTGTCTTTAGCCACTGCTCCATGTCTTCAGCCTCCTTAATTTTTACTTACTTACTTACTTTTTAAATTTTTACTTTTTAATATTTTAGTTGATGTACAGAGATTTAGGTATCATTCATTCTATTTTAAAATACAGTTTGTTTTTGTTAATTCCTATCCGCCACCATCCCCAACCACTGTCTCTCTCCCAGTTTCCTTCTCCCCAACGTCTTCTCCACTTCTGTTTACATGACACATGTGTCCTTTTGTTCCTCCCCCCTCCATCTTCCAGCTCATCTCTTTATACTAGCTTCTGGATACAGTTCTATCTTTATATGTTTATATTTTCCCCCTCCATACATATACTTCTAGATATTACAAGCTTAGACTTGCATATCATTGACAACATGTAGCTTTAGTTTTTCTGAGTTTGAAACCTCTTGCTCTTTATAGTCTAAACTTAATAAAAATAATTCAATCTGTACTAAATATGTATAAGAGTTTCCTAGTCTCTGAACAGTACAGTGTAGCAATTACTTCGCATTTACACCATGTCAGGCATTATAAATCATATACACATGAGGAAGTGCTTATGTCCTATGCAAATACTGTGTTGCTCTATACAAGGGACTGGAGCATCTGCAGCTTTTGGTATCTGTAAGGAGTTCTGGAACCAATCTCGCATGACACCAAAGTATGATGCACATGTTTATGTGGTGTATGTCATACATATATACGTTACACATTTTCTTTTTTTTTTTGTTTTGAGGTAGGGTCTCACTCTCGCCCAGGCTGATCTGGAATTCACTATGTAGTCCCAGGGTGGCCTCAAACTCACAGCAATCCTACTACCTCTGCTTCCCAAGTGCTGGGATTAAAGGTGTGCGCCAAAATGCCCAGCTTACATTACACCTTTTTATTGAGAAAATTACATGTTGGCTAAAACATGCCAACAATTTAGAAGAGTATATGCATGAGTAGTAAATCTCTTGCACCAACTCCCAAGTTTGAAATCACCAACAACTTTTTTTTTTAATTAAAAATACTTATACATTAAAAAGTTATGGTGAATGATTTTAAACATTTTTTAAAAACTTTTTTACTGAGAGCGTCCATAAGTATAGGCAATAAACCATCACAATTACTACCTACTACCCCTATTTTCCCCCTCCCAAATCCGCCCTCCATTGAATCCCCTCCTCCTTCCAATTAGTCTCTCCTCTATTTTGATGTCATCATTTTTTCCTCCTATTATAAAGGTCTTGTGTAGGTAGTGTCAGCCACTGTAAGATCATGAATATTAGGGCCATTTTATGTTGGAAGACAGCACTGTAAGTACTCCTCCCCTTCCTTTGGATCTTACATTCTTTCTGCCACCTCTTCAGCAGTGGTCCTTGCGCTTTGAAGGCTGTGATAGAGATGTCTCACTTAGTGTTGAACACTCCACTGTCATTTCTCAGCACTTTGACCAGTTTTGGAATTACCCCAGTGGTCACCACCATCAGAAAAGAGAAGCTTCTCTAACCACAAAAGAGAGTAGCCTTAATATATGGGAATAAACTTAAGTGTTTAAGGGGTAGTTTGCTGGGCATAATAAATATATTTAGTCAGAAGACAGTTATAGTATCCCTCAAAGCCATAGGCCTTTGGCTAGGTTTTCAGTACTAGGTGTGAATTCCCTCCTGTGGGGTGGACCTCAAATTCAATCGGAGAGCAATTGTTTTCCCCTAAAACAGACATGCTACTATTGCACCAGTTGGTACATTTGGCCTGGTTGGACAACTGTAAAGCTCGCAGGGTCCGCTGATGATGGTTAAGACTATTGATGACTTTTCTTCTCCCAAAGGCTGTGTGCTGTGCAGCTCTTTCCAGTCTCTTGATAGCTAGTTAATAGGGAGGAAGCTTGTAGTTCAGCTCCAGTTCAGTATCTCAGTAACCTGCAGGCCAAGCATATGGAGTCTTCAGCAATAGGGTCTTGCCATCTACTTCTGGTGGACAATCAAGAGCTTTGGCGATGGCCTCTAATGTTCTGAGGACATCAGGGACCTCCCTGGCCAACAACTCACTGAAACATATCTCACCCTGGCACTGAAAATTTTCTAATAATAATCTATGCCTTCTGGGCACAACATTATCTACCTTCATAGGATACTTCTGTCCAAACTCTCTTTTAAAACAAAACAAAACATATGTTGTTAGCTACTTAAGAAGTAGGTTTTCATATAACTTATACCTAACATCTTAAATTTTAATTAACCCTCACTCTCCACAAAAGCCTTTCTTCTTCCCAAAGGATCCCCATCCCACGTCCATGCTAAAACCCCACTTTCATTCCATGGGCTGGAAGTTATTTACTGAAGCATGGGCAGTCCACCAGTGGCTACACAGCTGAAGGACATGACTCCCTTTCTCCCAGCAATCATACATTTCAGATTTACAAACCTCAAAACCACAGTGTTAAAGACTGGGGACTCACATTGAAGAAAAATTTTATACCTATAATAACAATAGCCTGGTACTGATGGGTTTTCACAGTTACTGGAAGGCTCAGCCCATTCTTGACAATAAACTTTCTTTCAGTGGGATTCCAGAAAAAGCAGAGGATGGGCAGGGCACCTGTGGAAATTTCCAGGCCATCTTATATCTGGAGCAAGGGTATTGCAGTGGAGTCCTTCTTAGAGGGCTCTACTATGACATCCTTTTGACAGAAAAGGACAGGAACCTTAAGGAAACTTCTCATCACTCAGTATCTGGGCCCTTGGCTTTGTCACCCCAAATCACCAGAGAAAGGTAATTGGGTAAGGATATGGGAAATTCAATTACAAGGCCAGGGATATTCAGGCCTGCCACTTCCAGGGATCAAGAAGGCTGTTGGAACGAGCTTGCGGAAGAACAAAGAGAGCCCAGTTGAAGAGTCCACTAGCAAGCAGCCTGATGCCCACTAGCAGCGCTTGGACTGGCCAGGCCCATGCTTCTTGGAGCCTGCGGTTCCCAGCATTTCAGAAGGGGTCTCAGTGCATCCTTAAAGCGCCTCAGAAAGAGGCACCCTCAGCCCCAGACCACAGAAGCAAGGATTGAGAGAGGAGGCAAAGTCCCGAGAGCCAGTGGAGGAGCTGAGCCTCTGCTGTGTCAGCACAACTCCGAAGAAAGCCCCTCTCCCTGGGCTAAAGCTGAGCAGAAATGGAATAGGATTTAAAACTAGTTTTTCCTTTGTTCTGTTTAATAATAGATATAATTCTATTTCTAAATAATGTTTCTAAAAAATTTGCAGAATGATGCATATAACTTGTATTTATTACTTGGCTAATTTTATGGCAAATACAAACTTGAAATGAAAGTATTTTCTTAAAATGTAAGTTTTGCAGATTTATTTTTAAAAGAAATTTAAATATATCTTTCAGGGCATGGTGGCACACACCTTTAATCCCAGCACTTGGGAGGCAGAGGTAGGAGGATCACCGTGAGTTCATGGCCACCCTGAGAATACAGAGTGAATTCTAGGTCAGCCTGGAGTAGAGTGAGATCCTACCTCAAAAAACAAAAACAAAAACAAAAGCAAAAAAGAAATTTAGGGCTGGAGAGATGGCTTAGCGATTAAGCGCTTGCCTGTGAAGCCTAAGGACCCCAGTTCGAGGCTCGATTCCCCAGGACCCACGTTAGCCAGATGCACAAGGTGGGGCACACGCGTCTGGAGTTCATTTGCAGTGGCTGGAAGCCCTGGAGCGCCCATTCTCTCTCTCTCTCTCTATTGGCCTCATTCTCTCTCTGTCTGTCACTCTCAAATAAATAGATAAAACAGAAAATTTTCTTAAAAAAAGAAATTTAAACATGTCTTAACTACATACATGATTCAGCAGTTCTACTTCTTGGCATTTACTTAAGATCAATGAAAATATATGCTGACATAATCACTCTTTATTCAAATGCTTACAGCAGACACATCATGGCCAAAATCAGACATAGCCCAAATCCATCAATTGGTGAATGAAAATCGATATGTTGGTAAGAGCTGTAATACCATCTATCCATTCAAAGTTGGACAAACGACTGACACATGTAACAGATGCTCATAAGATGCTTAGAGAAAAACCTTTGACACAAATGCTACAAGTTGTGTTATTTATGTGAAATTTCCATGGAGATAGAAAGCACTTCAGTTTTGCCTCGAGTGGAGGTGGCAGCGAGGACTGTCAGCCCATGGTAAGACTGAGGTTATGAGGCAGTGGATAGTTCTGAAACTGGACTATGGTGATGGCTCATAAGTGCATGCACTCACCAAACCTTGTCCAACCGTACACTTAAAATGTGCGCCTTTTATGGGGAAATTATGCATCAGTGAAAGCAGAAAGAAGAATAATCTGTTTAGGAAGTGGTCTCTTACATATATATATATGTAATATATATATATATTACTAAATATATATTTGGTTAAAGATAAATATTCTGAGCACAAACTATTTTTGGTGGAATATGATTGGCAATGTGGAATCTGCTCGGCAAGAAGAAAAATAAAAATATGAAAAAGAAATTTTAATTAATCCTCCTCTCCTCCATCTCCTCCCCTTTCCCCCACTTAGACCATTCTACTCCCAGTATTCTGCGCCTGTACTCACATATCTACTGTGTCCCCACCCGGAAGCCCGCCCCTCCCCTTTCTCCCTCATTACCTCTTTCTAGCTTCTTAGCCTCTACTTACTACTGACCTTCACCCCAACTCACATACAAACCTAAACATTTGAGGCTAGGATCCACATAGGAGAGACATGCAGGATTTGGCTTTCTGAGCCTATGTTATTTCACTTAGTATAATTTTTTCCAAGCCCATTCATCCCTACAAATTTCACAATTTCATTTTTCTTTACAGAAGAATAAAACTCCATTGTGTAAATGTAGCACAACTTCATTATCCATTCATCAGTTGAGGGACATCTAGGCTGGTTCCATATCCTAACTATTGTGAATAGAGCAGCAATAAACATAGATGAGCAAGTGTCTCTAAGGTAGTGAGTAGAGTTCTTAGGGTATATGCCAAGGAGTGGATTATATTTAATTAATTACTTATTTTGCTAGAGAATTTTAAAGCAAGTCCCAGATGTCATGTCATTTTATTAAATTATGTTAATATTATATTAAGATGCTTATTGTAAACTTAGGTGGCAAATATTTTGAATTCTCCGTGAAGACTTCTTTAGCATGTACCTAGCATTTTATTTAATTTTGAAAATATCCTCTTTCATTTCAAAAGGGATCAGGTGGGAGTTAGGACTATAATAATGATTTTGTGACTGTAAGTAAGGTTTATGGTATGTACACACACACACACACACACACACACACACACACACACACACTATGCCATCCATGCCACGCTGCTTTCTTTGCGAGATTCTGTGAGGCTGCATCTCCTTTGGCTTTTCACTTGAGCCATTTTCTCATTTTTTCCTTTCCTTTCTTTTGGAAGAGATATTAAAAATGGTTAGCAAATAAATACTCTTTTTCTCATTTCTCTGAGTGATAAATCTGCAGATGTGAATATAAAAGGGCAAGCTATGATTTAATACGGTGTCTTTTCTAATTCAAATGACAGCTAAGTTTTCTGATCACCTACATCTTAGTAATAGCATTTAAAACCTGAGTAGGTTATAATATATTATGGTAGGTTGAGAAGTCTGTACATTAGTTCCAGGAAAGTTGCTAGAAATATAAATAAATGATGTTCCTAGCTGCAAGGAAACATAAATAACCCTCACCCACTGAGGCAAAGCCTAGTCATGTGTTACTAGACTGACAGCCACCATTTCTCCTTAAGTATCTATTTTCTAGGTAGCATGGAAATCTGTACTGCATTTTAATAAATGTTCCATTTATTTGTACTGTGTGGGACATGAAAGCTCTTCTGTTATTGATGAGTAACAGTGTTTTCAGGAAATTCTGGTATGACAAAGCCTTTTTATTGCTTAGTGTTCCATGCTCCTCTGTTAAGAGTCTCATCAAGAGACAGGAGGAGAACTGCCTGGAGCTGGACGGAGGTGGGCAGGGACAGGACCATACTTCTGAGTGTCTGTTTGAGGAGCTGAGAGGCAGCAGCCTGGGTGGCAGGTGTGGAGACTCATTTGGAAGCTTCTTTGCAGATCAAGAGCACTTTTCCCTTATAGCAAGGGGTGGCTGGGGCAGCTGTCAGATGTGAGGCAGGAAGAAAGCCTGGTACCCGGTGTGGCTGGGGTAGTGCTGTTAGAGAAATGAGGCAGAAAGTGTGGAGGGTGGTAAAGGCCCTGGCAAAGTATTGCCCACTACCACTCTGAATCCGTGCTGTCCAGTGAGGAGGTGCATAAGCCACATGTAGCTTTCTGCCACTTGAAATGGGGTTAGTCCAAATTAAGACATGCTGTAAGTAAAAATAAATGCTGACTTTCAAAGATTTATTGTGGAAAAAGAATGTAAAATCCTAACAATGTCCATATTGATTGCATGTTGAAATGATTTATGTTTATTCATAATTTTAAGTGTGTGTGTGTGTTTGAGGTAGGGTGTTGCTCTAGCCCAGACTGACCTGGAATTAACTACAGAGTCTCAGGCTGTCTACAAACTCACAGCAATCTTCCTACCTCTGCCTCCCAAGTGCTGGGATTAAAGGTGTGTGGCACCATGCCCTGCTTAAGTACACACTTTTATTTAAAGCCTTTTTAAATATTTCATTTATATTTATTTATTAGAGAGAGAAAGAATGGGTGTGCCAGGGCCTATAGCTACTGCAAACAAACTCCAAATGCATGTGCCACCATGTGCATCTGGCTTACATGAGTTCTGGGGAGTTGAACCTGGGTTCTTAGGCTTTACAAGCAAGTGCCTAAACTGCTATGCCATCTCTCCAGCTCAAGTATACCTTTTTAAAGAGCAGCTTTAGGTTCATAGAAAATGTAAGGTTCTTGTATAACCTCTTGTCCTCACATAAAAGTAGCCTCCCTACCATCAAAATCCTACACCATGGTGACTCATTTGTAAGAATTCATGAACTAAAGATGACATGTTATCACTCAGAGTTATCCATAGTTTGTATTAGGGTTCATGCTTGGTGGTGTTTGTGCTATAGGTTTTAACAAATGCATGGCTTATACCAGTCATTATAGAACCATACAAAATAGATCCACTGCCTTATGTAAAATCCCCATGATATGTCTATTCATTCTTCCTCCTTCCAAACTCCTGGCAATTGGCTGATCGTTTTAACTATCTCTACAGATTTGCCTTTCTTGAGAATGTCACATAATTAGATTTGCATTGCCTTCTCTCAGCCATATGCATTCGGGTTTCCTTCATGTCTTTTTGTTGTTGTTATTTGCGTGCATGAGACAGAGAGTGAGTATGGGCAGCAGGGCCTCTTGCTGCTGCAAAGGAACTCTAGACACATGTACCATTTTGTGCATCTGGCTTTACATGGATACAGGGGAATTGGATCCAGGGTGGTAGGCTTTGCAAGCAAGCATCTTTAATGGCTCTCTGATTTCCCAGTCCCTTCATGTCTTTTCATGCCTTGTTGGAGTTCGTTTGCAGTGGCTAGAGGCCCTGACACATCCATTCTCTCTCTATCTGCCTCTTTCTCCTCACTCTCTCAAATAAGTAAAAAAAAAATTAAGATGCCTACTATAGAAAACCAATATTTAAATTATTTCTACTTGTTCTGCTTTCCTGTTTCAGGTGGTTGCTAACATAGAACTATAGAGAATTTTGGCAAACAGTGCTACCGTCATTAGTTATCATCCAAACATCCTCCTCATTTGAATACCTGCCTGGACCCTGTTGCTTCCTACAAAGAATATTCCTCTTGAAGGCTTTTTGCTATTTTGTCTCTTCTAATACCCCCAAATGCTCAGACTTGGCCACTTCCCAAATGACAACTAAAGCACTTATGCTGTATAGTCAGGATGAGATAACATTGATGGCTCCAGTTTCTTACCTGCACTGAGCTCTTGGGTGCATGTGAAATGTAATATTGTGACTTGTTCACAACCGAAAACCTTTTTCTTAGAAGAGACAAAAGAATATTAGGAGTTAAAAATCTGGTTGTTAGAATACTTAGAATTTATCTTATATTTATATGTAAGTTATATTGACATTGTTTCTGAAAATAATTGGAATAGGAGTTCATTCAATTATAATCTGATTCATTCTTCCTTTTTTTTTTTTTTTGGTTTTTCGAGGTAGGGGTCTCACTCTAGCCCAGGCTGACCTGGAACTCACTATGTAATCTCAGGGTGGCCTCGAACTCACGGTGATGCACCTACCTCTGCCTCCCAAGAGCTGGGATTAAAGGTGTGCGCCACCATGCCTGGCTTTTCATTCTTCTTTTGTGTTAGATTTATTTATCTTACACATTCTCAATGGGAGCCATATGGTCCCTAAATGAGAAAATATTCTTTGCAAGTGAAAAAATTTACTGTCTGTGGTTTTTTGATTCAGGTGTTCCTCCATAAACTTCTGTGTTCTGATTGCTAGGTCCCTAGCTGGTAACAATTCGGGAATAGGAGCCTACTGGAGGCAGTGTATTGTTGGAGGTGGGCATATGGATATTGTAGCCAGCTTCTCCTTGCCAGTGTTTGGTGTACTCTTCTGCTGCTGTTGTCCATCTTATGTTGGCCAGGAGGTAATATCCATTATCTGTTTATGTTATCATTTTTCCCTGCCATCATGGAGCTTCCCCTCTAGTCCGTAAGCCAAAATAAACACTTTCCTTCCACAAGCTGCTCTTGGTTGAGTTCTTTGTGCAGCAACTCAAAACTGACTGCAACAGTATAATTGGAACCAAGAAGTGAGGTTATTGCTGCTAGAAACCTGAGTCAGTAGTTTTAGCCCTTTGGAACTGATTTGCAAGAGGAATGTGGATGAATATGAAGCCTTGGCCTGAGACGTGCCTTGCATGGCTGTAAGTACAGCTTCATGGGGCATTCTGGTCAGACTTGAAAGACCTGAATGCAATAAGAACTATGACTGTGAGGTATGGCTTATGAGAGTGAGAAAGAACTTTATAGAAACTGGGGTAGAAGCAGTTTGTGTGAGAAGCTTGCTGTGTTCTGTCTGCTTGTGTTCTGAGAACTTGTGCAGGGTGAGCAGAGGGATATAGCACAGAAAAAAAAGAAATGAAATCTTTGGTCAAAACTTCTGCCCATTCAGCTGTAATTGTTTGAGAGATTACAACCTTTGAGATTAGGCCAGCTGACCTGCATTGGGACATAGAAGAATGCAGACTCTTTTGAAGGGCCCTGAATGATGAAAGAATGTCCTGTTCTTCAAAATCTTCTTTAATCCCCCCTGAATTAACAAATTGGTAGCCCACCTGGTACCATGGAGTATAACAAAGTAGGAAAGAGAGGGTCATTGAATTTGCAACACCATTTTGCATTTTGGAAATGGCCATGGGCAGTGTGAAGCAGGCTTGTTGGATTACCTGCTTGGAGGTCTGATGGAGCCATGAGGATGAACAGTGGGTTGCAGTGGAGACCCAATGGAGATGCCAGGACTATGGGATGGCTGCCAAGGAAAGCTGCCAGCACTGGATGACAGTTTTAGGGACTGTGAGTAGCCTAGCTGGAGGGGCAGAATTAGAACTCCAGAGACTCATCACTAGTTAGAATTATTGGACTTGGAGACTTACTTGGAGCTACAGAGTTGAATGTTTGCCCTGTTTGTTTTAAATATTGTATTGTTAAATATTTCTTTGCTATGCCCAATGCCATCTTTTGCAGTGTGAATGTTTATTCTGTGCCGTTATGTTTTTCTTCATTTGTTTTTCTTGGGGGTTGGTATTACAGCTCAGTTAAAAGACCTTGGACTATGAGGATGCTTAAATATCATTGAGATTGATAAAAACTATGGGACTTTTAAACTTGGACTGAATGTGTTGCGTTTTACATCATGTATGGTTATCAGCTTATGGAGGCCAGATGTGGAATGTGGTGGTTTGCTTCAGGTGTCACCCATAAACTTTTGTGTTTTGAATGCTTAGGTCCCCAGCTGGTAGCAATTTGGGAATTGAAGCCTCCTAGAGATAGTATATTGTTGAGAGCGGTTTATAGATGTTAAAACCAGCCTTCCTATGCCAGTGTTTGGCACACTCTCCTGTTGCAGTTGTTCAATCTGATGTTGGCCAGGAGGTGATATCCACCCCCTGCTCATGCCATCGTCTTCCCCTACCATCATAGAGCTTCCCCTCGAGTCTGTAAGCCAAAATAAACCCTTTCCTCCCACAAGCTGCTCTTGGTCGGGTTCATATATCTGTGGATTAAAATTTCCCATGGGACATGTGTTTTTTAGTGTGTTGATCATTAAAGGCTGACAAATGGCTCATGTGTACTAGATAGACATTCCCAGAATTTATTCATGACAACTGAACTTTTAACTTAGACTAGTTAATCTTCAAAGTTTCCCCAGGAGGGTAAGGAGTATAAAATAGAGAAAAAGTATTGGAAACCTTATATTTAGATCATATTCCATCTCTAACCACCTCTGTGTGTAGTTTTGCTCTAGGGTCCTGTGGGAGAGGGAACAGCTGAAGGGTGTTCAAAATGTCACCAAATAACTACCTCATGCATCAGCAGTTTGCTTCATCATCTCTCTCTCTCTCTGTGTCTCTCTCTCATTAGCTGTTCACTGTACAACTTTTTTCCAAATATCTTCTTGCTTTGTTTTGCTTGCTTGTTTTGAGACAGGCTCTCACTGTGTAGCCCAGGCCAGACTCTCTAACTTGCCATGCTCCTGCCTCAGCCTCTAGAGTGCTGGGATGCAGGTGTGCATCACCATACCCAGCTTCCAACGTCTTCAGGATGTCAACATTGCAAATAAAAGTTGACCTAAAATTCCATCACACCCTGCCTCTGCCTGCCTGTGGCACTACTGTGGGGCCCCATGGAACTGCAGTTTCTTGTGTATTGAGCCTTTTGACTTATTCTCCTTCAGCTATCTTCCCTTGTGTCCTTCACACAGCCATTGCCTGAACAACGCCCAGAAGTGTTCTGGTTTCACTTCCTATAGGAAGTATTCCATGAGCACCCAAATATGCTTCCTTTCTTGTCATTTATCTTCACAGTTTGTTACACTTGTGCATTAAGCTCATCTATCTTTCCTGACTATGGGAGTTTTATAAAAATATTTTTTGCATGTCTCTGTGTGTGTGGTATGCCTTCATGTGTGTATGTGTGTTTGTATATGAGTGGGCATACATGTGTGGGTGTGCATGCACATGTGTGCATGTGTGTATGGAGGCTAGAGGTTGGCATACTGTGTCTTTGTCTTTTTTAAAAAAATATTTTGGGAGCTGGAGAGATGGTTTAGTCATTAAGGCACTTGCTTACAAAGCCTAAGGACCTAGGTTCAATTCCCTAGTATGCACATAAGCCAGATGCACAAGGTAGTGCATGCATCTGAAGTGGCTGGAGGTTCTGGCATGTCCATTCTCTCTCTCTCTGTCTGCCTCTTTCTCAAATAAGTAAATAAGCAAATTAAATTAATGAATAAATAAAAAATTTATTTATTAAGAAATAAATATTTTTAAAAATTTATTTGAGAGTATAAGGGCATGCCAGGGCATCCTGCCACTGTAAACAAACCCCAGATACATGTGTCATTTTGTGTGTCTGGCTTTACATGGATACTGGAGAATCATGCAAGCACGTGCCTTTAACTACTGAGCTAGCTCTTTATTTTGCTCATTGAGGCAGGGTCTCTCACTTGAACCCAGCGCCCACCATGAAGGTACTCTGCCTCTGCAGCTCCTGAGATCACAGGCGGTCTGGCCCACCCACTAATGTTGACATGGGGGCTGGGGGGGGGAGCTTGAGCTCTGGTCATCCTGCTGGTGTGGCAAGTGCTTCCTTCACTTGACCATCTACTGAGCCCTGGACTATGAGATTTTAAAGGCAGGGATGGTGATCTATTCATATCTGACTTCTGCAGCTACTCTGGGACTTTTAACAATATGTATTAAATAGAACAATAACTTCTCTATGAGATGCATAGTTGTTTTATGGAATTTCTCTCAGAAGGGCATTATAAGAAAAAAGAAAGAAAACAATTATTTATTTAGCTTGTAAAGCTTTACTGCTAACAGTATTTCAGATTAGACTTTTCTAAAATATTATTAAAATGTATATTAAATATATATTATATAATAAATATTAAAAATTAAAAATATATTAAAAAGTTAAATTAAAAAATAAAAAATATAAAATATATAATAGTATTAAAATAATATAAAATATTAAAAATTAAAGTATATTAAAAACAACTCCCAGATCCCCGTTATTCTCCTTGTAAGACTCTGTGCAATGTCTCTGACAACCCCAAGAAAAATGGGCTGGAGGGATGGCTTAGCAGTTAAGGTGCTTGTCTGCAAAGCCAAAGGACCCAGGTTGGGTTCCCCAGGACCCACATAAGCCAGATGCACCAGATGGCACATGCGTCTGGAGTTTATTTGCAGTGGGCAGAGGATCTGATGTGTTCATTCTCACTCTCTATCTGCCTCCTCCTCTCTTTCTCCCTCTCTCTGTCAAATAAATAAATGAATAAATTTTTTAATTTTTTTTTCTCATCTGCAGCAGAGCTTTGCTTAGGCCTCAGCATTCAGCAGGAGGGAGAGGGGAACACGGAGAGGTGAGAAGCAGCGTGGACTGTGGAGATGCAGAGACATGCAAGGAATCATTTTCAGGACTTGGGAGTTTGAGAATTATGGACTGTCATATAATCCTAGTACTTTTCCCTTTCTTCCCTCCCTCCCTCCCTCCCTCCCTCCCTTCTTTCCTTCCTTCCTTCCTTCCTTCCTTCCTTTCTTTTTTGAAGTAGGATCTCACTTCAGCCCAGGCTCACTCTATAGGTCAGGCTGGTCTTGAACTCATGATCCTCCTACCTCAGTCTCCTGAGTGCTGGGATAAAAGGCGTGCACCACTATGCCTGGTTTCCTTTACATTTGGATTTTTTTTGTAGTTCACAGTGAGATTTTTACACCCTTTATTCCCCATGAAAGCCCTGTAGTGTAGATATTATTAGTCTCATGCATTAGCTTTCCATTGTCGTGACTAAATACCTGAGGTAATCAAGGAGGGATAATCATTTTGGTTCACTTTGAGCTGGTGGTAGCATAGTGCTCTATGGTGGGAGTATGTGACAGAGGAGGTTTTTCTATCTCATGGCATCTGGAAAGAAAAACAAATGAGAAAGGGAAGGTCTCAGTGACTCCTTCAGAAGCATGCCTCCAATGACCTAATTTCTTTCTAGTAGGCGCTACCACCTAATTGTTCCATCACCTCTCAGTAAAGCCATAGGCTGGCAACCTAACCTTTTGCATGGAGGCCTCTGGTGGATATTTAAGATCCAAGTCATAACACCCTGCTCTAACAATAAGAGTCTTTTGTTTTCTAGATCTTACACATTTCTCCCTTATGTAGAGCTTACCAGTTAAAAATATTTATTTATGTAGTTATGTATTTGTATGTGTATGGGCATACATGTTATGACATACATGTGGAGCTCAGAGGACAACTTTTTTTTGTTGTTTGTTTATTCTTATTTATTGGAGAGCGACAGACAGAGAGAGAAAGAGGCAGAGAGATAGAGAGACAGAATGGGCGCGCCAGGGCTTCCAGCCACTGCAAACGAACTCCAGACGCGTGCGCCCCCTTGTGCATCTGGCTAACGTGGGTCCTGGAGAATCAAGCCTCGAACCGGGGTCCTTAGCCTTCACAGGCAAGCGCTTAACCGCTAAGCCATCTCTCCAGCCCCTCAGAGGACAGCTTTGAAGTGCCTGTGCTCTACCTTTTCGAGACAGAGTCTCCTGATGCTGCTGATGAACTGCCAGACTGCCACTGGACAAAGGACTGGGTGGCCTGGGGGCTTCTGGCTCTTCTGACACCCCCTCCCTTTGCTGTGGGCACACTGGGACTGCAGATGCATGTGTCACTTTGCATCTGGCTTTATGTAGGTACACAGGGATTGAACCTGGCCCAGCAAGCTTTTTTTTTAAATAAATTTTTATTGGCAACTCCATATATATAGACAATAAGGCAAGATAATTCCACCACCGTCATATCCTCCTAACCAAATCCACCCTCCATTGAATCCCTTATTCTTTCTATTAGCCTCTCTTCTATTTTGATGTCATGATTTCCCCCTCCTATTATGAAGGTCTTGTGTAGGTAGTGACAGGCACTGTGAGGTCTTGACTATCAACGCCATTTCATATCTGGAAGATAGCATTTGAAAGCTAGCAAGCACCTTTAACTGCTAAGTCATCTCCCAGTAATGGGCTCACCAATTTCAAATACCAAATTCCTTAAAGTTGCTTTGGTATGAGCCAGTCTGCAACTTCACCTTTCAGCAGAAGAACCACCCTCGAGTTATGTTCCAGATTAGCAGTTCTGCAAATGGGATTAGGTGAAATCAGTTGTTTTTCTAATTTAATCTTTGTGTGTGTGGGTTTGTGTGAGTACGCATGTGAGTACGCGTGTGAGTACGCGTGTGAGTACGCGTGTGAGTACGCGTGTGAGTACGCGTGTGAGTACGCGTGTGAGTACGCGTGTGAGTACGCGTGTGAGTACGCGTGTGAGTACGCGTGTGCCGAGGTGCATTTGTGGAGGTCAGAGGACAACCTCAGGTGCCAGTCCTCGTCGCACACCCTGTTGGTGGGATTTCTGTTGCTCTGCCACATTTGCCCACTAGCCTAACTGTGAGCTTCCGGGGAATTCTGTCTCTACCGCCCACCTCAGCACGGGTGTGCTAGGGTTACAGATGCATACTGTAGCATCCGACTTTACATGGAATTTGCCTCACACTTGCACAGAAAGCACTTTATCCACCGAGCCATTTCCCTGGCCCACTTAAATCTTTATTTCCATAATTCTATATGTTTACCCAATAAAAAGGCTATACCTGACATTATATAAAATGTGTTCAAATGGATGAATAGTAGAACATGTGCAAACACAGTAACTGTTAAAGGGAAATGGATTTAGGAGTTATTTTTTCTCCATAAAATAAAAATTTCAATAATTATTAATATATGTATGTATTCAAGTTCTCTTGCATATTAATTAAGAACAGTAGAGACTCACTTGTCTTGATCCTAATTGATTGTTGTATCACTAGTTAAATAGTGATATTTCCCTCATTTTTTTATAGCTCCAGACATTACATTTCCCTCCCATCTCTTCCAATGTGCATACAACCTGACAATTATGGGAACAAACCAGGTATCATGCCACACTGCCCTAGGCAATACTTGTTCTTCTATCCCTCAACTTCATCATGCCTATTTTTAACTTTTTCTTAGAGAAAAGAGAGAGATAGTGAGTGTGCCGGCCTGCGGCACGAAAGATCCTCGAAGGAGGAAGTGGGAATGAACCTGAGACAAGGACACAAGGAATGGAGCCAAGACAAGTTCTGATCAAGGCTCGGGGTTTATTCAGGCAGACATAGCTTATATATAGAAGATAGAACTTTTTTGACAATGCTTACATGCCTAAGGTCAGTTTCACCAGGGTCGTATGTTAATCGCCCACTCCACCTAGGCTGTGTACTAAACAATGCCTTAGGATCAGGAGCTTACTCTATCTAGGCTATATACTAAACAATGCTTACTGTATCTAGGCTGTATACTAAACAATGCTTAGGATCAGGTGCCTTATCAATAAGGCCTTTGTATTAAGAGATTAGAGGATTAGAGATCACTCTCAGCTCCCAAGGTCAAAGAGCAGCTGCAGATCCCGAGATCTCCTTTGTAAGAGATAAGAGAACACCCTTAGCTCCCAAGGTCAAAGAGCAGCTGCGGCTCCCAACAAGTGAGAGTGAGAGTGAGTTTGGGCATGCCAGGTCCTCCTGCCATTGCAAATAAATTCTACACACATGTGCCACTTTGTGCATCTAGTTTTACATGGGTACTGGGGAATTAAACCCAGGCCATTAGGCTTTGCAAGAAAGCGCCTTTAACTGCAAAGCCATCTCTCCAGCCCATCACGGCTATTACTGAACAAGCCTAGTGGATTCTCAATTTTCTCTTGAAGCAACTTACTGTTGTTTCCGTCTCACACCTCAAAAGAATGGCCTTGGATCACAAATCAGAAGTCAAAGTATGGTTGATGGAGTAAGATTCCTTAAGGGGCTGCGGCCGTGGTTCCCTTGCAGACCTGCAGGCCTCCTCTTCCCACCACTGGGGACAAGCTTGCTCATGCTGCACAGGGCCACACCCATGAGAGATCTTATAGAAACTGGTCATCCTTTGCTACCTTTTTTTTTTTTGTTAGTAAAAAAAAATTCTCAAGATAGGGTCTCACTCTAGCCCAGGCTGTCCTAGAACTCACTCTGTAGCCCAGGCTGGCATCAAACTCATGGTGATTCTCCTATCTGAGGCTAGCAGAGTGCTGGGATTAAAGGCATATGCCACGAAGTGCAGCTTTGCTGCCTTTTCAAGTGACCAGTTATCCAATGACAGCTGTATATAGCGATGGTTGCCAGACCTCCCTATTAATAACGGCTGGTGGAGAAGTCTGATTTATCTCTTTTCCCTGACTGAGTACATACACAGATGTCCTTTATTAGGACAACAACCTGTTTTTTCTTTTAACATGGACATTTCCATAATGGGTGTCGGGTGTGGGGGAGGCTTGCATGGGGTCATAGTTTTCTGCAGCTTTTTGTTTCTTACAAATGCAGAGCAGTGTTAGTGTGGGGAAGTGCCATTCTCTAGTGTGATGGAGCTGGGGAGATCACTCTGTCCTGGCACTTGGCCACAGTGAGTCCAGTGCTGCTGGTCCCTGTCAATACACCCAGGAGTCCACAGGATTGTCCTGCACCTTCAAATCTGGCTATAAAGGTGTTTTTTTTTTTTTTCCCCTGCACAAATAAGCTCTCTTTTATGATTTCACTATGTGCCACAGAAATAAATGTATTTATGTCCCTTTTGTATGACTTTGATCAACACAAATGTTTTTGTTTTGAAGGACTTTAGGAAGTGTGGTGTGAGTGTAAAATAGACTCATAGGTTGGTTACTCAGTTCTCAGTTGGTGATAATGTTTGGGAAGGTAGAGCAGTCTGGGGAGGTGGGGCCTTGCTGGAGGAAGTGTGTAACTTGATGGGTCTTGGGATATTACAGCTCAGCCCCACTTGCTGCACTCAGCTCATTCACTCTTCTTTCTCCCTACTAATTTGAAGATGTGATGCCTGGCTGTCTGCTCTTGCCATGCTTTCTCTGCCTGATAAAACTGTCCCTTGAAACTGTCTGGTCAGATTATTTGATCCCAATAACAAGAAGATAACTAATGCAAGGAGAAAGGTAAAAGGGAGACAAAACAAAAAACTAACAATCACATCAAAAAACAGTTTCTTTCCTGAGAGCACAAGATCAGAAAATAAACTGGGTGTGGTGTCACATGCCTTTAATCCCAGAACTCTGGAGACAGAGGTAGGAGCGTCACCGTGAGTCTGAGGCCACTCTGAGACTATATAGTGCAGTCAAATGCTCTACCACTGAGCTATACCCCCAAGACTATATAGTGAATTCCAGATCAGCCTGGGCAGGAACAATACACTTCTTTGAAAAAAAAGAAAGAGAAGATTGTAGTTACATTTAGCCCAAAAATAGCTCTTGTACTTGAATAATTGTACAGTTTAGTCACAGGAGCCCAACTGCCCCTCCCCCATTACTCAGCTCTCTTCCTTTGAATTTGGAGCCACACTGGTTGTTTTTAATCTTTTCATGCTCTATGGTCTTTTGTAACATTTAAAATAGTACCCTGTGGTCGGGAGGCCATTAGCCAATTCAGCTCATTTAACAGCATCTACCTGCTGAGCCAGTGTGCTTTAGTCTTCAAGTGTCCTCTGACCTGCTTTGGACTGGTGGCTATTTGGACAAGGGTTTCTGTATTTCCCAACTGTTCAAACATTAACTTACTTACTCGTGGTCAAATAAAAGAAAAAATATTCATGTTCTTGTCACAATAATCCTTGATGCTCAGCACATATACTTAATGATAGCAGATTTTCATTAGTTCCTTTATATATGTAAGTGTTATAGACTAAAATTGTTTCTCCAAATTTTTATATTGATTCATAATTCCTAGTATAACTCAAAATGTGACTGTACTTGGAAAAGAGCTTTTTAAGACATAATTAGTTTAAGCCATACCATCTGCATTGGTGTTAACCTAGGATGTTCTGTATTCTTTATTTTTTAAAATATTTTTAGTTATTTATTAGAGAGAAAGAGAGGATGTGTATGGGCATTCCAGGGCCATCTGCCAGTGTAGTTAAACTCTAGATGCATGCATCACTTTGTGCATCTGGTTTTACATGAGTATTAGGGAACTGAAGCCAGGCCATTAGGCCTTACGAGCAAGTATCTATTAGCCAATGAGCCATCTCTCCAGCCCAAGATGTATGATATTCTTATAAGAGAGAAACCAAGGTGTGGGTAGTATATATCTGTAGTTCCCATAATGGAGAGGCTGAGGCAGAAGGATCATGAGTTCAAGGCTATCCTGGGATACAGTGTGAGACCATGTCTCCAAAAAAGAAAAAGAAAATTATAGGAAGAGCTATCAAGGGTATACTTACACGGATAAAAGGCCATGTGAGGTGGCTTGGGAGATGGTGCAGTGGTTAAAGGTGCTTGCTTCCAAAACCAGCTGTCCTTGGTTCAATTCCCCAGCACCCATGTAAATATGGATGCAAAGTGGCCCATGCGTCTGTGACCCCATCACCCTATGACAATGGGAGGTTGCTGTAGTTACCTTCACTTGTTGGGACAAAACACTAGACCAAAGGCAGCTGACAGTAGGAAAGGGTTACTTCAGCTTACAGTCTCAAGGGGAATGTTCATCATGGCAGGGAAAGGGTGATAGGGCAGAAGCTAGACATTGCATCTCACCATAGCAGCTGGCAGAAAGGAGAAAGAGAGAGCTGAGCTCTTACAAACAGGAGCTCTTGGACCCCAGAACCCATCTCAAGCAACACATCTCCTGTAGCAAGGCTCCCTTCCTAAAGTTCCACCAGCTGGGAACCAAGTATTCAAGATATGTGAGTGTATGGGGGACATTTCATTCAAACCACCACAGAGAATGGAGGCAGGAGAATACAAAGCTTACTGGTCAGCTAGTGTCATGTTCCTTTGCAGTCTGCAGGTCCTTTGCAGGAAGAAGCCTGTCTCAAAGAAAGTGGAACACAGACACCCCAAAGTTGTCCTCTGACCTCCCTATGGCATTTGTGTTCCCCCACAGATAATAAACAAATAAATAGATGTTATTTAAAAGGCCATGTGAGGACACAGCGAGAAAACAGCTGGCAACAAGACAAAGAAAAATCTGCTGACTTCTGACTTCCTGATCTTGAACTTCTAGCCTCTAAAACTGTGACAAAACAATTTCTTGTTGTTTAACCAACTTGGTTTATTAGTGATGAATTAATGCTTCTATTGACTTGTTTAATTGGGTCAGTTGCTAAATGAAACAGGAGCTGTTTAGACAGAAATTCCAATATAAATTTTGTTCACAGCAGGAGCTCAGTTCAATGTACACTCAGGCTTGAGCCTGAAAGTAGACAAAACTCTCTGGCTTATACATGGGAGAGGTGGAGAGAGGAATGTGATTGAGCCAAGTTTTCCTGACACATATATATCTTTATCCTGAGTAGGGCAACCTGTGTCACATCAGAGGAGCATCGGTCAGTGTCTTCAGGGCGAGCAAAGACGAGGCTTGCCATTTCACTGCCAGCCCTTTGTGAGTGAGGGGAGGCCTGGGCATGACGGAGGATTTGTAAACCTCCACGAGAGACCAGGGCTCCTCTTCACAGGCAGCTGTGGATTCTCGTAGACAATAAACAAAAGCCCCGGAAGAAGCTCATGCTTCGACAGAGACGTGAAACCCAGGGTCTGCAGAGTACTTTGACTTTATCTGTCACTTTACGTCTGCTTGCACTCTCTCAGAAACTGTGTGGATTCTGTATGACAGGTTTGGATCTGAGTTCTGGCTACCCTGCTGACAATGACCTCACAAGGATTTAAACCCTCAGGGATTTTTTTTTCTTACTGCTGGTACTACTGCCAAATGACACCATCTTATAGAATAAGGATGAAAATAAGAGAAATGCCTACTGTGATGCTTGATGCATAGCAGGCACTAAGTTTCCTTTCCTCTATAAAGCTAGCTATTTGCTTCTGACTTTTACAATGTCACATGTTTATGAAGGTAGCATAGTATCTCCAAACGAAACGTGTCCCTTGTTACATGGTGAGTTTTGAGTCCAGCACTGGTGCAGGGAGGGGTGGTGTCCATATTGTTAAAAAGCATTGCCCACCCCCTCACTGAAAATCAGTCTACAACTTTGATAACCCAAGTTCTGTCTGTCTAGTTGGATGTTTTTGTGATATCTTATCATTCATTTTTATTGCTTTATTTCAATCAAGTAAAAAGTTACTTTTACAGGAGAGCAATGCACTAGTTAATGGAAAAGGTGTCAACTGCCTTCTCATCAGCAGCTAGAGACCAAGGAGCATCTTTTAGGGTAGTCTGAGATGGGGGTGGTAATGCCAAATTAGTGCAAAGGTGGAGAGCAGACAAGGATTAGAGGACAGTAAAACTGTTTTGAAGGGAATGTAACAGGAGCTGAACAAAGTTGTCATTTCTCATGGAGACTTGCTTAGCAAGATGTGACTTGGGTTTCTCTGTGAGTACCTGCTGTCTGTCTCTAAAAATGCTGTCTTGGGCTGGAGAAATGGCTTAGTGGTTAAGCGCTTGCCTGTGAAGCCCAAGGACCCTGGTTCAAGGCTCGATTCTCCAGGACCCACGTTAGCCAGATGCAGAAGGGGGCGCATTGTCTGGAGTTCCTTTGCAGTGGCTGGAGGCCCTGGCGTGCCCATTCTCTCTCTCTCTCTGCCTCTTTCTCTCTGTCTGTCACTCTCAAATAAATAAATAAATAAAATTTTAAAAAATGCTGTCTTTATCCTCCAACCCTAACACTCATCCAGCTTTGTTGGAGACCGAGACCGAAACTGTAGCTTGTGAAAATGACCATTACAGGAACACTGTGACCTTTTGTTGGTTAAAGCCCACCGCTGAAAAGCGGGCCTCCCCCCTCTTTTGTATAAAAGAAGGGAGGAGATTTTGGGAGCCATAAAGCAAAAGCCTCTCCATTTTGCCTGGGCCTGTTCTTAAGTTGACTCATTCACCAGAAAGCTATCCATCCAGCTTGCAGTTAGGAATGTGGTCTGCAGAATCTTATCGCTTGCAAAAGGCCAATTTATGATCAGGATGTCAAGCCGTTAAGGCAAGATTAGGAAAACACCCGGATACATCTCCTCTAGGTTCCCTAAGATTAGATAAACACCCAGTTACACCTCCTCTTAGTTTCCTAACAATTCCAGCCCTAAATTACGTCAGGCAGCTTACTCCCCCCTTTTCTTCCCCTATATAACCACTGTGTAAAAAATAAAGTTAGAGACCTTGACAACTCTTTGCTTGGTCTCGTTCCTTCTTTCTCACCCATCTTTTCACAGGCCTGGTCCCCCTCGCGCTCCCCGAATAACTGAGTCCTGCTGGACGGGACAAGTGGCGCCCAACGTGTGGGGCTCGAGGTACGGATCATTCGCCGGACAGAAAACACATTTCAGCGTCCCGAGACATCATCGCCGATTGCGGCTTCGATTTGGGAACGTCCTCACCGCTCATGAAGTGACGGATCTCTGGTGAGTAACTTCATCTGTCCCATCAAAGATGGGTCATTCTATTTCCAAAGAGGCACTCTTTATTAAGGATATTAAGGCCTCTCTCAGGGAAAGAGGAATTAGAGTATCAAAAAAGGAATTGTCACAGTTTTTCATGTTTATTTCTGATGTCTGTCCATGGATTGTCATTAATGGTCCTAGTATTCACCCGTATACTTGGGCAAAAGTAAGTCGAGAACTTAATGAATTGTTACATAAGGAGGGTCCTGACGCTGTCCCTCACCATGCTTTCACTTATTGGAATGTTATCAATAGCCTTATGCATGGCTCTCATTCTACCAAAATTCTGTTGTCTGCAGAAGAATTTCTCAAAACTCTTTCTTGCGCTACTTCTGATATCTCCCTCAAAACCTCTCGCTCACTCTCCCTTCATAGAACTACAATCTGCCACATTAGCTTCTGTCTCTGACCTCTGTAGGGCACTTCAGGATAAAAAGCTTCAGCTGCAGCTTCTCCAGGAACTTGATTCTGTCACAAAAGAACTTGCTGCCTTTCCTAATCCTTCCTCTGACAGCCTTAGGCGCAAAACAGAAGCAGACCCACACACCCGCAATACTGGCCTTCTTGCTTTTCCTGTTATGGTGCACTGAATTTAATGAAAACTGCTCTGACTTTGCTCGCCATAATTTACAAAAGGCTGTTTCTGAAAATTGGACAAAACAAAAATTGTTGGGGGAACATCCCTACGATTCCAACAAGTGGCAAGCATGCTACCCCCCTGGACTTTTAGCCCAAATACAACAGGCAGGCCTCTCCGCCTGGTGGTGCCTCCCTCCTAAAGGGGCCGCCACCGCCTCCCTGGCTAATATTAGACAGGGTCCAGAAGAGCCTTACAGTGACTTTATTAGTAGACTTAATGAAACTGCTGAGTGCCTTTTTGGTGTTGGGGAAACCAACAGCCCCTTTATCAAACACCTGGCCTTTGAGAATGCTAATCCTGCTTGTCAGTCTATTCTTCGCTCTCACAAGCGGGAGACCATATCTGATTATATGAAGTTATGTGCAGGCGTGGGCTCCTCCCACGCCATGGGCTTAGCAATCAGAGCTGCTCTCTGTTCTGCTGGTCTCACTCAGGGTACGAAAACATGTTATAATTGTAAACAACCTGGACACTTCTCTCGTGAATGCACCGCTCCTAAACAGCTCTCTGCTTCTTTCACAAATGAATATGGTTCTTTGTAGCCCCAATAGTGTTGTCACTTCCCAAATGCTTAGTCAGGGTTTTATTCCAGGGAAAGGACTTGGAAAAATTTTACAAGGCATAACAGAGCCCATTTCTCCTCCCCAGAAACTCGATTGCTCTGGCCTTGGGTATGCCCTTGAGTCTTCTTTTCCCTAGCAGCCATTGCCATCCCTGCACCCCATGCTGATAAAATTACTTGGAAAACCCAAAGCCCTGTATGGGTTGACCAATGGCTACTTTCTCATGAGAAAACAGAGGCTACAATGTTGTTAGTGCAGGAACAACTTGCCGATGGCCACATCGAGCCTTCTACCTCCCCCTGGAACTCCCCTATTTTCGTCATTCAGAAAAAATCTGGCAAATGGCACTTGCTACAGGACCTGAGAGCTGTTAATAAAGCCATGGTCCCCATGGGGGCACTCCAAACAGGACTTCCTTCCCCAGTGGCCATTCCCTATGGTTCCTTCAAAATAGTTATTGATCTAAAGGATTGCTTTTTTACCATCCCTCTACACCCTGAGGATAGGCCCTGCTTTGCCTTCAGTGTCCCGCAAGTAAATTTTCATGGCCCTATGCCTCGCTTTCAATGGAAGGTTTTACCCCAAGGTATGGCTAACAGCCCCACCCTCTGTCAAAAGTTTGTGGCCATGGCCATTGACCCCCTCAGGGAGACTTTTCCCTCTGTCTACATTCTTCATTACATGGATGGCATTCTTTTAGCTGCCTGTGACCAGAACCTGCTTTTCTCCTGCCTCCAGCACCTACTGTCCAATTTGCAATCATATGGGCCTCGTTGGCTCCCAGAACGTCTAGTTCGTCAATGGACACCACCCTCACCCCTTAAAAATTCACCCTCTCCCAGGGAAGGCTCCCCGCCCCCCTGAGGTTTTGTCCTTTCCTTTTCAGGACTATGGCTGCCCCTGCCTTCGTCGGCCTCTTGCTCCTGGCATCTGGATTGATCACCACTGACCATCGACCCATGAATTTCACCTGGACCATGCTCAGTGAAGTCGGTGATGTGAACTGGGCCCACTCTATGGTTTCTCAGGCATCCCCTGGCTGACTTTGGAAGTGGACATCTGCAAATTAGCACTAGGAGCTGACCCTGATTGGGGAACACCTGATTCCTTCATCCCACAACTTAAAGCACTCGAGTTACAAGACTCTAGCACAGACCCAGGATGCAACACTACTGTAAGGAGGGCTGCCCTTGCCTTGTCTAAAGGATTCTATGTCTGCCCTGGGAATCATCGAGACCGTGCTCTTGCTAGGACATGTGGGTTTGACTCGGACTTCTTTTGTAAAGCCTGGGGTTGTGAGACCACCGGTGACACCTATTGGAAACCTTCCTCTTCATGGGACTTTATTGAGGTAAAAAGAAAAAATCCAGTAAGACAAGTATACACTGATGTAAGTTCACGCCCTCTTAATCAATATTGTGGGCCTGACTCCATTCGCCTAGGCTGGTGCAATCCCTTAATCATAAATTTTAACGATAAAGACAAAAAACAAAACTGGCTAAATAATAGAGGATATCAATGGGGGCTCCGGATTTATAAAGATGGTAAAGATTTTGGATTAACATTTAAAATTAAGTTGATCAAAACTTTCCCTAATACACAAAAATCTGGTATAGGACCCAACATCTCCTCCCTTCTTTTATACAAAAGAGGGGGGAAAAGCCGGGCGTGGTGGCGCATGCCTTTAATCCCAGCACTCAGGAGGCAGAGGTAGGAGGATCGTCGTGAGTTCGAGGCCACCCTGAGACTCCATAGTGAATTCCAGGTCAGCCTGGGCTGGAGTGAGACCCTACCTCGAAAAACCAAAAAAAAAAAAAAAAAAAAAAAGAGGGGGGAGGCCCACTTTTCAGCGGTGGGCTTTAACCAACAAAAGGTCACAGTGTTCCTGTAATGGTCATTTTCACAAGCTACAGTTTCGGTCTCGGTCTCCAACACAGCTTCACCTATGCTCGGAATAAAACCCAAGCCTACCACTGGAGTTGTATATAGTTACCTGAGCCATTTCATTAGTCATATTAGGTAAGATGAAGTTGGAAAGTTGCAGAAATAGAAGATCAGAGAGACAGCAAACGGTCTCAGCCTTTTATGAATGGTTACAGGCTAGATTTACTGAGCATCCCTTTTCCTTGTTCTAAAATAAGCTTGTGGAGACAATGTATACATAAACTATGTATGGAGGTAGACTTTAGAGTTTTGAGTAGAGGACCTTATAATTGAAAATACTAAAAATGACTTTTAGGCTGAACTGAGGAGAAAATAAATATAAAGCTGAAGGTCAAAACTATGATTTTTAAAAGAGTTAGAAACCCCAGGACATGGGGTTTAAGGACATGGGGTTCCAGGACATTGGGTTTCATGACATGGGGTTCCAGGACAAGAGGTTTAAGGACGTGGGGTTCCAGGACATGGGGCTCTAGGTCATGGGGCTCTGGGACATGGAATTTAGGACATGGGGCTCTGGGACATGGGGTTCCAGGACATGGAGATCTGGGATATAGGACAGAAGGCTCCAGGAGTGATGGTTGTAGGTTTCCCTTTCCATGCTGTAACCCAACTCATGTGTCCAACAGGCCGTATCAATAAGCAGCCTTCCTATGGGATGCTTTCTTGACTCTTTCATATAGCAACCTTTCTAAGGCTGTTTGGATTCCTATCTTTATTTTATTGTCATTTTCAAGGGGGTCTAAATGCACAACATTAAAGAGAATGCTATTTCATGCTAATTTGCGCATAAAGACTAAAGAAGAGAATAAGATCATATTGGGTTGTGCCATTCTGAGCATCATGAAGAAAGAATTTTTGCCAGACCTTGAGGGTAAGTCAAAATTTAAAGAAAAATGGGAAAAAAGCATACCTATGTATGCTCTTTATTTTTACTGATGACTACAACATTGAAATTTTGAGGACGAGCTCTCCAAAAACAGTCCAGATCTGTTGTTAACAGTCTGAACTACAGCATCCAGGGGATATGGGGCAACTTTTCTAGGGGAAGAAGTTGGATTACAAGTTTCATCAGTAGAACCAAGTAGAGGTCATATTATGCAACTATGACCTCCAGCACACATTTATCCCCCAATTTAGTGCAGATTGAGGTCATTATGCTCTTAAAACAAGTCCTTTTGCAACCTGGAAATAGCTAGTAGCTCTTGGTGTTGTTCTGCCTTTGCCATAGTGACAAGTGTTTGACATGAACAACTTAACAGGAGGAAATATTTAGTTTAGCACATAATTTCTCAGTGTTCAGTCTATGGCCACTTGGTCCCATTGCTTAGAACCTGAGACAGGCTGACCTCCCACAGACAGCATATGCTGGAGCAAAGATGCTCAAGGAAGACCATGAGAAATAGGTGATATAGTATCATGTTTTCATTTTGGTGTGTTTAATTTATGACAAACTCAGAAAGAAAGAGGCAAGTGGACAATTTAAATGCAGCAAATGTATCCACAATAAAAATCAAACTAAGCCAAAAAAAAAAAAAAAAAAAAAAAAACAAAACAAAAACTAAAAAGATGCTTACCTCATGTCAAGCAGAAAGAAGAAAGAGCAAGGCAGGGAGGGGCCAGAGGCAAGATGCGCTCCTCAAAAACCCCAGAGACCTACTTCCTCCAACTAGGCCCACTTTCCACTAGCCCCTTCAGTGCAAACTAATCGATAGATTAACCCATTGTGGAAGTTAGCATCGTCATGCTCCAATCACTTCTCAATAGTGCCACCAACTGAGAATCATACCTTTAACACATGAGCCTTTGAGGACATTTTATATCCAAACCATAATACTTACACTTCACTGTGAAGTTCAACTTGTTTATTCCCTCAAATATATTACTATTTCCAAAATGGTTTAGCCTTAGAGCACTTAGGTTTGAGTATTCATAGACGCCTGTGGCATACATCATATTCTTGTTTGGGGTGTACATAACTGTTGTGAAATGTGTCTGCTCAGTGTATGGACAAGGTCAAATAATGAACATAGGGGTGAGCAGTTACATTTCCAGTTGATTCAGCTTTGTTCTCTGTTATGGTTTGACTGTGAAATGTCCCCAGAGGCTTGGTCTCTAGACTGTAGGGCAATTGAGAGGAGGCAGAACCTTTAAGAAGTGGATCCGAATGGAAGGACTTGGGTCAATGGAGGCACGGTCTTGAAGGGATCGTTGGGATCTGTCTTACTTTACTTCTCAGTCACAAGGTGAGCAGCTTTGCTTCACTCCATAGTCCACATATTTTACCTCACCACAGGCCCTAAAGCAACAGAGCCAACCAACCGTGGATAAGACCTCCGAAACTGTGAGCCAAAATCACGTCTTCCTCCTGCAAGTTGACCATCTCAGCTGTCTGTCATAGTGATAGAAGCTCGCCATCTTCTTATACACAAGCTATATTGGGACCATGTTTGCAATTCAGTAGCAGAATTGTTCTGAAAGTTCTGTGGGAATTATCCTTTGACAAATATACTTTTGGTAGATTTTATCTTTTCAACAATTACCAATAAGAAATTATGTAACTTGAGGCTCGCCAATGACTCACACTTTATTTCAGGCCTCTGGGTCTTTATCTGAAAAATGAAAGGCCTAGAAAAGATGACAACTAGGATTTCCTAGAGAATTTGGCAATTCCTCAGTAGTAAGAGGCAAGTTTTTGACACTAGTGCAGTTGGTTTGTTCACTTATATGTGCATCCTCTTACATTGATCTGGCACGGGCCCAATGCCTCCATTGTTTTCCCAGATGGAAATGTGAGGCTGGTGTAAGTCTGGAAGATTTTCCTTACAAAACTAGATCCAGACACTTAGCCTGCACTCACAGGCTCCTGTCATCACATCTCATCATTCAACTAAAATCACCTCCCATCCATTCATCCAATATTACCTCCTACCCATCCACCTAACATTACTTCCCATCTATTCAACAAACATGCCCTCCTATTCATTCAACTAACATCACATCCAACACATTCAACTAACATCACCTCCTATCTATTAAACTACCATCACCTTCCATCCATTCAACAAACATCACCTCCTCTTCATTCACCTAACATTTGTGGAAGGCTTGTTATGGGTTGGGTATTAGTCTCTATAGTCTGTGCTGTGGCTTCCTAATTCATCTTTCCTTTTCCACTTTCTGTGACAGACCAGGCAGACAACCATGTAGGAAATGTGAATTTAATCATTCTTCTGGACCATCAGAACTCCAGAGTTTCCTATAATAAACATAATACAGCATGTGAGTTCAAAGTCCAGGGAGGCAGTGGTCAACGTGAAAGTATAGAGAGATGACTGGAAACAAAGTGGTCTTTGCTTAACACTTCACTCCTTAAGGCTTCATTTCAGAAGGTCATTGCCCTGTTTTCTTTCAGAAGTCTCATGTGACTGAGGGTGTAGCTCCATGGTATAGCATTCCCTGTATGCATGAGGCCCTGGGTTTGATCTCTGGCACATTAAAAAACAAACAAACAGGCCTAACAATAAACAATGGGAAAAACAAACAGGAAGCTTAAAAGTCTCTGTGTGTTTCAAAGAAGGTCCATGTTTGTTGACATGACCTGCATTTTGGCCAGGCAGAACATGAAATTCAGAGCCAGAGAACTTGAGAAGGAACTTGGGCAGCCTTCTTGCCAAACAAATTTAGTGTGCAGGGTAGAATGAAGGGAGAGGAACTCGAAGCACAATGAACAGAAAGAATCCCACCAGGAATTTCCCACAGGTCTTGCCAGCTGCAGGGTATTTTGCTGGTGCACCATGGGGAACACTGGCGCTTGTGCTGAGGCAGTCACCGGGGACAGAGCTGATGCCCACTTCAGGAAGCCACTCATTTGCTACGGTCTCTTCTAGATTCTTTCCATTTTGATGCAAGGTTTCTTAACCTTGATGTGGCAACATTTGAGCTGGTCATTCTTTATCATGGGGAGACGTCCCGTCCACGGTAGGATGTCGAGCAGTGTTTCTAAGCTTGATCTTCTAGGTGCCAGTAGCTCTGTTCCCCCTCTTCCATTGGTTGTGACAACCAAAATTGTCTCCAGATGTGGCCAGATGCCTTGTGGAAGATAAGAAGAGACAAAAGTCACCCCAGTGGAGTCATAGATTTGTAAAACTGAGGTCATGGCTCTCTGTGCAGGGTAGAAAGCAGACACCTCAAGCCTTCTGATAGCATAGGCTGCATGATAAGATGCGGAGAGCTGCTTCCCTGAGCCACTCACACATTAGCATCATCCAAGAAAGAAATGACATTTGTTCACAAAGAAATTGCTTAGATTGTTTAGAAAATCAGTGTCACTCAACAATTTTTTTTCCCTTAAAATTGTCATGTTTTTGGCACTTGTCAGGTGGAAGGAGAAGTCAAGGCAGTTTTGAAGCATCATGATGAAGACAAGGGCCTGTTGCTACAAGGCAGCCACCTCTGAGATGTGTGGTGACACCCGAGTAGCAGCTTCACACAATGTGCACTGCCGTTTAATGTGCAGAACATAGAACACGAATATGTGGTGATCAAAACTACCCAGAAGCTCCTCAGAGGAACACAGCGATACATGAAATGAAGGAGTCAGATAGATGCAATGTCCAGTTCTTCTCTCACTCCCAGGAGCTGGTAGGTAAGGAGAGGTCCCTGAGATACAGGCAAACACCTGTCACCACATGTGTTTTACTCAATATTTTCTTTTTCTTTTCTTTTTATTTTTTGGTTTTTCGAGGTAGGGTCTCACTCTAGCCCAGGCCAACCTGGAATTCACTATGTATTCTCAGGGTGGCCTCGAACTCATGGCAATCCTCCTACCTCTGCCTCCCAAGTGCTGGGATTAAAGGCGTGTACCACCATGCCTGGCAAATATTTTCTCTTTCTTTCTTTCTTTCTTCCTTCCTTTCTTTCTTTCTTTCTTTCTCTCTCTCTCTCTCTCTCTCTCTTCTCTCTCTCTCTTTCTTTCTTCCTCTCTCTCTTCTCCTTCCTTCCTTCCTTTCTTTCGTTCTTTTTTGGTTTTTTGAGTACTCAGTATTCTTAATATAATGCTCCAGTTCAGATGAACCCCAAACTTTGCACATATATCTCTGACGGTCGGCCTATGTGTTCATACTGGAGGCTTCTGTGGTCTTCTTTTGCTTTCCTTTTCTCTCTTGTTTCTATTTGTTGACTCAGACTTCTAGACATGAGTTCATTTTCTCCCAGAAATATAAAACTAGGTCATATCTTGTTGTAAAATGTTTCTGTAGATTTCTGGAATCCTGAAAATAACAGCAATAAAGATAACATTATAGCCACTCAGCAAACCTTTATTGAGACCTGAGAGTCTCTCTGCCACTGTATGAGTGTACCTCTTGTTTAGAAATAAGCTTATCTTTTAGTATTTTGATGTTCTGTCATGGCCACATGGGTCCTATGCATTGCTGAGGGAAGGGGGATAGCTCCAGTGTCATATTGAAGGAGGAGTATCGCAGTGACAGTGTCAGGGAAGAGGCAGGTCTAAGAGCAAATAGGAACACATTCTGAGCTGGGGTGGAAGATGGCTTCTCCTCAATTCCTAGTCAGGGAGTGTGTGTGACCTAAAATGTCATGACTGGTTATAGTGTGTGTCAAGCATTATCTATCCATTTATTTTAAAAATCTATTTGATGTTAGGTTATTTCTCTACGGCTGTTTGAGAGAAACAGATGAAATTCCAACTGAGAAAAAGTATGTAATCCAAGTATCCTGATTGTGAGCACCCTCCTTTACATGCACCCCATGGCTTTTAGAAAGGGCTGAAGAGGTTGTTCAGAAGTTAAAGGCACTTGCTTGCAAAGCTTGCAGGCCCAGGTTCGATTCCTCAATATCCACATAAAGCCAGATGTACAATGTGGCTCATGCATCTAGAGTTCATTTGCAGTGGCGAGAAGAAGCCCTGGCATACCTGTTCTCTCCCTCTCTCTCTCTGTCTTTCTCTCACTCTCTAGCATGAATGAATGGATAAATAATAAATACTTTTTTAAAAGACTGTACAGTATTGTTCTAAGTGAATATGAGGCAAACATGAACAAGCTATACTTTATAGGTCATCTTATCTAGTTGCATGTTATTAAAAACCCATTTATGAGCCAGGTGTGGAAGCACATGCCTTTAATCTCAGCACTTGGGAGGCAGAGGTAGGAGGATCACCTTGAGTTTGAGGCCACCCTGAGACTACATAGTGAATTCCAGATCAGCCTGAGCTAGAGTGAGACCCTACCTCGAAAAACAAAACAAATAGAAAAACAAAAAACCCATTTATGTTGTTAAAGGGAATCAATGAAAGAAGAAAGGGTGCTTCCTGCTCTAAGTGAAGTCCCCAAGGGACGATTTCCTTGTAGAAATTACCTTCAACTGATAACCATGGATGACTGGAAATGATGAGAGCTGGCAAGTTTCCTTACAAAGTAGAGACTTTGTGCACTGTACTGTTTTTTTTTTTTTTTTTTTTTGTTCATTTTTATTTGAGAGTGACACACAGAGAGAGAAAGAGGCAGAGAGAGAGTGAGAGAGAGAGAGACTGGGCGCACCAGGGCCTTCAGCCACTGCAAACGAACTCCAGACGCGTGCGCCCCCTTGTGCATCTGGCTAATGTGGGTCCTGGGGAATCGAGCCTCGAACCGGGGTCCCTAGGCTTCACAGGTGAGCGCTTAACTACTAAGCCATCTCTCCAGCCCCACTGTACTGTTTTAATAGCTTGGAGAATAACAGAAAGGATGATGAGAAGCAATTTATTGGATCCTTGCCTACCAGCAGCTCTTAACAATCAAGGCAAGGACTATATATGACTTGGAAACTGTTAGGTATACAGTGCACAGCATACCAAGAGAATGTAAGACACACAGACTCCTAGGAAAGGGGGCTTAAACTAGGAAGCCCTTTTCTGAAATGAATAAAGGAAGGTATGTGTGTGAACTGTTGTAGAAGTATAGGTTTCCAAGAAGGGGCAATGAGTAAGCGAGCAAACCTAGAGTCAGTGTAAGTGGTTGAGAGAAGGAAGAACTGTTAGAAGACTAGAACTGCATAGCCAAGGACTTAAACTTTAATATAGTGGTACCCAGGGCCATTCTGAGCTCCAGAGCAAAGAAATGCTGTGGTGTTTGAACACTCCCATTGTGGCACTTACATCCTATTACCTGAACTGAGGATGACATGAAGGCACAAAGTTTGAGAACTAGGCTTGTTCATGAGATGATGAAGACTGGATTGGAATCAGTCTGAGAGACGACATGGGAGAAATATTATAGAGATTGGTGACAAATTGTCATGAAGGACAGAGGGAAGTTAAAAATAGCTCTGGGACTGTGACCCTTGGATGCCTTGCAGTTCATGTGGAGTGCTGACTGGAACTGCATGAGCTTGGTTTTCAACAAATTTCATATGGAGTAGAATTTTTAGAAGGAAACATCCTAATAATATTTGGTGTCAGAGTACTAAAGTGAGACTAGGTCTCAGCAGGAGGGCTAGCTGGTGAGTCACCCACTAACTCCCCTGTCAACAGAGCCCAGGTTGAGGGGCCAGGGGTGAGGGCAGGGAAAGCCATTCATGTGATTACGCATCAGTGAAACCCAAGATAATTTGTCACAGCCAAACATCCCTTTCTCTTCAGTAAGATATCTTTGTATTCACTAGTGACTCATTAAATAAAGAGGTGTTTGGATTTACACAAATATTTGAACTGTGTGGAGTTAGATTTCCTATAACCTGTCGGTGAGATCGCTGCTTTCCGTGTGAACAATGCTGACAGGTTGTCTTCTGCAATGCTGGAGGAAGTCGTGGCCCTGCATCATTGCATGTTTCTCTCTGTGCCTGATGCTGGAGGTCGTTGGACTCACTGGAAGGCAAGCACACCCATAACCAATGTACCACACCATTCACGGGTCATCTCACCTGTTGTACCAGTAACTTTGTGTGTCTTTGTGTGGCCGAGGCATGTTATCTTAGCATCAGGTAAGTGGAGAGAGACAGGGGCACCCAGCTGAGGACAAAGGAGGAAGCGCACAGGGAAACCCCTGAGCTCAGCAGCTGCAGTTGGCTGCGCCTTTTGATCTCAGAGTCTGCGGAGAGAAGGAAAAGCCTTCAGAGTCCTAGCCAGAGAAACCAGATGTCTCCATGTGACTGTTGGCCAAGAAAACCTACTGACAAAGAAACTTACTGGTTACCACATAAAAATCAGGCTAAACAAACAGCCATGGCCAGCCTTTGGTTTTCTTTTAGAGTATAGTTTTTTTTTTTGTTGTTTTTTTGTTTTTCGAGGTAGGGTCTCACTCTGGCCCAGGCTGACCTGGAATTCACTATGGAGTCTCAGGGTGGCCTTGAACTCATGGTGATCCTCCTACCTCTACCTCCCAAGTGCTGGGATTAAAGGCATGCACCACCACGTCCGGCTTAGAGTATAGTTTTTTAAAAATAATTTATTTATTTACTTGCAAGGGAAAGGGGTCATGGGCACTCCAGGGCCGTTTGCCACTGCAAACAAACTCAAAATGCTTGCTCAACTTTGTGCATCTGGTTTTATGCATGTGGGCACTGGGGAATTGAATCCAAACCACTGAGCCATCTCCCCAGCCCCAATCCTTGGCAGTGACCTTTACAGAGCATGCATCATTACCTTTCATCACACCTCTGTAAAGCAATATGGAATTATTGATTCTATTTTCTACTCAAGGAAAGTAGAAGTGATGAAATGAAATTACTCTTCTTGCACTGCGTTTTCTTTCTAGGCAATCCAATTTCATTTAGTTCATTTCAGTTCTGTCACTCATTAGCCATGTGACTTTAGGCAAGTTATGCAATACATATTTGCTGTAATTTCTTCCTCTATAACATAAGGATAAAATAGTAACAACCTACTTCATAAGGTTCTTCGCAGGGACTAATGAGTGGATACATATATGTAAGTACTTAAAATAGTGCCCAGCACCCAGTAAGCACCCAGTATGTATCAGCTAAGCATACAATTATAATACCAGCTCCACCCAAGCCCAATAATCATCACTTCCATGATTCTCATTTACAAATATGCTTCCTTATCTTAATTCTGTCCTAAGTTTCACATCTGGATTTATAGTTGTTGCCAAATGTGTCAGTTAAAAACACAATTGTTCAGTAAATATTTTGAGCATCTACTATTGAGAGCCAAAGGATTCCAGTAAACAACACCCCTTTCCAGGTTAGCTATGAATCAATTAAAGAGAAGGATGAAATAAGGCAACTGGAAGACCAAAACGTGACCAGTATTGCTAAAAACTCTGGTGACAAAGGATGGTGCTTTGTGGGAAACAGGTGGGCTGCAGCCGGACTCTTCCCCAGCGACAGAGAGAACCAGGCTGCGCAATCCCCTCAGCTGGGCCACATTCTGCCCCCAGAACTGATGGCTTAGAGAAGAGAGTGGGGATCTACTTTCTGAGAGTAAGCTGTGATAAAGGAGAAGCTGTGATTGTTCAGGTTCTAATGTCCTCACCACTCAGATAAATTGGCTCTTCTTCCTCTGAGGAAGAGTGAATGAGGGCAAGAGGGAAGCCAAAGACCTCATTCATAGAAGGATATATCTGCAATAAGGCTGTAACCTCTCTCCCAAACCTACATGTACTGTGTAGCCTGCCAAGCCTTGGGCATCTCCACCCGTGTACTGCATGGGCATGTTAAGCTCAGCATCTCAGAACCCCTTATCTTCTCCCCACCTGTTACTTCTGTTCCCTGGTTTTTTTTGTTTTGGCTTTGCTTTGGTGTAGCAAACTACTAAACATCCCATGTAGGACTATCAAAGCCATGTTGACCTATCTCTTTATTTTCACATTCACTTTTTCCAAGACCTATAGATTATTTTGTTCAAGCAACTTTTAATTCTTCTCTCTTTTCCCATAGGTCTCCTACAGTATGCATAACAAAAAAAAATTATGCCTTTGAAAAAATCTTGAGCTACCAAAACTTGGGGCTAGAGAGATGGCTCAAGTTGCCCTCAGTCCCAGGACTGACACTTGGAATACACATTGTGAGGCATTCAATAAGCACATGAAGAGAATAGCAGGTGTATTTAGTGTCCATGTTTTTAGTTCATTGATCTTTACCAGAAAGTAGCCATTATACAGTGTGGAGCTTTTTGTAGAGATCTGAGCTGAGGCACTCCTGCCTACATCATCCTTTTAAATGACCAATGATTCATTCCCCCTCTCTTCTGAGCAGGCCTCCCATTAGATCCTACTCCACTGATCTCTTTGTGGTCAGCTTACCCACCTTGACCCAATCAATCCTTCTTGGGAACGTAGAGTGGAACTGATGGACCATCCTAATTCAGAGGGTTTTTTGTTTGTTTGTCTGTCTGTTTGAGATGGGGTCTTACTATGTAGCCCATGTTGTTTTCAAATTTATAATTCTCCTGCTTCACCCTCAAAAGTGCTGGGATCATAGGTGTGTTCTACCACACCTGGGTGAAAGAGGTAAATAATGTAGGAGGGTTTGGAACCACATTTTACTACATAGACTAAAATAACAGAAAATAAAGTAGAAAAAAGAGAGAAAGAAATCCAATAGATTTTAAGCTCCTATCTCCAGCTATTCCTAAAGTCATTTCATTGCATTTCTCTATTTGGTTTTGGTAAACAACCCCTTTTAGTTAAATTTATTTGAGTGAGTTTTCTCAAATAAGGTAACTAAGAAAAACACAGCAAAAATAGTTTTCATATATACGTAAGTGTGTGTATCTGTGTGTGTATTATGCACATAATATCACCTTTACTATTGCAGATATTTAAAAATATGTAGTCAATAATGTTAAGTATATTTGCATTGATATAAACTAGATCTCCAGAGGGTTTTTAAAAATATTTTTACTGCTTGAGAGTGGGAGAGACTATGGTTTGCCAGAGCCTCTTGTCACTGTAAATAAACTCCAGATGCAGGTGCCACTGCGTGTATTTATATGAGTACTGGGGGATCAAACCAAGACTGGCAGGCTTGGCAGGCAAGCACCTTTAACTGCTGAGCCATCTCCCCAGTCCAATCTCTAGATTTTTTTTTTCATATCACATATCTAAACTCTACAGTCATCCAAGACAACTTTCCTCTTCTCTACCTCTTCTGTGTGATCACCATTTTACTTTGTTTCTGTGACTTTGCCTGCTTTAGGCATATTATTTGAGTAGAAGCATACATTATTTATGTCTTGTGATTAGCTTATTTCACTAAGCATAATTCCTTGAAAGATCACCATGTTAGAGCATGTGCTAGAACCCCCTTTCTTTCTAGGGCTGAATGCTATTCCATCATATGTATGCTTTATTTTATCCATTTCACCTACCTGTATCCATGTCATCAATGGAGACTTTGAGTTTCTTCTGAATAGGGGGCTATTTAGAATGGCTAACTGGACTATTATGAATAGTTTTATTATGAACATGAGTATATACAAAGTTTGGAGAATTTCTTTGAATTCTTTTGGACATATACCTTAAAGTAGGATGGCAGGATCATTATCTTTATTCTTTGAGGACATATCTATGCACTGGTTTACAATAGTCCATGAGAGTTAGTTTCTCTACATATCACCAACACTAGTTAGTTCCTGGGTTTTTTGTTTGTCTTTTTGCTTAGTTTAGTTTTAGTTTACGTGATAGTAGCCATCCTAACGGGCATGAGGTGATGCACTATGGTGGCTTTATTTTGTGTTCATCAGGTGATTAGTGATCTTAAACATAGTTTCATAGGCTTCTTGGTCATTTGTATGTCATACTTGGAAAAATATATATTCCAATACCTTGCTCATTTTAAAATTCAGTTGTTTAGAGCTGGAGATATAGCTTGTTGGTAGAGCACTTGCCTAGCATCCAAAAGCCCCTGGGTTTGAACCTCAGTCCCCAAAATCAAGATCCTTAAAATCTAGCTATTTGATAATTTTGTTGTGAAGTGCTAAGCGTTTCTTATATATCCTTGATATTAACACCTTATTAGATGATTTGCAAATATATTCTCCCATCCCATAGACTAAAACTTTCATATATATATACATATATATGCATGTGTGATTTGAAATAAAATACAAGTTGTTATGAAAATGATTATTCAGTTAAATTCAGCTAACATTTATCAGGCACTTACAATGTGCAAGGTATTTTGGGGCCTGTTCCAGGCTTGATAAAGCCAGGAACTCTCCTGACAAACTCCTTCCTCCTGAAGCTTGAGTTTAGTTTAGCTCCAAGAGGGATGATCTTAAGTCCCAGTTCGGTCTGTATTTTCCTGACACTAGCTTAGCCCTAGGTTCGCATGTACTGAAGCAGTGGTTAAGGGGCTCGGCCTTTTTATCCAGTTCTCAGTGAGGGTGCTAGGAGGCCAGTTCAATATAGGGGTTTCTGATTGTCTTGGATGAGTATTAGTGAGAGAACCAGTCCTTGTTATGGCTGACTAAGACTCACTCAGAGGTTAGACTTTGGTCTTCAGATCTCAAAGGACAGTTTAGAACCCAACCAGTTTTGGAGGAACTTAGAATATAGTTTACCAACTGAATGTAGCAAAATTACCAGTCATCACTCTCCACCTTGTATCAATAGTGCCCCACTAGACAGAACTTCAGAACCTGAGCACGGTCTCCAGAAAGCCACAGACAAGAGTGTGCAAAGTGAGGCCTAAACCCCACCTGTGACTGGTGTGCTATAGAGTTTGTGTTGTGTTAGACTTTCTGTCACATAATGCAGTCCCAACTGGAATTGTGATCAAGGTCTCTAGATTTTTGTACCCAAATATATGTCAAATAATTTAATTAAATTTTAATTTAGATATTATTTTCTATCTGGAGAGGGATGGGGTACAACTTAGTCATAGAGTACTTATCTAGTATGCCCAAGGCTCTAGGTTTGATCCCCAGCACTGGGGTGGGCAGGGGAGTCAGAAAGCTCACCTGTCACTTTGATATCCCCTGTGGCTTTGGCAATGTTGTTTTCAATCATACAGGAGTATGTGTTGTTGATCGTGACATTGTACAGCACGGACACAACCTTCATGGTCACATTCTCAGAATTCAACTCAAAGCTGGTGTTGGAGACTTCTGAGAAGTTGGCTCCTTGGTCAATTTGGGATGCCCAGGCTACTGTGGGCTGGGGGAACCATCGAGGAGCCTCACAGCGCAGGCTCTCGGAACTGGCATTATAGTCCACATTCATCTCTGGCACACTGAAGGCTGCAGGTTAAAGGTCAAAGAGGGAAAATGTCGAGGAGAGACAGATTAGACAATATAGCCTTGAAGTTCTAGGGTTCAAACCCTCAGTCATTTCCATCACTGAAACGACTCAGCACTTCCCCAAGCTACTATTTGTGTATGGCCCACTGTACTGTATGAGCAAGTGATGATTTGTTTACAGTATTGCTGTATATTACAGCCCTTTGACTAATACCACAAAGGACTTAAGTTCTAGGCATGTTATTGTTACAACAGATAATTTTCCCCAAATAAGAGCATCTTCAGTGACCATGCTTATTCTTAGAAAATGCTTATTCTTAGGACATCTGGGCATTTTCCTAGGAACTGGAAGCCTTCTGGAATTCATGTATCTTTCTGCTTGAATGATAAAGGAAGAAGAAAGAAACAAACAGTCCACCTGTCCCCCACAGGAAGCTCATACACAGGCCTTGTCATCATGGGCATTTGGAGTTTGCTTAGGTAGAGACTGTTCAGCTCTAGGACTCAGGGAGAGAGAGAAAGGTGGTTGTCTGATTTCTAAGATAATTATAATTATAATGCTAAGGTAACTATATTTGGAAGTGCAGCTTGTCTTTCCACTATATCTAGGCAGAGGCACACTTGTAAAAAATGTGTCCCATTATGCATAACTGATATACTATTATATACTATATTATAGTATATAATAGTATATATAATAGTATAATAGTATAATATAGTATATTATATATACTATTATATACTGTTCAGTTGACAAGCTAAGACATTTAGCATCCTCTTTGCCTCAGGATTAGGCTAGTGCTGAATAAGTATAAAAGGAAACCTTTGCTTTGTTCTTAAAAAATATTATTTTTTTGGACATGTGTGTAAGGGTACACCTAAGTCTCTTGTTGCTGCAAACAAATGTATGTCCAACTTTGTTTGGGTAGCTGTGAATTAAACCTGGGTCAGCAGGCTTTGTAAGCAAATGCCTTCAACTACTGAGCCATCTTCCAAGTCTTTACCATGTTCTTAAAATTTATTTATTTATTTATTTTAGAGAGAGAGAAAAAAAAAATGAGCACGCCAGGGCCGCAAGCCACTGCCAACAAACTCCACATCCATGTACCACATTGTGCATCTGGTTTACTTGGGTACTGGGGAACTGAACCTATTTACCATGCTTTTTTGAAAAAAAAATTATTTATTTATCCATTTTGAGAGAGAAAGTGAGAGAAGAAACAAGAGGCAGATAGAGAGACAAAATGTGCTCACCAGGGACTCCAACCACTGCGACCTCCAGACACATGTGCCACCATGTGCATCTGACTTATGTGGGTACTGGGGAATTGAACCTGGGTCCTTAAGCTTTGCCGGCAAGTGCCTTAACTATTAAGCACTCGCTCCAGCTTTTAGCATGTTTTTAATGAACCATTAGTATTATGTTTGCATAAAAGTTTCAAAAATAGTGGAGCGAAGGCTGAAAAAAATGGCTTAGTGGGTAAGGCACTTCCAGGTTTGATTCCCCAGTACCCATGTAAAGCCAGATGCACAATGTGGTGCATATGTCTGGAGTGCATTTACAGTGGCTAGAGGCCTTGGTGTGCCCATATGCATTCTTTTGCCTGTCTCTCTCTCTCTTTCATAAGCAAATAAATAAAATATTAAAAAATAGTGGTGAGAGAGAGAACCAGAAAATTACTTTTTGCTCCTCTAATGTTAGTGTCTTAAATAGCCATTGTGATTGAAACCATTACTGGTGCATTACTATGAACTGAACTCCAGACTTTATTGGTATGTCACCAACTTTTCTCACTGATGTTCTTTTCTGTTCCAGAATCTCATCTAGATGCCAAGATGATTTTAAAAACTTTATTTATTTTAATAATTTTATTTATCTATTTGCTAGGGAGAGACAAAGAGAGGTGGAAGGAGAGAATGGGCACACCAGGGCCTCTTGCCACTACAAACAAACTCCAAACACATGCCCATGTAGTGTATCTGGTTTTACATGGTACTGGGGATCAAACCCAAGCCAACAGGCTTTGTAAGCAAGTGCCTTTAACTGCTAAGCCATCTCCTCTTTCCTAATCTCCATTTTAAAATGAAGAAACTGAGGCTCAGAGAGGTTGTTTAATCACTGCACTTGTCCATATCTGTCTCTAGAGCTACACTTGGAAGTATTATGTGAAACACAAGGTTCAAGAAAGGCCTACACAGATTAATTTACACTAGGAGGGCTCAGGGCACTTTCTGAGTGAGCTTTAATATTCAGCTGCCAACTTCTCCATGGAGGCTTTCTACCCCTTCCCCACGTGCACGCGGATGTGATCTCTTTCTTTCTCTGAATCACTCTTATTATTACTCTTTAAGAGTCTCATGTACTTTACCAATTACCTCTGCCCAGACCTTCTTCCATACTACTGCTGCAGCTTCTCCTACAGAGGAGAGACAATCACCTTCGTTTCTCAATGATCTTTATATTTCACTGTGTATCTGAGTCCCTGTACATAAATTTAGAAAGCTTACATTAGACAGGGTTGACAAGGAGGCATAGATTTCACTGGCAGGGTATTATTGAGCTTATAGGATAAATATCGTTTTGGCTAGTTCCTTTTGAACTTCTCCACAAGTCTCTGCAAATACTCATCTGAGATGTGGGGCTGGATTTAACTAGCACAAAAGCATATCAGACCACATTATGAGCAATGGTAGGGCTGCCATAAAAAGACTACATTCATCTTGGTGAAATATTTTTGGGAACACACCTGGAAAATTCAACAGCATGGAGAGCATAGAATTATTAGAGTGTGTGTGTGTGTGTGGACTTGGGCATAATGGCACGACAGTTGCTAACAGCCAGGAGGGCTTTGGTGTGATGCTGGCCAATCAGGAGCACACCACAAGATCTCATCAGCAGCTTGTGCTTCTTAGCCCAGAGTATCTTTTGGTACTGTTTTTTTTTCCTCTAGAAGCAACTCACCTCCAGTTTTGTACTCAAGGCTGGCATGCCCCTTGCCTTTTGAAGTGCTGATGTGACATTTGTAGGTGCCCGCATCTGTGAGCTGCACATTTTTCAGTCTCAGAGAGGCATTGCCAACTATCACCTGATCAGCAAACACAGCTGTCCGGCCTCTGAACATTTCATGCTGGTCTGAGAACTCATCTCTGCCTCCTTTGAACTCATGGACAAAACCCATAATACCGTCTTTCAGCCATTGGATCACAATGCCATTGAGTTTGATATCAGGTTCAAAAGTGCAGCTCAGGATTCCATCCTCGCCAATGTTCCCAGCCGAGGTGAAGGTGGTCACTGTGATGGAGTGTTTCCCTGCAATTCAGGAAGCCAGGATCAGTGCTGGCGGGGGCAGGGGAAGCTCTGGCACTTTGACAACAAAACCCTTTTAGTACAGGGCAGACAGAGGTTTACAGATAAATTAAAGCTGTAGGAGAACACAAGACACATTTATAAAAAGAAAGGCAAGAACACAGAGGGCAGGGAGAAAGTAATTTTGAGATGTGCAGCACGGCCATACACAACACCTTTTGTGAAATCAATTTACTCAAACCTTTGGGAGGCAGCACATTGGACTTGGAATTTGAACACACATATTCAAGTTTTGCTTCTTAGTAGCTGTGTGACCTTGAATAAGTCATACAACTTCTCCCAATCTCGGGAAAATGGAAGTAACACTGCATTTTACCTACCTTAACATTATTGTGATCAAATCAGACAGATGTAAACTTGATTTGTAATTGGTAATTACAGCCTAAGGTATTGTTCTTAGCTAATCAGAAGTAACAAAAAATGAAATTTCATGTTAACTAAATGTGGCTATTAATTCTGAAGACAGCAATTCTATAGTGCCCATACTTTATGGTGAAGAAACTCAAACAGAGAAGGTAAGTGACTTGGCTGAGACTATCATGAGAGGTCTGGTATAATAAAGAGTGGTAATTCGTCCAGTTGACTTTTGGTCCAAGGCAGACACTCCTCGCTCCTCTTAGAACTTAGCCCCTTACAGACACCAACTGCGGTGGCAGCAGGGCCACGGCCTTCTCCCTAGTTGGGGATCTCGGGACAGTGTTCCTTGTGCTTGGTGGATGCCAACTGGGGATTTCATTAACTAAATGTTCTTGAGGGGGAAAGTTGCCTTGCAGCACAAGAGGACCACATGGAAGACAGAAAGAAGTGTAGGGAGGAAAGAAGGAGAGCATGAAGAGGGCTCTGCGTAACAAGAGCTGTCTTAGATCCTGAGTGTTCAGGGCTACCTGTCCTTATTTCTACACTCTTGACACAAATATTAATGCATTGAGGTGGCCTGAGCAAGCTTTTCCTGTAGCCACAGAAATCCGCCATGATTGCTACTGAGCCCATGTTCACTGGACTTCTCAGCTTCCTTATTGCCATTCCTGCTTTTATCTTTGCCTCCATCGAATCCATTTCATATGAGTTAATCTTACAGGTAAGAGGAGAGAAAGAGAGGGAGCAGAGAGAGAGAGAAAGAGAGACAGAGAGAATGGGCTCACCAGGGTCTCTTGCTGCTGTGAACAAGGTGCAATGGCCACTTTGTGCCCCCGGCTTTACGAGGGGACTGGAGACTTGAACCCATGCCAACCTGGGCTGGCAGGCTCTGCCAACAACTACCTTTAACCACTGAACATGTCTATTTTCTAACCACAAATCTTCCATGGCTCCATGGCTCTGGAATGAATTTCAAGTTTTCCAACCTGGCCTTCAGAACTAAACACTGCCTGGTGCATGAGAAATGCCTCGTAGAATCAGCTTGCATTGCTTCTTGGACAGCCTCCTATCCCATATATCCTCTCATACCCCATGTTGCCTATCCTTATCAAATGAATTCTTTATTTTCTTCTTTCCATTTAAAAATACTGGGCTAGGGAAATGGCTCACTAGTTAAGGCACTTACTGCAAAGCCTGCCAGCCCAGGTTTGATTCCCCAATACCCACATAAAGCCAGATGCACAAGGTGGCACATGTATCTGGAGTTTATTTGCAGTGGCAAGAGACCCTGACATGTTCACTCTCTTTCTCTCTCAAATAAATAAAAATATTTTTAAAAATATACGTACATACTAAGTGATGTCACACAGGCTCAGAAAAACTAACACCACGTGTTCTGTCTCCTATGCACTTCCTAACTTGAAACAACTTGAGTTGATTGTAAGTGGCAGTAAGCATCAGGAGTATTGACAGGGAAGTATAATAAAGCTAGGAAAAAGGGGAAATAGGGAGGGAGGAGAGGAGGGGTTACTTGACAAGCAAGTTGGGGGACAGAATACAGGGGATGGAAGGTATACAGGGGATGGATGGGGGGTATAGGGGGAAGGGAGAATGGGGTGGGGGACACATAAAACCAATGACAGCATGATCTAATACCATAGAAACCTTCCTTCTGGATATTAAACTAAAAGATGTAACTATTAATAAGAGGGGTGGTTGGGGTAGATCCTGTATGGGGCAGAGAGCTTAATCTTAAAACCACATGCACTGGTTGGTAAATCCCAGTACCAGAACTGGGTTACTCCCCACAGGCTGGGGAGACTCATGAGGTCCCTAAAACAATGTGGGTCATTGCCAAATCACTTGGTTACCCACCAGAGCTAAATGGTAAGACCCTGTTGCTTAAGATACCACAGGTTGTGGATACAGGACATTAAGAGATTATGCTGGAGCCTAGAAGCAAGCCAGCCTCCAGCTAGCTAGTCCTCATAGTGCTGGAAGGTGCTACATGAGTTGCTGGGGGATAATGGCTACCAACAACATGGATAAGCAGGGGATCCTGCAAGCTATGAAAACAACCAGCTGTACAAGATGTGCATACTTGTGCAACAGTGGGGGTAATCAATGGCTCTCTGTCTTGATTTGCTCAGTGGGAAAGAACTCATCTCTGGTACTGGAAACCAAGCCAGAATCCCATGGACTCCAGAGAGAAGCTTCCATTGGTTTACAGCTAAGAAGAGAGGATATAATCACCAAAAAGTCTCTTAAATATCTAGACTTATCCCCTTTAATCCATGCTGCTCTCACTTGTGGTTGGAAAATATGCTTTTATTTACTTAGTTAGTTTTACAGATGTCAGCAAAACCCAGATAAGATAGCTGGCTGCCTAACATAAGATGACTCACCTCCATCACATCTGCGAGGCCCATGAGACAGTACAGAGGAAGTAGTGATGTAAACATGAGTGCTGCTCTCACAGCCAACCTGACAACCAGCTCCAGGGAGGATGGTGATAGACACTGAGGATACTCAAAAATGCTTCAGAGCAAAAATTCAGATTGCAAAGAGTTTACCACTAAAGTAGACTTATAACACACCCTCCAAGGCTCAGGGAACATTATAGAAGTGGAGGCAGAAAGATTGTAGGAGCCACAGAATGGGCAGGAATATCCTAAGGCATTGCACCCTCCACCCCCCTCCAGAGGATGATGCATTCATGACCCCACAGTGAATACCAGTAATCCCCCTGAGGAGGGCCCTCAGTGGATTGGGGTTGGGGGAGAGGGGATATAAGAGTAACCTGATGGGACTCTGACCAACACCTGATAGGTTCATACAATAAAATTCATAATCAAGAAAAATAAAATGACCATTATTTATCAAAAATATGGGTGGGGCTAAACCTCACTTTTAAAATACTCACACATCAACAATAGGAATATACTGACTACCTATGATTTTATTTGAAAATGAAGCAGGGCGTGGTGGCTCATGACTTAAATTCCAGCACTTAGGAGGCAAATGTAGGAGGATCACTGTGAGTTCGAGGCCACCCTGAGACTATACTGTGAATTCCAGGTCAGCCTGGGCTAGAGGGAAACTCTACCTTAAAAAATGAAAAAGAAAAAAGAAAAAAAAAGAAAAGAAAAGAAATGATTTGAAAAAAATACATGTACAAAGGACACTTTTCCTTTTTCTTTGTCTTTTTTTTTTTTTTCTTTTGAGGTAAGGTCTCACTCTAGCTCAGGCTGACCTGGAATTCACTACATAATCTCAGGGTGGCCTCGAACTAATGGTGATCCTCCTACCTCTGCTCCTGAGTACTGGGATTAAAGGTGTACACCACCACACCCTGCTCACCTTTCCTTTTTCAAATAAATATGAGGAGTAATCATTCCAAACATAGGATGTCCTTGACACTTCTAGGCTGCTCTGTCTTGGAAAGGCTAGTTAGCTCCAGAGCTTAATAAAGTAGATAAGGATAATGGATGGGAGGTAAAACTGAAGAAGCTAAACTGGGTGAATTTGCATTAGAAAGAACAGGGAGCTACTGACAGAAGAAACACTATGGGGCTGGAGAGATGGCTTAGCGGTTAAGCGCTTGCCTGTGAAACCTAAGGGCCCCGGTTCAAGGCACTACTCCCCAGGACCCACGTTAGCCAGATGCACAAGGGGGCGCACGCGTCTGGAGTTCGTTTGCAGTGGCTGGAAGCCCTGGCGCGCCCATTCTCTCTCCCTCTCTCTCTCCCTCTTTCTCTGTCTGTCACTCTCAAATAAATAAATAATAAAAAAATTTAAAAAAAAAAGAAACACTGTGGTTAGAAAAAGTGGCAGAGGGACAAAAAGCGTGTGTGGGCTGGGATAAGAATGACAGGAATTAGGTGCAACGCAGCCCCATTTTGTGACAGTTAGTTAGGGTCACCGACCCACATGTACAAAAATTTATCCACAAGCTCTGACAAACACTAGTACAATTCCATGAGAGCATCCCACAGGGACACCCTACAGACAGGAGGCAGGCTTGGGGACCCTAGCTGGAAGCCCTGGATGAGGAAAACCTGGGAGTACAGACAACGCAACTGACCCCCTTCCTCCCATTCCGTGTGGTGCCTACAAGGGTAAAGGGAGGAGAGAGACCCAGACCTAAATGAGGCCCTATCTAAACTGGTCGGCTCGCCTTTGGGCCTGTCACAATACACCATCTACAAATCTCTGGTCCAGAGTCTGTTTGCAACCTGTTCAGGTCCCTTCTGTTCTGCAGAGTACTTTTTACTTTTATTTCTTAATAACTTAATATAAGCTTTTTCCTCTAAATTTGCTTGTTCTCTGTAATAAAATTCCTCCTTTAAAACTCATCCTTTGGGTTGAGAATACAGCACAGTGGTAGAGTGCTTGCCTAGCATGTCTAAGGCCCTGGGTTCAATCTCCAGCACACATACACACAAGAAACGCCACTTCACCCTTCATTGGCTGTGAGCTTCATTCCTGAGTGTGTGAGACAAAGACACACAGCTTCTGACTGAGCAGAGAACTGGTGACTGTTGAGAGTCCAGCATCCTAGCTCCTGAGTCAAACTCACCTAAGTGCTGAGATAAGCCTTTCTTGTGGGGCAGAAGTTATGCTAGAAGTAATATGAAGTTTCCACAGTATAATATGGGCGTAGTCTCCTGTCATGGCATTTTCCTGAACATTGCTTTAAAGATTCTGTTCTAGCCTGGCGTGATGGCGTTGGGAGGCAGAGGTAGGAGAATCTCTGTGAGTTAGATGCCAGCTTGGGACCTCAAAGTGAGTTCCAGGTCAGCCTGGGCTAGAGTGAGAGACTGCCTCAAAAAAACCGACCAACCAAAGATTGTTTTATTTTGTCACCTTTGCTTGACAGGCTGATGACGGGTTCTCATGTGGTGTATTGTCACTATCTGGACAGCTTGCCCTCCCCTGTGGCCCCTTCAAGTCACAGTTCCCTCTTCTCGTGCACACCCCATCCGTATTATACCTATTCCAGCCTCTTTAGATGGAAGTCCTTCCATGAAATGTTTTTTAGTCTGTCAAGGCAAAATTTATAGGTTTAGCCAGCATGGTAGTGAACACCTTTGATCCCAGCACTCAGGAGGCAGGGATAGGAGGATTGCTGTGAGTTTGAGGCCACCGGAGACTACATAGTGAATTTCAGGACTGCCTGGGCTACAGTGAAACCCTACTTCAAAAAACCCAACCGAAAAAATTGTAGGTTTATCACTCCTAATGCTTAACAGTGTCATTTGCTTTACCACGCCGTGCCCTGCCCTCATCTGGAAGTTTCTCAGGGGGAGACACGCTCAGGCGCATGTGCACTTGCTACAGTGCCCACCGCTTTATCCCACAGGAAAGATACTGTCTTCTGTGTGCATGAAAAATGGGAACATAGATAAATCAAAGCAGTGTTTCAGATCCACTGCAAGAGGAAAGAACATTTGGCAAAATTACCACATCTAAATTTGATGGAAATGTGAGCTATTGAAAGAGAAAAAATAAGAATTTACAATAATTCTCAATTATACCATGGAGCAAATATAAATCTGTTACAGTAAGAGCAGATTTGGTTGTAGGCATAAAGTGCCCTTGCACTGAGTAATTACTGTTCAGGAAAAATATGTAATGGACATAATTTATGGTGAAAATGAACTGATAATATGACATATCTTAGCTTGGTAATTGTTACTGATCAGCGTGAAAACACTGACCGTGAACCAGCAGTAAGGAGTCCACTGACAGGTCGCAGAGCTCAGTGACCGGAGGTCAGACAGAGGAAATGAAACTGGGCAGAAAACCATGAGAGAGGAATGAGAGGGGATAAAAACAGAAAAGGGAGAATAAAACATAGTGGAAAGGAGACTATGGTGGTGGGGGGAGGGCACAAGAGGGACAGAGGTGGGGAAGAAGAGAGGGGAAAGTGAAACAAAACCCAAAATTTGTTTGAAAAATACCACAATGAAATTTAGTTATTTGTATGTTAATAAAAAGAATTTTTTTAAGTTGGCAGCTGTGGAATGCCAGAGAGAATTTTTAAGTGAGAACCTAGTCATTGTGTTATACTCAGAAAACAGTCAATGAATATTTGTTTGTTAAATGAATAAATGATATAAGTGATCAAATGAACTTTACTGGGCAAGCAGCAGCATATAGATCTTTTCACAAGAAAGAGTCTGCATTCACATGTGCACACAAGTCGGGCTTAAGGAGCAGCATGCTGTGCCTGACACAACCCTCCAGGCCTGTTGACCACCAGAGACTCCTGTGTGACTAGTGAGCCATAGGACAGAGGATCCTGTAGTGTTGAGTTAGAGGACACTGTCTACAGATGCAAAATTCTGTTAAACTGGCACAGATACGAATCATCTCATTGGCTTCAAAAATTGCATTGACTCTTGAAATTGGAAGAGCCAGGTTCCTACTGCAAATAAGCTGCACTCCTGCGGGGCAACAACTACTGCAGCTCTGGTCTGTGTGGAGAAAGGCGCTGGGCATCGGAGGTGAGCGAGCCGCCCTGCGAGCATTTTGATGCACATGGATGAGTGCTTCTCAGTCGGCCTTCGTTGCTGGAGTGGGGAGATTGTGGACACTGGGAGTACAGGTCACACAAGGCAGGAATTCCACACAGAAGTTATGACTCTGGGGCACAGTACTCAACTAGATAAAATCTAGGAAATGTGCAGTCCTTTGACATGACTCAGTAAGACATGTTCTATGCATCTCAGCCGCACAGAGAGCACTAGAAGCCTTCAGCAGATGACTACATAGCACCTACTAGCATCTGGCTGTCCACACAGGCACCACAGCACAAGCCTCAAGGATGGCAACACTGGCATCAACCTGTTCCAACGGAGGAGCTGCAGTGTACCTGTGTGTGCTTCACTTGCCAAAGAGGAGGTTGAGGCTGGAGGAGAAGCTGTTCATGTGTGAAGATTAGGACAAATAAAGGAAAGATGTAGGGAAGTGGCAGAGCATGGAGTCACGCTGCCTGGATTCATTTCCTGCTTCTGCCATGTTTTTGGATATGTGATATTGAGCAAGTTTTCTAAGATCTTTATTCTGTTTTTTTTTTTTTTCATGAGCAAAATGAAGATGCCCCCTCCCAGGGCCCCTAAAAGGACTAAATAAACAATGTAGGTATTGTAGTCAGGTTCATATTGCTGGCAGAAATCGCCCGACCAAGAGCAGCTTGTGGGAAAAAAGGTTTATTCTAGCTTACAGTCTTGAGGGGAAGGTCCATTATGTTAGGGGAAAATGATGGCATGAGCAGAGGGTGGACGTCACCTCTTGGCCAATATCAGGTGGACCACAGCAACAGGAGAGTGTACTAAACATTGGCAAGGGGACACTGGCTATAATACTCATAAGCCCGCCCCCAGCAATACACTGCCTCCAGGAGGCATTAATTTTCAAATCTACATCAGGTGGAAGCCTAGCATTCAGAATACCTAGGTTTATGGGGGACACGTGAATCAAACCACCACATTCTGCCCTTGAGCCTCATAAACTGATAACCATCCATGATATAAAATGCAATGCATTCAGTCCATCTTTAAAAGTCTTCATGATTTTTATCAATTCTAATGATGTTAAAACATCCCCTAATCCAAGATCTTTTAACCGAACCATAATACCAAAACAATTCCCCCAAACCCATAATGGCACAGAATAAACACTGACATTTGCAAAAGATGGCATTGGGCATAGCAAAGAAATATTCAAGCAATACAAGATTTAAACAGGGAAAACATCAAACTCTCTAGCTCAAAGTTCAACAACTCTAGTCAATGACAAATCTCCAAGCCTGATAATTCCATCCAGCAATAATTCTCTGGAGCTCCAACTCCACCCCTCCAGCTAGGCTACTCATAGTCCTGGAAAACTTCATCTGTGGCTGGCAGCTCTCCTTGGCAGCCATCTTGTTGTCCCAGCATCTCCACTGGGTCTCCACTGTAACCCATGGCCCATCCTCATTGCTCCATTTGGTCTCCATGCAGGCATCCAACAAATCTGCTTCACACTGCCCATGGCCATTTCCAAAGCACAAGATTGTGTTGCAAATTTTTTTTTTTTTTTTTTTTTTTTGGTTTTTTGACATAGGGTCTCACTCTAGCCCAGGCTGACCTGGATTTCACTATGGAGTCTCAGGGTGGCCTTGAACTCACGGCGATCCTCCTATCTCTGCCTCCCTAGTGCTGGGATTAAAGGCGTGCGCCACCACGCCCGGCTTGTGTTGCAAATTTAATGACCCTTTCTTTCCTGCATTTCATATACTCCATAATACCAGGTGGAGTGCCAGTTTGTTAATCCAGGGAGGGAATAAAGCAGAAATTGAAGAATAGGACACTCCTTCTATATTCAGGCCCCTTTAAAAGACTGCATTCTTTCTATTATCCCAATGCTGGTCAGATGGCCCAGTCTCAATGGTTGTAATCTCCATACAATTACAGCTGAATGAGCAGGAGTTTCAGCCTAAAGATTTCTTTCTGTACAATATCTCTCTACACACATCAGTCCATTTCTATGCACTGCAACCCTGCACAAGTTCTCAGGACACAGGCATAACAGCAAGCCTCTCACATAAACTGCTTCTATCCCAGTCCAGACAAAGCTCCTTTTCATCCTCATAAGCCAAACCTCACAGTCCATAGTTCTGACTACATTCAGATCTTGCAACTCTGACCAGAATAATCCATCAAGCTGTACTTACAGCACTGTGAGATGTCTCTTAGGCTAAGGTTTCAAATCCTTCCACATTCCTCTTGAAAATCAGCTACAAAAGGCCAAAGCCACACAGTCAGGTGTCTAGCAGCAAATGACCCCATTCTCGTTATCAACTTTACTACTGTAGTCAGGTTCGCACTGCTGTAGAAATCACCTGATCATGGGCAACTTGTGGGAAAAAAAGTTTATTTTGGCTTACAGACTCGAAGGGAAGCCCCATTATGGCAGGGGAAAATGATGGCATGAGCAGAGGGTGGACGTCACCTCTTGGCCAATATCAGGTGGACCACAGCGGCAGGAGAGTGTGCCAAACACTGGCAAGGGGACACTGGCTATAACACCTATAAGCCCGCCCCCAGCAATACACTGCCTCCAGGAGGCATTAATTTTCAAATTTCTATCAGGTGGAAGCCTAGCACGCAGAACACCTAAGTTTATGGGGGGCAGCTGAATCAAACCACCACATTAGGTAAAGTGCTTAACATAGTACTTGACTTTCCATGTTAAATCTTTAAATCTTGGATATTGATAATCATTATTAAAAGTAATCTTTTGGAAAGACAGCATTTTAGGAGTCCTAAAGTTAATGAAAGGAAATTTAAAAAATCTTATTTATTTATTTGCAGAGAATATTTGCATAGCAGAGAGAGTGAGAGAGAGAGTGAGAGAGAGAGAGAGAAACAGACACAGAGAGAAAGAGAATGGGTGTGCCCAGGCCTCTAGCCACTGAAGACAAACTCCAGATGAATGCCCCACTTTTTACATCTGGCTAGGAAAGTAAATTTTTTATTAAAACTTTTCTTACAGTGACTTATTTAAGCCACAAGTGGTAAAAATGACCATCATGCCCATTTTATTAATGAGTATAACGAAGCTTACCCAATGTCCTGTGTCTAGCAAGTAGGAAAACCAGTATCAAACCAATCATGTCTGACACTAAGCCTGTGTTCCTTTTACCATAGTTTGCAGGCAATTAAGGCCATATTGAAATATGTCAAGGGCCAATCCACTAAAAATATATCATCACTTTGTTTAAGAATAAAAACAAGGCTGGAGAGATGCCTTAGTGGTTAAGGTACTTGCCTGTAAAGTCTAAGGACCCAGGTTCAATTCCCCAGAACCCATGCAAGCCAGATGCACAAGGTGGGGCATGTGTCTGGAGTTCATTTGCAATGGCTGGAAGCCATGGTGCTGTCTCTCTCTCTCTCTGTGTGTCTATATATATATATATATATATGTGTGTGTGTGTGTGTGTGTGTGTGTGTGTGTGTGTATGGAGATATATATGGAGAGATATATATGGAGAGAGTGAGTGCACCATACATATAAATATATAATATCCTTTTAAAATCCCCCAAGTAAAAACAGTGTTTGAGCACTTGTTTAGGATGTGTAAGATCTGGGTCTGAACCTCAGTTCTTAAATAAATAAATAAATAAATACACTTAAAAAAAAACAACTAATGATCATAAACTGAGTATAAGAAAGGCCAGCAGTTATTTTTAAATGATTATCATTTTTTAGAAATATAAAATATTTTCCAAACATTTATATAACTGGAATAAACCATATCCAAAGCTGGAGCATTACTAGAAGACAGTGGCCTATGGCTTCCTGCCTTGGTTTCCCTAACATCAGAAGAGGTATTGGTATGATCAAGAAATTTTATAGTTCTTATAAAATCCTGAAGGAATATCATTCCTGGTGTCCCTATAAACAGTGACAGCTATTTATCATATGTGTGTGAGGAGGAGCCCAGAGAGTTACCCCAAAAATCTTTTTTTCTGTATTAGTCAATATTGTTGAGTCTTTAAAAGCTGTGGTCTCAGGAATAATGCTTGCAGAGAAGCCAAAAGATAGCCTTCTGTGCCACAACTCTGTGAATACCATGCGGTAGGCAGGAACAAACAAGCACACTTGAAATACAGCCATGAAACTTTCTACAAGTTTATTATCTGGACATACTAATAATATCTGCCTCCAATTTGTTGTTAATAGTAAATCAGATAATATACAGGAATATTGCATGTTACCACTATACCAACAGTGCTATTCAGTGAGATTCACAAAAGATGGGTTATCATCTATTTAATACTAATGTCTTAATTTCAATGTGTTTTATATTGAATTAACTAGCATTTTATTGAATTATTTAAAGTGTAATAATATGGTACTCTATTGTAAAGCTTGTGGCCTTTTAAAATATAGGCCATTGAAAGAATCCAACTAAGTAATATTAAACTAATAAATAGCCCATCTATCCAAAACCAGCTTTAACCTTGTGAAATATGAAGGAAGCAGAAAATTTCTTTATTGGTGGTAATAGGATATAAGCCCTGACAGTACATTACTACGCTGAGGGGACTGTGGCTTTCATGCATTCATGAATTGATTCATTCGTGAGCCCTTAGGGAGCACCTTTTGCATTCAAAAAACTAAGCTTAGGACTTGAGTGCTTGTGCACAATGTCTCTATGCAACAGGGAAAGACTCAAAGGTGTTCACTGACTCAGGAAAGTGATTACAATCAGAAAATTCTTGCTAGCACAGTTTTAGCTACTAACAACCAAAAATAAACACCGCTTCGAGGTTCTGCTGCCAAAGTAGTTTGCTGTAGGCCTAAGAGGGTTTAGTCCTCAGGATAGAGTGAAGGATAAACACTAGATCAGGAGTAGGATAAGTTATAATTAAGAAGACTTTAGTCTTATTGCAAAAGGTACCAACATATATCCCATTATTAGTATCTTTAAAAGTTTTTCCAAAATATTTGCTTGATCAGTCAATATTTTATTTCCTTGTAAAGAATGGTTCCATATATGCATGTGTGTTTACAAAATTTTTAAAAATATATAGTTTGGGGCTGGAGAGATGGCTCAGCTATTAAGGCACTTGCCTGCAAAGCCAGATGCACAAGATGGTGCATGCATCTGGAATTCATTTGCAGAGGCTAGAGGCCCTGCCATGCCCATTCTCTGTCTCTCTCTCTCTCTCAAGTAAATAAATAAAATTACATATATATGTAAATAGTGTATATATATTTACACATAACGTGTATAAAATCCACACATCACAACCTCCCACACCAGGAAACAGCCCTTCTAGCAGCAACCTCAGGCCTCCTCCTCCTCATCCCCTCTACCTCTTCCCCAGAGGTGATAATCTCTGTGCTTCCTTCTAACAGCAGAAATTCATTTGTCTGCTTTGAACTTTTTATTCACAGAATCATAAAGAAGGCAGCTTTTTCTGTCATTCAGATCAGCATTATATTTCTGACATGAAAATGTATCGGTCTCCTCAGACACAAGGAAACAGAACCACAGGATTCTACACTACCTGAGGTTAGACAAAATGAGGACATGAACACTGGGTGTCTCATAAGCACCTGCTTAAGAGGAAATTGGTAAACCCACCTGGAAAATGGAATGGCAGTGATATTCAAAGGTACTGATGGGCTCTTTTGAATATGCTTTTATATGAAGTATTTATTTTAATATATTAGAAAAGGAAATGAAAGGCAGCCAAAAAAACCTTTTGTTTTTATTTATTTATTTGACAGAGACAGAGAAAGAGGTAGAGAGAGGGAGAGAAAGAGAGAATGGGTGCATCAGGGCATCCAGCTACTGCAAACAAACTCCTTGTACACCTGGCTTGCATGGGTCCTGGGGAATTAAACCTGGGTCCTTTGGCTTTGTAGGCAAGTGTCTTAATCACTAAGCAATCTCTCCAGCCCGCATGTGACCTTCTAACTTGACTTTAATAAGAAGAAAAAGAGGGAAAGAGAGACAGAGAGAAAGAAAGAAAGAGAAAGAGAGAGGAAGGGTACCTAAGACTTAGAGATAGGAAGTGTGTTGAACAACAACATAAATAAAAAGAAAATGATGCGCTGGAGAGATTGCTCAGTGGTCAAGGCATTTGCCTGCAAAGCCTAAGGCCCTGGGTTCAATTCCTCAGTACCCACATAAAGCCAGTTGCACAAACTGGCACATGTATCTAGAGTTCATTTTCACTGACTAGAGGCCCTGGTGTGTCCACTTTCTGTCTCTCTCCTTGCATATAAAAAAATATTTTTAAAAGAAATGAGTTATCAAGGAATACAGATAGTCCTTCATTTATGATGGTACAAAGGTGACACATATTCAGTGGAACAATCTATTTCAGAATTTTTCTTTTATCTTTCCCTTGGCTGTTGAGTTATGATATGAGCTCAGCTGTCATGTGGGCATTTTACAAGTGAGCACCAGGCAGCCCATGCAATCACCCAGGAAATACCACCCTGTAGTGTACTGCTGCCAGCCTATGGAGTTTCACTGAAGTTGTCTTATTGTAATGTAGCTCTCCTGTAAATCGAGGGCCATATGTATTGCAATGAAACAGACTAGCAGGTTCAGAAGTGGATTAACACATGGATCTTTGATTATTGTTGATGATGGCATTGGAAACAGGGGAAGGGCAAGTTGTGCTGAGTCCACTGGATAGCCCCATGGAGAAACTGAATCTAGACCTTTGTCTTACACCATAAAATTAACCCTGGATACGTTGCAGGTATATGGGTAAAACAACCAGCTATGGGGAAAAAAAAATTTACAAAAACCTAGAAGAACATCTTAATGACCTTGAGATAGGCAAAAAAAAAAAAATCTTATCTTGATTATGAAAACACTCCAACTATAAAAAGAAGAATGTGGTAAATTAAATTATGTTAAAATTAAGAACCTTTGTTCAATGAGGTACATTATTAAGAGAGTGAAAAGCAAGTCATAGAGCCATAGAATAAGAGATTTGGTATTACATGTAGCCAATTTGCAACCAGATTGTATAAAGAATTCCCACAAGTTGAAAAGAAGAATAAAGATACCCAATTAAAAACATAGACAAAAAGCAAAATATATTTTTGATGATAACACAAAATGGGAAGATGCTAATGTCTACGCAAATGCCTTGTGACCACCACTTATTGGCCATACGTCCTCACTGGAGGTGAGTAACGGAGGTAAGAGGCAGGTGGAAGTACATAAACTAAAGTTAGGCCAGGAAGCTAGAAAGGGGCTTTGAAGGGGGAAGCACAGGGGAGAGCTAAAGGGGAGAGTATAATAGATATGTGTGATGTTGTTGTCAACTTGATCTGCTTAGTAATCCACAGAAATCCTTTTTAGGTGGTCTCCAAGGTTGCTTTCAGGAAGCATTAACTGAAGGAGGAAGTCCTTCCTCCAGAGTGAGCCCTTCCTCCAGAGTGGGCAGCCCTTTCCCCCAGAGTGGGTGGCCCCTCTCAGATGGGAACTTTATAGAAGGAAGCTCTGGTGAAGAGTCCCTTCCTTCCACTTGGCTGCCAGAGCTGCTTGCTGCCTTCCAGCGTGGACTGAAGACCAGCATCAACTGAAGATCCGTGTGGACTGAAGACCAGCTGCTCCTCAGGAAGCCTCCAGGCCTTCAGTGCCAGATCGGGACTACTGAGGCATCTGGCCACGTGGACTGAACAGCTGCTGGGTTCCTTGATTCTCGGGCCTGCAACTGCTATTAGACTACCGTAAACTAATCCAATAAATTCCCTTTTTACTTTTAATTTTTTTTTTAATTTTTTGTTTTTTTGAAGTAGGGTCTTGCTCTAGCTCAGGCTGACCTGGAATTCACTATGTAGTCTCAGGGTGGCCTTGAACTTGCTGTGATCCTCCTACCTCTGCCTCCTGAGTGCTGGGAACAAAGGCGTGCACCACCACGCCTGGCTTTAAATTCCCTTTTTAATATAATTAATTCTAGTGGTTCTGTTCCTCTAGAGAACCCTGACTACTATAATATGTAAATAGGGTAGCAGAATACTGAGGGCAAAATGGTCTTAGTAGGGGCCAGGGGAGGGGATGGAAGACAGTAGGGTTGAGAGTGAGGAAGACTCAGAAGAAAGCCATCTTCTTTTAGGTAGTTTTAGTTAGGGACAGGAGTGCAGAGAGTGAACCAAAAGATGTCACTCCTCCTTAGCAGAACGGAACTCCTATTGGATCCAGTTTTATTCACAGTATCTGTTGCCTCCCCAGTCTAGCATACTACCTAGGTCAGCCCCTTGAATCTCCCTTATATACTTGAATCTGATGAAATAATCCATTAAAAACATTTTATTTATTTCTTTATTTGCACAGAATGTGTGTGTGTGTGTGAGAGAGAGAGAGAGAGAGAGAGAGAGACAGAGACAGAGAGAGAGAGAGAGAGAGAGAGAGAGAGAGAGAGAGAATGGGCCCACCAGAGCCACTAGCCACTGAAAATAAACTCCAGATACATGCACCACTTTGTGCATCTGGCTTTAACATGGGTACTGGGGAGTCAAACACAAGTTGTTAGGCTTCGCAGGCAAATGCTTCAACTGCTGAGCCATCTCTCCAGTCTGAAAATAATCCATTTTTAATTAACTACAAAGTCTTGTCCAAGTTGACCTCTGCCCTGTGATCTCTTTCTGGACACAGATAAGTCTGGATTTCTGCCTGGGTAGGGAGAGCAGAGCACTGCTTCTTGGCCTGGGGAGTTTTCTGCTCACTTTCTATCTGCGTTATACTTTGGTCTAACTTCTTACTTTGATTGCATGTATGATACATCTTTGATCACTGAGTCTATCATGTGTGTATTTCCTTGGTAATCACAGGTGTAACTCTCTTTATTACCTGTTTCTCATCTGAATTTCCTGGTCTCTGCTTTGGTACTTTGACTCTACAATTATTCCTTAAGCCATCACCACTTGCTGTGTTAATTTTCTTCCATGGGGAGGCTCAGGGCAGATGCTGTGCCAGGGCAGATGTTCTGTGTGTTTCTTTAAAATCTCTCTACATAAACTCCTAGACCCTGTCTTTCAGGTGCTTGTGACTCTGCGCCAGCCTTTTCCTAGAACCCAATTTCCCTTAAATGAACCTCATGATTTATGATTTATCCCTTAGTAATTCATAATTTATTCTTCTTGAGTCCATTTTCATAAATTCTTTGTTAAAAATAGGATAAGGACATAAATTGGGGTTCATAAGTTTGAGAGACCCTTCCTGAGCCCCAAAATCTGCGTCAGGAAGAGGGTTAATAAAAATTTAATATGTTATGAATAAGCCATATGGAAACCTACTTCTTCACTAGCTAATACTACATATGTTTTAAAAAGAGAGTTTGGGTGCTGGGGAAATGGCTTAGTGTTTAAGGCGCTTCCCTGCGAAGCCTAAGAACCCAAGTTGAGTTCCCCAGTACCCACATAAGCCAGATGCACCAGGTGGCACATGCACCTGAAGTTTGTTTGCAGTGGCTAGAGAGATCTCTCTTTCTCTCTCTCTCAAATAAGTAAATAAATACTTTTTTTTTTTTAAAGGAAAGTTTGGGAAGAAGTATCTCGTGGAGGCTCCATGGAAGGGAATTACCTCCTGGTACTGAAAACCTGATCAAACACCTATGGCTGGGAGGTCATGAGCCCTGGGGGAAAGTACTACTATTGTCTGAGTAAATGCAAATAGTAGGCCCACCAAACTGCTAGTACTTACGTTTATGTCCACATATTGTTGTCACTTTCTCTTTGGATTAAAGAAACTTCTCTTTTAGATAGTGGTGACCACTGGGGTGACTCAAAACTCACTAAAGTGCTGAGCAGAAGTGACAATGGAGAAAACATTAAGTGAGACATCTCTATCACACCCTCTAAGGCTCAGGGACCATTGCAGAAGAGGTGGCAGAAAAAATGTGAAAGCCAAAAGAAGGGAAGGAGTGCTTACAATACTTTCTTCCAAACATAAAGTGACCTTGATGTGCATGACCTCACAGTGGCTGATGCTATCTGCACAAGACCTGCATTATAGGAGAGAAAAAATGATAACATCAAAATAGAAGAAAGAGCCAGGTGTACTGGTGCACGCCTTTAATCCCAGTACTCAGGAGGCAGAGGTAGAAGGATCGCCGTGAGTTTGAGGCCACCCTGAGACTACATAGTGAATTCCAGGTCAGTCTGGGCTAGAGTGAGATCCCACCTCAAAAAACAAAACAAAAAAAAAAAAAAAGAAGAAGAAGAAAGACTAGTTGGAAAGAAGATGAGATTCAGTGGAGAAGGCATTTGGGAGGGGAAAAAGGAGGGTTGTGGGAGGGGATTATGATCATATTTATGGAAGTTGTCAATAGGAAATTAAGAAACAACAAAGTTCTGAAGTTATAGTTTTGGTCACAGACTAAGACAAAACAAAAGTGCTGCCCATGTTAGGTGGATTATTGGAGCTAGGGCAAACAAATGGCCTTGGAGCAGACAGCTGCTGGCCCAGCTTAACTAAGGCGGCATCCATGGTAGATGTTTTAGAGAAGAGGAGGAAGGAGAAGGTTCCTGTGAGTGACATCAGTTAACTGCACTTACAGACTGGCCGTCCATGCTAAGTGCCGTCTGTTTTCTATATGGCACAGGAATCATGACCAGCTTCCCTTCACCTGAGGCTCCCCAGAGGTGCACAACTCTCCCCTCTTCAGCAGAAGCTTCATTGCAAGGAGACACCTACTCAGGTGAGCATTGATAGGGTTGACCCTAGAAGGACCACTTCAGTGCTGACTGATACATAGGACACTAATAAACTTTTCATGCAGTTCTTTCACATGGATGCTGACTAGCTTTTATTTCTCCATTCTAAAAATGAGGAAACCAAGGCCCAAGCATTAAATGTCTACAGTAAAGAGAACATAGTAAGTAGAATAAGCTCTGAATTAAAGTTTCTCAGTGAGGGGAAAATGGACTGTGGTAAGATAGCACATACCTGAAATACCAAAGCCAATGATGAATGCAATTGCACCAGCCAGAATAATGATGATGTTAATAATGCTATGGAGAAAGACAGAGAAACAGGACATTACTTCTTCTACCTGACATGCTGTTTTGTGAACTGGTACCCATCTTCCACATATAAGTATAAGATGTGTTATGTAAGGCATCTCAACTTTTCCTTCCAAATAAGCACCTCTTAAAAACAGGTACCTTGGAAGGATAAGCAATAACCTTTTCGGTGCTGAGACAAAGCACCTGACCTAAAGAGCTAATGGGAAGAAAGGGTTTATTTTAGCTTACAGTTTCACAGTGAAGCTTCATAATGGCAGGGAAAGCAAAAGCAGAGAAGGCAGTGGGCTCACATCTTCATATATCAGCAGCAGAGAAAGAGGCTGCAGCAAGAGTGAGTGAACTAGCTCTGAATCGCCAGTGGTCTAGACCAATAAGCCTCAATGTCTACCCTGGCAATACACCTCCTCCAGCCAAGCTCTGGGGACTGACTAGGAGGTTTAATCACAAGCACTTGAGGCTGTGAGGGACATTTTACATCCGAACTACCACAGAAGGGAACTGCAACAATTCCATTCCCATCCCACTGCAGTCCTGCGTAGACAGATGAAGGAGTACTTCTTTTACATGATGGTGCTATCTTACCGTCCTATGTCCAGATCTGAGAAGACCACCCACAAACACTGTGGGAGAAACAATGATAACTATTAGGAAGGACAAGAGCCCCCAAATGTGGAAGAAATGGATGGATTCCTAGACACATGCCACCTACCAAAACTAAACCCAGAGCAGGTTAATCTCCTAAACAAACTTATCATATCCATGGAGATTGAAGAGGTAATCAAAAACCTCCCCCAAAAGAAAGGTCCAGGCCCAGATGGCTTCTCAGCCAAATTCGCTGAAATCTTCATTGAAGAACTGAAACCATTTTTTCTCAAACTGTTTTGCATAATTGGAGACCAGGGAATCCTCCCCAAATCCTTTTATGATGATAACACCACTGTAATACCAAAACCAGACAGAGATGCAACAAGAGAATGATAGGCCTATATCCCTGATGAATTTAGATGCAAAGATCTTGAACAACATCCTTGCCAAACAAATTCAACAACACATCAAAAGCATTATCCATCTTGACCAAGTAGGCTTCATCCAAGACATGCAGGGATGGTTCAAGATACGGAAGTTGGTCAATGTAATACACCACATAAATAAACTTAACCATAAGAACCATATGATCATGTTTATCTCAATTGATGCAGAGAAGGCCTTTGACAAAACAGAATACCACTTCATGATCAAAATGCTGGAAAGAATAGGCATGGAGGTTTATATCTCAATACAATAAAAGCTATATATAAAGCACATTAATCTCAAATAATTCTTAATGGGGAAAGACTCAAGGAGTTCCCACTGAGATTGGGAACAAGACAGGGGTGCCCACTCTCACCACTGCTCTTCAACATAGGACTAGAAGTACTAGCCCAAGCAATGAGACAAGAGAAAGAAATAAAAGGGATTCAAATTGGAAAGTAAGGAGTCAAGTTAACCCTATTTGTAAATGACATGATCCTGCACATAAGTGACCCAAAAGTCTCCATTTCAAAACTCCTAAAGGTGATAAATTCCTTCAGCAAAATGGCAGGATCAAAATCAATGCACAAACAAATCAGTAGCTTTTCTATATGCACAGGACAAAGATACAGAGAAAGAAATTGGTGAGGCTGTCCAATTTTCAATAGCAACAAAAAAATTTAAATACCTTGGAATAACACTAACCAAGGATGTGAAAGACCTATATAATGTAAACATAAAAACTTCAAGAAAGAAATTGAGAAGGACTTGAGAAGATGGGAAGACCTCCCATGGTCCTGGATAGGTAGAATTAATATTGTGAAAATGGCAATTCTATGAAAAGCAATATACAGATTTCACACAATACCAATAAAAATACCAGCATTATTCTTCACAGAGATTGAAAAAAATGATCTCAAAATTCATATGGAATGGCAACAGGCCTCAGATATCAAAATATATCATCAGGAAAAAAAAATCTCTGGAGGTATCACCATACCTGATCTGAAGCTATATTACAAAGCCATAGTAACAAAAGCAGCATGGTACTGGAATAAAAACAGGAACATAGACCAGTGGAACAGAATTGAAGACCCAGACCTTAGGTCAAGGAACTACAGCTACTTGATCTTTGACTGGATCTTAGACTGGAGAAAAGACAGCATCTTCAACAAATGGTGTTGGACAAATTGGGTGACCATATGTAAAAAAACTAAGTTAGACCCACTCATTTCTCCATACACAAAAATCAAGTCCAAATGGATTAAAGACCTCAGTATAAGACATGAAACTCTTCAACTACTAGAAGAAAAAATAGGAAGCATGCTCCATGATATAGGACTGGGAGAAGACTTCCTGAACAAAACCCTAGTAGCCAAGAATTAAACAAGCACTCAACCAATGGGATTTCATGAAGCTAAAAAGCTTTTGTACAGACAAACATACCATAAGCAGAGCCAATAAGTTACCCACTGAATGGGAGAAAATCTTCACCAGCTATAACACTAACAGAAATCTAATATCTAGAATGTACAAAGATTCAAGAAACTAAACAATAAAAAAATTAAACAAACCACTCCAAAAGTTGGGTAGATAACTGAATACGGAGTTCTCAGAGGAAGAATTACAAATGGCTAACACATACTTAAGAAAATGTTCAACATCCATAGTCATTAGAGAAATGCAAATTAAAACAACTATAAGATTCCACCTTACCCCAGTAAGGATAGAAAACATTAAAAAAAATCAAATGGAAACAAATGTTGGCTAGGATGTGGAGAAATAGGAACACTCACTCACTATTGGTGGGAATGTATGCTGGTACAATCACTATGGAAATCAATATGGAGACTCCTGAAAAGTTTTTTTCAGTGTTTTTCTTTTTTTCTTGTCCCTTAGTGCTGGCCTGTAAAACCATGCACCAGGATGCAGTTAAGATCCACAATGAGCTGTTGATCAGAGAGACCTACAAGGTCTCCCAAAACAAGCAAGACAGACTTCTGTCAGAGCACTTGATTACCCACCAGAGGTTAATGGTAAGACCCTACTGCTAAAGATACCATATGTGTCTGCACGGACCATGGAGAGACCTGGTTGGAATCTGGAAGAGAGCCAGTCCCCCCATCTAGTGCTGGAAGGTGCTATATGAGCTATTGGGGGAAAGTGGCCAACATCTGCCCGAGCAACTCAAAGACTAAGTGACTCAGAAGCAAACAACTGACATGATGCTCACACAAGTGCAGTAATGGCATAGCCATGGTGGGAAACCAGCCGCTCTTGGATTGGCTAATAGATACTCTTAGTGGAAAGGAAACCATATCTGGAACTGGGAAACAAGTCAGAATCATATCCAGATAATGCTTTCCAATGTCAAGCTTTCACTAATCTTGGGCTATAAGGGGGTCTACACCCTTTAAATTCTCTCTAAATTAATAATGTTATCCCATTTAACCAGTGATGACTTCACTCTTCATTGGAGAGTCTACTTCTCTTTTCAGATGGGAGTGGGACCTGAGGCAATAAATGATCCAGCACACTTCACCCTGGCCCCAGCTGAAACCACAGAGGAATTGGGGAAATGAGCAAGAGTGCTGCTTTCTCGGTGAACCTGATATCAGCACAAATGTAAAGGAGATAGACACTGAGGACACTCAACACCTACCAAAGCAGAGATCCAGAGGCTCCTAAGAGCCCATCACTGAAGTAGACTTAAAACACACCCAACATGGCTCAGGGAATTGTGCAGAAGAGGGGTCAGAAAGATTGGTAACAGCCACAAGATGGGACATTATGCACAGAGACATTGCCTCTCCCCCATGACTGACTGCTGCCCCCACAATATATTACCCACAATCCTCATGGGGTTGACCTGCATCCCAAATGATGAGGGCCTCTTTGGAAAAGGAGCAGGGATGAGGGAAAGGATGGTACCAACATGTGTTGTTTACATACTAAGTATGTCCATATCTAATAAAAATAAATTTTAAAAAGAGTCCCAAAATGGAGTCAAGATGAAGGAAGAGAACCAGAGCAGCCTGATCAATGCAACTTTAGATGTTTACATTGGCTAACCATTACTCCCCTGAACTAACAATGCCCTTGGCCACCGTCTCCTGCTGATCTTATCTTAGAGACAACAGGGCTCCTCTTCTTATGGTAGTCCATTCTCTGATTGATTTCCTCCTTAGCTTGGTCCCTGCCCCTCCACCCTGGTTAATTAGTTTCTCTGTTCTCCCCTGAATTCTTCAGTCATTTTGTCTCCTGTAGCCCCCTCCCTAAAAGAAAAACTATAAAAACCCAAATCATCCAGATTCAGGTTGGCTGCTCTCCTCTCATGAGATAGCCCGGCAGCTCAGGTCCCAATAAAAAGCTCCTTTCCTGCCTCAGAGTGGTCTTGTGTGGTCTGGTCATTCATGACCCTTACAATAACCTTCCTGTATAGCCAAGTGACACTTGAGGGGAACTCAACTCTTACTCAGTTTATTTTGAGCAATTCTGTCCAGCTGGTTATACCACTTGTCTTTTTGTCTTGTCTCTTTCTGTGGACCTTCAACTCCACTAAGGACAGTGGTCATGTCTTCTCCACTTTGTACGCATTCACACCTAGTCCACTGCACCTTACAAGCCCTCCGCGAGAGTCCTATTTAATATTAAGAAAGTAACTCAGGGGGTGGAGAGATGGCTTCGTGGTTAAAGCACTTGCCTGCAAAGCCAAAGGATGCAGGCTCAATTCCCCACGACCCAGGTAAGCCAGATGCACAAGGTGGCGCATGTGTCTGGAGTTTGTTTGCAGCAGCTGGAGGCCCTGGTGAGCCCATTCTCTCTCTTTCTCCCTATCTGTCTCTTTCTCTCTCAAATAAATAAACATTTAACAAAAAAAAAAAAAAAAAAAGAAAGAAAGAAAGTCAGTGATTGAACACATGTTTCCATGCTCATGCTGAAGGCCCTGGTCCCTCTCCAGCACACACACGCATGCGCACACGCACAAATGCATGCACACATATTTATTACAGAGCATTTTAAAAATGTAAATAATCAAAAATGAGACAACAGGGGCTAGAGAGATGGCTCCGTGCTTGCTGTGTAAGAGTGAAGAGTCGAGTTGAATCCCCAGCAGCCATATAAAAATCTGGATGTGGCCACACATTCCTGTAACTGCTGTGAGGAGGGAGATGTAAACAGGAGATTTGCTGGGCCTTGCCCAGTGTAACCAAAACCCAACAGTTTTAGGTTCAATGAAAGCCTGTCTCAAAGTCATAAATCAAAAGAGCAATAGAGGAGGACACTTGATGGCTACCTATGGCCTCTGCACATGTGTACACAGGGTGTATACGTCACATACACACACATGCACACGTGCACATATGACAATAAAATCATCTGTCCTTCCATTACCCACACCCAACCACTGTTACATTTTTTATATGCATCCTGACAATTGTCAATTACTATATTAACAAATGACACTTTGGAAACAAAAATATAAATAAGTAAGTACTAATTATATCTTACTGAGCACTTAAATCTTACCATAGACACTTTCCAAGTGCCATTTCTAGGTTATGTCATCTATCCATTCAATGATCATATGGGTAAAAACAAAAAATCTGCCATCTACATTTTACAGATGAAGTGACATGAAAATTAAGCAAGCATCTTACCTAAAGTCACCATAGCAAGCGGCACAGTTGAGATTAAAATCTTTCTCTCAAATCTTCCTGTACTGCTCCCCAGGGGGGAGGCTTACAGAGAGGGCATGCTCCTCCTTTCTACCTAGACAAACCCAGGCTGCAGGAGGACATTCACTTTAGCTGGTGAGAGTGACTCAGGCAGAGCAGAAGACACAGGTCAAAGAGGGTGCACTGGCAAAGTCATTCTGGGAAGCTCGCCCACTGCTGCCTACCTGCCGTGTACACCACTGGGCTGGTGTCTTGGGCTGCACTCTCAGCTGCTGGCAGTTCTCACGCTCCTGACACCCACACTGAAGTTACTCAACAGGCAGGAGAAAAGAAAGGCACAGACAGACAAAGAATGATGCCGTGGACGGGAAGAGGAAAGCATGGGCATTTTACTTTCTGCCCGGAATAGGCCTGTTGTACCCAGCCACCTTTAGCCCAAGGATGGGCCCACCAAACAGACAGAGCTGAATGACAAGAAAACATTAGAAGAAACAGTTTCCCTGGAGGTCGGTCCTTGTGGGCTACATCCAAGGGGCAGCAAGTGGAGCCCTTACTAACAGGGAGAATGGCCAGACAAGTGCCTGTGGCTCTCCTTGACTGCTGTTGAGGAGGTTTAATGTTAGCAGAACTACTGAAAGAAAACTAAAGGTGGCTAAAGGTGAGCAGTGCCCTTGAGGAAGGAATGTCCTCAAGCCTGACAGGGGTGTCCTAAGGTCTGGCTCTTCCTTATTTCTCTTTCCCTTAAGGAATCCTTGCAACTTCCACCTTGCTAGAGGCTGGAAACGTAAGTAGGGAGAATCTGTTTTTTTCGTATCTCTTTCTTTCCTGGACAATTATCTCTTTTCAAGAAGAATAATTCCCTTTCTCAGGAATTTAAATGGGCTTATTCCCTTTCCTAGAAACATGGCGGTACCCTGGACACCTGGTACGAGAACTAGACTGATCAGGTGAACCCCCCTCCAGTAAATTCCTATAAACTACTCCAATCAGGGTCTCCAGGTGGTATTTCCTATTTGTGGGAACCCCATCCTAGGCAGGAGCTCTGCCTTCCTTCCCTCTCTTAAGCTCTATAGGCTCTACAATGAAATCTTTCTAAACACCACCCTCTGTGGTGTGTATGTTTCATTCATCAAATTCCTAAGACAAGAGCATGGAGGTCCCTGACTCAGTGGGAGTTTGTGTGGTGTGGGCATCTGGCACCCTAACTTCTGAGGTACAGCCCAGCCAAGAGCTGAGAAAAGCTCCATCGCTCTCACAGGCCCACCATGTTCCCGTATTATTTCAATTTGCACCTGTGACATAGGGTTTTACTTACTTTAGGTACCTCTCTGGGGATCATTTCTCTGTAAAATGGGAAAGGAGAAATTTCTGCTTTATCTATTCAAAGAGTGTTGTTGTTCACATGCGTTCACCCATCCTCAAGTTCTTATATTAAAGTCCTGACTTCTAGCACTACAGAATATGAGTTAATTTGTAAACAGGCCACTGCAGAATTAATGAGATAAGATGAGATATAACTAGAGTGACTTGAGTCCTTATAAAAAGGAAAAACTTATCCGGCATCATTGTATGCCTCTGTAATCCCAGTTATTTATAAGGCCAAGGCAGGAGGATAGCTTTTGCCCAGGGATTCAAAGCCAGTGTAGGCAACATTGTGAGACACAGTCTTGAAAACCAAAGGTTAACAAATTTATAATAAAAATTAAAACAGCAAAGGGGAAATTTGGACACAGATACACATGCATACTAGGAGTGTACTCTCTGAAGATGAAAACAGAGATCTATAAATTGATGGACACCAGAGACAGAGAGACAGTCGGCAAACCTCCAGGAGCCAGAAAAGACTCTCACAGCTCTGTAAAAGAGCCATTCCAGCAGACAAGTTCATCTTGGACTTCAGACTCCAGAACTGTGAGACAACACACTTCTGCTGGTTAAGCTATCTAGTTTTTGCCACTTTGTTTTAACTCCCCTCAGCAAAGGAATACAAAAGCATTGTTTGGGGATCAGAGTATATTGTATAATCCCTAAAGGAGTATTCATGCATTCATTTTTACTATACATAATTTTTACCTATAGCTATGTGCTATAAGTTCATTCTTAAGATTTTGTTTTATTCATTCATAAGATTTGAGGAGGGCTGGAGAGGTGGCCTAGTGCTTAAAGACCTTTGACTGAGAAGCCTAGGAGCTCATGTTTGAATATCCAGGTCCCACATAGCCATACACAGTGACGTAAAGTGTGCAATGTCACACATGTGCACAAGGGGCTCATTTGCTGTGGCTGAAGGCCCTGGTGTGCCCATTCTCTCTCTCCCTCTCTGCCTCTTTCTCTCTCTCTCTCAAAAAAAGGTTATTTTTGAGGACAGGGCTGTATACCAGCCAATGAGAAGCTTCCCAGATACTCACCAAGAGCAAGGGTACAATGGGTTGTGTGTTTTGGTGGCAGAAGTTGATCTCACCATCCCTGGCCCCAGGCCCACATGAATCCCCTGCCATAGGACCTTGCTGTCAGCTTTCTGTCTGAGCAGAACTCATCTGGAGGTTTGTTCTGAACTTGTTTTCTGTTGTGAAACATTTCAACCTCCAGAGTCTTGGAAAAAGAAGCAAGAACTATCAGAGCAACCAAATTAAATAATTTCTGCCTGCTACTTCTAAATTTTTTGAATATGAATAAAATGTTTCACATATGGCACATGAGGTTCAGAATTTAGAAAACCACAGAGACAGTTTCTTTTTTGATCCATGGTTCTATTAATGCCAACGAAGCAGGCTGGTGGAGCCGCAGCAAAGAGAGCAAGAAGGGAGCTCTGAGCCACCTGGGAAGAGGAAGGGAGAGATTTTAAGGGGAAAATAGGGAACGGAAGGTCTCATACTATATTCTGGGGGTGGGAAATTATGCTGGAGCCGTACTGTCCCAAATCTTTCTATGGTGGACTTCAAGCTGTGTTTTGGTTTCCCAGGTGTTAGTGCCAAGGGACGGGCTGTTTCCTCCCATGCAGGTAAGGAAGGGCTTAGGAATTTCTAGGATTCCAGACTGGAGCCTGGGTTTCCTTACAAGGAGGGGTAGAAACAATTCTTGGAAATATCAATTTTCATTTCCAGGTTTGGGAGGGGGAGCTCAGAGTGATAAGGTATTCCTCCATTGCTTTCTGGTTCTTACTTTCCATAATAGTTTCCAGTAATGATATTTCAGGAAGTTGTTAATTGAAATTGTCTTCTAACTGCTGCATTAAGATTCACAGTGCATTTGGTTGTTAAGTACTCTTTATCAAAAGGCCCAAGTGAAAATCAATGTTTTTGGAGGACTTGCTAATTTAGTATGCACACATTAAATGTACTTATTATGTGAAAGACATGGTGCTAAGCAATATGGATGAAATTTATACATGGAGCAAATAAAATTCCTTTAAGGAACTGATGGTTAAACTGAGTATAGTACAAAAGGACAAGACCAAAAATTAAATTTCACACTTTCTCAACCAGCCCATGACTACTTGGGAGTCTGATCCCTAGTGATTTATGATATTTTATGCATATATCTGTGGCCTAACTCCTAAGGGTCTGGGGCACCTTACAAGGACGGCTAACCTTAAGAAGAACAAATTGTACTGTAAACTTTACTAAACAAGACAGTGACATGCTGTCTGTTTAGTCACATATGGGCGCCATACAAATAGATGCCTCAGCTACGTACAAGATTTGACCCCTCCAGTCTGGCTAGTCCCTCCTTGAAAACCCACCTGCTGTTTCCTTGCAATGTATTTCAACAAACTCTTCCTGTCTTTCCACGTCTGGATAAATTCTTTGGCCACCTGCAGCACTAGTCCTCCCTACAGCATTTTGCACTAAGTTCAAAACACTTTGTTAATAACAGGCGGTGAATGTGATCAGAGCTTCAGTAAAGAAAGGCATAAATTCACCATAGGAGCCGCAAAAGAGAAGAATGACATAAGCCATGGGGAAACAGGCAGAATCAAAGTGTGTTTCCATTTTCTATGAACAATTTCAAATAAAGTGAGAAAGGTTTTATTCATAAATATGTTCCACCAACCCATGAAATTACACACTGAGTGCGAAACCTGAAGAGAAGATGTTACTTCCGTCACACTGGGCGGGGTCATGACCTAGGCATCTCACTTCCTCGCCTCTACTGGGACGTGGGGCTAGGGAATGGATAACTAAAGCCTCCAGGTGAGGCCACCTGGAATTCTGCCAAAACATACCCATCCTGCACCAGGAAGGCCTTGTTCAGCTGCTGCACATGCCTGTCCTCCTACTGCTACTCCTTCTACAGGACTTGAAAGAAAGGGCATTTGTGAAAATTTTATCATGTAGGCATCCCTGGAAATCTTCACATTTTTACTGTCTGTACGGGGCCTCACTTATGGGGGAAACAGGGTTAAAAGTAGACCACTCCAAGCCTGTTCAACTTTTTAAGGGGTCTATCTCACGAAAAATGATGATACCCTGTTCAGTAACTTGAAAGCCAAGGCAGGTACCTACTCGGACCAGAAGCTGCTTCAGAGAACATTTAAAATGCAAAAAAAATAATAATAATAAGTTGGACTGTCTGGCTTCGGGTGCTGGGAGCCAGTAGGGTAGTGCGAAGGTGGGCACCAGAGGAAGTGCCCCCATGGCTGAGATGCCCTTCTCTAAGGCAAGAGTCACCGCTGCAGTGTTCATTTAAAACGAAAGAGAGGGGCTGGAGAGATGGCTTAGCTGTTAAGCGCTTGCCTGTGAACCTAAGGACCCCTGTTGGAGGCTCCATTCCCCAGGACCCACGTTAGCCAGATGCACAAAGGGGCGCAGGCGTCTGGAGGCCCTGGCGCGCCCATTCTCTTTCTGTATCTCTGCCTCTTTCTCTCTCTGTCTGTCGCTCTCAAATAAATAAAATAACAAAAAACAAGAACAAACAAACAAACAAAAAAACCTGAAAGAGAGTAAAGAGAGCCGGAAGTCATGCTGAACCTCTCCCACCTAAGCTGCTTTCTTCTATTTTAGCTGTTCTTGCCTCAGGGAAAAATACATGTTAACCAACACACCTTCCTCTATTTTCCAATTACAAGTGAACTGACTGGGCTCTGGAAACACACCTTAATGCTTAGCAGGCTGTATTGCTATGTTCCATCCACATCAAGGAATAAACTACGAGAGATGCCTGTATCTGAAGGATAAAGTGCATTGTATCAGAGCTCCAAGGAGAGAGAAAACAACTTTGTTTAGTGTTTGAAATCAACAGGCAAAATCATGGTTTGATTATGATATTTTCATACATGATTTTATGGATCCTTTTCCTCTACTCTCCTGCTCCATCTCCCCTGCCCAGCTGCTGGTCTCCTTCCTCCCACCCTCCGGCCACCTTTCTGCTTTCATTTACACGTTTTCTATAACTCTCTTTTCCCTCTCCTCAGCCCTCCCTTATGACCTCTTTCACTCTCTCATGTCCGTTTCTTGTGTCATGCATCAGTTACCTTGTACCTTCACGATGGCAGGGAAGACATGGAATCAGCAAAGAGCTGGGAGTGACACCTTGTCACTAGGAAGGGGGAGGCAGCAAGAGTGACTCCTGAACACACAGTAAAGTTGGAGAAGTCGACCTCCAGACCCGCCCCAGTGACAGTCCTCCTCCAGCAAGGCTCCACCCACAAAGCCCCCACCAGCTGGAGATTAAGAATAAGTCATAATCACAAAACACATGAGGCCATGGGGAATATTTTACATTCAAACCACCACAAGCTATCTATACTCTCCCAACACATGCACACACACACACACGCATACACACACTCACAATCTGCAACATTTGTCTTTCTGACTCTTGGATACTTTACTTAAGACAATAACTTCCAGTCCTATACATTTTTTTTTTTTTTTTTGGTTTTTCGAGGTAGGGTCTCACTCTAGCTCAGGCTGACCTGGAATTCACTCTGTAGTCTCAGGGTGGCCTTGAACTCTCGGCGATCCTCTTACCTCTGCCTCCCGAGTGCTGGGATTAAAGGTGTGCGCCACCACGCCCGGCTAAGTCCTATACATTTTACTGCAATGGTATGATTTCATTTTCCTTTATGCCTAGATAAAAATTCCATTGTGTATATGTGCAACATCCACATCTTAACTATTGTGAATAGTGCAGCAATAAATCTGGATGTTCAAGCATCTCTGTGCTATATGGACTTAGAATCCTATGGGCATACACCCATTAGTGGTGTCATATGGCAATTCTATTTTGAGTTATTTAAGAAATCTCTATAGTGATTTCCAGGGTGGATGTACCAGTTTACACTCCCACCGGCTATTAATAAAGGTTTGCTTTTACCCCACATTCATGTCAGAAGTTGTCAACAAGACAAGACAAGAGCTTGTTGGCTATGTCCTGTGTATCAGTGAAATCTGTACAGTATTTATTCAATCCTAATGATAGTCTATAAGGTAAGTTCCTTTCCATTACCTTTTTTTTTTTGTGCAAGGAAACTGAGACTTGGGTTAAGTAACAGATGAAGTTCTTGTGGCTACAGGACACTTGGGTTTTGATCCTGGGATGTTTGACTTACAAACTTGCCTTCAACACCATGTGCCATAAGTCTAGAAAAAGTCTTACGTGGCAGGGGGACACAAGTTTGGAAATGAAACGGGGTGTTAGGGTTTCAAGAATATAGTCCTTGAACCTGAACCCTGAGTTCATGTCTGTTTTTGACAAAGAATTGGATAAAAATAAGACTGAGAAGTATAATTATTAAAATATTGTATTTATTAAGGGAAGTACAAAATCAAGAAAGGAAAATAAATACACTCATGTGGCCTGAAAACCCATGTGGTGAATTGGAAAGAAACACAAAAAGAGAATTAGAGAGGCAAGAAAAGAAAGTGCAAAGAGCTCCTGCCATGTGGAAGGCAGAAGGGGGTAAAGAACCCATGTGGAAGCAGAGGCTGGGTGGGGGGTTCTCACCTTGTCTCAGCCAAGCTGGGCTGAGACAAGAGGGAGCCTCACCAGAACCTGGAGTGGAGGTTCAGGAGTGATAAACTGGCAGCCAAGACATCTTGTTCTCCCCTCATAAATGTATTTATAACCTTACTGTAGTGGGCTTTACCTTCTGGCTCAGGTGAGCCAGAGTGAGAGTTTATTGGTTAGGGATGGGGGCTGGCTCATGAAGAGGACAGCCATGACACCAAGTTCTGGGGGCTGAACTTAACCCCACAATGTCAAGATTAAATTTGAATTCTAGGAAAGGGGACCTCCCTCCCAGGAGGGGCTCAGGTTATTTGTGAAAAAACATATCTAGGGAACTCCTTTAGTTAAGAGATGAGAAGCCAGATCAGCCTTTGATGTCTAGCAAGCATAGATTGCAGGGCAAACCTTCCTGCCTTTACTTTCAGGGGCCCAGTCCCCCTAACTGCCTAACAAAACTACCTGGCTCCCTCCCCTGAATATTTCCATAATTCCTTTTCTGAAAATAAGAGTTTTTGATCTGCTACATAATGTGAGGGTCCTGAGTCTGAAAACAATAAATGTTCTTAGCTCTACTTCATAACTGGTGTGATGGTTTATATTTATTGTCAAATTGACAGGAACTAGACTCACCTTGGAAATGAGCCTCTGGGCATGCTTGTGGGTGGTTGATTATTTAGATTGGGTCAATTGAGGTGGGGCAGCATACCTTAACTGTGGGTGGTACCATTTCATGGTCTGGGATCCTGGGCTGGATAAAAAGGAGAGAGATGGCTGAGCACTAGCATTCATCGCTTTCTGCTTCCTTGCTGTGACTGAATGCAACCGGCTGCCTTAAGCTCCTGATGCCATGCTTTCTCCGGCATGATGCACTGTAACCTCAAACGGTAAGCTTACACAAACCATTAGGTAACTAATACAATTGAAAAATGTTTTAAACTCTGAAAACTAGGTAAAGTTAGCAACTATGATTAATTTGAACAAATTCTACTTTAAATCAAATACATAAAGTAGAATATTTGAGTAAAGTCATAGAAAATATATTACTTCGTTCATTTTTCCTATTAACATGGAAAAGGGGTGGTACCTGTACCTCCATATCCATGAATTCCACATCCTTGGATTCAACCAATTGTGGACTAAGACTATTCAGAAAAGGACTGGAGAGGTGGCTTAGTGGTTAAGGTACTTGCGTGTAAAGCCAAAGGACCCAGGTTCAATTCCCCAAGACCCACATAAGCCAGATGCACATAGGGTTGGATGTGTTGAGTTCATTTGCAGTGTGTCCATTCTCTCGCCCTCTCTATCTCAAATAAATAAATAAATAAATAAATAAATAAATTTTTTAAAAAGAATATTAAAAAAATAGTGTCTGTACTGAATGTGTACAGACTTGTGTCACTGTTCTCTAAAGAATACAGTATAACAGCTATTTACATAGTATTCACATTGTATTAGGTAGTATAAGTAATCTAGACATGGTTTAATATATATGAAGGATGTATATATGTTATATTAAACCCTGTGCCATTTTATATAAGGAATTGAGCATTTGAAGAAGTTACTTGGTGAGAGAAAAGGAGGGATGGTAAACCTCTGTTCTTGGGGCATTGTTAATGGTTGGATAATTTCTTGAGGAATGTGTATGATCCATTTCCTTATATCTCCCTGTAGCTGTCCTGTTTTCTTTTGGTAACTCCCTTTTGGGAAGACCATTTCGACCTAACACTCCCATGTCCAAGAACTCCCTAGCTTTAGGAAAGGAGAACAGGATTAAACTGAGATTAAGTTGAGATACCAACATCATTAGCCTTGATTATTGCACTGTATTTTATAACAATCTAATGTTGTGGTGGTTTAAATTAGGTGTCCTCTATAAACTTGTGGGTTTTGAATGCTTGGTTCCTGGCTGAGGGTAACTTGGAGGTGGAGACTCGCTGGAGGAGGTGTGTTGCTGGGAAGACCTCGTGGTTTATTAGCCCTGAGCCTGCCAGTGTCAGCTCCGCTCTTCCTCCTGCTGCTGTTGTCCACCTGATGTTGACAAGGTGATGTCCGGCCTCTACTCTACCATCGTTCCCCTCCTATCATTGAGCTTCCCCTGGAGACTGGAAGGCAAAATAAATACTTTCCATCAGTTGCTTTTGGTTGGGTGCTTTGTCCCAGCAATGAGAAGGTGATTGCAACAATGTTTTGCAAACTTTGGGGTATAAAGCAGTTACCAGGTTTGGGTTCTATACAGTTGGAAACAGTATCAGGGCAGTAAGCAGTTTTACACAAATTAAAAGCATTCATCTCGGGCTGGGGAGATGGCTCAGAACTTAAAACACTTGCCTGCAAAGCCTAACAACCCAAGTTTGATTCCCCAGTATCCAAGTGAAGCAAGATGCACAAAGTGGCCCATGCATCTGGAGTCTGTTTGCAGCGGCTGGGAGCCCTGAAATGCCTGTTCTCTCTGTCTCTCTTCTCTCTCTGCTTAAAAAAAAAATCATCTCCTCTAGCAGTTGTCTTTTGTCTGAGACTATGGAAAGAAAGCTGGAAGGGGAGAAGACAGTTAGGTGGAAAAATCCAGAATATTCATAAACAGATACTTTTCCCTAAACAATATTTGAGTTGGCAACAAAACTATTCTTTCTAAATCATAAACCTGCTCTATTAATGACTGTCCCCTGACTGTTGGGAAGCACACATTAACATTTCATCATCCTGGAGCACACCGTTTTCCTCCACATAACCAGAGCCAGACAAAAGTCAACACAAGGTTGACTACTAGTCCTAATCAGACCTGTATTCCCCGTTCCTTCTTATTCTTGCTGCTGAGAAGAAAAACAAAATGAAAAAAAAAATTCTAGAAGATTCCTCCTGTGTATAACTGATCCCATTGTGTTTAATAACAAGCATACAACAACCCTTCTATGACCCTCCCTTGAAGTGTTTGCAAGTTTAGAAAGTCAGGTAACATAAGCAGTCTGTGTGGTCTAAACCATAACAGCCTCTTGATTGTACGTTTTCCAATGTGGAGGCTCGGAGAGCTTTCACCCACGTGTTAACAAGCACCTCCACCTCCCGCTGCAGTTGTCCTGGCAGCTCTTCTGTTCACTCACAGGCCCTCCCCACCCTGTCCCATGTCACTTTGCTTTCCTTACTTCTTATCCCTCTGGCCCAGCCATGGATAAGGGCAGGAACACAGCTCAGCCACACTCTATCATGGCTGGAGCGGATGAAAGAAGAGTGTTGCTGTTGCTGCCCCGATCAACTCCTCCAAGAACTGGACTTTCTCTCCCTGAGGCCTGCTGGGAGCAGGGCACTTGTCCAGCAGCTCTGCACGTCATCCTCTACTTGTGTCCAAATTCAACACAGCTTCTTCCAAAGGGCTACTGTGAGGGGCCAAGGATTTTGAAGCTTAAATATTGCCTGTGATTGTTAAACTATACAATTAATATTTATTTTTATCCCTTTTTACCACCTCCAAATTTAAATGACTCCCCCCAAAAAGTTCAACCTGAGCCTAGAGTTTAAGACCATCTCAAAATGTCCCAAGGTGTTTTTCTCACCATTCTCTTGAGGAACCCTGGGTTCTCACCAAACTTTATTCATTGTTTCCTGTTGTTCCCTGCCTAGGCCACACAGTGATGTTTTCTTGGGTTTTCAAAAGCTACTCATAGCTTAGCAGCTTCAGACACCTGTACTGACTGCCCTCCTCTTTCCTTCATGGATTTGGGGGATGAGAGGCCCACCTCTGAAGTCTGGGTCTATAAGAGGCAGGCTAGGCACCGAGATACCACAGGAACACAGGGCAGAAGGTTGAAGGGAGGGGTGGGTAGGCTGCCTCAAGAGCCAGTGAGGGTCTATTTTGCCCAACCACCCCATCAGTCACTGAGGGCTACAAGTCTCTGTGATCTGGGTCTCTGGCAGACAGGTGGCTTGGCAGATAACCTAGATTTTCTTGACAACACCCTGAAGCCATGGTGGTTCTTTGGACTTTCTCTTCTTGACCTCAGGAAAGCCAGGCTGTCACTGAAGACTGAGAGCAGTCAGAGACAAGCCTAGGGTCAGTTGTTTGTTCATTAATAAAGCTGGAAATGAAGCACCTATGTCTCCCCCAGAGCTTTTCTCTGCCACATCACTTCCCCTTGTCTTGGGTGGTTTTACCTAGGCTCTGCAATGGGGCTCCGTGGCAGATTTGTGTGCTCAGTCTTCCAAAAGACCTAGAGGATATCCTTACCTGCCGGGACCTACCTTCTCATACTTGAGACTTGGGACATAGTCCTGTAGCTATGACCTCATAAGTCCTGTGAAAATCCAGGGGTTAAAACCAGACTGCCACACCCATCCCATGAAGGCCTGGCTTGCCTGACCACAGTCAGCAGCCATAGACCAGACCCTCAGAATGCCCTGTAAGCCTTGGGCTTCCACCTTGGGCTCTGGTATCACTCCAGCAGCCCTTGTCTACCCATACCCAGGAAGGGTTGCCTTCCTGTTCAAGGAGCACAGTCTTCCTGTGCTGAGCACGTCTGTGGGCCTGATGTTCTGTTACCGACACAGAAATTCCCCTGACCTTTGAGCCTTTGATCTTCTTCCCCAGAGCTGGGTCATCTGGGAGCATAGCCCACCACTTCCGATTCTGCTACTTGATAATTTCTCTGTTTCACTCTTACTTCTGGGCCACTGGCTTTAGCATTCTCTTATAGGTCCCTCCAGTAAGTGCACTAAGCCTGACACTGTATGCAAGAAGGCCTTGCCCTGTCCTTCTGGATTTTAGGGGCCACCTGGATCCACTGCAGCTCAGGGCCTGGCACTAACCCAGGGATGGACAATGGAGCTATCATGAAATTCAAATTTTCTGATTTATTTTCCAGTTAAGACTTCTGCACATACAGATACCTTGTAATAAAAGATATAACTTAAAGATAAATATAAAATATTGATTTGAACACAGAAAGTGGAGAATGCTTATTAGTCTTCAAAGTTTAAAAAGTTCAAGTTTATATAAACTCAAGACATTATATACATTTGTGAATATTCTTCTTCTTTCCTCATTTCCAGCTCCGCACCTCCATGCCCCATCCATTCAAAATTACTGTGGCTCCCTAAATGTGCCAAGCTTCTTGCCCCTGTGATCTTGTTCCTGCTGCTTTCCAGGTTCTTGGAATGCCTCATTTAATTACTTCAGCATTCTTTAACAATGTGTGTTAAATAGAGGGTTTTTATAGACTGCTCCCCTCAGAGCATCTAGTACACAGTTTCTAAGATGCATTGAATTAATAAATATTCATATTGTGCTACTAAGGAAAACTAGCTTATTCTTAACTTTGGAAGCTACTTATGGTAGAAATTATCATTTATCTTCTCTCAAGGGAAGCAGTTTTTTAGGAAAAAAATTATGATGTGTGAGTTCTTGCCGATGCTATGAATTATGAAAAAATGACCCATAGGGATAGAAACTCTCCAAGAATGGCTCTGAAACCAACGGCAGAAGAGACACTCCTAGTCCTGGGATCACCTTCATCCTTGTGTGGAGCCTTCCTGTGGGGCTGGCCTGGAAAGGAGGCTGATGACAGCTGAGCTTGATGGCTTGTTGCAATTGGGTGCTTTTGACAAGTTCTCTCCACAAATGAGATACAAGATAGAAGTCTCCTTCTAAGAGAAAGGGAGCTTTGTAGTGGACTAAGTTAATAGCAATGATACAAACTAAGTATTCTTAAAAACCAACAATCTTACTTAAATACTGAAAATGCTAAATTAAAAAATATACACACATTTTGGCTTTGTTAGCAAGAAAAGGGAGACTTGCAGGGGCTGATATGAAGCAAAACCATGAATCCACACAAAGAGAAACTAAGAGCTTCTGTCTTATAGACAGTCAGAATAACCAGAGACAATGGTAAGGGTATATGAAAGCTGGTGACTAACTGGAGACTCGCAGAAATGGGACCTCCTGCCCCAAATGCCCCAACCCCATTTGGTCTTGGATCTGGATATAGAAAAATCCTCCTGGAGATGATGCATGTACAAGGCAGTCATTATGCAGGCTTGAGACATGTATCTTATAATGCCTCCAGTCCAAGAGAATGCTAAGCCAAGTGTGGTAGTTTGAATGGATGTCCCCCAATAGATTCAAAAGTTTTATTTAAGATAGATTTATTAGATTTCCAGCCTCCTTGCTGGGGGAGGTGTCACTGTGGCTGGATCCTGAAGCGTTAATAGCCTTCCCTGAAAACTAGAGGGAACTAAAGAGTTAATAACTAACCTTAAGTTTAGAAGGCCTTAAACAATGGAGACATCCAGTCCTCCTAGTCAATTCTGCCAAACAGCCTATTCTGAGCAAATAACTTTGATGCCTTATCTGCTTCCCTTGGACCTGCAGCTGATTCAATCTGTCTGTCTTAGGATCCTCCTTGTAAGTTTGAACCCCATCCTGACTCAGTGCTTCAGTCTTCATCCTGCAGGAAGGCTGCTGCCCCTCGCTGTACCACTCAGTAAACAGTGTGTCTGTAGAGATCAAATCTGGTGTTCTTTCTTGCTTTTCTCTTACACTTTCCTTACAGATCCTAGAGTCCAGCCCTAAGGTATGATTGCGGATGGATATGGCTTCAAGCCTATGATATTCAGAGTGCTTGAGCTCTGCTTGGAGTTCCTAGAGTGTGCTTGCTTGGGCTGGTGGTGGCTGATTTTCTCTCTCTCTTTGTGTGCATGGGCCAGCTTCTTCTACCATTATTGAACTTCCCCTTGATCTGAAGCTTCAAATAAATTCCCTTCCTCCTATAAACTGTGCCTGGTTTGGAAGTTCTTTCCAGCAAACTGAAGCTGTCTATGACAGAATTGGTAACAGGAATGGGATGTTGATGGTTGAGAAATCTTACCACAAAGATTTTGGTCTTTTGAAACTTTGGTTTTGGATAAATGGGCATGGGCTTGGTACCTATGACTGAAGTTGCCTTCCAGAGCCATAAGCCAAATTTTATGGACTATTCTGGTAAGAGTTTAAAAATACTAAGTACAGAAAAATTGTATTTAGAGGCTTTGGTTATAAACTTTCCAAGGGAAAGAAAAGACGACAGAAAACTTTACTGGAACTGGGCTACTGGCGTAGGGCTGGCTTCATTCTGCTGCCCATGCCCAGAGAGTTTGATCAAGGTTAAATCTGTAATAGACAGATTGCTTGGCTAAAGATATGGAACTAAAAATTTTACTATTTCAAGTTTAAAAAAAAAAACCTCAAACTAGTTTAAAATTAAGGACACTGAGACTGGTTGCTAAAGCTGCTTTTGTCAAATATATTAACATTTGAAGAAAAGATGGACAACTACTTTACACTGAAACAATGGAAGGATGCCTGGGGTGAGTCTACCCAGAAAAGACTAAATGGTAAAAAAAAATACAAACCCTTTTGTAAAGAAGGAACTTGCTCTTCAAAGTCACTGATTTATTTCATCCCTGAATTAACAATATGGCTGTGTCCTGCAACCTGGTATTGGTTTTGGAAACGTAAAAATGTGTTGAGTGGGTCATGAAGTACACATGGTTCCAGGATCCTCTGCTGAGATGAGACATGAAAAACAGGATATTCCTGTTTTAAAGACTGGAAAGGCCAGTATATGGAGTTAAAAATAGATCATGTTTTACATGGAGACTCAAAGATGTTTAGAAATACCAGGACTGTAGAAGGGCTACCATGGAGTGCTGTTGGCTCAAGATGGAAGTTTTTCTGTGGCTACACAGCCTAACTGGAGGGGGAAGAATTGAAAAATTCCACATACTTGTCACTGGTCACTGGTTATGATATCAGACTTGAACTATAGATGTTTGCTTGGTGGTTATCGTGTTTGCACTGTTCCAGTCTCTCCTTGTTATACTTTATAACATTTGAAAATGTTTACTGTGTGCCTTTATATGTTGAAAGTATATAACTTGTTTTCATTTTCCAGGACTCACAGCCAACACACAATCTTAAATTTCAGATGAGACTTGGGACTTTGAAACTATCTTAAGTTGGTAAAGACTTGAAACCTTTAAAATTGGACTGACTATTGTTAGGTCGAAATGGGCTTCCCAAAAGTGAGTCACCAAACGAAAACAGGATGGCTACAGGGAGATATAAGGAAATGGATCATCCACATTCCTCAAGAATAATGCCCCAAGAACAGAGATTTACCACCCCTCCTTATTTCTCACCTTGAGATCAGAGATTTATTGCCATCCTATCTCTCACCAGGTCACTCCTGGTCTCTCCATATGGCTAATATAAAAGAGCAGAGATTTACTGCCCTAACAAGAAAATTCCTTCCCTTTCTCACCTTCCCCCAATTGAAAAACCTATAAAGCCCACTATCTGTAACCCCAAACTGACTGCTCCCACTCTTGAGAGTCAGTCCTGGCAGCTCATGTCGCCCCTTCCCCCCCTCCCCCCGAATAAAACTTCCATCTTGGCCTCAGAGTGCTCTCCATGGTCCTTGGTCACTCCTGAACCTTACAATTATAATATACAGTATGAGATGGTTATGAATTTATTGGTGGTCAAGTGCAAAATGTAGTAGTTTGAATGGATGTCCCCCAATAGTTTCAGGAATTTTATTCAAGCTTGTAATTAGATCTCTAGCCTCCTTGCTGGGGGGTGTCAGTGTGGGTGGATCCTAGGGTCCAGCCCTAAGTTGTGTTTTGGGGGCAGATCTGATTTCAAGCTGAGATACGCAGAGTGCCTGAGCTGCACCTCCTGAGGTTCCTGGAGTGAGCTTGCTTATCCTGGTGGTGATTGCTTTTTCTCTCTGTGTGTGGATCTCTGAAAGGGGGCAACTTATTTTGACATTATGGAACTTCTCCTTGATCTGTAAGCTTCAAATAAATTCTCTTCCTTTAGTAATTTGTCCCTGGTTTGGAAGTTTATCCCAGCAACCTAAAGCTGTCTGTGACACCAAGAATTAACTGTTAACAGTCCAATGCTTAATATAAACAACAGTAGATGTTCTTTGAAAAAATGTACTTTTAAGGCTTTAGAGAATTTCAGACAATAAAATTTCCCAAAATAGAAATCTGTAATAAAAACAAAATCCCAAAATACAAGGAAAACACCACCATACATAGGAGGAACAAGAGTTGATATAAATAAAGGTCGGGTTTGAAAATGATAAGACTTCAGACATAGAGATTACTAGAGTTAGAATATAAAATAAGACTTCTAGCATGTTAAAATCAATAAGGAAATGAAAGGTTTAGGTAAGGAGCAAATGACTAAAAAAACTGACCAGATGGATTTCAAAAAAGAACCAAACAGGCTATCTAAAAATACAAATAAATAATTGAAACTTCAGCCTAAGAACTCATGTTTGAATATCCAGGTCCCACATAAGCCAGACATACAGTGATGCAATTGCACAATGTTGCACATTCGCACAAGGGGGCACATGCATCTGGAGTTCACTTGCAGCAGCTGAAGGCCCTGGTGCACCCATTTTCTCTCTGCCTCTTTCTCTCTCAAATAAATACAAAAATAATTCATTGGATAAGCTAAGTAGTAGAATAGATACATATAGAAAAAAGAATTAGTTAAACAGAACTAGAAGTTGAAGAAATTACACATGATGTGGGATAGAGAAACAAAGAGGTCATAATCAGAAGAGATTATAAGATATATAAAGGCAACATTGAAAAATGTAATTATATCTAATCAGAGGCCTAGAAAGAGAGAATGAAGGGAAATTAGCTCCCAAAGAGAAAAAGGAAAAATGGATATTTTCTAGTATTTATGAAAGATCCAAGTTTTCAGGTTTAGAAAGCTCAATAAATCTCAAGTAGAAAAATAAAAGAAAATGAAAGCAAGACCTTTCATAGTGAAATGGGAAAGATGAAGGCCAAAAAGATGTTATATGCAGCAAGAGAATAGACACTCCATAGAAATGAATGATAATTAAGCTCATAGGTTACTTTCCAAAGCCATAAAGAAAGCAAGAAAAAAAACTGATGGAATTATTCTTCAAAGTGCTGAGAGGAAAGGAAATGTGACCTGTCTCTATAATATGCAGTGGGCACTGTGGACATGCTATGGTATAGAGAGCACTGCACCACCACAGAGGCCTAGACTTCATTAGAGAGGCTCCTGGAGACTGCTGTGAAAGCTCAAAAGTATGATTTATACCTTAGCAAAGGTGGAAACGGCCTTAAGGACCATCCAGAGACTCATCCTCGCACATACGGAATGGGTTGGAGAAACAAGTCACACACAAAATATTGCACTGGGGAATCCAAGCAATAACTACCTTCAAAGGATGCACCAAAGGAAATAATTTCTTGGGCTAGCATAGGGTTATCTAAGCCTAGGCCACATGAACTGGCTGTCAGGCCAACTGAGCATCCTCCCAGCATTCACACTGCAGGAGCAGCCCCTGCCCACTACCCCTGAACAATCACAGCAAGGGGCCAGAGATGACAGTTAAGGTCAAGTGAACATATTGAGGAATTTAAAATCAGGAAAAGTAAAAGTTTAAAAACTATTAGCTAGCCAGGCATGGAGACATACACCTTTAATCCCAGCACTCAGGAAACAGAGGTAGGAGGAATGACATGAGTTTGAAGACACCCTGAAACTACATATTGAATTCCAGTTCAACCTGGGCTAGAGCAAGACTCTACCTTGGAAAACCAATAAATACATCAGTAAAAATAAAACCCATTAGCTTACGTGCACATTTTTGCTTTATAGTTCAGTATCTTTGAATTTTACATTGCCTGCAGAGGTTTTGTTGGGTATAACAGCAACCTTCTTAAGGCTCAGGGCTATCTGAATTTGAGATAAAGAAAGTTAAGGATCTCTTGGAGCCTCATCTCATGATGTCCTAGGATGGTGGTGCTCTGCCTGAATCAAATGGACTAAAAATATGAGGTCCATAGCAAGAGCAAGGATGGTAAATCTAAGTTACACTGTACTTAAAGGCCAAGTAGGGCTAGGGGAAGCAAAATTTATTCAAAGCCACTTAGAGGCAGATTCTACTAGGCCTAAGAGTTGTCTAGGCTTAGAAGTAAGGCTTCTCCAATTTCCCTTAGTATACGAACTGATCAGTTTACCTCTTGCCAACCTAGAGATGAGAAAAAAAGAAACTTAAAGCTATACCAACTAAGTAAAATCTGGATTTAGATTCATGAAGTTTGGATGAACAATTACCACTATTGTTTTATGTTTAAAATGTTTCATAGTTTCTTCATCCTTTTAGGTTATTTTGCCCAAAGCAAGGACAGAAATTATTTTTTGTTTCAATAAAAATATGAGACAGTTCTAGGAGACAGTGAAAAATATACAGGAAAGCCCAGTGGGGCTGAAGCAGGACAGGCCAAAGCTTGGGAGAAAAGTGGCAGGAATGCTGGGGAGTCTGGGGGGAGAGGTGTTTTCCTATTACTTCATAGAAGCCAATCACAGCCTCTCACAAGTTTCCATAGGTTTCCATCAAAGTTCGAATGTAGCTAGGTTGGGAATCTATCTATCCAGGCTATTGCTAATATGGCATGTCTTGCATGCAATCTTGACTCCCTGCTCTGAAATTGGTTCTGGGTTTTAAAAACGGAAATGAGTGGAGGGGGCCTTCCAGGTATAAGACATCAGAAACCATAGTTCATACACATTCCTATTTCAATTTCTAGACTATTCCCATGGCTTAAAGAGACACAAGGTAAGGTAACTGAAACCAGAACAACTTTGTTAAATTGGAGGCACATATCTGCTGCATGTTTGGCCTTTGGTGTGTGAGGTGGATTGGACCCATTTGGACAGACAAATGAAACATCTCTAGGATTCTAGACCCAACAGCATAAGCTTCAGACAAGGCTGTAACTAGCTGCTTCCTTCCCCTACCTCAGTGTTGCTCACTGTTAGGCTTTCTCAGTATTTTCTTTACAATTTTATTTTTATTTATTTATTTGAGAGAGAGAGACTGGGTACGCCCGGGTCTCTAGACACTGCAAATGAACTCCAGATACATGTGCCACAATGTGCATCTGGCTATATGGGTTCTGGGGAGTCGAACCTGGGTCCTTAGGCTTCCCAGGCAAGTTCCTTAACAGCTAAGCAATTTCTCTAGCCCTCTTAAAATTTTAAAACATTTTTAAAGATTTATTTTAATTTATTTATTAGAGATATAGGGAGGGAGAAAGAGTGTGTGAGTGAGAATGAGCACTCCAGGGCCTCTAGCCACTGCAAACAAACGTGCATCTCGCTTATGTGGGACTTGGGTCCTTAATTTTATAATGCTATACTGTTTGGTTGTTTTTATAATGTGTGTCGTGTGTGGTGTGTCTGTGTGTGGTGGATGCATGTGTGCATGTGCTGATGTGGTGCCCTGTGTGCTCGCCTTTTGCGGACAGAGGGAAACATTGGTGTCCACCTCGATTACTCACCCACTTGGTTTTCCTCAAGACAGAATCTTTTACTGATTCCAAAGCTTGCAGTTCTCCTGCCCCAGTGAGTCTCCAGGTTTTTCTCCACACAGGACTGGGGTTACAGGCGTGGGTGGCCACGCCCAGCAGTTTATGTCAGCTCTGGGGATTAGAATTCACATAGCTTCAGGCCCCCTTTGGCCCCTGTTGTTTGCACAGGAAGTGCACTGAACTGCTGCGCCATCTCTCCAGCCTTCTAATGCTGGGTTTTATGTTGGGACTAGACATTAAGGATATGAAATAAGCTCTTTATTGTAAAGTGTGTGTGTTGTGGGGAGAATTGGACAGGAGGCAGAATGCAGGAAATGTGTTTTGCAGATGGGGCCTCTCCTTCTCCCCCAGGTGTCTGTGCATGTCCCAATGCTCAGGTAGTCAAGCGCCCCAGGGGGGCCCTGTTTTAGAATTCCTTAGGGCAGAGTGAACTAGGATACTACTTTCACATTTGGCTGCTAGGATTTCTGGGCCTCTTGTCAAATTCTTACAGAAAGCTTTTTCCCAGCCAGTTACCTAATTAGGCAGCGTCACCAATGTGGGTATTCAGGGCTCTTTCAGGCATCTGAATACCCAGAAGCACCTGCACTGAAGCCTGAGGCTCCCAATCACACCTCTCATCCCTTCCCTGCGATTTTAACCTCCAGCTGCCTCATTCTTTTGTATGTTGCCGTCTTGGGCAATTCTTGAGGGAAGCCACTGGCAGCTTGTACCAGAAGCTGACTGTGTCCTCACTGTATCCAGCGACCCCTAACTTGGCATGGTTGCATTGTGTTGAAAGGATTTGTTTACACATTTGTGCTTCCTTTAAGTTTCTCAAGAACAGGGACTATATCTTTTAATTTCTGCATAATAAGATGTTAAATTTAGTTTCAACTGAAGTGCTGAGATACAGTAGATGCCACATGCCAGGTGGATACTGCACCCTTATTCCAAGTTTAAAGGGGGTCTTTGGCTCATTTCCATACTTCTTAGCCACCTCACTCAAAGGACATAAGAAGGGCTCAGAAGAGGAACAGAAATTTGTGAAGATCTTTCTTTGGAGATTGCTTTTTTTCTATGCTATGAGAACATCCTGCTCTCCTCCCTAACACACACACTTAAAGAGCCTGTCCTGTCCCTGCTGAGGGAGCTGGGGGTCACCATGGATGAGGAGCAAAATCATGCTGGAGAAACGCAGCATGGTCTAGAGCAACTCTGAAGTGAACAGGATGAGCAGGAGCGGTCCTGCCCTGGGGAGTCCCTTCTCTCTCGTGACTCCCTGGCAGGACAGACAGTCCACAGCAGCGCTGGCCCTCACCAAGGAGAACGCCGGGAACGTGGCTTGCGCAGTTCATAGTGTGAAGTGGGCTTTGGAGTATAAACCCATGGTTTGAGGTGGCAATTAGGCGACTGAAGGAAAAGCCAAATTTTCATGAGGGGCTGCAGAAGTGTCATCAGATATTTCCTACGTAATGTACTTTTCAAAGTCACAAGGAGGGAAATATCTTTTTCTTTGCTTACAACCACTTGTCGTGCTGTATCAATGTAGCAGTCTATCTATTCCTGGGCTTCAGACACAGTGCCTGACTCTTTTTTTGTTTTTAGGTAGGATTTTGTTCTAGCCCAGGCTCACCTGGATTTCACTTTGTAATTTCAAGCTGGCCTTGGACTCACAGTGCTTGTCTTACCTCTGCCTTCCAATTGCTGGGATTAAAGGTGTGCGCCACATGCCCGGTGCTTGACTCTTCCTACACCTTTGGCCATGCTGAACTGAGCTGACCTCATTTTGGAATATATTCTATTACTGTACCAAAATGTGTCCATGAGATAGCCATCATGTTTTTATTTCAGGTTATGTCTCCTTAAAAAAACAAAACAAAACAAAAACCTTGGCCAGGTTTTACTTGAAGTTAAAATTAGTTACTAAATATACTTGCATATCTGAAACTAGATCTTAGGGCTGGCAAAATGGCTCAGTGGTAGAGCACTTGCCTAGCATACATGTAGACCCTAGGTTTATTTCCCAGTACTTCAAAAAAAATTAATGATTATTACATATAAGAAATTTTTTTCAAGATCCAGAGAAACTGTCCCATTGTGGCCCAGAATCCTGATCCCTTACCATAAAGCCCAAATATCTTGTGACACCTTTTTGGCAGCAACACTGTAAAAGAAATACACATCACTGGGCACAGTGGTTTATGCCTGTCATACCAGTACTAAGGAAGCTAAGGTGGAGGATTATGAGTTCAAGGACAGTCTCAAAAGCAAGAAACAAAAACAAGCAAACAAAAAACCAAGTATACAAACAAAAAGAAGAAGTATCAATCTAGCAAGAAAGCATAAATGAAACCAATGATTATCAAGGAAATATCAAATGACATTATATAAGCAATATATAGCAAGTCTTCCTTTAAAACTTATCCTATTTTACTATTTCTACCCTTCTAATTACCTCCCAAATCTTTCCCTCTTGAAATTTCTAGGCTCTCTGAAATTCTCTCCTCCTTTCATCTTCTGCTGCCTATTTTCACTCATCCTGGCAAGCCTGCTGTCCTCTGTCCTTCTCTCTTACCTCTTCCACATTTCTCTGCATGGGTTTCTCCATTGAAATCCACATGTGAGCAGGATCATGGGGGATCCACAGAACATGCCACCATTCTCCTGAGAAATTGGGCAGAGTAAGAAGTGGATCTGTTTTTCATGTCCTCCGTCCTCACTTTTGAAGGGGAAACTCAAAGAAGGGCAGCACCCGAGTTAGAGGGACCAGTGGCTCTGAGGCCTTGCAAGTCCTTTTCCATCTTGCATAACTTTAATAAGTTTTAAAAAAATAAAGCAAACCACTGTAAGAAAAAGCTTTTTTTTTTTTTTTTTTGGGTTTTTCGAGGTAGGGTCTCACTCTAGCTCAGGCTGACCTGGAATTCACTACGTAGTCTCAGGGTGGCCTCGAACTCATGGCAATCCTCCTACCTCTGCCTCCAGAGTACTGGGATTAAAGGCATACACCACCATGCCTGGCAGAAGAAGCTTATTTTTTTGTTCTATTTCTGATTGACACATTTAGTATGATATTGTATTTATGGGAGTATTTGTGAAGAATAGGAGATATAAATTGGCTTGGCAGCTTAGGGTAATAGGACCCCCAAAGTGTTAAATATACAAAATAGAAAATAAAAGGAAAATATAGCATTACACACACACATATACCCCACAGGAAGGCAGCAAAAGAATGGAACTAAAATCCAGTCAGAAAACAATAAACAAAATGAAAAAGTATGCAATTAAATGTGATGAAAAGCAGAGTATCTGAATGAACTAAAAAACAAGATCCAAGACATTTCCTAAGAGAGACTCAATTTAATTTGGAGGAATCACATGGGCTGAGAATGAAGGAATGGGAAATAATCCATGTAAAAATGGAACATGGATGGCTATATTTATATCAGAAGAAAATAGATTTTCAGTCAAAATCTGTGACAAAAGTCAATGAAGGTAATTATATTATGACAAAAGGGTGGCTACATCAAAAGGATATAACAATAAAACAAGCACCAACATTTATGCATATGCACCAACATTGAAGCACTTACATATATAGCAGATATTAACAGACCTGAAGGGAGTAACAGACAGCAGTGCCATCATAGGTGACTCACTTCAATGCCCCACTTTCAACAATGCACGATCATCCAGACAGAAAATGAATGAAGAAGCAGTGGCCTTGAGTGACACTGAAGACCAGATGAACCTACAGACATTATGTAGAACATTCCACCCAATAGCACCAGATTACCCATCCCTCCAAAGTGCACACAAGACATGCTCCATGACAGATGATATTATTGGGCCACAAGAAAATTTATAACAAATTTAGAGAGATTAAAACACATATTGAGTTTCTTTTCCAACCATAATGATATGAAACTAGAAACCATTAACAGAAGAAAATTGAAGAAATTTATAAATATGTTTCTTAAATAACATATTTCTGAACAACAATTATGTCAAATAAAAAGAAAACTCAACAAACCTTTTAAGGGCTGGAGAAGAACCTTGGTACTGGAGTGTACATCTACCTTGCACGAGACCAATCAATCAGTAGCACCCCACACTGTCCTTCAACTATATCTTGAACCAAATTAAAATCGAAGTACAGCATACCAAATCTTATGGGATGAAGCAAACTGTTCTTATGTCAAAGTTTAGGACAATGAATGACTGCATGAAGAAAAATAGATCCCAAATAAACCTGATTTCACAACTTGAGGAATTAACAAAAGAATGAACTGAGCCCAAATGAGCAAAAACAGGAAATAGCAAAGTACAGCATAAATAAATAAAACAGAGCCCACAAAGAAAATAGATAACATCAATAAGACTAAAAGTGGGATATTTTAAAAAGATAGGATGGACAACGCTTTAGCTAGATTGGCCAAGAGGAAAGAGAGACAGAACTCACATAAATATAAGTGAAATAAATGCTACAGCTGATACAGAGTAACACCAATGCCATAAGATTCCTGTCCTGTGAACAAATCATATATGTAGACAAAATGGATGTTACTGAAAAATACACTCTCCAAGACTGAGTCATGTTAAAATCGAAAATTTGAGATCAATGGAAAATAAGTGATTATCTAAAAAAGCAACAGAAAACAATACCCTTGATGATAGCATAAAAACATTTAAATGTAATCAAGGAGGAGAGAGTACATTATCCGTTTTATTGAGTTTTGATTGAAGAAGTTGAAGAACAAACAAATAAAAAGATAACCTATGTTCGTGGGTTGGAAGAATTAATACTTTTAACAGTTTCATACTAGTCAAAGTGACCACCGGGTGTGGTGGTGCACCCCTTTAATCCTAGCACTCAGGAGGCAGAGGTAGGAGGATTGTCATTAGTTTGAGGCCAGCCTGAGACTACATAGTGAATTCCAAGTCAGCCTGGGCTAAAGTAAGACCTTACCTTGAAAAAACAAAGTTCAGCAAAGTGATCTACAGATTCAATTTAATCTCTATCAAAATTCCAATTTCATTTTTTCAAGAAATAGAAAAATAATTCTAAAATTCACATGAAATCACAAAATGATCTGAATAGTCAAGCCAAACTTGAACAAAGAATAAAGCTGGAGCCATAACATTTTTAAACCATTTTACAAAGCTATGGTCATTAAAACAGTATGTTCTAGCATCGAAATGACACATGGACTAACAGAATAGAATAAAGAGCTCAAAAATAAGCCCTTTCATACATGGTCAACTCATCTTTGACAAGGAGACCCAGAATAGAATGGCAAAGAATAAATGCCTTTGATAAAGTGTGCTGGAAGAACTAAATATCCAAATGCAGAAAAATTAAATTGGACCCTTACATAATATACAAAAACCAACTTGAAATAGATTTAAAAAAAAGGTTTAAAACTACCAGAGGAGAATATACATAAATATCTCCCTGACATTCATCTTGGCGATGATTTTTATAAAATATGACTCTAAAATAAAAAATAAATGAATGAGACTACCTCAAACAAAACACCACAAAGGAAGGAACCAATGCAATAAACAGAAAATCTGCAGAATAGGAGGAAATATTTTCAAGCTATATATCTGGTAAAGAACAGGAACAGGTGAATATCAATGACAGACATGGGTGCCACTTTAGTGTTCAGTTTTTATGTGATTACTGGGGATCCAAACTCCTGTCAACAGGCTTGTGGAGCAGGCACCTTTATCTCCTGAGCCATTTCCTTAGCCCCTTGCTGAAGCACTAGGAAAGGCAATGGAACATGACCTTTGGGGTTTGCTGTTGGGAAGCATTTTGTAGTTGACAAGCCCATGGACCTAAGGTCATTTGCCTCATGAGTTCTACCTTGCCATCAGCCCACGACTGACATCCTCAGTGCTTTAAAAAATCTCATTACTGATTATATAAATCACATTATTATTTTTTTATTTTCATTTATTCATTTATTTGAGAGAGAGAGGCAAACAGAGACAGGGAGTGAGAGAGAGAGACAGAATGGGTGTACCAGGGCATCCAGCCACTGCAAACAAACTCCAGAGGTATGTGCCACTTTGTGCATCTGGCTTACATGTGCCCTGGGAAATTGAGGTCAGGTCCTTTGGCTTTGCAGGCAAATGCCTTAACTGCTAAGCCATCTCTCCAAGCCCTATTTTTTCTTTTTTATAAGAAAAGAACATAGATTTTTGGAATCAGATAGGTTTAGACACAATTTTTAAAATTTTCCTTTGCATATACTGTATGTATTTGTTACTTTTCTCATTTCTGTGATAATATATGTGATAAAAGTGACTCAAGTGAGGAGGGGTTTATTTCATCTTACAGTTCATGGCCCAGCAGGCCTGGCAGCAGGGGCAGACAGCTGCTCACATTGCCCCTGAGTCAGGAAGCAGAAATAGATGAGCGCTGGTACTCCTCTGGCTGGCTCTTTTTGCAAAGTTAAGGACCCCAGCCCATGGAGTGGTGCCACTCACAGTCATGGTGGGTCTTCCTACCTCAATCACCTCATCTAGAAACTCACAGGTAAGCCAATTGATTTGTTTCCGTTAGGATTCTAAATGCCATCAACTTGACAAGATTAACCACAATTCTGTATTAACCAGTGGCGATCATTGATAAAAGTAAGCTTGCTGATCCCTGGGAAAAAAATGGTCACTAAGACAAGCTGTTTGCCCAACAGTCCTGCCAGGAAGCAATGGCCCCTTCACCTTACCATCCCTGCTCATTACAAGTCATCACCTGTTTTATTTTATCTGCAGTATTCTACACCTTCTAATTGTCCTGCCAAGCATCCTCTTTACATTCTTGTAGCATTTTAAGCCTTAGCATACCCAGCTGAGAATGAAGAGCGCATAATGCGCACCTGCCTCGATTGTTGGGAAGGTTACCTCTGGCTCACGCTGATCTCTGCAGCCGTCACTCCTGGTCCACATCCACCTTCCTCTTCCCCTCTTTTCCCCTTGCTGGGAGTTTTCCCCAGCTCCCCTTGCTTGGCTAGTTCACACTTATGATAGAAGCTACCTCTTCTAGAAGGTCTCTTTAACCACCCCAACCATCATTACCCCTCCAAAACTGAATTCGAAGGGCATCTTGAGACTAGGCTTTGGTGAGACTTAGTATATGCTATCATAATAGTGCATTTAATTACCTGCCTCCCCTCTAGTCTGCACTCTAAATGATGGGGAATTATGCCTCATCTCTGACTGGCCCTCTAGGATCTGTGGAGCCAGGTACCACAGTAAATGTTCAGTGAATATTTATTAAAGAAATAAATACATGCAAAACCCCCCAAAATTGCTCAATAATTGTCAGACTAATAATGTGTATAGAACTCTTAGAGAATGCTAACACACAGGAGGGGTATAACATTAGGGGTTGTGATCATGAGGCCATCAGTCCCATAAAGGACACCTCCAACAGCACCATTAACTAACTATTGATCAGGACAGCCAACATGTCAGGCTCCATTCCTGACACAAGACTGGAAGCTGAATCTAAAGGGAAGGGAGCAGTGGACATGTGTAACTATTGCTGTCAAAACTTTAATAGCTTCAGGTATAAGGGTCTTGGGGATTTTTCTAAGCTCTTTTTTCCCAGTGGGCAATGCAGCTTCTCATTCAAGGATGTAGATGTGCCTGGAAATATAGGAGAGCTCTGCGTTGCTACAAATGTCATTGCCATGGTCATCGCTTTCACTCTGTCATCTGTGATCCTTAAGACGGTTCTGGGATGTACATTTCTAGCCCTTCCCTAACAAATGAAAAGCTAAGGATCACAGAAAATTGACTAAGAATAAGTTTGGAAAAGGACATCAAATCAGGCCCTTCAGATTCCAAATTCTGTTTTTCCCATTTCCCATGAGGCTGAAGAGAAAGAGCAGTGCCCTTGCCTTCCCATTGCTCTCAGAGTACTTCGTGTATGTTATTAAGATTATTTGACTTTTACAGATAGATGTCATATGAGATGTGAGAATCTGAAACATAGTATGGCTTGTTCAAGGTTTACTAGTGTTTACTTTTTCAATGAGCCCAAGTCAAGGATTTTACTTCCATTTACCTCATGAAAAAAAATCTCGAAAGCTTGTTCTTATCCTTCCTGTAAACTGGGTGCTTGTAGCAATGCTCTGAGCATCTGAGAATGTCTGTCATGGGCACACTCCCTCTGGACAGTGCCTTCCACTGTGAAGACACAACTGCCAGGCAACACTTAATGCCACTTAACACCACCTAGCCATAATCAACATTGCTGCAGTGTCAGTCAACAAACAAACGTGCACTCTGGCTATGTGTTTTTCATGTCCACATTCCCTGCAGAAGCACCAGTGACCATTGCCTCATCTCCTCCTTGCACCTAGACAAAACAACTATGTCATACTTGCAGGCAAATCAGATGAGCACCTATAAACTGAGATAGTAGTAGTTTGCTAAAAAGAGGAACTAATTAACAATCATAATAATGAGAGAACAGTCAAAATAATAACCATGTTTATTTAGTATGCCACTTGAGGAACGATGAGTAAGCCATTAATGTCACCTAAGAATTATTCTTTCAATTTCATGAGAAAGGAAAAGTCATAGGCTATTCACACACAAATCAAGGTTAATCAAAAAAAGAATTTCTGGGCCAGGTGTGGTAGTCCACACCTTTAATACCAGCACTCGGGAGGCAAAGGTGGGAGGAGCATCATGAATTTGAGGCCACCCTGTGAATACAGAGTGAATTCCAGGTTAGCTTGGGCTAGAGTGAGACCCTACCAAAAAAAAGTACTGAGCTAGAGAAATGGCTTACAGTTAAGGTGCTTGCCTGCAAAGCCTAAGACCCAGGTTTGATTCTCCAGTACCCACATAAGCCAGATGGACATGGTGGCACATGCATTTAGAGTTAATTTGCAGGGGCTAGAGGCCCCAGCATGCCCATTCTGTCTCTCTCTCTCTCTCAAAAAAAATTCTTTTTAAAAGAAAGAATTACTACAGAAGAAGAAGGTATGAAAAGTATGATGACTTTGAATATGAAAGATGGGAGGGCATTCTTGGGACATTCATGCAGTCAGGCTGGGTACCTGCCCAGGCAGCACCTGTGTAGTTTGAATGGGGCAGGTCATGATTCTGCCCTCAGATCCCCACGCTTACATGCTACTTTCCCCAGGCCCTAATTACCCAAAGATGTATGATTTTTTAAAAGGGTTATGGGGCTGAAGGGATTGCTTAGTGGTTAAGGTGTTTGCCTGCAAAGCCAAGGGACCCAGGTTCGATTCCAAAGGACCCATGTTAGCTAGATGCACAAGGGGGCGCATGCACCTGGAGTTTGTTTGCAGTGGCTGAAGACCCTGGCGTGCCCATTCCTTCTCTCTCTCTCTCTCTTTCTCTGATAAATAAATAAATAGGAATAATCCTTTTGACCTTAATCAAATGGGTATAACCATACAGAACTTTTTTCATGCATTTAATATGCTAATGTGTATGATGAATGTCCCAGAGGCATAGATATTAAATTATGCCCATTTTTTAAAAATTTACTTGCAATCAGGGAGAGATAGAGACAAGAGAGAGGAAGAGAGAAAGAATGGCTGCGGCAGGGCTTCCAGGTGCTAGAAACAAACTCCGGACACATGTGCCATCATGTACTCTGGTATTATGTGGGTACTGGAGAATTGAACCTGGGTCGTTAGGTTTTGCAGGTAAGTAACCTTAACCACTAAGCAATTTCTCCAGCCCCTAAAGTGGCCATTATTATAGGTCAAAACAATTGAACAGCCAGGTGTGGCAGTGCTTACCTATGATGTTATCACTCAGGAGGCTAAACCAAGAAGAATCACAAGTCAGCCTGAGCCACAATAGCAAGATTGTGCTGGAGTATTAGTGAAGCACACCTTTGGTGTGCCTGTGAGGGTATTTCCAGAGAGGACACTAAGGGGAAAGTTCTGCCTTGAGTGTGGGTGGTATCACCCTATAGGTTGGCATCATAGACCGAAACCAAAGGGGAAAGCTAGCAGAGCACTGGCATTCCATTTTCTCTGCTTCCTGGTCCACAGGGATGAGTGCAAGCAGTCACCCTATGCTCCCACCACTATGCCTTCCCTTCCACAATGACCACCATGAGCCCAGATAAATCCTTCCTCATTCAGTTACCACTTGTCAAGTGTTTGATCACAGTGATGATAAAAGTGGCAAACATGAGATCGAAGGGTGAAGTGTTAGCCCTGAGCAGCCATTCTCTCACATCACCCAGAGGAAGCCCATTTACACAGATTCCAAAACCTACCTGCATTTCAGAACCCAGAGGCTCCTTTCAAAAGACTGTGTGTTCTTTATTTGTAGGATAGGACAGTAACACTATAAATGATGGTTAGCTTTTCCAGGAAGGCCTCAAACACTGATTTGCAAAGTGAGCAAAATGTTATATTTCTATACATTTCTTTATACCTAGCTTAGAGAAAACTGGAAGTCACTTCCTTATAGGAGCTCATAAAAGAATGGAATGAAACACTTGTTCAAGCAGATGGGGATGGTAGATAAACAGGAGGCTCTGCTAGTCTGGATAGCATTACCCAGGCCTGCATTGTTGAGCAAAATCCTTAAGGGCAGATGAGCGGGAAACTCCTGGGAGACTCCTGGTGGCAGGCCTACCTAACACCCCCAAGGTGCTTTCTGTTAGTGACCAACAGGCCTGTTTACAATTTTCCTTTTTTTCATCTTCTAAGATGCACCAAATTTCACACTATGTTTAAGATTACTTTTATGGCTGTAACTGTCACATGTAAATTGTGATTTATGGTTTAACTCCCATCCTGTTTTTTTCTAACATCATGTGATTATTTCCAATAAAAGCCGACACTCTGAACAGTATGGAGCTGCACTCTGAGATCTGGGGTGCAGACCTGATATACCACACTTTCTTTTTCTTTTCTTTCTTTTTACCCAATAAAACTTTGCCTCACATTCTGTGAGTTGGTCTTACTTATGAGACACCAGACCCCATAACAGATTAAATCTCAATGTTTCAGAAATACTGCACATTTATAAGGGAATGGAAAAATAGTAGAAAACAGTACTAGCATAAACACAGTATTCAAGCTACTACATAAAATGCATAGACTTAAAAAAGTTTTTTTTCTGCCAGGCATGGTGGTGCACGCCTTTAATCCCAGAACTCAGAAAGCAGAGGTAGGAGGATCGCCATGAGTTCGAGGCCACCCTTAGACTACATAATGAAAGGATGAAAAAATTAAAAGTTTAAAAAGGGACACAGAGCAGGCCTTTGAGTACGTGACTCTGGCCTAGTGAGATAACAGGAAATGAGCTGACTATTGCCACTCCCACCTAGGAGCCCGGGCAAATACCGACCTCTGGGACCATGGGAAAAAGATCATGATGTGTTACAAATTGACTGGTCCACGGTGCGCGGGCTTGGACAATTTAAAATGATTGGCCTAAGAACCATAAAATGTTACACATTGATTGGTCAACACTGCGTGGGTACCCGAGGTTATGGAATGATTGGTTCACAATGCATGGGCTTTGTTGTAACCCTATAAAAGCTGCCCTGATTCTGCACGCGGGGCCTTCAGCCCTCTACCCCTGTGTGGTGTACGACTGTGGGCCCCAGAACGCTGGAATAAAAATCCTCTTGCTGTTTGCATCAAGACTGTTTCTCGTGAGTGATTTGGGGTGCCGTCTTTCCAGAGACTGAGCCCAGGGAGTCCTCCGGAGTGGGACTTTCAATAGTTAATTCTAGGTCAGCCCGAGTCAGAGTGAGACCCTACCTCAAAAAACCAAAAGAAAAAAAAAATGAAAAGGTTTCTTTGTGTATGTGTATGCGTGCATGTGTGCGTGTGTGTGTGGGGGGGTGTATGCATGTGAATGTGCACTTGTGGCATCCCATATGCTTGCCTAGGTCAGGGGCTGGTCACCTGCACTGGCCAGAGTGGAGCATTGTGTGTCTCCCTTCATCACTCTTCTGCCTGGTCTTGTTTTGAGCTGGAATCTACTTTTACTGAGTCCGGAGTGGGCAAGGCTTCACAGATTCTGGGGTCTTTGCTTTCCTACAGACTGAGGCTTCAGGCACACATGACCATGCCCAGCTCTTTTATGTGGAATCTAGACTTTCGATTTGGGCAGTTTCAGGGCCTCAGGCCCTCAGGCTTGCACAGGAAGTGTCCTTAACTGCTGAGCCAGCTTTTCAGCTCATAGTGCATAGACTTTTATGAGCTAGCTCATACACCTAGCTGCTGCTTATAAAAGTTTGTCTATAGAAGCTGTCTTCCTTAGTGTTTGGATACTTTCCCAGCAGCTATTGATGGAGGGTGAGGTTGTCATTGTGCAAGAAATTCCTCTGTTCATGACTTCAGGCAAAGCCTGACCTGCAGGAGACTCCCAGTGGGACAGCAAAGGCCCGGTAACAGAGGAGCACCCTTTTATCTAACTGGCTTCAGTGGGAGCTCCTCTGGGTAAGAGGTGTTCTAGAGTTCTGATCTCCCCTCTACATCTCATCCTACTCCCAAGTGTAGCATTGTTTCTAAGTTCTAGGCCAACAGTGATCTGCAAGCCTAACCCCAACATTCCCAGCACACTGTCGTCCTGAAGGAGCCAGCATGAGAAAGCACCCAAAGAGCACAGCAGCCCTGCAGGGGAGCCCCACAGAGCTGGCTCCAAGGAGGCAGAGGCCACTGCCGCAGGGGCGGGGAGAGTTGCTGGCTTCTGCTAAATTGCAACAAGCCTATGCTAGGAACATTAGATAAAGATCCCCTGACCTAAGGGCTCCAGAAAGATACCATGAGTTTCCCATGGACTTGGGCTTCTAATCACCGAAACTTGGCCTGTCCTCAAGGAAGGGAAGAAGATGATCAGAAGAAGCAGGTTCCTAAGGAAGCTGAAATCAAAGGCCAGCTTCTTGCCTGGAGGAATTCCCTGGCTGACTGACTCTATCCTGCCACAGGACTTTCCACCAGGACCTGCTGGAAATTTCCCAAGCTTCCAGGGTATTTTGCTGAGGGTCCTCTAGGATCTAGAGGCAGCTCCCTTCTACATAGCATGTGGGAATGATGGAACTGTGGGAATGAGATATGGGAATGTTTCTTATGGACCTTACAAATAACTTTTCTGCGACTATTGCTGTGAGATACTAAACTCCTTTCTTGTAACTTGCCCTTAAAAAAAGAAAGCAACATGGCTAGGTTTCCTCTGCCTTGGTGTACCTTTGGCTAAACAGCATAGATGACCAGTGTTCACAAGCAATGTTTAGAGGTGCTGACTGATCTTAAGCTACGCTTTGCCCTGGTTGGACTCTCGACTCATAGCAGTCATATATGTATAGGAAGTGCTGATCATAAGATTGAAGAAATGAGGTCAGTCACTAAGAATGTGTTATGTTCTGGATCAGCAGAGTCCAGCAGGTCATACCCCTACATCCCTTCCTTTAACAAATGTTTAAGGATTATGCAAAGTCGAAAGTTCCTTATCCTTTGCTCATGCAATATACTACTTGTTCAAGTATTACTTGTCTCTGTCTGTTAAATAAGAATGGTGATGCGTACCCAAATGCAGAAGCCACAGCCGCAGTAAAGTGCAGCTGCGATGGAGATGAGGGCTCTGCTAATGGCTCTAACCAAACTTCAGCTTCTTCCCCTCGGGCTGCTGAGGCGGCCAGCCCACTGCTGGGAAGGTTACTTGTAGTTCTCAGGGTCTGCTCCGAGAAGCACTTTGCCCACTTTTGTATCGGAAAATTCCAGGAGTTAGTCTTCTATTAAATTCAGGGTTCTGCCCCAAAATAGGACAGTGATTTGCAAGCCTAACTCCAACATTCCTTGCACACTGTTGTCCTATTTTTTCTTTCTTTGAGACAGGGTCCAGGCAGGCCTTAAACCCACAGAATTCCTCCTGCCTCAGCCTCCTGTATGCTAAGTTTATAGGCATCAGCCACTATGCCTGGCCAGCACTTGCTAGTTGCACAACCTCCTCTCTCATGCCTCACAGAACTTTATGAAGCATACGCCAGCCATGCACACGTTAATTGTCCCTATGCTGTTACATTCTGTTCCTGAACCTTGAAGTCTTTTGGCAAAGGAACAAGCCCACCATCCAACACAGAAGAGGAATGACAGGCTATGTCCCTGTATTCAAGGCAGGTTCCGTGATTGCAGGGCAGTGTGGAGCACAGGAGGAAAATTGTCATGACAGAACCAGGTGTAGACAAAAAGAAGCCAACTTCTACTGCTGGGGCCCAGGTTGGAGGAGGGAGGAGGAGCAGAAAAGCACGAGAGTGTGGTGTCATGGGAAACAAGAAAAGCAAGTGCTTCAAGGAGGTAGTAGAGGTGTCTGGTTGGATTCTGTTGTAAAGACAAGAACAGAGAAGCAAACACTAGATTTGGCAATAAGAGGCAACCAGAGGCATTGACAGGCATGACATCTTGGTATAGTGGAGTAGGAGGGAATCACAATTGGATGGGTGGTTGATGGTATGTGCTTGGTAAGTATTTCAAAGGTCTCAACTCACAAAATTCTCACAGGTCTATGACGTAGGTTCTGATATCCTCTCACTTTATAGATGAAGAGGTCAGGCACAGAGAGGATGAGCAACTGTCCCAAGACCACGTAGCTAGAAAGTGGCAGAGACCTGGCTCAATAGACAAAGTGCTTGCTGTTCAAGCCTAAGTACTGGAGGTTAACCACCAGACCCCCCTGTGAAAAGTCAGAAGCTATGGTGGGCTTCCACAATCCCAGCACGCTGACACTGAGGCGGGGGTTGGGGTCGCTGTTCGTGAGCACAGAAATGGACCCCAGCAAAGCAGGTCCAGAGAGAAGCCTTGCCTCACAAGGAGGTAGAAGGCAATGGGCAACCCCAAAGCTGTTCTCAGACCTCCTCCCATGTGCCAGAACACATGGGTAGCCATAGTCACACACCCATGAAGCACATGTGCACACACTCACACACACACACAAACACACACACACACATAAAGAAAAATAGAGAATGGAAGAGCAGAGAATGGACAGAGCCAGGCAGCTTGGCTTCCATTCCAGGAAACCAGTCAGACTGATCACTGCAGATGACTCTTCTAGCAAGTTTGAGGAGAAGGAAAGAAAAAGATAGCTGGAGCGGGCACGGGGCTGACAGGTGGCTTTTCTTTTTAAGAGAAAATGCTACCACTGGGGAGGCACTGCTGACTGTTCGTGAAGGGGCTGTGCGTGAGCTGGGAACGGAGATGGATCCAGAGTACACAGGCTGACCTTCATAAGAGCCGGGCAGATCTGCACCCAGGAGTCTAGCCTGAGGGCAGACAAAAGGGAACCCATGACTACGTGTGAGAAAGACGAGAAGGAGAACCTGTCTGCTGGTTTCTATTTTCTCAGCAAAGGATGAAGCCAGATAATTATCTGAGACCCGAGACTGCAGTGGGGTTTGCAAGAAGACTAGGAGAGATGAGAGAGGAGATTGTGAAATGGCCACTGCGGGCTGGGGTGGGGGAGGAGGAGCCACAAGATGGAAGCAGGAGAGCTAGATAAAAGGTGCTGTCTAGTGTCCCCTAGTGTGGGCTTGCTGTCCATCTCTCTCAAATCTTTTGTGGTTTTTATAACATGAAAATTTTCACTTTAATCTACAGAAAATGAAAGAGGGGATGTGTCCCCCCCGCTCCACTGCTGTGCTGAGTGAAATCAGAAGTGAGGGGCCTTCCAGGCAGGTGGCTCAGGATGCAGGGAGGCTAATAGAAAAGAACTAGAACCTGGGTTTCTTACTCAGAAACTTAATGTTTTCCCTTTATTTCATCAAAACCCTGACGTTTAAAACATTTCTTGCCGGGCATGGTGGTGGCACATACCTTTAACCCCGGTACTTGGGAGGCAGAGGTAGGAGAATTGACACGAATGAGTTTGAGGCCACCCTGGGACTACCTAGTGAATCCCAGGTCAGCCTGAGCTAGAGTGAGACACTACCTGGAAAAACAAAACAAAACAAAAATTTCTTAAAGAAGGATGTGGAGTGATAACTGATCTCAGGCAAGGTTTATATGGGTTTGGATTAAGTCTTTGCACTTTTTCTAGGATGTCAAGAACTCCAAGAAAACTGCTTTGGCAGAGCTCTGAGAACTTGATTGGGCATCAGAGGGGCTGTACAGTGCAGATGCCTGGGTCTACCCACTTCAGTAAGTATGCACTTGTACCAGTTCCTGGAACAGTGCCTGAAAGGCTGAGGTACTGGTGGGGGGTGAATTCAACTCTGTTTAGCTAAGCAGAGGGTTCCCTGTGCCTCACAGGACAAAAACTAAAGAGACAACATCTCAAATTTACTGAAATCCTGGGACATTTGAGACTCAAAGGTTCCTCTTATGCTTAACCCTCTTTCTCACTCCAAGTCACTGTGTTGTCTTCTACAATCTCTGGGAAGGAAGAATTCAGTGAGAGTGGTGGACACATAATGTGCTAACTCTGTTTAAGGCACTGCTCTGAGGTCTTTACAAGAACTAGTTCAAATGTCTTCACAACAGGCTGGGAGCTGTTTACTGATGATATAAAGGCAGGGAGGTTAAATCACTGACCTAGGGTTATACCATCAGGAAATTGAGAGACAGTACACATGTTTAGACTGTCTACTATTCATGGTACACACAGTTTAGACAGTCTACTATTAATAGACAATACACATAGTTTAGACTGTCTAGTGTCCATAGACAATGCACACAGTTTAGACTGTCTACTATTCAAGGACAGTACACACAGTTTAGACTGTCTACTATTCACAGACAATACACACAGCTAAGACTGCCCACTATTCATAGACAGTACACACACTTTAGACTGTATAGTATTCACAGAGAGTACACATAGTAGAGACTGTCTACTATTCACAGACAACACACAAAGTTTACATTGTCTACTACTCACAGACAGTACAGAGCTCAGACTGTCTACTATACACAGATGGTACACACAGCTTAGACTGTCTACTATTCATAAACAGTACACGCAGTTTAGACTATTTACTATTCACAGACAGTACACACAACTTAGACTGTCTACTATTCATAGAGAGTACACACAGCTTAGAGAGTCTACTATTCACAGACAGTACACACAGTAGAGACTGTCTACTATTCATAGACAGTACACATATCTTAGACTGTCCACTATTCACAGACAGTACACACATCACAGACTGTCTATTATTCATAAACAGTACACACAGCCTAGACTGTCTACTATTCACAGAGAGTACACACAGTTTAGACTGTCAAGTACTCTTAGACAGTAAACACAGTTTAGAGTGTCTACTATTCACAGACAGTACACACAGCTTAGACTGTCTACTAATCATAAACAATACACACAGCTTGGACTGTCTACGATTCACAGAGAGTACACACAGTTCAGACTGTCTACTATTCATAAACAGTACACACAGCTTAGACTGTCTACTATTCACAGAGAGTACACACAGTCCAGACTGTCAACTACTCTTAGACAGTACACACAGCTTACAGTGTCTACTATTCACAGACAGTACACACAGCTAAGACTGTGTACTATTCACAGACACTACACACAGCTTAGACTGTCTACTATTCACATACAGTACACACATTTTAGGCTGTCTGCTATTCACAGACAGTACACACAGCTTAGACTTTCTACTATTCATACACAGTAATCAGAGCTTAGACCGTCCACAATTCTCAGACAGTAAGCACAGCTTAGACTGTCTCCTATTCACAGACTGTTCACACAGTTTAGACTGTCTACTATTCACAGACAGCACAAACAGCGTTGACTGTCTAGTACTCACAGACAGTACACACAGCTTACATTGTCTAGTATTCACAGACAGTACAATCAGCTTAGACTGTCTACTATTCACAGACAGTACACACAGCTTAGAAGGTCTAGTATTCATAAACTGTACACACAGCTTAGACAGTGTACTATGCACAGACAGTACACACAGCTTAGACTGTCTACTATTCATAAACAGTACACACAGCTTAGACTGTCTACTATTCACACACAGTACCCACAGCTTAGACTGTCTACTATTCAGAGAAAGTACACACAGATTAGATTCCCTACTATTCACAGACAGTACACCCTGCTTAGGTTGTCTACTATTCATAAACAGTACACACAGCTTAGACTCTCTACTATTCATAGACAGCACACACAGTTTAGAATGCCTAGTATTCACAGACAGTACACATAGTCTAGACTGTTGACTATTCAGAGACAGTACACACAGTTTAGGCTGTCTGCTATTCATGGAGAGTACACACAGTTTAGACTGTCCACTATTCACACACAGTACACACAGTTTAGACTGTCTACTATTCACAGACAGCACACACAGTTTAGACTGTCTAGTATTCACAGACAGTACACATAGTTTAGATTGTCCAGTATTCATAGAGAGTACACATTATTCACAGTACACAGAGTTTAGACTGACTACTATTCATTGAGAGTACACACAGTTTAGATTGTCTACTATTCTCAGAAAGTACTCAGAACTCAGAATGTCTAGTATTCACAGACAGTACACAGAGTTTAGACTGTCCAGTGTTCATAGACAGTTCACACAGTTAAGACTGTTGAATATTCATAGACAGTACACACAGATTAGACTGTCTACAATTCACAGAGAGTACACAAAATTTAGACTGCCCACTATTCACAAACAGTACACTCACTTTAGACTGTGTACTATTCATAGACAGTACACACCGTTTTGACTGTCCAGTATTCACAGGCAGTAACGCAGTTTAGACTGTCTACTATTCATAGAAAGTACACACAGTTTACACTGTCTACTACTCACAGAAGGTACACACAGCTTAGGCTGTCTACTATTCATAGAGAGTACACACAGTTTAGACAACCTACTGTTAATAGACAGTACACACAAGTTTGACTGTCTACTATTCACAGACAGTACACACAGCATAGACTGTCTAGTATTCACAGACAGTACACACAATTTAGACAGACTACTATTCACAGAGAGTACACACAGTTTAGATGGTATACAATTCATAAACAGTACACACAGCTTGGACTGTCTACTATTCATAAACAGTACACACAGCTTAGACTGTCTACTATTCATAAACACTATACGCAGCTAAGACTGTCCACTATTCACAGACAGTACACACAGACTAGACTATCTAGTGCTCATAGACAGTAAACACAGTTGAGACTGTCTAATATTCACAGACAGTAAAAACAGTTTAGAAGTTTAGAGTGTATAGTATTCACAGACAGTACACACAGTATAGACTGTCTAGTATTCTTAGAGAGTACACACAGTTTATACATTCTACTACTCACAGACAGTAAATATAGCTTAGTCTGTCTACTATCCACAGACAGTACACACTGCTTAGACTGTCTAGTATTCACGGACAGTATACACAGTTTAGACTGTCTACTATTAATAGACAGTACACACAGTTTAGACTGTCTACTATTCACACACAGTACACACAGCTTATCATTATCTAGTATTCACAGAATGTTCACACAGTTTATACTGTCTACAATTCACAGACAGCACACACAGCTTAGACTGTGTACTATGCACAGACAGTACACACAGCTTTGACTGTCTAATATTCACAGACAGTACACACAGCTTAGACTGTTTACTATTCATAAATAGAACACACACATAGACTGTCCACTACTCACAGACAGTACACACAGCTTAGACTGTCTACTACTCATAGACAGTAAACACAGTTGAGACTGTCTAATTTTCACAGACAGTACACACAGTTTCGACTGTATAGTATTCACGGACAGTACACACAGTATAGACTGTCTAGTATTCTTAGAGAGTACACACAGTTAAGACAGTCTACTACTCACAGACAATACACACAGTATAGACTGTCAACTGTTCATAGACAGTACACACAGTTTTGACTGTCTACTATTCACAAACAGTACACACTGCTTAGACTGTCTAATATTCGCAGACAGTATACACAGTTTAGAGTGTCTACTACTGACAGACAGTACACAGAGTTTAGACTGTCTACTATTCATAGACAGTACACACAGTTTAGACTGTCTACTAATCACACACAGTACACACAGCTTAGAATGTCTACTACTCACAGACAGTACACACAGTTTAGACTGTCTACTATTGAGAGACAGTACACACAGCTTTCACTGTCTAGTATTCACAGACTGTACACACAGTTTAGACTGTCTAGAATTCATAAACAGTACACACAGTTTAGAAGGTCTACTATTCACAGACAGTACACACAGCTTAGACTGTCTACTACTCACATACAGTAAACACAGTTAGGCTGTCTACCGTTCATAGACAATACACACAGTTTAGACAGCCTACTATTCATACATGGTACACACAGTTTTGACTGTCTCCTATTCACAGACAGTACACACAGCTTAGACTGTGTAGTATTCAAAGACAGTACACACACTTAAAACTGTCCAGCACTCATAAACAGTACAAACAGTTTAGACTGTCTACTATTCACAGAGTGTACACACAATTTAGACAGACTATTATTCATGGACAGTACACACAGATTAGACTGTCTACTATTCACAGACAGTACAAACAGTTTAGATGGTACTATTCATAAACAGTATGCACAGCTTAGACTGTGTACTATTCACAGACAGTACACAAGGCTTAGACTGTCTACTATTCATAAACAGTACACACAGCTTAGACTGGCCACTATTCACAGACAATACACACAGTTTAGACTGTCTGCTATTCACAGACAGTACACAGAGCTTAGACTGTATACTATTCATAGACTGTACACAAAGTTTACACTCCTTACTATTCACAGACTGTACACACAGTTTAGACTGTCTACTACTCACAGACAGTACACACAGTTTAGACTGTCTACTATTCACAAACAGTACACACAGCTTAGACTGTCTAATATTCACAGGCAGTATACACCGTTTAGACTGTCTAATATTCATAAACAGTACACACAGTTTAGCCTGTCTCTAATCCCAGACAGTACACACAGTTTGGACTGTCCACTATTTACAGACATTACACACAGCTTACACTGTCTTGTATTCACAGACAGGACACACAGTTTAGACTGTCTACTATTCACAGACAATACACACAATTTAGACTGTTCACTATTCAGAGACAGTATCCACAGCTTAGACTGTCTACTATTCATAACCAGTATACACATCTTAGACTGTGTACCATTCACAGACAGTACACACATGCCGGGCTCCGAGAGCCCCACGTTGGGCACCAGATGCCGGGCTTCGCCGGCGGGGGCAGGTAGTGCCGAGGGAAGGACCAGGCCCGCTGGTTCCTCCTGAGGGGTTGAGGAGGAGATGAGCATCCGGTGACTCAGACCTCTCCTGGCCACCGGAGAAAAACCACACTGAGTCGGGAGTCTTGTCAAAGCAGGAACTCGATTTATTGCTATGAACAGTTGCCTATATAATGTTGCGAAGAAGGCAGGGATTTTAGGACGGTGGGGAAAGGTAAGGGCCAATAGTAAACTGTGACTATTGAGATGATAATCCTAAATCCCATGCGGAAGTAGCAGGCAAGAAGCCATTAGGCATCTTGCTGAGTCACATCTGGCCAGAGGCAGATCACCAAACTTTAGCTAGGCTCAGGAAGTTCCACTAGGCCTCACACCTGGGCCTTTCAGAGGCCAACACACACAGTTTAGACTACCTACTAATCACAGATAGTAAACACAGCTTAGACATTCTACTATTCATAAACAGTACACACAGCTTAGACAGTCTACTATTCACAGACAGTACACACAGTGTAGACGGAGTGCTATTCACAGACAGTACACACAGTTTAGACTGTCTAGTATTCAGAGACAGTACACACAGTATAGACTGTCTAGTATTCTTAGAGAGTACACACTTTAGCCTGTCTACTACGCAGAGATAGTACACACTGTTTAGACTGTCAACTATTCATAGACAGTACACACAGTTTAGACTGTCTATTATTGATAGACAGTACACTCAGTTTGTCTGCTATTCACAGAGAGTACACACAGTTTAGATTGTCTAATATTCCTGGACAGTACACATAGTTTAGTCTGTTGACTATTCACAGACAGTACCCACAGCTCAGACTGTCTACTATTCAGAGACAGTACACACAGTTTAGACTTTCTGCTACTCATAGACAGTACACAGAGCTTAAAATGTCTACTAGTCACAGATAGTACACACAACTTAGACTGTCCACTATTCACAGACTGTATACACAGTTTAGACTGCCTACTATTGAGAGACAGTACACTCATCTTAGACTGTCTACTATTCACAGACAGTACACACTACTTAGATTGCCTACTATTCACAGACCTTACACACAGTTCAGACAATCTAGTTTTCATAGAGAGTACACAGAGTTTAGACTGTTGACTATTCACAGACATTACACACAGTTTAGACTGTGTACTATTCATAGAGAGCACACACAGCTTTGACTGTCTAGTATTCACAGACAGTACACACAGTTTAGACTGTCCACTATTCACAGAGTATACACACAGTTTAGAATGTCCACTATTCACAGGCAGTACACACAGCTTAGACTGTCGACTATTCACAGACTGTACACACAGTTCAGACTGTCTGCTATACATAGAGAGTACACACGGTTTAGACTGTCTACTATTCTCAGACAATACACACAGCTCAGACTGTCTAGTATTCACAGAGAGTACACACAGTTTAGACTGTCTAGTATTCCTAGACAGCACACACAGTTTAGTCTGTTGACTAGTCAGACAGTACCCACAGCTTAGACTGTCTACTCTTTAGCAACAGTACACACAGTTTAGACTGTCTGCTATTCATAGAGTGGACACACAGTTTACACTGCCTACTATTCACAGACAGTACACACAGTTTAGACTGTCTATTATTCACAGTCAGTACACACAGTTTAGACTGTGCGCTATTCATAGAGAGTACACACAATTTAGACTGTCTACTATTCTCAGACATTACACACAGCTCAGGCTGTCTGGTATTCACAGACAGTACAGACATTTTAGACTCTATAGCATTCATAGACGGTACACACAGTTTAGTCTGTTGACTATTCACAGACAGCACCCACAGCTTAGACTGTCTACTCTGCAGAGACAGTACACACAGCTTAGACACTGTACTATTCACAGACAATACACACTGCTTAGACTGTCTACTGTTCATAGACAGTACACAGTTTAGACTGTCTACTATTCACAGACAGTATGCACAGTTTTGACTGCCTGCTATTCATAGACAGTACACACAGCTTAGAGTGTCTACTAGTCACAGACACTACACAGATCTTAGACTGTCTACTATTCACAAACAGTGCATACAGCTTAGAGTGTCCACTATTCACAGACAGAACACACAGCTTAGACTCTCTACTATTCACTAGCAGTGCACACAGCTTATATTGTCCACTATTCACAGACAGTACACACAGCTTAGACTGTCTACTGTTCACAGACTGTAAACACATTTTAGACTGTCTACTATTCACAGGCACTACTCACATTTTAGTCTGTCTACTATTCACAGGCAGTGCTCACAGCTTATCTCTCCACTATTTACAGACAGTACACACAGTTTAGACTGTCTACTATTCATGGACAGTACTCACAGGTTAGACTGTCTACTATTCATAGAGAGTACACACAGTTTAGACTATCTATTACTCATAGAGAGTACACACAGTTTAGGCTGTCTACTATTCTCAGACAGTGCACACAGTTTACACTGTCTAGTATTGGCAGACAGTACACACAGTTTAGCCTTTCTAGTATTCTTAGGGAGTACACACAGTTTAGACTGTCTAGTATTCACAGACAGCATCCAATCTGTATACTGTCTAGTATTCATAAACAGTACACACAGTTTAGCCTGTCTACTATTCACATTCAGTACACACAGTTTAAACTGTCCACTATTCACAGACAGTACACACAACTTACACTGTCTAGTATTCACAGACAGGACACAAAGTTTAGACTGTCTACTATTCACAGACTCTTCACACAGTTTAGACTGTCTAGTATTCATAGACAGCACACACAGCTTAGTCTGTCTTCTATTCACAGACAGTACACACACCTTTGACTGTCTAGTATTCACAGACAGTACACACAGCTTAGTCTGTCTACTATTCATAGACAGTACACACAGTTTAGACTGTTTAGTATTCACAGACAGTATACACAGTTTAGACTGTCTACTATTCAGAGACAGTACACACAGCTTAGACTGTCTAGTATCCTCAGACTGTATACACAGTTTAGTGTGTCTAGTATTCATAAATAGTATACACAGTTTAGACTGTCTAGTATTCACAGACTGTTCACACAGTTTAGACAGTCTAGTATTCATAGACAGCACACACAGCTTAGACTGTCTAGTATTCACAGTAGTGCACACAGTTTAGCCTGTCTTGTATTCATTGATAGTACACACATTTTAGCCTGTCTAGTATTCTTAGACAGTATTCCATTTTTTCATAAGTCAATGGTCAACTTGCTTAATGGTGTGGCTTTTCCAATTTGCTGATCCTTGTGTAAAACACATTTTCTGGGGGTGTAAGGCAGCTTTTAGCTATGATAATTGTGGGACGTTTAAAAGGCCTTCTTCTACAAGTCTTTAATTGCATGACCCCTTAGGCAAGCCACATGCTTTATTTTAGTTGTTCACTGGCACAATAAGGAGGTGTCCATGCTGAAATTTCAAGCTCTGAAAGTCTATACTTTTCATTGCTTCATTTACCTATCTAGAGCAACTAATAGACCTGCTGTCCTGAGGCCCTCGACTAGCTGTGGAAAGCTCCCTTGTCAGCCAGAAACTCTTCCTCTGTGGTAATCACTAGTCACGGAGGAAGTGAGTCTTCAGTGATGAGTTGGGTTCTGCTTCAGTGGCAGGGATGAAGCAGAGCTGCTTGGGATGAGTAGTCTTTAAACACACAGTGTAGAGAACTGGGTAGGAGCTTGTGAGTTCCAGTCATTGGCTGGCTGGGAGACACTGAACAGATTATTTTGCCTCCACATTTGCATCTATGAAATGGAGATAACTAGGAGTAAAAGGCAGTTGAGCTAATTAACCTCTACTGAATGCCACATAGCTCCAACTGTACCCTGAAGGGTATTGCTTGGGGTATCAATAGTGTTGCGTGTGAATGTGTTGATAGACACTGTGCTATACACACACACAAAAGGACCTTCCATGCTCACCCCCCACCAGAGTACGCCTCAGTACTGTCTTCAAATGCTGGGTCCTACAGAGCCAGACACTTAGTCTTACCCCTAGCATCCTCACATTTACAGAACAATTGAATCTTGGCTTCACAGGCAATGAAAGGCAGGATAAACTTAACTTTTAAAACAAGAATCTGGGGCTGAAGAGATGGCTCAGTGATTAAGCTGCTTGTCCACAAAGCTAAAGGACCCAGGTTTGATTCTCCAGTACCCACATAAAAACCAGATGCTCAAGGTGGCACATGCATCTGGACTTCATTTGCAGTGGCTATGAGGCATTGGTGCACCCATTCTCTCTCTCTCTCTTTCTGCCTCTGTCTCTCTTCCCCTCTCTTAAATAAATAAATAAACTATAATCTGGAGAATGCTGTGACTAGTCTCCCAAGTTTTTGAGAATTGGTTATCTTTTTTGTTTGTTTGTTTGTTTTTTAATTTTTTTAATTTTTAAAATATTTATTTGAGAGTGACAGAGACAGAGAAAGAGGCAGACTGAGAGAGAGACACAGAGAGAGAATGGGAGCTCCAGGGCCTCCAGCCACTGCAAATGAACTCCAGATGCATGCGCCCTCTTGTGCATCTGGGTAATGTGGGTCCTGGGGAACCGAGCCTCGCACCTCTAAGCCATCTCTCCAGCCCTGAGAATTGGTTGTCTTTAAAATACCCCAGAGACAGTTAATTCTGTCACTGGGCATAGAAGAACCAGTGGGTCACAAAAGTGACGCTGTTTGTGTGGTGATCCAGCCATGTACCAGGCACCGTAGGGAGGAATTGCATAAAATGAAAGTAGCAAGAGCTGACATTTATAGAACATTCAGGATGTGCCAGGTACAAAATACTCATAGCTCTGACAGCTAGATCAGCCCAGTTTTACAGATAGGGAAATTGAAGCTTATAGAGGGTAGGAATTCACAATGGTGTAAGTACATTGAACCCAGACATCTATTTCCAGAGTCCAGATGTGAAGCCACAGTGTCAAATCCTCTGATACCCACCTTCCCCACAATGAGCATGATAGTCTAGTCCTCAAGGGTCTGACCTAGTAAGGAAAGTAGAGAGGCACCAGGAACAGGTCATCAGAAACAAGTCTGGCTATGAACATAAAAGAGGCAGCTTTGTAGGGTACCTACAACTATCCTGGAAGACTTCAGAGCAGAAGTGGGTTGAAGCTGTGTGTTGACAGAAACAAGCGTCACTGCAGCAGGCGGAGATAGGGAAGAACACCATCTTCACAATATAAAGTGCCCTCAGGAGGGGGTGCAACTAATGTGCCACCAATTCAAGTTATTTCATCCAATGCATATCTTATGCCATTTTCCAAATTCCGCTGTACTCATGGGATGGGTCCGAAAGATCCTGCAGCATTAGATTTAATAGGTCCAAGAAGCTGAAAGCTGGGCTTGTCTTTTCTTATTTCAGTGGGGTCTGAAGTCAATATGACTTCTCTGAGATCGACCCAGACCAGGCCCAGGCAAGCTTTTCTCACCAGACAAGCGTGAACCAAGCATGTTTCTAGTGGTCATGGCCTGGGCTGTCTGAGTCAAGGGCTCACTTAAAACCTGGGGGAATGGCATACCAGGAGTCCAGAGCAAAGCTCGCTAGCTTCATGTGTTCAAGCCTTCTTCATCTGCCTTATCCACTTTTAAAGAGTAAAGAGATGCTGACTCCCTTTCTTCCCAGAAGCTTCCTTCTTTGGACTTCTTCCTCAATCATATATCTCCAGTGATTTCAGATAAAATAGAATTTCACAGAGTGCTTGCCCTATGCCATGCATGAAACTGTTCTGCTGGCATGCCTGACTTCTCTGTTCTGACCTCTTGCTATTTATTTCCAACTCTGTCCTTAACTCCCCATCTTCTACCCACCTCGGATGGTGTTGGTCTTCACCTCTCTGTCTCTGGCCCCTTTATTGTCTCCTTAGATGATGTGATCACTCTGTGCCTGTGAGCTGTCGACACGCATGTTAATCCCAGCCCTAATCTCTCCCGTTTCCTCCTCACGCCTTCTGCTGTACTTGGATCTGTTTCAGCTGATGGTCCCAGGGGAATCTCAGATTCATTATGCACCAGAACACTGCCATTCTTCCCTCCCCCTCAGTTTACTCATACCAATCCAGAAATACAGAACCGGTCCAGGCTCCACCCTTTGCCCCATCCACTCTAGCTCTGCATCAGCCTGCCCTTCTCAAGTGTCTTGGATCCATTTCCCTTCCCTAGATCCCTACTGTCCTTCTCAACTTCTGTTCCTTGCCATTCTGATTGCAAGTGCTCCCAATTGTTCTCATTACCTCCAGGCTTCTGTTTACTCAGGATGACAATAAATATTCTCTTGCCAGAGAACATTTGGGGGCTGCCCATCACCAACAAACAACCCCAGCTCTGGCTTTGGTAAATAAGGCCCAACATGAACGAGGTGGCCTCTCTGCCCCACCTCTTAGCATGCTGCCTCAAAATTCATGTTGTGATGAAGAGATAGAGCAGCTTCCAGCTTTCTATGCTGGCTTATGAATTCTTTAAATATTTTATTTATTTATTTGAGAGAGAGAGAGAAAGAGAAGCAGAGAGAGAGAAAGAGAGAGAATGGATATACCAGGGTTTCTACCACTGCAAATGAACTCCAAATACATCTGTTGCCTTATGCATCTGGCATACGTGGGTTCTTGGGAATTGAACCTGGGTCCTTAGGCTTCACAGACAAGTGCCTTAACCACTAAGCCATCTCTCCAGCCTGCATTTTGCTTTATTCTGTGCCCTTCCCACTCTTTCCCACTTGAGTCCCACTAATTCATTTTTCAAGACTCAACCCAGCCATCTGGCTCAGGAAATCTTTCTCAAGGCAAAGGGGGGATATCCTGGTACCCCTCTTCCCATAATTTATGAATGGCATCTGTGGGAATCTCTGTCTCACATTAGCTATATATATACTCTGGTCAGCATCTTAGTCATCTTTGTCTTGGAGTCTAATACGGCACCCAGCACAGAATAGATACTTATACTGTTCACTGGAACTTGGGATGCTAACTTTTCCACCCCTGGACTTCAGTCAGTACTTGACGAGTGTTCCATGGGTGAATGCTGCTGCCCTGGACAGCCATGATGGGGAAAAGCGAAGACAGTCCTGTCACACAGCTCCCGGTGCGCCAAGGAGGCCAGGCGGAACACAGCCTGCACTCTGGCCTTCACCTGCTGAGCAGCGTGCACTCCGAGAGGGACAGTTGAAGGGTTTGGCAGTCTGGTTACTCTTAACAGCAATCTGCTGGGGCTGTGGGAAGTGGCAGGCCCTCACGAGCACTCTGTAGCTCCACTGAGCTTGCGAACACCTCAGTGAGAGGTGCTAGTGTGAATCAGGAAAAATATGGAGAAGACTGGGGCATTTGGGGGCCAAGAGAGGATAGTGGTCTCCTCAAGGGGGTTCCACCTATACCATAGGGCAAGGATTCTGGATCCCTATTCCCATGAAGCGGCTCACTGCCCCTCTTCCTGTTGACCCATGTGCACCAAGGCCCGGCCACCCTTGTGGCTTGCCCCTCTTTTGTCATCTGAGTATATGAACAGCTAACAAGGCACCCAAGGCCAACAAGAGGAGCCTCTGTTGATCCTAGTGGGTCTCTAGAGGTGGGGGACCTGCATTTTGAACACCCACCTCTGGCTGAGCCTCCAGCAAAACCAGTCTGGCTGGCTGTAATATATTATTAGTAAGCCCACACACCTGTCCTTGGAACAACAGGGCCACTTGTTTCATGTTTCCATCCATGAGACCAAAGCTGGAGGAATGTGGAACAGGGGACCTGGGATGAGGGAGGCAGGGACAGGGTTTCAGAGTGAGATAGGGTGGGTTTAAAATGACCCTGCCCAAGCCCCAGGCCTTGAGAAATGACTTGGTTGCTCTGAGGTGACACCAAGACTTCACTGGGTGACGAGGATGAGAGGACACTGCTATAAGGCACTGAGGGTAAGGTGGGAGGAGGGGTGCTTCTTGTGAACATTCACACGGGCTGTGGCCATCTGCCACTTCTCCAGGATGCAGGTGGAGAGCGCATAGTGTCCACACCAGTCACACAGAGGAGGAGCGCTGCCCAGCCCCCTCCTCGCCTTCCCTCCCCTCTCTCACACACACACCCCCGCCCCCACCAACTTTCCTGCAAGACTGGTGGTTTCAGATGAACATGAGTGAAGGAAATGGTGTTCTGTTTCAGGGGAAAAGAATTTTCTAGGCTGTCTCTGGGATGTAATTCTCTCTCAGTCTTATCAGACTTTTCACTTTTAATCTCTTTTGCTTCTTTACTCTAACCTCTCCCTTATTTTCTTTTTTTATTGTAAAAGACACATAGAAATTGGAGAATTGGTCCTTTAAACAGGCCCTAAAATCAACAAGTGTATCTTCTTAAAATTGTAACAAGTTGAGACTGGCAATAAATTACCAGCTATTTTAAGGAAAAAAAAAATCTTTCATATTCCATCTCTTCCAGAAAAGCAAATGATTGTCTTGAGGGGAAAAAAATGCTGAAATATTTGCTAAGTAGGGGTAGCAAAGGATAGCAAAGGGACTTGCTTTTCTTTAAATTCAATTTCTGGGAGTTATGCAGCTGCAGGAACAACTACTAAGGTTTCCTCTCCAAGGAGCTGCCAGGAAATTGAGCAAGTGGGTAGAGGTATTAGTGCGAATTGCTCAGTAGTCCAGAGAAATTATACCCACAGAGAAGAGTTAAGACGCTTTCATCTCCTTCCTTCTGAGGGCTGCCAGAGGGTCCCCTACATCAAAGCCACACGCACTCAGCAATCCCTTCCCATCCGTGCAGCCCCATGCCGCCCAGCTCCTGTTCCCAGACACCTCAGTGGAGCCCCCATCTGCTGCACACTCCCTTCTGTCCAGAACTGATCTGGCATTTGCCAGCCCTCCACGACAGCTCATAAACCCAAACATTGCCTACCCATGAGTGTGTGCCCTGGGGTGCTATGGAGTCCAGTTAGGCTCTTATCTGGCCCAATGCTGGATCATACAGGGCATAAGAGTGGCCCTGTAGGACAGCTCAGAGGTACTTCTCACACCCCAAAAAGTCTACCCATGTCTTAATCTGTCAGGAAGATAAGATCACATTACCTCCAGAAGATGATCTGCCCCATGTCAGGAGAAGGGCTCCTTCCCACAGCACAGCCTGGTGCTGGATGGGCAGAGCTACTGCTGCCTCCTGGGTGCTGTGACTCACAGCAAGCTCCAGTGTGCTGCCCTTAAATAGTAAGGGCCGGGCGGGGTGCGTGCGGCTGTAGAGGACTCAGGTATGAGGAAACAGCCCTGTGGCACAGAATGGCCTGTGGCTCTCAGCTCTCAGCCAGCCTGGGAAGCCAAGGCCCTTTACAAGCTCTGACTTGCAGGAGAGCAGAGAGGCCCCCAGGCCCCACCTCCGGGCTTCTATTCAGCACCGGTCTTTGCTTTGTAACTGTGGAAGGGAGTTCCAGAGAAGGAGGTCAAATCTCAAAACAAGAAAGAACTGGACAGCTCCCTGAGTGCTGGGGCTCAGGCTCAGGAGCAGGCTGGGTCACCCCATGGGTCTCACTCACACAAATGACTCATGCTAGGGAACCTCAGAAAGGTCGTGAACTAAAGTGACAAGAACCTTGAGTTTGTATCTCAAGACAGCTCACCTTGGGCTGCGTCGCTGGGTGGAAAATTCTTTGGTTTTATTTTAGTAGGAGGCTGCAACTACATCACATACAACTATTGCTGAAGGCGAGTAATTAGCCTTCAGATTTCCGACTACATAGGACTTTCTTAAGACACGTCCTCATGCTGTAGCCCAGGCAATTCTTTGGCCTCAGACTCCTGAATGCTGGGATACGGCATAGGGTGCATCTGAAGGAATGAAGCTGGCTCCCTTCACTTTGCTTCCTCCACACCTGAATGGGAGATGCCCATGACCACAGGATGGCTGTCGTGAAAGTGGCCAGGCCTTTTGCAGAGCCACTGCAGATTGGACCTGGGTTCTTGGAAGAGCCATGGAGAAGGAGTACTGAGCAGTAAGGAGAAAGGAGGTCCACAGAAAAAAAGAATTTCATAGTGGAGAGAGCTCTACAGTTAGACAGAGCCATGCCAGAATCCTGGGAGGCTTTGGGAGAAACACTTCACCTTCCTTCACAGCATCCCTTATTGGGTTGGTGGGTTTGGTAGAGGGTCCATGTGCCATCCTTTCCCTAGAATAAGTGAACATCACCCTGGAACCTATGCAACATCCATGAAGATGGGTCCCTCCCATGTTTGGGAGGCCGACATCAGTGGGAACAAACATTTCCACAGTTCTCGTACATTCTGACCAAAAGCCCTGGGATTCTGCCCAGTCCCTCACAGCCCTGAAAAGAGGACCCCCACCTCAAATGCCTCCAGCCTCCACCAGTCATCACTAAAAGATGGTCCAGAGAAAGTCCTGGAGGAGAACAAAATGGTCCAAGCAAGCAGTCTTCTGACAGGGAGAAGTGGCCAGGGGGCAGCTTCTGACAGGAAGCTGACTAAAGAAGCCTCCTGCCACAGGGCAGATACTTCATGCAGGGATGTAAAGCTGGAAAACATTCTGCCACCCCTGAAAATGCTCTACCACCATAGGAGAAGCCAACTGGCAGTAGTGAAGACATGAGAAGACCCACTGAAGTGACGGGGGGAGGTGGAGCTAGAAGCATTGCTGTCTCTGTGGAGGGTGCTAGAAGCACTGCTGTCCCTGTGGAGGGTGCTAGAAGCACTGCTGTCTCTGTGGAGGGTGCTAGAAGCATTGCTGTCTCTGTGGAGGGTGCTAGAAGCATTGCTGTCTCTGTGGAGGGTGCTAGAAGCATTGCTGTCTCTGTGGAGGGTGCTAGAAGCACTGCTGTCTCTGTGGAGGGTGCTAGAAGCACTGCTGTCCCTGTGGAGGGTGCTAGAAGCACTGCTGTCTCTGTGGAGGGTGCTAGAAGCACTGCTGTCTCTGTGGAGGGTGCTAGAAGCAATGCTGTCTCTGTGGAGGGTGCTAGAAGCATTGTTGCTGTCCTCTGTGGAGGGTGCTAGAAGCATTGCTGTCTCTGTGGAGGGTGCTAGAAGCACTGCTGTCTCTGTGGAGGGTGCTAGAAGCATTGCTGTCTCTGTGGAGGGTGCTAGAAGCATTGCTGTCTCTGTGGAGGGTGCTAGAAGCATTGCTGTCTCTGTGGAGGGTGCTAGAAGCATTGCTGTCTCTGTGGAGGGTGCTAGAAGCACTGCTGTCTCTGTGGAGGGTGCTAGAAGCACTGCTGTCTCTGTGGAGGGTGCTAGAAGCATTGCTGTCTCTGTGGAGGGTGCTAGAAGCACTGCTGTCTCTGTGGAGGGTGCTAGAAGCACTGCTGTCCCTGTGGAGGGTGCTAGAAGCACTGCTCTCTCTAGCCCTTGAGGGACACAAGACTCCTGATACCATGCTCCGCTAGCACTCTATGAGTGTCTGCTAAGGCTCCCAAGCTGTCTTGGACCCAGATTGTCTTCTTTCCTTCTCCCATAAGCTATGGGTTTCTGCATGGTTCTGTCCTCTGCTTCTCTTCTCACAGAACATGTCCCATCGTGACCTCAGATCCCACTGTACTTCAGTTGCCCTATATTTAGAGAAGGCAGCACCTGTGTTCCCAGCACTGGCCCATAAGCTCTGTCCCTACACAGCCAGCTGCTTAATGGACATCCACACTTGCTCTCCTTTATAGCACAAAACTAGAAGAATCACATGGAATGTCCAGCCCTCTCTCCTCCTGGTTATACCTTGGCCACACAGTAGCCTCTCATGCTAGCAGCATAAAGGGAAATGTCTCCTCTACATTTGGAATAATCTGACAAAGATTAAAATGAAAAGGCATAAAATTGATTAACAGCAAAAGGATCAAAGCTTAGCACAGGGGGGATATAGAAGTGATTATCTACTCAACATTATTAAAGAGACAGAAAACCTTTATGCCACTTTTTCTGTAGGGGAGGAGTATAGACAATTTTGAGGGCTTGTTAGGGCAACTGGTCCGTGAGCCAGACTCTTTGGAACTGGAGTGGAGCACATGAGGGGAGCATATTATCTGGCAGTGCTACACTTCTCAGTCTTCTTCCTGAGCCAGGCACTGGGTGGACAGAAGAAATGCAAGCTTTTCCTTCAGGCCTATCCTTTGTGTGTCTCCAAGCACCATAATTTGGGGTCATTATTCTTTGAAATATGCATTTAATATTATTTTTAATGTATTTATTTGAAAGAGAAGGAGGCAGAAAGAGAGGAGAGACAGAGAAAGACGGGACAGAGAAAGAGAGAGAGTAGGTGTGCCAGGGCCTCCAGCCACTGCAAGTGAACTCCAGACACATGCATCACCTTGTGCATCTGGTTTACGGGGTCCTGGGGAATCGAACCTAGGTCCTTTGGCTTTTCCTTAACCCCTAAGCCATTTCTTCAGCCTGGCATCATTCTTTGAGACTGAGCATGAAATTACACAGGTCAGGGACCTCAGCCACCCATCACTCCCTCCCCCCTTGCTCCTCATATCCCTGAGTTCACCAAGTCTTTGACGTTCCTCTTGACTGCATTGCTAGGGTATTTATAAAAAGCCCCACAGACTGTAGCTTCAACAACAGGATTTTACTCTGTCTCTGTAATGGAGGCTACAAGTCTGAAACCAAAGTGCTGACAGGCTTGGTTCCAGCTGAGGCCCATCACATTGCCTTGTAGGTGTCAGACTTTCCACTGTCTTAGGGTCTTCCCCCTGCAGAGCTGTATCCCAGTCTCCTTTTCCTATAAGGACACCAGTCATAGTATACCAGGACCACTCTAATGACCTCATTTTAACTTAATTACTTCATTAAAAGTCCTAATCTCAAAATATGCTCACATTCTGGGGTTCTTTGGGGTTAGGGCTTTGTTTGTGCCTCCAATTCCATATCTTATTTCTCTTTATAATGTTATAAAGTCTAAATTCAGCCTCTCATAATTTCTCAATAGAATTAAATTACATATATATATATGTATATATATATGTATTTTTTTTCAAACTAGGGTCTCACTTTACCCCAGGCTGACCGGGAACTCACTCTGTAGTCCCAGGTTGTCTTTGAACTCACAGTGATCCTCCCACCTCAGTCTCCCTGAGTGCTGGCATTAAAGGTATGGTCCATTACACCTGGATGAATTAGCTTACTAAGTTTATGTTAAGTTTAATTTATTAAAATAATATAGGGCTCAGGAATGTAGTTCTGATACCATCTAATTGTGCATTGGGAATCTGCTTTCACAGCCAATTAAAGATTTAAAGGCAGAAAAGGGTTTAAATAATAAAGTTTATTTTAAAGTCAGAGGAAAGGAAGCAGAAAGAAGAGTCCTCAGAGAGGAGGGGATTCCAGAGCTGAGAAATCTGCAGTCACAGTGGGAGCCAATATTGAACTATCTCTACATATTTAAGACCAATTTTGGCTTTTTAGAAGAGACTTTAGGGACATGCAAGGAGCTCTGTGGCTCATCTACTAGGAAGAGCCAGGGCTATGCTGAGCATGTGGCCTCCCATGGAAGCATGAGGATCATCCCCTCTGTTTGGACATTCCTTTTGTAGACTGTGCGTTCATTGGAGCATAATCTCTGGGTCTTCCTTGATCAAGAAGATAGGTGGCTTATCAGAGTTGTAGAAAATGCTAGGTGTGCATTTTTTCAAGGTAGGTTTTCACTCTAGCCCAGCTGACCTGTAACTCACTCTGTAGGCCTAGGATGGCCTTAACTCACAGCAATCCTCCTAACTGGGATTAAAAGTGTGCATCACCAACTTCCAGTTAAGATGGCAGTGTAGGAACCACGCTAAAGCAGCCTAGGGGAAGAAAAGCCAAAATAAATAAATAAATAAATAAATACCCAACAAAATACACTCTTCCACTAAAACGTGAGGTGTATAAGAAATTACAAATGGCAGCAGAGAAGTTGGAGAGATCCAGAGCATCCAGAGCCCACCTAGGCAGGCAGAAGTGACTCCAGCAGTGGCGGCACCAGGTCCATGGGGTCACAGCTGCAAGGCTCACATTGAGCCACAGGAAAAGCCAGGTGAGGGGATTTTCCACTCACACTGGAGCTCTTCGCAAACTCAAGAACCGTGAAGGGAGAACCACAGCGAACAATGGAGGAACAGATCACAAGGTAGAGGATCAAGTGGACCACCGGGAGAACTACAGCCACCATCCACAGCCTCCCCTCCCCCACCGCCACTACAAATGCCAGCAAGCACCAGAGACCCGGGGAAGGGAGCTTACAGCACCCAGCACCAACGACCAGAGCAGCATTCCAAAGACCCAGCCAGCCTACTTGACCCCACAGTGCACCAAAGAGGGATCCAAGCAGGAGCACAGAGTAACTGAGACCAAAATCATCCCAAAAGGTAACTGGGATTATACCAGGTCAGTACCCGCCAAATAAGCCTGGGATATAGGCCCGAACCAGAAGTGCTAATTGCACCTCCCATACCAGGATAAATTATGACAAATCTGATAGATGGTCAGAGTTTTCATTCTTAAATAAGCTATGTTTTGGGCTTGCTATTTGTTGCTTCTTGATTTATAGTGGCTTTGTTTCCTCTTCTGTTGTACATTAGGAAAGGGTCTCACTTGGTCACAAGCTGACTTGGAATCCTCAACAAACCAGAAATCTTAAACCCCTAGTTGACAGGATTAAGGGTGTGGGGCACCACACACCCTAAGGGACAGTGACTTTGTTAGAGGATCTGGTTGTCATATTACCTACTCTTACATAAATACTCTGTACTGTTTTTCATTGAATGTGTACATTGTTTAGTTAAATTTTAGAATCTGTCTATTTTTTGTTCCACTCATCCTACTTGAATACTCTCATAGCAGGCAAACTCAACATGTAGGGTCACTTTCATAGATATTCTGAGAGTCTGAAGAGCCAACCTAGCACCTTAATCTCTGACCCTGAATATATATAACATCAGATTGATTGATACATCTAATAATACTGCAGCTAACTAGAAAATTCAAGTATTAAATTAATCTAAGATGCAAAAATATATACATTATAACATAAGAAACATCAAAAATCAAGACAATATAAATCCCCCCAAAAGTATTAATGCATCAGAAATGACCTCCAGTTAGAATGAGTTAGAGGGAATGTTTGAGAAAGATTTCAAAAGAATGATTATAAATATGCTCAAAGAAGTCAAAGAGGAAATCAAAGGAATGAAAGAGCAAATCAAAGAAACCAAAGACACAGGAAACCAATTTAATGAAATAAAGAGGCCAATACAAGACATAAACAAGGAAATAGGCATAATAAAGAAAAACCAGTCAGAAATACTAGCAATGAAGAACACAGCTAATGAAAAAAAAAAAAAAAAAAAAAAAAAACTCTGTAGAAAATCTCACCAGTAGAATGGATGAAGGAGAAGACAGGATATCTAAACTAGAAGACCAGGTGGCAGATCTAATACAGTCCAACAAAGAGAAAGACAAACTAATAGGAAAGTATGAATGGGAATTTCAAGATATTTGGGACACTATGAAAAGATCAAACATAAGAATTCAGGGTATAGTAGAAGGAGAAGAATTTCACTCCAAAGGCATAGTGGGCATTTCCAACAAAATAATAGAAGAAAACTTCCCCCAAATTGGGGAAGAGGTGCCAATGCAGATATGGGAATCCTTTAGAACACCAAACAGACAAAACCTGGAAAGAACATCTCCATGCCATATTATAATTAAACTACCAAACATACAAACCAAAGAAAATATATTGAAAGCAATTAGAGAGAAAAATCAAGTTACCTACAAAGGCAAGCCCATCAGGATTACAGCAGATTACTAACACAAACTTTAAAAGCCAGAAGGGCTTGGAGTCATGTATTCCAAGTTCTGAAAGATAACAACTGCCAACCAAGGTTACTTTATCCTGCAAATCTATCCCTTCAAATACATGGAGAAATAAGGACATTCCACAACAAAATCAGGCTAAAGGAATATTTGGAGACAAAACTAGCTGTACAGAAAATACTTGAAAGAATCCTCCATGCTGAGGAGAAAGAAAAGCACACAAATAAGGAACCTGGATAAAACAAACAATACTCAAATACTAGGTAACACAAGAGAACAAAGCCAGAGAGATAGCTTAGTGGTTAAGCACTTGCCTGTGAAGCCTAAGGACCCCAGTTCTAGGCTCGATTCTCCAGGACCCATGTTAACCAGATGCACAAGGGGGTGCACATGTCTGGAGTTCATTTTCAGTGGCTGGTAGCCCTGGCATGCCCATTCTCTCTCTATATATATATCTGCCTCTCTCTCTGTTACTCTCAAATAAATAAATAAAAATGAAAAAAAAAAAAGAGCAAAGCTAAAACTGGAAGAACTACAAAAAAATGGCAAAAATAAATACAGACCTTTCAATAATATCTCTCTCTTTCTTTTCTTTTCTTTTTTTCTTTATTAGTTAGTTTTGTATTCAGCAAGTACAGTCAGTTTGATACCATTATTAGGCTTATCCATGACCTACTCCCTCCCCATGGCCCCTCCTTGTTGAGGTATATGGGTCATGCATTGTGGAGTTAGCCCACAGTTATGGGTAAGATAAATGTCTCTGCATATCATGACCCAACATGTGGCTCTGACATTCTTTCCACCCCCTCTTCCGCAAAATTTCCCTGAGCCATGTTGGGTTCATTTTTGGTTTGCTTCAGTGATGAGGTGATGGGGGCCTCTGAGGCTCTGGCTCTCTGATTTGGTAGGAGTTGATTTTTCTCTGTGTTGATCTCTTTCCCCCTTGTGCTGGTATCCGGTTCATCAGGAAAACAGCACCCTTGCTTGTTTCGCCAAGTTTTCGTAGTTTCAGCTGGGGCCCTTTTGAGGTATGATGGGGTGGGTCGCTGCTTAGAATCTACATCTATCTGAAAAAGAGAAGCAGATTCTCCAACGGAGAGTAAGTTAGCACTAGGACAAAAGAGATAACCCTTACTTTTTTTTAATAGAGAATTTAATAGGTGTAGGCCCTCTTTTTTAAAAATTTTTTTTGTTTATTTTTATGTATTTATTTGAGAGCGACAGACAGACAGAGAAAGGCAGAGAGAGACAGAGAGAGAATGGGTGTGCCAGGGCCTCCAGCCACTGCAAACGAACTCCAGATGCATGCACCCTCTTGTGCATCTGGATAACGTAGGTCCTGGGGAATCGAGCCTTGAACCAAGGTCCTTAGGCTTCACAGGCAAGCGCTTAACCACCAAGCCACTTCTCCAGCCCAGTGTAGGCCCTCTTGTAGCCCATGATTGATGGTAGGTTGATATTGGCGAGTGGGCTTATGTTTGGATATGGTTCTGACTTGTTTCCCAGCTCCAGCTATGGGTCTGTACCACTGAGGAGATCAGTTAGCTAAATTAAGAGCAGTTGGTTCCCCATCATGGCTGTGTGCCACTATTGCACTGGTGTGAGCATCACAACAATTTATTTGCTGCTAAGTAGGTTAGACCATGAGTTGCTTGGACAAATATTGGTCATTTTCCCCCAGTCGCCCATGTAGCACCTTCTGACACTAGACGCGCTGACTGTCTGGGGACTGGCTCTCTTCCAACTTCTAGCCATGCCATTCCATTTTGCATGTCAACCACATAAGGTGTCTTCAGCAGTAGGGTCTTACCACTAACCTTTGGTGTGTCATCAAGTACTGTGACAGAAATCTGTCTGTCTTTTAGGAAACCTTGTAGGTCTCTCTGATCAAAAGCTCATTGTGGATGATAGCCCCATGCTGGTACTGGGAGTTACCTGTCAGTGCCCACTAAGAAATGAGGGAAAAGATAACTAATATACAAGAGAAGAGAGAGAGAGAGAGAGAGGGAGAGGGAGGGAGGGAAGATGTAGAAGATTAAGGTTAGTCTTGATCCTACCCTCTCCAGTGTCTTGTGGTTCAGGTGTTCTCTATAAGGGCCTGGTGAAGGATCAGCCATTTGGTCTGTCTTTTAGTAGGTGGAATTTTATGGTTGTAATCTCAGGGTGGCCTTGAACTCATGGTGATCCTCTTATCTCTGTCTCCTGAGTGCTGGGATTAAAGGCGTGCACCAGCATTAATAATATCTCTTAATATCGATGGCCTCAATGCCCCAACCAAAAGACATAGGTTTGCAGAGTGGGTTAAAAAGCAGGATCCTTCAATTTGTTGCCTCCAAGAAACTTATCTTTCTACAAAGGATGGACACTCAGGAACTTATCTTTCTACAAAGGATGGACACTATCTCAGAGTAAAAGGTTGGAAAACGGTGATTCAAGCAAATGGGCCTAGAAAACAAGCAGGGGTTGCTATCATAATATCCGAGTAGACTTCAATCCAACATTAGTTAGGAACTAATATCTGACAAGGTAGACTTCAGTCCAACATTACTTAAGACAGATAAGGAAGGTCACTTTATATTGATTAAAGGCACACTCCAACAGGAAGACGTTACAATCCTAAACATATATGTACCTAACATATGGGCTCCCTACTTCATCAAACAAATGCTATTTGAACTAAGCTCACAGGTAACACCAAACGCAGTTGTAGTGAGTGATTTCAATACCCCACTCTCATCAATTGACAGAAAAAAATAAACAGAGAGTTATCTGGATTAAATGAGGTCATAGAACAAATGGACCTAACAGACATATACAGGACATTTCATCCAATTGCTGCAGAATACAAATTCTTCTCAGCAGCACATGAAACATTCTGTAAAATAGACCATATATTAGGACACAGAGCAAATCTTAACAAATACAGGAAAATTGAAATTATTCCTTTCATTATATCTGACCAAAATGGAATGAAACTACAAATCAATAGCAAGAAAAGCTATAGAGCATACACAAAATCATGGAAACTAAGCAATACACTACTAAATGATGAATGGGTCAATGAAGAAATCAAGAAGGAAATCAAAAAATTCACAGAATTAAATGATAATGAGAACACAACATACCAAAACAGCTGAGACACAATGAAGGCAGTCTGAAGAGGGAAATTACAGTTTTAAGTGCCCATAAATTAGAAAGGTCTCAAGTAAACAACCTATTGCTTCACCTGAAAGCCTTGGAAAAAGAAGAACAAGGCAAACTGAAAATCATAAATGGGAAGAAATAATAAAGATTAGGGCAGAAATTAATGAAATAGAAACACAAAAAAAATCCAAAGAATCAATGAAGCAAAGAGTTGGTTCTTTGAAAGGATAAACAAGATTGATAAACCCTTAGCAAATCTGACCCAAAGAAAGAGAAGAGACACAAATTAAAAAAAATTAGAGATGAAAAAGGCAGCATCACAACAGATACCAGAGAAATTCAAAAAAATCATACGGACATACTATAAAAACAAATACTCTGCTAAATATAAAAATCCAGAAGAAATGGATGATTTCCTTGATTTATATGACCTACCTAAATTAAATCAAGATGAGATTGATCACCTAAATAGACCTATAACAAGTATGGAGATCCCGGCCCAGACAAACTCACTTGCGAATTTTACTAGACCTTCAGGGAAGAACTAACACCATTGCTTCTTAAGCTTTTCTATAAAATATAAAAAGAAAGAATCCTACCAAACTCCTTCTATAAAACCAGCATCACACTCATACCAAAACCAGGCAAAGATAGAACAAAAAAAGAAAATTACAGACCAATCTCCCTCATGAACATAGATGCAAAAATTCTCAACAAACAAAATACAAGAATATAGCAGAAAGATCATTCACCCTGACCAAGTAGGCTTCATCCCAGAGATGCAGGGATGGCTCAACATATGCAAATCAATAAATGTACTACATTATATAAATGGACTGAAGGACAAAAATCACATGATCATCTCATTAGATGTAGAGAAAGCATTTGAGAAAATCCAACATCCTTTCATGATGAAAGTCCTACAGAGACTGGGAATAGAAGGAATATATCTCAATAGAATAAAGGCTATATATGACAAGCCTACAGACAACATGTTACTAAATGGAGAAAAACTAGAAACTTTTCCTCTAAAATCAGGAACAAGACAAGTGTGTCCACTTTACCCACTTTTACTTAATATAGTACTGGAAGTCTTAGCCATAGCAATAAGGTAAGAGATGCACAAAAAAGGGATACAAATTGGAAAGGAAGAGATCAAGTTATCATTATTTGCAGATAACATGATTTTATACATAAAGCACCCTAAAGATTCTACCAGCAAATGGCTAGAGCTGGTAAACACCTATAGCCATGTAGCAGGATACAAAATAAATACATAGAAATTGGTATCCTTCCTATATGCTAACAACAAACACACAGAGGATGAAATCAGAGAATCACTCCCATTCACAATTGCATCAAAAAAATAAAGTACCTTAGAATAAACCTAACCAAGGTAATGAAGGATCTCTGCAATGAAAACTTTAAAACACTCAAGTGAGAAATTGCAAAAGACACTAGGAAATGGAAAAACATCCCTTGTTCCTGGATCAGAAGAATCAATATTGTGAAAATGGCAATCTTACCAAAAGTAATCTACACATTTAATGCAATCCCCATCAAAATTCCAATGGCATTCACCACGGAAATAGAAAAAACAATCCAAAAATTCATTTGGAATCACAAAAAATCTTGAATATCTAAAACAATACAGAGCAACAAAAATAAGGCTGGTGGTATCATCATACCTGATTTTAACCTATACTACAGAGCCATAGTATTAAAAACAGCATGGTACTGGCACAAAAACAGACATTAAGTCAAAGGAATAGAATATAGGACACAGATGTAAGACCAGGTAGCTATAGCCACCTGATATTTGACAAAAATGCCAAAAATACTCATTGGAGAAAAGACAGCCTCTTCAGCAAATGGTACTGGGAAAACTGGATATGTATCTGTAAAAGGAAGAAAACAGATTCTTCTCTCTCTCCATGCACAAGAATTAAGTCCAGTGGGATTAAAAACCTTAACATCAGGCCTGAAACTTTGAAACTGCTAGAGGAAAAAGAAGGGGAAACCCTTCAACATATTGGTCTCGGCAAAGACTTCCTGAATCTAATCCCAATTGCTCAGGTAATAAAACCACAGGTTAACCTCAAGGACCTCATGAAATTACAAAGATTTTGTATGGCAAATGACACTATGAATAAAGCAAAGAGGAAAACTACAGAATGGGAAATAATCTTTGCCAGCTATACATCTGATAAAGATTTAACATCTAGGATATATGAATAACTCAAAAAATTAAATAATAAGAATTCAAACAAGCCAATTAAAAAATGGCCTATGAAACTAAATAGAGAGTTCTCAAAAGAAGAAATACGGACAGTATATAAGCATATAAAAAAATGTTCTACATCCCTAGTCATCAGGGAAATGCAGATTAAAACTACACTGAGATTCCATCTCAACTCTTGTCAGATTGGCTACCATCATGAAAACAAATAACCATAAATGCTGGCAAGGATGTGGAAAAAGAGGAACCCTTCTACACTGTTGGTGGGAATGCAATCTGGTCCAGCCATTGTGGACATATGTGTGGAGTTTCCTAAGACAGCTAAGAATAGATCTGCTATATGACCCAGCTGTAGCACTCCTAGGCATATATCCTAAGGACTCATCTCATTACCTTAGAGATACTTGCTCAACCATGTTTACTGCCATTCAATTTACAAAAGCTGGGAAATGGAAGCAGCCTAGATGTCTCTCAACTGTTGAGTGGATAATGAAGATATGGCACATTTATACAATACAGCTCTACTCAGTGGTAAAGAAAAATGAAGTTATGAAATTTGCAGGAAAATAAATGGATCTGGAAAGGATTATACTAAATGAGGTAACCCAGAGCCAGAAAGCCAGGCATCGCATGCTGTCTTTCATATGTGGATCCTAGCTATAGGTGACTGGACTTCTGTGTGAGTAGGAAGAAAACTCAGTAGCAAAGGCCAGTAAGCTAGAAAAGAAATATAAAAGCAAGATAAAGGAAGGGAGAGGGGTACTTAATAGGATGGTATTGTATATATGTAAGTAGAAGAATAGATTAATGGGGGTGAAAAGGCCCAAGTGAGGTCAGGGGAAGAGATTGAGTAAGGAAAGGTGGAGGAAGGGCTAATCAAAATCTAAGAAGATATAAATAAATCTATGGAATCCTCCAGTTTTGGACAATGGAACACTCTGGAGCCATAGATTGTTGCTAGGAAATTTTCAGTGTCAGGGATAGGATACCTTCCAATGAGTTGTTGGTCAGGGAGGTCCATGATGCCCCCAAAACATTATAGGCCATTGCCAAGGCCCTTGGTTTCCCAACAGGAATGGATGGTAAGAGCCTATTGCTGAAGACTCCACATACTTGGGCTGCAAGGCCACTGAGAAATCCTGCTGGCACTGAGCTGATAACCTCCTCCATGTAGACCAGCTGACAGAAATCTGGAAGAAGCCATTCTGTATGCAGTTTAATGGGAGAGAGAGAGAAAAATCACCAGTGAAGATACTCAACAGTGGACACTGCAAGCCTTATATTTGACCAGCCAGGCCAAATGAGCCAACAGGTGCAATAGTTACATGTCTGTCATGGTGGAAACCAACTGCCCTCTAATTGGACTGGAGGCCTGCTCCATGGGAGGGAATACATCCCTGATACTGAAAACTTAAAACAGGGGTAGTCATGAGCCTTAGGCGTGTAAAGTTTGGTGCTGCCTGGCTAATGGTATATGTTATGCTCATCAAACTGTCCAGTAAGCACTTCTCTTAATGTTCATACTCATATATTAATGCTACTGTCAATTTTGGTAGAGAATCTTCTCTTTTCAGATGGCAGTGACCTTGGGATGACTCAGAAGGCATCATGGTACTGGGAAGAAGTTACAGGAGTGTTCAGTACTGCAATATCTCTATCTCACCTTCCAAGGCTCAGGGTCTATTGCGGAAGAGGTGTCAGAAAGAATGTAACAGCCAAAGGAAGGGTAGGACTCCTTGCAACTTGCTCCCCCCCCCCCACAAAATGGCCTGGACACCCATGACCTCACAGTGCCTGACACTACCTACACAAGACCATCATAATAGGAGAAAAAGATAATGACATCAAAATAAAAGAGAGACTGATTGAGAGGGGGACGGGATATGATGGAGAATGGGGGAGGAAGGGCATTACCATGGGATATTTTTTATAATCATGGAAGTAGTTAATAAGAAATACTGAGAAACAATACTAGGACGTCATTAATGTTTTAAATTACAACTTCTATTACCAATGCTGGTAAGTACATTTATTTACAACTGGTGGGAAAAACAAACTGGCATAACCTTTCTGGAAAATATGTGATGAAGTACCTTAAAAATGTTCATAGTGCATCTAAATTTATAAAATGAAAATCTTATGAAAGAAAATATAAGTGTGCATCACCATGCCCAGCTTCCCTGTGGTTTTTTTGACCTGGGAGCAGGAACCAAATTATTGATTGTGATTTTAGCTCTATTGTCTCCAATTGTCTTTAGCTTCTATATGTGGTTATTAAGCACTCAGAAGGAGAGTTACAGCATTTGAAGTCTACTTCACTTCTTGAAAAGAGTGTAGATACAGGGCAGATCTGGTCACCTTAGTGTTGAGCAAAACATGTGTAGTTACAGAGTAGCACAAAATTTCAAAGTCATTCTGTCTAATGTTCATGGCAAGCTACCTGGTGACACTGATTATATTTAGAACATATAAAGTGGGCATACTTTTTTAAAAACATCTAACAACTGTGAGTGCAGGCAGAACATATCAATAGCCTTAGAAGCAAGTTTAATCAACAATTTAAAACAATTAGGGACATTGTTTCATTTAAAAGTGACTCTAGAGGCTTCTGGATAAGATGGCAGCTGAGGAGCCATGCCAAACCAGCTTAGGGAGGGATGTAAGCAAACCCCCAGCAAAATACACTCTTCTTCTGAAAAGTGAAGGAATATAGGTTATTCTTAGACACAGTGGAGAAGCTGGAGAGACCAAGATCCACCAGAAAGGAGGAAAATGACCAGAATCCCACTGAGGCAATTGCAGTCTGCAGTCCGCAGGCCTGTTTGGCACAGTCCTGACAGGCATGCCAGGTGGCAGCAGCAGCAGAGACCAAGCAACAGATGTTTAAGCTCCATCAACCTTCTTGCAAAGCTCAGAAACATGAAGGAAAGACAGCTGAGATCAACTAAAGAGCTACTGAAAGCGTGAACAAACCCAGAAGTCTGAACTCTCCCATTCCCCACCATCAGAACTGTGAACCTCCAGCATTCAGCCCCCAGTGGCAGTGCAGCCAGCAGAGCAGAAGAGAGGTACAGCTGCACAGCACAACACTGAGGGATCTAGGTGAGTAGTCAGCATTGGTGAGATTGGAAGCCACCCCAAAAGGTAATGAAGCTGACTAACAAAAAAAAAAAAAAAAAAAAAAAAGAAAAAGAAAGGAAAAAAACCAGGTATACAGTCCTGCAAGAGTTAATTTCTGTTTCCTTGTCAGGGCAGATTATGGCAGGGCAGTATATATCTTGGTTGGCTTTACCATTTTCAAATGACCTGTATTTTGGGGTTGAATATTTTGTCTTTGGTGCTTTCATATATATAGGGCCTTTGTTTTTTGCTTCTGTCATTACTGGTGGCACGGTCTGATCCAGGGCCAGATTTATCTGGAACCCAATTCAGAACAGAAATCTCTACCTCCCTGCTGAAAAGATGAAGGGATTTTGGCTTTATATGACTATCTGTTTGTTTTAATCCCCACAATTGCATACTTTGTGCTGGTTTTTATTGATTGTGTATGTTACTTGGTTGAAGTTTAGAATTTGCCAGTAAATTATCCTACCCATTAGAATTATTCCACCCAGTACACCAGAATACTTGTTTAGCAAGCAAATGCAACTCCTAGGATTACTTCAGTGGTGTGACATGGGGACAAGAGCTACACCTGGTACCTCAAACTCATATCCTAAGGGTATATAGAGGAGGACTGCCACATCTGGGAACACTGCAGATAAGTAGAAAACCCAAGCATCCAATCGATTCAGTATGCAAAAGTCACTCCAATGTAATACAAGAAACTCAAAGAATCAAGACAATATAGTCCCACTAAAAACCCATCAGAAATGATCATTAATAAGACTGTTTTAGATGAAATGCCTGACAAAGATTTCAAGAAAATGATGATATCTATGCTCAAAGAAATCAGAGAAGAAATGAAGGGAATCAAAGAAGAAAACAAAGGAATTAAAAAAGAAAACAAACTTCTGAAAGAGAACACAGGAAACCAGCTTAATGAAATAAAGAGGTCATTACAAGACATAAGTAACAAAATAGAAATACTGAAGTAAACCAGGCTGAAAACCTGACGATGAAGAATACAGTCAATGAAATAAAAAACTCTGTGGAATGTCTCTCCAGTAGAATGGATGAAGGAGAAAACAGAATATCTAAACTAGAAGACCAGATGGAAGATCTAATACAGTCCAACAAAAATAAAGACAAGCTAATAACAAGATATGAATGGAAATTCAAGATATTCAGGACACTATGAAAAGATCAAACATAAGAATTCAGGGTACAACAAAAGGATAATTTCAATCCAGAGGCTTAGTAGGTGTTTTCAACAAAATCATGGAAGAAAACTTTCCCAAAATTGGGAAAGAAATGCCAATGCAGACACAAGAAGCATTTTGAACACCAAACAGACAAAATCTTGAAAGAACCTCTCTTCACCATGTTATAATTAAACTACTAAACACACAAACGAAACAAAATATGTTGAAAGTAGTTAGAGAGAAGAAGCAACTCACCTATAAAGGCAAGCCCATCAGAATAACTGCAGACTACTCAACAGAAACTTTAAAAGCCAGAAGGACTTGGAATGATGTATTCCAAGTTCTGAAAGATAACAACTGTCCACCAAACTTACTTTATCCTGCAAAGATATCTATCCAAAATGATGGAGAAATAAGGACATTCCACAACAAAAACAGGCAAAGGAATTTATGACAACTAAACTAGCTCTACAGAAAACACTGTGCAACCTACAGAATGGGAAAAAAATCCTTTGCCAGCTATATAGCTGATAGAGGATTAATATCTAGGATATACAAAGAACTCAAAAAGTTAAATAATAAGAAATCAAACAAGCCAATTAAAAAATGGGATATGGAGCTAAATAGAGAGTTCTCACAAGAAGAAATACAGATGGCGTATAAGCATCTAAAAAAAACGTTCTACATCCCTAGTCATCAGGGAAATGCAGATTAAAACTAGATTGAGATTCCATCTCACTCCTGTCAGATTGGCTACCATCATGAAAACAAATGATCATAAATGCTGGCAGGGATGTGGAAAAAGAGGAACCCTTCTACATTGTTGGTGGGAATGCAATCTGGTCCAGCCATTGTGGAAATCAGTGTGGAGGTTCCTAAAACAGCTAAAGATTGATCTACCATATGACCCAGCTATAGCACTCCTAGGCATATATCCTAAGGACTCATCTCATTTCCTTAGAAGTACGTGCTCAACCACATTTATTGCTGCTCAATTCATAATAGCTGGGAAATGGAACCAGCCTAGATGTCCCTCAAATGATGAGTGGATAATAAAGATATGGCACATTTATACAATGGAGTTCTACTCAGCAGTAAAGAAAAATGAAGTTATGAAATTTGCAGGAAAATGGATGGATCTGGAAAGGATTATACTAAGTGAGGTAATCCAGGCCCAGAAAGCCAAGCGCTTCATGTTCTCTCTCATATGTGGATGCTAGCTACAGATGATTGGGCTCAACTCAGTAGCAGAGGCCAGTAAGCTAACAAAGAGATACAAAGGGAAGAGAAAGGAAGGGAGGTGGGTACTTAATAGGTTGGTATTGTATATATGTAAGTAGAATAGATTAATGGGGGTGAAGAGGTCCAAAGTGAGGTCAGGGGAAGAGATTGAGTAAAGGAAAGGTGGAGGGAGGGCTAGTCAAAATCTAAGAGGATGTAAATAAATCATATGGAATCCTCCAGTTTTGGACAATGGAACACTCTGGAGCCATAGATTGTTGCTAGAAAATTTTCAGTGCCAGGGATGGTATACCTTCCAGTGAGTTGTTGGCCAGGGAGGTCCCTGATGCCCCCAAAACATTATAGGCCATTGCCAAGGCCCTTGGTTTCCCACCAGGAATAGATGGTAAGAGCCTATTGCTGAAGACTCCACATACTTGGGCTGCAAGGCCACTGAGAAATCCTGCTGGAACTGAGCTGTTAACCTCCTCCATGTAGATCAGCTGACAGAAAGCTGGAAGAAGCCATTCTGCATGTAGTTCAATGGGAGAAAGAGATACCACCAGTGAAGATACTCAACAGTCGACACTGCAAGCCTGATAATTGGCCAGCCAGGCAAAATGAGCCAACAGGTGCAATAGTGGCACGTCTATCATGGTGGAAACCAACTGCCCTCCAATTGGACTGGAGGCCCGCTCCATGGGAGGGAATACATCCTTGATACTGAAAACTTAAAACAGGGGTAGTCATGAGCCCTAGGGATGTAACATCTGCTGATGTCTGGATAAGTGTATATACTATGCTTATCAAACTGCCCAGTAAGCACTTCTCTTAATATTCATTCCCTTATATTAATACTTCTCTCACTTTGGGTAGAGAATCTTCTCTTTTCAGATGGCAGTGGCCTTGGGATGACTCAGAAGGTATCATAGTGCTCGAAAGAAGTGACTAGAGTACCGAGTAACATCTCAATCACACCTTCCAAGGCTCAGGGTCCAATGCGGAAGAGGTGGCGGAAAGAATGTAAGAGCCAAAGGAAGAGTAGGACTCCTTACAACATGCTCCTTCCAGACATAAAATGGCCTCGATATCCATGACCTCATAGTGCCTGACACTACCTACACAAGACCATCATAAGGGGAGGGAAAGATCATGACATCAAAATAAAAGAGAGACTGATTGAGATGGGGAGGGGATATGATGGAGAATGGAATTTCAAAGGGGAAAATGGGGGGGTGGAGGGAGGGTATTACCATTGGATATTTTTTATAATCATGGAAAATGTTAAAAAATTGATAAAAAATAAAATTGAAAATAAAAAAAGAAAATATTTGAAGGAATTCTTAATGCAGAAGAGAAAGCAAAACACACACAGGAGGAAATAGGAAAAAATAAACCATACTCAAATAACAGTTAAAACAAAAGTGTAAAGGGAAAACAGGAAATGCTTCAAAATAAGAAGAATGATGAGAATAAATGCACACCTTTTAATAATAACTCTTAATATCAATGGCCTCAATGCACAGGCTTGCAGACTGGATTAAAATGTGGGATCCTGCCATTTGTTGCCTCCAGGAAACTCATCTCTTAATAAAAGACACTGTCTTAGGGTGAAAGGATGGAAAATGGTATGTCAAGCAAACTTGCCTAGGAAACAAGCATGGGTTGCTATCCTAATATTTGACAGGATAGACTTCAAACCAAAATTAGTGAGGAAAGATAAATGAAGTCATTTTATACTGATTAAAGGAACTCTCCAGCAGGAGGACATTACAATTCTAAACATATATGCACCTAACATGGGGGCTCCCAGTTTCATCAAATAAACACTATTAGAGTTAAGGTCACAGATAACATCAAACACAATTGTAGAGGGAGACATCAATACCCCACTCTTATCAATTGGACAGGTCATCCCTACAAAAAAAGCCTGAAGGGCTTGTAATGATGTATTCCAAGTTCTGAAAGATAAAAACTGTCAACCAAGATTACTTTATCCTGCAAAGCTATCCATCCAAATTGATGGAAAAATAAGGACATTCCACAACAAAAACAGGATAAGGTAATTTATGACAACTAAACCAGCTCTACAGAAAATACTTGAAGGAATTCTTTTTTTAAAAAAAAAAGTTTTATTTTTATTTACTTATTTAACAGAGAAAGAGGGAGGGAGGGGAAGAGAGAGAGAGAGAGAGAGAATGGGGATGCCAGGGCTCCAGCCAATGCAGATGAGCTCCAGACACATGCACCCCCTTGTGCATCTGGCTAACGTGGGATCTGGGTAATTGAACCTAGGTCCTTTGGCTTTGCAGGCAAATGCCTTAACTGCTAAGCCATCCCTCCAGACCTTGAAGGAATCCTTAATGCCGAAGAGAAAGCAAAACACACACAGGAGGAAACAGGAAAAAATAATCCACAATCAAATAACAGTTAAAACAAACGAGTAAAGAGAAAACAGGAAACACTACAAAATAAGAAAGTGGTGATAATAAATGCATACCTTTCAATAATAACTCTTAATATCAATGGCCTCAATGCACCAACCAAAAGACACATGCTTGCAGACTGGATTAAAATGCAGGATCCTGCCATTTGTTGCCTCCAGGAAACTCACCTCTTAATAAAAGATAGACACCACCTTAGGGTGAAAGGATGGAAAATGGTATTTCAAGCAAATGGGCCTAGGAAACAAGCAGGGGTGGCTATCCTAGTATCTGACAGGATAGACTTCAAGCCAAAATTAGTGAGGAAAGATAAAGAAGGTCATTTTATACTGATTAAAGGAACACTCCAGCAGGAGGACATTATAATCCTAAACATATATGGACCTAACATGGGGCTCCTAATTTCATCACACAAACACTATTAGACTTAAGGTCACAGATAAAATGAAATGCAATTGTTGTGGGAGACTTCAATACCCCACTCTCATCAATTGACAGGTCATCCCGGCAAAAAATAAACAGAGAGACATCTGAATTAAATGATGTCATGGAACAAATGGACCTAGCAGATATCTACAGAACATTCCATCCAAATGCTGCAGAATATATATTTTTTTTCAGTAGCACATGGAACATTCTCTAAAATAGACCAAAACGCAAATCTGCAAAATATAGGAAAATTGAAATAATCCCTTGAAATCTATCTGACCACAATGGGATTAAACTGCAACTCAGAAACAAGAAAAGCTACACAGCATACAGAAATTCATGGAGACTAAACAGTACACTGTTGAATGATCAATGAGTCATACAAAAAATCAAAAAGGAAATCAGCCGGTTGTGGTGGCTGCATGCCGGTAGGATATTGCTGAAAAGGTGGAGGCAGGAGGATCAGGAGTTCGAGGCCAGCCTGGGCTACACATTTTTTTTTTTAAAAAAGGAAATCAATAAATTCATAGAATCAAATGATGATGATAATATAACATACCAAAACCTCTGGGACACAATGAAGGCAGTCCTAAGAGGAAAATTTATAGCTCTAAGTGCCTATATAAAGAAATTAGAGAATTAACAAATAAACAATTTAGTGCTCCACTTTAAGGCCTTAGAAAAATAAGAACAAAAGCAAACCAAAAATCAGTAGATGAGAAGAAATCATAAAGATTAGGGCAGAAATTAATGAAATAGAAACAAAAAAAATCCAAAGAATTATCAAAACAAAGAGTAGGTTCTTTGAAAGCATAAACAAGATTAATAAACCCTTAACAAATTAAAAAAAATTTTTTGTTCATTTTTATTTATTTATTTGAGAGTGACAGAGAAACAGGCAGAGAGAGCGAAAGAGAGAGAGAGAGAGAGAATGGGCACGCCAGGGCCGCCAGCCACTGCAAACGAACTACAGATGCGTGCACCCCCTTGTGCATCTGGCTAACGTGGGTCCTGGGGAATCGAGCCTCGAACCGAGGTCCTTAGGCTTCACAGGCAAGTGCTTAACCACTAAGCCATTCCTCCAGCCCCCCTTAACAAATTTGACCAGAAGAAAGAGAGAAGAGATAAAAATTAATAAAATTAGAGATGAAAAGGCACCATTACAACAGATACCAAAGAAATTCAGACAATTATAAGGACATAGTTTAAGAATATATATGCCTCTACATTTGAAAATCTGAAATGGATGATTTCTTTGATTCATAATGACCTACCAAAATTCAATCAAGATGAGATAAACCATTTAAATAGACCTATAACAAGTACAGAGATCCAAGCAGTTATAAAAAAGTCTCCCAACTAAAAACAGACCAGGCCCAGATGGATTCACTGGCGAATTTTAGCAGACCTTTATGAAAGAACTAACATCAATGGAAGCATCAAAACATTCCATAAAATAGAAAAGGAAGGAATTCTACTGAACTCCTTATATGAAGCCAGCATTACCCTCATACCAAAACCAGGCAAAGAGAAAACAAAAGAAGAAAATTACAGACCAATCTCCCTCATGAACATAGATGTAAAAATTCTGAACAAAATATTGGCAAACAGAATGCAAGAATATATCCAAAAGATAATTCAGCCCAACCAAGTTGGCTTTATCCCAGGGATGCAGGGATGGTTCAATATATGCAAATCAATAAATGTAATACATATACATGGTCTGAAGGAGAAAAATCACATGATCATTTCAATAGATGCAGAAAAGGCATCCAACAAAATCTAACATCTTTTCATGGTAATAGTATTACAGAAACTGGGACTAGAAGGAACTTATCTCAACATAATAAAAGCTATTTATGACAAACCTACAGCCAACATAATATTAAATGGTGTAAAACTCAAAGCTTTTCCAGCAAATTCAGGAAGAAAACAAGGGTGTCCACTGTCCCCACTTTTATTTAATATAGTACTGGAAGTCTTACCTATAGCAATAAGGCAAGAGACACTCATAAAAGGGATACAAATTGGAAAGAAAGAGATCAAATTATCATTATTTGCGGATGATATGATTCTATACATAAAAGAGCTTAAAAACTCTACCAGCAAACTGTTAGAGCTGATGAACACTTGTAGCAACATAGCAGGATACAAAATAAATACACAGAAATCAGTAGCTTTTCTATATACTAACAACAAATGTGTAGAGAATGAAATCAGGGAATCTCTCCCATTCACAATTGCCTAAAAAAAATAATCAAGTACCTTGGAATAAACTTAACTGAGAAAGTGAAGGAGCTCTACAATGAGAACTTTAAAACACTCAAGCAAGAAATTGCAGAAGGCACTAGGAAATGGAAAGACATCCTGTGCTCTTAGATTGGAAGAATCAATATTGTGAAAATGTAAATCTTACCAAAAGCAATCTACACATTTAATGCAATCCTCATTAAAATTCCAATGGCATTCTTCACAGGAATAGAAAAAAATCCTAAATTTCATTTGGAAGCACAAAAAAAACCTCAAATAGCCAAAACAATTTTGAGCAACAAAAATAAGGCTGATGGTATCACTACACCTGATTTTAAGCTATATTACAAAGCCATAGTAACAAAAACAGCATGGTATTGGCACAAAGACAGACATGTAGATCAATGGAACAGAATAGAAGTTCCAAATGTTAATCCAAGCAGCTACAGCCATCTGAGTTTTGACAAAAATGCCGAAAATATTCATTGAAGAAAAGATAGCCTCTTCAACAAGTGGTACTGGGAAAACTGGATATCTATATGTAGAAAGATGAAGATAGATCTCCATGCACAATAATCAAATCCAAATGGATCAGGAACTTTAGTATCAGACCTTAAACTCTGAAATTGCTAGTGGAAAAGGTAGGGGAAACCCTTCAACATATTGACATAGGTAACGACTTTCTGAATATAACCCCAATTGCTCAGAAAATAAAACCATTAATCAACTACTGGTATCTCATGAAATTACAAAGCTTTTGTACAGCAAAGGACACTGAATAGAGCAAAGAGACAACCTACAGAATGGGAGAAAATCTTTGCCAGTTACACATCTGACAGAGGATTAATATCCAGAATATACAAAGAACTCAAAAAACAGAACAATAAGAAATCAAACAACTCAATCAAAAAATGGGCTATGGAACTAAATAGAGAGTTCTCACCAGAAAAAATACAGATGGCATATAAATATCTAAAAAAGTGTTCTACATCCTAAGCTATCAGAGAAATGCAAATTAAAACTACCTTGAGATTCCATCTCTCTCCTATCATAATGGCTACCATAAGAAAGCAAATGACAATAAATGTTGGTGAGGATGCGGTAAAAGGGAAACCCTTCTGCACTGTTGGTGGAAATGTAATCTGGTATAGCCATTGTGGAAATCAGTGTGGAGGTTCTTGAGACAGCTAAAAAAATAGCTTTGCTATGATATAGCTATAGCACTCCTAGGCATATATCCTAATGACTCTTCTCACTGCCTTAGAGATGCTTGTACAACCATATTTATTGCTGTTCTGTTCTCATTAGCTAGGAAATGGAACCAGCCTAGATGTCCATCCAGATAGGAATGGATAATAAAGATGTGGTACATCTACACAATGGAATTCTATTCAGTGGTAAAGAAAAATGAAATTTGCAGGGAAATGGATGGATCTGCAAAGGATTATACTAAGTGAAGTAACCCAGGCTCAGAAAGCCAAATGTCACATGTTTTCTTTTATATGTGGATCCTAGCTACAAATGTATAGACTTGTGTGTGACCTGGAACCAAAACTCAGTAGCAGAGGCCCATAAGCTAGAAAAAGGCTGTAAGGGAGGGAGGAGAGAGAAGGTCTTAAGAGGATGGTATTGTATATATGTAAGTAGAAGAGCAGATTACAGGGAGGGTAAAGGCCTAAGCGAGGTCAGGGGAAGAGATTGTATAAAAGAAGGGCAGGAGGGGAGGGTCAACCAAAATTCAAGATATTCTGAATAAGACATATGAAAATCTACTTTCTTAAATAATGGCACATCCAGAAGCCATAGATTGTTACTAGAAGATTTTCAGTGCCTGGGATACCTTCCAGTGAGTTGTTGTACAGGGAGGTCCCTGTTGCCTCCAAAATATTATAGGCTATTGCCAAGGCCCTTGGTTCCCTGTGAGAAAGCGATGGTAAGGCCCTATTGCTGAAGACTTCACATGCCTGAGAGGCAAAATCACTGAGAAATGAAGTTGGTGCTGAGCAGAAAACCTCCCTGTATCCCAGCCAACTGAAAGCTGGAAAAAGCTGCACTGTATGCAGTCTTATGGGAGACAGAAGTCATTAGCAGTGAAAAAAGTGGACACTGGAAACCTCAAGTTTGTCCAGACAGGCCAAATGAATGAATGAGTGCAACAGTGGCATGTCTGCTCTGGAGGAAACCAACTGCTCTCTAATTGGACTGAAGGCCCACTCTATGGGAAGAAATATGTGCCTGGTACCAAACACCTAATCAAAAGCCTATGGCAGGGGAGGTCATGAGCCTTAGGGGTACAAAGCCTGTTCTTGTCTGCATAAATGCATATATTACTCTCACAAAATTGCCCTGAAAGCACTACACTTAATGTTCATACTCATGTATTAATGCTACTCTCACTTCTGGTTAGAGAAGCTTCTCTTTTCAGATGGCAAAGACCACTGGGATGACCCAAAAGGCAATACAGTGCTGAGAAGAAGGGATGTAGTAGTGCCCAGCACTGAAACATCTCACACCCTCCAAGGCTCAGGGTCCATTGCGGAAGAGGTGGCGGAAAGAATGTAAGAGCCACAGGAAGGGTACCACTCCTTACATACAACTGTCCAGACAGAATTTGGCCTCAAAATCCAAGACCTCACAGTGCCTAGCAATACCCACACAAGACCCTCATAATAGGAGAAAAAGATGATGACATCAAATTAAAAGAGAGACTAATGGAGAGAGGGAGGGGATATGACAGAGAGCAGAGTTATGAACAGAAAGTGGGAGAGGGGTGGGGAGGGTAGGGAAATACCATGGTTTGTTGTCTGTTAAGTATAGAAGATATATATATATATATATATATATTTAAAAAATGACTCTAGCAAATATAATCCTGACAACATGTCCCCAAAGTTAAGTTTGTCGCCTTAGGGATTAAGAGACCTTCTGTTGTCATTGCCTGGAGGCAGGCTGATCTCAAACTCCTCATCTGGATGCCTTTACCTCTCATGTGCTTGGATTAAAGGTGTGAGCCACCACACCTATCAGAATATTGCCTTCCTTTAGAGACACTAAGGATAATTTTTTTTTGGTAGGCTTTCAGTATCCAATTCCTCCCAGTGCTTAAGCAGAAAGTCAATGGGGGTTTCTCATGGAACCTTGGAGGAAGATGCTCCCATCTGCAGGGTGAGAGAAAAATACAAGCTTAAGCCACCCTAAGTAGATGTCTTCAGCAGGGCCTCAGCTCCCGTACAAAAAGCCATCTCTGTCATGCTCTCTGCACCCATTCCCACTGCCAGGAGTGAACACCTTATTGGTACTGAGGTTGGGCCTGCCATACCAGTGTTATCTTGCAGTGTATTTTCTCATTTCCCCCATGTTACTGCCATCTCTGATACTTTTAGCTGCTGAAACCTAAAATGAAGTTCGACCAGAGTTGGTAGGCTGTACCTAGGGAAAGACTGTTTTATGTACGTGAGGCAAGTATTGTAGCCATGTGTGGCACTTCTATCAACTTAGCCCTGGGGGGCTCATGATCATGCCCCAGCCAGGTAACACATGGCCCTGAGGCAGGAGGGATCAGCTCCACTCTGCTGAACTGGACTCTTAGAGAATAAACAAAGAATTCCTATCTCCAGGCTATGCCAAGACAATCAAAAAGCCAATAGGAAAGCATGAGTGGATATATGCAACAATCTTTATTAAACACTATGACAGTTTAAATGTATGTCCCACATAAACTGAGGTGTTTTATTAAAGCTTGTAGCTGGGCTGAGGAGATGGCTTAGGTTTGAGGTTTGAGCTCTGGTTGTGCTTGCTAGTGGTGTTGTCTACTGGTGTTGGTGTTTTGCTTCTCTGTTTGGATGTATGGAGCCAGCTTCTTCTGCCATTGATGGACCTTCCCTTAGATCTGTAAGCTTGAAATAAACCTATTCCTGCCATAAACCATGTGTAGTTTGGATGTTCATCTCAGCGACGTAAAGCTGTCTATAACATTACAGGAACATGAATAATAGCAAGGACAGAAACAATAAGGCAGGATTAATTACTAACAAGAATAGCACCCAATTGGGAATATTGTAAAGGAGCCCCCAAAAGTGGGAAATTCAAAGTCCCAGAAGTGGACTTGGGGAATTTAAGAATGGTGGGACTGTCCTTATATATAATTGAAAGTGTCCTAAACTGATTGTCTATTGAGAGTACTAGTAACCTGGAGATCATTTTACTTGGGCTGTTGGCTTGGGAAGAACAAGGTGAGCTGCAAGCTGACCCCGAGAAGTGCTGGAAGCAGCTGTCTGTGACTGCGCCTCCCCAGCAACGATGCTTCTGGCTGATCTTCCTGAATACTGTGCTCTCAGAACCCATCCCATCTTCAGCCAACCTAGTGGATTCTTAGTCGGCAAGTCAACTATGCAGCTTTTAAGACTGACTATGCAACTCACAGAAGTGGGGATCTCTCCTTCAGCCCCATGGCAGCCAAGAGCAGACAGCACACTCATGAAGCACTCTGAGGATCACGCTTGGACGTCCAGGGTCTGCAGATTTAGACTATCACCAGTGGGACCCTAAACTGTGTGTAAAGACTTAGGCTTTTACTGATGGGACCCTAAGGGTCTACAGATTCAGATCTTTATGAACAGAACCCTAAATCTTAGGGTCTATGGATTTAGATTTTTATCAGTTGGACCCAAAATGGAGTCTATGGATTTGGGTAGTTCATTGATACAGCCCTAAATAAGGTCTAAGGATTTATATCTTTAACAATGGAATTCTGTATAGGCTCTATAAATTTAGACTCTTACTTATGGAATCCTAAATATAGGGTCTTCTACTGATTTAAATCCTTACTGATTGAACCACATAGAGCCTACAGATTTAGTTCCTTACTGATGTGACTCTGTCTTATGATCTAGATTGCCTGCCTGTGTAAGATCTATACTGGTCTCTTTTGCATGGAGATTTCTCTGTTGAACACAGGGTTTTACCCACATGAGCCCCAGTCTGCATAAACTGCATGAATATCAGACCACTGGCTAAATACTTCTTATCTAGTCCTCTGAGGAAATTTGATCATTTCTGCTGGGGACAGTGACATCTGCTGCTCATGGGAACAGTGGGTGCCACCACTCATACTCAGGGAAGAAGGGGACCTTAAGAAACCAGCTGATAATTCAGCCATGCTAGACTTGGTAGGGGGCTTTACCCAGTCAGGAGAGCAAGGGAGATGCTGGGAGCTCTATGGTCATGCTCCTCATTTCCCAGTTTAGCTTGGTTCATATTGGCCTGGAGCTGAGCCTGCATTGGTGGTCCTCAAAGAGAAAATCCCAGAGTATGCCTCCAAAGATGATACTGTCTAGGGGCATGTTGGGGTTCATTATATCTTCTGATTAAAGATTTAAAAGTCATAAAAAGTTTAAAAGAATGAATTTTATTTTAAAGTAAGAAGAAAAAAAAGCAGAGAGAACATACTCCTCAGTGTGTGTGTGTGGGGGGGACTTGTGCCAGTGCTGGAAGTTCCACACTCACTGTGGGAGCTGGACTTTTATCAGATAAGGGGAGTCTGCCTGTCCAGATTCCACGATTGATCAGTTTAAATTAAGATGAAGGTGCTGGTTGGTTTGTGATGTATCCAGTACTGTGCAGGTCCCACAAGGCTGGCCAAGCCAGCCCTCCTTAGGCCAGGAAGAAGGAGGAGGTGGGGTCACTCCTTTGGCCATCTTAGGGTAGAATATAGTCACCTTCCAAGGGCTCTTTTCCCCTATCTGTCTGCCTATCTATCTAGCTCCTATAGTGTTTTTGTTTGTTTGTTTTTGTTTTTCAAGGTAGGGTCTCACTCTAGCCCAGGCTGACCTGGAATTCACTATGGAGTCTCAGGGTGGCCTCGAACACACGGCAATCCTCCTTCCTCTGCCTCCCAAGTGCTGGGATTAAAGGCGTGCGCCACCACGCCTGGCGCTCCTATAGTGTTTTAGCCCAGTGGTAAAGTACTTGGTAGAAAACTTGCTTAGCATATGCAAGGCCCTAAATTCAATCCTCAACACTGGGGAGTAGAAAAGAAAGAAAAAGAAAGAAAAGCATTACATAATCTAAAATTTTAATTTATGAACTCTCATCCCTGCCCTTACAGGCTACCCCCTATGTGTCAGTTGACCCACTTCTAGATGATCTTCCTAGCATGGGATCTGATGAGGCTGCATCCTCTCCATGCTCTGACCTCTCCAGACATCTCTTTCAAGTCCCCTTTCTCAGTGGAGCAGCCATGCTCAGCTGCTTTGGGTACCTCTAATATGTCATCCTTTTCCAAGATACTCCACTGGTTTACGTATTGATGTCTCTCTCCACCTGGGGTCCATTCTTGCCCTTTTCTTGTTTTACATAAAAACTGTGAGAATCTTTCCCAGCTATGTCCGTCTGGCAGACACCACTCTCTGTGCTCCATGTGAACCAGGTGCTGACTTCTGTGTTCATGAAATGTGACTGCCGACCTGCCTGTCATGTCTTAAAAATGGAAATTTTATTGTATTATATTGTATTGGTATTTCATACCAGCATAAGGCATGCACAGAGTAAGCAATCACCATCTATTTGTTGAACAGATGTATCTCTCTTGTTCAAAGCACACAGCAATATTACTGGTTCCTGTTTATGCATCTGTCTCATTGTTAGTCTGTGAGCTCCTGGAGGATAAAAGCTAAACCTACTTTATTTGGGGTGTATGTGTGTGTGTGTGTGTGTGTGTATCCAAGTCCCAGCACCAACACAGGCATTAAAAGGACTCAATAACACATGACAGATGGGTAAGATGGATCAACTTGAAGTGTGACCCATCAGACCCTTCCTGGAGCGTTCCTGTGAGCTGGGTCAGGGGCAGGAGAGAACAGGCTGCACCTGAGATGCAGAAATGGTTAAGGTTAGCATGAAAGATAAAGCAGAAATAATTTGGTATTTGAAATAAAATTTGTTTTCTCTTTATTGATCTTAGGAAAAGAAAGTGACAGAAACCTAGTAAATATAATGTATGTAGAATCAAAAGCCCCCCTCATGCTTTAAAAAAAAAATAGCCCAGTTACTGGAGCTGCACACTTTCCTATGCACCAGGCTTAGAGTCTCCCAGAAGCATAGCACATCTTGGCTGTAACAGGAAGAGTTACTACATATGTGTGGGGCTTTTCATTTTCCATAGAAGACCCCAAGTCCACATGATCTTTACCACAAATAACTCCCTGGAAGCAGCTTTACAAATAGGAAACTTTCAAGGGTGAGGGATTTATTTGTTCAAGGTAGTTTGAGCATCAGGCAGGACTTACTTGTTAGCATGTGTAATTGTGATCATATTAATAACCTAAATTCTAAGAACAAACTTCTAGCTCATCTGCAAGTTTTACCTTTGGTAAACTCAGGTATTACATGGCTACTTGGAAATATACGATCAATCACTGTCAACCAGATTTATTGAAAAGATCATATAATACTTTAAAAAGGTGGGTAGAGGGACTGGAGAGATGGCTTAGCAGTTAAGGCGCTTGCCTGTAAAGCCAAAAGACCTCAGTTTGATTCCCTTGGACCCACATAAGCCAGATGCATAAGTGGCGCCTGCATCTGGAGTTCACTTGCAATGGCTGGAGGCCCTAGCATGCTCTCACTCTCTCACTCTCTCTCTCTCTCTCTCTCCCCCCTCCCTGCATCTTTTTCTCTCTCAAATAAAAATAAAATATTTTTTTTAAAGCTGGGTAGAGGAAACTTCAAAAGTGTTAATAAAAAGAGATGTTGCTACTTCATGAATATTAAAGAAATGGGCTGGGAATGCAGTTCAGTGGTAGAGCACTTGCCAAACGAGTGCAAGGCCCTGGCTCAATCCACAGCACTGAAAAAATAAATAAATAAATAAATAAATAAGGAGCTATCACTTCATCTGTGACTTTGGCACTTTCTTCTTCAGAAAGGCCCTTACTCCACTGATGGCCATGCAGGGGACTAGCATCTCAGTGAGATGATGTGATAGTTTGTACTAATTATCAACCTGGCAGGAATCACCCAGGAGGCATCTCGATTAAGTTAGCCCCCAGACATGACTATGTGGGACTATCTTGATTAGGTTAATTGAGATGAGAAGACCTACCTTAACTGGGTGGCATCATTTCATGGGCATGGACCAGAGTCCTGGACTGTATAAAAAGGAGAGAGCTGGTTGAGCACAGGCATTCATCACCTGTTTCTTCACTGTGGACTGGATATGACCAGCTGTACCAAGCTCCTGCCACCATGCCCTTCCTGGTACGATGGAACATAAACCTGAAAATGTAAGATAAAATAAATCCTTACTCCTTGAAACTGATTTTTGTCAGGTATTTTGTCCCAGCAATAAGAAGGTAACTAATACCAACATCATGCCTCCTCTCCATCTCTCCTTTATCCCAAAGTCCTCAGACATAGATTCCTGGTATCCCAGCTCATGGTTCACCAGCTCCCAAATTTCTGTAATCCCTATAGTCATCACGAAGGCAGAATGCACTGGAGACTGGGTGAAGTCCCTGGTCAGTTGACTCCAAACTTAACATTACCCATTCTCCATCATGACAGACATTGCTCATTGGTCATGAGGTCTTTCCTCTTGGTGTGAATATATGAGGATGGCTCCAGAAACACTGTTAAAATAGCAACCAGGCATCCCCTACTAAGCCATCAGATGTGGTCCTTATACTATAGTTTGCTAGTGCACTATGTCAGAGTAGCTGGCTGAAACAATGTTGACAGATTCCCAGTCTGGAGATTAGACTCCAGAATCAATGGATTCTCAAGGTTGTGGGGGAAAGAATCTGCTCCTAATTTCTCTCCTTGGTTAGTAGGTGGTCTTGTTCCTGTGCATTTCCACATCATGTTCCCTCTATATGTGTCTTCATGTTTTCTTTTTCTTTTTTTTTTTTTATAAAAGATGCAAGTCAGACTGCATAGGTCCAGCCAAATGATCTCATATCTATCTTCATACAAAGTCATATTCTGACAGCCACCATAAGGGAGTGCAGGTGACATCTCGTGGGACACAGATAAACTGTCTCAGCTGAGCCCTATCATAAACAAATAAAAGGCTAATGTTACAAGGCAGTGACTTCTGGAGTGGCTTGTGACACAGAGAAGAGACCACTGTAATACACAAAATCAAAAGATAAATGGCAAATGAAGGAAAGTTTTTCAGCTCATACCCTATAGGACAATGTAATGTAAAAATGTCCTTGTAGAAATGTGCAAATTCTAAAACATAAAACACCAACAATCTGACAGAAAAAGAGGCAAAGGGTGTGAGTATATTGTTCACTATAAAATACACAAATAGCTTTTTAAAATGTATGAGAACATAAGCTCAATCATAATATAGTTCAGTCAAATTAAAGCTACATGAAAATACTATTTTTTAAACATTTGAAAAAATATTTTATTTTTAATTATTTATTTATTTGACAGAGGAAGAGAGAGAGAGAGAATGGGTGCACCAGGGCCTCCAGCCACTGCAAATGAACTCCAGATGCTTGCATCCCCCTTGTGCATCTGGCTAACATGGGTCCTGGGGAATCGAATCTAGGTCCTTTGGTTTTGCAGGCAAATATCTTAACTGCTAAGCCATCCCACCACCCCAAAAATACTATTTTTAAAATTTATTTATTTGCATACACCAAAGTTTCTTGCCACTGCAAATGAATTGCTTTTCAGCTTTATGTGGTCGGCTGGTGAATTGAACCCAGGCAGTCAGGCTTTACAAGCAAGCTCCTTTAATCACTAAGCCATCTCTCCAGCCCCTAGGGATGCTGTTTTAACCTACTGGATTGGCAAACAGGCTGTGTAGGCAAGATGGTGGTGTGGCAGGTACTCTCATACACTGGTAGAGGGAAATTTGTCAATAACTATGAAAATACACAAGTTGTTTAATCCAGTAATTGTACTTATGCATATTTATCCTACAAATGCAGTGTTGGGAATGAGTCTGGGGTCTGATAATGACCACACAATCCAAAGTGTACCAGCAAGGCAGTGTTTACATCCACAGAAGGAACATAGCAGTAGAGTTCTGGCAGTCCAGCACACATGGTGGGCAGTTCACTAGATTTTCATCCTACCTCAGGGTCCTGGGATTTACTCTGCTTAGTCAATACATGGCCTCACATTCTCACGTGGTTTGTTTAAAGGACTATTGACTCATGAGGGACTTTTGCACTTTACTAGAGATGAGTTTTCTTGTCTTATCTAACCCTTCGATAGAAAAGACAGAATGTATTTCATATTTCTCACAGTGGGGAGGTGCAATCTTTTTGAAGACGTGAAGTTTTTGTCTATATCTTGAGGTTTGGTAACTATAGAACAAGGTATACACTGAGCCACTTTAGAGCCTGTAAATTTTCACTTTGGAAAAAGCAATCTAAACAGCAGGTGTTCTGTACCTCTGGCCTCTGGTTTATTAAGCCTGAAAACACAAGTCTTATGTGAGATATTTGAAACTGGACCATCATCATATTCTTATTTCTGGCAGTACCTACAAACAAAATTGTCTGTGCATAGGGTTATTCACTGTAGTGTTGTTTCCAAAGCAAAGCACTGTTAAACTAAACGCCCCCCCCCCAAGGGAGACAGAGTGGTGAATTAGGGACACCCAAATAATAGAATACTACACAAGTGTGAAACTATTCCACAAATATAAAAATATCAAGAAAGTTGATGTGTCCTGATAAAAAGGTCCCAGAAGCAGATGCATACCATCTGTATTAGCTATACATGTGTCCCTTACTGTCTACTGGGCACACCCGGCATTCACCCTCGTTTTTGATCCATTCATGCAGTGTTCTTATTGCATGGCCTACTTTTTCTCTCTGTCCTAGTTTAAATATTGGCCATTCTTCAGGGCCTTCATTTTACCTTTGAGAATTTCATGTTAGCAGTAACACCTTTTTCTAAATTCTCACTATTCTTACTGTTCCGATGTTTAGTTGTTACACACTTAGGAGAATTCATTGTTCTTTGGTGTGTCTATGCCATATTTCCTTAAGTGATATTTAGAACTTGTTTTATTCATCTTTGTCAATGAGATGAAGTGTGTAAAAGGACCAGTTCAGAGTTGAGTGCATAGAAAATACTGAGCACATGCAATTCTTTAGGTTTTTCTCATGGCCCCTCACACATGCCTTTTGATTGCTTCCAGTGCAACAAATACTAGCTGACTGAAAAGATCTAATGGAGAGGGAGATAAACTTAAATCTGGTAAGGGGCTGGCAATTAAGCAGATTCAAAAGTGCTAGCCCACTGTGACCAACACCAGAGCTGTGACATGTCAGAAAAGCAGACTACCCCACTTTACAATAGCCTCCCATCACCCACTTCCCAATGAACAGTCTTAGACACAGATGACTGAAGTCAACCCTCCCCAGCCCAAGTAACTGGTGCCAGGAATGACCCAATGATTGTGGAAAGACATCTACAAATTCAGACTCACAAGTTTACTAAAGAAGGCCTCCTGAGGGTCAGAGATTCTCATGCGTATCTCATTGAATTTTCCCAGCAAGCCCTGAGGACAGCATGATTGCTCCAACCATCATCATCAATCAGTAATCAATCATGCACCAACCACCACACAGATGCAGGAATAAAATGCAATTAATGCTCTTGGGAAGGCTCAGTGTAGTAAAGGAGTAATTTGAATGCATACAAAGAATGTTATCCTAACGTCATTCAATTCAGAATAAAAGCTGGGAAGGGAGAGGAAAGAAGAGAGAAAAGGGTAGAATTGTAGCTTAGAAGTGTTCTAGAATCTGTCTCCCTAAATATTTATACAGGACTGAAAGTGTGACACAGGGTTGGAGAAATAGCTTAGTGGTTAAGGCACTTGTCTGCAAAGCTGAAAGACCCAGGTTCAATTCCCCAGGACCCATGTAAGCCAGATGCACAAGGTGGTACATGCATCTGGAGTTTGTTTGCAGTGGCTAGAGGTCTTGGCATGCCCATTATCTCTCTCTGTCTCTTTACCTCTTCTCTCTCACAAATAAATAAATAAAAATAATATATATGTTTTTAATGTGACAAAGTGACAAGCCCTCATTCATTATTTCCTTAGTTCTTGTTCATGTGGTTCTTTGTTAACCTTGGGCGCTTTCTGTGACTTTTTCTCTTTTCCTTTCCTCTCTACCACTGTCTCTCACAGCTAATTTCACCCTCATTTGTTTCCCATCATGTCTTTTCACATACTCCCCACATACCATAACTATCTCCTGCCCCACACCAAAACAAAAGCTGACTAGCATTTTAGCCTATAGGGAAATCTGGAATCCTTCCTAAGAACATTATCGGTGTCATCAGAGGTTGATAGCAATTGGTTGGTCCCACCTGGTCTGCTTTTAACTGCTCTATCAGAAGGTGCTATTACAGAAATGGGTGGAGGGAACATGCGAGCAGAACTGGCATTGCTATGCAATGGCACCAAAGCTTTCTCTGTATTCTTAACATGCAAGGAGAGCAAGGATCAGGGGTCAGCATCGGAAATAGTGAAAAACTCTTCCTGAAGTTCCTCTCAGAACTGCTGACACTCTTGCACCAAGCCTGTTACACACAGAGAAGCAACCACAGTGGTTGGAAGCACACAGCAAATCATGTTCCTGCCTGTTGACCGCCTTCTAACTGTTCTCTACTGAAGGGAGACTGTCATGACTTAGTTACTGACTATGCCTTCTTATTTCCTCATCTTCGAAATAGAGGTTGATATGGCTACTGTTAGAATGAAGCAAGACAATGTATGTCACACGTGGACACACCACTGTCACCACCCCCACAATCAGGACACATCTTGTTGATCTCTCTTATCTCTTGCCATCACTCCTTCTCTCCCACCCATGCATCCATTCTGTTTCCCAGCTGCCATTAGGGACTAGCTGGGTTCTGTCATGTTTTCTCTGCCATAGTGATCATCCTCACCACAGACCCAGGAACAACAGAGCCAGGTGATACTGGGCTGAAACCACAAGTCCAAACACATCTTTCCTCCTTGAAGTTGTTTATCTCAGGTATTTTGTCACAGTGACGGAAAGCTGATTAACACAACTACCAACCAAGTGGTAATTATACAAAATATCTTCATAACTTTATTTTGCCTGTTTTAACAGTGGTTGGATTTGTCTATGAACAATGACATCTTTTGATAAAGTTTGACTTTTCCTAGTCTCATCTTGAAACTAGAACCGTGAAAGATCATCACAGATGAGTAACAGGAATCAACAAAGTACCTATGTGTAGTTTGTCCCTGTGGGAACTTGTAAACCAAGCTTCAAGCACTTGAATTCTGTAATTATGAGTTAGAGTCAAGTGGTGGCACATGCCTGGCATCTCGGCACTGGAAAGGCTAAAGCAGGAGATCATGAGCTCAAGGCCAGCCTTTGACTGCACAGTGAGACACTGCCTCAGAAACAGAGCAAGCAGAAAGACTCAGCAGGGCTTAAGGAGATGACACAGCAGTTCAGGCACTTGCTTGCAAAGTCTGCCAACCCAGGTTCAACTTCCCAGCCACCCACCTAAAGCCAGACAGGCATTCAATTGCAGTAGCAAGAGATCCTGGTGCATGCATGTGCGACACACACATGCACACACACACACAATTTTTTTAAAAGAAAGATTCAGGTGGCTCACACCAGCAATCTTTGGTCCTGCAAGCTGCTATTTAAGCTTTACTTCATTAGTTAAAAGGCATCATGGGTTGGGAGATGGCTCAGTGGCTAAAAGTGTGTGCTTACAAAAACCTGATGGCCCAGGTTCAGATTGCCAGTACCCACATAAAGTCAGATGCACAAATAACACATGCATCCAGAGTTCATTTGCACTGGCAAGAGGCCCTGGCATGCCCTTTTTCTCTCTCACACAGATAAATAAATAAAAATATATTTAAAAGTCATTATACTTGGAATAAATAATAAACATCTATGTGTTTTTAAGCTTCTGGAGCCCCAAGATCACATTATTTTGTTTCATATGATTCAAGGCTGGTCAAACATTCATTGGCACACAGTCCCTTCTGGGCACAAGCTATCCCATACATTCTGAGTTAATGCCAGAGGTTATCATTGAACAATCAAAGAGACCCAGGGCCTTAAGAAATATTGGAATAGTTCTAGTAGAGGAGCTTGGGAGGAGACTGTTCTAGAAGCATGTCAGGAAGCTACTGCTCAGGTTGTTTAGGTTAGGCACACAGACTAATTAACTGGTTGGAAAACACAAAGCCAAGTAGGAACCTCAGGCTGGAACCACGGTTTCAAGTGACTATAGCATTCGTCACTCTGAAATGACAGGCTTTGAGCATTTCCTTATTTTCTATTAGCTCTGAGGCCATGACCTATGCCAGGGCCTTGTAAATCATTCTCTTGTCTCAACAATAAAGCCCATCATTTATTTCTCGGCTTGCTATTCATGAACTCCAGGAAAACAGACTTCACACTAATTCAACTGTTGCCATTCTCTTTGCAGTGGCTACAATTAAATGAGAGCTACCACTTGACTTAGCAAATGTGTTGGCCAGTGACTCCTGGTGCTATTAATTAAAGAAAAAAGATAACAGAGATAACAGATGAGGGGCCCTGGCCAAAGAGTTAGGAGGTCATATAAGGCACCTGGAGGCTGCACATTCATTGTTGGGTTTCATTCCACCACCTCTGGTGTGCTGTGTGACCATGAGGATGTCTTTCACTTTTCTGTGCATCCATACACCTGCTTATTTGATTCTAAGTTGTTTTTGAGATCATATATTTCACTGGCCTGGAAGTTACCAATTAGGCTAGACTGGTTTTCTCTAGTTTTTACCTCCCCAGTCCTGGGATTATAGGTGCATTTTTAAGAATGTGCTGGGCTCAAGCAGGTTTGCATACTTGTGAGGTAAGTGCTTTGACCCACTATCTTCCCCAGCCAGTTCTAAACTTCGTAAATCAGACTCAGCACACTTTTGGTTTTTCTCATACCAGCATGCTCTTTTCTGTATTTCTATATATCTTTTCTGTACATGCTCTTTCCCAGTACAAAGAACTGTTTTTAGTTTGGATGATTGGACCCCTGGCTCCTTACAGTTTTAAAGTAGAAGTCATAAAGAACTTTTGAGGAAGGCGCCAGAGGCTGAGAGAGTTGGCAGACATAAAGGCAGCATATACTTCTTTCAGGATTTGACTTGAGTACTCAGCTTAGGAGACATCTGAGGGAGTCACGTGCAGTGTGCTTCCAATTCAGCCCACGGAGGATTTTGGCCCTCTGACGAGGTTTCCTGCATCTGAGCCTTTGTTGACTAAGTCTTTTCTGCTAGCTGTCTTCTCTCCACAAGCTCAGCCTTCATTCAAGGCTTCAGGAGCCTCCTGCACTGTTCTCCTTGCTCCTGTTCCCCCATTCCCCTAGCTGAGGTGGCAGGTCACTCATCTTTTCTCTCCGTGGGCACTCGTTTGTGCTACATACATAAGTTATAACACTTGCGCGGTACCATGGATGTCTGTGCCTGTTTCATTCATTTTCTTGAGGCCAGAGCATGTTGTCTACAATAGCACATCCCTACAGCATCCTAGCTGTAGACAGCGGGTCAATGAGCAGATGGAGGATAGCACATGAGGGTTCATCAGCCTGATTCTTCCTTGCTTTGACTTTTGCATACCATTAGTACTCACCCTATTTGTTCTTTCTAGGGATCTCATGAGTTCATTCCTTGAACCGCCTCATGGAATGGTTTGGTGGACACTGTAAAATGCTACTTGTATCCCTCTCCAAAAATGAAGGAAGCACTTCCTTGGCTCCTGGCCTGGTGGAGGAAACCATGACCATGGCTGTCAGCCTACTACACAATTGCCTGGACCCTTACCCAAGGTTGTACCCCCTTTCTAGGGCAGCCTATGGTCTTTGTAGGCTGATAAAGGTTCTCGCCTATCCCTTCAACTTGGTACATGGCTGAGGGCCATCCCATGCTCAGAGATTTCTATAGTTGGCTTGGGCCTTCAAATTAAGATTCTCATGTCCCAGCTCCTCCTTGTCCTCTATCCTTTTCCCTTCTCTTTGCTTTTATGTCAATTGATCCCAAGAATACTCACTCAAGTAGACACATGCACACCAAATCCCAACACACAGTTGCTTCCTGGAGAATCTCCTCCTCTCATAGGTATCTGCAATCACTAGGTTCAGTTTCAGGTCCAGGCTTAGGGTGGTGAGCAAAGCCTGGTGTCTCCCCTGTGGAAGCTTCAGTCCATAGGAAGGAGGCAGACAATGTACAAGAACACACAGAGTAAGTCAGAGGGGCATGTAGACAGAGGGAGGAAAGCAGGAAAGTGACTCAGGAGCCAGGGATGTTGTAGTGACCTTCATGTTGATCAAACAAAACACTCCACCAAAAGCAGCTCATGGTAAGAAAGGGTTTATTTGGATGTACAGTCTTGAGGGAAAGCTTTGTGATGGCAGAGGAAGCATGGCACAAATGGAGGCTAGACATCACCTCTGCCTCAGCAGGTGTAAAACAGAAGCAGGAGAGTGAGCCCAACTTTAGCAAGGAGAAACTGGCTGTAACACCCATAAACCTATTTTCAACAACACACCTCCTCCTGAAAGGCTCCCACATTGCCATCAGCTGGGGACCAAACATTCAGAACACAAGTTTATGGGGAACATTTGACCCAAACCACCACAAGGGGTAAGGGATGCTATTCTTTATTCTTCTTCTCACTATATAAAGATACATGTTTAAACAAGAAGCCTCTGGACATGATGTGAAAACTATCTGGGAGTTGTTCTCTTCTTTTCCTTGAAGAGTCACTCAGCCCTGCATCAGGAGAGATGTTCCCTGCATGTAAACAGCAGCATTGGAAAAAATACTTAAATTGCTCATGGTCTTATAGTCATCCATACAAAGCATTGGCATTTTCCCAAACTCATAGCATGTGCAAAGATCATGGTGTTGTCATCATGTTTGCTATTGTCAAAGCAAGGAGAGTAAACAAAGCCTTGACTCAGGCTTGTCTAAACCAGCTCACCTCTGTTTTCCATGTGAACTATCTAATACTTGGTGAATTCTACTACCCAATGATTGGTAAAGCTGACATTTAGGTCAAAAAGTGGCATTACTATGAATGCTTAGCTATAATACATTAGTCCTCTCTGGCAGCTTCTTGGACATGTTCTCCTTAAAACTTCAAAGGTGGGGCTGGGGAGATGGCTTGCTGGTTTAGGCACTTACCTGCAAAACCAAAGGACCTAGGTTTGATTCCCCAGAACCCATGTAAGCCAGATGCACAAGGTGGCACATACATCTGGAGTTCTTTTTTTTTTATTTTTTTTTGTTCACTTTTATTTATTTATTTGAGAGCAACAGACAGAGAAAGAAAGAGGCAGGTAGAGACACAGAGAGAGAGAATGGGCACACCAGGGCCTCCAGCCACTGCAAACGAACTCCAGACATGTGCGCCCCCTTGTGCATCTGGCTGACATGGGTCCTGGGGAATCGAGCCTCGAACCAGGGTCCTTAGGCTTCACAGGCAAGCACTTAACCACTAAGCCATCTCTCCAGGCCCTGGAGTTCTTTTTAAAAAAAAAAGAAAGAAAGAAACTTCAAAGGTAGAAGGACTGTGAAGCCTGCTTTCCTAGTATTCATACTGAAAATCATGATCAGGAGAGTTTGCCCTGCTGCTTTACAAGGAGGTTTCTGCCCTCCTGCACTGGCTTTAGGACACCTGTAATACTACATGACAAGTGTACAAACAATAAAACTGCCCACCTGTCCCTGTCCCTGGAGTAGATGATGCCTTAGAAAAGGAATTTCTTAAGGAAGAGGATGGAGAGATGACATTGTTAACAACTTTAATAAGATGAGCAGAGATGCATTATAATGCCTTGGGAAGATACACTAGAAAGACACATGAAGATAACTTGGGGATGATACATGAAGACACCTTGGAAAGGTACATAAGGATACTTGGGGAAGACACATGGGAAAATACATGAAGATTCCTCAGAAAGAGTTCTAGGAATGTTAAGAGCAACAACTTCAATGACTTTGGACCAAAAACCAAGCAGACAAGACGGTGAAAGCTGAGGACACAGAGGGTCAGATGGAAAGGGATATTTCAGCATTTCATGTTCTGTAAGGAAAGTGGGTGGATACTTGCTTTGACGTCCCTCCTAATAAACAAATTAGTTAATCAAAAGAGGTTCAAGCATTGCCTCCCAAAATGTGTGTGTTATCAACTGAAGGTTCTGATTCTGGGCACCTGAAGTCTTGACCTGGAGACTCCTCCCTTCCTTCCTCTGTACTGTTCTTTCTTTTTCCATTTCTTTCTTTCTTTCTTTATTTTTGTTTACCAGTGCTAGAGGTCAAACCCATGGCTTCACATAGGGCAGGCAAGTGCTATACCACAGAGTCATATCCCTTGCCCTTGCACCTGAAATATACGACAGCAAGATAGCTATTTAAAATCCAAGAGCAGAAGATGGCACCAGCCTAGCCATGCAGCACCTCCCTGGGAAGGAAAGGTAAGGCATTAAGGGTTCATTGGGTCTTTCAGGGGAGAGAAATCTCTAATAGATCACCCGTGGGAAGGTGCAGAGGGGAAGCAAAAGGGAAGCGGCTGATTCCCTCACTCTTGGGTAGCCCACCCGTCCCCCAACTCCCCGCCCCCAAAGCAGCCGCGCTAGCCAGAGACCCAGCCTCAGGATACTCCCACACTTACTGCAGGACAGGGTCCCAGGCCAGCATAGTTCCACTTGCTTAACTGTGCAGGGGTGATCGCCCTGCTACCCCCGTCCATGCGAGACCCCCCCCCGGCCAGCTCCGCCCACCTGCCTCCAGCAGGAGCTCAGGCTCAATCCATCCATCTGCCCGCATGCATGAGCTTAGGCCTGCGCCACCCACCCGCCTGTGTGAGCTCAGCCTGCTCTGCACGTTTGCCCGCTTGCTACTCTGGCAGCCCGTCCGTCCATGCATGAGCTCAGGCCCATTCCACCTGCCCAAGCGCAAGCTCAGGCTTGCTTTGCCCATCCGTCCATGCCAGCTCAGGCCCAATCCCCCATCCGCCCACCACACGCACGCGCAAGCTCAGACTGCGCAGGCCACCTGCCCATCTGCCCACCATGCACAAGATCAGGCCGCTCCAGCCGCCCACCCGCACACCCGCACATGAGCTCAGGCCCATTCCACCTGCCCACGCACAAGCTCAGGAACATTCTGCCAGTCCGCTGTGCAAGATCAGGCCAATTTCCCCGTCCGCCTGTGTGGGCTCAGGCACAATCTCCCCCCCCCCCCTTGTCTGCCGGCCACACGCGAGCTCAGGCTGATCTACCCACCCACACATGAGCTCAGGACCGCTCTGCCCATCTGCTTGCCAGCCTGCAAGCTCAGGCCAGTTCCCAGAGGCACCACTTTCCCCATCGAGACCGATACCACAGTCCTACTCTCCCTGCCCATATACTGTGATGGGCAGACCACAGCGCAAAAGAAATAACATGAAAAATCAAATGCAAGTAAATCCAGTAAGATCACCCAGTCCTACAATGAATGTCTCTAATCAACACATAGAAGAGACATTAGGATCAGAACACCAAAATGAAGCTATGAGCAATGCAACCCTGACCAAGTTACTGGTAGAACTTGCAGAAAAGCAACAAAGGACCAATAATGGTGTGGATGCTGTCATCACTAGACTAGACTTAATGATAAGAAAATGGAAGGAATTCGAAGACAGTTAAGAGATATAAAGGAGAGTGAAAAAAAAAAAGAGGACTTCAAAAATCAGCTGGCAATGCTAAATGAAGACATAAAGAAATGCAAGGAAGAATTCCAAGAAGCATCAAGAAAATCAGAAAATGATGTGAAAAGGGAACTTGACACAGAGATGGAAACTATACATAGAAAAGTAGTAGAAAATGCAAACCTAATTGAATAAGCCCAAAACTCTTTAGAAGCTCTCAAGAATAGAGTCAGCCATGTGGAGGATAGAAACTTAGATCTGGAAGACAAGACAGAATAAACAGTTCAAAAGTTTCAATAAGTTCAAAATTTTCTGTGAATAGAACATGAGGGAATTGTGGCATACCCTTAAAGTCAGACCAAAGGCATGGAAAACATATTTAACAAGACAATCTAAGAAAACTTTCCAACTCTCTCAAAAGAAAGGCCCATCAAGATACAAGAAGCTAACAGAACTCCAAACAGATTGGAACAAAGGATAAACTCTCCAAGACATATTGTCATTAAGACTCTAAACATTGACACCAAAGAGAAAATCCTAAAAGCAGCTAGGGAAAAAATAGCAGATCACTTTTAAAGATAACCCCATCAGAATTACATCAGACTTCTCAATGGAAACCCTGAAAGCCAGAAGGGCCAGGAATGGAACATTGCAAAATCTAAGAACCTGTGGCTTCCAACCCAAACTACTTTACCCAGGAAAAGTATCTCTCATTATAGATGGTGAAAGAAAACTTTTCATGACAAAACTCAGCTTTACAATTATATGAACACAAAATCAAACCTACTGAGAGTATTTCAGGAAATTCTTCACACAGAGGAATCAAATAATCAACCTTAAATGCCTACAAGAAGCAGATCACAATAACCAAACTCAGTGAAGGCACAAAAAAATTCAAAGTCCATGAAAACACCAAACCACATATACCAACAAAATATGGCAGGGATCAAATCAAACCTCACAGTCATTACCCTAAATATTAATGGCCTTAATTCACCCATCAAGAGACACAAGCTAACAGGTGGATCAGAAAATTAGACCCCTCAATCTGTTGTCTTCAAGAAACCCACCTCACCACTAAAGACAGACACCTTCTCAGGGTGAAAGGGTGAAAAACAATACTCCAAGCAAATGGGAATAAGAAACAAGCAGGTGTAGGTATACTAATATCAGATAAAATAGACTTCAAACCAAAAATAATCATAAAAGACAAAGAAGGCCACTTCCTAGTTATCAAGGGAATGATCCATCAAGAGGACATCAAAATCATAAATCTTTATGCACCAAACACAGGGTCACCACAGTTCATAACCTACTTGATAATAAAACAGAAATAACCACCAACACCATCATAGTTGGGGACTTCATTACACCATTATCAGTAATAGATAGATCATCCAAACAAACTCAACAGGAAAGTGAGAGAGCTCAACAAAACCATTGATGACTTAGACCTAACAGACATCTATAGAACATTCCATCCCAAATCCACAGATTACACATTCTTCTCAGCAGCTCATGGAACATTCTCTAAAATAGATAATATATTGGGTCACAAAGCCTGCCGCCATATATTTAGGAAGATTGACCTAATTCCCTGCATGATATTAGATCACAATGCTATATTGCTAGAAATTAACAACAAAAGACTAACCAAGAATCCCATCGGCTCTTGGAAACTGAACAGCACACTTTTAAACAATAAATGGGTAGTGGAAAAAATAAAAAATGAAATTGAAAAATTTCTAGAAATGAATGATGAAGAGAACACATCGTACCAAAACTTATGGGACACAATGAAAGTGGTCCTCAGGGGAAAATTCATAGCACTAAATGCCTTCATAACAAAGACAGAGAGATCCCAAATCAATAACCTAACCATCCACCTAAAGGCACTGGAAAAGCAAGAAGAATCCAACCCAAAAAGCTCCAGATGGAAAGAAATAATTAAGATCAGAAAAGAAATTAATTAATTGGAAACTAAGAATACAATTAAGAAAATGACAAAACAGAGAGCTGGTTCCTTGAAAAATTAACAAGATTGACAAACCCCTGGCCAACTTGATCAAGAAAAAAAAAAAAAAAAAGAGATGCTTCAAATTAACAAAATTAGAAATGAACAAGAAGAGATCACACCAGACATAAGTGAAATTGGGAGAATCATCAGGACTTATTTCAAAAACCTCTACTCCACAAAACTGGATAATATGGAGGAAATGGATAAATCCCTGGACACATACCATCTATCAAGGCTAAACTCAGAGCAGAATAATCTCCTAAACAAACCTGTCACACTCACTGAGATTGAAAAGGTAATAAAAACCTCCCCCCAAAAAAGAGTCCAGGACGAGATGGCTTCTCAGCTGAATTCTATCAAACCTTCATGGAAGAACTCAATCCAATCTTTCTCAAACTGTGCCACACAATTGGAGAACAGGGAAAGCTCCCCAACTCCTTCTATGAACCTAGTATCATCCTAATTCCAAAACCAGGCAGAGATGCCACAAGAAAACTACTGGCTTATTCCCAGATGAAGTTAGACACAAAGATCCTGAACAAAATCTTTGCAAACCGAATCCAACAACACATCAAAAGCATTATCCACCTTGACCAAGTGGGATTCATCCCAGGAACGCAGGGGTGGTTCAACCTATGGAAATCTATCACTGTAATATACCATACAAACAAGGTTAAATACAAAACCACATGATCATTTTGATAGATGCAGAAAAGACCTTTGACAAAATACAACATCACTTCGTGATCAAAACATTGGAGAGAATCAACATGGTCGGTTTATATCTTAACACAATAAAGGCTATACACAAAGCTCCTAAAGCCCAATTAATACTTAATGGACAGAGACTGGAAGAATTCCCATTGAGACCAGGAACAAGACAGGGGTGTCCACTCTCACCTTTGCTCTTCAGTATAGTACTGGCAGTCCTAGCTCAAGCAATAAGACAGGAGAAAGAAATAAAAGGGATACAATTTTGAAAGGAAGAAGTTAAGTTAGCTCTATTCACAGACGGCATGATTCTATACGTAAGAGATCTGAGAGACTCCATCCCAAAACTCTTGAAGGTGATTAACTCCTTTAGCAAAGTAGCAGGATACAAAATCAATTCACAAAGATCAGTAGCCTTTCTATATGCAAATAACAAAGACAGAGAAAGAAATAAGGGACATTGTCCCATTTTCAACAGAAACAAAAAATAAATTACCTTGGAATAACATTAACTAAGGAAGTGAAAGATCTATACAACAAAAACATAAAAACACTCAAAAAAGAAATTGAGGAGGACTTGAGAAAATGGAAAGACCTCCCATGCTCCTAGACAGGCAGAATTAACATTGTGAAAATGGCAATCCTACCAAAGGCAATATACAGATTTAATGCAATTCCAATTAAAAGTCCAACATTGTTCTTCACAGATATAGAAAAAATGATACCAAATTCAAATGGAAAGGCAGAAGGCCTTGGATATCAAAGCATATCCTCAGCAAAAGAAAATTCTCTTGAGGCATCACCATACCTGATCTAAAGCTATATTACAAAGCCACAGTAATAAAAACAGCATGGTACTGACATAAAAGCAGGAGTATAGACCAATGGAATAGAATTGAGGACCCAGACTTTGGGTCAAGCAACTACAGCTACTTGATATTTGACAAAGGCCCTAACAACATAGGCTGGAAAAAAGACAGCATTTTTAACAAATGGTGCTGGACAAACTGGATAACCATATGCAGGAAATTGAAACTTTGTCCATCCATCTTGTCATGCACAACACTCAAGTCCAAATGAATCAAAGACCTCAATATAAGACTGAAAACTTGGCTACAATTGGAAGAAAATATAGGAGGAACTTTCCATGATATAGGAATGGAAAAAGACTCCTGAACAGATCCCCAGTAGCATAGGATCTTAATCACTCAACCAATGGGATCACATGAAGCTGAAGAGTTTCTTCACAGACAAACACACAATAAGCAAAGCCAATAGATTACCCACAGAATAGGAGAAAATATTTCATGAATAGCCAACTGACAGAGGCCTAATCTCTAGAATCTACAAAGAACTCAAAAACGTAAACAATAGAAAGTCAAACAACTCACTCACAAAACGGGGCAAAGAACTGGACAGGAAGTTCACAGAGGAAGAAATACAAATGGCAAACACACACTTAATAAAATGTTCATCATCCCTAGTCATCAGGGAAATGCAAATTAAAACAACTATGAGATTCCACCTTACTCCAGTAAGGATAGCAAACATTAAAAAATCAAATGAAAATAAATGCTGGCAAGGATATGGAGAAATAGGAACCCTCATCCACTGTTGGTGGGAATGTAAGATGGTACAACCACTTTGGAAAGCAATATGGAGACTCCTAAAAAAGCTGACTATAGAGTTACCAACAGACCCAGTTATTTCCTTACTGGGCATGTACCCTAAAACCTCCAAGCCTCAGTCCAGAGAGATTTGCTCAACCATGTTTATAGCAGCTCAATTCGTAAGAGCTAAGAGCTGGAATCAACCCAGATGTCCATCACTAGACAAATGGATAACTAAGATGTGATATATCTACACGATGGAATTCTACACAGCAGTAAGAAAAAATGACAAAATGAAATTTGAAGAAAAATGGTCGAACCTGGAACAGATCATTCCCAGTGAACTCACCCAATCACAGAAAGATAATTGCCGCATTGTCTCACTCATCTACAGCACCTAACCTGAATCCACCCAAGATGCCGACATACCCAGCAAGCATCTTGAGGACCAGACAATAGGGTGGGTGGGGAGGGAAGGAAGGGCAAAGGAGGGGATGGAGGACACAAATCTGGACCCAAATGGCAATGGAACCATAAAATTCTATATCCTCAAAGACAGACCAAATGGTTGAACCTTCACCAGGCCCATAGACCTGAGTCACAAGGCCCTGGAGAGGTTACCATGAAGACTAACCTTAATCTTCTACTGCCCCCCTCTCTCTCTCTCTCCCCCACCCTTCTCTCTAACTCTTTTATATTACTTATCTTTTTCTTCCTTCTCTTAGTGGCCACTGACCTGTAACTCGCAGTGCCAGCATGTGACTATCATCCACAATGAGCTTTTGATCAGAGAGACTTACAACGTTTCCTAAAAGAATGACAGATTTCTGTCAGAGTACTTGATGACCCACCAAAGGTTAGTGGTAAGACCCTACTGCTGAAGACACCATATGTGGTTGACACATAATATGGAGTGACATGGCTGGAAGCTAGAAGAGAGTCAGTCCCCAGACAGTCAGCGCATCTAGTGCCAGAAGTTGCTACATGGGCAACTGGGGGAAAATGACCAATATCTGTCCAAGCAACTCATGGTCTAACCTACTTAGCAGCAAATAAATTGTTGTGATGCTCACACCAGTGCAATAGTGATACACAGCCATGGTGGGAAACCAAATGCTCTTGATGTGGCTAACTGATCCACTCAGTGGAATGGAACCAATAGCTGGAGCTGAGATACAAGTCAGAACTAGATCCAAAAGTGAGCCTGCTCCCCATTATCAAGCTCCCACCAATTGTGGGCTACAAGAGGGCCTACACCTATTAAATTCTCTCTAAAAAAATAATAATGGTTATCCCATTTATCTGGTGCTAACTTTACTCTCTGTTGGATAATCTGCTTCTTTTTCAGATAGATGCAGATGGTAAGGAGAGAACCAGCCCATCATACCTCAAAAGGGCCCCAGCTGAAACTAAGAATAATTGGCAAAACAAGCAAGGGTGCTGTTTTCTTGTTGAACCTGGTACCCACACAAGGGTGAAAGAGATCGACACAGAGAACAATCAACTTCTACAAAATCAGATATCCAGAGACCCAGAGGTTCCCAAGAGCAAATCACTGAAGCAGACCAAAGATGATGCCAACATGACTCAAGGAAGTTTGCGGAAGAGGGGGCAGAAAGAATGTCAGAGCCACACGTTGGGTCATAATACACAGAGACATTTCCTCCCATCCATAACTGAGGGCTAACCCCACAATGTATGATCCATATACCTCAACAAGGAGGGGCCAAGGGAGGGGGGAGGACAAGGAGGAGGCTAACAATAGAACCAATTTGGCTGTATTCATTGAGTACAAAATTAATTAATAATAAATAAATAAATAAATAGGAAACTTAAAAAAAAATCCAAGAGCAGATGTTGGATATATGAAGCTTGAATTAAAGGCCTGGATATAAATTTGAGAGTCATCAACAGACAGATACAACATGAAGTATAGAAGTAAGTGACATAGAAGCAGACACTGTGGCACATACCAGTAATCCCCAAATAAAAACTTGGGGGCTAATGCCAGAGGAATGCAGTGTGTCCTAGGCCACTGTATTGCAGAGTGAATTCAAGATCAACAGGGGCTACCCAGCTAGATCCAGTTCAAAAACCATGGGGAAAAAGAATATGAATAAAAGGGGGAAGGAGAAGTCTGAAAGTAGAAATTGGAAAATTCTGACATCAAGAAATTAGAGCTGAGTGGGAACCAGCAAATACAACTGAGATAGAGGGCCAGCTGGAGAAAGATGAGGCATAATCCACAAGTCAAATGATGCTTTAAAGGTTAAGCAAGATGAGATCTGACAATATGATTTAACAAACTGGAGATTCCTGGTGATTTTAAGGAGCAGTCTCAGCAGTGGAAGAAATAAAAGTGAAACTATAATGAGACCAAGAGAGACTCAGAGGATAGCAAGAGAAGACTGGGCATATAGACGCTTCTTTTGTACATTTTATTGCAAAAGGATGTAGAAAGATGGAGTGGTAGCCAGAGGGATATGGGGTCAAGGGAGATAGGAGTTATTGTTATTAGTAGTAGTATTGAACCCCTATTAATGATCAAATACAAATGATACACTAGGAAAACTATGGAAGATACCTTTAGTAGGTGTATGGGGTGCTGGCAATGTACTCTAATGGGCTCACCCTAAAAGCTGCTGTGCAGATGGGTCTGTGCAGGTCTCCAGCACCTCACACACCAGAGCACATCTTGACTTTTCTGTCTTGGGGCTTCCTTCAAACCTACCTGTGTGCTGATGGACATTGCCCAGCTGAGAGGACACGTGGGTGATAGAGAGAGAGGAGGGATGGGTTTTATGGACGCCTTCAAGCGTTAGTCTTAGAAGCTAGGACGTACTGTCCTTTCTGTTAAGAGGCAAGGAGTATGGGAGAGGGTGCAAATGGCCAGGTTGAAATACAGGGCTGTTCTCTTCAGGTTAAACTGTTTTCTCAGTGAAACAGGGAACAAGGTTTGAAGGTATGAAGTGTGTGTGTTTGAAGATTTGAAGTCTAAGGAAAAAGAATAAAGTGTGGAATAGTCATCCATAACATTCCTGCACATGCTGTGTGCCAGGCACCATTGTTGGCACTTGGGATAGGCAGTGACCAAAACAAAGATCCTTGCCCACATGCTGCTCACCCTGCAGCGCATTCACTGGAGAGATGTCCTCAGGTGGTCGGCAGCACTCAGGACCGCCTGGAGACTGGGAGTCCAGACCATGACTGAGTGGACAGGTGTCAGTCAGCTAGTGGGTCACCTGAAGAGGACCTGGTGTCCAGCAGAACAGTCCATTTCTAGAGCATATGAAGTAGGAAATTTCAACTAAAACTAAAGACTGAGACTACATGGTGAATCCCAGGTCAGCCTGAGCTAGAGTGAGACCCTGCCTCGAAAAACCAAAAATAACTAACTAACTAACTAACTAACTAACTAACTAAATAAATAAATAAATAAATAAAATAGATCCAGGCATGGTGATGCACTCCTTTTAATCCCAGCACTTGGGAGGCAGAGGTAGAAGGATCTCCATGAGTTCGAGGCTAGCCTGAGACTACATAGTGAATTCCAGGTCAGCCTGGGCTAAGGCAAGACCCTACCTCAAAAAAATAAAAAAAAGAGCCGGGCGTGGTGGCGCACGCCTTTAATCCCAGCACTCGGGAGGCAGAGGTAGGAGGATCACTGAGAGTTCGAGGCCACCCTGAGACTACAGAGTGAATTCCAGGTCAGCCTGAGCTAGAGTGAGACCCTACCTCGAAAAACCAAAAAAAAAAAAAATAAAATAAAATAAAAAATAAAAAAATAAAAAAAAAAGGTGGGGGAGATGAAGGGATGGTTTAGCAAACATGAAGACCTGAGTTTGGATGTCTAGAAGCCAAGTAAAATGTCAGATATGGTCACATGCCCCTGCAATTCCAGCTGGGGAGGCAGTGAGCTCTAGATTGAAACCCTGTTTCAAAGAAAAAAGTGGAGGGAAAATGAGGAAGACACCTGACAACTATCTGTACTCTCCATACATGCACACGTGTGTACCTGCACACACATGCTCACCTATACACATATAACACATACACACACATACATGCAAAAAATTAAATATATGCCAAAATGAAGATGGATAACACACAGGGTAAGTGTGATACTACCACTCAGCTTCATCCCTGTCCCCTGGATTTAGTCACTAAACCCATGTCTCAGTTCCACTTTTCTTCATGTTCCTATTGCCACTGTGTTAGTTCAAGCTTCCTGGCCTTGGATACGCTGTTTCAACAGTAGTTGCTTATTTCTTTTGTCCATTATTTTCTCCCTGTAAACTTGTCTATGGCACCTTGTTAGATCACTTTTCCAGAAGCTTAGATGGCTACTCCCTCCCTATAGGTCAGAGTGGAACTGACTTTCCTTGTCTACACTCTTCTCAGTAAAATTCTCAGTTGACCCTTGCAATTCTTGGATGCACCCGTTTCCTGTCCATAATATGCTTCCCCACTCACACTGCTTTACTTAATGGCTCTTGGCCTTTGTGTCAGCTTGCCAAGCTGGAACTGTCTGACCTCTGTGCCCATCCCAGTGTACTTACCCACACTTCCTGGCCTTGCTCAGATACCATCTTTCTCCGCATCTCAGCCCTCCACACCATTCAAGGCTATCACTGTTTATATTTAGCTCTCTTACAGCCTACTGAAATCTACAAACATCTTCTGTGTGTTCATTTCTCATCTCTACATCTAGATTAGAAGCTCTTAGCAAGCAAGCAATGCCTTATTCATCTCTGACCCTGAATGATTTTGCATTTGAAAAGCCAAGTCTTTTTCAGCATTTGACTTTGCATGCTGACTCAAGAGAAGGATTCTATCAGGGAGCCTTCAGCTGATGCCTCTGGTTGGTGAGTTCCAAGTACAGGAAGCTAGAGAAGCCACCTCCCATTTGTTTTTACTCCATTAGGAAATTCTTTGTGTTAATTCAACATTTTGTCCTACGACTCATTAAGCCAAACTATGTTGAAACCAATTTAATTAAAACTCTTGTGATTTTGCAAGATTGCCAAAAATTAAAGCATCTCTAGGCAGAACCATAGTTTATAGACCGCAGCATTTTCAGACGTTAGCATAGCGCCTGGAGCCTAGCACCTCAGGTTTGCTGCAAGATGAAATTCTAAGAGGTTTCTTCCATATTGGTTGAGGTCTTTTGGCTGATAGCATCTACAAAGATAGCTTACAGCATACAAGCGACAGCTTCCTTTCCTCTCTCTCTCTCTCTCTCTCTTTCTCTTTCTCTCTCCCTCTCTCTCTCTTTGCTGAATACAACAGCAACCTCAGTTTGCCAGCACAGCTTCAGCAATCATAGCTGTAAATAGCAGTTTCTACTTTATAATTTCACAAGTTCTGGGTTCCTCAAATGAAAAGTCACCTGTTTGAAACTGAGCCTTTTCTATACCTAGAACAGCCTTTTATTCTTTTGGCCTAGCAAAGATTAATTGAGGTTTTACTATTTGCCAAGGTTAAAAGAAGTCTGATAGGCATTGTAAATCAATCAATAAATAAATAAGGCTTGAATTCTGCCCAGTCGGAGTTGACAATCTGCTGATAGAAGCCAGGTGATAAAGTTATTAAACTCAAGTTCAAGAGCTGGGAGAGATGTCTAAATTAGAAACTATAGGAAGAGATGGAAGGACAACTCTGGTGGAAGGGGAAAGTCACTTCAGGAGAGTTTGGCTTTACAGTAATGTAGGTTGGGTGCATCGCGTAAACAGAAATTGGACAGTCAGTGCTGTCTTTGCAACTTCTGAAATTCTAAAATTATTTCAAAATTAAAAATTGAGTTAAGAGCTAGAGAGGTGGCTTAGTGGTTAAGGAACTTTCCTGCAAAGCCTAAGGACCCAGGTTAGATTCTCCAGTGCCCACATAGGCCAGACAAACAAGGCGGCCCATGTGTCTGGTATTTGTTTGCAGTGGCTGAAGGCCCTGGTATGCCCATATTCATTCTCTCTCACACAAATAAATTTTATATATATATATATATATATATATATATATATATAATAAAAGCTAATATATATGTATATACGTATATATATACATATATACGGATATACATACATCATATATATATATATGTGTGTGTGTGTGTGTGTGTGTGTGTGTATGTATATTAGCTTTTATTTAAGCCAGAAATTGTGGAGTATGCCTTTAATCCCAGCACTCAGGAGGCTGAGGAAGGAGGATCACTGTAAATTTGAGGCTACCTGAGACTATATAGTAAATTCCAGCTAAAATGAGACCGTACCTCAAAAAAGAAAAAGATTTTTAAAAAGTGAAGTCAAAAGCTACTTGTAGTCTGAAGTTTTCAGGGCAAGGTGCAGTATGAAAAGCTACCGTTTTACACAATATGGAGTAACTTAGAGCAGGGCACAGCCTGATCTCAGCACCACCACACCATAAAACCCCTGAGACCTTTCCCATTTTGGAAAATAGGGAATACTTCTCTTTGAAAAGGACAGACTTTCCCCCATTTTCCCAAGAAGGGTTCAAACACTTCCACTGATTTGTCGGTAGAACAAACAGCAGCATCAGGTTCTTTGGAAACACACCTCACACTGCCAGTTTAACTTGAAACAAATCTGACATTGGCCAGAATTCCTCCATTCCCTTCTTGATTGAGGGAAAGTTTGATTAGAATCTCTTTCCAAAGGGTTATGTTAGCTCATTGAGCAAGGTCTTTTAACCCAGGCATGATCACCACGGAGAGGGAGCACGAGGCTGTGCCACATAAAGAAACAGAAAGAGGGCTGGAGAGATGGCTTAGTAGTTAAGGTGCTTGCCTGTGAAGCCTAAGGACCCAGGTTCGATTCTCCAGGTCCCATGTAAGCCAGATGCACATGGTAGCACATGCATCTGGAGTTTGTTTGCAATGGCTAGAGGCCCTGGTATGCCGATTCTCTCTCTCTCTCTTTCTGCCTCCCTCTCTCCGTCTCTAATAAATAAATACATGAAAATAAAATCTTTAAAAAAAAAAAGAAATGGAAAGAGGCGCTTGTTACACATGGTGGCCCTGGGGAGGCCCAGGCAGGAGCCCAGGCAGATGGGGAAGAACTTAACAATACAACATAAGGCCAAAACCACACCCACAATAATGACGCAACAATGGCAGCTCAATGCAACAGCCACACAGCAACCACAACAACAGCACAACAAAGGAAAATGAAGCACATGAAGTAAATGTTAATGAGATATTATTTAACCAAATATATCCAAATAGTACTCTTCAATATGTAATTAATACAAAAATTATTAATGAAAAATGCCATTGAAAACAGTAGAAGAAAGGACTGGGGAGATGAGAAAAGATGAAAAGAAAGGAAAAAGTTGGTCAAGAAATTGCAATTTGCCAACCTAAGTACATATTCCCATAAAGAGCCCGTTTTTTTGCTCTTAATGAACACTCTGCTCATGGACCCTCCTGATACATATGCGCACACACATGCATGTACACAGACATGCACACACGTGCACAAATGCATATGCATGCACACAGACATGCACACACACATTTCCATGCGTCCCAGTTATCCCCTGTGTCCACGGCTTCATCTAGGGGTCGGCCTTTACTTGGCCTACCTTGGTTAGCACTGCAGGCACAAACCCCTGCTTTTCCTTGGCTGTGTGAACCAGTGCCTAACAAGATTCAGTCTCTGTGGCTGACCTGTCCAGTTGCCTCTGTGCCCTCCCATGCAATAATTCATTCAAGAAATATTGGCTGCTGAGCACAGTGGTGCATACCTGTGGAGCTGAACATGGTAAATTAGTGCATTGATGAGTTCAAGGCCATAGCAAGCACAGCCAAGACAGAAAGAATGGGAAAGATTCATTACCTGCAGCAGGTAAGGATAACATTGGAGCTACTCCCAGAGCAAGGCCTCCTTCAAACAAAGAAAACAGATTTTACTCAGGGAGTCTATTCATATCCATACAAAAGTGCCTGATTATGCCCAATTCAAGGTCATTGCTTAAGAACGAAAGATACTAGACACATTTTGTAGCATGTTTAGCTTAGTATACTGTTTTAGAAGGTTAATACGGGGGATAGGAATGCCTCTGGATGGGCTCATCTTGTGTAGTACAGTTGTAGCTGGAATTATATTAAATGAAAGAACACTTTGAAGTTACATTTAATAGGAATTTGTTCCTAAAAGTACCTTCCTTGCCTAGTGGCTAACACCTGCAGTTCCAGCCACTCAGGTGGGCTGAGGAGTGCATCCAGGACTTGGATTCCAGCCCAGGTCATGCAAAGAGGTTCCGTTTAAGAACAAAGAAAGAGAGCTGGAGAGATGGTTTCATGGTTAAGGCACTTGCCTGTGAAGCCTAAAAACTCATGCTCAAATCTCCAGGTACCATGTAAATGAGATGCACAGTGACACAAATGTGCAATGTCACACATGCAGACAAGGGGTTGGACACATTTGTTTACAGTGGCTTAAGGCTCTGGCACGCCCATTCCCTCTCTCTCTCAAATAAAGGAAAACAAAGATACAGAAGGAAAGAGAAAGGAAATCCCACCTAAGGCTTCCTATGTGCTGTCACAGTGTGAGGCATCAGGAGTACCAAGACAGAAGCCTTGGAAGTCCTCTTTCCCTTGGCTTCTACCCCATCACACAGTGTTAGCTCTTAATGGCACAATTGTTGCTTCTACTAAACAATAATAGAGTCTAGAAACTTCATCTACATTTGAAAAATACCATGATCAGACAGCTGTGTCATTTCCTTCTTCAGACATGTCCCCACACTAACCTGGACCAGCTTCCACTTGTTCTCTATGCCTACAACAGGCCTAGGGATTCATCCATGTTATCCAAAGCCTCTACACAGTTACAATATCCTTTCCACAGCACCATGGAGAAAAGTCCTTCCTTCACAGTCTAGTCTTCTTGCTTCTCTGTCCTCCTCTCCATCACTCTCCCCCCATCTCTTCTCCAGAGATGGACTCTGGACCTGAGCCTCAATCCTTCCCCATGCATGAGCTACATCTCTTCTCACAATTCCTCTACTGACTGTGTTCTTCTCTGGATCTTCTCAGGGACCCTCCTCTTCTCTGTTTCTCCTCAAATGTCAAGTCCTGAGGATACTTCTTTTTAAAATTTTATTTATGTATTTGCATGAGGGTAGGGCACCAAGGTCTCTGGTTGCTGTAAATGAATGCCAGATACACAGGCCACTTTGCATCCAGTTTTATGTGGGTACTGGGGAATTAAACCTAGGATTGCAGGTTTTACAAGCAAGTGCCTTAAACTGCTGAGCCATCTCCCTAGACCCCTGAGAGACTTTTGTATTTACTGTTTTTCCACCTCCCCCATAACCTCATACTCCAATTATTCCCTAGCTTTATCGTGTTTTATTTCCTCCCTGGCATATTGAAATTCATGTGTTTATTTGTCCACTGTGAGTATAACTCTACAGTAGAATTCAGGCTCCAAGAAAGCAAGGTCTGTGTTGGAAGACCAGTCTCCATCATGGCTCACAGTGGGAGCTTCTTCATAGTAGGGTCTCCTCCTCTTCCTGCACCCTAGATATAGAAGATTCATAAAGGGTCATCTCAGCCTTACGTTCTCCCTGTACTCTGATGGTGCAACACCTGCATCCAGATCTTCTGGAGCTCTGTAAGTGTCAAGTCTTTCGGACTCTTCTCTCCTCACAAGAAAACAGAAACCTGAATTGAAACAAGCTCTAGCAATCCTGTGCTCAATATGCTTGACAAGCAGTGATCGTTGCCTTCAATAGCTACTTTTACTGACTTCCAAAACTGTACTCTTTCCAGAGATTCCCCAAAGCTGGCTGCTTCTGCTTCACTAGGGTCTCTGGAATCCAGGTGCTTGGCTTACACTTGCCATCCATTTCCTAGCTCAGGTTTCAAGTTCTCATGTGACCCACCATGATGGCTACTGGGCTACTCTGTGTGTTTTCTAAACACACACAGCTAACTTATATCACAACTAACCCGTGCCACTTTTCCTTCCCAAGCCATCAGTGGCCTTCCACTTCCTCTGCTCTGGGGCATTTTTCATCACTTTCCAGATATTGAGATCAAGGACCTCTAGATAAGGTTGTCTCTTCTCAGCTAAACTTGGCACCCCACCCCACACCTATAGCACTCTGTCACCTCTTAAGGCATTTATTCATTTTGCCCTTGGAGAATTATGTGCTAATTTGTCTTATTTCCTCAAATCCATAGTACCTGTGAACATAGGAGACATGGCTTATTCACCACCACATACTTCAAAGCACCAGCCCAACAATTAGCATTCAGTATAAGCTTACTGAACGAATAATTGAGTTCGTGTTTGGTTCAAAATACATCATGTCATTTGCACTCTTTTGTTTTTGTAGTTAAAAAATAAACTCATAAGATATTAATTTTAAAAATTTAATCCATTCATTTCTGCCAAAAGAAAAGCACTGAAGCTAAGCACCCGGTTGTGATAATGATCAAGTTAGATATTATTAGAGCATCAAAAGATTTGTTATAATCAAAAAACATTTTACCCAGAAGCCATTGAATGTTACTAGGAAATTTTCAATGCCAAGGATGGGATACCTTCCAGTGAGTTGTTGGCCAGGGAGGCCCCTGATGCCCTCAAAACATTACAGGCTATTGCCACGGCTCTTTGTTTCCCACCAGAAACAGATGGTAAGACCCTATTTCTGAAGACTCCACATGCTTTGGCTCCAAGGTCATTGAGAAATCAAGCTGGAGCTGAGCTGAAAACCTCCTACCTGTAGATCAGCTGATAGAAAACTAGGCTGCATGTATCCCTACAGAAAAGAGAAGTCATCAGTGGAGATAAACAACAGTGGACACTGTAAACCTTAAGTTTGGCCAGCCAGGCCAAATGACTGAATGGGTGCAATAGTGGAATGTCTCTTATGGGGGAAACCAACTTCTTTCTAATTGGGCTGGAGACCTGTCCCATGGGAGGAAACATATGCCTGGTACTGAAAAACCTTATCAAAAGCCTATGACAGGGGAGGTCATGAGCCCTAGGAGCATAATGCTTGCTTTTGTCTGGCTAAATGCATATATTATGCTCACCAAACTGCTCTGTAAGCCCTTTTCTTAATGTTCATGCCTATGTATTAATGCTACTCTCACTTTTGGTTAAGGAAGCTTCTATTTCCACTGGGATGCTCCAAAAGGCACCATAGTGCTGAGAAGAAGTGACAGAGGAGTGTTCAGCACTGAAACAGCTTTATCATGCTTTTCAAGGCTCGGGGTGCATTGTGGAAGAGGTGGCGGAAAGATATAAGAGCCAAAGGTAGGATTGCTCACAGTGCAATCTTCCAGACACAAATTGGCCTCAATATCCATGACCTCACAGTACCTAGCAATACCTTCACAAGACCCTCATAACAGGAAGAAGAGATGATAACACCAAAATAAAAGAGAGACTAATTGAGAGAGAGAAGGGATATGACAGAGTAGATTTGTGAAGGAGACAGTGGGGGAGGGGCTTGTCATGGTTTATTGTCTGTAATTACGGCAGTTGTCATTAGAAAAGTTTAAAATAAAAGAAAACTTGATTTTAAAAAAAGAAACAGGGAGCTGGAGGGATGGCTTTACAGTTAAGGTGTTTGCCTGCAAAGCCAAAGGACCCAGGTTCAATTCCCCAGGACCCACGTTAGCCAGATGCACAAGGAGGTGCAAGCATCTGGAATATGTTTGCAGTGGTTGGAGGCCCTGGCGCGCCCATTCATTCTCTCTCCCTCTCTCTCCCTTTTTCTCTGTAAAATAAATAAAGAAATTAATTAATTTTTTAAAAACGAAAAGAAACAGGGCTGGAGAGATGGCTTAGAGGTTAAGGCACTTGCCTATGAAGCCTAAGCACCCATGTTCACTCTCTCTCCAGATCCCATGTAAGGCAGATGCACATGGTGGGACAAGTGCAAGGTTCCACTAGGTGGCGAAAGCATCTGGAGTTTGATTATAGTGGCTGAGGCCCTGGTACACCAACCCCCGCCCCCTGCTTGCTCTCTCTAAAATAAATAAATAAATAAAACATAAAATCATGTATTGATCATAACAAATAACAAAAAAAAAAAAAATAAAAAATCTTTGAGCCCTCCATCATGATCTCCAAATAAGAATCTAAATGAATGTGGAGATGAGTGTGTTTTAAACAGCAATGGGGAGAGTTGCTACCTATAATTCTCTCCTCCTTTCAAAGCAAGTTTATCTTGTTCTGCAAACAATACAGCTTTGCCTTCTTTTAGGTAGATGTAAAATTTGGATGAATGCTGTGTGCTGTGACTACCTGCCTCAATCCTTTACCATAAGTGTCTCCACCATGGTGACACTGCTTCTGTTCCTGGACTGGGAGAGACAGACCCATGGCACCACAATGAGAAATGGGAAGTGGATTTTTTTCCCCAAGAAAATGATACTATAAATAAAGCTAACTATGTAAAGATAAAAATGTTAATGATCCTTTTCTGTTTAGGGTAAATAAGCTTTTGGAATCTAGCTTGGTAATCTTACCATTTATGCCTAATAGTTTGCACAAATGCAATTTTGAATTCCTACCAACAGATGAATTATGGAAATGCATACTTAACAGCTTGGAAAGTCCTCTTCTCTCCCCATTTATTCCTACTGAGTGCACAGAACACTCTTGATCCTAGGGTCTCAGTCCTGAGGCTATGGAGCAGAGAACAAGTGCATACCATTTGCTGAATGATACTTGAAACCCCACCCATGTCATTTCTTAGGAAGAAAAATAAGGGAAAAATGAAACTGTACAAATAAGAAAGCATTCATGTTTGGAGGTTTCCTTTCTGAGATTTGTTGCTATTGCTGCTCTATTTGTATATATATAATTTACTTCTCCCACAATTCACCTGAAATTGTTCTCACCTGCCCAGAAAGCATAAGCTTTCAGGGTTGAAAAGCCCTTGGAGATCACCTAGTCGAGCGCCTGCATTTTGTCTGCAAACACTATGAAATCGCCTCAGCTTTATGTTTGTCATAAATTCTTTATGCTACCAATGCTCTGAATGTTCCCCATAGCTTGAAGTGCAGCCTAATGAGTTCCACAATGAACTGGCTTTGTTTATAAAACAGAAGGAGGAATTAACATATGGTGCCTCTTTGGACAATGCAAGAAAGAAAACAATATCCAAAACAATTCCACAAGATGGTAATTTGGAAGGAAAAGCCCACAGACCTCAAACTTTAACTCTCCATGCCAGAAGAATCCTGGCAGCAGAGCTTCCGTCCCAGACTCCTGGGTACCCTGGACACAAGCTTATGCTTGCATCTAATGTTTCTGAGATTACCTTACCACAATGAGCATAGAATCCTTCTTATGAGAACTGTCTTTCTGTGTACTTAGAGATCTCTTTGTCCATAAACTTCTTTATGGATGGGAATTTCATATGACATAAAAAGGCTGAGAACAGAACAGGGGCAGTGTTAAAACAGGACCATTGTTTTAGGAGCTAGCTTGTCTTATTATAGAAGGTGATAGATACAGGAAGAAGAGGTAAACCAAGCCTAGTCAGATGCAGATGATATGAAGAAATTGAAGAAGATGGCAGAAAAGCAAATCTCATGTGTATGGATGCAGACAGGAAATGGTTGTGATCCAGAATGGTAAAACAGATCATATACCTTAATTTTCTCTTTAAATATTTCAGTTCCATCTTACCCTGAATATGTACTAGGATTCCTGGTGACATTTTTATCTATTGGTTACTTTTTTAACATTCTTTTTTTGAGAATTTAAATATATGAACATACTGTAATTTAATCATATTCCCATCCTATTGCCCTCTTTTGTCTCCCCTCCCCTACTGCTAAGCACCTCCACTTTCCAAGTAGTTCTTCTATTTTGAGGTCTCACTTTTTTTGTCCTCCTCCATCCTCTGTCCATATGTTGAGGGGCTCAGAATTATGCAAGTCCTGTGGGGCAACAACAACCACTACAAGGTCATGGATGCACCATTCGGTGCAAGGTTTCTGTTTTGACAAAGCTGCACTGGGCTGGAGAGAGAGTTCAGTCAAGTGCTCATTTGCAAGCATGAGAACCCAAGTTCAGTTGACAGAACCCACATAAAAATGCTGCACAAAGTGACTCTCAGTGTTGGGGAAAGGAGGCAGCAAGAATCCTGGGGCTCCCTGGAAAGTTAGTCAAGCCCAGTCAGTCAGTGTTTAGTGTGCACACATGCAGAAGCAGGAGGAGTATTCGGAGGGACCTCCTCTGTCACTCTTTTGCCTTATTTCCTTATTGCGATAGTCTCTCATTGAACCTGGAGCTCACACCAATTTTTTTGTTGTTGTTAGATTGGCTGACCAAGCCACGATGATCCCCCTGTCTCTGCCGTACTTAGTGCTGGGGTTACAGGTGTGCGTGGCCACACCTCACTTTTTATGTGGATGCTGAGGATTGAACTCAGGTCTTCATGCTCTTACCCACAGCCATCCTCCTGGCCTGATTTCTGGTTTTACTCAGTGCTAAGGGTTTATTTTCTTGCTTACAGAGTAGCAGATTTCACAGATGCTTAGCCATTCATGCAGAAGGAAGCCCGGTCCACAGAAGTCCTGAGGTTTACATGTTATGGTTACCTTCACCAAGAACTGCCAGGTTCGTTTTTTCTGTCAAGTCTGGCACTGCAAAGAAAGGCTTGAGTTGGCTCTATCTTGAGTTAGATAGTGAGCCAAAGATCTGCAGCAGGGTAGGCATGGCCATGTGAAGAACATGGTACAGACACAAAAACCTTCTAAGTGCTTCTGAACTTTGCCCTGCACCTCAGGCTCACTGAATGTGAACTGAAAGTGTGAAAGGTAAAGTTTCCTGCAGAAGGTATCTGGCTCAGAATCATGTTCATCTTCCAAATTTCTCGGCTCTTTCTAGATTGTGTTTGGGCTGATACCTTAGTGATTTACATGGTGTCATATTTTATGTTGTTGACAGATAAATAGGACAGAATAAAACAATTCATAAGTGAACTCAAATAGATACAAAGATTTGGTGCATGATAGACTTGGTTTCTCAGGTTAGTAGGAAAAATGATAAATTATTTAGTAAGTAGTGTTAGAATAAAACTGTAGATCCATTTAGAAAAAAAAATCAAATAAAATTGGACCAATTCCTCATGCCAGGATGAATAAATAGCAAATGTAAAAAGACGGTCTTAAAATGAAAGCTCCTGTATGAATTCAAATGGGAAAGACCTTTTAACTATGATACAAAACTTACAAAGCATAAAAGAGGAGATTTTGAAATTGAATTCCATAAAAACCTTTGCTTGGCAGAAACTAATTGAGCAAAGTCAAGTGACAAATGACAAACAGCGAGCAAATTGTTTGCAACTTACTTCAGAGTAGCATTTAATGCCCTTAATATTTTAAGAGATTCTATAGGTGAATAATAAAGAAAACCAATATCCAGGAGCAAGTTGGGCAAAAAATGTAGAGTTCATAGGAAAAGGAAGTATAAGCAGGTCCTGACTATATATGTAGTCAACCCCACTCTTGTTAAAATAAACACAAATTCAAACTGCAATGAGATACCACTTAGCATTAATCAGTAAACGTGTGAGTTTAATGACGCACACATGCTCACATAGACAAGCACAAACATATGACACGCATGCATGTCATGTTCACCTAGACAGGCACAGACATATGACCTGCACGCAAGTTCACCTAGACAGACACAGACATATGACCTGCACGCATGCTCACCTAGACAAGCACAGACATATGACCTGCACGCATGTTCACCTAGACAAGCACAGACATATGACCTGCACGCATGTTCACCTAGACAGGCACAGACATATGACCTGCATGCATGTTCACTTAGACAAGCACAGACATATGACCTGCACACATGTTCACCTAGACAAGCACAGACATATGACCTGCACGCATGTTCACCTAGACAAGCACAGACATATGACCTGCACGCATGCTCACCTAGACAAGCAGACATATGACCTGCACGCATGTTCACCTAGACAAGCACAGACATATGACCTGCACGCAAGTTCACCTAGACAGGCACAGACATATGACCTGCATGCATGTTCACTTAGACAAGCACAGACATATGACCTGCACACATGTTCACCTAGACAAGCACAGACATATGACCTGCACGCATGTTCACCTAGACAAGCACAGACATATGACCTGCACGCATGCTTACCTAGACAAGCAGACATATGACCTGCACGCATGTTCACCTAGACAGGCACAGACATATGACCTGCACGCATGCTCACCTAGACAAGCAGACATATGACCTGCACGCATGTTCACTTAGACAAGCACAGACATATGACCTGCACGCATGCTCACCTAGACAAGCACAGACATATGACCTGCACGCATGCTCACCTAGACAAGCACAGACATATGACCTGCACGCATGCTCACCTAGACAAGCACAGACATATGACCTGCACGCAAGTTCACCTAGACAAGCACAGACATATGACCTGCACGCATGCTCACCTAGACAAGCACAGACATATGACCTGCACGCATGCTCACCTAGACAAGCACAGACATATGACCTGCACGCATGCTCACCTAGACACGCACAGACATATGACCTGCACGCATGCTCACTTAGACAGGCACAGACATATGACCTGCATGCATGCTCACATAGACAGGCACAGACATATGACCTGCACGCATGCTCACATAGACAAGCACAGATGTATGACCTGCATGCATGTTCACCTAGACAGGCACAGACATATGACCTGCATGTATGCTCACATAGACAGGCACAGACATATGACCTGCACGCATGCTCACATAGACAAGCACAGATGTATGACCTGCATGCATGTTCACCTAGACAGGCACAGACATATGACCTGCATGTATGCTCACCTAGATAAGCACAGACGTATGACCTGCACATATGCTCACCTAGACAGGCACAGATATATGACCTACACACATGCTCACCTACACAAACACAGACATGTGACCCACACGCATGCTCACCTAGACAAGCACAAGACCTATGTACTGATCAGTGTACACAAAACTCTAAATCAGAGCTCAGTGAATGGGCCTCTGTTATAGTTTCATTGTGAAATGTGGCCAATACAATCATGTGTTAACATACTTCGTCTTCAGCAGCTGAAGCTGCTTTGAGAGGTAATGGTGAGGAAGAAATGTCCTGCTTCTAGGAATTGTATAATTATGAAACTTGGAAACTGAAATAAAAAAGAAAGAAACTTGGCAATTGTATGGCTGCCTTAGAGACTTAGAAACTACAGGATGACTAGTGACAGGTTACGGTTGTGAGAATTCATCCAAAAACATTGTGGTTGGCTAGCCCGTTAATCACTGCTTCTATAATCTGCCTGCTGTGTTCCCTGCTCCCTCCTCGATACAAAAGTTCTCCTGGTTACCACTAATCTTTCAATAGACAATCCATCAGTTTAGAACACCTTCGATTATAGGTAGAGAGAGCCCCATATACTTAAACCTCCTGGGTCCAACCCTCATTTGAGTTTTCCACTTTCATTGACTCCCATGCATATTGCTAATTGGGTGCTGTTCTTGCTTGTGAGTAAGCCTGCCTGATTATTTCCATCTTTGCTATAATTCTGGTTCCTATACAATGAGGCTTGTTGCATACATACATCACTTACTCTCCTACCTGCTTTTTGGTTGTCTCTGCTTGGCTGGTGATGACAATTCTTTGTTGTTCTCTAAGAATCCAGTTCTGCAGAGCAGAGCTTCTCCCTCCCATTTCAATGGGACCTTTAGGAGGTAGGGACCTTGCTAGAAGAAGTGGGTCACTAGGGGGGTGGGCCTTATGAAGTATAGCCAAGTTCCAATTCTACCTAGTCTCTGTGTGCTCCCTGGACCACCAAAGTGTGAGCAGGCTGCCACATGTTCTCTCTGCCACAGCCGCCAGCCACAGTGAATCCTGTCATTCCTTCCCTGCCATGATGTACTGCAAGCCCTTCACAATGAGCCCAGATAAAACTCTCTTCCCTTAAGATGCTCTATCAAGTATTTTAACACAAGTATGAGCAAACTAACCAACTCAGCATCTACATGGTAGAAGGCTGTGGGGGCTGAGTGTTATCTGGGTGGTAACTATAGGGAGAAAGAGAAATTGAGTATGGGAATGGAGGATGGAATCCACAGAAATAAAACTTAGCCCCATCATGGCTCCTGCTGGAATTGCTATGTGTACCTGCAGAGATCATCTGTGTCTTAGCAAAAGATTGTGGTGATGAACTCTATATCCTGGAACATCCCAGAGGCCCACACAAGAGGCTGAGCTGGCTGAGCTCCAGGACTCCATGATCTGCTTTCTCTGTAAGACATACCCAGCAGAACTTTGAGGATAGCCAAGTCCCCTGGGCACATCAAGAACCCAGCATGGATTGGGGATATAGCATACTAGTAGAGTGCTTGCCTCACCCACAAGAGGTTTGATCCCCAGCACCACAAAAAAGACCCCAAATGCCAGAGAGAAAACCCAAGAATGCCCTCTCCGAATGTCCCCTACAGGGAGCCTGTGTCATGTACCATATTTAAATGGAGGCCTTCTTCTGCTTGAAAGTTTTGCTGGCTATTCTCTCTGAGATGAGAATCTCTGTGTTGGTTGAGGTAGAGTCAGTCTCCTGAAAGGCTTCAACTTTCAGAAATACCTGCCTTATGCCATCACTGCAAAATATTCCCAGCCAGGTGCCTCTCATGAACTGAAATTTGGTCTCAGGTCCTGGAATGGTTTTAGCTTTGATTCTTCAGTTCCTCAGAATAAAGCACTGATGAGAATACATGGGTGGTAAGTAATTGCTTACACTTCTTGAGCATTTAGTATACACTAAGCAACTTCTATATACTGTCTAACCTGAGCTTCACAACTACCTCAGACATCTTATCACTGCCATCTCACTTTTGCAGATAAAAAACCTGAAGCTTAATGGCTAAACAACCTCTGTTTTGACAATTGATGAGAGGAAGCAGTATTTGAGCTCACATCCATATGATCTAGAGGTTTGATTCGTTAGCACCATGTCACCCACCAAGAAGCGGGAGACTCACTCAGAGCTGCCCCAGAGCAGCCTGAACTCTTGTCATTAATCTTGACATACAGAGAAGAATCTCAAGATGACTCAGTATGAGGCAAAATTTTTTATTAAGAAAAAAATGTACATATATTTAGATTTAAGTGCAGGTGTGTGTGTGTGTGTGTGTGTGTGTGTGTGTAAGAGGGAGACAGCAAAAGAAGGAGGAGGAAGAGGGAGAAGTGGAGAGGGAGCAGGAGAAAAAGAAAAAGGAGAAGGAGGAAGAGATGTAGGGGAAGGGGAAGGAGAAGGAAAAAAGAGTTGAAGAAAAGGATAAGGAAGTCGTCTTCTCAAGAGAATTGTATCCATGGGGAGCTCATATCAACCCTATAAGTGCTAATCTATAGTAAACTTTAATTTATGGAGGATGAATTATGAGTTAAGGAAGGGGAAGGTGTGAAATTCTAGGAATGGGCCAGGATTTTCTCAGAATAGGATTTACTTCCACTTTCTGTCTTCATATTATGTTTTCAAGATGTATCATGGTATCCAATACAGGATGGAGATGTCATTACAATGAAGCAAACAGTAGTTACCAGTCATCTTGGTCAGCTGTATCAATCTCAGAATGTGTGGGGTGGTCTAGTGTCTGCAATGGTTGGTCTCATGGTGTCCCATTGTAATCTAGCTCTGAGGTTGCATTCGCCTCAGTCACTATACAGTGGGCCTCTTATTTCTCTAAGCCTATGTAGTTGCTCAGCATTCTTTACACATTATTGCTTATTATTATAGCTGTTGCTGTTCATAGCTAGAAGTTGTTGGATCTTATTTGTCATGTGTATCAAGTACAATCTCATTCAGTGTTGACACTAACCTCTGTGATGGTTAGTCTCAATTGTCAACCTGACAGAATTTAGAATCACCATGGAAACAAGTTTCTGGGCATGTCTATGGAGGCTCTTCTAGATTATCTTAAATGAGGTGAGACTACTCACCTAAAAGTGGGTGGCGCCATTCCATGGGTTGGACATCCTGGACTGTATACAAAGGAAATGTGCACCAGCATTTCCTTCTCTCTGCTTTGCGGTACGGGCTGGATATGAGCCGCTGCTTCATGATCCTACTGCCATGCCTTCTATGTCATGATGGACTCTATCCCCTTGAACTATAAGCTGAAGTAAACCCTTCCTTTGTATGTTGCTTTTGTCAACTATTTTGTTGTAGCAGTGATACAAGCAGCTAATATAGAAAGTTAGTAGAAGTGGGGTTGTTGCTGTGATAAACTTGACCATGTGGTTTGTAGGTTTTGGAACTGGTTTATTGGAAGAATTTGGAAGATGTTGGAACTTTGGGCTAGAAAAGTCCCAGAATGTTGTAAGTAAAGGGGATTTAGATGACTTTCTAGAAGCCAGGGGAAATGTAGAAAGTGAAGGCACAGTTTGTGAGGCTTCAGTGGGGAGCAAGGACTCTGTTGGGAACTAGCTAAAAGCCATTCCAGTTACATTCTGGCATTAATCTGGCTGCATTCTGCCTGTATCCAGAGAACTTGAATAAGCTGAATTTACAAGTAATGAACAAGTTAGTCTGGCAGAGGAAATTTCAGCCCCTCATTCAAGCTGTGTTGTGGTTACTGTTCACTGCTCATATCCCATCAACAGAAAGGGAGAGTTACAAGTGGAGCAAAAGGACTTGAAGAGTACGCAGTTTGGTGAAGAAAGTGGCATGAATAACATTTTAAATGCAGACAAGACAGATTCAAAAGCAATGGTTAAAAGAATTTATCCCATTAAGGAGAAACCTAGTCCTCTCTCTTGGAACAATAAGAAAAGTACCCCAAGGAGCAAGACCCCACCCCTTGAAGGCTGTAACTTATGAGAATGCCTATCCATTTGAAAGAAGGCCTATAAGCAGACAATGCCTCTAAGAGGACAACTGCCTAGGCAGACAGAGGCAACCACAACTGCAGTTGAAGCTTGCAAAAGAGCTTGGCAGTGTCATCAATGTAGTATGGATTTTGTAGTCTTATAAAATATATAATCTAGGGGGTCTTGAAGTTTTGTACCACAATGCCAGAGAGCTCTGAGGTTAAGCAATATGTGCAAGATTCAGGGATCCTGAAGGGAGGCCCTGAAAAGCCACTGCATGAAGTTGTAAATGTGAACCTGAGTTGCAATAGATCCCCCAGGTTGTTGGAGATGCCAGAACCATAGGGCATCTGCCCACAAAAGCTGTAGGCTCAGAGTGTAGCTGCTCCAAGAGAGAGGCTATGGGTGCTACAGGTACCAGATCTGGAGGTTGTAGCTTCCCAAGTCCTTTGTAGCCTGGATAATTTCATCACAAATCTCAGATGTTGGAGATGCTGGAAATTTGTAACCTGTTTATATGCTGTAGAAGTCCACAGATAAGAGTTTTTCCTGAGTCTTGTAAGAGATACACTTACACTTTTGAACAGAGTTAGAACTCTTAAAGACTATGGGGACTTCTGAAGTTGCATAGAATGAATTTGGATGGCCATAACCTATGGGGACAAGGAGTGGAAGATTATGGCTTAAAAATCTTATGTTTGAGTGTCAAATTGACAAGTAGTGGATTTGTGATGTTTAGTCTTGGTTGTCAACTCTACAGAATTTAGAATCATATGGAGACAAATCTACAGGCGTGTCTGTGAAGGGTCTTCTAGATTAGGTTAATGAAGATGGAAATATCCTCTTAAATATAGGTGGCACCAATCCATGGGGTAGGCATTCTGAACTACATAAAAAGGTGAGAGTTCTGAGCACCAACATCATTTCTGATTCCTGACTATGGAATGAATGTGACCTGCTGCTTTACACTTCTGCCACTGTGCCTCCCTTGCCATGATGGACTGTAAACCTTCAAACTATAAGCCAAAATAAATTCTTCTACCTTAAGTTGTTTTGTCAAGTATTTTGTTGCAGCAATGAGACTAGTGTGAACTAAAGTTCCCAGAAAAGCACTACATCTGCTGCACCTGCTTCCAGCAAGGCTGAGAGGACTGAGAGACTCCTTTGACCACAGAGAGATGGAATCTAGCAAGGTCAGGGCCAAATTACCTTGGGCTACTTTAGCCGTGTAATATCCATTCATTGCCTACCTCTGTGTCTGATGTAACATCCTGGTGACTATCAGTTGTTCAGATGGGACCCTTTTGGAATGTACTAGTGGACCATCAGCTTCCACTAACGCAAGGGCTAAGAATGTCATCAGATAGCATCTAAAACCTATGGTGTGCAGGCATGGTGGCACACTTCTTTAATCCCAACACTCTGGAGGCTGAGGTAGGAGGACCACTGTGCGTTTGAGGCCAGCCTGACACTGCATAGTGAATTCCAGGTCAGCCTGGGCTAGAGCAATGTTGGGCTCTGAAAGGCCCAGGTGTGAGGCCTAGTGGAACTTCCTGAGCCTAGCTAAAGTTTGGTGATCTGCCTCTGGCCAGACATCACTCAGCAAGACGCCTAATGGCTTCTTGCCTGCTACTTCCACATGAGAGTTAGAATTATCATTTCAATAGTCACAGTTTACTATTGGCCCTTACCTTTCCCCACCATCCTAAAATCCCTGCCTTCGTCCCCAACATTATATAGGCAACTGCTCATAGCAATAAAGCGAGTGTGGTTTTTCTCCGGTGGCCAGGAGAGGTCTGAGTCGTCGGACGCTCATCTCCTCCTCAACCCCTTGGGAGGAACCAGCAGGCCTGGTCCTTCCCTCGGCACTACCTGCCCCCGCCGGTGGAGCCCGGCATCTGGCGCCCAATGTGGGGCTCTCGAAGCCCGGCATCTGGTGCCTAACGTGGGGCTCTCAGAGTCTGGCAGACTAGTGCCCCCTGAGAGACATTCGTTGAGGAGGTCAATCGGTGTACATATGCAGGTGAGCGTACCCCCATAAGTTATGAGGTAGTCTTTATATTTAATGTGCTAAACTTTGCTTCTATAACCTGTACTTATTGATCAACATCTCTTTGTTCCTTTTCTCTTTCCTTTCACTCTCGTTTGCCGGCAAGCTGCATCTGCGACTTTTGTATTTCTGAAGGCTTATGCTTCTCTCTCTGTCTCTGTGCTTGGGCCTGTGAAGGCAGGCCAACTTTTTCTGCCATTATGGAACTTCCCCTGGATCTATAAGCTTCAATAAATATCCTTTCCTCCATAACTGTACCTGGTCTGGAAGTTTATCTCAGCGAACCTAAAGCTGTCTGATACAGACCGAGGAGGGGACTGAGATGAACCTGACCATGTGGATGTTGATCTTTTGGAACCTTTGTTTTGGAGGAATAGGCATGGACTTGGTGCTTGCAACTGAAGGTGTCTTCTGGAATGGTAAGCCAAATTTTATGGACTATTCTAATAAGAATCTTAAAATGCTAAGTGCAGATAACATTAAACTTCGAGGCTTGGCTTATGAGCTTTCTAAGGAAAAGGAAAGACTGCAGGGGACTTTGTTGGAACTGGGCTACTGGCATAAGGGCTGGCTGTGTCCTGCTGCCCAGGCCCAGAGAGTTTGATCAAGGTTAAATTTGTAATGGACTGATGTGCTTGGCTAAAGATATTGGATTGAGAGATTTAAGATTTTAAGCTGGAAAACCACAAGCAAGTTAAAATTACAGGCACTAAGACTGGTTTTAGGTTACTGAATCTGCTATTGTCAAACAAATTAGCAATCTTAAGAAAGATGGCCCAACTGCTTTACATTAAAACAATGAGAAGGATGCCTGAGGAAGGACTCTCATAGAAATGCAAACACTTTTGGATGGTGGTTGAGTTTACATTGTTTTAGTCTCTCCTTGCTATGCCTTATACCAGTAAAAAATGTTTACTCTATGCCTTTATATGTTAGAAGTGTTTAACTTGTTTGATTTTTACAGGTCTTAATATCTTAAATTGGTCAAGACTGTGGGGACCTTTAAAATTAAACTTAGTACAATTTATAATATGTGATGGTTATAAATCTATTGGGAGATAGGGATAGAATATGGTAATTTAAATAAACGGCCCCCCTCCTGGCAGCTTGTGCCTGGCCCTCCCCTACTGGGAGCTGGCGGGCACTCCCCCTCCTGGGAGACTGCCACGTGGCTCCCTTGAACTGACCCAAGTGGGGACAGGGAAAAATCCGCCCTCTCGTGGTGACTGGGCTCACTGATATTTTTCTTTCAGCCGATAACTTTTTGCCCTCCTGCTGAGCATTGGCACATGCCGGAAAAAATCTAAACATGCCATTAATCATATGCTTCAATGTTTTGCCACTCTTGGGCTACCTGATCAAATTAAAACAGATAATGGCCCCTACTTCATTAGCAAGGCCTTTGTAGATTTTCTCCAGACCTGGATAATCTCACATTCCACAGGCATCCCATACAACCCTCGAGGCCAAGCTATTGTTGACCAAAGGCTTAAATCACAATTACAAAAACAAAAGGGGGAAATCACTACCCCCCCATGGTCAGCTAAAGAAAGCATTATTCACCTTAAATATTTTAAATTTTCCTAGAAATGGCCCATTGACTGGGGCCTGGGGAGGACCAGACCCACTCCTCACAGCAGGGAGAGGGTTTAGATGTGTCTTCCCTCAAGATAAAAAAAAAAAAAAAAAAAAAAAAAAACATTTGGCTTTAGGCTTGTACTTTTAATGTCTAACTATCCTTCATGCTCACAGCTTTAAAGTAACTCCTGAGAAAGTTCAAACTGTGCCTCCCTTTAAGATCTTGGGCTCAATCCTTACCCTAGATACAGTTTCACCTGTTAGACGCTATGTATGAGGTGGTTACATATTTGGGCGAAGAGATACTAAATTAAATACTAGGTTACTAGAGATACTAAAGTTAAAACTCATTTGGAGTGTCATGTAGATTTTCAATGGATTTGTGTTACTTCTAAAAAATATAATAACAGTCAACAGCGTTGGGAAAATACATTTAAGAGGTATTTGGCATAATGATAATATTTCCTTGGATCTGATTCAGTTACATTCAGAGATTTTGTCTTTGCAAAATAATCATCTTACTTTTGAAAACTACTGATGACTTAATGTCTGTTTTTAAGTCTGCCTTGCCTGGATGAAATTATCTCACTTCTCGGACAGCAAGCTTTGCTGCTACAGGTGTTTGTCTTTTGTTCATTCTGTGTCTGCTGCCCATACTCATTAAATGCCTTTTGAGATCCTTTATGGATATCCATACAAAAGTACATGGGATACAGCTACGGACCTGACCCCGGCTTCCTGAGACATTATCTTAAAGCCCCTGCAGAGGCTGGTAGTCAAAGATGGGTAAGATTCTCTCAAGTTAGGTCAACCTAAGACAGGAATTCATGTACCGCTGATGGGTAAGGCCTAAATATCATAAAGGACTACCTAGGACAGACATAGTCTTTCTACATCGAGGTGCAGAAGGGTCCGGTTAATAAAAAATAAAAAGGAGAAATTGTCAGGAGCCATTTGGCTGGCTTTGTATCCATAGCTATGGCCCTTTGGCAGCAAGACTTTAGCAAGACTTTAGCACCTACATGTAAGCAAGATTATGTATATTCAGTGTCAAAAGCCATTTGGCTGGCCTTGATAGTCTTAAAGTACAAAAACTCTGTAACAAAAGAGTTTTTTGATAGAAACTTATGTAAAGCTCATGGAATTTTTGTCCATGGAAAAACTTTGTAAAAAGAAAAAGATCCATTTGGGTACCAGCGAGAAACCTAAAATATTTGTCCCAACAAGGGGACACTGACAATCACTTCTCCAGGGAGTGTCCCACCCCTGAGGACTGTTCCTAAAATGGTCTTCACTCTGCTAAACCAAACAATCTCCTCCCTTGTGGAGGATTGTTGGCTTTGCCTCTGATTTGGGCCTCTCTGGCTGCTTGCAGTACAGTTGCCCATACGACCTTAAAAAATTACTCAGCCACCTTCCCCATCCCCGTCCAGCTTTTCCCAGTGTTTCCTCTGGGCAGTTGGGCCCCGCCTTCCCCTAATAATTCCAGTATAGATGTAGGATACATTCATCCTTCCTTCTGTACTTTTAACACAACTGAGCCCAGTACTCAATGCTGCCCACCTTCTGGAATGGTTTATGTTTGTGGAGGCAGGATGGCCTATGACTTTCTGCCCACCAATTGGACGGGCCTTTGTGCCCCAGCCACCTTAATCCCAGATGTAGATATCATCCCTGGAAATAAGGCCCTCCCTATAAAAATGCTGCTTTTACGCCAATAAATCAGGAATCATCCAGGACAAGATTAAGAGGCTCCAGGAAGACTTGGAGAGGAGGCGGCGGGACCTCCAGGACAACCTGCTGCGGACAGGCTTACATGACTTCTTACCCTACCTTCTCCCTCTACTTGGGCCCCTTCCCCTCCTTCTCCTTATCTTCACTGTCGGGCCTTGTGTAATTAATAAGATTACACAATTTATTCACCAATGGCTAGAGGCAATAAAACTTCATCAGGTCGAAATACATTATCACAGACTGGCAACTCAGGAATTAAGTTCCTCAGATGACCCACTGCCACCTCCTCTGCCCTCCATGTGACCAATGATGGGTAAGATCCCCATAGGGGGACAACCTAAGACAGGCCATGGAGTGGGTTCTCACCGAGCTAAACACATGGTACCCAGTGACGGGTAAGATCCCCAGAGGGGGACAACCTAAGACAGGGGCCATGATGAATGCTCTGAGCTAAACACCTGGTTCCCAATGACAGTTAAGACCCCCAGAGGGGGACAACCTAAGACAGGGGCCATGGTGACTAATGCTCTTACAAAAACAAAAGGGGGAGATGTTGGGCTCTGAAAGGCCCAGGTGTGAGGCCTAGTGGAACTTCCTGAGCCTAGCTAAAGTTTGGTGATCTGCCTCTGGCCAGACATCACTCAGCAAGACGCCTAATGGCTTCTTGCCTGCTACTTCCACATGGGAGTTAGAATTATCATTTCAATAGTCACAGTTTACTATTGGCCCTTACCTTTCCCCACCATCCTAAAATCCCTGCCTTCATCCCCAACATTATATAGGCAACTGCTCATAGCAATAAAGCGAGTTCCTGCTTCGACAAGACTCCCGACTCAGTGTGGTTTTTCTCCGGTGGCCAGGAGAGGTCTGAGTCGTCGGACGCTCATCTCCTCCTCAACCCCTTGGGAGGAACCAGCAGGCCTGGTCCTTCCCTCGGCACTACCTGCCCCCACCAGTGGAGCCTGACATCTGGTGCCCAATGTGGGGCTCTGGAAGCCCTGGCAGAGCAAGACCCTACATAAAAAATAAAAATTAAAAACCTATGGTGGAGATGTCCCCACTTTGCTACAAACTATCTACCTGATTATCAGCCAATGTATTTGAAAAGATTTATGACTTTCTTCTGTTTTGCACCTATAAATCTTCATGAAGTTGCTAGCACATTGGAACATGGAATTAGGGTAACCAAAATCTGAGTTCCCCGGGCCATGGTCACTCATATTTGGCTCCAGAATAATCTCTTATCCCCTTTCAGGTGATATCTCTGTCTTTTGTGTGGACATTAGTAACTAATATACTCTCTGAATGTATTATTTCATAGAACATTATCTCATCCAGGTGACATGCTAGTAAGTTTAGTCCCTGTCAGTCTATTTATGACTACTTTATGCTGTTTTCATTGTTTGACTTTGCAATATCCCCCACAGGCCTCAGTAGATCATAGTTTAAACACTTGTTCCCAGTTGGTGGTGCAATTTGGGCAGGCTGTGGAACCTTTAGGAGCCTACCTAGTAGAAGTAAGAAACTAGGGATGAGCACTGAAGGTGAAACTCAGCCCCTGGTTCCTGCCCCTCACCTCTGCTTCCTGGTCTGCAATGATGGGAACAGCCCCCACCATACACTCCTATGATGATTACCTGTGCTGTTCTGACATGCCTTCCTCTCTGTGATGAACTGAAACCAAAATAAGTTATTCTTCCCTTGTTTTTCTAAGTCTTTTGAGGATAGTAACACAAAAATAACTAATATAGAAAATTAATGCCAGCAGTGGGGTCACTTTTCTGTTGATATGACCAAAATATATGACAGAAACATCTAAAGCATAGACTTTTGTTGGCTCATGGTTTCAGGGGGTTTTAGTCCATCATGGTGGGGAAGGTATGGCAGAGGAGCTCAGTTCATGGTGATGGGAGCATGTGGTGGAGGCCATTCACATCATAGCACCAGACAGCGAGGAGCGGGAACCATGGACTATCACCTGCAAAGGCCTGCCCCGAGCTAGATCCCACTGCCTCTATCTCCCCAAATCGTACCACTAGTCATGGAATAAGCATTCAAAACATAAGCTGGTGGGGCAGCTGTTTTTCCAACAACTTGAAGATACATGAAAAATGTTCAAGAAGGGGCTGGAGAGATGGCTTAGTGTTTAAGTGCTTGCCTGTGAAGCCTAAGGACCCTGGTTCGAGGCTCAATTCCCCAGGACCCACATTTGCCAGATGCACTTGGGGGCACACGCATCTGGAGTTCGTTTGCAGTGGCTGGAAGCCCTGGCATGCCCATTCTCTCTCTCTCTCTCTCTCTCTCTCCCTCCCTCTTTCTCTCTCTGTCACTCTCAAATAAATAAATAAAAATAAACAAAAAAATGCTGAAGAAGGTGTTAATGTTTATGCCTGCATACAAACTAGGAATGGAATGTTTTCCTTCTGTGAAAGGTCAGAACTTTTGGTGCTGGTATAGATCCACCTTGAGAAAGACACAAGTGTGAGTGTTCCAAATTCTATCCAGATATTATCCTAACTCTTCCAGAGTGATATGTCTCAGTTGCTTGAAGGACCATGGTTTTCTATCAACACCATCAAGAATTGGAACTGTCTAAATACTATTCTGCTTTCTCCTTCCTCCGAGTATATCACATGTCCCATCCAACAGGCTTGTGTCTTTTTCCTATAGGATATTCTTGTTACTTATCATGGAGAGGTAATTATGGCCAGGTATATCCTCAACTTAACAGTGCATGAAGAAACCAGCCCCCAGTCTACCACGAAGCCACATTTAGTCACACTGAAGTGATTCTATTTGTTCCCCCATGAACCACAAAAATGCAATTTGAGCACATATACAAATTTCACATGCCCACAAAATTAATCCTTAGTTGTACTTCAAGATTAAAAACAGATAGAGTTACTGTACTTTATTTCACAATTGCAAAAGTCTCCTTATTCTATTTGTTTATTTGAGAGAGAGAGAGAGAATGGGCATGCCAGGGTCTCACACCATTGCAAACGAACTCCAGACTCATGCGCTGCCTTATGCATCTGGCTTATGAATCAAACCTGGGTCCTTTGGTTTTGTAGGCAGGTGTCTTAACTGCTGAGCCATCTCTCCAGCAAAAGTCTCCTTATTCAAAAGCCACAGTATTGATATATGTATGTATATCTCAGACCCCACATAGTTTTAATCAGAGTAGTTATTTTCTGCAGGACTTGCTTTACACCATCTAAGGAGTGTAACTGTGGGAAGAGCATGTGCTTAGTATATGTAAGCCCCTCTAGATTCAACTCCCGCAACAAAAAGAAGGAAGGAGGGAAGGGAGAGAGGAAGGAGGGTAGCAAGCTGACAAAAATGTCTATCCTATGTAAAGCTCCTAACATATGCCAAATATTGTGCCATATGCTGAAAGTATAAACAATGAAATTCAATTCTCCTGTTCTAGAAGCCTTCTTCCCTGAGTTAGAAATCCCATCAGCCCCTTAAAAACAGCCACACATGGCTTCAAGTATCTTTCATTCAATGTCCCTTAATGCTGAAATTTTATATAGCCATTAATATGGTTTTTTTTTTTTTGTTGTTGTTTTTTTTTTTTCGAGGTAGGGTCTCACTCTAGCCCAGGCTGACCTGGAACTCACTATGGAGTCTCAGAGTGGCCTCGAACTCACGACGATCCTCCTACCTCTGCCTCCCAAGTGCTAGGATTAAAGGCGTGCGCCACCACGCCCTGCTCTAATATGTTTTCTTGACTACAAGTCCACAGATATAAACACAGGGAAGATGGCTGGGAAAGACAACTGTCCTTGTTATTGCTCTGTGTGAAAGGCAGAGGAGGCAGAGAAATGGCAGATGACGCCTGTTAATTTGCTGACAATTAATTCTTTCACTTGCTTTAAATTAAAATGTTCAGCTTTTCCCTGTCACTCATCAACAACTGTTAACATGAGTGTCTCCTAGGATTTGAAAAGCACTGAGCAAAAAGAGTTCATTTTCTTGCAATGAAAGATAACTTGTAAAGCCTTGATTAAACAGAATGCTGTGGGAATGAGCTGTACTGGTTCGCTAATTCTTTTACTTAATGAAGACTTAGCCAGAACACTCCTTTTTCCCCTTTAGTGAATGCCATTCATTCATTTGTTCATTCTGTCAGTTCATCAACATGACACTGTGGAATAGCTAAGCAATCTGCCCAGCTTTAGCCCCATCGCTGTTACTCCGGCCAGATGGCCTACTTCTCTGTGTTTCTGTTTCCCAGTGGATGAAATGGAGATAATAGTTCTCATAGTATGTATGTGAGAATTAAACAAATTCACGTAGGCATAGCATAGTGCCTAACATGTATTAGGTTATCTATAACTGTTATCATTAGTCATCTGCTCAGGTCTATGATGAGCAGGGCAGTGAGCAGGGTAAGTATGATCCTTGTCTCACCATGAGTTCTTCTCACTAGCAAAACTCAAACATACATAACTGTGTCAAAATATGAAAATATATTCTACCTCCTCTATTTGTATTCACCTCAGATAATCATACAAATAATTTCATAGATTATGTTTCATATTGTTTTTCTAGGCATGTGAAAATATATAACAATAATTTATTTTTTAAATACTCTTTTTTATATTTTGAAAGTGGTATGCTTAAGTATCTTTCATTTAATGTCCTTTAATGCTGAAATTTCATATAGCCATGATATAAGCAAAATGAAGAAATTAATATGGATACAATACTCTCAACTGAATATGGAGTTTATTCAGTATTCTATAGACTTTTAAAAGCTTTTAAATTAACATGTATTATGTTATTATAGACATTAATGAGATTCACTAAGGGATTTCCATGCTTTCATGGAGCATGCATTGGTCATATCCACCTACCCTCTCCCTTGGTTGCACCCTGCCTGCCCAGCACCTTCCCAGACTGTCCACACAACTGTACCTGAGGCTGGCTTTGTTTTGTTTTCACATGTGAGGAGGAACATGGCATACCTGTCCCTGTGCTGCCTCATTTCACGTAGTCCATCCTCCCGTTCCATCTGCTGTGCTGCATACAGAAGGACTTCATTCTTCTTTGTGGCTAAACAATAATCCACTCATTTGTTATCCGCATGAAGGCAGACTCCATGTCCTAGCTGTTGTGAATAGTGCTACAATAAGCAAGGTCATGGACGTATCTCTTTTTAAAAATATATATATATTTTTGTTTATTTGAGAGAGAGAGAGAGAGAGAGAGAATGGGCATACTAGGGCTTCCAGTCACTGCAAATGAACTCCAGATGAATGTGTCCCCTTGTGCATCTGGTTCATGTGGGTACTGGAGAGTTGAACAGGGATCCTTTGGCTTTTCAGGCAAACACCTTAACTGCTAGGCCACCTCTCCAGCCTGGTATCTCTTTTTTATGTTTATTATTATTATTGTTAACAAGAAGTTTTGTATGGATACATCATGTGTTGGTGCACTATTTTCCCTTGCCCCTGCCCCCTTTATTTCGTTTGAGTATATACTGAGGACTGGGATAGCAAGGTCATACTATAGTTCTATTTTTAGGTGTTTGAAGGACCTCATACTCATTTATATTTCCACCCAAGACTAAAAAAGTGCCTTTTCTCCACATCCTTGCCAGCATTTATTACATTTTTTGTTTTGTTTTTGACAATACCAATTCCCTGGTTAGTGATGCTGAGAATTTTCTAATATATTTATTGGCCACTTGTATTTCTTCTTTGGGAAGTATCTAATCAGATCATTCACCCATTTTTAAATCAGGTTATTTATATTTGTTAAGTTTTCTAAGTTCTTTCTTTGTGTTTTGTTTGTTTTTGAGGGTCTTGCTCTAGCCCAGGCTGACCTGGAATCTACTATGTAGTCTCAGGGTGGCCTCAAACACACAGTGATCCTCTTACCTCTGCCTCCTGAGTGTTGGGATTAAAGGAGTGCATCACCACACCTGGCCCTCTAAATTCTTTATATTCTACATCTAACCCTCTGTCAGATGAATAGGTCTGGCAGATATTTTTCCTATTTGGTAGGTGGTCTCTTTACTGTTTCCATTGCTGTCCAGATATAATCCTGTTTCTTAATTTTTGCCATTGTTTTCCATGCTTTTGAGGTTGTGTCCAGAAAATTATGGCTTGTACCAGTATCTTGAAGTGTTTCTGTCTGTTTTCTTCCAGAGTTTTAGGTCATACATTAAAGTTTTGATTTCTCTACAGGATGAAAGATAGGGATCAAGTTTCAATCTTCTACATAAGCACATTCAGTTTCCCCTGCATCACTTGTTGAAAAGATGTCATTTGCAGCCAACGGGTGCAATAGTGGCATGTCTGTCATGGTGGAAACCAACTGCCCTCTAATTGGACTGGAGGCCCACTCCATCGGAAGAAATACATCCCTGATACTGAAAACCTAAAGCAGGGGTAGTCATGAGTCTAGGGGTATAACGTCTGCTGCTGTCTGGCTAAATGTATATACTATGCTCATAAAACTGCCCAGTAAGCACTTCTCTTAATGTTCATACCTATATATTAATGCTACCATCACTTTTGGTAAAGAACCTTCTCTTTTCAGATGGCAGTGACCTTGGGACAGCTCAGAAGACATCATGGTGCTGGGAAGAAGTGACAGGAGTGCTCAGCACTGCAATATCTCTATCACACCTTCCAAGGGTCAGGGTCCATTGTGGAAAAGGTGGCAGAAAGAATGTAAGAGCCAAAGGAAGGGTAGGACTCCTTACAATGTGCTCCCCCCAGACACAAAATGGCCTGGATATCCATGACTTCACAGTGCCTGACACTACCTACACACGACCATCATAACAGGAAGAAAAGATGATGACATCAAAATAAAAGAGAGACTGATTGAGAGGGGGAGGGGATATGATGGAGAGTGGAGTTTAAAAGTGGAAAGTGGGGGGAGGGAGGGCATTACCATGGGATATTGTTTATAATCATGGAAGTTGTTAATAAAAAATTTTTAAAAAGAAAAGATGTCATTTGCATAACAAACCTTACTAAATTCACCCTATCTTCTGTAAGTTTTCTTCATATACTTACATCTCCATAGCTTTTTCTGCTATCAAAAATCCTCTTCTTTCATCTTCGTACTTCCTCATCAATCAATTTCCCCTTGTTAAAATGGTATACATGCCCCCAAGTATGAATGCCTCTTTGGAGTTTCTATGTTATTGGGGTGCTCCTGCGTATATGCCTTTGAAATCAAGCATTTTCTCTTATTAATCTATTTTCTTTTTGTTCCTACTTGTTATGGTCCCTGTTGTATTTCTCATCAGGGACCTTTTTTTCTCTCCGTATAACATGATACCATCTTGGAGTGGAGAATGCTTTGTCCTGGTCATAAGATGGTTAAGGGGTCAGGACCTTCTGAAAGTAAAAGTGAGGAATGTTTTTGAGCCTGTAAGAGAGAATCTTGGATGTTTTACTTTGCTAGAGGTCAGCAATATTAGAAGATTCTGGCCTCTCCTTATCTCTTCTTCCCTAAAGCAGTTCCCATTTCCTAAGGGAGATACTGACACCCATTTGAGAAGGCTATACCCTTCTTGGAGGATTAAGATTCATAGGGAGGGCTGGAGAGATGGCTTAGCGGTTAAGCGCTTGCCTGTGAAGGCTAAGGACTCCGGTTCAAGGCTCGATTCCCCAGGACCCACATTAGCCAGATGCACAAAGGGGCACACGTGTCTGGAGTTCGTTTGCAGTGGCTGGAAGCCCTGGTGCGCCCATTCTTTCTCTATCTATCTGCCTCTCTCTCTCTCTCTCTTTCTCTCTCGGTCACTCTCAAATAAACAAATAAAAAAAGAACCAAAAATATATTGTAAAAAATAATAATAAAATAAAATAAAAAGATTCATGGGGAAATGGCTTTTACCCAGAAAACTTGACCCCACCTAGACTCCTGGCATTAGGACTGAACTGACCATTTCAGTCCCCTAACAGTAGGCTCCCTTAAAAGACACCAACTGTGTCTCTGGGTAGGCCTTCCCATTTCTAGGAACCCTGCTCCTATCCCTCTTTGGGCAAGAACTTTGTATTTTTTCTTTCTGTTAAGCTCTAAGCTCTATTTCTATAAGCTCTCCCTATAATAAAATCTTTCCAAATCTTATCCTTTGTTCTTGGGCTTCATTTGTCAACATTTGTGAGACAAGAATTGGTGGCTAATTCAGTGAAAGTTTTGTGTGACTGTGAGTGTCTAACACCCTAGCTCCTGAGCTATTGTCCAGCCAAGAGCCAAGGAAGACCCCAGAGCCCTCAAAGGCACCAGAAGTTCCCATGTCAATAGCCATGGTGACTTTGGAGCAAAACTACAGTAATAGCCAGGTCTGTGGCCATGGTAATGAAGCTACTTGCCCTCCCTAGTAGATGAAGGAGAGGAAGGTCACAAGACTCACCTGGGATTCCAGCAATTGTTCCCTCCTGCCCTGCCCCCAGTTGCAAATAATCTTGGGAGAAGTAGAATATATAGACAGTAAAAGGGTAGGGATAGAGAGATAGCTTCATGGTTAAAGGCACTTGCTTTCAAAGCCTGATGGCCCAGGTGCAATTCCCCAGTACCCATGTAATGCTAGACTGCACAAAGTGGTGGGGCACCTAGGGCTGGTTTGCAGGGGCAAGAGGCCCTGGAATGCCCATTCACTTCCCCCTCAAATAAATAAACAAATAAACACACAAGCAAAATAGAAAGAAAGTAGAAGGGTAAGCAGAGGGGACTTGATGATTCAGCTTCTATGGGGTCGCCATCCACAATGGGGTCGGATTTTGTGGTGATGCACCTGCCTTTGGGTCATCTACACTCACCTGTGCTCTTTAAGTAACAATGAAGTCATTGTTTCACCAAATTAGGTTTTGGTGCCCTTGTGCTTTGATCTGTCATCTGAGCCCTATCTGGGGTAAATAGAGACATACATTTATGTCTCCTTGGAAAAAAAGTTTCCCATGACAGTCCCAGTCACCGGACCTGAAGGAATATTTGAGAAAAGGTCTTTTACTTCCCAAACCAGGAACATTTTGAAGTTCCAGAGGCTGTGGTGATTGATTTCAGGCTTACAGATATCAACGTTGAAGAGCTCTGGGATGCACCAAAGGGTAGTTCTTTGTGGAATATGTGTCCAAGAGTCAGCCTTTTCAGAAAATGTGAATGTGTATGTGACTGGAGTTTAGCCTAGAAGTTTTCAAGTTTCAACATGTCTTCACTCCCCTCTTTGTGGAGAGATCAGATGACTGAGCTGCTCACCCAGAGACTACTGGGAAATAAACTGCTCTCAGAGATTGGAGGTCACAGGCAGGTCAGTCAGAGGGTCAGATTATGGTAATACCAAACACACCAGTAAGCACCAGCAGCTACTACTTGTTCAGAGCACTTTCACAAAATTGTTTCATTTGATTTCATCAAGAATCTTGTCAACTAGGCAGGCATCAAGAGAAAAGGTCACCCAGCAAGCTTGTGATAAAGCTCTCCATGGAATGACTGTGATGGAGAAAGGCTTCAGAAAGATCAATGTTCACTCAGTCTGAAAGAAAAACCCCAACAGGCAGCAAGCTATGCTTAGGAGGCAGGGAACAACTTGTGCCCAAGGTTCCCAGGTGCTGATGGGCTGTATGATAGTACAACTCTGAGGAGACTGGAGAGCAGGAGTGGAAGGGGTTTCATACATGTGTGTGGAAGGTACACATGTGTGCAGAGGCCAGGGGACAACCTAATGTTCCTCACGAATACTGTCTACCTTTTTTTGAGGCATTGACCTACAGCTTGCCCATTGCTCTAGACTGGCTAATCAGCAAGCCACAGGGATCTGCCTATCTTGGTCTCCCTAGACTGCCTGCTACGTTTTTATGTGAGTTCTGAGGATCAAATCCAGTTTCTCATGTTTTGCAGTTACCTTCTCATTGCTGGCACAAAATTCTTAACCAAAAGCAGGAGGAAAGAGTTTAGTTTGGCTTACAGACTTGAGGGAAGCTCCACGATGACACAGGAAAGGATGGCATGAGCAGAGGCTGGACATCACCTCTGCCACAGCAGGTGAAACACTGTAGCATAAGAGTGAGCCAACTGATACTCGCAAACCCAGGGTTAATAAACCTCAAGGTCCACTCCCAGGGACACAACTCCTACAACAAAGCTCCACCTTCAAATTGCTATAGGCTGGGGGCCAATCATTCAAAACACTGAGTTTACAGAGGACATGTAACTCAAACTGAAGGAGCATAGAAGAAAGCCAACTAGTTTTAGGCAGTTTCAGTTAGGGATTGAAGCTCAAAGAGAACCATGAGGTGCCATTTCACATGCTGTTTTGCCCTGACACAAGAATGGAACTTGTAACTCAACAAAAATGAAACTAAAATGGGCTGGGGAGATGGCTCAGTGGTTAAGGTGCTTGCCTGCAAAGCCCAAGAACCCGGGATGGATTCCTCAGTACCCATGTAAGCCAGGTGCACAGGCTGGCACATGCATCCGGAGTTCATTTGCAGTGGCTAGAGGCCCTGGTGCAACCATTCATCCATTCATTCATTCCTTCATTCTCTCTCTCTGCTTAGAAATAAATAATTAAAAATACTAAAAATGGAACTTGTGTCTGATTAAGACTGATCCACAGCAACCCCTGGCGCCCACAGCCCAGCATGCTATCTAAATAAAATGATTTGGGTGGGCTGGCCCTGAAATCTACCCACCAGATTTACTAGCCAATCAGGTCTTCCCCTTACATACCTGAATCTGATATTACAAAGGCTGTGGCCTTCCAGCCCCTCCCTCTCCTCTCCTCTGGTGAGACCCCAGGTGTGTGTGAGTGTCTCTGGCTCTTACCCTGTGATGCTCATACACACGTGAGTCTGGCCTGTTCCCCCACCCAGCCAGTGGGAGAGCACAGCATCGTTTCTTGATCTAAACTCTTCTGCTTGCATCTGCCTTGTAGTTTGAGGTAACTTCTTCCTTTGATTATTTACATGGTTTCCTCTGGTCTCCAGGACTAGCGCGAGGGTGCACTCACCGGCTCTAGACGTGCTCCCTGTGCACTCTGAGCCTGGGTCGCCATGAGTCACCCTCTTCATCACTCACTTTCCTCTGGATTTCTTGATCTCTGCTTTGACACTTTCCCTCTTTGGGAAAGCATGTGGAGGATGCCGTATGCTCTTTCTGAGTCTCTCTGTATATATATCTAAGTTCTATGCACATACTTGTGGCTGTACCTCTGATTTCCCCAAAACACTCAATTTCTTTTCTGCTTGGATACTTGCCTTCTCTAGGAGAGCACATGTTGGGTGTAATGTATGTTCTCAGTCTGTACATACACATCTCAGTTCTATGTTCCATGTGCTTGCAGCTCTATTCCGGTCTTTTTCTAAAGACCACAATTTCTCTTACTGAACCTTATAAACTATACAGTGTTTCCACATGAGAGTGTGTAGTCTACTTCACATGTGTTTAGCCTTCCTTCCTAGATCCCAATCTCTTTTAAATAAACCCCACAATTTGTGATTTTCCCCTAAATAAACTTAATAATTCATAATTTATCCTTCTTCAGTCTGTCTTTATTACAATCTTTATTAAAAGTAGTATCAAACCCAAAACTTGGGGTTCATAAATTCTAGGACACCCCTCCTGAACCCTAAAATCCTGCATCAAAACTACTCCATTATGCCTGCAAAGCAAGCACTTTACCAGCTGAGCTATCGCCCCAGCTCAGGAGCTGGAGGGCTCTTCTATATCATGCTTTTAGATTTCTTCCTCATTTTAGGGGACAGTTTCATCAGTTGATCCTAAAGAAATCTGAAGCTTAGAACTAAAATTCCAGTCCTTGGCTTACTCCTCAAGTCTCAAGATGCCAGCAGTGAGTAGTGGCAGCAGACAGGCAGTAGCAGAGGCAAGTGACACCCCCTGATATTACAGGTCCCCATGCTGGCCTTGAGTATTGGGACCCTTAGTCTTACAAGCATTACACTCCAGCGCAGGCCTTGGGCATCAGGACCCTTGGGTCTTCTGGTGACCAGGGCCTGTAGGTTCTCTTCTCTGGCTTTTTGTAGCCTCTTATCAATCCTCCACTCTCCTCCCTCATCTACTTCTCTATTCTTTTTGCTTCCTGCTGTGGCTGTTCTTGAACTATTCAACTGCTCCTGTCAATGGATAATACTTGGCAGCTGCAGTGTGGGTCAGGAACTGGGCACCAGTCACAGGCCAGATCACTCAGAACAAGCACCCTTCCCACCAAGTGAACCATGTAGGAGGTCTGCAGCAGCTCACACTGGCACACTGAGTGGCTTTAGGCCTGTGGTCCTGCTGGAAGGTAGCCTCTGAAGGCTTCATCAGGTGTTGGGTGTCAGCTGTAAACCATCAGATCAAGTGTGGTGGAAGCCAATGCCACTGTCGTGGTGGCACTTGTTCTAGGAAGTGGCCCACCATCTCCCCACTCTGCTGTCTCTGCTGCCACCACCTTTCCCTTCCTGTTTCCAGCTTAGCCCTCACTGCTCAGGGTAGGCAAGGAAAGAGCCCTCATAGAAGTCTGTACTTGACCTAATGCCCTAGTGTGGAAGGTAGCACAGGAGTGTCTCAGGCAATTCACTGAGCCTAAGCAAACTGCTTATGAAGCCCAACAAGAGGCATTTGAGCCAATCACAGTGATTTGGCCAATTGTACCTATTCATTGTGGATTGATCACAGTCCTTAAGGCTTGAGTTTTGGACCACTCACAGACTTACATTAGTCATATACTCTCTGGCCAAAGTGGCTTGGAGCTAGTAATTACAAAAAGGTTGTACCCTGTCCAAATAGCCCTGACTGGGGCTGTGCCTTCAGGAACCTTCAGGGTAATCAGCTACAGGTCTTTATATCATTATCTCAAGGCATTCATTGAGTGATCAACACAGTTGGTACAGGCTTGAAGGTGGTCTGGCTGTCTGTTTGAACAACAGTCATTTGGCCTAAGACTGTGTGGGCAGCAAGAGTGCAGTAACTGTTAAGGAGGGAGTTAAAATGCTCCATGCCCAGTAACTTTGCTTACTTACAGGATAATGAACTTCAGAAAGAACACTTACAATACAAACTTATAGTTAGTAATGATATGATTTTACAGATGTTAACAATGCTTTAAAAATGTTTAATACAGGGGCTTCCAATTAAGATGGTAGCATAGTAGCCATGCCAAAGCAGCCTAAGGAGAGAAATAAGCAGAAAAACACCACAATACACTCTGCTACCAAAAAGTGAAGGTGCGTAAGAAATTACCAACCATAGCAGAGAAGCAGGAGAGACTCAAAGCTTCTAGAAACTACAAAAGCAGGCAGAATTGGCTTTTGCTGCAATGCCAGTCCCAATCTAGTCTCTGGGAAGAGCTATGCTGCCCCAGCCAGTGCGTGAGCCGAAGGAGCAGAACTCAGGAGGGTGAGACTCTTCACTCACACCAGCCTCCTCGCAAAGTCAAAATCCTAAACGAGAAGACAGCAGGGATCAGCTGAGCAGCTGCTGAGGAAGAGGACCATGGGGACCAGCTACACAGCTCTGGTACAACTTCAGGTATACTCCACAGCCTCCCATCCCCCAGCTGCCAGTGAATGAATGGGAATTTCAAGACATTCAGGACACTATGAAGAGATCAAACATGAGAATTCAGGGTATAGTATAAGGAGAAGAATTTCACATAGTAGGTGTTTTCAACAAAATCATAGAAGAAAATTTCCCCCAAATTGGGAAAAAGATGCCAATACAGATACAGGAAACCTTTAGAACACCAACCAAACATTAAAAAAAAATGGGAAAGAACCTCTCCTCATCATATTATAATTAAAAAAGTTAACATACAAACTGAAGAAAGTACATTGAAAGTAGTTAGGGAAAGATCAAGTCACTTATAAAGGCAAGCCCATTAGGGTAACAGTAGAGTACTCAACATAAATTTTAAAGGCCAGAAGGGCTTAGAATTATGTATTCCAAGTTCCGAAAGATAACAACTGCCAACCAAGATTACTTTATCCAGGAAAGCTATCCATCCAAATAGATAAATAAGGACATCCCAGAACAAAAATAGGCTAAAGAAATATACGGCCACTAAGACAGCTCTACAGAAAATACTTGAAGGGATCCTCCATGCTGAAGAGAAAGGGAAGCACACATGTGAGGAAACAGGAAAAAAATTAAACCATACTCAAGTAATAGTTAATACAAGAGAGTAAAGTAAAAACAGGGAGCACTACAAAACAATAAGAATGACAAGTATAAATACATGCCTTTCAATAATAACTCTTAATATCAAAGGCCTCAATGCCAACCAAAAGACCCAGGCTTGCAGACTGGATTAAAATGCAGAATCCTTCTGTTTGTTGTCTCCATAATCTCCCCTCTCCATAAAGACAGACACTGTCTTAGGGTGAAAGGATGGAAAATGGTATTTCAAGCAAATGCGCCTAGAAAACAAGCAGGTGTTGCTATCCTAATATCTGACAGGATAGACCAAACCAACATTAACTGGGAAAGATGAAAAAGGTCACTTTATATTGATTAAAGGAACAATCCAACTGGAGGATATTACAATTTTAAACATATATACACCTAACATGGGGTCTCCAAATTTCATCAAACACTATTATACTTAAGGTCACAGATAACACCAAACACAATTGTAGTGAGTGACTTCAATACTCCACTCTCTTCAATTGACAAATCATTCCAGCAAAAAATAAACAGAGAGACATCTGGATTAAATGATGTCATGGAACAAATGGACCTAACAGATATCTAGAGAACATTCCATCCAAATACTAAAGAATATACATTTTTCTCAGCAGCACATGGAGCATTCTCTAAAATAGAGCCATATATTAGGACACAAAGCAAATCTCAACAAATACAGGAAACCTGAAATAATCCCTTGTACTCTATCTGACTACAATGGGATTCAACTTCAAATCAGCAACAAGAAAAACCACAGAGCATACACAAATTCATGGAGACTAAGAAGTACACTATTGAATGATGAATGTGTCCTTGAAGAAATAAAAAAGGAAATCAATAAATTCATAGAATCAAATGATGATGGGAATATAACATACAGAAACCTTTTGGGACACAAGGAAGGCAGTCCTAAGAGGGAAATTTATAGCTCTAAGTGCCTATATTAAGAAATTAGACAGTTCACAAATAAACAATTTAATGCTTCACATTAAGGGCTTGGAAAAAGAAGAACAAGGCAAACCAAAAATCAGTAGATGGGAAAAAATAATAAAGATTAGGGCAGAAATTAATGAAATAGAAACCAAAAGAACAATCCAAAGGATCAATGACACGAAGAGTTGGTTCTTTGGATAAACAAGATTGATAAACCCTTAGTAAATCTGACCAGAAGAAGGAGACAAGAGACAAAAATTAATAAAACTAGAGATGAAAAAGGCACCATCAGAACAGATACCAAAGAAATTCAGGAAATCATAAGGACATTAAGAATATATATATATATATATATATGTGTATATATATATATATATATATATATATATATATATATATATATGTTTGAAAATCTGAAAGAAATGGATGATTTCCTCAATTCATATGACCTACCCAAATTAAATCAGGCTGAGATAAAACACTTAAATAGACCTATAACAAGTTCAGAGATCCAAGCAGTTATAAAAAGTCTCCCCACCCCCACAAAAAAGCCCAGGCCCAGATGAATTCACTGGTGAACTTTGCCAGACCTTCATGGAAGAACTAACACCAATGCCTCTCAAACTTTTCCATAAAATAGAAAAGGAACAATACCACCAAACTCATTCTGTGAAGCCAGCATTACCCTGTTGCCAAAACCAGAAAAAGACAGAACAACAACAAAAAAAAAAAAAATCATGAACATAGGTGCAAAAATTCTCAACAAGATATTGACAAACAACAGAAAAACATATAGTAAATGTCATTCACCCTGACCATGTAGGCTTTAACCAGACATGTAGAGATGGTTCAACATATGCAAATTGATAAATACACTATATGAATGGATTACAGGACAAAAATCACATGATCATCTCAATAGATGCACAAAGGCATCTAACAAAATCCAACATACCTTCATTGTAAAAGTCCTAAAGAAACTGGGAATAAAAGGAACATATCTCAACATAATAAAGGCTATTTATGATAAACTTATAGCCAACATAATGCTAAATGGGGAAACACTTGAAGCTTTTCCTTAAAATCAGGAACAAGACAAGGGTGTTCACTGTCCCCAATTTTATATGATACAGTACTGGAAGTCTTAGCTATAGCAGTAAGGCAGGAGACACACATAAAAGAGATACAAGTTGGAAAGGAAGAAATCAAATTATCATTATTTGCAGATGATATGATTCTATACATAATGGACCCTAAAGACTACTAGCAACCTGATAGAGCTGATAAACACTTTTAGCAACCCAGGATACAAAATAAACACACAGAAATCAGTAGCCTTCCTATATACTAACAACCAAATATGCTGAGGATAAAATCAGGGAATCATTCCCATTCACAATTGCCTCAAATAAATAAATAAATAAAGTTCCTTGGAATCTAAGGAAGTGAAGGATCTCTACAATGAAAACTTTAAAACACTTAAAAGAGAAATTGCAGAAGAAACTAGGAAATGGGAAGACATCCCACATTCTTGGATTAGAAGAATCAATATTGTGAAAATGTCAATCTTACCAAAAGCAATCTACACATTTAATTCAATCCTCATCAAAATTCCAATGGCATTCTTCATAGAAATAGAAAAAAAATCTAAAATTTATTTGGAAGTATAAGCTTAAAAATCTTCAAATAGCCAAAATAATTTAAAGCAACAAAAATAAGTCTGGCAGTATCACCATACCTGATTTTAAGCTATATTACAGAGTCACAGTAGCAAAAACATCATGGTACTGGCACAACAACAGACATGTAGATCAATGGAATAAAACAGAGGACCCAGTTGTAAATCCAGGCAGCTACAGTCACAGTCATCTGATTTTCAATAAAGATGCCAAAAATATTCATTGGAAAAAAGACAGCCTCTTCAACAAATGGTGCTGGGAAAACTGGACATATAGCTGTAGAAGGATTAAAAGAGATCCTTATCTCTCTCCATGCACAATAATTAAGTCTAAATGGATCAAAGACCTTAGTATCAGATATGCAACTCTAAAACTTTGTACAAGGAAAAGTAGGGGAAACCCCTGGACATATAGGCATAGGCAATGACTTTCTGAATATAGTCCCAGTTCTCAGGAAATAAAGCCACTAACCAACCACTGGGACTTCATGAAATTACCAAGCTTTTGTACAACAAAGGACACTGGGAATAGAGCAAAGAGGCAAACTACAGAATGGGAGAAAATCATCATCAGCTATACATCTGACAGAGGATTAATATCCAGTATATACAAAAAGAACTCAAAAAATTAAATAAGAAATCAAACAAGTTAATTAAAAAATGGACTATGGTGGCAGGAGAGATAGCTTAGTGGTTAAAGCACTTGTCTGCAAAGCCGAAGGACCCAGGTTTGATTCCCCAGTACCCGTGTAAGCCAGATGCACAAGGGGGCACATGTGTCTGGATTTTGTTTGCAGTGGCTGGGGGTTCTGATGTGCCCATTCTCTCTCTCTCTGTCTCTCTCTGTCTCACAAACACACACACACACAATAAATAAATAAATAAATAAATAAATAAATAAATACGACATTTTTATAAAAATGGGCTATGGAATTAAATAGTTCTCAAAAGAAGTAACACATATGGCATATACATATTTTTTTAAAAATGTTCTACATCCTTAGCCATCAGGGAAATGCAAGTTAAAATGACTTTGAGATTCCTTCTCACTCCTATCAGAATGGCTATCATAAAGAAAACAAATAACAACAAATGCTGGTGAGGATGCAGAAAAAGACGAAGCCTTATACACTGTTGGTGGAAAAGAAAACTGATATAGCCATTGTGGAAATCAGTATGGAGGTTCCTAAGATAGCTAAAAATAGATGTATCATATGACCCAGCTATACCACTCCTAGACATATACCCTAATGAGTCTTCTCACTGCCTTAGAGATACTTGCTCAACCTTGCTAATTGCCAACCTACTCACAATAACAAGGAAATGGAACTAGCCTAGATGTTCCTCAAATGATGAATGGATAATGAAGATGTGGTACATTCCTACACTGGAGTTATATTTGGCAGTAAATAAAAATGAAATTATGAAATTTTCAGGGAAATGGATGGATCTGGAAAGGATTATACTAAATGAGGTAACCTAGGCCCAGAAAGCCAAATACCACATGTCCTCTTTCATATGTGGATCCTGGCTACAAATGTTTAGACTTGTATGGGAGTTGGAGTAAAAATCAGTAGCAGAGGCCAGTAAGCTAGAAAGGGACTATAAGGGAAGGAGGACTTAAGGAGATAGTACTGTATATATGTAAGTAGAAGAACAGATTACTGGGAGTGGGATGGCCTAAGTGAGGCCAAGGCAAGAGATTAAGTAAAATAAGGATGGGGCTAGCGTTAAGCAAAATTTAAGGTGTTATGAATAAGCCACATGGAAACCTGCTCTTTTGGATATTGGCGCACCCAGAAGCCATAGATTGTTGCTACAAAAATCTCAGTGCCAGGGATGGGATACCTTCCAGTAAGTTGTTGGCCAGGAAGGTCCCTGATACCCCCAAAACATTACAGGCCATTGCCAAGGCTCTTGGTTGCCCACCAGAAGTAGCTGGTAAAACCCTATTGCTGAAGACTCTACATACTTTGGCTGCAGGTCACTGAGAAATCAAGCTGGACCTGAGCTGAAAACCTCCTCCCTATAGATCAGCTGATAGTAAGCTGGAAAAAGCTATACTACATGCAGCTCTATGGGAGAGAGAATTCATCAGTAGAGATGAACAACAGTGGACACTGAAAGCCTTAAATTTGGCCAGCCAGGCCAAATGACTGAATGGGTGCAATAGTGGCATGTCTGTTAGGGGAGAAGCCAGCTGCTCCCTAATTGAACTGAAGGCCCACTCCACAGGAGGGAATACATGCCTGGTACTGAAAATCTAGTCAAAAACCTAAGGCAGGGAGGACATACGCCCTGGGAGTGAAATACCTGCTCTTGTCTGGCTAAATGCATATGTAACACTCACCAAACAGTCTTGTAAGTACTTTTCTTAACATCCTTACCCATACATTAATGCTACTCTTACTTTTGGTAAGAGAAGCTTCTCTTTTCAGATAGCAGTGACCACTGGGATGACTTAAAGGCAACATAGTGATGAGAAGTGACAGAGGAGGGTTCAGCACTGAAACACCTCTATCACACCCTCTAAGGCTCAGAGTCCATTGCAGAAGAGGTGGCAAAAAGAATGCAAGAGCCAAAGGAAGCGTGAGACTGCTTACAATGCAATCTTCCAGACACAATTTGGCCTCAATATCCATGACTTTGCAGTGCCTAGTACTACCTACACAAGACCTTCATAATAGGAGGAAAAGGTGATGACATCAAAATAAAAGAGAGTCTGTTTGAGAGGCAGAGGGAATATGATGGAAAGTGGATTTGTGAAGGAGAAAATTGGGGAGGGGAGGGAATTATCATGGTTTATTTTCTATAATTATGGAAGTTGTCCATAAAGAATTAAAAGAAAAAAATGCTTAACATGGGGTTGGGGAGATGTCTTAGCACATGCTTGTAAAACTTGCCAGCCTAATGTTCAATTCCCCAGTACCCATGTAAAGACAGATGTACAAAGTGGCTCATGCATGTGGAGTTTGTTTGCAGTGGCAAGAGGCCCTGGTATACCCACACACACGTACTCTGTTTCTCTCAAGTAAAGATATAAATAAATAATATTTATTGCTTGCTCGGTGTGGAGGGAGAGGAAGGTCTCCACCCAGGCCTGTCTCACACCCACTCTTTCAGCCTACCATGTGCTGTATTCCTTTTCCACAGCCCCCTCAGCTTTCCTTACCTGATTAACTTCCACTCAGGCTTCAGGTCTTGGTTTCCATACTAATTCCCTCAGGAAGCTTTTGTTGACCCTCAACAATGAATACAGTGTCTCTCTTATATCTGCTCACTGAAACAGCCATGTGCAGAAGCAACTCTGTGCCACAGAAACCTAAGGGACACCGTCCACAAAGCCCACAGCGTGTGTACAGTGCGCAGTCCTCACAGCTACAGGCGGCTGCTCTGCTCCCTCAGATCCTCACAACATCTCGGCTAGAGCGCCATCTACCTTTAATGGTGAGCATCTGTTTATGCTTATCTGATCTTTCCTTCACTAATGGGAAGTGTCTTGAGCAAATGGATTTTGACTTCATCACTGTAATTTTTCTAGGGCCCAAAACTGATCTTGGCATTTAGTGTTGTAGTCAGCGTCACATTGCTGGGATGACCATTTGAACCAGGCACAGTTTAGGGGGGAAAGGGACTTGTTTCAAGATTACATATCCAAGGGGAAGATCCACCAATGGCTGGAGAAGCTGATTCCACACATCTAAGTAGAGAGAAAGAACCAAACAGCTAGCACATACCAAAAGCGACAAGCGCAAAACCGGCAGCAAACAGCGGGGACATGGCCAGAGCTCAGCCTTCTCTGCACACCTTTTGGCTGGAATTCAGATCCGCCTCCAACACGCCTTAGGGGAGCTCTGTCTCCAAGACTCATCCTCCAGCCAGGAGACTAGAGATAAACTTTGACAAAACACCAGAGTCTGTGGGGGACATTCATTCAAAGCACTACAGTAAACATGCAATAATTACTTGTTAACTGACAAACGGTCCAAAAATACTCCAAACCAAATATCACCACTGCTTTTTGCTTTCTATTTCACCTCTGCCCACTGCTCTATCAAGTTATAGCTGCCAGTGCTTTCCTCTGGGAAGCCTGGTTCCAGGGCTTGGGAACTTCTAGTGACACCAATGAGGAGCACAGTCGCCTTTTTTCTGGTAGGTAGGTAGGTAGTCAGGAACTGGCCAACAGCAACATGTAATGCCTCTTTGACTGCTCTGGCAAGACTAGATCCCATGTCTGATTCAGGCTCATCCAAAGTGGTGGTAAGCATCAACTTCCTGGTGTGTCCTCAATTTTTCCCAGGCTTAACATCTGAGGGCTGGCCCTTCCTTGTTGGGCCTTGAGAGGCCCAGACGTGAGGCCTAGTGGAACTTTGCGGCGAGCCCCCCCGACCAGCGGGAAAGAACAATCACCACACGAGGATCCTTCTTGATCACACTTTATTGGAGAGCTCTTTGTTAACAGGAGAGCGGATGGAGAAGGACGCGGGGGCGGGATGTGCAGCTACTTTTATTGGGGGATGGGCAATGAGGCACCTACTGATTGGCTGCTTACCCGCTTGTCACCACCAGGCGCCACGGGATAGGCTCAGGACAGGTTGCGTCAAGCGCATGCGCGTACCTTGAATACGGTTGGCGCGAAAGCACTGTCGTAAAATGAAGTTAAACGCCACGAGGTAGATGTGGTTTCCTGCAGTGCCAGCGACATCTAGTGGTGGGGACTAGATGTGGCTCCCTGCAGAACTTCCTGAGCCTAGCTAAAGTTTGGCGACCTGTCTCTGGCCAGCTAGGACTCAGCAGGGCGCCTAATGGTTTCTTGCTTGCTACTTCTGCATGGGAGTTAGAATTATCATTTCAATAGTCACAGTTTACTATTGGTCCTTACGTGTCCCCCCATCCTAGAATCCCCTCCTTCGTTCTCAACATTATATAGGCAACTGCTTGTAACAATAAAGCTAGTTCCTGCTTTGACAAGACTCCCAACTCAGTGTGGTTTTTCTCTGGTGACTAGGAGAGGTTCTGAGTCCTCCAATGTTCACCCTTTTCCTCAACCCCTTGGGAGAAACCAGCAGGCCTGGTCCTTCCTCAGCACTACCTGTTGGGGGGGGGGGAGCCCGGCACTTCCTGAGTCAGCCTTTTGGGCCCATAGGCCAATCAGGTCCCTCCCGTACACACCTGAGTCTGCTGATGAGGTTTCTTCTGATTGGATAATTGGTTCATATAAATGGACCCAAAATACATGTGTTTCATCTGACCCTGCCCTTGCTGACCCCTGTTGAGCTCTGTGACCCTTACCCTTCCTTATGTGCGGGGCCTCGGTCTGGCTCTGAGGGGAGAATTTCTTTGTGCTTGGGCTTTCTTGCTTTGCTTTCCACATGTGTGAACCCTCCACCAGAGGCTTTGTTCCTGGAGACAGACCTTTCCATATGGGAAGGGGGATCTTCTTCAGTCTCCTCTACCTGTTCCGAGCCTCCCAGCCAGACTGAGAAGCCATGCTGGCAATGAGGAGTATTTCTTTTGCCTTGGCTTTCCTAACCCTAACTCTCTCTAAAATAATTGTCATAATTCATAATTTACCCTTTTCCGTGTCCACATTTTCAATTCTTTGATAGTTTGGACAAAGACTTGAAGTTGTAGATCATGGGCCTGGAAGGTAAGGGGTCTCCTGCATCTTTAAAGAGATGCACATACCAAGGGCCCAACCCTACATGACTACCTCTCAATTGAACTGCACTGGGCCCTATCTGATACTCTATCATAGCATAGGAAAAGCTTTTCATGGTTGTATTAATTTCTGTTATGGGAAACTGAGGCACATAGAACTGGCACCAGAGATAGAGTGAAGGATTAGAAGATTCATTCATTACGACATGGACTCAGGGAAATAATTTCCAAGTCTGAGTACTGAGCTCTGATGGCTCAACATTGTTGTTTTTGTTTTGGTTGTTTTTTTTTTTTTTTTTTGAAGTCTTAAAAAATTTATTTATTTATTTATATTTTTTATAATTAACAATTTTCATGACTGTAAACAATATCCCTTGGTAATTCCCTGCCTCCCCCACTGTCCCCTTTGAAACTCCACTCTCCATCATATCCCCTCCCCCTCTCAATCAGTCTCTCTTTTATTTTGATGTCATCATCTTTTTCTCCTATCATGATGGTCTTGTGTAGGTAGTGTAAGGCACTGTGAGGCCATGGATATCCAGGCCATTTTGTGTCTGGAGGAGCACGTAGTAAGGAGTCCTACCCTTCCTTTAGCTCTTACATTCTTTCTGCCACCTCTTCCGCAATAGACCTTGAGCCTTGGAAGGTGTGACAGAGATATTGCAGTGCTGAGCACTCCTGTCACTTCTTCCCAGCACCATGATGCCTTCTGAGTCATCCCAAGGTCACTGCCATCTGGAAAGAGAAAGTTCTCTAGCGAAAAAGTGAGAGTAGCATTAATATTATAGGTATGAACATTAAGAGGAGTGCTTACTGGGCAGTTGGCTCAAAGTTTTTTAAAACAGTGTGGCAGGCATCTGACATCACCTTGAGTTCTTCATACTATTGGTGGGTTAAACTTCTGGGCTACAAGTGGAAAGTTACGGAAGTTCGGGGTGATTTGCCTATGGTGTCACTAACTAGGTAATGTATTATAAACAGGATGCAGCTGCATAGATTGGGAGAAGACCCAGGTCATGCCGTCTCCCTGGTAAAGACTTGCACGATAGAAGCTGCTCTAGAACATCATCTTGGGCTGATTTCTTTGTCCAATTTCTTCTACCACACTAGGGCTGACATAATCATGTACCACAAACTACATGGCCTATGATAACAGAAATGAATTACCTTACAATTCTAGAATCTAAAGTTTAAAATCAATTTTAGCAGAGCCCATGCTCCTTCTGAAGTGTGTGGGAAAGAATCTTTGTCTTTCCTAGCTTCTGCCTTTTCCTGACCTTCTGTGATATTTCTTGGCTTTTAGATGAACTGCTCCAGTTTTTGCTTCTTTCCTCACATAGCATCTTGTCTTTGTGTCTTCACATAGCCATCTTCTACAGACACCTGTCACACTGAGTTAGGCTCACACTGATGACTTCTTAACAATTAAATCTTCAATGACCCTATTTCCAAATCAGGTAAAGTTCATAGATAAAGAAGGCTAGGATTTCAGAGTAGCTTTGGGAGAGGGAGATAATTCAACCCCTATTGATGATATTACAGTGGTCTGCAACCTCCAGTATATCTAAGAATTAGCTGGAAGCTATGTTAAAATATAGATTGTTGGACCACATTCCACAGTTTCTAACTCAGGAGGTGGGGGCTAGGATGAGAAGTTATGTTTCTAATAAGTTGCCAAGTGATGCAATTGCTATAGGTCCCAGTAGCCACAAGCTCACAGCCACTGTTGTAGGACCTTGCAGCCTGACTCGTAATCCACACTGCTGTAGAAACTTGCAGCTTGAAGTGTAACCCACAGACCAGCAGCCGCACTATCGCTAGGAAGCCTGACACCAAGGCAGACTCTCTCATGCCTGAACTCAGACTTACAGAACTTGAAGCTGCATTCTCCCAGGTGATGTGTATGCACTAGAGTATGAGAGACCCTGCTCTGGGAGACTCACCGCCCTAGCACAAACTGGAGTATCAGGTCACACCAAAATAAGGCTTCAATCCAGTAGGCTCAGTCCAGTCCAGTCAGCCACAATTCATCTCTGAAGAGTTCTTTAATCCTCATCTAGATCCCCATGCTTGGCAAATACCAGGAAGTCATGTATAAGGTCAAGGTTTCAGTTTAGCAACTGAAGGTCAGTTATCCATTCCATTTTGATAAACAGAAAATAAAACTTATTTGAAGAACTATAATATAAACCAGAAGTTTTGATGGCTAGAGGAAATTATGATGCCCTGGGTGTGCACAGAGCATAGAAGAAAGCTGCGTTAGGAGGGGTTTCTTGTTGGATTTGCGGCTTATCTGTTAACTTATTGGATTTCTTTCAGAGTGGTCTTATGGATGCTGTTTTCACAATGGCTCTAATTGGATAAACAGTATCAATTTATTATGATAAGGTTTATGCTTTAAAAAGGCAAGAGAAAGCATATAAAAATATAACTCCCTTGGGTTTTTCTTATGCACTGAGGATTGTGAAATCCTCTTGAATTAAATTATTACCACTGATATTGTTTGTGGTGCAATGTTTGCTCTGGCAACTAATGTATTTAGTAGTTCCTACGGTGGCTTCCAAATAAAAAGCCAAGCCCTGACCTGGCCCTGAACTAATGAAAAGGAAAGTTCTGGCATTAAAAATGGCTGTAGGAACCCAAGCCAACTGCTCCATACCAGGCTGGGTCCATGGCCTCCAGCTGCTTAGAACCCGAGCCAGCCACTCTGTTTACTACTCGCCCACTGTCTATCTCTGCAAGAGACAGGCCATAAAAATTGATCTACAAGTAGTAACAAAAGAATCTGGGAGCTGACAACCATCTCTCCCTCCTAGAGATAGGGACATGGAAAGTGACTCAATGGGGCTCATACATCCAGCCTGTGGAAGAGCTGACATGATATTCCAGGTCCAGAGTCACTTCTCTGTACCATCCATGCTTTCCCTCTGTCCTGCCATCCTCCTGGGAGTTGAATTGACTGGAAATAGCCACAAACTAGTACTCTGCAGCAATCAGCAGCTGTCACTGTTCTCTGTTCCCTGCCACATGATGTTAGCTCCAAATTCTGTTCCTAGGCCTCTTCAAGTAGATGCCACAGCTAACATCCAAAATCAAGAATTTTGATTCCTGGTGAAAAGAGCCAGGTTGGGCATTCAGAAACATGGGAGAGCCATACAGATGTGTGAACAGCACCTGGCTGCTGGTCTGAGTTCTGTAGGAAATAAACCGCACATACCCTTCCAGAAGATGGCCTGGAGCTTCTGATCCTCCTACTTCTGCCTCCCAAGTGCTGAGATTGTAAGTGTGAGCCACCACACCTGGTTTATACAAGGCTGGGAATCAAGCACAGGGCCTCCTACATGCTAGGCAAGCTCTCTACCAACTGAACTGCATCCATCCTCAGTCTCTAGAAGTAGTCCTCTTTCAAGGGGATTGAAAAAATTTATTAAGGAATTTTTGTTTGTTTTGGTTTATTTTATTTATTTTTTGCTGAAACCCATCTGCATAAATCAAAGCAGACATGCTAGTCATATTTCTGTCACTGAGGCAAAGGACCCACAGAAAGCAACTTAAGGGAGGAAATGTGCATTTGGCTCATGGTTCAGTCCAAGATTGCCTAGGTGTGGTGCTTCTAGGCCTACAGCATGGCTGAACACCAAGTGGGGGAACAATGGGTAGAGCAAAGCTTGTCACCCCAGGGGCATTGGGAAGCAAATGGGGAAAAAGAGGCCAGGTATATTTAGACCCTTTAACAGCATGCCCATATGACATAAGCCCTCCAATGAGGCGCTGCTTCCTAAAGCTTCTTGACGTCCCCATGGCCCATGAAGACCATGGATCCATTAATGGGTTAGTTCATTTGTAGACTCAGAGAGAGCCTTCACGATCCAGTCATTACCAACAATCTCTCCCCTGAACACTGTCCCATTAGAGACCAAGCTTTCAACATTCTGGGAGATACTTAACAGAGTGTGTTGAAATTTATCAGTAGCTCCTTACCTCTTAGGCAACATGCAATGCCTGTTTTCAAGATGCATTATTCTGGCCTGATGTGATGGTGCTTGCCTGCAATTCTAGCACTGGGGAGGCTGAGGCAGTAGGATCCTGAGTTTGAGTCCAGCCTGAGTTACTTAGCAGCCAGCCTACACAGTAAGATTATAGGCCATATAGTAAGATCCTGCCTCAAAAACATAAAGAAAAAATGGTACTATTCTGTGAATGCTAATGTCCTGAATAATTTATAAATATTTTGTATATTTGAATATTAAGAAATACTTCTTACACTATTTCTGCTTCTTTACATGCACACAGAAGAAAACAGGCCAAGAGAAAGGATTTGATATTTATATTGCTATATGTGTCCACCTTCCTTTTTTTTGGAGAAAACTTACTATATTACTATCTCTCACTTGTAGAAATCCAGCTCTCTGGACTATAAAAGAACTCATTAAGTGCACCAAGGGGTGGGGAGATGGCTCAACAGTTAAAGACATGTGTTTTCGTAGCCTGCTGGCCTGGGGTTTGATTCCCAAGTACCCACATAAAACCAAGTTTACAAAGTGGGAAATGCATCTGGAGTTTGTAGAGTGGCAGGAGGCCCTGGTGTTCCTGTATTCTCTCTCTCTCTCTTTCTCTCTCTCTCTCTCTCTCTCTCTCTCTCTCTCTCTCTGTGTGTGTGTGTGTGTGTGTGTATGTATGTATGTATGTATGTATGTATCTCGCTCTCTCACTTTCAAGCTCCTCACAAATAAATAACTAGGGGCACACCTCAGTGGTAGACTATTTGACTGTAAATAATCCATCTTAAATATGTTTTAAAGTGCAGCGAGAGAAGTGGGTTACAAGAGGCCCCGTAGGGCTGTTATTAGCTCTCTGCCCGCCACCCTCGGAGTCACACATACAGAGCTGAGTTTCAAATTCCACTCCACTGCTTCCTAGTTGTGAAACTGGACAAGTTACTTAACCTTTCTCAGCTTAGTTTTCTATAGCTATAAAATAAAACTAGTAATAGTCTGTCTGTCTGTCTGTCTCTCTCTCTCTCTCTCTCTCTCTCAGGAGATTGTTCTGAGAAAAATGAAATAATGGATAGAAACTATTCAGCAAGACCTGACACATATTAAGTGCTAAATTAGTAGTAGCTGTTGTCAATTTCACTCTTTAAAAATCATTGTAAAAAATGTTATTTCCTTAAAGTAAGGCATACCTATATCTAAGATAGTCTTAAACTTACAATGAAGGAGTATTAGAAGAATAGTTCCATAGTCTCCCCCATGGTCCATGTTGTAATTGGGGAACTAGCGTCAAGCATCAGGACCACTGGCTGTAGTCTCAACCACAGCCTTGCTGGTAGGATTAGAAATGTAGATTGGCTCTTCCGTTCCTGAGTTGGTGTTGGGAGCCATAAAGCAAAAGCCTCTCCATTTTGCCTGGGCCTGTTCTTAAGTTGACTCATTCACTAGAAAGCTTGTCCATCCAGCTTGCAGTTAGGAATGTGGTCTGCACAGGCCACATTTGCAAAAGGCCAGTTTATGATCAGGATGTCAAGCCATTAAGGCAAGATTAGGAAAACACCCGGATACATCTCCTCTAGGTTCCCTAAGATTAGATAAACACCCAGTTTCACCTCCTCTTAGTTTCCTAACAATTCCGGCCCTAAGTCACGTCAGGCAGCTTACTCCCCCCTTTTCTTCCCCTATATAACCACTGTGTAAAAAATAAATAAAGAAGACCTTGACAACTCTTTGCTTGGTCTCGTTCCTTCTTTCTCACCCATCTTTACACAGGCCTGGTCCCCCTCGCGCTCCCCGAATAACTGAGTCCTGCTGGACGGGACAAGTGGCGCCCAACGTGTGGGGCTCGAGGTACGGACCATTCGCCGGACGGACCATACATTTCAGCGTCCCGGGACATCATCGCCGATTGCGGCTTCGATTTGAGAACGTCCTCACCGCTCATGAAGTGACGGATCTCTGGTGAGTAGCTTCATCCGTCACATCAAAGATGGGTCATTCTATTTCTAAAGAGGCACTCTTTATTAAGGATATTAAGGCCTCTCTCAGGGAAAGAAGGAATTAGAGTATCAAAAAAGGAATTGTCACAGTTTTTTATGTTTATTTCTGATGTTTGTCCATGGATTGTTATTAATGGTCCTAGTATTCACCCGTATACTTGGGCAAAAGTAGGTCAAGAAGTTAACGAGTTGTTACATAAGGAGGGTCCTGACGCTGTCCCTCACCATGCTTTCACTTATTGGAATGTTATCAATAGCCTTCTGCATGGCTCTCATTCTACCAAAATTCTGTTGTCTGCAGAAGAATTTCTCAAACCTCTTTCTCGCGTTACTTCTGATATCTCCCTCAAAACCTCTCGCTCACTCTCCCTTCATAGAACTATACAATTGGCCACATTAGCTTCTGTCTCTGACCTCCGTAGGGCACTTCAGGATAAAAAACTTCAGCTGCAGCTTCTCCAGGAACTTGATTCTGTCACAAAAAAACTTGCTGCCTTTTCTAATCCTTCCTCTGACAGCCGTAGGTGCAAAACAGAAGCAGACCCACACACCCGCAATAGTGGCCTTCTTGCTTTTCCTGTTATGGTGCACTGAATTTAATGAAAACTGCTCTGACTTTGCTCGCCATAATTTACAAAATGCTGTTTCTAAAAATTGGACAAAACAAAAATTGTTGGGGGAACATCCCTACGATTGCAGCAAACGGCAAGCACGCTACCCCCCTGGACTTTTAGCCCAAATACAGGCAGGCCTCGCCGCCTGGCAGTGCCTCCCTCCTAAAGGGGCCGCCACCGCCTCCCTGGCTAGTATTAGGGTCCAAAAGAGCCTTACAGTGACTTTATTAGTAGACTTAATGAAACTGCTGAGCGCCTTTTTGGTGTTGGGGAAACCAACAGCCCCTTTATCAAACACCTGGCCTTTGAGAATGCTAATCCTGCTTGTCAGTCTATTCTCCGCTCTCACAAGCGGGAGACCATATCTGATTATATGAAGTTATGTGCAGGCGTGGGCTCCTCCCACGCCATGGGCTTAGCAATTGGAGCTGCTCTCCGTTCTGCTGGTCTCACTCAGGGTACGAAAACATGTTATAATTGTAAACAACCTGGACACTTCTCTCGTGAATGCACCGCTCCTAAACAGCTCTCTGCTTCTTTCACAAATGAATATGGTTCCTTGTAGCCCCAATAGTGTTGTCACTTCCCAAATGCTTAGTCAGGGTTTTATTCCAGGGAAAGGACTTGGAAAAAATTTACAAGGCATAACAGAGCCCATTTCTCCTCCCCAGAAACTCGATCGCTCTGGCCTTGGGTATGCCCCTGAGTCTTCTTTTCCCTAGCGGCCATTGCCATCCCTGCACCCCATGCTGATAAAATTACTTGGAAAACCCAAAGCCCTATATGGGTTGACCAATGGCCACTTTCACATGAGAAAACAGAGGCTGCAATGTTGATAGTGCAGGAACAACTTGCCGCTGGCCACATCGAGCCTTCTACCTCCCCCTGGAACTCCCCTATTTTTGTCATTCGGAAAAAATCTGGCAAATGGCGCTTGCTACAGGATCTTAGAGCTGTTAATAAAGCCATGGTCCCTATGGGGGCACTCCAACCAGGACTTCCTTCCCCGGTGGCCATTCCCTATGGTTCCTTCAAAATAGTTATTGATCTAAAGGATTGCTTTTTTACCATCCCTCTACACCCTGAGGATAGGCCCTGCTTTGCCTTCAGTGTCCCACAAGTAAATTTTCGTGGCCCTATGCCTCACTTTCAATGGAAGGTTTTGCCCCAAGGTATGGCTAACAGCCCCACCCTCTGTCAAAAGTTTGTGGCCGTGGCCATTGATCCCCTCAGGGAGACTTTTCCCTCTGTCTACATTCTTCATTACATGGATGACATTCTTTTAGCTGCCTGTGAGCAGAACCTGCTTTTCTCCTGCCTCCAGCGCCTACTGTCCAATTTGCAATCATATGGGCCTCGTTGGCTCCCAGAACGTCTAGTTCGTCAATGGACACCACCCTCACCCCTTAAAAATTCACCCTCTCCCAGGGAAGGCTCCCTGCCCCCTGAGGTTTTCTCCTTTCCTTTTCAGGACTATGGCTGCCCCCGCTTTCGTTGGCCTCTTGCTCCTGGCATCTGGATTGATCACCACTGACCATCGACCCATGAATTTCACCTGGACCGTGCTCAGTGAAGTCGGTGATGTGAACTGGGCCCACTCTATGGTTTCTCAGACATCCCCTGGCCGACTTTGGAAGTGGACGTCTGCAAGTTAGCACTAGGAGCTGATTGGGGAACACCTGATTCCTTCATCCCACAACTTAAAGCACTCGAGTTACAGGACTCTAGCACAGACCTGGGATGCAGCACTACTGTAAGGAGGGCTGCCCTTGCCTTGTCTAAAGGATTCTATGTCTGCCCTGGGAATCATCGAAACTGTGCTCTTGCTAGGACATGTGGGTTTGACTTGGACTTCTTTTGTAAAGCCTGGGGTTGTGAGACCACCGGTGACACCTATTGGAAAACATCCCCTAGGTGCCCCTCAGGGCGCTCCTAAATTAGATTTCTCAGTCCTGGCCACAGAGCATCGTTCCTCCTGGTTTGGCAAATTGCTCAAACGATAAAACAAAACAGTGTTCTCAAATCTTTGGGTGTTTTGGGCATTCTCCTTGCTCAGTTATCCGGTTCATGGGTCCTTTCCTTCCTTTACTCCTTAAACTCACATATATGATTCCCTCCTACAAAGGAGCTGCTTAGGCGCCAGACCTATGCATACTGACTCACGTCAGTGAGTACAGTATGGGCACCGACATGGGTGCGAGGCAAAGCACCGCAAGGGAAGGTCCCCAATCTGACCATTTCTGGATTCCCTGAGAGTAACACCTGATTTGCAAGGAGGTTGGTACCATAGTACATGTCATCACAATGTCGGCCCTGCCTCCCCTCCCCAAAAGGTACCAAGGGCCCAAATTGTGGGTAGTTCAAGGCCCACGGGAGGAATCAGGTCCCTGCTCCCCCAGTCGGTTATAAGCCCACCAGGGTATCCTGGTCCATCGGAATCAATAATACAAAAAAGAGAAAAAAATGTTAGAGACCGAGACCGAAACTGCAGCTTGTGAAAATGACCATTACAGGAACACTGTGACCTTTTGTTGGTTAAAGCCCACCGCTGAAAAGTGGGCCTCCCCCCTCTTTTGTATAAAAGAAGGGAGGAGATGTTGGGAGCCATAAAGCAAAAGCCTCTCCATTTTGCCTGGGCCTGTTCTTAAGTTGACTCATTCACTAGAAAGCTTGTCCATCCAGCTTGCAGTTAGGAATGTGGTCTGCACAGGCCACATTTGCAAAAGGCCAGTTTATGATCAGGATGTCAAGCCATTAAGGCAAGATTAGGAAAACACCCGGATACATCTCCTCTAGGTTCCCTAAGATTAGATAAACACCCAGTTTCACCTCCTCTTAGTTTCCTAACAATTCCGGCCCTAAGTCACGTCAGGCAGCTTACTCCCCCCTTTTCTTCCCCTATATAACCACTGTGTAAAAAATAAATAAAGAAGACCTTGACAACTCTTTGCTTGGTCTCGTTCCTTCTTTCTCACCCATCTTTACACAGGCCTGGTCCCCCTCGCGCTCCCCGAATAACTGAGTCCTGCTGGACGGGACAAGTTGGAGCAAGAGATATGAGGGCCAATGCAAATTAGAAACAAGAGGCAATTTCTTCCTGCTGAAAATGAGGGAAGAGGCTTCTCCCTAGTTCCATGCTATTGTTCAGAACCTCTTTTCCTATCCTTGGCAAATACATCAAAATTCTTACAATAGTTAAATGAGCCTTGTCCAAATCACAACAATTTAGTTTAAAAGTTTTAGCTGGTTTCCAGAAAGGTTGAGGAGAGCAGACCTAAAGAGCAAAGTGTGCGCTGGTCACTTCAAAGTTACTGTCTTTGAAAGGTGGGAACAGAGGCAGAACCACAGGAAAAGAATAGCGTAGTCAGTATCTGGGCACCTCCCATTACTGTTCTGGAAGGACTTAAAGAAGAGCGACCTTCATTGTTGACCTGTTTGAGAAATGTTGAGACAAAAACACAGCTCTTACATCAAAGGGAAAAGACAGTTTAGTCTGGTGCCAAATATGAGTGAGTGACCATGGACCCAGGAACACAGATTTAGGTCACCCCAAATACCATGTTACAGCACTGTAGCAGTTTTATGAAGTTTTTATAGTAACAGCACAAAGGAAGTCATGATTCAAGGCATTTTTCAAACACATTGGTGGGAACACATAGGTAGATAGGTTACAGCAAAGCGGAGTAATCTCTGCTACGGGCCTCAGACACTATCTGGGATTTTCTCATTTCTCTGGGGTTTCTCCCATATACACACAAGGTGCACAAAGAACTGGGGCTTCCTTGGTTTTGCTGTGTGGTTTCAATTACCAGAAGTCAACCACAGTCCAAAACTATTAACTGGAAAATTCCAGACAAATAGTATCCATAGGTTTTAAACTGCATGCTATTCTGTATAGCATGCTGAAACCTTGTACCGTCCAGCTCCAGGTTGGGATGTGAACCATGCCTTTGATCACTGTCTCCATGCTGTGTACAGTACCCCCTCCTTAGTAACCTACCCTCTGTTAGCAGAGTGACCTTTGGCTTCTACATGGTATTACAGTCCTTATGTTGCCCGTAAAGGCCTTCAAGTGCACAGTAATGATGCTGCCAATCTGAATATGCCAATGAGTAGACATAAAGTGAGATAAGGTTCCCTTGACAATAAGAACAAAAAAAATCATATGCTGAAGTTGCTAAGATCTAGGGTAAATTATGTTTGTTACTCTTGCACTGTTGCTGGAATCTAAGGTCTATGGGGTATCCAGAAGTTGGTGGGAGGAAACAGGTCTATGTCTTCAATGCTTCCCTGGAGGAGATAGAGGAGACCCTCTACTTTACCTCAGGGGATTTGTGGGTACAAAGAAGAGTTTTGTGGGAGGAAAAGACGGGTATAGCAAGATGATGTGCAGGAAGTCAGTGGGTGGGAGGGGTCTTCCTAATTCAGAGATGAGTCTTCTTTGCTCTTGGTGGGATCATCACCGTGGACTTTGCTCTCCTGAAGCTGGTTAACCTGAATAGTAAAGTCTTCTCTTCAGCACAAAGACCAGGGAGGGGTCAAAGGCCAAATGAAGGGAGGAAAACAGGGGCAATTTCATATGAACCCCATCATTATTGAGCGTAATCCATAAACTTTAAATTTCAGGGCTTAGGGAAATGGCTCATCAGTTAAAGATGCTTGCTTGAGGGGCTGGAGAGATGGCTTAGCAGTTAAGGCCCTTGCTTGTGAAGCCTGATCCAGGTCCAATTCCCCAGTACTCACATAAGCCAGCTTCACAAGGTGGCTCATGGGTCTGGAGTTCTGGAATTAGTTTGCAGTACCTAGAGGCCCTGGCATGCCCGTTCTCTCTCTCTCTCTCTGAAATAAATAAATAAAATATTAAATAAAAGAAAAGATGTTTGCTTGCAAAGCCCGCCAGCTCAGCTCAAGCTCAAATCTCCAGTCCCTCACATTTGCAGAGGCAAGAGAAAACACACACACACACACACACACACACACGCAAATCAATAAAAATTTAAGCTTCATTGTAAATATGTAATGTATGAAAAAGCAATCTGTTAATTCTGGGCATCTGCTGGGGATCTTGAACTGTATCCAATGATGAAGTAAGGGTGGCTCTTCATGTGTTAATAAACCTTTCTTTGTATTTTTCTTGTTACTCTGTCTTTTGTTTCAAGGAGTCTCGGTTAAGAACCATGAAGTGTGTTAGAAATTATTGTTTCTCCCACACTAGCTTAACTAGAGAAATCCTGCTCTCGCTCACAAAACTATGCCCTGTAGTAAGGATAAAAGACATCTGTTTCTCCTCCAAATAAAGGTAACACGAATGGTCTCCCCAGTTATCATAATTACCAGGCACCATGTATGATAGACAGGGCTTAAGTCCACTCACTCAAGGACTAGTTCTTGTCAATCTAGAAAATTCATGTACAATGGGTTGGATCTGCTTGGCTGTGTAAGGGGAAAGAGTCCTTCCGTCTTTACAATCTCTTAGTGGTTTTCCTGTGATGTGTATCACATTCTGGTTTAATACTTGTTCGATAATAAAACTATTCTTTTTGTCATCCATCCATCTATCTGTCCATCTAGCTTCATCTCTTTCCCTTCTCTCTCTCTCCTAGATTTAAGAAGAGGATGTCTTGACTGGGTACAATGCTTTTTTCTATTAAATATCTCCAACAAGAGAAAGCTTTTTATTTCCCACTACCAATCAGTTGCTGGATTTGGGCTGTCTGACAGAGGGGTTTCCTGAGGAGAAGTGCATAGCAGAGGCAACAAGGGGTCTTTTGCCAGCAGTACTGCATCGAAGGAGCAGCTGAGTGATGGTCACAGTCTTCTCTACACTTGTATGGACTGCTTTGTTTTGTATAATTCCATTTTCCTTCCAAATAGCTCTCTGTGTTAGCCACTGAGTCACGCATTTTCAGGAGAAGACTCCTATGTTAATGTACCTGAAAATAGCCTTTTATTTTTTTTTCCTATTCATTATTTATTTTTTATAAAAAGGTTGTACTCTTAGGCACACACACACACCCACACACACACCTGCCCCAAATTCCACTGAGGGTCTTTTTTGGAAGGATTACTGGTATTCTTTGTGGGGATCTAGAGGCTTCCATCAGTCTCTGGGAGGAGACCCGGTGCCACAGGCTATTCCCACCCACCCTGCAGCTCCTACAACATTCCGCCCCATCTTCCATAATGTTCCCTGAGCCATGGTGGGCAAGAAAGTGTCACTTTCTCTGTAGACTCTAGATCTCTGTTTAGATGAGGTTTGAGTGACCACAGTGTCTGTCACCATCTCCCTAAAACTGGTTTTAGTCTAGCTGTGAGAGCAGTATTCCTTTCACCGCCTCCTCTGTAATGACTTCTGGGCCCAAGCAGATGAGGTGAAGGGGACCCATCTCATAGCAGACAGTCGGCTAGCTTTTGATGTATTGATGGATCCTGGTTCTCTCCGGTATTCACCATCTGCCCTGCCTGAGCACGCCTGGGAACCCGCCTCCTTTCCTTTATTTTCAGCTAAAGCTTTGTGGTGCAAGCTGAGCACATCCAGAGGCATTCCTGCCCTTCAGTTTAATCTTGACCTTAAACTGAACACACTCAGGAATGTACTCCTTAACTGAGCATGCTTGGGGATATGCATAGACTTTCTGAACAAAATCTCCATGCTGCTTTCACTTATGGAGGACAAGGTTTGAAATTACTTCTGTGTGTCTCCTTACCTGCTGCATGTATAAATCTTTCTCCACTTTTTTATGTCTTGATTGTGTTTATTGTGGCTTTGCACTTACCAAGATGTAAATGCACTGTGTTTGGTCATGCCAACATTTCTCAAATTAGTACTTTTCATCTACTTGCACAAGGGTCTTGGGAAGTAAAGTTCTCCCTGCACACTCATGCCCATCTTTCACAAAGTGAAAAGTGATTTATGTCAAGTCAGAGATAGAGTCATGGAGTCAAGAGTCCCTGTGTCAGAACTAGCAATGGACAAGGATATTTGATGGCCCATTGACCAGAGACAGAAAAACACACACTACGTAGATTTACACATAGAAAGAGATTAATTATGAAGCTGGCTCACACAATTATGGGGGCTGAATCCCACAGTCGGCTGTCTACAAGCTGGAGGTTGAAGTAAACTAGTGGTGTAGTTCCAGTCCAAGCTCAAAGGTCACCTGAAGGCTCAGAAACCAGCAGTTTTCATGTCTCAGGGCAGAAAATGGATGTCTTAGCACAAGCAGAGCAAGCAAAACCACCCTTTCTCCTCTGCTGTTAGCTAGATTCAGACCCTTGGTGGATTGAATGACACTCGTGTATTTAGACCAGGGAAGGACTTCACTCAGTCTCCTGATGCAAGTGCTAGTCTCTTCCAGGAAGCCCTTAACCCACATAACCTAAAGTAATATTTTCACCAGCTATTTGGTTTCTCTCAGCCAAGTGAGATTGACACACACACACAAACACACACACACACACACACACACACAAAAGTAACTGTCACTGATGCCCCAAACCATAGCTGCCCACATTGAGACAGATAGTGGGCTTGGGGAGCTGGCTCAGTGGGTAAGATGGCTTGCTACACCAGCATGAGGGTATGAATTTTGGGGAGCACTCATGTAAAAAGCTGGGCATGGCTTGCATGCATGCAACCTCAGTACTGAGTGGAGTGGAGACAGAAGGACTGCTGGGACTTGCTGTTAATTGGCCTAACTGAAAAATAGCGAGCTCCAAGTTCCGAGAGAAACTCCATCTAGGGAAATAAAGCAGAAGACTGATAAAGGAGGACCACCTTGGGTCTCCACATGCTAGTGCACAGGATGCATGCATTTGTACACACACATGCATATATCACACACGTGAAAGAAAGACAGAGAAAGAGGAAAAAAGAGAAGGAAGGAAGAAAGAATAAAAGAAAGAAAGAAATCTATCAAGGAAATGGTGTCAGGGCATTCAGGCCTTCTTACACCTTGCCTTTCTCTGAGAGGTTGGTTTAGGAGCCTATCTGGCTCTGCCAGAACAAAGCACAAAAGAATCAATGCCACAGCTCAGAGTGAATTCCAAATGCTGCCACTTGGGAGAAAATTTTGATGTCTTAGCTGGGCTCGGTGGTGCCCACCTTTAATCCCAGCACTCGGGCAGAGGTAGGAGGATTGCTGAGAGTTCGAGGCCACCCTGAGTCTACAGAGTGAATTTGAGGGCAGCCTGGGCGAGTGGGACCCTACCTCCAAAAAAAAATTGGGGGCTGGAGAAATGGCATAGTGGTTAAGGCATTTGCCTGTGAAGCCAAAGGACCCAGGTTCAATTCCCCAGGACCCATGTAAGCCAGATGTACAAGGGGCACATGCATCTGAGTTCATTTGCAGTGGCTAGAGGCCCTGGCACACCCATTCTCTCTGTTTCCTCTTTCTCTCTCTCTCTCCTTGCAAATAAATAAAATTTTATTTTTTTATTAATTAGTTTTGTATTCAGTGAACACAGTCAAGTTGGTACCACTGTTAGGCTCGTCCATGTCCTACCCCCTCCCCCTGGTCCATCCTTGTTGAGGTATATGGGTCATGTATTGTGGAGTTAGCCCACAGTTATGAGTAGGAGAAATGTCTCTGCCCAACGTGTGGCTCTGACATTCTTTCCACCCCCTCTTCTGCAAAATTTCCCTGAGCCATGCTGGGTTCATTTTGGGTCTGCTTCAATGATGAGGTGTTGGGAGCCTCTGTGTCTCTGGACATCTGATTTGGTAGGAGTTGGTTGTTCTCTGTGTCGATCTCCTTCACCCTTGTGCTGGTACCAGGTTCTCCAAGAAAACAGCACCTTTACTTGTTTCGCCAATTATTCTTGGTTCAGCTGGGGCCCTTTTGAGGTATGATGGGCTGGTTCTCTCCTTAGGATCTGTGTCTATCTAAAAAGAGAAGCAGATTCTCCAATGGAGAGTAAAGTTAGCACCAGACAAATGAGATAACCCTTATCTTTTTATAGAAAATTTAATAGGCATAGCCTATTAAATCTTGTAGCCCACGATTGGTGGTAGCTAGTGGTAAGACCCTACTGCTGAAGACACCATATGCGGTTGATACATAAAATGGAATGACATGGCTAGAAGCTGGAAGAGAGTCAGTCCCCATACTGTCAGCACATCTAGTGCCAGAAGGTGCTACATGGGCTTCTGGGGGAAAATGACCAATATCTGCCCAAGCAACTCATGGTCTAACCTACTTAGCAGCAAATAACCTGTTGTGATGCTCACACAAGTGCAATAGTGGTGCACAGCCATGGAGGGAAACCAACTGTTCTTGATTTGGCTAACTGATCTGCTCAGTGGAATGTGACCCATAGCTGGAGCTGGGAAACAAGTCAGAACCATATCCAAACATGAGCCCACTCTCCATTATCAAGCTACCACCAATTGTGGGCTAAATAAAAATTTTAAAAATAATCATTTAAAAAAGAAAAAAAATATTTTGATGTCTGGACATTGTAGGACATTTTTCAGTTGGTTGTCAGAAATGTGATTTTGGCTCCAGTAAAGTTGTCATTTAGCACTCCAGGGAGATTCACTAACATATTCCTCATTTCCTCTTTCATGTTCAGCTGGTCTTTGGGATATCATTTTCTCCTTTTTTGCAATCAGGAAAGGGGCTCCTGAAGCCATTAGAACTCCAAGCCAGTGGCTCCCAGATTGTTTATTCAGTCAATCACAGGGAGAGCTAAGTTGGCTTATTTCAGAAAGATGGAATTTGTGACAAATGCTTTAAATGGGTCAGAGAAAAACATTTTATGCTGAAGAAAGTTACAGCGCATAATAAATACTTCAGAGGTGAAACATCTACGTGACAGCACCCAAGTATGCTAACAGCTAAGAGAAAATGCTTGAAGCACACCATTATGGGAGACTTTGATCACATAGCTCAACTTTTGATAGCTCAAACATATTTTAAAAAATCAAAAACATAAACTTAAATCAGGATTTTTTTTTCATTATAAAGAGAAAATATGCCATCGTTTTAAGCTTTTATGGAATATTTACAAAAGTGCTTATAAATAGGGTACAAAAATAAACTCAGGACCTGGAAACATGGCTCAGAGGTTAAAGGCTCTTGCTTGCAACGCCTGACACTGAGGGTTCAATCCCCACTACCCATATAAAGCCAGACTCACAGAGTGGTACATGTGTCTGAAGTTTATCTGTAATGGCAGGAGGCCCTGGCCTGCCCATTCTCTCTCATAAATAAATAAATGAATAAATAAATAATTTTTTAAAACTCAGTAATTTTGAAAGCATAAAATGTATATGAGCCACTTTATATGTATATGAGCCACACAGAGTAATAAAACTTGAAATTAAACAAACAAATAAACCACCCACTTTAAAGGTAGAAGGCAAACATCTAAATAGTTATTATGTTAAAATAAATTTAAATTACAACTATGGCCTATTTTATAAATAATGAAATAATACATTTTTCATGTAATAACACTGCAACTAAGAGTAGTAGGAGGTGGCATGGCTTCTGGGTGGAGAGGTCTCCCTGAGGTGCATTCAAGCACAGATCTGAGCATCAGAAACTCAGCACGCAAAGAGAAAACTTAGCAGAGAGACAGAAAGTTATGGATTTTTTTTAACAGACCTAATGTAGCTCTAATACAAAATCTTACTGACAAAAGAAAAGAAGTGTGGCTGGGTTTGGTAGTGCACGCTTTTAATCCCAGCACTCGGGATACAGAGGTAGGAGGATCACTGCGAGTTCGAGGCTAGCCTGAATTCCAGGTCAGCCTGGGCTAGAGTGAGACCCTATTTCAGAAAAACAAACAAACAAAGTAAAGAAGTGTGATGCAGTCAATTTCACATTGCTGGGACAAACACCTGACCAAAAACAGCTTACTGGAGGAAAGGATTTATTTCAGGCTTACAAATTCCAGGGAACACCATCAGTGGTAGAAGAATAAGATGGCACAGCTCACTTCTATAGATGCAAATAGAGACACCAACAGCCAGCACCACAAAACCCAATAGCTAGAGCTCCAAACTGCTCTCCTTAGGGTGAGACTCCAAGATCCGCACCCAGTGACACACCCCAGCCTGCTAAGGGCTCAAGTTGCAAGTTCAATTTTAATAAAATACTGAAGTTATACATTCAAATATGGAGCCATACTTTCAAACTACCACAAAATGCATATCAAATTTTAGAACAATCTTATTTATCTAGAATTGCGAACCTTCTGAGTTGAATCCACAGTCTATTAAATAAGTCTGCTTCACAGCTAAGAAACTACCATTTCCAATAGGTAAAAGTAATGACATCTGATAAAATATTAATGTAATGGTAATGGTTGATGCAGATTGTGAAGTTGAAAGGGTGATTTAGAATTCCGTGTAAAGGATTATGTAGATTAGGACAGCTTCTAGGTATGCCTGGGAAGAATTATCTTGATTAGGTCAGTAGAGGTGGGAAGACGCACCTAAGATGAGGGCAGCATCATTTCAGGGGTCATGGTCCTGGACCGCATAAAAAGGAGAGAGAACTAGGCTTGGTGGTTTATACCTTTAATGCCAGCACTCTAGAGGCTGAAGTAGAAGGATCATTGTGAATTGGAAACCAATAGGCAATAGGATGAGTTCCAGGTCAGCCTGGGCTAAAGTAAATCCTTGCCTCAAAAAAAGGGGGGGAAGGATAGCTGGACATGGTAGTGCACACCTTTAATCCCAGCACTCAGGACGCAGAGGTAGGAGGACTGCCATGAGTTCAAGGCCACCTCGAGACTACATAGTGAATTCCCAGTCAGCCTGGACTACAGTGAGACCCTACCTAGAAAAAAAAAAACGGTGGGGGAGAGGGCTGGAGAGATGGCTTAATGGTTAAGGTGCTTGCCTGCGAAGCCTAGGGACCCATGCTTGATTCTCCAGGTCCTGTGTAAGCCTGACACACAACAGGATGCATTACACAAGGTTGTACATGTGCATAAGGTGGTACTTACATCTGGAGTTTGATTGCAGTGGCTGGAGGCTCTGGCACACCCATTCTCTCTCTTGTATGCACACATGCCCTCATTCTCTTGCATTGAAAAAAAAAAAAAAAAAGGCCAGTCCTTGGAGCTTGCCTCAAAGAAAGAGACAAAGTTGGCCAAGCACAGCATTCATGGCTCTCTGCTTCCTCACTGTGGACTGGATGTGACCAGCTGCCCCAAGCTCCTGTTGCCATGCCTTCCTTGTCATGATGGACTGGGACCTGGAAATGTAGCTGAAATAACTCTTTCCTCCCTTAAACTGATTTTTGTCAGGTAGTTTATCCCAGCAATGAGAAGATAACTAATTCAATATGTAACATGACATATTATTTTTTCCCAGTGAGGAAGACCTATCTTATAATTACAATGGGTTTGGGGCTAAGTATGTGGCTCAGTGGAAGAGTACTTGTTGAGTATGTACAGTGTTCTGGATTTGATTCCTATCACTGCAAAACAAGATATCATTTCTGCTGGCATTACTCTGGAACTTTGGAGGAACGAACTGAATGAGCTAATTTGCCCCCTTGTTTTACCTGACACAGAGAAATGGGAAGTGATGTGTAATGCATACAGTGAAAAGAATAGCTAGGCTCCAAAGAAAAAAGGAAAACAGTAATACACAAACAACACAGAGACTTCAAGCCACAAATCTAAGCGGGTGTAGTAATGACCAGAGGTGTGGGATAAAGGTATCAGATCTGACAATGGCTCTAGTGACTAAAATTCATCATTTTTTTTTTTGCCCATTAGAAGATTAGACATATATGGTTTGGTATATACATAAAATTGGGCTATGATTAAGATCACTGCATAAAATCAGGAGCTTGATAACTGGCCCCAGTAAACTGTGCACAAGGACCACCTGTGTCCTGGCCCAGAAAAGCTATAACTAAATTTGAACCTGCCACATACTCTGATCAGAAGAAAAGTTCTTGCTTTAGAAATCAAAACCTAGAGCCTATGCTTTGGCAGAGTATGGAGCCCAACATATTCTACATAGGTGGTGTGGGCAACACTGAATCCCTCTGGAACTCATCCAAGAAAAGTATACATCCCAACTGTTGCAGTTTGCTTCAAGTTGCTGGTAGGAAGCACCCAACCAAGAGCAGCTTGTGGGAAGAAAGGGTTTATTTTGGCTTACAGATTTGTGGGGAAGCTCCATGATGGCAGGGAAAAATGATGGTATGAGCAGAGGGTGGATATCACCTCCTTGTCAACATCAGGTGGACCACAGCAGCAGGAAAGTGTCAAACACTGGCAAGGGGATGCTGGCTATAATAGCTATACACCCATCCCCAACAATGCACTGCCTCCAGGAGACTCCAATTCCAAAGTTCCACCAGTTGGGGAATCTAGCATTCAGAATACATAAGCTTATGGGGGCACCTGAATCAGACCACCACATTCCGTCCTGGTCCCCATAAACTGGTAACAATGCATGCAGTCCAACTTTAATTTTTTTTTTTATCAATCCCAATACTGTGCAAATATTCCCATAGTCCAAGGTCTTTTAACTGAGCTGTAATACCAAAAAAAAAAAAAAAAAAAAAAACCAAAAAACTATAATGGCACGGAATAAACATTCACACTGCAAAAGATGACATTGGGCATAGAAAAGAAATCAAACAGGGCAAACATTAAACTCTGCAGCTCCAAGTCCAACAAGTTCAGCCAGTGACAAGTCTACAAGTCTGATAATTCCTTTTTTAAAATTTTTTTTGTTTATTTTTATTTATTTATTTGACAGTGACAGACAGAGAGAGGAAGAGTCAGAGAGAGAGCGAGAGAGAGAATGGGCGCGCCAGGGCCTCCAGCCACTGCAAAGGAACTCCAGACACATGCGCCCCCTTGTGCATCTGGCTAACGTGGGTCCTGGAGAATCGAGCCCAGAACAGGGGTCCTTAGGCTTCACAGGCAAGCGCTTAACCACTAAGCCATCTCTCCAGCCCCAAGTCTGATAATTCTAACCAGTGGCAAGTCTCTGGAGTTCCAATTCTACCCCTCCAGCTCTGCTGCTCATAGCCCTAGGTATACTCCATCTGGTGCTGAAAGCTGTCCTTGGTAGCCATCCCATAGTTCTGGAATCTCCATTGGGTCTCCACTGCAACCCATGGTTCATTCTCATGGGCCCATTGGGTCTCCAAGCAGGTAGTCCAACAAGCCTGCTTCACATTTCCCATGGTCAGTTCCAAAAAACAAAACTGTTGCAAATTCAATGACCCTCTCTTTCCTACTTTTGTTATACTCCATTGTACCAAGTGGGCTACCAATTTGTTAATCTAGGGAAGAAATAAATCCACCTTGAAGAGGAGGACACTCCTTCAGCATGGAGGCCTGTTACTTCAAAAAAGTCTGCATTCTTTCTTATGTCCCAATGTAGACCAGCTGGTCCAATCTCAATGGTTATAATCTCTCAAACAATTGCAACTGAACAGGTGGCAGTTTTAACCTAAATATTTCATTTTCTTCCTGTGCCATATCTCTCTGCTCACTCCAGTCCATTTATTTTTTCTTTTCTTTCTTTCTTTCCTTTTATTTATTTATTTTTTGTTGTAGTTGTTGTTTTGGTTTTCAAGGTAGGGTCTTGATCCAGCCCAGACTAACTTGGAATTTACTATGTAGTCTCAGGGTGGACTTGAACTCATGGTGATCCTCCTACCTCTACCTCCCAAGAGCTGGGATTAAAGGTGTGTGCCATCACGCCTGGCCACACCAGTCCATTTCTATGCAATGCCACCCTGCAAAAGTTCTTAGGACATGGGCATAAGGAAGCATCTCACAAAAACTGCTTCTAGACCAGTCCCCACACAAAGCTCTTTCTCACCGTCATAAGCCAAACTTCACAGCCCATAGTTCTTACTGCATTCAGGTCTTTCAACTCTGACAAGAATGGTGCAGCAAGCTGTACTTACAGCACTGCAAGGCATCTCTTAGGCCAAAATTTCACATCCTTCCACATTCTTCACAAACATCAGCTCCAAAAGGCTAAAAGCCACACAGTCAGGTTTCTAGCAGCAACAACCCCACTTCTTGGTACCAACTTTACTGTCGTAGCTAGCTTCAGGTTGCTTGCAGAAAACACCTGACCAAGAGCATTTTATGGAAGAAAAGGGTTTATTTTTGATTATAGAGTTGAGGACAAGCTCCATTATGGCAGGGGAAAACAATGGCATGAGCAGAGGTTGGACATCACCTCCTGGTCAACATCAGGTAGATAACAGTAGCAGGAGAGTGTGCCAAACACTCACAAGGGGAAGCTGGCTATAACATTTATAATCCTGTCCCCAACAATACATCACTTACAAGAGGCTCCAATTCCCTAATAGCCACCAGCTGGGGACCTAGCATTCAGAACCCATAACTTTATGGGGGACAACTGAGGCAAATCACCACACCATCACCCAAAGCATGGTTGGAAGGTTTGGGCCTATGACTTGTTTTGGTATAAATTGAATGTTAAGTATAATTTTTTACATTTTAAGGGATTTTTCATAAATAAAAGGAGTAAGAAGAAACAAAAATTGAATATAGTTTTAGTTGTGCTTGTAAATCTTTACTGCCTAGCCTTTACAGAATGAACTTGCCAACCTCTGACTTTAGAGAAAAAGATAGAAGGGAGAAGTGGTGGTATTCACCTATAATCCCAGCACTCAGGAAGCTGAGGCAGGAGGATTTTGAGTTGTAGATGTTGTATCCAGGACCACATATTGGGACCCTTTCTCATTGAACAAAATAAAATAATAAAAACAGAAAAGATTAGCATATAATAAATTACTATGTGACAAAACCATTTCCTATTTAGAAAGCCAACAGATTCAACAAGTATCCAGACAAAATACAATCTGAAGTGATTATAAAGTATTTTTTTAAATAATTACATGCAGAAAGAAGATAGATTTTAAAATAACTTCTATAAAAGAAAATTTCTTCAATTGGAATTAAATTTTACAGAAAATTTTAAATATCTTAAGTAAATACAATTGAAAAACCAATGAGTTGTCTGGAAGGTAGGTCTGAGAAAATTAACTAGAGTCTATGGCCATAACACTCTGAACATGCCTGATCTCATCAGAAAATGAAACATAATGAAACATGCAGTTATAAAGGAATATAAAATGTCAAAAATAAGAATAAAGGGCTAGGAGATGGCTAAGTGGTTAAAGGCACTTGCTTGCAAAGTCTGACAGCCCACAGTTGAATTCCACAGCACTCACATAAAGCCATATGCACAGAATAGCACATTCATCTGCAGTTTATTTACAGTGGCATACCCATTCTCAATCTCATTCTTTTTCTCTGCTTGCAACTAAAAAAGAAGGGGCTGGAGGGATGGCTTAGCGGTTAAGGCATTTGCCTATAAGGCCAAAGGACCCAGGTTAGATTCCCCAGAACCCACGTAAGCCAGATGCACAAGGGGGCACACACATCTGAAGCTCATTTGCAGTGGCTGGAGGCCCTGGTATGCCCATTCTCTCTCCCTCTCTCTCTGTCTCTCTCTTTCTCTCTCTCTCTCTCCCTCTGTCTCTGTCTTACTCTCCCTCTGTTTCTGTCAAATGAATAACTAAATAAAGTAAAATATTTTTTAAAAAGAATATTTTTTAAAACAAGAGCACAATTAGTATAGCTTAAAAAAGAAGATGAGATAGAACTATTTGAGGAGAAAATTGCTGTGAATTACTCAGAAATGATAAAAACTGTAAACACTTTTTTTCTGTGTATATGTGTGTGTGTTCATGTATGTGACTGAGGGCATACATATCCACAGTGAACATGTGAAAATCAGAGAACTTCAGATGTCGGTCCTTGCTTTCTACCTGGTGTGAGGCAAGGTCTCTCACTGTTCACCACACTACTTTTGCCACGCTAGCTGGCCAACAAGCTCCCAGTCAATATCCTTGTCTCTGCTTCCCTTCTCACCATAGATAGATACACTGATATTACAGACACTTTGTATTACAGCATCTGGCTTTATGTGGGTTCTGGGAATATGAATTCAAGTACTCAGAATTGCACAGCAAGCACTTTTCTACAGAACTCCCTCCCCTGCCTAGAAAAATATAAATTTATAGTTATTAAGCCTATTAGCATAAAATAAATTTTTTAAAACAAATATATTAAAATTAGACACATTAGGCATGGTGGCTCACATCTTTAGTCTCAGCACTCAAGAGGCTGAGATAGGAGGATCACTGTGAGTTTAAGGCCAGCCTGGACTACTGAGTGAATTCCAGGTCAGCCTATGCTAGAAAGAGACCCTGCCTTGAACCCCCCCTCCCAAAAGTTAGACATATTATAGTAAATAACTAAAAACAAAAGAAAAAAATGCGATAAACACCTAGAGAATAAGCAGAATGTAGCACTGTGACAGAGGTGCTATCCAGCAACCCTAGGTCTTCTGACAAAGACCTCTAGGTGAATCTAGTGATGCTAATTTGGCATTCACCAAGCAAAGCATGTCTTTGTGATTTCATTTTAGAATCATGTAGTATTTTACATAATTATGAAACACATTTAAAAATTTTTTAAAGTAGTCTCTAAGATTAGAAAATAAGTCGTCCTAACTTGTAACCAAATGGTGACACAATCACCGAAGAGACTAGTCACATTGACTTGCATGCATTTGCATTTGACTGAGTTTTTGTCATGATAGATACTCTAAGGAGACAAAAAGCTGCATAAAATGCTACTAAAGCACTCCAATACTCACACTGCTGATAAACACAACCAAACCACTCTGTTGATCACACTGCTGATAGCCTAGTTATTACTGTGGGTGTGCACTGTGCACTAAGCAGAGTGAGGGTACTGTGTCAGTGTACTAGGGTGGGCAGGACAGAGCACCACAGACTGGGTGACAGAGACAACAGAAGCTTCTTTTCTTTCTTTCTTTCTTCCTTCCTTCCTTCCTTCCTTTCTTTCTTTTTTTCTTTTTTTTTTTTTTTTTTTTTGGTGGTGGTATTAGGAGATTAAACCCAGTACCTTGCATATGTGAAGCAAGCACATCCTTCCCCCTAAATTTATTTTCTCACGATTCTGGAGGTTAGAAGTCCAAGATGGAAACTGGTTTTCAGTCTTTTTCTGGCATCTAACAGCTACTTTGTCCCTGTATTCTTACTTAGCCTTTCTTCTATTCATACTGTGGGAGAAAGAGAAGAGGGAGGGAAGGAAGAATCAAGAGAGGAGGAAGACACACACAGAGAGATCTTTTCTTCCTCACATATTGAATTAAGGCTGCATTCTTTGCGTTCTTGTGGCTTTATTTGATCTTAATTATCTTCCTTCAGTCCCTAGCTCTAATAGAAACACAGAGAGTGGGGCTAGGGGGTTAAGAAGAGCTTCAGCATATGAATGTGAGGGGGACACAATTCATTCTAGTTCTATTAAGAATTGGTTGGGGGGGAGGGGTTGGCCAGAGAGATGGATTAGCAGTTAAGGTGCTTGCCTGTGAAGCCTAAGGATACAGGTTCAATCCTCCAGGACCCATGTAAGCCACATGCATAAAGTGGTGCATGCATCTAGAGTTTGTTAGCAATGACTACAGGCCTTCGTACACCCATTGTCTCCTTCCCCCCCCCCCACATAAAGAAATAAATAAAATACATTTTTGAAAAAAAGAATTGGAGTTTTTGATACAGGGGAAACAAGAAAACAGATGCATCAATATGGCTAAGTAAACAGCCTAGAAAGTGTATCACCTTGCCATCACCATAACCAAATTATCTGAGACAATTAACTTATAAAGAAAAATAATCTTTGAACTCACAATCTTGGAGGTTCCAGTTGATGGGTGGGCAGACCTATTGCTTTGAGCATCTGGTGGGTGTGCCAGATGGTAAAGGCATTAATCACAGTAAAGGAAAACTTACTCCTAAGCCTTCAAGCAAGGAGAAAAAGAAAGATCTGGGGCCTTGCTTTCACTAACATTTTGAGAGGAAAATGACCTGAGTAACTCCAACTTGACCTATGTTAGTTACCGTTGCACAGCTGTTGTTATGGGGCCCAGTGTTGCACAAGTAGGACCACTGACTCATGGACTATGAGGCAAAGTTTTATTGGGTAAAAAAGAAAGAAAAGAAAAAAGAAAGTAGTATATCAGGTCTGAACCCCAGATTCTCAGAGTGCAGCCCTGAACTGTTTGTAGTCTCAGCTTTTATTGGAAATAGCCACATGATGTTAGAAAAAAAAAAAAAAAAACAGGATGGGAGTTAAACCCTAAATCACAATTTACATGTGACAGTTACAGCCATAAAAGTAAAAAAGGGAACTTGTAAACAGATCTGTTGGTCAGTAACAGGAAGCATCACCTGTGGGGTATGAGGTAGGCCTGTGACCAGGAGTCCCACTTATCTTAAGGAGTTTGCTCAACAATTCAGGCCCCAGGAAATCCTATTCATCCCAGCAGAGCCTCTTGTTTACCTGCCATTAGCAGAACCTTCTGCTTGTCTACCATCAGCAGAGCCTCCTGCAAGGAAGTGACTTTTATATTCCTCTAGGCTAGATATAAAGAAATGTAGAGAAATATAACATTTTGCTCTCTTTACAGTATGTTTGTGAAACCCAGGACAATATAGCTGAGAAAACAAAGAAGGAAAGAGTTATTTTAGCTTGTGATGTCAAAGGTTCAGTCCACTGTCTTTGGCTCTGCTTGTTCTTGGGAGGGACAACATCACAGAGGCAGGAGAGTTGTGGTAAAGGGGCTGAGGAAGATTAAGGGTCCATGTAGAACCCTAGGACCTGCTTCCTTCAGCCAGATCTCTCCTCCTATTTCCCACAACCTCTCCAAAAGCTACACCAGCTAGGGAGCCACACAGGGGTCATTTCAGGTTTAAACCATAATAAGCTATCAATTCCTGAAAGGTTCTACCACCTTCCAGTATACCAAGGCTTTAACATATAGGCCTTTTGGAGACAACCAAACTAGAGTGGAGCAGGATTTTGGGGTCCAGAATAAGTAAGTAAATAAAAAAATTATATTTATCATTGAAAAGTCCTAGAATGGTCAGGTATGGTGATGCACACCTTCAATCCCAGCACTCAGGAAGCTTCAGTAGGAGGATTTCTGTGAGATCAAGGTTAGCCTGGACCTACAATTGAATTCCAGGTAAGCCTGGGCTAGAATTAGACCATGCTTTAAAAAAAAAAAGATAGGTCGAGTGAAAGGACTAAAACAACAGTGAGTGAGGTACAATAATACTCACGCAATAGCCTCTAATTAGCATTTCTTATCAAAACAAACCAGATCTCCTTTGAAATATCATCTGATGTAAATAAACAACCTGGGCGTAGAACCTCGTGTCAGCTTAAGGTAGCCAGAAAGTTACTGAAGTTAGAGCTTTTCAAGGAGTTCAGAATCAACTTGAATAGTCTTCCTCTCTCCAGAGATGGGATAATTTGGTTCCTGGAATTGATTTTGACTATAGAATACACAAACTTTGACTATAGAACATGTACACATATCCTGACTAGCAATTCTCTTAAATAACTGATATTCTTTTAATAAACTCTTCAACATTAAGTAAGTCAGAATTGTTTTTGCTACTTGCAACCAAGAGTCCTGAGATACTCTGAGGACACTTGCTGGTGCACTATACATCATAATAGATGTTCAGTGAGTATTGGCTGGTTAGAAGTAGAAATATTAAGTATTAAAATTAATTAATTAATTAATTATTAAAAACTGTGTGGGAAATTTATTCCCTATCCCCAAGGGTGATTCTGTCTCTGCTCATATCGCCATGGCTCTCTCTCCTGTCCCCACTCAATGGAAGAGAATCTGGAAGTGGACTGGTCACAGTTCACTGAGGACTGGGGGACTATGTTAAGGTGGCCACAGCCAAGCCCTGCTCTTGTGTGTGCCCTGCTTCCCATCTCCCTGCTTCCACTTGGTAAATGGTTTCTTAGGGTCAAGATCTCTACTTCAACATAATGTTCAGCATTCCAATTTAAAGAAAAGTCAAAGATCCCAGGGGGACATTGAGGCTCAACTTGAGTGCTCAAGTTCATCTTTTTCCTAAACCTTGAAATGAAAATTATTGAGTCTGGCTAAGTTATAAACAGCAAGAAACATTGATTCTCATTTACTGTGGTGACGTGCCCTGCACAGAACTCCTCTGGAAAACTAATGGCATGCTAGGTGTGGTGGTTTGATTCAGGTGTCCCCCATAAACTTAGGTGTTCTGAATGCTAGGTTCCCAGCTGATGGAGATTTGGGAATTAATGCCTCCTGGAAGCAGTGTATTGTTGGGGGTGGGCTTATGGACATTATAGCCAGTATCCCCTTGCCAGTGTTCGGCTCACTCTCCTATTGCTGTTGTCCACCTGATGTTGATGAGGGAGTGATGTCCACCCTCTGCTCATATCATTGTTTTCCCTGCCGTCATGGAGCTTCCCCGCCGAGCCTGTAAGGCAAAATAAACCTCTTTTTTCCCACAAGCTGCTCTTGGTTGGGTGAATTCTACCAGCAATGCAAACCTGACTACAATAATAGGATACTTGAGGGGTAGGAGGCTCTTTGTAGAAGAGGGGAGATGGAGATAGTAAGTCCTACCAAACTACTGTCTCATTCTTATAGAACCACAAAGAGACAGAAAGCAGAAAGTGTCACAGAACTGAAGCTTCAACACTGTGAAGTTTGTGTAGGAGTCTGACAGGTGGAAATAAGGTAAAAGTTAGAATAGACTAACGGGACAAGAAATAAGGAGGAATAAGAGGATGAGCTCTTCCATGTTTCTCACTCCATTTTCTTTACTTCACTCTTCTCTTACTCAATTCCCATTCACACATCCCAAGAAAAGTGATGAAAAAGGCAATGTGGATGAGTAGGATATTTTACTGGCCACACAATTTTCTTAGGTGTGCATGTCTTGAGAATTTCTCTCTCACATGTCTACTGTGCTAAAGTCCAGATTTTAAAGAGAAGCCCATTTCTTCTGCTTTTTGGGCATGCTTTTCCTTGGGCTCATCTTGTTTTGCTATCAGAAAAATCTGAAAAATTTGAGTGATAAATTTAGGGGGAACAGTGTTAAGGAGGACACTTTGGCCATATTTGATTTTTAATTTTGCCTTTAGATAAAACAGAATCCTTCAATGGTTATCCTTAGCTAACCAATGACCATAGCACAGTTTGATATCAAATCATGATAATAAGGTAAATTTATTTTCCTCTTCTCCTTTAAATTTGATTTCTCCTTGATGGAAACCATTGGTAAAGTCATAACTCTGGCCAGACAGAACCTGTGGCTTAAGCCCTGTCTTCCTCTAAAATACCATGTCACCTAAAACAAGCAACATGGGCAACAAAAGACCTGCCATTCTAAGGCCCCTTGTGTCTGATGCCTTAGCAGATGACTGTTGTGCTCTACATCTACCAGAGCAGAGGGCTGAGCTAGGCAGTTGTTGCTGTACCCCTCAGGTCTGCTTCTTCACTGGTCTTGCTTCACTATTGCTCCATTCCTCTATCAGCCTCTTCCTGATGGAGCTCCTTCCGGGTGCTCCTCAGCTGTGAGCAAACCTGGTTCTTCTGGAAGCGAGCCAATGCATAATGGTAAATGGTGATGGCTTGCAACAGTGGGTCCTCCATTCTGAAGATGACATGTTGGGATGTGAACAGATCACCCCGCGTGGATGCCGTATTCACCAGGCAGGCTTCTACACATCTGCCTTGAGTTCTTAGGTTTGTTCCCAAGCCACTTTTAGGGGTTTTTGGGTGACATCTCAGGTCCTCTGCTTCCCTCTTCTGGTCAATAAAAAGGAATCTTTATAGCTGTTTACAGAGTTCAGGGGATGGTTAATATGGTAGTCACAGAACCAAATCATAATCTCCTATCACTTTTCAGTTTACAAAACGTGACACCAGGAAGTGAGGACATTAGTCACCACATCATTGTGGGCTTCAAATCTGCTCACTAGGGTGGCCATATCCTCTGTTTACTGTTCAAACTAAAGGGAAGATGTCAAACCATCAGATCCTAGAAGTGTTATCAATATGTGTTTTTGCAGCAAGGGTTCTGTGTTTAAATACATTTGGAAAACCTTAGGGTGAAACTTTCTTCAAGTTGCTTTATCAAAACAACAACAAAATCCTTGATCATGGTCTTTAGGTTGCTAACATGCCCAGTGAAGCATCTAGGAAGAGACAGCCTAGAGTTTTGTATCAATGAATCCTTGGTGTAGTAGCATCCAGTAGCATGCCATCCTGCAGAGAGCTGTGAGGGAAATGTGACTTTGAACACTGAGAGATGAACTCAAAAAGGAAGGTCACATTACAAGTGACAGGTGTCATTCTCCCAGGCCAACAGCAGGCTGAAGGAAACAAATGAGCACCAATACCTTTTGGACTAACATTAGAGTTAGTTTTTATGTTATATATTATCTATTTTTAGTGTTAATTAGCATACAAATAATTGGGTTTCATTATGGTATTTTTCAAACCATATTTTCATTTCTTTCTTTTTTTTCCCAAAGAATAGGCTCATTTTAATCATCATAATAGCCAAGTAAAAATCTTATCTTTTAAATTAAAACACCTTAAAGATTGAGGTAGATGGTGATGTTATGAGATGCTGAATTAGATTTAAGATATCACAATGGACCAACATGTGTTGTTTACATACTAAGTATGTCCTTATCTAATAAAATATATTTTTTGTTTCTTTGTTTGTTTGGTTGGTTGGTTTTGTTTTTCAAGGTAGGGTCTTACTGTAGCCCAGGCTGACCTGGAATTCCCTCTGTATTCTCAGGGTGGCCTTGAACTCACAGCGATCCTCCTACCTCTGCCTCCTGAGTGCTGGGATTAAAGGCGTGCACCACCATGCCCGGCTTAATAAAAATAACTTTTTAAAAAGTTTAAACACCAAAACCAATTTAGATATATTCACAATGGTGCAACTGAGGGAACGAGAAAGCACTGATTCAAAATGATCTTCCTTTAAGTTCAGATAATTAGGAATACATCCAATTCCAAGGTCTGAGCATGAAATCCAGGGGCTCACTTCTCTATTTTAGGCTGAACTCAGCAGCTGCTGAAAAGAGCCACCCAAGGGAAGAGCAAGGTGGAATAGCTGCCTGTGAGGAAGTGGCCGCCGTCTACTGCTATGTCCATCGGGCGCATGGCTGGGCTCAAGGTGAGGATTCCGAAGGCTTCCGAGCGTTAACGTGGGGGCTGCGGCGGTTTCTCCACACGTCCACGGGCCTTTGTCGTAAATCACTGTAATAATGAGAGAGCACGAGGGCAGTTGCCAAGTCTTCTCCATTCTCCAAATCTTCCTTGGTGGAGCAGAAGCTGTCACCGCCGGCGGGGAGCCCTGGTCACTCTGGAAGTCCTCGCTCTGCCCCTCGTCCTGGGGCCCGCCGCGGTCACGGGCGGGATGGACGCGCATCGCGCCCTCGCGCAGCGGGGCCGGTCACCTCCAGCGCAGGCCCGCAGGGCGACTCCCAGACCGTCGTTCCGTTGTTCTTCTACTTGCTCTTCTCTTCTCCTCTTCCCATCACAGCCTTCTTTCTGATTTCAGGAAATATGGATCCCCGTGTCCTGTTCCCCCAGTACTTCCTCTTCCTCTCCCCAAGTCTCCTATCTAGTTTCACAGCATACACACATTTTCATTCACGTCCTCTTATTTATATACACATAAACATTAAAAACTAGGGTCTGAAAATGAGAAAGAACAGGCAATTTTTGTCTTGCTGGGCCTTGGGTTACCTCAGTATATTTTCTACTTCCACCCCTTTTTTCTTCTTTTTTCGGGGTGGGGAGTGGGTTTCAAGATAGGGTCTTGCTCTAGCCCAGGCTGACCTGGAATTCACTATATAGTCTCAGGAAGGCCTCGAACTCACAACAGTCCTCCTACCTTGGCCTCCCAAGTGCTGGGATTAAAAGCATGTGCCACAATACCCAGCTCCACCCATTTTCCTATAGACTTCATAGTTTCACCTTTCTTTACAGTTGGATAAAATTCCGTTGTATATATATACCACGTCTTCATTACACAATCCTCAGTTGATAGATATCTACATTAATTCCATTTCCTAGTTATTGTCACTAGAATGTCAATGAACAGATGTGCAAGTATCTTTGTGGTAGAATATAGAATCCTTTGGGTATATGCCCAGGAATGGTATAGCTGGGTTTTATGGTAGCTTGATTTTTAGCTTTTTGAAAAACCTCCACACCGATTTTCATAGTCTCTGCATCAGTTCATACACTCCCTCCAATAGTGAGTAAATTCCCCTTTCTCAACATCCTCACCAGCTTTTGTTGTCATTAGTTTTCTTGATGATAACCATTCTGAGTGGATAAGATTAAAAATTTTGTTCATAATTTCTTTTGCTGGGCAGAAAGTGAATAGAAAGCCTACAGAATGAGAGAAGAGCTTGGTCAACTACACTTCAGATATCAGGATGATACTCAGAATATAGAAGACTTCAGACTGAGGGCTGATGTATATAATATATAAGGAACCACAAAAATTAAACACAAAATCCCTGCCAATCAATAAATGAGCTATTGAAATAAACAGACAGTTCTCAAAGAAAAAACTTTATAGCCAACATATTTTTTAATACAACATCATTAGGCTTTGGAGAAATGAAAATCAAAATCACTTTGAGATTCTGTCCAGGCCAGAATAGACTGTTTTAATCACATAGCTTGGAGTCTTTGAAAACAACTGTAAAGACCTTACGGTTTCCCTGAGGTTCAGTCTCTTTATTTTATGTATGAGAGAACTGAGACTGAGAGAGCCATAAAGAAACTCATAGCTCAGAATTAAAGACATGGCTGGAGAGGTGGCTGAGCAGTTAAGAGTTCTTCCCATGCAAGTATTAGGGCCTAAGGAAGCCTGAGAAACTGCTTTGAATTCTGTCCCCAGCACTCACATAAACAGCAAGGCATAGCCACATGCATCTGGAACCCCTGTCCTTTAGGGAAGCAGGAACCACAGATTCACTGGAGCTTGAGGGGAAAAACAGCTCCTGGACCAGTAAGAGACTCCAGCAGATAAGAACAGGCAGGAGAACAATGGAGCGAAATACAAGATACTCTGCACTGACCACTGCAGATGAGCGCCCCGCCCCATGCCACAAGCATGTGCAAGAGGCACCGCAAGAGCACATACACGTGCACACATTATGCACACATACTACATTACACACACAAGCAACAAGCCCCAACAAAGACAATGTGGTGCATATACACAATGAAATTTTAATTGTGGCATCTGCAGGGAAACGGATGCAACCGGAAACATTACATTATCAAAATAAGCCAGGTTTTGGAAAGAACAATATTGCATATTTCTCTCATGTACATAGTGTATGTGTGTGTGAGAGAGAGAGAGAGAAGTTAAAAGGGGACCATGAGAGAGGAGGAAGAAGAAAGGTAAGAGAAGAGGAAAAGAGAAAGGCTCATGACATGAAAGCACAGCAAGTGCTATTTGAGGGAGGAAGGGGACCAGCAGAGGGGTGGGCGAAGGCCAGGAGGAGAGGATAACTAAGAACAAAGGATAACAGCTAGTCTACATGAAACCACCCTAATGTAACCCATTACTGTGTTTATTAACCTTAAAAACATTAAAGAAAAATAAGCAACTGGAACTATATTTGGAATGGAAGAGATTTGAAATGGGTGGGTTTGAAAAGGGATCTGACAGAACTGCTGTGCATAGGCCCAACAACAAGAATGACTGGTATTTGCTGTTTGAGTCAAGATTACTTGGATTCATTCAAAATGCCAAGTTGTACATTCTATTCTGTAATAATCGTGTACTTAAAGAGTTTTAAAAAAAGTGTGGGATTCAGTGTTGATTTTCTGGCTGCAATGTTAGGCTAGCGCTTTGGAGAAAGTTGTTGAATCTAAGTAATGATCCATGTCTCCTGTAGGCTAACATCTTGTAGGGAAAGATGGGGCCCATGTGTGAAGCAGTTAAGTATTACATTATAGCATTTACAGACACCTACCCAGAGGAAGGAATTTGCTGTCTGCATGCAACTTCTGACTAATTTTCTGGTTTTAAAAAAAAGTTAAATAAATAAATAAATAGATAAAATTAAAAAAAAAAATGTTTCCAGGGCTGGAGAGATGGCTTAGTGGTTAAGGTGCTTGCCTGTGAAGCCTAAGAACGCTTGTTCCAATCTCTAGGTCCCACACAAGCCAGATGCAAAATTGATGCAAGCACACAATGTTGCACATGTGCACAACAGGACACTTGCATCTGGAGTTCGTTCACAGCAGCTGAAAGGCCCTGGCATGCCCGTTCTCTCTCTGCCTCTTCCTCTCTTTCTCTTGCTCTCTGTCAAAAATAAAGAATATTATTTTTGTTTATTTTTATTTATTTATTTATTTGAGATCCACAGAGACAGACACAGAGAGAGAGAGAGAGAATGGGTGAGCCAGGGCCTCCAGCCACTGCAAACGATCTCCAGATGCATGCACCCCCTTGTGCATCTGGCTAACATGGGTCCTGGGGAATCGAGCTTTGAACCGGGGTCCTTAGGCTTCACAGGCAAGCACTTAACCACTAAGCCATTTCTCCACTCCAAAAATAAAGAAATTTTTAAAAAGTGTTTCCAAAGGAAAAAAAAAAACCCAATAAAGAAATAAATTTCAGCCAGGCGTGGTGGCGCATGCCTTTAATCCCAGCACTTGGGAGGCAGAGGTAGGAGGATTGCTGTGAGTTCAAGGCCACCCTGAGAGTACATAGTGAATTCCAGGTCACCCTGGGCTAGAGCAAGAACCTACTTTGAAAAACCAAAAAAAAAAAAAAAAAAAGAAATAAACTTCAATATCTATTTCTGGGAGTCTAGGACTTATGAACAAAGGACTTTCACTGCTTCCTATTAGAACAGTAGATTTAAAAAATTATTTTAGAGTTGGGCGTGGTGGCACATGCCTTTCTTTAATCCCAGCATTTGGGAGGCCGAGGTAGAAGGATTGCTATGAGTTCCAGGCCACCCTGAGTTTACATAGTGAATTCCAGGTCAGCCTGGACTAGAGTGAAAGCCTACCTCGAAAAGCAAAAAAGCAACAACAACAACAAATTATTTTAGAAGAGTATGTAGCAGACAATCTGGTTCACTGGAAAGATGTACACAAGATATATTTTACAAAATCAGATCCAATTTACTCATTTATAAACTCATGCAAGGTGAGTAGCAGTCATCCTCCCCACTCAGACAAACACCAAATGCAAAATCAGAAAATACAGTTTATGTTAAGCTCCAAAATGCTTTGATGCTCTTCATATGAATGTTAGCACCTTTGGGAGCTTCCAAAGCAGCTAAGATTATTCTGGCAAGGTACAAGTGCTTAGGTTAGAGGTATGGTTCAGTGGTAGCTTTGATTTCCACTGTGGGCAGGGTGTGCTACCACAGGAGGCCATGGCTGGTGCTGGCTCAGAGTCCCCTTTCACACTGGAAGGGAGTAGTCTTAACATTGGAGTTGCAGAGGAGGGCTCTGATTGGCCTTGCTTTTTGAGATTTTTTTTTTTTTCTGAGATAAAGAGCAGAAGGTCTTTGGAAAGGCAGATTATCTGGTGTATGGGTTTGGAATTGGAATACTGACTACTACTAGTCTACTACCTAGGTGACTACCTAGGTGAGCCATGACAAGATAATTAATCTCATTTGCCTTTATTCTTCTTGGCAATTGGAAATATGGTAGATGACTTCTCTGCATTTTAAGAGGCTTGTCATCTTGATATGTGTCAAATTTAACTCATTTCCATCAACCCAGATGTCTATCAACAGATGAATGGATAAAGAGAATGTGATACATATACACAATGAAATAGTACTAGACCATAAAAAGAATGAGATCCTGACGTATGGTGGAAATGCATGGGATGGATGGAGGACAATGTTAAGCAGCATGAATCGTACACAGACAGAGAATTCCATGTGTTCACTCACACGAAGGAGACTAAATAGAATTAGAGAGTACGTAGTGTTTACCAGAGTCTGGGAAGAGGGCATAGATAGAAAGAGGATGGAGTATGGGGACAGGACTGCAGAAGTATAGGAAGGTAACTTCTGGGGTTTCACAACAGTGGGTTTATTATGGTGGAAGAAATGCACACTTAAAAATAGCTACTTAAGAGGCTTTTGAACATTCCAAAAAAAGAGGCAAATGTTTGAGAACATGGTTATGCTAATTATCTTGATATGTACATGTATTGAAAGATCACACAATACTCCACCACATATATATATATATGTGTGTGTGTGTGTATTGTCCTGATTAAAAACAAAGTTTACAAATTAATCTCAGCAGATCTTAGATGAAACAAGAGAAATAAACAAAACAATAAGGCTCCCAGAACACAATGAAGACAATAGCTTTATAAATTCTGAATCAGGAAGCACTTTTCTTAATGTACAACTTAGTGCTTTATTCTTTTTATTCTTATTTATTTATTTACTTTTTTTTGAGGCAAGCCCAACAGACTGGCATTTTTTTTTTCAAGAAACTGAGAGTGAGATTGAGAGTGATGGAGAAAGAGGGAGAGAGAACTGGTGTGCCAGGGCCTCCAGCCACTGTAAACAAACTGCAGATGCATGCACCACTTAGTGTGCATATATGACCTTGCGCGCTTGTGTCACTGTGCATCTGGCTTATGTGGGACATGGAGAGTTGAACATGGATCCTTAGGATTCGCAAGCAAGTGCCTTAACTGCTCAGCCATCTCTCCAGCCCAGGAAGCATTTCTTTTTTTTTTTTTTTTTTTCAATTTTTTTAGTAGTTCCTTTTTCTTTTTTTTCTAGGTAGGGTCTTGCTCTAGCTCAGGCTGACCTGGAATTCACTACGTAGACTCATGGTGGCCTTGAACTCATGGCGATCCTCCTACCTCTGCCTCCCAAGTGCTGGGATTAAAGGCGTGCGCCACCACAGGAAGCATTTCTTAAATACAATAGCCAAAGCATGTGTCATTTAAAAAGTTTGAAAATTAGCTAATGAAAATTAAAAGCTTCTGGGACTGAGGAGACCGCTCAATGGTTAAAGGCACTTACTTGCAAAGCCTGATGGCCTGGCTTTTATTCCCCAGTACCCATGTAAAGCCTGATTCAGAAAGTGGCACATGTGTCTGGAGTTCATTTGCAGTGGCCAGAGGCCCTGGTATACCCATACTCTATCTCTGTTTCTTCTCTTTCTGAAATAAATAAATTTTAAAATTAAAGCTTCTTCTCATTAAAATATACCTTTAAGGGCTGGAGAGATGGTTTAGTAATTAAGGCACTTGCCTGCAAAGCCAAAGGCCTCAGGTTTGATTCACCAGGACCTATATAAGCCAGATACACAAAGTGGTGCATGCCTCTGGAGTTCATTTGCAGTGGCTGAAGGCCCTGATGTCCCCATTCTCTGTCTATCTGCCTCCCCACACACCTCAAATAAATAAATAAATTAATTAATTAAAAATGTTTTTTTTAAAAAAAAAATGTAGCCTTAAGAAAGAGAAAAGTGGGCTGGAGGGATGGCTTAGTAGTTAAGGCATTTGCCTGCAAAGCCAAAGGACCCAGGTTCAATTCCCCAGGACCCACATTAGCACGATGCACCAGTGGGCGCATGTGTCTAGAGTTTGTTTGCAGGCGCTGGAGGCCCTGGTGTGCCCATGCTCTCTCTCATTCTTTTCTGTCAAATAAATAAATAAATAAATAAATATTTTTAAAAAAAGAAAGGTCAAACCCCAAAGTAGAACATTTTCAACCAACAAGAGGTTCATATTCAGAACATATAAAGAATTCCTACAAATCTATAAATCAGAAGGAATATAATCATAGATAAAGCAAGAATGAAAAACCATGGGGCATGGTGATGACTCAGTTGGTAAAGTGCTTGCCATACAAGATTGAGGACCCAAGTTCAAAGACAGGAGGATCCCTGGGGACTGCTGGCTAGCTAATCTAAGTGAATCAGTGAGCTCTAGGTTCATGGAAAGTCCCTATCTCGAAAACTAAGATGTGCCGGGCATGGTGGCACATGCCTTTAATCCCAGCTCTCGGGAGGCAGATATAGGAGGATCACCATGAGTTCAAGGCCACTTTGAGACTACACAGTGAATTCCAGATCAGCCTGGACTAGAGTGAAACTCTACCTCAAAAAAAAAAAAAAAAAATACTAAGATGGATCTGTGGGAACCAAGCACAGATTGGATATGAGGCCCACTCAGAGAACTCATATCTGTACTGTAAACCAAGTCAGAATCCCATGGTCAGAACTCTCAGACTTCAGAGAGAAGTCCCACTGCTTTCTGGAGAAGAAGAGTGGGCTTGCACACTAAATACATAAATTTATATATATATATATATATATATATATATATATATATCAAATAACTTTGCATATCTCCTTTAACCCAACTCTTGGTTGGAAAATCTGTTTTATTTTACATGTGACAGAGAAAATGGAGGAGTGTCCAGATAAGAAGATAGCTGACTACCCACCATGAGATATGTCACTTCTACCACATCTGCCAGGGTCCAGGAAAATTTTCAGAGGAAGCAGTGACATGCTTGCCTGACAACCAGCTCCAGGGAGATGGTGACAGATAATGGTGATCAATCAAAACCTATCATAGCAGAAACCCAGAAGCTGTAGGAAACTTTACACTAAATCAGACTGCCAATGGGTCTGCCATGGCTCAGAGAACATTGTGGAAGAGAAGCGTGGAAAGACTGCAAGAGCCACAGAGTGCATAGGAATGCCCTAAGGCAAAGTCCCCCCCCCCCACCCCATAGGGACAGCCTTCATGACCCCACTGAGGAGGGCCCCCAGGGTAATAGGAGCTGGGGTGAGGGGATAAAAGAATATAACCTGGGCTGGAGAGATGGCTTAGCGGTTAAGCACTTGTCTGTGAAGCCTAAGGACCCTGGTTGGAGGCTCGATTCCCCAGGACCCACGTTAGCCAGATGCACAAAGGGGCACAAGCGTCTGGAGTTCATTTGCAGTGGTTGGAGGCATTGGCGCGCCCATTCTCTCTGTTTCTCTGCCTCTTTCTCTCTCTGTCTGTCGCTCTCAAATAAATAAATAAAAATAAAAAATATTTTTAAAAAAAGATTCCACATATCATTAGTTAACAAAAAAATTTTTAAGAGTGTAACCTGTCATATGTGTATGTATATATATATTAATATACTTACATATTAATTATACAATATTTTTTAATTTATCAGGAATTAAAACATGGAAAAAAACAACAAAATCTAAGGTGGAGAGAGATAGAAGAAGACACAATGGTGACCTCTGGCATCCACATGCACCTATACACAATGTGTGCCCACACATGCACAACATCACATACATGTACAAAAATTATAGTAAAAAATAAAATATTAAACTGAGTGTGGTGACACACTCCTTTAATCCCAGCACTCGTGAGGTTGAGGTAAGAGGATTGCTGTGAGTTGGAGGCCAGCCTGAGACTACATAGTGAATTCCAGGTCAGCCTGGGCTAGAGTGAGGCCCTACCTCAAAAATAAATAAATAAATAAAATATTAAAAGAAAACATTTTACTCTTAGGAGGAGGGCAGAATTTTTTTCTGGAAGGAATCTTAAAAAAAAAATAGTTATTTCAGAGAGAGAGAACATGGGTGTTCCAGGTCCTTTTGCTGTTGCAAATGAACTCCAGATGTATGCACCTCTTTGTGTGCCTAGCTTTCTGGGGAAGTGAACCCTGGCCAGTAGGCTTTGCAAGCAAGCATCTTTAACTGCTGAGCCATCTTCCCACTCCTGGAAGCAGCTTTTGAAATTGTTGCTATATTCTGTCTTGACACAAACAGGTAAGCTAGATGGATTCATTTTACAAATAGTGAAATACTTAACTTGAAAAGGTTTTCTTCTGTTGGCTATATTTCACACATATACCCATAAGTTACTGTGCTAAGTCAGGTACAATGGGGAGAAGCAGAAACTCATGTAGCAACAGTAGAGTTGTTTATGTTCAAAGTTATAAAGCCCTACAAGGGGAGAGCTGAAGGCCATCAGTTTTAGGATGGTCACCATCTGTTGCAGTCAGGTTCACATTGTTGGCAGAAAACACCTACCCAAGCACAACTTGTGGGAAAAGGGTTTAGTTTGGCTTACAGACTTGAGGGGAAGCTCCATGATGGCAGGTGAGAGCCGTGGCATGAGCAGAGGGTGAACTTCACCTCTTTGCCAACATCAGGTGGACAACAGCAACAGAAGAGTGTGCCAAACACTGGTAAGGAGAAGGTGTCTATAACACCCATAAGCCTGTCCTCAACAATACACTACCTCCAGAAGGCTTTAATTTCCAAATTTCCATCAGCTGAGGACCTAGCATTCAGAACACCTAAGTTTATGGTGGTCACCTGAATCAAACCACCCAACCACCCTAGAGCAAGGGTGGATGTAATGTTTGCTAAACGGACAAGTACCTTGACCAACAACATTACACGCTATACAAAAAAAAATACATAGCAAACATTAAATTCACAGGTTACCAAGCATTACTGCTAAACATCTCCTAGAACCCCCTCTGAGGGTGCATTGTTGGAGACAAAACTCCTGCATCAGGTGGAGAGTACCAGTCATGGGAAGTTCTGCTCCAGAAGACCAATGCCCTGGGTCTAACGTGCCCTTCTTCGTGCTCCTGAGCAAGCAGCTTGCTCCTGCAAGGACTGCAGTGCGTTCTGCCCTTCTCACCAACTCTAGGCTCTCTCTATCTTCCCCACCATGCTCACTGGGAGGTTTCACTCTTGATTTGTTTGGCTTTACCTAGGACAGAGAAGTTCTTATCATAGGCATGTTCCTCCATTTCTCCACAGTGCTAAATTCATGGCCTTTCCCCTGGCACACTCATGCCAGCTGCCAGTGGCAGTTGGGCTCCTACAGCTTCCAACCTTCATCAGTATCTGTGAGACTGGCCATTGTTAGTTCTAAGTTCGTTTAGAGAGATTAAGTCTCTGATGTTCAAGTTAACCATTCCCATATTACTGGATATTTAGTCCTTCTCAGGTCCAACTGACAAATATCATAAGCAGAATGGGAAAATTTGCATTTACCACTGTTCAATTTAACTACATTCATTTTGGCCAATTATTACAGCCTACTAAGAACTTTTATAATTTTTACTTTGCTATCTAATACATTTGTATGATTCATAGATTTGATGGGTCATTTAAGCATTAAAAATGACAGCCTGAAGGACAGAAGTCTGTAGAGAGGTACATATGCCAAAAGATATGTACCAGAGTGTTCAAGTAGCATGAATGCTACTTCTAAACTAGTAATAGCCAAATGTCCAACAGTCAAACTGACTTCTACACAAGAATGAAATTGAATGAACAATTGGAGCTATTGGACAAATTGCTCAGAATATTTAGCAAAAGAATATATATGGTTTTTTTTTTTAATCGTGCTGTGTTGTCATCGCGTGGTCAGGTCTAGGCACTGCGCTTCTTTTAGTTTGTTTGTTTTGGTTTTTGTGTGTGTGTGTATTTTGTTTTGCTTTGTTTGTTTTGAGCTTGCCTATGGTGGCTTCGAGGTGAGCGGCACAGGTAGGCTCCCTGGCCTGCCATCCTGCCTCTGCTCCAGGTTCTCTCAGCCAGGAGTTCCGAGGGCCCCTGCAGGCGGGCTCCGGCCATGCTTCTCTCTGGTCCGCTGCCGGAAGTTGCTCACCCTGGGAAGCTGCTCCCCTCGCCAGGAGTCTCTGCGCAGCTGCGGGACGCCCCCGCCCGGGACTCAGACACAGAGGTGTGTTGGCCTCTGAGGCCCAAGTGTGAGGCCTAGTGGAACTTCCTGAGCCTAGCTAAAGTTTGGTGATCTGCCTCTGGCCAGACGTGACTCAGCAAGACGCCTAATGGCTTCTTACCTGCTACCTCCACATGGGAGTTAGAATTATCATTTCAATAGTCACAGTTTACTATTGGCCCTTACCTTTCCCCACCATCCTACAATCCCCGCCTTCACCCCCAACATTATATAGGCAACTGTTCATAGCAATAAATCGAGTTCCTGCTTCGACAAGACTCCCGACTCAGTGTGGTTTTTCTCCGGTGGCCAGGAGAGGTCTGAGTCGTCGGACGCTCATCTCCTCCTCAACCCCTCAGGAGGAACCAGCGGGCCTGGTCCTTCCCTCGGCACTACCTGCCCCCGCCGGCGGAGCCCGGCATCTGGTGCCCAACGTGGGGCTCTCGAAGCCCGGCATCTGGTGCCCAACGTGGGGCTCTCGAAGCCCGGCATCTGGCGCCCAACGTGGGGCTCTCGAAGCCCGGCATCTGGCGCCTAACGTGCGGCTCTCGGAATCCGGCAGACTAGTGCCCCCTGAGAGACATTCGTTGAGGAGCTCAATCGGTGTACATATGCGGGTGAGCGTACCCCCATAAGTAGTCTTTATATTTAATGTGCTAAACTTTGCTTCTATAACCTGTACTTGTTGATCAACATCTCTTTGTTCTCTTTCTCTTTCCTTTCACTTTTAGTTTGCAGACAAGCTACATCTGCGGCTTTTGTACAGCATGTTTACCTATCTTTTGGATCCTTGCGGTTGTATTGTACTCATGTGTATGTGGGTTGCTATTGCCCTAATTTTATGGACATTTTTCTCTCAACTTTATAATGAGGGACAGTCTAACTGTAAATCCAATCCTGCCTTAGAATCTCTCAGGGCACTCCTAAAGAGTAGAGGGCTTAATTTGACTGATAATCAGGCTCAACAGACCTGGGATTGCCTTCTCAAACTGGTGCCATGGCTGCCGGAAGGAAATCTCTTTGATTGGGACACGTGGGATAGGGTAGAGGCCCTTGTTTGTCGGGCACATGTGGAGAAGGGTCAAATACCCCCCTCAGGGGTCCTCCCTATGATCTCAGCCCTCAAGGCCTGCTTCCCTCCAAGGACAACCAAACATAAACAAAAGACAGAAGAAAAAGATAATATACAGCCTGATCCAGCTACTCCTCCTGGAGATACAGCTTTAAAAAAACCCCAAAAGGATACATCTTTATGCTTCTCACTCGATCCCTTTGAGAGTGCTCCCTGGCCTTCCGGGGGACCTCCTCCATCAACTAACCCTTTCTGGACCCCCTCGGCCCCTCCTTCATATTTGGCCGCCGAGACCCCTTCAGCCCCTCCTTCATATTCGGCAGCCAAGCCGTCAGAAAATAAAGCTACTTTTTTATTTCCCGTCAGTCTAAATCCTGGGGGCAATCGCCCTGCTGCCTGGTATCCGTGGGAAGCTCAGGACCTTAAGGAGCTTAAAAAAGCGGTCTCGGAGGATGGACCCAACTCTCCTTGGGCTGACACCCTGTTACAGGGACTTGCCCATCAGCCTTGTACAACCCAAGATTGGAAAAATCTAATCAGGGCTGTCTTGTCAGGTCCCCTATACATTAAGTGGTGTGCCTTTTTTAGAGATGAATGCCATGCACAGGCAGAACGAAACCAAAATCAACAGCCCCCTGTGCCGATAACTTTTGGGATGCTCTCTGGTACCTCTGATCAATATGCTACAGGCACTCAACAGGCGGCTATACCTGACCCGTATAGGGACCAGGTCAGGGCACTGGGCTTGGCGGCATGGAAAAAGCTTGATGAGGGACCCTATGAAACTCCCCTTATGAGTCTTACTCAAAAACCATCTGAGGATTTGGCTACATTTATAGATAGGGTGGAAAAAAGTCTCCAAAGAAAATTTCCCCCAGGGGCATTACGGGATCAGTATACTAAAATGTTGGTCTGGGATGGGATGACAGCCAATCACCACCTCGCCTGTGCGGGTCTCAAGGACAACTCCATGAGTAGATGGATTGTAGCCACCAAGGACGTTGGCACTATCTCCCATCAGGCTAGGGCCATGGCTGCCGCCCTTCAGGAAAATAAACAGAGAGCTTTGGCCAACACGATCTGTGCATTACAGTTAAATTCTAAAAACTTGACATGTTTTGGATGCAGGGATGAGGGCCACTTTAAAAAGGAGTGCCCCAACAGGACAAAGCCTCTTCCGCGCTCTGGGGGGACGACCAACGCCCCTCACACCCTTTGCTCTAAATGCAATAAAGGGTTTCATTGGGCTAAGGAATGTAAATGGAAGTTTAACATACAGGGAAAGCCTTTAAACTCCTCCAGGGGCTTCCCCCAGCCCCGTTAAATAAGGGGAAAGAGACCATCAAAGCCTATTGGACCGTCCCCCTGGTCCCCGGCCTTAGACCCAAAATTATTTTGAATATTGGCAATAAAAAATTCAAACTTCTCATCGACACTGGAGCGGACCGAACGGTCCTGAGAAAGGAGGAAGTGCCCCCCTCCTGGCAGCTTGTGCCCGGCCCTCCCCTACTGGGAGTTGGCGGGCAATCCACCTCCTGGGAGACTGCCACGTGGCTCCCTTGGACTGACCCAGGTGGGGACAGGGGAAAAGTCCGCCCTCTCGTGGTGACTGGGCTCACTGCTAACTTACTGGGGCAAGACATCCTTGGAGATGCCGAGGCTTTCATCACTACTGACCATAAGGCCTTTTATAATGATTTGTTAGATAAAAAAGAATATCAACAACAGTCTGAGGAAGGGAGGGAATATCATCCCAATTATAGAGATGACCCTTACTTTGAGCAACTCAGACAAAATTACTCCAATAAACACCCCCAATTCTAAGGGCCACTACCCAGCCCCCCCCCCATTTAAAATCCAGTGGAGACCGGGGGATCCTGTATGGGTTGAGCAGTGGCCTCTCCCTTCTTCTAAGTTACACCAACTCCACATACTTATTGATCAACAGTTGGAGGCCGGACATATTCGTCCCTCCACTAGTCCCTGGAACTCTCCTGTCTTTGTCATAAAAAAGCCTAATGGGTCCTGGAGATTTTTACATGATTTAAGAAAGATCAATGAATGCATGATCCCCTTCGGAACTCCCCAGAGGGGACTCCCATGGATCCCAGCTATTCCCAATATATACCATATTACTATCATTGACATTAAAGATTGCTTCTTCTCTATCCCTCTCCATCCAGGAGACATGGTCCCCTTTATTTGACCTCCTAAAGTACCTTAACTTCTCCTCTCAGGTAATTTTGTCCCCTTGTCATCAACAAATTTTTCGTAAGGTACAACAGGCTATAAATACTGCGACCCTAAAGAGGTTCAATCCTGATTTGCCCATCTCCCTCTACATTTTCTCTGGGGAAACATTATGCACCGCACTGTTGGCCCAGGAAGGTGAACCCATCCAATGGGTCCACCTCTCAATCGGTGGGGTCCCCAGAGTTTATTCTATAACCAACCAGGTTGCTGATTGCATTATCAAGGGCAGAGACACCTCTGTCCGGTTGTTTGGCACAGAACCTCACCTTATTGTCACCCCCTTTAAGATAACAGATTTCACCTGGCTTCAGAGAAATAATAATAGAGTTGCTACGGCTCTCGAGGGGTTTCTAGGTAAAATTGATTGCCATTATGGCCCCCACAAATGGATGAGTTCTTTCTCCAGATTAGAATGGAAGCCCCCCAGGCTTTTTCTGTCTCAACCTAACCCTGACTTTCTTACCGTGTTTACTGATGGAGGGCACCTGGGGGCTTCCCTAGTCGTTTACCCTCCCTTAAAACAGGAAAAAGAGCCTATGCCCATAAAGTCAGTCTCCCATGAGGTTGAGGGGTCAGCACAATTCAAAGAATTATTTGCTGTCGTTCTAGCTTTGGACACTATTCAAGAGCCATTTAACTTATTTTCTGACAGCCTTTATGTTGTTAATTTATTACCCAACCTGGTTGAGGCCCATATTAGACTGGACTCCAACCCTATATCTCCTCTGATGATTCAAGCTCGTTCCCTACTCAAACAAAGAATTAACCCCATTTTTCTTCAACATCTCAGGGGTCATCAAAACTTACCGGGATTTCTTTCTCGAGGAAACAATTTGGCTGATAAAATGGCTTCTATGCCTCAGTGTAATACTATTACAGAAGCTACACGCTTCCACTTATTGACCCATGTCAACTGGAGAGGTCTCAAGCACAGGTTTCCACAGGTACCAGTCAAGGACCTTAAAAAAAATTGTCCGGACTTGTAAGTCCTGTCAGCCCTTCCTCCAAGTACCCCCCCTTCAAACTACAGGAAGCAATCCTAGAGGGCTACGCCCTAATCATCTGTGGCAAATTGATGTCACACACTATTCTCCATTTGGAAAACTTAAGTATATTTTTCTTTCAGTTGATACCTTTTCCCATGCCTGCTGGGCATCGGCACATGCCGGGAAAAAATCTAAACATGCCATTAGTCATATGCTTCAATGTTTTGCCACTCTTGGGCTGCCTGATCAAATTAAAACAGATAATGGCCCCTGCTTCGTAAGCAAGGCCTTTGTAGATTTTCTCCAGAACTGGAAAATCTCACATTCTACAGGCATCCCATACAACCCCCGGGGCCAAGCTATCGTTGAAAGATATAATCAGACTCTCAAGTCTCAATTACAAAAACAAAAGGGGGAATCCTTACCCCCACACGACCAACTAAAAAAGGCATTATTTACCCTAAATATTTTAAACTTTTCTAAAGAAGATAAACAACTCTCCCCTTTTCAAAAACATTGGTCCTCATCCATTACCTACAGTTCTATCTGGGTAAGATGGAGGGACCCATTGACTGGGGCCTGGAGAGGGCCTGATCTGCTCCTCACAGCAGGGAGAGGGTTTGGATGTGTCTTCCCTCGAGATGAAAAAAGACCCATTTGGGTACCAGCGAGAGACCTAAAATATTTGTCCCAACAAGAGGACACTGACAATCACTTCTCTAGGGAGTGTCCCACCCCTGAGGACTGTTCCTAAAATGGTCCTTCACCCTACTAAACTAAACAATTCCCTCCCTTGTGGAGGATTGCTGGCTTTGCCTCCAATCTGGGCCTCTCTGGCTGCTTGCAGTACAGTTGCCTGTACGACCTTAAAACATTACTCAGCCACCTTCCCTATCCCCGTCCAGCTTTTCCCAATGTTTCCCCTGGAACTTGCATTTGGGCCCCGCCTTCCCCTAATAATTCCAGTATAGATGTGGGATACATTCATCCTTCCTTCTGTACTTTTAACACAACTGAGCCCAGTGCTCAACGCTGCCCGCCTTCTGGAATGGTTTATGTTTGTGGAGGCGGGATGGCCTATGACTTTCTGCCCACCAATTGGACGGGCCTTTGTGCCCCAGCCACCTTAATCCCAGATGTAAATATCATCCCTGGAAATGAGGCCCTCCCTATATCAGAGGGAAACCTATCTTCAACAACAGGTAGATTCCCTGGCTGAGGTAGTCCCACAAAACAGGAGAGGACTAAACCTACTAACGGCCGAAAAAGGAGGCATATGTTTGTTTTTACAGGAAAAATGCTGCTTTTACGCCAATAAATCAGGAATCGTCCAGGACAAGATTAAGAGGCTCCAGGAAGACTTGGAGAGGAGGCAGCGGGACCTCCAGGACAACCCGCTGCGGACGGGCTTATATGACTTCTTACCCTACCTTCTGCCTCTACTTGGGCCCCTCCCCCTCCTTCTTCTCCTTTTCCTTCTCCTCACTGTCGGGCCTTGTGTAATTAATAAGATTACACAATTTATTCACCAACGGCTAGAGGCAATAAAACCTCATCAGGTCAAAATACAGGCTGGAAACTCAGAAATTAAGTTCCTCAGATGACCCACTGCCACCTCCTCTGCCCTCCATGTGACCAATGACGGGTAAGATCCCCATAGGGGGACAACCTAAGACAGGCCATGGGGTGGGTTCTCACCGAGCTAAACACATGGTACCCAGTGACGGGTAAGATCCCCAGAGGGGGACAACCTAAGACAGGGGCCATGATGAATGCTCTGAGCTAAACACCTGGTACCCAATGACGGTTAAGACCCCCAGAGGGGGACAACCTAAGACAGGGGCCATGGTGACTAATGCTCTTACAAAAACAAAAGGGGGAGATGTTGGCCTCTGAGGCCCAAGTGTGAGGCCTAGTGGAACTTCCTGAGCCTAGCTAAAGTTTGGTGATCTGCCTCTGGCCAGACGTGACTCAGCAAGATGCCTAATGGCTTCTTACCTGCTACCTCCACATGGGAGTTAGAATTATCATTTCAATAGTCACAGTTTACTATTGGCCCTTACCTTTCCCCACCATCCTACAATCCCCGCCTTCACCCCCAACATTATATAGGCAACTGTTCATAGCAATAAATCGAGTTCCTGCTTCGACAAGACTCCCGACTCAGTGTGGTTTTTCTCCGGTGGCCAGGAGAGGTCTGAGTCGTCGGACGCTCATCTCCTCCTCAACCCCTCGGGAGGAACCAGCGGGCCTGGTCCTTCCCTCGGCACTACCTGCCCCCGCTGGCGGAGCCCGGCATCTGGTGCCCAACGTGGGGCTCTCGAAGCCCGGCATCTGGTGCCCAACGTGGGGCTCTCGAAGCCCGGCAGAGGTGCACGCAATTGAAGAGAAGAAGGTGGCGGATTCCTGAGGAGCAGTATTTCACCTGAGAGAATCAGCTTACTGAAGGCATCTTTACTGAAGTCATTGAGGAAATTGCCTGCGTGGAGAATTCCTATGGGCAAGAGCTGCCATGCTGTCTCATGTGAGCCCTTGTTGTCCAATAACTGCCTTGTCTCTGTCTCAGACTCTCGCCAGCCTCCAGTGGGAGGCAGTCCCTCGGGACTTACTGGGTGCGGTTGCCAGCTGTGCCCCTTGGCCCTCTGGGTACCCCTGTGGTACCCTCATATTTACACATTTTCCCCAGGCCCTAGTGTCCTGGGTGTCAGGGGGCAAAGATGCTTTGTGAGCCAGTGGCCTCTAGCTCCTGTTTTTGTAAATGAATGCTGTTACACTCTGCAGGGTGGCTGTATGAGTGCTGGGTACTGTTTATACAGGATCCACTCTCCTGAATAGGTTTTGAATGTTAACTGGGTAAGTGGACCTGGCTCTCAGGGTGACAATGTATATATAATGTAAATAAAGTGAGAAATCTTTTTTGTTAAAGAATACATACCCAGTGATGACATTTTCATAAAGCTGGAAAACAGGCAAAACTCATAGGAAGCAAGGTTATATTTAAGAAGGCGAGGGGAGTAGTAATTGGAAGAGCACACAAGACAGACAGGCTTTGAGAAGCCTCTAAAGACTCTGCTTCTAGACCTGGATGCTGGCGTGAATAATTCACCAGCCTGTGTACTTAGGGTCCGTGATGTTTTTCTTTATTTTACTGTTCAATAAAAATTATTTTTTAAGCTGGGCGTGGTGGCGCACACCTTTAATCCCAGCATTTGGGAGGCAGAGGTAGGAGGATCACCATGAGTTTGAGGACACCCTGAGACTACCTAGTGAATTCCAGGTGAAACCCTATCTCGGGGGGAAAAACAAACAAACAAACAAAAATTGTTTTAACTGACAATCAGGATAATGAACTCAAAAGTTCATAGTGGAGGATGTTGGTTAAAGGTGCTTGCTTGTGTAGACGCAAAAGACAGAGCTCTCACTTCACAGGGGATAAGAGAGAGTTTATTCGGGAGCCAAATATGAGTGACCATGGCCTGAGAGCACAGACTTAGGTTATCTCAAATTCCATGTTCCAACTTGTTAACAATTTCATGAAGGTTTTATAGTTACAGAATAAAAGAAATAAAATAAAATAAACAAAATCAAGGCACTTTTCAAATTCACTGCCTGACCATCAGGTAGGAGGGTTATAGCAAAGCGGGGAGGGGTCTCCACCATAGGCCTCAGATGCTATCTGATGACATTCTTAGCCCTTGGGTTGGTGGAAGCTGGGGTCTGTTCTTACATTTCAAAGAAGATTACACCTGACTGAGTGATAGTGGCCAAGATGTTAGTTCAGACACAAAGGTAGACAATAAATGGCTATTAAGGGGTTAAAGGCAGCCCAAGGTAATTTGGCTCTGACTTGCAACATTCCATCTCTCTGAGATCACAGGAGCTTTATCAGTCCATTCAGCCTTGCTGGAGGTAGGTGGAGCAGATAGAGCTGTTTTCTGGGAATTTTAGTTCACACTTGTAAAGCCTGATAGCACTAGGTTCAATTCCCTAGTACCTATGTAAAGCCATATGCACAAAGTGGTCCATGCTCTCTCTGCTTTCTCTCTCTGTAATAAAGATATAAATAGTTATATTTTTAAAAAATTTAAAAAGTTCATAGTCCTCTAGTAATATACTACTTACATAATGTACAATGTAATCAATGTGTAATCAATAATGAACAAATGAATAATTAATATAGTACCATATAAAATACAATTTGTATATGCATCAATCAAAATAATGAAAACCCAGAATTAGAACTAGCTTGGAATTACTAAAAGTGCAGTGTTGGAAGAATATGCAGGTGAAAATGTTCAGTAAATATTTGTATATGTAGGTTGGGAATTCAAGGAACAGAGCTGGGCTGGAGAGAAATATTTGGGAACCATCAGTATATTGATAGCAGCTGAAACCACAGGAGTAGATGGGGTGATCCACAGATAAGCAAAAAAGAAAACCAAGGAGAGGACCTTGAGGGATTACCCAGGCTTACAAAAAGAAAGCTCATGGTAGAGAGGAAGAGGAAACATCCAGAAGATAATAGAGAGCAGTGGGATGCTGATGAAGAGACTTCAGAGGGCTGAGCAGCCACCAGGGTCAAATGGGATACATAGAAAAGAGGTTAAAGATAGAGAAGACCCCACTGGGCTTAATAACCAGGTCACAAGTGACTCTGGTGAATAGAGTCAGTGGCATCATGAGTTCTAACATGGGTCATGTGGATATTATCTAGGAAGATGGCAGAGCTTTGGAAAAGAGGAGGAACTTACAATGTTGATGGGGCTCTGACAAGGAAGTATAGACAACTAAACAGACAGGTGTCAGGAATTTTGAAAGCAGCCTGGAGCCCTGGAAGAGTGTGAGTAGTAAACCTTTATCTAGGAGACTACAGAACTCTGTGTGTCAAGGGAGAGAAGGCCTCCATTTTGATTAAGAAACTTTCCATGAAGTGGTTGAGACAGTCTTTTGATCATGGAAGATAACTGCTTGAAACTGAAGAATGTAAAGTTCAGGGGTGCCCAAGACCACGGAGACCACTCTGAGGCAAAGATGGAAGCTTTTATTGGGGGCAAACATGAGTTGCCAGGACTGACTCAAGAGCAGAGCAGTCAACTTTGAGATTACAGATAATGGGCTTTATAGGCTCTTCAGTTGGGGGTGAGACACCAAATATAACCATTTTAAGTAAAAAGGCCCAGGCCTGACTTAGATAGAGAACTAGCTGGCTTTTGTAAACTTTTTTTTTGTAAACTTTGCTTGTTTCCTCAATTGCTGTCTTTCCCCCTAAAGTTTCTGAGGAATCTCCACTTCAAGGACATTGCAGAAACACTCCACTGCGGGGCGGGGTGGCGGGGGGGGGCTCTGCCCCCGACCATCTGCTTAGATAAGAAACTGAGGAATCTCCCCTTCAAGGACAATGGAGATTACTTCATCTGCCTGGAGTGCCCCTAGCTCCTGCCCCCAACTTTTCCCTCTGAAACCCCAAACCAATCAGAACTGTTTAAATCAACCAATCATGCATCTATCCCCTACTTCTTTGTTCGAATTCCTATATGAACCCCTTCCCCCAAAAGAATGGGGCTCTCTCCCTCACTACCGCTGTGCCGGACTGTGTGGACAGAGCCCAGGCCTAGGCTTGCAATAAAGAAACCTGTTGCTTTTACATTGGAGTGTCTTGGCTTCTGTGGCGGTTTTCTGGGTGACTCCTGGGTGACCCGGGGACTTGGCTCCTGGTCAGGGGTCTTGGCACAACAGGAGAAGGTGAGAAAGGGAAGGAACTCCTTTGTTCTTTACATTAGCCATAGGGTGTGAGACCAGAAGTGACCAGGTCGTAGATAAGGGAGCAGGAAACCTAGACCTGGGGCATTGTCAGGCAAGGAAGGGATAATGGCTGGTTGGTTCTTTGAGGAATGTGAATGACCCACTCCCTGGTATCTGTCACCCTGGGTGACTCCATTTTGTCCTGACCTAACAAAGAACAGATAATTGTCCTCTCTCCTTGACTGCTTAATCTTTGGTCTAGCAATCTGAATGGGTATCCTCATGGACCAATTACTGGATGTCATCGGCTAACACTCCTCTCCTGTCCCCTCTGTCTGCTAAACTTCCTTGACCCAATTAACCAAGAACTCTACAGTCTTGTTAGCCACAACCTTCTTCTGAATCTAAACATTTGCCTCCTTCCACCTGAAATGTTGGATTCCTCTTGAACTTTTGTCACCTACCAATGTCAGAGCCAACTCTTCTCTCCTAAGGGGGACTCAGGTATTTTCTGTGGAGCAGAAGGAATATGAATTAGTGTTCTAGTTTATTTGCCTAAAGCTTTGATCTCACACTCTGCCTTCTTAGTAACACACAAACACCCCCTAACTGCTTTCTTATTTTCTCTTTAATTTTTCCTTTCACAGTTCAATCAAGTAGATGACAAAAGCTACAAAGAAAATGCAACAAGGGGCTGAAGAGATGGCTTAGCAGTTAAGGCGCTTGCCTGCAGAGCCTAAGGAAACATGTTCAACTCTCCAGGTCCCATGTAAGCCAGATGCACAAGGTGACACAAGCGCAAGGTCACACATGCACACTAGTTGGCACACACATATTGCATTTGATTGCAGTAGCTGGAGGCCCTAGCATGCCAGTTCTCTCTCTCTCAAAATTTAGAAAATGCAACAAGGAAGACTTTGGTCTTCTAACATCCAACAAATGTTGATTTCCTAACTCTTGACTGCTAGAAATGGTGTGAGGGACCTGAGCAGTGAATTCACAAATCTTTAGGACACCCAGGGCTCATTCTAATAAAGGTTTGATTTAATTAAATATGAATTTATAAGACACCCATTGTGCATGCTTAACAAAATAGGAAATATATAGAAGAAGCCTATCTCCTTAGGGCCTATGACTGATTGCTTTGCCACTAAAGCAGTATTGGAAAAATTATCTGGAATCAATATTGAGACCTATATGTCAGGGAAGCCAACTAGCTTCTAATAACTACATGAGATAGGGAGGGTCTCAACACTCTTGTGGAGTGAGCCTCTAATATCTTTTTTGGAAAAAAAAAAAGTTGATTGCTTTATTCTTTAACCATATAAATTATTGTTATGTGTGTGTGTGTGTGTGTTGGGAGTTCAGGAAAGTCCTTAAACTCTAAACCCTGAGTTTATGTTTGTATTCAACCAAAGAATTAGGCAAACCAAACTGAGAAGGATAATTATTAAATTATTATATTTCTTTAGGGAAACATAAAACCAAGGAAAGGGAAATGGATAGCCCCATGTGGTCTGACCAGCCCATGTGATGAGCCTGGAAGAACGTAAAAAAGGATTTAGAGAGGAAAGAAGAGAAAGTACAGAGACCTCTTGCCATGTGGGGGGCAGGAGGGGTTCAGGGGTCAGGGGATATTACTAGAACCTGGAGGTTCAGGAGTGATGAAAGGGCAGCCAAGAGAGCCCTTGCCATTGGTAAGGGTCCATTTATAACCTTTTTGTGGTAGGCTTCCCCTTCAGGCTCAGGTGAGCCAGAGTAAAGGCTGATCAGTCTGGGCTAGGGGGCTGGCTCTAGAAGAGGCTGTTCATGATGTAACTAGCCACAATGTTGGGACAGATTAAATTCTAGGAAAGGAAAACTCCCTCCCAGGGAGAGGTTCACGGGAATATAGGTCTAGGGAGCTACGTTAAGCAAGAAATAAGGAGAAGTCAGCTCTCTGATCTCTAGCAAGGTGGAGATAGCAAGGGCAGACTTAAGGACATTCCTGCCTTTACTTTAGGGGGCCCAGTCACCCTAACTGCCTCAGTATGAAAGCATAACACTCATGGTGAATTCCTTATTTAAAAAAAAATAAAAAAACTGTTGGGCTGGAGAGATGGCTTAGCAGTTAAGGTGTTTGCCTGCAAAGCATAAGGACCCGGGTTTGAATCCCCAGAACCCATGAAAGCCAGATGTACATGATGGCACACATGTCTGGAGTTTGTTTGCGGTGGCTAGAGGCCCTGGTGCACACATTCTTTCTTCTCTCACTCTCTCCCCCTTTCTCTAATAAATAAATGAAAATTAAAAAATTAAAATTAATCTGTCAAACTCTCTGGATTAGGAAAGTCATACTGTAATTAACCACATGTAATAGAGAATAAACTGTCTACAGGTAGAACATTGTATTCCATCTAAACAAAAAGGCAAATCAGAAAATATCAAGCAGACACTAGCAAGTATCTGTAACCATTAAGCAATCCTCCCAGTCCCTAGATGACTGACTTTCAGCCCTTAGGTGACAGACGTTAGGACCTAGCCAATAGGCCTGTTCGCTGAGCGGCCCTCCCAGCTAGGATCCTGTTTCTGTCTAGTGAGTCACAGCTGCAGGGGCCCCACACGCAGTGTTGGGGGTCCACTGTCATTCCTCCGTGGGCAAGAACTATGGCTTCCTTCCTTCCTTCCCTTAGCCCCCTTCTTGTAAAGCTCTCTCACCTTACAGCTCTAAGCTGCAAGGAAATCTTTCTGAACCTTATCCTCTGGTCTGTGGATTTCATTCTTTGAATTAATAGAACAAGGATCTGGGAATACCCCCAAATTATCTGTGCATTGGCCTATATTGGTACACTGCCAGCACAAACCTCATCCAAGTGACAGCTTATTTCCTGTTGAGAAAAGTGATGTGTCTCAGTGGCCAACATGATTTATATATATTAAAATGATTTTTTAGGGACTGGAGAGATGGCTTACTGGTTAAAGGCACTTGCTCCAAAAGCCTAATGGCCTGGGTTTGATTCCCTACATAAAGCCAGATACACAAGGTGGTGCATGCATGTGGAGTTTATTTACAATGGCAGGAAGCCCTGGCGAGCCCATTCTCTCCCTCCCTCCCTCTCTCTTTCTCTCTCTCTCTCTCCTTCCTCTCTGTTTCATAAATAAATAAACAAATGTTTTAAAACTAATTTTTAAAGTATGTATAGGGGGTGGGGTGATGTCTCAGCAGGTAAGAACATTTGCCACACAAGCATGAGGGCCTGAGAGGGCTTGATCTGCCCAGGGTTCAATTCCCTAGCATCCATATAAACAGCTGCGAATGGCCATGCACACCTCTAACCCAAGTCCTGTGGGGATCAGATACTAGCTGAGGCTTGCTGGTAAGCCAGCCTGAATAAAAACAAAGACTAAAAGCGCAGGGTTCAGTGTGAGAGTCCATCTCAAGGAAACATGCAAAACAAAGGCACCCAATGGTCTCCTCTGGCCTCTGCAAGTGTGTGCATAGGGTATTGCATCCAACACATATGTGTACACCACACCACACATATGCATGTCAGAAAAAGCATGTGTAATAGGAACATTTTAAGTAAATAAAAATGATTTGTTATTATATAAAATATTTTTATTTTTATTTATTTATTTTACAGAGAAAGAGGGAGAAAGAGAGAGAGTATGGGTGCACCAAGGCCTCCAACTGCTGCAAACGAATTCCAGACGCATGCGTCCCCTTGTGCATCTGGCTAATGTGGGTCCTGGGGAACTGAACCTGGGTCCTTTGGCTTTGCAGGCAAATGCCTTAACCACTAAGCCACCCCTCCAGCCCATGTTATTATATATACATTTGCTATTACATAAATATTGTGAACAGGTTTTTTTTTTCTATTTAACCGTGGTTGCTTTTGGAGAGATAGGGATTTTTACTTTAATTCTTGCTATGTATTTTTCATACTAAGTATATGTTGTTCTGAATTTTGTCTTTTTTATATTTATATTTATATTTATTTATTTACAAGGAGAAAGAGAATATGATAATGGTCATGCTAGGGCCTCCTGCCACTGCAAACAAACTCCAGATGCATGTGCCACTTTGTGTGTCTGGCTTTCTGTGGGTACTAGGGAATTGAACTCAGGCCTTCAGAATTTGTAAGCAAGCACCTTTAGCAGTTGAGCCATCTCTCCATTCCCTAATTTTGCTTTTATAACATTTTCCCAAAATCTCCCTTATAGTATCTAAGTATTTCCCAAAGATCCCCCAGAGTATCTTCCAGGCCCTTTTCCTAACCCAGCGCCACTTCCCACGGTTGTGCAGGGTACATCCTTCCTGAGCACCAATGCCCAGCCTGGGCCCAAGCAGGGCTTGAAGCCAACCTGGAGTGTGTTTACCTACCCTGCCACTGGCTGTGTTGATCAGAGGAACATTTTCTAATTCCTGAAGCAGCCATGTAGGTCAGCTACAGTCTGCACAGCTCAGTTTTCCCTTTGCTGGCAGCCACCTCTTCCCACCACAGTTTGATTTGTTCTGACCTTCTCCTGCCCCTTCAGCCTAGTTCTTCAAAGCACCCCTCACATCCTTGCTCCCTCTCACTACCATGCCCAGCGCAGGCCTGAACTTGAATTTCCCATCCATATTCATGCTGCCCAGTTTCTGCATGTTGTGCCAGTATTGATCACGCATGGTCTGTGGAAAGGCAGCTTTTGATTACCACACAAATGGCAGGGATCATTGGCATAGAACAATCAAAACACCAGCTGACCACAGACGTTGGGCTTGGCTGTTTGTCTGTGGAAGGGATTTGGTGACTCGTCTTAGTATAGATCTCTTACACCACAGATTTGTTTGAATTGAAATTCACTTGTGTGCTGTTTCATATCTACTGAATGAAGTAAGACTGAAGCAAGATGGGGAAAATCTACTGGAGATTAAATCAACTAGAGGTGAAAGATAGGTTCTTTAAAAAGAAAACAAAACAAAACATTTATCTGTGCATGTGCCACTTGTGCCATGGCACCACATGAAGGTCAGGGAGCAGCTCAGGTGTATGTGTTCTACCTTCCTTGACACAGTGGTTTTTACTGTTGTTGTTTTTTTTTTTTTTTTCCCAAGGTAAGGTCTTGCTCTAGCCCAGGCTGACCTGGAATTCACTCTGTATTCTTAGACTGGCCTCCAACTTATGGCAATCCTTCTATTTTAGCCTCCCAAAATCTGGGATTAAAGGAATGCATCACCAAGCCTCGTTTGAGACAGTGTTTTTTTGCCACTGCGAACAAATATGAGAGCATAAGATTCTCCTGGCTCCATGCCCCATCATTCTCAGGGGACTTGGGATCCTGAGACATGGACTAATTTCAATCCAGCTGTGGCATCCAGATTTTTGTGGGTTCTGGGGAACTAAAATCAGAGCCATCTGGCTTTGCAAGCAATCACCTTTAACTGCTGAGCCATCTCCTCAGTCCAGGGTCAGTTCTTGATAATCTGCATGATGGGGAGGGCAAATTCATAATATTCAAAGCTATGCTTATTGTTTTAACAGATCCACCTTTACTGAAAAGTGAAAATTCATCCTACAGACTAGAGAGATGGCTAATGGTTAAAGGCACTTGTTTGCAAACCTGTTGACCAGGGTTCAATTCCTCAGCACCCATGTAAAATCAGATATAAAGTGGTTCATGCATCTGTGATCCCAAAACCTAAGACAGTGGGAGGCAGAGTCAAGTGAACCTAAGGCTCAAGGGCAGCTAGTCTGGCATTCATTTGCAGTCTGGCAACTTGTTTGCAGCAGCAAGAGACAGTATCTTAAAGAAGGTGGAGCACAGATACCTCGACGTTGTCCTCTGATCTCCAAGCATTGATCCCTTACACACACACACACACACACACACACACACACACACACAAATAAATAAATAAATTTTTAAAAATTTAGTCTAAGGCCAAAGACATCTTCATTTTCTTTAAACCATCTTACCTTTTAAAAGGTTGGTGGTGGCTAAGTGTAGTGGTGCATACCTTTAATCCCAGCACTCAGGAGGCCAATGTAAGAGGATCACCTTGAGTTCAAGGCCACCCTGAGACCACATAGTGAATTCCAGGTCATCCTGGACTAGAATGAAATCCTACCTCAAAAAAAAAAAAAAAAAAAAAAAAAAAAAAAAAAAGTTGGGAAGCTGAGGTAGAAGGGTCAGGAGAGTTCAAGGCTAGAATGAAACCTCAAAAATAAAAAGTCAAGATAGATGGGCTTAGGAGTTAAGGCACTTGCAAAGCCTACAGACTCAGGTTCAACTCCAGAACTCACATAAGCCAGATGCAAGATGCACCAAGGTAGCCCCCATCTGCCTCTCTCTCTCTCTTATGTAAATTAATGAATAAGATATTTTTAAAGTCGAGAGAAAGAGATATTAGTGAAACAGATTTGTTTTGTTTTGTCTTGTCTTGTTTTGAGGTAAGGTCTCACTCTAGCTCAGGCTGACCAGATGCACAACGTGGCACATGTATCTGGAGTTCGTTTGCAGTGGTTAGAGGCCTTGGCAACCCATTTTCTCTTTCTCTCAAATAATAAATAAATGAATAAAATATTTTAAAAAGAAGTAGAAAAGATTGTCACATCCTTCAACTATGGGAACAATTATGCTTGCTTGTCAGCAAGCTGTGGGTTTTGTTTCCCTCTTTTTACTTTTATAGGTCTCCACTGCCCTGAATGGCTTCTGCAGCTGGCACGTGACCATGGCACATGCATACCTGAGAAGGACTGCAGCCATTAGCTCAGGCTACACTTGTAGCTCATCAGATAGACATCAATCTCAGCTGTGTTTTCTGTCTTTATAATACAAATCTGGTTGTCAGAATGTAGGAGTTTTATTGAGAGTGTTAAATCCAGTAGAGAAGGAATCAGAACATAAATATGCAAGTAAGGAGTGAGAAAGCATTTCAGAATTTATCAAGAAATTGATACTTCTCCATCTTTCATTGCAAATGTTTTAAGAAGCAATGCTGATAGCTCTAGTTGCTAACAGAGCTGCCATGCAGAGGCACCCAGAGTTATTTTGTGATTAAAGCAGGCTGGCTTTGAACCAGCTTACTGCTCCATGCTTCAGAGCAGGAGTATCTGAGAGAAGTTCCGTTGATTTTCGAGCTGGATCTGCCACTTCCTAACTATGTGACCTTGTTATAGTTCCTTAACTAGAAAATAGTGCTCATAAGTGTCTATCTAATAATTTGATTGAATAGATTATGGATTATAAATAAATAATAAATATATAATTTTATATTTTTATTTATAAATTATAAAATAAGTTATAATTTATTTATAAATAAAAGTGCTTAGCACATGATATGTACTCAATAAAACTTCACATCTCTTTCTGCCTAAGTATTTGGAAACGGTTCACTTTCATAACTAGAATATTTTTCAGCACTCTCTTCACAGAATGTATCCATATACATTCTAATCTAGTCCAGGTGAAATTATCATAGCTTTTATGTTAGTAGTAGCCTAAACAAATGAGGTGCCACTGTTTTCTGTCATCTGTATGAATATTACTCACCATCTGTACAGATAACTGAGAGCTGAATGTGGCCTAAATAAAATGTAGAAGTTGTAATGCCCAAGTGGAACTTATTTAAGGTGTGATTAGGGCTAGGAAACAGGCCTGTAAAAATAGCTCTCATCCTCACATCACATTATTTCTTTCTTTTTTTTTTTTTTTTTTTTTTAAACAAGATCAGTTTTATTTAATTTCTGTGTCACTGTATAATTCACTCATTTTTATGGATAAGCCGGTGGGTTTTATTAAATTTAGAGTCCAGCAACCATTATTATAATTAATCGGAACATTTTTATCATCCTAAAAAGAAACTGTACACTTAGCAGTTGTTACCAAACCTTTCATTCCCAGGCAACAATAAGTCAACTTTCTCTTGCATTGATCTGGCAGTTCTGGATAGGTCATGTAAATGGAATCCTGGGTGACCTTTTCTGACTGGCTTATTTATTTTTTCATTTTGTTTTTTCAAGTCCAGGCTGACCTGGAACTCACTACGTAGTCTCAGGGTGGCCGTAAACTCAAGGTGATCCTACCTCTGCCTCCTGAGTGCTGGGATTAAAGGCATGTGCCACCACACCCATCTCTGACTGGCTTCTTTCACTTTGCTTAATGTTTCCAGGGCTCAGATATAGTTGCTGCCTTGCCATCTATTTGAGGGCCTGATACAAACCATTTGCAAACCAGTTGTTCTGGTGGCAGTTTGCATCACATTATTTCTTGTGGGGAGACAGGAGGTGTGCCTTCAAGTCTTTCTGACAAGCAGGCCTGCCCTCCTGCAGACCCAGGATTCTATTCTGCCTCACATGTCCCCAGCACAACTGCCAGCTGAGTTCTAATTGCAGAATCTTCATTACCAGGGATGATTGAAACTATAAAAAGAGCCCAGCTGAATGTTTCACGTCCTGCTGGGTGCGCACAAGGACTGGCTCTCCTGGCCCTGCCCTCCTCCTTGCCCAGCAATTATCCTTGTGCCTGTGGTCTGGCTTCTGCTGGAAGCCTTAAGCAATTGATAGATGTTATTCCCTTCTCCAAACCTTCCTCCCCAGGAAGCAGGCTGACTACCATGACAAATGCAGTTGTCTTTCCTCTAAGCTATTGGGACAGCAGGGCCATTTCTTAACCTCATTACCTAATTTTCTTGCCCAAAGCGACCCACAAGTAAGGGATCATACAAAGAGAAGAGACATTCTCCTAGCCACATTGGTCTTTGTTACATGCCATCTGCAAATGAACCTTTTTTTCTGTTACCTTCTTTCAATCAGTGAGCAGTTACAGCACCTGCTGAGTGCTCCACACTGAGTTAACAGCAGTTAAAGGGTTTCCAAAGCAGAAGGTCACCCAGGAGTTTAAAAAGTAATTGAGACAAAGCCACCCAGGACTGCTCCTGGTTCTGTAGGTAATAACTTAAAAGAACAAGGGAGTTTCTAGTGAGGTGATGCACACCTGTAATCCCCGTACTCAGAAGGCTCAAGAAGGATTGTGAGTCAGAGTCCAGCCTGGACTACAGAAGGAAGGAAGGAAGGAAGGAAGGAAGGAAGGAAGGAAGGAAGGAAAATTCAATGGAGTGATATATGTAAAATTTATTTAAAATGTAGGCAAACCTTTTTAAAATCTATAAAGGGTCATACAGAGTTATATCTAAGGGTCATACAGTTATATCTAAGAGAGAAAGGAAAAGGCTTATCTAGAATAATGCACATCTGAAGAGTTAAGAAGGAAGCCTCTGCTGTTTTCCAAGAGAAGAGGCTGTGCAAGAAATGACAAGCAAGGTAACCTAAGAAGGGGACACGTAGTGGGTCCCAGAGAGTTCAGAGTTTCTGTGTATCACTTCCCTCCCAGAGCAGCCTTGTCCTATCAACACCCACAGTGTTTTGGTGCCAACATTGATGAATCATGGTGACCCAAAACCCATGTCTATGGCTCATTATGATACTGTGCATTCTGCTATATATAAGATGACATGTATTCAGATGGTTGGGGTTTTGTTGCTGTCTAAATTTCTTTGACTATCCTCATCAAAAAGAGACATAGACCAGGCATGGTGGCACATACCTTTAATCCCAGCACTGGGGAGGCAGAGGTAGGTAGGAGGATCACGGTGAATTCAAGGCCACCCTGAGACTACATCGTGAATTTCAGGTCAGCCTGGGCTACAGTGAAACCCTACCTCGAAAACCGGAAAAAAAAGAAGAGAGAGAGAGGCCGAGAGTGGTGGCGCATGCCTTTAATCCCAGTACTAGGGAGGCCGAGGTAGGAGGATCACGGAGAGAGTTCAAGGCCACCCTAAGACTACATAGTGAATTCCAGGTCAGCCTGGGTTAGAGTGAGACCCTATCTTGAAAAACAAAAACAACAACAAAGAAAGAGAGAGAGAGAGAGAAGTTATTAAAATAAACAAAACTACCAGCAGATAACTGTCAGAAAACAAGGTGTCAAGTTTCAAAAGATCAAACAATGCCTAAACACCTAATCACCTAGGACAGAGCAAAAAAAAGTAGTTGAAGGGCTAGAGAACTTTGCATTTGCTAATGAATTTGCATCCTTAAATGGAGCACATTCCACAAAGGCCACAAATGGAACAGACCCAGCTGAAATCGTGAGGCTCTGAAAGGTGGTTTTGAGTTGGCAAGAGATCAATTCCCCTTCAGAGGGGGAGCCAAAATAGAAGGAAACTTCTAAAATTCCTTTGTCCACAAAAATGTCCTGGGTGGATCACTGCCTAATCCACTATTACCTAGAGACAGGAAAAATGAAGTCAAAGTCAGCACAGGGACCACATGTGAACATCATGCGATTCCAGAAGCCTGTTGCGAGGAGTGAATGGACAGCAGCAGAAGCAAAGGGATGCGCGGCCATCTTTTCCTCCTGGCTTTCTGTCAGCCAAGTAAATGCCTTAAAACAAGACTTTAACCTTTCCTGTGTTACTTTTCTCCTCATTGTGACCAAAATACCTGACAGAAGCAACTTCAGGGAGGGAAGGTTTGTTTGAGCTCATGGGTTCAGAGGGTACAGTCCGTCATAGGAAGGCAGCGTGACAGGGTGGCTCTGGAGTCCTGGGACCATGTGGTGGAATTTCCTCTGTGCAGCTAGATGAGGCAAAAAGTAGGACGGATCAGAGCCAGGGAAAACATAACCTCAAAGACTTGCCCCAGGGACCCATCTCCTCCAGCTAGGCCCTACCTCCTAAAGGTTCCAAAACCTCCCAAAACAGCAATACCAGAAGCTACCAAGTGTTCACACATATGTCTGTGGGGAAATTTCATATTCAAACCCTAACCAATATCTAGGACAGGGTTATCAGGACTTAGATTATGAGGATAAGACTGCGTTATGAAGAGATAGCAATCAGGAGTGGTCAAACCAAGCTCTGATCCATCAAGTTTCAACCCTGGAGTCCTCTGTCCTTTCTCCTTAAAATCAGCAGAAGTGACACAAATGAGAGTCTGGGTTTAGGCTTCTCTTTTAAAACAGATACTCTGCCATATAGCTGACATCTATAAGGGCAAATGAAATTAAAGTAAAACATGACAGATAACTAAAGGAAGAGTGAGATGGATTTAAAAAAATGAACATATTGAAAAATTGAAATCAACATAATATATACTACCAAATAGAGATGATACCATATGGTAAAAGGATCAAGTAAAAAATAACAATTGACTTAAAGAACCACATTGAGAGAAATAGCAGAATGAACACAAACTTGAATTTGTGAACGGAAGATGAGGCTGAGGAGCCATCTCCCAAGGCATCAGAAATAAAATGACAAAAGATAGAGTAGGAAATGTAACATTTATATAACAGATGACTCAGAAGGAAAGAGAAAGATATGGGAAGAATGTATGGCAGGCTGGAGCTCTGTGGATCCCAGTGACTCATATCTGACCTAACACACAACCAGCCCTCTCTCCCATGCAACTCATTGAGGATCTATAGTATGCCACGTAATCATACCAAATTCCAAATGCCAATTCTAAAGATGACACAGAAAAAGAATACCTGTCTTCCCAAGTATCAGGAATAAACTTTATGTAGGATTTTGTAGTTGTGACACTGAAGTCTGGAAGCCAGTGGAATATTATTTTCAGAGTAAATATAAAAGGACTTCTAACCTGAAGCCTCATATTTCACTTCAGTGTGAAGCTTCAGTGAATGTGTTCTTGGGCCAGCAGGGCTGCAGGAACTGCTGCATGCAATGCTCCATGAGCACAACCTAATGAGTTGGGTCAACCTGAAAAATTAAACATAACAAAGAAGAAAAATAAAACATTTTTATTTAAAAGTAATAATAATGTAAAAAAACTGTAAGGGGAAAAGTGGTAGTATACAAAGAAGTAAAGTACAAAATAAAAGGAAAAAAATAACATAGATCATAAATATAATGCTGGAATAGAGTTTAATATTGTATGTTAAGAAATTTGATAACATAGCTGAAATTGGAGAACTTCCTCGTGCGAAATTATTAAGGCAAGAAGATGTGGAAAATCTGAATTAAGTATTGTAAAGCAAAATAGTTATCAAGAACTTTCTGCCTAAATACAAACACCCTTCAAGAAAACTTCTCCAAACTTTCTAAGAATGCATAATCACGATCATTTCAAAGATGTTTCAGAAACATTTAAAGAACTGGATGCTCCCAACTCACTTTAAAAAACATAATATTTGAAGAGAACAGCAGCTTTCTCTAGGTCAGAAAGAGGCAGTTGGAAAATATAAAACAAGATGGTCTAGGGAGATAGATCAGCAGGTAAAGTATTTGTAATGTAAGCATGAGGACCTAAATTCAATTATAAGCACCCATGTAGCCGGGCGTGGTGGTGCACACCTTTAGTCCCAGCACTCGGGAGGCAGAGATAGGAGGATCACTGTGAGTTCGAGGCCACCCTGAGACTACATAGTGAATTCCAGGTCAGCCTGAGCTAGAGTGAAACCCTACCTCGAAAAACCAAAAAATAAAAAAATAAATAAAAAAAAATAAGCACCCATGTAAATGTAGGGTGTGGAAGTACACACCTGAAACCCAGTGGTGGGAGGTGGAGGCAGGAGGCTGGCTCCTTAGGGTTTGCTTGCTAAGTAGTCTAATTGAGTGAACCCTGGGTTCAGTGTGAGACTCTGCCTCAAAAAATAAGGTGGGACACAACTAAGGGAGGCACCCAATGCTGATCTCCACATGCACATGCATATGCACACACACAAGCATTCACACACATTCAAACATGTATACACACATATGCAAGCAAAAACATATGATACTTAAGGCTGGGGAGATGGCTTAGCAGTTAAGGCACTTGTGTGCAAAGCCAAAGGACTTTGTTTTGATTCTTCGGGACCCATGTAAGCCAGATGCACAAGGTGGCACATGTGTCTGGAGTTTGTTTGCAGTGGCTGGAGGCCCTGGCATGCCCATTCGTATGCTCTCTCTCTCTCTCCCACCCCCTCCCTTCCTCCCTCTCTCTCTTTCTCAAATAAATAAATAAAAATAAAATATTTTTTAAAATATGACATTTATAGTAGTAACAAAGTAATAAGGTATATAAAAATTAACCTAAGGGGAAAAATTCATAGGAAAAAGTTTAAAATTCTATGAAAGGAAATAAATGGCTATGAACAAATGAGAAGATACACCATATAATTTGAACAACTCAAAATATAATTATATTTTTTTCTCAAAATTACTCTTAACTTGGAGGCAGAGAAATGGCGCAGTGGGTAAGAGTGCTCTCTGTGCAAGCATGAAAGCCTGCAAGAGTCTGAGTTTGATCCCCAGCTCTCACATTAAAAAACCAGGAGTGGCCACATGCCTGTAACCATACCTTGCAGGAGGCAGAGACAGGGACTCACTTGGGCTTGCTGGTCACAAACAACATCTCCAGGCTCAGAGAGAGAGAATCTGTCTGAAGGAAACAAAGTGAAAGAGCCATAGAAGGGAATTCTTGATGTTCTCCTCTGGCTTCCACGCATATGTGATGGGCTGCACACATATCTACACACACACGCATGCATGCATGTGTGCACAAACACCACACATATACACATGCCACACCACACATACTATGCACACAAGTATTACTATTACTCGAATGAATGTGATTGCAAGAATTTTTAAGATTTTAAATATATGTATAGAATAAAGGTCCATATATTGTGGGGAAATTTTTTAAATAATGAGTAAATGGCAAGAAGTGAGGGTGAGAGGAAAGAAGTAGGGCAGATTTCACTGTGCAGGTATGAAGAATTTAACAAAGTTGCAATAATAAATGTATTAATGTGCTAGGAAAAACACATGCCAATGGATGGAGACCGTAAGCACAGGTGACATCTCAGGGGATTTCAAACAGTGGAGAACAGCAGTGGGAGAGCACAGCAGGGTGGTTATTTCATTAAAAAGACAGAAGAACTTTCTGAGGGAGTGGATATGGGAGTTAGGGAAAATGGAATATTGAGTTGTATGAGACAAGGCTGGTGAGATGGATTTGGGGTAGACTGTACAAAACTTTACGTGAACTTAACCTTAGGAAGGGTTAGTGTAGCGACACCATAGAGAATGAATCAGAAGAGAAAGAGGCCAATTAGGCCAACTGGCGAAACACTCATCAACCTACTGCGACTGTCAGAGAGAATAAAGAAGGACTGATCTAAGACAGTGGGATTGGGGTGGGAAGAGGAAGGAACAGACAGAAGATGCCAAAGAAATTGAATCTAAGTTGGCCTGATGGTGCACGCCTTTAATCCCAGCACTCAGAGGCAAAGGTAGAATGATCACTGTGAGTTTGAGGCCCACCTGGAACTACAGAGTGAGTTCCAGGTCAGTCTAGTAGTCTGGGCTATAGTGAGACCCTCCCTTGAAAGAACCAAAAAAAAAAAAAAAAATCTGAGTGATTAGTTAGAGAGTATGGTGAATTAAGAAGGGTTCAAGGAAACTCAGTGTTTTTAGTTTTATTAGGAGCTACAAGGGAGCAGTACTAACCAATGTTATGCCCAGTTCTCGGCACCCCCAGTGACCACCAAGGAGAACCAAACACATATGCAAGGGCAAGGAGCTTTATTTCGGGCTTAAGCTCGGCCTCTTGACTTCACCAATGCAGTGGATCCGTACAAGAGCCCCGAGTAGTGGGAGAGTAGGGTTTTTATAGGGATTTGAACATAGAAGAAGGGGATGGGTACATGATTGGTTGATTTAAACAGTGTACTCTTCTGGTTGGCTTAGGATTTGGGCCGGGCAAAATTGGGGGCAGGAGCTAGGGAACTCCAGGCAGAAGAGGTTTGTATGCTTTCTCTTGGCTGGGGCAGAAAGGCAGAAGGGACAGGTCTCAGGCATGTCCTGGGCATGTCTAGGGCTGACTTAGGCCCTTGGGTGGATATCTTCCCTGACCATATGTCAGGGCAGTTGCCTTCTGCTTAAGCGGGAACCTGAAACTTAAAGCCTAGTCAGGGCAGCGCCCTACTGAATCCCTTCATGGCGTCAGTTTAGTTTCTGGGTCTTTCACCAAGAAGTCCAGAGGGCACCATTTTAGGCAGAAATTAATTTAATTTTCAATATGCAAGCTTGGATGCTTGCAATTACAGTGCACATGCCCATTGGTCAACTGGAAATGAGGCTGTGGGACAAAACTTACACTTGGGCTGAGGATATGCCCAGAACTTCCCAGAAAATGCACATACAAGGGGAACATCTGATAGTGGTGCTCTCCAGGAGTTTAAAGTCCAAAGACAGAATCCAGTCTGGTTGTTAAGAGGTGCAAGGCATACTGGGAAAAATGAGAACCACATTTGGCAACTGTCAGATCACATCTGCTTTCTATGGCACAGTTTCCTTACTAACTGACAATCAGAATACATAAATATATGTAACATATCAAACAGACAAATCTACTCTGCACAGATCTGCCTAAATATTTAGACATAGCCAAGTGGTGAGAGAAATTTTTAAGAAATTGAAATTGCAATCAGTTGAAGTGATCAGTGAAACACAGAACAGCTCTCATTCCAACCTGGCTCTCGTCATCAGTCCGGAGGTTGGCTTGTCACTACCAGAATGAGAAATGCACTGCTCAACATGTGCAGAAGATTCTCTGTTTGATGGATTGCACATGCCATCCTTCACTTTTCTTGTGTGATTTCTTCTATAGCACCCACACCAGGAGGGGCAATGGAAAAGTAAGCAAAGACAGGTGAAATTAAAACGCCAAATTTGGCATTTCATGTAGGGTTGAGTTTAAGCCCCAGCTTCACTGGTTCCTGCCTATGAGACATCCTTGAACTTGTTCTTATCTATATGGTAAGACTATTAAGAAGGGAGTCAGTGGAAGGGGAACTTGGGAGAGGAAAAAGGGGAGTGTTGAGAGTGGGATCATGCTATATTGTCTATATTATTGAAGTTGTCAATAAAAAAGTTAAAAAATTAAAATGTGACAAAATCTAAATGAAGTATGGATTTCAGTTAGTGGTCAAGTACCAATGTTGGTTCCTTAGTTGTGATGAATGTCACACACCAATGTCAGATATGCACTGCAGGGAACACTCTAATAAAATAAGTCATAAAACTATTTGAAGTTATTGCCTTTTTTAAAAAAAAAAAAGACTATTAATTCCTGGGCTGGGAAGATGGCTCAGCAGTTAAAGATGCTTGCTTGAAAAATCTGCTGACCTATGTTTGATTTCCCACTACCCATGTAGAGCCAGATGCACAACGTGGTGCATGCATCTGGAATTTGTTTACAGCAGCAGAAGGCTCTGGCTCACCCATATTCATTCTCTCTCTCTCTCTCTGTCTGTCTGTCTGTCTGTCTCTCTCTCTCACACACACACACACACACATGTACACGCACAAACATGCACACACACAAATAAAAACATAAAAATATTCTTTTAAAATATTAATTCCTGACCTACCTACCTCATAGGGCACATGTGAGATGAGAACTAATGTCTATCAGTGGGTTTTTAACAGTGTTGTTCAGGTTGCAGGTTCCCCCAGTCCCTCAGGAGCCACAGTTACAAGGGGCATGAGGGTCCAAGTTACTCCAGGACAGGGCTCTGATTCCCCTGTGCTTGTCATAACATAGCTTCTACATTTTCACTCGATTTATACACAGAAGTTCCAAGGAGACCTTGTTTGAAAGTGTATCTTCTGCTAACAACACACTTTAAAAACACTGAAATATTTGAAAAAGCCATACATAAACATGAATTATTATCATTAAGGAGTAAGTTTATTGCCCCAGATAAATGTTGGATGAAAAGGAACATGTATCTGAAATGAGCTTTTTGGCTTTTCTGTGCACTGCAATTCCTGGTATGCTCCCTTGACCTTCATTATCAGATAATTTAGAACTCATTGGATGTAGATTTTTACTATATATTTATAACTGGGCTTCTAATACTACCTTAAATTACTTCCCTTCCCGCAAGACCACAGACTTAGTTCATCCGGGGACAGGGTGCTGAGTGGTCAGGTGAGGACTGCTACCACCTTCCACCCTTCCTAATTTCATCATGATTCCCTGTCCTGCAGCCAGCACACTTCCTGGGAGGAGGCAACGTCCCCACCATAGAGATACCACTGAGGAGACTAAAATTCTCCTCACCCAGAGTTCCTGTGGGAAAACTCAATTTCCCTTAGTTTCAACACATTATTTCACACCATTTGACCAGGTTCCATCACAAGAGGATACCAGGGACAAGAAGCAGAGCTTGAGTTTTCTGCAGGCAGATTCTTAATGGTGTGGCTTAATAGGGTTCAGTCTGTAGTGCTAATCTCGCAAGTAATGGGGAGTGGGTTGATAGAGGAAACATTTCAGATCTGCTGTAGTTTTGAATAAAGCCGTGTAAGTCTTAATCAGATATAGAGACCATAGGAGTTGAAGGTCATCAACTACAATTGGTGCATAGGAATATCTTAAGTTACCTATGAGTTTCTCTTTTTCAGTAATAAGACCCAAGAAATGCCAGCTAGAACATTTAATTTAAGGAAGCTCTTAAATTCTTAATTTTCTTGGCCTCTGTAGACTGCAGGGCTTTCAATCAACAACTCTCCAGGCGGAAGCTTTTTAGTCAGCCCAATGTCTGTTCCTCCCTCCTCAGGGAAGTGTCTCACAGCAGCACGTCTCTCCTTAAACTGCCTTTTCTAATACCACCAGGTCATCTGCCACACATGGGATGGGAGCTTGTGTGTTGTGTTATTTCTGTTCACCAGAGGGAAAGGAGAACTTGAATAGTTGAAGCCTTTGGTGCCATCTAATCATTAGCGGAATACGACAAAAGGCTTGGATCTCTCAGTACATAAACATCTTCGGGAGCTGCTCAAAGGAACTTCTAGAAGTCGTCATTTGCCCTAAGCTGGAGTGGGGAATAAAAACAGAGCTGTGCCAGCACATGGACAGATAAAGGACCCCAGCGCTCAGTGCTTGTGTTGCAGAGGTCAGTGTCAGTTGAAGGGTGCCAGCCAGAGAGCAGATTCCTTACTGTCAGACCTCATTTGGAAACTTCCAGAATCTTAGAAGTGCTGCTGGCGCTCCCTCAGGTAGTTAGGGAACACTAGACTGGCTGCATGACCCCAAGTGTGGTCCCTCCTGCCCTCCTGGTACAAGTACCTTATCACAAAAGCTTCGGAGATGTACGGTAGCAGGCATGCTGCCTCGTAGGACCGTGTGGTAGTGACGTTCTCATTGCTGAGACAAACAGCCAGCCCAAAGCAGCTTTGTGGAAGGCAAGGTTTTATGTGGGCTTACAGTTTCCAGGGGACAGTTCGTCACTGTGGGGAAACCATAGCAAGAGCTTCAGCTGGGGGAAAGCAGCAGGAGTCAGCTCCCGCAGCGGCAAGGGGGGCTAGACGGTCAGTTCCTAGGCTGACCGAGGGGTGCACTTTCTCCAGCAAGGCTCCACTTCCCAAAGGCTCCACCAACTGGGGTCAAGAATGAGACCGAGTCACAAACACGTGAGGTTATGGGAGACATTTTATTTTCAGACCACCACAAGCCCTAACCCCAGTTATCTTTAGAGCATTGCTGAGAATAATGTCTCCATAATTTGGAAGAGTCTTTCTGCAGTTTACGCTGAGAAGAAAAGTAGGGAAGAAAACTAGTATTTGTGGAAGATCTACTTGTACAAGGCCTTGTGGTCGGTGCTTTCACAATTAACACTTTTAAAGCTCTTCAAATTTTATGAATTAGTTATCAATAGACCCCATTTTCTAAATGAAGAAACTGAGAATTAGAAAGGCTGTGCCCGAGGCTGCATCACTAATAAGGAGAGGTAGATCTAAGACTGTCACTAGCAGCCACTGCTTTCAGTTAACTAATTGCTAAATACTCTTGTCTGGCCTCTTAAATAATTCTCAAGTCACTCTCTTCTTTGCCAAACTTATCTCCATGAGGCTAGTTCAGGACTTTGTCATTTTGTCTTGACTGCTGTAGTGACTTTAAGGGGTCTCTTACATGCCTTACTAATGCCACTACCCCTTCCTCCCTGTGCCTACCAGCCCAGCACATCATCCCCCACAATGGCCACAGTTTGCATTTTCACCTTTGCTACGTTGTCATAATAAAGTCTCTCTTCATTCAGTCTCAACTTTGAACGTCACCTCCCCAGAGATGCCTACCCTGACATCATGGGCAGTACTCCTCAGGCACAAGCCCTTCTAATGACACTGTGTCATGACTGACTCTTCAGGGGTATCTGTATTGTCACCAGCTTTTGTGAGCAGGGATCAAGCCTTTGTTCATTCATTTATCTCTTGCACCTTAGTCTCCTGTCCATAATAGACACCCAGTAAGAACTTGTGTAAGGGAAATGGATGGATGGATGGATGGATGGATGGATGAATGAGTGAGTGAAATTTTAAATAAAAAACCTTATCGAATGAAAGAAACAGGGAAACTTTAAACAATGGCTACCTCTGATTCAAGAGCCATACTACTAAAAAAATCTTGAATTATTACTAGAAGGTCAGATTCTGTTATAACCACAAAAGGATCAAGAAAAGTAATTATAGAGTATGCTTGATGTATACATTTTACATCAGAAAGCAATATTGTTATTCACTTTTGCTTGCAAAAAGGACATACAGAGCTATAATTATTTTTATTTTTATAACATTTCATAGTGTTCAAAGGATGCATACCCCCCCCCGCGCACACACAGAGGGGGGGGGGAGAGAGAGAGAGGCAGAGACCTGGATTCAAATTCTACCTCTATCTACTTTCCATACAGATCCCCAGTGGTTCTAGGCTGGTTGTAGAGATGGCCTAAGTTGCTGAGTTGGCTTTACTGTGACTCATTAGCTGCAGGTACAAATGGTCAGTTCTCAGACACACAATTCTGTTCTAGCAGTTTAGGTTTATTTGTCTGCTCTGATGCCGATGCCTGACTGTCTTCATAGTGCAGCACTGCAGTGTCTTGAAACAAGGTAGTTTAATTTTCCTACTTTGTTTCCTTCAGAATTTCTGTGGAGTTCTAGTTTTTTTTTTTTTTTGCATATTAATGTGAATCATTTTGTGAATTTCTATGAAAGGCCCCAGGGGATTCTAATTAGAAGTACTGTGAATCAATATGAAAAGAACTGACAGCTTTACAGTATTGAGTCACTAGATCCATAAGTACGGTAAATCTATTGAGCCATTTTGATCTTTTGAGTTTCCCTTAGCAATGTTTCATTGTTTCTAAGGTAGAGATTTTGCAATTATTTTATGCAATTTACCTTTAAGAATTGTACAGTTTTGTAGTTAAGAAAATGGTTTAATTCTTTCCCCACTTTCCAAGTCTACTTCTTAAAAGCAAGTGTAACATACCTTGCTGACATTTCAGAGTCTCTTTTGCTCAGGTCCTTCACAAAACCTTTTGTGGAAGCCTAGTAGTTTTCTAATCATTATTTTATATTATTTTTCTTATGACAGGGCCCCAAATTAATTATAAAGCTTCCAGACCATACAAAGCTTAGAGCCATCATTTGCCTGGTAATAATGCTCTTGGTCTCTCGGACAGCCTCAGTCTTCTCCATAAATCTGGGTAATAATATTTACCTCCCAGGGATATTTTTTGTATGGTAAAATTCATGTAATAAGAACATTACTTTAAAACTCTTGGATCCCCTGCTCTGGAGGGTGCATGCGCTGACATCTGTTTTCTTTCTCAAAAAGTAGCAAGACCTGAGGAGATAAACTACAACTCGCACTTCAGCCAAGCCACAATGGAAACCACAGAGGAATTAGGGAGACAAGCAAGAGTGCTGCCCCATTATGAACCTGACAATCAGCACCAGGTGAAGGAGACAGACCCTGAGGATACTCAATATCTAGCAAAGCAGAGATCCATAGGCTCCTAAGAGCTCATCACTGAAGTAGACTTCAAACTCACCCACCACGGCTCAGAAAATTTTGTGGAAGAGGGTCAGAAAGGTTGTAAGAGCCACAGGTTGAGACATTATGCCCAGAGGCATTCCCTCCCCCCAAAACAACTGACTGCTGCTCCCACAATGCATAAACTACAACTCCATGGGGAATACCTGCAACCCCACTGAGGAGTGTCCCCAACAGAATGGGGGCAGGGATGAGGGAAAAGAGGGTACCAACATATGATGTGTCCATACAAAACATCTTGTTAATAACAAATAATTCATATATATAATTTTACCATTTATTAAAGATGAAAGCAAATTGGATAAAAGAACAAAAACATTACTTTAACCATTTAAAAATTTCTTGAGCACTTCATTCTGTTTCAGTGGCTTATTTCCTTTGATTCTAGGCAAACAAAATACTTAAGGTGTACAATTCAGTGACATTAAGTACACATGTTTTATGATCACTGATATCTACTTCTAGAATTTTCCATCGCCCAAACAGAAATTCTGTACATAGTAAGCAACCACTCTTCTTTGCCCTTCCTCTGGAAATCACTAATTTGCATTATGTTTTTATGGATTCACTATTTTGGATATTTCATATTAATGGAATAATACGATAGATAGATAGATAGATAGATAGATAGATAGATAGATAGAGATACACACACACACACACACACACACATCCTCTCATGCCCTGGCTTCTTTCTTTAGTGTGACTCTTTTATTTTATTATCATTATTGTTTTGGAGGTAGGGTCTCACACTAGCCCAGGCTAACCTGGAATTTACTATATAGTCACAGGCTGGCCTCAGACTCACATCAATCCTTCTACCTCTGCCTCCAGAGTGCTGGGATTAAAGGTGTGTACCCCCATACCCAGTTTAGTGTGACATTTTTAAGGCTCATCCATGTGACAGCATTTTTATGGCTGAGTAATATTCTATTGTAACTTACCACATTTTGCTTACTAATCCATCCATTATTACTCATTTGGTTACTTCTTTGTGCGTGTGGTGGTGGGGCATGTATGTATGTGCTTGCTCATATGTATGTGTTCAGGTGCAAATAGAAGCCAGAGGTTGATGTTGAGGGTCTTCCTCTGTTGCTTTCCTCCTTATTTTCTGAAGTCTCTTACTGAACCTGAGCTCATAGATTTGTCTAGCTAACCAGTGAGCCCAGGGAATCTCTTGACTCTGCATCCCAGTGCTGGGATTAAAGATTACAGATTACCCATGCTTGTCCTCCACATGCGTGTTGGAGTGCCAAACTCGGGTCCTTATGCTTGCAAGGTAAGCACTGCACCCACTGAATCATCTCCCTGGGCCCAATTTAATTATTTCCAACTTTTGCTAATATGAAGAGCGTTGTGATGAATACTATATACAAGTTTTTATTTAGACACCTATTTCTAGTACTTTGGGGCATATATTCAGAAATGGAGCTACTAAGTCATATGCTGAATCTATGTTTAACTTCTTGAGGAAACACCAAACTGTTTTCTCTCCTATGGTTATTTATTTATTTATTTATTTATTTTTGGTTTTTCAAGGTAGAGTCTCACTCTAGCTCAGGCTGACCTGGATTTCACTATGTAGTCTCAGGGTGGCCTTGAACTCTCAGTGATCCTCCTATCTCTGCCTCCCGAGTGCTGGGATTACAGGTGTGTGCCACCATGCTCCTATGGTTATTTTAAAGATTCATTGAGACAACACATCGCTAAGCTTTTAGTGGGGTATCTGGCACATGACAGGAATTCGATAAGTCCTTGCTGAAAGATCCACACAAGCTATCAGTAATAGAGTGCGCATCCGTCACAACATGTGTCCTACATTGAGGGGACAATTCTCATTTTGTTGTTTGGAGAATCCTCCGCTAGGATAACATTCTGAGCCTCTTTCTCCCATTCCTTCTCTTACTCCTTCCAGGAAAAAAAGATGTGACTAACCATCGAGAAGCCCAAATGGAATACGCACACTTCACTATTCTCACCATGGCTGTCAGGAGCATGCACGCTAATCTCCTCCACTTACCCACTCTATAAAACTTTTTGAAAATCATCTATATTATTTATTTTTAATGCATTGTGTTATGCATGCATGTGTGTGTGTGCGTGTGCGTGCGTGCACAGGTGTATGTGTACATGCATGTTCATGCATGTGGAGGTCAGAGGATAACCTTGGGTGGCATTTCAAAGAATGTCATCTATCTCCTTCTTTGAGGCAGTCTTCTTTGAGGCAGTCTCTCTCTTTCTCTCTCCTCTCTCTCTCTCTCTCTCTCTGTCTGTCTCTCTCTTTCTCTCTCTCATTGGCCTGGAACCAGCAAGCCCCAAGCACTGAGATTATAGGAACTTGCCACCATCCCTGGCACTTTTTTGTTGTTGTTTTGTTTGTTTTTGAGTAGGGTCTCACTCTAGCCCAGACTGGCCTTGAACTCATATCAATCCTCCTACCTCTGCCTCCCAGTACTGGGATCAAAGATGTGTGCCACCACACCCAGCCCTGGCACTTTTACATGGGTACTGAGGATCAAATTCAGGTCTTCATGCTTTCAAAGCAAGCACTTTGCCAACTGATCCATTTCCCTAGTACCCCCCTGCACAAAGCTTAATAGAACATTCTTATAAAAGAGGTATGGAGTTGTTCAGTCCTAATTTAGGCTGGAATGACAGTGTGGTGGACAAACTTAATCTGGGGCATAACAATAGTAAGTATGTTTGCTAATAGAACAAAGCCACTTTCTGTAATTACTGTTTCTATGAGTACTAAAGATTATATTTGGTCTAATGCAGTTGTTTCTGTCAATGGCAAGGAAGTAAGGGATGTCCCATATTGTAACTCCCCATGCCAAAAAAAAAAAAAAACCCTGAACATATTCAGAAAAATCAATAAGATGACTTCCAATTCTAAAGTTCTACTTCAAAGCTAAGCAGGCTAACAAAACCTTTAAATTGGTATTGAATATGATGAGCAGCTACTTGTTTTTCAGAGCTTGTTACTCTTGGTTCTTTAAAAGCTTGGCCTATTGTGTGGTGATATTATGGTACACCTTGACGTAGAAAATACTTTACAAGCTCTTCTCCACTGTGGAAAGGCTTCAATTCAGAGTCACTATATTTTTAAATTACCAACCTTGAGGTGGTATTTGTTTTCATTTTTGCACTTAATAGAGCATAGCATCACATTCATTCTCTTCTCTCCCAGGGTGAGGGTAGAATTCATAAGTATAGAACACATTCTGTTTAATTCAATTCAATAAACATGAACTGGGTGCCTGCTATGTGTTAGGCATTGTAGCAGGCATTTTGGGGGAGAACAAGATAAGTAACCTCCAGTTTCATGTGTGTGGAGCTTTTAGAAGCACGCAAATGAAAGAAGATACTTATGTAAATAAATGCAAGGCAAATTTTAGCTGATCTGGCTTTAAATGGGTTTCAGGCACTTGGTTTAGATGATGAAAATCTAATACAGCTCAGCAGAGGGAATTGGACTCAGAAGTTTTATTTCATTACCACTCCCATGCTAATATCCTCCCTCCTGTCATTTGAAGTCCCTCTTTCCCTTGGAAAAGGCATGTCTTCCATAGCTACAAACATACTCCAACCTATTCAACGAGTTCATTAGTTTAATTCATGTTTATGAAGTCATAGTTTAAGTGGCTTGGTGTCTAGTTGTTTTACATCTACTTCTCAGATAGATAGCAGGCAGTTGCAAGCTAACTGGTAAACAAGTGAGGGGAAAAAACATAGAATTCTGAGGGCTGGAAAGAGTTCTCAGTGGTTAACACACTTGCCTGCAAAGCCTAAGGACCCAGATTTGATTCTCTAGTGCCCACATGAAGCTAGATACACAAGGTGGTGCATGTGTCTGGGATTTGTTTGCAATGATCAGAGGCCCTGGTGTGCCCATTCTCTCTCTATATCTGCCCCAATTGATTAATTAAAAAATTGAATTCTCGACTAAATAATCCTGAATAGTAATTTCATCTCAGATACTTACCTTGAAATGCTTTCTCCAAAACACATTTCCCAGGGTTCTCAATTGTACAGTATGAATTTATGTTAGGTAGGCTGAAAAGAGTAGAACCAATGATATCCAGAAAATGTACATCCAGGCAGATCTCAATGCTTCAGTGTCAGGCACAGGGACAGTCAAGGGTCAACAAGAAGCAGCTACAGAGAGATGCTTCAGAATGTGGCCAGGAAGCCAGATTACTCAGCCTGGAATCCTGGCTTCTTTCCCCACAGACTGTGTGTCCTTGGGCACATAGGGGAATGTGGCTTCTTCATCTTTAAAATAATAGTCGTTGTCCAGCACTTATTGTGGGGAATGATGTGAGTTAGTGTTTACAATGTACTTGGACCAGTGTGTAGCATGTGGAAGACACTGGGCTCATGACTGTATTTGAAATACAGCCATGAAGACAGAACACGGAAGTGGGCATGAAAAACAGCATCCTCAAAGTAAATGAAGATGGTGGGGAGAGGTGGAATGAGAAAAATTAAAGAAGGGGCAGACTATTATAAGATAGAGAGCATAATGCAAGGGCTTGGCCTGGAGAGAGGAGATACCCAAGTGCAGGGTATTGAAAGCAAGGGCCAATGCCCTCTGCTTACTGTTCTCATCTCCCTGTATCTCATCCCACCCTGCAGAACAAATGGAAGGGCATCAAGAACAGAGCTTGGATACCAGCAGATCCATTAGCTAACTAAAGAAAGAGACCTCAGGCAATTTACCCAACCTCTGAACTGTTCTATGAGGATAGTAATAGCTCGTATCTTACAGGTTTCTCTGGTCGGAGAATATGTGTTGAACTCAGAAGTCTGAGAAGATATTTGTTTGTGCATAAAAGCATTTTATAAACTTCAGTATTAAAGATTATCACTACCTTCAAATTTATTTATTATTTTTCACTTAAATAGTGCCACGGCCTAAACATCTTCTTTCTGAGTTGATCCAAATGACTTTTGAAAGGGAATCTCGGTCAGCAGAGATCCCACGGCGTCTGTCCTCTGCGGCCTGACTTCTCAGCCAGGCTCTCTCCCGCCGGATGGCTGTAAAAGCTGAAGGCACTGCCAGGACAGCTCTTATCAAAATATTTTAGCACTTCTGCATCTGGTCCTGGTCATAAAATAGAAGTGAAGAAACACTTATGTTAAGTTTTCCGAGCTGTGAAGAAAAAGAGCTCTTGTTTTATTGGCACTGGCTCATTGTATCTCCAGGACAGCAAGGAAGAAATAAACTTGAAGATTTAAACCAAAAAGGCATTCACTGAAAGAAACTTACTGATATGACAGGAGCGCCAGCAACTATGATCAACCAAAGAGGGACAAGGATTGAGTGAATGATCTTCCCCTAGGCTCCGTTCCGCTCTGTCAGCCAAGTAAACTAATGATCTGGGCCAGTGGGAGAGCCCAGCGATCTATATGCAAATCAGCTCTCCTGCACCCTTCCCACCCAGCTCAATTGCTGTGCTGGCAGCCCACTTCCCTCAACCTCCCAGTCCCAAATCTCTTCATCCTATTTTCTTCCTCAGCCTATTTCTTGCAGTCCTGATATGATCACATAGGAATTGGATAGCAAAGACAGCTTATTTATTGGACATCTACCATGGTCCACATATTGGGTTAGCACTGGAGTAAGTCCTGTTAAGATGAAAGTCCCGAAGTCGGGGAGATATCTGGGTGATGGAAGGACATTGCAACACAAAGCAGCAAGGACTAATGCATGTGTGGATGGGTGTGGGGAATGACCACTTTTTCTGTAGGGTGTGGGGAAAGACAAAAGCCTTAGAAATAAGTTGAGCTAGACATGGTTGCACACAAATTTAATACCAGCACTGGGAAGGCCAAGAGGATTGCTATGAGTCTGAGGCCAGCCTGAGACTACATAGTGAATTCCAGATCAGCTTGGACTAGAGTGAGACCTTACCTCAAAAAATGAAAAAAAAAAAAAATGCTGCTGGTATTCAGAGGAAAGGAGAAGGGTGCTAGGTGAAGTTAGGGTAATTTCATGGCAGTGGGGTAGAGTACTTGAGAGAGAAGCAGGGAGAGTGAGGAGAGTGTGAAGGAGTGCTAGACTGAATGAAGCCAGCCTTTGCTCACTCATAGCCAGGAATTCTGCTAGCTGGCTGTTATAGACTGGAAAGCTTAATCACCATGGTAGGAGATTACAGGATGGAAACTGGAAAATGTTACCACTGAGGCCTCCTTTTTCCCCTCCAGAGAGTTACCTATCTAAGCAGTACCCCGCGATAGCGGGGGTTGGAGAGAGTGTGGCTGGTGATGGGGGGGGGGGTGAGGCAGTGTGGCCGGTGATCACGGGGGTTGGTGGGACAGTGTGGCTAGTGATGGGGGGTTTGGTGAGACAGTGTGGCTGGTCCTTGTGGCACTTAAAATAGTACAAATCATTCACATGCCTCTACTTGTAGTGATGAAGATTCACCTGCCCAAAGACCCTAGCATGTAAGTACTCACTGTGCTTTCCCTTTCTTTCCTTCCTTTTAGACTATAACCAGACTCTGGATCATAAGCAGAAGAAACCAAACTCCAACTACCTTTGGAGGTGGTGGATAGATGGCTCCGTGGGTAAGGTGCTTGCCTTGCAATCGTGAGGATCTGGGCTCACAAAAAAGCCATGTGTGGCAGGCCATGCCTGTAACCCCAATGCTGGGGAGTCAGAGACAGGAGGATCCCTGGGACTCACTGGCGAGCTCAGTTGCTGAACTCTAAGTACAGTGAGAGACTCCGTCTCAAAAATTAAGATGGAGGGGCTGGAGGGATGGCTTAGCACTGAAGCGTTTTTCTGCAAAGCCAAAGGACCCAGGTTCAATTCTCCAGGACCCACATAAGCCAGATGCACAAGGGGCGCATGCATCTGGAGCTCGTTCGCAGTGGCTGGAGCTCTGGCACACCCATTCTCTCTCTCTCTCTCTCTCTCTCTCTCTCTCTCTCTCTCTGTTTTTCTCCCTATTTCTCTCTGTCAAATAAATAAATAAAAATAATTTAAAAAAATAAGATGGAGGAGCCAGGCATAGTGGTGTTCGCTTTTAATCCCAGCACTCAGGAGGCTGAGGTAGGAGGAGTGCGATAAGTTTGAGGTCAGCCTTGGCTACAGTGAGACCCTGCCTCAAGGAAACAAGCAAACAAAAACAAAATAAGATGGAGAAGAATGAGGAAGATACCCAGTGTCAACATCTAGCCTTCACACACATGTGCATGTGCTACATATGCAAACAGCAACAGAAAATACCTTAAACAGAATCAGGGCTCAGGGGTCCTAGTTGAAGGCTAGGGAAGTAGCTGGCTATAGGAGTCCCCAAGAGTCAGAACTTGCTGTCCTGCCAGGTCTAGCTCTTTACTGTCTTCCTTTTGTTCACTTTAATTATGAGTGCTGCCTTATTCTAGTTATGCAGGGCTTTCTAAAATCCAGAGCAAGAAAGGGAGGATGAGGCCTCAGGCACTGTCATGCCTGTATAGTCCCAGCTCAGTGGCCTCAGAAGGAAGAGACAACTTCACCCCTCCCAGCATCCAACTCTGGACAGGGCTCTGCTGGAGCAGTTCTGACTTAATTCATATATCCATGTCTGCACCCCCCAGCTGTGGCCAGAGAACAGGCAAGACACCAGGCAAAGTGATTCTGCTTGGTAGAGGCAGGCCAAGAGGTTAGAGTAGAGGAAAGTATTTTCAGAAGCAGAGGATTATTAAGGAACTTTATAAATGAGATAATAGGTTATATGGAACAAGAACGCAAATCATTGACTTTAGGATTCCTCTCTATCAAAGTTGATTTTTTTTTAATTAGTTTTGTACTCAGTGACTACAGGCAAGTTGGTGTCATTGTTAGCCTCCTCCCTGACCTCCCCCCTCTGCAGGGACCCTCCTTGAAGGGAATATGGGTCATGCATTGTGGGATTAGCCATCAGTTATGGGTAGGAGGCAATGTTTCTGTATATCATGATCCAACATGTGGCTCTGACATTCTTTCCATGCCCTCTTCCACAAATTTCCCTGAACCATGTTGGGTTCATTTTAGGTCTGCTTCTGTGTTGAGATCTTGAGTGCCTCTGTGTCTCTGGATATCTGGTTTGGTAGGAGTTGATTGTTCTCTGTGTCTATCTCCTTCACTGTTGTGCTGGTACCAGGTTCACCAAGAAAACAGCACTCTTGCTTGTTTCCCCATTTATTCTTAGTTTCAACTGGGGCCCTTTTGAGGTATGATGGGCTGGTTCTCTCCTTAGGATCTGCATCTATCTGAAAAAAGAGAAGCAAATTCTCCAAAGGAGAGTAAAGTTAGCACCAGATAAATGGGATAACCCCCCCCCTTTTTTTTTTTAGAGAGAATGTAATATGTGAAGGCCCTCTTGTAGCCCACGATTGGCAGGAGCTTGATATTGGAGAGTGGGTTCATTTATGGATATGATTCTGACTTGTTTCCCAGCTCCAGCAATGGGCTCCATTTCACTGAGCAGATCAGTTAGCCAAATCAAGAGCAGTTGGTTTCCCACCATGGCTGTGCACCACTATTGCACTTGTGTGAGTATCACATCAGGTTGTTTGCTGCAGAGTAGCTTAGACCAGGAGTTGCCTGGACAGATATTGGTCATGCCCTCCCCCACCCCCCCGTCACTCATGTAGCACCTTCTGGCACTAGATGTGCTGTCTGGGGATTGACTCTCTTCTAGCTTCCAGCCATGTCACTCCATGTTATGTGCCAACAGCAAATGGTGTTTTCAGCAGTAGGGTCTTACCACTAACCTTTGGTGGGTCAAAAGTTGATTTTTTTTTTTTTTTTTTTTTTTTTTTTTTGGTATTTCGAGGTAGGGTCTCACTCTACCCTAGGCTGACCTGGAATTCACTATGGAGTCTCAGGGTGGCCTTGAACTCACGGCAATCCTCCTACCTCTGCCTCCCGAGTGCTGGGATTAAAGGCGTGCGCCACCACGCCCGGCTAAAAGTTGATTTTTTTAAGAGAGGCTTTATTTATTTATTTATTTATTCATTTTAGAGAGAGAGAGAGAGGCAGATAGAAAGACCACGCCAGGGCCTCTAGCCATTGCAAATGAACTACAGACACATGTGCTACCATGTGTCTCTGGTTTATGTGGATTCTGGGGAATCAAACCTGGGTCCTTAGGCTTCACAGACAAGTGCTTTAATTGCTAAGCCATCTCTCCACCTCCAAAGATGATTTCTTTTGAATAAAGTCCAAAATTCTTGTGAGGCCCTGGGAGGTTTGTCCCTGACACCCCACATTTCTAACCTCCTCCCTATCCTTCTCTTGACACTCCAATGCCCTGTCATTTATTCCAGCCTCACTGGCTTTCTCCCTGTTTGTGGATGGGGCTATTCTCCCAGCTTCTCAACTGCTGTCCTCTGCCTGAATGTTTATTCCCATGGCTGGCTTCCTCTCACAGTTCATTTCAAATGTCAACTTTCAGAAAGATGTCTCTTACTAACCACATGCAAACTAGCCTCTGTTCAACCCTGCACTTCTCCTATTTCTTCCTAATTCAGTTTCACTTGTACTTATCACCACCTCATATTTACTCTCTTACTGATTTGTCTCCTTGTTAATGACTACCTACTAAAGGTAAGCTTAATCAGAGCAGGAAACAGGTGTACCTAACTCACCAATGTGTCCGCCTACCTAAGCACTGCCTCATAGCAAACACCTGTAGAGCAAGTTAAGCACATGTGTTTATTCTGCTGTGGCAATTCAGGCCTTATGTCATATTAATTCAGTCTCTCTGATGCTTGCCCCATTCCCAGCCTTGTCCTCTGCCATTTCTCCTGCCCTTGAACAGCTCAAAAGTAAATCATGATCACTTCTGGCCAAATCAAATCACTTCCCTTCAGTTCTTCTTCTCTTGACATTTATGTTGTCCTTGTCACTAGTAAACTAACTACTCACTTGATTTTTCTCTGTCTAAGTTCAAGTTCAACAATACTAGGAAATCTTCTGTCCCCTTCCATTTCAGCAACACCTCTGTCCCCTTCCTAACTCCTCTGCCCTTCTTTATTTCTCCTTTTCTGGTTTCATCTCTTCCCATCAGTCCTGGTCATATATCAAGTCTCAATCTGTTTGATTTGCCTATTTATCATCACCATGTGAACTGATCAGCACAAAAAGAAAGTTCCAGAAGTCAAAAGGTTTATGGTAATAAGAGCTTAGCAAACCCACTGACTAGGAACCAGAATTCACTAGTGCTATTGATAAGAACCTATAATGATTTTCCTAAGAAGTTAATTATTTAAATCATTGTATAATAGTGGGTATAGATTTAGAATAATTACAGGATATTGTAGAGTAAAAAATGGAGGACACAGAAAATTTAAATATTATATATAGGAGTAACAAAAGAGAAGTCTTATATATAGCTGATTTTCAGTCATACTATCAGACCTTTGTTTATTTTATTTAGGTAAGCCCAACAGACTGGCCTTTTTTTTTAATGTGAGAGAAAGAAAGAGAAAGAGAGAGAAAGAGAGAATTGGCATGCCAGGACATCCAGCCACTGCAATCAAACTCCAGACATGTTTGCCCCTTTGTGCACATGTGCAACCTTGCATGCTTGCGTCACTGTGCATCTGACTTATGTGGGACCTGGAGAGTTGAACATGAGTCCTTAGGCTTTGTAGACAAGTGCCTTAACCACTAAGCCATCTCTCCAGCTCCTATCAGACATTATACTTTTAAAGTATTTTCTACACTATCTACAATAAGCAAGTATAATTTCATGACACTAATTTCTCAAAAGAACATACAACTACTGTTGTAGTCAGGTTCTTATTCCTGGTAGAAATCACCCAACCAAGAACAGCTTGTGGGCAAAAAAGAGGTTTATTTTGGCTTACAGGCTCAAGGGGGAAGCTCCATGATGGCAGGGAAAATGATGACATGAGCAGAGGGTGGACATCACCCCCTGGCCCACATAAGGTGGACCATAGCAACAGGAGAATGTACCAAACACTCACATGGGGAAACTGGCTATAATACCCATAAGCCTGCCCCCAACAATATACCACCACCAGGAAGCTTCAATTTCTAATTGCCATCAGCTGGGGAACCTAGCATCCAGAACACCTACGTTTATGGGGGACCCCTGAATCAAACTACCATAACTGCTTTATTGTAAATATTATATATATTTCTTGGCATGCATGATATATTCATAATGTAAAATTTAAAAACATTATTTGGGGGCCTGGAGAGATGGCTTAGTGGTTAAGCACTTGCCTGTGAAGCCTAAGGACCCTGGTTCGAGACTTGATTCCCCAGGACCCACGTTTGCCAGATGCACAAGGGGGCGCATGCGTCTGGAGTTCGTTTGCAGTGGCGGGAGGCCCTGGCATGCCCATTCTTTCTCTCTCTCTCTCTCAGCCTCTTTCTCACTCTGTCTGTCGCTCTCAAATAAATGAATAGACTAACAAAATTAAAAAAAAAATTATTTGGATCATGTGCAAGAATTGTTGTTGTTGTTGCTTTTGGTATTCTTTTAAAAAATATTTTAATTTTGGTCTGGAGGGATGGCTTAGCAGTTAAGGCGCATGCCTGCAAAGCCGAAGGACCCAGGTTTGATTCCCTAGGACCCACGTAAACCAGATGCACAAGGTGGTGCATGCATATGTAGTTCGTTTGCAGTGGCTAGAGGCCCTGGTGAGCCCGTTCTCTCTCGCTCTCTCTCAAATAAATAAATAAAAATAAAACTATTTTAATGTTATTTATTTGAGAGAAAGAAGGAGAAAGAGAGAATGGGCACACCAGGGCCTCCAGCCACTGGAAACAAACTCCACACGCACGTGCCACCTTGTGCATCTGGCTTACGTTGGTCCTGGGAAATCAAACCTGAGTCCTTTGGCTTTGCAGACAAGTGCCTTAACTGCTAAGCTATCTCTCCAGCCCTGGTATTCTTTCTTAAAAAACAAAATATTCATAGCGTTCTGTAGAACTATACCTAACCTAGAGGTGTGATAGCTCCCATGGTGACAGGGGCAATAGCAGCAGCTACACTCAGGAATTGTCTGCTCACAGCCCAGAGCAGGAGGAGGTAGCAACAAGAACTCTGCCATCACGGAAGCACGGCCTTATTTAATTAGTGAAAGAGACTGTTTGTCAATAGTCATTTTCCAAGTTTTACAGGAAAGCTTCAGGATGAGAAAACAACTAAAATTACAAATGATAGGATGGACATTTAGTAGATACAAAGAGCTGATATGTAGAAAATGAGATGCTGATTCATAAGTTAAAATGCATAATTTAATTATTAGAGATAATCAGTAAATCTTTATATCCACTAATGGAATAAAATATAAATTACCTAGTCAGCACAATTGAGGGCGTATAAGCTCTGACAATAATGCCAGACAATAAAGAACAGCAGTGAAGTTAATCGACCATCTCCACTTTTATTAATTAGGGAACTATATAGCAAGCACTTACATTGAACAGAACTGCATTTTGTGGAAAATACATATTAACCATTCCAGATAATTTCTTCAGTAAAATATTTTTATCCTGTTTAGCATATTATTTTTATTTTACAGTCTTTAAATATTAAAAGTAGGCAGTTTCTCTGGGTCTAACTTCTGTCCTGTATAAAATAAGAATAGCACTGGCTTTAGCAATTCATGCTATGGGTGGTTGTGATGGTTAATCTTGATTGTCAACTTGAGGAGATCTGGCATCACCTAGGAGACAAACCTTCAGGTGCGCCTCTGAGGGTGTTTCTTGAGAGGTTTAATGGAGGTGCTAAGACTCTCTGAATGTGGGTAACAATCCATGAGCTGGGGCTCTGGACTGTAAAAACAGGAGAAAGCTAGGTGATCAGCAGAGATTATTCTCTGCTTCCTTACTGTGGACTGAATGTGACCAGCTGCTTCTCACTCCAGCTACCATCTCTTTCCTCCCATGGTAGACTGTACCCTCAAACCATGACCCAAACTAATCTTTCCTTCTTTAAGTTGCTTTTGTTAGCTATTTATCACAGCAATAAATAAAATAACTAATAAAATATGGTTATAGGATTTTGACAAATGTGTGGAATTGACCTTGAATACACTGAAATTATCATCCATATTCCTGGATTCAAAATTTTGTTAATGAATCAGGATTACTGATATTATTAATTCACTCTATATTAAATTTTATATATCTTAGCTAATAGAATAAATTTAGGAAGCTGCGTGTGGTGGTGCGCATCTGTAATCCCAGCACTCGGAAGGCTGAGGTAAGAGGATCACTGTGAGCTCAAGGCCAGCCTGAGACTACATAGTGAATTCCAGATCAGCCTGGGCTAGAGCAAGAGCCTACCTCAATAAAATAAAATGAAATAATGAATAAATGTAGGGGGTAGGAATGGCTGTCAGTAAGGCAAGTGCTACTCAAGCATGAAGACCAGAACTTGAGTCCATAGCATCTATGTGAATGTTGGGCATGGCGATGATTCCTTATGATCCCAGTGCCAGGGAGCTGGAGACAGGCAGACCCCTGGAGCAAGCGGGTCCCCTGGGATAGATAAATTGGTGCACTCTAGGTTCAGTAAGAGACTCTATCTCCATATATGAAGTGAGGAGTGACTGAGAAAGGCACTCAATGTTGAGCTCTGGTCTCCACATTTGTGCACACAGATGGGCACACCTACACACACATGCACTCATACACATATGATCTTGGAGACACACACTTGTACACCATATACATATACAAAAATAAATGTGAAATAAGTATAAATAAATATATTTGGTTTTTGTTTTAAAATATTGAATTTATTTACTTGAGAGAGAGGAAGAGGCAGGAGAGAGGGAGAGAGAAGAGGGAGAATAGGCACACCAGGCCCTCTAGTCACTACAGGGAATGGACTCCAAATACATACACCACCTTGTGCATCTGGCTTTATGTGGGGACTGGGGAATCAAACCTGGGTCCTCAGGTTTCACAGTTAAGCACCTTAACTGCTGATCTATATCTTCTACCCCTGACTTTTTTATTTTTATTTATTTAGTTAGTTAATTTTGGTTTTTGAAGATAGGGTTTCACTCTGGCCCAGGTTGTCCTGGAATTTTTGTTGTTGTTGTTTTTCGAGGTAGGGTCTTACTCTAGCCCAGGCTGACCTGGAATTCACTATGGAGTCTCAGGGTGGCCTCGAACTCATGGCAATCCCCCTACCTCTGCCTCACAAGTGCTGGGATTAAAGGCATGTGCCACCACACCCGGCTGGAATTTTTTTTTATTAAGTAGAAATTTGGCATGGACAAATCATGTGTTGCCACCATTCCCCTCTTGCCTGCCTCCATTCCACTGAGGGCCTACTTTGATGTTTTAAAGTTGCTTGACTTGTTAAGTAGACTTCAATATTAGATTTTGTTGTGAAAAAATAAGTTTTGACTGCTCCAAGATTGTGCTCAGCAATCCAAATCTGATGTAACAGACAGACAGGCCTAAGCAGTGCTTGATCTAGAGTTTTCTCTCAGCTAGCTTATCACCTAGGAATACTACTCTTGAAGGCCCATGACACATTCTCCCACACTGCTTTTCTCTTCTGACAAAAACACTTACAGGATGTAGTGGTCTCTTTGCACATTAAAAACTGGCCCAAATGGAAAGATATTTAAGCTATATTATTAATGAAAACAGTAGGCCACAAAGAGGTAGGAGAACTTCCATCAATTTTATAAAAATATGTAGCTCAATCTAGACAGATAAATGCCACATACCAGTTGTATTACTTTCATGGATACATTAGACCTTATTTGAAGCACTATGCATTATTTCCTCATGTTTTACCCACAACAGTTCAACAAGGTACAGCATATTGTCATCTTTATTGTACAGATTAGAAAAATGACACACAGTGATTAATTATACATACAAAGGTATAGAAAAATTTCTGGGAGTATGTTCCTAAAGTTACAAGCCATAGGCAAAAAGAATTTATATTATTTATGTATAAAATTAAAGAGGAGCCAGAGACTTCCTGCTTAGTTTCTCATGCTCTTGTCTAGAGTCTGAATACTGATGGGCATGGGATCCCAGCTCTTCTTGGGAATGAGACAAGGATCCACTAGGATCTATGAGTGGTCACCTGCCTGTGCAATATGGAATAGTGGCAGTTTTTATTCTGTTGGCAGGAAGAAGTGATCACAATTAAATGTCTGTGTTAACAAACATTGCCCTTGTAGGGTGCCTCCCTTTTTCTAAGCTTAAGACTTCCACCTGCCCTGCCAGGCTAGGGTCACTGTCAGCATCAAGCCCCAGATAAACCAAGCTTGCAGAAATGAGTCCATCCACTTGGCTCCATGAGTTTCCAATCTGGTGCCCACTTGCACAGATATTCTTCTGAGCTGTTTGCTTTTGATTTGTGTTAATCTACTTTAGGTCTCTGTGTTTAATTTCCCCAGTGAGACTGTAAACCCTTGGACAGCACTGTTGCTCTGAGAAACATTTCCTTATTTTCCCCAGAATGTATTAAACATAGAAAGGGTTTAGTAAATGGCAGTTGGATGGAAAGGAATCATATATATATGCAATTGTAGAAGTTGACAACTTGAGTGAGAGAATCACATTGATATTTCAGTCCATCACTTCAGATGGTGTTTCATTCAGAGCAGATGGCTTCTGTGTGTGTTCTAAGCCATGGTGCCTGTGTGTGCTATCACACTGTGCTGCCTGTGACTACAATGGTGGATTCTAGATTGGGTTAGCTGAGTTGGGAAGATCCATCCTAAATGTGGGAGATGCTATTCATGGGCTCGAGTCTTAAAGAGAAAGCTAGAAGAGCACCTGTGGATTGAATATAATCAGGTGTTTCATGCTCCTTCCGCTATAAGAAACTAGAAACTGAAAAAAACTCTTCCTCCCTTAAGCTGCTTCTTGTCAGGCATTTTCATCATAGCAATAAGGGAAGCAACTAATATAGAACCCAAATAAGGCAAAAGTTGTATTGGATGGAAGAGGCAACAGTGATAATGGGAAACTGGCTACATACAGGGAATTGATCAACTAAATAAATTAAGACAACAGAGGGCTGAGGAGATGGCTCAGCATGTAAGAGCACTTGCTACAAGCATAAGGGCCTGAAACTGCCTGGGTTCAGTTCCCTCAGAACCCACATAAACAGCTAGGTATGGCAACTCATGTCTATAGCCCCAGTCCTGTAGGAAGCAGAGCAGACCCAAGACAATCAGATTGCTGGTACTGGTGAAAACAGCAGCTCCCTTCAGAGAGAGAGAGAGACTTCATCTCAAGGAAGTATGCAGATAAGTGACAGAGGAAGGATACCCAACATTCTCCTCTGGCCTGTGCTCAAGCTCACAGGATGTGTATATCTGTACATACATGTGCATCACACACACACACACACACACACACACACACACACAGGCACAGGCATGAGTGTACATCAGCACTCTCATATGAAAGAGAGGCCAAGTTTCTTATTATAGAGGAGAGTAGTAGAGTTAGAAATAAACAAACGGGGGCTGGACAGATGGTTTACTGGTTAAGGCAGCTGCCTGTGAAGCCTAAGGACCCATGTTCAACTACTCTCCAAATCCCACATAAACCAGGTGCACAAAGGTAAGGCAAGCACAATGTTGCACATGCCCACTAAGTGGTGCAAGCATTTGAAGTTTTATTGCACTGTCTGACGCCCTGGCATGCTAATTCTCTCTCTCTCTCTCTCTCTCTCTCTCTCTCTCTCTCTCTCTAAAAAAATAAACAAAGGAGACTAGAGAGATAGCTCAGCAGTTAAAGATGCTTGCTGGCAAAGCCTGTTGGCCTTGGTTTAATTCTTCAGTACCCATGTAAAGCCAGATGCCCAACATGGTGCATATGTCTGGAATTCATTTGCAGTGACAAGAAGCTCTCTCTTCCCCTCTTTCTCTGCTTGCAAATAGATAATAAATAAAAATAAAAATAGGGCTGGAGAGATGACTTAGCGGTTAAGGCATTTGCCTGGAAAGCCAATAGACATAGATTTGATTCCCCAGGACCCATGTAAGGCAGACACACAAAGTGGTTCATGCATCTGGAGTTCGTTTGCAATGGCTAGAGGCCCTGGCATGCCCATTCTCTCTCTCTTTCTCTCTCTCTCTCTCCCTCAAATAAATAAATTAAATAATAAAAATATTTTAAGAAATTAAAAAATAAATCAACAAAGGGAGAAAACAGAATGAACAGTGTATAGCAAACTTCTCTAAAAAAGAAGATGGGATGCTGGGGAAATGGCTCAGTGGGTAAACCACTTGTCATGCAGACATGAGGGTCTAAGCTTGGATCCCTAAAGCCCATGTAAAGCTGAATGCTATAGTGCTAGTGTTGGTCATCTCAGCAAGCCTAGCATGAGACAGAGGCAAAGATAGGAGACTTGCCCAGAAGCCAGCTAGCCTGGTGAATGTCATGGTGAACGGGAGACCCTGCCTGAAACAAGGGAATGTGAAGACCCAAAGTTGTCTTCTGACCTCCTCGTGTGCACAGTGGCATGCACACACCTAGATACACATATATGAACACATAATCTGATCACACACACACACATGTGCACGCATGACATGACAAAAGGCCAAAAGAGAGTTTTCTTGGGTTAGCAGACCTCACTAGGGGCTGCATTGGCCTTTGGAGTAAAATTCCTTCCATGATGGACTGTACGCTTTGCCCTGTGTCTTCTCCACATAGGTCTTTCTTGACACACTCAAGTAGACATGCAACTAGAAGCGGGATTAGGGAATCAGGACTCTCCCTCCTGGATGGTATGTTTCCTGCTAGTCTCAAGTTACAACTAATTCACAAATTTGTACTTGACAACTGAACATGATGTCTTGAGTTTTCAGTGGCTGCAAGAAAGGATATGAAAGCAGAGTGCCAGGCAGGGCTGACAGCGGGGGCTGGTCACACTTCAGTGCCCACATCCCTCCCAGTGCTCCTCACATTCCCTTCTTGCTTGTCTGACTCTGCAGCCTGGACTCCAGTCTGACACGCGTCTGTCTCAGCCTCCAAGTGCTGTATTACAGGTGTACACCACCATTTCTGGCACTCCTTAAAGCTGGATTTTAGTCATAGAAGACAACATACACAGCAAGGAAAAGCAAGTGAAATCTAGTCTATTCTTGCTGGAACTATGAGCAGTGTACTACTTTGCCTTTTAATTTTTATTTGAGGCAGGGTCCTATGCAGATCAGCCTGGCTTCAGTCTCACTATATAGCTGAAGATGATATTGGATTTCTGATTATCCTGCCTCCTCATCCTGAGTGCTGAGATTACAAGCGTGTATCACCACTCTCAGTTTATGCCATGCTAGGGACCAAACTGAGGGCTAGGCGTGCACTTTACTAACTGACTTATAGCTCCAGAATAACTTTGCTATCTTTAAGAACTAGGTAGTTGAAAGGAAGCTATGACTGAGTTTATTTGGCTTTCCTTAGAAAAATTATTAAATGTATTAATTTAGAAAGCATCAGGGGCTGGCCTAGAAATCTATAGGGGAATTGTCTGTATATTCTTATATTTTTATTTGGAAATTTCACATCCGCTATTAAGTTATTTCTTAAGCATGACATGCATGAGCTTATTGGGGATGAGCAGTGAAATTTTTTACAACTGAGCTTTTATTCTCCATAGTCATTTAAATTACAGTATTTTTAAAGAGACTTTTAAATAACCCTGAAGCTTTATAGTCAGAAGATTGGTGTTTAGGAATACCACTGACACTTTCGATGGGTTACCTCTGCTTGATGATAGAACCTTAGCATGAATAAGTGTGCATGTGTGCATGTTTTAGGTTTTCTTTTCTTCTTATGTTAATTTTTGTTATTTTGAGACAAGATTTCACCATGTCACCCAGACCGACCTCAAACTTGTGATTCTCCTGCCCCAGTTTACTGAGTGCTGGGATTACAGGTATATACCAACATGTCTGGTTTTGTGTGTATGTGTGTGTGTGTGTGTGTGTGTAAGAAAGGGAGAGAAAGCTGGGCATGGTATCACATGCCTTTAATTCCAGCACTCGGGAGGCAGAGGTAGGAGGATCACCATGAGTTCGAGGCCACCCTGAGACTACACAGTCAATTCCAGGTCAGCCTGGACTAGAGTAAAACTCTACCATAAAAGAAAAGAAAGGGAGAGAGTTTAAAGGGCAACAACATACCCCCCAAACTACAATAAAGGTCATGGATGTAGCTTGGTGGTAAAACAAGTAGGACAGGCTATGAGTACAAACCTAGCTCTGGAACAAAAGAACAAAACAAAAGACTATAATACTGTGGGCTCTGGGCAACTCAAGAGCATGGGTCTGAGAAGATGGCCTTCCAATTTCCAGAAAGATTACTGAGCTTGCATAGTATAAGAATAACACATGGGAGTTAAGGATACAGCTCAGTTGGTAGAGTGCTTCTCTGGCATGTATGAAGCCCTGAATTTTAACCCCAGCACTGCACAAACTATGCAGACTTGTAAGCTAAGCAATTGGGAGGTGGAGGCAAAAGGATCAGATGTTCAAAGTCATTCTTGTCTACATAATGGGTATGAGGCCAGTCTGCTACATTAGGCCATGTCTCAAAACAAAGGAGGAGGAGGAGAAGGAGGGGAGAGAGGAAGAGAGGGAGAGAGAGGAACAAGAGATAGGCCTAAGATGACACATGTCTATAATTCCAGCCTTCAGGACATTGAGACCTTGTAGAATTGACTATTCCTTCATGAGCCACATGTCATGACAGTTCCAAAAATCCCCATATTAGGATACACAGGAGGAATAAGCTCTATTCTGGTAAAATCCTAACCCATTTCTGGAACTCCCTCCACCACCTTAACTCTTGAACCATCCTCTCCTTCACCGCACTTCAGAGGAGCTACCCAAAGCCACAGGAAGCACACTTCTTCCTGGAGAAGCCACACTCTCTCTCCAGTGTGTACTTTTGATCTACAACTAAAGTTCCTACCAATTCCTTACTTTGTTTTGTCAGCAAATTATTTTTCTTTTCTTTTTCTTTTCCTTTTTTTTCAGTTTTTCAAGGTAGGGTCTCACTCTAGCCCACACTGACCTGGAATTCAATATGTAATCTCAGGGTGGCCTCGAACTCATGGCAATCCTCCCATCTCTGCCTCCCGAGTGCTGGGATTAAAGGCATGTGCCACCTCGCCTGGCTTTTTCTCTTTCTTTCTGTCTTTCTCTCTTTCTCTCTCTCTCTCTTTCTTTCTTTCTTTCTTTCTTTCTTCTCTTTCTTTCTTTCTTTCCTTCCTTCTTTCTTTTTTTTGTTGTTATTTTAAGGTAGGGTCTCAATCTAGCTCAGGATGACCTAGAATTCTATAGTCTCAGGCTGGACTTGAACTCACAGTGATCCTCCTATGGTGTGCACCACCACACCTGGAAGTAAATTATTGTTCTGACTGTGATAAGAACCTGTCAACACTGGATAGAACTTTCAATTTCCCTAAGTCCTGAAACCTTTACAGTCCCTCATGGCCAACAACAGTGGAATAGATGCACAACAATGTGGTACCAGATGTGAAACCCAAACCCTGGGTTTGTGTTTGTATTTAAGCAAAGAATTGGGTATCAAACTGAGAAGGATAGCAGTCTCCAGGCATACAGAGACTGAAGAGTAAGCAGTGTGGGGTTTAAAAAAAGCAAGGAAGGATTTGGGATTTAAGCCGTGCAGGAGATGGATCACAAGTGATTATTACTTCTCCATGGCCTAGACCTGACACAGTTCCTTTCATAAGAATTGGATGAATTTTGTTATTTTAACATGAAAACTTTACCCATACCTACTTTGGAACTGGGAGCACAAGATTTGCATTCTCTGAAGGACTGAAAGAAGTGAGTGTTGATGGCAGTGACTAACTGCTTGAAACAAGAAGGTGGGACCGAGGAGAATCTGTGTGGACAACAGCCTGCTCCATCCTCCCAAAGACACATTGTGTACAGCTGGTGACAATCACAAGGATGTGGATGCTCTCCCCACGTCCTCTCTATACTGACATCTATGGAAGACAGGGCTGGGAATGAGCCAAAGGCATTTATCTACTCCTAAGGATGTCCCAATGGGATCCTCAAGAACAAACTTGAAAGTCTTATAGAGTTTTATTACTTGGATAATGGCCCCTTTCTATGAGTGGGGTTTGATAGTCTTGGGGGGGGGCGTGGCATAAAACATAGCAACATAACTTCTCCCTTTAGGGAAAAATGTTCAAATCTTTCATTACTTGGGATTAACAAGGTCACCTTGAATAATTCCTATTAAATAACTCTCAAAGTCTTGATGTTTCATGGACTGCATACTTCCTCAGCATAATAGTGGCAGTGTGTGAGTGTGTGTGTATGTGTGTGTGAGTGTGTGTGCGTGTGAACAATAGGTATATGGGCTAGAGAGATGGCTTAGTGGTTAAGGTACTTGCCTGTGAAGCCTAAGGACCTAGGTTTGACTCCCCAGGACTCACATAAGCCAGATGTTTAAAGTGGTGCATCCATCTGGAGTTTGTTTGCAGTGGCTAGAGGCCCTGGTGTGCCCATTCTCCGCACCCCCCCCCCTTGCCTGTTTCTCTTGAATAAATAAACAAAACATCAATTTTTTTTTTTAAAGAATAGGTATGTAATTTAGCACTCTACATAGAAGAATTTGATATGAGGTCAGAAGTCCTTGAACCCCAAACCTTGGGTTCATGTTTGTATTTAAGCAAAGAATTTGGGCACCAAACTGAGCAGGATAATTATTAACTTATTATATTTATTTAGGGAAGCGCAAAACCAAGGGAAGGAAAATGAATACACCCACGTGGTCTGAGAGTTCATGTGGTGGGCCTGGAAGAAATGTGAAAAGGGAGTTACAGAGGAATGAAGACAAAGTGCAGATAGCTCCTGCCATGTGGAGGGTAGGAGGGGTAGAGAGCCATGTGGGAGTAAAGGTCAGGGGGGTTCTCCCCTCATCTCAGCCCAGCTTGGTGAGGACAAACCACCAGAACCCAGAGGTTCAGGAATGTTGGTCAGACAGTTCCAAGAGGCTTGTCTCCTGGCACATATCTATTTATAACCTTATTGTGGTGGGTTACACCTTCCAGCTCAAGTGAGCTAGAGTGAGGGCTGATTGGTCTGGGCTAGGAGCTGTCTCAGGAAGAGACACACCAAGTTCTGGGGGCTGAACTTCAACAACCACAATGTCAGGATGAGATTTAAATTCTAGGAAAGGGGACCACCCTCTCAGGAGGAGCTCAGATTATCTGCAGAAAAACAGATGTGGGAATTCTTTTAGGCAAGAGATAAGAAGTCAGATCATCCTTTGATCTTTAGCAAGTGTAGATTGCAGGGCAGACATTCCTGCTTTTACTTTCAGGGGACCAGTCACCCTAACTGCCTAACAAAGCTACCATTACCTGACTCCCTCTCAAATCCAACCAGTACAATACTTGACCCAAAGTCCCTGCTGGAAGACCAGTGATTATCAGTGTCTGTCTGGAGAAAGAGTTGTGAAAACCCTATAACTGAAGGAAATAGAAGGAAATCATGAAATAATCTAAGTATAATTTCAACTGGGGAAATCAAAAGTGGGATTACTTTTCCCTAAGTATAGATAGATGTTATTAACATAAATATGCTTTAAACCTAACACATCATGCTATGAAACAAGGAAGTAGGAAAAGCTGATGGAGCGATTTTAGGCCAGTATTTCCCAAACTCCTACCATTCTAGTATTAATGCCTTGCATATCTTCACTCTATCCTTGTACTTAAGAATTGCCTTTAAATTGGTGTGCAATTTAAATTTATATGTGCCTTTTAGAAGAAACTTTACAGCATGATGGTAAAAAAAAAAAAAAAACACCAATATCACTTGCCATAAATAGGTGGTTACAACAAAAACAAGTGCTTATGTAATAAAAACCAAAACAATGTTATACAACTTGAGCTAGATACTATTACACATGTCAAAGGCTGTCAGCCCAAGGCCCCGCTCTCTTTTTAAGTGGGGAGATTAACAAGTGACAGACATACAGGGACCAATTGGAAACATATTTCTCCTTAAACTAATGGATAAGAGGATAGGACTGTGAGAGAGAATCAGAAAGGGACAGCTTTTTCACTGTAACTTAATCCTATTTAATGTTAGTAACTGGGTACTACTGATAACGTCTCCTGTGTCATTAGCACAAATAATGATTTGAATGCTTGAGCACTCAATAGTGGGCAATACAGTGTTTTAAAAAATATTTTATTTTTATTTATTTATATATTTAAGAGACAGCAAAAGAGAAAAAGAGAGAATGGGCGTGCTAGGGCCTCTAGACCCTGCAAATGAACTCCAGACGCATGTGCCACCTTGTGCATCTGGCTTATGTGGGTCCTGGGGAATTGAACCTAGGTTCTTTGGCTTTGCACACAAGTGCCTTAACCACTAAGCCATCTCTCCAGCTCAGAAATATCATTAGCTCTCTGGAATGAAGTAGAAATAACATGGGAACTCAGAGAAAGAAGATGTTAAAGAAGAAAAATCTAAACAGCAAGTTAAAAAAAAAGAAAGTAGGGGCAAAAGACAGGCAGATACAAGGAAGACGTGAAAGAAACTGAGAGGATGAAGTTGTACTGGGAAGTAAGCAAGGACAGCTCACAATAGAGGGAGGCACAGCTAATTAAAGACCGAAGGTAAATCAGAAGTGACATCATATCCAATCAAGACAGCATGAAGAGAAAATGTCCCATGTAAGTATGAGGGTCTGTAGGCCACACCAACCCACTACTGACCTCTGTCATGCAGAGGAGGTGCAGGAGCTGTGAGGGCGAAGGCTGACACCTCTGTTTGAGCCCAATGAGACCATCACATGACTGGCCCAGCTGAAGCAACAGGACCAACTGGCATATCAGGTATCTCGACTACTTTAAGACAAACACGTTCTTCAATTTCCCCCGGGGGGGGGGGGTGGGGTGAGGAAGGGGGATGGAATTTGTCCAGCTAATTTTGACTTCTCAGGTAGCTGTTTTGTATGTAGAATTTGTATGTAGAATTGTCTATCACTTAATTTGTTTTCCTAGAAGGCAATAAAATGTAATTTACAACTAGTGGGTTCAGTGGCCAGAAACAGCGATAAAATTTCACACTGAAAACATTGGCTTTCACTATTGTTAGCCACTTCACTGTACGGTCTGCTTTACAGCTAAGCAAAGATGGGTCACTTGGGGCTCTTATAGTTACCATTTTCACCTCAGAGAAGAATTTCTAATGTAAACAAATATAAAACCAATAAAGCTCAAGGTAAAGTCTGTTTAGATCCTACCAGAAGTCACACTTGTACTATCTAATATCACATTGCATGTTGGTGCCTTAAAATTTTTACCATCTAGCCGGGCGTGGTGGTGCACGCCTTTAATCCCAGCACTCGAGAGGCAGAGGTAGGAGGATTGCCATGAGTTCAAGGCCACCCTGAGATGACAGAGTTAATTCCAGGTCAGCCTGGACCAGAGTGAGACCCTACCTCGAAAAAAAAAAAAAAATTACCATCTGAATTATAATAGTGATCCTGACATAAAGGAACATAACCATAAAGTAATATGCTTAACATGTGATTTTTTTTTAAGTTAGGGTCTCACTCTAGCCCAGGCTAACCTGGAACTCACTCTGTAGTCCCAGGCTACCTCAAACTCATGGCAATCCTCCTACCTCTGTCTCCTGAAGGCTGGGATTAAAAGCAATTTTAAATATTTTTAATATTTTGCTTTTATAACATTATATTTATAATATTTTATTATATGTTATCTTTTCTAGCTTTTTTTAAAAGTTTTTTTGGCTTTTTGATACAGAGTATAGCTATGTATCCCAGTCTGGCCTTGAATTTATTCACATAGCCTAGACTGGCCTCAAGCTCATGATCCTTCTGCTTCAGCCTTTCCAGTGCTAGAATTATAGGACTGTGTCACAAGTATTTCTAAATTGCATCTTTTTAAGCTTCAAAATGGTGCTTCTCAAGAACCATACAAATATGATTTACAATTTTGGTTTGTTTTCACATTGATGGAATGAAGTGGGGAACCAGATTTATATTTTCTTTTTTAATGTAGAATTCAAAAAATAGTACTTGACATTTATGAGGTGTATTACAATTTGTACAATATTTTCACACATGTAACTTGTCCCACTCATCTCACCATAATTCCTTGAGCCCAGCAGGCTTTCAGAGGAGTAACCCAGCCAGCCAGTGAATGCATGTGACATGTGAAATGGACATGTACTAGAGCTTGTATTTTTCCATAGGAGAAGCTGGCTGTCTCCTCTGAGACCTCACAGTTGGCCTCACTTTATTGAGTCTGCCAGCTGTGGGATATGTCCCTAATTTGTCAATGTCCCAGTGAAGGAAGAACCACTGCTAAGAGCACAAGAGACAGAAGTCCAATCACTGGCTGCTGTAGGTGCTGTGAGAGCCACGGCCTCCTCGTGAGCGGCAGGAGTGCCGCGGGGCAGCCAGGGGGCACGTCCCTGCTGCCAGGATTGCATAATGACAAACCATGGTCCCGACACTGAATGATGAGCATAGAGGGAGGCGGGTGCCAGAGGGAGCAAGACACCAACGCTAGGAACTGGTGTGTACCAGTGCTTTGATCATGGTCGTCGGGTCCACCTCACCAGTGCTGATTGCCACCGTCTGCTCCATTCTAGAAAGGAGGAAATTTACACATAAGGACATAACCGACCTGCTCACATTGGTTTGGTTTCATTTCCAGGTTTGTTTCTTGAGAAGGTATTGAGCCAGAGGCTACTGTTAATTACAGCACATGAGGAGAAATCATCTCAGGTAGGGCACTAGCCTGCAAGGAACAGCTTTCTCTCTGCATAAAATCCCCACATCAGGCGGGGCATGGCGCACGCCTTTAATACCAGCACTTGGGAGGCAGAGGTAGGAGGTTCGTCTTGAGTCTGAGGCCACTCTGAGATTACAGAGTGAATTCCAGGCCAGCCCGGGATAGAGTGAGACCGTACCTCAACTCCTACCCCAAAATAAAACCACATTGTCTGGGTGTTGTGGTGCACACCTGGAATCTTAGCACTTGGGAGGTAGAGGCAGGAAAATCAGAAGTTCAAAGTAATTCTCAGCTACATAGCTAGTTTGAGGCCAGCCTGAGCTATAAGAGACCATGTCTCACAAAACAAAACTCCCACATTAAGGTCAAGTTAATTTCTTTCGTTTTGTCTCTGCTCCTTGACTGCATTTAGTTTATAAACTGCAGCCCTGTCTACAGGTGGGCTTACATGAGGAGACAGACAAGAGATGCCTCATGACTTGAATTTAAAGTTTCAAAAAACTTTTTGAAATTCTTTACTTAAGAATGACATGAATATAGTATTACAAATGTTTAATTTGATGTGCAGTAATAGGGGACCCTTGTCCTTTGTCCTTTTGCAATTTATAGCTTCCACATTAACTTTTAGAGGTTTAAATATGTCATCTTGTCACGACTCTGTAAGTTTTAATTATCAAAGCAGTTACATCAATTTTTACCAAAAGCAGAGTGACCTTATTTCATAGCTGAAACAAAGCCCAAAGCCTGGTCCCAGCAGCAGGCAGTTAATAGGTCATCCCATAAAGATTTATCTGTACTTTCTGGACAGAGAAGAATTTCAAATAGGGTCAGTCAAACTATGTACTCATTTATCTTCAATCACTTAAGGCAAGTCAGAATTTGCTTCCATTAACGGCTGCATCTTGGCTAAATGAAGCTTGTTTTTAATGAAGACTCTAAAAGAAAGAAAGATGAAAAACACCCTACCTGCCATTAAACAACTTAGAGAACAGTAAACTCAGCAACTAATTTTCCTACACCTACAGGGGAAACAGCAAGTAAATCTGGCTTCTGCATGAAGGTGGCTTCACTGTAGGACTAGAGAAACAGGCAGCGTTTCACTACTACCTATACACCTGACGTAAGAGACCAGGTCTCCAAAATGAAAGCAAAACTAGGGCAGAAATAGCTGGATGCTGGAGGGCCGTGGGTGTGCGCACAGGAGAGTGTACAGAACACTCATCTACCACCCTGAGAGTCAGGAATATTTGTGCCCTCCAGCTTACTTTGCTACTGTGACATTCTTTAGAAAAAAATGTGATTAAAATCTTCAGTCTATGCACCCCATTCCCACACCTACCGTCCTCTTCCCTAGCAAAAGCTGTTGCCAATGCCTTTTCTGTGGTCCTTTCTTGTGTGGGTTCTCCCTAGATAACAGCTAAATCAGGAAAAGGTCTTGGCCACAGCTCGCTGCTTCAGTGACTGCTCCCAGGCCAGCTGGGGACTGACAGTCTCAGACCTAAACCATTGCTACAGATGCAACTGCTTTGAAGAGTAGATTTTCTTCTCAGCTAACCCCACACAGCAAAATGAAATTGGGAAATGCAGTGTTATTTTATTCCATTTCCTCCTGTTCATTCTTGGAAATACGACCAAGGAAATGTAGGATTGGAGGAAGACGTGGCTTTTCTTACCAAATAACATTTCACATGCCGAGCAAATATAAAATGTGGCTTAGAGAGTTTTCTAGAAAAGATACAAATATTAAATGTGTCATCTTCATCTCCTATCAGTGAGGAGCTGGGGTGGCAGCAGTGGGGGAGGCTGGAGGGTGTCCACCCCTAGTTTCCTTTTCTCTAAAACAGAAATAACTAGGTTCTAGACATTATGTGAGATAACCTATGCAAAACATCTGTTATATAGAGTAAATGCTCCACAAACGCAAGATCAAGAGAGGCAAACAGATGTGCATTTTTCAAATGGAGCTGATGGTTCTGGACCCAGTTTCTTGGATGGTCAGATGGAGGGGACATGTAGCTTGGCTTTAATATATCTCTTTTCCTTCAGTGCTGCAAGTGATGATTTTGTGCTGGGTTCATTGCTGTGCAGAGGAGCTGGCATGAAGGCAAGCTCCCAGCTGAGTGTTTCTGCTTTTATGCTCCTGCCTGGTCTCTACAAGTTGTCTAATGAATATTTATGAAGCAGTATTAATACATGTCTACCTAAGAGAATTGCAGCACAGCAACCTCTGACCTTTCATCCTGTCTGCCCTGTTTTTTGGGGGGCTTTTGATAGCAACAATTATGATTGTAACATCCATTTTTATTAAATAAGAAAAGGACAAAATTAGGAAAATGAAAGGCTTGGGTGCACTTGACTGCTGCTTTCTAAAATATGTATTAACTATGAATGTGAACTTTTTTCCTGGGCACTCTGCCAGCTGCTTTCCTCATTGCTCTGTCTTTTAGTCATTTCAAGAACATAAAGCAAAGTTATTTTCACTGAGGATCTGAGAAGTTATATAACCTGTCCCAAGTTACAAAGCTTTTGATGGTAGAGTCCTAAGCATCAAAAGCTAGAGCTACCTATTTACTTAAAATATATTTTTAGAGTGCCTACCATGTGTTATTCACCTTGTTAGGTGCTAAGGGAACAATGGTGACCAAGATAGACTCTTTATGGATCCAACAGAGCTAACAGCCTAATGAAGGAGGCTGACAGTTTCAAATTATTGACACACTGTAGAGGGTATGAGGCCATGAGTATTTAGTACCTAAGTGTAGAAGGTATGGGGGCATGAGTATGCGGTGTCTCAGTGTAGAGAGTATGGGGGGCATGAGTACTCAGTGTCTCAGTGTAGAGGGTATGGTGACATGAGTACTCAGTGTCTCAGTGTAGAGGGTATGGTGACATGAGTACTCAGTGTCTCAGTGTTGAGGGTATGGTGACATGAGTACTCAGTGTCTCAGTGTTGAGGGTATGGTGACATGAGTACTCAGTGTCTCAGTGTTGAGGGTATGGTGACATGAGTACTCAGTGTCTCAGTGTAGAGGGTATGGTGACATGAGTACTCAGTGTCTCAGTGTAGAGGGTATGGTGACATGAGTACTCAGTGTCTCAGTGTAGAGGGTATGGTGACATGAGTACTCAGTGTCTCAGTGTAGAGGGTATGGTGACATGAGTACTCAGTGTCTCAGTGTAGAGGGTATGGTGACATGAGTACTCAGTGTCTCAGTGTAGAGGGTATGGTGACATGAGTACTCAGTGTCTCAGTGTAGAGGGTATGGTGACATGAGTACTCAGTGTCTCAGTGTTGAGGGTATGGTGACATGAGTACTCAGTGTCTCAGTGTTGAGGGTATGGTGACATGAGTACTCAGTGTCTCAGTGTAGAGGGTATGGTGACATGAGTACTCAGTGTCTCAGTGTAGAGGGTATGGTGACATGAGTACTCAGTGTCTCAGTGTAGAGGGTATGGTGACATGAGTACTCAGTGTCTCAGTGTTGAGGGTATGGTGACATGAGTACTCAGTGTCTCAGTGTTGAGGGTATGGTGACATGAGTACTCAGTGTCTCAGTGTTGAGGGTATGGTGACATGAGTACTCAGTGTCTCAGTGTAGAGGGTATGGTGACATGAGTACTCAGTGTCTCAGTGTAGTGTTGAGGGTATGGTGACATGAGTACTCAGTGTCTCAGTGTAGAGGGTATGGTGACATTGAGTACTCAGTGTCTCAGTGTTGAGGGGTATGGTGACATGAGTACTCAGTGTCTCAGTGTAGAGGGTATGGTGACATGAGTACTCAGTGTCTCAGTGTAGAGGGTATGGTGACATGAGTACTCAGTGTCTCAGTGTAGAGGGTATGGTGACATGAGTACTCAGTGTCTCAGTGTAGAGGGTATGGTGACATGAGTACTCAGTGTCTCAGTGTAGAGGGTATGGTGACATGAGTACTCAGTATCTCAGTGTTGAGGGTATGGGGAACATGAGTACTCAGTGTCTCAGTGTTGAGGGTATGGTGACATGAGTACTCAGTGTCTCAGTGTTGAGGGTATGGGGGACATGAGTACTCAGTGTCTCAGTGCCGAGAGTATGGAGGCATGAGTAGTTCAGTTTCTCTGTGTAGAGGGTCTGGGGCCCATAGTATTCAATTACTCAGTTTAGAGGGTATGGGATAGCATGAGTATTTTAAGCAAGAAGGATGTCATCTTGAAATGCTCAGGAGTAGGAAATAGCAAGGCACTTCTGGGTATCTCAAAGACTTTGCTGTTGTGAGTGCAACATAATGGCAGGATTCTCCGGTAGGGTGGAGGAACCCACTACATCTTCCTGGGGAGCGTTAGACTGAGCACAATTATAGAATTGTGCTGCTAAATTCTGGTGTCTTGTAAAGCAATAATAATAGGCTCTGGAGATGATTATGTTCATTTGTCTTTTTTTAAAGAATGTATTTCTTTTAAATTTTCATTGTTTTATTGGTGCATGTGCCATGGTGTGCAAACACATTGGGGTCACAGGTGCTAATCTGCATCTGGCTTTTTGTGGGAATTTAACCTATGTTGGCAAGCTTTGTAATCAAGCCCCTTTAAATGCTGATCCATATCTACAACCCAATTATTTTAATTTATCTGATTAGAATTTTCCAAAAAGGGATGGGATTCAAGGATTCTATAGTTGTTCCTTGTCACTGGGCTCCTACATGAGCTGAGGAGCAGCCCTGACTGTTAAAGCATATAAAATAACTCTCTCTCTCTCTCTCTCTCTCTCTCTCTCTGTGTGTGTGTGTGTTTTCACTCCATGTGGGAACCCAGTGTGAGATCCCCGTGATTCTCCAAAGGGATAAGATACCAGACTTTGATGTGGCCTATTTTGTAATTCACTAGAAACAAGCATATTTGGGATTTGGGGATCTGTAGTTTTCAGCCTTTGTTATCATAGTGCTGAAACCTTTTTTGTTTTTGTTTAGTTTTGAGATGAGGTCTCACTTTACAGCCCTGGTTAGGCTCAAACTCCCAATCCTCTTTAAAAGACCTGTCCTTTATAGAAAGTGGTAACCTGGCTTAGGTGAGTTTCCTCTGCTTCTCTCATTCATAATTGACACCCCACTCTGTGCCCTTTGGTCCATCTTTCCTATGTGTTCTCATCAGAGTGCTCCCCCATGATTTCATTTTTAAACTTAAGCAAGGCAGTGTGTGACTGATTCTTTGAAGGCCCTAGCTGTGCTCTTATGTGTATAATGAATTTTCTATTGTCTCATTCACTGAAGAGAACCTGCTGTCCAGGAGCTGCCATGACTACTATTTTCCCAACAGCAAGCAGGAATCACTGTTAAGAGTCAAGATAGGAGAGATCCAGGTTAGATTCAGAAGGCCATTTTCTTTTTGTTTTATTCTGCCTCAAAGAAAAACAAAACTAGCCAGGTATATTGGCACAAACCTTTAATCCCAGCACTTGGGAGGCAGAGGTAGGAGGATCGCCATGAGTGTGAGGCCATCCTGAGACTACATAGTGATTTTCAGGTCAGCCTGGACTAGAGTGAGATCTTGCCTCAAGAAATAAAAAAAAGAAAGAAAGGAAGAAAGAAAAGGAAGGAAAGGAAGGGCAAGAAAAGCAAAGCAAAGCAAAGCAAAGCAAAGCAAAGAAAAGAAAAGAAAAGAAGAAAAGAAAAGAAAAAAACAAACCATCTCATCTGTAGAAAAATGGATGGAACTAAAGAGCACTGTGTTGAGCAAAGTAAGTCAGACTCAAAATGACAAATGTGCTCTCTCTCATACATAGAATCTAGTTTTAAATGTGTGTGTGTGTGTGTGAGAGAGAGAGAGAGAGAGAGAGAAATAAAGAAACAGAGGGTGAGACAGAAAAAAACTCCTGACCACTGGGATGAGGTTCTGCCTCTATGAATCCCGGGAAAGCAGCTTTTGGGCAATATCCAGGCATCACCTCTGACAATGTATGATGCCATCAGAAGGATATCACCAGATCATGCCTGTATTTGCCAGTATTTCAGGCAAGATTTTATTTTATTTATTTATTTATTTATTTATTTATTTATTTATTTATGGTTTTTCAAGGTAAGGTCTCACTCTATCTAGCTCAGGCTGACCTGGAATTTACTATGTAGTCTCAGGGTGGCCTGGAACTCATGGCAATCCTCCTGCTTCTGCCTCACAAGTGCTGGGATTAAAGGCATGTGCCACCATGCCTTGCTCAAGATTTTATTTATATGGGATTTATGAACTAAAGGTTTAATTGCTTCATCCATACAAGGGAGAAAGAGAAGGAAGGTTTCTCAATGGCCTTTCAGACATGAAGTATGTTTGAGTCCAGGCTGAGTGTGGAGCCCCAGGCCTGCTCTAGATCCATGTCAAGAGGCTGCTGTGGCAGAGCCGGATGCTCTCTTTGTATGTCCTGCTCAGCTACTAGGGTTGGGCAAGGGGAATGACATTCCAATCCTACTCCTCAAGGCAGAGCAGTTCTTGTCCCTAGATTTTTTCTTATAATAAACAATTCTTCCCTGCCTGAGCTTCAGGCCTGCCTCAGACAAAGCGGCCAGGCAGGGCAGAGGGAGGCAAGCCCAGCTTCCATAAAGGAATGGAAGGTCAGAATATTCTGCACACAGCCCATTGCCTGCCAGGGGTCTTGGTGTCTGTTTGATGTATCTTTAACAAATTCTTGAGACAATCAACTTAGAGAGACAAGAGGGCTGTTTTGGCTCATGGTCTTAGAACATGCAGCCCACGGTTGTTTGGTCCCATTGTGTTTGGGCCTCTGGTGAGGAAGGCATCATGGTAGCAGCATGTAGAGAAATATGTGGCTCACCTCAGAGCCAATATGCAAAAGAAAGGGGAAGAGACTGAAGTATCACCATGCCCTTCAAGGGCAGGTACCCAGTTGCTAAGACCTCCCACTAGGACATCTTAAAAGATCTACCAACTCCAGACAGGGCAAGTCTCAGGACTAAGCTTTTATGCCAGAACCTTGGAGGACATTCCAGATCTAAACCATGCCAGTGGTGGTGGTGGGGGAGGGGGTGTAAGGCCCAGAGTACTTCCATGGTCTGATCTGACACATGTGTAGCTCCCCTCTTGTAGATACCAACTGATCCTGGTGCATTTTACGGTAGACGAGTCTTAGAAGCATATTCTTTGGTCAGAGATACTTCCTCTTCAAGTTGGTGGTGACCACTGCGGAGACTCAAGACTCATCAAAGTACTAAGAAGTGGCTGTTGAGTGTTTGGCACTAAATGAGGTTTCCGTATCACTCCTCCAAGGCTCAGGGAACAGTGTAGAAGAGGGCATGAAAGAATGCACAGCCAGAGGATGTGAAGAGGTGCTCCAGAAAGCTGTCTTCCACTCTCATTGCTAATTCTGTCCTTAAATCTGGGTGACCTTTTTGGGGCAGCAGGGGTAAATCCCGAGCATCATTTGCATCTGCTGGTGTATTGGTTTCTTTCTTCCTTCTTTCCTTGCATACTCATTCCAAGAAGCACAAGGATTGGAAGAAAAGTTATCACTAACACAAAAACAAAGACAATTCAACTGCATTATACACACACACACACAAACACACACACCCACTTGTGGTTTTTTTGAAGCAAGGTCTCACTCTGTACCAGGTTGGCTCCTCCTAATTCAGCCTCCAGAGTGCTGGGATTAAAGGCATGTGCCATCATACTTGGCTTATTATATACTTTTGGTACCTGAGAAATACAAAAAGCTATAATTTCAGTTTTGTGGTCTAATTTTCCATGTTCTTTAAAAATCAGTATGGAAATGATTTTGAAATATATCAGAGGAACACAGTGTATCATTCTGTGTCGCGACCAACTCGACCAGCAAGGAAGACGCAACACTTGGATTCTTCTTTAAGCAGTTTATTCAGGAACCTTGAACAATCTTCTCACTGACTGACTGACTGACTGACTGACTGACCGACCGACCGACCGACCGACCGACTGACTCCGAGGAAAGCCAGCCCATCGTATATAAGGCCTCTGGTCGACCAACCCCAGTACGCCACGTGGTGATTGCAGATAGGCCCACATATGCGGAGGCAAGCCAGATCATCAGCCCCAGCCAAATATGGAGTTGTTTACCACAGAGAGCACTCACCATCGGGAAGGTGGAAGGCGGCAACCAGCGCCATCTTTAAGGCGCGGCACTACGCAGCTCTCTACAATTCTGCACCTTATGTTACAGGGAAGAAGAACCATAAACATATTGACAATGGGACCTCTGCGTTTTTAGCATTTCTACACATGTCTTTATAGCATATGATAGCTAAATCATGCTTTTGGTTGGGTGGTAAAAATATGGTGAGTGGCTATATAGCAAGACCCTGTCTCCAACAAGGAGGAGCCCAGTGTGCTATTTTGCTTACACTGTCACTTATCAGAAAGGATGACAATTGAAGCGATGTGTTCTGAAGTGAAATTACATAACAGTGGTGTGTAATATACAACAGACTCCCATAAGGTAAATTTAATGTAATATTAGACTTCAAATAAGGTTTAACTTTCAAATTTAAATACAGACTGGGGAGATGCTCAGTGGATGACCAGCTTGCCATGCAAGTGTCAGTACAGAAGCTAGGATCTCAGCATCTACATAAATGCCAGATGGGTGTGGTGATCCATCTATAATCCAAACATCTGGGAGACAGAGACAGAGGATCCTGGGGCAAGTTGGCTAGCTAGGCTAGCTGAACTAGTGAGCTCTGGGTTCAAGTGAGAGACCCTGCCTCAGTAAGTGAAGTGGAAAGTGATCAAGGAGTCACCCAGCATCAACCTTTGGCCTCTGCACTTGTGCACACATATACAGCACATGCATATGCATGTGCCCACGCATGTAAACATGAAAACAGACACAGACACATACACATGCAAAAAGTAAAACTAGACACAAAAAGCTTTTTGTCTTTTCAAAATACATCCTTGTAATTTTTTTCATTTTTCTTCCGTTATTTATTTTTTTTATTTTTGAGAGAGAGAGAGAGACAGAGAGAGAATTGGCGCACCAGGTTCTCAGCCACTGAAATCAAACTCCAGGTACTTATGCCACCTAGTGGGCATGTGCAACCTTGCACTTCCCTCACCTTTGTGCATCTGGCTTACGTGGGATCTGGAGAGTCAAACATGAGTCCTTAGGCTTCGTAGGCAAGCACCTTAACCACTAAGCAATCTCTCCAGCCCCATCCTCATAGTCTTTGAAAAGACAGTATTAAATCTGATGTGGTAGTGCATGTTTTTAATCCCAACATGAGTTCAAGGCCAGCCTTTTCTACATAGCAAGTCCTAGAACAGCCAGTACTACACAAGACCTTGTCTTAAGACAAACAACAAAGAGACACGAGAGGCACACATATCATTACTGCTCTATGACTACCCAGAAACTCCCTATCTGAAGACTTGCAAGGAGGACTGTGCCTCTTGGAGCAGTTCTGTTGTGTGACGGGCTCAAGTTTCACTCAAGAGCATTAGCTGATGTTGCACAGCACATTTGGAACTTGAAAATCTACACTTCATTTTGTAACTCCTATAAAGTAAATACAAAATCTTTAAATTCATAATTGGAAATCTCTTAAGTCTTTTAAACCTTTTCATGCTTGAGTCTACAAAGTAACATGTCTTTGGAATAATAGCTCCTTAATTTCCAGCATTTCTACCTCATTTTGGTTGTTTAATATATACCCATTCCTCCAGCCCTATTCACTGCAGAATCACTGTTCTCTGAAGGATAAACAGCCACTATAAACTCAAACATTACTTTAAGGTAGTTAATAGCAACCAGTAAAAGGAAAGGGATTTATGCAGTATGAAATTTATAACTGTAAGAATTCACAGGTCAACTGAGTAGATTTATTTTTTTTCTTGGTGCTGGGGATTAAATCCAGGGTCTCATGTGTGCACTCTTCCACTGTGCTACACCCTAGCCAGACTTTCCTTGTTTTAATAGCAGCTGTGCACTAAGGAAAGTCAGTACTTGATTACTTCAACAGCTAAACAAATAGATGTGTTTGAAAATCCTTTATGTATAGGAATGTTTGATAACATACTATAAAAATAAGTGATCTTTAAAAATCTATAAATGGAATGTGAGAGATTGCTCGGTGTTTAAAGGCACTTGCTTGCAAAGCCTTATGGCCCTGGTTTGATTCCCAGTACCCTCATAAAGCCAGATACACAAAGTGGCACATGCATCTAGAGCTCATTTGCAATGGCAGGAGGCCCTGGCAGGCCAATCCTCTCTTTCTCCTTGCCTACAAATTTTAATATATATATATATATAAATAACCTTAAAGTACTTTTATTATTATATCAAAAATTATAATTTATACTAACATTTTTCTGGTACTATCAAAGTGTGATTCCTTCCAGATTATTGAAGCATCCCATAAAAAAAGCTTTTGGGGGGCTGGAGAGATGGCTTAGCAGTTAAGGTGTTTGTCTGCAAAGCCAAAAGACCCTGGTTTGATTCTCCAGGAGCCATGTAAGCCAGATGCACAAGGGGGTGCATGTGTCTGGAGTTTGTTTGCAGTGGCTGGAGGCCCTGGCGCACCCATTCTCTCTCTCTCTCTTTGCCTCTTTGTCTCTCTCAAGTAAATAAACAAAATATAAAAAATAGAGAGCATGCTGTCACATTGAGGAGAAAAGATATTCCACAGGAAAAAAAAAAGAGAGAAAATCTTTGGGGGAGTTAGGGTATAGCCCAGTGGCAGAGGAGCACTTGCCTGGCATGCAGGAAGTCCTAGGTTCAGCTTCCAGTACTACAACACAGACTAACAACAAAACCCAAAGAACTGCTTTGCTTTTTGATAGATATTTTTTAAAAATTGATATGACTGCTCCTTATATATTGAATATATTTAACTTTTTTGCATGTGTGTGTAGTGTATGTGGGATGTGTGTATGGTATTTGCATGCAGTGTATGTGTGTGTGTGCATATGTGTGAGCCCTGAGCACTTGTCACTGAGGCCAGCGAGAATGTTGTGTGTCTTCCTCCACTACTCTTTCCACTTTGTTTCACTGAGATAGTCTCTCACCGAATCCTGAGTTACTGCTTTCTGACAGACTGGCTGACCAGTGAGCCCTAGTGATTCTCTGGCCTTAGCTCCTGACATGACTAAGGGTTACAGGTATGCATGGCCATGGCTAGCTGTTTGTGGGTGGGCGCCAGGTTTTGAACTCAGGGTTAGTCAGGCTCTCAATACAGGCGGCAAGCACTTTTACCTGCTGAGCCATCTCCCCAGCCCCTTAAGTTAATTTTTATTAATTTTTAAAATTGATTTATAAGCAGAGAGAGAGAAGAAAGACAGAGAGAATGGGTGTGCCAGGGCCTACAGCCACTGCAAATGAACTCCAGGTGCATGTGCCACTTTGTGCATCTGGCTTTACATGGGTACTGGGGAACTGAGCCCTGGTCATTAGACTTTGCAGCCAAGTGCCTTAAGTGCTAAGCCATCTTTCAGATTGAGGAAAGAGGTGTTTAAATGTCATAATCAGAAATTATGAAACAGTATTCAACTCCACTCTCCAAACAACTGAGCTTTTCCTTCAGTGCCATGAATCAAGTTGCCTAGGCAGGGACACGATGTATCTTTGATTGCTCTCTGTGTGTTCCTGATGAGCTGCTCATCTTTGCCAGGGATTCTACTGTAAGTCAAGAACTTTCCATCTTCCTGCTAGATTACAGTAGAATTTCCTCACTGGTCTCTGTTTTTATCTAGTCTTACCACCCTGAAGCACATTCTCCATTTCCTAGCCAGTGATCCTAAAAAAGAATATCTGATTCAATCGTACCTCTGCTTAGAACCCTTTAATGGTTTCCTGTTGCTCTCAGATTTAAGCCACCTACTTAATGTGGCCTCCCTGGAGGCCTTTCATGATTCAATCTCTATTACTTGTTTCTGTCATCTTGTTCTAGCTGTTCATGATTGTTAAAACCTACCAGTCCTATGGTGGGCTTGTCAATTTCTATTTGCAATTGTGGCCAGTGTTCTTTCTATAATTGAGAACCATGTTGTCAGGTGCATTACATCTCTTGGTAATGACCTTTGTTATTTATAATAATGTATTTGGCTTAAAAGACTATTATCTGATGTTAATAGATTTATCATCTATCCTTTTCAAACAAAAAATTTTTTTTGAGGTACGGTCTCACTCTAGCCCAGGCTGACCTGGAATTCACTATGTGGACTCAGGCTGGCCTTGAACTCACAGCAATCCTCCTACCTCAGCCTCCACAGTGCTGGGATTAAAGGCATGTGCACCACCATTCCTGGCTTTCAGCTATCTTTTTTGCTAGTATTTTGTTAATTTATCTTTTCATCCCATCATATTTTCTGTTTGTGTTTTACTTTTGTGGGTCTCTTGCCAATATCAGGTACTTGAATATTAATTTCAAATTTTTTATTTTGATTTATTTGCAGGCAGACAGAGAGAGAGAAGATGCATGGGCCACTTTGTGCATCTGGCTTTACATGGGTACTGGGGAATTGAACCCAGGTTGTTAGGTTTTGCAGACAAGTACCTTAACTGCTGAGTGATCTCTCCAGCCCCTGAATATTAATTTTAAAACAAGATGACTTATGTCTTTATAAAACAATTTAAATCTGTTTGTTGTCCTTGCTACTATATATTTGGCCTTAATTCTATTATTTTAAATAATATTTTTATATTTTATCCATTTATTTATTTGAGAGAGAGAGAGAGAGAATAGGCACACCAGGGCCTCCAGCCACTGCAAGCAAACTCTAGAGGCATGCGCCATCTTGTGTATTTGGCTCTACATGGGTACTGGCTGGGGAATTGACACCTGGGTCCTTTGGCTTTGCAGGCAAGTGTCCCAACCACCAAGCCATCTCTCCACCCCTTAATTTATTATTTTGCGCATTTTGTTTGTTATGTCTTTATTCTGCTTTCTGATGAATTACTAGTTTCTAGATTAAATCTCCTTAGCTCTTGACTACTCTTTTCTCTCTGTTAATTTAGAATCTCTAAGTTAGATTTTTGTTAACATAAAATGTGCTAAATACAAAGTATTCAGATAAGTGGCATAGTGGTGCTCCTGGGAGGCTGACGTTAGAGGATCATTTGAGCCCATGAGTTCGAGACCAGCCTGGGCAACAGTCAAATTACACCTTAAGGAGAAAAATATTTTTTTTTCAGAGGAAGTCCTTATTCCTAGCCTTTTCCCAAACATGACAAAACCCTTAACTTGCTTTAAGGACCCATTTCACATTTGCCTCCGTGTGTTTTGTGTGTTTCATTTTGTTTTGAGACAAGGTCTTGATACTCACCCTGGCTGGCTTCAGGCTCATGATATTCCCCTGCCTCAGCCTCTGGAGTGCTGGGGTAACAGGCCGTGCCACTATGCCTAGCACTGTCGTGTATCCTTTTGTTTTTTGGTTTTTCGAGGTAGGGTCTCACTCTAGTCCAGGCTGACCTGGAATTCACTATGGAGTCTCAGGGTGGCCTCGAACTCACGGCAATCCTCCTATCTCTGCCTCCCAAGTGCTGGGATTAAAGGCGTGTGCCACCATGCCTGGCTTCGTGTATCCTTTTTAACCATAAAAGTGGGTAATGTTTAATTATACCACACATTGTATTAATTCCTTCCCTGCCAGTATTTCTTCTACTTTATACTTTCCTTCTGGGATTTTGTTTTTTTACCCAGTGAGCCATCTCCCCAGCCCAGGGCTTTTGTTGTTGTTTGTTTCTGTTTTAAATAGTTCTTTGATGTAGGTCTGTGGTTGGTAAACTCTCTTTTATGACTGAAAGTGACTGTTTTACATTTTCCCTTAAATGACAGCAGGAAAGGGAAATCAAACCCTTGGCTATTAGCATTCATTTAGCACTTCTATAATATTCAGTTTTCTTGTCTTTGAGAACCCAAGTTATAGTTCCTTAGTAGATATCCAACATTCTTCATGTGATAACCTCTAATCTTTGTCCTTTATCCTACCGCTTGTGGCTTCTCTATCATGTGTTGAGTATTCGTTTGTGCTCAGTACACATGAAGTTCTGGTTTTCATCCTCCTCCCACTTTAAGCATTGCTTTTCTACTCCTCCCGTCAGTTTTTCTTGGGGAACTCCCACTAGACATAAATTGGAGTAACTCAATCTAAACCCATGTATCTACGATCTTTGCTTGCATCTGTGGCCCTCTCTTGGGACTGCTCTGGGTGAGTTCTTTAGTACCACCCTTTGATGCAAAACTTTTTCTCTTCACACTTGTTAGTGTCAAAGATTCTTCTTTTTTACTTCAGTGACCATGTTCACACTTTGCAAGAGTTCTCTGATTTCTTTTTCTTATTACCTGTAAGCGTTCAGCATGTAGGTTGTCCTTAATTTCCTATTCTTTTAAAATGGATCTTATGCCTTCATTTAGGTTAAACATCTTTGTCAGTTTTATCTGGAGTGTTCATTTTGCTGGACGTCTTAGATATTTTTATATGTTTGGAACCTGGTTCATTTTGAGGGGGAAGTTTTGACTGTTTTTGTCTGATTTGTTTTAGTATATTTTTTTTCTCACCTACTGTGTTCACCCTTCCATATTTCACAATTTTTGTCTCCTTTTACCTCCCTAGTCCTCATTCTGGACTCAGGTATAATGTTGGCATTTTGATGCTCCCACCTCACCCAGTGATGGTGGGAACACCAGAGACAACTGTGTGGCTCAGTTCCCAGTTATGAGGTCCTTGCCCTCCTGCTTCACTAGCAGTGGGCAGCAGCAGTTAGGTCAGTCTCCTGTTGTGCAGCACAAAGTCTGGCTCCTGTCCACTACTTTCTTTGATGTGTGTATTGTTCCTGTCACCTTACAGAGACAAAATCTTGGCTTTCCAGCCTGAGACCCCAGTGGGATTATGGCTTTAGTCTGCTAAGAGCTTTTTGTTTCAGTTCCATTTCTGATTATGAAAATATGTTTCTGAATCTAGTTATGTCTTTTTGGTTTTGCTCTTTCTACATTTCAGCCATCATTGCTATTAAAAACTTTATTTTGGGCCTGTGTATGTTCATGTATGAATGTGTAAATGCAGGTACCTGCATGCCATGGCACTTGTGTAGAGGTCAGAGGGCAACTTTTGTGTGAGTCCTTCCATTTCAGCTCGTTTGAAGCAAGGTTTCTCTCACTGGATTCTTGCCCTGCTGTTCTGTGCTGTTTCATCACAAGCTTCAGGAAATTCCCCAGTCTCTGCCTCTCATTTCTGTCATCATGCTGGAATTACGGAAGCCCACCATAGCTTTTGTCCAGCTTTGAATGTGGGGTGTAGGGATTGAACTTGGGTACCCCAGGTTGAGCGGTAAGCACTTTATTCACTGAGCCATCTCACTAACCCCATCATTATTATCTTTGTGTATAAAAGGGATAACCAAAGCACACCTTCCTGCATCAACGTGGGCAGATACATTTCTGGGTACATCTCTATGAGTTAGTTTTTTTCCTTGCTGCCGCAGATACCTGATAAAAGCAACTTAAGGAAAGAAGAGTTTGTTTGGGCTGACTCCCAGGGTATAATCCACTAGAGCAGGCAAGTCATGGTGGTAGGAACATGAAGGGGATAGTCAAGTTCAGTCTATAGTCAGGAGGGAGATAGAGAGAGAGAAGGAGGGAGGGAAAGGGAGAGGAATGTGGGTGCTTAGCTCACTTTCTGTTTATGCAGTACAGAACTCCAGCTCATGGAATGGTACTGGCCATATTTAGGTTGGGTCTTCCCACCTCATTTAATGTAATCTAGAAAATCCCTCACAGACATGCCCAGTTATTTGTTTCCATGGTGATTCTAAATCCTATCAAGTCGACAACTGAGATCAATCACCACAGTTATCTCTCCATCATTATTCTTCCCTCACAAGTTATGTTCTAGTGATAATGAGCTACTTTAATTTCAAGAGTCAACAAATTGTATGCCCTTCTGTGGAACACTGAGTTGGGATGAAGCAAGACATAGAAGACAGCCAAACAGGGATTTTTAAAGAATCACCTTTATCAAAAATAACCAGCTGGGTATGGTGGCTCACACCTTTAATCCCAGCACTGAGGCTGAGGCAGGAGGATCCAAGAGGCCAGCCTGGGCTACAAAATGAGTTCCAGATCAGTTTGGGCTATAGTGAGACCCTGCCTCAAAAACAAATGAAACAAACAAAAAGAAAACCATTAGCTTCCAGATGTGTAACCTAAGAAGGACTGATAACATTCTCTGCTGACTCTCAGCTCCCACAGAATCCAGCCTCAGAATAGCTCACTAAAGGGGAAGGCAAATTAGCATGTTTATCTGAGATTTGTTGTCTGCATAGGTCTGGGGAGCCAAAATGAAAAAAAAAAAGAGTGAATCCTTGGTAAATTGAGGCCTTTTGGCTGGATTAGCTTGTCTTCTCTTTAGCTATGAGCTGATGTAATAGTAGTCATTAGTTCAGTAATGTTGGTTTTTGTTTTGTTTTGTTTTGTTTTTGTTTTTCAAGGTAGGGTCTCACTCTGGTCCAGGCTGACCTGGAATTAACTATGTAGTCTCAGGTTGGCCTTGAACTCACGGTGGTGATCCTCCTACCTCTGCCTCCCAAGTGCTGGGATTAAAGGCGTGTGCCACCACGCCTGGCTGTTTTTTTTTTTAAAATATTTATTTGAGATAGATATAAAGAGGCGGGGGGGGGGGGGGGGGAGTTGGAAGGAAAGAGAGAGAGGATGGGCGTACCAGAGCTTCCAGCCACTGCAAACAAACGCCAGAAGCATGTGTCATCTTGTGTCTCTGGTTTTCATGGGTCCTGGGGAAATGAACCTGGGTCCTTAGGCTTCACAGACAAGAACTTTAACTGCTAAGCCATTTCTCCAGCCCCAGTAATATGGTTTTAAAAGCCAAAACCAGTACTCAAATAAAAATTCTCCCTTCCCCCATGAAAACATGGTATCAGGAAAAAGAAAGTTCCCCTGATAGTGCTGAGTGCTTTCTCCTTCGAGTCTTTTCAAAGGCTCTTCCCACTTCTTTTTTCCAGCTAAGTCCTAGTATTTCTGATAAAACAGTAGTTAATGTTTATTAAATCCAACTATAGAGGGAGCATTGTACTTATTTAATCCTCATAACATCCCAATCAGGCTTGTAATTTTTTAATCTCATGGATGAAGAAACTTAAGAAATGGTAGAGAAAAAATTTGGCCCAAACTTCTGCAATATCAGCAGCTATGCTTTTCATCATAGGTATCTGCCTCTCATATTTTAGTTACCTTTGATGCCTCCAACATACCAGGGTACCACAGTAGGTGCTCAGTAGCATTTAACGTATGAATATATAAATCATTGAATCATTTTCAAGCTAGATGCCCAAAATAGACAAAGTAACTTTAACACAGGATTTATAAAGAATGCTGTCTATTAAGGTTATTGGAGTCAGGATACTTCTGTCACTTCTGTGCAGCCTTTTTATTTAGGGTCTTCTCCCACCGGCTGTCCAAGGAGACAGATGTTTTGTATTGTCCAACCTGCTTATGTCCCTGGTACAAGCCTGCTGTCCTTCAGTTTCCTAATGACCCAAGTATCTCTCACTAGGCCCTATTCTCAAAGTCTCTATCTCCTCCCATAGTGCTATGAGCTGAGATATAAATCTTTAAAACGTGGGCTGTTGGGGGACATCTTGCCTTTGTCTTCCAAAAGTCCATGACTACTCACAACACAAAATATAGTCCATCTCCAAGAGTCCTGAAATTCTTAACCATTCCAGGATCACTCAAAAGTCAAAGTTGCAAGTCTCCTCAGCTGTGATCCCTTATAAATACCAAACCCAAACCAGGGGCTGCTAGATATCCCAGTCAGTAAAGTGCTGGCCTCATAAGCAGAAGGATCTGAATTCAGGCCACAGTACCCATGTAAGTGCTAGGTGTGGTGGTGCACATCTGTAATCTCAGTTCTAGGCAGGTAGGCAGAGACAGGTGGAACTCTGAAATTTGCTGGACAGCTAGCCTAGCCTAATTGATAAGATACAGCTCACTGAGAGACTCTGTCTCAAAAACAGACGGACTGTGTACCTGTGGAATGACATGAGGATGACATTGGCCTCTGGCACATGCATCTACCCATGTCTGAACATGTACACACATATTTAACACACACACACACACACACACACATAAAACAAGGTGCATACTTCCAAGATGTAATGGCACAATGTAAAAATTATAATTCCAAAGGGTGGGATAGGAAAACAGCAAGAAACATGGAAAGACAAACACCACAGCTCCCCATCCATCACCCAGGGCAAACATGGTGGGATGTGAATATCGCAGAGCATGGCAGCCCCATTCCTGTGGCTTTACTGGCATCAGTCCACATGGCACTCTAGAGCTAGTTCTAACGCTTGCAAATTCTTAGGAGTCAGGCCACATTGCAAGCATCTCTGACTTTTTGGAGTCTTCCATACGTTGTGATTTTCACAGCTTCACATGTAATTTTGTCAAGAGCTGCTTGCAGGGAGTTTGACCCGGCCATACATTGCCTGGCTGTCCAAGCTTTCTTTTGATTTACGAGAATAGGCCCTAACTCTTATATTTTGCATACCTAGAAAATTAGGGTTCTATGGGACACTAAATTCTACTGCCAGTGTGAGCTATGCCTCAGCCCACTTAGCATGGCTGCAGTAGCCACTACATGCCTTGCTTATGGGGACAAGGAAATGAATTTTTGGCACCTTTGGACACATGAAAGCCTCCAGGTCTATCCCTGATCCAAGCACTCAGATGGGGCATATGGACACTTACTCTTCTAGATCTCTGATCTGCTTGGCTTCTATACAGGCGCTTCAGTCAAGACCCACAGACTAAATCTGGGGGAAGAACAGTTTTCTCTTTGTCAAACGAATGACATAACCTATTAAGTAACCTATTATTTTGTATCAACCTGATGAGAACAGAAGTCATTTGACCCATAAACAGACCCATGAAAAAGGGCAAAACAGTTATTATATGGTCTATAAATGAGGAGGTGGAGGTTGGTTTGAAATGGGTGTTTTTTGTTTTTGTTTTTTGTTTGTTTTTCAAGGTAGGGTCTCACTCTAGCCCAGGCTGACCTAGAATTCACTATGGAGTCTCAGGGTGGCCTCGAACTCACGGCAATCCTCCTACCTCTGCCTCCTGAGTGCTGGGGTTAAAGGTGTGTGCCACCACACCCGGCATGAAATGGGTGTGTTTTAACAACTAGTCTAGTACTGCCCATAATCCATATGTTTGAATAGCTCCCTTTTATCAGTGGATTGAGAAGTAAAAACATTTGCTTGAAATAACAGAGTGGTATTTGTGAAAGCAAGGCTATCACCTAAATATTTCTGATTACAGATAGGTGTTTATGATAACCAGTAGTCAAGCTGAATCCATTTGACTGGTAATGCAGGTAACAGCATTACTCAAGAGTATGGGGGGTGGGGATTGGAGCTACACAAGCTCTTTATTGATAAAGTAAAGCAGGAAGGGTTCTGGGTAAGTGGCAAAAATAAAATAAAAATAAAAAAATAAAAAGCTGCCGCAGACCTGAACTGGAATATAACACACTCTCTCTTCTACTTAATTGAAGACTCAGCTCCGATACTTAATCCAGGAACTTTCCTTGACCTACTTCCCATCTACCTCTTCTCTCTTGAGTGCTCAGTCACTGTTATTATAAACCCTTGGCATTCTACTCTCACAGCATTATTTCTAGTCTTGTAATTGTCAGTGTTCTCCTATTTTTCCACACAACTACAAGCTCACTGAGCACGATTCTGACTTATTTCCACATCTATGGGAATTTACTAGAGGATTTGTCACACGTAGCTCCTCAATGAATCTATCTTTTACAAATAAATGAGGCTTACATGTTACTCAGACAGACAACCCAAGTTTTGGCTTTGATGACTTTCATGGAGCTAATGGAAGTTCATATGTTGCTGAACTACAAATTGTCCCTGACCTTTGAGGAAAATGCTTTGGAGAGGCAAACAAGCATGGAAGGCATAGGGGCCCCCACACATTCGATGACCCTGTTTGGTCATTTCTCCTCTAACATCTTCCTTGGACAGTTTGGAAACCAGCTGAAATGATGAAGAAACATATTACGCAAGTAAATCTAAAACTGGTTTTTGCATACTAGCTTTCCCCCCTCCCTCTGGCATGACTTCAGTTTTATTAAAAGCAAGCTAGGTTTTATATAATGTGTGCATGGTGTGTGTATACTAGATACACACACACACACACACACACACGTATGTATCTTGTTTAGATCAGCAATTGACTCAGAAACCTTCCATTAAAGTTAAAACTTGTTTTACTTTTTGGTTTTTCAAGGTAGGGCCTCACTGTAGCTCAGGATGACCTGGAATTCACTGTGTAATTTCAGGCTGGCCTCAAACTCATGGCAATCCTCCTACCTCGGTCTCCCAAGCGCCAGGATAAAAGGTGTGCATCACCATGCCTGTACCCAGCTAAAACTGTTTTAATAATGAGTCAACATAAGACAAATAAACACAAGTAACTTCCAGAGCGGTCCTACAAATCTGTAGGAATTTTTTTGTTGTTGTTGAAAATTTAACAATTCTTATATCTTAAAATTCTAATGAATAATATAGACTTGTAAAAGGAAAAATCATCACTTCACCTGCTACTTTGGGACCTTTTCTACACCTTTAATCAGAGCCTTGATAAATTAAATTTTTTTTAGACTTCTGGGACGAAATTCTTCTTTGCTATACACACAAACTCTGCTTTCTGACACGTGTCCTCTGACTGATCTGTCTGTTCACCTTGATATGACTGAGCTCACCTACTGAAATCTGACCTTAACTTTCTCAAATACCAGTTTCTTTATACATTTTAATTTATTTAATTATAAATGTAACAGAGAACACATGGGGCAAATCATATGTTATACCAATGTCCAAACACCTATTATCTTTTCCAAATATTCCCTTTCTGGGCTGGAGAGATGGCTTAGTAGTCAAGGTGAGTGCTGCAAAGCCAAAGGACCCAGGTTCGATTCTCTAGTACCCACGTAAAGCCAGATGTACGAGGTGGCACATATGTCTGGAGTTTGTTTGCAGTGGCTGGAGGCCCTGGTACACCCATTCTCTCTGTGTCAAATAAATATTTAAAAAGTATTTCCTTTCACTGCATTTCTATGCATATTTTATATTATTAATTTTTTTTTTTTTTTTTTGGTTTTTCGAGGTAGGGTCTCACTCTAGCTCAGGCTTTCCTGAATTCACTATGTAGTCTCAGGTTGGCCTCGAACTCACGGTGATCCTCCTACCTCTGCCTCCCGAGTGCTGGGATTAAAGGCGTGCGCCACCACGCCCGGCTTGCATATTTTATATATCTGTAATCATAATTAATGAATGTGCAAGCTATCTTTTTAAAACTTAGATTGCTTTAAAACTCTGTTTTCTTTCTAGAGTAGAGCCAGGAAGAAGGGGTGGAGGAGGAAGACAATGAGTAACAGTTTGGATGTATCACAAAATAACTTGTATCAGCACCAGACTGTCTTTGGATAACTGCAAGGGCATGAAAGAGGAAGAGGCAGGTCTAACACTGCCGCCAGTGGTAGGGATACACTGCTGATGCCACACTTGTCAACTAGGTTATGGCAGGTCTCATGATGGCTCTTTTTTTGTGGTTAACAATTTGGTGTCAGTCTAAGTAATTTATACAACTTGCTATTTCATTTAGTGGTATCTATTTCCCTTGAATGTCTCATGGGAATTAATGGCCTCAAAGTAGGATAACAAAATGTATTCTCCATTGGCTCATAGACTATCATCATTAAGAATTTACAAAATTGGAACATTTTATAAAGACATTATTAGGAAAGCAGGTATTTCCATTCACAAGGGTCCAGCACAAATCTCACATTGGATCTTATGTTGTACGGGTCACTGACAATGATTCTTTTGTCATGTGGTAGGAAGTTAGGTATGCAGAGCTTCTAGAAATCTTGCAGTTTGGAATGTAGATATGAACTATTCTAATGAACTTGAAGCTTTCTTTGGTGGATTCTTAATCTAAGGCTGCCTCCCCGCCCCTGCCATTTAAGGGGCACCTCTCCAATTACCAGCCATCAGTAAAGCTGTGTACAGGGAATAGCACTACATACTAAAATAAAAAAAGTGAACTGGATGCGAAGAAGTCTTTTTCTTTTTTTAAATTTCTTTTTGTTCATTTTTATTTATTTATTTGAGAGTGACAGAGAGAGAAAGAGTCAGAGAGAGAGAGAGAGAGAGAGAGAGAGGGAGAATGGGCGCGGCAGGGCTTCCAGCCACTGCAAAGGAACTCCAGACGCGTGCGACCCCTTTGCATCTGGCTAACGTGGGTCCTGGGGACTCGAGCCTAGAACGGGGGTCCGTAGGCTTCACAGGGAAGCGCTTAACCGCTAAACCATCTCTCCAATCCCGAAATCTCTTGAACTTAATCACAATCTCGTTCTTCACACTATTATGGGTGAGAATTGACTCAGAATGTTCTTAAGCCTGAATTGAAACAATACTGTCTTTTTGTATTTCCTCATTCGTCCACCTATTGGGCAGTGTGCTGAGCAAAGTGAAGGCGACTGGAGTGTGTCCTAGGGACCGAACCACGAGGAGCCGTCAGTCCTGGCGCGTCACCGGACTCCTCAGAGAACCCTAGGAGGCCAGGCTGCCATCTTACTTTAACGCAGGCCGGGCCCGGGCCTGGGGCTTCCTCGTGACTCGAGCTCGGGGCGCCCAGTCGTGCTCAGAGGTCTCTGTCGTTGAACCCCGGGCCGCCTCTCGGGGAGGACAGGTCTTCCTTCCCAGGGCCCGAGCCAGCCTCAGCCAAGCCACAGGCAGGCGGGGCAGACCTGGGCCCGGGCCGCCGAGCCCAGCGCGCAGGGCGGCCGAGTCTGCCCCCGCGCCCGGGCCGCTTCCGGGGCCGCGGATGGCGGAAGCATGGCGGAAGCCCGCGGCGGCGAGGCCCGAGCGCCGGCCCGGCGGGGGAGGGGCGGCGGCGGGGCCGGGAGCGTGCGCGCGCACCTCACCGTCCGCCGCCCGGGGACGCCCACTCGCGAGTCGGGGCTGCAGGCCGGCCCGCGCCCCGTCGCCCCCGCGGCTGCCGGCGTCGTCCGACGGGTGTCGGCCCCGCAGCGCTCCCCGGGCCGCGGCGCCACCGGAGGCAGCGGGAGGGGCCCGTGCGGGCCGAGGCCGGGCGCGCAGAGCCGGAGCCGATCTCCGCCGGCCCGAGGCGCGGCCGCCCCCGGGCGCAACGAGGAATGAGCCGGCGCCGGCCCCGGGCTCCGGGAGCGAGGGCCGCGGCCGCGCTGCCTCCCTCGCGGCTGAGGCGCGGCGGGGTGTGCGGCCGGCCAGGCGCCGGGGCTCGCTGAGCCGAGGCCGCCGAGGACGAGGCCGACGAGGCGTTGGAGGAGGAGGAGCCGGCGGCGCGGCCCTCGCTCGCTCCCTCCCCCCGCGCACCCGCCGGGGCCGTTCAGTGGCCGCGGGAGGAGGAAGTTCCGCTCGCCGGCGGCTGTGCGGCGCGGCGCCCTGGGCTGAGGCGCTTGGGACGCGGCCGCCCTTCGGCCGGAGCCCGCGTGCGCGCGGCGGCGGTGGGGCGCGCGGCCGTTGCTCCTTCCTGCCAGCCACTCGCCGGCGCCGCCGCCTCGGCGGAGGCCCGCAGACCTTCGGCCGCGGAGGCGAGGTGCCCGCAGACGGGCGTCACCGGAGATTGAGTGAAGCTTCTCCGCCCGGGATCGCGCGGGCCGCCGTGTGGGCGGAAGAGCGCTGTGGAGCGCCGGCCGGCGTGCGGGAAAGGGAGAACCCACCTTGGTGCTCGGCGGCCTCGCCTCCCAGCCATGAAGACACCCCGCCGCCGCCGAGCGCCGAGCGCCGGATGGCCAGAAAATACCTGTGGACCTAAGCCTGCGATGGTCTGAGAGGTCACGCGGGTTTCTGGATGCATTCGGAGTGGGTGAGAGAGGTGCCCTCCTGTACAAATAAAGCACAGTCCTCGACAGGAGAAGAATCGAGTTTATCCATTTTTTGCCAAGGTTTTGTACATTGGATGTGAGATGAGAACTTTCTGAAGTGCGTCCGGGAGCCTGCACGATGACGACCCCGGCGCTGCTGCCGCTGTCTGGCCGGAGGATACCCCCGCTGAACCTGGGGCCGCCCTCCTTCCCGCACCACAGGGCTACCTTGAGACTTTCTGAGAAGTTTATCCTTCTCCTCATTCTTAGTGCCTTCATCACCCTGTGTTTTGGGGCATTCTTCTTCCTTCCAGACTCCTCAAAACACAAACGCTTTGATCTGGGCTTAGAAGATGTGTTGATTCCCCACGTAGATGCGGGCAAAGGGGCTAAAAACCCTGGCGTCTTCCTGATCCACGGACCCGATGAACACAGGCACAGGTTCGTTTAGTTCAGAAATTCTGATATTAACATTTGAACATTTGATAGACCAAGGTACAGTTATTGCTTCCATTTTTCTTTTATTCCGTTTCTCTTTCTTTCTTTCTTTTTTCTTTTTCTTTTTTTTTTTTTTTTTTTTGGTTCTTTACAGTAAAATCTAAGACTTATCAATTGTTAGTTCCCAGCTGGCTGAGTAGAACCATGGACTGGTAGGACTGCTAGATCCCACCTCAACTCCAGCCTTGTTTCTCATAGGAGAAACGTGTGTTCAGAGTTGTGTGATGTGGACAGCTGGGAGTGGAGGTGTGGGACTTGAACGTGGAGAAACTGATAGGCTGTCTGTCAAGAACGTGTTGCTTTTGGTCATTGTGCGGCCATGTGAAGCCCTTGAATCTTGACAGCTCTCAGGACTTTGTTCCCTAAGGGTTACCATTCTTGGCTTGTAATTAAAATAGTGATTCTTAAGGTTTTTGAATGCCAAACTTGGGCACAATATACAGAGTATAGTTTGTTATTTTCAGGAAATGTATATATTTTGGTGCTCCATATGGAATCAGTTAAGTTAAAGGTGCAGTCTTAAGGAAATTTTGATGGGCAAGATTTACGTCTTTTATAGTTTACTTTTGCTCTGGTCTTTTCCTTTTAAACTAAGAGATGGATTATATCAGTCTTGAACGATTTCAATTTGGTTAGTTCAGCAATTTTACATTCTTTCAGATTCCCAAGATGATCTGAGCCCTGGAAGAATACAGTATAGCCAAATTGGAAGCTGTGGTTACAATCTTTTAAAATCATACATTTTTCCTCAAAATGAGAGTTTCCAAAACAATTTTCTTTTCCCAGACCTCTTTCTCTATTTCATAAGATAACTTTTGAGTATATGAAGACTTACATATTTGAGCTCTGATTTCATCTGGCTGGTAGAACTCCTATGAAAATTGATAGTCGTCCCCCCCCCCCCCAGGTGGGGGATCTCACTCTAGCTCAGGCTGACCTGGAATTCACTATGTAGTCTCAGGGTGGCCTCGAACTGAAGGTGATCCTCCTACCTCTGCCTCCAGAGTGCTGGGATTGAAGGCATGCGCCACCACGTCTGGCTTACTAAAACTGGTAGTTTTAAGTATTAATCAAGTATGAGAGTTTTGAAAAGGCCTACTTTCAAATGTGAGCCTAAGTTAAATATTTGCAACAAAACTCCATTGTAAAGAGAGCGGTTTTTATCTTTTTTTGTTAGCCTAGTTAATCATTGCTTTATTGATGGTTCTTTGACTTTTCCTAAAGCTTTATGGAGTCATTCTAATACAGTTTCATACTATTTTTCTGTTAGTTTGGAATTGTTGTTATTTTCAACTTTGGTGCTTTTATATGCTGTTTCATTTTTGTGAAATTTATAAAAATCTTGTGTGGTCTGGGAAATATGTTGCTGAAAAAATAATTTCCCATTGCGTGTGTGCGTACATACACAGAAGATATTGTTGAGCCAGGCATGGTGGCACACACCTTTAATCCCACCACTTGGGAGGCTGAGGTAGGAAGATTGTTGTGAATTCGAGGCCACCCTGAGACTACGTTGTGAATTCCAGGTCAGCTTGGGCTAGAGTAAGACCCTACCTTGAAAAAACAAAACAAAACAATATATATATATATATGTATATATAATGTAATATATAACATATGTGTAATATGTATATGTAATATATAATATATATAAGTACTTATATATACATATAATTTATGTATATGTATACTTATATATGTGATATGATGAACATTTGAAAAATTATTTTAAGACTAGCATCAGAGCAACAAGCAGTCATGCATTCATGTTATTTACTATTATTATGGAAAGCTGTCATGTATAAATATATGTGGGGAAAAAAGTTTAAAAAATATTGTCTATTTCTAATTTTAAAAAGTTAACAGGGCTGGAGAGATGGCTTTGCAGTTAAGGCACTTGCCTACAAAGCCTAATGACCCAAGTTTGATTCCCAGTACCCACATAAAGCCAGAAGCACAAAGTGGCACATGCAGCAGCTGGAAGCCCTGGTGCACCCGTTCTCTCTGCCTATCTCTCCTCTCTATCTTTCTCTGCTTGCAAATAAATAAATAGTTTTTTTTTTTTTTTTTTTGAGGTCTCAGTCTAGCCCAGAGGCTGACCTGGAATTCACTATGGACTCTCAGGGTGGCCTCGAACTCATGGTTATCCTTCTGCCTCTGCCTCCCGAGTGCTGGGATTAAAGGCATGTGCCACCATGCCTGGCTAATAAAAATATTTTTAAAGGAAGTTTACATTTGCTGGGCATAGTGGCACACGCCTTTAATCCCAGCACTCGAGAGACAGAGGTAGGGGGATGACTGTGAGTTAAGAGGCCAGTCTACTACAGAGGGAGTTCCAGGTCAGCCTGGGCTAGAGTGTGACCCTACCTCAAAAAAAACAAGAAAAATAAACACAAAAAAAGCTTACATTTAGGGACGTTAGAGAAATTCTCAGTTAATTTTTAAAATATAACATTAAAAAAAGTATGTACAATTTAAAAATCTACTTAAATATTGAAAATACGAATTCTTAAACACTGAATATACGTGTATATATATTCTTGTTACCCATAACCCTCCTGCCCCCAGGCTCCTGAGTCTTGAGTTTAAAGTAAAACATTGGTTATAGAATTCTCATAGCTAAGAGGTCGTTAGTGAGCTAACCCATAATTTGGGATAAAGAGAGTCTGGGCAGCAAGAGATACATGAAAATTTATATAATCTATTTGGTTACTGACTTTAAAAGATGAAAATTCATATTGTGACAGTTCAAGTAGTGAAAGATCTATTATCTCTGTGTATATTTCTGTGGTTATATCAGTTTGTGTTTGTTCAGTATTTGTTGCTGGTTACTAATACCTGAAAACAGTCTATTAAGAATTGTTTTATTTTGAACAAGGAAATACAGGGTCTCACACTCTAGCTCAGGCTGATCTGGAACTCACTTTGTAGCCCAAGCTGTCTTTGAACTGTTGATGATACTCCTGCCTCAGTCTCCTAAGTGCCTGTATTACAGGTGTGAGCCACCAAGCCTGACTTTAGGAAATACATTTTAGATTAAATGTAAATTTAAAATGCGGAAACATAAAACAGCAAATTAACTTGTAAATATTTATTTAAAAATAACTCAGAAAGCATTTTATAGAATTACTTGCTACTAAAAATTCCTGTTTGGGTATTTATAAACACACATGATAAAGATTGACAATTTATCTTGTGTGTTGTGTGTGTTTCTGGGCACACATATAAGGGCATCAGACAGGGATGAAGAACCTCCTTTTGATAAGTAATAGGTAAATCATGATCTCTTATCGAAAGTACTTAGGAAATACTTACTGGCTTATTGTTTCTTTATTAGTGCATTATGTAGTATAGTCATGTGGTGGTGACTCTGTAGGCAATCATTATAGTTAGCTGCTGATTGCATGTCATTTTGAACAATTTTTTTTTTGTTTGTTTGTTGGTTTTTTTCAAGGTAGCGTTTCTCTCTAGCACAGGCTTACCTGGAATTCACTATGTAGTCTCAGGGTGGCCTCGGAACTCACTGCAATCCTCCTACCTCTGCCTCGCAAGTGCTGGGATTAAAGGTGTGCGCCAACATGTCTGGCTCATTTTGAGCAAATTTTTAAACTCTGCACAAGTTGCTTCTGTATGACAGTGGCATCCACTTTATAGGTTGTACTGAATGAGAATACATGGAAAGCAGTAAACATACTTTATAGCATCTCACCCATTATCACTCAGTGTTAGTAATTAGAATTGTAGTGTTCTAATTTTGGGTCTGCTTTAAAATCTTATTGTTTTGGACAGTTGGGTACCGTTTGAGTAATATTTTAGAAGTATACCAGAATCTCATTGTCAAAGACACATCTTATAACTAAACTATTAGTAGTAACAAATGTATATTGTGTCGGATCCTGTTGATCTGGAGCCCCCTAGCCAGAGGGGGTAATGGGCATTCAGTGGGAAATCTTGGTCTTGACGTGTACTACATGTTAGGAAGTTATACTTAGAGCTCACACTGGCGTGACTTAGCATGACATATTGAGACTAGGAAGATTTACTGGAGGAAACAATGGCACAAAAACTGAATTAAAAAGAGGGCTAGATAAAGTAGTGGATAGGAAGAGGGGAGAAGAGGTCAAGTAGGAGGCAGGTGGAGCTCTAGGGTAAAAAAGCTTGGTGTCATTGAAGACCTGAGAAATGTTTAATATAAAGTATTTTGGGGTCAGGTGAAGAAAATAGTTGAGAGATCAGATTTAGCTTTAATTACAGAAGTTTGAATTAATTGCTAATCTTCACAAATTAGGAGATTTCACATAAAAGCCTGGATTTCTGATTTACCTTAAACAAATCTGAAGATAAAACAACAATCAAGTGTGTGTTTCCAGATGGTAACATTTAGTTGGATTGTGGAGCAGTAGCCACTGCTTTGAGGGATATAAATTAACATTTAAGTTTGCTGTAGCTGAGTTGGCAACCCTAGGCAGGAGTTTGTAAGTAACTATTTTGGTCTTCACCTGAGCATCCTGTGGGAAGTCACTGAAGCAAGGGAACATCATCATTTTGAGTTAAAATCATTTTTGTAAGGAGGTAGGTGGGTCTAAGACACAGAGATTATTGACTCAGGATAGTGGTAATAGGGGAAAAAAGAAAGTTTTTTGAAAAGACATGAAAAAGGATGAATTAAGTTTTATAGAAAGTGTGTTTGGCTGAAAATGGGGCCTGTGGTAGGAGGAGTGGGTCCAAGGTAACTCTTGGGTTTCTGGTTTGCATGGCCATAATCAATAAGAAGTTTAGGTTGTATTTAGTTAATGCCTTCACTTATATAATGGACATTATGTGAATTTAGTATATTTTCATGAGGAAACCTATTATGTTGCTTTCTATTAATTTTTTATAAACCAGTGTTTTCAGTATCTGTAAAAGCCTTTAAGGTGGCAATAGCATAAAATTTCATAAAATGTACATAGCTTATCATATTGATTATGGTTATTTTTAGTATTTGTGATTTTAAATGATCACACACAGGAATTGGATCTAATATGCACTAATGTTACAAGGTACATTGAATTACATAAAGTATCATCGTAACTTATAATAGACAGTTAAAATGTATATATCAATTTCTTACATTTGGAAACCAACATTTGCTTATATAATGGCATTATGTAGATAAGGTGTGTGTGCGTGCACACGCATGCATGTGTTTAAAACACTTACTTGAACAGCTATAAGTATTATCCTCCAGTCAAGATGTTGTTAGTCTGAATTGAAAACTTGAGGGTCAGGTAGTGTCCTCCTATAAAAGGCTTTGGAGTAAGAAGGACTTAGGTTTCAATCTTGGCTTTACTCATTAGCTATATGATGTTGTACTAGGCATAATGACTGTAAACCTGCACTGACCGTCATGGTAATGACTAGTTGAAAGACCACCAATGGCATTTTAGATGTGGCCCAGATTGCAGTGCTTTAGTGGCAGTTCTCAAACTCTTTACTCAGGTCATGATTGACTGTTTATTTTGCTTATGATTCTGATTTAGTGTTTATTTATTTTGCTTATGATTCAGTCTTTCTTTCTTTCTTTATTTTTTTTGTTTTTGAGGTAGGGTCTCACTCTAGCTCAGGCTTACCTGGAGTTTACTATGTAGTCTGAGGGTGGCCTTGAACTCACAGCAGTCCTCCTACCTCTGCCTCCCAAGTGCTGGAATTAAAGGCATGCTCCGGCTCTCAGTTTTTCTTTTTAGTGCATGTATTAGTTATTTTTCTCCTTACTGTATGTAACCAAATATTAGACAGGAAGCATCTTAAGGGCCGAAGGGTTCATTTTGGTCCACAGTTGTGGTTTGATTCAGGTGTCCCCCATAAACTTAGGTGTTCTGAATGCTAGGTTCCCAGCTGATGGAGATTTGGGAATTAACACCTCCTGGAGGCAGTGTATTGTTGGGGGTGGGCTTATAGTGTTATAGCCAGTTTTCCCATGCCAGTGTTTGGCACACTGTCCTGTTGCTGTGGTCCATTTGTTGTTGGCCAGGGGGTGATGTCCACTCTCTGCTCATGCCATCATTTCCCCCTGCCATTATGGAGCTTCCCCTTGAGTCTAATCCAAAATAAGATTTTTTTTCCCCCCACAAGCTGCTCTTGGTCGCGTAGTTTCTGCCAGCAATGCAAAGTTGACTGCAACAACAGTTCAGAGGAATACCATCATGGTAGGGCTGGTATAGTACTTAGAGACTTGGCCTATGATGTTGAGCAGGAAGCAGAAAAAGGATGATGCCAGGTCTCAGTTGGCTTTTTCCTTTCCCCTTTGTATTCAGTCCTTAACCCCAGCCCATGGAATGGCTGCACATTTTCAGGGTGGGTGTTCCTCCTCAGTTAAACCTCTCTAGAAACTCTCAGAGGCCTACCTAACTAAATATGTGCCTCATAAATCATTAATACTCTAGGTATTTATTAATCTAATCAGATTGACAAAATTAACCATGACAAATCAACTCCCTGTCAGATTGCCTCACAAACACATCACTCTAAACTGTAACAATTCAACTCCTCATCCATAGACTATTGGACATCTCATGATGCAAAATGCGTTCATTCTAACATCAAAAGTTTTCCATAGTCTTAACAGTTTCCACACTGTTCAAAGTCTAAAGTCTCTTCTGCAATCCAAGGTAGTATGTTACTGTGAGCCCCTGTTTAAAAAAAAAAGTTAGATACTCAAAATATACATACACTGGCACCAAATAAACATTTCCACTTCTAAGGGGAGAATAGGAAGATAGGAAAGATCAGGCCAAAACAAGATGGAAGCTAAGCAGAGCAAACACCAAATCCTGTTACTCCACATTCTGCATCTGGGGCCTTTGGTGGCATCATCCGGGCTCCCTCATGCTCAGCCTCACTGAGGTTCTCAAGACATGTGCAGAACACAGCCACATTCTTTGCCAGAAGGGCCAATACTGCATGACATAGGCCATCTTCAGCATTTCTCAGAGTTGATTTTACAGTTATCAATGCACTGTTTGACATGGATATTATTACAAAATGGCAAATGTTTAGAGCCATTTTGGAGTGTTGGAAATGCTGTTCTAATCTCAGATCAGAATTTATTTAGTGATAGCAATCTTTTAAATCAAACATTTTAACATAATACAACCCAAAGATTCACTAATACATGCATAGGAATGATGTTAGGAAAATATTAGAAATTTTTTGTTTTCAATAATTGAACCATTGTGTTTCTGTTTAGCAGAAAACAAGAGTAAAAACATTGAAGCTCATAACATGAAGTCATCATTGGCCTTGTGCAGTGCAAAAGCTCATGAGTGTCAGTAAAGTGAACAAGCTCTGCCAAATTACACCTTTGGATTTTGAGTTTTTGGTCATGCATTCAGAGAAACATTTACTGTTGTCTTTTTTTTTTTTTTTTTTTTTTTTGTTTGTCGAGGTAGGGTCTCACTCTAGCCCAGGCTGACCTGTATGTAGTCTCAGGCTGGCCTTGAACTCATGGTGAACCTCTGCCTTCTGCGTGGGATTAAAGGCGTGTGCCACCACACTGGCTGTTATATTTTTTGTGATCTCTATGTTTACTCATGTGGGATTGTGAAGGTTCTAGCCAAATTGCTCCTGAAAACCAGTTCAAAGGAGTACAAACCACAAGGTGGGGTTGTCACAGCAATGGCCCACTTCTATCTAGGTTTAACTTTCTATATTAGTTACTTTCTTGTTGTGACCAATCCCTGACAAGAAGCTACTTAAAGGGAGGAGTGTTTATAAGATTGTAGTCTGTCCTAATGGGGAAGGCATGGTGGTGGAAGGGTCTTGGTCCATGGTGCTGGCCTGACAGAAAGGGTAGTAATTCCAGTGCAGTGGGCTGGGGAAGCAATTTGGCATTTTTTGTTTCATTTGGCATTTTTTGTTTGATGGTGGTTCTTCTTTTTTTTTTTAAATTTTTTGTTGTTTATTTTTTTTTATTTGAGAGTGACAGAGAGAGAAAGAGGCAGATAGAGAGAGAGAGAGAATGGGCGCACCAGGACCTTCAGCCACTGCAAATGAAGTCCAGACTCGTGTGCCCCTTGTGCATCTGGCTAATGTGGGTCCTGGGGAATCGAGCCTTGAACCGAGGTCCTTAGGCTTCACAGGCAAGCGCTTAACTGCTAAGCCATCCCTCCAGCCCTGGTTCTTCTTTTTTCATGAATATTTTAAAAATATTTTATTTTATTTATTTTTTATTTACTTATTGAGAGAGAGAATATGAATATGGGTGTACCAGCACCTCTAGCCGCTGCAGACAAACCCCAGACACATGTGCCACCTTTACAGTCTGGCATTACGTGGGTCCTGGGGAATTGAACCTGGGTCCTTTTGCTTTGCAGGCAAGTCAAGTGCCTTAATTGCTAAAGCAATTCTCCAGCCTGCCTTGTTCTTCTAGAGCCACTTGTAGCTATATATTACTGAAAAGTTCCTTTGTCAGCAAGCTCTTTTGTTTGTTTCTTTTTCGAGGTAGGGTCTCACTCTAGCCCAGGCTGACCTGGAATTCACTTTGTAGTCTTAGGGTGGCCTCGAACTCACTGTGACCCTCCTACCTCTGCTTCTGGAATGCAGGAATTAAAGGCATTCGCCACCACACCCTGCTTTTTAGCAAGCTTTTTTTTTTTTTTTTTTACATGCTTAAGGCAGTTAGTTCCATAGTGAACTAATGAATTTATTTATTTGCATGTAGAGAGAGAGTGAGAATGTGAATGGGCGTGCCAGGGCCACCAACTGCTACAAACGAACTCCAGATGCATGCACCACTTTGTACATCTGGCTTTATGTGGATACTAGGGAATTGAACCCAGACTGTCAGTCTTTGTAAGCAAGCACCTTTGACTGTGGAACCATCTCTTCAGTCCCCCATTTTTTTTTTTTTTTTTTTTTGAGGTAGGGTCTTACTTTATAGTCCAGGCTGTCCTTAAACCCATACCAATACTCCTATCATCCTTCCAAGTTTTGGGAAAAAGGAATGTATCACCATGCCCAGCCCTGTCAGCATGCTTTTTATTTTTATGTTGATATTACTGGAGATAACACATTTCTGTTACAGGTGAGCAGTATTTACTGGTTTTAGTTAAATGTTTGAATTTGTACAAACATTAGTTTACTTATTTACTCTAAAAGGTATAATAGATTTTATAAAATTTCTGTTAGGTTTCTTTGTGGGTGTGTGTATATGTGTCTACATGTTCACATATGTGTATTATGTGGAGGCCAGATGCCATTGTTGTGTGACTTCCTTACCACTTTGGCTAGACTAGCTAGCCAGCAAGTCTGGTGGGTTCTCCTGTCTCCACCTCATAGGGCATGCTCGCCATGCCCAGCTTTTATGTGCCAGGGATTCAAACTCAGGTACTTGCTTGCATAGCAAGTACTCATTGAGCTATTCCCGTTCAGCCCCTTTGGATTTCATAAGAATTCTGTGGCAATGAAATGCTTATTTCCCTCAACAATATTTCTCTTGGATTTTCTTATTAAAACATTAAACTCAAAAATTTTAGAATATTTCTTCCAAAATTAGCATTGATTTATGTAGATTATATATCTTCCATAAATAAGTAATTTAAAAATACTATCTCTTTTTTGTTTACAATTTTACAAACTTAAATATTGATGCCAACTCTTTACTAGCAAAGGAAATGGATTTAGTACTTTATGCACCCCCCCTAAGAATGATAGAATGTATAGAATACATGAATACAGTCCATAACCTGCCTCAAAGAAACAATACAGAAGGACAAGGCAGATTGTCTCAGTGGTTAAAGGCTCTTATGTACAAAGCCTGCTGACCCTAGTTAGATTCTCTAGCACCTTTGTAAAGCCAGACACGAAGTGGCTCATGTGTCTGTGATCCTGTGTGCCTGTGACAGTGGGAGGTAGAGCCAGGAGAATTGAAGCTTATAGGCTAGTCAAACTGACATTCCTTTGCAGAGACCCTGAAAGAAGGTAGAAAGAGAGGACAGGATACATTGAGGTTGTCCTCTGATCTCCACATGCACACCATAGCGTGCACACGTGTGTGCCCATACGTGCGCGCACACACACACAGACAAAAAATTTTTAAGAAAAGAACAGTAAGAAAGTCTTAATAATGAACAGACTTATTTTTTGCTTGCTCCAAAAGTCAGACAATGTTAGATTAAGATTAAATCTAACGTATTTATAAGAAATGTTCCAAGTCACCTATGGTTTAAACATATCTTATAATGGATAGAGAAAAAAATTATTAGCTGACTTAAAAAATAAGTGACTCTTAACTGTGACACTGTTGCTTAAATAATACAGTCGTATACCATGTAGCATTATTTAGGTCACCTGTGGATTGTGTATATAATAGACATTCTTCATTACAATGGAGCAGAAAAATTCCCATCACCTGGTAAATGCACAGCTGAGATGGGAGAAGAAGAAATGTAGGATAGGAAAATCCCCAAGAATATTGACAGACCTCAAAAAATTCCTTGAAAAATTTGAAAGCATAGATATCAATCCCAGAAGGCTTTCATTAACAGAGAGGACTGCTCATGGTACATTATCTGTTTGCTTATGCAAATAAGATTTTATTTTCTATCATGATTATTTATTGTAAACCCGTACTGTGCTTGAAATACTTAAAGGCATTTTTATGTGCTATTTTTCGAAAAGTGAATTTTTTTAATCCTCAGAGTTCTTATTACTTTTGTCTCCCTGCCATTAGGTGGTTTTTTCTTTAAAATTGTCAATCTTTTGTATTATCCATGATGGCATATTTAAAGGATTTTATAATAATTTGCTTTCTTATCTGACCCAAAAGAACATCCAGTCTTTAAGGGCAAATTTTTGTATTTCTAGTGCTAAAAGTACATTTGATCCTTAACAAAGCAAAGTTTCTGTTGAATAAATGTTGTCCCTGGCAAGGTGACAGATTCCACAAGAGAAGCTAGAATTCTGCATGTGAGGATGGGCTTAGAGAGAAGATGGAAAAGCAGGAGGCAGGATGCCCTGCCGTGACAATACCATTTTAATAAAGGGCCATTGTTAAAACATAACAGATTAGAAATAATTTCATTGGCCCTACCTAGAATAAACTTATTCTTGTAAGTGCATCTAAACTATTTTGTAGCCTTGTACTCATTTTCTGCCTCTTTAGGAATAAAAGAAAACAGATGTGTGATGAGTGTTTTCATGTATTTAATCTTTAGTTTTCTCATCTGATCTCTAAGGAGGTGATTATTAATCTTTTTTTACACATATGAATACTGTAAAATTTAGATCATGATTAAAGATTAAAAATTTCCTACACAGATGCCAAATCAGTACTGTATGATAAATATTAATGTTTTTTTAAATTTTATCTCTCCCTACTGTCTCTGCTAGGCATTGAACCCAGGGCCTTATACATACTAGGCAGGTACTCTTTCACTGAGCTAAATACCTAGCTGGTTTTTCTTTTTGTTTGTTTGTTTGTTTGTCTTTGAGGTAGGGTCTCACTCTAGCTCAGGCTGACCTGGAATTCACTATGTAGTCTCAAGGTGGCCTTGAATTCTTGATGATCTAACCTCTGCCTCCCGAGTGCTGGGATTAAAGGCATGAGCCACCACGCCCAGCTACCAGCTGGTTTTTTTTTTTTTTTTTTTGAGTGTGTGTGCGTGTGTCTTTGTATGTTGCTTGTATGTGTGAGTGCAGATGTATGTGTGTGCATTTGGAGGCCAGAGGTTGTATTCAGGTTTCTTTCTCAGTCACTCTCCACTTACTTATTTTTATATTTATTTATTTATTTATTTATTTAGGTTTTTCGAGGTAGGGTCTCACTCTAGCTCAGGTTGACCTGAAATTCCCTCTGTAGTCTCAGGGTGGCCTTGAACTCACCGGCAATCCTCCTAGCTCTGCCTCTCGAGTGCTGGGATTAAAGGTGTGTGCCACCACACCCAGCTATTTTTATTTTTAATGTAATCGAATTTATTTATTTGAGAGAGAAACAGATATAGTTGTGAGAGAGAAGAGAATACAGGTGTTCCAGGGCCACTAGCCACTGCAAACAAACTTGATGCGCCACCTTGTGCATATGGCTTACATGGGTACTGGGGAATCGAACATGGGTCCTTAGGCTTTGCATGTAAATGTCTTAACTGCTAAGCCATCTCTCCAGCTCACATTTTTTATTTTAATGTTTTTTACTTGAGAGGGAGAGAGAGGAATAAAAAAGAAAGAGGTAGAGATGGATGTGCTAGGGCCGCCTGCTACTGCAAACTAGTCCAAGTGCATGTGCCACACTGTGCATCTGGCTTTATGTGGGTACTAGGGAATTGAACCTCAAGCCAGCAGACATTGCAAGCAATCACCTTTAACCACTGAGACATCTCCCTGACCCCCAATTCATTTTTAAAATTTTATTATATGTATATGCTTATAGCCCTTGCCCTGGCTCCCATTACACAGGGGGCCTCCTTAGGTGGTTTTGGTATTCACTGTGGTATAATGAAGAGGCCTCAGTCCATCCCTGTGAGGAAGCAGGGGGACCATGCCTCAGGGTATTCCTACCCACTCTGTGGCTCTTAGAATCTTTCTGCCCCCTGTTCTGCAATGTTCCCTGAGCCATGGCAGGCCTGTAAGCAGTCTGATTTAGTACGGGGTTCTCTGTAGCCTCTGGATTTCTGCTTAGGTAGTTTTGGTTGATAACTGTCTATGTCACCATCAGCCTGAAGCTGAACTGGTTGTCAGGCTAGCCATGAGTAGTGTTCATGTTGCTGCTTCCTCTGCAATTTCTCCTGGCAGTGTAGCAGAGGTGGCAGTTGGCTACCTACTTGTCTTATTGATGGATCTTGGCTCTCATCAGTTTCCTTTGCCATCTTTTGGTGGTTTGTCCTCTCCCCAGCTGCCTTGGAATGACCACAACTCATGTTCTGAGATAGGGTTTCTCACTGAACCTACACGTCATGGATTCAGCCTCTGCCCTGGTTCTAGGCTTTTTACAGTGGTGTTGGGAACTGAACTAAAATCAGGTTCTTAGCTTGCATGAACCTTGAACCATTTCCCCAACAACGTTAATGTGTTTTGTTTTAATTGGGAAAAAATTATGTTCCTTGTTTGAAAATTTTACTATGGTTTAGACTGACACTATATATTTCTTTTTTAAAATATTTTATTCATTTTGCTATCTTGGTTTTCCATAACTGTGTAAATTTTGTTAGAAAAGTTTATTTGGACTGCCATTGAATTTTTACCAGAACATAGTTGAAATAAAATCTATCCTGGAAATACTCTGTTTGGGTTTTAGAACTTGTCATAAAGGAAATCTTTCAAAAGGACTTCTTTGGGGATTGGAAAGATAGCTCAGTTGGTAAAGTATGTTTTGCAAGCAACAGGACCTGAGCTCAGTCTTCAAAATCATGTCAACACCTTGTGTGTGCACTGGGGAGGCAAAGACAGGTGGATCATTGGAGCTTGCTGACTAGCTAGTCTAGCCTAATTGGTGAGCTCCAGGTCAGTGGGAGAAATGTGTCTCAAAGGAAATGGATGGCGTTTCTGAGGGTAACACATGAGGTTGTCTTTTGGCTTCCACACATACATGCACACATATGTACATGAACCCCCTACATGTGCCTACCAGAATATACACACACATACACATACCTCCTCCTCCCAACAAAAAGGCATTCTGGAGTTGGGAGATGATTTAGCAAGCCTAATGACTGGAATTCGGAACCTAAGAACCCATGTAAAGCTGGCTGCAAGTGCCACACATGACTGCAATCATAGTGTGCCTATGGCAGTGAGAGGAAATTCAAGAGAATCCTGAAACTTACGAGGCAGCTAGATGGGTGTTCATAATGGCAAAACCACAAGAGAGGCCCTGTCTCAAACAGCACGGAAGGAGACGACCAACACGCGCAGAGTTGTCCTTGTTGCACCCTGTGGCTCATGTGCACCCATACACACCACACACATTCTTCGTATTGACATTTTGAAATATGTGGTTCAGGATCAATGTATGTTTAAAATACCATTGAATACTCAGTTTTCTCTTAAGATTGTTTAAAACGTTTCTCCTTTTAAAATGACATTGTGTTCAAAGTTAAGAGATGAGGGTTCGTTTCCACTTTGTCCTTTGTTGATGAACTATACTAAGTTAACTGGTCTAACTCTTCTGTGTCTTGATGTACTTATTTCTCAAAGGAACTGATTGAATTATATTTCTGCTTTTCCATAAAAAATATAAGTAATTTTTATGAAATAGTAAAGTGACAAGTGTGCTGTGTTCTACTTCATATAGCATAAATACTGTGAAGATCAATATATTCTACTAAGTAAAATTTAGTGTCATTTTTGTACTTAAAAAATATAAATTATTTAAAATGACAAATTTATAATCTATCAATTTAAATATGAAAATAAGTGAAATTTCTTTTCTCCTTAGTATAAAAGTATAGTATATTTACAGAACTTTCTAGGTACTGTTTTTAAATTTTTTTTTTTATTTTACTTATTTATTTGAGAGAAAGAGGCAGATAGAGAGAGAGAAGGGGCACACCAGGGCCTCTAGCTTCTACAAATGAACTCCAGATGCATGTGCCACCTTGTGCATCTGGCTTACATGTGTTCTGGGTCCATTGGCTTTGCAGACAAGCACCTTAATTGGTAAGCCATCTCTCCAGCCCTAAGTGCTGCCCCCCCCCTCCCCAAGGCAGGCTCTCACTCTAGCTCATGCTGACCTAGAATTCACTAAGTAGTCTCAGGGTGGCCTAGAATTCACAGCGATCCTCCTGCCTCCCCAAGTGCTGGGATTAAAGGTGTGTGCCACCACACCTGGCTAGGTGCTGTTTTTTTGAGTTCTGTTATTAATCATAACTTTTTATTTGTTATATAAGATGTTAGGGTAGACTTTGTGGAAAACAAAGTCCTTGAGAATTGAGTCCTCAGTTCCTTTAGAGGCGTTTACTCTCAAAACACATTTCTCCTTGGTTTGACTGATTTCCTACCCTCAGTATTAAGAGATGCCACTGACTCTGTTCTATGAAATAAGTTTTTAAGGGAAATTTGATAATTTGTAGATGATAATGAGCAGTGCAGAATATTGTTTTGTTTTGGCATTCTTGAGATTTGCACATTTGTACAGTCAACCTTCTTCTTACGCTGCTCTCTTGACTTCTTAGTGGTGTTGATGCTACCATTAAAGCAAGTGTACTTGAGTGCTTATGATTGTCATATCATATACTAAGATTGAGGGTTCTTGGACAGCATTATAGAAGATTGATTTTTGTCAGTGGACATTACTGAAATTCAGATTTTAAATTCAGTTCTTAATATCATTCTTTTTCTTTTGTTGTTCTTGTTGTTTTCAAGATAGGGACTCGCTCTAAGCCCAGGCTGTCCTAGAATTCACTATGTACTCTCAGGGTAGACTCAAACTCACAGCAATCCTACCTCTGCCTCCCAAGTGCTGAGGGTGTTTGCCACCACACCCAGCTTAACATCATTCTTAAAGAATCTTGGAAGTTAAATTCCAGAGGCCTTTCATCAGTGTGAAGTTCTGCTATAGATACGTCATTGTCATTTTATGAATGTTCAGGTAAGTCATTGCTTTTTATTTTTACAGTTTTGTTTTTCTACTATGCATCTTATTATTAACATGTATTTTGGTAAAGGTACTGGATGGATTAACTGGATAAAGGGGTAAGTAATTTTGAGGCTTTGATTAGAAACAGACCTTAGCATATGAAGGAAATAGGGCAAATATTGGCATAAATCTTCATTTTACATATTTCAAACTTTATAGCTATAAGCACATAAACATACAGCTGTATATGGATATATGTGTAGATTTACTTGTGTAATTATGTGCATACATATTTTTTCTCTTCCTTGGTAGTAGGGAAGAATGTGATATGATGATTATATTTGTGTCCATTATTATATGTAATAAATATGAATTATTTTTCTATTTTTGTGATGTCATAACAAACACCTTTTCTGAACCAGATTTTCTTCCTCTACTTACAAATATTGGTAACCCTTTAAGGTAAGGTAAGCATTGAGCACCTGTCTGTTATGTGAACTCTTAGTGTAAATGTAACTTAATAGAACCTTTGTAAAGAATAGTTTAGTTATGCTAACTTAAAATGAATATTCTTTGATTTAGTAAATTTAAGAAATTATCTTTAGGAAAACCTTGTATCACAGTGTTGAAGAATGTCCCCTGAAGCTATACCATGACATACTGTAAGTGATCCAAATATCTCTCAGTAGGGAATTAGCTAAGCAAATAATATATGGCAATAAATATAGAGATTGAATTTTTAAAATAGCCTCTGTGTATCTTTCTGATTATTCCTCATAACATACATTTTCATACTTTTATAATATTGTGCTTTGATTTTCATAGGTTAAGCCTTCTATATCATTCTTATTTTTATTTTATTCTATTTTTTCTTTACTGTTTTGAGGGAGGGAAGAAGGCAGGGACAGAAAAAAACAGAGAGAAAGGGGGGGACAGAGGGAAGGAGAGAATAGGCGTGCCAGGGCCTCCAGCCATTCCAAATGAACTCCAGATGCATGTGTCACCTCGTGCATCTGGTGTACGTGGGTACAGAGGAATTAAACCTGGGTCTTTAGGCTTTGCAGGTTTTAATCACTAAGCCATTTATCCAACTCCATTGTTGTTTTTTTAAAAAATATTATTTATTTATTTGAGAGAGGAAGGGGGATGACAGAGACAGAGAGAGACAGAGAAAATGGGCATGCCAGGGCCTCCAGCAACTGCAAACAAACTCTAGAAGCATGTGCCACCTTGTGCATCTGGCTTATATGGGTCCTAGGGAATCAAACCTGGGTCCCTAGGCTTCATAGGCAAGCACCTTAACTGCTAACCCATCTCTCCAGCTTCCCATTCTTATTTTTAAATGTTAGAAACTGCGGCGAGCCCCCCGACCAGCGGGAAAAGAACAATCACCACACGAGGATCCTTCTTGATCACACTTTATTGGAGAGCTTCTTGGTTAACAGGAGAGCTGACGGGGAAGGACCCGGGGGCGGGATGTGCAGCTACTTTTATAGGGGGATGGGCAATGAGGCACCTACTGATTGGCTGTTATCTGCTTGCCACCACCAGGCGCCACGGGATAGGCTCAGGACAGGTTGCGTCAAGCGCATGCGCGTACCTTGAACACGGTTGGCGCCAAGGCACTGCCGTATATGAAGTTGAACACCACGAGGTTAGCGCCATCTTGTAATGGCGACTTAGATGTGGCTTCCTGCAGTGCCAGCGCCATCTAGTGATGGCGACTAGATGTGGCTCCCTGCAGTTCCCCCTTTCTATTATAAAGCGCAGCAGGTGAAGGTAGAGGTTTGATCTCTGATAAACAAAAGGACATTGTGAAGACCCCAGGCCAAGTGGCCAGCCAGGCTGGTGCCTCACCTGTCCGGTACCTTTTCTCAGAGATGGGATGTCGGTACCAACCCATATGCAATCAAACATGCCCTCCATGAGGCTGCTAAGAGCATACCTCATGTGCAGTACTTTGTCTCACAGCCTGAGCGCCAATAAATGTCGTGTTCCCAACACCAACCCTCTGCTCCTCCTAGTATAATGGGCACCTCAGGCCCTAAGGGGGCAGGGGCCAGGGAAAAACTAGGTGTTTTTCAGGGCCGACAGCCAAATCTGGGGGGAGGATCCACACTCCAAAGCGGCAAGTGCTTGAGAAATAACTACCTTGTCCCGCCTGGTCTGGGCTTGCAGGCGACAAATCAACCAGAGGCACAGTGCACAGCCTCCAAGGCAGCAAACTGCAAACATCCCTACCCCTACCCACTCCTTGAAGAAGGAAAAGGCAGAGGAAAGCCAAGAGGTAAAACCCTCAGCCAGGCTAAGGTCCACTCGCGTGGAATTGATCATAACAATAGCTTGTCTTAGTTCTTCCAATTCCGCATCAAAATCTAGGGACCAATTCCCTGCCAAGTACAAGGACAGTTGCTTTGACAGATTTGCTGCCCTTGTAAAGTTTTCATATTGAACACTAGTGATACATAAGGCATTAAGTTTCCATTCACATCCCAACTGAGCGATTTGCCAAAGAACATCAATTTGCTCCTGAACTAGGTCCACCCTTTGATTTAGGATCATAATGCCACCTTTGAGTTGGGAATTTAAATTTGATTGTGTGTCTAAGGCGGCAGCTGTGGAAGAAGCCAAGGTATTTAAGGTAGAGGCGGTTTGAACTGAAGAAGCCATGGCTACACCTGCGGCTGTAGCTGCGGCAGCAGCAGCCGCCACCGCAGCAATAACAGCGGCCGTAATTCCAAAATCTCTCTTATGCCTGAACAAAGACAATGTACTAGGAGCCTCTACAGGCACGGGGACCCAACGGGGGACCCTAAGTACCATGGCTCTGTGATAGAGTGTTGCGTCCCAACATTGGGACAAACGACAAGAAGCATTAGAACAATTGCTGAAAGAAAAGTTACTAAGGACAAACATGAATGGTGGATGGACACACACCGGGGTGGGGGCATAAGAGGCATTTTTTCCTAAGTAGTTTCCTATCCGGGTGACACCCCCAAACACTTTCTCATATCGCCATCCAAGGACTGTCCTATCTAAGAAATCAACTATGAATTCGCTCATGGATAGTAGCTCATGGATTACTCCAGACACATTATTACGGGCAACTGTCCCCCCCCGTAATAAAACAAAGGGTGTCATATCTGTGCAGCTACCATTAACCCCACACAGAACCCACTTTGAAAATGGGTTCATAGTACCATCCTGTAGAAATGGTCCCTCCGTCCACGAAAACTCTAAAGGAAAAGGCCCTTTCATATTCGGGGAATAAGTAAAGGTCCGTCCCACATCTGCCCAGCCCACAGTACTGGACTGGCATTCCGTCCATGGCCAAAGGTCCCCTTCATAAGTTCCCACACAGTGAGGTGCCAGGCGTGGTTGAGGCAGAGTCACAGTACCTCTCCGGCCACGAAAAAAGGTACCATTGAACCATATCGCCTCTTCTGAGAAGGGGTGACTAAAAAGTTTGTGGGACGAATTCCAAGAGGTAGATACTGGGCCCCATTTCCTGTCCCCCTTAAACCAAGCAAATGCCTGCATCTCCAGTTGTATACAAGAGTCACGTTCACGGGCGAGAGTAAAGCAGAGACTTCCACTTTCCTCGAAGTGTCGAGCCTCCCCCAGGGGGGCAAGGGTCAGGTCTTTAACAACCGCAGGGAGATTGAGACCTTTCTGAGTGGTGAAGAACCGAGGAAAGACTCTCGCCGTGTGGCGAACGGGCAGGGGCTTGGGGAAAACAGACAGGATGCCCCAGCGTAATTCTCCTCTACTGGTCTCCAGGCACATAAGGATCAGCATCCACAGGATCTTTGGCACTCGTACTTGGATGGCCATCCTCGTCCCCTGGACTCTCCTCTGGAGTTGATGTCAGCGTCTTGACTAGCCGGGCCGGGACCCAATGTGGCGATTCCTGGTCCTGTGGAAAGACACAAACAGCTCCCCTGGATCTTACCAAAGCAGGATCCGGTCCCTTCCATTTATTATCCAACACATCCTTCCACATGACCAGTTCCGGATGTGCTTGTGCCCCCTGGTGGCAATGTCTGTCTGCTGCAGACCTATCATAAACATCCAAAACTAAAAAATTAAGGGTATAGAGTGCTAGAGAGACTCTCTCCTTGGGGGTTGCATTCTCCGCTATCCCCCTTCGTTGTTTAAAAAGGATAGCTTTTAAACTTTTATTTGCTCTCTCCACAATACCTTGGCCTTGTGGGTTGTAAGGTAGGCCAGTAGTGTGGGCAACCTGCATCTGGGCACAGAAGGCACGAAAGCCAGAGGAAGCATAAGCAGGGCCATTGTCAGTCTTTAGGCGTCGCGGTTTTCCCCAAGACGCCCAGGCTTCCAAACAATGAGTTTTTACATGAGTAACCTTTTCCCCTGCAAGAGGAGAAGCATGTATGATTCCTGAGCAAGTATCCACCGAGACGTGCAGGTATTTAAGCTTGCCAAATTCCAGGACATGAGTAACATCCATCTGCCAAAGATCACCAGGTCTTAGGCCCCGTGGGTTCACACCCACATGTGGAGAAGGCAGGAAAGTGACACAGGATTGACAAGCCTTAACAATATCACGTGCCTCGGACCTAGAAATGGCAAAGGTCTTTCTTAAGGTGTTAGCAGGAACATGATACAGTCGATGGAACTCGGTGGCCATATCTTTAGGACTACTCATGGCTAACATGGTCATCCGCGTGGCTTTGTCTACCAAGTCATTTGCTTGAGATATAGGTCCTGGTAGCAAGGAGTGAGCACGAACATGGGTAACATAGAAGGGGGAGGAGCGTTGCCAAATGAGAGATTGAATTTGAGAAAGAATGTTTGAGACAGGACTAGCAGAACGAATAGAGGCAGCAATTTCCAGTCCAACAACTGCATTAGCCACATACTGTGAGTCTGTGAACAAATTAAAGGGACTACCAAAGGTCTGAAACACCTCCAAGACAATCATGCATTCCACAATTTGGGGAGAGTCAGGCCTATAGAACTTCACCACAGGTTCTGAGCCCTGAACCATATAAGCTCCGCGACCTGTTTTTGAACCATCAGTGAAAATGGCAGGGACTGAGGGCAAAGGGCCCTTTGATGTGACCCGGGGAAAATAGACTAAATTTTTTTCCACGAAGGACAGAATGGGGCTTTTTGGGTAATGGTTATCTATAGGATTTGGAAAAGCACACATAAGAATGCTCCATTCATCAACCGTACCGGATAGAGTCTCTACTTGTTCCTTAGTATAGGGGATGATAAGCTTATCAGGCAACTTTGCAAAATGAGTTAGGCACGATTTCAGACCCAAACAAGCCTTTTGGGCAACCAACTGTGGGAAGTACTGCAGGGTGCGAGCTCCCAAGGAATGTCCATGAATCCACAAAAGAGGGCCGTCCTGCCATAACACTCCCGTGGGGACATCCCTTGTTTTTAGGATACAAAGAAGAAGCGGACTAGAAGGGTCAAAGCGTTTAAGCTGTGCCTTCATAAGGGCCTTTTCTATCTTGTTTAAGGCCTGACGAGCTGGCTCAGTGAGCACACGAGGAGAGGTAATCTCAGGATCACCCTCCAAGATGGAAAACAATGGTAACAAATCTGCACGGGGGACATGGAGAAAACCTCGCAACCAATTAATGTCCCCCAAAAGTTTTTGAAAATCATTTAATGTATGCAAGTGGGAGGTACGGATGCAAATTTTTTGAGGTTTCACAGACTGAAGGCCAATGACGGACCCAAGGAAATTTACTGAATCCGTTTGCTGGACCTTCTCTGGGGCAATAAAAAGACCCTTATGTTCCAACGCCTTGACGACCTCCTGAAAGGAGACATGCAAAACATCTAAGGTGGGGGCTGTGAGTAGGATATCATCCATATAGTGGATCATACGTAAAGAGGGGAACTGTTGTCTTACTACAAATAACACTGAGTCTACATAAAGCTGGCACATAGTGGGACTGTTGGACATCCCTTGTGGCAACACACGCCACTGAAAGCGGGCATCAGGCTTCTCATGATTTACAGCTGGTAATGTGAAAGCAAAACGCTCTCTGTCCTGAGGGCAAAGGGGTATGGAGAAAAAACAGTCTTTAATATCTAAAACCATCACTGGCCATTCCCTGGGGAGAGCAGAAAGCGCTGGCAGGCCCCTCTGAACTGGGCCCAAGACCTGCATTTGAGCATTGACAGCCCTCAAATCATGTAATAATCGCCACTTTCCAGAGGACTTTTTGATCACAAATATAGGTGTATTCCAAGGGGAAATAGAGGGCTCCAGGTGGCCTAACTGCAATTGTTCCTCAATTAACCTCTGGGCTGCTTCCAGTTTTTCCTGTGAGAGGGGCCACTGAGGAACCCACACTGGCTTATGAGTCATCCAGGGTATGGGCACCTGTTCAAAATTGGAAGCAGAATTTTCAGTGGTCCCTAAGAAAAACCCAACCCAAAGCGATCCAACTTCTCCTCCGGGATGATGGGCTGAGGTCGCCCTTGAAGGTGCTTCCCTAGACCTGAGCCTGGAACAAAGCCCTGAATTTTCATCATGTTTTTACTAGCTTCTGAATAATCATTGGTCAAGCGGAGATTCATCTGGGTCTGAATATCTCTTCCCCATAAATTAATGGGAACATCCAACACAAAAGGTTGGATTTTTCCCTTTTGACCCTCTGTAGTGGTCCATGTTAACTCCTTTGCACTCATATGTGGTGTTTTAGCAAACCCTAAGCCTTGCAAGATCTGAGCTGATCTCTGCAAGGGCCAGGCTTTTGGCCAAGAATCCAATTTTATTATACTTTTATCTGCCCCAGTGTCCACCAGTCCTGAGAATTCTCTTCCTTCTATGGTCAGGCGCAGAAGGGGTCTTTGATCCAACTCCAAAGACAAGCAGGTCAAGTCCACACCGGTAGACCCAAGGCTCTTGTCACCCCTTTCCTTATCTAGTGCAGGAAATAGAGAATGGTTAGAAGGCAAAATCAGCAATTGGGCAATACGGTCCCCAGAGGCCACTGACACTGCCCCATAGGGGGAATGACAAAGAATTTTAATTACACCTGTATAATCTGGATCGATAACACCGGGGAAGACTATGAGACCCTTTAAAGTAGAGGAGGAGCGCCCCAAAAGAAGGCCCACCGTATCTCTCGCTAGCGGGCCAGACACATCTGTGTCCAGGATTTGCACGCCCATTTCCGGAGTTAAGACCAATCCGGAGGTGGCACAGAGGTCCAGGCCTGCGGAGCCCGATGTTGCTCTCCGGGCTGAGGCAGCGGGGGACCTGGCGCCACAGTCACCGGGACCTGAGGTGTCTGCATTGCCCCGTAGATTTGTGGGCCCTGGGGACGTGGGCCCTTCCCCCCGTTTTTTTGGTCCTGATTACGTGAAAGAGGGGGGAGGGGCAGACCATTAATATCCCTCACAGATCTACATTCATTAGCCCAGTGTTTTCCCTTCTTACATCTAGGACAAGTCCCAGGGGGGCGCTGTGTCGGTCCCGCATCTCGGACAGGGGCTGGGCCATCCGCCTGAGGACATTGGCGTTTAAAATGTCCCAATTGACCACATCGGAAACAGCCCTTTTGATTCCCTGTCCGTTGAGCCTTAGCGGCAGCTATGACCGCTGCCGCTAATCCTGCATTAGACAGAGGACCCCCTATCTCTCGACAGGCTTTGAGCCAGTCATCCAATGTTCCCCTTCTTACTGATTGTATAGCCTTTTTGCACTCCTTAGTGGCCTGTTCAAATATTAGCTGTTGTATAAACGGCATGGTGTGGTCAGCAAGGCCAATTGTCTTTTCTGCCACGTCCAGCATTCTAGCTGAAAAATCAGAAAATGGCTCTGTAGGGCCCTGAACAATCTTAGTCAACTGTCCTGCGACCTCTCCCTTATTACGGAGCTCCTTCCATGCCTGATAATGAATATTATTAATTTGATCATACACATCTGGATGAAAATTAAGTTGATCTGTAAGATAAGGACCAGTCCCCAGAAGCATATCAGAAGTCCAGTCCCATTCCCCTTTCTTAATATTCTGCCTAGCTTGTTCTTGGGCTTTATCAGAAATCAGTGATCTGAAATCCAAATATTGCCCTCTCGTTAGACAAGCTCGGGCTAATTCTAACCAATCACCAGGAGTAAGGGTGCGCTGCGTGAGTCTGCGAAGCAGCATAAGAGAATAGTCAGCAGTGGGTCCAAAATCCTTGCAGGCCTGAACTAAATCCTTAAGCTCCGTATAGGGGATTGGCTCCCAATCTCTTTGATTGGTAGTGGTATTCAAAAAAACCGGGAAAGTGGAGGCCAGGCGGGACCATGTCCGCGGCTTAACAAAATGGCAGCGATCCTCAGCTGGGACATGGGGGGGGGGAACATGAGGGCGTGGCAGAGCACTAGGCGGTGCTCGGTTCCGAATACCAACTTCCTCTTTTAAGGCACTCCTCCCCCTAACCGCGGGAGGGCAGACACGCCCGCCCACAAACTGAGGATCCTGAGCACGATGCAAAGCTGCCTCCTCTAAATCCTGTCCCTCTGACCCACTGGAGTCCTCCTCTCCCTCCTGATCAGAAGCAGAGCTACTGCCGTGATCATCTCGTATACTCAGGTGTCGCAGCGGCTGTAGGGAAGGATATAACCCCACAGCCCCCTGCTGCGGCGGGGCCCTAGGGAAGTCCTCACCCCTCCTGTGCATACAGCCGGAGCCCTCATTACTCTCTTCTAACGGGGGTGCCTTCTCCTCTACATGGCAGGGAACCTTTTCCTTGAAATGACTGGCCATATTGGGAACTCCTCCCGGGAAATGACTGGCCCTTTTTTCCTGTACTTCCTTATATAATCTGGGTTTGTTATCCCCACTTGCATCAGATTCTGACAAACTATCCTGATGTTGTCTGAGCCGTCTCCGGCCCTCCTGAAGTGGGTCCGGGTGGCTTCCAGAACGTAAACAAGAATGTATCATCCTCCAGAAAGGGAGGGTACCTCGACCTAAGTGACCCTCCTCCCTAGCCGCCTCAAGGTCTTTACCCAGCTTTTCCCATGAGGGCAATGAGAGATCTCCGGACACCGCAAACCATGGAGCAGCAGCATCAATGTCCTTAACGATCTTTTTAATAGTGGCATTAGAGATCTTTAGATCACGTTGTTTCAAAACTTCCTTTATAGGCTGAGTAAAATCAATGGGAGAATACCGGGCACTCGATGTATTACCCATCACGAGCTGGAAGGCTGGAAATGAAACTAACAGCCAGCCCCACGTTATCTACCGAGGATTTATCTGACTCGAGGCTCCAAGGACCAGAGCCGCGTTGTCTACCACGGGTTTAACCGGTCCAGGCTATCAGCAGACTAGGCAAGATAGAAACAAACGCAAAACAATAGAAAGACCCAGACAAAACAAACAGAAAACAGCAAGAGCAGCGAGGCCCTCAGACACGGACATGACTGAGACACAGAAAAAGACAGAATGACTTACCGGCGCCTGCCTCTCCGTGTGTCAAGTTCTGAATCCTCCTTTGATCCTTCCCGGGTTTTCGGCACCACTTTGCGGCGAGCCCCCCGACCAGCGGGAAAAGAACAATCACCACACGAGGATCCTTCTTGATCACACTTTATTGGAGAGCTTCTTGGTTAACAGGAGAGCTGACGGGGAAGGACCCGGGGGCGGGATGTGCAGCTACTTTTATAGGGGGATGGGCAATGAGGCACCTACTGATTGGCTGTTATCTGCTTGCCACCACCAGGCGCCACGGGATAGGCTCAGGACAGGTTGCGTCAAGCGCATGCGCGTACCTTGAACACGGTTGGCGCCAAGGCACTGCCGTATATGAAGTTGAACACCACGAGGTTAGCGCCATCTTGTAATGGCGACTTAGATGTGGCTTCCTGCAGTGCCAGCGCCATCTAGTGATGGCGACTAGATGTGGCTCCCTGCAAGAAACTTAAAGAATCATCAGGTATTAGTGAATGTTAGTGCACTCACTATTTCCCTCGTCAAATCTTAACATTTTCTTATTTCAACTGAAGATTTAACTTTGAGGTAAATTTTTCTGTTCTCTGTGATGCTTGTTCACTACTTCCCCCTTCAGTCTCCCCCTCCCCTTTCCTCTTGCCTTTATGTTTGAAATAGTATCCCACTATGTCATTCATGTTTGTCTGGGATCAAGAAATACTTTTGACTCATCCTTCTGAGTGTATATGGGATGATGTGTGCCCAGCTATGACAGTTTTTCTTTTGGGTTGTATATCTTTTCCTTATTCATTTGCTGAAAGTATTTGTACATTCTGGGAAAATTCTTTTGTTAACCTTTGAGCAAGAACTCCTTACATCTTCTATCCCAGTACCCCTGCTCTTATCTAGCCACTTATAATTACCAGTCTACTTTCTGTCTCTGGATTTATGTGTTCTGTGTATTTCATGTTAGTGGAATCATGAATATAAGAACTTTGGTCTGAGTTCTTTCATATAATGTTTTTAGGATACATCCATATACTCATAAGTATATTCCTTTTAATGTCTAAAAAATTTGTATGTAAACAATGTGTTTATGCACTCATCTGCCAAGTTCATTGTTGTAGTCAGCTTCTTGTTGTTGGGATGAACATCCAAACCAGACATAGTTTATGAGAGGGTTTTTTTTTTTTTTTTTTTCCAAGCTTACAGATCCAGGGAGGAAGTTCCATCAGTGGTAAAAGAAACTGCTTCCATACATCCAGGCCAAGAGAAAAACTATAGCAAGCAAAACTAGCACCAGCATAAGAACCAAAAAAAAAAAAAAAAAAACCCAAACAACCCTCGCCTTCGGCCCCCCCCCCCTCCGCCTCAAGAAAAAAAAACCAGCAAGCTTGAACCTGCAGCAAGCAGGAGCCCAACCAGAGCTCAAACCTCTTAGCTTACCTTGGGGATGGAAATCAGATCTGCTGGACCCCAGGATCTGCCCCCAGTAACACTTCCTCCTGCTAGGGGGCTGGAGAACCAAGTTTCAAGCTTTAATAAAACACCTGAGTCTATGGAGGACATACATTCAAACTACCACAGTTAGGTTATTTCCACCTTTTTCTTTTCTTTTTGTCTTTTGTTTTTCGAGGTAGGCTCTCACTGTAGCTCAGGCTGAATTGGAATTCACTATGTAGTCTCAGGGTAGTCTTGAACTCATGGCAATCTTCTTACCTCTGCCTCTCAAGTCCTGGGATTAAAGGTGTGCGCCACCACACCCGGCTCACCTTTTTGACTATTATAAATAGTATTTTTGTGAGAATGTATGTACATATGTTTAAGTACCTATTTTCAATTTTCTTTAGTATATAAGTACAAGTGGGATTGTTGGGTAATTCTCTGAAATTACGGTGTTGTAGTCAGGTTCGCATTGCTGGCAGAAATCACCCAACCAAGAACAGCTTGTGGGAAAAAAGGTTTATTTTGGCATACAGACTCAAGGGGAAGTTCCACAATGGCGGGGAAAACGATGGCATGAGCAGAGGGTGGATATCACCCCCTAGCCCACATAAGGTGGACAACAGGAGCAGGACAGTGTGCCAAACATTGGCAAGGGGAAACTGGCTGTAACACCCAAAAGCCCGCCCCTAACAAAACACTGCCTCCAGGAGGCGTTAATTCCCAAATTTTCATCAGCTGGGAATCTAGCATTCACAACACCTAAGTTTATGGGGGACATCTGAATCAAACCACCACATATGGTAATTAACTTTTGGAGAAAGTGTCAGCCTGTTTTGAATGGTGGCTAAACTGCTTTACATTTCTACACAGCACTGTATAGATTCTGATGTTTTTACTTGCCATTGCTTATTACCTGACGTTTAAAAAGTTCATTATATCCATCCTTCTGCTTGCATTTTTCTAATAAACAATGATCCTGAACATTTTTTTTCATGTGTTTGTTGGCTGTATGTATGTGTATTGAAAGTGTTCATCATTGTTCTTTGTACAATTTTTGAGGTGGGTGGTTTTTCTTTCTGTTTTTGAGTGGTAAACATTCTTCATATCTTTTTGATATTAGATCCTTATTGAATCTATCATGTACAAATGCATCTTTCCTCTAGTCTCTCCTTTTAGTTTCACTCTAACAATCTTTCATCACAAAGTATTTAATTTTGGTGATGTCCAACATGTTTTCTTTTGTGATTTGGTATTCTACTGAGAACTGCCAAGTCTAAGATCATGAAGATTTGATCCTGTTTTCTTCTAAGAACTTGTGCTTTTAGCTCTCCTGTTTAGGTTGTTCCATATTGAATTAACTTTTGTGCATGGGACAAAGTTGGCCCAATTTATTTATTTATTTTTGTGTAGATGTCTATTTATCCTAGTGCCATTTGAAGAAGAAACTATTTTTTCCTCATTGTACAGTATGTACAAGCCTTGTTGAGAATCAGTTGGTGATAGAAGTAGGTTTTATTTTTTTCTGGACTCTTTTCAGTTCTATTCCATTTTTCTTTGTTCTTATGTTAGTACACATGGTTTTATTTGCAGTAACTTTGTAGTGTTTTGAGATTAGGAGTGTGAATGTTCCCACTTTCTTATTCTGTTTCAGTATTGTTTTGACTATTTGGGGCCCCTGGCAATTCCTTAAGAATGTGAAGATAAGCTTTTCAATTCTGCAAAAATAGCTGAACATTCTGATGATTGTTTGGGGTACTATTGCCGTGTTAACATTGTTATGTCTTCCAATTTTATGTCCCTGGGATAGCTTTGTATAGTTTAGCTCTTCTGTAATTTTTAAAAAATATTTTATTTTCATTCATTTACTTGAGAGTCAGATATATATAGAGAGAATGGGTGCACCAAGGCCTCTAGCTTCTGCAAACAAACTCCTAACACATGTGCCACCTTGTGCATCTGGCTTACATAGGTCCTGGAGAATTGAACCTTGGTCCTTTGGCTTTGCAAGTGAGTGCCTTAACTGCTAAGCCATTTCTCCAGCCCTCTTTGGTAACTTTTTTTTTTTTTTTTTTTTTTTTTAGCAGTGTTTGTAGTTTTTAGTCTATGAGTATCTTCAACTCACCTTGAATTTATTATAAGTAATAGATTATTAATTTCTTTTGTTTAATCATTTCATATATATATATATATAAATAGAACTAAGTTTTGAGTGTCCATAATGCCCCAAAACTTTGAAATCTTTGATAGTCACTTTGTAGATACATTGAAATTTTCAGTCTATACACACACTTGCATGTGTACACACACATCTATGAAACTGATGGAGAATAGGAGTAAGATAGCCAGCCAGGGACAGAGGTCAAAGAAGATGCCACCTTGCCTACTCTGACGTGACTAGAACCTGTATCTGATCCAGTCTCATTCCAGATGGCTGCAAGCAACAATTCAGCAGTATTCCTGCTGCTGCTTCAGCTTAGCGTACCTGTGGGCTGGCCCCTCCTGAGTCAGTTTTTTGAGCCCAATCAGTTCTCTCCCATACACATCTGAGTCTGATGACAAGACTCATCCTAACTGGATGCTTGAGTGATATAAATCCTAACTGGATGCTTGAGTGATATAAAGGAATCTAACAATGTCTATAAACCTTTTGGTCCCCCTTGCTTTTTCTGGATCTTTCTAGACACAAGTGCGTAAGCCTCTCTGCGTCCTGTTCTCCTTCCCAACTGGGAAGAGGGGGAAGGGTTTTTTTTTTTTTTTTTTTGCCCATGTACCTACCTGCTTTGGTTTTGGGTGTTTTCCTATTTAGCTACATTTGTGATCTCTCTTCATTCTTGTGGTAGTTTGAATAAATACCCCTAATTGATTCAGGCATTTTATTCAAGCTTGTAAGTTGGTGTCACTGTGGGCAGATCCTAGGGTCTAGCCTTAAAGTGTGGGGATGGATTTGGAATTCCAGTCTAAAGATATGCAAAGTGTTGGAGGTTTGCCTGGAGTTGCTGGTGCTGGTGCTGGTGCTGGTGCTGGTGCTGGTGCTGGTGCTGGTGCGGCTTGTGGCTTTTCTCTGCTTGAACCTGTGAAAACTGGCCAGCTTCTTTTGACATTATGGGACTTTCCCTCGATCTGTAAGCTTCAAATAAATCCCCTTCTTCCATAACTGTGCCTGGTGTGGAAGTTCATCTCAGCAATCTGAGGCTGTCTGCTACAATTCTCTTGGCCCTGAGTCTCTTGGTCCTTGCTTTGGTAATCTCTCCCTCCAAGCCAAGCCAAGAGGGGGGATTTCTTCTTGTCTGTGTTCTTTCTTGCCTTGTTTTAGGGTACTTGGTACCTTCCTGTTTTGCTACATGGCTGATTTCTCTTTAAGCTCTCAGTCCTTTAGTATCTCTTAGTCCTCTCTGACCCTGTGTGTGAGGGTGACCTTGTGGCTTGGGCTGTCATGCTTTGCTTTCCGTGTGTGTATGAGCGTGCGCTTAGCCTTTTCCCTATGTGAGGAAGGTTTTCGCTGTCTACCCTCCATACTCCCAGCCTGGCTTGAAAGGGGGAGAACCTCATTTTTGGCTTGGACCGTTCTGCCAGTCTTCCCTCTAAATCCTAACTCCCTAAAATAATTTCATAGTAAATAATTTTTCCATCTTGGAGCTTGTATTTTCAAATTTTGCTAACTTGGATAAGGTTTGGGATCTCTTGCATCTTTATGGAATTTAGTCTCTCCCTGGACCCCCAAATCCTGCATCAAAACTATGACATCTATGAATATAGTTTGACTTCTTTTCCAGTTTACATACTTCCTTTATCTTGCCTGATTTCTCTGGCTTAAGCTTACAGTATGCCGGGCTCCCCCGGCAGGTAGTGCTGAGGAAGGACCAGGCCCGCTGGTTCCTCCCAAGGGGTTGAGGAAAAGGGTGAATGTTAGACGACTTAGAGCCTCTCCTAGTCACCGGAGAAAAACCACACTGAGTCGGGAGTCTTGTTGAAGCAGGAACTCACTTTATTGTTACAGGCGGTTGCCTATATAATGTTGAGAACGAAGGAGGGGATTCTAGGATGGGGGGGAGAGGTAAGGGCCAATAGTAAACTATGACTATTGAAATGATAATTCCAACTCCTACGCGGAAGTAGCAGGCAAGAAGCCATTAGGCGTCTTGCTGAGTCCTAGCTGGCCAGAGACAGGTCGCCAAACTTTAGCTAGGCTCAGGACGTTCCACTAGGCCTTGTGTCTGGGCCTCTCAAGGCCCAACAACACTACAGTGTTGAGGAGCAGTGATACAAGTTGCATCTTGGTTTTAGTCCTTATCTTAGGAGCTTACCATTGAGTGTATTATTAGTTTCATGTTGAGGAAGTTCCCTTCTATTTCTAGTTGGTTGAGTATATTTATGAAGAAAGGATGCAAAATTTTGCCAAATGTATTCTTTTAAAAATGTTTATTTATTTGCAAGGAAATTGAGAGAGAATAAGGGAAAGGGAATGGGGACACTCTGGGATCTCTTGCCACTGCAATCTAACTCTAGATGCATGTGCCACTTTGTGCATCTGGCTTTGTGGGTACTAGGGAATTGAACCTGGGCCATTAGGCTTTGTAGGCAAGCATCTTAATTGCTGAGCCATTTCTCTAGCCCCCAAATATGTTCTGTTTTTTCTTTTTTCCTTTTTCTTCTTTTTCCTTTTTTTCCCTCCCCCCAAATGTGTTCTTAATCAGTTCAGGTGATCCTGTGTTCCTTTCATTCTGTTAATGCATTACATTCATTTATTTTTCTTATATTGTGCCATTCTTGCATATCTAGGATAAACTTCTCCTGTTCGTTGTGTATAATCCTTTCAAAATGGTATTGGATTCAGTTCACCAGTATTTTATTGAGGATTTTTTGCACCTATATTTATAAAGGATATTTGCATTTTGGTTTCTTTTGATGCCTTTTGCTATCTTTGGTATCAGGGTAATACTGTCTTCAGTAGAATGAGTTAGGAAGTAGTTCATCTGATTTTCTTTCTGTCTCTAGTAAGAGTTTAAGAAGGATTGGTATTAATTCTTCTTTGACTCTTCAGTTTGGTTTCACCTATGAAACCATCTAATTCTGCGCCAAGTAGAATGTGGTGATTTTTCTCTTTAGCTGATCGTCTTTCCCCAGGTAAATTAGCGAGAGGGCCCCTTCCAGGAGGAACTAGCTAGACAGGTCTTCTTAGTCTGTGCTGGAAAGCAACTGGTTCTCAGCTCAGACGTGAGTTTAATAGCCTTGCAGGTGAACAGGCTACATAGCTGTGTTGTGCTACATTCCAGATCTCTCTTCAGATTCCTGAAAGTGCTTGTTTGTGAGTATGGAATAGTAAACAGTAATTATAGGCTAATTGGACTAGTTTGCTATATTCCACCTTATTTTTACACCTATGCTATTGTTGCAGACAGGTTTGCATTGCTGGTAGAAATCACCCAACCAAAAGCAGCTTGTGGGAAAAAGAGGTTTATTTTGGCTTACAGGCTTGAGAGGAAGTCCATGATGGGAGAAGAAAATGATGGCATGAGCAGAGGGTGTACATCACCCCCATTCAACATAAAAGGTGGACAATAGCAACAGAGGAGTGTGCCAAACACTGGTATGGGGAAACTGGCTATAATACCCATAAGCCCGCCCCCAACAATACACTCTCTCCATGAGGCGTTTATTCTCAAATCTTCATTAGCTGGGGACCTAGCATTCAGAACACCTAAGGTTATGGAGGACACCTGAATCAAACCACCACATTCCACCCCTGGCCCCCATAAACTGGTAAGCATACATGATGTAAAATGCAATGCATTTATCCAACTTTAAAAGTCCCCATAGTTTTTATCAATTCCAATGATGTTGAAACATCCCCATAGTCCAAGATCTTTTAACTGAGCCATAATCACCAAAAAATCGCCCCCCCCAAACCCATAATGGCACAGAATAAACATTCACATTGCCAAAGATAGCACTGGGCATAGCAAAGAAATATTCAACCAATACAAGATTTAAAATAACCAGGGCAAACATCAAACTCTGTAGCTTCAAGTCCAACAACTATAGCCAGTGACAAATCTCCAATTCCGATAATTCTAACCTGCAACAAGTCTTTGGTATTCTAATTCTGCCTCTCAAGCTAGGCTACTCACAGCCTTGGAAAACTTCACTGGGGCTGGCAGCTTTCCTTGGCAGCCATCTCATGGTCCTGGCATCTCCACTGGGTCTCCACTGCAATCCATGGTTCATCCTCATGGCCCCACGGGGTCTCCATGCAGGCAACCAGCAAACCTGCTTCACACGGTCCATGGCCATTTCCAAAACACAAGACCTTGTTGCAAACTGAATGACCCTCTCTTTCCTGCATTTCTTATACTCCGCAGTACCAGGTAGGGTACCAATTTGTTAATCCGGGGGGAGGGGGGAATAAAGCAGACTTTGAAGAACAGGACACTTCTTAAGCACTCAGCCCCCTCCAAAAGAGTCTACATTCTATGTTGCCCCAATGCAGGTCAGCTAGCCCAATCAGAAAGGTTGTAATCTCTCAATTGCAGCTGAATGGGCAACAGTTCACCCAAAGATTTTTCTTTCTGTGCCACATCCCTCTGCTCACACCAGTTCATTTCTGTGCAAAGCAACCCTACACAACTTCTCAGGACACAGGCATAACAGCAAGTTTCCCACACAAATTGCTAGCCCAGTCCAAGCAAAGCTCTTTCTCACCCTCATAAGCCAAACCTCACAGTCTGTAGTTCTTACTGCATTCAGGTATTTCAACTCTGACCATAATAGTCCATCAAGCTATACTTATAGTACTGCATGGCATCTCTTAGGCCAAGGTTTCAAATCTTTCCACATTCCTCTTGAAAATCAGTTCCAAAGGCCAAAGCCAGTCAGGTGTCTAGCAGCAATCCTACTCCTGGTACCACTTTACTGTTGCAGTCTGGTTGGCATTGCTGGTAGAAATCACCCAACCAAAAGCAGCTTGTGGGAAAAAAAGGTTCATTTTGGCTTATAGGCTCAAGAGGAAGCTCCGTGACAACAGGGGAAAATGATGGCATGAGCAGAAGGTGGACATCACCCCCTGGCCAACATAAAGTGGACAAGAGCAACAGGGGAGTATGCCAAACATTGGCATGGGGAAACATAAATCCACCTCCGACAATACACTCCCTCCAGGAGGCATTAATCTCCAAATCTACATCACCTATTAACCTAGTATTCAGAACCTCTAAGTTTATGGAGGACACCTGACTCAAACCACCACAGCTATATTCTGAGTAACTCGAAATGTTAACCATGTAGGTATGTCTCTTAATATTTCATTGGTGTTGGTTGCTCAGCACATTCCATTGTGCATCAATTGAGTTGCCTTAGCAAGTTTTCAGAGACTGAGGGCTCATTATCTCTAATACTTTCACATTTCCATTATAGAGTTGCAGGAGAGGAATCTTTTTTTTTTTAAAAAAATTATTTATTTATTTGAGAGAGAGAGAAAGAGAGAGAGAGAGAGAGAGAGAGAGAGAGAGAGAAAGAAAGAAAGAATATGGGCATGTTAGGGCCTTTAGCCACAGCAAATGAACTCCAGATGCATGCACATCTTGTGCGCCTGGCTTTATGTGGGGTTCTGGGGAATTGAACCTGGGTCCTTTGGCTTTGCAGGCAAGTGCCTTAACTGCTATGCTACTCCTCCAGCCCAGGAATCTTTTATAGTATATAAATACTAGAAACCAACTGTGACACATGCCAAGAATGGTAGCTTTCAGACTTGACAAAGTCTGAAACACTAGATTTAGAAAATAGGCATTGAGTGAAACTAGGTACACAGAACCACAGTGAAGGAAGATTAAGAAATAAAGAGGGACTGTTGTTAAGGATGCTGATGACTATGCCTTAGTTTGGTGTTGCTACCTCTGGACACGGAATGCTTCTGCTTCCAGAGTAATTTCCTAAATTCAGTCCTAATTGTATGTGAGTGTCTGCAGAATGGTGGGCAGTAATAACATGTGAGTGGAATTTTGAAGAATGAGTATGAACTCATTACAGCAGGAATGGAATAAAGATTTCAGGTTCTTAATCTTTACATCCAAAAGGCGTAAAAATACAGAATAGTTTACAGAGTGGTCAGAAGTTGGAGAAAAGGGTATTTTTTTTTAAAACTTCATTGATAACTTCTGTAAGTATAGACAATAAATTATGATAATCTCCCACCAACCCAGTTTCCCCTTCACAAGTCAATCCTCTATGGAATCCCATTCTTTCCAATTAGTCTCTCTTCTATTTTGATGTCATTATTTTTCACCCTCTTATTATGAAGGTCTTATGTAGGTAGTGTCATGCACTGTGAGGTCATGAATATCAAGGCAATTTTGTATCTGGGAGACAGCATTGTAAGCAGTCCTATCCTTCCTTTGGCTTTTACATTCCATCATCTCTTTTAAAATGAATCCTGAACCTTGAAGGGTGTGATAGAGATGTCTCCCTTAGTGCTGAACACTCCACTGACATTTCTTCTCAGCATTATGGTGAGTTTTGAGTCACCTCAGTAGTCACCACCACCTGAAAAGAGTGGCTTCTCGAACCACAAGGGAGAGTAGCCTTAATATATGGGCATAAACATAAGTGTATAGAGGGCAGTTTTGTGAACATCATTTATCCAGACAACAGTAGTCCTTACTTCCCTAGAGCTTATGACCTCCCAAGCTGTAGGCTTTTGACTAGGTTTTCAGTACCAGGCATGTATTCCCTCTTGTGGCATGGGCCTCCAATCTAAGCAAAGAATGGTTGGTTTCCCCTATATAAGATATGCTGCTATTGTACCAGTAGCCACATTTGTCTTGGATGGCTTGCCATAAGGTTTTCAAGGTCCATTACTAGTTAATAGCATTGGTGATTTCCTTCTCCCAAAAAGCTGCATGCTGTATAGTTCTTTCCAGCTTTCTGACAGCTAGTCAACAGGGAGGAGGTTTCCAGCTCAGCTCCAGCTTGATTTCTCAGTGGCCTGCAGCCCAAGCATGTGGAGTATGGTAGTTTGAATAGATGGCCCCCAATATATTCAGTGTTTTATTGGTTTGTAGTTTGGATCTGTAGCCAGCTGGCTGGAGGAGATGTCACTGGGTGGATCTCAAGGTATGGTGGTGGGTTTGAAATTCCAATCTAAAGATAGGCAAAGTGCCTGAAGTATGCTTGTTTTGTATGGCTTTTTTTTTTTTTTTCTCTCTCTGCTTGGACCTGTGAAAGTAGGCCAGCTTCATCTGCCATCATAGAATTTCCTCTGGATCTGTAAGCTTCAATTAATATCCCTTCCTCCATAACTATGCCTGGTCTGGAAGTTCATCCCAGCGAACTTGAAGCTGTCTACTACGTGGAGTCTTCAGCAATAGGATCTTACCATCTAGTTCTGGTGGGCAATCAAGAGCCTTGGCAATGGCTTGTAATGTTCTGGGGGCATCAGGGACCTCCCTGGCCAACAACTCAGTGGAACTTTATCCCACCCGTGGCACTGAAATTTTTCTAATAATAATCTATGGCATCTTAGTGTATCATAGGATACTTCTGCCCAAACTCTCTCTCTCCCCCTCCCTCCTAACATATATATGTTGTTGAGTAGCAAAGAAGTGGGTTCCCATATGGCTTATTCCTAACATCTTAAATTTTAATTAACCTTCCTCCCACATCCCCTTTCCCCATCCTTTCTCCTGATCCCACTTAGACCTTTCCATTCCCAGTATTCTGATCCTCTACTTACATATCTACAATACCCTCTCCTTAAGCCCTCTACTTTCTGCCCTCCCTCATAGCCTGTTTCTAGTTACTGGCTTCTACTACAGACTTTTACTGCAGCTCACACATAGATCTAAACACTTGAAGCTGGGAGCCACATATGATAGTATATCCCTATGATTTTTTGAATTTCTCTGGTATCTGTTGTGATGTTGCCTTTTTTGTCTCTAATTTTATTAATTTGTATCTCTTTCTTTTGGTCAGATTTGCTAAGGTTTTATCAATCTTGTTTATCCTTTCAAATAACCAACTCTTCGTTTCATTGATTCTTTGGATTGTTTTTTGGGTTTCTATTTCATTAATTTCTCCCCTTTATTATTTCTTCCGTCTACTGATTTTTGGTTTGCCTTGTTCTTCTTTTTCCAAGGCTTTAAGGTGAAGCATTAGGTCGTTTACTTGAGACCTTTCTAATTTCTTAATATAGGCACTTAAAGCTATAAATTTCCCTCTTAGGACTGCTGTCATTGTGTCCCAAAGGTTTTGGTATGTTGTGTTCTCATTATCATTTGACTCTATGAATTTTTTGACTTCCTTCTTTACTTCTTCATTGACCCATTCATCATTTAGTAGTGTATTGTTTAGGTTCCATGATTTTGTGTGTGCGCTATAGCTTTCCTTGCTATTGATTTGTAGTTTAATTCCACTGTGATCAGATAGAATGCAAGGAATTATTTCAGTTTTCCTATATTTGTTAAGATTTGCTTTGTGTCCTGATATATGGTCTATTTTAGAGAATGTTCCATGTGCTGCTGAAAAGAATGTATATTCTGCAGCATTTGGATGAAATGTCCTGTATATATCTGGTAGGTCCATTTGTTCTATGACCTCATTTAATCCAGATGCCTCTCTGTTTATTTTTTCCCGGGATGACCTGTCAATTGATGAGCGTGGGGTGTTGAAGTCACCCACTACCACTGTGTTTGGTGTCATCTGTGACCTTAGTTCTAACAGTGTTTGTTTGATGAATTTGGGAGCCCCCATTTTAGGTGCATATATGTTTAGGATTGTAATGTCTTCCTCTTGGAGTGTGCCTTTAATCAATATAAAGTGACCTTCCTTGTCTTTCCTAACTAATGTTGGACTGAAGTCTACCTTGTCAGCTATTAGGATAGCAACCCCTGCTTGTTTTCTAGGCCCATTTGCTTGAAACACCATTTTCCAACCTTTCACCCTAAGATAGTATCCATCCTTGGTAGAAAGGTGAGTTTCTTGGAGGCAACAAATTGAAGGATCCTGCTTTTTAACCCAGTCTGCAAACCTATGTCTTTTGGTTGGGGCATTGAGGCTGTTGATATTCAGAGATATTATTGAAAGGTGTGTATTTATTTTTGCCATATTTTTTTTGTAGTTCTTATAGTTTTACCTTTGCTCTCTTGTGTTAACTAGTATTTGAGTATTTGTTTTTTCAGGTTCCTTATATGTGTGCTTTTCTTTCTCTTCAGCATGGAGGATTCTTTCAAGTATGTTCTGTAGAGCTGGTTTTGTCTTTAAATATTACTTTAGCCTGCTTTTGTCATGGAATGTCCTTATTTTTCCATCTATTTGAATGGATAGCTTTGCAGGATAAAGTAACCTTGGTTGACAGTTGTTATCTTTCAGAACTTAGAATACATCACTCCAAGCCCTTCTGGCTTTTAAAGTTTGTGTTGAGTAATCTGCTGTAATGCTGATAGGTTTTGTAGGTAACTTAATTGTTCTCTCTAACTGTTTTCAATATTTTTTCTTTGGTTTGTATGTTTGGTAGTTTAGTTATAATATGGCAAGGAGAGGTTCTTTCCAGGTTTTGTCTGTTTGGTGTTCTACAGGATTCTTGTATCTGCATTGGTAACTCTTTCCTAATTTGGGGGAAGTTTTCTTCCATGATTTTGTTGAAAATGTCCACTATGCCTTTGGTGTGAAATTCTTCTCCTTCTACTATACCTTGAACTCTTATGTTTGATCTTTTCATAGTGTCCCGAATATCTTGAAATTCCCATTCATACTTTCCTATTAGTTTGTCTTTCTCTTTGTTGGACTGTATTAGATCTGCCACCTGGTCTTCTAGTTTAGGTATTCTGTCCTCTCCTTCATCCATTCTACTGGTGAGATTTTCTATAGAGTTTTTTATTTCATTAACTGTGTTCTTCATTGCTAGTATTTCTGACTGGTTTTTCTATATTATTTCTATTTCCTTATTTATGCCCTGTATTGACTTCTTTTATTTCATTAAATTGGTTTCTTGTGTCTTCTTTGATTCCTTTGATTTCTTCTATCATTCCTTGGATTTCCTCTTTGACTTCTTTGAGCATATTTATAATCATTCTTTTGAAATCTTTCTCAGGCATTTTCTCCAACTCATTCTCACTGGAGGTCATTTCTAATGCATTAATACTTTTTGGTGGATGTATGTTGTCTTGATTTTTGGTGTTTCTTGTGTTATAATGTATATATTTTTGCATCTTGGAATAATTTAATGCTTGGATTTTCTAGTTAGTTGCAGTATTATTAGATGTGTCAATCAATCTGATGTTATATATCTTCAGGGTTGGAGCTTAAGGTGCTAGGTATGGCTCTTAAGACTCTCAGAATATTTACAAAAGTGACCGTAGGTGTTTGGTTTGCCTGCTATGATAGTATTCAAGTAGGCTAAGTGGAACAAAATACAGGCAGCTTCTAAAATTTAACTAAACAATGTACACATTCAATGAAAAACAGCTCAGAGTATTTATGCAAGAGTAGGTAATATGACAACCAGATCCTCTAACAAAGTCACTGTCCCTTAGGGTATGTGGTGCCCCATACCCTTAATCCTGTCACCTAGGAGGTTAAGATTTCTGGTGTGTTGACGATTCCAAGTCAGCTTGTGACCAAGTGAGACCTTCCCTAATATACAACAGAAGAGGAAACAAAGCCACTATAAATCAAGAAGCAACCAATTAGAAGCTCAAAATATAGCTTATTTAAGAATGGCAAATCTGACAATCCATCAGATTTAACCCATAATTTATCCGGATATGGAAGGTGCAATTAGCACTTCTGGTTCAAGCCTATATACCAGGCTTATTGGTGGGTACTGACCTGATGTAATCCCAGTTCCCTTTTGGAATGATTTTGGTCTCAGTTACTCTGTGCTCCTGCTTGGGTCCCGCTTTGTTGTACTGTGGGTTCATGTAAGCTGGCTGGGTCTTTGGAATGCTGCTCTGGTCGTTGGTGCTGGGTGCTGTGAGCTCCCTTCCACTGGTCTCTGGTGCTTGCTGGCATTTGTAGTGGCGGTGGGGGAGGGGAGGCTGTGGATGGTGGCTGTAGTTTTCCCGCTGGTCCACATGATCCTCTACCTTGTGATCTGTTCCTCCATTGTTCGCTGTGGTTCTCCCTTCACGGTTCTTGAGTTTGCGAAGAGCTCCAGTGTGAGTGGAAAATCCCCTCACCTGGCTTTTCCTGTGGCTCAAGCTGAGCCTTGCAGCTCTTGCCCCGCGGACCTGGTGCCTCCGCTACTAGAACCCCTTCTGCCTGCCTAGGTGGGCTCTGGATGCTCTGGATCTCTCCTACTTCTCTGCTGCCATTGATAATTTCTTATACACCTCATTTTTTAGCAGAAGAGTGAATTTTGCTGTGTTTCTTTTGGGTTTTTCTCCTCTAGGCTGCTTTGTCGTGGTTCCTACGCCGCCATCTTAACCAGACGTCCTAGGAGCCACATATGAAAGAGAGCACATGGTGTTTAATTTTCTGGGTTTGGGTTACCTCAGTACAGTTCTTTCCAGTTACATCCATTTCCATGGAAATTTCATAATTTCATTTTTATTTACAGCTGAATAAAATACCATTGTAAATGTAACACATCTTCATTATCTATTCATCATTTTGAAGTGCATCTAGGCCGGTTACATGTCCTAGTTCTTGTGAATAGGGCAGTAATAGATGTGGATGAGCAAGTATCTCTAAGTTAGTAGTAGAGTCCTTGGAGTCTATGACAATAAGTAATATAGTAAGTCAATTTTTAGTTGTCTCAGGAACCTCCACACTGATTTCCACCATGGCTGTACCAGGTTACATTCCCACCAACAATGCAGAGGTTTCCTTCTTTTCCCACGTCCTCACCAGCATCTATTGCCATTTAATTTCCTGATGATACCCATTCTAATAGTAATGAGATATAATCTCAAAGTAGTTTTAATTTACATTTTCCTTTTGGCTAAAGATGTAGAACATGTTTTGGGATGTTTATAGACCATTTGTACTTCTCTTTTTGAGAAGTCTATTCAATTCTATAGCCTATTTTTTGATTGGGTTGTTTTGTTTCTTATTATTTAGATTTTTTTGTATATCCTAGATATGAATGTTCTGTCAGATGTATAGCTAGCAAAGAATTTTTTCCCATTGTGTAGGCTGTGTCTTTGCTCTGTTCACAGTGTACTTTGCTGTACAAAAGCTTTTTAGTTTCACGAGGTCCCAATGGTTGCCTAGTGGCTTTACTTCCTGAGCAACAGGGCTATAGTCAGAAAGTCATTGCCTATACAAATATGAAGGGTTTCCCCTACTTTTTTCTCTAGCAGCTTCAGAGTTTCAGTTCTGGTATTAAGATCTTTGATCCATTTGGACTCGATTCTTGTGTATTGAGAGAGAAAAGGATCTACTTTCATCCTTCTACATATAGATAACCAGTTTTCCTATCACCATTTGTTAAAGAGGCTCTCTTTTCTCCAGTAAATGTTATTTGGCATTTTTGTCAAAAATCAGATGGCTGTGGCTTCCTGGGTTTACATCTGGGTCCTTTCTTCTGTTCCATTGCTCTACATGTCTGTTGTTGTGCCAGTACCATACTGTTTTTTGTTATTATGGCTCCATAATATATCTTAAAACCAGGTATGGTGATATTGCTAGCCTTATTTTTGTTGTTCAAAATTGCCTTGGCTATTTGAGTTTTTTTTTTTGTGTGTGTGTGTTTCCAAATGAATTTTAGGATTTTTTTTCTATTTTGGTAAAGAATGCCATTGGAATTTTGATGGGGATTACATTAAATCTGTAGATTGCTTTTGGGTAAGATAGACATTTGCACAGTATTGATTCTTCCAATCCGTAAACATGGGATAACTCTCCATTTTCTAGTGCTTTCTGCAATTTCTCTCTTAAGTATTGTATTAAGGTTTTCATTGTAGAGATCCTTCACTTTTTTGGTTAAGTTTAATCCAAGGTACTTTATTTATTCTTGACAATTCTGAATGGGAGTATTTCTCTGATATCATCCTCAGGACATTTGTTAGTGTTGGATTGGAAGACGATTGATTTCTGTGTGTTAATTTTGCATCTTGCTACTTTGCTAAATGTATTTATCAGCTTTAATAGTTTGCTGGTAGAGCCTTTTGGATTCCCTAATGTGTAGAATCATATCATCAGCAAATAATGATAATTTTGCATCTTACCTTCCAATTTGTATCCCTTTTATTTGTGTCTCTTATTGCAGTAGCTAAGACTTCTAGTACTATACTAATAAAAGTTGAGAAAGTAGATACCTTTGTCTTGTTCCTTTTTTTTTAGTGGAAATGCTTTGAGCTTTTCCCACTTAGTATGACTTTTTTTTTTTTTTTTTTTTTTTTTTTGCTTTTTGAGGGTCTCACTCTGGCTCAGGCGGACCTGGAATTCACTATGTAGTCTCAGGGTGGCCTTGAACTCATTGTGATCCTCCTGCCTCTGCTTCCTGAGTGCTAGGATAAAAGGCGTGTGCCACCACGCCTGGCTTAGTATAACCTTTATTATGTTGAGATATGTTCCTTCTATTCCTCCTGGATTTCTTCAATGTCCCTTTCATCATTCAATAGTGTATTGTTTAGTTTCTATGAGTTTGTATATGTTCTATATCCTTTCCTGCTGTTGATTTGTAGTTCAATCCTATTGTGATCAGATAGAGAACAAGGAATTATTTCAGTTTTTCTACATTTGTTAAGATTTGTTTTGTGGGGGCTGAAGAGATGGCTCCGCTGTTAAGGAACTTGCCTGCAAAGCCTAACAACCTGGATTTGATTCCCCAGTACCCATGTAAAACCAGTTGCACAAAATAGTGCATGCATCTGAAGTTAGCTTGCAGTAGCTAGAGGTCCTGGCACACCCATATTCATTTTCTCTTTCTGTCCCTTTCCCTCTGTCTCTCTCTGCTTGCAAATAAATAGATTTTTTAAAAAAAGGATTTCTCTGTGTCCTAATGTGATCTCTTTAAGAACATCTTTCGGGCTGGAGAGATGGCTTAGCTGTTAAGTGCTTGCCTGTGAAGCCTAAGGACCCTGGTTCGAGGCTCAATTCTCCAGGACCCACGTTAGCTAGATGCACAAGGGGGCGCACGCGTCTGGAGTTCGTTTGCAGTGGCTGGAGGCCCTGGCGTGCCCATTCTCTCTCTCTATCTGCCTCTTCCTCTCTCTGTTACTCTCAAATAAATAAATAAAAATGAACAAAAAAAATTAAAAAAAAAAAAGAACATCTTTCATGTGCTGCCAAAAGGAGGAAGGTATATTCTGCAGCATTTGGGTAGAATGTTCTGCAGATGTCTGTTAGGCCCATTTGTTCTATGACTTCTTCTTGTCCAGACAATTCTTTGTTTGTTTGTTTATTTATATTTTTGCCAGGATAACCTGTCAATTGGCGAGAGAGGCATATTGAAGTCATCCACTACAATTGTGCTTGGGATTATCTGTGACTTTAAATTTAGTACTGTTTGTTTAATGAAAATGGGTATACCCATATTCACTGTACATATGCTAAGAATTGTAATGTCATCTTGTTGGATGTTCCCTTAATCAGTATCAAATGACCTCTTTTTAAAACTTTTTTTTATTGACAACTTCCATAAAAATAGACAATAAACCATGATAGTTTCCTCCTCTCCACTACTTTCCCCTTCATAAATTCACTCTCCATCGTATTCCCTCCCTCTCTCAGTTTTTCTCTCTCTCTCTTTTAAAAATATTTTTATTTTTATTTATTTATTTGACAGAGGAAGAGGGAGAGAGAGAGAGACTGGGCACACCAGGGCCTCCAGCCACTGCAAACAAACTCCAGATACCTGTGCCTCCTTGTGCATCTGGCTAATGTGGGTCCTGGGGAATCGAACCTGGGTCCTTTGGCTTTGCAGGCTAACACCTTAACCGCTAAGCTATCCCTGTAGCCCAATTAGTTTCTCTTTTATTCTGATGTCATCATCTCTTCTTCCTATTATGAGGGTCTTGTTTACGTAGTACTAGGCACTGTGAGGTCATGGATATTGAGGCCAGTTTGAGTCTGGAAGAGTGCATTGTAATGAATCCTACCCTTCCTTTGGCTCTTACGTTTTTTCTGCTTTCTCTTCTGCATTGGACCATGAGCCTTGGAAGATGTGATAGAGATGAACACTCCTCTGTCACTTCTTCTCAGCACTATGGTGCCTTTTGGGTCATCCCCGTGGTCACTGCCATTTGAAAAGAGAAGCTTCTCTTACCAAAAGTGAGGGTAGCATTAATATGGGTATGAACATTGAGAAATGTGCTTACAGGGCAGTTTGGTGAGCATAATATATTCATTTAGTCAAGCAAGAGCAGGTATTACACTCCTAGGCTTCATGACCTGTCTTGCCACAGGCTTTTGATTAGGTTTTCAGTACCAGGCATGTATTCCCTCCTATGGAGCGGACCTGTAGTCCAATTGGAGAGCCGTTGGTTTCATGTCACTATTGTACCTGTTGGATCTTTTGGCTGGCTGGCTAAACTTAAGGCTTTAAGTGTCTGCTGTTACCACTGCTGCGTAGCTTTTTCCAGCTTTCTGTCAGCTGGAAAATGACCTTCTTTATCTCTTCTAACAAATGTTTGTTTGAAGTCTATACTGTCAGATAGTGGGATAGCAACATCTGCTTGTTTCCTAGCCCCATTTGCTTAAAACTGCCATTTTCTATGCTTTCACCCCAAGATAGTGTTTGTCTTTTTGGAGAGGCGAGTTTCTTCGAGGCAACAGACAGAAAGATCCTACCTTTAAATCCTATCTATAAGTCTGTGTCTTTTGGTTGGGACATTGAGGCCATTGATGTTAAGAGTTATTACTGAAAAGTGTGTTATTTATTCATGCTATTCTTGATTTTGTAGTGCTTCCTGTTTTTCTGTTACTCTGTTGCATTAATTTTTTTGAACATGGTTTACTCTATTAAAAAACTAGAGAGCAGACAGAGAAACAGAGAAAGTGAGTATGGGCATGCCAGAACCTCTTGCCACTGTAAGTGAACTCCACATGCATGTGCTACTTTGTGCATCTGGCTTTACGTGGGTGCTGAGGACTTGAACCCAGGCTGTCAGGATTTGCAAGCAAGGACCTTTAACTGCCGAGTCATCTCTCCAGCCCATGGTTTCTTCTTCTTTTTTAACCATTTTATTTACCTCTTTTCTTTATTTATTGGGGGGGGGGAGAGAATGGGCGTGCCAGGGCCTCCAGCCACTACAAACTCCAGATGCATGCTCCACCATGTGCATCTAGCTTACATGGGACCTGGAGAATTGAACCTGGGTCCTTAGGCTTTGCAGGCATACACCTTAACCGCCAAGCCATCTCTGCAGCCCACCATGGTTTATTCTCTATTGTGGTTTCATGTATGAACTTTTCCTTCTTTTCAGATGGGAGGATGGATCCTTTCAAATATTTCCTGTAGAGCTGGCTTAGTGATCATGTAGTCTTGTAGCCTTCTAAATTAAATTTAATTTTTTAAAAACGTTTTATTTTATTTATTTGAGAGAGAGAGAAATAGGTAGAGAGAATGAGCTTGCCAGAGCCTCCAGCTGCTGAAAATGAACTCCAGATACTTGCATCCCCTTGTGCATCTGGCTTATGTGGGTCCTGGGGAATCAAACCTGGGTCTTTTGGCTTTGCAGGCAAGTGCCTTAACCACTAAGCCCCTGTAGCCTGTTTTTGTCATGGAAAGTTCTCATTGCTTCTTCAGTTGTGACAGATAGCTTAGCTGGAGACAGTAGTCTTGGGTGGCAGATGTTGTTTTTCTGTACTTGGAACACAATGTTTAAAGCTCTTCAGGCTTTTCAAGTTCGTGTTGAGTAATCTGCTGCTGTCCTGATGGGCTTGCCTTTCTAGGTGACCAGGTGTCTCTCTTCCTGCTATTAATGTATTTTATTTGTTTTGTGTGTTTAGTAGTTTCACCAAAATGGCGAGGAGAGGTTCTTTTCTGGTCTTGTGTGTTTGGTGCTTTCTCTACCTGTATTGGCAGACTCTGCCTGTTTTTGTGAAATTTTCTTCTGCATTATGTAGCAAATTCCTCCCAATGGAGGTAGAAGGGTGTGAGGAAGGAAGTTCCAGAAACTCAGGAAGTCAGTAAGACTGGCAGAGACCCCACCCTAAGGCTGAAGGAGAAAGAGCTGCTTGTAGAGAAGTGACTCTCCCATGTAGCTGCCCACAAGGGGCACAGTGTGCTGCAGAGGTGGAACTTACCTGAGTGTCACCTACGCTGAGGTGGCTTTCTGGTGATGCAGCTGCTTTTGAGTCAGGGCAGCTATGGAGAGGTCATCATCCAGGATGGGATGGGGCGGCTTTGTTTGCTCCTGTAAGTAACCCCGATAACCTCATTGTTCCACCAAAACTGGTTTTAGTGTAATCATTCTTTGAGCTGCTGTCTGTGCCCTTTCTGGGTTTCTTGTGGCAAATTTTGTTAAAAATACTTGCTGTGCATTTAGAGTGAAATTTTTATCCTTCTATACCCTGAGTTCTTAAGTCTGATCTTTTTTTTGGAGCAGAATTGGTGCACCAGGGTCTCCAGCCACTGCAGTTGAACTCCAGATGTATATATAGTGTCCCCGATGTCTTGAAATTTCCACTCTTCCTATTAGTTTGCCTTTCTCTTTGTTGGAATGTTCTAGATTTGCCATCTTGTCTTTAGCTCAGATATTCTGTCCTCTTCTTCTTCTTCTTTTTTTTTCCTTTGGTTTTTCGAGATAGGGTCTCACTCTAGCCCAGGCTGACCTGGAATTCACTATGGAGTCTCAGGGTGGCCTTGAACTCACAGCGATCCTCCTACCTCTGCCTCCCGAGTGCTGGGATTAAAGGCGTGCGCCACCACGCCCGGCTGTCCTCTTCTTGATTCATTCTATCAGTGAGACTTTCTTCAGAGTATTTTTTATTTGACTTACTATGTTTTTCATTTGTAGTATTCCAGATTGGTATTTCTTCAGTGTTTCTATTTCCTTATTCATATCTTGTATTTTGTTGACTCCCTGTTTTTCTTGGGATTTCTTCAAAAGTTTTTCTTCTTTGACTCCTTTAATTTCATCCTTTTTTTGAGCATATTTAAAATTATTGTCTTGAATTTTCTGGCATTTCATCTAATTCTGACTCACTGGACTACATGTAAAGTCATTGTTAGATTTATAATTTTTGGAGGACTTTATACTGACTTAATTTTTTTATTATTGCATGGAGATTTTATTATTACTATTTGGATTTCTTTTTTTTCAAGGAAGGGTCACACTGTAGCCTAGGGTGGCCTGTAGTCCCAGGCTGGCCTAGTATAAGATAGGTCTGTTAGGTTTTGAGGTCTACTTTGTCACCTATATATAGAGAGAGCTGGTTCCCTCTTTGGTGCGCTGCAGGCTTGGCTCAGTTGGTTAGGTTGGTAGAATCTGCTCTTCAGATCATTTGTGCTGAATGCTCTTGTGGGGTTGGGGCAGCTCTGATTCAGATCCTTTGCCGTCCTGAGATTTCTAATGGTTCCCAGTGCTGGTGGGTGGGGGAGGTGAGGTTATGGAGAGTTGTCTGAACGTGTTCTGGAGCTGCTCAGCTGATCCCTGTTGTCTTCTCCAGTATTTTTAATTTTGCAAGGCCAGTGTGAGTAGGGGAATTTCTTCCCTGTAGTCTGCTCCTGGGACATCAGGCGGGAAGAAACTCTTTCCCAGTGGCCGGCTAGTGCCCTATTCTGTGCTGGCAGGAGCCGGATCCTTACTGGTTGTGTGATTTCTGGAAACTAGTGCTTTTCTGCTTCTCTGCAGGGTTCTCACTTTTGCTAATAATTCCCTATATACCCTCACTTTTCAGTAGAAGAGTGTATTGTGCGTTTACCTGCCTCTTTCCCCCCAAGTTTCTTTGGTGTGTCTCCTACTCTGCCATCTTAGCCGGGAGCCATAGGGTATTTTTTAAGGAAGACAGGTTGACTCTATAGTTAGGGATTGCTTGAGAAGAGAAAATAGTTGTTGTACCTAGGTACACAGTCATCGAACTCATAAAAGCATTAAAGAACCAGTGTTACCAAGCTTAGTGCATTTGTAACCTAAAGAGGCACTTCAGAGAGCACTGAGACTACTTGATGCCTTCAAAGATGAAAAAGAATGTGTCTGAACCTAGGGTGTAACTATCTCATTTAATGTACAAAATTGTATCAAAATGTTTGATACACCTTCCCCCCACATGTGCAAATTAAAAAAAAAAAACAGATGTTTGGTTATTTTCGGTCTTTTGCATTTCTTTGTAAATTTAAAGTCAGCTTTATAATTGTAAAAAAAAAAAAAAAAAAAGAAAGAAAAAGAAAAGAAAAGAGAAGAGAAGAAAAGAAAAGAAAGAAAAGCCAGCTGAGAGTTTTGTGTGGATTATGTTGACTATTAATGAGGAGAGGAGTGTCTGGACAACAGAGTCTGCTCATTCTGAAGCCTTGTATATCTTTTTACTTATTTACATCTTCTGTAATTTCAGCAATGTTTGTAGTCATCATTATATGGGTCTTGCATGTCTTAAGTTTATTCTTAAAGCTATTCACATGTTTTGATGCTATTGTAAGGAATGTTTTAAAAATTTACTGTTCCGAGCTGGGTGCGGGGCTGCTGGTGGCGGCGCCGTCTCCATTGGCGAGATGAGTTTGGCTGGGGGCCGAGCCCCCCGGAAGACCGCTGGGAACCGGCTTTCTGGGCTTCTGGAGGCCGAGGAGGAAGATGAGTTTTACCAGACGACATATGGGGGTTTCACGGAGGCAAGAGCCGGGCCTAGGAAGAGGGAGGGGAGGAAGCGGAGTCTTGAAGAGGCGAAACCCTTGGACAAAGAAGGGGGCGGGGAGTCCTGAGGAGCTGGGAGCTTAGTACTCTTGGTGATGGGAGGGGGCGACCCTGGGGAGTCCCGGTTTGGAGAGCCGTTGTGCAGGGCGGGGAGTCGGGATGAAGGAGCTTCCCAGAGCACCCTAAAGCCCGGGAGAAACGGATTGTACTTCTCTGGCTGCATGCATCCATCTCACCGTGCTTCTGATGCCTGCAATACAAAGGCATCTCGCAGTCCGTCTGTCCGTCCGTCCGTCCGTCCCGTAGTATTTACTCGTTGTCCCACTACCGGGTCATTCACCTGAGATACAGAAAAATTGAGGAAAAAAAGAAAAGTAAAGCAAATTAGCCTCCAAAAAAAAAAAATAATAATAAAATAAAATAAAATAAAAATTTACTGTTTGTTTTTAAATTGAGAAAGATTTTAGATTATAGATAGAACTTAAGGAAGGAAGGCAGAACTCTTGCCCAAGGAGGCAAGAGAGGGTTTCTGGAAGTGGGAAAACTCAAACTGTTCCTTGTTAATTTATAGAAATGCATCTGATTTGTGACTATTCATCCTGTATTTGGCACTTTTGTAAAAATAACAGTATATTTCATGGCTTTTTGGTAGATTTCATAGATTTTTTTAACATAGAGTATTTATGAATAAAATAAATAGCTTCTTCTGGGCTGGAGAGATGGCTTAGTGGTTAAGGTGTTTGCCTGTGAAGCCTAAGCACTCAGGTTTGATTACCCAGAACCCACATAAGCTTGGTACGCATGGTGTTCTAGCAGTTGCTAGAGGTCCTGGTATGCCCATTCTCTCTCTCTTAAATTAACAAAACAAAACAAAAAACCCAGCTTCTTCCGTTTTAAGTTATTCATGCCTTTTTCATTTTCTTGCCTAATCATACTGGCATAGAGCCTTAACATTGAACAGAAATAGTGAGTGGATAATGCTTGATGATCATAGCAGAAAGATGTTATTTTTTTTTTTTTTTAACCATTGAATGTGATGCCAGCTATGGCTTTTGTACAGATGCCTTGTCAGATTAGGATATTCCTTTGTAGTCTTAGGTTGCTGAGTTGCTTTTCATGAATTAGGAATGGGTATTTAATTTTTCAAGTTTTTTCTGCAACTATTGAGATTGATACACCCATTCTGCTAAATCTATTACTATAGTGTATTGCATTTTTTGATTTTTAAATGGTAAGCACTATTTAGTCATAGTATACTATTTAATTTTAAGAAAATGTTTTTCTTTCTTTATTCATGAAAGATACTACTTTCTGACTTACTGCTTTTGGCTGATTCTGGAGTCAAAGGTAATAGTGGCTTTATGAAATGACTTGGAAACTTTTTCTTCATTTTTCTGAAAGTTTCTGTGGAGCTATTGTAATTAAAAAAATATTTTATTTATTTATGTATTTGGGAGGGAGGGAGAGAGACAGAGAGAATGAATGGCTACACCAGGGCCTCTAGCTACTGCAAACAACTTTCAGAGCATGTGTGTACCTGGCTTTATGTGAGCACTGGGGAATCGATGGAACTCATATCCTTAAGCTTTGCAGACAAGTGCCTTAACTGCTGAGCCATCTCTCCAGCCCTGAACTGTTACAATTTTATACTAAGTCCTTGGTAGAATTCACAGTGAAATAATCTTAACTGAAGATTATTATTATTATTTCTTTTTGCTTAATTATATTTGTAAGGTTGTTTTTCCTTATCTCATCCTTTCAGTGATTTTGATGATGCCAATACCCCTTTCTCAAAATCTGCTGAAAGAGATGTGTTAGAGTCAGGTTTGCATTGCTGGCAGAAATCACCCGACCAAGAGCAGCTTGTGGGGGGAAAAAAAGTTTTATTTTGGCTTATTGACTTGAGGAGAAGTTCCATGATGGCAGGAGAAAACTATGGTGTGAGCAGAGGGTGGACATCACCTCCTGGCCAACAACAGATGGACCACAGCAACAGGAGAGTGTGCCAAACACTAGCAAGGGGACACTGGCTATAATACCCATAAGCCTACCCCCAATAACTCACTGCCTCCAGGATGTGTTAATTCCTAAATCTCCATCAGCTGGGAACCTAGTAATCAAAAACATGTAAGTTTATGGGCCACCTGAGTCAGATCACCACAGGATTGAAATAAAACCAGCAAGTACATAAAAGACATTAATAATCGCTATGAACCAGCTTGACCTAATTGACAGTTATAGAACAGCAGTAAAATGTACATTCTGTTAAGTGTAAATGCTGAGTGTACCAGTATGGACTACTTCCTGGCCCATAAAGCTAAAACAAATCTTAATATTAACTTACAAAGAGGCAAGCCATAGGAATAATGTTGTTTGCTGCAGTGGAATTAAAACAGAAACTAATAAGGTGAAGGAATTAGATAATCTCCAAATATTTGGGAACTAACACACCTCCAAATCATGTGCCAAAGAAATAATCAAATAATTAGATTAATAGCAATGATTGCATTAAATTAAAAAAGAATTAATTATATACTTTAATGGTAAATGATGTATTATATAAAATAATATCTCTACTCTAAGAGGCACTATTATTGAGGTCAATATTGATATAGTTGCTTCTACTTATATTACTACTGAGATACCCTTGGTTTGTTTTAGAGATAGCTTTTTGCCTATAGCTTAGGCTGACCTGGAGCTCACTTTATAGCCGAGGGTGGCCTTGAAATCACAATTCTGCTTCAGCTTTCTAAGTGCTAGGATTATAGGCATGCATCACTATGCACTGTTGCACTATGCACTATTGAGGTATACTTCACACAACATAAAGTGTAGCCATTTCCATTTGTTATACAAGCCTTCTTGTTACTGTGACAAAATGCCTGGCTTAACTTGAAAGGAGAAATTAGTTATTTTGGCTCACTGTTTTGGATGTGTCAGTCCATCATGGCTTCTATGACATGGAGTAACAGAGCAGTTATGTCATAATAACCAACAAGTAGAGAATAAGAAAGCAAGGGGCCTGGCCAAGATGTCCTCAAGAGTCTGCTACTGTAACGTGCTTCCTCTAACGAGACCTCACCTCCTAAAGTAATGCCATCAGCTGGGAACCTACATTTTGACACAAAACTATGGGGATAATTTCATATTCAAATATAATATACATGTACAGGTAGGTAGGAGCTTCAGCTGTCTCTTGTAGCCTGATGATTTCCAAACCATGATTCAGCCTAGATATCTGAATCTGTGTGCTTTGTTCACTTTTTAAAAATATTTATTTGCAAGCAGAGAGAGAGAGAGAGAGAGAGAGAGAGAGAGAGAGAATAAGAATGAGAAAGAGAATGAATGGGCACACCAGGGCCTCTTGCCATTGCAAATGAACTCCAGATGCCTGTGGCATTTTGCACCTGGCTTGCTATAGGTACTGAGAAATCAAACCCAGGCCATCAGGCTTTGCAAGCAAGTGCCTTTAACCACTGAGCACTCTCTCTAACCCTTTTACATTTAGCATGTTAGGGCTGGAGAGATGGTTCAGTGGTTAAGGCAGTTGCCTGCAAAACCTAACAACTCAGGTTCAGTTCAGTTCCCCAATACCCAGGTATAGCCAGATGCTCAGAGAGGCGCATGCATCTAAAGTTCATTTGCAGTGCCTGGAGGCCCTGGCATGCCCATTATCTCTGTCTTTTTTCTATCTCTGCTTGCAAATAAATGAATAAACATATTTTAAAAAATAATTAAAGCTGGGCATGGTGGCACACGCCTTTAATCCCAGTACTTGGGAGGCAGAGGCAGGAGGATTGCTGTGAATTCAAGGCCGCCCTGAGACTACATAGTGAATTCCAGGTCAGCCTGAACTAGAGACCCTACCTTGAAAAAATAAAAATAAAAAAATAAAATAAAAGTAAATAAGTAATTAAATAAATTTAGCATGTCTTGAATAATACTAATTCATTTCTCTTTTCTTAATTGATCCATTTCCCTTTATTCTTTGTATAATAGCTAATGGCACAACTTTTCACTTGGTATAGAAAAACCTACCATATTCAATTTCTTTTTCCATTTATGTTTTGTTTTCGTTTATTTTTATTTATTTATTTGAGAGCGGCAGAGATAGACAGAGACACACACACACACACACACACAGAGAGAGAGAGAGAGAGAGAGAGAGAGAGAGAATGGGCATGCCAGGGCCTCCAGCCACTGCAGACGAACTCCAGACGCGTGCGCCCCCTTGTGCATCTGGCTAACGTGGCTCGTGAGGAATTGAGTCTCGAACCGGGGTCCTTAGGCTTCACAGGCAAACACTTAACTGCTAAGCCATCTCTCCAGCCCTCCATTTATGTTTAATGACTTTCCTAAACTTACTGGTTTTGTCTTTCTAAGATCTCTAGTATTTAGTCATTTTTCTTTATATGTAGTTTAAATGCATTGTTTTTTGCTTGCTTGGCAGCTGGGACATTCTAACTCCTTTTCCAGTCTTATGTCACCTCCCTCCCTCCACAAAGTCAATCCTAGTAATGTCTTTTTTCCAATATTTAAACTGTTAGTCCTATAGTGACTTCCTTTTATACTTAGGATGTACTGTAAGTTTAGCTGTGGTTGAGCTTTTGCCTCCTCTGATTTTCTTGTTAAGCTCAGCCTGTCTAACCTGACTGCGTCTACTTTTTATTTTTTTTGAGACAAGCCCAACAGACTGCCCTTTTTTTAAAAATCTCTCTCTCTCTCTCTCTCTCTCTCACTCTCTCTCTCTCTCTCTCTCTCTCTGTGTGTGTGTGTGTGTGTGTGAGAGAGAGAGAGAGAGAGAATTGGCGTGCCAGGGCCTCCAGCCACTGCAATCAAACGCCAGACATATGCGCCCCCTTGTGTGCATGTGCAACCTTGCGTACCTTAACCTCTAAACCATCTCTCCTGCCTGTGACTGTGTCCTCTTATACTCTACATACTGCACTTTTTGTGTTACTTCTTTATGCTGTTATATACCTTGCTTTCTGTGCTCTTGTTTCCTTTGTCAGTCTGGAAAGCTAGTATTTTAATTTCTGTTTGAAGCTCATGTATTTTTTTCTATTTCCCTATGTAAATCTGCTTTCAGGTCATACTTGTGTGCTAATCATATGACTATTTTTCCCCCCACATACCTTACCTTGTTTCTGACAGCTGCTGCCACCTACTTTCTCTGTTGTGATTTATCCAAGTTGTATTTACTTCATTTCATATTTGTAGATGCTTCTTTACTGCTGTAGGCAAATATTGTGTCATATATATATTTATTTGTGTATTCCCAGTGACTGTTTTAGTTTTCCTCACATTTGGGAATGTTGGCTAATTATCACTGAGTTGAGATTAAATCAATGACTGATAACCATTGGTTTGACCTGAAATTATTAACTAAAAGTGAAATTCTATTAAAACTCAGGTTAGAATAATTCATAAGACCTCTTTATGTAAACGGGGTTATTTTAATAGGCAAATAAGTGATCTGCGCCTAACTAAACGTGAGGAGAAATGGCAAGTTTGTGCTGATGGTCTATGGCTGCATTATTAAAATGGAGACATTTTGGTGTGTAGTAGTAGCCATGTGACAGAATAAAAACTTAGATGTAACATTGAAGTTCAGTGGGTTTCTCAAGGTTTGACTGGATCTTTTAATCCTTTTTAATGTATTTGACCAATTGCTTGCATTTAGAAATAGTTGTGTTTTCCTCTTAACAGGTCTTAAGAAGAGGATTCACTCTTCAGGAATGGGTAGGCCAAGTGTAGTGCAGCTAATATTCCTTGATTCTTAACTATGATCTATATGCTTGAAAGAGCGTGACAGTAGACTGAAAGTTCTTTGTTTACATGACAGTGCTATTTTTTTTTTTCCCCTGAGGTAGAGTCTCACTCTAGCCCAGGCTGACCTGGAATCCACTGTGTAGTCCAGCGTGGCCTTGAACTCACGGCGATCCTCCTACCACTGCCTCCTGAGTGCTGGGATTAAAGGCGTGCACCACCACGCCCAGTGTCAGTGCTGTTTTGTATAGATAGAGCACTGTTACTTGGCTACAGAGAATCATCTTGGACAGAAGTTGTGAACAACTTACCTTATGGCAGCCTCCTAGTTTGAGGAATTCTTTCATTACCCTGAAAGTTTGGTTTTCTTGTACAGTCTTAAAGTCTGTAGGCACTTGCCACAAAGTTGTGCAGAATGCTGCTGTTTCCATATTTTCTGTACCAATTGTGGACTGTCCTCTAGTCATTAACTAAAACCATTCTTGGTGTATATTGTACATAATATTTAATGTTAATTAAAATATGGTATAGACATTTATCTTTCAAAAGGGCGGTAGTACATTGTTGACCCAGTCATCATGCTTTTTAGTCAGTGTGTAGAGGCAGTGGTGAATTAATCTTAGAATTTGGGGATTCATCAGAGTCAATTTAGTAAAATTCACTTATGGTTGAAAATAATTTTTTTTTTTTTTTTTTTTTTTGCTATAGTCTTAATGGGCACTTAACATTTCTGAATTCTGAACCAGAAGAACAGGCAGGAAATCAACGAGGAAGGAAAGCTGATGTGAGCCTGGTTTTGTCATAGAAGAATGGAAGTTTGAATTTTTGGAGTCTAGAGAGATGGGGCCCAGTAGTGGAAAGGGCAGGAAATTTTATTTACTGAATATTAAAGACTGCTGGGCAGTTTCCTGCCTTTTCTTTCTGCTCTCTTGTTTATAATTATTTATAGATGGGGTTTCTTTGTTTATATAGGAATCATGTTTCCTATGACAGAGTAGGTTTTTTTAAACTTTCCTTTTCTTGCACATTTTTTTTCTTTCATTTTTTTATTTTGCTGACGAGAATTTCTACGACAGACAAGTGAAAGTTGTGATAGTAAGCATTCTTCTTTTCCTCATTTTGAAGGAAATTGATCTGGCAGTTTAAGAAGGATGATTCTGAATAATAAGAATGGTATTAGTTTTGGAAGCTATGTGAAGTTTTCCTTTTCTCCCTTTTAAGAGGTTTAGATTGCCAGGAATGGTATATTCCTTTCACTTTGTTGGGACAAAGCACCTGATAGAAGATGCTTGTAGAAGGAAAGAGTATACTTTCAGCTTAGAATTTTGAGGGAAGTTTTATCATGGTATGGAAACCATAGGAAGACCAGAAAGCTGGGTGTCACATCTTACCATATCAACAAGGAGGAAACAGCCCAAGTGAGCTTACTAGCACTGGCAAGCTGGGCTGAGTTATAAAAATCCTAAGATCAAGGTTCCATATCCCAAAGGTTCCACCAGCTGGGTATTAAGTAAGGGGCTTAATCACAAACACATGGGGACATTTTACATCCAAACTGCCACAAATATTGACTTTTTTCCCTTTTTCTGCCAATTAAAAATTCTGTTGTTTTCTTCTTTAATCTGCTAGTGGATAAATTTTACTGGTAGAACTTTTTATTTTAAGTTTTTTTGTTTATTTTTATTTATTTATTTGAGAGCGACAGAGAGAGAAAGAGGGGGAAAGAGAGAGAGAGAGGAGAGAATGGGCGCGCCAGGGCTTCCAGCCACTGCAAATGAACTCCAGACGCGTGCGCCCCCTTGTGCATCTGGCTAACATGGGTTCTGGGGAATCAAGCCTCTAACCGGCATCCTTAGGCTTCACAGGCAAGCGCTTAACTGCTAAGCCATCTCTCCAGCCCGATAGAACTTTTTGATATTAAGTGCTTCATATTTCTGGGAGAAATTCAGTTATCTTTTTTATCTTTTCTGATGTTGCTGATTCATTTTGCTAAATTGTTAATATTTTTATATTCTTGCTAATTAGTTTAGTCCATGATTTTCTGTTTTTGTTGTAATTATTCCTTTTTATTTGGGCATACAAACTTGAAGTGTCTGGGTAAATATTCATTGGTAATATCTTTTGTAGTATTTGGTATTCAGATTTGGAGTACTTAAGTTAAATGATAAGGCACTAAGTATATATAATGCATAATTACATATAAAGGTACATATGCTATGTAATATATAATTACCTGGCAAGGATATTTTATAGTGTGTATATATATATGTGTGTGTGTGTATGTGTATATATACATATACATATACATATACATATACATATACATATATATATATATATATATTTTTTTTTTTTTTTTTTTGAGGTAGGATCTCACTCTAGCCCAGGCTGACCTGGAAGTCACTATGAAGTTTCAGGCTGGCCTTGAACTCACAGCGATCCTCCTACCTCTGCCTCCCAAGTGCTGGGATTAAAGGCGTGCCCCACCATGCCCAGTTCATAGCACATATATTTTCATTTATAGTTGGCAGTATACATATGTGTGGATGTTGTTGAAGAGTATGTTGTATAAGGAGCGGAGTGAGTAACTCAAAGGATGGGTTACAGCTGGGCGTGGTGGCGCACGCCTTTAATCCCAGCACTTGGGGAGGCAGTGGTAGGAGGATTGCCGTGAGTTCGAGGCCACCCTGAGATTACCTAGTGAATTCCAGGTCAGCCTGGGCCAGAGTGAGACCCTACCTTGAAAAACCAAAAATAAAAAAGATGGGTTACAGTGTTTGACTATGATAAAGTCGTGGATCAAGGGAGCAGAGGGAGTCTCAAAGGAGGCATCAGCTCAGCTATCCAAGTTTAACTCTCGTGGATAGAAAGATAATGTAAGGTGTAGGAAGTGGAAACATCAAAGGTAGTACTCTTCCTAAAAAATATGTTTGTAATATTGGTAAGAAGTAGGAAGAAGACAGTGAAGATGGAGTTGGAGGTGGTCTTGAGAAAAGGTTTTGTTTAAGAATGAGACTATACGTTTGTAAGTATAGGGTGAAGTTCTAGTACTGAGAAAGTGAATATAAAAAGGAAATATTTTGGGTCTGGAGAGAGAACTCAGTGGTTAAAGGTGCTTGCTTACAAAGCCTGATGACCCAGGTTCAATTCCTCAGTACCCACATAAAGTCAGATATACAAAGTGGCACATGCTTCTGGAGTTTGCAGTGGTAGGAGGCCCTGTCATGCCCATTCTGTCTCTCTTGCTCTCTCAAATATAAAAAATATAAAAAGGAAATATTTTTAAATCTACTTAAATCTTTTTCAAATAAGATTTCAATGTAATTTTATGTATCCCTATGTAGTTTAAGGTCATACTAGTCTTCCAGGGCATATCCACATTTAATTTTATTTAAAACAGCTAATCTGTCACTTGATCATTTTTTTATTTTTTATTTTTTTTGATGGTTGGAGGTAGGGTCTCATTCTAGCTCAGACTGACTTGGAATTCACTATGTAGTCTCAGGGTGGCCTTGAACTCACTGCTTTCCTTCTACCTCTGCCTCTTGAGTGCTGGGATTAAAGGCATGTGTCACCGTGCCTGGCTTTGGAACTTTTATTTTTAAACAAAGGGCTAAGGAGAGTTTAAATTAGTTCTCATCCATTTGAGAATCATTGCATTATTGAATATGTGCCCTTTCTAAGATGTAAACATTTTAGAATTATATGAGCTCACCAAATGAAACAAATTTTGTCCTTTTATCTTTTCCCATATGTTTTCCTTTGGTCCTAGGTTTATTTTTGTGTACTCTGTCTTTTACTTAACACTTTTAATTTCTCTTCTTTCTTTTATTTTTCACAAGTCCCTTTTGCCCTCACCTTTGCCTTTACCATAGCCCTCTGTCTCCCTTGCACCTCTTGCAGTATGTGCTCATCATTACTGATCATTGCTGTTTCCAGTTCTCTGCTTAGAGGTTTCTTTTTTGCATGCTATGTAAAATACTTACTCTTTAGCACTTTATCATACCAAGTTGTGTTTATCCTACTCTTGGGCAGATCTGAGTTTCTTTCATTGGTAATTCTTGGCTCTTAATCAGGGTTATAAAGCAGCTACTAGGGTTTAATGAAAGAACTTTTAAGAAGTTTTGTATATCACTCTTACCTGTTGTCTCATAGGGAAGAAGAAGAGCGTCTGAGAAATAAAATTCGAGCTGATCATGAGAAAGCCCTGGAAGAAGCAAAAGAAAAGTTAAGAAAATCAAGAGAGGAAATCCATGCAGAAATTCAGACAGAGAAAAATAAAGTAGTTCAAGAAATGAAGACAAAAGAGAACAAGTCATTGCCTCCAGTCCCTATTCCAAAGCTTGTTGGAATCAATGGTGGAGATCCAGAGGATCCTGAGATAAGAAACAAAAGGGAAAAAATTAAAGAGGTAATAAAACTGAGGTTTGTAGTCTGGAATGCTTACATTTTTGGCTTGACTGGGTATAAATATGCATGTTTATAGCATCTCTGGTGTTAGGCTTTGAATTTACTTGTTCTTTGGTCATAGTTGTAATTCAGTTTCCATGTTGGCAGTAAGGACTAGAGCTTGGTTGTAGAGCTTGATTATAGTATAGTTATTAGAGATTAAAAAGTGATTTAAGGTGGTTTTGTTGGTTATATTACTCATACTATTGTCAGAGATCTCTTGAAATGCAGAATTTTTGTAAGAGAGTAGTACCCATTTCTGATTTATTATTGAATAGACAATTCAGCTATTCAGTTCCAAGAGACTTTACTAGATACTATGCAGAATTTCTCATAAGCAGATTTTCAGGCGTTGAGATGGCTCAGCAGTAAGAGCACTTGCTGGGCAAGCGTGAGGGTCTGAGTCCATCTGAGTTTTATTTCCCAGCACCTATGTAAGCAGCTGGGTATGCCCACACATGACTGTATACCCAATTCTGTGGGGACCAGATTCTGTGAAGAATCCTTTGGGCCTGTGAAAACTGTAGTTTCAGGTTCAGAGCAAGAGAGAGACTGTCTCAAGGAGATAGCAGATAAGCAATAGAAGAGTCACCTGACACTCTTTACATGCATACACTTGGGATGCGTGCACCTTACATGCACACACACAATACCTTACATGCAAATGCAATGATAGCAGCAAGCAATCTTTCAGTTATTGTCAAGTGAGCCATTCTTTTATTTTATTTATTTTTAATTTTCTAACTTCAAAATTTTTTTATTGACAACTTCCATAACTATAGACAATGAACCATAGTATTTCCTCACCTCTTCACTTTCTCCTTTGCAACTCCACTCTCCATCGTATCCCCTCCCCATCTCAATCAGTCTCTCTTTTATTTTGATGTCATCATCCTTTCCTCCTATTATAATGGTCTTGTGTAGGTAGTGTCAGGCACTGTGAGGTCATGGATATTCAGGCCATTTTGTGTCTGGAAGAGTGCATTGTAATGAGTCCGACCCTTCCTTTGGCTTTTACATTCTTTTTGCCACCTCTTCTGCAATGGACCCTGAGCCTTGGAAAGTGTGGTAGAGATGTTTCAGTGCTAAGCACTCCTCTGTCACTCACCTCTCAACACTATGGTGCCTTCTGAGTCACCTCAAGGTCACCACCACTGAAGCCTCTCTAACCATAAGTGAGAGTAGCATTAATATATGGGTATGAACAATAAGAGCTGTGCTTACTGGACAGTTTGGTGAGCCTAATATATGCCTTTAGGCAGACACCAGCAGGGTGTACCCTAGAGCTCATGACTTCCCCCATCATAGGTTTTCAGTATCAGTCATGTATTCCCTCCTATGGAGCAGGTGCCCATTCCAATTAGAGAGCAGTTGATTTTCCCCATAACAGACATACCCCTATTGTACCCGTTGGCTCATTTGGCCTAGCTTACCAAACTTAAAGTTTACAGTGTCCACTGTTGTGTATCTTCACTGGTGATTTCTCTCTCTCCCATGGAGTAGCATGCAGCATAGCTTTCTGTCAGCAGGTCTATATGAAGGAGGTTTTCAGCTCAGTTCCAGCAAGATTTGTCAGTGACCTTACAGCTCAAGGATGTGGAGTCTTCAGCAATAGGGTCTTACCATCTATTCCTGGTGGGAAACTGAGTCTTGACATGGCTTGTAATGTTTTAGGGGCATTAGGGACCTCCCTTGCCAACAATTTACTGGAAGATATTCCATCCCCAGCACCGAAAATTTTCTAGTAACAATCTATGGCTTCTGGGTGTGCCATTGTCTGAAAAAGTAGTTTTTTTTTTTTTTAATGGACAACCTCTATTATGTATATACATTATGCCCTGATTATTATCCACCACCATCCTTTAATGGACAACCTCTATACATTTATACAGTGTGCCCCGATTATAACCCACCACCATCCTTTGGCCATCTCTGGATCATCCCTTCACTAGCCATGTATTCTTTTCAACTATCTCATCTTTTTCTTTTTCTTTTTCTTTTTTTTTTTTTTTTGAGGTAGGGTCTCACTATAGCCCAGGCTAATCTGGAATTCACTATATAGTCTCAGGCTATCCTTAAACTCATAGTCATCCACCTGCTTCTGCCTCCTGAGTGCTGGGATTAAAGGCATGCCCTGCCACGCTGGCTTAGCTTTTATTTTTTACATTTTTTTATTTATTTGAGTGACAGGGAGGGAGAGAGGGAAGAAGAGAGAGAGAATATGAATGAATGAATAGGCATATCAGGGCCTCTAGCCACTGCAAATGAACTCCAGCTGCATGCGCCACCTTGTGCATCTGGCTACGTGGGTCCTAGGTACTTGAACCGAGGTCCTTTGGTTTTGCAGACAAATGCCTTAATCACTAAGCCATCTCTTCAGCCCTCATCTTCTATGTTGATACCATTTTCCCGCTCATATTATGCAGGTCTTGTACAGGTGGCAGTAGCCCCTCTGAGGTCATAAATGCAATTGCCACTTTCTGTATGGAAGACTACATAACAAAACACTCTTTCTCATTCTTTGGTTCTTACATTCTTTTCACCATCTCTTCTGCTATGGTCCCTGGGTCTTCAAGAGTGTGATAGAGATGTCTCACTTAGTGCTGAATACTCATCTGTCACTTCTCATCACTTTCCAGTGGTCATTACCATCTGAAAAGAGAAGCTTCTCTAACCAGAAGTGAGAATAGCATTAATATGTGGGCATAGAAATAAATATTTTAGAGGGCAGTTTGGTTGGTATAATATATCCATTTAGCCAAACCACAGTAGTATCTTTCCCATAGGGCTTATGACCAACGTAGCCTTAGAACTTTGACTAGATTTTCAGTATCAGGCAGGAATTCCCTGTCATGCAGTGGGCCTCAAGTCCAGTCAGAGAGCAGTTGGTTAGCCCCATGTCAGACATGCAACTATTGCACTAGTGGGTACATCTTGCGCCTGGCTGGCTAGTTGTGTAACTTGCAGGGTTCACTGCTCTAGTTAAGACTCTTTTTAAAATTTTACTTTGTTTATTTGAGAGAAAGAGAGAAAGAAGCAGAGAATGGGTACTGTAGGGCCTCTAGCTGCTGCAAATGAATTCCAGATGCATATGCTGTCTCATGCATCTTGTTTACATGGCTACTGGGGAATCAAACCTGGGTCCTTAGACTTTGCAGATAAGCACCTTAACTGTTGAACCATCTTTCTAGTCTAAGACTTAAAAAAAAATTTCTTAAACTATTTTATTTATTTATTTGAGAAAGAGGGAGGGGGAATGGGTGCTCCAGGGTGTCTAGCTGCTGTGAACAAACTCCAGACATATGTGCCATCTTGTATATTTGGCTTATGTGGGTCCTGGGGAATTGAACCATGGTCTTTTGGCTTTGCAGGCAAAGGCCTTAGCATCGAAGCCATCTCTCCAGCCCAGTTTTTTAAAAGTATTTTTTTAAATTGAGAACTTCATTGTCTGAACATGTTGAATCATGAGTCATATTCCCATTGGGTTATACTCTTAACGTTCCCTCTTTCCATCCCCATTCCGCTATGGGCCCTCCTTAGTGGGGTTGTCACTAGTCACTGTGGAATGATGAATGTACCAGTCAATTTCTCTTGAGGGAAGGGAACAATATGACAGAATACACCTTCCCACCTTGTGGCTCTTACATTATTTCCATCCCCTCTTCTTCAGTGTTCCCTGAGCCTTGGATTAAAAAGTGTTTTAATGGGCTGGAGAGATGGCTTAGCAATTAAGTTGCTTGCTGCAAAGACTCATGTTTGACTCTCCAGGTCAAATAAATTATATAACTTAGCTTATTAGCTTTAAACTAGGGTGTCAGTCTTGCCTGAATCTAAGTCTATAATATGTATTTGTCTCTGTTTCTTTCCTTATGTTTAGTTTTTCTTTTTTTCATATTTTTATTTATTTGCAAGCAGAAAGAAATGAGAGAATGACAAGGAGAGAAAGAGATAGAGAGATAATAAGAATATGAATGGGTGTGCCAGGACCTGTAGCCACTGCAAATGAACTCCAGATGCAAATGCCACCATGTGCATCTGGCTTATGTGGGTACTGGAAAATTGAACCTGGGTCCTTATGCTTCACAGGCAAGCACCTTAACTGCTAAGCCATCTCTCCAGCCCTTATTTAGTTATTCTTTATTGGGAGAGTGCTAGCCATTATCAGCTCCAGGATCAAATTATATCACATAGATCTTGAGATCACAAAGTGGGATAATCCCTTTCCTTCCAGTGTCTACAATATTATGTATAAAAAGGATTTGATTGTCTTCCACGAATCCATGTGGTCCCTTTGACTACAACAGGAATTGGCAAACTGCAACCTGTAGGCCAAATTTTTCTAGCTGCCTGTTTTTTTTTAAATTTATATAAAAAAATATGTGTGTGTGTGTGTGCGTGTGTGCGCATGTGTGAGCGAGAGAGAGAGAAAATGGGTACTTCAGAGCCTCCAGCTATTACAAATGAACTCCAGACATGTGTGCTACCTTATGCATCTGGCTTATGTGGGTACTGGGTCCTTAGGCTTAGGTCCTAAAGCACTGCCAAGTGCCTTAACCACTAAGCCATCACTCCAGCATTGCCTTTTTCTTTTTCTTTTTCTTTTTTTTAAATCAAGTTTAAAGCAGGGCACAGTGGCCTTTAATCCCAAACTCAGGAGACAAAGGTGGAAGGATCACTATGAGTTCGAGGCCAGTCTGGGACTACAGAGTACGTTCCAGGTCATCCTGGGCTAGAGTGAGACCCTACCTTGAATAAACAAACAAACAAACAAACAAAACAAATAAGAGCACATACATAACCGTTTGGTTACATATTATCTAATACAGCTTTTCCTGATCTCTGGTTTAAAGATAAAGGATTTTGGAGTCTGGCTCAATTAACTGCTGTTAGTAGCAAGGCCTCTTGATTGATAGCTCTGCTGTAATCAAGGAGGGAAGCTTAGCTATTCCCCAAAGGCATTGTCAATTTTTAAAAGGAAAGAGTGCCAATTAAGTACCTTTTTCTTCCTGAAATGACTTGTTGATTATACCTATTTTTTTCTGTTTTTAAAAATTGGTACCTAATATAGCTATGTGTGTTTTCACGCTGATACAAGTCCTAATTGAATAATATGCTAATTTAGAAGACATGGAAGAATGGGTAATACATGAAATTACAAAATTACATGAAATAAAAGAGTAATAGTATTAAGATAATATAATATGGTGGGTTTTAATTATTCTCTTCTCAGATGATGAAACATGCCTGGGATAATTATAGAACATATGGCTGGGGTCATAATGAACTTAGACCTATTGCAAGGAAGGGACACTCCACCAACATATTTGGTAAGTTTTGAATTTCTGTTTCTGTTTCCTCTCTCCATCTTTTTAAAAGATCTGACTTTTTAAAGAAAGTGCTTTCTACTATCACAGTAGTTTTGTGATGATATAATTTGACTATAAATGTTTTGAAAGTGTACCAGAATTTAAGTGTTTGGAACCCATAGTTATGTGTTATATTTTCTATTTACATAGATACTTTAGCCGTTTATCTGAGTATTTTTGTTTACATTTTTTCTTAATATCAAGAAAGGTAGGTACCTATTTGTACCTTTTTTCTTTAAGAAAATATGATTTGTGATATGTGGAAAAAGGGAAGGGACTGGAAACTTCTTAGTGCCATGCACATCAAACAAGAAAGCCTACTGAAGTGATTGGTAATGAGTGGGTTATATTGGACATTCCCAGTTGCTAAATAGTTTTTGGGATGAAGGTGTGAGGAAGAGCTAGTGTTTATCGTAACTTTGGCCTTTTTCACTCTCTTGCTCAGTTCACTCGTTAAGCTTCACAGTTTAATGGACTCAGCCTACTTTGATGAACAAGTTTTTACTAAACCCATAGTTAGGTCTTGAAAACTGTCAAGCTCTTTTTCCAGGTCATCTTTTCCCCCATTAAATACTTCTCAATATGTTGGGGATCTTGTAGGTAAATGCAGGGAAATTTTTATGGATTAGAAGGCACATATGCCAGTCATTGGTGGTGCAGTTTTCTTTATTATTTAGAACACATCCTCCTAATGATTCAAATGACAGGAGTTTTCCTTGTGGAGATACCCTATGGAAGCATTTTTCTAAAGCTCTGATTCCTTTTATAATATATTTATTTTTTCACCAAAAGAGATCTTTTAAAAAAATTTCTACTGATTTTGAGATACTACTGTTGATTACCAGGGATCTCATAATACGATACTTGAGAGCTTGTTTGGATGTTCTAGCAGGGAGCACAGGTACTCATACACCCTTGACTGAAGACCAGTCCTCCTCTGTTGGGGGAAGATTGTCCTTTTGACTGAGTAAGCAGCTTTGGGAGGGACACATATGAGCAGTGAAGGAGGAAGGGTACACTTGCCTAGTCAGCTGGATCAGCTGAGTCAACCCTAGGATCAGTGGGGTGACGTGCCGCAGCCAGATCACCTTCACATCCATGAAGCTTAATTTAGTAGTTACCATCTAATGAAACAGAGCATATTGGCTCATGTTACAAATGACAAATTTCCATTGCTTTGTAGATGTCACAAAATGAGATGGGACACTAAGAGACATTATATTTAATGGTTAATTAAAATAGGTCTTCTCTTTAAGTAGCTATGTCTTTATATTGACTTCAGTGATAAACTAGGGGCCTGACTTAGAGGATCTTAGCATAGAGACGTACTGAAAATAAGAAGTGGACATTCATTTTCTTTGTTCCTTCTTTATTTTGTAGCACATCTATTATCACATACCAAATAGACTCTGATCTGCATAGTGCTTTACTGAGTTTGAAAGGTTAAAAAAAATTGCAGCTCACAGAAAACATATTTTTTGAGGAGAAAGTTATAGTGAAATGGTAGAAAAAGCAAAAATGCAGTGCTTACAAGTGTTTTAGAAGCCAAAATTAGGTGCTTATATCTTTCTTTAGGTTACTTTTTGTTTTTATTTTCCAGTCAAATAGGCTTAGTTAGGAAAAAATCATTATATGTTTTGTCTTAGATTTATAGATATGTAATTAATTTATGGAAGGCTTGAGTTTCTGAAGTTAAATTTTTAGTTTATTTTCTTTCTTTCTTTCTTTTTTTTTTTGTGGGGGGGTTTCAAGGTGGGGTCTCTGTGTAGCCTAGGCTGACCTGGAATTCACTGTGTAGACTCAAGGTGGCCTCGAACTCACAGTGATCCTTCTACCTTTGCCTCACGAGTATTGGGGTTAAAGGCATGTACCACCGTGCCCAGTGATTTTTTTTTTTTAATTAGCATTTGTGTAGCTGAGGCTGGCTGGTTTCATACAGGTCTGTAGACTGTGATGGACCAGCCTGAATTCTTTTTACTTAGATATTCTGGAGAATGTTAAGTCTTCTCCGGTTTATTATTTGTGTGTATATGTATGGTGTGTATGTGTGCGCGCACATGCCATGGCACATGTGAAGAGGTCAGAGGAAAATCAGGTGTCAAGTCTTTCCTTCTACCTTATTTGAGGCGGCTCTTTTGTTCACCACTATGTATGCCAGGTTAGCTGGCCTGCGAGCTTCCAAGGATTCTCTTGTCTGTACCTCCTCTGTTGCTTTAGGCATGCTGAGATTACAGATGCCCCTTCTGCCACATCTAGCTAAGTAGTTTCTGTGGATCTGAACTCAGGAACTCATGCTTGCACAGCGGACAAGTGCTTTATCACTGAGCCATCTCCCCAGCCCTGTTTTTGTATTTAAAGAAAGGAATTTTAATTTAGGAAAGAGTATTCTTTAACTTTGCAATGCTTTTGAAGGGTGCTTTTGAGTTTACATATGTGTATATATAAGTAAATTCTTTTAATTATTTCTGGCTTAGCTGTTGTTTAATTTACCAGTATTTTTAATTTTTGCTTTCATGTATTTTTCATGTACTACCTCCATTATGGTACTAGGGTAGTGCTGGCCTCATAAAACAGCTGGGTCATGTTCTGCTTTTTGTCTTTCTGAGTGTGTTTAGGATTCATTTTATTTCTTCCTAATGCTTTATAAAATTTCCCACATATGAAACTTGGGGATTTTTTTTTCTTGAAGGTTTTTAAGTATTTTATTTTTATATACTTATTTGACAGAGAGAGAGAGAGAGAGAGAGAGAGAGAGAGAGAGAGAGAGAATATGAATGGGTACGCCAGGGCTTCCAGCCACCATAGACGAACTCCAGATGTTTACGCCCCCCCTGTGTAGCTGGCTAACGTGGGTCCTGGGGAATTGAACCTGGATCACCTTTGGCTTTGCAGGCAAACGCCTTAACCGTTAAGCCATCCCTCCAGCCCCTCTTGAAAATTTAAAAAAAATATATTTTATAATTTTTTAAACTTTATTTTTATTTATTTATTTGAGAGAGAGAGAGAGGCAGAAAGGGAGAGTGGGAGAAAGAGAGAGAATGGGTGAGCCAGGGCCTCCAGCCACTGCAAACAAACTCCAGATGCATGTGCCCCCTTGTGTATCTGGCTTATATGGGTCGTGGGGAATCAAACTGAGGTCCTTTGGTTTTGCAGGCAAATGCCTTAACCACTAAACCACCTCTCCAGCCTGCTCTTGAAGATTTTTTAAAAAATATTTTATTTATTTATTGATAAGCAGAGAGAAAGACAGAGAGAGGGGGGAGGGAGTGAATGGGCACTCCAGGGCCTTCAGTCACTGCTAACAAACTCCAGATGCATGTGCCACCTTGTGCATCTGGCTTATGTGAGTCCTGGATAATCGAACCTGGGTCCTTTGACTTTGCAGGCAAGCACCTTAACCACTAAGCCATCTCTCCAGCCTGAAGATTTTTCTTTATAGTTATTTTTATTTATTTATTTGCAAGCAGAGAGAGAGACAGAAGAGAAGAGAGACAGATGGAGAATGGGCACGCCACGGCCTGTAGCCACTGCAAATGAACTCCAGATGCATGTGGCCCTTGTGCATCTGGCTTAGGTGGGTCCTGGAGAATCGACCCTGGGTTCTTTGGCTTCGCTGGCAAATGCCTTAACCGCGAAGCCATCACTCCAGCCCTCTTGACGAGTTTTAAAACTACAAAATCAGATTTTGTAACTGTAAAGACCATCCAGTTTAACTTGGAGAGGTTTGGGTACTTTGGTTTTTGAGAAATTGGTAGTTTTATCCAAGTTCTTTGATATATTGTGTATGGAGTTGTTTGGAGTACTGTTATCATTTGAGCTGCTGCAATAATGCCCTTACTATGCCTGGTGTTAATAATAATTTATTTGTTCTCTGTTTTTTGTCAGTTCTGGGAGAAGATTATTAATTTTATTATCTTTTCAAAAAGCAGCTTTTGATTTCATTGATCTTTTAAATATTTTATTTTTCAGTTTTGTTGATTTTTTTGCTAGAATCCCTGTTGTTATGCTGAGGATGGAATTCAGCTTGACCGTGTTATCCAAGTGTTGTACGCAGTATTTCACTCTCTTGTCTCCCAAGCACAGTCCTGGGCTCATGCCTTGAGGACACACGAAGTGTTTTGTGGTCTACACGTCCTCCTCAGCCTGCTTTAGCTTCAGCTTCATTGCAGAGGTTTTATTTCTTATATTTTAATTTTATTTAGAATATTAACATTTAGCCGGTCGTGGTGGTGCATGCATTTAATCCCAGCACTTGGGAAGCAGAGGTAGGAGGATTGCAAGGAGTTCGAGGCCACCCTGAGACTCCGTAGTGAATTCCAGGTCAGCCTGGGCTAGAGTGAGACCCTACCATGAAAAAGAAAAGAATATTAACATTTTCCCGGAAATAACTTTATGTTTGAGATTTTTCTTTTATTTTCTTGTTATTGTTTTCTAGGTTTAATTCTTTGTGGTCAGAGAATGTTCTTTGTCTGATTTCAAATTGTTTTAGGTTAGTTTTATGATAGAGAATATGGACTGTCTTAGTAAAGTTTTCATATTGTCACATGAAACTCCTTAGGGCTCAAGAAACAGACCAAAGTATGATTGCACCAAAATCCATTTTGGTGAATTAGTGAGTTTGTTGGGGTTACTTACAGAGCAGGGTGAGGAGTTGTTTACAGGAGCACCGATGACTTAAAGCAGCTACATCACCCAAAAGCCCATCCCAGCATAGTTGATGACTTTCAAAGCTGCACATCTGGAGTTCACATGGGGCTTACTGAGAGTCTCCTGAGCCTCCCCCCATCCCAAGAGGGGATGTTTCAATTCAGAGAACATTGGTGCGCTGTACTGGTCAGAGTCTTGCTTCAGTGGTTTCTTGGCCAGTGGTCCTGTGATCTTTTGAGTTTTTGCTCTCCCAGACATGGCCTGAGTCTCCTGAGCTTCCCTTCTCCCTTTAGGAGGGACTGTGTCAATTCAGAGGCATTTGTGATACACCATGTAAATTTTAAGCATGTTCTGCTGTTTTGGTGTAGAGTGTTTTGTGGGTGTCTGTCAGAGTCCACTGGGTAATGGTATTGTTTAGACTTTCTGTCTGGTAATTCTGCCATCTCTAATGAGATGAGTGTTGATGTCCCTGATTCTTATTTTGGATTTGTCTTTTCCTTATTTCAGGTCTGTCAGCTTTTGTTTCATGTGCTTTTTGAAACTTTAGTGTGGTGCTAACTAGGAGCATAACTACCTGCATTGCCAGCAATAAGAACAAAGGAATACTTCCAGATCTAACACAAGTTTGAGCAGCTGGAGAGAGAGCTCAGTCTAAAGTGCTTGCCTCACAAGCATGAGGGGTTCAGTGTGATCCCCAATATCCACATAACAATGCCAAGTGTGGTGGTGCTATGGAGCAGGAGACAAGAGAATCCCTGGGGCTGAGATTGCATTCCTGAGGGGGACACATGAGGTTTTTCTTTAGCCAGCACACAGGTAAACCTGCACACACATGAACACACATGGATACACGGAACAAATACAATAAAGTTGATAAATATTTTAGATAAAATAGTAAACTTTATCTCTTCAGATGTTTTCAAGCAATTAACTATATTAAAGATGAGACTATATAAGGAATTAAGTGGTTTGATAAAGTTAGTAAAAAGCTAAGGAATGAGAAAAGACAAAGAAAATTGTGTATATAAATAACCTAAAACTAACATTCTAGATGATACTGACATGATGGAAACTGAGTAAGGAACAGACCAAGTAATTTATCTGAGGGTATTAGAATACTTGTTTTATTAATGTAAAGATAGGCTTACTAATAAATTGAGGAATTATTTTGAAAGATATGAACAAGAAAATAGCACATGAGGATAACCATCAAAAGAACAAGTATGTACAGAGTTTTTATTTTATTTTATTTATTTTTAAATATATTTATTTATTTGAGAGAGAGAAGGAGGGAGAGAGAGAGAATGGGCATACCAGGGCCTCCAGCCCCTGCAAATAAACTCCAGATGCATGTGCGCCCTTGTGCATCTGGCTTACGTGGGTCCTGGAGAATTGAACTAGGATCCTTTGGCTTTACAGACAAACACCTTAACCTGTAAGCCATCTCTTCAGCCCCTTATTTTATTTTATTTTTTGAGGTAGGGTTTTGCTCTAGCCTAGGCTGACCTAGAATTTACTATGTTGTCTCAATGGCCTTGAACTCACAGTGATCCTCCTACCTCTGCCTCCTGCTAGGATTAAAGGTGTGCACCACCATGCCCGGCAAGTTTTTATTTTTAAGCCATTAAGAAAAAAAAAGTTTTTACCAAAGAATGAATAGTGAGATTGGCTTGCTTTCTTATCCTGTGTTTTTAGTATTTGTTTTTAGTGTCTTTGTAATTTTGTTTTGTCTCTATCCTTCCTTCCCTTTTTCTCTGGAACATTTCCGTTAAGGTCAGGATTGTCTCTGTTAAAAATGGGTAGTATGGGCTGTAGAGATGGCTTAGTGGTTAAGGCTCTGCCCTGTGAAGCATAAGAACCCTGATTTGATTCTCCAATCATGTAAGCCAGATGCACCTGGTGACGCATGCATTGCAAGTTTGTTTGCAGTGGCTAGAGGCCCTGATACACCCATTCTCTCTCTCTCATAAAAAAATTAAAAATAAAATACAAAAAAATTATTTGTATATCTTATTATTTTGATTGTTCTCTATACATATTTTGTAGCTTTCCTTTCTTGGTATGACTTGATTTTTTTTCTTTTTTTTTCATGGTAGGGTCTCCCTCTAGTCCAGGATGTCCTGATACTGTCTCTGTAGTCCCAGGTGGTCCTCGAACTCCCAGCAATCCTGTTTCTGCCTCCTAAGTGCTGGGATTAAAGGGGTGAGCCATCACACCTGGCTTAATTTTTTATTATTAAAGATGATTACCATTTTTATTTCACTGTGATTACCTAGCCTTGTACACACACATACACACATACATATATATACATATACATTACACACACTGTATATATATATATATATATATATATATATATATATATATATATATTTTACCCTTTTGGTGAGTTTGAGCTAGTTTATGTTATGATGTAGCTTATGACCATGAACAGTTCTCCTTCTTCCTCAAGTTATTAACCCCTCCTCATTTTTCTTTTTTCAAAAATATATATTTATTTGATGGGCTGGAGAGATGGCTTAGTGGTTAAGGCATTTGCCTGCAAAGCCAAAGGATTCCAGTTCAATTCTCCGGGACCCATGTAAGCCAGATAGATGCATAAGGAGGTGTATGCGTCTGGAGTTTCTTTGCAGTGGCTGGATGCCCTGGCATACCCATTCTCTGTCTCTCTCTCTCTGTCTCTCTCTCTCTCTCACTCTCCCCCCATCTTTCCCTCTCTCAAATAAATGAAATATATTAAAAAATATATATTTATTTGAGTGAGTAAGAGAGAGAGAGAGAGAGAGAGAGAGAGAATGTAGGTACACCAGAGCCTCTTGTCACTGCAAACTCCAGATGAATGTGCCATATTGAGTGTCTAGCTTTATGTGGGTATTAGGGAGTCGAACCTGGGCTGGCAGGCTTTGCATGCAAGCACTTTAATCACTGAGCCATCTCACCAGCTCTTTATTTTCTTTTTCAAAGGGTATAATTATCTTATGTTCTGACCGAGCCAAAACATTAACAAGAATTATATTTTTAGCTTTTCCTTATTTTTCTATTAGCAACTTCATTTCTATTAATTATTTTTCTCTTACATAATATTTTTACAAAAATATCAGGTTGTTTCTACTGTGTATTTTAATGGAAAATGAACACTGGTCTTCTTTTATGGTCCTTATAGTCTTTGTTTTACTGAGGGGATCTTTTAACAAGTTATTTTTCCCTCCTAAATATAGGTAGTTCACAGATGGGTGCCACCATAGTCGATGCTTTGGATACCCTTTATATTATGGGACTTCATGAGGAGTTCGCAGATGGGCAAAGATGGATTGAAGACAACCTTGATTTCAGTGTGGTGTGTATACCAATAATCATTTAGTCTCTTAAACTATGAAAAGATAGCTTGTTTCTATTGTCAGAATATTTGCATCCTCTCAATTCGAAAGAGCCTTTGGGAAGTGACTAGATCATAGCAACAGAACCTTGATGAATAGAATTAGTGCCCTTATTAGTTCCCAAGGAGCTACTTTGCCTCTTCTGTCAAGCAGACGCATTGAGAAGTTGCCATCGATGAATCCGAAAGTAGGGATTCACCAGATATTAAATCTGCTGGCACATCTAATCTCCAGAGATGTCAGAAATAAATTTCTGTTATTTATCAGCTACACACTTTATGGTATTTTGGTATAGCAGGCCCAATAGCCCAAGATATTAATTGTGGCAATTTTAGGCATGAGTATAGCAGTTTAATGAAATTCTGATGCTAAGTCTGTTTCTTCCTCTGGATTATCATTTGTTACCTAATTTTTGTTAAAATAAAACTTTTTAAACCGGTCTTGGTAGCACACTCCTTTAATCCCAGCACTCGGGAGGCAGAGGCAGGAGGATTGCCATGAGTTCGAGGCCACTGTGAGACTACATAGTGAATTCCAGGTCAGCTTGGGCTAGAGTGAGACCCTACCTCAAAAAACAAACAAACAAAAAAACCCCAAAAAACAAAAAACAAACAACTTTTCACTAGGCATAGTGGCGCACGCCTTTAATCCCAGTACTCGGGAGGCAGAGGTAGGAGGATCACTGTGAGTTCTAGGCGACCCTGAGACTACATGGTGAATTCCAGGTCAGCCTGGGCCAGAGTAAGACCCTACCTGGAAAAAACAAACAACCAAAAAAAACCTTTTTTCACCATCTTGTTCTTATGTTTCTTGCTCTTATCAATTGAGGCAGCCATAAACATGCTAGATGTGTTGGATAATGTTGCCCACTTGATCGGGTTTGGAATCACATAGGAGATAAGTCTTTGAGCTTGCCTGTGAGTAGATTTCTAGATTAGGTTAATTGATGGTGATTATTGAGATAACTGTATATATATATATAAAAATATATATATATATGTATGTATATATATGTATGTATGTATATGTATAGTGCTGGGGTCCAGCCCTGCCTTGAAGGAGGGTCCCTGAAGAGAGGTGTGAAAGGGAGCGGTGCAGTAACGACTCGAAGTCAAGTTCTGGTGCAAGCTGACAGTCTAATGCTAAAGGCAGCTGACTTTCTCTCTCTCTCTCCCCTCCCTCCGCCCCTCCCTCCGCCCCTCCCTCCCTTCCCCCCTCCTTCCCTCCCTCCCTCCTCTCTCTCTCTCTCTCTCTCTCTCTCTCTCTCTCTCTGCTGCCACAGCTCTTAATCTCTGTCTTTTATTTTCTGATCATGTCATGCAAGAACAAACTGCAAGAAAGGTTAAGTTCCACAGAATTCATAGAAACTTTTTGCTATTTCTTTACATCAAACAATCCCATAATTATTTACCTCAAGCACAGCCGTCAGGCCCCTATAATGATTAACTATTTTCACACTTTCCCCATGTACGTGTGGTGAAGCACTTGTTTCATGAGCTCCTACTTTCAGTTGCTATATTTAAAGGTGAGGGACAGAACAACCAGAAAATGGGGGTTCTGACCATTGATCCAATAAACCCATTTATCCCCCAACCATTTCTTTTGAATTCCCCTTTCCATGTCCCTCCAATACTTAGATTTTGGTCCCCCCAATTGAACTGTTTGTGACCTTTGTTGTTCTTCCTGTAAGGGTTATTGGTAAAGAGTCATAGTTGCAATTACCACCATTCAGAAAAATTCGTCATGGAACAATTCTTACACTGTTCCAGGAGGTTCATTGTTTCCTCCTCAGTGTACTGTACTGCATGCCTGACTTTCTTTAAGGCCTTAAGGAAAACAATTATTTCTGACTCATTTTCTTGTTTTCCCAATTCTATGCCGGAGCTTCTTTCAGATACATTGACCAACACTTCACTAACATCCATCTATGCTGGAAAAGTAAACTTAGAGATTGGTGCACCAAATGAAAGGCAGAGAAAGACAAACATTATACAGGAAACCATAGATATGTGTAGTGCAGAGAGCCAAAGATGTTTTCTATAGAGGGGCCACATTGGACTCCAAGGAAGAGACAGCCGGGTTGGAACTGTGTCTTGCAGCTCTTCAGCGCTCTATTCCTCATGATCCTTAAATGGCATGCTTGCTGTCTCCAGCAATATAATATATTATTTGCCCTTCTGTGGACATCATCATTCCATGGGCTGGATCCAGGCTGAGTACTGAGGAGAACAGAACTCAAGAACAGCCATCTTCTTCTGCTCTCTAACTGGATTGCAGGTGACCAGCTTCCCCGTCATACTGCACTCTCTACAGTGGGCTGCATCTCTTGAGCTATAAGCTAAAGAATTCCTTCTTGTCAGGTATTTGGTCACAATAAGGAGGAAAAGTAACTAATAATTTGTAAGGAAATAGCAGTGAATTATGTACAGGAAACTATAAGGTGCTTTTTAAAAAATATTATTTATTTACTTATTGGAGAGAGAATGGACATGCCTCTAGCCACTGCAAATGAATTCTGATGCCTGTGCCTCCATGTGCAGCTGGCTTACGTGGGTTTGGGGAATAGAACCTGGCTCCTTAGGCTTCGCAGGCAAGTGCCTTAACTGATAGGCTGTCTCTTCAGCCCTATAAAGTGCTTTTTAAATACTATGTTTTAAAAACAAGGGATTGATGAAATAGTTTAGCGGTTAAGGTGCTTGCCTGTGAAGCCTAAGGACCCAGATTTGATTCTCTTGTACCCACATAAGGCAGATGCACAAGGTAGTGCATGGTTTTGGAGTTTTTATGCAGTGGCTAGAAGCCCTGGCATGCCTGTTCTCTCTTTATCTGTCCTGCTCTCTCTCAAATAAATAAGTAAAATAAAACAAGATTTAATAATTTGGTACTGCTTTGATCATCCTGCATAATTAGACCTGTGCCCATCCTTGAAGACCTTTAACATGGTGCTACTTTTTAGGTTTGAAGCCCTGCACAGTTTCCTTCTAGCTGTGAAGTGTGAAAGGATGCTTATTCTTCCTAAAATGATCGTAAGATGTTATCCCTCTGAATTTTAAAAATATTCTTTCTTTTAAAAAATGTGTGTATTTTTTTATTATGTATTTGAGAGAAAAAGGGAGATAGAGAGAATAGGTGCCTAGGCCCTCTAGCCATTGCAAACAAACTCTTGACACATATGCTACTTAGTGCATCTGGCTTACATAGGTACTGAGGAATTGAACCTGGGTCTTTAAGCTTTGCAGGCAAGTGCCTTAACCACTAAACTATCTCTCCAGCCCTGTATTCACTTATTTTTAAGCAGATAGAGGAGGGGGGGGGGAGAGAGAGAGAGAGAGAGAGAGAGAGAGAGAGAGAGAATGGTTGCGCCAGGGCCTCTTGCCACTGCAGATCTACTTCGGATGCATGTGCCACTTTGGGGGAATTGAACCTAGGCTATCAAGCTTTGCAAGCAAGTGCCTTTAAGTGCTGATTCATCTCTCCAGCCCCCACTATAATTTTGTGACAATTATTTGAAAGACTGTGGTGCATATTAAATGTTAAGGAAATGAAAGAAATTGTTTTCATTATTACCAGTTGTATTAGTTATTTTTTGTTGCTGTGACAAAGTACCGGAGGGAAGCAGCTTAAGTGGGGAAAGGTTTCTTAGGGTTCATGGTCTCAGTGGGAATTCAGTCCATCATAGTAGAGCGGCTCCATCCATGATGGTGGGAGTATGGAGTAGTTGCTTGGTTATGTGGTATGGGCCAGGAAACAGAGTGAGCAGGCCCAAACTTTCAAAACCTGCCCTTGGTTACCTGCTTCTTCCAGCCAGGCCCCACCTTGTCAGTGGTCCACAGATTTTTGAAAGTGCCATAAGCTGGAGATGATTTTTGAAAGCTCAAATCTATGGGGAATAAGAGAAGTGTAGACTTCTCATCATTACTACTATCTTCTGTGATGCCTCGTTTGCTGCATTTCTTTGGGTTCCATACTTCCTCTATTAGCCTTTTTCTTGGGCACTCTCCATTATGTAAATTGTGATTTAAGTCTGTTAATTATTTTTCTGATTTTTTGGTGCTATTTAGATAAAAAATTGTTTATATATTTAATATATTCTAGCATTTTTCCTTTTTAAAAATTTTATTTATCTGTTTATTTATTTATATGTGTGTATATGTGTATGCATGTGCATTTACATGCACCAGGGTCTCTTGCTGCTGCAAATGAATGCCCATCTGTTTTTATGTGGATGGCTGGGGAATTGAACCCAGGCTAGCAAGCACCTTTAACCACTTCCCTAGCCCCATATCCTAGCATTTTAAAAGATAGCTATGTTATTGATATAGCTAAGGATAGTTTCTATTAACAGGTTTTGGTTTAGCTGTGACTGGTATAAAACCTAATATAAAATAATTGAAACAAGATAGATGTTAGTTTCCTTTCCTTATAAGTCAGATACATAGATAAACAGTTCAGGGGTGCTTTGCATAGCACTTTGAGCTTCAAGAACTTAGGATCCCTTTGCTTTAGTTGTTCTGTCGCCTTCAGTACACGTTCACATATACAGACATGCATAATGTGAGCTTTGTTCACAGGGTACCACACATTTCCTCAGGATCCTACTTTTCTTCCAGCTGGAAGAGGGGAAGAAGAGGTAGACTAGGAATGTTTCCCATGAGTTGGTCACTTTATTTCTGCTTGTGTGCTGTTGGGTAGGTTTTATTCATGTGGACCCACCTATTTGTACAGAGAGGGTGGGAATGGAGTCTTTTTCCCTTTCTGTACTGCAGTGTAGCTTTTATCGATTATGCCTTTCTTTTGTCTAAACTCTGAAATTCCTGCTGTAAGGCCATATGGATAATATATATTTTTATTATAAACATTTTTAAAGTTTTCCTTTGAGTTTGATCTCTGTTCCTTATGGAATTGATTTTTGTATGTGGTATGAGTAGGCAACTGTTCTTTCCCTGCTATTTATGCCAGTCATATTAGTCAAATATTGCTCATGTTAGTTTATCCCTTTTTCTTGGCATTTTAAAATTTATCCCTCTATCACTATTAGATAGTCTACAACACAATATTTTTGTGAAAAATTTGCTATCTGTATCTGATTGATGTCTTACCTTGGTCTGTAAATAAATTATCTTTATTCTCAACTGTTCTTACTGAGGACTGTCTATAATACATAGATTAATTTGGAGATAATGAGCATCTGTTCTTGCTTACTTATATGGTGTGTATCATTATGTTAGTCAGGACTCATCAGGACCAGAACTAGACCATTTGTTTTAGCCATATGATTTAATGTTGAAAATTATTGACCAAAGCCAGGCATGGTGGCAGATGCCTTTAATCCCAGCCCTTGGGAGGTAATGGTAGGAGAACTGTCCTGAGTTCAAGGCCAGCCTGAGACTTATATAATGAATTCCAGGTCACACTGGGCTAGAGCAAGACCCTACCTTGAACCCCCCCCCCAAAAAATATATTATTGACCAAATAATGGGAACCAAAATGGCAAAAAGAAAAGAGCATTATAGTATCATTAAAAGTAATAAATACAGGAAAAGGCTACCAACCATGGGACTATATAGGAGTGATTGAAATTAAAATTTAGTAGCTTGGGTTCTGAGAAACTAGTACTCAGAGCTCCCCAAGTAGCTCTCTATGGCTTGGTACTCTTAGAGACACTATGAGGCTGGCTTGAGAATTATGTAACAGGGTCTCTGTACTCTGGGACCAACTGCCACTGCCAGGGCGAACAGCTATGCCTGATGTGACACTGATTAAAAATTAAAACAAAAAGGAGTCAGTCCCTTCTCCTTCTCCAATTCCAGAATCTTGTCCTATAAATAAATGAGAAATGTAGGTACAAGATTTTAATTACAGTATGCCAAAGTTGGGTATAGAAAAAAATGTCTTTGAGCCTTGAAAATAGTTTTAAGCCAGGCATGGTGGTTGCATGTCCTTAGTCCTAGCACTGGGATGCAGAGGTAGGAGGATCACCATGGGTTCGAGGCCAGCCTGGGTCTACAAAATGAGTTCCAGGTCAACCTGGGCTAGAGTGAGACCCTGCCATGGAAAAATTTAAAAAGAAAATAGTTTTAATAGCACAACTTCTTTTCTATCTGTTTATTTTCAATATGTCATGCCTTTTAGCTGTGTGTCTTGCCTGTATTGTATAGTTGGATTTTTGCTATTTATGTCTAGTTCAATAGTATTTTATGTCAATTATTAATTTTGAACTATTTACACTTACTGTACATAACGTATACTTGGAGTTGGGTCTTCCAACTTTGTTTTGCTACCTAATTTTTGGTTTTTCTAGGTAGGGACTCACTCCAGCTCAGGCTGACCTGGAATTTACTGTGTAGTCTCAGGGTGGCCTTGAATGCATGGTGATTATCCTACGTCTGCCTCCTGTGTGCTGGGATTAAAGGCGTGAGCCACCATGTCCGGCTTTTTTCTTCTCTTTCTATCTTAAATTAAATTATTTTGTTTCAATTTTTTTCCTCTATTTTCAAATGCCTCCTTTACAATGGACTGCTGGATTGTATGGATAAAGTAATGAGGAACACACAGTCTCATCTCTTGAGTATATACTATAGTATTAGGAGAAAAATAGTAAATAAGTATTCAAATGGTATGGTATGTCATATGATGATAGGTGTAGAATAAGTAGTGGTAGGGTATTGCTTTTTTTTTTTAATACAAGGTGGCTACTGAAGAACTCTATTAGGGTGACACAACTTGAGAAGATAACCAAGGAGAGCCATGTGCATGTGGATAGACGTAAGGCTTTTTGTTAATAGACATGATAGCTGAGACTAGAATCAGAGGTTCCTGATTTTTAATTTTATTTTTTAATTTTTTTGAGAGGTGGCGTCTCATTCTAGCCCGGGAATTCACTATGTAGTCTCAGGGTGGCCTCGAACTCATGGCAGTCCTCCTACCTCTGTCTCCCAAGTGCTGGGACTAAAAGCGAGCACCACCACGCCTGGGTCAGATTATTTCTTGTCTCCTTTTAAAGGCAAGTTTCCATTGCCTTTATTTGCCTTCTCCTGAGCTCATTTTCACTGTGTTATTCATTCCATCATCATGTGTCTGTATGTGAATTAGTTTTCAAAGATTCAAAATGAGAATTCATTTCTGTTTTCATCAACTTTTTAAAAGAAGATGAAGAGATATTCTCTATTTATGGATTGGGGCCACCAGTAATATTTACGTCTTCATTCTCTCCCAGCTTATAATCACAATCAAAGCTTCCTTACCCACAACTGTGGGCTAACTCCACAATGCATGACCCATATACCTCAACAAGGAGGGGCCAAGGGGAGGGGGTAGGTCACGGATGAGCCTAATAATGGTACCAAACTGACTGTATTTGCTGAATACAGAACTGACTAATAAAAATAATATAAAAAAAATAAAATAAAATAAAAACTCCTTTCAACTCATAAAAAAAAAAAGCTTCAATACTTTGTAAAAAACCAGCAAGCTGGTTCTAGTTATATAAAAAGAAAACCTTTCAGTGCCTCTTCTCTATTTCTGTGTCTCTTTCTCTAGAAATTCCCTTATCTATTCTCCTTCTCTAATAAGTGAAGATAGAAATTTTACAAATAGCTAGATAATAATCAGGTGATGGAAATGTTACTTAGGAATATATTGTAGGTATGCCATACCACTTGAATATTTATAAATAAAGGATAAATAAATAATACAAGATATTATTGATAGATGATTACTGTTATATATTGGGTGGCCAGGCCACAATTCTGATTGGGTGGCATTTGGTCATAGACCTATAGGAAGTAGAGGCTCATATAATGAAGTAACCCAGAAGGATCTTACTAGCAGAGATGTCAGAAAAGTTGTGGGTGGTCTGAATGCATTGGGTCTGTCTGGTTATGTTAACTCCCACTGTAACCACAGGCCATTGGATGGGGTTTTACAGAGTAGTGACCTAAATTGATAATTTAAAATGTTCAAACTATAGGGCATGGATAAGTCTTGAAGAAAGGATGAAACAAAAGCCGGGAAATAGGCATGTGTAGATTTTATCCCTGTGCCTAAGTATCCATAGCTGGGAGAAAAGTTTTCTGGTGCCAGGGGTCAACATTTTGGGACTAGGCTGTTTCTACTCTCAGAATATATTTCTTGTAGGGAGCTGGAATTATGAAAAAGTTAATTTTTGAAAACAGACCCTAATTCATAGGCTCCTATTACACTTAAGGTTTGTAGGGAAAAGGGCCTGAATGATGTATATGTGATGTATGCACATTAGTTTCTTACCTAGGAGCTGATTTTCTTAATATTATTAATTCAAACATCAATAATTCACCATTTCTTTTGGTGCCTCCTTTAATAATTATTATGTTATACTCCAGGACAGTATTTAAAATTCATGAGAGGACATAGAAATAAAATTTAAGCTGTAATGATTGAAACAAAAGGCATAGGGTCTGCATGCTGTTGCAGAATTCAAGGAGCAGTGCCCTTCATGAGGAAGGCCACAGTGCTGACAGTATTAAATACCTCAGTGATGTCACAGTACTATGTAAGGTCATGAGATCAGCCCTTGTTTTGGGAGCTAGGAAGCTGTGATGATAGTAATAGAGGTGTTTCTATAAGGCTGATAAATTGAAGATGACATTATAGTTGCATGTGAAGTAAAAAATGCAGAAGGCAAAAAATACATTGTTGAACGAATACTAAATATTTTAGAAGTATTAAAATATTTTAGAAATTATAAAGTATTATGTGTATGTGAATATTTTTGATATGTTTTCACAGAATTCGGAGGTGTCTGTGTTTGAAGTTAACATTCGGTTTATTGGAGGCCTGCTCGCAGCATATTACCTGTCAGGAGAAGAAGTGAGTAATATCACATAATAGTTTGGGAGAGAAATGAACGATTTCTCTTGAAGTATAATGCTTTTTCTAATTTGAATATTATTGAACGAATCTAGAGGTTGCATGTTTGGAATATGTGTAGGCAGCATCCACTTTGTACATGCATGTGCGGAAGCCAGAGGAGAACATCATGTGTCCCTCTCCATGTGCATGTTTCCTTGAGATGGAGTCTTTACTGATTCTAGACCTTGCTGTTTAACTGCAAATCCCATTGTTTTTCTGGTCTTTGCTCTCCACAGGCCGGGATTACAGATTTGGGTAGCCACACACAGCTGTTTACATGGGTGCTGAGGAATCAAACTCAGCTGGTCTCAGGCCTCTTCAGGCCCTCTTGCTTGCAAGGGAAGTGCTATTACCCAGTGAGCCATCTTTCTAGTCCGTAAAGGTTTCCTTTTTATATAATTAGAATCAGCTTGCTGGTTTTACAAGGCATTGAAGCTTTGATTGTGATTATAAGCTGGGAGAGAATGAAGAGACAAATATTACTGGTGGCCCCAATCCATGAATAAAGAAGATCTCTTCATCTTCTTAGTTCTTTTAAAAAACATTTTCTGGGGCTGAAGGGATGGCTTAGCAGTTAAGGCATTTGCCTGCAAAGCCAAAGGACCCACGTTAGCCAGATGTACAAGCGGGCTCATGCATCTGGAGTTTGTTTGCAGTGGCTGGATGCTCAGGCACGCCCATTCTCTCCCCCCCCCCCTCAAATAAATAAATAAATAAATAAATAAATAAAATTTTAAAACATTTTATGTATTGGTGTTTGCACATATTAGCATAGGAATGCTCTTGTATATTTTGATATTTAATCTATTGAATATTTTTGATAGTGCTGTATTTTTATTTCAGTTTCCACTGGTTTTATTGCAAATCCATATACAAATAATTTATTTAGAAAATGTCTATCAAGATAAATTCTCAGTTGTCTCAGGGCATCTTGTTTTTCTTTATGAAACTTGCTGATGTCATTAAAAGTTATATGTTACATAAAATTTACCTTTTTAAGTATACAAGTCAGCATTTGGGATTTGAAACAATATTCTTATTGTTTAATATGCAGATGGTATATATTGTTTTGTGTTTTATCTGCCTATCTACCTACTTATCTATTTGTCTGTCTATCTATCTATCATCTATCTATCTTTTGTTTATTTATCTCTGAAAGAGATAGAGATAGGGTAGGGCTAAGCCAGGGCCTCTTGCTAATCCAGATGCTTGGGCAACTCTGCATCTGGCTTTACATGGGTGCTGGGGAATGAAAATCGGGCTGTCAGGCAAGCAAGTGCCTTTAACTGCTGAACCATCACTTCATCCTTGCACTGACTTTATGTTTACCTTCTGTCCTGAGATTTTCTTAATATCACTAATTAATTTTAGTAGGTATTAGCTAGATTTGAATAGAAATTTAAAAAATACTTAGTTTTTCAACATTAAGCATGCTAATTGCATGTACTGTTGTGCATTAGTTAGCTTTTCATCAACTGAAGGTAGGAAAAAATTATTTTGGATTGTTTTAGAGGTTTCAATCTGTCATGGCAGGGAGGGCATGGCAGAGCAGAGCAGTTCACATCATGGCAGCCAGGAAGCAGAGAAAAGGGGCTAACAGGACAGTTAGGGCAAGATACGGCCCCAGGTACCTGATCATGGAGATGCTTCATCCAGCTTTTCACCACTTCCCCATAATTCCAACATATTAGGAATGCATCTGGGGAGTAATCCATTTATTATATTAAACCAGAGCTCTTCTGATCTAATTGTATTTGGAAACAGCTTCATATCCAGATATATCCTATGTGTTAACCCAATCAACTTGACAAACAAATGATTTCTTAAGATACTGTCCATTAAAAAATGAAAACATATTTTTCTTTTCTTATATGTTAGCATTCTGCTGACCCATTTACTTTGCTCTATGATCTTTTTCAGTTGAAAGCTCTCACCCCTACCCTTTTCTAGAGTCCAACAATGAATCTCTAAAACGTGCTAAAAGTAAATGAAACAAAAATAATTTGACTATGACATTATTCTGATACTGAATAGGTAGTAGAGTCCTTTATTTCGTATGACCCAAGAAGTTAACTGTAATTCATAATATAACTAAGTGCCTTTTTTGGATTAAGGAAGTATGTAATGAATAAAGAATATTTTACAGGGGTTCCATTCTCTGGCACAGGGAAATGAGAGTTATGCCATCCTAATTCAGTGCTCTTTCCTGCTGATTTACTGATATCAGAAATGTAAAGTTTTATCTTACTTTCTTACTAACAAGCCTACTTATATTAAATATCCACAACTTAAGAAGTCTTGATGATTTATTATGTTTACCTGGTGGTAGCTTCAAACATATGACATTTCTTTAACAAGATTGTCTCTGCAGTTTTAGTACGTTCCTCCTGAATAAGATAACATAATTTATGTGGATAGTGGCACCTGAAATCTGTCAGATAAAATAGAGAAATTGTTATGTGGAGTTTAATGAACTCACAGATAATAAAAACAAAAGCAGTAACACCAGTGAAATATTTCTTTGCTAAAACATAAATATACTAAGGAAATTCAGGGATGTTTTCTAAGACAAATAGCATACCTTTTTAAATTTAAAGTCATGCAAATTGTTGTGAATAAAGAAAAGGAAATGGGAAAACATGACTTTCTTATGGCCTAAATATCAAGACTTCCTGGTCTTACTGTATAATTCTGTCTTTATTTTAGAAAACCTGATTTTGTTACAGAAATTGCTGTAATTTCCATTGAAAATTTAACTTTATTTTCTATAAATGTCCTGCTAATCAGGCAAACATTCTATTAAGCTTTGTTGACATAGTAAATATTTTTAAGTATATTCTCCAATAGTCCCTTTTAAATGTGTTAGGAGGTCATATATACATTTGTACACAGGCACACAAGCTTCAAAGTTACATTAGTAATACCAATGCATAGCTCATTAAGGTTATGATACTGATACAGTGAATTGGAGTTTTAGTTATTAGAAGAACTAGAAATTCAGTGGTACAATCCAGGGAGAGGAGGACACCCTTCCTAGAAGAGCAGTTCCAACATGCACCTGCCTGTTTGTTTGGCTAACCCCACCAGCGGGACAGATACCAGGCATCTGGCTAGCACTCCTGGTCCTGAAAACACTCCAGATGATTATTGCTGGGGGGCAGGGGGAGAAGAGAGAGAGGAGTTTCGAGTTTAGTTAAGTATATCAGAAAACAAAAATGAGGACTCCTCAGAAGCTATACCAGAACCAGAAGTCTGTAAACCATGTTAATCACAGTGACCAGGTCACAGATCAGTATTACTCATTGTTTGAAAAAGACAAAAGAAAATGTGACCTAATCACCCTTTTCTGTTATTTTTTTTTTTTTTAAAAAGGTGACCTGTCCTGAGATAATTCAGATTATTTGCCATGAAAACCAAAGATAAAAAAGAAAAGTTATTATTCTAAGCTCTGAACTAAAGTTTCAAATGCATGTATCAAAAATGTACAGAGTTTAAAGTTTTATCTTTAATTCTTGAAGTAAAAAGCAACTCTTTAACAATGTTGGATTTTCCAACAGTTTTCTCTTAGAAATTGATTGATAGAATATTAGTGATGATGTATAAGCCCTTAGTGGCATTATCAGGTATGTCAAATGAATTGATCTTTCAGGAACACTGTTAAACAACTACAGAAAACATACTCTTTTCAAATGCACAGGACACGTTTATCAGGATAAGCCGTATGCTGGACTAAAACAAGTTTCTGTTAAGTGGTAGTTCACTATAATCCCTGCACTTCAGGAGGCTTTAGGTGAGCCTAGAGTTTGAGGCCACCTTTGGCTTGGGGTGAGAATGAGGTCTTGTCTCAGAACATACTTTGAAGTAATAGACATATCTAGTAAGCAGTCACAAGGGAAATTGAATACATTACAAAGATGGTCCTTGGAAAGTATAAACAAAATTGATAAACCTTTTAAGATAAATTTATCAAAAAAGAAGAGAAAGGGCTGGAGAGATAGCTCAGCAGTTAAAGATGCTTGCTTGCAAAGCTTGACAGCCTGCGTTCAGTTCCCCAGTTCTATGTAAAGCCAGATGCATGAAGTGGCACGTGTCTGGTGTTTGTTTGTAATGGCAATAGACCCTGCTGTGCCCATGCTCAATCTCTGTCATTCTCATAAATAAAGAAATAGATTTTTTTTCTTTTAGTTTTTCTGAGATAGGGTCTTGCTCTAGCACAGGCTGACCTGGAATTCACTATGTAGTCTCAGGGTGGACCCAAACTCATGGCAATTTTCCTACTCCTACCTCTGCCTTTTGAGTGCTGGGATTAAAGGCAGGCACCACCATGCCTGGCAATTTTGAAAAAAAAAAAGGGCAGAGGGATAGATTACCAAAATCAGAAACAGAATTGACTCAAAGCCCACCCCCCAAAAAATGAATGAATAGCCTCAAATACTATTATTTGAATTGATAATAAAAAAGGAAAACTTTCACAGCATTAACTCTGTGGCAAAGTTTTGTCTTTTAATTAGATACCAAAGGTGACATACATTAATTTTTACAAAGTATTTTTTGTTCATAAGTCTGAGATTATTGATTTATCCATCTGTTGGCCTCTTTGTACCTCTTATGTAATGAGGTCACGAGATGGACTCCAGTAGCTCAAGCTCCTTGCTGTTGATTCTTATAGGGCTGTTTTCTCATCTTTGTATATACCTTTTTGTTAGTATTCAATAGTTATATGCAGAAATGACTTTGGGTATGGAATTGTAATATTTGCATATGTAATGTACTCCTCCCCCATTAAATTTTTCCTACCCTTAGTTGTCCCTTCCTTTCCCCAAATATCTCCTCTTACTTTCATGTCTTTAAAAAGTAATCTGTATTCCATATATAAGAGAAAACATGCCATATACGTCATGTTTGTCTTTAAGAATCTGGTTTGTTTTCTTAACTTTATTATCTCCAGTCCTATCCATTTTCCTGCAAATGACACATTTTTTTCTTCTCTATGGCTGAATAAAACTCCATTGAATAGATATATCATGTCACATATTCTTTATTCCTGTATAGATGGGCACTTAGGCTACTATGTATTTGTCTTGCACAGACTTTAAAAACAAATTTGTTTCATGGTGCTAGTGTGGTCCTTCTGCATATTCAACAAGCTTTGGGGCTGGAGAGATGGGTCAGTAGTTAAAGGCATTTGCTTGCAAAGGCTGACGGCCGAGTTCAGTTCCCTAGTACCCATGTAAAGCAAGATGCACTAGGTGGCACATGTGTCTGGAGTTCATTTGCAGTAGCAGGAGGCCCTGACACGCCTATTTTCTCTCTCTCCCCACCCCCATCCTTCTCAAATAAATAAATATTTATTTATTTGAGAGAGAGAGGGAGGGAGGGAGGAAGAGAAAGAGAGAGCACATGCCAGAGCCTTCAGCCACTACAAATAAACTCCAGACGCATGCATCACCTTGTGCATCTGGTTTTCGTGGGTCCTGGGAATCGATCCTGGGTCCTTTGGCTTTGCAGGCAAGCATCTTAACTGCTAAGCCATTTCTCCAGCCCTTAAATAATTTTTGTTTTAAAAAAAATAGCCTTTGTCATTGAGCTACATCTTATTTAATATATATTTTATTTATTTATTTATTTATTTATTTATTTATAAGGAGAGAAAAGAGGGAGAGAAAATGGGAATGAGAATAAATGCACCAGGGCCTCTAGCCACTACAAATGGACTCCAGATGCATGCACAACTTTGTGCATTTTGGCTTTACATGGTTACTGGGGAATCAAACCCTGGTTGTTATGTTTTGCAGGTAAGCACCTGAACTGCTGAGCCATCTCTCCAGCCTAAATTTAATTATTATTAAAGCTCAGCCAGTAGGAATATGAAAAACAGTGGTTGGGTGTGGTGGCATACTCCTTTAATACCAGCACTCAGGAGGCTGAGATAAGGAGGATCGCTGTGAGTTCGAGACCAGCCTAGAACTATAGACTAAGTTCCAGGTCAGCCTGGGTTAGACTGAGGTCCTACCTTGAAAAAAGCCAAAAAAAAAAAAAAAAGAGAGAGAATATGAGAAATGGTATTAATTACGTACAAGTTGGGTTTATTCCAGTAAAGCAAAGTAGATTTTACATCTGAAAAAACAGTTAATATATTTTGTGATATCAGAATAAAGGAGAAAAATCATGAAATGTTTGCAATAAATTGAGTAAAAATATTTAAGAAGATGTAATATTCATTAATGATTGCAGTCTCTAGATAAACTAAAACTAGACTATCATATTTTCCACTTGGTTAAGGACACCTCCAAACACTCTTCTGCAAACCCTATCCTGATGGTAAAATATTAAATGGTTTTTATTCAGATATTGGAAATAAAATGCAGAGGTTCATATTGACTCCTTAAAATTGATATTGCACTAGCATTGCAGCTTTAAAAAGCAAGATAAAGATCATATTAGGTTGAATACTTTATTTTTATAGATTCCTTCAAATTTTGGGATACCTAACAATGTTTGCAAATAAAGACAATTTCACTTTTTTTCTGACTTTCTTTATTCATTTATTTATTTTATTTTTTTGAGGTAGGGTCTCACTCTAGCCCCGGCTGGCCTTGAATTCACTATGTAGTCTCAGGGTAACCTTGAACTCACAGTGATCCTCCTACCTCTGCCTCCCAAGTGTTGGGATTAAAAGCATGTGCTGCCATGCCTAGTCACTTTTTTTTAAAATCATTTTTATTTATGTATTTGAGACAGAGGGATGAAGGGGGGAGAGAGAAAGAGAGGGAGAGAGAATGAACGCACCAGAGCCACTGCAAACGAATTCCAGATGCATGTGCCATGATGTGCATCTGGCTAACATGGGACCTGGAGAATCAAACCTGGGTCCTTAGGCTTCACAGGCAAGTGCCTTAACCGCTAAGCCATCTCTCCAGCCCCCCCTTTTTTTTTTTTACTTTCTGAAGTCAATGTGGCCAGAAACAAACACCACCCTAGTCCTCACTACACATACTTCTTGGTTTGCACCAAAGGCCGCCTGAGACTTGAGAGCTTCTGGAAATGAGAGGAACTAGACATCAGCTACTAGATGAAAGTTATCATCTGTCACCCCAGCTTTTTCTTTCCTGTCTCATTTGGAGACTTCTGCGTAGAAAACTGAAGGATTACATAGTCAAATTTTCAATTGTCATTTTACATTTTTGTCCATATGAAATTCTGTCTTCTGTACATTGTACACATTGTATGGAATGTGTTTTTCAAATGTATTTACCATTATCAAAAATACTCAGAATATGAGCCGGGCGTGGTGGCACACGCTTTTAATCCCAGCACTCAGGAGGCAGAGGTAGGAGGATCGCCGCGAGTTCGAGGCCACCCTGAGACTCCATAGTGAATTCCAGGTCAGCCTGGGCTAGAGTGAGACCCTACCTCAAAAAGTTAAAAAAAAAAATACTCAGAATATATTTACTAAGTCAGATGTTACAGTGCTGATATAACAAACTATTGCAGACTGGTTAGCTAAACTTTCTTTGTACTGTATTTAGCATAATTGTTATGGTTACTAACTGTGGTTACTGTTTTGGTACCCAGCCAGCCAATTGCTTTTTTCTTATTTTTGCTTTTAACTTAAAGTACTTTAACTCATTACCTGTGTCTAAGAATCTATAATTTAGAAGTAAAAAGGTGGATATGTAAGATATAAGTAGAAGACCATTTTATTGCAGTCCTATTTGTAGCAGTGCATATTTGAAAAGGATCTGAATATTCACCCATAGGAAAATGACTAAATGAATTACACATATTGCTATAGAATACTGCACATCTATAAGTTGATATATTTTAACCAGTATGAGGGGCCAGGGAGATGGCTCATTGGTTAAGGCACTTGTTTTCCAAGCCTCACAGCCTGGGTTTGATTCCCGAGTACCTACATAAAGCCAGATGCACACAGTGGCACTTGTGTCTGGAGAAGAGAAAAAAACCACCTGGGATGTTCCAAGTCAAAAGCAGATTAGGGAGCTGGAGTGATGGCTTAGCGGTTAAGTGCTTGCCTGTGAAGCCTAAGGTCCCCAGTTCGAGGCTCAATTCCCCAGGACCCACATTAACCAGATGCACAAGTGGGTGCATGCGTCTGGAGTTCGTTTGCAGTGCTGGAGGCCCTGGCGTGCCCATTCTCTCTCTCTTTCTGCCTCTTTCTCTCTCTGTCTGTTGCTCTCAAATAAATAAAAATAAACAACAACAACAACAAAAGCAGATTAGCAGTTGTACCTTGGTGCTTTATGTGACTTTTCCTTGGGATTATTATTTCTGTTTATCCCAGACAGGATGATAACAGATCAAAGAAACAGTTCCACCAAGTACAGCTTGGGGAACCAGTGAGCTTATTGGGCTTACTTTTAGAAACATGGGCGGCTTAGCTGCATCACTGGAAGCTACTTCAGCAATTGTTGACTGCTTTTATCACCTGGCCAGGCGGGGGGGAGGGGGGTTCTTTGTGGATCTTATTAGGTTCTTGTGATTCATGAGCCTCTGAGCCTCCCTGTTTCCTGAGAAAGGAATATTTCAACCTGGAGGAAATAGCTATATAATACTTGGAGTATGAAGTGTGTGTGTATCTCTATTGATTCACTCAACTAATAGTATAGTATTTTTCAAGAGTAAAATGGCAATTTAGACTGTGATGGGATTGTAGAGATGAGAAACAAATGATTTAAGAGGATTCTGGAGATAACTTTGAGGATTAGATCACATTTTAGAGAGAGAGATGAAATTAGAGTGCTTGATCCTATCTCCCAGGGTTCGTTTCTTGGGTACTAGGTTTATGGTGAGATGGTTATTATAAAAGGAACATTGTGTGTGTGTTGCAGTGTGCAAGTGCATGCATGAGATGTAATCACATGTGTGTCCAGGTGTATGTGCTTGTGTGCACAGAGGAGGACATCATATGTCTTTCCCTATCATTCTTCCACTTTTTCCATTTTCCTGAGACAGTGTCTCTCACTGAACCTGAAACTGGTTTTTCAGTCAGACTGGCTGACCAACAAGCCCCAGAAAACTTCCTGTCTCTGCCTCCCTGAGCACTAGGATTCCCGCCATACATGGTCATGCCTAACTGTTCTGGGTGTTGAGACTCAAACTCAGGTCCTCACACTTGCACAGCCATTGCTCTTATTCAGGGAACCATCTCTCTTGTCCCAGTAGGGACCATTTTAAGAATGCTAGATTAGAAGAGGAAAATCACTTTAAATATTTTGTGTTTGAGGAGATTTGGCTATATTTCAGTAAAAATAGGTAGCACAAGATATAATGGCTTTGGTACTCTGTGGAGAAATTTTTTTTACATTTTATTTTTATTTATTTATTTGAGAGAAGGTAAGAGGGAGAGAGAGAGAGAGAGAATGGGTGTGCCAGGGCTTCCAGCCACTGCAAACAAACTCCAGATGCATTTGCTACCTTGTACATCTGGCTTACGTTTGTACTGGGGAATTGAGCTGAGGTCCTTTGGCTTCACAGGCAAGTGCCTTAACTGCTAAGCCATCTCTCCAGCCCGAGAAATATTTTTCAATTTAACTTAATTTTTAGCATATATAAAATTGCATATTTACAGAGTGCTTCAATACATGTATATACTGTGTAACATTTACATCATGTGAACTTACCTATCAAACTGCATGTGGTTGCATTGGCCTGTTGTAAATCCAACATTTGGGAGTCTGAGGCAGGATTATGAGAGCTCAAGATCAGGCTGGACTACAAAGTGAGACTCTGTCTCAAAAAAAAAAATGAGAAAATAAAAATCACTTAAATTTCCATAAACATTTTTTTAAAAATCAACAAAACCGTGAACACATTCAAACTGTACCTTACTGTGCAGTGACACATAAGTACTTCTTCCTGTCTAACTGCAACTCAGTACCCCTTGATCACTCTGCCCCACAGTGTCTGGTAGCCACCATTCTTTTCACAATTCTTATGTCATCAGTGCTTTCCTAACTTGAGTGAGCTGAGACCCTTATATGTCTTTTTTTGCCTGGTTTATGTCACTCACCAATGCTCTCCAGGTCCATCCATGTTTGCATGTGACAGGGTTTCATTCCCTTGTGTATGTGTGCTACATTTTCTTTGTACATTCATCATTTGTTGGACATTTCAATGGTTTCTGTTCTTGGCTACTGTGAGTGGCACTGTAGTGAGCATGGGAGTGCAGGCACCTCTTGGACATACTGATTTCATTTCCTCTGGCTGTATACCTAGTAGTAAGATTGCTCATGCATATGGTAGTTTTCATTTTGATACTTTTTGGATTTTGCATTATTTGCTTACCTTGCATACTAAAAACTGATCTTGAGTGTGGCTGTTGTCTATAAAAATAGTTTCTCAAGATAGGGAGTGTGAGTCATTAAAGGGGCTGTATATTTGTTACTAAATTGAGATAAGTATACTATGTAAGGAAATGTTTCTCAGTGACATTCAGGTATTTTCTTTCTGGTCTACTATAATTAAGTACTGTGTGTGTGAACTTATTAGTGATATAAAGTAGTTAGTTGATGTTTTGTTAGCTAATTGTAGATGTGAAATGAGAATGCTTTCTTTTTTGAAATAGGTTATATTTGTCTTTGTATTTTGAGGGGCAGGGACTCTGTGTAGTCTAGGCTGGCCTGGAACTCTCATTGTAGCCTAGGCTAAACTGGAGCTCATGATCCTCCTGTCTCTTCTTCCTCAGTGATGGGACTATAAGTGTGTACCACCATGCCTAGTCTTCATTTTACAGTTCTTAATATTAGTGTTATAAGTAGAGAAGATTGAATATATAAAAGTATGTGGTAATACATGGCATTAGTATTAGTTCTTTTTTTTGTTTGTTTGTTTTGTTTTGTTTTTCGAGGTAGGGTCTCACTCTAGTCCAAGCTGACCTGGAATTCACTATGGAGTCTCAGGGTGGCCTCGAACTCACGGCGATCCTCCTACCTCTGCCTCGAGTGCTGGGATTAAAGGCATGCGCCACCACGCCCGGCTTTAGTATTAGTTCTTAGATAAGAAACTTGACCCTTTATCCTTCTGGTAAACAGAGGCAATATTATATAACTTGTCTTTTCTAACATGTAAATATAAATGTAGAGATATCTGAATTTATGTTTGCTTTTCTGAATTAAAAAGGTGAGTGGAACTTACATCATTATGCTTTCCTTTGGAGGTTTCTATGTTGAAGTAGATAGTGAAGGAAATGATGTAAATTGTAGATGTGTGAGTATATCTAATTAAAAGATATGTGAAGGAGCTTTATTTGAGTAACCTTGCAGAACATCTTGTCATAGTTTTTAGTTTTTCAAGGTAGGGTTTCACTCTGGTCCAGGCTGACCTGGAATTAACTATGTAAGCTCAGGGTGGCCTTCAGTGCATGGCGATCCTCCTACCTCTGCCACCTGAGTACTGGGATTAAAGGCATGCACCACCACACCTGGTTTTGTCATAGTTCTTTGTCTGATTATATACATTCCTCTAACTTTTTTATCCTCAATAATGTTGGTATGCTATATTTAATATAATCTTAAAACTTTTGATTTATTTCAGGATATCAAGTAATAATATTTAAGTATCTAGTAATATTTTATCAAAACTACTTGGCTTCAGTAAGAAGGTACAGTCCTAAACAGTTGGCCAATTAGAAATCCATTTCATGAAAATGCTTGAGGCAGATAGTGACAGATGGGCAAATAGGGCACTTTTTCTATGAAGCATTTGGACCCAGTCTTGGTTTGGAAGCTCTTAGTGGTCTTCAAAGTAGAGTATACATATTTATCTATTGGGATAGACTGAGCAAGTAGTAGAAATTTTACTGTCTACAGCTTGGTAATAATACACAAGCAAACTGGGCATGGTGGCACACACCTTTAATCACAGCACTTGGGAGGCAGAAATAGGAGGATCCTTGTGAACTTGAAGCCATTCCAGGAATTAGATGTGAGTTCCAGGTCAGCCTGTGCTAGAGTGAAATCCCACCTCAAAGAAAAAAATAATAATAATAATAATACACAAGCAATAGAAAAGTTTTTGTGTACATCTTGTTAAAAGTCAGTGAGTTTAACTGTTTGGAAATGTCTATTTCATCCCTTTGTTGCTTTGGGTACCAGAAAACCCGCAGTAGGAGGACACAAGTATGAAGCATTTATAACTGCCAATGTAAGCTCAGAATGTGAACTCAAATGTTTTCTTTCCTTTTTTTTGGGGGGGGGGGGATTCGAGGTAAGGTCTCACTGACCTGGAAGTCTCTGTGTAGTCTCAGGATAGTCTCAAACTCATGGCGATCTTCCTGCCTCTGCCTCCCAAGTGCTGGGATTAAAGGCATGTGCCACCACGCCTGGCTCTTACCTTTTTTAATGTAGTTAAAATTTGATGGAAAATGTTGAAACCTGGACATATTGATAAGAATTCAAGGTCACGTACCCAAATTGCATTTCTTCTTTCTTTGTTTAGTATTTGAGCTAGGCTTGATTATGTTGAATGAAAATTCCTAGAGTTTTCTCTTTTGGCAGGTAAAAATACAAATGCTGTCAACATTAAAACAAGGTCCTGTTTTTATAGTTAGTTGTAGTTTTGCTGTACTTACTGTATGCTCTCTGGCCACAATGAGAACCCCCACCTCACCCCAACCCGTTTCTTCTTGTACCAAATACATTTTGGTATGCATAGTATGAGAATAGCAGTGAGGAAATACTTAACTAATGGCCACAATTTGTGACTGTTCATGTTTTTATCCAGATCTTCAAGATTAAAGCAGTGCAGTTGGCTGAGAAACTCCTTCCTGCCTTTAACACACCCACTGGTATTCCTTGGGCAATGGTAAATCTGAAAAGGTAAAGCCTTTTATTTGCTGGTGATTTTTTTTTTCTATTCTAGAATAATTAATTGATTTTTGATGTTTTAGTCAGATTTTTTTGAAAAAAAGAATTATTTTGCATATGTATAGAAGAATAAAGTAGAAACATTTTCCAATTTAAAAATATGTCCTTTACTTTGAACCAAGTCAATTGCTTAACAACCTCCCTCCCGGTGCTTCTCCAGACGCCCTCTGTCCACATTCTCTTGGTCACTGGATAGGATAGGAGAGTTCTTTGCTTCCCATTTCTACTCAGTGCCATAATGGCTTCTGAATCCTTTCCCCATACCATCTGCTGATCTTCTAAGTCAAAATAGGAAACAGTGTGCCTAGACAAAATAGGAAACAGTGTGCCTAGACACAAAGCCTTCCTATTGTTAAATCCATATTAATGATAAAGAACACTTAATCCATTAAGTGACTGTAGTATCATTCTATAGTGTCTATAAGTTCTTCAGTTCAAAATAAACTCAATGTATTGTACTTTGTAATCTATTTTATTGTAAGACTGTGACTTTGTTTTAAAAAATAGATTAAATATTTTCTTACTTTATGTCATGCAAATATATAATTAAAATATTAATAATGTCAGCATTTTAATATATTTGTCAATTTTGCTTACTGAATTTTTTGCTGCTCAAATTTTTGCAAATAATATTATTTGGATTTTGCAAATTACATGAAAATTGACAGTTGCTGTTCTGCACCTGGACACCATGGAACAAGTTAGAATTGCATTTGTTTTTCTGTAGCTGTGAATCTGTGACATCTTTATTTGAAAAAATAACCTATTTTAGTCACTTCTTGCTAATGAAGGAGTTCATAGTTTAGATGTACAGTGAGAAATCAGCATTTAACACTGAACAGTAAATGTAACTTTGCTTTCTCTGATTCATGTGCTATGTATAACCCAGATAACCTTCTTTGTGAGGAAAAGCTAACTAGCTGGGAGGAAGCTCCCTGAAAGACTGTAGCCAAATGATGTCTACTTGTTTTCTTTCTTTAGTCTCAAGACAGATTTTCTGATAGAGGAAAGGTCTTGTAAGGTTCAAATTTGAAAGAAGACAAGACAGTTCTTGGGCCCAAGGTTTTTATTTAATAACAGGAGAGAATGGCTGGATCTGCGGCCAAACAGAGAGACGCTTCTGAACACTGAGTGAGAGGAGGGAGCAGCTTGGGCTTCCATGGAGGGGAGAAGGGAAAGTACACTGTGAAGGAGGAGTCTTGCCTGGGAAGTGTGAGACTTAAGGTGGGAAAAGTTGAGCTCACAGGGCTCAAACCTGCTTGATCAGATCACTTACTGAACTACTTTGGGGAAGTGAGGCTTAGAAAGCTGTAGACAACCAGGGCCACAGGTGGGGGCATTTAGGGCTTAGTCACTTTCCCTAAAAGTAGGTAAGGATGACCAGGGCTCTAGAGGCAGCTTTCTTGAAATGTAACAGTTTTCAGGGACCATGTCTTAAGCAGTTTATAAAGTTAATTTTTATTTAGTTTCTTTGATTATTATTTTGTGTGTGTGTGTTGTGTGTATGTGTGTGTGTTTTTCTAGATAGGCTCTCACTGTAGCCCAGACTGACCTGAAATTGACTGTAGTCTTAGGGTGGCCTTGAACTCACAGCGATCCTCCTACCTCTGCTCCCAAGTGTTGGGATTAAAGGCATACACCAACTCGTCTGACACACACACACACACACACACACACACTCGGGGGCGGGGAGGGAGAGAGAGACTGAGAATGAGAATATGGGTGTGACAGGAACTTTAGCCCCTGCAAACAAACTCCATATCAGATACATGTACCACTTTGTGCATCTGGTTTTATGTGGGTACTGGGGAATCGAACTTGGGTTGTTAGGCTTTGCAGGCCTTAACTGCTGAGCCATCTCTCCAGCCTACAAATCCATATTTTAATTTAGTTTAAGTATCATAAATGTGATTTTTCTTTTTTTTTTCTCTATTTTTATTAATATTTTCCATGATAATAAAAAATATCCCATGGTATTACCCTCCCCCCTTTCCCCCTTTGAAATTCCATTCTCCATCATATCCCCTCCCCATCTCACTCTTTCTACTTACATATATACAATACCAACCTAATAAAAGCCCTCCTCCCTTTCTTTCTCTTCCCTTTCTATCTCCTTTTTTAACTTACTGGCCTCTGCTATTGAGTTTTTTCCTTCTCGCACAGAAGCCCAATCATCTCTAGCTAAGATCCACATATGAGGGAGAACATGTGGCGCTTGGCTTTCTGGGCCTGGGTTACCTCACTTAGTATAATTCTTTCCAGATCCATCCACTTTTCTGCAAATTTCATAACTTCATTTTTCTTTACCGCTGAGTAAAACTCCATTGTATAAATGTGCCATATCTTCATTATCCACTCATCAGTTGAGGGACATCTAGGCTGGTTCCATTTCCCAGCTATTATAAATTGAGGAGCAATAAACATGGTTGAGCACGTACTTCTAAGGAAATGAGTCCATATTGATTTTCACAGTGGTTGTACCAGCTTACATTTCTATCAACAGTGAATATGTGTTCGTATTTCCCCACAGCCTCAGCAACATTTGTTTTCATTTGATTTTTTTTTTTTTTAATGTTTGGTATCCTTACGAGGGTAAGGTGGAATCCCAGATTTGTTTTAATTTGCATTTCCCTAGTGGTTAGGGGTGTTGAACATTTTCTTATGTTTGTGTTAGCCATTTGTAATTCTTCCTCTGAGTACACCCTATTTAGTTTTCTGACCCATTTTTGGAGTGGGTTGTTTGATTTTTTTATTGTTTAGTTTTTTGAGTTCTTGTAGATTCTAGATACTAGGTTTCTGTCAGAGGTATGGCTGCCAAAGATTTTCTCTCATTCAGTGGGTAATGTATTGGTTCCACTTGTGGTATGTTTGTCTGTGCAAAAGCTTTTTAGCTTCATGAGATCCCATTGGTTGAGTGCTTGTTTAATTTCCTTGGCTACTGGGGTTTTGCTCAGGAAGTCTTTTCCCAGTCCTATATAGTGGGGAGTGCCTCCTGTTTTTTCTTTCAGCAATTAAAGAGTTTCAGATCTTATATTGAGGTCTTTAGTCCATTTGGATTTGATTTCTGTGTATGGGGAAATGAGTGGGTCTAATTTCATTTTTCTACATATGGTCATCCAATTTGTCCAACACCATTTGTTGAAGATGCTATCTTTTCTCCAGTCTACATTATTGGCACCCTTGTCAAAGACCAAGCAGCTATAGTTGTTTGCCCTAAGGTCTGGGTCTTCAATGCTGAAACATTGATCTATGTTTCTGTTTTTATTCTAGTACCATGCTGTTTTTGTCACTATGGCTTTGTGATACAGCTTTAGATCAGGTATGGTGATACCATCAGAGGGTTTTTTGTTTGTGTTTTTGTTTTTTTCTGAGAATATGTTTGGATATCCAAGGCCTTCTGTCATTCCATATGAATTTTGAAATAATTATTTCAATCTCTGTGAAGAATGATGTTGGTATTTTTATTGGTGTTGCTTTAAATCTGTGTATTGCTTTTAGTAGAATTGCCACTGTCACAATATTAATTCTACCCATCCGGGAGCATGGCAAGTTTTTCCATCTTCTCAAGACCTCCTCTCTTTCTTGAGTGTTTTTATGTTTCATTATATAGGTTTTTCACATCCTTGGTTAGTGTTATTTCAAGGTATTTAGTTTTATTGTTGTTGTTATTGCTATTGAAAATAGGATAGCCTCACTGATTTTTTTTCCTCTGTATATTTGTTCTTTGCATATAAAAAAAACTACTGATTTTTTGTGCATTGATTTTGTATCCTGACACTTTGCTAAAGGAATTCATCACCCTTAGAAGTTTTAAGATGGAGACTTTTGGGTTACTTATATATAGGATCATGTCATCTGCAAATAGGACTAACTTGACTTCTTGCTTTCCAATTTGAATCCCTTTTATTTCTTTCTTCTGACTTACTGCTTGGGCTAGTACTTCTAGTACTATGTTGAAGAGCAGTGGTGAGACTGGGCACCCCTGTCTTGGTCCCAATCTCAGTGGGAACTCCTTGAGTTTTTCCCCATCAAGTATTATTTGGGTTTTAGGAGCTTTAAATATAGCCTTTATTGTGTTGAGATATAAACCCTCCATGAGTATTCTTTTCAGTGTTTTTATCATTAAATAGTGTTGTATTTTGTCAAAGGCTTTCTCTGCATCAATTGAGATGATCATGTGGTTTTAATGGTTCAGTTTATTTATGTGGTGCATTATGTTGACTGATTTCCATATGTTAAACCATCCTTGCATCCCTGGCATGAAGCCTCCTTGATCAAGGTGGGCAGTGCTTTTTGTTGTTGTTGCTTTGTTTTTGTTTTTGTTTTTGTTTTTGTTTTTGTTTTTTCAAGGTAGGGTCTCCCTCTAGCCCAGGCTGACCTGGAATTCACTCTATAGTCTCAGGGTGGCCTCGAACTCATGGCGATCCTCCTACCTTTGCCTCCCGTGTGCTGGGATTAAAGGCGTACACCACCACACCTGGCTTGGGTAATGTTTTTGATGTGTTATTGAATTTGGTTTGCAGGGATTTTGTTCAGGATCTTTCATCTAAGTTCATTAGGGATAGAGGCCTATAATTTTCTTTCCTTATTGCATCTCTGTCTGGTTTTGGTATTAGGGTGATGCTAGCTTCATAAAAGGACTTGGGGAGGATTCCCTGGTCTGTGATTATGAGGAACCATTTGAGAAAAATGGGTTTGAGTTCTTCTATGAAGATTTGATAGCATTCAGCTGAGAAGCCATCCGGTCCTGGACTTTCCTTTTTGGGGAGGTTTTTGATTACGTTTACAATCTCCATGGATGTGATAGGTTTGTTTAGGAGATTTTGGTAGGTGGTATGTGTCGAGGAATTCACCCATTTCTTCCAGATTATCCAATTTTGTGGAGTAGAGGTTTTGGAAGTATGCCCTGATGATTCTTCCAATTTCATTGATGTCTGTTGTGATCTCTCCTTTTTCATTTCTGAGTTTGTTAATTTGAGACCTCTCTCTCTCTCTCTCTCTCTCTCTTTTGCTTGATCAGTTTGGCCAGGGGTTTGTCAATCTTGTTTAGTTTTTCAAAGAACCAGCTCTTTGCTTTATCCATTTAAAAAATTGTTTTCTTAGTTTCCAATTCATTAATTTTTTCTCTAATCCTGATTATTTTTTTGTGTCTGGAGCTCTTTTGGTTGGATTCTCGTTTTTCCAGTGCCTTTTAGGTGGTCAGTCAGGTTATTGATTTGGGATCTCTCTGTCTTTGTAATGAAGGCATTTAGGGCTATGAATATCCCCCTTATGACTTCCTTCATTGTGTCCCATAGGTTTTGGTAGGCTGTGTTTTCATTATCATTAAGTTCTAGGAATTTTGCAATTTCTGTTTTGTTTTTTTCCATGACCCATTCATTGTTTAAAAGTGTGTTGTTTAGTCTCCAGGAGGTGGTGGAGTCCTTGATATGTCTTTTGTTAATTTCTATCTTTAAAGCATTGTGATCTGACATGATGCATGAAGTTACTTCAGTTTTCCTGACTTTATGAAGGCATGCTTTATGGGCTAATATATAGTCAATTTGGGGCTACTGAGAAGAATGTGTATTCTGTAGAATTGGGGTAGAATGTTCTGTAGAAATCCATTAGGTCTAGTTGATCTATGATGTTGATCTCTATTATTTCTTTGTTGATTTTCTGCTTGGATGATCTGTCTACTGATGATAGTGGAGTAATGAAGTCTCTGGCTATGGTGGTGTTGGTGTTCATTTCTGTTTTGTTGTTGAGTAGATTTTGTTTTATAAACTGTGGTGCACCTGTGTTTGGGGCATATATATACATGATTTTGTTGATGTCTTTATGTTGGATCATTCCCTTGATGAGTAGGAAGTGGCTTTTGTCCTTTTTGATTACTTTTGGCTTGAAGTCTATTTTATCAGATATTAATATAGCAACACCTGCTTGTTCTTTATTTCTAATTGCTTGGAATATCATTTTCCAACCTTTCACCCTGAGGAGGTATCTATCTTTAATGGTGAGGTGGGTTTCTTGAAGACAGCAGATAGAAGGGTCCAGCTTTTCTATCCATCCTGATTACCTGTATCTTTTGATGGGTGAGTTAAGACCATTAATATTTAAGGTTATTACTGTGAGGCTTGAATTAATCTCTGCCATGATGAGTTGTTTTATGGGGTTTGGTGCTTTCTTGTGTTCTATACTGTTTTGAGCCTGGTTTATTTTGGTTACTGTGATCTTCTTCTTGTTGGTTCTTGAGATTGGTTGTCTGACTATTCTTTGTGGAGTATTCCCTCCAGTATTATTTGTAGGTTTGGCTTTGAGTTCATAGTATCCTAGAGTTGAGTTTTTTCATGGAAAGTTACTCTTTCACCATTAATTTGAGGGCTGCTTTTGCTGGGTAAAGTAGCTTGGCTTGGAAGCAATAGTTTTTCAGACTTTGAAGTGTTCCATTCCAGGCTCTCTCGCTTTCAGGGCTTCCATGGAGAAATCTGATGGGATTGCCTTTGTATGTTGTGAATTGCTTCTCTCTTGCTGCTTTTAACATACTCTCTTTGTTTTCATTGTTAAGAGTTTTAACTATGATGTGTCTTAGAATGTTTCTTCTTTGGTCCTCTGTTTAGTGTTCTATGGGCTTTTTGTATCTGGATGGGCCTTTCTTTTGTGAGATTGGGAAATTTTTCTTCAATAATTTCGTTGAGCATGTTCTCTATGCCTCTGGTCTGGATTTCTTCTCCTTCTGGTATATCCATGATCTGGGTGTTTGGTTGTTTTAGGGTGAACCACTGTTGCCTCGTATTCTGTTCACTTGAGTTTTTAACTTAGCAAATTTTTGGCCTCCCGATCAATTTCTTCTGTTTTATCTTCCAAGTCAGAGGTTCTGTCTTCTACATGAGTAACTGTTGGTGAGTGGTTCTGGAGAGGTTTTTATAATTTCTGTTTGATTTTTGTTTTTCTGTTGTGTTGTTTTGCATCGTGCCCCCCTCTCTTTATTTATTTATTTGTTTATTTATTTTGAGGGAGGGTCTCACTCTAGCCCAGGCTGACCTGACCAGACCTGGACATTCTTGCATTTGACTAAGTCTTCATTAAGCTTAATCAACCGGTTGTTGAGGTCTTCCATTTCTTGGTTTACCTTCAATTTATTCATACCTCTTTGGAGGGTTCTAACATTTTCTTTAATCAGGTTAAGCCTACTGTCAAAAGCTGAACACTCTAGGAGACAAGTCTGTTCAATTTCATTGAACATTCAATTTCAATTTCATACGATTGTTGGTTCTTTGATAGTTTGATTCATGTTCAGCTTTGTTTTTTTTTTTTTTTTTTTTAAATCGGAGTGTCATTGGTTGTGTTTTCATTTTGGAAATGAATTCCTGTGATTTCACTATGGTTTCATTGAAAGCTTCAATAGTAGGACTAGGCATCCTTGGAGGAGATCTCTCAAATTTTCTGGCTTTCATTGGCTTTTTTGCATTGTTGTCTACCCATTTTAGGAAGACTCTATTTTATTGAGGAGGAAGCGAGTTTTTGTCCTTTGGCCGGTTCACACTCTGACTCAGGTGAACAGCGATGGTGGTACCCAGTGGCCAGTCAGGATACCAGAACAAAAGGCCTGATTCCACACTCACACAGGGACCAGGCCTCCTCAAGCAGGGCACAGTGGGACCTACCAGGACCAGGCAACTGGGAGGAGCAAGGGAACAGGGATCTGGCCTACTTCCTGCTAAGACCTCCAGCACACAGAGCAGGGCAGGCAACTCAGACCTGGGAGGTGGGAGGATCCCAGAAATGGATCTGGCCTACTTACTCCAGACCACAGTGCCTGTCCACACACTGTCCCAAGAAATAACATTTTAAAAGAAGGAAAAAAAAATTTTTTTTCTTCACCTCTCTCTATAGGTATCTTTGCCAGAGAGATGTATTTCTTGGAGATACAGATAGTTGGGTGTTGCATTCAGGTTCACATTGCTGGTAGAAATTACCCAACCAAGAGCAGCTTGTGTGGGGGAAAAAAGGGGGGGTTTACTTTGGCTTACAGGCTCAAGATGGCAGGGTAAAATGATGGTATGAGCAGAGTGGACATCACCCTGTGTGGCCCACATAGGTGGACAACAGGAACAGGAGAATGTGCCCAACATTGCCACGGGGAAACTGGCTATAACACCCTTAAACATTGGATCTATTTTGTTTAAGCCACTCTGCTCATTTGTATGCCATTATTGGTGAGTTGAATCCATTTACATTTGAGTTTCTTATTGAGGGATATTTACTAATTCCTATAAACTTGATTCTTTTAATGTTTGGTTAAATTATTGCTTGTTCTTTACTTTCTCCCTTAGTAGCTGATATGGTGTTCTGGTGCACTGTGTTGCACATGATTTATTCCTTTCTGCCTTTCCTTTGTTTAGCTATTCCTGTCATGAAATTCTTTCCTGTGCTTATGGGGTTGAAATTATCTTTCTTCCTCCTCTGTATATATTGTATTCCTTTAGCTATCTTCTGCTTGTAGTTATAGTCTTCTTAGTTTGTGTTTGTCTTGAAATGTTCTTGGGTTTTCTTGAATTTTCAAAGATAGCTATTTTGATTGGAAGTTAAGGGCTTGAAATACACCATTTCATGCTTCCCTACTTTTAGGACAAACACTTCTAATGTGTTTGCTTTTGCAAGTGCATTGGTGGTTTTCCCTTTACTTTTAATATTGTTGCTTTTTTTTGTATGATTGACAACTTGAGTATAATATGTCATGGAGTTCCTCTCCAGTCATGTCTTTTTGGAATTCTAATTATTTTTGTGTTTGATTAATTGTTTTTTTCTCTTGATTTGAGAAATTTTCTGCTATAATGTCATGGAGTAAATAGATTCTCTAATGCCTTTAGTGTCGACCTAAGTACCTTCTTCTAATCCATTGATCCTTAAATTTCATCTCTTGATGGTATCGTTGAGGTCTTTGATGTGTGGAGATGCTCATCTAAGTTTTTCTCCTTATTAATGTCTGAATATAATATGTTGTTATCTTGTCCTCCATTCCCTATATTCTCTGTCCTGCCTGTCCAAGTCTGCTGGTAATACCTTCAGTGTGTTTTTTATTTGATTCATTGAGCCGTTACATTTCCAGCATTTCTGTTTTCAAAGTTTTAAATTACTGCCTGAATTTTTCTTCTTTTTTGTTAACTTTTTCACTTATAGTATTGATTTCTCTGGGTTTTGCTGACATTTTCCTCCATATTGCTGATTTTCCTCCCCAATTCCTAGACTGAATTCATGTACTTGATTCTGTCTTATTTGACTTCATTAATATTGTTACCAGTAAATTTTTGAAAATCTTCACCTGGTACTTTACCTGTTTTAGTATCTTTCAGTTTAGTAGTGTTGATATTTTGACAAGTCATGTTGCCTTTCCTTTTCTTATGTCTTGTGTTTCTGTGTTATGATTTACACATACCCATTGGTTTCGATAGCTTTTCTGGTTTTGGGGTTGGATCTTATTGAACAGCCTTCTCTTGAAGGTTCAATTCCCAGTATCATTCAATGAAGAGGAAAAACTTTTGTAGCAGCAACCACGTCAGATAGTACAGGATATAGAAATACACTTAAAATCAATGGAAGCCCACTAATGCATCCCTAATCACCATACAACTGAAAAGGTCCAAACTACTGTGGAATGGCTAGGAAGTTGATAATTATATAAAGTAAGGTTAGGAATAATAGGAGAAATGAAGAAGAAACAGGTCATAAAAGGAAACAGAAGTACAGTATAGAATAATATTTTGAGGTGGAAGAGAAATGAACAAGAGAGCAGAAAAAAATTTTAATGAATAAAACTCAAAAGATTTTCCAATAATGGACAAGTTCAAAGATAAAATTAAATAAATGAAATATGGAGAGTAAAAGTAATGACATAATAATAGTGTTACAATAGTAAGGTAGGTTAGTAAGGTAGTGTTAAAATAGTAAGTGACCTACATCACTAAATATGGGGGTTGCAAAAAAGAAACCAAGGAAAGAATTATATTGCTATTTGTAATGGTTCATTTTTAGTTGTCCACTTGACAGGATTTAGAATCATCATGGAAAGAAATCTCTATGAATGTTTGTGAGAGATTTTTAAGATTAGCTTAATTGAGGTCAGTGGACTCATCTTAACTCAGGTGGCACCGTTCCATGCATTAGTGTCTTGGACTGAATAAAAAGGAGCAAATGATTTGAATAACAGCATTCGTTTCTCTGTGATTCCTCACTGAGGTCACAGTGTGACTTACTGCTTCATGTTCTCATCATGATGGAACTGTCAAAATAAACTGTCCCTTTCTTCAGTTGCTTCTTATCAGTATTTGGTCACAGCAGTGAATCTGGAAAATTGCTAGCTATATGCATGGAGTGGGAGAAGGTTGAGTTTGTGGACGTTTATCTTTCCTCCCATGGTTTATACTTTTGCTTAGTCTGTATTGGATAAGTGTCTGATAGCCACCAGAGCTGTCTTCATGTTAATAGTGTTAAAGGATTTTGGGTTGGGTCCTTTTATCTGATTTTATCCAAGAATTGATAAAATGGATTCTGAGAAGGGTAAATTATGAATCATGAGGTTTGTTATAGGAGGAATTAAGATCCAGGGAGGAGGCAAACTAAAAGACTCAAGCCAGAAGAGAATTCTTACCTGGCAGGGAAGGGGAAAGACCAGACCTACATGTTAGTGTTCAGAGAGCTTGCCCCTGTGGTTGGGCTCACTTATACAGATCAGGTATTTAATTAGGGTGAGTCTTATTATCATACTCAGGTATGTAAGGAGAGACCTGATTGGTTCATGGACTCAAGGCGCTGATTCAGCCCACTTAAATGTGCTGAGTTTAGGAAGAAGTAGGAAGTTCCTACCAGGAAGTGTTGCATGCAGCAATCGTGGATGAGACTGGATTAGACAGGAGTTTTAGTTATGCTGGGGCAAACAAGGTAGCATCTCCTTGTCCCCTTGGGCCTTGTCCCTGTCTGACTTCCTATAAAAAACTATCTTGCTCTTGGTTCTCTTTCCTTCATTAGTTTTCCTTCTTTTTGTACCAGGCACCTCTGCTAACCCTGCTGAGATTCCTTGGATTGTCCCCCTCTGGTGGCTATTGTGCATTGGGAGTGTGGCACACTGAGATTGGTGCAGATAGATGCCATATCTTCATACTTTCAATACCTCCTGACTACCTGTTTGTTGCTGTGGGTATCAAGAACATCCCAGGCACTTCCGAGTTCTCTGGCTCAACAACAGTAAACAGCAGATATGTGGCTGTACAGATCTTTCTATCCAGGGGCCTTTGGTTCAAAGCTATCAGACACAGGGTTTGTTCTCAGTTGATGAGATTACTTTCAAGACAGCTAATCTTACGCATTTCCTGAACCTTCTACTCCCTTTCCCCTTCAGTTTATCAGTCCACAACTTCTCCTTGTTCCTTCCCTCAATCAGGGGCTGGCTATAGCAGGGCAAATTTTGGCTCCCTGACCTGTGAACATCTCTTGATTTTGAACCTCCAGGATAGCTTAGTTTTTAACCATAGGATCTACCTCAAGATGGTATCTGGCCTCTGCCCTTCTAGTCATATCGCGTGACAAAATGAAAGTTCTCTGCATCCACTAGAAGAAACATTGTCTCACCCAAACCTGCAACTGTGTTTGAGTTTTGTAAAGGCTGTGGGCTTGTCCTGAGGGCCAGACTGTCCATTTGTTGCCTGCTTACCTTTTGGAAATACTCCCTTCCCAGTCTTGTGAGAGGCAGGACTCAAGCTGTTTGTTGGTTTTTCTCAGCAGCAATGGAGACAGAAGCTCCACATCATCACTCTCAGGAGTCTAAAGCGTGTTCTCAAACTTTTAGGGACCACTACTCAGGCAAACCTGGAATTTATGGCTTTGACCCAGACAAGAATTTCAGGACTAGTTAGTATGAAGCAAAGTTGGGGTTTTATTAAAGTTATTGAAATGTAAGTGTAAGCATGAGGGTTAAGAGAGAAAAAGAGGTACTCAGAAAGAGAAACACCCCAGAGCAAGAATATGGCTTTTGAGGTACATGTAATAGATTTACAGTTGATAGAGTAAACTATAAAGAATACATACAGGAAGTCAACAAAGGTAACACTCTTGTTTGAGATTCCAGAATGTCCAGGAAAAGGAATGACGCCCTACTCAAGTTCATATACAGTCAGGCCTTAAGCCTGTTTAATAACTATTTTAATACGAGATATATACATATTAAAGGAATGTTATTTCCATATGTAATGTATTTCCAAATGTAAATTGTGCTAGAAATTTTTTTTGTGTTTTTTTTTTTTTGTTTTTTCGAGGTAGGGTCTCACTCTAGCCCAGATTGACCTGAAATTCACTATATTCAGAGTAGCCTCAAACTCACTGTTGATCCTCCTACCTCTGCCTCCCAAGTGCTGGCATTAAAGGTTATCTGAGTTATCTGAGCGGTCTCAGTTTTTGTAGGAAGTGCTTCTGTCCACCCTGAGAAAAGTGTCTACCATTACTGGTACATACTTATATCTGTAAAATCCAGGCCTCAATAAAATCAATTCCCAATGCTCACCTGGGAAGGTTCCTCTGTGTCTTACCCCAGGTTCCGCCAGTGGAAGACCACGTTGATTCACTTGTTGACAGGTGACGTACCTGGTAACTAGATTCTTGGCTGTTGGACCAAGGTCAGGGATATAGGTTGGGCAGTTCAAGAGGAGGAGGTGACACCACCAGAATCTTAAGGGGGGGGGGTCCCACTGTGTTTTTTTTTAATATTTTTATTTATTTATTTGACAGAGGAGAATGGGCATGCCAGGTCCTCCAGCCACTGCAAGTGAACTCCAGACGCATGTGCTCCCTTGTGCATCTGGCTAATGTGGGTCCTGGGCAAGCAAACCTGGGTCCTTTGACATTGGAGGCAAATGCCTTCACTTCTAAAGCCATCCCTCCAGCTCCCCCACTGGATTTTAGGCAGCTTCTCTGGCTGCTTAGTCAGCCACCTGATTCCATAGTGCCTCCAGGTAACTCCCTCTTCAGTGGCCCCGGCAATGGATAGTAGCCACTTGTTTAGGGAGTCAAATGGCCTCAAGCAGGGCCAGTATCTCTTGAGTATTTTTAATTTGTTTTCCCTTGGAGGTGATCATTCCCCATTTTCGATAGAGGATTCCACGTACATGAGCCGTGGCAAATGCATAACAGCTATCAAGCTATCAGTGCACACTTTATGACTTTGTCTTTTCCATATCTCAAAGCCTGCGTCAATGCTGTTAGTTTGGCTTTTTGAGTGGAGGTCCCATGCCCAAGAGCTTGAGCCCACAATGTCTTTTCCAGTGTTACCACTGCCGCCCCTGTGTACCTGACTCCATTAGAGACAAAACTGGAACCATCAGTGAACAGCACCTCATCAGGGTCGTCCTGTAAGGGTCTGATGATCGCTGAAGAAAGACTCCAGACTCAATATGTAAAAGCAAAGAGTGTTTATTCTGCATAGTAAGCCAGCATGCAGGGGTCAACCATTCATGCAAAATGGTGACCCTAAGAGGAGCTTGCAAGCACAGCTAGAGGAATTTTGAGGTAATTTTTTTTTTTAATGATTGGGTAGGCAAGCAGTAATTACAGTTGTGTATTTCTTATTGGTTGGGGCAGAAGGGTTACAAAAAGGTGCGAAAGGGACATGTCTCCAGGAGCTGACTCAGCCCTGGGCTGTTATCTTTTTCAGCCACATGTCAGGATCACTTGATTAACAGCCTTGCCCTTTCTCAGAAATCTTGTTTGCCTCTCTGGGATACTGGAACTTAGGCCTAGTTAGGGTGGTACCTTACTGAAGCCTGTCATGGCGTCAGTTTGGTCCCTTCAGTCCCATGGGATGTCTGTGAGATCAGGCCAGAGACCCTGGATAGATTCAAGGCTTTCAGGACAGTCTTGAATCAGTTCCTCAGGATTATCATCAGACAGGAGGGTGGTCGGGTTGAGAGCAGTCATCTTTGAGAATCTGATCCCCAACACTGATTGCTTGGTGCATTTGTCCTCTACCTGTTAGGGGTGCTTCTCAAGAGGGCTTCCACCGAGTGTGGTGCCACAGGCTGGAGATCCTGTCCCAATGTTAGTTTGTCAGCCTCTTTCACTAGCATTGCAGTTGCAGCGATAGCTCTAAGGCACAGTGGCCAGCCGGCAGCAACAGGGTCCAATCGCTTGGAGAGCTACACTACTGGCTGCTTCCAAGGACCTGGAGCTTGAGTAAGCACCCCTTTTACTGTAGTATACCTCGCGTTCCAGCAACATACATGTACATACATACATGTAGCTGGAAAGGCTTGTGGATGTCAGGCAGTGCAAGTGTTGGGGCTGGTACTAAGGCTTGTTTCAGTTGTCAAACGCCTGCTGTTCAGTCTCAGTCCAATTTAAGGGGAGCTTCCTCCCCATGTGCTGGAATAGAGGGGCTTTGCAATTTCTGCAAAACTTGGGATCCAGAGCCGGCAATACCCAGCTGTCCCCCCAAATTCCCTGACTTGTCATTTAGTGGTTGGGTGAGGGATTCTGAAGATGGCTTCAATACATCCCAGTGAGAGTGTCTTTTAATTTTATTTTATTTTATTTATTTTATTTTATTTATTTTATTTTATTTTTTGAGGTAGGATCTCACTCTGGCCCAGGCTGACCTGGAATTCACTATGTAGTCTCAGGGTGGCCTTGAACTCATGGCGATCCTCCTACCTCTGCCTCCCAAGTGCTGGGATGAAAGGCGTGCGCCACCACGCCCAGATGAGAGTGTCTTTTTCTGTGGTTAAGTTATAACCCTGGTATACAGCTGATGAGGTACAAAGTTGAGCCTTTTGGGCTGAGACCTGGTAGCCCTTCTTCCCCAAGTCCTCCAATAGCTCCTCTGTGGCCCGTTTACAGTCCTTCTCATCCTTTGCAGCTAGTAAGAGATCGTCCACATACTGCAATAGGACAATTTTGGGGTGAGCGGCCCTAAACGCTAAGAGGTCTTGGCTAAGAGCCTCATCAAACAGGGTGAGAGAATTCTTAAACCCCTGTGGTACCTTAGTCCAGGTCAGTTATCTAGAGTAGCCTCCTTCAGGTCATTCCACTCAAAGATGAATATGGGCTGACTCACCTCGGCCAGAGGGGTGCAGGAGAAGGTGTCCGTCAAGTCCAGCACAGTGTACACTTGATGGCTAGGCGGCAAGAGGCTGAGGAGGCTGTAAGGGTTAGGAACTGTAAATGTAGCAAGTCCCAGACCAGAAATGAACAGAATACCACCCAAATAAAAATTTAAAAGAGCCAGCCAGTGACTGTCTCCTTATAGCAAGGAGAGCAGCCTTGTGCTGTTTTAACAATGAGTTTTTAAAGGCAAAACTCACATTCCTTTACAATGATCTGAAAACCCGCCAGCTATCCCCTTCTTCCCCCATAATTCTCTTTAGCAAGAGCACGCAGGCATGATTACAAAACCAGAATTTTTGCAGTTAGCACCAGGTACAAAGCAGATACCAAATATCAGGCCATCCTGACCTCAGGGCAAGAGCAAACACCAGGTAACTTTACTAGAACCACACCCTCATTCTTGTAATTAATGCTCTGTGCAAATCTTCATGGCTCCTTGAGAATGTCAGGAAGGCTGAGTGGCCTAAGACAGCTTCCCTTAGGTCTGTTCACCAGAGGTTGTTTCAATCTAACCATCTGTGAGGTGAGAAGGCTGTTCTTACATTGTAGCTTTACTTGTAAGACAAGTTTATCATTACTTATCCAAAGCCCTTAAGCATGTTTCTTATGATTACTTCTCCCTGTGGCTGATTAATGTTAGGAAATAATTAGAGCCATGGGACAAGGAAAACATACACACAGCAATGTTTGTCATACTGTACTTTATTTTAAAAAATACAGGCTCAATGAGAAAGTGAAACAAATATAGTGTGTAAGATAATCTGTTGCACCACATATGTGATATCATAGGAAAAATATTTATATTATACTTAATATTTTACTAGCCATGTTATAGAATAACATTAGGATTACCAATAGTGCATTAGTTGCAGGTATACAATCTGAGAAAGAATGAAGATATAAAATAATTTTAAAAAATTTAAGGGTTTACTTTATGTCTAACAAATTGTTTTTATTTTATTGGTTTTACTGTGAAATATCTTCATTTAAAACTATTTTTCAAGTAAAATCATTTCTAAAAAACTTAAAGATGAATATACATTTATCCAAGTTTGAAATTATAAATATCTCCACTTGATTATATTGTGTGAGTTCCACTTATAGTTGGCTTAGGGCAAGTTCTACTTACATTTCATACTATAACATGTAAATAATCTAGATATGTGTCTTTTTTTTTGTTTTTGTTTTTTGTTTTTCAAGGTAGGGTCTTACTCCAGCTCAAGCTGACCTGGAATTCACTATGTGGTCACAGGGTGGCCTCAAACTCACGGTGATACTCCTACCTCTGCCTCCTGAGTGCTGGGATTAAAGGCATGCGCCACCATGCTCAGCTTAGATATGTATCTTTTTTAAAACTTTTTTTTTCACTTTTTTATTATGGAGAAACTTTGTATGGACACATCATATGTTGGTACCATCATTTCCCTCCTCCCTGCCCCCATTTTGCTGGGGACCCTCCTCCGTAGGATTGCTGGTATTCACCATGGGGTTGTGGATTAATAGAGCATCAGTCAGTCATTATAAGGGGGTGGGGTGCAGTGCTTCTGGACATTTCCTTTCACCCTGGCTCTTACAGTCTTTCTGCCCCCTCTTCCATAAAATTCCCTGAATCGTGGTGGGTGTTTTAAGTCTACTTTATTTAGTGCTGTGCTCTCCATAGCTTCTGGAGTTTTGCATTGGTGTATGTTGAGTCTCCTCAGTATCTGTCTCCATCACTCTGGTGCTGGGTGACAGACTCACTATGGAAACAGCACTCTTACTCATCTTGCCATTTCCTCTGTGGTTTAACTTGGATTCTGGCTGATGTGTGAGGTGTGTGTGGTTTATCTCCTCCGTTCTCGCTGCCTTCTGAAGAACAAAAACAGAGTCTCCAATGGAGAATGAGTAGACCATGTATCTTTTAATAATTTTATATGTAAGTGGAACAGATAGCTCTGTCAGACAGCTTTTCTCTAAGTCAATATTTTCTAGTTTAAACTTGTCCATTACTTGAATTCTCTCATTTCTTCATTTTTGTTGGGATACATTTCAGCATCAGTTGTTTGCAAGGTTTATTCCTAATAATTGCAATTTACTAGATACTTTTTTCTTTGAATGCATAGATTGAAGCTCTTCAGGGAAATTTCACAGAATACAAACCAAAATGTAGATGAGTCATTAACTAAACAATCAAAATGATTATGGAATATTTAAGTTGATTTAACATTTAATCATCAAAAGTTTATCAGATGTTTCTAAAAGCCTGTTGCCAGTGGTCATCTAGGAAATAAGTCATGTTTTTTGTTTGTTTTGTTTATCCATATATATTGCACAATTTTGTTATTCAGATTCTCTGGGTAATATTTAAAAGATAAGTACATTTTAATATTTGTGTTTTGATCAGTTGAGAAATCATAACATTTGTAGAAGAATCATAACATTTGTAGGAGAAATCATGATCAGGTTGGTTTTGAGCCACTCATCTTAAATTTTTTTTTTTAGTTGAAAAATTTCTATCTTCAGTTTTATATATTGTGTTTTAGAATATTCTCATTTTTTCTAGTTAAAATATATGTAGGTGTCATGTTTCAACTTTCATATTTAAAATGTCTGAATTAGAGGATTTTTATTTTAGAAATTAGTATTTTTAGAAAATGTTTGAATGAACTATAAAATGAAATTTTCCTTCATTGCTTTTGGCTGGGAAGCTTTTATATGCTGAAGTATTGGACTTCCCAGGCATTGCTTTATCAGAGATCACTTCCTTTGCTAAGCCTCAGGTGAGAGTACATTATTTCAGAAACACTTTCTGTGATCATAATAAGCAGAGATTTTATTTTTCATATTTTAATCTATGTATTTATTTATTGTGGGGGGGTACTTGTGTCACCACATACTTAAGGAGGTCACCTGTTTGAAATAAGGTCTTTTGCTTCTGTATATAAACAAATGAATGTCAGACTGCCTGGCCCATGGGCTTTGGGATTCTCCTGGATCCACCTCTTACTGTCATTGGAGTTACAGATGCATGTGCCACTTTGCATCTGGGCCTTAGGTGGGTGCTAGGAAATATAGAGCTGGGGATAGTGGCGTATGCCTTTACCCAGCACTCCGGAGGCAGAGGTAGGAGGATCACTTGAGTTCAATGCCAGCCTCAACTAGAGTAAGATCTCGAAAAGACCAAGAAAAAATAATAATAATAAAAGTAATGCTGGGCATGGTTGCACATGTTTTTAAATCCCAGTACTTGAGAGGCTGAGGTAGGAGAATCACTGTGAATTTGAAGCCAGCCCAAGACTACGTAGTGAATTTCAGGTCAGCCAAAAAAGAAAAAAAAAAAAAAAAAAAAGGAAAGAAAAAAAAAGAATCCAAATTTGTAAGAACACTAATGAAAAATGATTATAGAACTGAGTGGTATACAGGAAATGAGAATATATTTAATGTGTAGTTTTATAGTGCTTTGATTTTTTTTTAAAGCACAGCTATTTTTCATTCAGATTTTTAATAAAAAATTAAAGTACAAATTATTAAGTTAGTTATAATTTCTAAGAGATCTATTTAAAAGTGTTCATTTAAAAAGTCATGATCTTTTCCCAACCCTGTTTCTTATTTCCTTTCATTCAGTGGAGTAGGACGAAACTGGGGCTGGGCATCTGCAGGTAGCAGCATTCTGGCTGAATTTGGTACACTGCACATGGAGTTTGTTCACCTAAGCTATTTGACAGGCGACCTGGTTTACTACAACAAGGTTAGTTTTTTTTGTCCACTTTTTCATTTTTCATTTATTAAAAGAGTCCTTTTAGATTTGCCAAAAGACCTTATTATGTTTTAGGGCCCTGGCTTCCTCATTTTCTTCTTTTTAAATTATTCAGAACTGTCTCTTTTGTACTTAGAGCATATTTAAAATATTTATTATTTGGAAGGCTACAACCATTATTGTATCTTAAAAAAAATCACTCAGTGGTTCGGATCTTCCTACTTAGCAGTGCTGCGACAAAAACAAAATGAAGGCTGACACTGAAAACGAAAAAGAAGCTGTCAGTTATTCAGTAATTATCTACGTGCTAAGACAATGTAAAATTTTTGAGAAGGAAAGGGCCTTATTTTTGGTGGGTTTTGTATGTGTGCTGTGAGTCCAGACCTTGCACATGCAAGCATGCCCTCCACCACTGAGCTTGCTGTTAACCCTGACCATCTGCATTTAAATGAACTAGTGCCTATGCAAAACACAGGTCGCACCTTGAAAGGAAGGAGATGATTTATTCCAGTGCCAAATCTGAATGACCATAGCCCAAGAACAAGATTCAGCTGACCCCAGATACCATGTTTCAATATGGTAAAAGTTTAATGAAGTTTTATGTAACAGGACAACAGAGTCATAATTCAGGTCACCTTTTAAAAGTTGTTAGAAAAAGTAGGAAAGTCTCTGCCTTAGGCCTCAGATACCATGGGATGACATTCTTAGGCTTTGGGCTGGTGGAGGTAGTGATCTCATTTAATACATTAAAGATTTACCTAGTGTTCATAACAGTGTTAGGTCAAACACAGGGGTGAGCAGTGAATGGCTATTAAAAGGTCTAAAGATAGGTTAAGATAACTTAGCTCTGGACCTGCACCTGTAGCATCCCACCCTCTTCCTTATTAGTTCATCACCCTCATAGAATTGAACACAGGTGTAGGTTCTTTTTAGTTTTGTCCTGAAAACTTCAGTTTATGCTAGAAAAAAAAGTAGTTTTTTATATAAAACATCAATATAAGTATTATAAATCATGACTATTTCTCAGTATCAGCTACAAAAGGCAAAGGTTCGAGAGATGGCTCAGCAGTTAAGGTGCTTGCCTGCAAAGCCTAATGACCTGGGTTCCATTCCCTAATACACATATAACACAAACTGGAAATATAAAAAGATATAAAGCTTACAACTTTATTAACTGACATTAAAGAAGATCTGAGTAAATGAGGAAAAGGTCACACGTTGATGTACTTGAAATATGCTGAGATGCTAGAAGAATACATTTGAACAGGGAATTCCACAGACCAGCTGTTTTCCTGCAAATTCTGGTGAGGAATAAATGACGGATTCTCTGAGGGCAATGCTGCATTTCCCTTCTCAGCTGGTGAGGAAGTAAAGGCTAAAAACATACTTTCATTCTGACTCTGTCTTGATCTTTCATGTCACAGCTTTCTTGTGAGTAGCTGGGTTAAGAAGGAAGATAATGAGGGCTGGAGAGATGACTTAGCAGTTAAAGGTACTTGCCTGCAAAGCCAAAGGACCTAGGTTTGATTCCCCAGGACCCACGAAAGCCCGATGCAGAAGGTGGTGCATGCATCTGGATTTCATTTGCAGTGGCTGTAGACCCTGGCACCCCCATTTCCTCTATATTTGCCTCTTTGTATTTCTCTGCTTCTTTCTCTTTCTCTCTCAAATAAATAAATAAAATATTTTTTTTTTAAAAAAAAGAAGGATAATGAGAGCCAGATGACAGGCCTGTCATCTCTCCATTTTGTGGCTGAGGCAAGAGGATCATTCCCATTGATTCAGGACCAGTGTGGACTGCGTAGAGAATCTGAGGTCAGCCTAGACTATGGTGTAAGACCCTGTCTCAGAAAGTAAGGGCTGGAAGTTAGCTCAATTGTTAAATGGGTTAAGTCCTCAGAGCCCATTTAAAAATGCTGGATGTGGTAGCACACCCTTGTAATCCCAGCGCTGGGTTAATGGATACAGACAGATCCCTGGGATTTGCTGAACCAGCCAGAATATTCTAATTGGTGAGCACCAGGGCCAATGAGAGCATTTGTTCAAAAAGAAATAAAAAACGTGGATGCTGCTCCTGACAATCCCTGAAGTTGTCCTCTGGCCTCTACATACAGGTATACACATATAAAAACTAAGAAACAAACAAAGAAGGAGAAAGAAAACAATTAATTCACACAAAAAATATAACAGGTTAAGAATATAGAGGTTTAGGGCTGGAGAACTCCAGATGCATGCATCACCTTGCTTACGTGGATCCTGGGGAATCGAACCTGAGTCCTTTGACTTCACAGGCAAACACCATAACCATAAAGCCATTTCTCCAGCCCTATTTAAATTTTTTAAAAATAAATTTAATAAGAATTTTAGATATAAATACTTTCAGTGGTATGTTGCACCCCCTCTCCTCTCACCTGAAAGCACTCATGAGTGATATTAGCTGATCTACAGGTAAGTCAGAATGAGCTCCTTGGAAAATCTCCCATCTCCTGTTAGATCTCAATTTCCCTTCCCCCAGCTTCAGGAAGATCTTTTTTGGAATTAAGAATTTGAGAATTTAGAGAAATGTATTCTGGGGATGATATTTATAAGTCCAATTTGGATTTTTTATTTATTAAATTCAAATTAGTGCTTTTCATAAAAATGTTATTCTATTTGCATGAAATTATTTCTAATCTTTGAATATATTCAACAGATAGCTAGGAATATTTGTGACTAATGTTTCTGATGGTTATATCTGAATTTGTAGACTCTTGGGATTTAAAGTATTTTCTGAGCGCCTTTTCTTTATATTTATTACTGCTTGATTTTTAATGATTATATGTCATCTAATATGCATAATGAGGCACTTAATAAGACATGGAAGTCCTTCATGACCAACACACACAAAAAAGGCAGAGGGTAGGTATAGGTTTGGAGTTTGGGGGGTGGGAATCATAAAGCCTAGACTATAGTAAGGCTGGGTTGCATTTGTTCTTCCTAATTGAACTCTTAATTTTGTTTGGATTAGGTCATGCATATTCGAAAACTACTTCAGAAAATGGATCGTCCAAATGGTCTTTATCCAAATTATTTAAACCCAAGAACAGGGCGCTGGGGCCAGTGTAAGTATTTCTAGTACAACTCATACCTTGTTTAAAAAGTTATTTGTAAATGGTTTGCATGGTGTAGTGAAAGGTACACTATGTGGAATTAGAACCCCCCAGTTCCTGCCTTAACTCTATGATCTAGTGTTGCTAATATTGGTAAGTTCCTAATATCTTGTAGCTTCAGCTTTTCTACATGTAAAATGGAAATATCAATAGCCTATTTCAAAAGAATATTTTCTTTAATGTATGTCTGAATTCTTTGCTAAAATATATTGTGGCAGTTTACAGAATTATGTATAGTAATTCCTCATATCTCCAGGTAAATAAGGACAGGGCTTGGGATAAGTACTTGCATGAGGAGTCTGAAACACAAAATGCATCTGTTACATGATTGGAGAAGGCAGTCGTTGCCTGTGGATAGACTCTACCTAGTCACTTATTTAAGAAGATGCCATGGCATCTGTTATAACCACTCATGTGCCAAATTTATACATGAGACTAAAGATGATGGAAGAATTACAGTTTGGCCTGAATTTCTGGAGCTCCTCACAGTCTGGCAGGATAGACATACAATTGGAAATGGTTGGTATAATGTGGTAAACATTGTAATAGAGAAATGTACAAGTTGTTAATGTAAAACTGGCAGAAGCGATTCTTCTGCCTGATGGGAAGGTGTTTTACTTGGGGGTGGGGGCTAATTTTCATCATTAGAGTTTTAGGATTCCCGTAGGTAGGGATTAACTCTTAAATGGTAAATATGCACGTGGAAATGTTTAATTTTCAAATTTAGTAAGTAAGGGTTCTTACAAATGCTATCCTTAAAAAAAAACATAAATAACAACTTTGCCTCTAATAACATATGTTTGGGTTATTTTTGAGACTAATTAAATTATAATGATATGGTAAATCAGAGGTAAAAGTCACATTCTTTTAACTTTGTGTTGAAAGCACTGCTAAATCTTCCAGTGAAAAACATGCTAATCTCAGTACCAAGAGCTGGAAAGTGTTTGTCTTAGCTTCTCTTTCAGAAAATATCACTTTATTTTATAAACATGCAGGTTGGACCTGCTTTATGTCTTTTTATGTTGTGTCTTTCATAGAATAGATTTCAGTCTTGATTCTGCTCATATGCTCTTCTTTCTCAAATATACATGTAGCTTGCTTTTTAGGTTGACCTGGAATTCACTATGTAGTCTCAGACTGTCCTTGAACTCACAGCAATCCTCCTACCTCTAATTCTGGGATTAAATAAAGGCAAGTGCTGCTACACCTGGCTCTCTTTATTTTTGAAGAAAATATAAGATCTAATGCCTAGACTGGATGGAAATATTTTCTGAAAAGAATCAGAACTTAGGGAACTGCATTTGTAAAACATATAAATGGAGTTTTATTTCTTTTTGTTTTGCCAGAGTGGTATATTTTTAATTTGCTTACAGTCAAAATTACGAATGCATATACTTAATAAATGTCACTTCTAGAGTTTATTCTCTAATCCCAAGTATATATGGATAAAGTTATTTATTGCTATAATTTTTAAATAGGGGAATATTGGATACAAAATAACGAGTAGATGACATGGACTAAATTATTTGAAGCCCATACATCATGTTATTCATAAAAATGCATTACTGGGGCTAGGTTTTGCTCATTGGAAAAGCAATTACTTAGCATGCGTGAAGCATGGGCATTTTACCTCCTATAGCCCAACTCTCCCCAAATTTTTATGTATTACTTATACAAACAGATGTCAGGTATGCTGTATTGCTACAACCATTAAAATAAGATGTTTATCTCTGGCCATCTGTCTGTCTGTCTAAGTAGAAACTTTGTATACCACCATTTTCCTCCCTGCCCCCATTCCAACATGTTTTACTTTCAGTTAAGGGATAATCTCTGAAATATAATATGTTTGTATTTTTTGTTTTTGTTATTAATTGTGAACTTCACTATATGAACATACTACATAGTAGTCATATTCCCATACAGTTATACTCTTATGTTCTCCTCCCCCCCCCCATTCCCCTGAGGCTCCTCTTCAGTGGAGTCATGACTGCACCAGACAGTCTGGAGGAGATGGGGACAATGCCTCAGTATACTTATTCCCACCCTCTGACTTTTACAATCTTTCCACCTCCTCTTCCACAATGTAGCCTAAGCCATGGAGGGTCTGTCATAAGTATACATTAGTGTTGCACTCAGTAGCCTCTGATTTTTTGCTTGGTGAGTTTTGAGTCTCCTCAGTGTCTATTGCCCTCTCCCTGGAGGAGGTTCTCAGGCTGGCTATGAGAACAGCACTCATATTTAATCTACTACTTATGCTATAATATCCCCTGGGTCCTGGCAGATGCAGTGGAGATGACTCATTTTATGCTGGGCACTTGGCTTTCTTTTTTTGCTGTACTAATGGATTGTGGGTCTCCCAGTATTCACTACCATCTGTAAAAAGCAGATTCTCTAACCAACAGTGAGAACGGCATGGATCAAAAGAGATAAGCATAAACATTTAGATGACTTTTTGATGGGTATAACCTCTCATTTTAGACAAAGAAAGTGGGACCTTCCCTGTAGGGTATATGACCTTCCAAGCAATAGGGTTCTGACTTAGTTCTCAGTACCAGGTGTTAATTTCCCCTCAGTGAGCAAGTATGGTTTTCTTTCATCTATGAGTAACTGGGTTGAATGTCTATTTAATAATTTGGATGAATTTTATTATAAAATTTTACCTGTTTGTAGAAAAATTTGGAAATTCAAACATTGGAAGGAAATTGTAACATTGAGGAAAATATATACCATATGCCGATATATATTTATATGAGATAACTATTTAATTGACTAAGATGAAAACCATAAAAATACAATTAGATAGTTGATTTTATAATCTTTTCTGAGTATGTTACATTAAGCAGAAACATAAAGGATAAAGTATTGGTTTTTTAAAAATATATGTTAACATACATTTTATAACAAAAGGCAAGTTTTACATGAGGGAATATAGTTACAATTCAAATATGATCATATTTGAAAAATAATTTTCATATCATTTCTATATTGAGACCTCTTGTATAATCATAAGAAAAAGATGATCCCTCAAAAATGGGCTAAGAAAAATTAATTCAGAAAAAACAACAGATGGACATTGAACACATATTCTTTATTTATTTTTTAACAAGTTATACTCTTTTATTCTCTCTCCCATGTTCCAGTTTTCCAGGGGCCCTCCTCAGTAGGGTTATGGATAAATTCACTGTGGGGTCATGAAGGCCTCAGTCAGTACCAGTGGTATAGTGGGGGACCTTGTCTCAGGGTATTCCTATCCACTGTGTGGCTCTTAAAATCTTTCCACCCCCTCTCTGCAATGTTTCCTGACCCATGGAAGGCCTGTTGGCAGTCTGATGTAATGCTGAGTTCTTTGAGCCTCTGGTTTTCTGCCTTGATATGTTTTGCTTGGTCACTGTGTTTGCCACCATCACCCTTAATCTGGCTGCCAGGCTAGAGTAAGAGCAGTGTTCACAGCACTGCTTCCACTGCAAGTTCTTCTGAGCCCTAGTACACGTGGAAGAGGTGGCAAGTCTTGTGGTGGGCAGTCAGTTATCTTCTTATTGGCGGATCTTGACTCTCCTCCATTTTCTCTGTCATCTATAAAAGAAAACAGATTCTCTAAGAATGAGAGCAACTTGGGTTAAAGGGAATATGCAAACTTACTTGAGAGATTTTTGATATGCAAGCCCACTCTTCTTTTCCAGAGAGTAGTAGGGGCTTCTCTCTGAAGTATGGATTCCCTGACTATAGAAATCTGATTTGTTTTCCAGTACCAGGTATAGGTGCTCTCCCATTGAGAGGGCCTCATGTCCAATCAGAGAAAATCTGGTTACATGAAGGGGCTATGTGCCACGATTGCACAGGTGTTGTGAACTTCTGGTCTAGCTGGTTGATTTCATAGTCCACAGGGTTCCCCGATTATTGATGCTGTTGGTGACCATTTTCTTCCAGCATTATGAGGGCTAGCCAGTTTCTCTTTCGGTTCCAGCATGGTATTCCGATGTCCTGTGTCTGTGGCCTGTGGTATCTTCAATAATAAGGTCTCTACAGTGTTTTGGGGACCGAGCAGATATTCTTATTTAACTCTAAAAGTGTTACTGAAAATAAAGGGTGCTTGTACTAGCTCAGTGTCTCTGTGCAGATGACCACTGTTGTACTGGTATTTACAAGATACTACATTTGTAGCATCTCTGTGGACTGGTCCCCACACACCTCTGTCTCTCCTATTTCACTATGCTTACAATCAGCTCAATGCAACTTTTAAACAAAGACACAATTTTTTGACTACTTACTTGATAAAGAAACCAACGTCTTCACATACCCAGTGTTTCAATAAAGCATTCTGTTGAACATAATGTCATTAGTGTGATCCAGTGGAGTTATGGAGCACTTGCAGTGTTAGTATACTCAGGGAACTACACTTTGAATTTTATTTTTAATTAATTTAAATTTTTTTATTTTTTGTTTTTTTGTTTTTCGAGGTACGGTCTCACTCTGGTCCAGGCTGACCTGGAATTAACTATGTAGTCTCAGGGTATCCTCGAACTCACTGTGATCCTCCTACCTCTGCCTCCCGAGTGCTGGCATTAAAGGTGTGTGCCACCATGCCTGGCTAATTAATTTAAATTTTATGTTTAAATTATTTTTTAATTATATTTGTACCTAATGTACTGCTACTGAGCAGTGCAATTTTGGGGAATTCTCTGATACATATTGGGTTAACTAAAAATTATAGTCTGGGCTAGAGAGATAGCTTAGTGGTTAAGGCGCTTGCCTGCAAAGCCTAAGGACCTAGGTTCAGGTCTCCAGGTCCCACATAAGCCAGACGCACAAAGTGGTGCATGCATCTGGAGTTCATTTGCAGTGGCTGAAGGGCCTGGCGTGCCCATTCTCTCTCTCTGTCTGTGTCTCAAATGAAATTATGGTCCCTCCTAATGTAGTATACTATGTAGCCATTAAAAGTACTTGACAGATGAATAAGACAAATCCAGAAGGATATTTTGAAACAGAGAGAAAGAAAATACTCAAAAGAGTGGAAATCAGATTATTATCTGTGGTTTTCTCGGAATGCTTTTATTTTCTCCTTTTGGTCTATCTGTATTCAGATTTGATAGTGAACATCTATATTACTTTTAAAGTAAGATTAAAACATTTAAAAATAAAAATACAAAATGTTTTCTTCTACAACAGAGTCCTTCTGAATACTGAAACAGATCAGACTCTGGGACTCGCCAGCCTTGCACTGACGAGCAGCACAGCACTGCACTGCATTGATGTTGTCTTAACTGTTGCATCACTTTCTTTCTTCACATGAACAATGATTAGGGAGCTTAAGAACCACAGAAAAAAGAAGGAAGCTGAATTTGTACCATCTACAAAAATGATTTGAAAATAGATGAAAGAACTTGAATTTAAGAGCCTAAATATAAAACCCTTAGAATGAGCAAATTACCATGCCTGGATTTGACCAATACATTCTTCAGCATGACACCAGAGACATTGGATAAATTTCACTGTATTAAAATTAACTTTTGTGCGTCAATGGACATTACCAGGAACGTGAGAAAGCCTATAGAACAAGAGAAAATACTTGCAAGTTACATACCTGATGATGGTATATTTCCATAGGATCTGAGGATTTCCTACAAGTCAACAAGAAGCTATCACAGTTGAACAATGAATAAATAGTTATTTTTCCCGAGAACATATGCAAATTAATAAGTAAATGGAAAACACACTTATTGCCAGTATGGAAATGCAAATCAAAACCACAGTGAGATACCTATGGCTTCATAGCTATCACTGTGCTATAATAAGCACAGAAAGTGTTGGCACAAATGTGGAAAAATTGGAAAACTTGCCATTGGCTGGTGGGGATGTGCAATCCTGTAGGCACTATGAAAACCTGGGAGTTTTCCACAAGGTAGACATGGAATGCCCACATGCACACTAGTTTGGCTTCTCTGTCTACACCCACATGAATAGAAACAGACTCAAGATACTTGTCTGCCAGTGTTCATGGCAACTTTGTTCACAGTAGATAAGAGCTGAAATTAGTCTGCTTTCTTTTAGATGTGAAGGCTCTGTTCCAAGAGTAGCAACTGGAAAAGTAGTAGAGCCTTTAAGACATGAGGTGAGGGGTTAGAGCAAGGTAATTAGATAACCGGACCCCTGCCCTCACACGGAACTAATACTGTTCTTGTATAGTAAGCTGGTTTTGATTAAAGTGAATTGTTACAATGAGATCACCCCATATGGTTGCCCCTCTTACCAGTTCCCTTTCTGTTTCTCTGTTGTAGCCAGAGACCCTTCAGAGCTGAGCAGATGCTGACACCATGACCTCGAATCTCCCAAACTGTGAACTAAATAAGCCTCATATGTATTAGTCTTAGATTTTGGCATTTTGTTATAGCAGCAGAAAATGGATATAATCCTAGTGTCTAACAGTAAATGAATAAAATTACAATGAAATATTATGCAGCATAACCAAGAATAAAGTTCTCATACTTATTACAACATAGTTAAAATATAGAAAGTATGCTAAGTGAAAGAAGTGTTGTTTGTGGTTACCTTTGCATTGTTAGAACAGAACCAAAAGCAGCTGATGTGAGGAAAGTTGCTTAGTTTGGCTTACAGTCTTGAGGGAAGCTTCATGACAGCAGGGGACAACATGGCATGAACAGAGGCTGGACATCACCTCTGCCACAGTAGCTGGCAGAAAGCAGCAAGAGAGTGAGCTTAGCTCAAGGGGGAAATTGGGCTCTAACACCCCAAAGAGCCGCCAGAAACACATTTCCTTCAGTAAGGCTCCATCTCCCTATTTGCCACCAACTGAGGACCAAGCATGCAAAATACATGAGTTTATGAAGGACATCTAATTCAAACCACCACAACCAACTACAATGATTCTACTATGTCACACAGAATAAACAGATTCATAGACATAGAAAGAGTAGAAGTGAGCAGAAGCTTCCGTAAAAGACAAATGGAGCTTACATCTGTAGATTATATGTGTAGCCTTGGATGTCAGAGGCAGAGACAGGATTGTGAATTTGAAGCTAGCCCAGGCTATATGTGGGACCCTCTCATCAAAACCATACAAGCAGTACAAGACAAAGAAAGTAGAATACAGAAGAGAATGAAGAATTATTGCCAGTGCTGTAGTTGGTGAGGAATGAAGCAGTTTTGAAGGTGGAAGTGATCATGGTTGTGTATCACTATGGGAAGAATGAATTTTCACTGAACAGTACACTTTCCATAGTTGACATGGCAACTTGAGTGTAAAATAGAGAGTACTACAATAAAAGTTTTAATTAAAAAGCATAATTTGTTACTTTTTTCTCTACAAAATATATTCAAACTACTTTATAATAAATCTACTCAGCAGTTATTAATACTGTGAATAGATAGAGCTGCTCACTAGATACTAATAGTGAGAATACATAGAGTTGCTCACTGGATATGAATACTGACTATACATAGAGCTGCTCACTGGATAATAATATTGAGAAAACATAGAGAGCTGTTCACTGATTACTAGTGCTGAGACTGCATAGAGAGCTGCTCACTGGACACTAATTCTGAGAATACATAGAGCTGCTCAGTGGATACAAATACTGAGAATACACAGAGAGAGTTACTCACTGGATACTAATACTGAGAATACATAGAGAGCTGTTCACTGATTACTAGTGCTGAGAATGCATAGAGAGAGCTGGTCACTAGCTAGAGAAAAAAAGTTGCTCACTGAACACTGATACTGAGAATACATAGAGTTGCTCACTGGACACTAATATGGAGACTACACAGAGAGAGCTGCTCACTGGACATTAATACTGACAATGCATAGAGCTGTTCACTGGACACTAATACTGAGAATACATAGAGTTGCTCACTGGACACTAATATTGAGACTGCATAGAGAGAGCTGCTCACTGGACACTAATACTGAGAATACATAGAGCTGTTCACTGGACACTAATACTGAGAATACATAGAGCTGTTCACTGGACACTAATACTAAGCTGTTCACAGATTACTAGTGCTGAGAATACGTAGAGAGAGCTGTTCACTGGATAATAATAACTGAGAATGCATAGAGAGAGCTGCTCACTGGGTACTATACTGGGACTACATAGAGCTGCTCACTGGACACTAATACTGAGAATACATAAAGAGAGCTGCTCACAGGACACATACTGAGAATACATAGAGCTGCTCACTGGACACTAATACTGAGAATACACAGAGCTGCTCACTGGACACTGATACTGAGAATGCATAGAGAGAGCTGCTCACTGGTTACTACTGCTGAGAATCTCTGGAGCAGCATAGTAGTTATTAATACTGAGAGAATGCATAGAGCCAATCACTGGTTATCTCTCCAAAGCCTCTTGATAACCATGTGAACTGCCCTGATATCTCTTTTGGAGCCGCAGTTCTTACTAAATCATGCAGCTTATTCTTTTGAATGTTTTTATATATTTATTTCAGTTTCTGGAAAGTGTATCACATTCTTTTATCATTTTTTAGCAGTATACATCTGTCATATCTATATATAGACTGCAAAACAAACATCTAATTGCACTGAAACATAACAATTCAGCTTTGGCTAGCTGTGTTGTAATTAGAGTGATGAGAATGTCTGACATGCACATAGCAATCAGAACAATTACTGGTAATTACTTTCAGGATAAGTACTTGGCAATATAAGTAAAAGAATATTGTAAGTAACCATAATTTAAAGGCAAGTCATTAGTTCTTTTTCTTTTTTTTACTTAGTTTTTAACTAATTTCCTAAATACAATGTTTAGTTAATGGCATTTAATAATTAAAGTGAAGCAAATACAGGAAATTTGTCACATTGGCTCATTAAATTGTGTATTACTAAATTTAAAACTGTAGAAAAACAATAGGCATCCTTTTTGGAGTGATAAGACTAATCATGGCTTACCTGTTTAACAATTGTGATAAATTACTGAACTTTCCTATATCTCTGTTTCTTGACCTGGCTCAATTTAAAAAATCTGTTTTTATGTTTGTTTATTTATTTGCAACAAGAGAGAATGGGCATGACAGAGCCTGTAGCCACTCCAAATGAACTCCTAATGCATGCACTAATTTGTGCGTCTGGCTTTTCATGGGTACTGGAGTAAGCACATTAACCACTGAGCCATCTCTCCAGTCCCTAGATGAATTTTTAATATGAACATCATGTAGGTCATATTTATATGATACCGTATTTGAAGATGTTTCATATTAGCTTTTATTCTAGAATTTTGTGTAAGACCACTTTGAGAAATAGCTTCTGTTAGACATTTTCCATTAACTTCATGACACATGATGATTGGTACTTGGGAGTGCTCTAAATGCTTTACCAGTTTCTGAGTTTCACAAGGACCTTGTGCTATGCTTCCTCAGATTTGACATGCAGGTAGTCAGGATTCAAAAGTTCAAGTACGGAAATCAGACTCCTGGGTGATTAATTCCATAGATATCAGAGACCTCAGGCTTCTACACATAGTGCTTCCCTGGGCCAGCTGCCTAGAAGAGCTTAGCAAGATAGAGTAATAAGTCCAATAAATTATAATCTATTTTAAAGCCCTAATAATAAGTTGTAGATAGGTTTAAAAATTAAAACCCACATTTTTCTTGACCTTTGTATAAAGACTAAGACTTGTACCTTTCCCCCTTTTATTTCATTTCCTTTATATTTTTATATTGCTTTTAAAAACTTATATCTTAAATCCTTTGTTAGGCTTCTAACAAATCCAGAAATAGGCACATGAGAGTGTATCATTTTAAAGACTCAGTATGTGATGTCATGTTGTTTTGCTTGTGTCCTTCCTTCTCTTTTATACCTTTAGTGTCCCCTTCTGACCACAGTACTAGCTTTCAAGATTACTTTCATATACCTTCCAGCCATAGGGTTATATATTACCCTTTTGTAGTCTTACCTAAATATTCTGTTCTTCTTAATTTCTAACATATTTCTTTTTAAGTATTGATTTAGAGTTAAAGCTATACTTCTTAATTTTGGGGCTGCTCAGTGATAGGGTAGAAGTTTCTTGCTTTTTTTAAAAAAAAAATTAAAGAAATCCTGTGTTACAGACATAAATAAGAATCTTACTCCCAAAGAGAATAGTCGTTTACTTTGAAACAGTCTGATTTACATTGCTCCTGGTTTTAAACATGGAGGTGGTTATATTAAATGATGAAAATGTGTCATGGCACAGCAGTATATCTCAGTGAAAGCAAACAAAGTAAAATTAGTGTGAAACCAATCAAGAGCTTCCAACCACTAAGTAACTGGTATAAGAAATGGTAAATGATTAGATTATGTGTAAGCTTGTAAGGTTTTATTTGGAACTATAGAATGTACCTATTACTCCTTAGCAGTTCTGTAGAAAAATAGTGGCTGCCATCACCCTAATCATTAAAGGTAGTGTCATGTCTGTAGATGTAATGAAATGTAACTGACCATACTTCAATACATGTTTCAGTATATAATTTGTTTTTGTTTTGTTTTGTTTTGTGTTTTGTTTTTGGTTTTTCGAGGTATGGTCTCACTTTGGCCCAGGCTGACCTGGAATTCACTTTGTAGTCTCAGGGTGGCCTCGAACTCACAGCGATCCTCCTACCTCTGCCTCTCCCTAGTGCTGGGATTAAAGGCATGCACCACCATGCCCGGCCACAATATATAAATTTTTTATGAATAACAACTTCTTATGATATTCATAAGAAAACTTGGATAATGAACACTGCTGACTAAAACTAGCTAAATAATACGTCAAAGCAAAAAAAGTTACTTAAGCCTGCTGTAATGAAGGCTGGGGAGGCCATTCTTTGAAGCTTGTCTTCTAATCAGGTGTGTGTGAGACGGATTTGTGGTCCCTGTACTATTGTGACATGCCTAGGGTGGTCATGACACCCATACCTGTCATATGAACTCTCTCCATTGTTTGTTAATCTAAGATAAAATAATGATTATTTAATACATATATTTGCTAAGAAATACATGTCTTTTATGTTTTCATTGCTAGAATAATCTGCACAGGAAAGAAAAGTGATAGAATGTTCAGAAGTGGCATTCTTTTTTGTGATTTCATAGAAAATAAGAGGGACAGATTCTTACTTGACAGGGATTTTTCTTCATGTATTTTGTTTTCCATTCATTTTGATGAGAATGTAGTACTCTCTATACTATTCACTAATAAGGTTAGTTTTCTGTTTTGTAAAACGTTTTATTGACAACTTCCGTTCATATAGACATATAACATGATCATAATCTCTTCCCATTACCTGCCTTTCCCCCCTTCTACTGAATCCCCCCCTTTTTTTTAAAGAAAGCAATATTTTCTCTCTCTTTTTTTGGTTCATTTACTTTATTTATTTATTTGAGAGCAACAGACACAGAGAGAGAGAGAGAGAGAGAATGGGTGCGCCAGGGCCTCCAGGCACTGCAAACGAACTCCAGACGCATATTCCCCCTTGTGCATCTGGCTAACGTGGGTCTTGAGGAATCGAGCCTTGAACCAGGGTCCTTAGGCTTCACAGGCAAGCACTTAACCGCTAAGCCATCTCTCCAGCCCTGAATCCCTTCTTTTTAACTAGTCTCTATTCTATATTGATGTCAACATTTTTCCCTTCCTCTCACGTGCAGGTCTTGTATAGGTAGAGGTAGCCACTATGAGGCCACAAATAGCAAAGCCCATTTCTGTCTGGAAAACAGTATTACAGAGCATTCTCCTCCTTCTTTAGGCTCTTCCATAATGGTCCCTGAGCCTTAGAGAATATGATAGAAATATTTCACTTAGTATGAATACACCATCATTTCTTCTTAGCAGTGAGTTTTGAGTCTCTTCAATGGTCAAAGGTTCTCTATCCAAAAGTGAAAGTAGTATTGATATATGGACATAGACAAGTATTTAGAGTAGCGTTTGGTGGGATAATATATCCATTTAGCCAGACAACAGTAGTAGTTTCCCCCCTAGGACTTAGGACTGCTCAAGCCATAGGCTTTTGATTAGGTTTTCAGGACCAGGCAAGAATTCTCTCCCATGAAGCAGGTCTCAAGTCCAATGAGAGAGCAGTTGGTTTTCTCTATAATTAAGACATGCCACCGTCATACCAGGTGGGAATTTGGCCTGGTTGTCCAGCAGTAAAGCTTGCTGGTTCATTGCTGGTTAAGACCATTCATGACTTTCCTTCCCCAAAAAGCTGCACAGGTCTTTCTAGCATCCTGACTGCTAGTCAAGAGGGAGGAGTCTTCCAGCTCAGCTTCAGCTTTATTTCTCAGTCACTTGGAGCCCAAGCATATGGAATCTTTAGCATTGGGATCTTACCAACTAATTCTGGTGGGCAACCAAGAGCTTTGGCAATACTTATAATGTTTTGAGAGCATCAGAGGCTTCTGTGACCAATATTTTATTGGAAGTACCCCCACAAGGTTATTCTGCCCAGAATCTTTTCTTTATTTTTATTTATTTATTTGCAAGCAGAGAGAAAGAAGAGAGACAGACAGAATGGGTGCACCAAGGCCTCCAGCCACTGCTAACAAAATGATTGCACCACTTTGTGCATACGGCTTTACATGGGTACTGGGGAGTCGAACCTGGGTTCTTAGGTTTTTTTAAGCAGTTGCCTTAACCATTGAGCAATCTCTTCAGCGCTCTCTCTCTCTCTCTCTCTCTCTCTCTCTCTCTTTTTTTTTTTTTCTTTTTTGATTTTTCAAGATAGGGTCTCACTCCAGCCCAGGCTGACCTGGAATTCACTATGGAGTCTCAGGGTGGCCTCAAACTCACAGCAATCCTCCTACCTCTGCCTCCTGAGTCTCTTTTTTTTTAAAAAAATATTTTATTAGCTAGCTGAGTAGGTTTCCAAATGGCTCAATCCTAACATCTTTAATTTTTCTACTTTAAAAAAAAATTTACAAATAACAGTTTTTAATCTTTTATCCCCTTGCCCCTGCTCCCATTACTCTGGGGCCCTTCTTATTGGGGTTATAGTATTCACTGTGGGGTCATAAAGGCTTCAGTAACTCCCTGTGGGTTATCATGGGGGGGGGGGACCGTGTTTCAGGGTATTCCTACCCACTCTGTGGCTCTGACAGTCATTCTGCTCCGTCTTCCACAATATTCGCTGAGTCACAGCAGGCCTGTTGGCAGTCTGATTTAGTTCTCTTTAGCCTCTGGATTTCTACTTTGATGGGTTTTAATTGATCACTGTGCCTGTCACCATTGCTCTGGAACTGGTTGTGGTAGAGGTGGCACGTCTCATGGTAGGCAGCTAGCTATCTTCTTGTCTTTTCATATAACATCTTTAATTTTAATTAACCCTCCTCCCCCCCTCCTCTGTGGAAATGGTCCCAGTTTCTTTCAATCTAATATTGACTGTGGGTTTGTTATATATGGCCTTTATTATTTTGAGGTATGTGTCATCTATTCCTGGTTTTTCCAAGACTTTCATCATGAAGTCCTGATGGACTTTGTCAAATGCCTTTTTTCCTTCAGTTGAGATGATCATATTATTTTTATCTGTAGGTTTTTATGGTATACCACTTACTGATTTATATATGTTTAACCCGCCCTGCATTCCCAATATGAAGCCCACTTAGTCATGATGGATAATCGTCTTAATTTGGCTTGCAAGAATCTTGTTTAGAAAGTCACATTACTGAATCTGGAGCATGCTGTTTGACCAGAGAGTCCCAGAGAGCCTACTGTCTCTTCTGTGCTGCACTGGGGATACTGGAATGTAAGGCAGTGCTTGGCTTTTGACATGAATGCTGTGTGCATTGAATCAGGTCCTTGTGCTTACACACCATAAGTACCCTTATATCTTTTATTGCAGTACTCTTCTTGTTCATAAATCTTGATGAGAATTTATTCTTTTATCTCACACCCAACTTCCCAGTTCCTCAGGAAATATTTTTTGTTTACTCTTCAAATACACTGGAATCCAGGTGCCATCACTGAACCGAGTCACTATCTTATCACCTCTATTTCTCTAAAAGAATATGTTGTGGATGGCATGTGAGTGCCCCTCTACAAGGTTCAGGTGGTAAAGGTGGTCACCAGTAGGTGGGCTTTTGTGAATTCATGGATCACAGTGGGAAGGCATTTAAGCAAGTAGAGGAATGTAGAAGGAAGGTGGAGCTTAACTGGAGGAAAGAGTTCATTTCAGGTATGCCCTAGAACTTATCTCTTTCTATCTCTCTGTTTGTTGTCTCCATCGCACTTGAGGTAAGCAGCCCTGTTCTATCACATGCTCCCCACCACAACTCAGAAACCATGAAACTAAATGAACATAGATTGAAACCTCTAAAACTGAGCCAACTTTAATGTCTTTCTTCTTTTTAAATTGTTTTTCTCTAGTTACTTGTGATATTGACAAGAAACTGACCAACAACATCCTATGGAGTCTTACTATTTTGCCTTGGTCCCTCTTCAGTCTATTGTAATCTTATGGTATGAGTTACGCCACTTACATGACCCCAGTGACTTTCCCTCTTTTGCTTTCTAGAGTAAAGGCTGAAAGGTCTTGTGAGACTTGTTTGACCCAGCTCCCAGTATCTCTTTTTTCTTTCTGCTTAAGCTCCAATCATCTCAATTCTTGAATCCACCAACAAATTTTTACCCCTAACATTCCTTCTGCATAGAATAATCTTTCCAGAGAGATTCACATGACTCACTCTCTTGTGTACAACCCTAGCTTTCTTTGGACTATTTTCAATTTTGAAGAAATTTTGGTTGAGTTATATTGTATATAGCTCACTCTCTTACTTTCACTAGAATTTAAAAATTCAAGTTACCTTATGCAGGTTTAAAATTTCACTGCCACTGTCACTCCAAATACACATTTCCTCCTCCTTGGTGATGGAGATAACAGAAGAGAATCATAACAGAAGAGAAGCACTCCTGTGGGAGCAGAGGCAAGAGAATCACTGGGGTTCACTGGTCAGCTAATCAGATTGGAAATGGCAGCTCTGGGTTTAGAGAAAGATCAATCTCAGGGAAACAACATGGAAAAGTGACAGAGGACACAAGCCATTCTCCTCTGGCCTCTGTATACATCTGTACACACATGTGCATACACTATGTGCATATACTACCCCCACATCAGTATAACTTAACTTACACATCTTAAAACATACCTACACATATAAAAACCACAGTAGCAATCCAAGTAGGGGACATGTCACCTCAGAAAGATTTCCTCATGCTTGTTTGGATTCCCTTCCTCACTCTCTTCTTCACCCTTCTCAGGAAACCACTTATCTTCATTTTCATTAGTTTTTATGTGGACTATCACAATTTTTTCATCCATACACTTGTTGATGGACATTTGAGTTGTTTTGACTTAGCTGTTATTAAAAAAAAAAAAAAAAAAGCTGCTGTGAACATTTGTGTGCTAGCCTGCACATGTGCTCGTTTTACTCAGGTAACTAGGGAGCATTCAGTCATTTGTCTCATATAGTAGATGTGTATGTTAAACTTTTAAGAAACTGCCATTTTTTTTTTCAGAGTAGATGTACTATGTTATATTATTCTCTTCAGTGTTCCTCTGCTTTTGTCCTTCTTAACAAGTATGTGGTAGTAACACATTGTAGCTTTAATTTGCACTTACAAAATGATTGATGTTGAATTTTTTAAAAAATATATTTTATTTATTTATGTATAAGCAGAGAGAAAGAGAATGTGCATGCCAGGCCCTCCAGCCACTGCAAATGAATTCCAGATACATGCACCACTTTGTGCATCTGGCCTTATGTGGGTACTGAAGAATTGAACCCAGGTTAGTCTTTGCAGGCAAACACCTTAACAGTTGAGCCATCTCTCCAGCCTTGAGCTTCTTTTTATATGCTACTGGGTATCCACTTATCTTCTTTGGTGAATTGTTTAACCAAACTTCTTCTATACAATATATTCTTTAAAAATTAATTGTTTTCTTAGTTATTGAGTTTTCAGATTTCTGTATGTATTCTAAATGCAAAGCCATTACAAGAAATATTCTGACAAGTATCTTGTCTTAGTATGTGGTTTTTTCATTCTCTTAATAGTGTTGAAAAATCAAATGGTCTAATTATAAAGGCCATTTTTAATCAGTCTTTTTAAATGAATTATTCTTTGGTATTATTGCTAGGAAATCTTTTTGCCTAATCTAAGCTTACAAAGATTTCTTTCTTTTTCTTTTCCTTTTTCTTTTTGGTTTTTCAAGGTAGGGTCTTGCTCTAACCCAGGCTGAGCTGGAATTTTCTATTGCACTCTCAAGCTAGCCTCAAACTCACCACGATCCTCCTACCCTCTTTCTGTTTTTCTTCTAAAAGTTTATAGATTTAGGTTTTATGTTTAGATCTGTAATCCATTTTGAGTTGATTTTCGTAATAGGGGTCAGTTTGGTTTCTGCATGCATATATATATATATCCAGTTATTCCAGGAAGAATTAATTTAAAAGACCATCCTTTCTTCACTGCATTGCCTTTACACTTCTGTTCAAACCAGTAGTCCATAAAGTTATGTACTTGTTTGTAGATTCTATTCTATTATATTGATTTGATTGCCCACCATTATGCTAATACTGTGTTGTTTTGATTACTGTATATAAGTCGTAAAGTGAAGTAATGGGACTGGAGAGATGACTCGGTGATTAAGGTACGTGCCTCCAAAGCCTAATGATGAGAGTTTGATTCCCAAGTACCCACATCAAGACAGATGTGCAAAGTGGCACATGCATCTGGATTCCTTTGGCAGTGGCTGGAGGTCCTGGTGTGCTCATTCTCTCTGTAGCTGGGTGTGGTGGTGCACGCCTTTAATCTCAACACTCTGGAAGCAGAGGTAGGATTACTATGAGTTTAAGGCCACTCTGAGACTACATAGTGAATTCTAGGTCAGCCTGGGTTAGAGAGAGATCCTACCTCCAAAAACCAAAAAATAAAAATGATCAGATAATGCTGGCTCTTTCCTTTTCCCTCCTAAGAGATGGTGGGGATTCTCAGGAAAGTCAAAATTCAGATATTGCACACATACTGAGTTAGAGCATAAAAGTTTGAGGAAGAGCCCGTTGTGGTGGCACACACCTTTAATCCCAGCACTCCGGAGGCAGAGGTAGGAGGATCACTGTGAGTTCAAGGCCACGCTGAGACTACATAGTGAATTCCAGGTCAACCTGAGCTACAGTGAGACCCTACTTTGAAAGAACAAACAAACAAACAAAAAAAGTTTGAGGAAGGAGTCTTGAATGTTCTTCAATCTAGGCCATGAGTAGAAGCATCCTTTTTAAAGCAGCTTATCTCATGTGAGAAACCTTTATGGGAAATGAGGACCCTTCTTGCTGTTTCAATTCTTTCCCCATCTCAGGCAGTTTTCTCATGCACATGCCCTGCTAACTGTGCTGAATACTCAAAGGGAACCCTTTGCACATCTCTGGGGTTCTCCTGTGCAAATTTCTCCTGTTTTGTACACTGTTCTCATAATTACACCTTCACTTGTTCAAATTACAGGGGACCTCCTGAACCCTGCCTCACTTTACCATCCCTGAGCCTCTGTCTGAAAATTTTCCTGGGACAGTAACCTGTGGCAAACAATCTTATCTTGTTTCTATATTTCATTGTCTTCAGAAACCATTGTTTTATATATTTTGTTAAATATTTTTGTTTGCTTTTAAATTGCGTGCTAAACCTCGTACCAGTTCTTGGCCAAAAACAGCCTTTTTAAAAAGTTAGTTCCTAGTACCTTTTGTGTGTGTGTGTGTGTGTGTGTGTGTGTGTGTGTGTGTGTGTGTGTGTGTGTGTGGTGTGTGTGTGGTATATGTACGTGTATGTGCCCTTGCAGCACCTCACACAGCCTATGGGTGGGGGTTGTTTCTCTGCAGTGCGGTGGCCATAGGGGAACATCATGTGGTTGGGTATCCTACTCCATTGCTTTTCTACCTGGTCTGGTGTTTTGAGCTGGATTTTCTTTTTCACCAGTTCCAGAGTTTGTGGGGCTCTGTTGATTCTCGGGTCTGTCCTCCCCTGGGGAACTGAGATTACAGGCGCACCTGTCCATGCTTGGCTATTTTACATAGGATCTGGAGATTTGAACTTGGCCAGTCTCATGCCCTCATGCTTGTGCAGGAAGCTCACTTAACTGCTAATCCATCTCTCCAGCCCCATAGTATCCTTTTCTCCCCTACTTATTGAGTATTACTAAAATATTCTCCACCATGCTGCCCTCTTTTTTTTTTAATTGGTTGAAATACACAACACACACACATTTTTCCTAACTGTTGTCCTGAAATGTTAACTTGTATCCTGATTTTTTTAATTTTAGAAATATTTTATTTATTTATTTAGAGACTGAATGAATGGGAGCACCAGGTCATCTGGCCACTGCAAACGAACTCCAGACACTTGCATCACCATGTGCATCTGGCTTATGTGGGTTCTGGAGAATTGAACCTGGGTCCTTAGGCTTCACAGGCAAGTGCTTTAACTGCTAAGCCATCTCTTCAGCCTGTGACTTTTAATATTTTTATAGAAACATCTAGAATCAATCATTATTGTGTCTTCCTTCTGAACAACATGAAAACTGCCATACTTTTTTACTGCTCAATTTTCCAACCTGACTAAGGACTTTTGGTTCAAATATAATTTTCCTTTCATCATCACTTTGCTTCACACATATGCCATCTCTAGATCTATCCATCCATCCATCCTTTCTTCTTCCCTCCTTTTTTTTTCTGTTTCTTTTTCTTTTACAAATAAAGCAAATGTTTATTGGGAAAGACCAGAGTGTCAGGGGAAGCATGCTCAGGACTTTAGCCTGTACCCCAGAGCAGATTGAAAGGAGAAATGAAAAATGTGTGTGTGTGTTTGTGTTTGAGTTAGAACTCAAAAAATTGGGACAGGTTTAGTGAAGATCTGCATGCAGCTGCCTAGATTTTTCTTTCTTTTTATTACATATTCTAAGCATAACATTTTATAGTGGATGATAACTGTATTTGTTAGTATTGTGTCACTGTGACCAAAATGCTGAGAGCAACCTAAAGGAAGGAATTACTTGTTTGACTTGCAGTAAGAATGAGAAGTGCCAGTCCATCCAGGTGAGGAAATCTTGATGGAGCAGAACAGTTCACATCATGACAGACAGGAAGCTGAGAATGGTGATGTAGGGAGGGCCCAGGGTAAGATATAGCCCCAAGGACATGCCTCCAGTTACCTACTTCCTCCAATTAGGCCTCACCTCCTCCTGCCTTTTACCACCACCTCCACGATAATTCAGTCATATTATGAATCCATCTGTTCGTTAGGTGAGAACCTTCATAATTTAATTGTCCCTGGAATTATCACCCCAGACATCTCTTAGAAGGTATGCTTTACAAATTCTTGAAGCATTTCTAAATCCAGTCAAGTTGACGAACAAGGTTGTCATAGTCAGTCATCACTACCACTGCAGCCAGATGACCTTATTTCAGTCATGTTGGAAGTGCCGAAGGGCTAGAGATGTAGCTCAGCGATAGAGCACTTGCTTATTGGGCTTAAAGGGTTGCATCACTAGCAGTGTCAAAATAAATAAAATGAAACTTTTTATTTTTAAATTTTATTTATATTTATTTGAGAGCAATAGACAGAAAGAGGTAGAGAGAGAGAGAGAGAGAATGGGCACGCCAAGGCCTCCAGCCACCGCAAACGAACTCCAGATGCATGCACCACCTTGTACATCTGGCTTATGTGGGTCCTGGGGAATTGAGCCTCGAACCAGGGTCCTTAGGCTTCACAGGCAGGAACTTAACTGCTAAGCCATCTCTCCAGCCCTGTTTTGTTGTTTTTTGAGGTAGAGTTTCATGTCTCATGGTGGCCTTGAATTCATGGTGATTCTCTTACCTCTGCCTTCTGAGTGCTGGGATAAAAGGTGTGTGCCACCATGTCCAGCATAAAATGAAACTCTTAAACTGTCAATTCATTTATTTATTCATTCGTCATAGCTCTTTTGTTCTAATGTCAGAAGGCGGTGTCTATTGTACTGATCAGTGTTTGTCTGCTGACCTGCATTCCAGTTAGCATTGTCTTTCACCTCTTGAACACATTTTGGTATTCCCCCAAACTTGATGTGAACTTTAAACTTCCTGTTTGAATTCCCAACTCTTTTCTCATAGCCATTAAATTCAGTGTCTAAATCTTCTTAACTTTTCCAATATGGTGGTTTTCTTCTGGTGAATCTCCATATTTCTTTTTCAGTTTTCTGTACGTTGCTCTGCTTCCTAGTGCTCCACTAAAATCAATTTCTAATGTGACCTAGTTACTGTCCTTTAGTCCATAAAAGACAGAGTATCAGTTAGCTATTGCTCCATAGCAAATAACTCCAAAACTTTGATTTAAAATTTATTATTTCTCTAGTCTCCAATTAATGTGATCATCACAAGAGAGAAGACTTCAAGTTTCTTATCAGTGATAACTGAATATTAGGAGATGGAACAGTACTTCAAAGAAGCTCTGAGGGGCTGGAGAGATGGTTCAGCAATTAAGGTGGTTTGCTTGCAAAGCCTGATGGCCTGGGTTCAATTCCCCAGTACACATGTAAAGCCATATGCACAAAATGGTGCATGCATCTGGAATTTGTTTGCAGTGGGAAGTGGCCCTGGTATACCCAGTCTTTTCTCTTTCTTTCTCTCCCTCTCCATTCAAATAAATAAAAATACTTTTTTAAAAATAAAAGTGAATACTATTTTTAAAAAAGAAGCTCTGTTGGAAAATTTCTAACTTTGAATTTGATACCCATATGAAATAAGTTTAGCAGCATACTAAAGATATTTCAGATAGCAAGGGTTTAATCTGACATAGTGTTTCTTTGGAAATTAATGATGGTATTCAGTAAAGTTGGTGTAAACTAAGACATAGGATTGAAGATGCAATAGATCTAACTCTGGAAAGCAAGGAAAGAGAAAGAAATCTCACAGAAACAGCTACGGAATATACCTAGAGCATGTCCATACTGACAGGAGAGTCTGAAAATAAGAGGAGAGGGGGACTATAAATATAGTTGAGCAGCTGGACAGTAATTAATAAAGTCATACAGAGCAGTAAAAAGTCTAGAGAAAACAGGAAGGAATGGTGAAAAGATAAGGACAACTACCATATAGCGGGATTCTTTTTAAATTTTCTTTCTTTCTTTGTGTTTATTAATTTGTATGGGTACACATTTTTAAAGGTTTTATTTTTTATTTTATTTTTATTTATTTATTTGTGAGTGACAGAGAGAGAAAGAGACAGAGAGAGAGAGAGGGAAAGAGAGAGAGTGAGAATGGGTGCGCCAGGGCCTCCAGCCACTGCAGATGAACTCCAGATGCATGCGCCCCCTTGTGCATCTGGCTTACATGGGTCCTGGGGAATTGAACCAAGGTCCTTTGGCTTCATAGGCAAGCGCCTTAACCACTAAGCCATTTCCCCAGCCCTGTGTGCACATTTGCCATGGCTCATGTGTGGAGGTCAGAGGACAACTTCAAGGCATCTGTGCCCATCCACCTTCTTTTTTCTTTTACATAATTTAATTTAACTTAATTTATTTGAGAGAGAAAAAGAGGCAGATAGAAAGAGACAATGGGGGCTGGAGAGATGGCTTAGTGGTTAAGGCATTTACCTTCAAAGCCTAATGACCTGAGTTCGATTCTCCAGTACCCATGTAAAGCCAGATGCACAAAGTGGCATATGTGTCTGGAGTTCCTTCGCAGCAGCTGGAGGCCCTGGTGCACCCACTCTACCTATCTCTCTTCTATCTCTCTCTGCTTGCAAATAAATAAACATTTAAAAATATTATTTAAAAAAAAAAAAGAAAGAGACAATGGGCACATCAAGGCCTCTAGTCATGCAGACGAACTCTAGACATATGTGCCCCCTTGTACATATGGCTTATGTGGGTCCTGGGGAATCAAACCTGGGTCCTTTGGCTTTGAAAACAAATACCTTAACTTCTAAAGCATCCCTCCAGCCCAACTCAGATGTTTTTGTTTGTTTGTTTGTTTTATTTTTCGAGGTAGGGTCTCACTCTGGCCCAGGCTGACCTGGAATTCACTACGTAGTCTCAGGGTGGCCTCGAACTCAGGGCGATTCTCCTACCTTTCCCTCCCGAGTGCTGAGATTAAAGGCGTGCACCACCACGCCTGGCTCAGATTTTTTTTTAATGTGGATTCTGGAGATTAAACTTTGGTCCTAATGCTTATAAGGCAAGCATTTCACCACCTAAGCTATTTTCTTAGGCCTGTTAGCAATTCTTTTCAAATATGTTCTGTGTGTATTCTAGGTCTTTAAATATACAGTTATTATCACTGCCATACTGTTTCTACTATTTTGAACCTGTTCCCTCCCCACACTTAATAGCATAAAACTAGAATTCTGGATTATTCCTAGTGGTAATGTCCTCTCGTATATTTACACTGTAATTTATTTAGTCCCTTCCCTAGATATTCCAGATTATGCTTAATGTTTGGCTAATGGAAACAATTCTGTAGTGAACTTCGCTTTCCTTTGTACTCTCTCTCTCTCTCTCTCTGTGTGTGTGTGTGTATTACAGGATAATTTCAAAATTAGGATCCATCTGTTAGAATTTAAAATTCCTAATAACTGTGAACTACATTCTTGTCAAACAACATTAGATATGTTTTGTCTTTCAAAATGTTTGGGTATCTTAGCTGGGCATGGTGACACACGCCTTTAATCCTAGCACTTGGGAGGCAGAGGTAGGAGGATCGCCATGAGTTCGAGGCCACCCTGAGACTATAGAGTGAATCCCAGGTCAGCCTGGGCTAGAGTGAGACCCTACCTTGAGAAACAAAAACAAAAAAAGTTTGGGTATCTGATGTACAGTAGTGGAATCTCATTTCATGTGACTGTTTTCTGATCAATAGTGGAATTGAGCATCCTTTCTTGGGCAGTTGCTGGGATTGTTTCCTTTGTCGAGTGTGTATGTCATATCTCACCTTGCTTTATTTGTCTGTCACATGTCTTTGTTTGAGGCATTGCCTTGTTTCCTATTGTGTATTTTGCACACATTCAATTTCTTCTCTTAAATTTATTTTGTGTCATAGGATATTATAAACTTTTCCTTTATGGCTCCCTCATTTTGTATTTTAAGAGCATTTACCTGGAAAACCAGACATAATATTAAATTTCTTCTGCTTTATTTATAGTTTTATTCTTAAATAATATTAGATCAATAATATTTGAATGTTTTGTGAGCTAAAGGTATTAGTATGTGGTTTTCTGTCAGATAAACAGCCAGTTTTTCTTACAAACCACTGAAGAGTACATCTTTTCCTTACAATTTGAAAAAACATTAATAGTATTGTGATTGAATATAAGAGATATGGTGTTTTTATTTTTATGCAGAGAAGATGTGAATTTTGTGACAAAATATATAAAAATTCAGGGAAGAAAGAATGTGGTTGGTTATCATGGAGTTGTGATGCTCAAACAAAAACAAACAAACAAAAAAAGCCGGGCATGGTGGCACATGCCTTTAATCCCAGCACTGGGTAGGCAGAGGTAGGTGGATCACCATGAGTTTGAGGCCACCCTGAGACTACAAAGTGAATTTACAGGTCAGCCTGGGCTAGAGTGACATCCTACCTCAAAAACAAACAAACAAATTTTTTAAAAAAGGCAAAGAGTTAAGAATATACCTGGGAAAAACAAACATATGCACATAAATAGTAATTAAGGGGAGTACTCAACAGCTAATTATATTATGAAAAGTATGTTATAAAAGGGATCTTAAGCTTGTTAAAGTAGATTAATGTCTATGGCATAGTAATCACCACATTCCAGAGAAAAGTGCTTGAGTGAGATCCTTCTGATTACTGTCAAATGACCTTGACCTTATTTAGCCACCACTTGTGTATTTAAAACCATTACTGTATAAAAGATAATTATTCTCAATCCTGGAAAAATTTGGATGAATAGCAATGTGCAAGTTATGTAATTCAAGAAAAAGATTCCTAAATATGTAAAATAACACATCTAGAAAATTAGATACTATATAAAGGAAAGTTGTCATGGTATATGCTTCCTGGACTAAATTTGGAGAATGTTGGAAATAAGAATGTCAGTATCATCTTAAACAGTTTTCAATTATTAGCCTGTAAAGTGGTCTTGAAAATATTACCTTATTTGTCTTTTTTTTTTTCCACTTGAACTCTTCTCCTTTTTATTTTGTTGCAGATCATACATCAGTTGGTGGTCTAGGAGATAGTTTTTATGAATACTTACTGAAAGCATGGTTGATGTCAGATAAAACAGACCATGAGGCAAGAAGAATGTATGATGATGCCATTGAGGTGATTGTTCCTGGAGTATTTTCTTATTTAAAATCTTGAATATGGGCTGGAGAGATGGCTTAATGGTTAAGGCGTTTGCCTGCAAAGCCTGAGGACTCAGGTGTGATTCCCCATTACCTGTGTAAGCCAGATATACAAGGGCGCACATGCGTCTGGACTTTGTTTGCAGTGGCTGGAGGCCCTCTCTCTCTCTCAATAAAGAAAGATAAAAATTTATGTATATGTACAGAGTATTTGATAGTGACTAGATAGACTCTAACCATTTTATTGTAACATTTAGGAACAACCATATATATATATATATATATATATCAGGGAATACATGTATGTAAACATCTTTGTTAGAGTTTCAATAGAAAATCCTGATATGAAATTTTCTCTTGTGATATTTTGAATAAATTGTTGAAGAGTTTACTGTATTTATAAAAAAATTTTTCAATTGCTGTTAATTTCTATAGAGACCAGAAAAACTTCTGACTTCATACATTCCATCAACATTTCTTCTTGAAGTGACTGATTGAACCTACACATTTAGAGCCTTATGAATAAAGAATTATATTGGCAGCACATTTCTGTAGTTCTTTCCATATGCTAGGCATCATTCTAGCCTGTTACATATATGATATATTTGATCATTATAACCACTTTATAACCTTGAGACACAATGGAGTGAGGTAACTTGCTTAAGTCACATCACTGGAAATGACAAAGCTTGAAGCAAGCAGAAAGCCTGGGCCTATTCTCTTTGTTGTAGACAGCTTCACCTTGCTAAGATGAACATCCAAACCAGATGCAGATTAGAAGAGGAAGGAATTTATTTCAAGGTCACAGATCCAGGGGGAGTTCCATAGATGGCAAAAGAAGTTGTTCCCTTTGACAGATCGGAGCAGAAGAAAAACTGAAGCAAGCAAAACACCAGAAGCAACAAACACAAACTGGCAGCAAACAGCAGGGACCCCACTAGAGCTCAGACTTCTCTGCATACCTTTGGGCTGGAAATCAGATCTGTCCCCAAACACACCTTAAAGCTGGACCCCAGGATCCATCCCCAGTAATACTTCCTCCAGCCAGGTGGCTGGAGACCCAAGTTACAAGCTTTAATAAAACACCTGTGTCAAGCCGGGTATGGTGGCATATGCCTTTAATCCTAGCACTTGGGAGGCAGAGGTAGGAGGATCACCATGAGTTCAAGGCTAGCCTGAGATTACATAGTGAATTCCAGGTCAGCCTGGATTAGAATGAAACCCTACCTCGAAAAGCCAAAAAAAAAAACAAAAAACCAAAAAAACCTGAGTCTATTGGGGCATGCACATTCAAATTACAACACTCTTTATCACTTTATTGTAGTGTTTGATATTTCTTATACTGCATACTATAATGTTGTGACAGTTTAAACTTAATCATGTAATATTTGATTTCCAGAAAAAAAATTATGAAGTAAAAAAAAAAAAATGCTGGTCTGGAGAGAGGGCTTAGTGGTTAAGGCGTTTGCCTGTGAAGCCTAAGGACCCATGTTCAACTCTCTAGGTCCCATATAAGCCAGACACACAAGGGGGGGCATGCTTTTGGAGTTTGACTGCAGTGCTTGGAGGCCTTGGTTCACCAGTTCTCTCTCTCTCATTCATTAAAAAAGAAAAAGGCCAGTCTGTTGGGCTTGCCTCGAAAAATATATATAAAAAAATTTCTGTGTGCAATGCAGATGTTTACTGTTACCTAAGGAATGGGATGATCCCTCTGTGCAATTTACCATGACCTCCCTGTATCCCTTTTTTTAAAATATCTTTGTGATTACATAGCATAGAATGTTTCTTGCCTCAGTTCCGCCTATGTGACCTATTTAATCTTGTGACTTCTTGTAATAGCCCCCCCCCCTTGTTTAACAGTATGTAATTTTGTGGTTTAACTCCCAATCCTGTTTTTACTATAAACATCATGTGGTTATTTCCAATAAAAGCTGACACTCTGAACAGTTCAAGGCTGCATCTTGAGATCCCGAACTCTGGGATGCAGACCTGGTGCACCAGATTTTTTCTATTTCTTTCTCTTTACCCAGTAAAAGTGCCTCATACACACACACACAAAATAATAAAATTTTAAAAAACATGTTAACAGTTGGTAAGCTTTCTGACATGAAATTAAATCTCATTCAAAAACTTACTTCTGTGCTGGAGAGCTGGCTTAGCAGATAAGGCACTTACCTACAAAGCCAAAGGACCCAGGTTTAATTCCCCAAGACCCACATAAGACAGATGCACAAGGGAGTGCATGCGTCTGAAGTTCATTTGCAGTGGCTGAAGGCCCTGTGTGCCCATTTTCTTTGTATCTCTCTGCTTCTTTCTCTCTCTCAAATAAAATAAACTAAAAATAAAAATTAAAAGGCAAAAACTTGCTTCTTAGAAATATAGTCTCCCAACTTAGAGTAATATGATACTAGAATTTCCTGATAGCCAGAAATAAATAACCTCACAATTTTCCTCTAAAATTTTAAATCTTTTTCCTTCTTATAGGCTATAGAAAAACATCTTATTAAGAAGTCCCGAGGAGGATTTACCTTTATTGGAGAATGGAAGAATGGACACTTGGAAAGGAAAATGGGGCATTTGGCCTGCTTTGCTGGGGGAATGTTTGCACTAGGAGCAGATGGTTCCAGAAAGGATAAAGCTGGTCATTACTTAGAGCTAGGGGCAGAAATTGCACGAACATGTCATGAGTCATATGACAGAACTGGTAAGAATATTAATACAGCTAATTGCTAAAGTAACCTCTAAGTTACCAAAAAAAAAAGTATCAAGGAATTAAAAGAAAAATATATTTGATACTATTTACTTAAAATACCATACATTACAATAGCAAATTACTGTATTTTTTAAGTAATCATTTTTAAAATTCCCAATTGTATATTTTTCATTTGTTTTTTTTTATTAATTTTTTTAAAGTTTTATTTATTTGAGAGAGAGAGAGAGACACACACACACAGAGAATGGGTGTCCCAGGGCCTCCAGCCACTGCACCTGAACTCCAGATGCATTCACTCCCTTGTGCATCTGGCTTACGTGGATCCTGGGGAATCGAACCAGGGCCCTTTGGCTTTGCAGGCAAACACCTTAACCACTAAGCCATCCCTCCAGCCCCTCAGTTGGTTTTATTTTTAAAACTTTGAAAGTAATTGCTATAAAGACAGTAGGTGAAGTTTGTATGGAATTACTTGATTTTAAAACTGGGCTCTGGGGAGATAGCTTAGATGGCAAAGTACGTAACCTCACATGCATGAGGGCCTGAGTTCAATCGCCAGTACCCATGTGAAAGGCTGCACATAGTAATGGTGACATGTACCTGTAAACTCAGCACTACAGTGGTGAAGAAAGTCCTCCTGAGCTCCGTTGCCTCCCATTCCAACGTAATTGCTGAGCTCCATGCCAGTGAGAGTAAGACATGAATGGCAGTCTTGAGGCTAAGACTTAAGCTTGTCCTTTGCCCTCCACTTGCACACACATGCACCCTTCCCCTCACATATAAACATGCACATGAACACCACACACACACACACACACACACACACACACACACAAATCCCAAACTATTAGAGATTACTTTGACTATACCCTTAGGAAAATCAAGATAACTGAAAGAGAATAGTCATTACCTTGAAAGTATAATTGGTATCTAGTTAGCTGGTAGTTTGTTTTTTACTCAATTCACCAGTAATTTTTATATGTTTGATTAAAATGATATTCTGAAATTGTTTTGGGAAACTGTATAATAGCTTATGATCTTCTGTTTCTTGAGATTGAGATAGTTTTGATTGTTGACATATTGGTTCTTGGGAAAGTGAAAAGAAGTTTAACTTCTTGTTAATGGCACAAATACTACATGTATCAATAGATATATACTGGGTATGAAAATTTCATAGGAGAAGATAGTTTTTTGGTTTTTTTTAAAGCCTAAAAGGGCTCTTTACAGGCACAGTAATATAAAAAAGGTTTGAGAAACTGGGTTAGGCCTTCTATAGTTTTTTTTTGGCTTACAAATGTATATTTTTATATGAAGTAATTAGTAACCTGAAAACCTACAAACAGGTAATTTCTATCAGTGGTGTCAGAAGTTGAATTATTACTTTTCTGAAATAGCTAGATTTCTATTTTAGGACTAATTTGTCATTTGATACCATGACTCAAATATGATTGACTTAAAATTTACCCTAGTTCATAAATCTGTCAAGTTATTTTTATGTAGTAAGAAATTGAATTTATGGCAGAACTGACCCACTCTTATTAATAAGTGAATTGTTTCATTTCTTAAAAAATATAACTCAAAGGGATATTGAGGCAGTGTTATTTCCTAGTGGCTTAATGTATTAGCACAAATAAAGTCAGTGATCTGACCTACAAATAAAAGCGGAATTAAATTATCATGATGATGATAAGGACTGTCAGTTGTATACTTACAATGTAGTTAAAGTTAGTAAAACCAACATAAATATTTGTGATAGATGTTTAGGCACACTCTCCTGTTCCTGTTGTCCACCTTATATTGGTCACAGGGTAATGTCCACCCTCTGCTCATGCTATCGTTTTCCCTGCCATCGTGGAGTTTCCCACAAGCTGCTCTTGGTTGGGTCATTTCTACCAGCAATGTGAACCTGACGGCCACAACTCCCAACATCTCAATGGATGAAGATTTTGTGTTGCCCAGGTGTAGGGTGGTATATGATTAGGAGGAGCTCTGTCTTAGTCTATTATGTATTGTGATTTGAGCCTGAGTAATTTTTAAAGAATAAGCATTTCTTGCAATTTTGGAGGCTGGGAAGCTAAATCGAGGTACCTGGTGAGGACCTGCCTGCTAACCTCTCACATGGCAACAGCTAACCACGTGCAGTGTAAAACCCACCTCTCTTCGGTGGATCTCGTCATCTCTTAAAGCCCCACCTTTTGTTTTAGTAGTGCTGGATGTACTCAGTATGTAAACAGTTGGTACCATCCTTACCCTCATCCCCCCCCCCCATACACGGACCCTCCTCATTGGGGATGTTGGTTATCCCCATGAGGATTGTGGGTTATACATTATGGGGGCAGCCATCAGTTATGGGGAAGAGGCAATGTCTCTGTGTGTAATGTCCCAACTTGTGGCTCTAACAGTCTTTCTACCCCCTCTTCCATGAATTTCCCTGAGCCATGTTGGGTTTGTTTTAGGTCTATTTCAGTGATGTCTGGATCTCTGATTTGGTAGGAGTTGAGGGTCCTCAGTGTCTTATCTCCTTCACCCTTGTGCTGATATCAGGTTCACAGAGAAAGCAGCACTCTTGCTCATTTCCCCAATTACTCTATGGTTTTCGCTGGGGCCCTGGTATAGTGCGATGGACTGATTCTCTCCTCAGGTCCTGCATCCATCTGAAAAAGAAGCAGATTCTCCAACACCGGTTAAATGGGATAACCATTGTTAGTTTAGAGAGTATTTCATAGGTGTAGGCCCTCTTGTAGCCCAAGATTGGTGGGAGCTTGATATTGGAGAGTGAACTTGTTATTTGGATATAATTCTGACTTGTTTCCCAGTTCTAGCTATGGGATCCTTTCCACTGAGTGGATCTGTTAGCCAATCCAAGAGCAGTTTCTCATCTACCGTGGCTGTGTGCCACTGTTGCACTTGGGTGAACATCATGTTAGGTTGTTTGCTGCTGAGTAGCTTAGACCTCGAGTTGTTTGGACAGATCTTGGTCATTTTCTCCCAGTCCCTCATGTAGCACCTTCTGGCACTAGAGGAGCTAACTATCTGGGGACTGGCTGTCTTCCAGATTCCAGCCAGGTCTCTCCATGTTCCATACCAACAGCATATGGTGTCTTTGGCAGTAGTGTCTTACTATTAACCTTTGGTGGGTAATCAAGTGCTCTGACAGAAGTCTGTCTTCTTTTGGGAAACGTTATAGATCTCTGATCATTGTGGATGTTAACCGCGTCCTAGTACTGGAACTTACAGGCCAGTGTTAAGGGAAGAAAAGGAAGAAGAAAAAAAAAGATAGGTAATATAAAAGAGAAAGACAGACAAAAACAGGAGAAAATTAAGGTTAGGCTTCATCTTACTCTCTCTAGGGCCCTTTGATTCAGGTGTTCCCTCTAAACTTCTGATTAGATTCAACCTTTTAGTCTGTCTTTCAGGATATAGGATTTTATGGTACCAGTTCCATTTGGGTCCAGTTTTGTGGCCCCCCCCCCCTCCCCTCCAGCCCCACGCTCCCTATTGTCTGGTCTTCAAGATGCCTATCTGTTATGTCAGCATCTCGAAAGCCCCACCTCTTAATGCTATCATATTGATTGTCAACACCTGGATATTAGAGGTGATACATTGAAACCCTGGCAAGGTCCTTAAACCTTCCATGCAGTACTGCTTTCTAATCTCAAAGAAAATCACCATTCAAAGGAATAGCATATAACGTTGGAATATATATCTATATTATATACAGATATATCTATATAATATCTAATAATATAATTGTATCTATATGGAGCGAGACCATGTTTTATTTAAGCTGATGATTAAACAATTTACTGATAAAATTCTTAGAAATTGTATTTGTAATTCTATTATAAGAAAACAAAATGTCAGTTTTGTTTTTTAAGTGATTTATTTTGAAAAATAGCAACAATAAAACAGCAAAATTTACTTCATAAGTCTTTCAGGAGAGAAAAATACTCTTGTAAGCAAATGGATTATTTTGCTAATTTATTTCTTTTGTCATGTTATAGCATTAAAACTAGGTCCTGAATCATTCAAGTTTGATGCTGCAGTAGAGGCCATGGCTGTCAGACAGGCTGAAAAGTATTACATTCTCCGTCCAGAAGTAATTGAAACCTATTGGTACCTATGGAGATTCACTCATGACCCAAGATACAGACAGTGGGGCTGGGAAGCAGCACTGGTAAGTGAGGCTGGGCCAGGCTCCCTCAGTGCCCCGCTGCCTGGTCTCTGTTGCTATACTTGAGAATCTGTAGGGAGATTCACTTCTCTGATGAAAGTGTTACTCAGTTTGTTTCTTGAGCAATAGGAACATGGCCTAAAAGCCTGTTTTGCTTTTTGCTAGTATTTTCATACTAGTGTTTACTCATTATTCTTACTGAGAGTTATTTAAATAACGAATCATTTAAAAGACTGTTGTTCAGTACTGTAAAAAAAGAAGCTGTTTCGGGGCTGGAGAGATGGCTTAGCAGTTAAGGTGCTTACCTGCAAAGCCTAAGGACCCGTGTTCGACTCTCCAGATCCTACGTTAGCCAGACACACAAAGTTGAGGCAAGTGCAAGGTTGCCCATGCCCACTAGGTGGCAAAAGCGTCTGGAGTTTGATTGCACTGGCTGAGGCCCTGGTGTGCCAATTCTCTCTCTTTCTAAAATTAAAAAAAAAAAAAGATTTTTTATAAAAAATAAGCAGTTTAATTTTCTGTAATTTCAAATTTGTCAAATGACTCAAATTGTAGCTGAGCAGATTAGCCATGTTCCTTTTACCCTGTTTTCTGACTAATTCCTTAGTGGGTCAGTAAATTGCTAAATTTTTTTAGATTGAAGGACAAAATATCTATATGTACTTGGAACCAGGAATTTACCATCAGGTTACATTCTTATCCCCTCTTCCCAGCCTTCATTACCATGGAGGCCTTCCTCTGTGGAGTTATAGTATTCACTATGGGGTCATGAAAGCCTCACTCAGTCTCTATGGGATGGGCGGGGCAGGAGGAACAGGACTGTGCCTCAGGATATCCCTACTCACTCTGTGGCTCTTACTATCTTTCCACCCTCTCTTCTACAATGTTCCCTGAGCCATGGTAGCCTGTTGGCTGTCTGATTTAGTGTACAGTTCTTTGTAGCCTGTAGATTTCTGCTTGGATGGCTTTTGATTGATCATCATGTCTGTCACCATTGCCCTGGGGCTGGTTGTCAGGCTAGCAGTTCTCCTGGGCCTCTGCAAGTTCTCCTGGGCCCGGTCATATGTGGTAGAGGTGGCAAGTCTCATGGTGGGCCATCAGCTATCTTATAGTTTTATCAAGGGTTCTAGGCTCTCCTCCATTTTCTTTCCCATCAGTAAAATAAAACATTCTCCAACCAAGAATGAGAGCAGCTTGGGTTAAAGGGAGTATGGAAAGAACAAATCCCTATACAAGAACTCTTTAAAAGTTATAATAAATGCAAACCTATAAAATGAATTTGATTAAACACTTTTCAGTGTTAACTAGCTTTTTATTTAGAAAAGAAGAATGGGAGGTACAACAAACCAAGACAGTAATGATTGGTTAAATAACCATAACTAGAATAGCCAACATCTCAGAATTAGAGTAAAATAAGAACAGAATCACTGTGCTTTCAGCTGTTCATAAATGGACTAATTCTCCCACCTGTGTAGGCAGAATATTTGGTTGCTTTAGCTTAAAAGTAGAGTTATGAATACATTCATTTTGATTGGGATTTCATTTATGCATGTTCAAAGATGCACAAGGAGATATAAATTAAGAATTTTAAGTTCTAGTCAAGCAGTAGAGAACAGCAGGTAATGTGGAACAAATTACTCAGCTCCATTTCTTCCTCTGAAAAGTGGAGCTGTTAACTTTCTAGGGTTATGAAATTCAAATGTTAGTGCATCTAAAACCCTTAGAATAACCTTCAGCATATAAAAGTACGTCCTAATGGTTAGCTTTTAAATTGTAGTTATGTATTATCTATTAAAATAATATATTGTTCAAATTTTCATACAGATTTCCGTGAACTTTTGATCACAGTCTTAGGCTTGTTTTTCACCATTGGAATTCCATGGAATTAATTCTCCTATTTGCTCTCTTGCACAGGCTATTGAAAAGTACTGCCGTGTCAGTGGAGGATTCTCTGGGGTTAAGGATGTGTACTCCCCTATTCCTACACATGATGATGTACAACAAAGCTTCTTTCTTGCTGAAACATTAAAGTAAGTAAATTTTTAAAAATAAATTTATTTTTAACTGGCACATAAAAAGAACTAATATGTAATGTTTCAATAAGCATATATATTAGTTAATGTTTATTACCCAATTCTTTCTGGTGACAACTTGCAGAATCCTTCTCTGAAGTGCACAATGTTGCCATATATAATCACCCCCTAATATACACTAGCATACCAGAAGTTCTCTTTCCTGCGTAATTGTAGCTTTGTACCCAATATACAATGACAACTATCTTTTCACTCCTCTAACCAGTCTCTGATAGCCACCATTCTGCTTTCAACATCTATGGGGCAACTTGTTTAGATTCTGTGTAAGGGTGAGATTACGCAGTTACTTGTCTGGCTCATTTCACTTAACACAATGATTTTTAAGTTCCATGCATGTTGTCAAAAATCACAAAATTTTATTGTTTTTTGTTGCTTAATAGGATTCCATTAATGAGTCTGTGTCTTATTTTCTTTGCTCATTAGCATTTTTGTAGACAAGTGTCTACTGTTTAATTGCTATTAAATAATAACTATTACATCACACTACATTTTATCCAAGTTTTTAATATAGCTGTAAAGCTTTAGCAGCTTCTCTAAAAGAATGACTTAGACTATAATTTTATCCAGCAAGTGTCGAGGTGTGGTAGGGCACACCTTTAAACCCAGCACTGTGGAGGCTGGGGCAGGAGCATTGTCAGTTGCAGGCCAGGTACAAGAACCTGTGTCCAAGAAAATAAACACGTAGTGTCTTTAAGTTACTCTGTTCTCAGCTCCTGAATGTGTGTTTGAGTAACCTAGAAGGCTCCTTGAACACAGATATCAGGGCCCATCAGTATAGTGCTTTAGTAGGTCTGACGTGGATCCTGCAAATTTGCATGTCTGACAAACTTCCAGAAGTTATGATGCTGGACCTGGGACTACACTTGAGCTCCCTGCTCTAGCTGATAAAATCTATTAGGAATGATCAGGATGTTTTCATGGTACCAAATGACATGTAGCCATAGCTAGCCCTCCTCCTGATGAAGTTTCCTACAAAGGTAGACATAAAGGAAACAGTGGGAAAGGAAAAAGTCAATTTGGAGCTTGTACTTAAAACCCTAGGTAGAACGCTGTAAATGGGCCTGGGAGAATGTGGTGTCCAGTTTCCTAAAGGCATAGAAAATATCACTTCATCTTGTTTCTAATTTCATATTTCCGTTTCCTTTATCTATAAGGGACAACTCATAAACAGTTCATTTGTTCAATAAATGTTTACTGCTGGGTTCTATTCAAGTCACTTGGAGATAGATCAGCAGATCAAAAGGTCAAAAATTCCTGCCCAAGCCCGGCGTGGTGGCACACACCTTTAATCCCAGCACTGAGGAGGCAGAGGTAGGAGGATCACCGTGAGTTCGAGGCCACCCTGAGACTACATAGTGAATTCCAGGTCAGCCTGGACCAGAGTGAGACCTTACCTCAGGGAAAAAAAAAATTCTGCCCACATTTTGCATTCTGATATAATTACAATTTTATATTCTGGAATGTTACAGTTGAAATGGACATGTCATTATAAAATAAGTCATTATAAATGTTCATATTATTCGATTTTTCCTTTTCTAATGATCACTAGTACTATTATTTTCCAATCACTTCCCCATATGTTACTAAGCCTTTGTGTTTCTTTTTTCTTGTTTCTTCATCTAGCCCCTTTTCCTTGTCTGCAGTGACCCTATTGCTCTGAGGTGGAGCATCTGTCTTGATGCTCAGTTGCCTACCTTTACATATTCCTTACTGTTTATCTTATGTGAATAGGCTTGAGTAAATAGCTGTAAGAGCAGTGGACTAACAAACAGTGACAGCTTTAGTGATACCTTTGCTGCATCCTAGTTAAATAAACATGTCACAGTAAATGTATTTGCTTTCAGGGCTAGAGAGCTCAGTCAGTAAAGTGCTTGCAATGCCAGAATTAGGACTAGAATTCAATGCCCAGAACCCACATAAATTGAAAAACAAGGCATGGTAACATATGCCTATAATTCCAGTGCCAGAATGCCAGAGGGGTCCACACATGTATGGAAGATATAATAGACCAGAGAAAATTGAGTACCTGAAGCCCATGGCATTGATCTGAACATGGTGGCACATTGTCCCGGTTACTGCAGAGTGATCAGTGGAGAAAGCTGTGAATACCTGCAGCCCAGGGCATTGATCTGAACACGGCAGTACATTGTTACGGGCAGTGTGGCATGCTCAGTAGAAAAAGCTGAGTGAGTATCTGCTGCCCAGGGCATTGGTCTAAACACAGTGGGTACATCATGGGTACTATGGAGTGGTCAGTAGGATTGAATACTGGAATTGTGGGTGTGGTCACTTACTTAGGAGCATTAGACTCCATATCCTTTCCTGCCTCATCTCTGTCTTGAGATTTCTTGTCTAAAGAGTTTGAACTATAGAGGCTATAGACTTACAGATCACAGGGACTGCTAAAAGTAGGTAGAGTGGATGATTTCCTCCTGGGAAAACTGATTTGCTCACAAGAAAAATAAATAAATAATATTGACACACTAGATTTTCTGGCCAAAACATCCATTGCCCAACAGTAAATCCCATCCTGCCTTAGTTTCCAATTAGCCTTGTAGTACCCTACTTCTAAATGTTGGTAAGCAGTACTGACCTAGAAACCTTTCTCATAGAACAGAAAAGATTTGTCATGTGTGTGTGTGGATGCTATGCGTTGAGTTTCTTTAAACTTAATTTTTTTATTTTATAATAATTCAAGAAAATGTAGTAAGCCGGACATAGTGGCATACCTTTAATCCCAGCACTCAGGAGTCAGAGGTTGGAGGATTGTTGTGAGTTTGAGGCCACTCTGAGATTGCATAGTGAATTCTAGGTCAGCCTGGGCTACAGTGAGACCCTACCTTGAACCCCCCCCCACAAAAAATAAAAAGAACGAAGAAGAAAATGTATCAGAAATGAAGGACATGAATTTCCCACTTGAAAGAAATCCAGGTCTAGCACAGTGCGTGAAAATGGACTCACACCAAGGCACAGCACGGGAGAGAAAAATCAATGAGAGAGAATAAAAGTCATAAAAATGATGAGGATAGAGAGCAGTTTGAGACTCCTCAAGAACAGTCATGATGGCTAGAGCAGGAGTGGAGCAATTCATTCAAAATTTTGACAGAAGATTCTATTAAGTTTTTTGCCATGTAAGGTCTCAAAGTGGCGGGGACATATTCTGAAAATAAGTGTCTTATTGTGTAAACTTACACAAACCTAGGTGGAATAGCCTGCTGAACTTCTGGGCTGTGTAGTAAGCCACTTACACCTGGACTGAACATTCCAGGAAGTTATAGCACAGTGCCATCTATATATCTAAACATAGAAAAGATACAATGAAAATGTAGTATAAAAGATTCCAAGAGCTGGGTGTGATGGCTCATGCCCTTAAACCCAGTACTCTGGAGGCTGACATAAGAGGAAAGATTGCTGTAAGCCAGCCTGGGGCTACAGAATGAGGTCCAGGTCAGCCTGGGCTAGAGTCAGTCCCTACTGTGAAAAACAAGCAAATAAAACAAAAAGATTTGCAAATGGTATTTTTTTTTTTTTTTTTTTTTTTTTGGTTTTGGTTTTTCGAGGTAGGGTCTCACTCTAGCCCAGGCTGACCTGGAATTCACTATGTAGTCTCAGGGTGGCCTCGAACTCAAGGCGATCCTCCTACCTCTGCCTCCCGAGTGCTGGGATTAAAGGCGTGCGCCACCACGCCCGGCTATTGCAAATGGTATTTTTATATGGCTGACTCACCAAGAATGGAACTGGAAGTTTTTTCTCTCTGAAATAAATAAAAAATAAATTTTTTTTTTTTTTTTTTTTTTGGTTTTTCGAGGTAGGGTCTCACTCTAGCCCAGGCTGACCTGGAATTCACTATGGAGTCTCAGGGTGGCCTCGAACTCATGGCAATTCTCCTACCTCTGCCTCCCGAGTGCTGGGATTAAAGGCGTGCGCCACCACGCCCGGCTAAAAAATAAAATATTTTTTTAAAAAACTATTTTTTCAATAATTAACTTTAGTTACTATAGCCTTTTACTTTATAAACTTCTAAATGGAACTGGAAGTTTTTTCTCTCTGAAATAAATAAAAAATAAAATTTTTTTTTTTTTTTTTTTTTTTTTTTTTTTTTTTTTTTTGGTTTTTCGAGGTAGGGTCTCACTCTAGCCCAGGCTGACCTGGAATTCACTATGGAGTCTCAGGGTGGCCTCGAACTCATGGCAATTCTCCTACCTCTGCCTCCCGAGTGCTGGGATTAAAGGTGTGCACCACCACGCCCGGCTTCCTGTTCGTACTTTTTAACTCTTATAAATAAAACACAAACATAGGACAGCTTTGTGCATATTGTCATCAAAGTAGAAAAGAGATACTATGTAAGTCATGAAATTGTCCAACAAAGGTTTATTGTTAGGTACCTGATTTTTGCTAGCTGCTGTTTCTATGATCAGTGATCATGGGGAATAATCTGGCATCAAGGAATTTACATCCTTAAAAAAAAATCTCTCACTTTCCCTAAATTTAAATTGGTATGTTTTTGAGGGGATCCTTGTGAAAATGAGCCTGCAAGTGTGTCCCTATACTGTTCATCACTCTCTCCCTTGTGCTCTTAGCTGTGTTGTCTCTTGCCATAGGTGTGTGTTTTATCTGCCTCTACCAGCAGAGCATAAGGTTCAGAACTGCAGGGTCTTTTTAACTTGTCTGTCTGTCGACCACATGCCACTCAGTGAGTGACTTTGAGTTTGTTGGGTATGCTTATGTTGGGAGGGGGGAGTTAGCTGTTTGCATATATGATCACTTAAGTAATAGTTTGTATAATTCTATCATTTCCAATTATATTTTCAAGTCACTCCCTGATTGCCCTTTGTGAAATATTAGATTGTTCCCTTACTCCCTATCATCTCCCTCTACTTTTCTCATAGCATCTGTCAGCTAACATAATGTATAATTTCCTTAAACATTCCCAAACTCGAATATAAATTCCATGGAGTTTGCAGGATTTTTGATATTGTATCTTCATCATCTGTAGTGGGGCTACACTAAAAAGAAAGGGTCATTTGATTCCAGGAGAGACTACTAAAAGAATTAGAAGGATTTACACAAGTAGGAATGGGATTACGTAAACAGTAGTCCCATGTAATTTTCTGGCTGGGGTTTAGGGCTCAACTCCATAATTTGTTTAGTAGTAGAGGTGGCTAATAATGTGTCAAGGAATTGATAAAGAAGAAGAGCCCAGAGCACACTGTGGAAACCAGCACAGTCAGGGCCTTGGCTTTGCTGGCTGCAGTGGTCAAGGCTCCAGTGTCCTCTGGAAGGAAAACTGAAATAGCACCATGTGTCACAATCATCTGAAAGGATTCCTAACACAGATTGTGGTGTTCTATCACCAGGGTTTATTAAGGTCTAGAGTGGGGCCAGAAAATTGGTATTTCTAAGCCATTCCCAGGTGATTGTGTTTCTGTCATCTGGAAGAATCACAGAGACCCACTGGCACTTGTGGCTCTGTGACATGTTTATGGCAGCTCAGGATCCAGATCCTAACTTTAATACTACAAGAAAGCTAGCACCCGTGAAGTCCACTAGGTAAACCATTGTTTAACTGCTGGGTTCTCTAGTCCACCTGCTTCAAGTAGGTACACTGGAGTACCAGCATGATGGGTTTTATTTCTTAACTCTTCTCTGGATCTGTCACAATGTACTACAAATGTTAGATACTGGGACAGACTGATGGCAGGTGGGGGTAGAGATGATTGAGGTTTACATTTACTTACAAGCATTCTTTCTATTTTCAAATGCCTGTACTTTCAAATAACCTTGCCAGTTTCTTTTGCTACAGTAGAGGGTGCTATAACCCAAATTTTGCTTAGTTGTAATAGTAAAGGTTTTGTCTTTCTATTTTCATTAACTAGTCTTTTCTTAGGTATTGAAATATTTTAAATGAATAGCTAATTAAGATTTAGCACAGTCAGAAGACTGAGTTACTGCCAGTCCAGCTATTATAGCCATATGCTACATGATGATGGTCAGTGATGGACTGCATATTTTATAGTGGTCCAGTTATTACAGTCCTATACTGCATGATGATGGTCAGGGATGGATCCCGCATTTCATAGTGGTCCAGTGCTGCATGATGATGGTCAATGCTAGATGACATATTTCATAGTGGTCCTATAAAATTTTATCTTCTAGTGAGCATCTTAGTTTATCACTGTAGCCTTCTTTGTTTATGTCAGCACACTTTGGGAAATCCTTGTCAATACATTTCTCAAAGCACATCCCTATGTAAGTGATACCTACATAGAACATTTCTATCTATCTCCTCCATACCAAGCCTCTTTGCCTCCTGTCACTGTGGTTGCCTATTTTATAGAAGCCCTGCAGTTCAAATCCTGTGACATTTGCTTATTCTGTGTTCTACATTGTATTTTGAGTGGCCAGTGTAACATACAGTTACTAGTAACCCATTTTGATTACTGAGGAGTTGTATTCATTCACTGGTTGTTTGAATTTACACTTTTTGTTTATCCCTTCACTCAGATTGTGAGTCATATGATTTTGAAAGGAATAAGGGAAAATGAATTAAGTTTATCATTGCATTGCTGTTAAATATCTTATATTTATTTTTGTAATTTTATTTTAAAATATATTTATTAATCTAATTAGAGAGAGAGAGAAAGATAGGGATGGGTGCACCAGGGTTTCTTGCCATTGAAAACAAACTCCAAATGCATGTGCTACCACTTTGTGTATCTGCTGTTATGTGGGCACTGGGGAATCAAACATAGGCTAGCAGGCTTGGCAAGCAAGAGCCTTGAACTACTAAGCTGTCTCCTCAACCCTGTTTTTTAAATTCGTCCCTTAAAATAACTAATTTCATCTAATTTTCTATTATTAAGCAACTATCAAGTGGTTGTTATTAAGTAAACTTCTAAGTGGTCCTAATCTGTTGCCTCATACTGTGAAACATGAGTACTAGGGTGGTCATGGAGAAAGATTAGAGTAATATTAAGTGATAATAAGATACAGTAATAGATAACTAAAACAGTAAAGTAAGACAGAAATTAATTTTGAAAAAAGAGGGATTCAACTTGAGAAAATACTTTTGAAAACACAGCAAGAAAATTCATCTGACAAAATCATGGTTACTGGAAAGGTGGTAAAAATTAGGATTCTAGAATCAAAACCAGGAAAGCAACACATGAAGGACATTATGCTAAATGAAACAAGCTAATCAAAAAGAGACCCATGTGCGTCCCTTTACATGCAGTATGTAAAGTAGCCACTGTCAAAGAAGTAGAAAGTACAATGGTAGTTATCATGAAGTTGGGAAGGCAAAAAAATAGGAGATTGTTGTGTGAAGGTTATAGATCCAGTTTTCACAATGAAGTTCTGGTGATAAGTTGAACAACAGTGTGAGTAGATTGTACGCATAAAAGAAAGATGAAGGAAGCTGCAGAGATGGCTCAGCTGTGAAAAGTGCTAGCTTACAAAGCCTGACACCCTGGGCTTAATTCTTCCATACCCCATGTAAATCTAGATTCACAAAGTGGCGCATGCATCTGGAGTTTGTTTATAGTGGCAAGAGGCCCCAGCATGCCCATATTTATTTATTTATTTATTTATTCATTCATTCATTCATTTTCTCTCTGTCTTTACCCTTGCAAATAAATAATTTTTTTTAAAAAAAGGTTAAAATTAGACTGGTATAGTGGTGCATGCCTGTAATCCCAGCACTCTGGAGGTTAAGGCAGGAAAATCATGTGTTTGAGGCCAGCCTTGGCTACATAGCATGATCTTGTCTCCAAAAGAAGGTTAAGACAATACATTTTATGTTTTTTTGTTTATTTGTTTTATGTCTGTGACTTTGAACATGGCTCAGTGTTTTTGTAAACCTGGGATCTGATTCCCAGAACTTACATAATATGATAGACAAGGGGTGGGCACCTATAACCCCTGCATTGAGGAGGTGGAGACAGGGATTCCGTGAGACTCACTGGCTAGCCAGTCTAGCTAAATTGGTGAACTCTGGTTCAGTGAGAGACCCTCCCTCAAAAGAATTAAAGTGGAGAGCAGCATTCTACATCAATCTCTGGTTTCCACATGCATGTACACACAGGCACTTACACACGCACACACGTGAAATTAAGTCATAGAAGCGGTGCCATGCTAAGATTATAACACCTATTCCTTATCAAAGTTGTAAGCAAATGAGGATGAAAAAATTTTTCCTTAACTTGATACAGGGCATATATGGGAAAAAAAATAACATTATACTGAAAATGTACCTGGCTCACCCTAAAATCAGACACAAAACAAAAATAGCTGCTCTTTTCACTTCTAGTTAGCACTGCGATGAAAGTTCTAACAGACAAAAGAACAAAATGTTAAAAAATCGAACCTAGAAAAGAAGACATGTAAATTTAGCAGGCTTACATATTATGGGCTCAGTAGTAAAACAATTGCATATAGGAGCAGCAAGTAATCAGAAGTTGAAAATAAAGAACGCTACATAAGATAGCATCAATATATGGAATATTTACGGGCAAATCCTGATGAAGTATGAAAGAGCTATCCACTAAGAATTAAAATCAGTTCCAAAAGAAGGAAGACCTAAATAAATGTATGTGATCCTGAAGACTTGATGCTACATCTTCCCAAACTAGTTTATTGATTCTGTGCAATACTACTCAGAATTCTTGGAGAGAGAGAGGGAGGGAGGGAGGGAGGGAGAGAGAGAAAGAGTAGAAATTGAAAAGCTGTTTCTGAAGTTCCTATGAATATGCAGAGGATCTAGAATAACCAAAACAAATTTGAAAAAGAAAAAAGTAGGAAGCTTGACATAAATGACTTCAAGCTATCATAAAGTTGCAAAATAGTTTATGTTCTCACATCCCCAACAATCAGTGAGCAGAGCAGAAGGTTCGGGGGGGGGGGGTGCACACGTAAGCTACTGATGTCTGACATGGATACCTCGGTGGCATCATAAGAAAGGATGGTCTTTGCAACTAATAGTGCTGCAACATTTGGATTTTTTTTATTAAGAACATGTTTTATATGGATACATTATGTTTTGGTACTAACTTTTCCCTCCTCCCTGCCCCAATTTCGCTGGGGTCCCTCTTCAGTGGGGTTGCTAATATTCCCCATGGGGTTGTGGGTTATGTGTTGTGGGAGCAGCACTCAGTTACTGGGGGGAGGCAGTGCCTCTGAACATGACATCTCAACCTATGGGTCTTACAGTCTTTCTGCCCCCTCCTCTGCAAAATTCCCTGAGCCTTGTTGGATGTGTTTTAAATCTACTTCAGTGATGAGCTCTAAGGATCCTCTGGATTTCTGCTTTGGTAGGTGTCAAGTATCCTCAGCATCTGTCTTCTGCACTCTGGTGCTGATTGTCAGGCTCACCATGGAAGTAGCAGTCTTGCTTGTCTCCTTACTTCCTCTGTGGTTTCACCTGGACCTTGGCTGAGATATGAAGGGTGGTTTAGCTCCTCAGTTCTCTCTGCCTTCTGAAAAAGAAAAATAGATTTGCCAACAGAGAGTGAAGTAAGCATAGGTTAAATTGGAAAAGTGTTATTAATTTAGGAAGAGTTTGATGGATATGTAGCCCCTCTTTTAGCCAAAGACTAGTGGGAGCTTACATTGGAGAACATAATTTTTGTCTCCATGGAATTCAGACCTGGTTTGCAGTTCCAGATATGGGTTCCTTTCCACCAAGCGGATCTCTTAGCCAATCAGAAAGCCACTGGTTATTTACCAAGGCTATGTGCCACCATTGCACTGGTGCTTCTGAGTAGCTTAGACCCATGCTTGCTCATACTCTTGTTGGCCACTTCCCCCAGTAGCTCACATAGCACTCTCCAGCACTAGACTGGCTAATCTGGGCATTGACTGTCTTCTGGATTCCAGCTAGGTTTCTCTGTATTGTGTGTTGGCAACATCTGGTGTCTTCAACAGTAGGGTCTTACCTTTTGCCAGAAGCTGGTAATCAAGTGCTTTGACAGAAGCCTGTCTTGTTGTGGGGACCTCGTAGGTCTGTCCAATCAACAGTTCAATGTGTGTAGCACCCATTTCTGGTACTAGGAGTTACAGGTCAGAGCCAAAACTTTTTTTGTTGTTGTTTTTGTTTTATTTTTCGAGGTAAGGTCTCACTCTGGCTCAGGCTGACCTGGAATTCACTATGTAGTCTCAGGGTGGCCTGGAACTCTCGGTGATCCTCCTACCTCTGCCTCCCGAGTGCTGGGATTAAAGGCGTGTACCACCACACCCGGCTCAGAGCCAAAACTTTTTAAGCTTAGGCTTCATCCCACCCTCTCTAGGGCTCTTCTTTTTGGACACTCCCCTTATACTCCCGTTGAGGGTTATATATTTTAGTCTTCCTTCAAGGAGAAAGGTTTCTATGGTACCAGTTCATTTTGGGTTTAGTTTTATTTCCCCCCAACCTTCTCTTCACCTCCCCCCAAACCCTTTCATCCCTATTGTCTGGGCCTCAAGTTGCCTATCTGGTATGTGAACAATTTAAGCTAATCCAGGTTAGGAACCGCAGATGAGTGAGAACATGTGGTATTTGTCTTTGTCTTGATAGTGTGTGTTCACTGAGTATGATCTGTTCTAAGTCCATCCATTTTCCTACAGATTTCATTGTATCATTTTTTTTTTCTTACTGCTGAGTAGAATTTCATTGTGTATATGTACCACAACTTTCTTATCCATTTATCTAATGATGGGCACCTGGGTTGATTCCAGTTCTTAGCTATTATGAATTGAGTAGCTATGAACATGGTCAAGCAAATACCTCTACAGAGAAAAGTGGAGCATTTAGAGTAAATGCCCAATAAGGGAATAACTGGGTCTGTTCATAGTTCTATATGCATCTTTTCTAGGAATCTCATATTTATTTCCACAGTGATTGCATAAGTTTGCATTCCCACCAACCGTGAAGGAGGGTTCCTTTTTCCCCACATCGTTTCCAACATTTGTTGTCATTTGATTTTTTTTAAGGATTGTCATCCTTACTAGAGTAAAGTGGAACCTCATAATTGTTTTAATTTGCATTTCTCTGATGGTTAGGGATATTATATTGAACGTTTTCCTAAGTGTGTTAGCCATTTGTATTTCTTCCTCTGAAAACTCCCTATTCAGTTCACTATCCCATTTTTTGTGTAGACTATTCATTTTTTTATTGCTTAGTTTTGGGTTTTTTTTAGTTCTTTGTAGATTCTAAATATTAGGGCTTTGTTAGTGGTATAGCTGGCAAAAATTTTCTCCCATTCTGTGGGTAATCTGTTGGCTCTGATTGTGGTATGTTCGTGCAAAAGCATTTTAGCTTCATGATAGCCCATTGGTTGAGAGATTTTATTTCCTGGGCTATTGGGGTATTGTTCAGGAAGTCCTTCCCCATGCCTGTATTTTGAGAGTTCCTCCTATTTTTTCTTCTAGTAGTTAAAGGGTTTCAGGTCTTTAATCCATTTGGAGTTGATTTTTGTGTATGGTGAGATGAGTGGGTCTACTTTCATTTTTCCACATGTCGTCATCCAGTTTGTCCAGCACCACTTGTGGAAGATGCTGTCTTTTCTCCAGTCTGTGTTATTGGCACCTTTGTCAATGACAAAGTAGCTGTAGTTACTTGACCTCAGGCTTGGGGCCAAGTCTTCAGTTTTGTCCCATTGGTCTGTATGTCTGTTTTTAAGCCAGTACCATGCTGTTTTTGTTACTATGGCTTTGTAGTATAGCTTTAGATAGGGTAGGGTGATATCTCCAGAGGTGTTTCTTTTAGTGAGGATACTTTGGGATGTCCAGGGTCTTGTGCCATTCCACATGAATTTAGAAATCATTTTTTATATATCTGTGAAATGATGATAGAATTTTTATTGGTATTTGTTGCAGTCAGGTTTGTATTGCTGGTAGAAATCACCCAACAAAGAGCAGCTTGTGGGGAAAATGGTTTATTTTGGCTTACAGACTCAAGGGGAAGAAGTTCCATGATGGCAGGGAGACGATGGCATGAGCAGAGAGGTTGGATAGCACCCCATGGCCAACACCAGGTGGACAACAGGAACAAGAGAGTGTACCAAACACTGGCATGGGGAAAGTGGCTATAACACCCATAAGCCTGCCCCCAACAATACACTGGCTCCAGGAGGCTTTGATTTCCAATTGCCAATAGCTGGGAAGATTAGCATTCAGAATACCTAAGTTTATCGGGGAGCACCTAAATCAAACCACCACATTCTGCCCATGGCTCCGATAAACTGATATCCATACATGATATAAAATATAATGCATTGAGCCCAACTTTAAAAGTTGCCATACTTTTTTATCAATCCTAATGATGTTCAAACATCCCCATAATCCCAAGGATTTTTTAGCTGAACCATAATACCAAAAATTCCTCAAAAAAACCCATAATGGCACAGAATAAACATTCACACTGTAAAAGATGGCCTTGGGCATAGCAAAGAAATATTCAACCAATACAAGATTTAAAACAACCAGGGAAAACATCGAACTCTGTAGCTCCAAGTCTAACAACTCTAGTCAGTGACAAAGCTCTAAGACCAATAATTCTAACCAGCAGCAAGTCTCTGGATTTCCAATTCTACCCCTCCAGCTAGGCTACTCAGAGTCCTGGAAAACTTCATCCGAGCTAGCAGCTCTCCTTAGCAGCCATCTTGTGGTCCTGGCATCTCCACTGCAACCCATGGTCCATCCTCACGGCTCCATGTAGGCACCTAGCAAACCTGCTTCACACTGCCCATGGTCATTTCCAAAACACAAAACCATGTTGCAAATTCAATGACTTTCTCTTTTCTGCATTTCTTATACTCCATAATACCAGGTGGAGTACCAATTTTTTAATCCAGGGAGGAGTAAAGCAGACTTTAAAGAACAGGACATTCTTTTTTTTTTTTTTTTTTTTTCTTTTTTTCTTTTTTTGGTTTTTCAAGGTAGGGTCTCACTCAAGCTCAGGCTGACCTGGAATTCACTATGGAGTCTCAGGATGGCCTCGAACTCACGGCGATCCTCCTACCTCTGCCTCCCAAGTGCTGGGATTAAAGGCATGCGCCACCACGCCCGGCACAGAACAGGACATTCTTTAAGCATTTAGGTCCCTTTAAAAGATTGCATTCTTGGGCTGGAGAGATGGTTTAGCAGCGAAGTGCTTGCCTGTGAAGCCTAAGGACCCCAGTTCGAGGCTAGATTCCCCAGGACCCACGTAAGCCAGATGGACAAGGTGGTGCATGCATCTGGAGTTCATTTGCAGTCCCTGATGCACCCATTCTCTCTCTCTCTCTCTCTCTCTCTCTCCCTCTCTCTGTCTCTCTCTCTGCCTCTTTCTCTCTGTGTCTGTCGCTCTGAAATAAATAAATAAAAATAACAAAAAAAAAGTTTTAAAGAAAGATTTCATTTTTTATGTTGTCCCAATGCAAATCAGCTGACCCAATTTCAGTGGTTGTACTTTCTCATACAACTGCAGCTGAACGGGCAGCAGTTTCAGCCAAAAGATTTCTTTCTGTGCTATATCCCTCTGCACACACCAGTCCGTTTCTACACACTGCAACCCTGCACAAGTTCTCAGGACATGGGCATAACAGCAAGCCTCTCACACAAACTGCTTCTAGCCCAGTCCAGACAAAGCTGCTTTTCACCCTCATAAGCCAAACTTCACACTCCATAGTTCTTAGTGCACTCAGGTCTTTAAACTCTGGAAAGAATAGTCCATCCAGCTGTACTCACAGCACTGCAAGACATCTCTTAGGCCAAGGTTTCAAATCCTTCCACATCCATTTCTCTTGAAAATCAGCTCCAAAAGGCCAAAGCCATACAGTCAGGTGTCTAGCGACAATCTCACTCCTCAGTACCAACTTTACTATTACAGTCAGGTTCACATTGCTGGCAGAAATCACCCAACCAAAAGCAGCTTGTGGGGGGGGGGACGTTTATTTTGGCTTACAGACTTGAGGGGAGCTGGAGGGGCAGAATATAGTGGTTTGATTCAGGTGTCCCCCATAAACTTAGGCATTCTGAATGCTAGTCTTCCCAGTGTTAGCAATTGGAAATTAAAGCCTCCTGGAGCCAATGTACTGTTGGGGACAGGCTTATGGGTATTATAGCCAGTTTCCCCATGCCAGTTTTCGGCACACTCTCTTGTTCCTGTTGTCCACCTGTTGTTGGCCAGGAGGTGATATCCAGCTTCTTCTTACGCCATCATTTTCCCCCTGCCATCATGGAACTTCTTCCCCTTGAGTCTGTAAGCCAAAATAAACCTTATTTTCGCTCAAGCTGCTCTTGGGTGATTTTTGCTAGCAATGCAAACCTGACTGCAACCGTATTGCTTTAAATCTGTATATTGCTTTTGGTAGAATTGCCATTTTCACAATATTAATTCTGTGTATCCAGGAGCATAGGAGGTTTTTCCATCTCCTCACTTTCTTTCTTGAGTGTTTTTGTTTTCATTTTGTAGGTCTTTCACATCCTTGGTTAGTGTCATTCCAAGGTACTTGATTTTTTTGTGGCTATTGAAAATGGGACAGCTTTGCTGATTTCTTCCTTGGTATATTTGTGCTTTGCATATAGAAGCATTACTGATTTTTGTGTGTTGATTTTGTTTCTTACCACATTACCAAAGGAATTAATCACCTGTAGAAGTTTTGAGGTAGAGACTTTGGGTCACTTATGTATAGGATCATGTCATCTGCAAATAGGGCTAATTTGACTTTTTCCTTTGCAATTTGTATCCCTTTTATTTCTTTTTCCTATCATACTGCTTGGGCTAGGACTTCTGTTACTATGTTGAAGAGCAGTGGTGAGAGTGGGCACCCCTACCTTGTTCCCAATCTCAATGAGAACTCCTTGAGTCTTTCCCTGTTAACTATTAGTAGAGCTTTAAGTGCTTATATGTAGCTTTTATTGTGTTGAGATATAAACTGTCCATGCCTGTCCACTCCACCATTTTGATCATGAAATGATGTTGTATTTTGTCAACGGCCTTCTCTGCATCTATGGAAATGATCATGTGGTTCTTGTGATTATGTTTATTTATGTGGTATATTACTTTGATTGCCATATGTTGAACCATCCCTGCATCCTTAGGAGGAATCCTGCTTGATCAAGTTTGGTAGTACTTCTGATGTGTTGTTGAATCTAGTTTGCAAGGATTTTGTTCAAGATCTTTGCATCTAAGTTTATCAGGGCTATAGCCCTATAGTTTTCTTGCTGTATCTCTGGTTTTGGTAGTAGAGTGATGCTGTCTTCATAAAAGGACTCAGATAGGATTCTCTGGTCTCCGATTATGTGGAATAGTTTGAGAAAAACTGGTTTCAGTTCTTCTATGAAGGTTTGATAGGATTCAGCTGAAAAGCCATCTGGTACTGGACTTTTGCAGGAGGCTTTTGATTACCTTTACAATCTCCATGGAAGTGATAGGTTTGTTTAGGAGATTAAACTGCTCTGAGTTTACTTTAGGTAGGTGGTGTGTATCTAGGATTACTTCATTTCTTCCAGTTATCCAATTTTGTGGAGTAGAGGTTTTGGAAGAATGTCCCGATGATTCTTTCAATTTTATTGATGTCTGTTATGACTTCACCCTTTCATTTCTGATTTTGTTAATTTGAGACTTCTCTTTTTGTCATTTGATCAAATTGGCCAAGAGTTTATCAATCTTGTTTATTTTTTTTCAAAGAACCAGCACTTCATTTCATAGATTTTCTTAATTGTTTTCTTAGTTTACAATTCATGAATTTCTGCTGTGGTCTTAGCTATTTCTTTCCATTTGAAGCTCTTAGGATTAGATTTTTCTTGTTTTTCTAATACCTTTAGGTGAATGGTAGTTTATCAATTTGAGGTATCTCCATCTTTGTTATAAAGGCATTAAAGCAATGAATTTTCCCCTTAGGACTGCCTTAATTGTGTTCCATAAGTTTTGATAGGTTGTGTTTTCATTATCATTCAATTCTAGAAATTTACAATTTCTGTTTTGATTTCTTCCACAACCCATTCATTGTTTAAAAGTATGTTTTTTGGGCTCCAGGAGCTGGTGGAATTCATGATGTGTCTCTTATTAATTTCTAGATTTCACATATTACGATCTAATATGATGCAGGAATTTATTGACAATTTTCCTGAATTTATAGAGGCATGCTTTATGGTCTAATGATCTATGATCTTATTTTGGAGATGGTTCCATGGGCTGGTGAGAAGAATGTGTATTCTGTTGAATGTTGTGTAGATGTCCCTGAGGCCTAGTTGATGTATACTGTGTTGAGCTCTATCATATTTTTCTGTTGATTTTCTGCTTAGAAGATGATGGTGTAGTATCAAAGTCCCCAACTATGAAGGTGTTGGTGTTTATTTCTGTTTTGTTGTCAAGTAGGTTTCATTTTATAAACTGTGGTACACCTGTGTTTGGTGCATATAGATTTATGATTGTGTTGGCCTCATGTTGGTCGAGTAAGATGTGGCCTTCTTTGTCCTTTTTGATTTACTTTTGGTTTGAAGTCTGTTTTATCAGATATTAATATAGCAATACCTGCTTGTTTCTCATTTTCTTGTGCTTGGAATATTATTTTCCATCTTTTTACCCTGAGGAGGTGTCTGTCTTTAGTGGTGAGATGGGTTTCTTGAAGACAGCAGATATAAAGGGTCCATTTTTCTGATCCACCCTGTTAACTTGTGTCTTTTGATGGGTGAGTTAAGACCATTAATATTTAAGGTTATAATTTTGAGGTTTGATTTAATCCCAGCCATGAATGTGTGCTTTATGGGGTTTGGTGCTTTCTTTGGAATTTGTACTTTTTTGAGCCTGCTGTAGTTTTTGGTTATTGTGATCTTCATCTTGTAGGCTCTTTTGAGATTGGTTGCTTGACTCTTCTATGTGGAGTATTCCCTGAAGTATTCTCTGTAGGTTTGGCTTTGTGTTCATATAAAAATAAGAATTGACTTTTTTTATGGAAAGTTTTCCTTTCACCATCTATTATGAGGACCACGTTTGCTTGGTAGAGTAGCTTGGGTTGGAAGCCATAGTTCCATTCAAAGACCTTCTGGCTTTCAGGATTTCCATTGAGAAATCTGAGGTGATTCTGATGGAATTGCCTTTGTATGTAATAAGTTGTTTCTCTCCTGTTGCTTTTAGCACTCTCATTGTCTTCACAGTTAAGAGTTTTAACTATGATGGACCTTGGAGATTTCTTCCTTGGTCCTGTTTGTCTGGTGTTCTGTGGGCTTTATTGTATCTAGATGCATCTCTTTTGCAAGATTAGGAAAATTTTGTTGAATGTGTTCTCTGTGTCTCTGGCCTGGATTTCTTCCCCTCTGGTATTGGTTGTTTTAGGGTATCCCACAGTTCCCTTTTGTTTGTTCTGTAAGCATGATTTTTTGAATTTAGCAAAGTTTTTGGCCTCCCAATTTCTTCTGTATTTTCTTCCAGCTCAGCGTTCTGTCCATCACATGAGTGACTCTGTTAGTGAGGGGTTCTAGAGAGGTTTTTTAGAGATCTATTTGATTTTTGTTTTCTGTTGTGATTTTTTGTTTTGTCTTGTTTGCATCTTCTCCATCTCTTTTAAGTTTAATCTAGTGGTTATTGAGATCCTCTATTTGTTGACTCACCTTCAATTCATTCATCTCTCTTTTGAGGCCACTCTTGTTTTCTTCAGCTAAGTGAAGCCTACTGGCAAAAGCTGAGTGCTCTAAAGACAATTCTGTTCAATTTCATTATACAATTATTGGTTTTTTGATGATTTGCTTCCAGCTCAGCAATTCTCTGGATCAAGGTCATATAGCTTGTTGTGTTTTCATTTTGGGATTCAGTTTCCGTTGTTCTCTGTGTGGTTTCATTGGAGGCTTCCATTGTGGGAGTAGGCATCCTTGTTGGAGATCTGTCAGTTTTCTGACATATATATTTTGCATTGTGGTCTACCCATTTTGGGGCAAAACTCTTCTTTTATTGAGAAGGAAGCAAGTATTTGTTCTTGAAGGATCTTTAGTGAGTGTTCTGTTTTAAATGTGAACTGGATTGGAGTTGCTGGGGTTATAACCACAGATATGCAAATTATGGAGGTTGCAAGTGCATCAAGGGTATCTGGGGAACTGGGAGGTGGGGAAACTGGGAGCACAGGCCTCCTCACTCCACTTACTGTGCACTCTTCAGCACAGGGGAACTGGGGGTTGAAGAACCAGGAGCCAGGAAGCTGGAAATCTTGGAGCAAGAGGCCAGCTTCTGCAGTAGCCCATGCACACTCTGGCTCAGGGGTGCAGGGATTTGCAGACCCAGGGGGGCTGGTCAGTCAGGAAGCCAGGGCAGAAGGCATGCTTCTGCATCACACGTGCAGGGTCCAGGTTGTCCCAAGCCAGCAACAGGAGTATTGGGACCAGGGAACTGGGAGGTGGGGAACAACCGAGACCTGTGGCCTACTCACTCTGAATGTGCAGTGCACCCTCCAGAGCAAGGAATCCAGGAGTTGGGTAGCAAGGAGTAGGTTAATAAGAAAGGTGAATCAAAAGGCCTGCTTCCACAGCATGTCAGCTGGGTCCTGCCCCCACCCCCAAACCAAGGTACCCCAAGCAGGGGTACCGGTACCAGGGAACTAGGAGGTGGGGAACAAATTGGAAACTCTTGCCTACTCATTCACGCACCCTCCAGAGGAGGGGATCCCAGCACTGGAATTTTTGAACTCATATGCAAAATTAATTTAAGGAACTGGGGAGATGGTTCAGTGGTTAATGGTACTTTCTTGCAAAGCCTGCTGGTCCAGGTTTAATTCCCCAGCCAACTATGTAAAGCCAGAGAGGTGTTTTCTGCAGCAACAGGAGACCCTGCAATGCCCTTTGCTCTCCATCCTCACCAACACATACGTGCAAATAAATAAGTTTTAAAATTAAAAATAATAATTTCAGCCGGCTGTGGTGGCACACACCTTTAATCCCAGCACTTGGGAGGCAAAGGTAGGAGGATCACCACAAGTTCGAGGCCACCCTGAGGCTACATAGTGAATTCCAGGTCAGCCTTAGCTATAGTGAGACCCTACCTCAAAAAGCCAAAATAATAATAATAATAATAACTATTATTATTATTATTATTTTAAATGGGTCATAAACCTAAGTTTCAAGCCTGAAAATATACAGCTTTAAGAAGAAAACACGGGAGAAACTACTTGTGGCCAGGGGTCAAGCAAAGACTTTTTAGATGTGACACCAAAAGCAAAATCCATTAAAACAATTGGTCATTGTATTGGTCAGCTTCAGGTTCGCTGAGATGAACTTCCAGACCAGGCACAGTTATGAAGGAAGGGATATTTATTGAAGCTTACACATCCAGGGGAAGTTCCATAAATGGCAGAAGAAGCTGGCCTGCCTTCACAGGACCAAGCAGAGAGAGAGAGCAGCATAAGCCAAAAGCCAAAAACCACATAGCACACTTTAGGAACTCCTGCTAGGCACACTTTGCATATCTTTAGATTAAAACCTGAAACCACCACCACACCTAAAGATCCACCCAGTGACATTGCCTCCAGCCAGGTGGCTGCAGATGCAAACTACAAACAAATAAAGAACTGAATATATTGGGGGCCATCTATTCAAACCACCACAGTCATAAAATTGAAGGCATCGGCTCTTTGAAAGACATTAAGAGAAGGTGATAAAATCTTTGCCAGGCAAATATTTGAACAGTAGTTGTGTCTATGTAATAGGAAGAATTCTGGAATTGCAGCAAAAAACACATGCAGTCCAATTAAAAATTGGTAAAAATTTTGTGCTGACATTTCATCAGAGGCAATGTTAAAAAAAAAAAAAAAGCATGTGAAATGATGTGCAACCTTTGTCTCCATCTTCAAATAATTTTCCCCTGTATATCTCAGGTCCAAATTTCCCTTTCCTTTCTCTTATAAAGATAGTTGTTGATACAGTGAGATTGGGATGGCCCTGACATTCATCAGCCTGTACATAACCAGGTTGCAGGGACACAGCACCAAGCCACCCTGGGACTGCGTGGTTTCTGTACAGTAGGTAGACCTTGGAGAAGTCTGCAAATCTGTTGTACCTTGTTTGCCTGCAGCCTGGTGAGTAAATCAGTCAAGCAGGTCTCAAGGTATAGGGTCAAAGGGTGAGATGGGAAATCCTCTTCCTGTCTGTTCCAGCTTTACTAGTCATAGTGTTGATGTGCAGTCTCCATTTACCTCAGAGCTATGTGTTTTCACTATGTCAACCAGAACTATAACAGGAAGCAGAAGAGATTTTAAAATAACTCCTTCATTGAGTCTGTAGTGTACAGCTCCTGATGCTAACTGTGTAACTAGATCCCAGATTTTCTAACTCTGGTGGTTAGTAAAATTATTTTGCTAGGTTTTGTTTGTGTGGTGGTGGGGCTACTGTTGTGCCAAGTTCCCTGACCAGGAGCCAAGACCCCGGTCACCCAAGAGAACCACCACAGAAGCCGAGACACTTGAATGTAAAAGCAACAGGTTTCTTTATTGCAAGCCTAGGCCTGGGCTCCATCCCTACAGTCCGGCACAGCGGTAGTGAGGGAGAGAGCCCCTTCCTTTTGGGAGAAGGGGTTCATATAGTAATTCGAACAAAGAAGTAGGGGATAGATACATGATTGGTGGATTTAAACAGTTCTGATTGGTTTGGGTTTTCGGTGGGCAAAGTTGGGGGCAGGAGCTAGGGGCACTCCAGGCAGATGAGGTAATCTCCATTGTGATCGGCTAAGCAAACAGTGGTACTTTAGGACTTTTGAATTGACAGGTTTATCTAAGCAGGTGGTCGGAGGTCAGAGGCCCCCTGCAGTGGAATGTTTCTGGAAGGTCCTTGAAGTGGAGATTCCTCAGTTTCTTAGGAGGCCTCCGCAGTGGAGTGTTTCTGCAATGTCCTTGAAATGGAGATTCCCCAGAAATTTTAGGGAGAAAGGCAGCAATTGAGCAAGCAAACAAAGTTTACAGGCGCAAAGCTCAGCACATTAGCCGGCTAGTTCTCTATCCAAGTCAGGCCTGGGCCTTTTTACTTAAAATGGTTATATTTGGTCTCTCACTACAACCCAGAGCATTGCACATCTAGGCAGGTGCTATACTCCTGAACTATATCCCCAACCATAACATCTGTAGATTTTTATATTTACTGTAATGCTCCCCTAATAAAATTCAGATTGGATTTAGCCTGACATTATAATATTTATTGATTATGTATAACTCCAAACTGACTGTTTGCAGTTTTCACAGACAAGTCAACCTGTTTATCTTCATATACACAGTGTCACTATCCAGTAAAACCAGTTAAGCCTCTTATAAATACATGTTTCTGACACTTAACTTAATAGGGTTCCATAACAAGAACTGTCAAATCTGTGATGGCTAATGTATTAGGTATAGTGTCAAGATCCTTTCTACATCAAATAATATGTATGTTTACTTGGGTTTGCTGAAAATGCAAATTAATTCTAGTTCTGAGTGCTGTAAGTTGCCAAACTTATGATGGATACTGTGTTTGTTTAAAAGAGTGTCCTTGAAAGTAGTTTGCTGTATGCTGTTTCCACGGCTCATTGTTTCATGGGCTTTTTCCGATGTGTGGAATATTTGTAACACAGTCTTACTTCTGCTGGCCTGGTGTGCATCCTCCTTGATTTTCTGTGCTCCCGTCTGAATATTGGTTTTGGGTGACTATTTTTCATCAAAACTGCTCACAATACTCATTTTCTTTGTAGGCTCCAGTCAGCTCACTTGATTTTCTTGATGAATTTAATTCACATTAATTTCTCTTTATTTTCAGATACTTGTACCTGCTGTTCTCCGGTGATGACCTTTTACCTTTAGACCACTGGGTGTTTAACACAGAGGCCCATCCTCTGCCGGTGTTGCATTTAGCCAACACCACACTTTCAGGTAATCCTGCTGTTCGATGAACACAGCTCCAGAAGGACCATTCTTACCTGTGCTTTGTTTACATGGACCACTACAGAAATTGTCTGGAGAGGCAACTTTTGAAAACCTGGACCTCTGTCAACATGCCAGGGTGAATTCTTCCCTGCAAGACTTTTCAACTTGTAGATATGTCAACTTTGAAATTATTCCATTTTATATCTGACCAAAACATGTTCTGGTACGTGTAGCGCAAAGACCTTAGTGCTTTAATTCTTAAAGGAGATGGCCACGTGAGAAGTGATTTCTATTCCATATTGTTAGAGAGCCAAGGACGTAGAACACCATGCAGGAGTTAGAGATGGCTTTTGGAACCAACTAGAGATGTGTTTCTTCCCACAGTGGAGCAGCTTTCAAATCAGATACTACACATTGTTTCTCCCTTTTCTCCTCCATTTCAGTAATGGAGTGAACTAAGGTAAACAAGAGCAAAAGAACACTGTAACCACATGAGAAGCAAGAAGACTCGAACAGAATTGCTGTCCCTGTCTGAATTCTCAAGTTTCCCATGGGATACCAGACTGGCAACCATTTCAGTCTCAACCTAGTTCATTGAAAGTTCTTGTTTAAATGTAATTTTCTCTGAGGGCATGACCTCACAGAATATTCTTTAAGTCTTTGTCTCCATATGATGTCATTGAAACTGGTATTATCAAACCACTATGTACAAGCCTGAGTTTGGGACTGTGTGCATGTAGTGCAGTCTGTTGTTGATAGCATGACAGGAAGTGGGGAAAGTGCCAGTTTGTTTCTTTGAAACCTGTTGTTAGAGAAGTCATTGATTTTGTTGGTAGTCTTCTGAACCAACAGATCTACTAATTAAATTTTATATACTTTAATCTCATAATACAGTTAGTAGTCACTCACCTTACAACTTTTTCTCTGTGGCTTGGCAGAATCCACTGTACTGTATGCAGCTCTGCATCTGCTGTCACAAGCTAAGTGACTCTTAGCCTAGTAAAGCCAAACACAGCACAGCGAGGCTTCCTTAAGCATTCCATTTGGAATGGGGCCTGGGAGCCCCTTATTTATTATCTCCTCACATAAGTGAGCTGTTCACAAATATTTTATGTTTATTTTTAGTTTCTCCAAGAATATTTATATATATATATATATACATATATCCAAAGAATTAGTAGAATAGCATCAAAATAATTTTCAGCAACAATGTATGGTGTAACTAATCATATTTACTGAAAGTGGGGTAAACTTGAGAGATTTTGCATTAATAAATCTTCCTAAAGAAATTATTATTGCTTTATATTTTGGCAGGAAAAAAACATTAAATTTTATCAACAACTTGAAGATAAATACTAATGAATGCTTATAAATTTTCTGTCCCTTGACTTTCTTTTCCTTTAAATCAGACATCACCTATTGACATTAATATAACTTAGAAACAATATAATTAGTCTAATATTTGAATATTTCATAATAATTTATTTCATAAACCAGTTTGTATATGAACCCCACTTTGGAATTTTGAAAACTTATTTCCTTAGTTGATAGCTTTTCTTTTTAACCCTCTGTTAGCATAGACCAGATTTAATTTGAGAAAAGTAATGAATTATTATTAAATATTGTCTAAAAGTATTTATCTTGCACCATAAATCATCATGTGATCCTCACAGTTCAGCCACAATCCATAAGTGACAGCTACCACAGAACTGTGCCAGACATATGCAGAGGGAAGAATGAGGTGTAGTAAGCCTTTTAAGTGGGTTAAATTTGAGCACATATTCTGAAATCTTCTACCTGAAATTTTTAAAATGTAAATGAGAAAGGGAGATGCTCCTACTATAGAAGAGAAAGAGAATTAGCTTTCTTCCCAAAAACAGCACAAGCCCATTTACTGGTCACTGATGTACACTTGGGAAGACCCAGAGCAGTTAGGCCACAAACTCTCCACGTTGTTCACAAAATGCAGAGTGATGGAGGCTGTCTTAGTTCTCCTGGAGCCACCTGGTAGGAGACAGAGCTCCCTTCCTGAAGTGCTTGGTGTCACCTGGGTGACGGGAGCCTTGGGAGCAGGCAGGGAGGTGTGCAGGCAGGACCAGTTCTGAGAGAAGATTCTGAGCAGGTCTTCACCACTCCCTCCCTTCTCTGATATCTACAGCTTCAAGCAGTGCTTTTCTTCTCTGACTACCAAAGGCAATTCACGTCAGGTATGAGTGATTTGCCAGTGTCATGTTTTTTCATTATAGATTTTTAAAATAATTTTCTTCAAGATCAACTCTTATTCAGCATTTTGCTTGTTTTTAAGAGTGTCTTCTGTCCACCGTGCCCTTTGTATTTAGACGCCATTGCTCACGTGCAACACTTGCCACATTTATAAAACCTGCAGTCCAGAAACGTTCACTTGTTTCCTGGCGACTCCTAAAGAGCCAGCACCTTACTTTCTGCTTTGGCACAGTTGTGCAAAATCAGTAGTACATAAAGGGGAGAAAAAGCGATGTGGAACACACTCGACCTGCTATATTTATTGCTCTTCATTTCAGAATCATACGCTGTGGTTCAGAACAGATTTTTAAGAAATTGTTGAACCAACATGAAGCTATTAAAACTTAGAGAATGAGAATGAGGCCCTCACCTAAATAAATAAACAGCTCGGAAAAAACAGCTCCCCAGCCTGAGGGTTCTTTTTTTCTGGCGGGTTGCACATTTTGTGGCTAATACCAGCATATTCCTGTGTGTTAGCATATATGTAGATTTAAGTGAAGGAATGCATTCTTTCTGTGGAGTGTCAATCCTGATTACCCATGATGTATGTCATCTAAGGAACTAGGGCTTTCCTAGGTGGATCCTGTCTGAAATCGTCATCTTCCCTCTCCCATCTCCTCCACTCTGAGTAGCCAGAGTCTTTATCCAAACTCTGAATCTGTTGAGGAAAACTTGTGCTTGCCATTCTTCCTGCAATTCCGCCTCTCCCTAAGCTGGGCTTCTCTGAATAAGTGCATGGGTAAGAGAATGAGTGAGCACACATGTATAAAACATCATGTATATGCCAAGCACCGTTCCTCACACAGAATTAGAACATGTTACTTGATTCCAGCTGCATTTTCTGTATAAGAGCCATTCATATCATTTTAAATGTTTTCCAAAATCACTTGTGTTACAAAATCTGTAATTTTATATTTCATTTAAATTAAAGAGGGAGATAAAAGGTTTATAATATATTTTAAACAATGTATTACTATATAATACTGACAACTATAACTGTAGTTAATAGCAAAGATCTCATGGAAAAGTCAAAGAAATATTTGATTTCTGATGTAACTTTGACTAAAATATTTACTTTAGAAATAAAAACATTCTTATTTTGCTATATCACTTTAAGTACATGATTAAAATCAATATTTTGCAGAAGTGCTTGTTATTTTATATGCAAAAATATTTGTCCCTTAATTCATGGGTAAAACTTGCAGTTTTAAATTGTCTTTTCTCTGGTATATATACTTCCACTAATGATAGTACCCATATTTCTTAAGTATAAAGAAAAAATATGCTAGAATATTTCTAAGTTCCAATTAATATTGTGAGTTTTTGTCTGTAGGGTTCCATACCCTGAAATTGGCTCCTATCCTGCCCATTGTTTGCACATATAAATAAGTTATACTCAGATTTTTACTAGTGTCTATGCTTTGGGCTGGCTGTACAGGATATAAACAGGGTGTTAAGGAACCATGTATGATATGGAGACACACTAATCACTTATTCTTGTTCAAGAACATTGGTGAAGATGTCTTCTGTTCTTCATCTCATCCAGATCATTGTAGAGATGTTCTTTATGATCAAAATTCACTTGGTCCACAAGCTTTCCTCTAAAAGGCCAGGTAATAAATATTTTGGGCTCTACGAGCCATTCAGCTCTCTTATTACTCAGTTGTGCTGAAGTGTTAGAACAGCTGTAGATAATATGCAAACGAATGGGTATAGATGTGCTCCTATAAAATTTAATTTTTAAAAGGAGATAGAGGGCTGGATTTGGTCTACAGGTCACAATTGCTGACCCCGATCCCAAGTTTAATTTGGGTTTAGCCCTATAACCTTTGACCCACATCTTTTCTTTTATTATTTGAATAATTCACTCTGAAGCAAAAAGATGTATGTATGTACAATTGTATGTATTTGTGTTACTTAAAGCTGTATATTTTGTTGTTTTGAAAGTAGATAATCCACTTCAGAAGTCTGTTTGGGGTTTCAGGATAATATTATGACTAGCATGGAAAAGGCTTTCAGCCTTGTTATTTAATGTCATAATTCCTCATGTAAAAAAAAAAAAAAAAGATCTGTGTGGCATCAAAATGCTATTTTCTCTCTAATGTCTGCCTGCTTGTTGACCCTGGGGCCAGCACTCAGGATTCCTGGGGCTGTAGAAGCTTACCTGCCTGGTTACTCTCAGGCAAGAGTAATCAAATTATGGATGTTGGTGCTGCAGAAACTAACCTTTTGGAAACTTCTAGGCCACACAGAAAGGGGTTATGTGCCTCACTTGCCACTTGGCACAGCAGCTATCAGATTGGGGGGGTGCTTACTGCCCGTTACCTCTAGAACAGCTTAAGTCTGAGGAGTGAAGGGATGTATCCAGAGGAGTAGTATTCCCTTCCACTTTTATGACTACACAATACCTTTACAAGCCAATAATGCTACTTTGTGTAGGTATCATTTTCCAAATTAAAGCATTCCTCATTCCCAACTTTATACTAATCCATTTCAGATTTATCTTAAGCCCAGAAACTAACTTCAGAATTCATAAAGTTCTTAAAATTATGCCATAGTAGCATAATTACTAGCATATACATTACAATTACCATTCTGACAGAGTGTAGACTGTTTTCGTGAATAAGTTTATCAGCTACGTCAGTATTTTCTTTGGAAATTGTAGAGGAGGGGAAGCCTGGAGAATGACCCCATCCATGCTGAATGAACAAGCATTTCTTGGTCCAACCTACTCAGAGGCCACTTCAGCTCAGTGTGGATGTTTTGGTACTCAAACTCACCCACCAGGTACATACATATGAATATGCAAAGGCTTTTAAACAATTGCAAATACTTGCAGCTATTTGAATGCTACTGAATCCTGCATATTGCATGCCAGAAAACTTCATGGAAAGCTCAGCACTTTGTTGAGAAAAAGTATTTTTGTTGTTGTTGTTTGTTTGTTTGTTTTTAAGAAATTTAGAAGTTACTTTTTGCTGGGTTATAATATCCCCAATTGTACTGGGTTTGGAAGTTGAAATGCCATTCTTTACCCTTGCTGGTCTCAAGTTTGCTAATAATTTGTCCCTAAACTAAGAAGTGGGTAAGTATGAACTCCTGAATTGGTGCCCACTGGCTGCTCCTGAACTGGTTTCCAGTCATGTCCTCTGTAATGTGACTTTTTTTTAAACAAATCAAAGACAATATTGTTATTGAAAATCAAATAAAGATGTTCTTTAAGTGAAAAGTCTCTATTGTTTGTTTTATCCATTGGTGACAAACAGCTCAGTGGACAGAAGAGCCACTTTGACTTAAGTTTAGTTACTGACAGTCTTTAATCTCCTGTGTTTAGAATGTTTCTTTTGGTTCAGCCTGTCTTCTCATTCCTCAATCTTACAGGAAATGAAGAAGAGCTTGCTGAGAGGATAATTATTATACCATGTTATTTTAAGAAAGCAAACTATAGACCACGTTCAACCTGATTGTGAAGGGACCATACTGACGCCATGACAGGCTTCACTAAGGGGCCACCCTAACTAGGTCTAAGTTCCAGTTTCCCAGAGAGGCAGGCAAGACTTCTGAGAAAGGGTGGGCTGTTAATCAACAGTGATCCTGACATGTGGCAGGAAAAGATAACTGCCCAGGGGCTGAGTCAGATCCTGGATATATGTCCCTTCTGCCCCAACCAATCAGAGATGCACAACTATAATTGCTGCTTGCCTAGCCAATCATTTTAAAAATTACCTAACCCGCCTGAATTCCTCTAGACCTAGCCTGCCAGAACCTTAGGACCAATCAAAGAGTGCAAGTACAGCTACTGTTCAAATTAGCCAATCACATTAGGAAAAGACTTAAGCCGGCCAAAATTCCTCTAGCAGTGCTTAAAAGGAGCCTACGAGCTTCTCTCAGGGTCGCCATTTTGCATGGATGGTTGACCCCTGCATACTGGCTAATTTGCAGAATAAACACTCTTTGCTTGTACATACTATTTGAGTCTGGGGTCTTTCTTCAGTGATTCTTGAACCCTTACAATTGTACTTATGTGCATATTACCTCTAACCTAGTTGAGCCTGGCCTCTTAAGACTCCAGCTCTCTCCTTGCCTGCATGTTACTCTGTCACAGTAAGGTCTGACTTGACCCTGTGTGAGTGATTCTAGGGCAAACAGACCTGAGGAGCGTGAATATAGTCACCTGTAGGCCAGGTGATGGACTCTTACCATTGTTGTCAAAACACGGAGTTGTGGGGGTGTAGTGGCGCATGCCTTTAATCCTAGCACTTGGGAGGCAGAGGTAGGAGGATCTGCCATGAGTTTGAGGCCTCCCTGAGGCTATATAGTGAATTCCAGGTCAGCCTGGGCTAGAGGGAGACCCTACCTTGAAAAATCAAAACAAAACAAAAACAAAAACAAAAAACCCAGAGTATTCAGAACCCACCTGTACCCATGAAGCATGAAAAAAGTAGTGGTAACTCTTCAGTAATGTGTAACACCAGCCTGTATTCCTCAGGTTTACTTCCTAGAAAGAACAGTGAAGTTCAACTTAAGTAAAATTATGTGATGGGTGCTAAGGGTCCAGGAAAGTCCTTCTACCCCAAACCCTAGGTTCGTTTCTAATTTCTTTTAGAGTTATAGACGTACCATTATTTAGCGTTTCCACCAACTCTGGGAACAGAAACTTTCACAGGCCTCACAATCTTTTGCTGAGGTGCCGCCTTAGCAGCAGCCATTGCTGTCTTCTTTGATGCCTGCTTGGCCTTTTTTGCTTTCTTGGCAGCCCCATACCCTGCTCTCGGAGAGCCTTTCTAACTTCTGGTTTTTGGTTCCTCTTGGCCCTGATGTCAGCAAGAGATGCCCCCATAATGCCCCTCTGGAACTTGACTGCACCCGGGTGCTCTTCTGAGTTTCCTCCCACTGCCTTTTTCCGTGCTTTCTTCTGTAGAGGACAGTCCGGTTTATCTGTTGAAGATTCCTCTTGGAAAGTAATGCTGACTCGCATTTTGCATTAAGAAACTGGAAGACCTTGCCGTGGGTCCTGGCGTAGCGCTGCCCGGGTCCGGGGTAGATCTTGTACCCGCTGAAACTGCACAGCTCCACCTTTATGGCCACGGCAGACAGCCTGGGCGGAGGGATCGTTTCTAATTTTAGTCAAAGAACTGAATAAAAAAAGAAAACAGAAGGAAAATTATTAAGTTGTTGTATTTATTGAGGGAAGTAGAGCCAAGGAAAGGCACCCACAAGCCTAGAGATCACACGTGGAGGGCCTGGGGGAAAATCGTGGAAATAAAAGAGCAAAGAAAGTTCAAGGAGTTCCTGCCATGTGGGGAGCTGGAGGGGATAAAGAACCCATACGGAGAGTAAGGGCTAGGGGACCCTCCTGGCTGGGCCTGGGCATGGACCAAGCCAACCCAGGCCCAGCCTAGGAAAAACTCACCCACAGCCAGAAGTTCCCAAGTAATCAGAGAGATAGCCTGCCCTCGGCTGACCTGAGCCAGAGGGACAACTGGCTGGTTAGGGCTAGGGCCTGTCTCAGGAAGAGATCAGCCCCTGACATCCAAGTTCCAGGGGCTGATCTTGACCAACCACAATGTTTAAATTCTGTGAAAGACCTCCCTCCCAGGAGGGGTTCTGACTGTGGAGCGATAAGAAATCAGATCATCTTTGATTTCTAGCAAGTGCAGACTTTCCTGCCCTTTTTACCTTCAGGGGTCCAGTCACCCTAACTCTACCCTTCTCTCAGCCCAGGGAATTCAATTATAGATATATCAAAAGTAATTGTGAGCCAGGCATGGTGGCACACACTTTTAATCCCAGCACTTGGGAGGCAGATGTAGGAGTATCGCTGTGAGTTCAAGGCAACCCTGAGACTACGTAGTGAATTCCAGGTCAGCCTGGGCTAGAGTGAGACCCTACCATGTAAAACAAAACAAACAAACAAAATAAATACTGTGCCATTTACTGTTTTCACCATTGGAGTTTTTAGTCAGTGACATTGGTAACATTAACAGTGTGGGGCAATCATTGCATACAGGAAGCCAGTAACCATTCAGTAAAAACTTCAAATCTGTTCATTCTTGCCCTCTACCCCTGTTAATCTCTAATCTACTTTCTATGACAAAATGTCTAGCCTCATTAAGTCTTGATTTTCTAACCAATAAGGGGAGATACTATAAATTTTTTAATTAAGAGAAAGGCATGTATGTAACCCAAATTCAACTGGCAAATTTTACTTATTTTAGGTTGTGATTAGAAGCAGATTGTAGTAGAAATTATGAAAGAAAAAAATACATAAATGCAAATTACAGAACAGTCAGCCAAGAAAAGCACCTTGTTCTGCCTGCTCACTTAGACCAAACAAAACCGAACCTCAAAGAGGGTTAAAATGAAGTTAAGAATCATTAAAATAATCTTTCTGTTTTATCATTTATGATTCTGTCAAATAAGACTGTAAATGTATACTGATACAAAAATATTCATAATGCATATGACCCAACCAGTTTTAAACTAGAAGTCACTTGTTATATGTTAGTGATTATCTTTGTGTGGTAGGAAAAAACAAAGCATTTTTCCTCTTTTATTGTTTATCTTTTTCAAAAGTAATTTTATGAATTACATCAAATATACCCATTTTAAGTGTATGATTTAATGATTTCTAGTAAGTCTATAAACTATATGGCCATCTATGATCCACAAAGATCCTGTGTGCCCATCTGTGGCCCCGGCAACCACAGATCTTTGTTATTTTTTTTTTAATTTTTTAAAGAGAGATTGTATGTATGGGTATGTTGGGGCCTCCAGCCACTGCAAACATAAACTCCACGTGCATGTACCTATGGTTGTGCACCTGGGTTACATGGGTACTGGGGAATTAAACCCCATAGGCATTTCAAGCAAGCATCTTTAACCGCTGATCCATTTCTCCAGCCTCTTTTTATGTTTTAATTTTTGTGTGTGAGTGTGGGCGCACGCATGCTGAAGAGGTTGGAGGACAACCCCAGTGTCAGTTCAAGCCATCTGTTGGTCCAGGCGAACGAACCTGCAGAGCTTCCCAGGGATTCTTCATTCTCTGCCTCCCTTCTCACAACAGGAGGGCTGGGATCACAGATATCCTCCTACCCAGCTTCCCAGTGTAACCGTGTTGTGTGTATAACCACTTGATCATTCGTATGTCAGTCTGCCCATTCTGTGTGTATATCCACTTGATCATCACTACATCAGTCTGCCTGTGCTGTGTGCATACTCACTTGATCACCACTAAGTCACTGTGTCTGTGCTGTGTGTATAACCACTTGATCATCCATATGTCAGTCCGCCCGTTCTGTGTGTATACCACTTGATCATCACTATGTCAGTGTGTCTGTGCTGTGTACATACACACTTAATCATCACTAGATCACTCTGCCCATGCTGTGTCCAAACCCACTTGATTCCCGCAAGTGAGCATAACCGTGCTATGGTCATCAGTAATTCATTGTGCTGCGCTGTGTGCATACCCACTTGATAACCACTAAGTCAGTCTCTCTGTGCTGTGTGCATACCTACTTCATCGTGACTAAGTCAGTGTGCCCATGTTGTGTGCATACCCACTTGATCATCAGTGTGTCAGTCGGCTTGTTCTCTGTGCATACCCATTCTGTGCATACCCATTTAGCATCACTAAGACAGAGTGTCTGAGCAATGTGCATACCCACTTGATCACCAGTAATTCAGTGTGCCTGTTCTGTGTGCATACACACTTGATCATCAGTAAGTCAGTGTGTCTCTGCTGTGTGCATACCGACATGAATATGAATATCAGTGATTTAGTGTGCCCGAGCTGCGTGCATACCCATTTGATTATACCTAAGTCACTGTGCCCATGCAGTGTGCTATTCTACTTGATCATCACTAAGTAAGTTTGCCCATGCCATGTGCATACCCACTTTGTCATCACTGAGTCAGTGTCCCTGTGCTGTGTGCATATCCACTTGATCATCACAGTCAGTGTGCCCATTCTCTGTGCATACCCACTCAAACATCACTACATCAGTGTGCCCATACTGTACTGTGTGCCTGCCTACTCAATCACCACTAAGTCACTGTGCCTGTGCAGTGTGCATATCCACTTAATCATCACTAAGTGTGCCCATGCTGTGTGCATACCCACCTTGTCATCACTAAGTCAGTGTGCCCGTGCTGTGTGCATACCCACCTTGTCATCACTAAGTCAGTGTGCCCGTGCTGTGTGCATACCCACTTTGTCATCACTAAGTCAGTGTGCCCGTGCTGTGTGCATACCCACTGTGTCATCAATAAGTCAGTGTGCCCGTGCTGTGTGCATACCCACTTTGTCATCACTAAGTCAGTGTGCCCGTGCTGTGTGCATACCCACTGTGTCATCACTAAGTCAGTGTGCCCGTGCTGTGTGCATACCCACCTTGTCATCACTAAGTCAGTGTGTCCGTGCTGTGTGCATACCCACCTTGTCATCACTAAGTCAGTGTGCCCGTGCTGTGTGCATACCCACTTGTCATCACTAAGTCAGTGTGCCCGTGCTGTGTGCATACCCACCTTGTCATCACTAAGTCAGTGTGCCCGTGCTGTGTGCATACCCACCTTGTCATCACTAAGTCAGTGTGCCCGTGCTGTGTGCATACCCACTTTGTCATCACTAAGTCAGTGTGCCCGTGCTGTGTGCATACCCACCTTGTCATCACTAAGTCAGTGTGCCCGTGCTGTGTGCATACCCACCTTGTCATCACTAAGTCAGTGTGCCCGTGCTGTGTGCATACCCACCTTGTCATCACTAAGTCAGTGTGCCCGTGCTGTGTGCATACCCACTTGTCATCACTAAGTCAGTGTGCCCGTGCTGTGTGCATACCCACCTTGTCATCACTAAGTCAGTGTGCCCGTGCTGTGTGCATACCCACCTTGTCATCACTAAGTCAGTGTGCCCGTGCTGTGTGCATACCCACCTTGTCATCACTAAGTCAGTGTGCCCGTGCTGTGTGCATACCCACCTTGTCATCACTAAGTCAGTGTGCCCGTGCTGTGTGCATACCCACCTTGTCATCACTAAGTCAGTGTGCCCGTGCTGTGTGCATACCCACCTTGTCATCACTAAGTCAGTGTGCCCGTGCTGTGTGCATACCCACCTTGTCATCACTAAGTCAGTGTGCCCGTGCTGTGTGCATACCCACCTTGTCATCACTAAGTCAGTGTGCCGTGCTGTGTGCATACCCACCTTGTCATCACTAAGTCAGTGTGCCCGTGCTGTGTGCATACCCACCTTGTCATCACTAAATCAGTGTGCCGTGCTGTGTGCATACCCACCTTGTCATCACTAAGTCAGTGTGCCCGTGCTGTGTGCATACCCACCTTGTCATCACTAAGTCAGTGTGCCGTGCTGTGTGCATACCCACCTTGTCATCACTAAATCAGTGTGCCCGTGCTGTGTGCATACCCACCTTGTCATCACTAAGTCAGTGTGCCCGTGCTGTGTGCATACCCACCTTGTCATCACTAAGTCAGTGTGCCCGTGCTGTGTGCATACCCACCTTGTCATCACTAAGTCAGTGTGCCCGTGCTGTGTGCATACCCACCTTGTCATCACTAAATCAGTGTGCCCGTGCTGTGTGCATACCCACCTTGTCATCACTAAGTCAGTGTGCCCGTGCTGTGTGCATACCCACCTTGTCATCACTAAATCAGTGTGCCCGTGCTGTGTGCATACCCACCTTGTCATCACTAATCAGTGTGCCGTGCTGTGTGCATACCCACCTTGTCATCACTAAGTCAGTGTGCCCGTGCTGTGTGCATACCCACCTTGTCATCACTAAGTCAGTGTGCCCGTGCTGTGTGCATACCCACCTTGTCATCACTAAGTCAGTGTGCCCGTGCTGTGTGCATACCCACCTTGTCATCACTAAGTCAGTGTGCCCGTGCTGTGTGCATACCCACCTTGTCATCACTAAGTCAGTGTGCCCGTGCTGTGTGCATACCCACCTTGTCATCACTAAGTCAGTGTGCCCGTGCTGTGTGCATACCCACTTTGTCACCGTGCTGTGTGCATACCCACCTTGTCATCACTAAATCAGTGTGCCCGTGCTGTGTGCACACCCACCTTGTCATCACTAAATCAGTGTTCCCGTGCTGTGTGCATACCCACCTTGTCATCACTAAGTCAGTGTGCCCGTGCTGTGTGCATACCCACCTTGTCATCACTAAGTCAGTGTGCCCGTGCTGTGTGCATACCCACCTTGTCATCACTAAGTCAGTGTGCCCGTGCTGTGTGCTTACCCATCTTGTCATCACTAAGTCAGTGTGCCCGTGCTGTGTGCTTACCCACCTTGTCAGCACTAAATCAGTGTGCCCGTGCTGCGTGCATACCCACCTTGTCATCACTAAATCAGTGTGCCCGTGCTGCGTGCATACCCACCTTGTCATCACTAAATCAGTGTGCCTGTGCTGTGTGCATATCCACCTTGTCATCACTAAGTCAGTGTGCCCGTGCTGTGTGCTTACCCACCTTGTCAGCACTAAATCAGTGTGCCCGTGCTGTGTGCATACCCACCTTGTCATCACTAAATCAGTGTGCCCATGCTGTGTGCATACCCACCTTGTCATCACTAAGTCGGTGTGCCCATACCCACCTTGTCATCACTAAGTCAGTGTGCCCGTGCTGTGTGCATACCCACCTTGTCATCACTAAGTCAGTGTGCCCGTGCTGTGTGCATACCCACCTTGTCATCACTAAGTCAGTGTGCCCGTGCTGTGTGCATACCCACCTTGTCATCACTAAGTCAGTGTGCCCGTGCTGTGTGCATACCCACCTTGTCATCACTAAGTCAGTGTGCCCGTGCTGTGTGCATACCCACTTTGTCATCACTAAGTCAGTGTGCCCGTGCTGTGTGCATACCCACCTTGTCATCACTAAGTCAGTGTGCCCGTGCTGTGTGCATACCCACCTTGTCATCACTAAATCATTGTGCCCGTGCTGTGTGCATACCCACTTTGTCATCACTAAATCAGTGTGCCCGTGCTGTGTGCATACCCACTTTGTCATCACTAAATCAGTGTGCCCATGCTGTGTGCTACCCACCTTGTCATCACTAAATCAGTGTGCCGTGCTGTCTGCATACCCACTTGATCACCCCTAAGTCAGTGTGTCTGTCCTGTGTGCTTACCGACTAGATCACCCTTATTCAGTGTGACCATGCTATTTGCATATTTACTTGAACATCACTAAGTCAGTGTGCCATGGTGTGTGCATACTCTCTTGATCATCACTAAGTCCCTGTGCCCGTACTGTGTGCACACCCACTTGATCATCTCTATGTCAATGTGCCTGTGCTGTGTGCATACCCACTTGACCATCACAAAGTCATTGTGCCCAGGCTGTGTGCATACACACTTGATCATCACTAATTCAGTGTGCCCGTGCAATGTATACCCATTTGATCATCACTAAGTCAGTGTGCCCATGCTGTGTAAACACACTTGATCATCACTAAGTCGTTGTCCCTGTGCTGTGTGCATACTCACCTGATCACCACTAATTCATTATGTGTGTTGTGTGCACACCCGCTTGATCACCACTAAGTCATTGTGTCTGTGCTGTGTGCGCACCCATTGTTCATCAATAAGTCAGTGTTGCCATGTTGTGTGTATACCCACTTTATCACCAGTATGTCATTCCCCTGTTCTGCGTGCATATCCACTTGATCATGACTATGTCAGTGTGTCTGTGCTGTGTCCATACCCTCTTGGTCATCACTAAGACAGTGCGTCCATGCTGTGTGCATACACACTTGATCATCCCTAGATCATTCTGCCCATGTTGTGTTCATACCCACTTGATCACCCTTAAGTGAGCATAACCATATTGTGTGCAAGCCCACCTGATCATCACTAACTCAATGTGTCATGCTGTGTGCATGCTAACTTGCACATCACTAAGTCAGTGTGTCTGTACTGTGTGCATACCCACTTGATCATCACTAAGTCTGTGTGTCTGTGCTGTGTGCATACCCACTTGATCATCACTAAGTCTGTGTGTCTGTGCTGTGTGCATACCCACTTGATCATCACTAAGTCTGTGTGTCTGTTCTGTGTGCTTACCCACTTGATCATCACTAAGTCACTGTGCCCATGCAGTGTGCACACCCACTTGATCATCACTAAGTAAGTGTGCCCATGCTGTGTCCATACCCACTTGATCATCACCAAATCAATGTGCCCTTGCTGTGTGCATACCTACTTAATGATCACTAATTTAGTGTGCCCGTGTTGTGTGCATACCCCCCCTTGATATCACTAAGTCAGTGTGTCTGTGCTGTGTGTATACCCACTTGATCACCCCTACGCCATTTTGCCTGTGCAAGTGTTCAGACCTCTTCAATCATCACTAATTCTTCTCAGTTACCAGATTCTCACATATTGTTGCACTCATTTATGCTCAAGTAATTCTTTTTTAGTTAATTGGCTCTAGAACAAATGTGGTATTGCTTCCAATTTGAACATAGGAGAGAAAAGGTGGAAAGTAACCCTTTATTAAATAAAAAGTAAAAATTATCTACTTTGTTTTTTTTGGGGGGGTTCAAGGTAGGGTCTCACTGTAGCCCAGGCTAACCTTGAATTCACTATGGAGTCTCAGGATGGCCTCACTGTGATCTTCATACCTCTGCCTCCCGAGTGCTGAGATTAAAGGCATGCGCCACTATGCCTAGCTAAAATTATGTACTTTGTAAGAGAAAAATTACAATGTAGATATAGCAAACAGCTTCAGTTTCGCTGAGAAGAACTTCCAGGCCAGGCCCAGTTATGGAGGAAGGTATTTATTGAAGCTTACAGATACAATGGGACATCCATAATGGCAGAAGAAGCTGGCCTGCCTTCACAGGTCCAAGCAGAGAGAGAAGCACAAACCAAAAAGTCAAAAGTCACACAGCACAGCACACCTGAGGAACTCTAGCTAGGCACATTTTGCATATCTTTAGATTGGAATCTCAAACCCACCACCATACCTGATGGCTGGACCCTAAGATCCACCCAGTGACACTGCCTCCATCCAGGTGGCTGCAGATCCAACTACAAGCTAATAAAACACTGAATATATTGGGGGCCACCTATTCAAACTACCACAGTAGAATACTAATATCTATGATAAATTATTGCTAATCTCTTACTGTGCCTGATTTATAAATCAAACTTCATTGCAGGTATGTACAGGAAAAGCATATATATATATATATATATATATATATATATATATATATATATATAAATGTGGCTTGGTATGATACACCATTTCAGGCATTTACTCAGGGGTTTGGAGTATATTTTCTGGAATAAGGGATGGGATGATGCTACTATAGTTTGAAGCCACCTCCATCTCTCCTATTACCTAACTATCTCTATCTTTGTCTTCAGCTTGTTGAAGCCTGGGAAACTAGAGATACAGGGAAGCCTCTTGATTCTGCTTTTTATACAGCATAGTTTCAACTAGTGGGAAGCTATCATGGTCCTTTATTGTTCAGGCATTCTACTGCACAAAGGGCTCACTGAGGCTTATAGCCATCTTAGCCTGTGGACTCATGCCCTAATGGGACCAAGTCAATGATGGAATGTGTTCCAAATACAATAGGTGCTAACTAAGCAGACTCACTTTTTTTTTTTTTCAAAATATAACTGCCCCATCTTTACAGGTTTGGAACTAATAGGTTAGAGAAGATAAAAGATATAATTTCAGCCAGAAGTACATTGAGAAAAGCTCTACTGTAAGCCATACAAATGATTTGAGCTCACAGGGACAATGAAGGTTGGGAAGTTGTATGTGTGTGTGCATGTTTTGGCATTGTTGGATATCAAGTCCAAGGACTCATGTGTGCTAGGCAAGGGCTTTACCACTAAGCTATACCTCCAGCCCATAAAATAAAATATTGAATGACATAAATTAAGTTTTAACTGCTGACAACTTTTGTTATTTATACAACTTTATTTAAACTTGTTGACAATTGTTTTTTGTTGTTGTTGTTGTTGTTGTTGAACAATAAATATTGCTGTGTGCTGAGAACTGTGCAAAGAACCAAGAATATAGCACCACCTAGCTAATGGTGCTTTGGGGTTAAAATGGGACAGTGAAATGTTCTTGGCTTCAACCAGAACATCTAAACCACTGCCTGCAAGCCACAAGGAACCTTGCAGAAGAGGGGGCAGGTGAGAATAAAAGAACACAAGGATGGAGAGGGCCTGCAAAATGCTGTCTTCTAGATACAACATGGCCATTGCACTAATGAACTCACAGCCACTGTAGTTTCCTGCACAACACTGAGCCTGTTAATCCTTCACCATTGATAGGGCAAGGAGACCTAAAACGCCACACCACCCAAAGTATCTAATAGTAGTCAGTGGTTGCTGGAAGAAGGGGAGTCAGGTTCATCAGTGGTGTAGTCACTGGTGTGTTACTCATTCCACAGCCATGATCATGCAGGCAACCCTAAACTCAATAGGTTTAAAAAAATACCTGAAAGCAAGATGGAGATTATGGGAAAGAAGGAGGGTATTAGAGAGAAAGGAGATGGATAAGAGAGGTTCACTGGGGGAATAAGGTCAAAATACATTACATACATGTATGAAAATGTCAAAAGTGGAAAAAATTTTAAAACACTGGGTAGTTAAACCAAAACGCATTCTATAAGTAAATGTGTGCACCAAGTGCTGCTAGAGCACAGGAGAGGGGAGGGGGATGTGACAGGTAGCGGTACTGAGCCAGTGTAGCACCCTTCTATGACACTGAGGAGAGCTGGCCCAAGCAAGGGTTATTAGCCTGGGCGACTGGAATACAAGAACGTTTTGGAGAGGAAAGGTGGAGAAAGTGGAGAGGAATCCAAGCTTCCATCTCAAGCTTTCAGAGAGGAGTTTCTCATGTAAAACTTGGAAGATGAGAAGTTTGTTGCATGTGCCAGGACCCTAGCTGAAAGAAGTGCACTAGGAAAGGGAAACTCTTAAGGCACCAGGGCAAGATGGACATTGCGCTTTCCAGCAAGAACCTGTCCAGGCAGGGCTGCAAAAGGGAGCAGCGTGTGTACCTACTAGACCAGCAGGAGGCTGGCCAGCCAGCCGAGGAAACAGCAGGCTCGTCATTAGACTCCTAGGCTTGTAAAAACTGACTCTTACCTTGAATGCCCCCTGGAAGACCAAACATAGTTATGACATGATCTGTCACATTTCCAAGAGTCACTTGGACTTCTGGGGGAGACCATATTAAAGAGAAGCTGTGGTGGCAGAAGGAAAACAAGTTAGGAGGTTACTGACCCAAGCCAGGTGGGAAGATGGCCACAAAGGGCTTGGGGGCAGGTGTTGAGGATCAGAGGCTTGGCCTGTGTATTTTGAAGGTAGAGCAGCATGATGGTATAGAGGAGGAAAGGAAAGAACTTGAGTTTGACTCCAGAGCTTTTGGCCTAGCAGCTGGAAGAATGGAGCGACTGTTTACGAGTGCAAAGATTTAGGAGTGCAGTGGGCAATCTGCTCTTGACCCTGCGGACTTTCACACTCTGTCAGACGTCTCAGTGGACACTGAGCAGAATTAGCGGACTGGGCCTGGAGTTCAGGAGAGGTCCAGGCAGAGAGACATTTGGCCACTCATCGTGGCATGTGGAGACTACTTTGGGGTTTAGGTCACACAATAGACACACCGAAAGATAACCATCCAAGGGCTAACACCCAGGCCCGTGTTTAAAGTTGGGAATGAGAAGGAAGCAGTAAAGGGGCCCAAGGAGTGGCCAGGGAAGAGCCTAGAAACAAGGAGTAGAGGGTGAGTCACCGCCTTTGCTAGATCAGTGACATGATCCCCAAGAAGCAGATTGGGTTTGGCAGTTTGAGAATGATACGGCATGATGGGTAGAGTGGCAGCTGGGAGAAAGCTTTAAGGAGATGGAGGAGGAGGAACAAACACACACAACTCTGGGCATTTTGCTTCTGTGTGGAGCATAAAAATGAGGAAACCAGATCTCAGAAATAAGGAGTGGAGGAGACTTTTCTTTCTTGGCGAACACTGCCACCTGCTATTGTGATGGGTGTGGTCTGCAAAGAGAGAAGCCTTGATGCAGGAAGGTGGCTACAGGAGCTGCATCTGTAAAGGGCAGTGCCTATGGCCTTGGTGACCTTCCGAGGAGTTTGGGATGGCCACTTGTTGTAGCCAGAGACAGGAGAGAGATGCATGTAAAGACAGGGAGATGTGTGTGGGATCTCTCTTCTGATGACTTGATTTTCTCCGTGATGTGGGAAGTTACATTATTAAGAATGGGAGAGAAGGTGTTGTGGCTTAAGGGGAGAGGCAGTGAGGAAAAGAATAATAAATTCCTTCACAGGAATGTGGAAACCTGAAGGACTACCAGGGAAACTGCCTCAGTTACATTGCGGACTTGATTTAAATGTGTGTGTGTATGCGCGCACGGGCTCATGTATGTGAGTTTAGACCTGTGTGTGCCACAGCGTGCTTGTGGCAGTCAGAAGACAACTTTCAGGCCGGTCATTACCATCCATCTAGTTGAGGCCCCTTGTTGACTACTGTGTTCACTCTGCATGCTGGGATTGCAGAAGCTCACTGTGGCTTCCAGCTTTCACAGGGGGTCTAGGCATCCAAACTCAGGTGCTGTAGCGAGCACTTTCGCTACTAGGTCAGCTCTCCAACACTAGCATGGGCTTCCACTACAGACAAAAAGGCAAATGCAATTTTGGCTGTGTGGTGCCTCACCTACCCCCTTAATCTTGACAACAAGGAGGTTAAGATTTCTGGTCTGTAGAGGGTTCCAGGTCAGCTTGTGACCAGGTGGGACCCTTCCCTAATGTATAACAGAAGAGGAAACAAAGCCACTATAAATCAAGAAGCAACAAATACAAGCCCAAAATACAGCTTATTTAAGAATGGCAAATCTGACCATCCATTAGATTTAAAAGTCTGGCCTTGGCTTCCGTGGAGAGCCCACAGCAGCATGAGCCTCCTTTCTCCAGTTAAGAGGCAGTGTCTCTGAGGGGGCGGTCTGATGTGGCTGACTGGTTTATGTCTCCCAGTGTTCTTTAGCTCGGGGAGTTGGGCTAGCTGCGGCTCTTCAGGCAAGAGACTTATAAACAGGACATTTCAGGGCTCAGTCTTGATAGAGCTGCAGCCCAAGCTCAGAGAATAGGCACACATCAAGGGCTCTAGAAGTGAGGCCATGGAGCCCCAGGGCAGGAGCCCACCACCCAGCACAGTCTTCCTAGTTATCTTTTCCCCACAGCCCGTGCATAGCCCAAGCTATGTCACCATAATAGGAAGGTCCAGTGGCTTAGCCTGGCTGCCCAGGAGAGGGAGCTTTCTGCCCACTGAGACTCTCACGGAAAGTTGCTAAAGTCCCTAAACTCCCAAAGGCCATTCAGTGCTGGACGGCAGCATCAACAAAAAGAGAAATATTCCTTGTAAAGTCAGACATGGGTTTAAGTTGTGAGTCTGCCCCCGTGTTGCACTCTCTCTGTGATCCTTCTCCACCCATAAATCTCTCTCAGATTCAGTTTCCTTGTCTGAAAATGGGATTATTATACACCTATCTCAGGGTAGAAATCCTTCCCCACAAGGCATCATGAGGGCCTAATAACTAAAGCACAGCAAATCCTTCTTTAACAGAGTGGGGAAGAGGGAACCAGCTTCATGTAGACTCACCTCTGATATCTGCCCTCTGAGGCCTTGTTGAGAGGTTAGATAGTAGTTGCTGCCCATCCTGTGAAGCCTATGGAACCTCTGTAACTCCAGCTCTGCCACCCAGTGTAACAGTGATGCCCGTGTACTCCAGGTCCTTCTAAAGCACCAGGTGCTCTTCTAATCACACCATAAGCATGGGCTCATGCCGTCCTCATCACAAACAGTTGACTTTAGGTGAGTAAATAGCTCTGCAGCATTGCTTGAAACGGTAGAAAATACTCTGCCTACTAACACTCACACTCCCAACAAAGGCCTCCTGAGTTCACCTGTGGGCATAGTCCTGGACACTGCAGTTTGCACCATGAAACTCAACAGCCAGCAACCACTGACAGAGCTACAGGGTCCTGTCCTTCTTCCACAGATGGAAGGCTCTTCTACACTTCTGCAGCCTGGTCCTAGCCTGTGGTCAAGCCTAGGAGAGTCCAGTCAGAGCCAGGCTGCCCACCTGGGTCTGCCCCTGGATGGAGCTCAGCTGCCATGTGGTCAGGGAAGCCAGGGGCCTGAGTTCCCTCTCTGCCTGGGTGGGGCCACAGCTTTCAGGAGCTGGGCAGGAGCCGCTCCAGGAGAACGTCCTTGTGCAGCCCCCGAAGAACGCAGCATCGAGAAGAGAACAGGCTACTGTTGGAAGCCTCCCAGGCCTGCGAGGGTGTTCTCTTGAAAAGGCACCAGCTTGACGAAAGCAGGTACTTCCCTCGGGGCATGCAGGGTGTGTGCGCAGGCCCAATCCTGGGAAATGGGCACTTGTTAGTAGAGGACAGGGAAGCAGTGCCGCCTGGCACAGGAGTGGGCTGGCCATTGCGTTGTAGCCCTTGGATGAAACGTTTCTAAGAAGCATGAGAAATGAAACATTCTGAAGGCTGGTGTTTTTCCATTTGGCAAGCATCTGTGATTTACAGGGCACAGGGAGCTCCTCACTCACTCTTTGCCAGGCATTCCTCCAGCCACAGTCAGCTCAGCTGGGGCAGCAGGTCTAGGAAACAACTGCACGCGCCCTCCCAGGACTTGTTAGTCATTGCAGCTGTGGGCAGAGGGACTCTTGGAGAGGCCCAGGGCCATCTGTCACCCAGAGCTGCAGCTTGTTGCTCAGGGACCAGCAATGCCTCCCAGAGTGAAAGTGGGAAGCAGAGCACTCCTGGGCCTTTCCTGCTCCAACTAGCTCAGGATGGAGAAGCCAAGCGCAGCCAGTGGGCACCTCAGCCTCGACAGGAAGCTTCCAGGTTTCCACATCTTGGTCTTAATCTTAATGACCATAAGCTTTCTCTTCTAGGAAGTAGAAATTGTAGCCATCTAGGCTGCAAGAGATCATCATTGGAAGGCAACCCACAAATTGTGAAAAACCAAAAGAGTGAAGGGCTTAAAAAAATCATCCTTGCCAGGCATGGTGGCACATGTCTTTAATCCCAGAACTTGGAAGGCAAAGGTAGGAGGATCGCTGTGAGTTCGAGGCTGCCCTGAGACTACATAGTGAATTCCAGGTCAGCCTGAGCTGGAGTGAGACCCTACCTCAAAAAACCAAAAACCAAACAAACAAAAATCATCCATTGATTTACAAAGCACATTCTGTAATTACAATGCTGGGTTACTGTTAAGTCATCCTTTTGATCCACACCAGCACACCGGCCAGATGCTGTCAGCACATAGTCATTTCCACTGTGCTGTCAGATGCTATCGGTACCTAGACATTTCTACAGTGCTGTCAGGTTGCGTTGAATCAGAAAATTATTTCAGAAATGGTCTTGTGCTATCTAGGTTTCTTAAAATCAATATTTGTAAAATCTGGTTGCATTGGTAAAAGCAACTCAGCACGTATGTTTGGGATTTGGCCAGTGTTCAAAGAAGAGATGGAGGAGAGGAGAGGAGAGGAGAGGAGAGGAGAGGAGAGGAGAGGAGAGGAGAGGAGTGGAGAGGAGAGGAGAAGGGGGAGGGGGAGGGGAGGGGATGGAGGGAAGGAGAAGAGAAGAGAGGAGTGGAAAGCAACGCTAAACTTTCCGACTTAGAACACAGAAAAGAAGGTCAACTTCGCAGTAAATATCAGCAAGCAGCTGCCTAGAGCTGACATTTCTGATATAAGGAAAACAGCCTGGGAGCTGGACGTCAGAGGCTCAACTTTGGAGCCAAGTGGAAGGTCTCCGGTGCTAGCTGAGTAGACTGACAAAGCAGGAGCTGAGATGTCAGACACTGGAGTCCAGGGTAGCAAAACTCGCCCCGACGCCAGAAGACCAGGTAGGTGAAGACAACTGGAAATTCCTCAGGCTCGATAGACCCCTCTGCCAGTGGCATCAGCAGAGTGACGAGGGGGAAGGATCACCCAGTCAGAGGCAATTGTGATTCCAAAGAAAATTGCTGTGTTCACCACATGCTCGTATTTATTTCACTAATTTCTACTCATCATTTTTGTTTCCTTCCACTTTCTGCAGAAGTTTCTGCTTCATTAACTTAGGGTGAACACTTACCTAATTAATTTCCAGCTCGTTTCTAATGCAGATATTGAACACTAAGAATTTTGAACATCACATATGTCATGTCCACATGTATTGATCAACAGTGATTTCATTATCATTTAATTTTTAGTACTTTTGGTATTCCATTACAAATTATTTGATCTGCCTCTTTCCTTAACCCAGACAAGACACAATTACAAAGGCAAGTTACTGTAAAAACAACAACAATAAAATGACAGACAAATTTGATTAACAAATGTAAATTTTAGGAACGAAAAAAATGTACCCACTGAAATAAAAAACACAACCAATATATTTTTGAAGGAAATTATAAGATTTAGCTTGTTGAAAGAGAATTTACTCAGAATGTGGCAAATAAATATAAGAATAAGGAAAAAGATAAAAGAGAAAGTCAGAGCAAAGATAGACTGAGAAGGCATTGCATGTCTAACAGAAATTCTAAAGGGAGAGAGAGTGGAGGGAAGGCAATGCTTAGAAAGACATTCTAAAAATAGTCAAAAACATAGAAGAGTCCTCAGATCCAGGAAGCATAAGTCAAAAGAAATTCACCCCTAGATACATTGTGGATACATATGACAAAATATCATAAAGAAGGAAGATAGGGGGAGAGCTGGAAAGTACAGGTGGATCATCTACAAAGGACATTTAGAGTGACAGAGCAATGGATAAAACCAAAAGTGTTGGGGAAAATATCTGGTAGCCTAGAATGTGTGTTCAGCAAAGTGCTATGAACGAATAAGGGAAAATGTTTATAGGAACAAAATTGAGGTGCCTTACTGCCAAGAGAAAGTTCTAAAAGGCCAATTGTGCTGGAAGTGGTGGTGCAAGCTTATAATCTCAGCACCCAAGGGGCTGAGGCAGGAGGCTCATGAGTGTAGGCCAGCCTGCACTACAAAGCAGGACCCTAGCATAAGAAGAAAAGAAGAAAATTTCAAAGAGGAAAACAATGCTAATAGCATGGTACTATCTGTGAGGAAAAAATGGCATGCAAATACATAGTAACTATGTTAGTAAGCTCAAGCATATCTTTACAGGTAAAAATGTCAACTAATAAAATAATCTAAATAATACTGTGAATTCAGAGGTAAGTGGAGTACAGCTAAATTCTAGAAAAGGAATGAAAGTCTAGATTAATTTTAAGATGACCTGTGTTAAATGTGTTAAAATTTGAATGTCACCACTGAAATAATAGAAATAGCTTGCAAAAGGGGGAGGTAAAAGAAATAAGGTGGACATTTTTATAAGAAGCAAGAATAAGGAAAGAGTGAATATGTCGGCTGAAATAGAACCGTGATGTGCTGTTTAGGCCAGGCTTAACTACATGGTGAGGTCCTTCCCCTACGCAGGGTGTGACGTGAAGAGACATGCTTACACTGGAGCTTTAGAACAGCAAGGTTGACTGCTGGGCAGTAGCTCAGCAGTATGATGCCTGCTCACCGTGCAAGCAGCCCTGGGTCCAATCCGCAGCCCTCACAGGGAAGCAAAAGAAAGATGATGAGATGCGGTGAAGTGGACTGGGACAAGGAGTGCTCACTTAGAAAAATGGGGAGGGAGCCAGGACAAAACCCAGTACACTTCAGAGGTGGTGGAGGCTGGGTGGGGTTCTAGCATGATGGGAGACAGGCATGGTGGGGAGGAGAGAGTAAAACCCATCTTCATTTTCCTAAAGACAAAGGCTGAGCTCTTAGTGTTACACTGGCACACCTGGCCACAGGTCTCCAGCAGGTAATGTAAGTCCTCCTTGACCCCAAACCAGGTCTGAATGGTCACCTAAGGCCAAGGGCTTGGGAAGGGCGTGAATCTGATACTTGTCCCCTTCCAAGTGACATCAGCAGTGCTCCAGGCAGTCAAGTCATCACTTTGAGAATCTTTCTCTGGAGGATGCATGCCTCAAAAAGTAGAGGAAGAAAGGAGAAAGAAATACGCCCAAGCCGAATCCACTAGCCTTCCTATGTCTAACTAAGAATCAGGTCTCCCACTCTCACACAGCACCACACAGTGCTTCCCCTCTCACTCTCTGCGAGCTGCCTTCTTGCTAGGCTGGGCTGGTCATTTCGCTCATTTACTTTTGACTGGCAGGCAGACAGGGACCCAGAGAGTGTGAGCAGCAAAGCTAAGACCAGAAGCCAGCTGTGCAGTCAAGTGCAAACTGGCTTTGGTAATAAATGGGGGTCAGGAGAACAAAAACTGGCCAACTCTAACCTGCTTTCTTAACCTTCCCACCCACAGGTCTTCTTCATATGGTGAGACTTTTTGTTTTGTTTGTTTATTTGTTTGCTTACCATGGCTGTGTGTGAATATGATCCTCTCTTGTGAAGACACTTGTTTCTGGATGAGTACTGGGAGAAATCAAATAAGGTCTTGAGCATGCCAGTTGCATTGATTCCCATGGCAGACGGACGGCGTACAGGTTTAACATTTCCCCACCTGCTGCCCGCAGAGGCTTGTCCTAAAGGCATCGCATAACAATCTGCTGTTTGCATGATGCATGGGATGCCCTGTCTCAGGCTGAGTCAGGAGGGAGAGACTAGAGACCAAAGAGTAGAGCATCCGGCTACCTGGTGAATGAGCTCCATGGGCTCTTTGTCTCCCCGAATTCTTACCATGAAGGAGGCAACAGCTTGGAACTCTTCATGTAATCACTGCCACACAGTGGTGAGCCTCTTAGATCCTTGCTGGTCTCTCACAGTCTCTTAATTGTGGGCACTATATTTCAATTCTGACTTTAACGTTTTGTGGGATACTTAATACCCTACTCCAGCCATTGCCCATCAGCCTCCTTTGTGAAGCCTTCGTCTGCAGCCATGGTCAGAACTGGGACAGAGCCTGCCTGTGGGTAGTGGTGATGCCGGACAGGGGCCTGGCTGAGCAGCACTGAGACTAACTCTTGGTGTAGGCCGCTGCTCTCCTTGGACACCTTCAAGTTTTAAATATGACATGTGAACAGCTTTGTGTATATTTTTCAAAATGTAAACTTGATCATTTGATTGTTAGTTTTCAAATAAATGACTATATGGATTGAAAAAGATAGAAAACTTTTGAGACAAATTCAAAAGCTTATTTTTAGATCATATTTTCAAGTTCAAACTGGACACAATTCCTGAGAAAAAGACAACTATCCAAATAATAGTAGTTTCTAAACCAGACAATAAAGGCAGAAATAAAATCAAAGAAATACAATTTTCTAGAACTAACAAACAAAAACATGAATTTATCATTAATAGGATTCTGGATACCCATCACAAAATATGAAAATATTCTACCTATCAGAGCAGTGACATTTCTGAGCACTGTGGATGGTATTTAATGTGTCTCCAAGGTTCATATGTTAGAAACAGTTCCCAAGGCAACAGTGTTGGGATGCTGTGGTGCTTTGATGTGAAATGTCCCCATAGCCTTATGTGTTTTGAATACTTGGTCCTAGGGCTGGAGCAATGGCTTGTGGTTAAAGGTGCTTGCATGCTTGCATACTTTGGTTTCTAGCTGGTAGCAATTTAGGAAGGCTGTGTTGTGGAGCTTTGGGGAGGTGGAACATTGCCAGAGGACATGTGTTCTCAGGGTGGACCCTAAGCTTTATTAGTATCACTCTGGATATTCAGTTAGCTCACTCAAATGATTTCCTTCCTGCTGTTGTGACAAGATGTGATGCTCCGGTTGCCTGCTCTACCAAGCTTTCCCTATAATGCTAAAACTTCCCTTTGAAACGGTAAGCCCTTGCCTCCCATAAGCAGCTCTGCTCAGGTGTTTTGCCCCTGAAACAAGAAAGTAACTGCTACAGAGGGAAAACCTAGTAAGAGGTGGTTAGGTCCTGAGGGTTCTGTCTCAGGTATAGATAACTGCAATTACCACATTGCACTTGGGCTTATTCTAAAAAATGGATTTGGCCCCTTCTTGCTATCTTGGTCCTCTTTCTGCCATGGGATGATGTAGTAAGAAGGTCCTCACGAGAGCTGGAGAGATGGCTCAGAGGTTAAAGGCCCTTGCTTTCTTATCCATGTTCAATTCCCAAGTGTCCATGTAAAGCCAGATGTACAGAGTGGTGCATGTGTCTGGAGTTCATGTGCAGGGGCAAGATATCCTGGTGTGCCCATTAATTCTCTCTGTCTCATAAACAAACAAATGTTGTAAAAAAGAAGGCCCTCGTCAATTATCCACCCCTTGGCCTAAAACTTCCCAGCCTCCAGAACTCTAATTAACACATTCTTTTTTCTTCACAAATCACTGAGTCAGGCTGAAGAGATGGCTTAGCAGTTAGGGAGCTTGCCAGCAAACCAAAGGATCCAGATTTGATTCCCCAATACCAATGTAAAGCCAGATGCACAAGGTGGCATGCGCATCTGGAGTTCACTTGTAGCGGCTAGAGGACTTGGTGCACTCATTCTATTTCCCTGTCTCTCTCTCTCTTTTCTCATAAATAAATAAATAAATCACTGAGTCAGTGAATAGCAGCTCAAAATAGATTAAGAAAACTGTGAATAAAGGTCAAGTATCTGAAATGCTTCTAGAACTTATTGGGAAGGAAAAAAATCATTCAAAAAGATTCAAGTATTAGAATGAATTTTAATTTCTCAGAAGCATCCCTGGAAACTGGAACATGTGGACCATTACTTTCAGCATTATATGGGGAAATAATGTCTGAGCTGAAATTTTATATCCCACTAGATGATCAAACAATTACTTACATTGGCTATGAATAAACACTTCAATAAAAAAGCAAAAGTGTACTGGAGAGATGGCTTAACAGTTAAGGCACTTGCCTACAAAGCCAAAGGACTCAAGTTCGATTCCCCAGTACCCATGTAAGCCAGATGCACATGGTCTGGCATTTGTTTGTGCACCCATTCTTTCTCTCTCTCTTCTTCTTCCTCTCTCTCTCAAATAAGTAAACAAAAATAAAAATAAAGCAAAAGTTACCATCAGTGTTTAAAAAAATCCAGCTATACTGGTTCAAGAGAAGCCATTGAACTATAAGCATCAGAAAAGTGAGTGAGATGGAATAAGGTACACCATGAAAATATTAATCAGAAGAAAGTCAGTGTGACTATGCTTTATCTGAAGCATTGCTAATAGCATTACCTTTGTTATATAGCAGAGTAAATTTTCAAATGCTTTCTTTTAAACTCATTTTTCTATTTTTATTATTTGTGTGCATATTCGTGTATGATGTGATCATATGGGCACATGTGTGCCTCAGCACACGTGTGGTCAGAAGACAGCCTTCCCTTCCATATTTTTTGAGACAAGGTCTCTCTTGCCACTGCTGTTTGGGAGCTTCCAGATTTTCCTGGCTCCCCCTGCCGTTGCTGTGTTTTGGAATGTTTGATCCTACTCAGGTTGGCAGCCTTGCAAGCACCTTTAATTACTGAGCCATCTCTCCAGCCCTCAACTGCTTTTCTTAAACCTAGAATTCATAACCTGACCAAATCTCAACTAGCCATCATCTTCGTTGAAAAGTGATCACAATGGATTGCAATTCTTTCAACAGGCCATTGCTTATAAATTTTTTTAACTCCCAGGAACTCAAAACTACAAGAAACCATCTCTTGTGACACCTAGTACTTTGTTATGTGATTAATGAGGAGAAAATGTTTGGTTTACTTCAGTTTTCCTAAACCATTTAATGCTCCATTTATATATTTATTATATCCAGATTAAAGGTGCTTTATCATGGATAATAATCATGATTTTGAGTTTTTTTCTTATTAAATACTGACAGGATATCCTCACAAGTAATGATAAATTTTCTTAAAATACCTTTGGCCTACATGAAAATAGTCATGCATTGTCTGAAAGAAGCTATTTGACAGTGGTTTCTTTCTTCCCTCCTTCCCTCCCTCTTTCCTCTCTCTTTCTCTTGCCTTTCTTTATTCCTTCCTTCCTTCCCTTATATTTATTTTTTATTAATTAATTAATTATTAACAACTTCCATGATTATAAATAATATCCCATGGTAATGCCCTCCCTCCCCCCACTTTCCCTTTTGAAACTCCATTCTCCATCATATCCCCTCCCTGTCTCAATCAGTCTCTCTTTTATTTTGATGTCATGATCTTTTCCTCCTATTATGATGGTCTTGTGTAGGTAGTGTCAGGCACTGGGAGGTCATGGATATCCAGGCTATTTTGTGTCTGGGGGAGCACGTTGTAAGGAGTCCTACCCTTCCTTTGGCTCTTACGTTCTTTCTGCCAACTCCTCTGCAATGGACCCTGAGCCTTGGAAGGTGTGATAGAGATATTGCAGTGCTGAGCACTCTTGTCACTTCTTCTCAGCACCATGGTGCCTTCTGAGTCATCCCAAGGTCACTGCTATCTGAAAAGAGAAGGTTCTCTACTAAAAGTGAGAGTAGCATTAGTATATGGGTATGAACATTAAGAGAAGTGCTTACTGGGCAGTTTGATAAATATAGTATATACATTTAGCCAGACAGCAGCCGACATTACACCCCCAGGGCTCATGACTACCCCTGTTTTAGGTTTTCAGTATCAGGGCTATATTCCCTCTAGTCCAATTAGAGGACAGTTGGTTTCCACAATGACAGACATGCCACTATTGCACCCATTGGCTCATTTGGCCTGGCTGGCAAAACTTAAGGCTTGCAGTGTCCACTCTTGAGTATCTTCACTGGTGATTTCTCTCTCTCCCATTGAACTGAATGCAGAATGGCTTCTTCTAGCTTTCTGTCAGCTGGTCTGCATGAAGGAGCTTATTAGCTTAGTTCCAGCAGGATTTCTCAGTGGACTTGCAGCCCGAGTACGTGGAGTCTGCAACAATAGGGTCTTACCATCTATTCCTGGTGGGACACCAAGGGCCTTGGCAATGGCCTACAATGTTTTGGGGGCATCAGGGACCTCCCTGGCCAACAACTCAGTGGAATGTATCCCACCCCTAGCACTGAAAATTTTTTTCTAGCAACAATCTACGGCTCCTGAGTGTTCCATTGTCCAAAAAAGTAGGTTTCCATATGATTTATTTATATCTTCTTAGATTTTGATTAGCCCTCCCTCTTCCTTTCCTTTACTCAATATCTTACCCTGACCTCATTTGTGCCTTTTCACCCCCATTAATCTATTCTTCTACTTATATATACAATACTATCCTATTAAAACCTTCCTTTCTTCCTTCCTTCCTTTCTTATTTCACTTTTTTTCTTGAGACAGTCTCACTCCATAGCCCAGACTGGCCTTGAACCCATGATCTTCTTGGCTATCAAGTTCTGGGATTAAATGTAAATGCCACCAGGCCTGTGTCCATTATAATCTTATAGGGCTGCTATTGCATATTCTGTCCATCTTTGACTGAATAGTGTCACATGACTGCAAATAAGGAAAAGATACAGTTTTTAAAGTTTATTTTGTTCATGTTGCAATTGTTAGTACACAAGCCAATGCTATAATGACATGATATAATCTAAGCTCTGTTCTTTCTGTATCACTTAGTTTTCTATTGACATTTTTGCTCAAAAATGACACAGAACTCTTCCTTTACATAACCATTCTTGCTTAACCTTCACGTGAACTAATAATCTGTTTCTTATGCAACAGTCTGAATGTTTTTCATTATTATATGTGCATGTATCCAAATACATGTATGGATGTGTGTGATGTGTATGTATGGGTGTGTACAGTCCACAGAGCACATGTGGAGGTCTCAGGACACCCTCAGGGTGTCTGTCGTCTCCTTCAACTTTGCTTGACACATGGTCTTCCTTTATGTTTTTAGTTTTTGTTACTTTGCATGTGCCATGTCTAGCTGGCCTGTGAACTTCTAGATTCTCCTGGCTCCACATCCCATTGTCATGGGTGCCTTGGGAGCACAGACACAAGCACCACTTTGCATCTGGATTTACATAGGTGCTGAGGAATTGATCTCAGGACAGTAGGCTTACAAGCAAGTGCCTTTTACCTCCGAGCCATTTTTCCAGCTCTTGTTTTCAATAATTGGTTTCATATGTAGAATTTCTCGCTAGTTACTTCAGCATTCAAAATGTTAAGTAACATACATACATTTATATCCAGTTGCTTAGTATATTTAACACATAAGGAGATTTTTCATTTAAAAATGTGTCTACAATGATGACTGTACTTATAGTTAAAGGTCAATGTTACAGTATTTGAATATATTCAAATATAATTTGAATGGCATGGATTATCCAAGTCACTGACATATTTGTACTGATTAGTTATAATGCTGAGTCCCAAAGCCATGTCATTATTGTCTAATACACACTGTGGATACTCGAACCAATATTTAAGTTCGGGGCTTAATACCAAGACCAAACTGAACTTCAGCACACCTTATACCTACTATGCATAATTTCTTAGGCGGTATTCTACAAAAAAAGCTTAAGCTTAGAAAAAAAGAAATTAAGTAATTCAGAAAAAAGGAGTTCCAACCTAAGAGAAGGAAACACAAAATCTCAGATGACAGTGAGAAGAGATTTCAAGACGGCAGCTGTGCATCAGGCGCAGCTAGAGGCCCGTCAGCACGCAGCAGGTCCGAGCCAGGGGCTGCCACCCCACCTCTCTTCACTACATTGAGGCACTTGGGGTGGGTAGTGGGGATTGAATTAGTGATACTATATGGAAGCCTGTACCAGAAAAATAGCTTCTCTGGCTATTCCTGCTGCTGGGCCAACTGGATGTTCCCCTGAGCTTATGTGGCCCCCTCCACCCACTCCCAGCATGGGACAAAACAACACAAGGTATGAGATGGAGTATGCCAGGTGGACAGCCCACAGCACAATGGCTGATGACATGTGGAAACAGAAGGGGTGGGTTTTACCGAATGGGCAAACAGACACAAGGCAGAGGCAGGAAGGGCCAGCCCCTGCTTCCCTGTCATGGCCGAGTGTGACATGGCTTATCCCGCACCTCTCTGCATAAGCTCCTGGCTGCAGCCCCTGGAGCTGTGAGTGGCTCTGAGCGGGGCACAGCAGGAGCGGGGCAGTCTCTCTGACTTTATTCTCTATGCTGGATTTGCTTTTCCCAAGTAAAGCATAAGCACGTTAATTTTTCGTCAGATTCCAGAGCTAAGACAAAAACTAAAAAGTAACTTCAGGGCTGGAGAGATGGCTTAGCAGTTAAGCTCTTGTCTGTGAAGCCTAAGAACCCTGGTTTGAGGCTTGATTCCCCAGGACCCACATTAGCCAGATGCACAAGGGGGTCTGGAGTTTGTTTGCAGTGGCTGGAAGCCCTGGAACACCCATTCTCTCTCTCTCTCTCTCTCTCTCTCTGCCTCTTCCTCTGTCTGTCTGTCACTCCCAAAAAAATAAATAAAAATAACAACAAAAAAAGTAACTTCAAGGAAAACTCAAAGGAGTGCGAAGAAGTAAAGCTGCTAAGTGCAGTGGATGGCTGCACTGCATCACGCTCGGTGATAATAATGTAAACACTGAATAGGCAGCAAGAAGGGAGGCCCACACAGAAGGGGAGCGCAGGTAAAGGTATCTGTGAGAGGGGTGGGTAAGGGGAAGACATCTGAAAAAATAAAAATTTATACAAAAGGCGGAATTAATATGCTCCTAGAGAAAAGGATGCAGGGAATGGAAGATAATTCCTCTCTTTCAAGTCTTACTGAATTAACTGACTCTTTAGCCATGTACATTTATAATATTATTTTTTATTTGTTTATTTGTTTGGTTTTTCAAGGTAGGGTCTCACTCTAGCCCAGGCTGACGTGGAATTCACTATGGAGTCTCAGGGTGGCCTCAAATTCACGGCAATCCTCCTACCTCTGCCACCGAGTGCTGGGATTAAAGGTGTGCGCCACCACGCCCGGCAATAATATTATTATTATTTTTTACTTAGTTTTGAGTCTCAAAACTCAAACTCCTATGTAGCAGAAGATGACCTTTAACTTCTGATCCTCTTGCCTCCATCTGTGGAGTGCTGGGCTTACAGGCATGTGCCACCATGCCCAATTGTTTACAACAACAGACACATTTCAAATTCTAGTCTGAGTAGGCATGTAGTTTTATTGTTGTAACCTAAAACATTAAAATTAGGTAAATGTTTTAACCAGTTAAATTTGTGTGTTTGCACCTGCGTGTGTGTGTGCACGCATGCACCCTTACACTCTCTATAGCAGTGCATGAGTTTGACTGGCTTTAGGTCCCCTCCAGCGTTGATGTGGTCACTCTTCATCTCAGCTTTCGGTACTGGTGTGCATGCAGCCTCACGGTGGCTTCACTTCACTTCTCTCTGATGACCAGTGAGGTTATCTCTTTGTCATAGGCTTATTGGTTATTTGCTTGTCTTCTCTGTTCATTTTAATTGGTTTCTACCTTTTATTTATAGTCTCAAGAATTTTACATATTTAGACACAAATCCATTGGCAATTTCTTGTATTGCAAATTTTTCTTTCCAGTCTGTGACTTAAGTATTTTTCTCTGTGGTGTCTTCTGCTTATCAAAATTCCCTTAATTTTTCTGAGATTGAGGTCATCACTGTTTCCTTTAATTCCTTTAATGATTTTTAAAAGTCCTTTCTAGAATGCTTTCTATTCCATGATCCTGAAGATAGGTTTTCATGCTATTTTCCTAGTATCTTTCTAGCTTTTATATTTGAGTTTGTAACCCATTTGTTGAGGTGATTTTATTTTTCCTTGCTACTGTAGATTGAAACTCTCATTGAAACAGGATTGCTATTCTAACAGTGTTGCAAGATCATTGGATCTCGAAGAGATGATTTAGTCATGGAGATACCACCCTCACTGACAGAGTAATAACTGGTGTCTCAGGGTGGGTCAGTTACCTCCAGATCGGCTTATTAAAAGTTCAGCCCCTCTTCCCTCCCTCTCTGTGCCTTGGGTGCTCACTTACCAGAAATGCCCCACCCAGTGTAATGCTTTTTGTCATAGAGTACCTCCAGAACTACAAAAATGATATTTTTATGTAATTTACCCAGTCTGTAATATTTTGTTTCAGCAGCAGAAAATAGACTAAGACACTTATATAACCATATTCTACCCTGAAGAACAAATTATCACAAATTAGCAACTTAAAACAGCATACCTCAGGGTTCCTAAATAATGACCTCATGTGCTATCTTGCCTATGTCCTGTCCAGAGCTGAAGGTCTCTTCCCAGCTCTGTGGCTATTAGCAGGATTCAGTTGCTATTGTAAGGCTGGGTCCCACTTTCTGACAGCTGTCAGCTGGAATCTGCTTTCAGCCTCAAGAAGCCTCTGCATCTCTCACTACATGGCCTGGGAACCTCTTCTGACATGAAGCTTCCTTCTCCAATGGCATCTCTTCCCCCAGCCTGCTAAGGAGTCTCAAGTAATGTGTTGTCAACCTAAGAGTGACTTGTCACATCTTTGTTATGCTCTGTTGGCTCCACGTAAACCACAGGTCTTGCCCACAACCTGGAGGAGACTGCATAGGTGCAAGACCAAGAAGCATTTTCAATTCTGCTACACCTATCTCATTTGTTCAGTGACCCAGAAATTCCCCTCCTAAGTGTTTACTTGAGAGAAATAAAAACATGCCCACAAAAAGACCTGTACGTCAATGCTCATAGCAGCTTTGTTCAAACCAGTTTGAACGATAAACAGCCTCAGACATCCTCCACAGGAGAATGGAAATGCCACCATGAAGCGCTCATGCAGAGAGTTACTCTTCAGCCACAAAGGGAATGGAGGAACTGCTGATTTAACCGTGTGCTGACTTTGAGAAGCAGGACGCAGAAGCACACTGTAAGCACCTCAGTCATGGACAACTGGACAAAGGGTAAACTACTGTGGGAGAAATCATACTGATCATTGCCTAAGAGGTGCACTTCAGTTGCTGGGGTGCCAGGCAACTTTGTGGAGTGATGGAAATGTGAGTCTTTATGTACTATCATTGAAAGCTACAAGTTTTGGCCTCGTTGTAGGTGAGTTGTACACAACTTAAAACAAATGGAGACTATTTCAGAGAGGGATGTGTTTGGCCTGGGCTCCACCAGGATCTGCTTGTTAAACTGGAGCTCTCCCTGGCCTCATCCCAAAGGTTCCCGTGCAGATTGTGTTCCTGGCAGGATTTTGCTTAGTAAACAACCCAGGCTATTTGGAGGCTCTGCTTAGCCCTCCCTCATCCTCACTCTCATTTTCATTCAGATTTCTTGTGGTTATTACACCATGATGATAAGTGGACAGGGAGGATCTCAGGGTGCATGGCTGGAACTTCCACAGTGGTGACAACTGGGGTTCTGCCTGTGTCTGGTCCCTGGAGGACCCAAGTACCACTCACCCCCGGAGGGTCAGGAAGGATCTCTTAATCCCTCTTTCCTAGGTGCCCTGCCAGGCTGGGGCTGCAAACAGACTTGAGATGGAGCTGAAGCCTTATCCCTTTGCTTGTGACCCGCGGCACTGGGGTGCAGGCTAAGCTGAGAGCCGGTGGGGCTGTGGTTGGCCTGCGACGAGTGAGTCTTGGGGTCGAGCTGGCTGAGCATGTATCTGAGGAGCCCTGAGATGTCCTGGCACTCCACATCCATCCTCTTGGTTTTACCCAAAATTATTTTACTGCCACAGTGCTTATGAGAGTTTTCTCCCTGCTTCCTCCTTAAAGGTATGGCCATCTTTGCAGACATATGACAGGACTGCATGCTAGCTCTGCGGTAGCCACTGAGAGCCTGAATAAGTTGGTGAGCCCCAGGCAGGTGCTGTGAGTCCTCGAGGTGAATCCAGCGTGCCCCTCACCCGAAGGCTTCTCATGATATCAGGTACAAGACTTACACCTGTCCCAAGAGATAGCTCTGTCTTTGCCCTGCATATATCCAGCAGCCTGCCACCACAGGGAGCCATACTGGATATGAAGCCAAACACAGTAGCATGAGAGTAGTTCCTCACTGTGAGAGCTGCTCAGGGGGAGCTTCGTGGGTTCTGAGGTCCAGCATCACATGCAAGAGGAGAGAACTGTGTTAGACCAGGAGGTACCAACCACACAGCAGAGAACACCTACTTTTGAAGCAACTTCTAAGTGTCAAATTCCTTGAGTGGCAGTTACCATCTCATTGCTGGGGCAAAACACCTGAACAGAAGCAGCTTATGGAAGGCAAAGGTTTGTTGCTTGCTTAGTTTTGAGGGGAAATTTCATCATGGGTTGGGGGGAGAAAAGAAAGTGAGCTCTGAATATCCAGTAGGGCTTGACTAATAAACCTGAAGGCCCACCTCAATAACACACCTCCTCCAGCAAGGCTCCACCTCCCAAAGGCTCTACCAGCTCACATGAAGCCATGGGGGACCCTGCCTGTGTTTCATACACACCAAGACATCAAAGACCCATTTACCTTCAGAGGTCCATAACATCCCACTGACCTCTGACCAGAAGAGGCTCAAGATGGGTGATCACCTGAAGTAGAGAAGTAGCTGATATAAATGTTTCCATGGGAAAATGTACCAGATACACCAGCTCTCAGATCACTGCTGGGAAACTGACTGGAGCATCTGCAGCTGAACGGCAGTTCATGGAACACTCAGCAAATGGTGTCATCATCATTATCTTTTCCATTTTTGTCATGAATATGCTGACCAGCTTGATGATGGATAAAACTTTCATGTGTCTTTAAAAATAATCAGGGCTGGAGAGATGGCTGAGCAGTTAAGGTACTCACCTGCAAAGCCTAAGGACCCATGTTTGACTCCCCAGATCCCACACAAGCCAGATGCACAAGGTGACGATGCATGCACAAGATCACGCATGCGACTGGAGGCCCTGGCACACCAATTTTCTGTCTCTTTCTCATGAAAAAGAAAAACACAAAAAGATAGAAAAAATAAAGTTAATGAGTGTATGTGCATGTGTGTGTGTGTAACACAGACTGAGTGTGGAGGTGGGAGGACAACTTTGACGTGCTAATTGCTCTACTTTCTTTGAGACGGGTCTCTTGCTGCTGCAAACAAACAACTACATTGTAAAGAAACAGCTCATAAACTTTGAATTCAGCTGGCTTTGCCTCTCATTGTCATAGACAAGTTAGGGTCACAGATGCATGCACTGCTTTGCTTCCAGCTTTATTTAAGTACTGGAGAATTGAACCCAGGCCTGCAGGCTCAAGCAAGTGCCTTTAACCATTGAGCAATCTCTCCAGCCCCATATCCTTGCTTTTATTTGAACTTCCAGTGCCCTGGGCAGCAGGATTCATTTTCCTGTCCATTGATCAGATGAATGAAGTGGGCCTCAGGGCAGTTCTATTGCGCTGATTTAGGGACCTGGGCAATTTGTCCCTGGGATGCAGAGCAGCAGGCTGGTGGCCCAGTCAGGGAGGGGCATTGCCAAGTATTATAGGTGTGTGTCCTAGCCCATGTGAAGAGGAAGAAGCCAGAGCAAAAGGATTACTGGGCAGTTGAACTCAGCCTCAGAACAGCAAATATTGATTCAAGAAGCTGCCCAAAGGAGCTGACATTTTTATAGTCAACACGCAAAGCTGAGCCCCTCCCAGCCTCTGGCACTCTCCACACTGAGGTCCACCGCTATCCTCTGAGCTGCGAAGAAGAGGAACAGCAGGTGGAAAATGTCCACAGGGCCAGGATGACCTCACTGCTTCCCATTTAGAGACCTGGAGTGTCCCAGGCGGCAGGGATAGGACCGCCCTCCTTTGGGAAGGAAGACAGCAGTCCAGCAGGTGCCTGGGTCATTGGAGCAACACAGGACTTGGCGCCCTAGCTCTCAAAACCAACAGACACACCCTCCACATGCCCCATTCATGGGAGGGAGGGGGCTGGGGCCCCAACAAGAGAAAGAGAAGACAGAGAGGCCCAGCTCTTCTGTTCCAAGGTTAAAAAGAGGGAACAGTTTCTCTAAGCTCCCAAGTCCAGAGCCAAGAGTGCCTCTATGTCAGAGAGTGTCCCCTGCACTAGATCCAAAGCCTAGCACTGTGCCCCTGTTTCACCCAGGACTCCTGCAGCTCCCTGGATTGGACTTCCTCTCCACCTAGGTGCTGCTGTAACACTGACCAGGCTCTCCTCTGCAGAAAGTATTCCTACCTTCCTGTCCACCTTCCCCCATGTCTGACCAGACAGGAAGCATTCTGCCTTGTCCTAGGTCCTTCTACCCCGAGAAGTCCGGCTGGAGATGTTTTCCCTTCCTGGTGCTTCCCAAAGCATAGCACCGTGGGGGACTTGGGAGATACCTCAGCAAGTGCTTATGGAACTGAATTGAAGATATGTCACTTCAAAGTTACCCTTGTAAATTCAAGTTAAGCTGGCCAAGCCCCACAAAGACCCTGTTGCGGGAGGGGATGCGCATAGGACCTTTCGTCACTCCTTTGAGCTCCTCCACCTATGTAATGTCCTGCATCTCACCCTGCGTGGGTGTTGGGAGGGCCAAGATGCGGTAGGGAAGGATGGAGCCACACACAGATCCTTGTGCTATCTGGACCTTCACATATGTGATGTGTATGAGCTCCCTAGGACTCCTTATTAATAATAAACCATGGGAAGTGGATGAAATGGACACTGGAGCCCTCGGTGTTCCTCATGCCCTCACCGACTCTCTCTAAACAGGTGCCAATTCTCTTGCACTGGGTCTGTCTGCCCATGGCCCAACCTCTGGATAAGGTGTCCAGGGGACATTCTCTTCCTCCTCACCCTCAGCTTTCCACCCCTACATGAGCTTGGACAAGGCATCTGTCCTGCCTCTCAAGATCTTTGTTTCCTTATCTCTATGTCACAGAGCTCCTTCAACACTGATACTTGACAATAATGACTATGGGAAAGTCATTTCTAAATTTCAATTTCCTCATCCAGAAAACAGAATTATCTTAGTGACAGAGTGGAAAATGGGGAGTGAAGTGGAGAGGGGAAGCTGCCATAGAGACAGTTCTTGGCTCAGAGGAATGTTGTGAGACACTAGGGTCATGCCTGACATGCAAGAAATAATAAGTGTTTGCTATAATCCAAATAATACACATCCCACTTGTCAGTTCTTTGGAACCTGACACACTCATTCATACTTTGGCCTAAGACAAGGTCAACAAATATTTAGCATAAGAACTGTCACAATCTCTATAACAGACATCATTAATCAATCAATACTCTCTCCAGATGGCCTCAAGTTTCATCTCATCCCAGCACTCACTCCAGTAGCCTCTACCAATCAATCCAAGATGTCATTTTCTCTTCTGGGAAGCCTTTCTAGGTCTACATTTATCCCTCTGTTGGGTCTTTTCATTTGTTGATGGCCCAACTAGACTAAGTTCCATGGGACAAAGATAATAGTTGGTCTTTCTACCACTTACCTCAGCTCGAAAAATGAACTCTCAGCCTTGTGCCTGGCAAATAGGGGACATCTTTGAAGGTCACATGGTGGGCTGTAACTGCTATACATAGGCTAATTTCCCCACAGGGCTCCCTTAAGTGAGCTGGGGCAGGGGAGGAAATAAGGCTAGCAGATGTGGACTCTGACAAAACTACTCATGGGCAGCTTCCCTCCCAGGGCCCAATGTCTAAACTCTCCCACGCGCCAGGCTGCGGAGCAGCTTCCAAGTCAGCCACTAATCAGCAGGGAGAGCACGTGCAGCTGCTCTCTGCTCTCACACACAGGTGCTCAGAATTACCTTAGAGACAGAGTAGAAAGTGGGAAGTGGAGTGGTGAGGGGAAGCTGCCATCTGTCTGGGCAGCATAGGCAGGGGCCCAGTCCTAGGGCTAGCACTGGACTACACTAAGGCAGTGTAGTTCCCAGAGGATCCTGCAAGCTAGGTGCATTGCTCATAGGCATGGCCAAGACTTGCCTGCTTGAGATCCATTCCCAGTGTCCTGGCTCACATCCAGACAGTGCCTTCTGGATTTTGGTCTGTAAAGTACAGTAACCAGATAGGGCCAGATAAGAAAGTGGCATGTGGTATGTGGGCCCTGGGAAGGCCTGTGTGTGTTACAGCTACCTTCTTCCTTGTCATGGGTCCTGCTTCAGGGTGAAGCCAGGAGGGCCACCTCACTAAGTAAGAATATTCTAGATGGGGAAAAGGAGACTCAGGAAGGTCAAGTGACTTCCAAAAGTGACATGGTTTGAAACAAGTCCATGTGGCTGTAAGTGTAGGACTATTCTCACTGTCCTAAAGGCCTCTGCAGCAAGGATCCATTCCTGACAAATCCTTGATCAGCAATGGGCAGAATCCAGGGAGAGTAGCTGGTGTTCTTTAAATATTAAAATGCTTTTGTCCATGATCTCAGGTGATAAAAACAACCCCAATGTCAAGGTACTAGGGATTAAGATTGGAGCAAGCTGGTCCTGATAAATAAAATTCATTGGTAGCCAGATGTTTGCATTGAGCACCCACACTGGACTCAACAGATGAAACCAAAATGATGTCTGTCACCCTGAAGCCCAAGCCCAAACAAGCTGTTTATCTGACCTTCTGAGAAAATAGGAGAGAGCTATAGAGATAAATTCAATCTCCAAACAGGCCAGCTGTAGCCAGCACTATAGGCTCTGCTTTAACTACCCATCCATGGTCTGCTCTTGGTTCTAGGTCCTCTAGCCCTTGTCTTTCTAGAAAGCCAACTGCCTCTGCTCAGCTCATGGGAACAAAATGATTGTGTTGCCGATTCTAGAAGCACAAATGTAAGCCAGTTAAGATAACTAAACCAAGTTTATTATAACTCTACCTTTTGGCAGTCCTGCCCTCCAGGACCATAGGTGTGGAGATGACCTTGGAACTCTTGTACAGAGTGTTGGTGGTAGAATTGTGGCATCTCCACTGGCACCCTTGGGTGAGCAGTAACAGCACAGCTTGCACTGCTGGGCAGGGAGATGTGTTGGAGCGAGGCTGTGAGCTTTTCCTTCAGCCCCTCCGTCCTTATCTGTCACCAACCTTCTCTGTGTTCAGTCATAATTACCCATTGCTCTCTAGAGGATGAAGATCCTCACATCAGGACTACAAAGGAAAGGAAATACACCTGCAGATAGTTTATTCAAAGGGGGTTTCAAAGCCCCTTTCAGAGGTAATAGTTGTGAAAGCTCTAGTTTTACAGATGGAAGAAGTACAGGTGGTCTCAAGATGGTTCAATGAAGATTTTTCAAATTAGCTATGGTGGTAAAATGTGTATGTATTTCATAGAGATTTTGTTTCAAATTTTGAATTTTGGTTCTTTCTTGGTCTAGCACAGTATAGTCAGATATTCTTTCAAGATGCTGGGCAACAGTGGCTACTACAGCACTTGGCCAGCCAGCTCTACCACGATGGTGAATGATCCACTTGGATATTGTTCCGTGTTGCTAGGTATGGCATTTGCTAGCACTAAATGAGTCATTTGGCTTAAAGCTGCCTCCATACATATTTTAAGTTTGGCTTAAATGTTTCTCCATACATAGTGAACTGTAACCTATTTTGACCTGTGAATAGACTACAGCCTACTCTGTTACAAGGTGACTAGTCTCAGTTAAGTGGCCATTTATAGAAACTATTCAGAAGCAAACTAAACAGATACAGGCTGGAGCCACTTGGGTGTTTTTGTGCCTCACTTCCACTTTTTGCACATTGCTTCCTTTACTTTGGCTACAAATACTGCCTAACCTGGTGGAGTGGAACAAGCTGAATGCTGCCTGATTCTAGAATAAAAAATAAAGCCTATTGAGATCTGCAAAGCTAGTTTTTTGGGTGGTATTTGCTTTTTTAAATGAATTAAGTATTAAATGCATTTTCAATTTACCAAATTTTCAATTATGGTGGGTTTATCTAGACATTACCCTATCATAAGTCAAGGAGCGTATGGTATTCAGAGGAAAACAAGTCTAAATGTCTCACATTTCCTTGATTGACATGTTTATTGAGATCCTATTTTGTGTCCCACACTCTGTTCTCAATACCAAGGCGACTGTTTATGCAGATACACAGCAGAGAGCAGGTCAGAGCTGGCCTTCCTCAGGAGAGGGTAGATGGTCTTGCTATGTGAGTCTATGAGTAGAGGCATGTTTGAGGTGGCCTGTGTGGAAAGAAAGAGTGAATGAAATTCAGTGGGGCCTCCCAGGCCTGGCTTTTATGATTAGAGTTAAATTAGATATATAAATGGTTCTGTAAATGGTATTTTTCAGAAGTGAGTGATCAAAATAATCACTAACTCAAAATATTAGAAATCTGGTTGCTATGCAAAGGAATCAGTGTATGGAGCTAGGAGCAAAGGCCAGCTGAGAGGCAGCAGATTCTGTTTGGAATTATAGCAGCAGTTCTTGCTACAGAATCAGGCAACACCAAGGGCCGCTTAACCCATAGGAATCTGGACAAAGGTCATGAAGAACCAATGGGCCTAGCAGCACCTTCTCTTAAGGATATACATTTGTTTAGAAAGAGAATTGAACAAAACATGATGTATCCATACTAAGTATGTCAGTAATAAAAAAAAAAAAAAGCCACAGGTTGGGAAATTGTGCCCAGAGGCATTGTCTCCCACCAATAACTGACTGCTGCTCCCACAATGCGTAAACTACAACCCCATGGGGAATACCTGCAACCCCACTGAGGAGGGCCGCAGCAGAATGGGGGCAGGGATGAGGGAAAGGATGGTACCAACACATGATGTATCCATCCTAAGTATGTCCGTATTAAAAAAAGAAGAAGAAAATTAAAAAAACATTTTTATAGAAGCTTCTTTTTTCAGATGGCAGTGACCTTGGGATGACTCATAAGACACAATGGTGCTGAGAAGATGTGACAGAGGAGTGCTCAGCACTGAGACATCTCTATCACACTGTCCAAGGGTCCATTGTGGAAGAGGTGGCAGAAAGAATGTAAGAGCCAAAGGAAGAGCAGGACTCCTTACAATGTGCTCCTCCATGCACAAACTGGCCTGGATATCCATGACCTCACAGTGCCTGACACTACCTACACAAGACCGTCATAATAGGAGGAAAAGATGATGACCTCAAAATAAAAGAGAGACTGATTGAGAGGGGGCAGGGATAGGGTTAGTGATAGGGAGAGTGAAGTTTCAAAGGGGAAAGTGGGGAGGGGGAGGGAATTACCATGGGATATTGTTTACAATTATGGAAGTTGTCAATGAAAAAAACAAAAAAAGTTTTTATAATCTTTAAACCTAAGCGAAGGTACTTGCACATAAACCCATATTGTCATCCTTATGCTTCAGAACAAGTTAATACAAGGGGGACCCTGAGCCAAAGGGCATCAATACTTTTGAGACTCGCATCACATATCCACAAGTAGTTTTTCAGAGATGTTCTACCAGTTCACAATTCTACCTGTAGAGGGGGGAAGCGCTTTGGTCCCTGTGTCCTCCTAACATGGAAAATTAGCTTCCAAATGGTTTCCAATTTGGTGCAAGAAAGATTAAGCAAACCCATGGAGATGGGAAATAGATTAGCAGCTGCTCGGGCAGAAGAAATTGGAGGGAGGCAGGAATGCTGAGGACACAGGTTCATGGTAGGGGGATAAAGGTGTTCCACAATCAACTGTGTGGATGCGGCACAACTCTGTAAATACACCAAACCCACTGAGCTCTCAAAAGGAGGGACTTGTGCTGGGCCTGGTGGTGACCTATTATCTTAGAAGGGAAGAGGATGGGAAGTTCTAGGCCAGCCTGGGCTACATAGTGCAGCTACCCCTCCCCCCACTTTCCAAAGGATATAGTAGGGGAGGATGACTTTTATGGCATGTAAGTTATAGCTTATAAAGCTATTTAGAAAAGAAGGGAAGGATTGGGACCTTGTAAGAGCTAAGTGCTCCTCAGGACCTTGAACAAGATTTTTCTCTGAACATCTTATTTTCAAAGGCTATTTCTTTTTTATATTTTATTTATTTATTTGAAGGAGAGGCAGAGAGAGAGAGAGAGAGAGAGAGAGAGAGAGAGAGAGAGAGAATGGGTGTACCAGGGCCTGTAGCCACTGAAAACGAACTCTAGACACATGCACCACCTTGTGCATCTGGCTTACATGGGTACTGGGGAATTGAATCTGGGTCCTTCAGCCTCGCAGGCAGGTGCCTTAACTGCTAAGCCGTCTCTCCAGCCCTCTGAACATCTTTTTTTTAAAAAAATGTTTATTTGAGAGACAAAGAAAGTGAGTTTGGGTGTGCCAGGGCCTCTTGCCACAGCTGTAAACTCCAGACGCATGTGTCTGGCCTTATGTGGGTACTGAGGAATCAAACCCAGACCATCAAGCTTTTCCAGTGAATGCCTTTACCACTGAACTATCTGTCCAGATCCTCTGAACATCTTCAAACCTTTGTCTCTGCATCTGAGAAACATGGCTTACTTTGCATTGTGAAGCTGGAAGTTACTTCTGGTCTGATCCTTATGATTTCTCTAAGAGATTAAAACAACAAATGAAATACCAGGTTCTATGAGGGAGGTTTGCACAGTGACAAGTGGTGTGTGAATCTGAATCCATTCCCACCAGGCTGTCAGCCTGAGTCCCTACATCACTAAGAAGAGAGCAGAAGTGCTGTCCAAGAACCCACTCAGAGAGCTGGATGATGCTGTGGTATGCCTACGAGCTGCAGCTCCAGCCAGCAGCAGATGGGAGAGGAATGGTTTAGGAGAGCTGTGCCCTCACTTGGGTTTCAACCCAAAGGCCTGGTTAGCCATCTAACCTCTCTGAGTATTGTGTCCTGCCTGTTAACATAGGGAGCTTGTCCTTACTTCATGGGAGCATTAGGTATTTAATTAAAGTAGCCCCTTGCTGGGTGCCAACTACATGGCTAGCCTGTACTCTGCTAGCCTCCAGTCCTGTCATGCCTCATTTGAAGCCTATGGCCATCCTAAGAGCCAGAGATGGCCATACCCTATCATGGAGAGCAAATGAGAGCTCAGAACGGATAGCTTAGGGCCTGAGTTTTCTCAATTCAATATTATGTACACTGGATGCTTTTGAGGAAATTGTTAAAGGTAGGACATTGTCAAAAGCATGTGTCTCCTTTACTTCTCTAGGATTTGATATGTTCCTATTTTATTATAAAATATAAACAACATTGACTGGAGAGGTGGCTTAGTGTTTAAAATACAAACAACACCACAATGGGCAAAATGACACACAAAGCCCTACACACTGTACTGCTTATTGCCTGAGGCAGATTCCTGGAAGGGGATGCACTGGGTCAAAGGGCAGAGGCTCGTACACTCCTCTACAAATGTGTTGCCAAGTAAATGGCTTTCCAGAAAAGAACTGTGGCACACAGTGAGTGGTGCTGGGGATGCCTGGGAAGGAGGAGCGATGGTCACCTGGGGCCATGTGCCTATTTTGGAGGTTGCAGAGATTCTCCGGAACCTTCTCAAGAAACTCCCATGGGCAAGTAAGAAACCCAAGGGGAGTTAGTAGTCCTGCTGACAGCTTCATACCAGAGACTATGCTAAGAGCCAGGGTGGCACCTGATGCCTGGCAACGCCAATCCACATGTCAGAAGGGCAGGACTTACTTGTATTCCAGCCAGGACTGATAATTCCTAGCAGTTATTTTTATTCAATAAATGATGTATGGTAATCAAGCTATCCTGATAATAATCCTCCAAGATGGACTTTATTAGTACAACTTTTTATATATACACAATATGCCATGATCATACCCCCTCTACCACCCTCCTTTGTCCCTCTTCTCCTGTTCACCTCCATTGAATCCCTTCTTTCTAACTAGTCCCTGCGGTATTTTGATATCATCATTTTTTTTTCTCCTATTATACAGTTCTTGTGTAGGTAACGTCAGCTGGTGTATGGTCATGAATGTCTTTGAACAATGAGAATAAGAAAACTGAAGCACAGAAAGGTTAAATAACTTGTCTGAGGTCACACAGTAACTGAGCAGGTAGTAGCTTGGGATTCAACTTGATCTGCCACTTGACTCTCCAGGTGACACCATTCATCCTGTGGTACTATCACAGAGTCTGACCAGTGGGCAACAGGCCCTGTTGGTCAGCCAACTCTCAGAACAGTTCACAAAAGATATTTGCCAACACTGGAAACAATCTACTTAGGAGTTGGTGAGGAAGAAAGATGCAACCAATGGTTGCCATCCACACTCCCCTCTGTAAGCAGTGGGTGGAGAGGTTTCCTTGCACCTCTTTCATGGCTGTTAACAGTGACCAGAAGTGGGGTCTCTGTGGCCATCCAGATCCTCTGGGACCTGTTAACAGTGACCAGAAGTGGGGTCTCTGTGGCCATCCAGATCCTCTGGGACCTGTTAACAGTGACCAGAAGTGGGGTCTCTGTGGCCATCCAGATCCTCTGGGACCTGCTCAGCCAGTGCCAGACTGTCATCCTCCGTCCTCCTTTTCTGGAGGACAGGGCGGGGCATGGGGTGTTGCTGACTTTCTACATGATTGCAGTAGCAGGTGCCAGCCTGAGCATTGTGCCCTGCATGGGACAGCACTGTGCTAGTGGGGTGTGGGGCACATCAAGGGCTCTGTCTGCCAGACGGACAAAGAGCAAGGCTCATGTGTGGGTGTAGATACAGAATAGGTAGATAAATAAAGATCTCGGTGACAGTTTCCATTCATTCCCACTGGACTTGAGAGCTGGAGCCCTGCTGCCCTAGTCACACTCAGTCACTAGGATCTGCTGCTATGTGATGCATGGTTGGGAGTGGACAGATGCTGTTTGCTGTTTGATAGCAACAGGTGCCTGGGATTGCCAAACATATGAATAAATTATCCAGTTTTTGAAATAAGGAAACGAACATCAATCTGAGGAAGGGAAGGTCAGATGTAGAAGAAAACAACCATGGAAAAAATGGGTGAGATGCTGTAGTAGTCACCTTCTCATTGCTGTGACAAGTGAAGGTGTAATATTGGCTGTTGCCATTCCTTCCCAGCCATGAGGAGGCGTTCCCTCAAAACTGTGGGACAAAGTAGACCCTTTCCTTTCCATAATTGCTTTTGGTAGGGTATATTGTCCCAACAGTGAGAAGCAATGAGATACAGCACAAATCTTAAGCAGAGGGCTAAAGAAGCCAAGAAGGTTAGGGGAAGGATAGTGGAAGGGAAGGGCCTAAATGTTGGGCACTGAAAGGCCCAGATGCGAGGCCTAGTGGAACTTCCTGAGCCTAGCTAAAGTTTGGCAACCTGTCTCTGGCCATCTAGGACTCAGCAAGACGCCTAATGGCTTCTTGCCTGCTACTTCCGCGTGGGAGTTGGAATTATCATTTCAATAGAGTTTACTATTGGCCCTTACCTCTCCCCCCCATCCTAGAATCTCTGACTTGTCCTCAACATTATATAGGCAACTGCTTGTAACAATAAAGTGAGTTCCTGCTTGGACAAGACTCCCAACTCAGTGTGGTTTTTCTCCGGTGGCCAGGAGAGGTCTGAGTGGTCAGACGCTCATCTCCTCCTCAATGCCTTGGGAGGAACCAGCAGGCCTGGTCCTTCCCTCAGCAATACCTGCCCCCACCGGCGGATCCCGGCACCTAAAGACAGGCCTAAAGAAGGGCAGCTACTAAAGACCCACACTCAGAGTCAAACAACAGTCATCAGCTAGCAGAAAGCCCCAAGAGGCCCTCCCTGGGGACATCAGCACCATGTTGCGTGGAATTGGGCAATGCTGGCAGAGGTAAGCCAAGCACAGGTTCTCAAAGTGTGAACCGCCCAGGAATGGCAGGGCTCCATCCTGGCATACATTGAAGTTTGACAACCACAAGTCTACTTGGATTCTGGTCCTCAACATCCACAGGAGGCCTTAGGAACAGGGCTGGCTAGGGAAATAAGGTTTGGAGAAGAACGGAGAACCCCAGGCTGTGACACATAAACCACAGAAGGCCTGAGTGGTTAGAATATGTGAGGAAGACTCTCTGCTGCATGGGAACCCCACCTTTCAAATGACAGTCCAGTCAGTGATGCCCTTCCATCCTGACGGGTGTGCAGCCTGGCTTCGCGCGCCAGCTCTCAGGAGAGGTGGCATTAGCTCCTCCACCTGCTTCCTAAGAGCTGCCCTGGCTTTACACATGCAGTTTTATAGTTTCAGAAAGTTGGTGACTGGCTTGAGGCCACTTAGCTCCTGTGCTGTAGAGGTGGCAACAATCCCACCACTCCCTGTCTCTGGCTGTCATATGCCTTCCTCTCGGTTGTCACCAGGTTCACTGGGTCTCCCATGTGAGGACAAGTCCCCACCTCACAGCTGCAGAGAGCTCTGGCTCCCTGGCAATTGAGGAGTTAGGGGCAGACTTGGAGTCAGGAGTCTCCTGGGCCTGGCCTTTACAGGACTGCCCTTGGCTTTGTTCTCTAATCCCAAGCATGTAAATGCTGGCACTCTGTCCAACATCTCTCAGGAATTTGCTGATTCAGGAGTCTCCATTTCTAAAGCCTGCCACTCCTGTGGACTGCCTGCAGCCAGGCCAGTTACTGCTGCCATCTGCAGAGGGCTGTGCCCAGGCAGCCTGATTTGGGGAGGAAAGCCCACCACCTTCACTGTGAATCGGCCCCTTAGGACCTTGCCTCCTTGGCCCTGCTTCAAGCTGGGCTTTACATCTCGTGTCTTTTGTGCTCTTACAAAGACCCTTCTGGCCTGGTATGTGGCAAGAAATCCCAGGACTGCCTCCTGCTCCTGCTTCTTGGGCCTCACCTCAAAGGTCAGCCTACAGCATTCACAGCAAAGCTCCCCAGCTCTTCTAAAACACAACCTGGGATGGAGGAGCAGGAGCAGGCAGATAGGAAGGCTGAACTTGAAGCTGTTCTGCTTTCTGAAGGGCTATTAGGAATACAGATTCTGCCATCAGGAACTCTGGGGGAGATTGCTATACACACCACAGGGCCCTCCAGACAAGCCTCTGCCATTTCCAGCCTCCTCTCTCACCAGGAGACCATTCCCTGGCACCCATTTTACTCTTAAACCGGAGCATGTCTGGCATGCCCCTGCAGCAGACAGGTTTTGCTTTGTCATCCTGGCCCAGTCTTCACCTGCAGCATCCATGATAGCCTTCAATATCAACTTGAGTGGATTTAAAATCAGCACACGCACTGTAGGACGTGTCTATAAGGGAGAGTTCCAGAGAGGTTGAACTGGCCAGGGAACCTTACCCTGAATGTGGGCAGCGCCATCCTGTGGGAGGGGCCCCAGGGCTGAATGAAAAGGAGAGCAAGCTGAGCAGCAGCATCGTCTCCCTCTGCAGCCTGGCCGTAGACGCAGTGTGAGCAGCTCGGCTTTCACTCCTGCCATCCCTCCATGATGCCTGTCCCCTTGAACTGTGAACCAAGCTAAGCCCTTCCTGTCTTTGGTTGCTTATCACACAGGGCTGGGCTGTATAACACCTCAAGGCCTGCCCACAATGGCACATTTTCTCCAGCAAGGCTCCATCTCTCAAAGGTTCCACACCTCCCCAACAGTGCCACTGATTGAGGATCAAGCATTGGAATACTTGAGTCTATAGGGGACATTCCACATCCAAACCACCACAGGTGCCCAACATGGATACCTTGGAGACTCTGTTCAATGAAAGGAGAATCAAATCATTTACACCCTTCCTCCCTCAGCCTTCACTTAGGACCAGCTTCCCTATCTGTTGGGGCTCTGAGGAGCCAATCTGCTTGACTGGGCCTACCACACTCCACTCAGAACCATTTCCCTCCCTATAGGCTGTACCCTTTTGTGTCTCTGAAGGCCCAGCCTCGGGCAGCTTCCTGTCTTGTGTCCTTGAGGCCCTTAGATTATGAGACCTCAGTCACTACACACAGCTGTCCAGTTGCCACCAGAGCCTGTGTGTTCAGGATAAAGTGTGGGAGCCTGGGGAATGGTGAGGTGTAGCTGGGATGAAGGCAGCTCTTTACTTCCTTACTCAGCCCCACTCAGCACAGGGCTCCTTTCCTTCCAAACCCTGAAGGTCAGTGAGGCATCTTACTCCCTAGACTCCCACCCAGATCAGAGGGTCGGAGGGGTTACTGTCAAGAATTACAAGTGGCCTGATGACCTGGGGTCATAAGTCTCCCTGTAGATATACCTTTCCCTACCTCTCCCCTGACACAAATCAGCATGTGAGTCCTGTGGCTAGAGGCCAGTGGAATCTGTGTCATTCTGGATGGACTCAGAGAAGATTCTAGTGGGATGCATGGGCAGTCAGGTAAGCAGAGTTTGGAGGGCCATCCCCTGTGCCATCCACTCCTGCTTTTCTCCTGCCTGGGCACAGGGCAGTTTGAGTCCTGAGAGCTCAGGGATGCGAGGCCAGGAGTGAAGATCAGGTAGGACTCTCAAGTCAGAGGGTGAGCTAGATGCTTGCCACCTCCTGGAAGGCAATGCTGCCTAATCTCTCCCCCTTCTCTCTCCTGGAGCCAGTGAGCCCTGCCCTATTTGAGGAACCACATCCCCTATGTCAAGGCAGGTGAGACAGAGAGGGCATAGAGGTGATGAACAGCTAGGGAGGACAACTTCCCTAGCAGGCAAGGCTGGTGGTTTCTGGTTTCACCAAGACCAACTTTTCTAGGCAGAGATTTTCAGGGAGGCTTTCTGGATTGCCTCCTTTTACAATCAAAGGATAGTGTTTGCAAAGTCCCTCCTCACTAGCTGATCTTAAAGTGCCAATACCAAACCTTTGTGGACAAGTGCCCCTTTGGAGGTACACGGGGGACCAGTGTCCCAGACCTGCTCCAGTGGGGCTGTAGGGCAGAAGAGGAGGGTCTCATTCTAGGCTCACGTCCCTTGACTTTTAGGTGGAAAGCTTCAGTTTGAGGCTGGGGTGGAGGTAGAGTGAAGCAGAGGGTGGGGTACCCTAGAGAGAGCCTAGATGCAGGGAGAGGGGTAGGAAGAGGACAATGTGGGGAGGAAGGCCACACAGGAGTCCTTTGAACCCTATGACAATAGCTCACACTGGCCCAGTAACCCCTGTACCCTAGTCAACAGTCACCTGGCAAAGAGGCCCTCTGGGCCTCAAGTGGTCAGTGGACTTGTGACTGGGGCCCTTCTCTTTACATCTAGTAGGACACCCTCCATGGGCACAGTGTGACTGCTGGTTAAGCCTGGGTCTTAGCAACGCCCACTCCTTGATACTGCCTGGAAGCTGTGTCCCCTTTTGCTACTTGATTTATCTGGAAACCACCTGGACTAGATCTTCCCTGAAACTCCTTTTTTTCTATACCAATCCCAGTAGCCTACACATACTCCATCCCATGTCACCCCCACCCCAACATACACACATTCCATTCTATGTTGTCATCTTGCAGACAGCTCCAAGCTTTCAAAAGTGAGGTGGACATTGATGGGAGACAGTGATTTGTCATGTTCCCTGGGTAGGAGATCCAGGCCTTGCTGAAGAGGCAGCCCCTTCCCAGACAGGAATGGATGCGATGAGTTGGTGTCTCTTACTTACACCCACAGTGGTGCTGGCCACAGAGGACGACATTTATCTAACAGCCATTTCCTGTTACCCTGGCTGCCACCTCAGTAAGCCTGGCATATCACTATTTAAAACCACCCTCTAATTCTCAGAGGCCCTTCAAGTAGAATTTACGGCCTCCCTAAGCCTCAGTCTCCTGCAGGTAGGGCTGCAGGGATGGTCCAGCTCCCCCTGGCCTGATGTTTGTCCTGATCTCCAAGTACTTTTAAAGCTGTTCAGTCAAATTGTTATGAAGAATGGAAGGGTGATGTTATTCTTCTGCCAGAAATGGAGCTATATTTTCCCCCTCGCTTCTTGCTGAGAGCACAGAGTTCTGTGAGAGTGATAGGTTAGGCAGGGAAAGTCCCCTGCTGTTCAGTTCCTTCCTTATGACCTGTGAAGTATGGAATTCTGAGACCCACTGAGTCTGAAGTTTTGAGCGGGGCTCATTCACTTCTCTGGAGACTTGGCTAAATGACAGAGCAGGGGTAAGCCCTGCTTATTCTCCTCATGGATGCCTGGAGGCTAGTGGGCACCAACTGTGTTTACTGTGCCTATTACTGGAGTCTTAGACATCCAGTGTCATCAAGATGGTATGGGAAGGTGTCAAATTTTAAAAATTGTTGCACTAGCCCAAGAGATCAGTGACTTCCTACCTCAGCCTAAGAAACAAATCAGGCCACACAGCCAGATAGAAATAGGCAAGTCACTAGGAAAAGCTCCTGTTTCCAGATCCTGGAATTTTATGGGTGAGTGAACTTTTCAGGGCAAGTCTCAGAGCCCTGCACATTCTGGTCATTTGGTGACTGCACATGTGTGTTCAATGAGGCCTCCAGACCTGCAGTTTGGGCCGTAGAACAGGAGTGTGCATGCTGGGGCCCCGTAGGTATTGCCAGCCTCTCAGCAACTAAAAAGGGAGGTGCTGGGAGAGTGACCCAGAAACAGGACTTCTTGGAAACATGAGCCTGAGCCCCAACCCTCTGCTCAAGGCCCCCCAACTCTCCTTCCTATTATTCCCAAAATGAGGCTGAGGCCTGCCTGATCTGGCCTTCCTAGGTTCCAGCTGATAAACACTTTCGCCCCCCCAGCTCACAGCCCTCTGCTTCCCCCTTGGACCTGCTGCCACCACAGCGGCCTTTGCAGGTGTTGTTCCTTCCTTCTAGAGTGATCTCCCTGCTCCTCCTATTCATCCCTCAGACCTCCTGGAACAGGCTATGCTACCTTCACAAGGATTATGTTCTTGTCTTGCTGAGTCTTGGTCTGTGCTGCTATCTGTTTACTGTCTGCTTCCCTGCTGGGCCACAGAACTTCCCAACAGCCTGTGACTTTCTCTCAGAGCATCTCTAGTACCAGCACTGAATAGGGCTCAATAAACCTTTGTTGGATAGAGGAATGGAAGGATTGATAGAAAGATGGGTAGATGGAAGGAAAGATGGAAAGATGGTTGAATGGAAAGGAGTGGGTAGATGAAAAGGGTGGAAGAAAGAATAAATGGAAGGGTGGATAGATGAATGGAAGGTAGGTAGGTTAAAGGGAGGTAGGGAGGCAAGAAAAGAAAAAGGAAGGAAGGAAGCTTGGTTTCACTCTGGTACTGAACTGAAATGCAGCCCCAAGCCAAATAACCATTGACTAAGCTCAAGAACTTGTACTTGGGCCAACTCAGCCCTTAGCCCTAGAGAGAATGGGTGAGGAGAGGTGATATTTTTCCTCCTCAGATTAAGATCCTGGCATTCTTAGCCAGCTTTTGTCCTTCCACTTCCTATCTAGGACAAGCTAGTCTGGTGGTCAGGCATTTCTGAGGCACATAGCAAGCCATGGAGCCCAATGCTTGTTAACAGGCTTGCCAGAATCTTGACTTTTACTTACCACAGGACCTTGGGTCATCACTGAATATTCCCAGGCTTAGTTCTCTCATCCAACATGCTACCAAGATACTTCTGCAATGGCGTGAGGTCACAAGTGGACACCTGTAAGGGGTGGAATGCATGCCTCCCATGCAGATGTAAGGGGCTGCGCTGGCCTATGGGCATGGGGCTCACCATGCTCAAGTTGAAGGCCAAGTCTTCCAGCTTCTCTCTGTGTTGTGCTCCCTTCCAACCTGTGACTCAAAGACGAGACCACTATCCTTCTCTTGGCTATAATCAGACCCCCACTGGGCAAACTGATCTTGGGCCTGAAGGCAACATAGCCTTCTCTTCCAGGAGCCCCACAGTCATCCTTGGTTTCTGGCTCAAATGACCCTTTGCAGTCCTCATGGCCTCACTCAGCTGGCCCCTCCAAACTCCTGTTGAAGGCAGTCTTTTATCAGAGTCCCTTGCCTTCCTTTGCCTCTGAGGAGATCCTGACTATGGAATCAGGAAAGACTTACTGGGAAACTCAATTCTGCCACACTCACTATGGGCAAAGGCTCAGACTCTCTGGAAATGTTTCCTGATCTGTAAAAGGAAGGCCCAGAGCCTTTGCAGATTGTTGTGAAGAAACAGCAAAGACATCTGTAAAGTGTGTGTCTCATACATGGCATTGACTCAGGAAACATTGGTTTTCTTTACCTTTCCTCATAGCTATGCTCTCCAGAATTTCCCAAGTTGTGCTGCCTGAATCTCAGAGACAACCAGGTACAGACATAGGTACACAAGGCCTCTGCTGTTGACCTTTGGTGTTGATGGGCTCTGAGTTGCTCTAGAATTTTCCTATCCCCTCCCCACCTTGGAGATACAGGAGACTGGGTCCAGCTCCTGCAGGGATCTTCAGCAGGAGGCCATTATGAGTCCAGGACCTTCAGTGTGAGGCAGTTTGGAGTCCAGAACCTTCAGGGTTGTGGAACGAGATGTGAGTCAGGAAGGCAGGTCTAAAGAAACATCTGCCTCAACTATCTCCTTCTTCCACATTGCCTGGGAGCTGTGAGCCCTGGAGCTCAGGCAACTTACTGCCACCAACATTTCTGAGTCCTTTCAGCATGATTCCATTTGAGTCAAAGCATTTAACTCCAAGCTGGTGTGCACCAAGCACCTCCTTACAAAGGGCACTACAGGAGGCCCCGGGGCACTGGGATTGAACATGACTCCTAGCCTCCATGGCTCATGTACACTTGGAGACAAGGCTGCCAACAAGCAAAGGTAGTCAGCTGGCAGAAGTTTTTAAGGTGACTGCAACCTGGGGCCACTTAGAACACAGAACTCAAACTTGAGACTCCTATCATCAGCATGCACAAATGAGAACACCTGCACAGACCCACCTCTGCTCTCCTTCTTCGCACAGTGGCCAGCATGGAGCTCCTCTAACCCCGCAATCCCACCAGGTCACTCCTGCATCCATGCTTCAGAGATTGGAGGATTCCTTTTATGAAGTCAGGTCTTGTTCGTACAAGTAAAATGCTTACCACTTGTTACTTGGTTTGGTGGTGCAAGCAAAAATTCCAGCTACTAAGAAGGCTGATGTTGAGGATCACAAGTTCACAGCCAGCCTAGACTATTAAATGAGAACTTGTTCTACAATAAAAAGAGGACTGGAGGTATAGATCAGTGGTGAAAAGCTTACCTAGTATGTCTGAGGCCCTAGGTTCAATACTTGATACTGAAAGAAAAAAAGTTCACTATTTTAAAAGGATGTGTGTTTCATTGAGCCTCTGCAAATGTTGATAATCATGTAATTACCACCATGGTCAAAACACAAAGCAGGGCTGGAGGGATGGCTTGACTACAAAGCCAGAGGACCCAGATTCAATTCCCCAGGACCCACATAAGCCAGATGCAGAAGGTGGCACATGCATCTGGAGTTCCTTTGCAGTGGCTGAAGGCCCTGGCATGCCCATTCTCTCTCTCTTTCTCTCTCAAATAAATTAAAAAAATATTTCCTCTACCTCAAGGAGCCCCACTATTCTCTACAGTATAGGCTCCTTGCCTCTTGGGTCTTGAAGTCACCATGGCAGTCACCCTCTCTGCCTGCCTTCTTTGCTGTCCTCAGCACTTTCCATCGCACGGAGGAAGAACTGTGGGCTCCAGGTGCACAGTAGGCTTGTCTGTCCTGTGTTCCACGATATGTTTGTGCTCATTCACGGACTCATAGGAGAAATAGTGAAGCCAAAAAGGACAAGGCTATGGCCAAGGGGGCAGTTTGGGGAGGGGAGGAGGCAAAACTATTGGGAAGTAGAGGCCTATGAGCACAAGACTGCTGAGAAGGGGCAGAGAAGCCACAGAGGCCAGAGTGCTTTGGCACTGGTGGGGTCCTCAGCATTAACTCTTTGCCATAGCCCCCCAAACTGCCTCCTGCAGAGGAGTCTGAAACAGGGTCTGATGCACTTGTCAACAAGGTCTGTCTGGGTGGATCGTTAGGAGGTTTGAAGAGGGATGGTCCAGAGGCTGAACACCAGGTGGGAGGCAATGGCTGGCAGCTAGTCGGGAGAGGAGGAGTCTCAAGGTTGGCAGACATGATGGAGGAAGAAGATCATGGTCACTTGTGCAGGTGTGGGTCAGGGAAACCAAGGGGCAGGCAGTGGTCATCAGACTTAGGGCTGCTGTCCATCTGCCACCTACTGGCTCTGTCCACTAGGTGGGACTAGATGGAACCAGGCCTCAGCAGGCCAGGGTATGTCCTTAGAGGGTGTCCAGTCCTGAAGTCTCTTTCAGGGCTGTTGTTCATCACATGGGAAGGTGGGGTAGGCAGAGTCTCACCTGCCTCATTTTTTTCTTCAGTCACCACCCTGCTCTGCTCCCACCCCAAAAGTCCCAGCAGCTCAACCTTGCCACACTCTGCCTTTCAGTGTCATTCTGGTGTCTTGGATCTATAGATCTCCAGTCTGCCAGGTCCAAGTTCACTCTCAGAAGTCAGGGCAACTGCTGAGACCCTGGAGAGTTACTCTTTCTGCCATCCTTTCCCTTGTTCTTCTCTTTACCTCATAATGCCTTGCATTTCTCCTAGCCTTCCCCTTCTACAATAGTCTGTCAATAGACGCAAGGTGCTAAAGGATTTTCTCAGCCATTCAACAGAGCCTGAAGAGGCAAAGTACAGGGGCAGTTGATGCCTCACCATGGAGGCCTAGACTGGGTGGTAAGTCCTCAGCATGGCAGAGATAGGGAGGAACAGGAACACATGCCACCCTGCTCACTGATCCCCAAGTAAGGAAGAGTGATACTGCCCCCTCATAAGGCATCTAGGGCACCAGAGGGCGGTGGTGAGAACGAGGCATAGAAAATGGTGCAAGCCTGGTGGGATGAAGGCATTGGAGGGTTACCTGCTCCCGAAGGAGTGAGGGCAGCTCAAAATACAGCGTGGTAGTTGGGAGCTATCTGTGAGATCTAGCCTTCCTAGCCACTCTCCCTCTGACATATTTGACTGAAATGCTGGGAAGGATGGAGCCCACATGGAGGAGGAAAAATAGCTGTTGCCTTTGGAAGGAAAATGGTTATACTTTGGTTGTTTTCTCAAACAGCTGTTGATGATTTGGAGGTGTGACAAGCCTAAGTTTTCCTTTAATTCCTAATATTTATTTGTAACTTGTCACGAGCAGACACTGTGCTATGTTTGAAAACCTTTCCTCAGTCTTCTTCCCTCCTCTGTTTAGGGGTGGGGCATGGAGTCAAGGTTTCCGCTTTGTTTCTCAGACCCAGGGATCAGGTTGTGGGGAAGTCATGGATCGTAGCCAAGGCCAAGGATCTGTAATCATGAAGCAACTAGGAGCTGTGCTCTGATGCACTGCACAGCCCAGCCACAGTCCCCAGGCTGAGCTGGCCTCAGGCTTGGCTTTTTCCTCCCACGGTACCCCTCCTCTGAGGCTCTTTGGTGATGGCTGAGTGAACTGGGCCATGGCTGTGGGTGGTTTTGAGGACAGGCTGCTTCTCTGAGTTTATCCTATTCTGCCTTCCCCACCCCACTGGGCAAAGGCCTTGGGGCTGGAGGTTGGCTTGTCTCTCCTGGGACTGAGTGGCTACCAGAGTTTAGTCACCGACCATTTCCTTGAGATTAAGAATCTGGGGTCCAGAGTACCTGGCTGTGGTTGAGGCCATTGGCTGTCCAGACCAGGCACTAATCCTGGTGAAATACTTGGTATTTCCAGTCATTCCGGCTGGAATTAAGCTTAAATCAGTCCACAAAAGTGCAGCCAGGAGAATGTGAGCAAACTTGCAAAGAAAACAAGCATCCAGCTCTGGCTTTGGAATCACTGGCTGTACCTTCCAGGAGTTGTGGGCAGGAGGGGTGAGAAGAGATGGGAATGCCCACTTTCCCTCCACCTCTTCCCCCTCTGGGCCCTTTTTGTTTCCATATGGCCGGATCGCAGGCATTGGAGCAGGGTAGGAGGCAGCTGGGGAGGTCTGTGATGGAACCCTTCCTCTGCTGCTGGAACAAGTCCCTCTGCCCAGGTCACAGAAGTACCCCTGGTGGCAGAGACACAGCGCAGCTTTTAGTTGGAGACACATGGGCACTTGGTGCCAGCTTGCCGGAATCCAACTCCACCACCTGCCAAGAGGCTACTAGTCAGGCTCCTTTGCGTGCCTCAGTTTCTTCTTTTAGAACATGAGGATAGTAATAGACATCCTGCTGGGTTAGAACACACACAGACCTTAAGAACTGTGCTAGCATTATGCTAGCTGCTATTCTTTAGACCCCGGTTTCTGCTCTTGGGAGAGAGGGCTGGGGTAGGATTTGACCACCACGGTCACTCTTCCTTGGAATGTTCTCCAGCTAAGAGTATAGCACCAGGACCCTGCTCTTGAAAGGGCACTTACCTCTGCAAGGAGGAGCTGGCTGCACGGATGGCATTATACATCCTACAAACCAAACAGTTCTCTAGTGGCTGCACATGTAAGGGGTGTGTGAAAATATATCTGCACATATGCACATTTATATCTATGTGTGTTCATGAATATGTCTGCACATATAGATGGCTGCTTGTATATGTGTATGCATATGTATGAATGTGCATAAAAATGCACACAAGTGTACATTGTGCTGTATGTACACATGAATATACATGTGTATATTTGTATGTATATATATGTGCATGTGCCTGTGTACACATGGGTGTATGTGTATATGTGGTTATGGTTGTGTATGTTTTATTAGCATGTGAATATTGATAACTATTGTGTATATATGTGTGCACATGTGTTTCTGTGTATGGGAGTATGTGCATTACACATGTGTGCATTTGGGGGAGAGCACCAAGAGCCTTCCCCAGATACACACACACACACACACACACACACACACACACACACACATTTGGGTTCTCTGCGGATGGACCTGAGTGTGCAGTAGAAGAAATCTAAACCCAAAGGGGGGAGAAAAAGGAAGAGGGTGAAATATAAGGAGAGGAACAAAGTATTTGAGCAAGAATTCTAGCAGGATTAGGATGGAGGACCTGATTAAAAACTGGGGAGAACCAAAATCCATCAATATAATAAGAAAAGATAGCCAACTGCCCAGCATGAGATGAGCCACATCTTGCATATCTGCCAGGGCCCAGGTGACACCACAGAGGAAATGGTGAGTTAAGCATGAATGCTGCTCTCAGTCCTATCCTGACAACCTGCTCCAGAGAGATGGTGATAGACACTGAGGACACTCAGAACATATCAAAGCAAAAATCCAGAAGTTGCTAAGAGCTTAACACTAAAGTAGACTTATAACACACCTGTCAAGGCTCAGGGAACATTGCAGAAAAGGGGGCAGAAAGGTTGTAAGAGCCAGGAAGGAGTATCCTGATGCATTGCCCATCCCTGTCACATTGACCGACTGCTGCATTCTTAACCCAAAACCTCATGGAGAATACCAGTGACCTCACTGAGGAGGGCCTCAGTGGAATGGGGGCCATGAAGATGGGATATAATAGGATAACACAAAGTCAATGGGACAACACATGATTTGTCCATATAGTAAAATTCTTATTTAATAAAAACTAATGCACAGTACCCTGATGATCTGTGTCACTTTATGTTGTTACATGCCAGCTAAAAACAAATTTCAAACATAATATGAAAATTAATAATAAAATAAATTAATTCATTTGACCAACAACAAAAGAGAATGAAGGGCCTGGAGAATGGGAGGATGGACACTGGATGATGAGTTCTGGGGCTCCTGCCACAGGCAAGGAAAGCAAAGCTCTGATAAGGCAAGGAACTCACCTCGTGCCACAGTGGCTGAGCCAGGTGAGCCAGTGGAGTCTCCCTAACCCTAGCTTGGCTCCTTCAACGCCCCATCAGGGAAATGGAGACAGAAGGGGCAGGTACACTCCATAGCCCTCACTCTACACAGCTCCACATGTAGGAAGAGCAACAGATCTTTGTGTCCAGAAGGCTACTGGCTCCATAGTGAGGAGTGGTTGGTGTGAATTACCAAAGAGGGAGACTCTAAGTGTTGGGTGACAATGCCCCAGCCCTTGGGTTGGGGAAGAGTCATTGAGCAGAGGAGTCAGCATAGGAGTAGCCTTGGCCTAGAATCCAGACTATTTATATGTTAAGTTCTGTTCTAAGTTGTCTGTTTGTGTGTCCCTCTGGTCACCTTTCTGAGCCTTAGTTTGCAATCTGCCTATCAGGCTACTACCCTACCTAGCCTTCCCTCTAGGAAGAATCAGTGTAGCTCTGGGGCTGGGGAGAGAATCCCATAGCAGCCCCTAGAAGCTATGTGGCCTTGGGCAAGTCATTACCTCTTGGTCTCAGTTTACTCGCTTGTGAAATGGGAATGACAGTGGTCTCCATTTCAAAGTGGCCATGATGAAATGCTTCTGTGAAAGACATCTGGCACAAGAAAGGGCTGATGGCTCATAATTACTATTGATATTACTATCACTTAGTGAGGGTGTGGTGAGAAAAGAACGCACTCACTCAGCTGAGACTGCTTGCCTGTAGGAAGGTCTGCAGGAAGGAAGGTAGGTTGTGTTTGTGTTTGCAGACATTCAGGCTTCTTTCCCTTTGAGGGACTTGACCACATGACATATTTCAGTCCATGGAATGCGATGTACAGTGCACCAAGGTTTCAGCAGAAGCTTTAGCAGTGCTGTGTTGCTTTTTGTTGCAGTGAACTTCTCCTTGTTGGGATAAACACCTGACCAGAAGCAGCTGATTGGAGGACAGTTGTTTATTTTGGCTTATAGTTTTGAGGGAAGCTTCACGACGGCAGGGGAAGGCATAGCTGGATATCACCTCCTTGCCAAATTGGTGGACAACGGCAGCAGGAGAGTGAATGGAGTAACACTGGCAAGCTAAAGTCTAATAAACCTCAAGGTCCATCCCCCCACCTCCTCCCCCCCGTTCCCCCCCCCCCTCCGCCGCAACACACTTTCTCCAGCAAGGCTCCACCCCTCAAATTGCCACCAGCTTGGGAGAAAGCATTCAGAACACAGAAGCTTACAGGGGACACCTGACTCAGACTACCACACTTTTTCTCTTACATGACAATGGCTTGATCTGGGTGGGAGATGGGGGTTCTGGCAGCCAGGGTCAGAGGAAGAGGAATTACCTTGGGGCAGAGCCAAAGGACACATCATTGGCAGCCTCAAGCATGGGATGTCCATGAGATATGTGTTCATTCTTATGAGCCACTGAGCTTTGGAAGTTATTAGTTAGCACTTGCAGACTGACATCCACAGTCTAGAGGAAGGAAGGGTTGTCAGGGCAGGTCCCAGGACCCAGAGGAGAGATGAGAAGCCAAGCTTTGGCAACTAAAAATCAAGAAGCTTGTAGTGGTCAGTGCATACAAGCACACACTCTCTTTCCAATAAATGCCTCCATGTTACCTGGGCTTTATTTCCATGTTCCTGCAATTCTTTAATTCTTAGCAGGCCCCTGGAGCAAGTTGGCTGTCTCACAAGGCACCTAATTAGTGCCTACCCCAGGAGCTCCTCCTTAGCTCCTGGCCTGGATTCCAGGATCACCTCATTGAGGAAGACCAAGCAGCCCTTTGCATTGGCTTCTGTTTTGTTTGCTTTCACTGGGGCCATCCTGTTGTAAGCAAGAAGGAAGCAGGCCAACATCCCCACCGCAGACCAAGGGCAGCACTTCCTGGCCTCTGTTAGCTAAACTTCCCTTCCTGTGGGTCTTCTTTCCAGAGCCAGGACTGTAAACTTGGGGAGAAAATGGTGTGTCACCATCCTCTGTTCAGCCCAGAAGTTTGCCTGGGGCAGGGGGACCAAGGATGGCACTGTTTCCCGTGCTCTATGGCCCAGCCGTCCTCACAAGTGGCTACAGACAACCTATCAAATCTGCCATGTTGCTTCTTTGTAATGGGGTCTGTGGATGGATTCTGACCTCACTGGGTTGGTAAAGTTTCCACGTGGAATGATTGCATCCCGGAGGCAAAGCCAACATCTGGCTGCACAGTTCCCCCCTGCACTGCCAGCCAGGCATTTCGTCTGTCTCTTCTTCATTTTCTTTCCATGCCATCGAGCTAGGCTTTGTTGGCTTCAGTCATCCCTCCCATGTAGGACGCCATCCTCAGGCACTCATCCCTCATGTCTGCTCCTGGCCCCAGCAGGAATTTTCCTGTTGCTTTCTGTGGTTGCAATGCTGTAATTTACCACCCTGTGCTTGCAGACTCTCCCTGCTCTGAAGACTTTCCGAGCACATCTTGGTCTGGGTAGCTGTCACAGAGGTCTTGGAGCAGCTGCCTCCGTAGGCCAGCAGTGACTAGCTCACAACAGTGTGTGCAATCTCTGCAGTCCTGCGTTCAGAGAGCCAGCACCAGGGTTGCAGGCTAGGTCTGTGCAGTTCACAAAATCTGGGCTGTCTGAACAACACTGTGGTAAATGGCCTCTTGGCTACTCACCAGTCAACTCATAGACACCAGCACCCTCTCCTCCTTACTCTCTCTGTGGCTGCCTCATTATTTTGACACAGATTCTCTTGGTCCTTGCTTCTGAGGCCGTCCCCATCAGCTTCACTCTTCTTTGCTCTGCCTCACTTCCGCCTGCTCATGATGTCCATACATTCACGGCATTACTAACTGGCAGCTCTTGCAGGGTTCTCAGCTCTGGCCCACTCTGCTCTTGCTCATCATTCACCATTAATCCAGTGGTTCCTCCTGGATGCCCTGTCACTCTGGACGAAGCCCAGGTCCTTTTGCCACCCATTCAGTGGCCATATAACAATACCACTCATCAAAGACTCCCTCAGCCCACAGGCCCTCCTAGGATTCCCACAGTCCCTGCCAAGGGGCAGCCCGAGACATCCTGCTTCTCATGAGGCTGAAGAGGAAAGAGCCCCAACAGGGTGTGACTTGTCCATATCTAGGCATACAAATAACAATGATCTTCTGTGGTCCAGCCTTAGCAGACCCAGAAAAAAATGGACAAAGGATGGCTGCATCCAAGGAAGAAATGAAAGAAGATGGAGAGAGGATGGCTGTGTGCAGGGAAGAAAGAAAGAAGACGGAGAGAGGAGGGCTGCCTCCAGAGAAGAAAGAAAGAAGACAGAGAGAGGGGGGCTGCGCCCAGAGAAGAAAGGAAAAAAGATGGAGAGGAGGGCTGAATCCAGAGAAGAAAGAAAGAAGAGGGAAAGAGGAGGGCTGAATCCAGAGAAGAAAGAAAGAAGATGGAGAGAGGAGGTATGAATCCAGAGAAGAAAGAAAGAAGGTGGAGAGAGGAGGTCTGAATCCAGAGAAGATAGGAAAGAAGGTGGAGAGAGGAGGGCTGAATCCAGAGAAGAAAGAAAGAAGATGGAGACAGGAGGGATGCATCCTGAGAACAAAGAAAGAAGATGGAGAGAGGTGGGCTGAGTCCAGAGAAGAAAGAAAGAAGACAGAGAGAGGAGGGCTGCGTCCAGAGAAAAAAGGAAAGAAGGTGGAGAGATGAAGGCTGCATCCAGAGAAGAAAGGGAAGAAGTTGGACACAGGAGGGCTGAATCCAGAGAAGAAAGGGAAGAAGATGGAGAGAGGAGGGCTGATTCCAGAGAAGAAAGAAAGAATACGGAGAGAGGTGGGCTGAGTACAGAGAAGAAAGGAAAGAAGATGGAGAGAGGCGGCCTGGGTCCAGAGAAGAAAGAATGAAGACGGGGAGAGGAGGGCTGAAGGCAGAGAAGATAGGAAAGAAGATGGAGAGAGGACGGCTGCGTCCAGAGAAGAAAGGAAAGAAGGCGGAGAGAGGAGGGCTGAATCCAGAGAACAAAGAAAGTAGATGGAGAGAGGAGGGCTGAATCCACAGAAGAAAGGAAAGAAGACCGACACAGGGGGGCTAAATCCAGAGAAGAAAGATAGAAGACGGAGAGAGGAGGGCTGAATCCAGAGAAGATAGGAAAAAAAGGTGGAGAGAGGAGGGCTGAATCCAGAGAAGAAAGAAAGAAGACAGAGAGAGGAGGGCTGAATCCAGACAAGAAAGAAAGAAGGCGAAGAGAGGAGGGCTGAGTCCAGAAATGAAAGGAAAGTAGACGGACAGAGGAGGGCTGAATCCAGAGAAGACAGGAAGGAAGGTGGAGAAAGGAGGGTTGAATCCAGAGAAGAAAGGAAAGGAGATAGAGTGGAGGGCTGAGTCCAGACAAGAAAGAAAGAAGGCGGAGAGAGGAGGGCTTCATCCAGAGAGTAAAGAAAGAAGACGGAGAGAGGAGCACTGAATCCAGAGAAGAAAGGAAAGAAGGTAGAGAGTGGAGGAATGAATCCAGAGAAGAAAGAAAGAAGACAGTGAGAGGAGGGCTGGGTCCAGAGAAGAAAGCAAGAAGATGGAGAGAGGAGGGCTGAATCCAGAGAAAGAAAGAAGACGGTGAGAGGAGGGCTGCATCCAGAGAAGAAAGGAAATGATGCACTCCTTCATTCCTAGCACTCAGGATTCAGAGATTGGAGGATCACCTTGAGTTGATGGCCACACTGAGACAACATAATGCATTTGAGGTCAGCCTGAGCTAGAGTGAGGCCCTACCTCAAAAATAAATAAATAAATAAATAAATAAAGGAGAAGGACAATGGAGCCCGGAGGGCTACATTCAGAGGAGAAAGCAGAGAGTTGCCGGCCCTGTGGGATCACTATTTGTGGTGTCACATTAGTCCCTCCTGTGCTAGAACCCAGCCATGGCTTCCACTTGTCCCACAAGTTATATTGTGCTCTCTGTGTGTGGAAGTGTTTAAAAAATCCAGGCTCTGCCAATTTCTCCAACATTCTCTCAAGCCACATTTTCCCCTGGCCAGTCCTACTCCATCACCCTGCCATTTAGTTTCTCAAAGACACCAGCCTGTCTCTTTAGCTCATCCATACCTCATGACCTGGACTCTTTCCATATACGTGCAATGGTGCTTAGCATATGTAGGTGTTCAATTAATACTGTGTGTCTTATCCACTGATGTGAATAAAGGAGAGAGTGCTATGGATGTGCTTGGTCCTCAGTGTGGTGGTATGAGAGGTGAGGGTTTTAAGGAATAGTGTCTAGTAGGAAGTCAGGAGATTGCCTTCCTCTCTCCAGCCTTATGGTGTCGTCTTTTCCTCTGCCATGACTGCCTGTCTCCTATGGTGCCATCTACCATGAAGGAATGCAGTCAAATGGGTGGCCTTTTCCCCTCCCATGTCTGTCATTCTGACAGAGCCATTCATCATGAGGTAACAGACAAATGGGCCCTTGCCAGAGCCAAAGCTAGGCTGTTTCGATTTCTAGCCTCTAAAGTTAGGTAAACCTCTTTTCTTCATAAGAATCTGGCTTCAGGTATGTCATTAAAATCATGAAAACCAGACTAATTAAAGGTGAGGAAACATTAGGGACAGGTGAATCACAGGGTTAAGGTAGGCGTGGCCAGAATGAAAGGTTAGAAGGTGATTGCAGAAGGCCAGGCGGAAGGGATTCGGATCAGAGTCTGAGGCTTTGAACACTAAACCTGAAGCCCAGTTCTGACCTGAGGAAGAAACAAGAAATATTCAAGTGGAGACCATTAGCAGTCACCAATAGAGTAGATTATGTGTGAAGAGGTTGGGAGGAGGGAAATAGGCTGAGGGGCTTTGGAAATACTCTAGGCTTGGCTGAGGAGCTGTGTGGACAGGCAGAGCTGTATAGAACGGACAGGAACAGAGTCTTTGGGAGGATCTAGCAGGGCTTGCTGGTCAAGTGGAGGGCATCAAGTCCAGGAGTGTGGAAACTTAGGGTCTTGGTTTGTGATGAGTTTTGGATGGTTACTTGACTGGGCTAAGTGGTGCCACTGTACTAGTGACTCATAATTTCTAGGTTGTGGGTTCCAGGACAGATTTGTATTTGAGTCATAAGCTTGCTCTCTCACTAACGTAGTGGGCACCTGATAATCCTCTGAGAACCTAAGTGTGAGCACCCATCCAAGCTCTTGGACAGCTCACATCCTAGTTCTTGGATATTTGGATGTAAGGACTTAAACCAGATAACTGCTTGGTTCTTGAGCCTCTGACTCATTGTGAATCACATCACTGGCTCTCCTGGTTCTGACAGACAGCATACCATGGGGCTTCTTGGCTTTTATCATCATATGAGCAGCTCCTACAATTACTCATTATACTCTATACAGCTACTTCTTATTGGTTCTATTTCTCTGGAGAAACCAGACAAATACAAGGGAACTCCATGGATGCCACAGCCTGATCTGTAGGAGGACAAGAGAATGGTAAAACTGAAGTGAGGACAGAACCTGGAGCGGGGCAGATTACCAAGCCAGGAGTGAAGACTTGTGGTGACTCCTGAAGTCACAAGCCAGTGCCCAGCATAGAGTCACTCTTCAGTTAAGTATTACCAACTTTTGCAATTAATATTATTAACAAAATAGTAATGTTACACAAGTTGGAAACCCGGAACAACTCATGCTTGGAAATTTAGGCACAAGAAGCTTAGTTGTAGAATAGGGGTTTGAAGAGTATGACCTGGGTCTTGGGACACCCTGGCCCCTAGGTCTACTTGCTGAGCTCCTCAATGGGCCCCAAGTCACTGGAAGGTGGCTTTCCCAGCCAGTGTGGCTGAAGGGCTGGGGTGGGCCAAGCCTGTAGGTACTCAACTGGACTCAGCTCTGAGGACTTGTGAGCACAGGTGACAGAATCAGTGTGGGGTGCTGCAGTCAGGATACATGATCTGCTTCCACACTTCCCACTCCTTGATAATGTTCTGACAGAATGTTTGACAGCAGTAGCTGAAGACACTTCTCAGTGTGGCCTCGTGTTGGGATGGAGATTCTAGTTCCCTTGGTGCTCCTGTCCTACCTACAGGACACTGAGTGGCCCTGGAAGTGGTAGTTATTTCAGGAAACTTTTAAATTTTAATTGGATTTATTTACTTGAGAGAGAGGAAGAGGGAGAGAGAGAGAGATTGAGAGAGAGAAAGAGAGAGGGGGAGAAAATGGGTGCACCAGGCCCTCTAGACACTACAAACAAAGTCCAGATGCATGCTCCCCCTTGTGCATCTGGCTTATGTGGGCCCTGGAGAATCGAACCGGTATCCTTTGGCTTTGCAGGTAAATGCCTTAACCACTAAGCCATCTCTCCAGCCCCAAGACTTTTTTTTCAGGCTCTCCTAAACAGGCAGCATGTTTCATGCCTCTACCAAGCATCCCTGTGACACAATGATCTTTAGTATAAGGGCTTGCCTCACTGTGGTGCCAGATCATCATTACATTGACTACTTGTATGATGCCAGGATTTGAAAAGGAGTTCTCACTTCTGACTCACAGTGAGCCTAGAGTAAGCTCAGACCCTGCTGCTTCTAAGAAGTAGGATATAAACCATTTCTGAACTTCCCTGAGCTATTTGAACATTTCAAAACAGAGATAATACTCATCCAGTTCTTAGCTTGAAAGTTTAGTAAATGTAAGCTGGTTACTAACATTAATTAAAAGTCACAGGGGCTGTAGAGATAGAGGGCTCAGTGGTTAAAGGTGCTTGTTTGCAAAGCCTGATGGCTTGGGTTCAAATCCCCAATGCTCACATAAAACCAATGCACAAAGTGGCACATGTATCTGGAGTTTGTTTGCAGTGGTAAGAGGTCCTAGTGCACCCATACTCTCTCTGTTTGCAAATAAAAGAGTTGTCATATGTGATATATTTCACCCTCACCATAAAGCTGTGAAACTGATGAAATGGCTGAGATTCTTCTTTTATGGAGGAAGCCAAGGTGTAGAGAGGTGTTATGGTAAAACAAATTCGGCCTAAACTAGTCTCCATGGTTGAGTAATAAAGTTTGACCCAAAGCAGTTTCCCTACTTGGTGGACTATATTCTAGCTTGATATATAAACAAATTGAAACCTAACCTAAAAGCCTATATCTTTGTAACCAAGCAACGGACTCTCAGACAATCATAACAGTTGAGTTTCAGTAAATCATGGGCTACCAACTGATCAGACCATGTTCATACAAGGCAAATTCTAGCTGCAGCCTATCAGGTTGTTTCTGTATGTCACTTCCCTTTCTCTGGCTATAACTAAAGCCAGAGTGTGCCCCACTGTGTTGGGGCACAGTGAACCATCCTCATCTGGAATGCTATCTGGCTTTCTGCTAGAACCTTCTTATTCAAGTAAACCTTGTTAAATTTAACCAGTTTAAAATTTTCTTTTAATAGAAGTTATGTGGCAACTAAATGGTACAGTCATATGTCAGGATTTCTCAAAGACTCTCCGGCTGCTAGAGTCTGATTTAGGAAGTGTGAGGTGGGTTCAGGAGATGAGTATTTTGGTAGTCACTCCCAGACTGGTTAAGGCTCTGGCCACTGCTCATCCTTCAAGATTGAAGGAGCAAAGCAGGTTACACTGTGTACACAGCAGAACATCTCAAAGGAGAGATTTGCTTCCCACAGGCCTCAGCACTGAGCTCTCAGAGCAGAAGTGGGAAGAAGATATGTTCAGGCTACCCAGAGGGCATCTGGAAAGCACCTCTGCCCTGTCTCACTTCTACAGTGGCCAGTTCTGAAGCCCCATGGACTGGGTTTGGATACTGAGTCCTGGGCTTACTTACCCCATGTGATAGTTAAAGTGTTGTCAACTTGATCTGTTTAGTAATCCACAGAAATGCCTTTCGGGTGAGTCTCGTGAGTCTCGGAGGTTGCTTCTAGAAAGGATCAACTAAAGGAGGAAGTCCTTCCCCCAGAGTGGGCGGCCCCGCTCAGAGGGGGACTTGATATAAGGAAGCTCTGGGTAAAAAGAGCCCCTTCCTTCCCTCCCTCCCTCCCTACTTCCTTCCTTCCTTCCTTCCTTCCACTTGGCTGCGGGAGGTGCTTGCTACCTTCCAGCGCGGATTGAAGACCAGTGCAGACTAAAGACCAGCATCAACCGAAGACCCACATGGATCGAAATCCAGTGGCTCCTCAGGAAGCCTCCAGGCTTTCCGGCACCATCTGCAGTGCCAGATCAGGACTGCTGAGGCATCTGGCCACATGGACTGAGCAGCTACCAGGTTCGGTGATTCTCGGGCCTGCAACTGCTATTGGACTACTGTAAGCTGATCCAATAAATCCCCTTTTTAAAATAATTCATTCTAGCAGTTCTGTTCCTCTAGAGAACCCTGACTAATACACCCTGTAACTTTAATTAACTATTTAGTTTTTCTTTCTTCTGTCTCTTGCCCCACCCATATGAAACCATCAATCTAACATCCAGAAAACAAAACTTGGTTCTCCAGGCATACAGTGAGAATGTAATGATTGTTACTATTATAAATGTTGTTCATGACTCCCCTCACTTCTCTAGTTTATGGCCAGATTCAGCCAAGAAGAAATAGATACTAGGATGAGTGTGGCGAAGAGGCAAACCAAGCCCTAGATTCAGGTTCCATGTGACAAGGGACCCACTGAAGGAAGGGACATGAAGGGGACATTCTGGGTGCTGATCCCACCCTCTGGCTGGCGTTACCATGCATTTCCTTGGAAGAAAAAGTCAGCCCTGCCCTCCTGGATGTGAACATGTACCATGTGGAAAGGCATGATGGCAACATGGACTAGGCTGCTGGCTGGCCTCTCAGAGCCATGTCTCTTCTATGTGATGCCAGGTAAGTTGGGTCTCTCCCAGAACAGCAGCAAGAGACATAAGTCAGGCTGAAGCTTCAAAGTCTAGTACCAAACAAGTGGGCACCTGAAAGGGCTGTCCACTTTTCCTCTCACTGTCCTCGCATCTGGGAAACTCTGCTAATATTCTTGGGTTTGGAAACTATATCCTTATCTTGGGCTTTCTCTATTACCACCAGCCCCACTGTGCTTGGATGGCTGCCCTGGGGAATTAGTTCAGTGCAAAGCAAATAAAACTGTATTTTATTTGGGGTCATTGGTGGCAAGACAGGTTCTAACTGCTCTATAGCCTGTTAAACTGGAAGCAGGACCAAGTGTCACTCCATGAAACCATGAAGACTAATCCCCCCACCCGGACATAGAAATGACAGAAGGGTCATTGTCTCAAGGATAGACTCTTTGCTGTGCAAATGGGAACAGCAAAGCTCAGGAAACAGAAGTAACTTATCTAAGGTCACATAGCAAGTCAGATAAATCCAAGACTAGAACCCATATTTCTGAAAGTTACTCTAATCAGAACCTCCAAGCTTGTTTTGTGAGGTATGGATATATTTGGATGTTTTACAGAGCTTTAATTTCAATGAGATTAAGAACTGTATTATTCTAAATTCTAACTGTGAGAAATGCCCAGGGCTCTCAGATACAATGATGTCCATTATTCTTTAAAACCAAAACAAAAAAAAAAAACAAAACAAAACAGAGTTTTAGAAGATTTTAATGTAACTTTAATCCTAACAGATTAAGTTCTGCTTAGTGGAGTTTGGGAACTCCTCAGTATAAAGTAGTCAACATCAAACAGTAATCTGCATAAAATCAGCCAAACTAGTGACCTTTACTGTTTTGCAGAAAGCCCAGATATTTGACCATACAGATTATTCCATTTCTCCAATGACTGGAAGCTGGCTCTTGGAGTACTACTTGAAAAATCAGAAATCTAAGACTTAAGAGTACTCATGCTGTGTTAATGAGGTATCTTTACAGATGTGACGTCAACGTGGAGGACATGCGCCCTGCTGATGGTTGCTATGTTAGGGAGTGGACAGAGCCAGGTGTGGTGGTGCACGCCTTTAATCCCAGCACTCGGGGGGCAGAGGTAGGAGTATCGCTGAGAGTTCAAGGCCACCCTAAGACTACATAGTGAATTCCAGGTCAGCCTGGACTAGAGTGAGACCCTACCTCGAAAAACAAAAAACAAACAACAAACAAATAAAAAGGTGGACAGTACCAGCAGGCTCATGGAGCACTGAGGGCATGTCCAGTTGAAAGAGAAAGGAGTGGGTATGAGTGTGCCTGGGGTGGAGGTGAGGTTAGGGCTGATTTATCAATGATGATTCTGAATGGATCTGCCTAATCCAGGACTTCTTCAGGATGCTAGAATTAACATTCACTAGGTCTAGTGGAATAGGCCTATAATCCCAGCTATTTGGGAGGCTGAGGCAGGAGGATTGCAAAAAGGATCCTTTCACAAGTACAGACTGACACAGTCGCCAGGGTGGCATTAATCATAACATAGCTAGCCACCACCATGTGTGGTGAGCAATACCTCAGATTATTCTTCCAAATAGCCCAATGAGGTTGACATTTTTATTCATTTCTCAAAGAAAGAAACTGTGGCATAGAATGATTAAGGAGCCCAAAGGTGGCACAGATAGTGAGTAGCAGAGCTGTGCTTTGAGCCAGACCTACCTGACATCATCTTTATTTGAGGTGTGTATCACTCTCCTGGTTTATGCAGTGCTGGGACTACAGGTGTGTATCACCTCTCCTGGTTTATGCACTGCTGGGACTACAGGTGTGTATCACCTCTGATGTTTATGCAGTGCTGGGATTACAGGTGTGTATCACCTCTCCTGGTTTATGCAGTGCTGGGATTACAGGTGTGTATCACCTCTGATGGTTTATGCAGTGCTGGCATTACAGGTGTGTATCACCTCTGCCAGTTTATGCAGTGCTGGGATTACAGGTGTGTATCACTCTCCTGGTTTATGCAGTGCTGGGACTACAGGTGTGTATCACCTCTCCTGGTTTATGCACTGCTGGGACTACAGGTGTGTATCACCTCTGATGTTTATGCAGTGCTGGGATTACAGGTGTGCATCACCTCTCCTGGTTTATGCAGTGCTGGGATTACAGGTGTGTATCACCTCTGATGGTTTATGCAGTGCTGGCATTACAGGTGTGTATCACCTCTGCCAGTTTATGCAGTGCTGGGATTACAGGTGTGTATCACTGTCCTGGTTTATACAATGCTGGGATTACAGGTGTGTATACATGCTCTGTGGTACCTGCCTTTTAAACAAATGCACCCAGGGCTTCCAATGGTTTCAAAGATTTTAGAACAATATCTTGAATGAAGGAATCTGTTTCATGTCTACAGATTGGAGCTCTGTCTCTGCTTCTGCACGGGGACTTCAGTACCTTCTCCAGCCTCCCATCTCCAAGGACTGATGCTGGGACTGGCCCCACCCAGCAGAGAAGGCTCTCCACCTCTGACCAGAAGCCAGCTTTGCTCTCACTCCAAGTCCTCTGTCCAGAACCAGAGCAATGATCAGGGCATCTTTGGTCACACATGGGTCACTCCTAACTGTGATTTTCAGTGCCAGTCTCCACCTGTACCCTCCCATCTACAAGAACAACAGAGGGGTGGCGCCTCACCCGTGTTTACACGGCAGCAAGCTAGAGGACTCACAGAGCTCTAAACACTAGCAGGCTCCCTGAGGCCTGGGGGCAGCCACAAGGAACATCCCTCTCCACTTGAGCTAATTTGGCCAAAATGTTCACAAAGTTTTCTGTACACTTACAATGCCAGACCTTAGACTTGGACAAAACAACCATTTGGGAGACAGCTCACAGGTTTGAGTCCCACAATAATTTCTTTTCTTTCTTTTTTTTGGCTTTTTTTTTTTTTTTTTTTTTTTTTTTTTTTTTTTGGTTTTTCAATGTAGGGTCTCACTCTAGTCCAGGCTGACCTGGAACTAACTATGTAGTTTCAGGGTGGCCTTGAACTCATAGCAATCCACCTACCTCTGCCTCCCAAGTCACAATAATTTCTTTTGCTTTGAAAATGTCACCAACCTGATGGAAAAGGCTTGGGATGGTTCTTTGCAAAATAAAACAATCAGAAAGGAGGGTGAAGATGCCCTTCAAAAGAAGTGCAAGCTGGTGAGAGCCACATCTTACTGCTCCTTGTGGGTGGAGCTCCGGGTCCATTGGTTGTCCCTTTTGGTTGATGGCAACCCAATTGAGACACCTGGTGATCTTGGCTTCCCTTCCTCTGCAGGGGGAGTGTTCCTGGGATGCTCCTTGAGAACCTGTATCCATTTCACACTCTTTGACAGGACCCCTCATCTTGGGGAGCACAGCTAGCTGAGGCCCCGACAACCTGGAAGCTTCCAGAGAGGACATGCATGTTCAAACAGAGCGGCTGGTGCCACCCTCCCCACTGGACTCTTCCTGTGTGAGCTCAAGTCTTAAGTAGTGAAGGAGCTCATGATCTGGGGAATAGAAGAGATTCTAGAAATGAGAGTAGCCTTGTGTAATGATCAGAAGCCATTAATGGAGGGCCATGAGGAAAAATGGGTCTCTAGAACTGCTGATACATTTTAGACCCAAATTTGGTACTATATACTGTGAGTACCTTGCCCTGGTCCTTGCCCAGCATCCTCATAGGACTCTGGTCTCATTAGGCCTGCAGCCTAAACAGAATGTTTCTATTATCTGACAAGGGATTATTTGTTGCAACCTCAGGTAGAGCTCTTTCCATCTCTGTTCCTTATTGCAGTGTTGGCTGGTGGCCTCAGGTTCCAAATATAAATAAATAAATGAATTAATAAATAAGAATAGATATTCATAAGGCACTGTGATATGAAAGACACTTTCATAGATCATATCAGTTATTTGATGGGATCCTCCTCCTCACCCAGAGAGACAGGGAGGAGGCTCCCTATTTTAGGCACATGGAACCACAGGATGCATGCCACAACAGTGTCTCTTTGACTCTCAAACCCACACTCTTAGCACATCTGGTCAGGCTTTCCACATGCATTGTGTATGATGTCCAGTGTAGACTTATCCTGTTTCTCTGCTATAGTCTCTACATTGAACAAAAGAAAATAAAAAGTCAGTATGAATCTCTCCCTTAGGGATCTGGGGACAACTGGCAGACAGCCCCTACCATATCCCCAAGAACAGGCAGGATAGGGTAGCTTCCCACTGATGATGGAAGAGTACTGGCTGCCTAGGGCCCCTAGTTCCTCAACGAGAGGGTCTCCAAAAAGGCTCTTGGCTGTCCTGCCAAGAATAGCATGTCAGGCTGGAAGGGGCCAAGTTGATCTTCTGGAACATTCCCAGGAGAGAAAACTGAAATCCAGGGAGGGAATCTTGGCTAATACTAGCTGATGTTTTTTGTAAAAACTTCCTGATTGCCATCTACCCCTGACATGTGAATTGGCTCATGTATGCATTACAATGACCCGATGAGAAAGGCATCCTTCTTTGACTTCCTGGGAGCATGTGGGTAAATGTCTGTTCACCTCAGATAGGATACCAGCCACAGACCAAAGAAAGGATTCTAACCAAGTCTGGCTTGATGAACCAATGAGTTTGATGGAGTTACTTATAAGAATATGGGTGTTGGCTTAGTTATGAGAACATGGAAGACTCAGGAAACTGCATCAATAGAAACAGCCTGCATCAGATTGGGAGATGAGGCAGGAAATCTGTATCATTGGAGGTCCTTACACAGCTTGCAGGCAGTTCTATTGAAGTCTTTTCTTCCTCTGCAATTACTTACTACCTATATGTAACTTTAGGGAAGGAGCTCATGAGTCTTATGGATCTTCTTTCTTTTTCTCAGTCTTATGAACACTCTTCCCTCCAGGGTGGAGTATTTTAATTCAGAGTGAATGGCCACACCTCTTTATGCGGAAAGAGGGAAGTTGCAGCTACTTAAGGTCAAATAACTCATCCACATGAATGGGCCAAGAGGGGATTTTAACCCAGCAAGTCTAGGGTGGGAGCCCATCCTCCCCACCAGAGTGAGAGTTGAGGCCCTGTCTCATCCGACAGCACTTGTTCTGCTGCAAGCTGATGCCCTGAGGCAGGCAAGCACAGAGAATAGTTTAGCCACCAGGGACCCTGCTTGGCTTGAGCACGGGGCACATGCTTCTCCTAATCAAAGCACTTAGCAACTTTTTGAGAAATTGGGACTCTCACTTGTGACCCTCACAAGCCACACATATGCCCACTCCATGAAATGAGCTAGTTTCTTCACCTTACCCATCATTCTTCAGTACCCATTCACATATGTTCTTAGATAGATCTGGGGTTAGAACAGCAGGGGAGCATCCAGCCTGAACTGGTTTGGGTGCATGTGCAATAAAGCAAACTATGTCCTCTAAGTGAACTTTTTAGAAACCTCTATTTACCTGGGCATACATATGATTAAAATCAGTTGCATCACAGGAAAGAACAAGCACAGTAAACATTATAACCCAAACCTGTCAATCAAACCATAGGATCACCCAAACTACATCCCTAGCAGCCTGCCATGCTTCCCTAAAAGTCCTATAAAGAGAAGCCCAGACCACTTCCTGGTGCCCTTGAGTGTTCTCTACTCCAGTGGCCCACGGTCCCTTTGGCTGTGTACTCAAACCTTTACTGTAGCTTTGCTCTTAATAAACTTTTTTGCTGCTTAACTACTTGTATGTGCTTTTCTTCAGTTCTTTCAACAGGATACTAAGAACATGGAAACACCAGAGACCACAGGTGACAGTCCCATAAGGCTCCTATTCCATGCCTTCCCTTCCAATGGTAAGTCTGAAGTTTCTGTTACTTGTCTACTAAGCACAGAGAGGAGAGTTTATGTGGAAAAAAAAAGAAACAAAAAAAGCATTATACAAAATGCCTGTGGTGGCTCCAGAAGGATGTGTGGATGATGGAAGATGAAGATTGTCTTTAAATTACCAGAAATGACACTTTTAAATTGTCTGGCTCCTTAGGACACATGTTTTAATTTATTTTTTATTATTTTTAGGACACACATTTTAAAAAACATTTTTATTAATTAATTAATTAATTTGAGAGTGAGAGACAGAGGCAGACAGGGGGGTGGTAGAGAGAGAGAGAGAAAGAGAATGGGTGCACCAAGGCCTCTAGCCACTGCAAATGAATTCCAGACGCATGTGCCCCCCTTGTGCATCTGGCTTATGTGGGTCCTGGGAAGTTGAACTGAGGTCCTTTAGCTTTGCAGGCAAACGCCTTAACCGCTAAGCCATTTCTCCAGCCCAGAAATGACACTTTTTATTTGATCAACATGGCAGCCCAAATTTTTCTCTAGCTGACAGTACCTGAATTAGAAAAAATAGTTATTTAAGGAGGCTGGAGAGATGGCTTAGTGGTTAAGACACTTGCCTGTGAAGCCTAAGAACACAGGTTCCATTCCCCAGTAGCCACATAAGCCACATGCACAAGGTAGCCATGCATCTGGAGTTCGTTTGCGGTGACTAGAGGCTCTGGCATGCCCATTCTCTCTCTCAATCTGCCTCTCTCTTGCATGCGCTCTGTCAAATAAATAAATTAACTAATTAAAAAATTAAAAGTTAATTTTATCTGATGTTCTTGGCTGCTAAATAACAAAACCTATAGTTAAATTGGCTAGGACTGGTGGGATGATGGGGCCAGAGAGGCAATGTGGCCTCGGGCTCATTTGCTCCAAATCTCTGGCTCTGCCCTTGCTAGTGTACAAACATTGTCATATACTAGTTCCTCTCAGGGTAGCAAAATAGCAACAAGAGCTCTGTGTGTCATTGTGTTCACACATAGGTGAAGGCTTGCTTCTCCAAATGCTCAGTTTGTCTCCAAATGACCACAGTTCAGCTGAGAAGACAAAAGTACAAGGGCAGCCTCAGGTCAATGAGGATGTGTCCTGGGGTTGGGTGTTACTTACCCCCAGGTGCATAAGGACTCCCCAGTTATAGACACAGAAGCAGGTATTGGTCACCAGCCTAGAATATCCAGTGTAAGTATTTAAAAAATTCATTTCATTTCTTTCTTTCTCTTTCTTTTTTTAATTTATTTTTGTGTATGAGGACTTGCTATATTTCCCACACTGGCCTCTGAATTCCTGAGCCACAGCTGTCTTCCTCTGCCTCTCTAGTCACCGGGACTACATTCTGTTCACTTCTAACTAAGGGCAACAATTATTTATATTACAGTGTTAGATTTCAGTCTTTTGCATGATTGACTAAAATTTATTTTCTACAATTCTCAATAATCATTAGTTAAAGGCAATGACTATAATTTATTCCCAATTTTATAGACTGGAATTTTATAAACTGGAAGGGTATATCACAAAACATGTATTATACTTCTTGAGAAGTTGATAAAAACTAGTCTACTGAAAAACACAAAGCTTTCCACTAGTGCTCTTCTTCACAAATAAGACTACAGATACTGCCGGCAAAGCAGAGGCTCCCAACTCCCTGAGGATTTCAAACGCAGCCATATGTGGCCAGACCAGTAGGCCATCCTGGCCAGCAGCAAGCTAGGGAGACCATGGCTCCCAAAGCCAGGAAAATGGGTAAGCTGAGCTCTTTGGGTTCCCATAATTATGTAGTGTTGAGTGTACTTCTTATCCCCTCACAATTTAGACACAGAATCTAGTGCCAGTCAATTTGATCCCATAATCTTCTGGAATCTCCCTACTCTGAACCCCACAGGAAGAAGGCTCGGGCTGCAGTTCTCAAACTTTTTGGTCTTAGGACCTCTTTGGTTATTAAATATGCTTTAAAAAATTTAAGAATTTTGGCTAATCTTGATTATCAACATGATAGGATTTAGAGTTACCTAGGAGATAAACCTGTTTGTCTGTGAGAGTGTTTCCAAAGATGTTTAATTGAGGTAGGAATATACACACTGAATCTGGGCTGCACCACTTCATGGCTTGAGGGGGGGGGTTGTCTTGGAGAATAAAAATACAAAAGTGAGCTGGGCATCAATAGCTCTCACCTGTCTCTGCTTCCTGACTGAAGCTGCAATGTGACAAGCCACTTCACATTCCTCACAGCCATACCTTCCCCAACATGACAGATTGTATGCTCACACAATGAACCAAAGTAAACCTTTCCTTCCTTATTACTTTGTCAGACATTTTGTCACAGCAACAAGAAAAGTAACTAATACTGATACAAAGGAGGCTTTTCTGGTTAAATAAGATTAATCTTTTTTTTCCATGCTGAAAACTCAGTCTGAAAAAGTGTTAAAAAACAAGAACACACAATACACATTTCATCACCTGCAGAGTGATGCTATTACATATCCCACACCTCTGGAAAATTCCATTGTGCACTTGAGAGAGAATAAAATAATGACCTAGTGTTTTTATGGAAATAGCTTTGGCTTAGTGTGGTAGTCCCTGGACCTGGGGAGGTTGTGCTTTTGAATCAGAGTGCCTGGGTCCACACTCCAGGTCTACCACTTACCAGCTGGGTTCACCTCTGCATGATGCTGCTTTCCGTGCCTCAGCTGGTTCAGCTACAAATAAAAATGATAACAATATGACCTACCTCCTGAGGCTCTTGGGAGAGCATTATATAATAGAAATGTTTACAGAGAACTTAGCACAGTTCCTTGTCGTAACTGTCATAATCTTAGCTACCAGGGGCTTTATAATACCTCGCTATCCTTAGTGTAGACCTTAGGGCCTGCCTTTCTTCGGTTGTTTCTGTTGCTGTAATTTACCATCACAAACACAGTTTAAACAATAAAAGTGGTTATTTTTTAAGCTCATGCATCGTTCTAGCTGGTTACTTCAAGACTGGGGATTCATTAAGTGCTGTTGTATCATAACATACACTCAAAGGGGAAAACAGATTCTCTTCGGAGATAAAGTCCTTCATCTATCCAGAGGGTGGTTGGTGTCTCCTGACCCAGTCACCTCTTGAAAAATCCTAGCTCTCAAAATTGTCACATTGGTGGTCATTTCTGAGATGTGAATCTTGGAGGACACATACATACGTTAGCTCTTTCTCGTGGGGCTTGTCCTTGTACCTGGTTTATGGATCTCAGTGTTATACTTCTACCCCACTATGATGATGTAAGCCCCTGGAGGCCTGGGCACCAACCAGTCCTCTCTGGTTCTTCCTTCTTTCCCATCCCTATGTCTTGTATTGTGGAGGAGCCCAAATTCACTGATGAAGTGAACAATCGACTCTGTCTCACATATAGAAATTGGAGCTAGTAGTCAGGGCTCCGTGCTCACTGAGTGGGGCCCATCACAATGCAGTCATCCTTTCCATTCATTTGGCATGGTGTGGTTTTCTAGATATAGCAAATTTGTTGCATTGGTAAACCCATTTGGAAGTTTGCTGGGGCCATCTTCATGTGCCCATGCAGACCCTCCCCCAGCCTCTTTCCTGTCAGGAGAGTTGGTACCAGCCTGACTGCTGGTTGGCTAGGATTGGTCAACAGGAAGCACAGGCAGGGGATCCAGTATGTTCACCTGGCTCCTCACTAGGCTTGTTAAGGTGGACCTCTTTAACCGAAGGCCACAGCTCCTGTCAGGTAGCCCTCTTGTAACCTCCAGATTCTAGTAACTTCTCTCTTCTCATTCCTTGGGGTCTAGTATGGAAATGTCCCATGTCACCAGTCCTATATGGTTACCATTCCATTAAGGCTGCCTTTGTTTTGGCTTTCATTAAACTCTTGTTACTAACCATGCTCCAGTGTGTGCTCAGGGCCCTTGCTCGTACAACAGTGTGAGCATGCGCTCCATACACGTGGGCAGATGTGGAAGGACAACCACCAGCATATGCGCAGCACTGTGCTTCCTTCTTTCCCTCCAACAGACATCCACTGAGTGACTTCACCTAAGAATTCCGAAGAGGAAAAGTGTTGCCTTCTCAAGAGCAGAGAATGGCAAGGTGACACCAGCAGTACATAATTTATTCCTTTTGCCTCTGCATTTTTTCCTCCATGTGATATGTGTTATTTATGTTTTTTTTTAAAACTTGCTTAAGAAATAAAAGGTTGGGGCCTGGAGCGATGGCTTAGCAGTTAAGGTGCTTGCCCGTGAAGCCTAATGGCCTAGATTCAGTTCCTCAGAGCCCATGTAAGCCAGATACACATGGTGGCACAATGCATCTGGCATTTGTTTGCAGTGGCTAGAGGCCCTGGTGTGCCCATTTTTTTCTCTCTCTCTAATAAATATTTTTTTTAAAGAAATAAAAGGTGTTATAGATTGTAAATGTCTAGCCATTTCTGTCAGGATCAGGCTGGGAAAGATTCAAAACCCTCAGATCCAGATCCTCTGGGGACAGTTCTGAGCCTGGATCTACTGTGGTGGAAAGAAACTAAGGCATTGGACATTGCTCCCTGGCTCAGATGTCACGAGGATTAATGAGATAAACATGTCTGCAGCTTGGGATTCCTAACATGATTAAAAAGAAAACAAGAAGCCCATCATCATTCCTGGGCTCTGGAAAGGCCTTTAACCTTGGCTGCCCCAAATGGTTGCCAGCTTGAGTCTGCTGCCAAGCAGAAGCAACAGGCCAGTCCATCATGATGGGAGGGTGCTCAGCCCAGCAGTTCTGAGAATGTGGTGAATGCAGATTCCAAGGCTTTCCTACGAGTTCTGGTTCAGAAAGGCTGAGATGGAGCCTAGGAATCTGCTTGCTGAAGAAGCTGGCCATGCCCACTCCCCACCACACACATGGCCTCAGCTGTGAGTTTTGGCTAAAAGTCCTGTTACGTTTGGCTCTGCATCCCTGACTCAGTGGGCAGCGGAAGGGGAGACAAGACTGGGGACAGGAAGAAGACCAGGTGACTGAGAGGGCCAGGCAAAGTCCACCTGAGCCAGCCTTGTCATCACCCAGGAGGAAACCCACAAGCAGGGCATTGAGCCTGGCCTGGGTGATTAGTGCTCCGGAAACCACGGAAACCCACTGGAGGCTTTGACTGCTGCTGCGTTCTTTTCCATTTCTTCTCTGATTACATTGATCCTGTACTTTTGCTGATGTTGTGATGGTCTAATTATAGACTTCTCAGCTGCTGAGCAAACAGTCATCCCCTCTTGGTAAATCTGCCTGTTACACAAGCGCCTGCTCTGGGACACTGTCATTATATGCAGCCAACCTCATGATGAGCCTTGGGCAGCATGGCCCTGTGCCCTGAGCTCCTCAACACTCACCGTGGAGCCAGAGGCAGTAAAATGATATCACACACAGCTAGGAATGGAAATGGAGAAGTGGGTATCCAGTGCCTTTTCCCGTCTTTCTTTCTTTCTTTCTTTCTTTCTTTCTTTCTTTCTTTCTTTCTTTCTTTTCTTTTCTTTCTTTCTTTCTCTTTCTCTCTCTCTCTCTCTTTCCCTCCTCCTTTTCTTTCCATCAGACATCCCTTGAGTGAGTGCTTTTATTCTAAGAATTTTGAAGAGGGAAAGTGTTGTCTGCCCAAGAGCAGAGTATGGCAAGGTGAGGCCAGCTGGACAGCTTCCACCACCCTAGCAGCTTCTTAAGAACCCATTTTCCTGACTTTCAGGCTTGTCAGCTTCAGAAGCCCATGCATGTGCTGCAGAGCTGGGAGGTGGGAAGGTGCTGACATGCTCACAGGACACTGCGTGTGAGGCTGGAAGGAAAAGGACAAATTCTGATGACCAGCATGTGAGTCTGTGTCTTGAGAAACTTCTGCCTTAAGGTTAAGCCTAGACTAGCAGATAATCCATTTCCCAGTCTCCCTTGCAGCCTGAGCTTGGGCACTCCATATGCCTCCTGCTGATCAGACACCCTCTACCCACCCTCCAGTTAGGTAATCAGAAATTGACAATGGAAGCAGCAAGAACACCAGACACACATGTTCTACTTACACAGTGGTGAGGGGACAATTACACCCAGTTTCCAGGAGAAGCAGTGGTAACACCTGCTTGCTGCCTATGTGTACTGACTTCAAAGTGTCATCCCTGAATAAGTCCAAATCTGGCATATGGCCTTTAGTGTGTGGTCCTGATAGCACGAGTGTCCAGCTGTCCAGTTACTTGTGTGTGTGCTCTGTAATAGCTTTTAAATAAATTCTATCTTGGCATAAATTAGCTGAGAGTGGCATATGCTGGTGAGCAAGCCACTCCCGGCAAGCCACGTAGGCACAGCTGAGTCTCTTTCCCAGCAGGAGTCTCCAGTGCTGGGCGATGAGGCACTGAGGAAGGCTCTGAAAGACCTGAAGCACAGGCTTGGTTCAGAGCAGACCCAGAATTCAGTTAGGAGACATGAGGCCATTGATTAATAATTGACATGGATGGAATCTCTTTTTCCAGTAGAGTTTTATTTATTTATTTTTGCTTTCTTAAAATTATATTTTATTTGACAGAGAGAGAGTGAGATGGAGGAAGAGGCAGATAGAAAGAGAGGATGGGCACACCAGGGCCTCTAGCCACTGTAAATGAACTCCAGACGGATGCGCCCCCTTGTGCATCTGGCTAACATGGGTCTGGGTCCTTAGGCTTCGCAGGTAAATGCCTTAACTGCTAAGCCATTTCCCCAGCCCTATTTTTTTTTTTTTTTTTTTTTGAGGTAAGGCTAAAGTTCTAGCCCAGGCTGACCTGGAATTCACCATGTAGTATCAGGCTGGCCTCAAACTATACCAACCCAGAAGGAGGTTTTAAAAACATTAATCCTCAGGTAAGACACTGGGGCTGTGAAGATGAGTGCAGGCATGACAAAGTGTTGAGAATTTATCCTCCTCTGCTTGAATCTCGCTTGCTTGCCAAGCTGCCCTGACAGTAGTGTGAGAAAAGAGGACAAATTTGGCAGAGAGCTATCTCTTCCCTTCTTTTCCCCTTTCTTCCCCTTCCATCTGTGACTCTATGAAGCATGTAAGCTAATTCCATCATCATTTCCATCTCTGGGCCAGGAAACTAAAACTCAGAGAGGTTAGGCCATTTGTCTAAGGTTTCACCTTGACTAAAACAGGGACACACGGCACCCGACTTCACCTAAATCCTTGCTCCAAGAACACAATGGCCAGGAGACAGCAGAAAAGGAGACTGGAACATCTAGGAGGGCATCAGCACTGCATGTCTTTGGCAGTCTCTCTTCTCTAGCAGTGCTCCCACCACCCATCCTTCCCTCTCTTGGGACCCTGCCATACCCTTTGAACTCTACCAGCAGTTGTGTCTCTACTGCCTAGCTATGTGAAGCTTGCTACCATAGCCAGGGTCAAATGTCAGCCCATTCCCCCTTCTTGTTCCACCTACTCAGACAGGTCCTAGGCTCCATCCATTCTGAACTTGGGCTCCAAAAACAAAAAACCCATACCTTCTCATTCCAAACATAGCTTTCATTTTGTATAACAACTTAAGAAAAAATATTGGCCTGAAGAAGCCAGAGAGGAAACAGGTTTTCTGGTGACAGCGCTAGGTGGTGAGTAGAAAATAGTTTGTGTCTGTGCCCAACTCAATAGGATGTGGTAGTTTTAAGTATACCCCCAATCACTTTGATGTTTATTTCTTGATCTGTCTGTAACAGGTTTGTTCAGTTTATAAATGAACATTCACTGAGCTGGGCACTCCTTTATATGCAATTGTTAATAAAAATGTACTTAATCACTGGGCGTGGTGATGCACACCTTTAATCCAGCACTCGGGAGGCAGAGGTAGGAGGATTGCCAAGAGTTCAAGGCCACCCTGTGACTACGTAGTGAATTCTAGGTCAGCCTGGACCAGACTGAGACCTTACCTCAAAAAAAATACTTAATCATCTTAGATATTTATGAGGCGTTAGAATAAAAAGTGACATCCATCACGAGACACAGTGATACAAAACAAAACTTAGGAAGTTGATATACTAAGGAATGAGTGACCACCCTTCACATGGTCTTTCTTGCTTGATAAAGGGACTAACAGTAAATTTCTTTTCTTCATTGGTATATTTTTAAAATATTTTATTTATTTAGTTATTTCAGAGATAGGCAGATAGAGAGAATGGGCATGCCAGGGCCTCTAGCCACTGCAAACAAACTCCAGATGCATGCATCACCTTGTGCTTCTGGCTTTTATATGGGCACTGGGGAATTGAACTTGGGTCCTTTGGCCTTGCAGTCAAGTGCTGATGGACATTTAGGTTGATTCCATCTCCTGGCTATTGTAAATAGAGCAGCAATGAATATGAATGTGTGTGCAAGAATCTCTGGCTAGGATGCAGAGTCTAGGTATATGCCCTGAAGTCGTAGAATATAGAGTCCAGGTATATACCCAGAAGTGGTAGAGCCAGGTTATACAGTAGTTCAATTCTTAGCTTCTGGGGAAGCCGCCTCACTGGTAACCATAGTAGCTGCAACAGTTTATGCTCCCACCAACAGTGAGCATGAGTTCCCTTTTCACACAGCCTTGCCAGCATTTGTCCCCACTATTTTTCTTGATGACAGCCATTTTGACTGGGGTGATACGCAATCTCAAAGGGCACACTTGTGTTTTAAAGACTGCTTTGTCCCTCTGTTTTCTCTGACCCCAGCTCTCTTGGTAGAAATCACTGAATTACTCAGAATGCAAAACAAGCCTTTGAACATTTTGATTGGATGTGTTCCAGCAGAAGCTGGAATCTGGCAAAGAGGCGCCGATAATCTTGGAAGGACAGTTTCAATATCTGGTTCCATGTCCAATAGGCAGGACCCAGCAACTTCCTGAGACTCCTGCCAGCTCCAGGACGCCACAGTTTTATGAGGTAGAAAGAACATAGCGTATTCAAAAAAAAAAAAAAAAAAAAAAAAAAAAAAAGCTGAAACCAAATTCTAAAAGTCTAGCAAAGCTCCAGGAATAAAAAGAAGCTTACGGGAAAAATACACACATGTGAATATAATGAATTTCTTTTCTGGTTTTTGGCTTGTCATACCTCCTGCCATAGAATTACCTAATTCTGTTCAGGAAGTTGAATAAATTTTACTGAAGCAGACACACTAGCTCAAATTTTAGGCTAAGAATTCTATTACGTTGTAAACAGAGAGAGCAATGAATACATGTGATAAGAAAGCAGAAGGGGTGACTAACTGGGGGACGGAATTCACAAGTGGAGGGAGACAAGAGGCACAGGGAGGCCGGGTAGAGAAGAACAAATGAGAACCAAGTATACTGACATATATGTAGTGAGATGCTATCTGATGAAACCCCTGTTTTGTATGTACACCTAAAAAGAGATAGCAATAAAGAACTCCTTAACAGGAGGCTCCCTCTCCTAAAGGAATCCACAAGCACTCAAAAAGTAGAAGCAGTAAAAGCCAAGGTAAAAATTTGCATAAATTTTATTGAGATTGCAGCTTTGTAGAAAGATGGTTAAGTTACTCACTGAAGGCCTTACAGGTAGTAAAAGTAAAGAAAGACAGCAGGTGTGGTGGCGCATATCTTTAATCCCAGCACATTTGGCAGGCAGAGGTAGGAGGATCACCATGAGTTCAAAGCCATCCTGAGACTATATAGTGAATTCCAGGTCAGCCTGGGCTACAGTGAGACCCTACCAAAAAAAAAAAAAAAAGTAAAGTAAAACAAAGGTGATTATATTTAGGCTTTGGGATAGAGATTTCTTTAGAAGGATATGAAAAACACTAGTCATTAAAAACCAGATTAATAGCCGGGCATGGTGGCGCACCCCTTCAATCCCAGCACTCAGGAGGTAGAGGTAGGAGGATCACCGTGAGTTCGAGGCCACCCTGAGACTCCATAGTGAATTCCAGGTCAGTCTGGGCTAGAGTGAGACCCTACCTCGAAAAACCAAACAAATAAAAATTTTAAAAAATCAGATTAATGGGGCTGGGAAGATGGCTCAGTCTGTAAAGTGCTTGCCTTGTAGGCATGAGGACCTGAGTTCCAGGCTATAGAACCCATGTAAAAATGCTAGGCATGCTGGTGTGTACCTACAATTCCAGTTCTGGGGAGGTACAAATAGGTGAATCCTTGGGACTTGCTGGCCAGCAGGTCTAGCATAACTGGTGTGGTCCAGGCCAATGATAGACCCTGAGTCATAGGAGGTAGACAGCCCTTGAGGAGTGACACCTGAGGTTGCCCTCTGGCCTTCGCCTACATACATGTACCAGAAAACACATACACATAAAAGAGAATAAGATTAACTGGACTGATTTAAGATTAAAAACTTCTGCTAGGTGTGGTGGCACACGCCTTTAATCCCAGCATTTGGGAGGCAGAGGTAGGAGGATTGCTGTGAGTTCGAGGCCACCCTGAGACTACACAGTGAATTCCAGGTCAGCCTCGGCTAGAGTGAGACCCTACCTCAAAAAAAAAAAAAAAAGATTAAGAACTTCCTTTAATCAAAAACTAATATTAAGGGGCTGGAGAGATGGCTTGGTGGTTAAGGTGCTTGCTGTAAAGGCCTAGTGAGCTGGGTTCAATTCCCCAGTACCCACATAAAGCCTGATGCACAAAGTGGCGCATGTGTCTGTAGTTCGTTTGCAGTGGCTGGAGGCCCCTGACATGCCCATTCTCTCTCTTTCCTTGAAAATAAATAAAAATATATTTTTAAAAAAACTAACAGTCACGGGCTGGGGAGAGAGATCGGTGGGTAAAGCATCTGCTGTGCAAGGATGAGGACTTGAGTTTGGACCCAGCACCCACACTGATGCTGGATGGGTGTTGGAGAACCTGCAATCTTAGTGCTTAGGAGACAGAGACTGGAGGTCCTAGCTGAACTGACAAGCTCTAGGTTTGTAAGATCTTTTCTCAATAAATAAGGGGGATAGCAATCAAAGATGATACCCAATGTCAACCTCTATCACATGCGCACCCACACATATGAAAATGCATACACACGTGCACATACACCACATATATATGCATGCAAAAATAACATTAAGCAATAAAAGTAAGGCCCAGATTGGAAGAAGACATTTGCCATAAATATATTAGATAAAGAGCTCCTATCCAGAATAATTACAAAAATTGTTGATTCTTCACCAGGCAAAAGGTTTAAACAGACACTTCCTTAAAAGGCCATCAAAATGGTTGATAAGCATCTGAAAAGTTGCTCAATATTACTGATCATCATAAAAATAAACGTTCAAAAACATAATGAAATGACTGTTTATTTTATTTTATTTATTTGAGAGAGACAGAGAAAGAGGAAGAGGCAGAGAGAAAAAGAGAATGGGCACACCAGGGCCTCCAGCCACTGTAAATGAACTCCAGATGTATGTGCCCCCTTGTGCATCTGGCTTATGTGGGTTCTGGGGAATCGAACCAGAGTCCTTAGTCTTTGCAGGCAAATGCCTTAACCGCTAAGCCATTTTCCCAGCCCCATCTGTTTTTAATTTAATGAAAACATGATACCAAAATGGCAAAAATATGGAACCAGAAACCTTATAGCACCAGTTTTCTTCATACTGTACCTATTTTTGTTTTGTAGTTTAAAATTTTGCTAGTATTTTTTCTTTTGGTTATCGTTATACCTTGGAACACTGGCAGTATATCTCAGGCATCACAAGTAATCCCCTAGTTCCAATCCCAAGTTTATGCCTGAATATGGGTGAATGCTGACTCCTCTAAGACACACACAGTGCTGCCAGAAGCTTCATCATGAAGGACAAATCAACTTGAGGAACCCAAATGTCCACCAAGTAGTAGAATGAGCACATAAAGTGTAGAATACTTACAGAATTAAGTCATACACAGTAGTGGCAAAGTCTGAGTGGAATCTCATCGACAGCATTCACATTTCCTCCACGTGAAGCTCAAACACTGTCACACTGATGGCCAAAGTCTGAACAGTGCTTACCCATGTGGGATGCTGAGTAGGAAGGAGCTTGGACAAGCTGGAAATATTTGGGTGGCAGGTATGCAGATGCATACAATTGTAAAAATGTCACTTTGCATGCTATAGATATGAACACTTGACTTATACTTTAAGAACAATAATGAAAGTGGCCATATATCTTGATTTTGTGTGCAAGAACAGGAACACAATAACTTTCCTTATAAGCCTCCATGTCATATCCCAATAAAGTTCCTGGAAATTCCCGGCTCCTCACCAGGGAAGGCACGTATTTGAGAACTCTTAAGGCTTGGCCGACACTGCAAGGCAGGGATGAAAGGGGATAAGGGGGCAGTACTGTATTCAGGAAGCCATCAATCTCCCTTCCCCATCCCCAGCAAGCAGTAGAGTAACAGAACAAACTCAAGAAATGTTTATTTATAGAAAACGATAGCTAAATGATAGAGACAGCACTTCTCACTATATCAAGTGATGCACAGATTAACAACCAAGAATTTTCTTATCACATAATTACACAATCCTACATTACCCATCCTGTCCTAACATACAGATGGGGAATGGACCTCTAAGCGGGATTGGTTAAACGATTTGTTCAGGCTGGGTGTGGTGGAGCATGCGTGTAATGCCAGCACTTTTGGGAGGTGAAGTCAGGAGGTTCAGGAATTCAAAGCTAGGCACGGTATACAATGAGGTCAAGGCCAGCCTGAGCTACATAAAACCCGGTCTCAAAACCCGAAAAGAGAAGAAAAGCAAGTTACTTGCCAAGGCCATCCAGATAGTTAAGTAGCGAAGTCTGCAACTCTGAATTCAAAACCTGGGCCATCAGCCACGGGCTGCAGAATGAATGACGGTGTCCAGCCCGGGCTGCGTGTTACATAACCCGGGCCACCAGGTCCTGGCATGCGGGGAGGGCCGGAGCTGCTGGGCCTGGAGCGGATGCCTGGGCCTCAGCCCCACTAACTGCACACAGGTGAGCCCGCGGCCGAGAACCAGCTGCGCCCTTTCCCCCGCCCACGACCTCACCTCCTGCCAATTTGCGTGGAGAATGAGTTAGACGGACTCCCAGCGCCCGGGGCCCTGGATTCGCCCAGTTCACACACGCGCGCGGGCATGGAGGAGGAGCGGCGCGAGAATGCCCAGGCCCGCAGGCCGAGCAGGGGCCCCGCCGGGAGCGGCACGGACAGCGGGGCACGGACGCTGCGCGACGGGAGCCGCACCCAGCACCGCGGACACCCGGAAGCGCCGTGTCCCGGCAACTTCCAAGTTGCGGTGCTGGCGACACAGCCCCTCTCTATTGCGCCTGCGCAGGGCTGCTCCGCTCGCACCCCGCCCCTTCGCGCCCCGAAGGTTTACCGGTCTCTCGGCAACCATTCACCCCGGGAGCCAATCAGAGGCCCCGCTGTCAGCGCCCGGGCGGAAGCATCCCGGGCCCGCCGCCGCCCCGCCCGGGTCCCTGGGGAGGGCCGTCCGCGCGGCGGGGCGGGGGCGCGGGGCGGCGCGGGGGAGTGGTCAGGCCGGATAAGACCTGAGGGGGCGGCGGCGGCCAGCTCACTCGGGGCGGCTGCGCGGGGGCTGTGAGCGCCGCTCCTGCTGGCGGCTGCCCTCCGGGACGGCGGCGTCGCCTCCTCTCCAGCGCCCAGGTGAGCCACAGGTGCGAGGATGCTGCGGCCGCGAGCCGCGCGCGCTCCCCGCCGGCTCCCGCACCGCTGCGTCCAGCGGCGGCGCACACGCTCCCGGGAGCTACAACTTCTCCGAGACCGCGGCCGGGGTCTGGCGAACTTCGGCGAGTTCCCGCGGGTCCGGGCCGGGCGGGGGTCGCGGTGGGCCTCCCCCCCTTCGGAGCGCGGATCCGAATCCCGCGGTCCCGGCGCCCGGGGGACGCGGGCCGGGGCTGGCCTGCGGCGGCGAGGGAGGAGGGGCGCCTCCGGGGCCGGGGCCGGGGTCTCAGGACCGCCGCGGAGGTCCTCGGGGACTCCGCGCACAGCCGAGCGATCTGAGCCGGTAACTTGGGCGCCCCGATGCGAGTCTAGGAAAGTTCGGGAGAGTACGGTGTGCCTGTGAAACCGGCTTCCTCCGCTTTGGGGAATGAAAGTTGCTTACGGCGTGGGCGCAAAGCCACGCGAGTCGGTGGACTCGGGCAACGGTCCCACTGCTCTTGGCTTGGAGGCGCGGCCGCCTCAGGAGGGTCGCGGGCCACCCCAGTCGGGGAAGGCCGGAGGGGCCAGTGCCCACTGTCAGAGCTGGCTGGTCTTGGCCACTTTCCAGTCGTCCCGTTAGCGCTGAGGTTCCCTTCTGCCTTGGTCTTCAGTCCCCTAAGTGAGGACCTGCTTTCTTTTTAAGTCGTTTTAAAGGTATGACGTGCTTTACAATGAAGTGCACTTATATAGCAAGATTTATACAGAATAGAATAGCTATGCATGTAATTGTGACGAATTGGTATTGCAGAAATAAAGTTAAGCTTATTAAATCCTCCAAAATGTGTCCCCCAACTCTCCCTGCTGCCTTGGGAAGGAGGGGTGTGCATTGTTCACTGCACCAGCTTTCAGATAAGTTACTTGGTGAAGCAGTGAGCTAGAAAACCAGGCAGGCAGGCGGGTGGTAGGAGAGCGTCCCAAGAATTGTACTGTGCCTTTAGTCTCCAGAGGTGTGATTGGAGGTGTGAGAGGTGCCGCATGAGACCCTGCAGTTGAACCGTTGGAGGGTGAGGACTAAAGAAAACAGGCTTTGCTCTCTGTAGCAGAGGAACCCTGAACTGTACCTGGACCAGGAGTAAGCAGTTTTGTCCTTTGACATTTTTGTTGGTGAAGATGGAAAGTTTTGCGTCTCTAATCAGATAGCTGAAGCCTTGTCTGAAGATAAACCCTTAAGCACATATATTTTTCAATAAGGAGTTTTTAGAAGGAAGATTTTGATATGCAGTATATAATTTCAGTTATCTGCAGGAACGTCTCTTAATGTCAGAGTTATTTAGTTTTTTTTGCTCAGATTTCTAAATTGTTACCAAAAGAAAGGTTCCTAATTTCATGAGTAACTTAAGTGTGTGCACAGAACAAACAGCCACACTCTAGGGTAAGTTTCTCCCACAATACCTACCTTGTATCTAGAGATTCATTTGTGGAAGTGAAGGAGAAGGCTTGGCTCTTGGTCTGTGGGACAGAAGGTTGAGAGAGCGCAGTGCCAGGCGCTGCTCTTGCTACTCACGTCTCTGTTGCAGGTGTTACCAGGCTCTCACCCCAAAGTCTTAACCTCCGAGCCCCACCCTGATCCCCAGCGTTCAAAGCCAACTGTGTGCATGTTCAGTGCCTGGCAAAGGACAGAGGATTCCTCCTGTTTGTGAAAGTCCAAGGACACCTAGCCATAAAGAGAACGGTCAAGTGGACTGTGATGCTTTGTTCTCCCAGTACCGCTATTAGCTCTACACCATTGCTGCACAGTTGGGAAACTACATTTAATTGTTTTGTTTATTTTTTACTGCAGCAGTAAGTTGTACCTTGTCTTCATCTTCTCTTTGATGTGTTGTGTTCCTGGAGTCAACCTCTGAGGAAGGAAGGTTGAGTGGAGGATTAGAGCTCTGGGCTTGGGTTGTGTCTGTTAAGTTAAACTTGTGTTAGAGCTTTTTGATCTCTTAGCTGTCCCTGTGTGTGTACCCCCTCCCGTGTGTGTATGTATGTGTGTGGTGTGTGTATTTAGGGCTTAATAGGGATGAGATGTTTCTTGGGTTAAGGTTCTGGTTAGATAAGGTTTGTTGCTTTTTCTCATCACTGAGGTAAACAGAGAAATAAGGAAAATTCTTTCCACTATCTTGTTTTGGCTGGAGCTCATTAAGTTGATATAACTTACATTACATAAATTATATTTTAAAAAGTATTCATGTTTAAAGCTGTTTGGGTACATCAGTAGAGCCAATTAATTTGTTATGATTTTTCTAGTGTCTAAGGCTCCTCCATTTTTTTTTTTTTTTTTTACTTTTTACCTTTTGACTACACACATAAGGAAGCTCATACTTGAATTTAGATGATTTAGAGGAAGTTTCTTTACATAACTAGGTAAGGGAACCTTATGAATTGTTTCAAGTTAATATTTTGTACAGCTGGCCTCTGTAGCTTGTTCTTGAAGTGTTTGCAGAACTTTTTGGAAAACAGTGAAAAAACAATATGAAGAAATAATTGTTGATGTGAAACAACCCTCCAAGTAGAATGTTTTTCGGCTTCAGAGCATTTTAGAGTGTTGGTCACTCGAGTGTGTCGTGTTTATTTCTTGGATAACAGTGATTAAGTGCTTCCTAGGCTGTGCTTCTTGCCAGGTGCTGAGGGGGCCAAGGGAGTGGTGTGGAAAGGGCCTGTGGAAGCGTCCTGGATGTGAGAGGAGCTGGGCTGGCTTCGCGATAACCTCAGAGAACCTGAACTTTCTCTTCTTTGCCTCAGCCCTGGCATGTGAACTCCAGCAAAGCGGCATCTGTGGTCACTGCAGAGTCCCCAGGACTGCTCAGAGTGTGACCTTGTTAACACAGATGCACCTTCCACATTCCTTGCAAAGAAGGAGGTGTACTTGAAGTGGGCACTCTACTGGCTGGTGTGTTCTGGATCAAAAGCTCCCTGTCTAAAATGCAGAATGGTTTCTGGGTCTTCTTTTCAGTGACGCCTCAGGGGAAATGGTTTGGCGCTGAGGAACAGTGATGGCAACCTGGCTGGCAGCTGAAACTCCTGAGGCAAGCTGAGCGCCGGTCCTGCTCCCTCGAGCACTTCCCACCTCCCATCCTGCCCACGCCAGCTTGCTCGCTCGCTCAGCCTTTCTCTCCGTGTTCACTCAGCTGCTGGTTCTGCTGATTCTTTCTTTTTATTTTTTGTTTCCCACTGTCATCACTGACCTGGTTTAGGGGCCTGTAGACAGAAGCTTGGTGAGTGACAACAAGCTTCTCTGCCTCGGGCCAGTTCTCAGTTCCATGCACCCCCAAGCACCAGAGTAAGAGCTCCCAGGAACTGTCCCTCCCCGGGAGCTCCCTGCGACTCCACAAGTCCTGCCTTTTTTTTGGCATTGTTCTTAAAGTCCCCTTGTGCAAGTTTTCCCCAACTGTCCTACTTTGGTATTGAAATGATTACAACCCCTTCTTTGTTGAACTTTATTTTAATCCTGCTTTGAGTTCTTCCCATGGGCTCTGACTGACCCTCTCCCATCTGAGGGTCTCTTTATCCCAGACTTCTCTGCTTCAGTGTTTTATAGGTGCACATTTTCGTGTGTGTGTTGTGCCTGAGTGTATGTACTACATGTGTGGGCACATATGTGTGTCCAGGTGCATGTGCAAAGACGGGGGTTGGAGGTCAATGTCAGCTGTGTTCCTCAGCCACTCTCCACCTTCTTTGTGACACATGTTCTCTCACTGAACTGGGAGCAGGCTGATTCAGCCAGACTGACTAGCCAGCAAGTCCCGCAGATCCTCTTGTCTCTGCCTCCCCAGTGCTAGAATTAGACATTTGCTGGTGTGTCCAGCCTTTTCATGGGTGCTGGGAATCCAGGCTCAGTTCCCTATGCTTGTGTGGCAAGCACTTAACCCACTGAGCAAACTCCCACCCCTGGTTTTCTGTTTTGAAAATTTTGATCTTAAATCAATAAGCACAAAAGTCCCCTGTCTCCATGGCTACCCCGATCAAAGTGTTGGGTGAAAGAAATTGTCCCTGAATCTTGAATGATTCCTACCTTGATTCCCTCAAGTTGCCATTAGTTTCTCATTACTCACTTGGTACTTTATAGGCATTTTATACCTGGCCTGGCTTCCTGCCCCTCACTTCAGACACATTGTAGTTATCCCTACCTCTGCTTATCATAGAGGTGGGCATTGGGACTCCATATCTGCCAGGGGCTGTAGCTCTGCCTTTCAAGTGTGATAAGTGCGTGGGATGTAGCAGAAAGAATGGGATCCAAAGTGGAGGTGAAGCAGATACCAGGTGGGTACCTGCTGTATGGAGGTGGTCGTCCAGGGTTGTGCAGCCAGGAAGGAGCCAGCATGGCTGCTGCTCTTGCTCATGCCCACCCCTCTGTAGACGTTATACTTGCTTCCTCTCTGCTTCTTCATGGCCTTTCATTGAGGGGACCTCTGTGGCCTGGTCCTGGCCAACCCTTCCATGCTGTCCCATAGGAATATGAGCCAAAAACAGGTCAAAATCATTTGAGTAATAGGTTTGTTTAATCCACTGTGTCAACTATTAACATTTTAATATGTAATCAGTGTGAAAATAATAAAAGTATTTTACATTCCTTTCTTTATACTGAGTCCTTGGAATGCACTGGTATTTCACACTTACACCTCTGGACCTGCTACATTTCAAGTGTTCAAGAGCCCAGGAAGCTGTGGCTGTGGTATTGGGTAATGCATATCTGAGCCCTCTGAAGAAGTGTTTTTTTCACATTCTGATTCTGCATGTATGGGAAGCAAGAGTTAGCCATCCGAAGTCACAGATGAGGAGAGTGAACCAGGCTGCTGGCTCTACAAGGGCAGGGACCTTTGTCTCTTGCCTTATTAGTATTACAGATTCTTGGGACAGTGCTGTCAACATAGTAGACTCTCAGATATTTAAACAAAGGAGAGGAATTTCAGTCACTGCCCAACTTAGTGATAATTATTCATTCTGTGAGGCTAATGCCACCAAAACACAGGATGCTTAATTCCACATCTGATGATCCTGTTTGTTGAGACTATTTAAAAGAATAGCCTTAAGAAATGTAGATAAAATCTTCTGAGACTGCTAGGGAACCAGGGCTCCATTTTATCGGCAATGAAGACTCACTAATTTGTCAATGATAAAATTTTTAAATATTTTACACATTTATTTGTAAGCAGAGAGAGAAAAGGGAGAGAAAAAGAATGGGTGTGACAGGGCCTTTTGCCTTAGCAAATGAACTCTAGACGCATGTACCACTTTGTGCATTTGGCTTCATGTGGGTAACCTGGTCATCAGGCAAGTGTCTTTAACTGCTGAGTTATCTCCCCAGCCCAACAATTAAAAGTTTCCTTAGCATCATTTGAATGTTGTTTGAGGTACAGAGTTTTGCCCAGGCTACTGCTATGCTTAGTACCTGGAGATCAGGCACCTGCTGTCTGTAACCTGGGTTGATCATGTGTGTAGTTAGCAGGGGCACTGAAACAGAGACCAGCTCACACTTAGACATTTGTGAATGGGTGTGTATTCATGTCTCACTCTGATAAGTGCTGTATTCAAGAGTTAAGTGCCACTGGTCCCTTTGCTGATAAGGCCCAAGGATGCTGCTCATGACTAGGCAGGACTTCTAGCTCCTTCTAGCTGTCTGAAATCTTTGTTTTGGACAGTTATGGCTTCAGTACACTAAGCTAGAGAGTTGTGTAGTGAAGTAGTGTGGAAGCAACTTTTCATGAGATCTGCAGGCTGTTAGCTTAAACCCTGAGGAATGTGGCATGGCCACCCTTACAATAAACAGTCACCTCTCCAGAAACCCTCTAGTTTTTCCCAGTCTAGTACATCTCTAAAACAAAGACATGCCCACTTTGCTTGGGGAGTTCTTCATAGGAGTTCACATTGGTAATGTCTCAGATTTAGAAACAGGATGTCGCAGCAGGATTATTTAGTCAATTAGACAATGCTTCATGTTGACACCTTGGGAGAAAACTCAGATTTTCTGCTTGGTTTCCAACTGAAGGTGTCTTGTGAACATTGACATTTGCAGTGACTTCAGCTATTCCTTTCAGTATTTATACTTTTCAGGTGTCTCTGAGTATTGGGATATGTGTACCAGTGTTTTGAATCTGTCTTGTGAGCTTTTGCAGCCCCAACACAAGTCCTTCCAGTGTTATCTTTCCACCCACACTTGCTGACGCACCCTATTTTGAAAGGTGGAAGTGGCTTTCAATTTAGGGTCCTCTTCATGTGGGTCCAGTCATTGATAACCATTCACATGAGGTACTGGCATCGGTGGGAAGTGAAAATCTGAGAAAGCCTGGTGCACAGCAAGGCAGCCATTCTGTGGCCTGCCTCTCTCTGTGGCCTGCCTCTCTTTCAGTCCGGAATTCTGCTGTGGGAATCTGACCAAATTTCTGACTCTGGTAAACATCAGTGTGAAATGGGTGGGAGGTTGCTGATAACCCTGAGAAAATCGACTGAGTTCTTTGTCCGAATGGATCAAATTGAAAGTGAGAAAAAACCCATCTGTAAGGCTTGGCATCTCACTGATTTAGAAATGTTTTCTGTGGGCACAGCTTTGTGGCTGAGGTAGAAAGAGTTATGGGTATTTGGGTGGACCAATTTTAAATGTGACTGTATTAGTTTATTTTCTTGTTGTTATGACAGAATACCTGACAAAACCAACGTAAAGAAGGGTTGGCTCACAGTGTGAGGGTACAGTCCATGTGGGAGGCATGGTGGCAGGAGTGCAAGGCAGCCGGCCACACTGGCTCTGCAGTCAGGAAGCAGATAGCCGCAAATGCTCCTGCTCAGCCTGCTTTCTCCTTTGTATCCAGGCCAGGCTCCAGCCCGTAGCACTTTAACTTGCCCAGAAGGCCCCACAGCCATGTCCAGAGCAAATTGCCCAGGTAATTGTAAATGCAGTGGAGATTTACCATCAGTTACTTCTTGGGAAAAAGTTAACTCGCCAGGCGTGGTGGCGCATGCCTTTAATCCCAGCACTCTGGGAGGCAGAGGTAGGAGGATTGCTGTGAGTTCAAGGCCACCCTGAGACTACATAGTGAATTCCAGGTTAGCCTGGGCTGCAGTGAGACCCTACCTCAAAAAAGTTAACAATACATATATATTTAAATAAGACATTAGTTTATTTTGTCCTATTGCTGTGGGCCTTCTCATCTGAACTCTTACTCCATGTAATGAACACATACAAATGTTCCTGTTGACTGTAATTTCTTAACATGTCTGGGGATTGTGGAGGAGTCTCCAGAATATGACCCCCAAGTGTTGGACCCAGGTCCTGGTGAGAGACTAGCAGCTGGTGCTCAAAGAATTTCCTCCATGCTGCCTGAAGTCCTAGATAATTTCTGGCCTTTACTGACTCTAAGAATTGAAGGATTGAGGGAGGATTTCTCTTCAGAAGGCCAAGTCAACCCTGGCCTTTCCTTTTCTCCTGCTAAGTAACTGCTGGCTATAGATTTCCATTCAAAGTGCCTGGCTAGGGCTAGGAATGTAGCTCAGTGGCAGAGTACTTTGCCTAACATACACAAGGCCCTGGGTTCAATTCCCAGCAAAGCACACACACCCCCTTCCCCCCACCCCTGGCTTTTTTTCCCAGGTGAAAGAATCTTAAGGGTGAAACATACGCAGGTGTGGAAAGTGGCACTTGCAGTGTGTCTGCTCTGGCTGCTTCTGTTTCAGTAAAGTCCTGGCTTTGCTTCTTGGGCTAGTCCATGGGGTCCCAGTAACTCCCTGCAAATTTATCTTCCTTCTCTCTCCAGCTCCCAGTGAGTTACTGTTTCCTTTGATGGGATGAAGTTGCCCTCTTGTCTGATGGGAGTCCCGGGTCCCCTTGTCATGCTTGACCCAGTGGGCCAGCACATCTGTACTCACCTCAGGGCTCGCTCTTTTATTCTATGAGTAGTATCCATTTTAACAAAACATTTCCTGTTCTGACACTACTTTTTTCTTTCATTGCTTCTTGGACAAGCTGATTGGCTCTTCCTGTTTCTGGATTATCAGTTTCTTCAGAAGTTGCTTTCTCCAAAATCATCCAGCATTGCTATCTAGCCAGAATCTCAGAGCTACCTCAGAAATTGTTAGACCTTTCTTTTGCAGTCATTATTCCTTTGAAAATAAGGGTTATCATTAACTATTAACATGTCTATTCTTAATTACTTTTAATTCCAGTGGCTCCAGTCAGGATGGAAACACCCACAAATTCATAACTACTGTAGGGGAACAATTTCTTTTCTGACAGCTGTTAGATACTTCAGTTCTGCTTTTAACATCTGCCACCTGGTCTTACCTCACTCAGGTGACCTTGGCCCAGTAGCCAGACATTTCTCCCACCATCTGATTAAAACATCTTTATACTTTCCTTCCTGTTCCTTACCAGTACCTTCCTATGACCACCTGAGCAACTAGCTCTTCTTTCCCCACCACACCACAGAGGACTGGGAAGGCTCTTAAACCCCTTTCTGCCATCTGCAAGTAGTGTGTGCTTAGACACTTAACAACTTGCATGTCCTCTTCGTCCCCCAGTTTCTTCCTCTGTAAGAGTCACGGGACACATCATATCCCCCTGACAAGGCCTTTGTAGGAACCAAATAGAGCCTTGGCAGCACTGTCTGCTATCTATCTGAAACATTGCTAAGGTTCCTTGGCTGAACAGCCAGACATCACTGTTATTTCTTGGCCATAACTGTGGCTACTGCTAAGCAAAGTGCTTTTGGAGGGTAGGATGGCCACAGTTAACCCATATTGACATGGGAAGAACCAGAGGATGTTTGTTTTGAAACAAGTGGTAGGCAGTCCTTTCCAGAAGTGGGATTTCCCACACACCATGGCCCATAAAGGATCTCTTCTGATGGCCCCTGTAAGCTGCCTTGGCACCCTTTGCTTCTGTGTAACTTGCACAAAAACAGGCAGTAAAGGCTGACCCACCAAGCTTTGCTGTCCTTGGTGTGGATGGCGGGACAGAGGCAGTGGGAAGGTGAGGACCAGCAGGAAGCCACTTGCTTTCTTTTTTGGTCAGGACCATTAAGTCTTTGTTTCAGAAATGACCATTTTGGCACTGTGGGTAGGACGCAGTAGGTAAGAGCACTTGCTGTGCATGTATGAGGACCTGGTTCAATCCCTAGCACTTCTGTAAAAATCTGGGCACTGTCACACAGGGGTCAGCCAATCTAACCAAAAAATGGGAAGCTCAAGGTTTAGTGAGAGAGACTGTCTCAGGAAGATAAGGCAGAAGAGCGATAGAGGCAGACACTTGATGATATCTTCCTCTCACCTCCACATGAATGTACACAAGGCATGCACATCTGTGGGGACACATGCGCACGCGCGCGCGCACACACACACACACACACGTTGCTCATTTTAAAGTTTGATTGCAATAAGAACTGGTTATCCATTGTATGTGTGGTGTGTGATATGTTTGCTGGCCTCTTCCCACCTTCCACCCACCAGGGCCTCTTGAGCTTGACAAGTAGTCAACAGTTCTAATTAGGACACTGGCTCCAGAGTTGAAGACCTAAATTCAACTCACTTGTTCTTTTCTGAATGATATTACTTAATTCACTCAAAAAGAGTAAGATTGTGAAGATTAAATGTGAATTGATCAAGGTAGCTCTTTCTGAGTACTGTTTCTTTTGTCTTCCTCCATCTTATAAATGAGTAAGAAATAGGCCTAGAGGGAGAGTCTCCTTCACCTGGCTCACTCCACTGAGAGGAGCATGGGGTGTGATGAAATATATTGCCATTCACTTTTACTTCTTTTTAAATTAGGTCTTGTATGCAGTGAAAAAATCATTTTGCCTAAAGTGTCCTCCCTTGTACCTGGGGGAGAATAGTTTGTGTGACATGTGTGGGAAGATCCCCCAGGTATATGGGATTCCTCTTGGCTAGAAGCCAGGACCACAAGTGTCTTTGTTCAACATACACATTTTTCATAGGCGCACCAGAATTTGGATCAATTTTGTTACCAAAGGAATATTGATGTGTGTGTGTGTTTGTGTGTGTGTGTATTCTTAAATCCTCAGTTGGATCAGGGCGTTGCTCAGTTGCCTGTGGCCTTGGGCTCCAGCAACTGAGAGCTTTAATTCTACCTTGTTTCCCGGACACCTTTAACAGTCACTTCTACCACTCCTTCCTTCTGGAGGTAACTGCCTGCCCAAGAATTTGAAGAAGTTGTGCTGCAGGAAAAGCGATTGTTTTTCTTTTTTATTTTTTTAAATTTTTCATTCTTTTAGAATGGGAGCACCAGGGCCACTTGCCATAGCAAATGGACTCCTAGATACATGCACCACTTTGTTTATTTTTATTTATTTATTTGAGAGCAACAGAGAGAGAGAGAAAGGGGGAGGGAGAGAGAGAGAGAGAATGGGTGCACCAGGGTCTCCAGCCACTGCAAATGAACTCCAGATGCATGCACCACCTGGTGCATCTGGCTTCCGTGGGTCCTGGGGAATGGAGCCTCAAACCGGGGTCCTTAGACTTCCCAGGCAAGCGCTTAACCACTAAGACATCTCTCCAGCCCCCCAATTCTTTCTTTTTCCCTACTAAGACTACCGCATAGCTGCCTTGTGCAGCTCTTTCCTGAGCAATGAGAAACATTGACATAAGTACTACCTTGGCCTTTGGGAATTTGGTCTGATCTGGCCTACTGTCATTTCCTCTCCATATCTGCTGCCATCACTTTTCTTTCTGATGTGTGTAGCCTGCCTTTCCGAACAGCCAGAGAATTGGGGTCCTTAAGATGATTGTTCACCATGAATCAAGCCAGTAAGGTAAAGTAGGAAGATGGCTCAGAAGGTAAATGCTTATTGTGCAAGCATGAACACCTGAGTTTGAAACCTCAGCCCTCACTTAAGTTCTGCATGTGGCAGTATACCTATAATCCCCACAGGGAAGTGGAAACAGGAGGGTTCCTGAAGCTTGCTACCTAGCTTATGGAGCCTAATCAGTGAGCTCTGGGCTCAGTGAGAGAACCTGTTTCAAAAAGTAACATGGAGAATGACTAAGATACCTAATATCAACCTCTCACCTCCATATACATACATATATATGTGCATGTGCACCAACACACATACAAAAAAATTAAGGAGTATGAATTAAGTAGGCAGTTGGCTGTTCTGGCTTATAAGAAGTGCCTGCATTTTCAAATTGATTATAAGTTCCTATCTCCGCCAACTTCTTCTGTGGAAAAGTACAATGAATATGCTTCTCCAACACTACTTTGAGTTTACTGGACTTCACATTGATGTGTCTCCTAGCCACTATTGTGTTAATTCTGCTAACTAGAATTTGCCTTTAACCAGGGCCTTTCATGAGTTGGGAATGTGTTTCATGTGATTCTTTTATGTGGGGATTATATCAGTGTTGATTTAAAGCAGTTAATTAAAATGAAAACTGTTGAACTAAGCTCTGGTGTGTTATCTAAGCACTGAGAGTCTATAACTTGCATTTATACTTGTAGTACCAGTGTTTGTCTCAGTAATTTAGAGATAAACCTTTGATATTTGAAATCATTTGGATGAGTGAAGGAAAAGGAATTTCTTTACAATAAGTATGAATGACTTATTTTAGCTCTTTTAATGAGCTAAGAACTTAATTAGCTACTTTGTCTAAATTTATAAATATATTTGGGTAAGTTCAACTTCACTGTACTTATTGTGGTAAGTTGAGATAATTAAAAGCTATATACCATGGTCTTGGTATTAGTCCATGTCCCATATTATGCTTGTTTTATGGACTGCTTTTTTCTCAAAAATGCCTCCATCCTACACACACACACTCATGAGGTTGGCATGGAAGATATAAACACTGCATCCTGGGTTCTTAAAGATGTGTGTATTGTATTTATTGAAGTGCTATAACAATAGCCAATCATTAACCTAACAGGGTCACAAAGGCAGCTACAATATGTTTGAAACGAAAAATGGCAGCCGTGGAAACTGGTAAAAACAGGTTTTGATACCAAATGTTGAGTCTAGATGTGATGAGTTTACCTGGTAAGAGTTTTTAAAAACCATAAGTAGATGGTATCTTTTAAATCCACAGGTAAAAGTGTGACTAGAAAGCATTCTTGAGGAACAGTTGTCTCCTGCCTCCCTGGAGAGGCCAGTGTTGAAGGCTGGGTAAAGCTTCTAAGTGTTTGGTACACTTCCCAGGACATTTGGTTCACTTAGTGTGTGGGAATGGGGATGAGGGCAGGGAAGGATCTGAAGAAATTAAGTAAGGTAGTAGATGAACAGAAGGCTCATCAAGAACATGTGACATGGATCATAAGATCTTCAGTTTTCATCAACTACTAAGCATATAATTTCCAAATTCAAAGACATATGTTTTCTTTTTCACTATCTCCCAAATGAAAGACAGTATCCGGTACATATTGAGTGATTTGTGATTCCTTCCAGAGATGTTATGGACTTGTAGAAGCATAAACTTTTGCATGCACAGTTTTGTATGTACTTTTCTACTTGGGAATTGGGAGCTTTCCCACTTCATAGGACTATCACCATGCTTTTGAGCTGCTGCATCTGTGTGCTGATGTGTCCCTGTGTGAAGCCACTTAACTGTCTTTTGTTGGTGAGCTTTTGCAGCTCTCCCTTGAGTGTCTCTGTCCATGCTTGCAGGTATACCTAGAGCATAAGGCTCAGAATAGATTGAGTGGAGATAGAACTGCCACATCAAAGCTTAGGTCCACTTTAAAGTTCAGAGTCTCATGTTCTTCAGAGGACCTATGGGCAGTGTACCAGAGGATTCTCCTTTCCCGCACACCAGACATTGACCGTTGTGATGGGTGAAAATGATGCATGAAGGGTTTAGTTTGCCTTCCCTTGAATAAGGTTAAATACAACATGTTTGTGTTCTTTGCCCCATCTTTACTAGGTTCTGATATTTATGATTTTTATTTATTAAGTAGAAGAGTACCTCATCTAATATTATACATGTTCTTCTAGTTTCGCCTCCAGTCAAATCTGTCAATTTATGTGACTTGGCTTTTATATGGTTTAGAAAGATACCATCCACCTTTTTTGTTTGTTTTGAGAGACCAGGTCTCATTGGTCTGGAGTTCACCAAGTAGTCTTATACAGGCTAGCCAGGCAGCCCCAGGGCCTGTCCCTGCCACCCCATTGCTAGGTTTACAAACATATGCCACCTGGCTTTATTTTTTTAAACATGGGTTCTGGGGACTGAGCTTAGGTCCTCATCTCCCCACTGAACTGTCTTCCCAGTCCTGCCTTTATCATTTTAAAATGCTTCCTTCGTTATACTAAACATTGTTAGGTATTTGATTTTGTTTGTATATTTAGAAAATTCTGTCCCAATAATTTGTTTGTCTTTTTGTGCTGATAACTCACTGTTTCTGTCATTCTAGCTTTTTACTCTTTTTGGCAATTGCTACCCTTCTTCCATATATATTTTATAAATAGTCTAAAATAGGTTTTAATTTTATACTACCAATTTTAAGCTTTATGAACATCTTCACAATGCCCTTTAAATTTTTTTGACAATTTTCATAATTATAGACAACAAACCATGATAATTCCCTCCCCCTCACTTTCCCTTTTGCAACTCTGCTCTCTATCATACCTCTTCCCTGTCTCAATCAGTCTTTCTTTTATTTTGATGTCATAATCTTTTCCTCTTATTATGAGGGTCTTGTATAGATAGTGCCAGGCACTGTGAGGTCATGGATATTCAGGCTATTTTGTGTCTCGAAGAGTGCATTGTAAGGAGTCCACCTTTGGCTCTCACATTTTTTTTTTCCTACCACCTCTTCCACGGTGGGCCTGAGCCTTAGAAGGTATGATAGAGATGTCTCAGTGTTGAGCACTCCTCTGTCACTTCTTCTCAACACTATAATGCCTTTTGAGTCATCCAAGTGGTCACTGCCATCTGAAAAGAAACTTCTCAAACAAAAATGACAGTAGCATTAATATATGGGTAGGAACATTAAGAGAAGTGCTTACCAGGCAGTTTGGTGAGCATAATATATACATTTAGCTAGACACCAGCAGGTGTTACACCCCTAGGGCTCATGCCTTCCCCTGTCATAGGTTTTCAGTATCAGTCATTCCCTCCTGTAGAGTGGACCTTCAGTACAATTAGAGAGCAGTTGGTTTCCCCCATAACAGACATGTCACTATTGTACCCATTGGCTCATTTGGCCTGGTTAGACAAATTTAAGGCTTTCAGTGTCCACTGTTGTTTATCTCCACTGATGATTTCTTTCTCTCCCATTGTGCTGCATGCAGTGTAGCTTTTTCCAGCTTTCTGTCATTGGGTCTACAGGGAGGGGGTTTTCAGCTCAGCTCCAGCAAGATTTCTCAGTGGCCTTGCAGCCCAAGCACACACATGCACTTTTTAACCCAAGAGCAAAGAATCATGGCTTTCAGATTCTTTGTGGTCACTGGTGGTCCCTCTCTCATGTTGAATAGATCTGTTCGAGAGTAGCAGTCCTGATTTTAGTCCTGTGTAACTATTTCTTCACGACAACTTCTTTTGTAAAACAGCACAAGCGTTTCCTCTATTCCACTCTGCAACATTACTAGTGTTCTTCCTGGGTGTTTGTTACTTGCATTTCCTTTGCTGTCTACATGTGGCTCTCAGGTGCTGTGATTACTCATACCTGTGTCATATGTGGGAGTTTTAAACAGCATAACAAATGTTACAGAACAAAGATCAGCCAACACACCTGGCAGAAATTCATGTCACCAAATCCTGGGTAACCCAGTTGTGTCTCAAAATAGGCTCAAAGCATACCTTGCTGAAAATATTTGAATCCAATGATTTACAGTGTACTAATCACAGAAGGGGCCTCAGAACTAAAGAGCGTTCAGCATGCAAAGGAAGAAGAGAAACAGGATGCCTCTTACCTTCTTGAAAGCCAGTGCCAGCCACAAGAGACAAGTGTGTGCTAGCTGCAGTTTAGGTGTGCCACGGTAGGATGATCTAAGTGACCAAGGACTTACAAGGTTGTCTAAGGAGCTTGCAAGTAACTTCCCCTTGATAAGGGCTCTTCTGTGGAAAGCAAAGGAGTATTCAACCCCACATGGCTCTTTCTAGACCCTGCTTTGATCCCAGGGGCAGACTTGCCATTTCCAGCTGAGCAAATCCTGTTCCTAAACTTTCCTGTTATGAAGCTACCATACACTGGCCTGAGAGGCTTACTGTGGCCTGGACACTCATCATTTCCAGCCATGGGCTGCTTTCCTTCCCTCTTTCCCTGCCAGTAGCTCACCGTGCCTTTGGGTTAGCCCATGTCCCCTCCCATAAATGAACTCCTCTCTAGCCTTTCTGTTCTCCTTGTCCAGGGGCATCTTCTGCTCTGCCTTTGTGTTACATTTGCTTCTTTCCTCTGGTCCATGCACATCCTTGTGTTGTCACCTACCTTTGTGATGGGGAGCTGCTAAGCGCTCATCCTTGTGTGCTTAGAAGTGCTCTGACACTGAGCCACAGCCACAGGAAATCCCTGTTGAAACCCTAGTAGAATACACCATGGGCATTCAACACAGAGCAGCTGGCAACCAGCGAAATTGCATCGGGTTGGTTTTGTGTGTATGGCAAGTCACTAAATGTAGGGGTGGGAGAACTGTTGGTGAAATCAGAGGATGCCACTGACTTTTGCATTCTTTGAGATAACGTGCAGCCCACATTGGTCCACGGGCAGTCTCATTTTTTAATTCATCCATTTAGGTTTTACAAAGTAGGGTTTCTAAAAATACATTTTCATTTTAAAATGTTCACCATAGTTAAAAATTACTAGGCTGTGGGTACTGCTCAGTGGTAGAGCACTGGATTTGCTTGCATGCTCAAAATCCTGGATACAATCAACAACAACACATCCACACATTGGATACAATCAACAACAACACATCCACACATTGATTTTGGAAACATGGTGGTTCCAGCATGTGAAGTGCAAAAAGTGATGGTTTTTTCTTCTAGTGATCGGTTCTAACTTTATTCTCCTAAAAAACTTTAAGGCATTCTTCTCCAAAGTGCCATTGAAAGGTCACCAGCCCCCGGGTGTTTGTCATGCCCTATATAGGCATCTGTGCTAAAAGACAGTCTCACTACAAGCTGATCTAGCCTCAGGTTGATCAGAACTTTATCCTATAAACAATTCCTTCTTTCTGTCTCATGTGGACATAGTGTTTCATGTCAAACTACTCTCATATTTGAAGGGTCATGGGAAGCTCTGTAAGGGAACCTGCCTCTGACAAGAGGGGTGTACTGCTGTGTCTTGGCGAGGTAATAGACTTAAATCTATTCATGGAGTCAAAGGAAGGGACGAGTGTGCGCGGTGTTCTCTGCATGGGTGCCACAGCATAGGTATCAGCCTGTGAAAGACGTAGCTAAGGAGCTAAAGCAGGAGAGGGGTCTTCTCCAAAAACCTGGGAAATAACAAAACAGATTCTTGTTTTACCCTGTATAGGTCATTTATTGAATAATGTCTTCAGGTTACATGGTTTAGTAAGTTTGTCTGTTTTACTTCATATAGAACAGCCAGTCCCACCTCTGCCCCAGACAGAATGAGCAAAACAGCCGCAGCAGAAGGTGAACTTGCCTAGAAACAAATTAAAGAACCATGAGCAAATTGTGATGTTATCTAAATCAGTGTAGACTGTAGACTGAGGTCTTCAGTGTCCTTAACTCTGCATGGGCACCATTCTTTGTCTTTGACATTTTATCTTCACAGCCACATCAAGCAATATGTGCCACTGACTGCCATTGTACAGGAAATTGTTCAGAGATAAGTCAGTACCTTTGAGCTCCTTCAGTTAAAAACTTCGCCATGTCTATGAGAATCCTAACTCCGTCTTTTACCCTTCTCTTTCAGGCCCCCTGGCCAGAACATCCCCCATGATGGCAGCGGAGGCCAGCAATGCCAGCGACTGTGTATCCTTCAGTGTGCTCAGCTGGGATCAGATTAGCCGGCTGCATGAGGTCCTGACTGAGGTTGTACCCGTTCATGGACGAGGCAACTTTCCAACCTTGGAGATAACCCTGAAGGACATCGTCCAGACTGCCCGCAGCCGGCTAGAGGAGGCAGGCATCAAAGTGCAAGATGTCCGGCTGAACGGCTCTGCAGCTGGACATGTTTTGGTCAAAGACAACGGCTTGGGGTGCAAAGACCTGGACTTGATCTTTCATGTGGCTCTTCCCACTGAGGCAGAATTCCAGCTGGTCAGAGATGTGGTTCTGTGTTCCCTCCTGAACTTCCTGCCAGAGGGTGTAAACAAGCTCAAAATCAGCCCCGTCACCCTGAAGGAGGCGTATGTGCAAAAGCTGGTGAAGGTCTGCACGGACACAGACCGCTGGAGCCTCATCTCCCTCTCCAACAAAAATGGGAGGAACGTGGAGCTGAAGTTTGTTGACTCCATCCGGCGGCAGTTTGAGTTCAGTGTGGACTCCTTCCAGATCATCTTGGATTCTTTGCTCTTTTTCTATGACTGCTCTAGTAACCCCATCTCTGAGCACCTCCACCCCACAGTGATTGGGGAGAGTGTGTACGGAGACTTTGAAGAAGCCTTTGACCATCTGCAGAACAGACTGATCGCCACCAAGAACCCTGAAGAAATCCGAGGTGGGGGACTTCTCAAGTACAGTAATCTTCTTGTGCGGGACTTCAGGCCTGCGGACCAGGAGGAGATCAAGACCCTAGAGCGTTACATGTGCTCCAGGTTTTTCATCGACTTCCCAGACATCCTGGAACAGCAAAGGAAATTGGAGACCTACCTTCAGAACCACTTTGCCGAAGAAGAGAGAAGCAAGTATGACTACCTCATGATCCTTCGCAGGGTGGTGAATGAGAGCACCGTGTGCCTCATGGGGCATGAACGCAGACAGACCCTGAACCTCATCTCCCTCCTGGCCTTGCGGGTGCTGGCAGAACAAAACATCATCCCCAGTGCCACCAATGTCACCTGTTACTACCAGCCAGCTCCTTATGTCAGTGATGGCAACTTCAACAACTACTACATTGCCCATCCTCCAGTCACCTACAGCCAACCTTACCCGACCTGGCTGCCCTGTAACTAACCTTAATAACCTGAAGGTTTCCACAGTAGGAACCTACTGGGTCAGGGCTCTCAGGCAGGAGAGCCTCCTCCTAGATGTAGGTGTTTGGCTTTTAAAGAGGATCTCAGCTCTGATTGTTTTTTTTTTTTTTTCTTTGTGTGCCCACGCCAATGGGTCCATAGACTACCATGAGCCAACCCCAAAAGGATCCATATTTCAGTGTCATTTTGGAAAATGCAATAGGAAGTGTGACCTTTCTACATCTTTGCAAGATAGACACTAACAGGTCACATCCCAAACATCAGCACCTGAGCTCTGTGAAGTCTTTGGGATTGGGAGAACTTGGGCAACATGTGAGAAGTCTCAAGCTGCTTTTCTCGGTGAGCCTCCAGTAGGCTGTTAGCTCTCACTAGGGATTCTCGGCAGTGACTTGAAGGCTGTGCTGATCTTATTGTGTCAATGTTAGTCAGCCCCAAACTGATACACACGAGGGTGCTCTTGTGAGCAAGTTTTGTTCATGGGACTAAGTTGTGTATGTCTAGTCCCTGTCAGCAGAGCTGAGAATTTCATTCATCAATAAACCAAAGCCAATAGCTGGAGACTTACGATCTGGTTGGAAGTGGTTTATGGTTTAGATGCTGTGCTATCTCGAGGAATTATGAGATATTGAGAAAAAATGACCTTTTCTTGAAATGTAACTTGAAAACAAAATAAAATGTGGAACATAGTGTTAAAGTAGAATTGTGGTGGTGGGGGCAGGGATTGTAAATAGGAAACATGAATGTTCTGTTCTCTTTAAGGAAGTCCATTGAATGACACTTTTTTTCCTCATTGGCACTCATGACTGGCTTTTGTGTTGCTCTTCCTCAGAGTAAGGATTGTGTTATGTCTGGAGTCATTGGCCTGACATGAGGGTCTTCCCATGCTTTAATTAGAAACCCATTTTGATCAACATTCCAAGTATGACTGGCTATTTTTTTCTGGAATACTTTGGCCATTTTCTCCCTCAAAATAGTGATTTTCTTCTCCAAGTATTTTTCACAGTACATGAGTTCGGGAGGACACAGTGACCTGTGGAATTGCTTTAGAATCTCATTTCTTGCCTCCAGCTGTGTGAAAGTTAGAGGTTAGCAGGATGTCTGCTTTGAGTATATACTGGTTCCCAAAGCACTTTGAAATCACTGGTGAATTTGGGAAAGAACTGAGTGAGTGAAGCATAAGCTTTCTTACTTGGCTAGATTTGATTATGTTTATTATGTTCTGCACTTTAGAAGGAAACAGTGTTAATTGCTGGCCTTACACAGGCTTAGACCATGGGAGAGGTCTAGGCACTCTGGCTCTTCCCAGTTAATCTGGATAAGAGATTTCATATTTTGAAACCTTCTGTGGGATCTTTTATAGAGCGTCACTTTAGGATAACAAGGGTAGAGACAGTATTGCCAGCCAGCTTGGTTTTTGGAGTGATTTGATCAAATCCATGATGCTAATTTTTTATTTTCTCCTGTGGCCATAAAAATCCAAAGCCCAGCAAGATTGCTTCCCCCCACATTAATCAATGAAGTTATCTTAATGCAGAAATGCTTAGTAGAAAATGAGTGGTTTGTAAGAATTTTTTTCCCCCAAGTTTCTTCTGGAATGTGATGTATTGGTCCTCACAAGACCTGACTGAAACCCCTTGCTGGCGCCTGTGTTGTGTTAGATGACTAGTATACGCTTCTTAGCCCACCAGCTCCTGTGTCCCTGTGAGCCTTAGTTACATTTGAATTCACTGGCTTTAAGTGGACCTGAGCCACTTCAGTGTGACAAGGAAAGTAATGAAAAGTGATCCCACCTTTGAAAACTATCTAGTCATCCATGACCTTAAAATGCTGCCATTGTGTTCAAATGATAGCTTATTTGTACAAAAATGAGATTTGTGTAACCAGATCTTTGGAAATGTGATGGTGCCTTTGGCAAAAGGAGCACTTGCTAACAGAAACCAGGATTGCTTCTATTTGAGGCTTGCGGACCAGTGAGGCACTGGGAAAATGTCTAGCTAGTCTTTGGAGTTTTCTTTGCTTATGTATTGTTGTGTTTTTGTTTGTTTGTTTGTTTGTTTTGCAGTCTGGTAATGGTCTTTTATTTTTATTTTATTTTTTATTTTTTTGGTTTTTCGAGGTAGGGTTTCACTGTAGCACAGGCTGACCTGGAATTCACTATGTAGCCTCAAGGTGGCCTTGAACTCGTGGTGATCCTCCTACCTCTGCCTCCCAAGTGCAACTGCTGGGATTAAGGGTGTGTACCACCATACCCGGCTGGTAATGGTCTTCTTTGAGAATGGGAGGCAGGCACAGATGTTGCAAACCACCATCACATGACACATGACAGCCCTCTTTGTAGATTCTTTACGTGATCTTTTTAGCCAGCTCAGCTATTTTTGTAGTTTGAGAATTGATGTGTTCTAGAACCATCATGGTAAAGTTACATTGACCAAGGATGGGTCTTTAAAATATAGCCCCTGGACTAGTATCTCCACCTGTTCTGGGAGCCTTCTGCCACACTTGGAATAGACCAGGTTACTTTGAATTTCAGATGTCTGTAATTTTTATCTGAAACCTACCTTTTGTGCCACCCACATAAGCACCAGATACCCCAAACTTGTAGTGTGTGTGTGTGTGTGTGTGTGTGTGTGTGTGTGTGTGTTGTGTGTGTGTGTGTTGAGTAACATGAAACCTGGAACTGGCAGAGGGCACCAAAGTTCAAGTACAAGTTCTAATTTAAATACAAGGCATCTTGCTTTAGACTCTGAGCTGGTTTCTTGTGCTGTTCTCCCAGCCTGCTTCTCAGGGCCAAGCAGAGTAGCAGGCCGGTGACAAAAGTCAGAACCTTTCTCCTTCGGTTGGCAGAAAACACGGGCTAGATTCTTGGCCTTGAGCTTCCCTCTCCCCTGCTTCTCGCTCAGTATGTCACTAGTGCCTCTCAGTCAGGAGTTGCTGATGATGTGTGAGGGCTGAGGCAGGGCCTACATCTGGGAATCTAGCAGACAGGGCAATTGAGAAGATGCTTGGTTCCTGATAAGTTTCTGTTTTCTGTTTGGGTCATACTAGTCCCCAGAGCCTGGCCCCTAGTTTGGTCTACACTGGGAATTTGTGTCACAATGAGCTGTGTGTGAATCTGTGTTTTGTGGTGATTCATTATTAATCAAATTGCTAAAACTCTGAATCTTCTTACCCTCCAGCCTTCTGACCCTAGCTCCATTCTTCGTGGTGGGTAGGATTTTAATATTGCCTTAGCTTTGGGAACTGGTTCCACTCTACAGCAACTTCCTACCTTTGAGAATATGCCCTTCCAGTGAATTTTCTGGTACTGTCTTAGCTCCAATGCCTTCTTCTAGAGGTTGTATTAAAATATAGCTTTCTAATTGTGAGAAGAAGTTATGCCGCCTGGGAATTAATTACTTCCTGGGGGCCCTACAATAGGAAAAACCCTTTGGTGGTTCTGTACCCTGAGACTTCCAGTTTTCAAGGCTAGATTTACATCCTTCATCTGACAAAGTCCAGAAATTTGCAGCTGATTTTAGAAAGTATTCCAAGTCAACTAATGAAATTCAGAGGGTGTGGAGGAGAGGTGTTTAATTACAACTTTTTGTGAAGTTCTCAGAGGAAAGAAAAAGTACTTTATACATGTGTGAATTCAAGTGCCTAAATCTTGTGTACCTACCACTTAAAGAAATAGTTTTAGTCTAAGCTTAAAGAAAATGCTTGGAGTTTTGCCTGCGCTATTGAAATTTGGTCAAATTCTCATGTGTTTTTATGTAAGAAGGTGAGATAACCACCCATTGAAGAGGAAGTAGCTAACTAAATGGGTCTGTGGGTGTTTTTAAGGATAAAAATTTAAATTTCCCTAAGCAGCTATTTATTTCCAAATTAATGTGGATGAAAAGTAAGATGCCTATTGGACTAAGTTGGAAGCTGTTTTTGTTATTATTTGCTTGGCCTTGTACTAGCAGTGCCTAGAGGTGAGGCTTTCTTCCTTGGTACTGGTCACTCATCTTCTTACTTGATGCACATGAGATTCCTTATCAATGCAAATGTATTAGAACTTGATGAAATGAAGCTTTCAGTTTGAGAAATAAAAGTATATCTAAAAGTAAGAAAAGCTTCTCAGTTTGCTCATTGCTTCTTCATTTTTTTCAGTAAACTTTTTAAGTTTCAGGAATCACATGGAGATGAGCAATTGCCACCAATGCCAACCTTGACTGCACTGTGACAAGCTGTTCCTAGTAGTGCTTCTGATTGGGGTGGGGGACACTGAAGGCCATGAGTCACTTCTGATTGGGGTGGGGGACACTGAAAGCCATACATCACTTCGCTAAAGGGCCTGAGCATTGCTGTGCACCTCAATCTGGATGCTAATCCCTACGGCGGTAAGTATTCCCTTGCTTGCTTTGGAGTACTGCCACTTGAAACTAGGGACCGGAGCGTGGTGGCTAGTACTCCATGCTGGGCTATGTCCCTAGCCTGTAATGTCTTAAAATATATCTTCACCAGTACCTTCCTTCACCCAATTTCCTTGGCTCCATGATAATTTCAGTAAGACCCAAAATACCCTCATCCATACCATGCTACTTCCATCATTTCCTCAGTTTTTTTGCATGTGTGTAGTAGGTATGTGTGTCCATATTGGTGTAGGTGTGTGCAGGTGAGTATATGCAGGTGCACATGGGTGTACAAAGGCCAGAGGTTGACATCAAGTGTTTTCCTCAATCACTGTCCACCTTATTTTGAGACAGGGTCTCAATGAATCCAGAGGTCACTGACAGGGCTAGATAAGCCAGCCAGCAGGCCCAAGGCATCCCTCTTGTCCCCACATCCCCAGGTCTGGGATTACAGGTGCATGCTACCACAGCCAGCGTTTTATGTGGGTGCTGGAGATCCAATTCAGGTCCTCATGCTTGAATGATAAGCACTTTCTCCAGCCTATCTTTTTTTCTTTTTTTTTTTTTTTTTGTTCATTTTTATTTATTTGAGAGTGACCGAGAGAGAGAAAGAGGCAGATAGAAAGAGAGAGAAAGGGCATGCCAGGGCTTCCAGCCACTGCAAACGAACTCCAGACACGTGCGCCCCCTTGTGCATCTGGCTAACGTGGGTCCTGGGGAATCGAGCTTCGAACCAGGATCCTTAGGCTTCACAGGCAAGCGCTTAACCGCTAAGCTATCTCTCCAGCCCCTCTCCAGCCTATCTTAAAGAAGGATTGATGTGAACAGGGGATGTGTAAGTAGCAAAAGGTTTTAAAGAGATTGTGTAGACCTGGTGTGGTCAATCACATCCTGATTCCTTTCTCTTGTGGCCTCTTTCCACCTTCCCCCATTCAAGACTTTGGAAAGGCCTGCTCAGCTGACCAGGGTGGCCTCGAACTCACGGTGATCCTCCAACCTCTGCCTCCTGAGTGCTGGGATTAAAGGCATGCGCCACCATGCCCAGCCTATGTGAAATTTCTTACCTCTTACCATATTTACCAAGAATATCTAATATCTTTTGCCTCTTGCCTATGAACTGACATGCCTTTCAGGTAGGTCTAGCTCTTTGGAGTTCTATATAGGTGGATTCCTTCCATATTGCCTCCTCACTCTTTCTCCTCAAAAGCCCTGGTGGCCAGAGCACGCCATTCTGTTAGCCTCTCAGTAGTCTTCTCTGTTCTAGCATTGGACTCAGCCTCCAGAACTGCTCACGCATGCCAGATGAATTTCCTTTCCTCCTCCTCAAGTGAGAACAGTTTTCCTTGTCTGTCTGCCGGCCCTCCCGCTTTGTACTGGGTAACCCTTCTAAACTATTCCTTGACTCTGAGCCCTCAGTTGTCCTCAGGTCTTGCTTGCACCACATCCTGAGTCTTGTGAGTTGTTCTTGGCTTCTTCAGGAGTTCTTTCTAAAATAGAGGTGCTGTGCCCCTACTGCATGTTAAAACTGCTTAAGATCCTGCAGTGCAAGACTAGATGTCAGTAATGTCACACTCCCACTTGACACCATGATGTTTGGAATTGTAGCTAGCACCAGCCTGCCTTCTTGTTCTTTTGCCTACTTCTGCTTTTGGAGTTACCAGTTCCTCCCATTCATGTCACCACACAGGCAGCTTCTAAAAGCTCAGCCAAGTGTCACCCCCTTTTCCTCCTCCTCTGGCTTGTCAGGCCCTGCCCCTGCGCCCACCCCTTTGTTCCTGTTAGTGTCCTTCACTGCGTGGGGCCACTTCCTCACCTATGTGATGGACACCTGGCTGTCTCATTCTCTGCCTTTTTTCCACACACTTGGCATAAATTAGGTGCTTTAAATGTTAAGCTTGGTGTTTTTGTCCATGGAGGACTTGGACTTGGGCCGCTGGCAAACAGGAGGCCAAATCCTGGATACTGTCCTGCATGCTTCATTCCAGTGCCAGAAATAGTTTGATCCCAGACATTGTCCAGACCAGTATGTTATATGTGAAATAATGTGTGTGTGTGTGAAGCTGAGGAGCACACTTCCCAGGAATGAGTCGTCAGGTCCTGACACTCAACGCTATTGATTGCAAGCGTTTGACCTCATAAATAAGGTCATTTCTTTTGCCTCCAACCCTCCTACTAGAAATTGTTGCATTTTCCCTCTGATTATTACTTCCTCAGCACTGGGTGATGCTCCTGTCACCACTCAGTAGCTAGCATTTCAGAAGTGCTCTTCTGCAGGCATGGAGAGGCTCCTTCCTCCTTCACAGGCCAAGGTGCTTCTTGGGTCACCGGGTGAGCTAGCAGCATATGTGGTTGTAATTTAGGATGACTATCTCCTGAGAACGTGACAGGACTTGCCACACAATCTCTGAGAAGCAGAGACTAACACTTTGTTTGGTATGACTGCTGCTCCATCTCACCTGGTAAGTGACATTAACTTAAAATATACCTATGGCGGGTGGAGCCAGAGGAAGGTAGAGAGTGACACCTAGACTGAGATGTCAAATGGTGCCTAATGGCACCATGGTGAGTGGTCCACCATCTCCCTCCATCTAATAGCTGAAGAGGGAGTTAGTTCTGAGTGGCCTACCACCCCCAGTGACCACAGCAGAGCTGGGCTGCAGGGCTGGTTTGCTGCCTTCCGGTCCAGGCATCCTCTGCTGCAGGACCATGTCTCTTGGGATAAAAGTCTAGAAGAAGGGGCTGCACTGGCAGATGAGCCACATGCCTCTCAGACTCCTGACTGGCATTCCCCTTTCTTGGATTTCTCTAAGCACTGCCAGAAGACCCTGGGAAGCCTGGCTGAGTCCATAAGCTTGGTTTCATGCCATTCCTGACCTAGCTCAGCTGGTCTACCCGTTCTGGCCATGAATATTGTAGGCGTCTCCCAACTCCAGGGAATTTCCCCAAAAGCAGGTCAGTGCCTAGCTGCCTTTTGATGTGTAAAGTTTCTCTAAAGGGGCCTTAAGGAAAGGCATAAGAAGCAAGAGCCACCTGCATCCTTTCAGAGCTTGGGTGGGGGAAGGCTATCACAGGCTGGGTGTGTATGCAAGAGTACACCTGCCAAGATTGTTCTAGACACCTTCATCCCTTCAACATGGATAATGCATAAGGCTTTGCTAAACGGGCCTGTTGAAAACTAAAGCATGAGGAAATGGCCTGCCTTGTGCTCACCAGGCCTCGCGCTCACCCAGTGCACACACATTGCATACTTGTTAACAGGTGGGCCTCAAAATTTGAGCTAGGCCACCATAGTCCTACCAGATAGCAAGTGGAAGGTACAAAGATCTGGTTGCAAAACCTCCTTCCCACTCTTGCAGCCCTGAAGTTCCTCTGTAAACCCTATATCGTGTGTGAATGTTCATTGTCTATGCCAGCCCCTGCTCCAGGTTCAAAGAGGTGTTGAGTTGCTTGGTAATAGATCTGTTTCAACCTAGTCTGGAAAGGAATTCCTTGGACAGGCCAGCAGCTTTTCTCAGACAACTGTCCCTTTGTGAATCATAATGGGGAGACCCAGTGAAGGTGCTGGTGTGTTTGGGGAATAGTCACCCAAGTACCAAGTGCTATGCTAAGCCTTCGTATTTGATTCCCACAGTCTGAGACTGGACAGTTGTGTGCAGATGAGGGAACCCAAACGCCAGACAGCAGCTGGCTCTGGGGTGTTCTACTTCAGAGCTTGAGCTTTTAGTTTTTCTACTGTACACTGTGGGTCTCCACCCTGTGTTTCTTGGGGTGGCAGGGAGAAGAGGCCTAAGGGGCAAACACACTACCTTCCACCAGGAGCCTTTGAGTGGAGAAGAAACCAAACCAACTGATCAAGCTAACTTGTTTAAAAAAAAATTATCAGCTAAGTAACAAAGTGCCTTTTGTATCTGCCATGAAGTTCTAAATTAGAATTGAAATTTAAAAGTCTTTACCCACCCACCTGGAGGCAAAAGCTTATAATAGGTATTTAAATGACCTGTGGGATGGGAGGAGGTGTCTACCAAGGTGGGAAACCAGCTCACCAGGGCTGGAACACTGAGAACGGGGTCTGGTCAGACACAGTGAAACCCAAAGCAGTTCCTGGAGTCAAACACCTGTAAGGGTTTCATGTTTGTTTGTTTGTTTGTTTGTTTATTTATTTATTTATTTATTTAAGAGCAACAGAGAAAGAGGCAGATAGAGAGAGAGAAGGAGAATGGGCATGCCAGGGCCTCCAGCCACTGCAAACGAATTCCAGACGCGGGTGTCCCGTTGTGCATCTGGCTACGTGGGTCCTGGGGAATCTAGCCTTGAACCGGGGTCCTTAGGCTTCACAGGCAAGCGCTTAACCGCTAAGCCATCTCTCCAGCCCAGGTTTCATGTTTTAAATAAGGTGAAAGTTGGCCCAACTTACCCTTAAGTAAACACTACAGCCACACCAGACTTTTACAGAAAGAATCTTTACATTGGCTCCTATGAGCCTGTCCTATACTGCTCTGCCACTCCTGCCACTTCAGGTTCCTATGCCAGAGGTGCCTCTGTGGTCCTTCCCTGCCCTTAGGTCAACTCCATGTACCTATTCCCCGTGCCTCATGTTCCCTTCACCACTACATTTAGATCAGTTTCCTTGGCCTTCACATGATCTGAGTGTGGACAGAAGAGTCCCCCTCCCTCAGGCCTTCATGGTTTTCAGCAGCCTTATTTTCCATTATTACTGAAAGGAAAATGAGTTTGTGAATTTTGGATGCTGTTGAATCAGGCTCAACCTCATTTCAGGAATGTCAAGCCCTAGGCTCCCTGCCACAGCTCTGTTCTGAGGCCCTACAGGGAACACTCATGGCCCTTTGTCAGGTACCCGCTGGTGCAAAAGAGACACCGGGTGAGGAACCCCTCCAAGGCAGGCAGTGAAATGGTGAGATCAGCAGGGTCTTTGAAGTCTCAGGTTTATCCCAGCATGTGCCTTGACTCCCTCATGCTCACAGGGCAGCTCTGAGCTCAGCTCTCCTCTAGACCAATGCAGATAATGATGCTTTTGAGAGCTTTGTTAGGTAGTCTAGGGTGACTAGGCTCTGAAAATGATAAGCAGAAATGTCCTTAAGTCTATTCTTGCAATCTCCACTTTACTAGAGATTAGAGAGGATTTCTCCTCTCCTTATCATAGGAATTCCCTAGATCTGTTTTTGACATAAACAACCTGAGCCCCTCCTGGGAGGGAGTTCCCCTTTCCTAGAATTTAAATCTGATCCTGGCATTGTAGTTGGTTAAGCTCAGTCCCAAAACTTGTTGTCATGGCTGGCCACTTCCTGAGCCAGTCCCCTGAATCCACACCAATCAGCTCTCTCTCAGACTCACCTGAGAATGAGGGTAAAGTCCACCACAGTGAGATTATAGAGAGATCCTTGCCAGGTGGGCAAGCCTCTCTGTTGGCTGTTCATATCTCCAGAACTTGAGATTCCTGTCCTGTTTTGTCCCCTCCTGCCCTCCCCATGCAGAAGCTTTCTGCCCTTTCTTCTCTTCCTCTCTACATCCGTTTTTATATGTTAGGCCCATGCTCACTTCCCACATGGATTCTCCGGCCGTGTGAGTGTATCCATTTTCTCTTCTTTGGTTTGCAGGCCCTCCCTCTCCCTCATATATTCTTGAATGGAATTGTAATAGTTCATAAATGATCCTGATTAGTCTGGTTTATCCAGTTCTTTGGTTAAAACACATAAGAAATCAGGGTTTTGAGTTCAAGGACTTTTTCTAAACCCCTAAAACCTTGTTACAATCTTAATTACTAAGAACACAAAAACAGTGTTTTCTCTAAAGCCCCAAGCCTGGTAGTAGGTGTTCACAGACATATCTGTTACTTGAAACCCTCTGCCTTCCAGCAGTTTACAGTGTTTGAGAGAGTTAAATTCTTGAGTGGTACTTGAAGCACTGATGGGTAAGTGTCATGGATTCGTTGGCTCTGTTGGACATCGGGAAGTCAATGCTAACACAGCTATGATTTGTTGAGACTTCCAAAGGCCAGTTAAGGGCATCACCTATAACATGGTTGATGGTCATGGTGACCCAGACAGGGAAGGGGGAATCCTCTGCCCTTACTTCCTTCTACACTGATTTAAGAAGTGAGGATCCATGGCTCAGAGAGGTTGAGCAACATGCCACAAGCCACACACCTTCTAACACACACAGTGAATGGTGTGTCCCAGGCCCAGCGGCTGGATGGGAACTGTGGGCACTTGGCAGACTTTCCTGTTGCCCATTGGCCCGTGAGGTAGAATATCATAATTCCCACCAGATGGCCTTTTAGCTTCCCACTGAGGTATTGCCAGCTCACAGGGCCCCAGAATTTTGGGCCTGTCTCTGCACTGCCATGCTACGGGTAAGCAGAAAGTAAAAGACACTGTTTGAAGGACTGTGGAGAATGTACCACACAGTGAAAACATTTTGTGTTTTCATTTCCCTGTACCAGGAATTAGAATCTACACTGAGAAGGCCTAGAACCCTCCTGCTCCTGTGGCAGGCACTTTGTGAATGTGTGACCCGCTGGTTTTGCTAGGATAGGCACATTTTGTGTGGAGAAACAAAGAGGACTTCGCATGGCAGGGGCGTGTCCTCTGCAAAGCTGCTGTTTCAGATGTTCCTCCACCCCAGGCCTAGAGCAGCCCTACCATCACCCCCACCTCGGCGGCTCCCCCTTCTCCAACAGGGTTGTGCTTTCCTGTGAGACAAGGGACATTCCCTTCCAGGGCTATTAGTGACTTGGAGTAAAGTCAGCAGCCTTGGAACTGTGGCAAAGGGCAGGTGCTGACACTGCCAGGCTCAGGGCATCAGCTAGTCTCTGGCTCCACCATCATGCAAAACAACTGGGTAAATAATCTATTGAGGTGTTAAAGTTGAGAAAGTGTCATCTGTAAAGGGCCCAATAGCCAAGATTTCAGGCTTTGCAGGCTGTAGAGTCTAACCCTCAGCCATTTCCTCTGGCTGTTATATCACGAAAGCAGCCAGGGATAACACGTGAGAGGATGCAACTGTGTTCTGAGGAAATGTTCTCTGTGCATACTAGAATTCTCTTTGCCACACAGAGGTCTAAGCTCATGTGTTGTGAAATATTCTTTTGGTTTTCCCACCCACTTAAACCTACTGTTAGTGGCAAGCTGTACATAAATACCAGGGTGACAGCCCACAGCTGCAGTTTGCCAGCCTGTTTAGGTGATGGCCTCCCCCACAGAAAAACACTCCCACCCTGTCCCTTATCAAGGCAGAATGCAGGCTGCCAGTCCTGTTACCTGGGCATCACTCTGCTCTGGCTCTGGCTCACCTTCCATACTCCTCACCCAGCTGAGGACCCGTCTCCCCATCGGTGTCATGATCACGTCTGTGTTCTCAGCCAATGTGATTTTTCCAGGATTCTTCATGGAGTTCTCAAGTATTACAACATCTAGCACTGACTGGTTCTGCTTACAGCAGTTCTCAAAGAGCTTGGGACAACCCCTTTGGGTGCCTGCCATTGTTGAGTCAAGTATCTCTTTCCTGCCAACAGGCTCTAGGGTCCCAATGTGCTTCTCCAGGGCTGAGGCAAGCAAGCACTTCATCCTGGAGCCGCAGCATCGACCCTCAGTTCACTGCTCTCAGAGGGCTCTGGGACTGTTTGAAAGCATAATGGCTGTGGGGCTCTAGGCTTGCACCACCAGCAGTCTCTGCAGGTCTTGCTCAGATCTCTCTGGCCAAGAGCTCAGGCCTCTGCTTCTGCTTTAACCATGCAGGTTGTCAAGAAGGTTTGAGAAATGACAGCCAGACATAGCCAATGCCCAAAAGGGATGCAGAGTCCAGCTGTGAGCCATCTATTCTGAAGCACCCTAGGAAGTCTGAAGGGGAGAGGATGTGCTCTAACAAAATCAACGCGCTCTAAAAGTCCCTCGCACTGTGAGGAGAGAGTCCCTCAACTCTCCCCACAACCCCAACCATGAAAACAGGTATCTGGAAAATGCTAGGCTCCAACAAGGGTTTGCCACTACCTGGGGAGGGAAACAGAAGTATATGACTCCACAAGGCAGACAACACCAAGTGCCTGGTTCCTTCTAGGCTTCTATCCTCCATTCCAGAAGGGACAGGCAGTGTAAGTGACAAGTGTGTGCTGGTAGACCAAGTGGACTTTCACTATTTCCTACCTCTATGACCTTTGGCAACTGCCATCTGTTTCCTCTGCTACAAAAATGGGAATGCTTCCTTAATATGGTTAGTATAGGGTTAAGAGATAGATCTGGGGCGGGGAGATGACTCTGTTGGTAAAGTGCTTGCCACACAAAGACCCAAGTTCAGATTCCCCAAACCCATATGAAGTGCCAGGCACAGCGATACGCACCTACAATCCCAGCACTGGGGAGTCGGAGATGGAAGGACTCCTGTGGGCTGATGACTAGCCAGTCTAGCCAAATTGGTGATCTCTGGGTGTTTGCATACGATACAGGTGTCTGTGCAAGGTGATTCTTCACTGAAGTAGTGGTCTTCATCTGGTCCTTAGAATGTCCAGTTAGAGTCACCTGGGACACTAGTTAAACAACTCCTAGGGTCTGGTTCAGTAGGCCTGGAAATCACCAAGGAAGCAGACCTGGGTAATTCTCATGTGCCCTAGGGGTTGGACACCATGGCTGTAAGGGTTTAGGAGAGGTCATATGACAGAAGTAAGGACAGCCAGTACCTAAGGAGCTAGAAGACAGGTGCCCACTTTAAGAAAAGGATATTCCAGGGAAACAAAAGCACTTGAATATGTCAAAGATTTTAACGAGTAAAAAAGGCAACCAGAAACATCAGACTGATAACCTAGATGTCATCACTGCAGATTGGTTCGAATTTTAAGTTTCCCCACATGGTTTTAAGAAGAGAAACAAATTTTGCCTGTCATTGTTTTAGAATATTAGGTCAGGGTATGGAAAGACTATTTTGTTTTTGTGCTTTTAGTTGACTATTGCTAGGATATTGCCTTTTATTTTGAAGACAATTTTGAAGATTTTGAAGACAATAAAAGGTCAGTTTCTAAACAGTAATAAAACTCAAGGGGATCTGGAGTTGTAGAACAAACCTGAGTTCAAGGACTAACATCTGCTCAGAGGGAGATTCTTCACTTCCTGCCCCACCCCTCATACTACCAGCCTGGAAGGTTTCACTGTTCTAGCAAGAGGGGCACATGACCAAGCAGCTCTTCCTTCTAGAGCTCTCTTGAGCTTCCCCCACAGTGGCCTGTTACTTCACCAGGGAAGCAGGTCTTCCTGTCCAGCCCGCCCAGTGTGGGTTGCTTCAAGCATCCTAGAGCTCTAAGCCAAAGATCTGTAACTAAATTTTAAACAAATGGGAAATCTAGAGAAAACAGAATTGCAAAGCCAGGCATGGTGGCAAACACCTTTAATGCTTGGTGACCGAGATAAGATCACGGTGAGTTAGAGGCCAGCCTGGGCTACAGAGTGAGTTCTAGGTCAGCCTGGGCTAGAGTGAGACCCTGTTTCAAAGAAAAAAAATAATTACCAAAAAGAGAGGGCAATATACAGCACCAGCTCCTGAGTCCCCTCTCACAGATCAAGTCCAAGTGCATGTGGCAATGTGAGCGCTTGACTCTCAGCTCTGAGGGCGTAGCTCTGGGAGGCAGGGGCAATGCACTTACCATAAACACTGTTCCAAGACCACCTTCTTGACCTCTTGACTGTCCTGTTCATCCTCAGAACCCTAGAGCAGTATCCCTGCTGCTTCATCCAGGAACTTCCTTTTCAGTTTCCCTCTGCAGAGACTTCTCAGCAAAGACTCATTCACTGTTCATATGATTCATGTGTGTCTCTTCCCTATGCACAACTAGCCATGGCATGCATACACCAAGGAAGACCACATATGCTGGCAGGAGTTGTCATTGCCTCACAGGTTCCCAGTGGCTTGCCTTTTGTCTTTCTCTTCTTAATCTAAAACCCTGCTCCAGTCAAGTCATCTACTTTCAGAAACCTCCAAGAACTCCTCATTGCCCACTGAACAAGACTCAGGATCCTGCACCATCAGCCTCAGATCCCCCCCAGAGTCTACCTCCACACCATCTATCCTAAAGTACAGCATCAGGGTGATGAGGAAAGCAGGTTGGTGATGGCAGTCTCTTTTCTGTTATTTTAATTACTATATAAGTTTTCCAGAGAGAAGAGGTTTATTTATCTCACAGTTCCAGAGGATCAAGAACATGATGCTTGAACTCAACAATCAATATGGCACAAACTCCTAAAGTGAGGACCACATTGTGGTTGGCATCACAGTGGCAGGAGAGCATATGTAAGGCAGAGTCACAGTGCAAGACAGGAAGCCAGAACATGACGGATGCCCTTGAGAGTAGTGGCCTCAAATGACTTCACACCCTCCTACTAGGCCCCACTTCTTAAATGTCCATGACTTCTTATTGCAGCAATAGAGACCATCCTCCCAACACATTAATCCTTGAGGGTCCCATTAAATATATGGAGGTCACACTCCAGCCCTCAGTTTATGCTCAGTCAATACCAGTTCACACCACTGGAGAGCCAGGGTGCACTGACTTAGACTCCTCCAGAGTCCATGTGTTGGAAACTAAATCCCAAATTCAACCACGTAGGATAGGGGGACAATCCATGATCAGGTCATGAGGGATGCCGTCATGAATGGATGGTTGTCATCATAGACGTGGGATTGTTTTTGTGAGGGCAGCTTTGTTATACACGTGAGTTTGGCCTCCTCTTTCTCTTTTCCCTTACTGTGAGGCACAAAGGCCCTTGCCACATACCTGTGCCATGTTCTACAACATTTTATTCTCCATAGAAATGAGCCAACTGAACAGATTGTTTATAAATTACCTAATCTCAGGTATTTTCTTTTAGACCAGTGGACTGAAACAGTCTCCTATTCTGGCGTGTGCGGCTTTGTGGGTCACTGGCCTTCACTAGGCCTCAGTTTCCTGATCTGCAAAATGCAAGCATTGATCAGCCACTGGTGGAGGCTTTGTCCATTGCTCATAGACCATGCCACTGACACAAGGGCCTCTGTGATGCAGAGAAGCTGTGAAGGATTCAGTTGCCCAGAAGACACCTGACTTAGGACACTTTCTGGTGTTGGTAACGAGAGAAGCTGGGCCATTCCCTGACCTTGTCCTTCTGGTGAGGGAGAAATGGGCAACAGCAACACATGTCAGGAAGCCTGCTGAGCGCACGCTTGGGCCCATTAGTGTGGTGGATGCTGGAGATTCAAAGGTGAGTGACAGCAGCCCCGCTCTGAAGAGCCTGTGGACTGCCTGACTTGTGGTATGGGTTAGCATTGTCATGGGGCACACGGGCCACACCAGAAAGGGGTGACTAGCCAAGGTCTCAAGAAGCAGGGGCCCTGGAGTTGTGAATGCTGACATGAGTCAATGTGTCTGCATGCACTCCAGAGACTGGAGGCAACAGGGAGCCACCAAAATCTTCTAAGCACTGAAGTGACAATCAGACATGTGTTTGAGGAAGACCACCGTGGTAGCTGCTGTGGAGAGAGGCGTAGAGCTGAGGTTAGAGCAGAGAGGCTGGGCAGAAAACTGTAGCAGTGGTCCAGGCAGCACATACTGAGATGAGGTGTGCCTGAACGAGGGCACAAGGCAGTTGTAGAACCCTTTGGAAATGAAGATGTCATAGAGAAGAGTTTCTTCTGTAGACTCATAGTCTGTGTTAGACTGCTTGTTGTAACCAGTCATTGTATTTCATGTATTTCAGCCATTCTTGCAAGGTCAGCTCCCCTCCTCCACCTCACCCCTCCTAAGGCACTTTACACCTCTTAGCCCTACTTCAAGCTTTATCAGCCTCTGGGTGAAATACAAGTGTCCAACGAGTATTCCAGGTAGGACACCTCTTGTTCACGGACTGCCCATCCCATGCATTGTAGAACAGTTGCCATCCTGGCCCTTAGGGAATTACATGGCCACAGCATTCCCAAAAAATTATGACAGGCAATCCCCACATAGCAGGGCAGTATTTGGTTGGCTGCTGCTCATGCTCCACATGTGGGTCCTTCTTGTTAGTCTCATCAGCTGCTGGCGACACATCATTGATCCTCTTGTATCAGTTACTTCCTCATTGTTGTAATGAATACCTGACCAGAAGCAGCTTAGGAAAGGAAACAATTTATTTTGGTTTACAGTTCCAGAGGGTAGCATCCATCGTGGTCTGGGAAGGCATAGCAGAAGCAGGAAGTTAGCATCACATTATATCACAGGAAGGAGAGAGAAATAAGAAAATCTCAAGGCCTGACCCCTGTGACACACCTCCTGTAGCAAGACTTTACTTCCTAAAGGTTCTCCAACCTTCCCAAACAGTTACTGGGGCTCAAATGTTCAAACACTTGGGCTTATGGGGACATTTTACATTGAAACCTCTGCACTTCTCAAAGCAGCACAGATTTAGAGGCTAGAAAACGTCCTGGTCTGCCGGGCGTGGTGGCGCATGCCTTTAATCCCAGCACTCGGGAGGCAGAGGTAGGAGGATCGTTGAGAGTTCGAGGCCACCCTGAGACTACAGAGTGAATTCCAGGTCAGCCTGAGCTAGAGTGAGACCCTACCTCGAAAAAAAAAAAAAAAAAAAAAAGAAAACGTCCTGGTCAGCTTGCATGCATGGCCAAACTCACACTAAGGTTTCAGGCTAGAGGTCATTTCTATGAGTCTGTGGAGGCATTTCTTCATGGTTTTCTTGCCTTCTAGTAAAACTACTGGAAAGTGTGATGTCATATTGACTATCCTTCACCTGTGATCTGTGCCCCGTTCTCTGCCTTTCAATTAAGGGCCTTCTTTTCAGGTATTCTGAAGTCCTGTGCCAGAGGACATTGATCTGGGTTTGTAGCTACGTGTCAGTATCTGTGTGTGCAGATGTCTGTCTGTATATTTGAATTCACAGGGACTATATAATGAGTACTCCATGGGTCCTTTTAATCTGAAAGTCATGGCTTTCAGTTATGGGGTAATGTTGTTTTATTGTTTGTTTCAAAACATCTTTTCTCTTAATAGATTTTGATTATTTAGTTGGTGGGCCTCTTAGACTAAACCGGTAATGTTTCTGATTTTGAACCAAGATCTCTCTCTCTCTCTCTCTCTCTCTCTCATTTTCTGAAAGGTTTTCTGAATATGCCTTATAAACTTTTTAATGAATTTCTAAATTTTGCTTTCAACTTTTTAACTGTGAAAGTTCTTTTTATAAAAAAAAATTATTTGTTTAGTTTTATGTTTCTTTTTCACAGATGCAATGTCTCTCCTATCAGTCTGAGAATATAGTTAATATTTATTTATTTATTCATTTTCGAGGTACGGTTTCACTCTAGCCCAGGCTGACCTAGAATTCACTCTAGTCTCAGGGTGACCTTGAATTTACAGTGATCCTCCTACCTGTGTCTCCCAAGTGCCGTGATTAAAGGTGTGAGCCACCAGCCCTGGCTTTTTGTTTTGTTTTGTTTCTTTTCAAGGTAGAATCTCACTCTGACCTATAATTCACTATGTAGTCTCAGGCTGGTCATGAACTCACAGAGATCCTCCTACCTCTGCCTCCTGAATGCTGGGATTAAAAGCGTGTGTCATCATGCCTGGCCAGTGTGAGAATATTATCTCTAAGTTTTAAAAATATTTATTTATTTACTTATTTGAAAGAGAGAGAGAATGAGAAAGAGGGCATAAGCATACCAGGCTTCTTGTCTTGGCAAACAAGCTCCAGATACATGTGCTAGTTTGTGCATCTGGCTTTATGTGGGTACTGGGGACTAGAACTCAGGCCAGCAGGCCTCACAAGTGAGCACTGTAACTGCTGAGCCATCTCCCCAGTCCCTATTTTCAAGTTTCAACGGTGTTTTCCTGTGCTTCTTATGCTCTTCCTTTTCTGTTAATGTGTTTCTTCCCTGTCATTCATGTTGAGTCTTTCTTCAGAGGTAGGTGATCCCTGCCTATACCTTCTTATTTAAGGACAGTCACTGAAATGTTAGCCAGCAGTTCCTGCCAGTGCATGAGGCTGAGAGCCATGCAGCCTTCTCTGCCCTCTGTCATGCTTTGTGGGGCTATGCCCAGATGTAGACATCTATAAGTATTTTCTTTTGGCTGTTCACTTTTTCCAATAGCAATCTTTTACCACATGTGTGCTTGGATGCACAAGCCTAACTCTTTTTATTTTTAATTTATTTTTATTTTTTATTTTTTGTTTTTTTGAGGTAGGGTCTCACTCTAGCCCAGGCTGACCTGGAATTCACTAGGTAATCTCAGGGTGGCCTCAAACTCATGGCAATCCTCCTCTCTGCCTCCCAAGTGCTGGGATTAAAGGCATGCACCACCACGCCTGGCTTTTATTTTATTTTTAAAATTTTATTTATTTATTTATTTATTTGAGAGAGAGAGAGAGAGAGAGAGAGAGAAGCAGATAGATAGATAGAGAGAGAGAGAGAGAGAGAATTGGCTTGCCAGGGCCTCAGCTACTGCAATTGAATTCCAGATGCTTGCGCCACGTAGTGGGCATGTGCAACCTTGTGCTTGCCTCACCTTTGTGTGTCTCCTAACGAGGGATCTGGAGAGTTGAACATGGAGAGTTGAACATGGGTTGTTAGGATTCGCAGGCAAGCACCTTAACCACTAAGCCATCTCTCTAGCCCCAAGCTTTTGATATACCTGATAATTTTTCATAATATTTTCATTTATTTATTTGAGAGAGAGGTAGAACTCCAGACACATGTGCTACTTCATGCATCTGGCTTTATGTATGTTCTGGAATTGAATGAGGGCTGTTAGGCTTTGCAAGCATGCGTCTTAAATCACTGAGCCTTGTCTCCAGCCCCAGATATGGTTTTTGTTTCTGTTTTTCACAGGAATTTAAAATTTTTATTTATTTGTGAGAGACAGAAGGAGAGAGAAAGAGGCAGATAGAGAAAGGGAGAATGGGCACACCAGGGCTTTCAGGCACTGCAAATGAACTCTAGACACATGCACCACCTTGTGCATCTGGCTTTTGTGGGTACTGGGGAATTGAACCTGGTTTTTTTGGCTTTGCAGGCAAGCACCTTAACTACTAAGCAATCTCACCAATCCCTGACAATTTTTTTTAATTGGATCACAGATACTGTGAATTTTACCTTATCAGGTGCTAGAGATCTTGGCCTGTCTATAAATACTCCTTAACTTTGTCCTTTGGGACTTTTAAATTTGTAGATATGACCAAAGCAGCACTAACTCTCCCTTTCTATTGTGGCAAGACTGTTTTGAGTACTTTACCCAATAACCAGTGAGTTACAACATTGTACACGCCGGCTGGTGAGAATAGGAACATGTCCTAGCTCTTTCCCCACCCTAAGAAAAATCAGGATGAGAAGGACTGCAGCAGGCTGGCCCTATGAAAGCCCTCTTAAAGTCAAAGCTTTGATTATTAGGAGAGCTAGAAGCATTGTGCCAACAAGGCATAGTGGGGTCCAGAGAGAGAGGAAGAGAGGCTCTGGCAACCAAAGCACAAAGCGAGGAGGTCCCTTTCCTGAGTCTGGGTGAGAGGGGAAAGTTCGACTTCATGTGACTCAGCCTACATGCTAGGAGCCATTAGACAAGACCTAAGGCCATAACTTCAGATGGCCTAGAGCTCCCCTGGGAGCAAGAGACTGTTCTGCTGCAGCAGGGGAGAAGGTTGGAATGAGGCAGGAAGGCACATAGATAAAAGGGTAAACTGATAACTCAAGCTCAGCTCTGAAGGGGAGGGTGCTCTTAAAGTGACCATACGTGTTCTAACACAGCGTACATATACTGGCTCGCACCAGTGCTCAGCTGAGCCTCCAGGAGAATGTCTTCAGCTCTTTCCAAACTTCTCTCCTTCTTCTTCCTCTGCTCTCCAGAGGCCTTATCCACCCCAAGTGCCCAGCTCTGTCTCTGAAACTCTTGCTGCCCTGCTTCCAATCTACAGAACATAGAACTCTCCAGATAGTGGAATGAGCGCTGGACTTCCCATTTCTCAGGAATCACTGTGCCAGCTAGCCACCTCACCCCAAGATGAGAACATGCAGGGAAGGAAGGCAGTAAATGTGCAGGGAAGGTTGGAACCACCTTCCCAGAAGACAGGAGGCCAGTCTCAGCCTTTGGGAAGTAAAACAAGTTTGTGGGAGCAGACAGGCATGAAACCACTGGAAAAGTGACCATAACATCTATGCTGTTTTTCTTATTAAAAATCAACACTGTTTTTCTTATCAAAAATTTCATCTGTTTGTTATTCAATCTCTTAAAAGCCCTGGGAGACATATTGCTAAGCAGGAGATCTATTTTGACAATTTAGAGGAAGACCAGCTAACTGAATGAGTCCCTAGTCCTTACCTCTTATCTCCCATGGCCTCCTGTGCTGTTCAGCTGGAGTATCCTGCAGCTCAGGGCATGTTGGGGGTGGGAGCCAGCTTGTTCTTACATACCCAAATCTGAGCCCTTTGAACACCAGCACTTCAGAAAGTTCACCTTCTTGATAGGATTCTTTCTAAAATGGATGATATACTTCCCTGTCTTAGTAAACATAATGAGTTAGCAACACCAGCCCCTACTAGTAACACACACACACACACACGAGGAGGGGGGAGAGAGAGATTTGGTACTGTTTTAAATGTGATTAATCCTCACAATAGCCCTCTGAGATAGAAACAATTATTATTGATGAACAAACATATCCAAGGGATTAAGAATTTGTGAAAAGCACACCAGTCACACTGCAAAATTTTGTCTTGTGGGCAATGCAAAGGTATTACTAGGATGGCCAAATATTAGAACTGGGGAGATGGCTCAGTTGGTAAGGTGCCTACCATGCAAGCATGAAGACCTGAATTTGGATCCCAGCACTCATGCAGAAACCAGGAGTGATGCTTGTCCATAATCCTGGCACTGAGGAGACAGAAGCAGGAAGATCCCTGGGGTCTGCTGCTTAGCTCATCTAGCCCAGTTGGTGAGCTCCAGATTTGGTGAAAGACCCCCATCTCAAAAAATAAGCTGGAGAGCAAATTGAAGATGACACCTGACATTGACCCCTGGCCTCCACGTGCACATGCATGTGTATCTATGTGCACATGCACCCACACACATGTCAACACAAATGTATATACATGCACACCACACACATAGACACAGAAAGACAAAGTAAAATAAGATAAATAAACAGGTATTAGATTGCATGTAGCCATGAATATAGACACACATATGGAAGGTCCTAGGGGAACTGATCTGAGGCCCCTCAAGGTTTGGTTCTATGTGAGCTCATTGAGGGGCTTGTGCTGGCAATACTTGTTTGTTCTACACGTGAGCCATAGGGAGAGCTTCTGCCAGAGAGGCCAGGAGAGACTGGTGAAGGCAGGGAGGAACAGGGAGCTGGAAACACTCTGCACCTCCCCTTGGTTAAGGACTTTGCAGTTCCATTGTGAATCCTTCACCCCAGACTCCCCTAGAAGAGGTGGAGCAGGGGTGGGAAACAGACACCCTGAGCAGCCCAGGTGTAGGCCCAGGTGTAGGCCCAGGTGTTGGCCCAGGTGTTGGCTGGTCTGTTTCCCATGAGTCCTGAGGAGACTGATTAGATAAGGTTGCTTCAAGCCCTGGCCTCTGCCTTTAGACAGTTCCCCACTTGTGATTACCTATTGCAGTCACCCCGGGTCCTAAGCTCCTGATTGGGTGGAACTTGTTCAGTTTATGGATGATCTTGAATCCCTTTTGCCAAGTCCTGATTTTGCTCCTATGGTCCCAGAATCCCAATTCAGCTTCTTCCCTAATTCAACAAAGCATTCTAAATTTTTATACCTTAATGTTAAGTGTAGAATGAACTGGAAATTTATAGGAGAGATTAATGTTTCAGCAACTAAGATTGCCAGATAATACCCAGTTAAATTTGAGCTCATCAATCAGTAACTCCCTGTCTCTTTCCCTCCTTTCTAAATTTGTCACTCCATAACAGCAAAGCCACCAACTTCAAACTGAACTCTAGCATCTCCTCTGCTGGAGATTCTCCTTACATACAGAAATATCATATTATTGCACTCTTAACAAGGGCCACCAGGAACAGTAAGACCTCTCTTCCACTCAAGATGATTATACAGCTCCTTGGCTGAGTGTGGTGTTCTTAGGTATGTTAGGCTGAACTGTGCATGCATTTGAAATACCAATTGCACCCCTGTGACTTAATAGGTCTTGATTGTACAACAATGAGTAGAACAAGGTGGGGCACTGAGTGACAAGTGAGAGCATAGGGCAAGCAGTCAGAGGACCCTGTCATTGGCTCAGTGTGGCAGGATACTATGAGACAGTCTCAGCAGTCTTCATGCAAGATGTCATTTCAGCTAGAGTCACAGGCTAAGAAAAGACAGAAGATATTGTAAGCAGAAAAGGATGTAGGCGCAAGGGTAACAGGAAAGTTGCTGTGGTATAATATCTGCAGAGAAACCAGTAGTGATCCATCCCAGACGAAGCAGGTGAAGCTTGGTACACTTGCCTTTGTTGCTTATAGCAGAAAGGTTCAACTTCAAGCAGAAGCGACAGTAAGTATATCCATTTCCTACTGCTGTAACAAATCAGCCCAAAGTCACTACTATCAAACCACATGCATTTGTTATTCTGCATATTCTTACAGCAGAAATCAGAGCAGGGCTGCCTCCCTGCCTCGGTCTCCACAGGCCTGAAGTCAAGGTGTCTTCTAGAACTGGTGGCTAACCTACTTTCCAGCTCACTGGCATGGTTGTTGATAGAGGTCAGTACAGTGCAGGCTGCTAGACTGAGGGCCAACACTGTCAATCAAAAACCAGTTCCTTCCACATGGGTCCCTCCAAAATGTCCCCTGCTTCACTGAAGCACAGTGCCAAGAAGAGTCTCCTAGCAAGACTGGATGTTAAATAACTTATGGATATGACATAGCATCACTTTGCGCTATTCTGTTGGTTATAGGCAAATCACAGGTCCTGCCCACACTCAAAGAGATTACCGTCAGGATAGTAGGGTGCATTGGGACCCAGCTTAGAATTTTCCCATCACATGCAACAGTAGAAGTTGTGGGGGCAGGGTAGCTATGCACCACTGGATCCCATTGGAGAGTGTTATACTGGCTAGGAGACAGGGGCAGGGAAGCCTCCCCAGGAGACACCTGCCCATCTCCACACACTGTGGTTCATGCAGGAGAGGGAAGGCCATCTTGTCTCATCCTCCTCTGCACTGGGATGCCACGTCTTTCTTGGAAGGAGCCTATTGTCTCTGAGCAAGTCTCTTACCATGTGTGCCATGATGAGTCTATGTCACCCCTGGGGCCTTTTTTACCAGCAGCACAGATCCAGAGAGAGATTCTCCACTGCTCCTGCCTCCCCCACCATCTGTTGTGTGCACACGCACAGCCGCAGTGTCCAGAGAGTGATTCTCCACCTTTCCCGCCTCCCCCACCATCTCTTCACTAGAACGACCTTGCAGAAGTCCTCTCTCACTCTGTTGAATATTTTTTTCTCATTGTAGTTACCAAATAGCTGACAGGAAGCAATGTAAGGGAGAGGGGTTTATTTTGGCTCATGGCTTGAGGGACTACAGTGTATTGTGACAGAGAATGCATGGTGATAGGTGGCTCCATCGTGGTGTTGGGTGGGGGGTGGTAGCTACTTGTTCAAGTCTCAGTGGAATAAGAGCAGAAAATGGACAGGAAATAGAACTGGCGCCGCCCCCAGCGAACCACTTCCCCGCCGTGAAGTTCTAACTCCTTCAGGTTCTGTAACTTTCTCAAACAGCACCACCAGTTAAAGACAATGTTCAAGCACAGGAGCCTGCGGGAGACATTTCATATTCAAACCACCTCCCTGTCCCCTCTAAGAGCTCCTCACCTACCTGCGCTGTCACCCTTGGACACATGAAGGCCTCCTATGCCAGAGCCCCTGGGTGTGCATGAGCTTCCCCTACCTGAGGCAATCTTCTCATCTATGCCTGTCTAGCTGTCTCCTCCTCATCCGTCTTTTAGGGAAGTGATGGCTTAAATGTCACCCTCTAGAGAAGTATCATTGACCCTGACCTAACTTAGGCTCTCTGGTATCCTTGCCAGTGCCTGGCAAGTTTCAGAAGTATAGCAGAAACTCCACAAACATTTTCTCATGGGAAGCTGAGAAATGAATGTCACGGTGAGCTGTGTGGCCTTGCACTAGTGACTTCACCACTTTGCGATTTAGTTTCTTCTACCAAGTCAGGAAGAAGGGCTGAGTTGCCATGATCTTCTCTAGTCTCCTTTGGCTTTTCTCTCTTGGGCCTACCTAGGTGTATGCTAAGGGTTTACTGGGCAACACATACAAGGATACTCAGGGAGGCTAATGGGTGGCCAGGCTGGTGAGCATGGCAGAGGTGTGGACATCCTTGATGAGGTCTGCTCACCCACTCTCTTCATGGCCGCCCACTGGTGGACCTGCAGCCCTCACTGGGATATGATGGGCAGAAGCTGGTGCACAGGCAGATGGAAACCACAGCTTTGCACTTTTTGTACTTGGACTTCAGTTCAAAGGGTGAAGAAGTCTGACTTGCACCAGTGCCAACTCCTGGAGGGTAAGCCCTCTGCACAGCCACGTGACCCACACAATGTGAACAAACTTGTGCTCAAAATGCACATTTGCAATTGCAAAGGCAGGCGCTGAGGTCTGCAATGCATAGGCATGCTCCTGGGCCTCCATCCCGTTCCTGGGCCTAGGACACCCAGCCGCTCTGAGTCTTTAAGGTGTTCTTCACTCTTACCCTAGGGTCTCCCCATCACAATGTACCCAAGGTGTGGGTGGGTATGCATGTGATATATGTGGGTACAGGTATGTGGGTACATATGGAAGCCAGAGGACCACCTCAGGTGTCCTTTCTAAGAAATGCTGTACTTTTTTGTAAGAGAAGGTCTTTCATTGGTTTGGAGCTCAACAATTAGACTAGACTGTCTAGCCAGCAAGCCCTGGGGATCCTGTCTCTGCCTCCCAGCACAGGGGTTACAACAGAACCCCCCTGCACTGTGCATTTTTTTGTGGGTACTGGCTGGTGATCATACCCCTGTACATACACTTACAAGGCAAGCACGTTACAGACTGAACCATCTCCCCAGGACCCCTGGGATGTTATTGTCTTTTCTGAATCACTTGAAACCACAAGGCCTTCCAGCTGTTGCATATTCGCATTTGCATAGGCAAGGGTCTGAGGAGAACTAGGGCTCATCATTAGAGACTGTGTGTGCAGCTGCTACTTTCAAGAGCAGTGAAAATGGTGACATAGGTGACACTGAGGCAGTTTCACTATTTACCAAATAGGTTCAACAGTGACCTCCTTGAATTCTCAGAAGGACCTGACGGTCTCTATGCATAGGCATATGAAACCAAGCCTTGGGCAGAGTGATTTGTGTGAGATATGTGAGGCCTGGGACTCCCCAGCAGGCTTCTGATTCCAAAATTCCATGTCCACCCCACTCCCTGTTTCTTGTTCCTACCTCGGGGCTTCCAGTCTCAGAGCCTGGTGGGCCCAGGGAGGTGAAGCTCGGTGCCCCAGGAGCACGGAGTATGTTTGTGTGCACTGTTCTACCTATGGGTATACTGCTGTTTGCCTCTGCAGTGGCAGATGTGCATTTTGTATGCCTGTGCGTGTCATGCATGCACACTGTGTGGGTTCATGTGACTATGCAGAGTTCTCTGGGTGGGATGGCTTGACAATAGATCCCCCATCCATGATGACAGGGGCTGAAAAATGATGAGTTGTCTAGAGACTAGGTCGGGTAAGCCCAGCCAGCAAGAATGGTTTGACTGGCTGCTTGAGCTGCAGTACTCTTAACAGATATTAACAATCCAGTGCTACCCTCATCCACAGCTGGTGGGAGTGAAAACTTGTACAGCCCTATGGAAATCAGTCTGGTGGTTTCTCAAGAATTTGAAAGTAGATCTACCGTTTGATCCAGCTATAGTGCTCAGAAGCATATACCATAATGCTTCTACACTTTACTATGGAGATACTTGCTCAGCCATGTTTGTTGCTGCTCTATTCATAGTAACTTGAAAATGAAATCAGCCCAAATGCCCATTAACTGATTAATGGATAATGAAGATGTGTTATATGTACATAAATGGAGTTCTATTTAGTAGTAACAAATATGAAATTATAAAATTTACAGGAAAATGAATAGAGTTGGAAAAAATTATATTAAATGAGGTTATCCAGGCTCAGGAAGACAAATACCACATGTTCTCTCTTGTATGAGAATCCTAACATGGACTAGTTTGAGTTGTTTATAAGTGTAGTAAGCATCAATAGTGCTGATGAGGAAGGCAGAATGAGGCTTGGAGAGTAGAGAAGCAAGGAGCGATTAGAGGAGAGAATACTACATAGGCAAGTGAGGGGATCCAATGTAGGGGGTGGAAGGATTTGGAGGGACAAGGATAAAGAAAGGGAGGGGAAACTAAAAAATAAAGATGCCATGAATGACTGATATCAAAATGTACTTTTTTTTTTGAGACAAGCCCAACAGACTGGCTTTTTTTTTATATGAGAGAGAGAGGGAGAGAGAGGGAACACGAGCGAGCGCTGGTGTGCTGGGGCTTCCAGCCACTGCAGTCGAACTCCAGATGCATGCACCCAGATATGTGCATGTGCAACCTTGCACACTTATGTCACTGTGTGTCTGGCTTACATGGGACCTGGAGAGTTGAACATGAGTCCTTAGGCCTTGCTGGCAAGTGCCTTAACCACTAAGCCATCTCTCCAGCCCAGAAACCTACTTCTTTGTTAGCTAGTTAAAAGATATAGCTCAGATCTCACTTCTGTGTGACATTTGAAAATGTTAATGTCATGGAAGTTGATAGAAAAATGGTGGTTACTAGAGGCTGGGGACAGACAATAAGTGGTAGGAAAGGATGGCAGAAATCCGGGCAATTGGTACTAAGTTTGAGTTAGCTAAGGGCAGGAACATCTGGTATGCTATTTTTATGGTAAGGTGATTATAGAAAATAATGTACTGTATAAATTTCAAAAAGAAAGAAAGAAGAGGTTGAATTTTGTTCATAGTTTAATCCATGGTTGATTGACCCTGTTGTTTAGGGACTGTGATATTGCAGCCCATGATGTTGAGAAGTAGGTAATAAATAGCTTGCCTCAAAAAACATGTAACTATCTTAAAAGGAGAAGTGTGTGTGTGTGTGGTGTGTGGTAGAAGCACCCTGCTGGGGTGATTCTAACACCAAAGGTTGTTGCTAGTAAGTCCGTGCTAACACTGGGTCACCCTCACAGTAATGTGTTGGTCAGGGTGGCACCCAAAACAATGTGGGCCAAACTATGTGGCTACCCACCAGAATTAGATAGTAAAACCCTATTGCTGAAGACACCATAGGTTGTGGTCACAGGTCACTGAGAAATCAGGCTGGAACTGAGATGGATGCCAGCTCCCTGCTGGTTACTGTCATAGTAATGGAAAGGGCTCTGCAAGCTGCCGGAGGACCAAAGTCGACTGTGCGAACAGGATCCCGCAAGCTACAAAATCAACCAGCTGGGCAAGATGCTCCTCTTGGTGCAACAGTGGCATATAAATTATATGGGTAATCAACTGCTTTCTGATTGGATATGAAGCATGAGAATTCATGTCTGGTACTGAGTACCAAGTCATAAGCCTATGGCTTGGAAGGTCATGGACCCTAGAGGGAAGGTTCTAAATGGCTTTTTCTTCTTTGGCTAAATGAAGAGGATATGTCATTAAAAAGTCTTCTAAATATAAGTGTTTGTCCCCTTTGATCCATGCTGCTCTCACTCTTGGTCAGAGAACCTACTCTTTAAGATGGCATGGAATACCCGGAGACCCAAAGCCCATTAGAATGACAGAAGAAAGCTGAGTGCCTAGCACTGGATGAGTCATCGCTATCACCCAGGAAACACTGCGGAGGAAGTGGTGGATTAAAGATGGGTGCAGATCTCACTGTTAGCCAGAAAATCTCCTCCAGGGAAGTGGTGTAAATACTGACGAGACTCAGAACTCATAAAAGCAGAAAATTAGCCGGGCGTGGTGGCGCACGCCTTTAATCCCAGCACTCGGGAGGCAGAGGTAGGAGGATTGCTGTGAGTTCGAGGCCACCCTGAGACTCCATAGTGAATTCCAGGTCAGCCTGGGCTAGAGTGAGACCCTACCTCGAAAAACCAAAAAAAAAAAAAAAAAAAGCAGAAAATTAGAGGCTGCCAAGAGCTCAACACTAAAGGAGTCTTATAACACAGCCTCCAAGGTCCAGGGAACACTGCAGAAGAGGAGCCTGAAATAAATGTAAGAGCCACAGGGTGGGAAAGGAGTACTGTGAGATATTGTCCCCTGCACAGTAACTGACTGACACATCTGTGGCCCCACAGTGACTACTGATCCTCCCGCCGAGGAGGCCCTCAGTGGAGTGGGAGTGGGAGAGAGGGAATGTAAGAGAATGACGTGACAAGAAGATGACCAGCTTTCAATGTGGTCATATATTAAGGTTCCCCCAACAATTTAAAAAGAGAGTCCAGTGGTTTTACAGGAGGTACAGGTCTTTCTGGAAAAAAAGAAAACATGAGGCAGAAGAGAAGTCAGTACATCTGATCACATCTACACATTGGCTGCCTGAGTGTCAAAATTATCCTGTTTTGACTAGTTGACAGAGTCAAATCTTTTTGAAATGAAAAACCTAGTTGACAGTTACATTAGCCCAGGAGGCAGCAGCAGCCTCTCTCTCTCTCCCCCTCCCTCCCCATATGTAAACAACAAAAGCATGTGTGTGCATACATACACACACACACACGCACACGCACACGCACACATTTGCTGTGGGTCCCAGAACTAGAGCAAGCAAGACCTGCTTGCATCTCCAAGGAACCACAGAACTCACTAAGCCCAATGTCTTCCAAAGTGCCTTGATGTCTAGAATCCCCCAAGGTGCTTGTTTAAGAGAGTGATTCCAACCCAATCCCAGTCCAGGCCTCATGAAGTGAAATTCCCCAGGGAGGGGAGGGGAAGCCAGTGTTGTACCAGGTTGCCTACAGATTCTTGTCCCCAGAGTATGGAAATGCTAACTGTAGACCAATGTCTGTGCTTTTTTAAAAACATATTTTTATCTATTTATTTGCAAGCAGAGAGAGAGGAGAGGAGAGGAGAGGAGAGGAGAGGAGAGGAGAGGAGAGGAGAGGAGAGGAGAGGAGAGGAGAGGAGAGGAGAGGAGAGGAGAGGAGACAGAATGGGCATGCCAGGGCCTCTAGGCACTGCAAATGAACTCCAGATGCATGTGTCACTTTGTGCATCTGACTTTACATGGATATTGGGGAATCAAACTCAGATTGTTAGCCATTGGAGGCAAGCCCCTTAACAGCTGAGCCAACTCTCCAGTCCCCAACGTCTGTGTTTTATGAGCAATGTTTGCTAATGTAGGGAGGTCATGAGAGCTGACCAAAGTCACCCAAGTGTGTAGCAGCGCAAACATGTGTCCCTAGTGCCAATCCACACTTTTTCTGACGAGGTAGAGAAAGGAGGCTGGGAGGAAGTCACTTACTACCCACCATGTGGACTGGAGGCTGTGGGAACCCCTTTGGGCCCCATGCAGTGCTCTTCCCATGCATGGTATTTCATTCTCACAGCAGTGTCTTGTCTGGGAACAGTGACCCACACTGTTCCTTGTGTTTTAGGGAGAGGAGGAATCGGTGTTTTCCAGGGCCCAGAGTTTACAATAGGCAAGGGGCAGGATTTGAACCCAAACCTGTGAGGACTCTGTTGGAAACAAAGGAGCCCAAAGGATGAGAGCCACACAGCCTGTGTCCCTCATACCCTTGTGTCACACTATGGAGCACATCCGTGTGGAGGCTAAAGGACAACCTTGGGTGTCTTTTCTCAGGCAGTGTCCACCGTTTTAGAGCAAAGTCTCTCACTGGCCTGGAACTAAGCTAAACTGGCCCATGAGCCAAGTCTCCTGCCTCTGCCTCCCCGGCACTGGCTTACAGGTGTCTGCCACCACACCCAGCGTTTTCACTTGCATTCTGAAGACTCGGGCTTGTGGGCCGGGCTGTCTCCCCGTGCCTGTGCTGCTCCTGCTCTCTCAGGATGAAGAGGAAGCCCGCCCGCGCTCCTTTCAGGGCGGGCCTGGGTTCCACTCGCCCACGTGGTTCTCCGCACACGTGCGGGTTTCAGGGACTGTTTCCTGACCGAGATCCGGCTGCAACCCTGGCGGGAGGCTCCACCCATCCCCTGCCTGCACGGCCTCACTTGCTGCTCATGTCTGTTTGTCCCTGAGTCCATTCCTGACCTCAACTGCACTCATGTTCTAAGGGCATTCTTTTTGAAAAGAGCCAGGTAATAAATACTTCAGGCTCTGGAGGCTAGATTATCTCTGCTGCAACCAGTCACCTCTGCTCTGCCTTAGTCGTGTCAGCTGCAGAGCATATGTAAACGCAGGAGCACAGCTTGCTGTTCTAGAAGAATGTTGGGGCCTACAGAGTACATCAGAAATTCATTTGCTTCTGCTTTTTGTGGGCAAGAGTGTGTGTATGGTGAGGTATGTGTTTGAGAAGAGACCTACTGTACCTGGCTGCTTTGAACCTGGTGCTTAGGCTGCAGGGGTTGCTATGCGTTCATTCATTCATTCATTTTTGCTATATAGAAAGCACCTGGCTGTGCCTTGATCAGAAGGGGAGAGATGCCCCTATCCGTATGGTGCTCAGAGCTCAGTCACACCATGGGTGGCCAAGGTTATGAGTGATTGGTAGTGAGGCATGGACAGCAGAGAAAGAGCAGAGAAGGCTTCCTACAGAGATGACGCATAGGCTGATTTCCTGGCTGGGATTCATTCGATGAGGGAATGAGAAAGGCAGGTGACCAACACAGGTAAGGAAACCTCAAGTGGCAGTTCTTGAATGTCTTGCAGAGGACATACGCTATTTCGGATGGTCACAGCTCGTTTGGACAACACAAACATCTGATTTCGCCACCAGCAGATGTGTCTGGCTATTGACCATGCTCCAGGACCCATGACTTACCCTGTCCTGGGAGAAGTGGGCTGTGACTAGGGAGGATCCCAGTCTACACGGCTGCCCGTTTGTATGAGTTGTTGTGTTAACTCGGAAGTGAACAAAATCATGCCAGTTTTTCACCTTTTTCTTCAGATTTCCTCCAGAACTAAGTTTCCAAGATCATTTCTCAAAAAAACAAGATTTCAAGCTGGGCGTGGTGGCACATGCCTTTAATCGCAGCACTCGGGAGGCAGAGGTAGGAGGATCGCCGTGAGTTTGAGGTCACCCTGAGACTACATAGTGAATTCCAGGTCAGCCTGGGACAGTGAGACCCTACCTCGAACCCCCCCCCCCAAACAAACAAATAAACAAAAAAAAACCCACAAGACTTCAGATTATAGTAGGAAGAACATGATGAATTTACGTGTGTGGTGTATGGAGTGTGGCTCTGTACAGAAGTACATGCTATATACACGCGCGTGGAGGCCAGAGAAGAGCATCAGGTGCCCTTATCTTGTTAAAATATTTTATATTTGTATTTATTTACTTGAGGAAAAGAGGGAGAGAGAGACAGAGAAAGAGAGGAAGAATGAGCGTGTTAAGGAATCCCACCACAAACGAACTCCAGATGCATGTGCCACCTTATGCATCTGGCTTACATGGGTTCTGGGGAATCAAACCTGGGTCCTTTGGCTTTGCAGGCAAGTGCCTTAACCACCAAGCCATCTCTCCATTAGGTGCCCTTCTGTATTGCTTATCTTCATGTGTCCTTGAGACAAGGTCTCTTCCTCAAGCTGTCTTTAGCCAGTGAGACCCTGTGATCTCTGGTCTCTGGCTTTGTGAACTAGGGTTACAGACATGTGTGACAATATCCAGCTTTTTACATGGGTTCCTGGGGGGGGGGGGAGTGTGAAACTTGGTGGTCTCTAACCTGAGAGGCTCTCATTCTTAAGCAGCAAGCACTCTTACCTGCTGAGACTTCTCTCCAGCCTAAGAGAATTTTTTTTTTTTTTTTTTTGGTTTTTCGAGGTAGGATCTCACTCTAGCCCAGGCTAATCTGGAATTCACTATGGAGTCTCAGGGTGGCCTCAAACTCACGGCGATCCTCCTACCTCTGCCTCCCGAGTGCTGGGATTAAAAGCATGCGCCACCACGCCCAGCTGAGAATGTTTTTTTTTTTTTTTTTTTTTTTTGGTTTTTCGAGGTAGGGTTTCACTCTAGCCCAGGCTGACCTGGAATTCACTATGGAGTCTCAGGGTGGCCTCGAACTCACGGCGATCCTCCTACCTCTGCCTCCCGAGTGCTGGGATTAAAAGCATGCGCCACCACGCCCAGCTGAGAATGTTATTTTTAAGGTGATGCCTAAAGCTTAGCATTTATAATATAATCTGTATTTAAAACTAAGTGATTAAATGCCTTTTTTTTTCATGAAAACATGGAAAAATCTTAAGTCCTTCTTTCTCAAACTCAACTCAGCATCAGTTTTGTAAAGAATTGTATAAGGAACATGAATAAACACAACTGATATTTTTTTCTTCAATCACTAATTTCAATTTTATTTTTTAATATTTCTCAGAACTTGTGTCATCTTGAAAGGGTCTGTGTTCCTGACTCTGGTCAGGTCATGTTTGTCACTGTGTGTGTACAGACCCCTTTCCCAGTAGGGCTCCTATGAGTGCATGAACAGAAGCTGTGTGCAGCAGGCCTAGGGGGTGGCTTGCAGTGACCAAGGGCTTTGTGACAAAGATGATAGAGTGTTTGGAGGCAGTGGTGACAGGGCATGGCCTGTGTCTTCCTCACACCACACTCCTGGGCTGTCTGCTGGTAATGCAAGATGTCCTGGAAAGATGATCTTGGCGAATGTCCCCCCTCTGCTGGCCAGTCACATTGCCTTGAGCCCAGGGCGAGCACTGCACTGAAGGCTTCCTGTTCCCAGCACACAGTCTCGGGGGAGGCTGAGCTCTGCTTGAAAGAAGGATCGCCGAGAGCAAGTTGCTAGAGCATAGCATGGGATTTCCAAGCAGCTTTCCATCCAGCAACTTTCAGGAAGGCCAAGAGGCCAACCAACAGGGTCATCAGAACCAGGCCGTTTCTAGATGGATGAAGTGAATATGCACTAAGGTGAGCCCGATATGCCTATGTGAGGAGGTAGGAAGATGCAAGTACCAGCCTGCTTTTAGAAAGGCAGGAGGCCCTGGAGGACGGACTCGGGGTCTGAGGTGAGGAGAAAGTCCGGCCATGGAGTGGCCTCTGCTCAGCGGGGAGAAGGCCTGCACCTGGGCCTCTGCATTACTTGTGTTTCGGTAGGAATGGCTGTGCCTTCTTTCCTTCTGGGCGGAAGAATGTCAGGCTGACAACACGAGCACACAGGCGACCTGCCCGGTGCGGGAGGGAGGAAGGAAGGGCTCACCGCCTCTGCAGGCGTTTGTTTAACCGCAGTTACAGTGTCCAGAGCTCCAGAGACTTTTGTTCAAACCTTGTTTCCTGGGTTCTATACTGAAGCCCCACATGACCACATACCTATCGCCAGGGTAGCAAATAAATTTCATGTTGGGGGCAGGGGTTGTTGAAAGATTTTGCTGAGACAGTCTTTAGGGCAGGCGTCTCTAGTCCTTGTGAAGGAGGCTGTATTCAGTTATTGGTGACTGCCAGCGATATGCCACCAACTTACAGTGTCTCCAGTTCAATGCACACCCCTGCTATGTAACCCGCATGCGCATAGTTGCGGTGCTCATAAGCATCAGGTGAATTAAATGTAATCCACCTAGAGCATACATGCTCGTGAGCATCTGCCAGATTGCACGGGCTAAGTAGGAAGGATGGCGTAGCTGTCACTCATTCAGCAGCTGTCTGGAGATCATCTCCAGTGGACCACGTGTGGAGGATCCGCAGTGCATGGTGGAGCCATCAGCAGCCATGAGGCCCCTCTCTCTGCTGAGGTAGATGCTGGTAACAACACCCCTGTTCAAGGGAACCAGAAGTCCTGTTCTAGGCAGCACAGGTTTCCTGTTTCTGAGGAGGTCTTAGCCCATCCCAGAAATCCTGCTCAGTCTGTCGGCTGGCCCTTCTCACCGGTGTGCTGGGTTCCCTCTGGCATGCCTGTAGTTTGCCTGGGGCCAGTAATCTGTTTTCTTCATAGTCTGCCCACAGGAGCAGAAAGGATTCAACACATTTTCTAAAAGTAAGCTGACGGCCTCTGGGTCATGGTAAGATGTGGTCTGGCATTTCCACAAGCCGTAGATCAATGTCTTCTTGCTGCATACCTGCCGGGTCATCCCCCAAGCCTCGCGGGCAGATCTGGCTTCCCAGCCTGAACACATGCGCTCACCAGATAACAAAGTTCTGGGAACCTGACGCAGGAGCTTAGGTACTGCTCACTTGGGCAGTCATCACATATGTGGGTTCTGATTGGCTCCTAAAACTCAGAACTTGCCACTTCATGTACTTCAGTTCACTCAATGATTTCAAAACACAAGTTAATGTTTTGAGTCACAGTCTGTATGAATCTTTGAATATGATCTGGAAAATAAACACTGGAGCTTTTATGACTTTGTTTTCCTGTGCTTGGAAAAAATGACATCAATTCCTACCTGTTGAAACATGCTTATATAGATATGTTTACCTACATTGATACCTGTGTGTAACAAGCCCCAGCACACATGCTCATGCAGATGTTCATGTGTGGGTGGGTGTGTGCATGCCCCCCCCCCCTTACACACATGCACACTCTAGCTTTTGTATCTGGTCTCTGATCACCTGCTATGGTTAGTTTGTAAGAAATTGCACATACTACAATATGACATTTGAAAATAAAGTTCTGTTTGTTTCCTTCTGCTTCTCATTAATCTACTGTTTTTCTAGCCTTCTTCACATCAAATCAGATATATGCCATGAATATACTCTGAAAAATTACCAGGTCCAAAAGTTTCCCCACTATGCCTTCCTCCTTCTCACTTCTACAGGCACAGGGTTGTAGCCTTTGCAGTAAAAGTGATCTGTGCTCAGAGATGTAAGTGACAAGCTATGTGACTTTGAACAGAGAATTAATCACTGGAGCCTGTTTTCTGATTAATAAAAACAGTATAAAGCAGACACTTTAGCTCAGTGGGAGAGCACGTGAGCTCTTGCCTAGTGGGTGTGAAACCCTGTGTTCCATACCCAGTACCATAAAACAAAGTATGCAAACAAAAATCAACCAACTAACTGTGGTGGTTTGAATGTATGGTCCCGCAAACTCAGACATGTTTTTATTAAGATTGAGTTTGCAACTTGAGTCTCCAATGGGCAGAACCCTGCTGAGGAATAGGCATGTCACTGGGGTGGATTTTGTAGTCCCATCCTAAAATGTGTTCAGAACTGTTTGAGCTCTGGCTGTTTGTGTTTACTGGCTGCTTGGTGATGTCTCTGTGCTATAATCTATGGGAGTTAGCCAGCTTCTTCTACCATTGATGGAGTTCCCCTGGAATATGTAACACTGAGATAAAACTTTTCTCCCATAACTGCTTCTGGTTGGATGTTTGTCTAGCAATGCAAATATAACTATAAAACAAAAAACAACCAACCAACCACCACCACCGCAACAAAAAACATGCTATGATGATTCTTGCTTCACAGGGTTTGGCTAGGATTAAATGAGTGCTTTCTATCTGGCTTTTAAGAAGTGTTTTGATTTGATTGGGCTGGAGAGATGGCTCAGTGGTCAAAGCTCTTTCCTGCAAAGCCTAGGACCTGGGTTCAGTTCCCCAGTACCCACATAAAGCCAGATGCACAAAGGTGGCATATATCTGAGGTTCATTTGCAGTGGCTAGAGGCTTTTCTGTACCCATTCTCTCCTCTCCCTCTCTCTCTCTCTCTCTCTCTGCCTCTCTCTTAAATAATAAGCCTCTTTCCTCTGTGACTAATGTGAAGATATCATCCACCATAGAGTAGGAAGGGAACTTAGAGACCATAGCCAACTCCATGCTGGGCTTCTCTAGTCCACTTAGCAGCCAGGACTAAAAAGCAGCAAGCAGTATCACATCCCAGCCAGCAGCACGTAGCCCTTGTGTGCAGAGGAGGAGGTGACTTCTGCAAGTGGAAGCCTTTTTTTTTTCTGTCAGACACACCAAGTACTTGGAAAGTACTTTCTAGCCGGGTGTGGTGGTGTATGCCTTTAATCCCAGCACTAGGGAGGCAGAAGTAGGAGGATTGCCATGAGTTCGAGGCCACCCTGAGACTCCATAGGTCAGCCTTGGCTAGACTGAGACCCTACCTCGAAAAATAAAAAAAAAAAGTACTTTCTAGAAAGACTGGAATAGTTCTGACTAGAGATGTGTGTCAGGTGTAGGGGGCTGTCTTCTGAGAGAGATATGACCTAAAGAACCAATATCAATGCCTTGGGCTTGTTGAGGACACAATATACCTCCCAACATCCTTCACTGCTGCCACGCACTGTCAAGAGCCTCATTTGCCATAGAAATGAAGACACAATGCATTTTCCTTTTCCTCTAACAATAACTGACACTAATATGGATCAAAGCCACACTTCCTGACCTCACCATGTTGCTTCTGAGCAACAATTAAACAATTTAAGCAATTTTTAGAAATCCAATGTCAGTAACATTAATATCAGCCATTCACATGAATGGGCACCAAGTTTGTGATAACATTTGTCAGTCCTGAGCTCCTATCTGATGGCTTATTGGAATCTACTCATTACTGGAGAAGAAAGAGGAAATGACACCTTGGTGTTGTCACAGGGCTGTGGCTGAGGACTTCCCCTGTAAGAAAGCAGGTAGTCATCCCAGAACCCACTTCAGCACAAGGTAGTCACAGGGAAGCCATGTGATAAAGTTACAGGAGTCTCATCTCTAATCCCTAAGTCTTTATCCCTAAGTCTTACTTCCTGCTCCCAGAGGTAATGAAAGCAGAAGACAGGAAGCCTTCAAAGGTGTCTCTAGCTCTGACATATTGTGATTCCAGTATAACCACAAAACTCACAGACCTGCAAAACTTCATTCCAGATTCTCTCACCTTCCTGTATTCTCATTGGGAGATTCTGTTCACCAGACCCAAGGTCTTGTCTTAGATCTGCCCTTCTTGAGTGGTCGTTAGACTTCTGGACACACAATTGGTCCTTCTCAACTACACAACTGCTGCCTTTCCCCTCTTTGACAATCTCTTTTGGGAGACCTTACGTACTGCTTTTCATCTTCACTGTGTGCTCACATGTCTAGTCATTTTTTATTGCATGCTATTCTTTGTGGTGATACTCTTTCAGGAGCCTGGGTATTTGAGTCTTCCCTTAAAGGGAGGTGAGTTTTGTCATGGCAGGCAGTTAAATTACTACATTTTCTTTTGATCTTATCAGAATTGGATTCATTCTCCACGAGGTCAGGTCTTCTTTCATTCTGAACATAGTCTTGGAGCCTCTTTTCCTAGAGCATGCACATGTTTTGAAATACAGCCAACAGTCCCCTCATATCTGGAGTTTTATTTTAGACAGTTTCAGTTACCTGCTAATGACTATGGCTTAAAAATAGCAAATTCCAAAAAATGATCAGTTTTTAATAGGTTCTTATAGTATGTTGCTATCATGATTTTATTTCATTATTTGTTGTTGATGTTGACACCTTACTGTACCTAATTTGTAAGGTAAACTTTACCGTGGGTATGTAGAGTCCTTCCTGGTTTACCACGCAACTCTGGGCTGCTTCCTTCCTGTCTCTGTGCTGAAGTGTGGACTGGATGGTTACAGAGGGCCTTTGGCTTGGCCACCCATCCAGCCTTGGACCTCATGTGGACTCAAAGCAGTTAGACAAGAAGTGTTCAGACACTGCCTTGACTCTACCCTGTGCCTGCATCCACTACCACTCCTGGCATATTCAATCTTCCGCCTTATCTGGCAAAAGGGCTCATTTGGCTCTGTTGATGGCTAAGAAACTCTGTTTGCTTGGATCACACTGATATGTACGCATAGAGGTGCCCATGGCCCCCAGCTCTGGACCATGGTCTCCATAGAATCCCAGGAAGCCTTTTTTGGTCAAGGTGTTGAGCGACTGCTAGAGAGAAGGGAAGTACAGAGGTTGGCCTTGTCCACAGGGTCAAAGTATATGACCTTTCCTCTAGTTAGCTTGAGAATACAAGAGAAGGTTCTGATTGTTGCTCCATCAGGGAGAATAGGAGGCAGAACAGCAAGGCCATCCCAGGCAGAGGAAGCCAGGCTGGATCTACAAGGACATGATCCAGGGGCCTTGGAAAGGAGCCCAGGAGGGGAGCCTATGTGCAAAGGGTCATCAGGTTTGAGGGCAGCCTATTTAGGCCCTTGTCCCCAAGAGCAAGGAGGACAGAGGCACATGGTCTGGGTCCAACTCTGAAGTGGCCTGGTCTCAACAGGAAATTGTTGGATTCCTTCATCTTATCTTAAAACCCCAGTGCTGGCTCTGGTAGACACTTGGTAAGTGTTAACTGACTGCATGTGACTTCATCTCTCTTCTGGACTATCAGAAGTCCTGGACTCTGAGCCACTCAGGGCTTGTGCCTTGTGCTGTTGAGAAGCAGGGCTGGGGCCAGGCACCCGGAGCTATCACTGGGCATTGCTCTTTCCTGGGGCTCAATTTCCCCATGGGTGAGGCCAGTAGCTCCCAGCCAGCTCTGTCTGAGGTCTCTACACTGGCAGTCTAGGCCCATCGAAGCATCCGGGTACAGTTGATGAACTAAGCGTGTGAGAGGTATCTGAAGGAAACAGCCTCACCATGGCCAAGCTTGGGCCACAACAGCAGGGATGGAGGAGGCAGGCACCCCACACCACCCTGACTTCCCCAAGAATATGCTACATGTTAGTTTCTGGCTATGCTAGGGAACCTGGGGACTCAGACCCATATGTGTATCTATGCCAAAGATAAGGCCTTGTCAGCTCATCTACTCGTTTGCAAAGCATTGGCACAGTACCACAGTGAGGCAGGTAGTAAGACTCTCTACCCAGGAGCAAGTCAGTGAAGTAAACAGAAAATGAGACCATATGAGCAAAGCATTCTGGGTGGCTTGGGATGACATTCACCTTTTTCCCAGAGCAGTGTGTCTCGTATGTTCATCACCATCACCCTGTGAAGCAGGCCTAGTGTCTATAGACGATGGCTGTGAGGCTCAGAGAGACAAAGTGGCTTGCCCAAGAGCACACAGCCACGTCTCCTGGCTCCGAGACCAATGCCCAGGGGATTAGCTGGTGTCCTGCAGCCACAAGGGTGCGTGTGTCCATGGCTCACCTTCCTTGGGGTTCCCTTAAGTGAGTTATTTTTGTTTTATTGAGTTTCTTTTGTTCCTGTGTTTAAAAAAAATAGAAGGCTGGAGAGATCGATCAGTTGGTAAAATGCTTGCCACATAAGCATGAGGACCTGGATTCAGATGCCCAGAGTCCACATAACATGTGGGTGATCCAGAACTGGGACAGCAGCCCTGGAGCTCGCTGACTAGCTAGCCCAGCTGAATTAGTGAGCTCCAGGTTCAGTGAAAAATCCTGCCTCAAATAACCAAGTGGAGAGTAATGGATAAAGATGCGCAACGTTGACCTCTGGCCTCCACACGCTTAAGTACACACATGCATGCATACTACACACACATACCTATACTTATATGAACACACATACACACCTGCACTCACACTACACACACGAGTAACTGCTCAGCTGCTTTAATTCCAAAGCCGAGCTGCTTGATCATCTTGTATCATCCTTTTGAAAAACTGAAAATACTCGCATATTTTCACCTTTGTTCCTACCTTGGGTTGGCCAGTTTCCTTCCCTTCCCTTCCCTTCCCTTCCCTTCCCTTCCCTTCCCTTCCCTTCCCTTCCCTTCCCTTCCCTTCCCTTCCCTTCCCTTCCCTTCCCTTCCCTCCCCTCCCCTCCCCTCCCCTTCCCTTCCCTTCCCTTCCCTTCCCTTCTTCCCATGGAGCAATGGCTTCTAGGGTGTGCCAGCTCAGCACATGAGCCACGGCCAGCCCTTCTTCAGCTGCCGGCAGAGCAAGCATACTGTGTTTTCTTGCTGCCTTGTCTGTGTCCAGAAATAGCTGCTGCCCTGAAGCGGAGCTGAGGCGCACAAAACCAAGTAGAGGCAGACATGAATCACACCTTTCACCCACTGAGAATGTTCTTTAGGGTTGGAGCAGGCAGAACACAGCTGAATTGATTCCGACTTGGCTCTGTGGCTCTGGCCTCCCTGGGCATTTATGAACTCATCTGCCCTGCAGATTCTGTGAGGACAACCAACTAGCACAGCTCGCTAAAGGACTCTGGAGCCCATGGGGCAACTTATCAACAGTGGCCATATGATGAAGGGAGGCTATGAATCCAGTTTCTCAGGTGCGAGAATGAGGCAGCATGAATGCTGGGAGGAGACTGCATGTGGAGGTGAGAAGATCCAGTTTCATACTCTGAATGTGCCTCTTATGAGCGATGTGAACTTGAGCAGGTTTCCAAAGTCCTCAGACTCAATGGCATAGCTAGGAAGACAGGGTCTGCCCTGCCCTAACCCCAACATGCTAAGAGGATCAAAAAGATGTTGGAGCTCTGATAAGCCAGGGATATGGGGTGGATACTGGCCTCTCTAGCTAGGTTTGCTTCTTCAGTCCTCTAAGAAGACAGATATCTTGGGAGCTTCAGGCAGTGTCTCCCAAGACAACAGCTTTCTCTGCTTTCCTACCATCTTAGCACCCAGCTCCATCTGGTGTGGAGCTTCTGCATTACCTTCTCCAGGCAATGCAGGGGCTTCTGGAAGGCAGGGGGTTCACATCCCCAAGCCCTCTGGTCAGGTTCTGTATCCTTAGGGGCTCAGCCCAGCTATAGTCATGAGGAAACAACCCTGGCTAGCAACCCATTTGGGTAACCCTAGGAAGCCAGGCTGCCTGGGCCACTTGGCTGCTCTCTGAGTTCTGTGATCTGCCGCAGGGCTGCCCAGCCCTTGAGGACCAGTCCTGCGTGCTGGAAATCAGCTGGCTCCCTCCAGGTGGCCAGCGAGGGTGGGGCACCTTCACAAATAAGGAAACCCAGGATAAGAGGCAATGTTTGCTCCTAGAAAACATGCCTGTGATAGTTTTGTGATAATCCCAATTAAACTGTTCCAGAGCCTTTGTTTCTTTCACAGCAACACTCCTCCATGATTATTTAAGAAATCAAAGGCTGTGGCTGTTCACTTCTCCTTTGAAGCACCATATCTATTTGCCTATTTGATTCAGCCCGGGGAGGACCACAGGACTCTGCTTTTCGTGTGCACCTTTCCATTTAATACCACAGATCCACAAGAAACAAGATCTGGGAAGTAAGCAAAGAGAATGCTACGGAAGGAACACTGAGAAAATAGAAAGAAGTGTCGGAACATGAGAACAGGCTGCACAGAGAGCATCAGTGACCCACACTATGCGTTAGTGTCAGCGCGATGTGGGTGGTTAGGCTTGATCAATACTCATGCTGTATCTGAAGATTCAACAATACGACTTTTAGGAGAGCAGTCTTTTCCATATAGCTTTCCTTAAAAAGGTTTAACTGGGCCAGGGTGATTAATCAATAGGTGACGTGCTTGCCTGCAAGTGTGAGGGTCTGAGTTTGGGCCCCAGAGTCCACAGAGTCCCAGCTCTGGGGAGGTGGGTATAGGAGGATCCCTGGATGAAGCTGGCAGCTGAAGTAGTGTAATCAATAAACGTTTGTTTCAGTGAAAGACTAGCTCAATACGTTATGTGGGTAAAGATTGAGGAAGGTATCTGACATTGTCCTCTGACCTTCTGACATCATGCACACATATGAACTTGAATACACACATGCATATGTGCCACACACATGCAAAAATTTTAACTTACAAAGCACTGCATAAACATTATATTTTTCTTACATATGCTGGAAAAGTGTGAGGAAAAAAATCTATGACTATTTTATCTCATATTATATAGAATATAGCTGAGAAACATTGTCTAAAAGTGAAAACAGACACTTCTGTGATTTCCAGGTACCAGGGCATGTATGGAGGCCTGGTTGGGTCAGTGGTTAAAGTCCAGTCTTCTGGTAAGCACATGTATACTTTACGTACTCGTCCATTGAGGGACATAATAGTGGGGCCAAGAAGCACTCTACCCAAACAGCTTCCCATGCCTAGAATTCCTTCCTGCAGGTCTGGCTGTGGGAGAGGACAGTTCATGGTTTTCTGTCTCTGCACTTCTTCTGAGAGGGCCTCAGAAACAGCTCTCCTTCAGTTGGTCCACTTTACAGCTGGACCAGGCCCAAGTGGCCTTCATTCTGTCTCACACCCCAACACCAAGGATAGCTGCTGATTAAATACTTCGGCAACAAGGACCTAGTGTTTGGAGCAACAATCTGTTTTCACATCACTCAAATATTGCCCTTATATTGAGCTGAAATTAGTCTCCCTGAAACTCTATCCACTGATTCCAGTTTCTTCTTCCTGGGAAGCCATACAGAATTCAATGTGTGCCTTCTTCAACACGGCCTCTGGACACAGCACCCCAGTTCTTTCAACTTAATCTATGTGTTTCTTAGTAATTTGGGGATTTTGGACCTCACTCCAGTGTCTTATGAAAACTAGGTCATTTCTCCAGAAAACCCCACCCACAGAAATCTGTGCATACCCTACTGGCAAGGCCCTCCCCCTTCTGAGCCCACCTAAAGATGCTTAGAGTCAGCAGGTCTCAGGTAGGAACCACAACTTAAATCTTTAGCTCCCATGGTGCCAGGGAGCTTAAAGACCTGCTTTCCTTGTGTCACAGGTAAGTACGCGTGTCTAGACTGGCTGCGCCTGGCTTGCCAACTTAGGCATTGGCTTAGGGGATCTGGTTGGTGATAAAGCCTCAGTGGCCACAAACTGAGCAGAGGAGCTTGAAGACTGCTTCCTTAGTTACTTCCAAACATCAATTTGGCACCAACCCTGGTCTCTTCCTTCTTTCTGTGAGCCTTCTTGGGGGACTGGATCCCTGGATTTAAGCAACTTCCACCTGAGAGGCAGCCTGAGCCCTCAGCTACCCTCTTTCTCCCCATGCCCAAGTCTGCTGCCTCCCAGTGTTTCTTGGCATCTTGACCCTGTAGGGCTGAGAGCCATTTTAGCAATGACCTTGTGAAATGTGACATTTTCTTTAGACATCCACAGCCTTTTCAAATTAAACATTTCCACTTTCTTTTATACAATGTTCTGAAAATCTCCCTGGCCTTACCTCCTCCACCAACATTTCCCCATCCCAGGCCCCTTCCCCCAGGCCAGGCTGGCCTCTCCTCTCTGCCCCGTAGCTTGCCTCTGTCACAGTGCTTATCACACGGCATTGAAGTGATCTGAGAGCTCCTTGCTGGCAGGGACGGAGTGATTCATCTCTGTCGCCTGACTGACAAATAATCTGCTTAGGTGATTCTCAAACTGCCCAGCAGAGCCCCTGTGGTTCCAAGAAGCCGCTGCGGGAGCCTTGGGAACGTGGAGGTTGTTTGCAGCGTTATGGAGGCAACCCCAGGGTCCCAGCCCACAGCCTTTAATTTTTCCTGCTTGGATACTAGTTTTCCTAGTGAGGATTCACTAAAAAAAAAAAAAAAAAAAAAAAAAAAAAAAAAGGTTTCTCTGCCTTTAAAACAAAAAGTTCAAGACTACCAATCTAGTCAGGCTGAGTTATATTATCTCAATACATTCTCGGGAACTGTGAAAGGCTTCAGGTTTAATATCTGGGCACCAGCCGACTTCCTTCTTCCTGCTCCAGTCATGTTTTCTGCGCAATGCTCCCTCTCCCACCCTTCCCTCTCAGAAAAGGATCAAATCCTGTATCTGTAGAATGAAAATGTTTGTCTTCTACCCAAGGAAATTGATCAGTGACAAGCAAGAAGGAGGTGTTTCTAAGGAAGAGGAAATAATTATGGCCAAATCACTCCACCCTTCTTCTCTGCATTGTGTCTTCTCTGCAGACACAATCAAATCAACCAAGCATTCATTTATGCTTAAGTGCCTCAGGGGACACCATAGTTTACAACACAACCCCACCCTGGCCTCTCACAGTAAAGATGGAAGTTGTGTGCTAAGCCCCAAGAGCTAAGAGACTGTTCACGAGGCAGGTGCAGCTGCAAGTTTCTCTGAGCATATGAAAGTGCAAACGGTTGTGTGGTAGGAGGAACCAGGCAGGCTCTGCATAACTGGATTCTGCTGCGTAGCCACCACTTTGTAATGGTGTTCCCAGGTTAACAGACACTCTGCACACTGGTTTCTTTTCACTGAGTTCTGTGTTCTGATTTCCAAATAAGGAATGTGAACCTTTCTTATAAAATATGAAGACCTACTTAAAATGATGATTACCTGGTTGGGAATAATGGGGTAGGTGGAGGTCGGGCCAGAAGATACCATAACACTTGGATTTCAGGGACTTATGTCTACGGTCATAAAGAAGCTAGCAGTCCAGTTCTCAACCCCCGGTCCATGGAATGTTTGGTGTCATGTATCTGTGTAGGCTTTGCATACTGATGAGGAAAGAAAACCCATGCAAGTGGAGGCCAGTTTGACCTCCTTCCAGAAGGGTCTGCCATGGGCTGATATTTAATTACCCTCATACCCATTAATAGATTCACTGAAGTGTGACCAGTGGCTACATGGAAGGAGACTGTTGGTGGACAGCAGCAGCCAGCCATGCTGGTCAGGTCTGTGAGTGCCAAGCCCATTTTCTAATTAGAACACCTTCTTGTTCCCCATCCACCCCGACACCCCCAGCTTGGAGAAGCAGATGAGCAGGATATTGGCCACGACTCCAGGAAGCTACTGAGTAGTTGGCGGCCAGAACCTTAGAAGTAGAAGCAAACATGCAGATGGCCTGTGGCCAGAGACAAGAAGAGGCCTCCATGCCTAGACCAGAACCCATTCCTTCTGATTCTGGTCCAGACTTCTTCCTGTGATGTCATGGGTTCCTGCTTCCTCCAAGGAGGGCACACATGTTGTTCCTTCCCACCACCAAGCTTCCTATGCTTTCTTTTCTGGCATTGCTCAAGTTTACCACACATAAGCATGATTATATTTGTAACATAAATTACAAGAAAAAAATGCTCGCAGGCCACCAATATTGACTTAATTTATTTTCTTGATGTTACTTAAATATGTACATACATAACACTGAGTGTAAACTTCTAAATCACACACCCTAAGAGTAAAGTAAATGTACATATTAAACATCATTGAAAGAGCACAATAAACAAAGCTGCAAGTGTCTTTAATGTGATGGAGGAGTCGGTTTTGTTGAAAGTGGATTGCTGTCATAAAGCAGTAGCCTCGGTTCAGTTACCCTCAGCGGCTTGCCAAGAGCTGCGCACGGGCCAGCCGCACTGGGGTGGCTGCAAGCCTCCATGCCGTGCTGTCATGTGGCTTCAATACTCCATCTGGGTGGGGCGGGAGGGGAGGGCAAGGGCGGGGGTGGGGGACACAAAACTAGATCCAAATGGCAATGGTACCATAAAATTCAGCGTCCTAAAAGACATACTAAATGGTTGAACCTTCATCAGGTCCTTAGAGGGAACACCTAAATCACAGGGCCCTGGAGAGGGTATGATGAAGACTAACCTTAATCTTCTCTTGTTTCTCTCTCCCCCTCTCTTCTCTCTTTTCTCTCTATCTCTTTTATATTACCTATCTTTTGATTCCCTCTTTTCCTTGGGACTGGCCTATAACTCCCAGTACCAGCATGTGGTTAACATCCACAATGAGCTGTTGATCAGAGAGACCTACAAGGTTTCCTAAAAGAAGACAGATTTCTGTCAGAGTACTTGATGACCCACCAAAGGTTATTGGTAAGACTCTACTGCTGAAGATACCATATGCTATTGGTACAGAACATGGAGTGACCTGGCTGGAATCTGGAAGAGAGTCAGTCCCCAGACAGTTAGCTTGTCTAGTGCTGGAAGGTGCTACTTGAGTAACTGGGAGAAAATGACCAACATCTGTCCAAGAAACTCATGGTCTAAGCTACTTAGCAGCAAACAATCTGACATGATGCTCACCAAGTGCAATAGTAGCACACAGCCATGGTAGGTAACCAACTGCTCTTGATTTGGCTAATTGATCTGCTCAGTGGAACGGAACCTATAGCTGGATCTGGGAAAAAGTCAGAACCATATCCAAAAAATGAGCCCGCTCTCCACTATTATCTCCACTAAGTTCCTACTAATCATGGGCTATAAGAGGGTCTATACCTATTAAATTTTCTCTATAATAATAATGGTTATCCCATTTATCTAGTGCTGACCTCACTCTCCATTGGAGAATTTGCTTCTCTTTTTCAGATGGACACAAATCCTGAGGAGAAAATCAGTCCATTGCACTTCACCATGGCCCCAGCTGAAACCAAGAGTAATTGGGGAAATGAGCAAGAGTGCTGCTTTCTTGGTGAACCTGGTACCAATGCAAGAGTGAAAGAAATACACACAGAGAACACTCAACTCCTACCAAACCAAATATCCAGAAACACAGAGGCTCCCAAGACCTCATCACTGAAGTAGACCCAAAATAAACCCAACATGGCTCAGGGAAACTTTCAGAAGAGGGGGCAGAAAGATTGTTAGAGCCACAAGTTGGGTCAATATGCACAGAGGCATTGCCTCCTACCCATAATTGATGGCTAACCCCACAATGCATGACCCACATTCCCCAATGAGGAGGGTCCCTGAGGAGGGGGAGGACAGGGAGGAGGCTAACAGTGGTACCAACATGACTGTATACACAGTGTGTACATAACTAATAAAAAATTAAATTAAACTTAAAAAATAGTCCATCTGCCTCTGTTCTTCAGTATCTGTTTATACCAGTTAAAGCGCTGCTGCTACAGCCAGTTGCTCAGGCAAGCTTTGAATGTGTCTGTTGATTCAGAATCTGCTTATTCTTTATCATAGGAAATAAAATGCGAATATTTTCTATGCATATGTTGAAGACCCCTTAAAACACATCTTTTCTAGGGAGAGGGCGAAAAAAGTTCTTGGTGAGATAGCAGGTGAGGATTTGCTCCAGACCGCCACCTTGTGGTGAAGCCCACCACTACATCCTCCCTGGTGTCAATTTACTCAAGCTGGTTCTAGATTGGCTTGGTTTGGCTTGAGACACCGAGGATATTACCAAGAATGTTGGCATATTGGCCAGGCTGAAGGTCCCAGGCAATAGGGCAGAGCTGAGGACTTGGATAATCTAGGTCAGGGTTAGGTCTGAGTTGTTCCTGTCACAGGACCTTCTCTTGCTTCCCACAGAGATTTGTTTAGGCACCATAGTTCTTGTAAAAGTAGACAATGTCCATACTGAGAAAGTGTCTTGGACCTTGGGAAGGAGATGTTGTACCTCCCATAGTTGATTGGCAATTGGGACTCCTTAAGAAAGGTGTAGCAAGTACTGTGGGCCCTGTGGAGAAGGGGCTGCCATGGCTTCCTTCTGGACTCCATCTCCCGGTATATCCCAGCTCTCTGGGAAGCTGGATACAGGCTGCATCAAGAGTAGGGCTTGGCAGTACTTGGGAGCACTGGACCAGAGTGAGACCCTACCTTGAAAAACCGGAGGAAAAAAAAAGAGTAGGGCTTGGCAACTCAAGGTCTAACCTACTCAGCAGCAAACAACCTGACGTGATGCTCATCCAAGTGAAATAGTGGCACATTGCCATGGTGGGTAACCAACTGTTCTTGGGGTTGGCTAATAGATCTGCTCAGTGGAAAGGAAACCATATCTGGAACTGGGAAACAAGTCAGAATCATATCCAAATAACAAGTTCGCTCTTCAATATTAAGCTTGCACCAATCTTGGGCTACAAGAGGACCTACACCTATTAAATTCTCTCTAAACTAATAATGGTTATCCCATTTAACTGGTGCTAACTTCAATCTCCATTGGAGAATCTTCTTTTATTCAGATGGACACAGAACCTGAGGAGAGAATCAGCCCATCACACTTCACCAGGGCCGAGCTGAAACCAGAGTAATTGGGAAAATGAGCAAGAGTGCTGCTTTCTTGGTGAACCTGGTAGCAGCACAAGGGTGAAGGAGATCGATACAGAGGACACTCAACTCTTACCAAATCAGAGATTCAGAGACACAGAGGCTCCCAAGAGCTCATCACTGAAGTAGACCTAAAATGAACCCAACATGGCTCAGGGAAATTTTCGGAAGAGGGGGTAGAAAGATTGTTAGAACCACAAGTTGGGACATTATGTACAGAGACATTGCCCTTCCCCCATAACTGATGACTTCCCCCACAATGCACAACCCACAACTCACATGGGGTAACTGGCATCCCCAGTGAGGAGGGTCCCTTTGGAGGGGGCTGGACAGGGATGAGGGTAAGGATGGTACCAACAAGTGCTGTTCACACACTCAGTATGTACATAACTAATAAAAAAAAGAGTAAGCTGGGCGTGGTGGCGCTCGCCTTTAATCCTAGCACTCAGGAGGCAGAGATAGGATCACTGTGAGTTTGAGGCCATCCTGAGACTACATAGTTAATTCCAGGTCAGCATGAGCCAGAGTGAGACCCTACCTCGAACCTCCCCTCAAAAGAAATAAATTAATTAATTAAAAAAAAAAGAGTAGAGCTTGGGCTAGAAAGCATCTAGAGAGCCCAGGACTCCCCCCCTCCCTCAGACCCTGCCTCACTGGCACTGGTGATGTTGGCAGCTTTCTCAGGGGCTTTAAGAAACATTTTCAAATATCTGAGGCTGCAACCATGGTCTCCTCACCACTGTGGTCCCTCTCCAAGTTTAGAATCCTGCCATCTGCAAAGGCCAGGAAGTGTAGTTTAATGCCAGATAGTTAAGCATCCAAATCCCAGCTCCATCCCTTACTCATCAAAGCAAAGTTCTTGATGCTCATGACTCTGTGGAATGGGAGTGAGCATGCTCTGTGCTCCAAACTGGTGAAAGTCAGGTAGGGTAGGCACACAAGGCACTCAGAGATTACAAAGCTCCTTTGCCCTCCACGTGCCAGGGCACATTACTGGCTTTTGAGTCAAATATTTGTGAAGCCTTCCTGGGTGTTTAGAAGCATCCACTCCAGGTGTCTTGGACTCACCACACTCAGCCGTGGCCACACTGCTGGCTCAGTGCTTCACCCTGCCACCATCCACTGACTGTACCATCTGAGTCTCTGAGATGCTGCCACTCTCTCCCAAACAAGAACACTTTTGGGTTTTGTTTGGTGACTCATTTTCCACCCACAAGTCTTTCCCATGCCCTGGAATGCCTGGGTGAACTGCATTTGGGTGCTCTTGAGTGTACTTGAGGCTCCAGCCTGGAATTGTGGTAAAGCCAAAGCTATTCTAAGATGTTCTGCAGTCTTGCAGCTATTTCAGGCTTCAGCACTCCCTCTGCCTAAGTCTCAGCCACAACTTCCAGGATGGTTCCTCTTATGATCCCGACACCTGCACATCCAAAATAGCCCCAACCTGAAGGTGGTGACTGGAGCCAGAACAGACACAGCAGAAATGTGTCCTAGCCTGCAGCAGGGCTACCAGGAGTCAGGACGAGTTTGCCTTTGGGGTTGAGACTGAGTTTGAGAGAGGCAGCCACAACTTGATAGGCTTTTGAGGGAGGGGCGGCTCCACAGGTAGCAATATTAGCTTGACAGAGGATCTACACTGCCTGTCTGTTGAGGTATCAGTCTCATATCTCTTTCTTAGCTAGTCTTCATTTATCATTTTACAAACATTCATTAGTGCCTACATATGTCAGCCACCTCTGAGGCCCTGAGGGATAGCACAGGCAAAAATCCCTCCTCTCTCTCATCTTCCAGGAAACAAAATTCACAATAACTCTTTGCATTGGCCTTTCTTGATTGCAAAGCACTTCTCCATAGCTTTTCTTCATAGATCATCCTATTGGTTTCTTCGTGCTGTTCTTGCTGAACCCTTCCACGAGTCCTCTGGGTTCCACATTGTTCTGTTCTACTTCATTACCAAAAGGACAGAGACTAAAATCCATGTCTGTGTGAGGTCCACACAGCCAGTAAATGGCAGAGCAGGAACAGAGAACAAGGTACTTCTGAGTTCAGAGTCCTAGCTGAAGCATGATCTACCCACAGTTCACATACAAGCTTGTGGCATCTGCTCACAGGCTCTAAAGGCTTGGTGAGATGCAGAATGTGGTGAAGGCAAATTCTGCCCCAGGGAATGGTGTGACTTCGTAGGCAGAAGAGACTTACCCTTGACAGATGCAAGACTACCTTAGCCCAAGTAGGAGCAGCACTGGATGCTGCCCTAACTTTTTCATTGCTGGGACAAAATCCTCAACCAGAAGCAGAATATGGAAGGAAAGGGTTCATTTGAGCTTATAGTTCTGAGGGAACATGTCATCATGGCAGGAAAAGCATGGCAAAGTAGGCAAGAGGGAGTCACATTTTGTCACATCAGCTGGGAAGAAGCAGCAAGAATGAGCAACTATGAACACCCTCAAATGGACTAATAAAGCTCAGGGTCCACCCCCAGCAACATACCTGTTCCAGCAAGGTTCCACCTCCCAAAGACCCCACAGCTTTTCCAAATCACCACCAGCTGGGGACCAAGTATTCAGAACACGCAAGGGTTTGGGGTTCATTTAATTCAAATCACCACATACTCCAATTTGACTTTTGGGCTCAATGACACTTCTTGCACTATGGGACAGCCTACTCCAGTACTGGATACTGTGACAGTATCATAGTCCTTCCTGTTTTTGTGAGGAAATTCCTGCTCCAACCTATCCACCTTGTGGCCCCCTCGGGGACTGCCTTCCTCCAACACAACCCTGCACAGCTTAGCCCTGATCTGCTGGCTCCTCCCTCCAGTGTAAAACACGGTCTGGACAGGGAGCCGCTGCCTCCTCTGCACACCTTCAGCTCTCAGCCTTCACACCTGGCACCTTGCTTATCTCCCTGCTTGGGAACCTCCCTCTCTGCCTGTTGGTGCTACTCCATCATGCTGTGCTGCACACACTTGGCACTCAGACAATGGCAACAGTGAGTGCTGAAGGAATTGAACACTTCAGCCATTTTCAGTGAGCTTGAAACAGATTGAGTTAATTATTAGGCCACAGCTGCCTTGCAAGAGAGAAGAGGCCCTTTTTCCACAGTCTGGGTCATGACACTAAAGTGGCCTTCAACAAATACTTGTGGCTTGTGGTTCTGGTACTGAGGGCATTCTGAGGGCTGTGGCTGATGTTCTCATTCCTGGTCCTCCTGAACTGAGCTCACTACTTATGCAATATCTTAGTGCCTTGATCATGTACTGCTTGAGCACCAAAGAAACAGACCACTTTTGGAGAGGCCTATAAGGACACCTCATGAGACCCCATAGATGGCAGATACCAAGACATTGCACATGTCCATGGCTCTGTGGCTTGTCTCTTCCTTTCTGAACCTCTGTTTCCCAGGAGATCAATCAGTGACAGCTGACAGGCTGTGAGTTGGGTTGGAAGCCCCTTGAATCAGCTCTCCAGGAAGGTTCTTCTGTGTCACTTGAACTGTTTCTTTTGCTACAGGTCCTAGGGCAAGCTTACAGCCCCGGCAGCTTTCCCCGGACCCTTCCTTGGCAGAGACCTGTTATGAAAGGGCAAATGGGCAAAATGCAAAACACCCATGGATTCCTCAACAGAGGAGTTTTTCTTTAAATCTTTATTCTCTTTCAACTCAATAAAAGTCTATTTTGCCGACTATTCTTCCTTGAGGTTAGTCCTGATGGAACTTGTGGCGTGGGGACTAAAGAAGGCCATATGATTCTTTGTTGTTATTATTGTTGTTGGGAATAGGAGTAAAGAAATGTAGAGTGGCCGGGCGCGGTGGCACACGCCTTTAATCTCAGCACTCGGGAGGCAGAGGTGTGAGGATTGCCATGAGTTCGTGGCCAGCTTGAGAGTACAGAGCGAATTCTAGGTCAGCCTTAGCTAGAGTGAGATTCTATTTCGAAAAACAAACAAACAAACACAAAGAAATGTAGAATGCTTTTAGAGAAAGTAAGTATCTTTCAATTGCCACAGTTTTCCCAGTCTCTGTCAATGGCACACACCATATTAACAGTGGTGTGGTGATGGGGAGTGTGGCTACCTAGGTGCTTGGGTTCTGGAGAAATCTCTCACCCAATGTATGCCAGCTTCTTTCTCTATAAATACACATCATCACCACTGCCTGTCTCAGGTGTTTTGTAAGCATAGTCACATTTCAGGAGAATATTTACTGGGCATTAGTTATGGTCCCGTGTATGTTAGGGACTGGGGGTGCTACAGCGGGTGTGGTCCCGTGTATGTTAGGGACTGGGGGTGCTACAGAGGGTGTGGTCCCGTGTATGTTAGGGACTGGGGGTGCTACAACGGGTGTGGTCCCATGTATGTTAGGGACTGGGGGTGCTACAGCAGGTGTGGTCCCATGTATGTTAACAGGTTCAAGGTCTACCTGAGCTATAGATTGAGTTTAAGGCCAGCCTGAGTAACTTAGTGAAACTCTGTCAAAGTCAAAAAGAAATTTTTAAAGGGGTAGGGATATAGCTCAGTGGTAGAGCGCTTACTAAACATGTGCCAAGGCCTGGGTTCATCCCCAACAAATAAATTAATAAATAAATAATAAATAAATAATAAAATAAATAAATAATAAAGTAAAAATAGGGATGGGAGAGAGGCCTCACTGAGAGAAGGATCTAGCTGGGTGGTGCAGTGGGGGCATGTGAAAAGCTGGCCCTGGGAGAAGAATGCAGCCCTTCCTGTTTTATAGTGCCAGCTATTTTATGATTACTTGCCTGGTCCACAGAGGCATTTGAGTTTGTGACCTTGCTATTGGTTTTCACTGGTAATGACTGTGGAGACTGGTCTTGTGACTCTAGCCTCTAGTGTTGACTGGAAGAAGATGGAGGGATGGAGAAGGAGCACGTCCAGAGTTGTCAGCACCTCTCCCTGAGCTCCCAAGTGTAGAGGCCATGGCCGCTGCTTGGATGAGGCCCACAACATCTGGAGTTGCTCATGAGGACACATGTGCATGCAGGAAAGCAGTCTTGTCCCAGACTGAAGGGAAAGGAAAGGGCTTAGGAAAGACATGGGAGAGGCAGGGGATGATGAACCAGACATAGGATATTGCTTTGCTTTGAGGAACTATATTTCCAGTTGTGCTGGGGATGCTAAGCCAACACCTGGTCCTTTTGAAGGGAATTTTGTTTCCAGCCCATTAGAAATGGTCGGTTGGTTTAACTGCAGGACTGGTTGCTGAGCTGATGCACACCTAAGCAGATTAGAGACATTTTTTGCCAGAGTTGCTATTTTAGCAGGCAACAATTAGTGCCCACAAGGAAACCAGAAAATAGAGACTTCCCATGGCAACTTGCATTCAGCAATCAGCAGTAGCTTTCTCTCTGTGCAGGTTTTTATGTGGAAAACAAGGCCAAAAAAGGGGAGTGTGGGATGGGGAAAGAACAGCAGCTGCCAAGGGTGTGTTCTGACTGCATACACAGATGAGGTAGGAGGGACCAGGCTGTGGTTGGACTACATGTAAAATGAGGGTACCAATACCTGCACATGTGGTTATTGTCAGAAATTCATGGGCTGTCCTGTGGAAAAGTGATCTTGGCACATGGCAGATGTAGGTAATTATCAATTGTCTTCTGTCTCTCCTTTGACTGCAGACTATGATTCTTTTGAGATCTACCTTCTCCCTACCACTAAATTAGAAGAGACAGTTTTCTCCCTATGAAAGGCCCTGGGGGTAGAGAATGGAGAGAAATCCAACAAGGGTGTATGTGATATTCTTGGACAAGCATGACCAATCAGCTGGGAGCTGTAGATGGGCACAGGCAACCTGGACTGTCCTCATGGTGCTTTTGACCTACTGCAAGTATCCATTGTGTGTGGATAGCTCAACCAGACCCAGCAATTCTCCACAGCTCATGCATGTGGTGTCAGGCATGGAATCCACAAGTCAAAGCTAACAGGGGCATTTGCTGTGAAGATCTCCCATGTCTTTTCACCTCTCAATTTTTCAGCTATATTATCTATTTATTATTATTTTTTATTTTGTGTGTGTGGTATGTTGTGCATGTGGCATGTGTATGTATAGTGCATGGATGTGTGGGTATAGATACACACACCCTGAGTGCACACATGGGGAGGCCAAAGGAGAACATCAAGTGTCCTCTATTGCTCTCTGCATTACTTCCTAGAGATGGGGTCACATACTGAACCTGGAGCTGCCATTGTTGGGTTAGACTGGCTGACCAGCCAGCCCTACTGACTCTCTTGTGTCCATCCCTCTCAGGAGTGGCGTTACAGGTATACATGGTCATCCCTGGCTTTTTAGATGGGTGTTGAGGGTCAAACTCAGGTCCTCGTGCTTCTGCACCAAGCACTCTTACCTGCTGATTCATCTCCCCTAACCCCTCATTTCTTGTTTTAAAAAACAACCCAACAATATATCTGCTGCCATTTTGATTGCAAATATCAGAACCTCTCCTCTATTCCTACCAGAATCCCATGACATGTTGAGCAATCAAGCCAGGAAAAGGGTGTCAAGTAGCTAGAGAAAGAGACTCAAATGCCATCGATTGTTTCTTTCCCTGCTCATCTGTGCCTGTCTCTTTGTGACAGCCCCAACCTGCTGGAGACATGACTGGCAATAGCTTCAAAACAGGATGGAATCTGGTTTTGGCATTCTCAGTGCCAGGAAGTTCACTGGCTCAGTGTGTTTGACCATTCCGGACTCAACCAGCTGCCTGTGCTATTGGGATGGGACAGGCAGTCATCACAATGCTCTACATAGCCTACATTGGTGGACTGACAGCAGGAGCTTATGGAGTGAGTGGCCACCTTAGGGTTGACATTACTGTCAGCTTTCACAAGATAAAACCCACGTCCTTAGGTCCTCAGACACCCATGTGTCTTCACTCCTGTCCTTCACCCACCCCTCAGCCATTGCCACACTGTCCTGGCAGCGTCAGTCCAGGCCATCCTTCAGCATGGTGGACATTCATGGGTCAGACATTTTGGTTCATGCCAAAATGCCTTTCATATCCTTCCTTTCCTTCTCTGCTATTGTTTCCTTCCTTATGGAAAAAAAATTGTCCCAAAAGAGAAACGGGTACTGGCTTGAGGGGCTCTACTTCTTGGAATTATTTCTAAGTATCTCGTATAATCTAAGGTTACTGTGGGAAGGGCGAAGCAGGGCGCTGGCAGGACTGCAGGCTCTGGCGCCCCTGGGTCCCTGTGGTTCCGTCAGCACATCAGTCAACTCTGGCTCCTCGGGCCCCAAGGTGACACCCACGTTCTTAGAAGGAGAGATGGACCAGGTCTTGGTTAGTTTTATGGTCTGGATACAAATGATAGTAGATGCCTGTCATTTGTATTCAGTAAGCAATATAGTAACATATGTCCATCTATCTTTACTTATTTTAATAGCAAATCCTATTTTGTATGAAATAAATAGGAAAGCTTTCAAACATAAGAAAAAACTTAGCAAAGACTAACAAGAGTCCCATTTCACAACAAATTCTATAATTATACCATCATTCATATCACTGTGTCACAGAGATCAATTCTAGAAGCATCCAAATGTTAATATGGTTAGAAAATTATTGAAAATAAAAATTCATTGTATTTTTTCTACTTTTAGTTAATACTTCAGTCTTTATCCTATAAAACCAGTTAAGGTGGTTAACAGTACTTCACCCGCTGCTATAGGTTAGTGTCCAGGTCATGGTGGTAGCGACCAAGGTACTCAGACATTGTCCTTTCAATTTCTTCTGACATCATAAAATGATAGCATTAAAGTGACCCTAGTTCTGTTTCTTTCTTTTGTAACCATTCTGCTACCATATGTACTCTCTGTTCAGATGCAAGAGAATTGTGTTCTGTGGAGCTGGGCACACCAAGTGAGCCTGAATAATCCCAACGATTAGGAAGTTGTCTGAAACAATTTAGGCACCCAAGTTCATGTGCATGGAGGCGTAACTGCATAACTGGGAGTTCAAATTAACTTCCATGTAGAATGCATGTATAAAGAGTAAGTAATAAGAACTGCTAATTTGAAGCTTACATGCAAATTGTTAAAATTCAGTAGTAACACAGCAACTGTTTAAAGCTGAGACCAACAAACTGTCTTTGCAGGAAGGAGAACTTTATCACTGACATTGTTGGCACATGGGGATAATAAAAAATAGACTGGGGCTGGAGAGATGGCTTAGCAGTTACGGGGCTTCCCTGTAAAGCTTTAGGACCCATGTTTGACTCCCCAGGCCCCATGTAAGCCAGATGCACAAGGTGACACCTGTGACACATGCACGAAGTTGCACATGTTTACAAGGTGGCATATGCTTCTGGAGTTTGATTGCAGTGGCTGGAGGCCCTAGCACGTCAATTACTCTCTCCATTTCTCATAAAAGAAAGGCCAGTCTGTTGGGCTTGCCTCAAAAAAATAAAAAATAAAAAATAAAAAATAAAAAATAAAAAATAAAAAATAAAAAAAAAAAAGAACAGACTGGCTTCTTGCTCACTTTGTTTTTAAATTCTCTGCAGACATTTTCATTGCCTGTTCACTGTTGCATCCAGCATACTGGTGGCTGGAATGATGGAGGGTGGTATACAGGAGTTCATAGACTAGAAATGAAGGCTACACGGGCCCATCTCAGTTTTAGGGTGGTACTCAGAGAAAGGGGCATTGTTCTAACTCAGGCAGCAGCTCCATATGGTTGCTGTTACACACACACACACACACACACCACACACACACTAGCTTCATCCCATATGCCCAAGATACTCTTGCCCAGCATGATCTGCCTGCTTAGCATGATCCAACATAAAACCACAAATGCCAAGTCATATCAGATACTGTGATATCACAGAGCCATTGCGTGCGCTCTCTCTCTCCCTCTCTGAGCCTAGATAGCTAGGTGAATTCCATCCCTTCAGTAGCTTTTTTGAGAATCCATCTGATAACCATCAGATATAGATTACTTAGCAAATGGAACCACTAACTAGCACACTCTATCCTCAAAGTCTAAGCCAGCACATTTTCTCCAGTTTTAATTATATTCTTTAGCCAGGCCATGTGTAACTTCTTTTTTCTCTATGCTGATTCTTCATAACCCCCTTCCAGATGACACTAAGTTCAAATGTTGAGCATACAGCCTGCATAAATGAGCAGGGAAGCCCAGCAGTTATAGTGCTGTTTCCTCTAGTTGCTGGGGTAGGAATGCAGTGGGGAACATTCTGGAGAGGCTAAATAGCTTAGACTCCCCAGTTTCCTTGGCCCGTCTAATATATCCCAATGTCCATTGCCAGGACTCCACTTTTGTGCAAATTCCACATACGAAGTCCAGTGAGGAATATAAGTGGACATATAATTTGGTTCCTTGAACTATTTGTTTCTGGGCTTGATTTTGAGTGATCCCAGGCCAGTAGCTAGTGTGGTCACAGTAAGACCTTGGCTTTGATTTCATGCCCTAAGGGGAGACTTCTGAGACATGGTTCACTGTTTTCTTACTTTAGGTTATTCTGACAAGTTAAGAAACCACCATCTGTCCAATGTCTTGGCTTTTGTCATCTTATTTTTTTGGTAGCAGCTATCAGACTCCCCCCAAACCTTACTCCCTTGTGTATGCATGGTCCCATGTGACCAATAGGCACATTGATTACAGTTTGCCACTTTTACCAAAGGCTGTTTAATTTGTTTCCAAATATTATCTCATTATCTCTGCATCTAACTCCATACAGTGATACTCTCCATGAAAGACTGGAATGGGTCACAGGTTGTATAGAACCAATTTATGAATTTCTTCACGTTCTTTTCAACTCAAAGCATCTTATACTGACTAGAGATAGTTTGGGAAAAACAGGGAGATGGGCATTGAAGAAAACTGGGGCATGTTGAGGAAAATCTGTTGAGTAAACAACCAAGTCGTGGGAAGGGGCAGAAACTAGGGCTATGCTGAAGGCCTCAGTAGCAGGAATTTATGGCCCTATTACTGCCTGGAGCCTTGTTATTAGTGTATGAATCAGTTTCAATACAGAAACTAGACTAGGTGTTTCTCAGAAGAAAATTGGAATTGGCCCAGTTTGGAACTGGTGTCTGATTATTACCAGGAACAGTGCTGTACAGACAAGACAAGGCCTGACAGGGTGGGGGGCATTCACCTCTGTATTGGGAGTGTCCCTAGGACTGGCAGCTCTGTGGTATGTTTACTTCAGGTTTGGGGAGGGCAGTCATATCCTCTGATTCCTTCATGGCCCCTGTCTTGCAGTTTCCCACTGCCTATTCATATGACATAGTGTGAACTGACTAAAATATGGCATTAGCTGTGAATAGGAGATGACAGAACAGGTTCAAGACCAACTTGTTCATAAGCTGGTCTCTTGACTCAAGTGTGACTATGTGCTTACTCTCTATGTTCCCACATACACATTCCATCTCCTCAACCACACTTCACGGGCCCCAAGGACACAATTCACATCTTTTACTTTTTTTAGGGTTTCAATATATGAAAGTTTATTTATTTGCACAAATAAGTGTGTGTATTTGCACACACATGCATGTGTGCACATGTCAGGGCCCTTTGTTACTGCAAATGAATGCCAGATACATACACCATTTTTTTGTGTGTCTGGCTTTACATGGGCTCTGGGGAATTGATTCACAGCCAGTAGGCTTTGCAAGCAAGTGCTATTAATCATTGAGCCATCTCCCCAGCCCTCAAGTTTCTTTCTAAAATAACTTAATTATATCATCACATTCTTCCATGGGTTAGGGGTGCAGCTCAGTGGCAGAATACTTACCTAATATGTGTAAGGCCTTAGGTTTGGTCCCTAGTATCAAAACCAAAACAAAAATTCCACCACTAAAAACAAAGCAAACTTGTGTTTCATCACATTCCTCCATTTCTTTTCTCTCCCTCTCTCTCTCTCTCTTTTTGGCGTAGGTATGTGTATATGTGTAAGTGCCAGTGCACACATGCCACTGTGCACGTGTGGAGATCAGAGGACAACTTGCAGGTTGTCCCCACCTTCTAACTCGCTTGAGGCAGGTCTCACGTTGTTCACTGCTCCTTTCGTATGCGAGGCTAGTTGGCCCTGAGCTTCTGGGAAATTCTGTGTCTGCTGCCCATTCCACCACAGTGTCTGGCTTTTACATTGGGTTTGGGGATCCACACTCAGACACTCATGCTTGCATGGCAAGTGATTTGTTCACTGGGCTATCTCTCCAGTCCCTCTTTCAGTTTTAAATTTACCAAGACTGTCTTTCAGTCGTTAAGATAAATCTTCCATTCGAGGATACCCTAATTCCCAGACACTTGTAAGCAACTTCTAATTTAGCCTGGTGGGTCTCAAGGGGTTAAAGGAGGAACGAGCCATCATTCTGTCTGGAGGGATTTTTCTGATCCCTTTCCCCACTTCTCCTTCAGCCCTTTGAGAACAACAGGTTTACTCTTTCAGGGGCTTCATGCTAAGAAAAGGTATCTTTTCTTGCCTTCCTTTCTTTTCCTAAACAAGAGACACTTAAAGGTTTATGATTCATACCTGAGAAAAAGCTGTCTTTCTTGCCTCTTTGCTGTCAGATAGAAACAGATCTGGGGAGGAAGGTCACGTCCATGTGACAGGGGAACATAGGAAAACTATGCTCATGTCTGCACCGCTAACCGAGCTCTTAGTCTCCCTTTTCTTCAGACCTTGTCTTTGACACTTGCTCTTCTCAGAACAGCGCAGGCAGATGTAAAAAAGAAATGTTTTTCTTTCTGTCTGTCTGTCTGTGTGTGTGTGTGTGTGTGTGTGTGTGTGTGTGTGGAGGGCACATACCTGGACCAGCACATGTGGGAGGTCAGAGGACAACCCAAGTCCTGTCCTCTCCTCTTTTTCTTTGAGACAGGGTCTCTCAAGTTGTTTCTCACTGCATGTGCACCAGCCTAGCTGGCATGTAAGCTTTGAGATTCTCTTGGCTTCATCTCTCATTGCCCTAGTAGCATTGGGATCATAGATGTGGGCCCCACTTTGCATCCATCTTTACGTGGATGCTATTGAGGATCAACCTGGAGTCAGCAAATTGCAAGCAAGTAGTTTTAACCACAGAGCTATCTCCCCAGCCCAGTTTGCATTTTTATAAAGCAGCCCATTTTCAAGAGGAGAACTGTAGAAGCAAGGCTTGTAGAGTGTCAAGGATCAGATTTCACATAACTTTCAAATGGATGATTGCTATGCCTTAGCTTACTGTTGGCAAGTGGAAATAGCAACTCCCATCTTATATGGTGATTATGAATTAGAAAAGTATCAGAATGATAATAATTAATAAATACTAATTCTCATTATTTACGTGGTGCCCGATTTTCTAGTACTTACTATGTTCCAGCTGTTATGCCTGCATAGCATATACCAACACCCACATTTCATATAATATATATTTACATATTGTGAGTCTGTCCCAATCTTCATCAAGGACAGGGGAACTAATCTATTTTATCAAAAGAGGACCCTGGTATCTGGAGTAATACCTGGGACTTAATAGGAATTCCAAAAACTGAGTAAATTAATAATTAGATATATTAGTTTCTAATTTCTGTGAACAAATACCTTAAAAGATGCTATTTAAAGAAGGAAGAAGTTATTTCAGCTTACAGTCTGAAATTGCAATCTCCTGTGGTGGAGAAGGTATGGTGGCAAGAGACTGAGGGAGCTCAGAGCTATGAATATGGGTGCTCATCTAGTGTTTTCCTTTATATACAGTCCAGGAACCTGCCCAAGGGATAGTGCCTCCTACTTTTAGGGAAGTCTTCTCACCTCAACTAACCTAGTTTAGAAAATTCTTCACAGACATGCCCGGAGATTAATTTACATGGTGATTCTAATTCCTGACAGGAATCATCTTACTAGTGTGGTGGTTTGATTCAGGTGTCCCCCATAAACTTAGGTGTTCTGAATGCTAGGTCCCCAGCTGAAGGAGACTTTGGAATTAACACCTCTTTGGAGGCAATGTATTGTTGGGGTCAGGCTTGTGGGCATTATCGCCAGTTTTCCCTTGCCAGTGTTTGGCACAATCTCCTGTTGCTATTGTCCACCTGATGTTGGCCAAGGGGTGATGTCTACCCTCTGCTCATGCCATCATTTTCCCTGCCATCATGGAGCTTCAACCTTGAGCCTATGAGCCAAAATAAACCTCTTTTTTTTCCTACGAGCTGCTCTTGGTTGGGTGATTTCTACCAGCAATGCAAATCTGACTGCAACACTAAGAATATAATTAGGTAGAAAACAGATCATGAGAGATTTGGTTAACATAATCCAATTTCAGGAATATCTTGGAATATAAATTCTATGGTTTAAGAAAGTTGGTAAGAGATTAACACCACCTGAGAGGAACCGAAGAGGTGGAAGTGAGACATAGTCCCAAAAAGATAATCTTGGCAAAAGTTGAAAAATAGGAAAGTGCCAGACAAGATTCCAATGGAGATCAATGGTAGTGATTGGCTGATTGACTGGGTGACAGAACTCCAGTGTTGATTGGTTCAAGCGATAGAACATTAATGCTGATTGGCTGGGATGAGCTTACCCAGTTTTTCAAGGGGCATTGATACCCTTTGCCATTCTTGTCCAGGTCTTTTTTTGGAGCAAGCATCTAGAAGCAGCTCTTGCTTGCCTCTATACATTCAAAGGTTGCTTTTCTGTTTAGGCTGGTTTGTCATTTTAACAGAGTTCTTAGAATTGCCTTAAATGACAAATCTTGGGCTGGGGAGATGGTACAGTGGTTAAAGGCACTTGCTTGCAAGCCTGTCAACTGCAGTTCAATTTCCTAGCACCCACTAAGGCTGGACACAAGGTAGTGCGTGCACCTATAACCGCAATGCACCTATGGTAATTGGAGGTTGGTGCTAGAAGAACCTGGAAGCTGGTGGACCAGATAGACTGGCATACATGTAGTGTCAAAAATAAGAGTGCCATGTGTTGTGATGCACACCTTTAATCCCAGCACTTGGGAGGCAGAGGTAGGAGGATCACCATGAGTTTGAGGGCAGCCTGAGACTACATAGTGAATTCCAGGTCAGCCTAAGCTAGAGAGTAAGACCCTACCTCAAAAAACAAAACAAAAAATTAAAAGGGGGAGACAATCTCAAGGAAGGTAGGAGAGGACAAACACCCTCCTCGGACCTCCACATGTGCACCATGGCATACACTCACCCATGCACACACATTATTTGAAAAATGATATGTCCTGAGCATTTTAAGTCTTTTGCTGAGTTAGCACCTGAGGACTTTTCTGCAAAGGAACCCAAGACTTTACTAAAGCATAAGGCTACAACACTACTGCCTTAACAACAGGCCCAAAGTAAACAGAGAGTTCATTCCCCTGTTGTTTAGTGCCTCTCATGGGCCAGGAAACCTCAGCAATCACATAAGGGTACTATCACCCCCACTCCAGCACAGGCCTGTCTCCATGTACTTTTTTTTTTTTTTTTTGTCAAGGTAAGGTTTCACTCTAGCTCAGGCTGACCTGGAATTCAATATGTAGTCTCAGGGTGGCCTTGAACTCATGGCCATCTTCCTCCCTCCACTTCCCTAGTGCTGGGTTCAAAGGCATGTGCCACCATGCCCGGCCCTTCATGTACTTTTTTCCTGGGAGTTCCAGGTTTTTGGGGACCTCCAGCTGGAAAGCTCCCTTGATGTGATCACTTTTCCTGGGATTTCCAGGAGAGCAGAACCCTGCTTCCATACCCATCCCCTTCTTCATCCTGGTCCCTGAAGGCAGGCAAAGCATGAAGGAATGAGAAATAGCAGGGGTCCAATGCAGCCCAAGTCAGAAAAGCCCTAACAATATTAACCCTACTGGTTTGGAATTTTATGAGGCTTGGAAGTGTTCAGCATAATTTCAATAGTTTAGCAAATTGGTGTAGAAAAAGACCTCTTTTTCACTTAAGTAGCAAACTACTTTAATGGAAGCTTTTATATAATTATAACCAAATTACAAATGGTTTCTTCTAGGTAGCAGAAGCCAACCTTCAAAATGAGTTTATTGGAGCCGGGCATTGTGGCACACTTTAATTCCAGCACTCGGGAGGCAGAGGGAGGAGGATCATCACAAGTTCCAGGCCACCCTGGTCAGCCTGGACTAGAGTGAAACCCTACCTCGAAAAACAAAAAAAAAAAAAACAAAAAAAAAAAAAACAAGAAATGAGCTTATTTGTTCAAGCATTCATTCATCAAAGATATAGTGCAAGCTTGCTCTGTGGAATGCTGCTAGGAGAGTGACTTAAATTAGGAGGAAGTGAATATATTTACCTGGCTGCATGTAACGCAGAAAAGACGGGGTCCCCACACTGACTGTTACCAGAGGCAGCCCTGAACCATTTCTGAGCACAAGCCATTTTCCACTAGCCTTATTTACACCTGAGTGCTTCCTTCTGATCACTGGAAACAAGGAAAAGGAAGTGAAGGAGCCACAAGCCCCTTCCGGGTGATGGCTGGAGTGCTGGCGGGATATTCCTGCTGCCACCTTTCTGAAAGCCTGCTCTGCTAGCTACTTGGCAGCTGCCAAGGTAACTGGATGGGGCACTTGAATTGTTTGTGGGCTGTTAGGCTCTTGTGTGGTCCTGTGATTTTTGCTTAATTTGCATGACCAGTGTAGCAGACAGCTTCAGGTTCACTGAGATGAACTTCTAGACCAGGCACAGTTATGGAGGAAGGGATATTTATTGAAGCTCACAGATCCAGGGGAAATTCCATAATGGTAGAAGAAACTGGCCTGCCTTCACAGGACCAAGCAGAGAGAGAAGTACAAGCCTAAAGGTCAAAAGCCAGGCACACTTCAGGAACTCCAGCTAGGCACAATTTGCATATCTTTAGATTGAAATCTCAAATCCACCACCACACCTTAAGATCCACCCAGTGACCTTGCCTCCAGCCAGGTGGCTAGAGATGCAAACTACAAATAAGCAGCTGAATATATTGGGGGCCATCTATTCTATTCAAACCACCACAACCAGTCAGGGCCCACATGTGTTTACATAAATTCTCACACTCAACTTCTTATTACACAGACCCAGTGTTCTGGAAGAGAGAAGACTCCTGCGAAGAATGAAGACCTGCCCCTATGCTAGCTTGGACTTGGGCTCCTGGACCAGGGTGGCTTGGGCTTCTACTGGAGATCCTACATCATTTCCTGCCTCTGAGAACTCTCTGTGATGCTTGTGCTGTGGGCACTGAACTTACTGGTGCTGCCAAAGGGTGGGGCCTGCTTGTTTTCCACCCTGACTTGCTTCTACTCTCCTATCTGCACTCTCAATGCATGCACTCTCCTGCCTCAGAGTCCCAACTTGACCTGCTGCCTTGGATGGGACCTGCTGTTGCTCTAGCTTTCTTGGTTTCTCCTTCAGTGCATGTTGGCTGGTATCCCAAGGTCTGTCCAGGATTCTAATCTGTAACATTTTTGCCCTCTTGGTGGGCAATCCACTGCCACCAAGCATTGGAGCTATAATGCTTAGTGATACATTATATGTAGGTATCCCCAGTCCTGCCCAGAGTTGCCTGTAACCACCATCTTTGCCTTCTTGCTTGGCAAATCTGCTGCCTTGCAGAGCTGAGTTCAAAGTTTAAGCAGCTGTTATACTCCAATGTAAATAAATCCATGTTTCACCCTCACATTACTTAGAGATACAGTCCTATAATAAGCTATAAAGAGCTTCCATGTAAGGAAGAGCTTCAATTTGATAAGTAAAAGAGGCAGCCGGGCGTGGTGGCGCACGCCTTTAATCCCAGCACTCGGGAGGCAGAGTTAGGAGGATTGCTGTGAGTTCAAGGCCATCCTGAGACTCCATAGTGAATTCCAGGTCAGCCTGGGTTAGAGTGAAACCCTACCTCGAAAAACCAAAAAAAAAAAAAAAAAAAAAAAAAGAGGCATGCTCAGTGCATTGTTTCTCTAAGGAAAAAATGCTGTAGAGGATTATGTTTCCCTGTGCTTCCTTAAGTCTATACCTTTGAAGACCAGATTTCATGCTTTATCTGGGAGTTGTCAAAGCTGAGAACAAAATAAGTGATGCTGTTGAAGGCTCTGGCTGGAATATACTCAATTTGTAAATGTATCCTGTAGCAGACAGTTTCAGGTTGCTGAGATGAACTTCCAGACCAGGCACATTTATGGAGGAAGGGATATTTATTGAAGATAGTTCCATATTGGCAGAAGCTGGTCCGCTTTCACAAGTCCAAGCAGAGCCACAAGCCAAATCCCTAAAGCCACACCACAAACAAGCACACTTCAGGAACTCCAGGCACTTTGCAACAGATTGGAATTTTAAATCCACCACCATGCCTTCTGGCTGGACCTTAGGATCTGCCCAGTGATACCTCTTCCAGCCAGGGGGCTGCAGATCTAAATTACAAACTGTAATAAAACACTGAATATAATGGGGGCCATCTATTCAAGCTACCACATATCCAAAAGTTGAAAGAACTTGGGGAGTCTTAAGGCTCTTAAAAATCAGTGAATGGGAATTTAGATATTCTTAAGTACTCTCAGACTTCATACATGTCCTCTCAGAGTGCTCACAATGGAGGCACACAACAGGTTACTAATTCTTCTGCCTGTCTTTGTCTTTCTTCCCTTTTCACTCTCATATCCTTGATCACCTGTATCACAGGACATGGCTAAGCCTTGGAGAAGTGCTAAGCACTAACAGTAAAGCAAAACCTGAGACAAATACAAATGCTTTATTAACCATGTTCAACATTATGTAGCGAATGCCAAATCCTGCACTCAAAGAGCCAGACACTCTGCATTCCTGAGGAATCTGAATCCCAAGCCATTTCCAATCCTAGTGAATATTTTCACATTGTATTTTGCTGCTAAAAGCTAAGTAGGTATACTTTTTTCTGTGGATTGATTTATCACTAAGAGATTTAAGTCAAAAAAACTGAATGACAGGGCTGGAGAGATGGCTTAGCAGTTAAGTGCTTGCCTGTGAAGCCTAAGGACCCTGGTTCAGGGCTCGATTTCCCTGGACCCATGTAAGCCAGATGCACAAGGTGGCGCATGCATCTGGAGTTTGTTTTCAGTGGCTAGAGGCACTGTTGTACCCATTCTCTCTCTCTCCTCTCTTTCTGCCTTTTTCTGTCTGTTGCTCTCAAATAAATAAAAATAAACAAAATAAAATTTTAAAAACTGACAACATTCTTTGTGTGTACATGTTTAAAATATTCTTCCACTTGGTTCAGAAGACTCAGTGATGCTGCAACATCTCGTAGGCATTTATTACAAGCAGACACAAGATCTTCTGTCCTTGCTCCTGAAGCTCTGGTCTGCTCTAATTGGCACCATCCACAGCAGTGCTGGCTTCTACTGAGATGACTTTGGCCCTTCCTCTAGTCCTCCTTGGCCCCTGAATCTAAGCTGTGTTCACCAGGAGCTGGGCCTCACCTTTTCTTAGCAAGGACTATCAGAGTTGTCAGTACCTGTACAGGCTGTGATGCAGTGGGTAACAGTGAAGGAAGCAAGTGGCCTCTTTTGGGGCCTCATTATTCATTCAACAATACTTGTTTTACATTTAATTATTTAATAGGGACTGTTTTTAGGTGCAGAAAGATGAATTCAAACTATACTTTCATCAAGAAATAGTTTAAGAGGGAGAGAAGTAGTGTCTTAGCACATTTTCTGTTGCTGTAACAAAATTACCAGATGTAGAGTTATTTATAAGTAGTTTCACTCAAGATCCTAGAGGCTGGGGATCCCATGAACATGGTGACAGTGTCTAGAGAGGGCTTTCTTACTGCCTTATCTGGCAGAGAAAAGGCATACAAGTAGGAGGGCAAGCCAGCATGTGTGCAGAGACAAATCAAGTCTTCCTGGGTGGACTGGTTTCATAGCCACTCACTAGGGCTCTGCCTCATCTGCCCCATCACCATTGATCAGACTTATCTCTCAACATTGTTACACTAAGGAATCAAGTCTCCAAGTCATAAGTTTAGGAGGCACATTCAAGCCAAAGCAAAGAATAATGAAGGCAGGCCCAGGGACTGATGGGAGACTTGCAGGAGACACTTGGAAAAGTCACTCATGCTTTCCTCTAGATCACAAACAATGGGATCACCAAGGCTTTTGAGGAATTTTTCATGTACATAAGTGTGTGGTGTGTGTGCACTGGCATGTATTATTGAGTAGGTGCATGTACACATGCGTGCACGTATGTGGAGACAGAGGACAACCTCAGGTGTCATCCTCAGAAGTGCCACACACCTTTCCTTTAAGACAAAGTCTCTCATTGGCCTGGAGTGCACTGTTTAGGCTAGACTGGCTGGCAAGTGAGCTCTAGGGATCTTCCTGTTTCTGCCTCCCCAGCAATGAAATTACAAGCATGTACCACCACACCCAGCCCAAAGTTCTCATTCTTCCACAGTAGTCAACACTCATGATGAACCCTCCTGCACTTGCAATTCATTTAAAAATTTTAATTAAAGCATTCATATTTTGAAGTTCTCAAGCACAAAACAAAATGTTGAGAATAATATAATGATGGACCCCCAAGTGTGCTTTTGTGTGTCAGCTTAGAGCAGAGTCTAGACGTGAAATGCCTCAGTTCATGCCCCACCTTGACCTCCTACCAGTGCTTGATGCATTGACACTCTGCACCTTCGCTCCTTCCAGTAATGCACAACCTGTGAGGATGCTCCAAGGATTCAATAAGTCACCGTGTACACAAGGCCTTTAGAACAGTGGCACACAGCCTGCATGTGGAAGCACTGGTCTTTTCACTTTCCCACACATAAGGAGTAAGTTTTGTAATGAAGCTTCTCCCATGCTAGTAACCTAGAGCTCACTGATTTGGCTAGACTAGCTGACCAACAAGACCACAGGGAGCCTCCAGTTCCCAACTTCCCAGTGCTGGGGTTATAGGTGCATGCCACCATGCCCAGCTTTATGAGTGCTGGGGGCCTGAACACAGGTTCTTGTGCTTACACTGCAAGCACTTTACTCACTGAGCCATCTCCCCAGGCTCCCTACAGTTCTCTTGACTCTTCAGAGGCTTAAACCCTTAATCTATAAGGATAAGGGTATAGGTCACATTGGAACCACGCTTTAGGATTGCTTTAAAGAACTCAGTTAATACTTGCAAAGTTCCCACAACAGTTCTGGCAGAGTCAGATCCCAGCAGATGTTAGTAATTTATGAAAGAAAAACTATCCCAAATGTCACTCAGTCTGGATGAGTGAGATAATTTTATCTTTTCTATAGCATGTCACAATGAATATGGGAACCCCTATTTTCCCTCCACACCCCCTTTTAGTAATTCTCAGTACCGTCAGTCACTAACGTTAGTGGCTGTCCTTCCTGACAGCCTTTACTCCTTACATTCTCTCTCATTCTGTATTAATATATGTGCATGCATCTCCATAAACAATGTCTAAGTCTGTGTTGTTTGTTTTCATCTTTTTACAAGCAGCTTCATACAGTATCAATTCATCTACAGTTTAGCTTCTCTCTTCCCTAACTTTGTTTCTGAGATGAACTGATGTTCTGCTTCATTCTTTTTCACTGCTGGACTGCATGGCACTGGATGAATAAGCAGAGTTTATGAATCTGCTCCAGGTGACAGGTGGGTAGTTCCCAGAGCTGCTGCAGAGCTCATAGTGCTGCAGCAAGCATTTTTGTGGGCACTCCTTCTCTCAGACACATGGATCCCAGGGCTTCCTGTTTTCTAGATATACCTACTTTACTCTTTCTATAGCAGGCAGACAGGTGGTTTTGGCCTTAATATGTCAAGGCTGCACATGATAACTCACATGCATTGACTTGTTGAATAACTGAGTGATTCTCTAATGTAGGCTACAGTAGGATATTAAAAGCAAGAATCTGGTGACACATACCAGGATTTACACCCCAGTTCCTCCATAAAACAACTGCAAGGCTTTGAGAAAATATTCAATATCTTGGTGCCTCAGGTTCCCTCTTTGTAGAATAATTGTTACCATTTTGTGTGGCTGTGCAGAATATTATATATGTATATGCATATATATATATATATATATATATATATATATATATATATATATATTTAGCTATATAAATGTGTATCTATATACAGACCATCTATATCTACACACACAGGTATACATGCACACATACACATAAGACACACACATATCCAAAGCAGTGGTTGGCACATAATAGGCATTTTGATTGGGTGTTCTTGACTCTTTTGTCCCAAAGGAGCTCAGCCACATTTCCAAAGACACCCCACTGTGATACGGACTGGCAGCTAGGTATAGCTGACATCTCTGGATTATAAACCCATGCACTTCCCACCAAACACTTCCTTATTATGTGGAGCTTAGCATTCACCAGTAACTGTCTTCTCAGTATGATTGCCTCAGGCCAGAGCCAAGTTTCACCACACCCCTCCCCTCCTTCTAAAGCTCCAGCATGTACTTCTCAGACTACTGATGCGACTACTGATGGTCAGCTGACTTGATTCTTTTCTTTTATTTTTTGCAACCATAGTGATATGTTAAAGCAAGAAAAGAAAAAGGAATAATAATGCTGCAAGAATATGGGGAAAAGGAGTACCAGAGATTGGTTGTTACCCACATTGAGCTATTAATCCAAGAGACCCCACAAGGTCCCCAAATCAAGACAGCTTTCTGTCAAAGCACTTGGTTACCCATTTAAGGCAAAGCTAAGACCCTATTGCTGAAGACACCATATGCTGCTGACACAGAAAACAGAGAGACCTAGCTGGAATTCAGAAGAAAGCCAGTCCCCAGACAGTTACCCTGTCTAGTGCTGGAAAGTGCTACATGAGCTACTGGGGGAAAATAGCCAACAATGGTCTGAGCAACCAGAGGTCTGAGCTACTCAGAAGCAAACACCCTGACAGGATGTACACACCAGTGAATACTGGCACACAGCCTTGGTGGGTAACCAGTAGCTTTCTGATTGGCTAAGGGATCCACTCAGTGTAAAGGAACTGATATCTGGAATTGGGAACCAGATCAGAATTCTATGGAGACAAAGACTATGTTCCCCAGTGTCAAGCTCTCACTAGTCTTTGGCTAAAAGAGGGGTTACTGCCGGAGCCTGCCACCTGAAAGGGTTTGAGCCTGATGGGGAGTGCAGATTGAAGAAAGACAGGAGAAAGAATGAAAGCAAGGACTCCAGTCCAGGACTGAAGCAAGGACTGAAGCACCGTTTATTTCTCAGCATTCCTTTTTATATCTTCTTACAAACAGTTTTCCCATGGACAAAAATTCCATGAGCTTCACACAGGTTTCTATCAAAAACTCCTTCCTGTTACAGAGTTTTTGCACGTCAATCAGTTCTCAGTACAAAAGACTATTAAGGCCAGCCAAATGGCTTCCAACACTGAATATACATAATCTTGCTTACATGTAGGTGCTATAGTTTTTGCTAAAGCCTTTGCTATAGTTTTGCTAAAGTCTTGCTGCCAAAGGCCCAGAGCTATGGATACAAGTCCAGCCAAATGGCTCTTGACAATTCCCCCTTTTTTATTTATTATTTTTTATGAACTGGGCTCTTCTGGGCCTTGGTGCAGAAAGACTGTGCCTGTCTTAGGTTGTCCCCTATGATATTTAGGCCTTACCTGTCATTGGTACATGAATTCCATCATTAATGCCCTGTCTTAGGTTGACCTAACTGGAGAGAATCTTACCCGTCTTTGACTACCAGCCTCTGCAGGGGCTTTAAGATAATGTCTCAGGAAGCTGGGGTCAGGTCCATAGCTGTATCCCATGTATTTCTGCACGGATATCCATAAAGGCATTTAAAAGTATGGGCAGCAGACACAGAATGAGCAAAAGACAAACAACTGTAGCAGCAAAGCTTCCTATCCAAGAAGTGAGAGAATTCCATCCACGCAAGGCAGACTTAAAAGCAGATATTAAGTCATCAGCAGCTTTAGCTGCATCAAAAGTAAGATGATTATTTTGCAAAGAATAAATCTCTGAATGCAACTGAATCGGATCCAAGGAAATATTATCATTATGCCAAATACCTCTTAAATGCATTTTTATCTTTTCCCAATGCTGTTGACTGTCATCATATTTTTTAGAAGTAACACAAATCCATTGAAAATCTACATGACATTCCAAACGAGTTGTAACTTTCAACCCTAGTATCTCTTCGCCCAAATACGTAACCTCATCATACAGAGTGTCTATTTTTTCTTCCAATTTTCTATCTATATCTACTTGAGTTCCCAGAGAAATAGAAACATTTTTGGATAAATCATTAACAAAATGTGCAGTTTGAACTTCTTGTGACAAAGCAACAGCTGCAGTAGTAGCAGTAGCTAACAATGTAATAAAAGCTAAGATGCCTGCAATTACTAATCCTATCACTCTTTTTGGTCTACTTAAAGCATTCTTTACTTCCGGTAACACTTGTATTCCCTTGTCAGAATACCAAGGCCTTGTCACATTAACAGGAATCATAACAAATGCTGGTTGCTTAAAAATCATAACTCTGGGCTGGAGAGATGGCTTAGTGGTTAAGCGCTTGCCTGTGAAGCCTAAGGACCCAGGTTCGAGGCTTGATTCCCCAGGACCCACGTTAGCCAGATGCACAAGGGGGCGCATGCGTCTGGAGTTCGTTTGCAGTGGCTGGAGGCCCTGGCATGCCCATTCTCTCTCTCTCTCTCTGTCTCTCTCTCTCTCTGTATTGGCCATTCTCTGTCTGTCATTCTTAAATAAATAAATAAAACAAAAAATTTAATTTAAAAAATCATAACTCTATCAGAGGACAATTCTGAAACACAATTAGACAAAGTACAATTGTTACATGTAACATTGAACATTTCCTCAGTCCATGTAATATTTATGTCTCCCATTAACATAGCATAGGGTGGAGTAACACAAGCCATGACCCTTCCCTTTGGGAGGGAAGAACTGTCATTCCTGGGGGAGGAGACGCTCACTCCTCCCATGGCCGCAGCAACTTTCCATAAGTAAGTCTGTTGGAAGCCGCATCAGACCACCAAAGTCCAGCAGAGAGTCCACCATTCCAGTCATTGTGCCATTTACCTCTCCCTTCTGCTCCAGGATTTCCTGACCAGTCCTTAACATGCCTTTCAGTTCCAGAGATGTTACACATGATCTAAGCAGTCCCACATACCAAGACTATAATTTCTCTATCTTCCCAAGTTGCTGGATTTAAGATGGGTGGATCAGGAACATAAGCCCAATACAGCTCACTGCGGGTCATCAGGAGTTGAATCCACATCATCAGGAGCAGAGGCACCATTCTTCTGATGTTTAGTCCCTGCGAACTGGACCAACCTCTCTGGCAGCCACCTGGCATTGTCAGCGTCCTGTGGGAAAACACAAGTATGCCCTCGTCCCCATATTAATACCGGGTCTGGGCCATGCCATTGTCCATCAGTGGGGTCCTTCCATCTAACCTGAGCGTTAAGTGTCCAATGTTCTAGGATGCCATAATCTGTCTGCAGCAGAGTGACTGGATGCATCCACATTTAAAAAATTTCAAATAGAGTACATGATTTAAAGCATTCTGTGGTGACCAAAGATATAACTCCCCCTTTTTTATTTTTTGTAATTGATTCTTTAAAGCTCCATGAGCACGTTCAACAATTCCTTGTCCCTGAGGGTTATAAGGTTTGTCTCTTTTATGAACAATTGATAATTGGGCACAAAAGTGCTGAAAAGATTGACTAGTGTAACCTGTACCATTATCTGTCTTTATAATTAATGGTATACCTGCTATAGCAAAACATTTGATGCAATGTGCTATGACATGTTTAGTAGCTTCCCCAGTCTGTGCTGTAGCCATCAGAAATCCTGAGTAAGTATCAATGGATACATGAACATAATTTAATTTTCCAAATGCAGGAATATGAGTTACATCCATCTGCCACAGATGATTTGATATTAATACTCTAGGGTTTATTCCATACTGAGAAATTGAGTGATATTCAGGACAGGTATTACATTGCCGCACAATTTGCCTAGCAGCTTCTCTAGTAATTTGAAACTGTTTTCTTAAACTTTGACTATTTTGATGATGTAAATTATGAGATCTTTGAGCTAATTCCAATTGGCATATACCTATGATCTGTGTGGCTTTATCTTCTGTATCATTTCCCAATGCTAAAGGACCTGGCAAGCCTGAATGAGCTCGTATGTGACCTACAATACAAGGATGAGAGCAAGCATGCATGTGTCTTTGTATTTGACTAAACAAATCTTGCACTTGAGTATTAGCTGTTTCAATATAAGACACTGTCTCAAGCGCCTGTAAAGCTCTAGCAATATATTGACTATCAGTATACAAATTAAATGGAGTTGCAGCTAAAGCATTAAATACTGTAGCTACAGCTCTAAGTACCACTACTTGAGTTGACGCTGGGGGAGTAGAAAATGAATAAGACTGTTCTTGAATAACATATGCTGCTCTGCCATTAGAGGATCCATCTGTAAACACAACTAAAGCATCTACAATAGGCTCTGCCCTGACTGTGCAGGGGGGAAAATAAAGGAATGAGAATTTGCAAATTGCAACAATTTGTCTTTAGGGTAATGATTATCTATAATACAAGGATAATGTGCAAAAGCAATAGCCCAAGAGTGCATATTTTGAAATAGCCAATCTACTTGTTGCTCTGTAAAAGGAACCCCTATAATAGCCGTTTCCTTCCCAAAATATTTTCTAGACTTTCAAAACATAGTCTAATGTAATCAGTTATGTTCCCCTTTCTCCTAAATAGCCTCAAGGCAGCTTGGCAAGCAGAGTTAGCATTCTCACAGGCTAATACTTTTACAAGTGCAAGTCCTGCTTCAGAATCTCCAACCAGTCTGCTAGCAGCCTGTAATAATCTATCCACAAAGTTTTGATATAATTCATCAGGTCCTTGCCTAATTTTTGACAAATCTTCAGTCCCCCTCCCAATGGATGGAAGCTTATGCCAAGCCTTTTTAGCTTGTACATTAACCTGAGCATAAACACCTGCATCAAACTGCAATTGATTCTCACATTCCCGATATTGTCCCTCTCCTGCCGGCATATCAAAAGTAATAGGTACTCCCTGAGCCTTATTCACCTCAGCAATAGCCTGACAGTTTTCCATATATTCTGTTTTCCACAATAAATAGTTTCCTCCTGACAAACATGCCTTTGCTACTTGTTTCCAGTCCCCTGGAGGGAGCGCCTCAAATGCCATAGAGTCTATCATAGCAAGCCTGAAAGGAGCTGTAGGGCCATATTGCACACAAGCTGCTTTTAAGTCCTTCAACCGCTTAAAAGGTATAGGGTTATGAGATCTTACTTTATTCCCTTGACTATCAGTTTGTTCAAAAACAGGATATACATCAATGCATATACATTGCATATCCTCTCCTCTTTGCGCCGCTCCTGCAGGAATGGCTTGCAGGGGTGAGACAGAAGGCCGAATCAAAGATAAAGGATGAAACTCACCCGCAGGTTTTGACACTACCGCAATAACGGGAGGTTGCGTTACAGCAGGAGGATTGGGAGTGACTGTATTTCCTGGAGCACGCTTTCCCTGACATTGCTGTACCTGTAAAGACAGTGATTTAACCATACTTTGGAAACGTTGCATCTCCTCTAAATATTTTTCTTTCTGTTCATCCTCAGATTTAGTAAAAGTTATAAAAGGTGGAAAGTCTTTCTCTTGGTGACCTTCTGTCACCTCCTCCTCTACTTCTGCTTCCTTATCTGAATCTGAATGATCAAGACAACATTCTTCTTCTCTAAATAAAAGCTTAGATCCAGACTCTGTCTCCTCAGGTGAAAAAGAAGGCTGTTTCATTTTCTAAGTCCACGCTGGGAAGCAGTCCTTTGCCTTTAACTGTACCTGATTTAACTTTATCTCTGTCATGTCTAGGATCTAAACTATCTCTAACTAAAGCCCACAAGCTAAAAGTTTCCACTGGTACTTTACCTGGCTCATGGGTATCATAATAATCTTGAAGCTCAGTCCCTACCCTTTGCCAGGTTTTTAAATAGATAGTTCCTCCTTCTGGGAACCAATGACAGACTTTTTCTATAAATTCCAAAAAATTACTAAGTTGTTGCTGACTAACTTTCGTTCCCCGAGCACACAACATATTTTTCAGCATTTCAGAACAAAAAGCATACGACTATTACCTTGTCCCATTTTTACTTATATTACTCACCGCTCCCTTTTTCTTTTCCCGAGCGCTCCTTTTCAATCCAGCGGTGTCCTTCACTTTGGATCCCCGTCTTCAGGCCCCACGTTCGGGCGTCACTTGTCGAAGCCTGCCGCCTGAAAGGGTTTGAGCCTGATGGGGAGTGCAGATTGAAGAAAGACAGGAGAAAGAATGAAAGCAAGGACTCCAGTCCAGGACTGAAGCAAGGACTGAAGCACCGTTTATTTCTCAGCATTCCTTTTTATACCTTCTTACAAACAGTTTTCCCATGGACAAAAATTCCATGAGCTTCACACAGGTTTCTATCAAAAACTCCTTCCTGTTACAGAGTTTTTGCACGTCAATCAGTTCTCAGTACAAAAGACTATTAAGGCCAGCCAAATGGCTTCCAACACTGAATATACATAATCTTGCTTACATGTAGGTGCTATAGTTTTTGCTAAAGCCTTTGCTATAGTTTTGCTAAAGTCTTGCTGCCAAAGGCCCAGAGCTATGGATACAAGTCCAGCCAAATGGCTCCCGACAGGTTACATACATCAAATTCTCCATAAATTAATAATGTTTATCCCATTTAAACTATGCTCACTTCACTCTCCACTGGAGAATCTGCTTTTCTTTTACAGAAGGTAGCGAGACCAGAGGAGATAAACTACCCCTCGCATTTCAGCCAAGCCACAGCTGAAACCACAGAGGAATTGGGGAGATGAGAAAGAGTGCTGCATCTAGGGTGAACTTGATAATCAGTGCCAGGGTGTAGGAGACAGACCCTGAGGGTACTCAACACCTACCAAAGCGGAGATCCAGAGACTCCTAAGAGCTCATCACTGAAGTAGACTTAAAACTCACCCACCACAGCTCAGGGAATTTTGCAGAAGAGGGGCCAAAAAGATTGTTAGAGCCACAGGTTGAGACATCATGCCCAGAGGCATTGCCTCCCTCACCCAAAATTACTGACTGCTGCTCCCACAACACATAAACTACAACCCCATAGGGAATGCCTGCAACTCCACTGAGGAGTGTCCCCAAGGGAATGGGGGGGCAGGGACAAGGGCAAAGAGGGTAGCAACACATGACGTGCAAAATATGTTAATAATAATAATAATAACAATAAAACATTAAAAAACAGGAAATGATGTGAACACATCCTCTATCACCATAACCTTTTTATTATACATGTTCTATCACTTCAGTTCTGTGTCAATTACTGATAGTCAGAGTGTCACTATTAGTGACTTAGAGAACATATTAGTTGTATGAGCTACATCTTGCCAAGTGGCAGAAACTAGGTTGTATGGTCTGTGTACAGCAGCTGTTCCCACCCCTAGAAAAGTGCTTTAAATTTAAATTCAACTTCTTTACAGGTAAAAGGAGGGATCCTGTCACTTTGATGGTTTAATTGCTGAAAGAATCTAAGACATTTACTATTCAGTGAGAAGTATAACATAAATTCTCATAAACATTATTTTTATGAGCAACAACAACAAAAAATATAGGGCAAAGGGAACTCTTATTCACTATTGGTGGCAGTGCAAACTGGTGTAGCCACTGTAGAAATCAATATGGAAGGTCTCCCCATCCCCCCAAAAAAATTAGAGCTACCATATTATCCAGCTTTACTCATCTTGCGCATACACCCAAAGGACTCTAAATTCTATCACAGAGATACTTGCACATTCATTTTTATAGTTACACTATTCACAATAGCTAGGAAATTGAACCAGCCTAGATGTCAGCAACAGATGAATGCATGAAGAAGATGTGATACATTTACACTATGGGATTTTCCACATCAGTAAAGAAAAATGCAGTTGTGACATTTCAGGAAAATGAATGGAGCTGGAAATTATTATACCAAGTGAAGTAACCCAGATCCAGAAAATCAATGCTGCATGTTTTCTCTCATATGTAACACACACACACACACACACACACATACACACACACACACACACACATCTATCTATCTATCTATCTATCTATCTATCTATCTATCTATATGGATGTATAGGTCATGAAGCTATGAAAGAAGACCATGAGAGGGGAAAAGGAAGTCTTAAGGAAGAGGAAGAGTAACAAAGAGTAATAGAATACAAATGACATGAAAGCAGAAGGAAAGTTACTGGGGGTGACAAATGGGACTGGCAGAAGTGGGACAGGAGGACTCAGAGAGAAGAGTGAAGGAGGAGGATCAATAACAACAAAGTATTATGAAAATGCCATCCTGAACCAGTTACTGTCACTCCTGTACTTCAAACCCTCCTTGGTTTCTCATCATAGTTGGAATGAAACCCGGATTCCAAATACCAAGCTGCAAGGCCTCCAGGCTGTGCTTCCTGACATCTTGTGGATCTCACCCTTTCCTCTTCCTTTAGTCACATAGGCCTGCTCATGTCTGTGAACTTGATCCTTGATCCCACTTCAGGACCATTCAAACCCACTGTTCCACCTGTGGAGACCTTCCTTGTGTCAGACGGTCACATGTCAGTCCCTTGTTCACTGCATTCTCTGCTCCATGTCACATCCTGCCAGTGGTCTTCTTGACCACTGGATGAGTCCTTTCACCCTTGCTTTCCAGCCAATCAGAGTTCATACTGCCCTCTGGAACAGGTCTCTTAGTGTCTGGAGGTCCTGGAGGTGTCAAAAAGGGTCTGGTATGGCCGGGAAATGGGGAAGAGAGAGCAGTGGCAGATGCCTTAGGATAGCACTTTTTTTTTTTAAACCACTGGCAGAGTGGAATTCCAGCATTTATTTAATTTGTGTGTGTGTGTGTGTGTTTCTGTGTGTGTGAGTATAGTGTAGGTGTGCATGTGAAGGTCAGAAGACAACGTTCAGTTGACGCTTACTGGTCTACCTCATTTGAGATAGGAATTCTTGCTCTGGATTCTTACTCTGCTGTTTTTGCTGTGCTTGCCATGAGCTTCTTGGAAATTCTCCCATATCCCTCTCCCCTCTTACCAGCAGTGTCAGCATGTTGGACTCACAGAAGCCTTTCAGAGCTTATGGCTTTTTACATTGCTTCTGGGAATTGAACTTGGGGACTTTTGCTTGAGGAGTGATAATTTTATACAATGAATGAATCATCTTCCCAACCTGAACTTCCAGTACTTTAACTAGTCAGTACTACTATGAGCTATGCCAGGCAGATAGAAGGCACCTAAGAAATACTTGCTTGATTCAATAAAGAGGGGAAAATGGACAGCAAGAATGACTGTAGGAAAAGAAATCCAAGCAGGTAGCAAAAAGCATAAAGAAAGGTGAAAGAAGGTGGTGGATGAAAGAAAGGAGAGGATGGGAGGAAGGCTAATCAAAATTAGACATTATAAATAGGTCATATGGAAACTACTTCTTCACTAGCTAATAACACATATGTTTGGGCTGGAGAAATAGCTTAGCAGTTAAGGCTCTTGCCTACAAGTACAAAGGACCAGGGTTAAATTCCCCAGGACACACATAATCCAGATGCTCAAGGTGGCACCTGTGTCTGGAGTTCATTGACAGTGGCTGGAAGCCCTGGCATGCTCATTCCTTTCTTTCTATCTATCTGGCTCATTCTTTCTATCTCTCTCTCAAAAATAAAGAAATAAAAATAAAAAGTTTTTTTTTTAAAAGAGCACATCTGGGCTGTAGAGATGGCTTAGCCATTAAGACACTTGCTGACAAAGCCTAAGGGCCTAGGTGTGATTCCCCAGTACCCACGTAAAGCCAGATGCACAGGTGGTGCATGCATTTGAATTCTTTGCAGTGGATGAAGGCCCTGGCATGCCATCCTCTCTCTGTCTCTGTCTCTGCCTCTCTCTCTTTCTGTCTCTCTCAAATAAGTAAATAAATAAATAAAATATTTTTTAAAAAGATTAAAAGGGGGAAGGGGCTGGAGAGATGACTTAGCAGTTAAGGCTCTTGCCTGTGAAGCCTGAGAACCCAGGTTTGATTCCCCAGTACCCATGTAAGCCACTTGTACAAGGTAGTGCATGCATATGGAGTTCATTTGCAGTGGTTAGATACCCTGGCATGCCCATTCTCTCTCTCTCTCTCTCTCTCTCTCTCTCTCTACCTTTATCTCTCAAATTAATGAATAAATAAGTACTTTAAAAAAAAGAGAGTATATCTGGGCAGAAGTATCCTGTGGAAGTAGATAATACTGTGACCAGAAGCCATAGATTCTATAAGAAAATTTAAATTTCTGGAGCTGGGATACTTTCCAGTGAGTTGTTGGTCAGGAAAGCCCTCACAACATTAAAGGTTGTTGCCAAGGCTTTTGATTGCCCACCCGAACAAGATGGTAAGACCCTATTGTTGAAGACTCCACATGCTTGGGCTATATATCACTGAGACATCAAAGTGGAGCTGAGCTGGCATTGACTAGTGACTAGCTGTCAGAAAGCTGGAAAGAGCTACTCAGCCTGTTGATGGAGAATAGTCATCAATGGTCTTAACCAGCAGTGGGCTCTGCAAGCTTTATGGGTGGGCATCCAGGCCAAATACATCAACTGGTGCACTGCTGACAAAGCAGTTATAGGGGAAACCAACTGCTTTCTCACTGGATTTGAGGCCTACAGAAGGGAATTCACGCTTGATACTGAAAACTTCATGAAAAGCATGGGAGATCTGGGTGTCGTGGCGCACGCTTTTAATCCCAGCACTCTTGGGAGGCAGAGGTAGGAGGATTGCCGTGAGTTCAAGGCCACCCTGAGACTACATAGTGAGTTCCAGGTCAGCCTGAGCTAGAATGAGACCCTAACTTAAAAAAAAAAAAAAAAAACCACAAAACAAAACAGAAAAAGAAAAGAAAAGCATGGGAGATCACAAGTCTTAGGGTCAAAACTACTACTGTTGTCTGGATAAATGGATATATTAGGCCCACCAACTGCCTTATAAACATTTGTTTATGAACGTATTTTAATGCTACTCTCACTTTTGGTTAGAGAAGCTTCTCTTTTCACATGGTAGTGATCAGTGAGGAGACTCAAAACTCACCAAATTGAGAGGGGAGCAGAGCTTCATGCCATTGTAAGACAAGACTATGTGCCAGGGCTAGATGCCATTCCAGGGTGTCTGCCTGGGAGGGAACACACCAGCAGAAGGTCAGTGGCAAGTAGGGCTGCACACCATTGTGAGACTAGACTGAGCACCAGGGTTGTGGGCCAGGGATAGAGACCTGGGAGTGAACAAGTCAGGAGAGGTCAGTGATGAGCAGCCAACCAATGTGGATTCTACTTCTCACACCCACCTTGCAAGCCTCCCCTCTCTCATCAAGACAAATTATCTGAGGAAGGGCTGACACAAAGGGCAACTGTATACTGGCTCCAGCCCCCAGAAGAAGCTTGGAGCTGATCTCACTCTAAAGAGGCAGACAGCAAATAGGACTGGAAGAACAGCATCCAGCTTAGATACCAGGCAAACCAGGCCTCCCATGGTCTTACCCAGATTTTCTGGGAGGTCACACACACACAAAGTAGACCCTGTTCAGGCCCAAATGCACCCACCCCAACCCAGTGGATAGTCTTCAATCCCACACCCACCATGATAAATTTAGACCAGGCCACCCAACACAGGCTATACAAGAGCTGCTATCTGCATCCTCAGTGAGACAACTGATCTTGAGATGGTCAGACCACAACGCAAAGCAAATAACATACAACGCCAAGCAAAGGGATTCTCACTAAGATTACCTAGTCCCACACTGGAAGTCTCCAATGAAAGTGCAGAAGAAACTCAAGACATAAATGCCCAAAATGAAATCTTGACAAGCATTTTAAACAAAATTAACGAGACCATGAACAAATGGATGGTTGAATATGAAAAAAAAATGGACAAAGAGGAATCAAACAGGAACTCCAAGAATGACTGAAGGAAATGGAAGAAAATCAACAAAAAGACTTAAAATTAAAAAAATCAAAAGATGGCTCAATGAATTGGAAGAAATGCAACAAAAAGTACTCAAAGGATGGATGAAAGAAATAGATGAAAATGAATAAGAGCAACTCAATAGATGAGTGAAGGAAACTAAACATAAAATAGTAGTACTCCATAGACGATTTAATAAAATCAAAGACAATCAAAATGGAGATCAACAGAAAGCTGAATGAATTTGAGGAGAATCAACAAATAAATAAGCTCATAGATCAATGGAACAAACTCCATGAGGACTTATCCAAATGTAGGAATGAACTTCAAGAGGCAATAAAAGGTCATATCAAGAAATGAAAATGGAATTTGAGATGGAACTGCTAAAAAAACATAACAGAAAACAGAAAAGCAATAACCCTCTCGAAAGGCTTCCAAGAAGAAAACCTCACCAACAGAATAGAGCACATGGAGGACAGAATTTCAGAACTCAAGGACAAGACAGAAGAAATAGATTGGGACTCCAGAAACATTGTCAAGTTCAAAAAATGTGCAAGCAACATTAGGAAACTTTGGGACACCTCAAATAGAAGTATTTAATATTTCTATTTAAATATTTAAATCATAGACACACAGGAAGGGGAAGAAATACCGGCCAAGGGCACAGAGAATATCCTCAACAAAATTACTGAGAAAAGTTTTCCCAACCTTATAAAAGAAAAACCGATCTAGATACAGGAGAGGCACAGAAGAGCAAAGAAGAGATTCCCCATGTCACATAACAAGCAAAATACTAAATACAGAAATCAAAGTGACATTACTAAGAGCTATAAGAGAAAAATAGCTTGTTACATAAAGAGACTATTAGTATTATCTCAGATTTTTCAGTGAAAACTCTTAAGGCCAGAAGAGCTTGGCATGACATAATCCTAAACTTATACATACGTAGCATGGGGGCTTCCAATTTCATCAAACAAACACTATTAGACTTAAGGTCATGGATAACACCAAACACAATTGTAGTAGATGACTTCAATACCTCACTCTCATCAATTGACAGGTCATCCCAGCAAAGAATAAACAGAAAGACATCTGGATTAAATGATGTGATAGAATCTAATAGATACCTGTAGAACATTCCATCCACATGCTGAAGAATATACTTTTTCCTCAGCAGCACATGGAGCATTGTCTAAAACAGACCATATATTAGGACACAAAGCAAATCTTTACAAATCCAGGAAAACTGAAATAATCCATGTACTCTATCTGACCACAATGGGATTAAACTGCAAATCAGCAACAAGAAAAACCACAGAGCATGCACAAATTCATGGAGACTAAACAGTACACTATTGAATGATGAATGGGTTATTGAGGAAATCAAAAGTGAAATAAAAAAATTCATAGAATCAAATGATAATGAGAATACAACATCCCAAAGCCTTTGGGACACAATGAAGATAGTCCTAAGAGGGAAATTTACTTATAGCTTTAAGTGCTTATCTTAAGAAATTAGAGAGTCCACAAGTAAACAATCCAATGCTTTACCTTAAGACTTTGGAAAAAGAAGAATAAGCTAACCAAAATAAGTAGACAGGAAGAAGTCATAAAGATTAGGGCAGAAATTAATGAAACAAACAAAAAAAAATCCAAAGAATCAATGAAACAAAGAGTTCATTCTTTGAAAGAATAAACAAGATTGATACGCCCTTAGCAAATCTGACCAGAAGAAAGAGAGAAAAGGCAAAAGTTAATAAAATTAGAGATGAAAAAGGCTCCATTACAACAGATTCCAAAGAAATTCAGAAAATCATAAGGACATACTTTAAGAATATATACGCCTCTAAGTTTGAAATTCTGAATAAAATGGATGATTTCTTGATTTATATGACCTACCAAAATTAAATCAAGATGAGATAAACCATTTAAATAGAACTATAACAAGTACGGAGATCCAAGAAGTTATAAAAAGTCTTCCAACTAAAAAAGTCCAGGCCCAGATGTATTCACTGATGAATTTTACCAGACTTTCATGGAAGAACTAACACCACTGCTTCTCAAACTTTTCCATAAAATAGGAAAGGAAGGAATCCTACCAAACTCCTTCTATTAAGCCAGCATTACCCTGATACCAAAATCAGACAAAGATAGAACAAAAAAAGAAAACTACTGACAAATCTCCCTCATGAACACAGATGCAAAAATTCCCAACAAAATATTGGTAAATAGAATACAAGAATATATCAAAAACATCATTCATCCTGACCAAGTAGGCTTCATCCCAGATATGGAGGGGTGGTTCATTATACCCAAATCAATAAATGTAATTCACTACATACACGGGCTGAAGGATGAAAATCACATGATCATCTTAATAGATGCACAAAAGGTATTTGAGAAAATTCCAATGTCACTTCATGGCAAAAGTCCTACAAAAACTTGGAATAGAAGGGATAGAGCTTAACATAATAAAAGCTATTTATGACAAACCTACAGCCAACATACTATTAAATGGAGAAAACCTTGAATCTTTTCAACTGAAATCAGGAACAAGACAAGGGTGTCCACTGTCTCCACTCTTATTTAATATAGTACTGGAAGTCTAAGCTATAGAAATAAAGCAAGAGACACACATAAAATGGGTACAAACTGGAAAGGAAGCTTATTGTGGGGGAGGTCATGAGCATTAGGAGTGTAATGCCTGCTCTTGTCTGGCTAAATGTACATATTATGCTCACAACACTGTCCTGTAAGCACTTTACTTAATATTCATACCAATATATTAATGCTACTCTCACTTTTGGTTAGAGAAGCTTCTCTTTTCAGATGGCAGTGACCACTGAGATGACTCAAAAGGCACTATAAAGCTGAGGAGATGGGATGGAGGAATGTTCAGCACTGAAACATCTCTATCACACTTTCCAAGGCTCAGGATCCATTGCGGAAGAGGTGGTGGAACGAATCTAAGAGCCAAAGGAAGACTGCTTTTTTTTTTTTTTTTTTTTTTTTTTTTTTTTTGGTTTTATGAGGTAGGGTCTCACTTTAGTTCAGGCTGACCTGGAATTCACTATGTAGTCTCAGGGTGGCCTCGAGCTCACGGTGATCCTCCTACCTCTGCCTCCCGAGTGCTGGGATTAAAGGCGTGCGCCACCACGCCCGGCTTGGAAGACTGCTTTTATAATGCAATTGACCAGACAGAAATTGGCCTTGATACCCATGACCTCACAGTGTCTAGCACTATCTTCACAAGCCCCTCATAATATGAGAAAAAAAATGATGACATCAAAATAAAAGACAGACTAATGGAGCAAGGGAGGGGATATGATGGAGTGTGGACTTGTGAAGGGGAAAGTGAGGAGGAGAGGGAATTGTTGTTTGTTATCTGTAAGCATGGAAGCTGTCAATAAGAAGGAAAAAAAAAATCCAAGGCTGGGGGAGGGGGCAACACTGAAGAAAGAAATTGAGAAGGACACAACAAGATGGAAAGAACTTCCATGCTCATGGATTGTAAGAATTAATATTGTTAAAATGGCAATCCTACCAAAAACATTATATAAATTCCCTGAAATGCCAATGAATATTCAAGCAATGTTCTTCACAGAGATAGAAAGAAATAGTTTCAAATTTCATATGGAAGAACAGAAGGCGTTGGATAGCAAAAATATCCTCAATAAAAGAAATACATCTGGAGGCATTACCATACCTGAGATCAAGATATACTACAAAGAAATATAACTAAAACAGCCCAGCACTGGCACAAAAACAGACACACAGATCCATTAATATAAAAGAAATCCCATCTATATATTTAAGCAACTAAAGATACCTGATCTTTGACAAAGGGGCCAAAAATACACACTGAAAAAAAGATGGCATCTTCAACAAATTGTGCTGGAGATATTGGATAACCACATGTACACAAATGAAATTAGACTCACTTATGTCACCCTGCACAAAAGTCAACTCTAAATGGATTAAAGACCTCAATATAAGACCTAAAACTATAAATCAACTAGAAGAAAAAGCAGGGAAACATTCCACAATATAGGCAAAAGGAAAGACTTCCTGAATAAGACCCAAGTAGCATAGGGAATTAGATAAACCCTCAGCCACTGGGACCTCATGAAACTATAAAGCTACTGTACAGACAGGCAAACCATCAATAGACATCCCACAGAACAGGAGAACATCTTTACTAGCTATACCTCCAACAAAGGTCTAATACCTGGAATCTACAAAGAACTCAGAAAACTAAGCAATAAAATATCAAACAACCCAATCAAAAAAATGGAGTAGAAAATCAAACAGACAATTCTCAAAGGCAGAAATACAAATTGACAACACATACTCCTAAAGAGATGTTTGACATCTTTCATCATCAGAGAAATGCAAATCAAACACCTCTGAGATTTCATCTCATAGCAGTCAGGATGGCATTCACCAAAAAATTGAATGATGGAGGCTGCAGAGATGGCTTAGTGGTTAAGGCACTTGCCTGCGAAGCCTAATGGACCCAGGTTCAATCCCCAGTACTGATGCACAAGGTGGAACTTGTGTCTTGAGTTTGTTTGCAGTGGCTAGAGGCCCTGGTGCACGCATATTCTCTATCTATCTATCTATCTATCTATCTATCTATCTATCTATATCTCTGCCTCTTTCTCTCTCTCTCAAATAAATAAATATTTTTTAAAAATTGAATGATAACAAATGCTGGCAAGGCTGTGGTGAAAGAGGAAATCAGTGTAGATACTCCTGAAAAAGATGAAAATTGATCTACAATTTGATCCAGCTATACCACTTCTGGGCATGTAGCTTAAAGACTCCACTCTTTAATACAGAGCTACCTGCTCAGCCATGTTTGTTGCAGCTCTATTCACAATAGCTAGGAACTGGAATCAGTCCAGATGTCCATCAACTGATGAATGGATAATGAAGATGTGGTACATATACACAATGGAATCCTACTCAGCAGTAAGGAAAAATGAACTAATGAAATTTGCAGGAAAATAGATGGAGCTGGAAAATAATCATTCTAAGTGAGGTCACTCATGCATGGAAAGACAAACGCCATGTCCTCTCTCATTTATGGTACCTAGTTGGGATCAGTTGGAGATGGGTGCAAGTAGTAGTAAGCATCAGGCATATGAACATAAAACTAAAATGAGACCAGGAGAGAGAAGAACTGGGGAGAGAGGAGAGGAGGAGATACTTGACAGATTAGGGGAGGGACTGACTATTGGGGGTGGAAAGTGTAGGCAGGAGGGGTAGAGAATAGGCAGCACGAGGAGGGAATTGCACAAAAGTTAAGGCAACATGAATAGTTCTATAGAAACCCTCATTCTGGCTAGTATTCTAGAAAATATAACTGCAATTAAAGAGGGTTTGGGGGACAGTCCAGACAGAAGGAGGAAAAGGCTTAAAACCATGGACTCTCACCAGTAAATTACAGGCTCAGAATTGGGTTGTACCCCACAGTGGGCTATTGGCCAGTGAGACCCATGAGGTCCCCAAAATAATGTAGGCCATTGCCAAAACACTTGATTACCTGCCAGAGCTAGAAGGTAAAACCCTGTTGCTGAAAACATGGCAGACTGCAGTCAAAGGACACTGGAATATCATGCTGGAACCTAAAAGGAAACTAGCTCCCTCCTGGCTAGTCCTCATAGCTAGCCCTTCAGGAGCCACTGGAGGACAATGGCCACCAGCAGTATGAATAAGCAGTGGGCCCTGCAGACTATGAAATGCACTGTGAAGGGCTGGAGAGATGGCTTAGCTGTTAAGCGCTTGCCTGTGAAGCCTAAGGACCCCGGTTCAAGGCTCGATTCCCCAGGACCCACGTTAGCCAGATGCACAAGGGGGCGCACGCGTCTGTAGTTCGTTTGCAGTGGCTGGAAGCCCTGGCGTGCCCATTCTCTCTCACTTTCTCTCTCTCTCTCTCCTCCTCCTCCTCTCTGTCTGTCACTCTCAAATAAATAAAAATAAAAAAAATTTTAAAAAAGAAATGCACTGTGAAAAGCCAAACAATAAGTGCACACTTGTGCAGTAGTGGCACATAGCCTCTGCAGGTAATCAGTTTTTCTCTGGTTGTACATGAGGCCCGCTCAGTGGGAGAGAACTCATATCTGGTACTGGAAACCAAGTCAGAACCCCATGGTCAGGAAACTCAGACTTCAAAAAGAAGCGCCTGTTGCTCTTCAGTAAAGAATTGTGGGTTTACACACCTCAAATAACTCTCAAATAACTTTGCTATCCCTTTAACCCAAGCTGCTGTCACTCTTGGTTGGAGAATCTGCTTTACTTTACAGAAGGCAGAGAAAGTAGAAGAGAACGAAGATCCATTGAAAAGACAAGAAGATAGCTGACTGGCCACCATGAGATGTGCCACCTCTACCACATCTGCCAGGGCCCAGGAGAAATTACAGAGGAAGTAGCAACATCAACACTGCTGTTAGTGCTAGCCTGACAACCAGTTCCAAGGTAACGATGACAGACTCAGTGATCAATCAATACTCATCAAAGCAGACATCCAGAGGCTACAGTGAACTCAACACTAAATAAGACTTTCAATAGGCCTTACATGGCTCAGGGAACATTATAGAAGAGGGGAAAAAGCTACAGAGTGAGTAGAAATATTCTGAGGCATGGTCCCCCCCTTACCCTACAGGGACTGACTGAGGCCTTCATGACCCCACAGTGAATACCATAATTCCCCTGAGGATAGTCCCCAGTGTAAACAGAAGCATAGGTGATATAACCTGGAATAACATATATAAAATTTTAAAAACTTGCCAAATTTCTGAGAATAATGACACTGGAGTGTTCAACACTAAGTGAGGCAGCTCTATCACACTCTCCAAGGCTCAGGTGTTCCATTGAAGAGGAGGAGGCAGAAAGAATGCAAGAGCCAGAGGAAGTGAGGAGTGCTTTGCAATACTGTCTTCCAACATAAAGAGGCCATGGTATTTATGACTTCACACTGGGTGAAGCTACATAAGACCTGCATAATAGGAGGGAGACGGTCATAGTATGTGGTAACAGCAGTAGGACTGAACTGAGCTCTGGCAAAAGGGAGCTGGCTATAATACCCTAATGCCCTTCCCCAATAACACACCTCCTCCAGCAAGGGTGTACCTCCCAAATTACCACAAGCTAGGGACTAATAATTCAGAACACGAGTTTATGGGGAACATCTGAATGAAGCCACCACATCATGCTCATAGTACTATACTTTGTTAATGCTCTACTGTGTGTTCTTGAAATTCTGACAGTTCTTGAAGATGGGCCCTGCATTTTTCATTTGCATTGGGCCCTATTTACTAAGTAGCCAGACTTGAGAATGCCATTCTATAAAACAAGGAAACAGCTTGCCCAAGTGAAACCCCAAGCCACAAACAGACTACATTCTCATCTGCACAGGAAACAACCAAGACCTGGGCATACCTGTATAGCACAATGGGACCTGTTTCCTGGCCTTAGGTCCTCTGGTGACAACCAAAATTGGGCAGAAGTTTTGAAGAGCTGCTTTTCTGTCTCTCAGGCTGGGCTCCTCATTTTATTCTGAAGCAAAAAGGAAGCAGTAGAGTGATTTATGGTTCTCCAGTGTAGAGAGTGAATCTTCCCCCACCCGGAGGTCTAGGTGGGTAGAATGCGTGGAGAGTATAGACAGTTAATGTATGCAGTGCATACAGGCCTTAGAGTTTTTCTGTTTTTGGTTTGTCCTTAATTTATAGATTGGTTGCTAATCTGCTATAGACATCATGCCAATTGAATTCCCAGGGCTTGGGAAGCCCAGGAAGCTTGCCTTGAAAGCAGTAGGCTTTGCCTCCCCAGGTCAAAGTGAGAGATAGGGATGGCTCAGTGAGTTCTAGGACCTGAAATCTCCTGTGTTTTTTCTTGCACTATGGCTGTTCTTGGAATACCTCACATCAAGCTTGGTGCAACAAGTGGTACTTTTCAACTAAGGGACCCACTTGTCCACCAACAATTACTTCTGAGCCCCTGCTATGCAACAGGCACCACTGGCCTGGGAAGGCATGGCTGTGAGGAGCACATGTCTAGACTCCAGACTGCCTCTTGCTCTCCAGCTTGACCTTGAGTTCAACAGGCCCAATGTGGAATGTGCTATGACCCAAGTCTAGTTCCCAGTCCATAGTTCTCAGCTGAGTGGGCTGCAATATTGTTCAGAGAGGCCATGGAGAGCTGTGAAGAGTGCCAGAAAGAGATGCCCTGCAGGGCTGTAGCACAAGTGCTTGGCTGACAGTGCTACTTGATCTCTGACCTTCAGTTTCTCCCAAGAGCTGTGAGGACTGAATGAATTAAGGCATATAAAATAACACATTAGTCATTATTACCACCTGTCCAAGTCCTGGAGCTAGACAATCTGGATATACCTGATCCTTTCTTCTGTTCTAACCTTTCCCTGACTCCTTGTGTATTACCACCTTCTTTTTTTAAAATATATTTTATTTATTTATTTGAGAAAGAGGGAGAGAGAGAGAGAGACAGACAGAGAGAGGGAGCACACCAGGGCCTCCAGCCACTGCAGATGAACTCCAGATGCATGTGCCCCCTTGTGCATTTGGCTTACGTGGGTCCTGGAGATTTGAACCAGGATCCTTGACTTTGCAGGCAAATGCCTTAACCACTAAGCAATCTCTCCAGCCCTATTACCACCTTCTAAAGTGCTGAGAAATCCATTTGGTGCTTTCTTATCACTAAAGTTCTTGCCCAAGCCACCATCACTTACCCATTGGACCATACAATGTACCTCTATTTGGTCTTTCTACTTTTGCTCTTGTCTGTTCTGTTCTTCATGCTATAGCTCAACTTGTCTTTACTCAAATCCTGATATAATCATGTAGCAGGACTACAAGAACTACAAGAACTCCAGTCTCCATCTGCTGATGCCACACTCCCATATTCCTCTTGGCTCTCTCTTATATCAAAGGGTGCCACTGCCACTCAGAATTGTCACAGGGACCATCCTGTGCACTGTAGGTGCTTAGCAGCTTCTAGATACCAGCAGCAACCCTTCCTCTCAGTTGTGATAAGTACATATGTATGCACATACATAGCCAGAAATGGTTGAGTGTCCTAAGACACTGCCAAATGTCCCTGGGGTAAAATCACCTGTATTGATAACCTTTGCTGTGAACATGCTATCGTCCCTTCCCAAGTAAGTAAAGGAGCAGGATGTTTCTTTTTCCCACAGCCTTCTCTTTAACATTGGATACTCCTATGTGATAATCAAAAGAAGCAGTGAAGGACATCGAAGAATATAGCTGTAGTTTTGCTGTTACTTATGGGATGATTTGATTAAAACTGTCAGACTAGGTTCCATGAGGACAGGGACCAGGTTGTTTCCATCATCATTGTATCCAGTGGGTACAACATGTCTGGCCTTGTACTGGAAATAGAGTAGTCACTCAATTAAGGTGGTAAGCTAATAAATACATCAAAATACAGCCCTTGCCCCCATGCTGTTTATTTCTATGGTAAGAAATTAAACATGCAAACTCAATACAAAGTTCTGTGAAGTGATTACTAATTGGGAACTGGCAGGAAACCTATCAGTTTTGGGGAGATGAGACTTGCTCCTGGAAGAGATGTAAATGGAATGAGGGAGAGAAGAGGAGACTCAGAAGAGTGGGGGACCCAAGTAAAAAGATTGGTTTAGGTAATGACTTAGAAGTAAGACCACGTGGTCCTTGGATCCAGAGAAGTTCCATGTCTCTTAACTTCTTCCCAGTTGGAATATGCACCAGGCTCAGACCCAGTTAAGTGATTCCTGTAAGGAGGAAGTGCTGTTAGGCCAAAGAGAGGCCCCTGCTGGCCGAGAAAACTACACAACCATCCCAGTTTACCTGGAGCTATCCTGACCGGGAAAACACTGAAAATCCTTGTGACCTGGGAAACTGGTCAGTCCTGGATGAAATAGAAAAGATAGTCATTCTGCCTAGCAGGTTTGTCTATGGTTATCCACTCCACCTGGGAGGAGAAACAGAGCATCTGACAACCTTGGAATGAGCCCTGCACTACAGCCAGGACCCTTGGGTTTGAGTTTTAACACCATTCCTCAACAGGTTATAATTCTTGGCAAGTCGTGTCCTGTTCTTCCCTATATTGGCATTTTCTTATTTTCTATATATTTCTGCATCTTTAGTGCTCTGGTATTTACGGCCTTGAGCTAATTCCAAAAGATGGCAAGTGACTGTCCTCACAGCCTACCTTTGATATGAAAACCAACCCATCCAAAACCCATACCTTCAACCATTTTCCTTCATCAAACTCACACACCAGGTCAATATTCTTCAACCATCATCTACTCAGAGTAGATATTAGACAAGATATCCCATAATGGCCCAGAGCCTACTGAAATTATTCCAACTACCCAATCCCAAGCTTCCTCAACACATCTGGGCCACCTATTCCTTTCCCTGGCCGGGTTCTGCTTTCCCCCATTTCTGTCTCCTCTCCAACCTTGGCACTTCCCCACATAGCTCTACATGGTGTCCCATGCTTTGGTTTCTAAGGATCTGTGAGTCTAAGCTTCTTTTATGACAATCATTTCCCCATATCACCACGTCTAACTAAAATAAATCCCAAGTATACCTTAACACATTCCCTTTCCTTATCAAACCTTCCTGCCCCACATGGTGGTTGCAAGGGCCTAGTGAGAGAATGTCCAGAAAAATGCTTCATATGCTTTGAAGTACATTTTATGATTATTCTTTTCTGGACCATTTAGGTCTGGAAATATGGGAAATCCCCAATGGGTCCCATGGAAGATGCAGAGAGGTGGTTCCTAGGAGGCTGCTCTGGGTTACCAGCCAAGGCCTCTGCTGAGTGAGCTGCTGCCAGGTGGACATCTGGACAGCAGCCTGCTGGACTCCTGGTCTAGCTTCTCTGCCCAGCTTGCACCTCTTTCTCCGTTCACTGGGGGATCAAACACATTTGGAGTTTAGAGGAATGAAACCACCCTATAAAATGTGTGTCTGAATGAGAAAGCTTCTCATTCCTTGCAGGAGCATGCACACTGCAGGGGAAGGCCTCCAGTGTGTTCTTCCAAGAAAAACACGCGCAAAGTGTTGAAGCCAGAGGCAAGCACACTGCATGGGACCTTCCTTCTCGTAAAAGCAGGAGCCCACAACTTCTCTTCTCAAATCCCTTCCTGGAAACGGTTCTTTTCTCTTCTGGCACAGACCATGTACTCTGCTATACACAGCCAGCACGTAGGCCATGTGTAACCTGTGATCACCTCACAGGCAGCCAGGCTGGGGAGCAAAATCTCAAGCAGGCTGGGGGCAATTTTGTGGTTCTATGGCTTCCGTGAGTGCTCTAAGTGGGCATGACAGTAACTGGTAGGGCCTGGCCAGATTAAACACAGGCTGCCCAAATATTATATGGGATATACTTACACAAAAAATCATGTGTTGTTTAACTGGAATTCAAATTTAACTGACACCCTGCATTTTTATTTGCTAAATCTGGCAACCCTAACCTGAGAGCTTATTTGTGAATCTATTTTTTTTTTCACTTCCTGAATGGAACAGGCCCAATGCCCTTAATTTCCTTGGAGATTTCTGGATCTAAGGCTTTTCTTCCTGTCCTTCCCACAGGGATTCCTTAGCATTCATTGTCAGGTGGGTTCTAAAAGTGTCCTGCTCTAAGGTCTATAACTAATTAGGCCTATGCTTAGTGAGCAGATGCATGTGGGGTTGGAAAGCAGTCTGCTGATGAGTCTTGCAAGGTCTTGACTGTCATCTCAGAAGCCATAGTTGTGGCTGTGGCTCTTCCAGAGACATTTGTACCAAAAGGACCCTTAGCAGACCAGTGGCTGCCACTGTGATGCTTGAGACAGGGCATTAGGGACCACTCCTTCCAGGCTCTTTGTTATTACCATGTGCAACCTCATATCTAGAAACATGCTTGGGCCAGAAAAAAACTATGGGGGTTGCCATCTTTTTCCTGGACTTGAACATAGTTAATGCTTGTGTGATGGAGTAAGTTAGTTTGGCTGAGGATAGGGACTAGAAAAGGCAATGGGGGTCCCCATGAGGAAATACTCCATAAAAAGAGGTGGGAAGAAACAGTCAGTTGAAGAAAGTGCCTCTCCTAGATGGTGTGCAAGCAAGGTATTATTTTGTCTATGGCCCAATTGAGGCATCTTTGTAGCTTTGTGTGTGAACACAGACAGCTGTCCACTGCAAGCAGTTCTTCTGCTAGATGGCAGGACAGGCTGTCTTCTCTCATTCCCCAAGGAGAGGAGCACCAAGACTGGATGGATAAAATGGCACAACCTCTACAAGTTGTGTGGAGCCAGCAAGCTGGGACCTGGGGTGAGCTGGATTCACAACTTAACCAGTCCATATAGCTGGGGATTGACCAAGAAAGATCTTGGCGCACTCTCAGCCATGCCTGCAGTGTGGCAGCAGCGGAGGTAGACACAGGGTAGACCACAGAGTTCAGAGGTCCAGAAGGCAGCTAATTCCCTTACATCTCAGTTCCTTCTCTTCCAATACGTGAACAGAGGACTAAGTGAGGTGGTGATAAGGGCCATAAATATGTGTGTATGCATATATGTAAAAGCAGAGAGTTTGTGAATATATGTATTAACAGCACACTCACACACACACACACACACACACACACACACACACACAATCTTTAGGAATATCTGAGGAGTATCACCTGAGCAAATGATTGCACTTCTCCAATTTTTAGGTGTGGGGGCCAGGTTCTGAGCTACTGTAGTGGGTTATGAAAGGAGACAGAACTTATTTTATAGTCAAAAGTTTGATATACATATGTGGAAGGAACTCGCCATTTGGATACAAGTTGACACCAAATTGACTCCTTTTGTTCAGATTTCTTTTTAAAAATATTTTATTTATTTATTTGAAGGAGAGAAAGAGAGAGAGAGAAAGAGAGGCAGAGAAAGAGAAAGAGAATGGGCTCACCAGGGCCTCCAGTCATTGCAAGTGAACTCCAGATGCATGGGCTACCTTGTGCATCTGGCTTATGTGGGTCCTGGGGAATCAAACCTGGGTCCTTTGGCTTTGCAGGCAAGCACCTTAACTGCTAAGCCATCTATCCAGCCCTTGATTACATTTCTTTCAATACCAGCTTAAATTCTTCCAAATGGAAGATCTTGCTGAATTTTACCAGCTCCTAGTTTTCATGCAAGAATGAGGAGTGGGGTCAGGCATGGTTTTAAAAGTCACCATTTTCTCTGGGCAGATGCAACCCTAACTAGTTGGAAGAGAGAAATATAGGTGGAATTTCATCTGCTGCTGCATGCTGAAATGTCAGTATCAGTACAACCTTTCATTTAAAAAAGTTCTATATCATAGATGCCATTGTCCTATCATGATTTTGTCTTGGTAACAGCATTATTAAAGTCTTAGTTATGCACAACATTGATTTAATGCATACCATTTGACCACCAGCATAGGTCTTTGTAAATAAGAAACAAAGTGTCTTGCTGAGGTAACACAGAAATGGTAGCTCTGGATTTTTCTCCTGTCTTTTGCTGTCCTGCAAGAGTAGGGCATATGGGTCAAATGAAGACCAGAAATGAAGTGAAAATTTTATAAGGAAATTTATACAAGGCAAGGAACAATTATAAGAATACCACAAAGTGGAGCTATGCATAAAACTGACAAGCAATGCTTCTCCTCAAGTCCTGGTTAGCAGAGGTAAGCTGCATACATCTTCTACATGGAACTGTTTTTCAATTAACAGGAAGGAGAAGTTTTCAGTGTCTCAAGCATAAAGGTCAAGAATTTGGGCAGAAGTGTAAGTATTTGTGGAGCTGAAATAAAAGGTAACTGTCTCAGGGCAATATTTGAAGATCTGCTTGTCCAAAGTTTCACAGTAGCTCAGCCAGAACTTATATCCAAGTGTCATAGATCCAGACCCCACATCATAGACAAGGCCCCCAGTGCTATCTCTATGTCAAGCCAGTACTCTTAATACAGGTTTTTTGAATGGATAAGTGACTGATCAGTGGAATCAGAACAAGAGTTCAGAAGTATCTGGAGAAATGAGAATGCAGCTAGGAGCTGTGACATCAATTATCATATAGGAGTTGATTGTAAATGGAGTGTTCATTCCTGAGGAAGTACATGTATTAACAATAACCTTACCACACTCACAAACTCCAAAGCAAACTACTTTATAAATGTATTTACTCAGAGAAGCAGCAGGAAAGGAAGACCTCCCTTTCTTCTGCACACTGATTTGAATGGAATTTCTTACTTATTCATAGGAGCTCCATGAAGAACTGATTTCTCTCTTTCCTTCCCTCCCCCCCCTCACTATCTCTCACCAAAACTTAGTTGGACACAGGCTTGAAATCATATATTGGGCTGCTCTAACCAATGTAGAGAGGGAATTATTATTATAATTATAAAACTGTTTATAAAATTCTTACAGTAATTGGAAAGATTAACAGCTAAATCGCAGCTCAGCTTACACTTTATTAAATAAAAATCCCGTACACATGGTAAGCATCCAGAGAGGACCTTGTTCAGCACGGTTGAGTTGAATCAATGAAGGTTGGCAGGAAGGAAGCAGATGGCCTTGAAACCAGAATGTTGTATTTTTACCAAGTGGCATCTGAAGTCTGTGAATTCCTCTTAAGCTGAATTTCCAGAACTCATCTAGGTTGAGAGTCTGCTAAATCTGGCAGTACTTTTGGTTTCTTTGCATCTATCTTTCCCCTGGGAGTCAGGTGGGCAGGTGTAATGTCCCATTTTGTACTTAAGAACTGGCTTAGAATGATAAAGGATTCACCAGAGCTCATAAGTGAGTGTGGACCCACATACCTGGTTATTCTTTTTAAAAGTATTTTATGTGTGTGGATGTGTGGTGTACATACATGCGCTCATATGTGTGTGAGCGCACATGTGTGGAGACCAGACATCAACATCAGGTGTCTTTCTTTATTGCCCTCCACCTTACTCTTTGACAGGGTCTCTTGCTCAACCTAGAGATCACAAACTCAGTTAGACAAGCTCACCAGTGAGCCCTGAGAATCTCTGGCTCTGCCTCTCAGTGCCAGGACTATAGGTAGGAATGTATCACCATGCTTAGCATTTTCTGTGTGTTCTGGGGATCTGAACTTAGGGTACTTGTGCAGGAAGCACTTTACATTGAGTCATCCTGTCAGTGCAAGCTTGGATCTTCTGAGCTTAACCCTCTGCCTTTCAGCCTCTGACTTCCACTTCCCTCCCTCCAGTCTATTGGTTGGAGGACTATGAAGACAAAGGGATGGCATGTTCCAACAGGGGCCATCTGCACATCTTCCAATGAACCTGCCATCTACCCTTGTTGTGAGAATAAGGAAGGTTAAGGTCTTGCAATGTCAACCCTTTTCAGTGTACTGTGTGAAGGTCCATTCATTGTACCCCTATATCAGGCTGCCCAGTCCATGTCTTACCACTTTTTCCTCTTCCTGTTGTCATGGTGTTGATGCATTCCCCTGTTGCAAATGTGGAGGACTAAAAAAGCTGCTACCATGGGCTGGGGAGATTGCTCAGTGGTTAAAAGTACTTGTTTGCAAAGCCTGATGGTCCTGGTTTGATTCCCCAATAGCCACATAATGCCAGATGTGTAGAGTGGCACATGTATCTGGAGTACATTTGCAGTAGCAAGAAGCCCTGGCATGCCCATTCTCTCTCTCTCTCTCTCTCTCTCTCTCTCTCTCTCTTTGGTTTTACAAGGTAGGGTCTCACTCTGGTCCAGGCTGACCTGACCTGGAATTAACTATGTATTCTCAGGATGGCCTCAAACTCATGGCAATCGTCCTACCTCTGCCTCCTGAGTGCTGGGATTAAAGGCGTGAGCCACCACGCCCGGTACTCATTTCTCTTTCTTTACTTACAAATACATAAACAAAAAAAATAATTAAAAGAAAGCTGCTACCAGAGGCATGTTAATGCTCCAAGAAGTTCTGTGTTCTGATTACCACATGGTACTTCAAACATTCCTAATTATTCTGGAGTGGTCATGAGAATAACTTCATATCAGTAGCATCTAGCACTCTTCCTAGCATGTTAATTTTGAGTGGTTTTTCCTTTCATTGATTTATTGTCATTTGGCAACTTTTATTGATAACTAGCAATGTGCCAAACATTATTCTTGTTAGTTGGGGAAATAACAGTGAACAAAATGAACAAAATCCTATCATTTAGAAGCTCACATTTGGGTATAGAAACAGATCATTTAAAAAACACATGAGCCGGGCATGGTGGCACATGCCTTTAATCCCAGCACTAGGGAGGCAGAGGTAGGAGGATTGCCGTGAGTTCGAGGCCACCCTGAGACTCCATAGTGAATTCCAGGTCAGCCTGGGCTAGAGTGAGCCCCTACCTAGAAAAACAAACAAACAAACAAAAGAAATAAATGCCTGTAATATATAAAAATATGGTGAGACGCTAGGTGAAATGATAACAATGGTTGATAGGAGAAGCCTCCCTGAAGAAGTTACGTTTAAGTTAGATTCTGGAAGATGGAGTGAGAGCTTGCAATGACCTGGCTATGATCTTGTAGGCAACAGAATTCAAATGTGGGGCTTGAAAAAGAAAACCCTAGAATCGCTAGAAGCTGTCAGATGGTCAGGGGGGCTGGAGACAGGTTTAGAGAACAAGGCAGAAGCCAGATCACTCAAGGCTGAGACTCTGAGGCAAAGGATTTCAGCAGCTGAAAGAAGGAAGTGCTTTCCTGTAAATACTACTAGAAAGAGGGGACCAGCTGGAAGGGCATCAATTATAAGGATTTGAGATAGATTCTCTGTGTGTATGCATACGAAACAATGAAAATATATCCTCAAAACAAAAAGATAGTTATCTAAGTTGCTGTGAGAAGTGTGTAAGCAAGAAATTGTACTTTAGGATTTTAATATATACTTTCCACATACTTATAGAGGAGACAGATAATTAAATATAGAGATAGAGAAGACCTGAAAATATTATATACATGTATATGTAGTAATATATATTCACTGGCACCACCAGATTGCATTGGAATCAGATAGATCTGATTTGCCTGCTTGCCTCCATTTTCTGACCAACTTTCAGAAGTCATCACAGTGCTCCAAAGTTCACTTAAAATTTCCAAGCAAAGACGGCCAGGTAAGATGGTGACAAAGCAGCCACTTCAAAGCAGCCTCAGGAGCAGAAAAACAGCAAAATACACACTTCTACTGAAAAATGAAGGTGTATAAGTTCTTTTTAGCCACAGCAGAAAACACCCAGAATCCTTCTGAGGCACCAGCAGCCTCAGTCTGCACACCCACCTGGCTGGCAGGCACAGAATTGCAGGAGCAGAAACCAAGTGGACGGATTTTCCACTCACATCAGAAACCCGCAGGGGAAGACAGCGGGGAGCAGCTGAGCAGCTGCTGAAGAACACACGGGACCAGCTGAGCAGTCCGCTACAGCTCCAGGCATCCTGCACCGCCTCCCGTCCCCAACCATCAGTGCCTTAAATCTCGGAGAACCCATTCACCCCCAGCTGCACAGCATCCAGCACAGCCCATCTGAACACTAGATCTATAGCACAACAACAATACGACCAAGTTCTGACATTAACTCATGCTTTCTTTTGCCTCTGTCTGGCCCTGATTAGCCAGCCACTGTTTACTTTAAACAAAATACCCCAAAATTGTCCTCACTGGTTATGTTTACATGATAGCTATTGATTTGTATTAGACCAACCTCTCCTTGATATGCTTTATATCACTAAGGACAAATCTGGAGCCCATCCTTAAGACATAAAACAATTTAGAGACCTGGCTGTGCTTGCTTATGTGGGGGGTGTTAGTTGTTTGATGGTATCTCTTTCCTCAGATTTATAGAAATAAACCAGATTCTCCTCCCATTGATGGTGCTCCCTTAAAATCTGTAACATTTTGTGAGAGGGAAATAATCCAAGTTTGGGAAACCAGTACCCACATAAAGACAGATACATAGTGATACATGCATCTGGGGTTCATTTGCAGAGGCTGGAGGCCTTGGCCTGCCCATTCTCTCTAACTCTCTGTCTCTCTTCTCTCAGGATCAGCAGACTAGCAGTTTGTCAATATTATTAGTGATTCTTCTTTGTTTCATGCATTTTAAAATGTCATAAATGTTCTCCTTATATTCTAATAGTTTGTTAAGATATAATAAAGAGAACTTGGCAGGCACTTGGGAGGCAGAAATAGGAGGATCACCGTGAGTTCAAGGCCACCCTGAGACTGTATAGTGAATTCCAGGTCAGCCTAAGCTAGAGTGAGACCCTACCTCGAAACACTAAAAATATATATATATATAGTAAAGAGGATACTAACATTTATGGACTTTTAACATATATACTACAGAAACTATCAGCTTAGTCAAGACACTGAGTACATCTAGCCCCGCCGCCACCCACCTGCCTGGTTCTCTTTCTGATCTTTCCCTCCTAAAAATCCAGCATCTCACATTTAAACAAGTCTGCTTGCTGTCACTACTTTGTATTGTTTAGAATGCAGTAGGAATGGAGTCATGTAATAACATTCTTCTCTGTCTTCTTTTACTCAGGATCATTATCATGATTTATCTTGTTATTAAATGATTCACTCCTTTATATGGCTGAAAAATTTTGAAAACAAAGATTTGTCCCATATATTCTTCTTGAAGTTTCTTAGTTTATGGTTAGCCTTAGATCCCTAAGATTTTTAGGCTGGAGAGATTGCTCAGTGGCTAAGGCACTTGCCTACAAAGCCCAATGACCTGGGTTCAATTCCCCAGTACCCACATAGAGCCAGATGCACAGGGCAGTGCATGCATTTGGAGTTTGTTTGCAGTGGCTAGAGACCCTGGTGCTTCCTCTCTCTCTCTATCTCTCTCTTTCCTTACAAATCAATAGAAAAAAGCTCATTGTTTGAAGATTTTGGGATAGTTTAAAAATCATTTTATATATTTATTTATTTAAGATGAGAGAGACGGAGAATTGGTGTGCCAGGGCTTCTAGCCACTGCAAACAAACTCCAGACACATGTACCACCTTGTGCATCTGGCTTACATGGCTATTGGGGACTCAAACCTGGGTCTTTAGGCTTCACAGGCAAGTGCCTTAATCTCTAAACCATCTCTTCAGCCCTTGAACTAGTTTTTGAGTTGACTTTGAATATGGTGTGAGGTATTGATTAAAGCTCCCACCCCTTTGTTGCTATCATGTGGATAACTGATTGAGCCCACTTGTAGAGAGGCCATCTTAATTGAATGGTCTGTACATTTTTGTTGAAAGTCATTGATCACACATATAAGTTGTCACTTGATATCTGGTGGGAATTGGTTCCAGGACTTTTTGGATGCTCTACTCCCTTAAGTCACCTAACCAAATCCAAGGATATGAACTTGTAGATATGGGAGGGTGACTATATATAGAAAGAGCAGTCTCTATTGGGGTCCAGTTATCAATTTGTATGTTTTTACTATCAATGCCACACTATTTTGATGACTACAGTTGTATAATAAATCTTGAATTCAGGAATATAAGTCCTGTAACATTGTTCCTATCTTCTCAAAATTATTTTCATTTGCCTAGATTCCTCATATATTTGTGTAAATTTTCTGCTTGTTAACTTTTACCAAAAAATCTATAGATTAATTTTATGGAAATTGACATTTAACAATATAGACATACCTCAAAGGCATTCTACACTTGTTTCTAGATCTCTACAATAAAGGAAATGAATCACACAAATTATTTTGTTTCCAAGTACACGTAAAAGTTGTGCTTACAGTATACAATAGTCTATAAAGTATGCATTATAATGATAGCTAAAAGCAATCCACATCCCTTACTTAACAATACTTTATTGCTAAAATACTTTATCATTCAGCCTTTAGCAAGTCATAATTTTTTCTAGTCTTTCCAATTTTTTTTTTTTTTTTTTTTTTTTTTGGTTTTCTGAGGTACAGTCTCACTCTAACCCAGGCTGACCTGGAATTCACTATGTAATCTCAGAGTGGCCTCAAACTCACTGTGATCTAGCTACCTCTGCCTCCCAAGTGCTGGGATTAAAGTTGTGCACCACCATGCCCAGCTATCCAATTTCTTAAAATAAGACCACAGTAAGGTTTGCTACATTGATTCTTTTTATGAAGGATTTCTCAGCAGCATATAAAGTTGTTTGATAACATTTTATCCACAGTAGAACTGCCTTCAAACTGTGTTTGATGGTTAGTCTTCTCAACTTGATAGGATTTAGAATCATGAAAACAAACCTCTGGGCATGTCTGTGAGGGATCTTCCAGATTAGGTTAGTCTTAACTGTGGGCAGCACCCATCCATGGACTGGGGTTCTGGATTGCATAAAAAAGAGAAAGTGAGCTAAACAGCAGCATTCATTACTTTGTGCTTCCTGATTGCGGATCCCAGGTGACTAGCCACTTCATGTTCTTGTCATCATGCTTTCCAACTATGGTGGACTGTGTCACCTTGAACCACAAGCAGAAAGAAATCTTTCTCTCCTTAAGATACTTTTGTCTTTACAAAATGCAGCTGTGAGAGAATACACAGTGTTATTGTTTTCTCAATTGAATTGATATAATATGCTAAGTATTTTGTTCTTATTTCAGCAGTATTCGCAGCATCTTCACTGGGAGTAGGTTTCACCTCAAGAATTGCTTTCTCCCCTCTAGATTATCTTATTGGACAAAGGAGTAAAAGAGAAGACCCTTTATTTTGGGTCATGTGCATGGGGGAAGCTATTTAGAGTCTGCAGTTGGGAGACACCTGTACAAAACTGATTTCTCCACAGAGCGGTTATCCCACTGTGGCCTCTGGGCATCAGCTCTGGCACCTCCTGGGGGAATCTCTAGAATCTTTGATTCCCGAGTCCAATTTAGGCACTCCCAGGGTCTTGATGCTTAAAAATAAACCCTTCATGTGACTGACACTCAAAGCTGAGAACTGTGGCTCAAACATAACCTAAGTTAACAAAATGTTAAAATGCAAAAATGTTCCAGAAAGGAAATCAAGCCCAGAGAAACTTGAATAATGGATTACAAAAACCTTGAAATCTGCCTCTAGCTTAAAAAGAAATACAGAATTTTGTTTATGGCCTCTTGATGACATTGGTTCCCAAGGAGGTTATGCTGCTAACCTTCCCAAGCCCCTGTCAACCTCATCCACTGGCTCCTCACTCCCAGCAGCTGAAGAAACTACCCTCCTTTTCTTATCCACAAAAAGAAACTTCTGGGCTGGAGAGATGGCTCAGCAGTTAAGGCACTTACCTGCAAAGCCACAGACCCAGGTTCAAATCTCCAGCACCCATATAAGCCAGATGCACAAGGTGGTGCGTGCATTTGGGGTTAATTTGCAGTGGCCAGAGGCCCTTGTGCTCCCATTCTCTCTGCCTCTTTCCCTCCTTCCCCTCTCCCTCTTTTCCTCTTAAATAAATAAATAAATATAAAAATAAAAAATAAAGAAATTTCCTTCTTTTAGTATTTTTTCTTTCTTTATTGTCAGCTTCCATATGTATAGACAATAAAACATGATAACTCCCTCCCCTCCCTCACTTTCCCCTTCACAAATCCACACTTCATCATATCCCCTTCCTCTCTCCATTATTCTCTCTTTAATTTTGATGTCATCATCCTTTCCTCCTACTCTGAGGGTCTTGTAAAGAAGGTGTTAGGTGCTATGAGGTCATGGATTTCAAGGCCAGTTTCTGTCTGGACGGTTGCATTGCAATCAGTCCTACCTTTCCTTTGGCTCTTACATTCTTTCTGCCACCTCTTCCGCAATGGACCCTGAGCCTTGGAAGGTGTGATAGAGATGTTTCAGTGTTGAACATTTCTCTGTCACGTCTTCTCAGCACTATGTTGCCTTTTGAGTCATCCCAGTGATCACTGCTATCTGAAAAGAGAAGCTTCTCTATCCAAAAATGAGAGTAGCATTAATATGTGGGTATGAACATTAAATAAAGTGCTTGCAGGGCAGTTTGGTGAGCATAATATATGCATTTAGCCAGACAAGAGAACACATTATACTCCTAATGCTCATGACCTTCCCCACCATAGGCTTATTATTTATTTATTTATTTATTTATTTATTTATTTATTGGTGGTGCATGCCTTTTTTATTTTTTCTCTTTCTTTTCTTTATTAGTTAGTTTTGTATTCAGCACATACAGTCAGTTTGGTACCATTATTAGGCTCATCCGTGACCTACCCCCTCCCCTTGGTCCCTCCTTGTTGAGGTATATGGGTCATGAATTGTGGAGTTACCCCACAGTTATGGGTAAGATAAAAGTCTCTGCATATCATGACCCAACATGTGGCTCTGACATTCTTTCCGCCCTCCGCAAAATTTCCCTGAGCCATGTTGAGTTCACTTTTGGTCTGCTTCAGTGATGAGGTGTTGGGGGCCTCTGAGGCTCTGGCTCTCTGATTTGGTAGGAGTTGATTTTTCTCTGTGCTGATCTCCTTCCCCCTTCTGCTGGTATCCGGTTCATCAGGAAAACAGCACCCTTGTTGTTTCGCCAATTTTTCTTAGTTTCAGCTGGGGCCCTTTGGAGGTATGATGGGGTGGCTCTCTCCTTAGGATCTACATCTGTCTGAAAAAGAGAAGCAGATTCTCCAACGGAGAGTAAGTTAGCACCAGGACAAAAGAGATAACCCTTACTTTTTTATAGAGAATTTAATAGGTGTAGGCCCTCTTGTAGCCCATGATTGATGGTAGCTTGCTATTGGTGAGTGGGCTTATGTTTGGATATGGTTCTGACTTATTTCCCAGCTCCAGCTATGGGTCCCATACAACTGAGGAGATCAGTTAGCCAAATTGAGAGCAGTTGGTTCCCCACCATGGCTGTGTGCCACCACTGCACTTGTGTGGACATCTCAACAAGTTATTTGCTGCTGAGTAGGTTGGACCATGAGTTGCTTGGACAGATATTGGTCATTTTCCCCCAGTCGCCCATGTAGCACTTTCTGGCACTAGGCGCGCTGACTGTCTAGGGACTGACTCTCTTCCAACTTCCAGCCATGCCATTCTATTTTGTATGTCAACCACATAAGGTGTCTTCAGCAGGAGGGTCTTACCACTAACCTTTGGTGGGTCATCAAGTACTCTGACAGAAATCTGTCTTTCTTTTAGGAAACCTTGTAGGTCTCTCTGATCAAAAGCTCATTGTGGATCATAGCCCCATGCTGGTTCTGGGAGTTACAGGTCAGTGCCCACTAAGAAAATGAGGGAAAAGATAACTAATATACAAGAGTTAGAGAGAAGAGAGAGAGGGAGGGAGAGGGAGAAGGAGGGAGGGAAGATGTAGATAAAGGTTAGTCGTGATCCTACCCTCTCCAGTGTCTTGTGGTTCAGGTTTTCTCTGTAAGGGCCTGGTGAAGGATCAGCCATTTGGTCTGTCTTTTAGTAAGTAGAATTTTATGGTACCATTGCCATTTGGGTCTATATTTGTGTTTCCCACCCCTTTGATGCCCTCCCCTCCCTCCCCTTCCATCCTGGTGTCTAGTCCAGGAGATGCTTGCTGCATATATAAGGTATCTTGGGTAGATTCAGGTTAGGTGCTGTAGATGAGTGAGACTATGTGGCGATTTTTTTCTGTGATTGGGTAAGTTCACTGAGAATGATCTGCTCCAGGTTCAACCATTTTTCCTCAAATTTCATTGTGTCATTTTTTCTTACTGCTGTATAGAATTCCATATGTATATGTACCACATCTTAGTTATCCATTCTTCTAGTGATGGACATCTGGGTTGATTCCAGCTCTTAGCTATTACAAATTGAGCCGCTACAAACATGGTTGAGCAAATCTCTCTAGCCTGTGGTTTGAAGGTTTTAGGGTAGATGCCCAGTAAGGGAATAACTGGGTCTGTTGGTATCTCTATACTGAGCTTTTTCAGAAGTCTCCATATTGCTTTCCAAAGTGGTTGTACCATCCTACATTCCCACCAACAGTGGATGAGTGTTCCTACTTCTCCACATCCTCGCCAGCATTTATTTTTATTTGAGTTTTTGACATTTGCTATCCTTATTGGGGTAAGGTGGAATCTCATAGTTGTTTTAATTTGCATTTATCTGATGATTAGGGATGATGAACATTTTCTTAAGTGTGTGTTTTCCATTTGTATTTCTTCCTGTGGGAACTCCCTGTTCAGCTCTTTGCCCCATTTTGTGAGTGGGGTTTTTGACTTCTTACTGCTTAGATTTTTGAGTTCTTTGTAGATTCTAGAGATTAGGCCTCTATCAGTTGGATAACCCACAAATATTTTCTCCCATTCTGTGGGTAATCTATTGGCTTTGCTTATTGTATGCTTGTCTGTAAAGAAACTCTTCAGCTTCATGTGATCCCATTGGTTGAGTGACGGTTTAAGTTCATGAGCTACTGGGGTTTTGTTCAGGAAGTCTTTTTCCATTCCTATATCATGGAAAGTACTTCCTGAATTTTCTTCCAGTAGTATTCGAGTTTCTGGTCTTATATTGAGGTCTTTGATCCATTTGGACTTGAGCGTAGTGCATGGTGAAATGTGTGGGTCAAGTTTCAGTTTCCTGCATATGCTTATCCAGTTTGTCCAGCACCATTTGTTAAAGATGCTATCTTTTTTCCAGCCTATATTGTTCAGGCCTTTATCGAATATCAAGTAGCTATAGTTGCTTTACCCAAAGTCCAGGTCCTCAAGTCTATTCCATTGGTCTATACTCCTGTTTTTATGCCAGTACCATGCTGTTTTTTATTACTATGGCTTTGTAATATAGCTTTAGATCAGGTATGGTGATGCCTCCAGAGGTATTTCTTTTGCTGAGATTATGTTTGGATATGCGAGGCCTTCTGCCTTTCCATATGAAATTTGAGATCATTTTGTCTATCTCTGTGAAGAACACTGTAGGGATTTTAATTAGAATTGCATTAAATCAGTATATTGCCTTTGGTAGGATTGTCATCTTCACAATGTTATTCTGCCTATCCAGGAACATGGGAGGTCTTTCCATTTCCTCAAGTCCTCCTCAATTTCTTTTTTGAGTGTTTTTATGTTTTCATTGTACAGATTTTTCACTTCCTTGGTTAATGTTATTCTAAGGTATTTTTGTTGTTGTTGTTGTTGCTATTGAAAATGGGACTATGTCCCTTATTTCTTTCTCTGTATCTTTGTCATTTGCATATAGGAAGGCTACTGATTTTTGTGCATTGATTTTGTATCATTCTACTTTGCTATAGGAGTTAATCACCTGCAGGAGTTTTGGGATGGAGTCTCTCAGGTCTCTTACATATACAATCGTGTCATCAGCGAATAGAGCTAACTTAACTTCTTCCTTTCCAAAATGTATCCCTTTTATTTCCTTCTCCTGTCTTATTGCTTGAGCTAGGACTTCCAGTACTATATTGAAAAGCAGAGGTGAGAGTGGACAACCCTGTCTTGTTCCTGATCTTAATGGGAATTCCTCCATTCTGTCTCCATTAAGTATTATTTGGGCCTTCAGAGCTTTGTATATTGCCTTTATTACGTTAAGATATGAACCAACCATGCCAATTCTCTCCAATGTTTTGATCATGAAGTGATGATGTATCTTGTCAAAGGCCTTTTCTGCATCTAACAAAATGATCATGTGATTTTTATGTTTAACCTTGTTGATGTGGTGTACTACATTGACAGATTTCTGTATGTTGAACCACCCCTATGTTCCTGGGATGAATCCCACTTGGTCAAGGTGGATAATGCTTTTGATGTGTTGTTGGATTCGGTTTCCAAGGATTTTGTTCATGATCTTTACATCTAAATTCATCAGGGAAATAGGCTGGTAGTTTTCTTTTCTTGTGGCATCTCTGCCTGGTTTTGGAATTAGGGTGATGCTAGCTTCATAAAAGGAGTTGGGTAGCTTTCCCTGTTCACCAGTTGTGTGGCACAGTTTGAGGAAGATTGAGTTTTTCCATGAAGGTTTGATAGAATTCAGGTGAGAAGCCATCTGGCCCTGGACTCTTCTTTTTTGGGAGGTTTTTTATTACTTTTTCAATCTCCATGAGTGTGATGGGTTGATTGAGGTGATTAATCTGCTCTGTGTTTAGCTTTGGTAGATGGTATGCGTCCAGGAATTTACTCATCTCTTCCACATTATCCAGTTTTGTGGAGTAGAGGTTTTTGAAATAAGTCCTGATGATTCTCCCAATTTCACTTGTATCTGTTTTGATCTCTCCTTTTTCATTTTGAATTTTGTTAATTTGAAGCTTCTCCTTTTTTTGCTTGATCAGATTGGCCAGGGGTTTGTCAATCTTGCTTATTTTTTCAAAGAACCAGCTCTTTGTTTTGTCAGTTGTCTTAATTGTTTCCTTGGTTTCCAATTCATTGATTTCTGCTCTGATTTTACACCATAGGCTTTTGATTAGGTATTCAGTACCAGACATGTATTCCCTCAAATAGAGCAAGCCTCCAGTCCAATTAGAAAGCAGTTGGTTTTCCGCATTACAGAAATGGCACTATTGCACCCATTGGCTCATTTGGCATGTCTGGCCATACATGAGGCTTGCAGCATCCACTGTTTTCACCACTGATGACTTCTGTCTCCCATAGGGCTGCATGAAGTGCAGCTTTTTCCAGCTTTCTGTCAGCTGTTTTACAGGAAGAAGGATTTTAGCTGAGCCCAGTTTGATTTCTTGTTGACCTTGTAGCCCAGGCATGTGGAGTCTTCAGCCATAGTGTCTTATTATCTATTCGTGGTGGGAAACCAAGAGCTTTGGCAATAGCCTGTAATGTTTTTGGGGCATCAGGGACCTCCCTGGCCAACAACTCATTGGAAGATGTACAATGAGAAATGAGAAGGATGACATTGGAATCTTGATAGGGATTGCATTAAATGTGTAGATTGCTTTTGGTGAGATTGACATTTTCACAATATGGATTCTTCTAATCCAAGAATGTGGGATGTCTTCCCATTTCCTAGTGTCTTCTGTAATTTCTCTCTTGAGTGTTTTAAAGTTGCCATTGTAGAGATGCTTCTTCTCCTTAGTTAGATTTATTCCAAGGTACTTTAGTTTTTTGTTTTTTTTTTTGAGGCAGTTATGAATGGGAGTGAGTCCCAGATTTCATCCTCTGCAGATATTTCAAGGTAGGGTCTCGCTCTAGCCAAGGCTGACCTGGAATTCACTATGTAGTCTCAGGGTGGCCTTGAACTCACAGCGATCCTCTTACCTCTGCCTCCTAAGTGCTGGAATTAAAGGTGTGCACCACCACACCTGGCTAAAGCTATTGATTTATGTGTATTTATTTTGTATCCTGTTGCATTGGTAAATTTGTTTATTAGCTCTAACAGTTTCCCAGAAGTGTCTTTAGGATAATTCATGTATAGCATCTTATCATCTGCAAATAATGATAATTTTATCTCTTCTTTTCCAATTTGTCTCCCTTTTATGAGTGTCTTTTTTCTTATTGCTATAACTAAGACTTCCAGTACTATATTAAATAAGAGTGGGAACAATGGACACCCTTGTCTTGTTCCTGATTTTAGTGGAAAAGCATCAAGTTTTTCTCCATTCAGTATTGTGTTGGCTGTAGGTCTGTCATAAATAGCTTTTATTATGCTGAGATATGTTCCTTCTATTCCAAGTTTCTGTAGAAATTTTACCATGTAGGGATGTTGGATTTTGTTGAATGTCTTTTCTGCATCTATTGAGATGACCATGTGATTTTTGTTCTTCAGCCCATGTATGGAGTGTATTACATTTATAGATTTGCATATGTTGAACCATCCCAAAATCTCTTGGATGACCAAGCTTACTTGGTCAGGGTGAATGTTGTTTTTGATATATACTTGTTTTCTGTTTGCTAATATTTTGTTAAGAATTTTTGCGTTTATGTTCATGAGGGAGATGGTTCTGTAATTTTTTTTGTTCTGTCTTTGTCTGGTTTTGGTATCAGGGTGATGCTGGCTTCATAGAAGGAGTTTGGTAGAATTCCCTCCTTTTCTTTTTTATGGAAAAGTTTGAGAAGCAGTGGTCTTAGTTATTTCATGAAAGTCTGGTAATATTCATCAGTAAATCCATCTGGACCTGGACTTTTTTAGTTGGGAGACTTTTTATAACTGCTTGGATTTACATACTTGTAATAGGTCTATTTAAATGGTTTATCTCATCTTGATTTAATTTAGGTAGGTAATATAAATCAGGGAAATCATCCATTTCTTTCAGATTTTCAAACTTAGGGGCATATGTATTCTTAAACTATGTCCTTATGATTTTCTGAATTTTTTGGTATCTGTTGTAATGGCACTTTTTCATCTCCAATTTTATTAATTTTTGTCTCTTCTCTCTTTCTTCTGATCAGATTTGCTAAGAATTTATTAATCTTGTTTATCCTTTCAAAGAACCAACTCTTCATTTCCTTGATTCTTTGTATTGTTTTTTGGTTTCTATTTCAGTAATTTCTACCTTAATCTTTTTTATTTCTTCCTGTCTACAGATTTTTGGTTTGCCTTGCTCTTTTTTTTTTCCCAAGGCCTTAAGGTGAAGCACTACATTGTTTATTTAAAAACTCTAATTTCTTAATATAGGCACTTAAAGCTATAAATTTCCCTCTCTGGACTGCCTTCATTGTGTCCCAAAGGTATTGGTATGTTGTATTATCATAATAATTTGATTCTATATATTTATTAATTTCCTTTTTGATTTTTTCAATGACCCATTCATCATTCAATAGTGTACTTCTTAGTCTCCATGAATTTGTGTATTCTCTGTAGTTCTTCTTGGTGCTGATTTGTAGTTTAATCACATTGTTGTCATAAACAGTACAGGAATTATTTCAATTTTCCTGTATTTGTTAAGATTTTCCTTGTGTCCTAATAATGGAGTATTTTAGAGAATGATCCTTGTGCTACTGAGAAAAACGTGTATTCTGCAGTAGTTGGATGGAACGTTCTGTAGATCTCTGTTAGGTCCATTTGTTTCATTACATCATTTAATCCAGATCTTTCTCTGTTTATTTATTTATTTTTTGACAGGATGACCTGTCAATTGGAGAATAGGATATTGAAGTCACCCACTACAATAATGTTTGGTGGTATCTGTGACCTTAAGTCTTATAGTGTTTGTTTGATGAAATTGGGAGCCCCCATGTTAGCTGAATATGTGTTAAGGATTATAATAGCCTCCTGTCATAGTGCTTCTTTAATCAAGATAAAGTGACCTTCTTTATTGTTGTCTATTATGTCAGATATGAGGATAGCAACACCTGCCTATTTCCTAGGCCCATTTGCTTGAAATAAGTTTTTCCATCCTTTCACCCTAAGACAGTGTCTGTCTCTTATTGAAAGATGAGTTTCCTGGAGGCAACAAACAGCAGGATCTTGTCTTTTAATCCAGTCTGGAAGCCAGTGTCTTTTGGTTGGGGCATTGAGGCCATGGGTATTAAGAGTTATGATTGAAAGGTATGTGTTTATTCTTGCCACTCTTCTTCTTTTTACTGCTTCCTGTCTTCCCTTTACTCGCTTGTTTTAACTGTTATTTGAGTATGGTTATTTTTTTCCCATTTCCTCATGTGTGTGCTTCACTTTCTCTTCAGCGTGAAGGATTCCTTCAAGTATTTTCTGTAGAGCTGGCTTATTTGTCATAAATTCCTTTAGCCTATTTTTGTTGTGGAATGTCCTTATTTCTCCATCAGTTTGCATAGATAGCTTTGCAGGATAAAGTAACCTTGGTTGACAGTTGTTATCTTTCAGAACTTGGAACAGTTCATTCCAAGCCCTTCTGGCTTTTAAAGTTTCTGTTGAGTAATCTGCTGTTATTCTGATGGGTTTGCCTTTGTGGGTGACTTGATTTTTCTCTATAACTGCTTTCAATATATTTGCTTTGGTTTGTGTGTTTAGTAGTTTAATTATAACATGGTGAGGAGAGGTTCTTTCCAGGTTTTGTCTGTTTTGTGTTCTTAAAGCTTCTTGTATCTGCACTGGCATTTTTTTCCCCAATTTGGGGAATTTTTTTTTTTTTCTATGGTTTTGTTGAAAGTGCCTACTAAGCCTCTGGACTGAAATTCTTCTTCTTCTACTATACCCTGAATTGTTATGTTTGATCTTTTCATAGTGTCCCAGATATCTTGAAATTCCAATTTATACCTTCCTATTAGCTTGTCTTTCTCCTTGTTGGATTGTGTTAGGTCTGCCACCTGGTCCTTTAGTTTAGATGTTCTGTTCTCTCCTTCATCCATTCTACTGGTGAGACTTTTCACAGAGTTTTTCTTTGATATTTCAATTATTTTGAAAATGTTCTTTATTTATTTATAAATTATTTCCTCTCTGTCCTGTTCTTCCATCACATTCCTTCTTCCTTCCAAGTGCTCCTCCTTTTCTTCCTCCATTTTGGCCTTTATATTTTTCTTTATACATTATGTATGTAGTGTGTATACAGCCATGTTAGTATCATTGTTAGCCTCCTCACTGTCCTCCCCCTTCCAAAGGGACTTGACTGTGTTCTTCAGAGCTAGAATTTCAGCCTGCTTTTTCTTCAGTATTTCTATTTCTGTACTGATGTCTTGTAATGACCTCCTTATTTAATTAAGCTGGTTTCCTATGTTCTCTTTCAGGAGCTTGTTTTCTTCTTTAATTCCTTTGTTTTCTTCTTTGATTTATTTGAGTATAGATACAATCATTTTTAAAAATCTTTGTCAGGCATTTAATCTAAAACAGTCTCATTGGGGGTCATTTCTGCTGGATTTATAATTTTTGGTGGGATTGTGTTGTCTTGATTCTTTGTGTTTCGTGTAGCAACTTTTGTATCCTGAATTGATTTTATGCTTGTGTTTTCTACTTATCTGCTGTATCCTTAGATGTGGTGATCACCTTTATATATTTTCAGGATATGAGTTTAAGGTGCCAAGTGTAGCTCTTGTACCCCAGTCCAACCGCAGGAGTAATCCTAGGTGTTGAGTTTACTTGCTAAGCAAGTATTCTAGTGGACTGGGTGGACAACTTACTGGCAAATTCTAAACTTTAACTGAGCAATATACACATTCAATAAAAAACAGCACAGAGTATGCAATTGTTGGGATTAAAACAAACAGATAGCCTTATGGAGCCAAAATCCCTAAGGGTGTGTGTTGTGCTACACCATTAATCCTGTCAGCTGGAAGCTAGAGAATTCTGTTCCCAGAATTGGGTTCTAGGTCAGCTTGGATCTGAACCAGACCTTGCCCCAAATAATGACAGAAGCAAAAGGCAAAGGCCTTATAAAGCTGATAGCATCAAAGGCAACAATATTCAACCCAAAAATACAGCTTATTTGAAAATGATAAATCCAACCAAGAATATGTAACCCATAACCTGCCCTGACATGGAAAGAGATTAGCAGTTCCAATGAAGGCCTATGTACCTGTTTGTTTTTGTCAGTCAGCCTCATTACCTTTTGGGGTAGCTTCCAATCTCACCATTGCTGAGTGCCCACCTCAGACCCTCGGTGTTGTGCTGTGGATCTGGAGTTCTGATCAGTTGTGCTGGGATGTGCTAAAACCAGGGGCTAAATGCCAGAGTTTCATGGTTCTGATGGTTGGGGGATGGGAGGGTGCAGAAAGACTGGAGTTGCTCACACAACCCCACCTGTATCCCCTTCAGTAGCTCCTTAGTTGATCTTAGCTGTCTTTCCTTCAGATTTCTTGACTTTTCAAGGAGGCTGATGAGGTTGGAAAATCCCCTTGTTTGGTCTCTGCTCCTGCAGCTTGGTGCTGGTGCTGTGCTGGGTGGGCACACTGTGCCACAGATCAGGGCTGCAAGTGCCTCAGCTGGATTCTGCCCAGTTTCCTCCTTTCTGGTAAATCTTGGTCTCTCCTGCTTCTCTGCTGCGTCTAAGAATAACTTATACTCCTTCACTTTTCAGAAGAAGAGTGTATTTTGCTGTGGTTTTGTTTAAATCCCTCGCTAGGCTGGTTTGGAATGTCTTCTATGCCACCATCTTACCCAGAAGTTGCCTCTCTAGATTTTTTTTTAACATAATCAGAGAACAGGAAAGTTTCCCAATTCCCTCTATGAAGCTACCACCACCCTAATACCAAACCAGATAGAGATATAAGAAGGAAAAAAAACTATAGACTATACCCCTGATGAACTTAGATGCAAAAATCCCAAAGAAAATCTTCACAAACCAAATCAACAACACATCAAAAGTATCACCCACATTCATCAAGTAGGCTTCATCTCAGGGATACAGGGATGGTTCCACATATGGAAACTGACTAATGTAACACACTTTATAAATAATCTGAAATAAAAGAACCACATGATCATTTCAATTGATGCCTTTCACAAAATACAACACCATTTCATGAGCAAAACACTCAAGAGAATAGGCATGGGGTGGTTACATCATAAAGGCTATATAGAAAGCACCTAGAGCCCAAGTAATATTAAATGGGAAAAGACTCAAGGGGTTCCCATTTAGATCAGGAATAAGAAAGGGGTGCCCATTCTCACCACTGTTCTTCAACATAGTATTAGAAGTCCTATCCCAAGCAATAAGACAAGAGAATGATATAAAATGGATACAAATTGGAAAGATGTCAAATTAGTGCTTTTTGCAGATGACATAATTCTATTCATAACTGACCCAAAAGACTCTACCATAAAACTTCAGAAAGTAATAAATTCCTTCAGCAAAGTGGCAGAATAAAAAATCCACACAAATGAAAAATATACAGAAAAAAAGTCAGTGATGCTGTCCTGTTTTCAATACACACACACACACAGACACACACACACACACACACACATCAAATATCTTGGGATAACACTAATCAAGGAAGTGAAAGACTCAGATACTGAAAATACAAAAACACTCAAGATCTAAATCAAGGAGGACATGAGAAAATGGAAGGACATTCCATGCTCATGGATCAGTAGAATCAATATTGTGAAAAAATGGCAATTCTACCAAAAGCAATATACAGATTTAATGCAATACTAATAAATATCCCAGATCATTATTCAGAGATAGAAAAAATTGTCTCAAAATTTATATGGAATGGCACAAGTCCATGTGTACCCAAAAATATCCTCAGCAAAAGAAATACTTCTGGAGGTATCACCCTACCCAATCTAAAGTTATACTATAAAGCCACAGTAACAAAAACAGCATGGTATTGACATAAAATAGACATATAGACCAATGGAACAGAACTGAAGACCCAGACCTTAGTTCAAGTAAATACAGCTACTTGATCTTTGACAGAGGAGCTAACAATGTACACTGGAGAAAACATACCATCTTCAACAAATGATACTGGACAAATTGGATAACACAAGTAGAAAAATGAAACGAGACCCATTCCTCTCATCATATATGAAAATCAACTCCAAATGGATAAAAGACCTCAATATAAGACCTGAAATTCTCAAAGTACTGGATGGAAAAATAGGGGGAACTCTCTAGAATATATGAGTGGAGAAAGATTTCATGAACAGTACCCCAGTAGCTCAGGAAATTAAACAATCATTCAACCTGTGGGATCTCATGATGCTAAAAAGCTTTTGTACAGACAAATTTACCATAAACAGGGTCACAGACTACCCACAGAACTGGAGAAAATCTCCAGCTATACCACCGACAGAGGCCTAATATCCAGAATCTTCAAAGAACTCAAAAAGCATGCAATAAAAACTCAAACAATCTACTCAAAAAATAGGGCAGAGAACTCAACAGGGAATTCTCAAAGGAAGAAAAACAAATGGCTAATATTTATCTAGTAAAATGTTAGACATCCTTAACTACCAGCAAAATGTAAATTAAAATAATTATGAGATTTTAGCTGTTCCAGTCAGGTTCACATTGCTCAAAGAAATCACCCAACCAAGAGGAACTTTTGGGGGGAAAAGGTTTATTTGGCTTACAGACTTGAGGGGAAGCTCCATGATGGCAGGGGAAAATGATGGCATGAGCAGAGGGAGGACATCATCCTCTGGCCAACATAAGGTGGACAATAGCAACAGGAGAGTGTGCCAAACACTGGCAAGAGGACACTGGCTATAACACCCATAAGCCCGCCCCCTTCAATACACTGCCTCCAAGAGGTGTTAATTCCCAAATCTCCAACAGCTGGGAACCTAGCATTCAGAACACCTAAGTTTATGGGGGACACCTGAATCAAACCACCACACCACCTTACCCCAGAAAGGATAGAAGTCATTAAAAAATCAGATGATAGTAAATGTTGGTGAGGAAGCAGGGAAAGAACCCTCACTCACTGCTGGTGGAGTACAAACGGTACAACCACGATGGAAGTCAATATGGAGACTCCTGAAAGAGATGAAAATAGAGCTACCAACTGACCCAGCCATTCCTCTAGTGGGCATCTACCCTAAAGGCCCCACTCTTCACTGCAGATATACTTGCTCAACTATGTTTATAACTGCTCAATTCACAATCACTGAAAAATAGAATCAGCCCTGATGCCTATAGTTTGACAAATGGATAATGAAAATGTGTTACATATACAGAATGGAATTCTACTCAGCACTAAGGAAAAATGATATAATGAAATTTGTAGGAAAGTAGATGGACTTGGAACAGATCATACCAAGTGAACTCACACAAGCACAGAAAGGCAAATACCACATGGTATTCCTCATCTGTGGTTCCTAAACTGGAACAAGTTGAAATGCAATCATACCCAATAAACAACTGGAAGGCCAGATAAGAGGTACAGAAGGATTTAGGGGGTGAGGAATTTTAGGGTGGTGGAGGGAGATACGTTAAAAAAAAAAAAAGCAAATCCAAAATGAATTGGTACCATAGAAATATTCCTCTTGGATAGCATGCTAAACGATATAACCCTCAATAGGAGCATGGGGAGATTGTCTGGCACAATGGACCATAGAGAGGATGAGATGAAGCCTAACCCTAAAATATTTGGTGCTGGCTGGTAAATCCTAGTACCAGAAATGGGTTACGACCCACATTGTGCTGTTGATTGGAGACACTTATCATGTCCCCAAAACAAAACAGACTTCTGTCAAAGCACTTGATTACCCATCTGAAGGGAAAGGTAAGACCCTATTGCTGAAGACAACACATGCTTCTGACACAGAACATTGAGAGATCTGGCAGAATCTGGAAGGAAGTCAGCTCCCAGATGGTTAGCCCATGTAGTGCTGAAAACAGTGTCATGAGATGCTGGGCAACAAATGGCCAACAATATTGTGAGCAAGCAGGGGACCATGCTATATGCATTGAACTTTCCCTGACGAGATGTACACACATACGCAATAGTGGCACATGGCCTGGGTAGGTAACTAATTGCTTTCTGATTGGCTAAGAGATCCACTCAGTGGAAAATAAACCACAGCTGGAACTGGGAACCAAGTCAGAATCCTATGGAGACCAAAATTATGGACTCCAATGAGAAGCCAAAAGTGAGGTTATGCCCATCAAGATCTTTCTAAATTAAAAATGCTTATACCATTAACCTATCCTGATCTCACTCTCCATTAGAGAATCTGTTTTTCTTTTCCAGAAAGCAGGGAGAACTGAGAACAACCAAAATCTATTAACAGGACAATGATAGCAGATTCCATCTCAGTAGGTGAACCACCCCTAGCACCGCAGCTAGGGTCCAGGTGAAAACACAAAGGACTTGGCAACATGAGCAAGAAGGCTGCTTCTGTAGTAATCCTGACAACCAACACAAGGGTGATAGAGACAGACACTAAGGATACTCAAAATTCACCAAACAGAAATCCAGAAACTGCTGAGAGCTCAACACTGTAGTAGACTTAAAGCACACCCACAAGGCTCAGGGAATTTTGTATGAGTGGGGGTTGAAAGAATGTTAGAGCTACAGGGTATGGGAAATATTCAGAGGCATTTCCCCCACACAATGACTGCTGCTCTCACAATTCATAACCCACAACTCCATGGTGATTACTAGCAATCCCACTAAGAGAGGACCTCAGTGTAGTATGGGCAAGAAAGTGGGAAATGATGGTACCAACATTTGATGCACCCATACAAAGTTTCAACTTAATAAACAATATGAAAAAAGAAAAATAATAACCCTCAATACAAAGTCTTGACTTTCCAATTTAAAACTGCAGACTAGCTGATTGGAATCAAAACAAGACCCATCTATTTACTGCCTTCCAGAAACACACTTCATTGGCAATGACACTCACAGACTGAGGGGGAATTATGGATGTCAATTTACCAAGTAAATGAAGCCCAGAGCAAGCTGGCATAGCTATCCTGATAGCTGATGAACTAAACTTCAGACAAAAATTCAGAAGAAGAGATAAATAAAAGTACTACATGTTAATAAAAGAAAAATCCACAAAGAAGATATAACATTATGAATAAATATGCAACAAACTTTTGGGCTCCAAATTTCACAACAACACTAATGAACATAGATACATAGATCCATACATACAGATACATTGATAGCGGGTATCTTCAACATCCTACTCTCCTCACTAGATTAGTGATCCTCTAAAAATAAATAGATAAACATTAGTTAACATGAATCATAGACTGAATACATTTAACATAAATTAATAGAAAATCCATTCAACAGTTGTTAAATATATTTTCACATGGAATTTTCTCTAAAACTGATCACATTTTGGTCCATAAAATAAATATAAAATAAATAGGGGCTAGAGAGATGGCTCAATGGTTAAGAGCTTGCCTGCAAAACCTAGCAACCTGGATTTGATTCCCCAGTACTCACTTAAAGCCAGATGTACAAGGTGGTACATCATCTGGAGTTTGTTTGCAGTAGCTAGAGGCCATGGCATGCCCATTCATATTCTCTCTTTCTATCTCTTCTTGAAAATAAATTAAAAAATAACAAAAGTATCTTCTTGCATATTATCAGATCATAGTGGAATAAAACTAGAAATAAATAATATAAGAGGGACTTCCGGTCAAGATGGCGGCATAGGAACCACGCCTAAGCAGCCTAAGGGAGAAAAAGCCAAAGAAAACCCAGCAAAATACACAAGGGAGGTGTATAAGAGATTAAAACAGCAGCGGAGAAGTAGGAGATATCCAGAGCCCACACGGGCAGGCCGAAGCAGCTCTGGCAGCGGCAGCTCGGGACCCGGTAGCGGCAGCTCGGGATCCGGCAGCGGCAGCTCGGGTCCCGGTAGCGGCGACTTGGGCTCCGGCAGCGGCACCTCGGGACCCGGTAGCGGCGATTCGGACTCTGGCAGCGGCAGCGGCAGCACGGGCACCGGCAGCTGCATCTCTGGCTCCGGCAGTGGCGACTCGGGATCCAACAGCGGCGGCTCAGACCCCGGCAGCGGAAGCGGCGGTGGAAGCCGGAAGCGGCAGTGGAAGCCGTGACTCCAGCCCCAAAAACACCATCAGCTGCTCCAGTACCGGCCACAGCGGCTTCAGGGCAGCGAATCCAGCAGCAGAGGCTCCAGCGGCTTCAGCGGCAGAGGCGGATCCCGCAGCGGCAGCACCAGCGGATCAGAGGCGGAGGACCCAGCAGCGGCAGCTCCAGCGGATCAGCGGGGGCAGACCCAGCAGCGGCATCTCCAGTGGCGGATCCAGCAGCAGTGGTCCCAGCAGCGGCAGCTCCAGCGGCAGCTCCAGCGGCAGCAGCGGGGATCCAGCATCAGGGGTGCCAATCTGCAGGGCCACAGTTGCCAGGCTTGGTTTGCCCCACAGGAAAAGCCAGTACCCAGTTCCAGAAAGCAGAACAGCGGCCCAACATCCCAGCCAGCAACTTGACTGAGACCAAAAGCATCCAAAGAGGTAACTGGCATTGAACCAGGGAAGGGTCTCACCTGGTCACAAGCTGACTTGGATCCCTCAACAGACCAGAAATCTTAACTTCTTTGTTGATAGAGGATCTGGTTTTTATAATACCTAATCTTGCATAAATGCTCGGTGCTGTTCTTGACTGAATGTGTATAGGGTTTAGTTAAATTTTAGAATATACCTGTATTTTATTCCACTCAACCTATTTGAATACTCCCATAGCAGGCAAACTTAACCCCTAGGACCACGTGTCTAGATACTCTGAGAGTGGTAAGAGCCACACCTAACATCTTAATCTCCTACATAGAAGATATACAATATCAGATCAATAGATACAGCAAAGGATACCCAGCTAACTGGAAAATCTAAGCAGCAACTTAATCCAAGATGCAAAAATATATACATTATAACACAAGAAACACCAAAAACCAAAGCAATATAAATCCACCAAAAAGCATCAATGCTTCAGAAATGACCTCTAGTGAAAACGAGTTAGAGAAAATGCCTGAGAAAGATTTCAAAAGAATGATTGTAAATATGTTCAATGAACTCAAAGAAGAAATCAAAGGAATCAGAGAAGATACAGGACACCAATTTAACGAAATAAAGAAATCAATACAAGACATAAATAAGGAAATAGAAATAATGAAGAAAAACCAGTCAGAATTACTAGCAATGAAGAACACAGTTAATGAAATAAAAAACTCTGTAGAAAATCTCACCAGTAGAATGGATGAAGGAGAGGACAGAATATCTAAGCTAGAAGACCAGGTGGCAGATCTAATACAATCCAACAAAGAGAAAGACAAACTAATAGAAAAGTATGAATGGGAATTTCAAGATATTCGGGACACTATGAAAAGATCAAATATAAGAATTCAGGGTATAGTAGAAGGAGAAGAATTTCAATCCAAAGGTATAGTAGGCATCTTCAACAAAATCATAGAAGAAAACTTTCCCCAAATTGGGAAAGAGGTGCCAATGCAGATACAGGAAGCATTTAGAACACCAGCCAGACAAAACCTGGAAAGAACCTCTCCTCGCCATATTATAATCAAACTACCAAACACACAATCCAAAGAAAAAATATTGAAAGCAGTTAGAGAGAAAAATCAAGTTACCTACAAAGGAAAGCCCATCAGGATCACAGCAGATTACTCAACACAAACTTTCAAAGCCAGAAGGGCTTGGAGTGATGTATTCCAAACTCTGAAAGATAACAACTGTCAACCAAGGCTACTTTATCCTGCAAAACTATCCATTCAAATAGATGGAGAAATAAGGACATTCCATGACAAAAGCAGGCTAAAGGAGTATTTGAAGACAAAACCAGCTCTACACAAAATACTTGAAAGAATACTCCATGCCGAAGAGAAAGAAAAACACACATATAAGGAACCTGGAAAACAACAAACAACACTCAAATACTAGTTAATATAAGAGAGCAAAGGTAGAACCAGAACCACAAAAAAAAAAAAAAAAAAAAAAAATGGCAAGCATAAATACACATCTTTCAATAATATCTCTTAATATCAATGGCCTCAATGCTCCAACCAAAAGACATAGATTTGCAGACTGGGTTAAAAAGCAGGACCCTACAATTTGTTGTCTCCAAGAAACTCACCTTTCTACAAAGGATGGACATTATCTTAGGGTGAAAGGTTGGAAAATGGTGTTTCAAGCAAATGGACCCAGAAAGCAAGCAGGGGTTGCTATCCTAATAGCTGACAAGGCAGACTTCACTCCAACATTAGTCAAGAAAGATAAGGAAGGTCACTTTATATTGATTAAGGGCACACTCCAACAGGAGGACATTACAATCCTAAACATATATGCACCTAACATGGGGGCTCCCAAATTCATCAAACAAACACTGTTAGAACTAAGGTCACAGATAACACCAAACACAGTGGTAGTTGGTGACTTTAACACCCCACTCTCATCAATTGACAGGTCATCCCGGGAAAAAATAAACAGAGAGGCATCTGGACTAAACGAGGTCATAGAAGGAATGGACCTAACAGACATATACAGGACATTTCATCCAAATGCTGCAGAATATACATTCTTTTCAGCAGCACATGGATCATTCTCTAAAATAGACCATATATTAGGACACAAAGCAAATCTTAACAAATTCAGGAAAATTGAAATAATTCCTTGCATTCTATCTGACCACAATGGAATCAAACTACAAATCAATAGCAAGAAAGGATATAGAGCATACACAAAATCATGGAAACTAAACAATACATTACTAAATGATGAATGGGTCAATGAAGAAATCAAGAAGGAAATCAAAAAATTTATAGAGTCAAACAATAATGAGAACACAACATACCAAAATCTCTGGGACACAATGAAGGCAGTTCTAAGAGGTAAATTTATAGCTTTAAGTGCCTATATTAAGAAATTAGAAAGGTCGCAAATAAATGACCTAATGCTTCACCTTAAAGCCTTGGAAAAAGAAGAACAAAGCAAACCAAAAATCAGTAGACGGGAAGAAATAATAAAGATTAGGGCAGAAATTAATGAAATAGAAACCAAAAAAACAATACAAAGAATTAATGAAACAAAGAGCTGGTTCTTTGAAAGGATAAACAAGATTGATAAACCCTTAGCAAATCTGACCAAAAGAAAGAGAGAAGAGACACAAATTAATAAAATTAGAGATGAAAAAGGTAACATCACGACAGATGCCAGAGAAATTCAAAAAATCATAGGGACATATTATAAAAACATATACTCCACAAAGTATGAAAATCTGAAAGAAATGGATGATTTCCTTGATTTATATGACCTACCAAAATTAAATCAAGATGAGATTAATCACTTAAATAGACCTATAACAAGCATGGAGATCCTAACAGTTATCAAAAATCTCCCAACTAAAAAAAGCCCAGGCCCAGATGGATTCACTGCTGAATTTTACCAGACCTTCAGGGAAGAGCTAACACCATTGCTTCTTAAGCTTTTCCATGAAATAGAAAAAGAAGGAATTCTACCAAACTCCTTCTATGAAGCCAGCATCACTCTGATACCAAAACCAGGCAAAGATAGAACAAAAAAAGAAAATTAGAGACCAATCTCCCTCATGAACATAGATGCAAAAATTCTCAACAAAATATTGGCAAACAGAATACAAGAATACATTAGAAAGATCATTCACCCTGACCAAGTAGGCTTTATCCCAGAGATGCAGGGATGGTTCAACATACGCAAATCTATAAATGTTATACATTATATAAATGGGTTGAAGGACAAAAATCACATGATCATCTCATTAGATGCAGAGAAAGCATTCGACAAAATCCAACATCCCTTCATGATAAAAGTCCTACAGAGACTGGGAATAGAAGGAACATATCTCAATATAATAAAGGCTATTTATGATAAGCCTACAGCCAACATATTACTAAATGGGGAAAAACTGGATGCTTTTCCACTAAAATCAGGAACAAGACAAGGGTGTCCACTGTCCCCACTTTTATTTAATATAGTTCTGGAAGTCTTAGCCATAGCAATAAGGCAAGAGACATGCATAAAAGGGATACAAATCGGAAAGGAAGAGATCAAGTTATCATTATTTGCAGATGACATGATTCTATATATAAAGGACCCTAAAGACTCTACTAGCAAACTGTTAGAGCTGATAAAAACCTACAGTCATGTAGCAGGATACAAAATAAATACACAGAAATCAGTAGCCTTCATATATGCTAACAACAAACACACAGAGGATGAGATCAGAGAATCACTCCCATTCACAATTGCATCAAAAAAAATAAAGTACCTTGGAATAAACCTTACTAAGGAAGTAAAGAATCTATACAATGAGAACTTTAAAACACTCAAGCGAGAAATTGCAGAAGACACTAGGAAGTGGAAAAACATCCCTTGTTCCTGGATTGGAAGAATCAATATTGTGAAAATGGCAATCTTACCAAAAGCAATCTACACATTTAACGCAATCCCCATCAAAATTCCAAAGGCATTCTTCACGGAAATAGAAAAAACAATCCAAAAATTCATTTGGAATCACAAAAAACCTCGAATATCTAAAATAATACTGAGCAACAAAAATAAGGCTGGTGGTATCACCATACCTGATTTTAACCTATACTACAGAGCCATAGTAACAAAAACAGCATGGTACTGGCACAAAAGCAGACTCGTAGATCAATGGAACAGAATAGAGGACCCAAATGTAACCCCATGTAGTTATAGCCACCTGATATTTGATAAAAATGCCAAAAATATTCATTGGAGAAAAGACAGCCTCTTCAGCAAATGGTGTTGGGAAAACTGGATATATATCTGTAGAAGGATGAAAATAGATTCTTCTCTTTCTCCGTGCACAAGAATTAAGTCCAAATGGATTAAGGACCTTAACATCAGACCTGAAACTCTGAAACTGCTAGAGGAAGAAGTAGGGGAAACCCTTCAACATATTGGTCTTGGCAAAGACTTTCTGAATACAACCCCAATTGCTCAGGCAATAAAACCACAGATTAACCACTGGGACCTCATGAAAATACAAAGATTTTGCACTGCAAAGGACACGGTGAAGAAAGCAAAGAGGCAACCTACAGAATGGGAAAAAATCTTCACCAGCTATATATCTGATAGAGGATTAATATCTAAGATATACAAAGAACTCAAGAAGTTAAATAATAAGGAATCAAACAAACCAATCAAAAAATGGGAAATGGAGCTAAATAGAGAATTCTCAAAGGAAGAAATACGAATGGCATATACGCATCTAAAAAAATGTTCTACATCCCTAGTCATCAGGGAAATGCAGATTAAGACTACATTGAGATTCCATCTCACTCCTGTCAGATTGGCTACCATCATGAAAACAAATGATCATAAATGTTGGCGGGGATGTGGAAAAAGAGGAACCCTTCTACATTGTTGGTGGGAATGCAATCTGGTCCAGCCATTGTGGAAATCAGTGTGGAGGTTCCTAAAACAGCTAAAGATTGATCTACCATATGACCCAGCTATAGCTCTCCTAGGCATATATCCTAAGGACTCATCTCATTACCTTAGAGATACTTGCTCAACCATGTTTATTGCTGCTCAATTTATAATAGCTGGGAAATGGAACCAGCCTAGATGTCCCTCAACTGATGAGTGGATAATGAAGATATGGCACATTTATACAATGGAGTTTTACTCAGCAGTAAAGAGAAATGAAGTTATGAAATTTGCAGAAAAGTGGATGGATCTGGAAAGAATTATACTAAGTGAGGTAACCCAGGCCCAGAAAGCCAAGCGCCACATGTTCTCCCTCATATGTGGATCTTAGCTAGAGATGATTGGGCTTCTGTGTGAGAAGGAAAAAACTCAGTAGCAGAGGCCAGTAAGTTAAAAAAGGAGATAGAAAGGGAAGAGAAAGAAAGGGAGGAGGGCTTTTATTAGGTTGGTATTGTATATATGTAAGTAGAAAGATTGAGATGGGGAGGGGATATGATGGAGAATGGAATTTCAAAGGGGAAAGGGGGGAGGGTAATACCATGGGATTTTTTTTTGTTATCATGGAAAATATTAATAAAAATGGAGAAAAAAAAAGAAATTCTACTTTGCATAAAGGAAAAAAAAATAAGAGGGATGAAGAAATGGCTTAGCAATTAAGGCACTTGCCTGCAAAGCTAAAGGCGCCAGGTTTGATTCCCAGGACTCATGTAAGCCAGATGCACAAGGTGGTACATGTGTCTGGGGTTCATTTTCAGTGGCTGAAGGTCCTGACACACCCATTCTCTCTCTCTCTCTTTCTCTATCTGTTTTTTTTCCTCTCTCTCTCAAATAAATAAAATAGAATAAAATATTTTTTAAAGTAATATAAGAAATCAGAGAAAGTATATGAAAACTTGGACATATACCCTTGAACAAACAAGGAGGAAATCACACAGGAAATTTAAAAATTCCTAGAATCAGCTGAAAATGAAAGCACAACAAACAAAAAACACAAAACAAAACAAGAAGTAGAACCCAGATGCAGCAGATGGAAATAAATAATGAAGATCAGGACAGAAATTAAAGAAATGAAGACTAAAGAACACTACAAATAAGCAATAAAACAGGAGTTGGTTCTTTGAAAACCATAAATTCAACAAATACTTAAACTAACCAAAAAGAGTAGAAACAAAATCCAAAATAATAAATTTAGAGGTGAATAGGGGGACATTACAAGATATTTCAATGAAATTCAGAGGATCATTAGTGAATACTTTGAATTTACCTAAAGAAATGGATCATTGAAAATGATATACCAGTATTAAATTGAAAGAATGTGAACAACTTTAAAAGAGCTATAAACAATCATTAAGATTGAAGAAGCAATGAATTGTCTCCTAACAAAGAAAAGCCCAGGACCAGACTGATTCACTGCTGAGTTCCAGAAAATGCTTAAGAAGAGCTAACACCAATGTTCCTCAAATGCTTATGTAAAATAAAAAGGAAAGGAACACTGTACCAAACTCATTCTATGAAGCCAATATTACTATAATGCCAAAAGCAAATAAGGACACAAAAAGGAAAACTATTGATCAATATTCCTGATGAATATGAATATATAAATTCTCAATAAAATACAAACAAAATTCAGGAACACATTAATACTATAATGTGCCATTACCAGTTTGTCTTTATTCCAGGGATACATGAAGCGTTCAACATACACAAACCCATAAATGTATTATTGTATATAAATAGACTTAAGGACAGAAAATCACATGGTTATCTCAATAGATGCAGAAAAAGCATTTGGCAGAATTCAGTGTTCCTTCATGATAAAAGCCCTGAAGAAAGCCGGGCGTGGTGGCGCACGCCTTTAATCCCAGCACTTGGGAGGCAGAGGTAGGAGGATCGCCGTGAGTTCGAGGCCACCCTGAGACTCCATAGTGAATTCCAGGTCAGCCTGGGCTAGAGTGAGACCCTACCTCAAAAAACCAAAAAAAAAAAAAAAAAAAAAAGCCCTGAAGAAACTAAGAAGAGAAGGAACACATCTCAACATAAAAGACTATGTACAACAAACCCATATCCACTTACTTTAAATGGGGAAAAACTCAAAATATTTCCTCTAAAATCAAGAATTTGTTTATTCAACACAGTGCTTGAAATCTTAGCTTCACCAGAAAACTCTTAAACCTGATTAACACTTTTCAACAAAGTAGCAGGATACAAAATCAGTATCTTTACTGTATACCAATAATGAATTTGTTGAGAAAAAAGTCAGGGGAAAAAATTCATTCACAATAGCTGCAAAAGGTACTATGAATAATCCTAACCAGGATGGTGAAAAGCTTCTAAGGTGAAAAATTTAAAACCTCAAATAAAGGAATTGAATATGACCACTAGAAGATGGGAAGACCTTTCATGTTCATGAACTGAAAGTATTAGTGTTATGTAAGTGGCTATGTCACTAAAAATTATTTATGGTTTTAACAAAATTCTTATCAAAATTCCAATGATATTCTTCACAGAACTAGCAAAAAACAACCCCAAAATTTATATGGAAGCATGAAACACCCTGAAACAATTCTGGAAGCATCACAATATCTGATCTCAAATTGTACTTCTGATCTACAGTAACAATAACAACAACAAAAACCAACATTCTATTCATATAAAACCCTATGGGTATACCAAAGGAATAGACTAAAGGAATAAAACCATACTACAAGAACAACCTGACTTTGGTAAAAGTTTCAAAAACATACATTGAAGGAAAGGCAACCTCTTCAACAAGTGGTGTCGTTTCCCTGTATTATGTGTTGATCTCAATACATAAATATAAGAAGCTAGATACATACCTCTACCTTACACAAAAGCTCACTTCTCACTTGATCAAAGACCTTAATGTAAGACCTGAAACAACTTTAAGGAAAATATGGAAAAACTTTAAGATATAATCATAGGCAAGGGTTTTGTGAAAAGGACTCCAATAGCATAGGAAATAACACAAGAATTTGCAAATGGAATTGATTGAAAGTAAAAAATTTCTGTACAGAGAAGAAAACAATTACTGGCATGAAAAGACAGCCTGCAAATGGGAGAAATTTTGCCAATTATACATTTAACATGGGGCTGACATCTACAAACTTTAAAAACCTCCAAAAAGTAAGTTTTAAAATAAGTGGACAAAGAATCAAATATCCAGGTATCAAAAGAAGAAATACAAATGGCCAATACATATTTGAAAAGTATTCAACACCTTAATTACAAGAGTAATACAAATTAAAACTGCATTGAAGTTCCATCTCTCACCTGTCATTATGGCCATTATTAAAAAACAAGAAGAAATGTCAACAAGGATGTGGGTAAGCTGGTGTGAATGTAAACTGGTATAGCCTGTATGAAAATCAGTAGGGAGGTTCTTCAAAATAGAACTGCTATATGATCCAACTATACCACTCCTGAGTATATACCTAAAAGAATTTAGTCAGCACACCACAAAGACATTTCTACATTCATGTTTATTACTACACTATTCACAAGAGCCAAGATAGATAGATAGATAGATAGATAGATAGATAGATAGATCGATAGATAGATACATACATAATACATACATACATACATACAGTGTGTGTGTGCACACGCGTGTGTGTAGAGAGAATGTGGTGGTTTGATTCAGGTGTCCCCCATAAACTTAGGTGTTCTGAATGCCATGTCCCCAGCTGGTGGTAATTTGGGAATTGAATCCTCCTGGACGCAGTGTCTTGGGGGTGGGCTTATGGGTGTATAGTCAGCTTTCCCTTGCCAGTGTTTGGCACACTCTCCTGTTGCTATTGTCCATCTGATGTTGGCCAGGAGGTGATGTCCACCCTCTTCTTATACCATCGTTTTCCCCTGCCATCATGGAGCTTCTAATCAAGTCTGTAAGCCAAAATAAACCCTTTTTTCCCACAAGCTGCTCTTGGTCTGGTGTTTTCTGCCAGCAATGCGAACCTGACTGCAACAGAGAACTTTAAATAATGGAGGAAGAGTGAGGAACAGGAATAGGTAACGGGGAGGATAAACAAAATATTTCATGTTTTTTCTCATATGTAGAATCTAGATGCAACTCTACATATATGTATATATGCCTGCATATATATATATATATGTACTCTGTGATGTGAAAACAAGACTATTTAGGAGGAGGAAAGAAGGGACCAGCAAAAGTGATCAGAAAGTGACAGAGTAGGTAGTGGGGGTGGGGGAACAAATATGAAGGCATCATGATTTATATGTATGAAAACATTGTGATAAAACCCAATGTGGTGGTTTAATTCAGGTGTCCCTATAAACTTAGGTATTCTGGATGCTAGGTTTTCCAGCTGATGACAATTGGAAATTAAAGCCTCCTGGAAAGAGTGTATTGTTGGGGGCAGGCTTATGGGTGTTATAGCCAGTTTCCCCATGCCAGTGTTTGGCACACTCTCCTCTTGCTATTGTCCACTCCACCCTCTGCTCATGTCATCATTTTCCCTGCCATCATGGAGCATCCCCTCAAGTTTGTAAAGTAAAATAAACCCTTTTTCCCCCCAAAGTTGCTCTTGGTCAGGTGATTTCTGCCAGCAATGAGAACCTGACTGCAACAGTAATGTTGGTTCTCAAAGTGGCATTGCTGCTAGACGCCTGACTATGTGGCTTTGGCCTTTTGGAGCTGATTTTCAAGAGGAATGTGGAAGAATTTGAAACCTTGGCCTAAGAGACAGCTTACAGTGATGTACAGCTTGATGGATTCCTCTGGTCAGAGTTGCAAGACCTGAATGCAGTAAGAACTGTGGGCTTATGAGGGTGAAAAGCAGCTTGCCTGGCCTGGGTTAAAGGCAGCTTGTGTGAGAGGCTTGCTATTATGGCCATGTCCTGAGAACTTGTGCAGGGTTGCAGTTGCATTGCAAAGAAATGTACTGATGTGTCTTGTTGGGATAAATGCATATATTACTCTCACCAAATTGCCCTGAAAGCACTACACTTAATGTTCATACTCATATATTAATGCTACTCTCACTTCTGGTTAGAGAAGCTTCTCTGTTCAGATGGCAATGAGCACTGGGATGACCCAAAAGGCAACATAGTGCTGAGAAGAAGGGATGGAGGAGTGTCCAGCACTGAAACATCTCACACCCTCCAAGGCTCAGGGTCCATTGCGGAAAAGGTAGCAGAAAGAATGTAAGAGCCAAAGGAAGGGTACCACTCCTTACATACAACTTTCTGAACAGAAATTGCCCTTTATATCCAAGACCTCGCAGTGCCTAGCAATACCTACACAAGACCCTCATAACAGGAGAAAAAGATGATGACATCAAATTAAAAGAGACACTAATGGAGAGAGGGAGGGGATATGATGGAGAGCAGAGTTATGAAGGGGAAAGTGGGGGAGGGGAGGGAAATACCATGGTTTGTTGTTTATAAGTGTGGAAGGTGTCAATAAAATATATATATATATACATTAAAAATATTTAAAAAATAATAAAGAAATGTACTGGTGTGAGCAGAAGGATATGGCACAGAAAAAAATGAAATCTTTGGGTGAACTTCTGTCCATTCAGCTGCAATTGAGAGGTTACAACCTTTGAGATTGGGCCAGCTGACCTGCACTGGGGAAACAGAAAGAATGGAGACTCTTTTGAAGGGGCTTGAGTGCTCAAGGAGTGTCCTGTTCTTCAAAGTCTGCTTTATTCCCCTCTAGGTTAACAAATTGGCACTCTGTCTGGTATTATGGAGTATAAGAAATTCAGGAAAGAGAAGGTCATTGAGTTTGGAATGTAGTCTTGTGTTTTGGAAACACCCATGGGCAGTGTGAAGCAGGTTTGCTGGATGCCTGCATGGAGACCTAATGGAGCCATGAGGATGGACCGTGGTTTGCAGTGGAGACCCAGTGGAGATGCTGGGAAGACAAGATGGCTGATAAGGAAAGCTGCCGGCCAGGATAAAGTTTTCCAGGACTGTGAATAGCCTGGCTGGAGGGGCAGAATTGGAACTCCAGAGACTTGTTGCTGGTTAGAATTTTCAGATTGGAGATTTGTCACTGACTAGAGTTGTTGGACTTGAAGCTACAGATTTGGATGTTATCCCAGGTTGTTTTAAATCTTGTATTGGTTGAATATTTCTTTGTTATGCACAATGCCATATTTTGCAGTGTGAGTGTTTATTCTGTGCTCTGTGTTCTGGTCTTTAATAAAATTCATGAAATTCATAAAACCTGTTGAGATCTAAGCCATAAATTAGCTTTTCATCCTATATATCATGTTCCCTCATTGCTTCATACTGCTGTCTCAGCCATTTCACTCTGGGTGTTTTATTTATTTAGTTATTTTAAAATACTTTTTATTGACAACTTCCATAGTTATAAACAATATCCCATGGTAATTCCTTCCCTCCCCCCACTTTCCCCTTTGAAACTCCACTGTTCATAAGATCCCCGCCCCCTCTCAATCAGTCTCTTTTATTTTAATGTCATCATCTTTTCCTGCTATTATGATGGTCTTGTGTAGGTAGTGTCAGGCACTGTGAGTCATGGATATCCAGGCCATTTTGTGTCTGGAGGAGCACATTCTTAGGAGTCCTACCTTTTCTTTGGCTCTTACATTCTTTCCTCCACCTCTTCCACAATGGACCCTGAGCCATGGAAGGTGCGACTGAGATGTTTCAGTGCTGAGCACTCCTCTCTATCACTTCTTCTCAGCAATAGTCTTTACATTCCCTTTGGCAGAACAACTGAGGTGGGATTTTAGAAAGATAAGCCAAATTTTGTTACTCCTTAGTGAAGACCATTTGGAAACAGTAAAATCCAAACCCTTAGCAATTAGCTCTGCCTTCTTCCTTCCCCTCCTGGTTTATGCTGTGCTGTCCTTTAGCTATGTGGACCTCCTTGTCATCCCTGAAAGGTCCAGGTTTTCCTGTCAAAGAATTTCATAACTGTAACTCCAAGATTATAGGGACTGTTTTGTCTGTCCCCAATCCTATCCCAGATTCAGACATATAAGCAGTTGTGACATATTTGCTTCATTTCATGAAATGAATTAATGGAATATGTTCCTGGTGAATGGTTGATGGTTCCTATATTTAGAATACTCTATCCCCACTGACTAAATCCTCCATATCCTCTTGATCTTGTGACACTTCCTTAAGGAATTCTTCTACCATTCCTTTCCTTACACTTCCTTCTTCAGGCAACTGTCATTTCCTGCAGGGGAAGGCATGGGCCCTCATTGACTGCAGGAATAGGCAACAGCCCAGGCTGAAGCAGCTGCACACTCCACTTCTCTGTCAATCTCAAATTTTCTTATCAAGAAGTGGTGAGGAAAATCCTCTTGTCCTTGGGACAGAATGCTACTTAGGTTTGAATCACTGTTCTCTGGTAAGTGAAGAGAGCTTGTCTGATGTAGAAGACAATGGAGTCAACCCACAGAACAGAGGGAAAAGGCAGACAGGGTTTGACAGTGCCTGTGGATCTTATCATCCATTCTTGAGACCTCTCAAAGCCCAGAGGCCCTGCTCCTCCTTGCTACTATGAGCTATCCTAATATCTTCTCAAAAACTTTTCCTTTTTGCTTAACCTTATTCAAATTGGGTTGTTGTTATTTGCAAACAAAAGATTTCTGATCACTGTACATTCTTTGACTTCCTAATCCAAATTAGTTCCTCCTCATATATTTCTTTATATACTTAGAATACCCTCTGTGCTTCCTATACAACTTGTAAGAATTTACAAGTGTGTATCTTCTGTGTGTTAATTAAATGCCAGCCCCTCCTGGATAATAGTGATCATGTTTGTCTGGTTCACTACCTTTTACCCAGAACACAGGGCAGTGCTTTACCCACATCAAGCACTCAAATATTTGTCCAATTCATGAATAAATAAATGACTTTGTGGGTGATCAAATATGAAGGTGGGCAGAAAGAGAGAGGCTTAGAATAACTCCAGATTGGCTGGCTTTGCCCAGGGAATGGGGATGATATGATTAGCTTGCATTGGGAACATGTGTGGTGGGGCCCACGTAGTGTTTGGAAGAACATGAGCCAAGTTTTAGGCATGAGTTTGAGGTGCTCACAGCACATGGATCAGGACTTTGTAGTCAGTAGTGGTCTGTCTGTGTCTAGGATAGAAATCTGATTTGGGATGCCTTTGATAGCAGGAGTGACTGAGCATGAAATAGGAGAGAGAAATATGAAGAAAGCTGGTCTATATCCAGAGCTGTCTAGCGGTCCTCAGAGTAGGTTTTGTTCCTATCTTCCAGCAGAGGCAGAACAGTCACTGGACACGGAGTACAGTCCTGGGTTGGAAGAGTCTGGGAAGAAGGTGGTGTGAAGCCAGGCCCATCACCTTGACTCTTGGCATACCAATGCCCTCTAGAGCTTCTCACTTCCACATGGCCCCTATCTCTGTCAGAACTCTGTATTAACCACTCAAGGGATGTCTTAGGAGATTCATGATGTGCCAGGAACTTTGCATTTCCATATATTATCTCATTTAATCTTCAACCTCTGCAGCAATAAAATACTATTATGCCCCTTCTACAAAGGATGGTACACTTGCCCTTGATCTGACATCTGGGAAGTATTCAGGCCAGAACTCTAGCACCTTGATCTTTCCAGTACATGTTTTCTCTTCCCTTTAGCTTTGTATCATATGAAGAGAGAGAGAGAACTTGTGGACATCATTATGGGAATAAAAGTTCCTAGAAGGCAGTCAGTAGCCTGAACATTAACTGATTGCTTATTCTTGCTGCACCTGTCTTAACAGAAGAGTGAGGTCCAAGCACAAACCCATCTCATGCTGGAGGCCTCTTCGGTGTCCCCAGCTAGCTCTGTGGAGAGACTCAGTAGCCACAACTTTGTGGCAGGTGCCTATCAGGCCCATGTTCACTGTCTTTCCCAGCTTCACTTTTCCTACCCACCAGTGGTGGGGTAAGGGGCTTCTCCAGAAGTTGTTTGCTTTCCCTAGCATTCCAAACTGAAATGTACTTGGGGTTCTTTCTTCCTTTCTCTCTTTCTTTCTCTCTCTTTCTTTCTATTTAAAATAAGACAGAATCTTGCTGTGTATCCCCAGTCGGTTTTGAGATTAACAATTTCTCTGCCTTACCCTGTAAAAGTAATGGATTCTAGGTGTGTCCATCACCACACCTCTTCTTGGGGTTTTTCATTCTCAGAGTAGATTCATTCATTAAAAGAGGGAACTTTTCTAGGAATTTAGAAACAACATCTATCCCATACACAAAAAAAAAAAACCCACACTCTTAAAAGCAAAAAACAAAAATTTTGAAAAATGAGCATGTTTTTAACTACTTTTTAGATACCATTGCTGATTTACAGCCAATTAGTTTATGTCCATAAAACATGTACTCCATTTGCTCCAAAAATTATCACATCTGGCATATTTGGACGCAAGCAGTGCTGGAGGTAGGAACGGACGAGATACAGGAATGAAATGGGGAGTCCCATATTTTCCCTTGAGTTTTCCAAGAAAACAAAACCTATTCTCAGAAAAATAGTCACTCCAACCTCTAGATAGTTTTGCAACTCTTCCTGTGACAGAGAAATCAGCTCCTGATGCCATTTCTCCTATTTGCTATCTCCCATATGCTCCCGTGATGAAGGGAGTGGTTCATTACCATGTCTTTGTCTACCTCTGACTATGGCTGACCCAAGCCAAGGGTGGGATCCTTGCTTATGTAGAGCAACCACACCCAAACCAAGGCCCCTTCCAGAAGCAAGGAGAATGAGTCCTGGATGGGCCTTAAGTTTCTAGCTAAGGTGAACAGATCAATTTCCTAGAGAAGCTCTCACTACCATTTTATAAATTCATAATTCAACAAATATTCTCTGGTTTTCTTCCATGGTAGCATAAAATTGAGGGTAGAGGTATAAAAACAAATAGACTACAGTGCTCTCCAAGAAGGACCTTCTAGCTTAGTGGAGACATCAACAAGCAAATGTTCTGTTCTGGCACAGAGGGTGGGGCATTTAGTGACAGAGATGTGCCCCAAGGCGTCAATACATGTGTGCTGGGTGCAGAGTGGGTCAGAGCCTGGCAAGACTTCCTGGAGAAAGGTCTGCCTGGGTTGGGTTTTGTTGAGCCAAAGATACTTAGCTAAGCAGAGTGGGGAGAAGGGCATTATGGGTAGAAAGAATAGCATGTGAAAAAAATAGAAACTGGTACTTTTTCTGGAGCTACAAAGAGGCTTTGAAACATGAGTGAGGAAAGGGCAAGGAAAGACAGAGTGGGAGCAGAAGGCAGTGACTCTTAATGAATAAATTGAATTGTGAGGTTTGAAGGCAGCAAATGTTCTCACTGAAGGGAGAGAAATATACATCACAGTTTTATGGAGCTGTAGGGTCTCTGTTGCATCTGATCAACACAGCTACTGCAGTATAAAGGCAGCCATAGTCAAAGTGTATGTCAATGAGCATGAATATGCTCCCATGAAACTCTACTTAGAGAAACAGTGAGCTAACCTGGCCTGTGAGCTACTGCAGCCTGAAGGTGTGTTCTGTTAATCACAGTCATCTAGAAATAGGGTGACTGACTCATCCTTTATTTGCCTATGACTTCTCCTATTTTTAGTCCCAAAAGTCACAAAACCTGGGAAGCTCCTCAGTCCCAAGCAAATCATGACAATTAATCACCTTACTTGGAAAGCTTGTGAAAAAAAATACAGCTCCTAATCTGCCTCCTGACTCAATGAATCAAACTCTGGGGTTGGGAGAGCTATAGGTGATGAGGTCAGATGGTTTGCTCCCATGGCAGGAGTACATATCCAGGCAGTCCTACCCTAGGAGGCATGAGCACATGGTCAAAGCAGACCTTTAAGAAGGTAGATGCAGCTGGTATGAGGCTAGACATTAACTGGTTTATGCCAAAAAGGTGTTTGCCAAGGAATCTGTATCCACCATGAGTAAAGGAAGACCCTACAGATTACATGAGGGACAGACCAGATGAGCCTCCTCTCTCCTCCTCCTCACCACCTAGAAATTAGTGTTCCTTACAGAAATGAAAAAGGCAGTGGGTCCTGGCCTGGAATGGACTGGAAAACTATGTTTCAAGCTGAGGCATACATACAGATAAAGAAAGTCAACAAGAGGAAGATAAAGTTTTGGGTCCAGATGTCGAGTTTTTAAGGTTTTCATGGTCAATCCTTATCAGCAATAACCCTACAACACCGGGTCTAAAATTTCCCTTTCTGGAGCTACAGGTGTTTGACTTCTGTTCACAAATGGCAAGTGTTTGGCCTAAGCAAACAGCATGTATGCAGAAAGGACTAATGGTACACTCTTACTTTCCTTAATCAGTCATTTTTTCATTTACCTTTGCAACCATGGGGAATTTTCCACTTAAATACAAATAGTGTTCCCTATCTTCTGAACCATTCATTTCCAGAACAGTTGAGGCTTGTTCTAAGAATGTTCCTATGTGAGAACCCACACTCTCAGTGTAGATCATTTGAATTACACAAAAAATCTTAATGTTTAAAATAGGTTCTCCCTTGTATATTTATGCAGAGTTTTTAAATGAAGTAGTAAGGCCATTAACCATTTGTCCAACATCTCTACCTATTACTAAATGAGAAAAATCAGAAATGAAGATAATACATTTTGGGCAATGGGAAAACAAGAAGCCTTGTTGTGTTGGCCAACAGAGCTTGGTAATGACCCCCTGAGCCAGATGGCTGCACCTGGAACCCTTGTTTTGCTTCTCACCAGATGAGTTATTTTGGACATGTGAATTCATCTCTCTAAGCCTCATTTCCTGCCTCTTTCAAGTCTATTAGGAATGCTAATAATACTCCATAGAGTTGATGCAAAGATTATCTAAGGTAATTTGTATGAAATGTTAGTATAGTAAACACACAAAAATGTTAGCTGTTAATGTCACTCATATGAGGCAAGTTAATTTGGTCCTATACGCCTATATTTTTCTCACTAGCAAAATGAAGGAGTTGACCTGTGAAGTTTCTCTGCCAAGTCTCTTCCTCAAATAGAAAAGCAAAGAAAGGAGAACAGGACTATGTGACTGCCAAAATCTACCACCCAGGAGAGCCTCTAGAAAGTAGTAATGTATCAGAATACTGTCAATATAGGGATGGAACATTATTTCATAACAAAAGAGGGAAAACGGAAGAGATATTGTGGATATATATTTCCTAGACAGAAAATGGGTACACACAGTTATTTCCTTGTTATATGTAACTGAGAAGCTAAGGTGCAGGGCATGATTGAGAGGAATGCATTCTAAGTTGTTCTCTGGACACCTTTTTCTGGATATTGTCTGATTTTTTTTTTTATCTCACTTCACTGGCATTTTTCTGTGTCAACTGTGACTAGCCTACATTTCAACATCAAATAATAATGGATTATTGGTATCAAAATGGGAGGAACTTTGGGAGAAAAATGGCTGTGTAATCTCATAATCACAATCACAAGGGACAGATATACTGAGTACATAAAGCAGTACTCCAAATAGGGATGATTTTCAAAATGAAATTCCACAATCACAAGCTATACTAATCCAGAAGGAAAAAGCAGGAGTGTTGTTGATAGTACAAATTTACTCTAAAGCATTATTAAGTCCTTTCTACCTGCCACATTCTATCTTACATACAGAGGAGATGGGATTTTTAAGAAACATCTTCATCTTAAAGAAACCCACAATCTCAGAGAAAGTAGTTTATGAAGATAACCAGTAAGTATGCAATTTCAATGTAGTTGCATTACTGCTAAGATAGCAGCATACACGGGTGGCTACAGAAAACTCATGAGAAGCATATAGCCAGAACAGCTGGGCTGTTCTGAAGTATGTATGGAAGTTACTAGGTTGTTAGGAGGCTGAACTCAGGAGAAAAAGAATGTGTGAAAGAGATCATTGGGTAACCATGAAAGAATTGAACATTCTTCTAAAACTGAATTTGCCTGGTGATAGGAACACAGCTGCTGCCCCCAGTATGTCCAGTCTTTCCTCGGGCAGTTTCTGAGAGCTGGAGATAAAAAGATGTATTGATGCAATATCCAAGTTACTGCTTTTAAAACTATGTTAGAGCCCTGCTTAAAACCCCACCAAAGTAATGTTTGCTGCTCAAAATACAGGAATAACTTTTGATACTGAATTACCAAGACAAAAAAGCAAATCAAAAACAATTAAATAAAAGGGCTAATTTGCTTGTAACAAAATGATCCATGAATTAATTCACACATATAGCAAGCACGTGGCAGTACCATGTTGGGCACTTGGGAAAGTGAGATGAAGAAAGCTTATCTGTGGGACCTCATAGGGGGCCAGAGAGAAGAACGTCCCTCTCCAGGGTGGGTTAAGGAGAGTGGAGACAGATGATCAACATGGCCCGAAGAGCATGGGAGAGGCTGCATGAGGGAAGCTTCACAAGAGACCTCTTGGAGCTGAGTCACAAAGGACCGGCAAAGGCTAGTGCTCGGTAACTGTGTGGGGACCAGCTGACTGAGTGAAACTCATAGCTTTCTCCTCAGGTTGAACCTGGGTGTCCTTGATACAAAATACTTCAGAGACCCTGGTGTCCTGCGAGGCTCCAGCCAGTTTTCTTTCTGTATACTGCCACCTAGTGACCATAATCAATTCTCACATTTCACAGGACAGCCTAGAGTTCTCACTTCCCACTGATCTTAGATTTGAGGACACCTAATAGTGGACAGGTGACACCTCCAGTAGCACACAGCTTGTGAAGCTGGGGCTGGATCGGAACCAGCAGCAGGTTGGCTATGACGCAGTTAGCTCCCAACCACAGTCTGGATCTGGCGGGTTGATGTAGAAGGTCAAGTGAGATTCAAGCTGGTGACAGACTCTGAAGTGTACTGAAAATTTTCTTTCCAGGCATGTGAGAAAAGAAACATATGCGGAAGTGGTTTAGCAGAGAAAAAAAAATGAGTTTACTCTTCCCACCGGTCCAGCCTCAAACATCTCTCCCTTAATGAATAAGGTAGCTGGAGAATCTGAGAGGACGGATGGAGACTTCAGTTACTGGAGGCCCACCACATAATGAAAGGAGAGAAGGGGACTTTACATCCATTTGCTTTCTGCCCAGGGCCCCAGACAGGAAAAAGAGAATAACTGCAGAGACAGCTTAAAGTGTCTGAAAACCTGCTAGTTGTTGAATCTCTTAAAACAGTGTCTTCAAATATGACTCTTTGTTCCAGCTGAAAATGTACATGCAATGTGTTTCAGAAGCCCATCTGTTGTTATAGAATCTTGCGATTTCAGCCTGCCCTTGCATTCAACCATCCTGGTTAATCTTCAAATTTCACTGTATGTTTTCACCATACTGTACTGTGCTTTCATATGTTATATATTCTTCAAATGTACATAGACACAAACTATTGTTTTGTACCTAGCAGAAAATGAAGATTGGAATTTAAGGACTTCATGGTAAAAATAATAGGAATAACAGGCAAATGGAATTTGCTCTGTTGAATGAAATCAGGAGCAGGGTAGCAAAAGAGGAGGTGGAAAGACCGTCTGCAGCTTGGCTTTAGTGCCCTGTTCAGCCTGCGAGGAAAAACAGAATGAACACCAGGCATTTCACACATTACTGGGACACACACTCCGGGGAGGTGTTTTCATCCTGTTTTAGAGGAGGAGTAGGTGAAATCTTATTGTGGCTGCCTGTGAGTGCTGAGGTCATGCAGCTATTGTATGACAGAGGTATTCCATGAAAAGAAGGAATTGAAACGTGTGGTGGCACACGCCTTTAATCCCAGCACTTGCGTGGCTGAGGGAGGAGGATTATCATGAGTTCAAGGCCACCCTGAGATTACATAGTGAATTCCAGGTTAGCTTGGGCTAGAGCAAAACCCTACCTCAAAAAACAAACAACAATAATAAAATAAAATGAAATAATAAAAGATGGAGGTAAATTATTTCATTGGCACCCTGATTGGTTTGTGTCCCCAGTGGTGTGCCATCTCTGCTCCCTGCCTTTTTTTTTTTTTCCAAGCATCCCCAGCATGAAGTCTTCTGGCATACAGGAAGAGTTTTTTTCTGGCCAGTAGTAAGGACATCCGAGCTAGATAAACAGTTCATGGAGAAGCCTGGCCAAGGTGGACTCATGTTGGAATTTCCCCTCTCCTAGCTGAGAAATTCTGAGCTGTTTCTGAATGCCCGATATTTAAGGCTTCCAGTGAGGCTGTGAGCCTAGGAGCCCTGGGGAGGCTGGAATCTCTCCTTGTACCCATCAAGTTGAATTTACTGCAGGAAGAAGGGAGGAGGCTGGCGGCTGCTTTTGATTAGTCTAAGTCCTCTGCCAAAGAGAGATGTCCTCTCTCTGTGTACAATTAAGTATTTCTCATGGACCCACCATCTAGGCTCAGCAAAGTGGGAAGCAAATCTCTCTCCACCCTACTTCACTCCGGCCAGGCAGCAAGATTGAAAACATCTATCCCTTCCTTTATGACACCTTTCCTCCCTTCTTAGAATGGCTGCTGTCTACCAGGTCCTCCATCCTTCATCTCTTAGCAGGTAAAGCCAGGCTCAGGGCACAGCCTGCATAGTAGGCTGAGAAGAGCCAGGAAGCCAGGACCTTGGGCATGGACCAGTGAACTCTGAAGACAGAAGCAGCATCAGCTTCCCTAGACCCTTGCCGGGAAGTTCTCAGAGGAGAGAAGCCCTGCTCAGTCATCATACAGAACAAATGCACGTCTTGCTGTTATGCTTTGCTTCTTAACAGGCCCTGAAAGTTCATGCTCAGAAGACTTGGTCTCAGCTGATGGAGCTTTGGCATGGTGGTGGAAACTTTAGGATGTGAGGTCCCAGTGGAAGAAGTTAGGTCATAGGGGCATACTCTTGAAGGGTAATTAGGACCCCAGCACCACCTGATTCTGTCTCCCTCTTTAGCTCCCACAAGGCAAGCAAACTTCTCCACCTGTGCTTCTATCAAATACACTGCCACAAATGCAAAAGCAACTGAGCCATGTAAGCATGGACTTCACCTCTGAACAGAATAAACCTTCCTTCTTACAAGTTGGCTGTCTCAGGCATTGTCACAATGACCAATGACCAAAGCTGAGTATTGCAGCTGTTGCTAGTACTATGTTTTTAAGTGAGTTGCATGTGGATAGGAGGTCCCAACAAAGTCAGGCTAAGAACATCCACTGGGGAAATGTATGACTTATCCTGTTGTCTCAGACCTCATCTTTCCCCTGAAACCCTATCCGTTAGCAAACATTCCCTGTGGTACCTACTATGTGCCAGGAACTGTGCAACACACCAACCCCAGCCTTGCCTGTCTCTTGACCAGAAGATAGTGAGGGAAACTCTCTGGACTTGTAAAGAGGGTGCTATGAGAACACAGAGGGTGGATAGAGGGAAAACTGTGCTAGATCCTAATACAGCAGAGACCTTTCTAGCTTAGAGAGGAGGAAGACGCAAAAGAATGAAATGCATAACTGACTTACAGGCTTTCCTTAATGCAAAACTTTCTCTGAAGTAAGGTCATTTGGGCTTTAACGGAACTCTTTTTTTTGCAGTGGTATTTTTTATTTCATTGTATTTTTATTAACAACTTCCATAATTGTAAGCAATATCCCATAGTAATTCCCTCCCTCCCCCACTTTCCCCTTTGAAATTCCATTCTCCATCATATCCCCTCCCCCTCTCAATCAGTCTCTCTTTTATTTTGAAGTCATCTTCTTTTCTTCCTATCATGATGGTCTTGTGTAGGTAGTGTCAGACACTGTGAAGCCATAGATATCCAGGCCATTTTGTGTCTGGAGGAGCACGTTGTAAGGAGTCCTACCCTTACTTTGGCTCTTACATTCTTTCCGCCACCTCTTCCTGAGCCATGGAAGGTGTGATAGAGATATTTCAGTGCTGAGCACTCCTCTGTCACTTCTTCTCAGCTCCATGGTGCCTTCTGAGTAATCCCAAGGTCACTGCCATCTGAAAAGAGAAGTTTCTCTAACCAAAAGTGAGAGTAGCATTAATATATAGGTATGAACATTAAGTGAAGTGCTTACTGGGCAGTTTGGTGAGCATAGTACATACATTTAGCAAGACAGCAGCAGATGTTACAATCCTAGGTTCATGACTACCCCTGTTGTAGGTTTTCAATATCAGGGATGTTTTCCCTCCCATGGAGCAGACCTCCAGTCCAATTCAAGGGCAGTTGGTTACCACCATGACAGACATGCCACTATTGCACCCATTGGCTCATTTGGCCTGGCTGGCCAAATATAAGGCTTGCAGTATCCACTGTTGAGTACTTTCACTGGTGATTTCTCTCTCTCTCCCATTGAACTGCATGCAGAATGGCTTCTTCCAACTTTCTGTCAGCTGGTCTACATGGAGGAGATTTTTCAGCGCAGCTCCAGCAGGATTTCTCAGTGGCCTTGCAGCACAAGTATGTGGTCTTCAGCAATAGGGTCTTACCATCTATTCCTGGTGGGAAACCAAGGGCCTCAACAATGGCCTGTAATGTTTTGGGGGCATCAAGGACATCCTTGGCCAACAACTTTTTGGAAGGTATCCCATCCCTGGCACTGAAAATTTTCTAGTAACAATCTATGGCTCCTGTGTGTTCCATTTTCCAAAAAAATAGGATTCCATATGATTTATTTATATCCTCTTAGATTTTGATTAGCCCTCCCTCTACCTTCCCTTTACTCATCTCTTCTGCTGACCTCACTTAGGCCTTTTCACCCCCATTAATCTATTCTTCTCCTTACATATATACAATACTATTGTATTAAGTCCCCCTCCCTCCCTTTCTATTCCCTTTATATCTCCTTATCTCCTTTCTAGCTTACTGGCCTCTGCTACTGAGTAAGTGGGGTTATGATAGCTCATGCCTGTAATTCCAATACTCTGGAGGCTCAGGCAGGAGTACCATAAGTTTGGGGCTAGCCGTAACTACACAAGAAACCTGGTCTCAGGAAAAAAAAAAAAAAAAAAAGTAGGAAAGGGAGGAAGACATAGCTTGACCCATAGAGAATACTTCATAAAGTTAACATTTTGAAATGATTAACAATCAAGTGAATTAATGTTTCCTATTACTCATACAGCTGCCACGTGAGTGGGGCATTCAAGAACACTAAAGTTCTGTTCTCATAGTGAATTTCAGGTATACAGTCCTGTATTACTAACTATGGTTACTATGCCTTCAATCCCCAGAACTTACTCATCTGTGTAACTGAAAGCCTGTACATTTTCACCAACATCTTCCCATTTTCCCAACTGTTCTCTGGCAGTTACCATTCTCCTCTAATGCTTCTATGAGTTGAACTTTTTAAGATTCCACATGTAAGTGAAATCACGTATTATTTTCTCTCTGGATTTGACTTTGTTCACCTAGCATAATATACTGGTTCACACATATTATCTCACATAGTAGGACTTCATTCTTAGTTTAAGCTGAAAAATATTCAGGTATGAATACATATTTTCATTCATTCATCCAACAACAAACAGGTTGTTAGCATATCTTGGCTATTGTGAATAATGCTGCAATGAACATGAAAGTAGCGGTATCTCCTATAAATACTGATTTCATTCCCTTGGAGTACATGATAGTTCTATTTTCAGTTATTTGAGGAACTTTTATGATGACTTTACTAATTTATATTCCCAATAATACTGTACAAGGGTTTCTGTTTTTCCACATACTCACCAACTATTGTTATCTTTTGCCTTTTAATAACCATTCTCACACGTACGAGATGTCACTGTGATGTTTTGCTTTCCTCTGATTAGTGGTGCTGAGCACTGTTTATATACTGCTTGGCCATTTGTATGTCTTCCTCTAGAAATGTCCATCCAGATGCTTTCCCAGTTTAAAATTGGGTATTCATTTGGTGAGTTATCTGCACTCTTTATATATGTTAGACATTAGCCCTAAATCAGATGTATGGCTGTCAGGTATTTCCCTCTACTCCTGCGATTTTCTTTTTGTTGTGTCGTTATCTAGTGTTGGTATTATGTTAGCATGCCTTCTCCTTTTACATTTGTGGAATCATTCATAGAATGTTGTTATTATATCTTCACTCAGTGTTGTTATAAAGTTTGGTAGAATCCAACAGTAAGTCCCTGACCCTTAGGCTGAATTGTGGGCTGACTTTTAATTAGTGCTTCAATTTCATTGCTTGCAATGGGTCTGTTCAGGTTGTTTTTATCTTCTGGTTTTAATTTTGATACTTTGTATGCATTTTGTATTTTGTTTCCCAATTTGGCTGGAATATAAATTTCAATATATTTCCTGAGTATCTTCTGAATTTCATGGGAGTCTGTTACTCCCTTTTCATCTCTAATTTTATTAATTTGGGTCTTCTTTCTTTTAATTAGTTTGGCTAAGAGTTGGTCAATCTTGTTAATCATTTCAAAGAATCAACTCTGATTAATTTTATGTATTATTTCAGTATCTGTGTCATTATTTTCTGCCCTGTTCTTTCCATTTCTTACCAATGCCTGAATCTGGGGTTTGGCTGCTTCTTGCTTTTCTGTAGCCTTGAAGTGCATCATTAGATTGTTTAGTTGAAATCTGTCTATCTCTTTAAATGTGGACACTTATGGAAACACACTTCTCTTGAGTCTTCCTATGCTGGATGTCAGAGGCTCTGATGGGTTTGTTTTCATTTGATTCTAGGATTTTTAAATTTTCTTTCCTGATTTCTCTCATGACCTATTGTTCATCCAAAAGTATATTGCCCAGTCTCCAAGTATTTGTGAATTTTCTATGGTTCATCTAGCTGTTGATTTTCTAGTTTGACAAGATACAGGAAATTATTAGTCTCATTCTTTCACATGTGGAAAGTATCAGGTGGTTGAAGCAGTGTCTGTTTATTTTTAGGTCTCCTGTTCTATTCCATTACTTGGTGTGTCTGTTTTTGTGTCAACATCATGCTGGTTTTGTTGTTGTTCCTATGCATCTGTAGTATAACCTAGAATCAAGTGTTTTGATACCCAAAGTATTGCACTCTGCTCAGGGTTGCTTTGGCTATCACAGTGTTTTGTGCTTCCATGTAAATTTTGGAATTATTTTTTTCTATTTCTATGAAGAATGCCATTTGAATTTTTATGGGGCTCACATTGAATCTGTAGATTGTTTCTGAGACATTTTCACTATATTGATTATGCCCATCCCTTAGCTTAAGAAACCTTTCTATCTTCTACTATCTCTTCAATTCCTATTTTCAGTGTCTAAAATTGTCATTGTAGGAGTCTTTTCCTTATTTGGTTAGGTTTATTCTTAGGTATTTTATTTTACTTTTTGATGCTAATGTGAATGGGTTTATTTTTCCCTGGGTTTCTTTTTCAGCATGTTTACTATTTGTGAATACAAAAGCTACTCAATTTTAAGCCAGGTGTGGTGGTGCATAACTTTATTCCCAGGACTCAGGAAGCAGAGGCAGGAGGATCACCATGAGTTCAAGGCCAGCCAAGGACTAGAGGTAAGCCTGGCCTAGAATGAGACCCTGCCTCAAAGAAATATACTCAATTTTTCTTTTATAGTTTTTATATTTTGTTATATATTATATTAGATATTTTATATTTTTCCACTTTGTTGAAAGGTTTCTTAAGTTTTAAGAGTTTTCTAATAGAGTCGTAAAGGATTATTGTGCAGCATTGTGCTATATGCAAGTATGGGTACTTTGACTTCTTCCCCTCATACTGCACCCCTTTATTTCTTTCTCTTGGCATATTGCTTAAGCGAAGTCTTCAAGGATTATATTGAATAAACGTGGAGAAACTTTACACTCTTGTCTTGTTCCTAATTCCAGTGGAAATGATTTGAGTTTTCTCCCACTTTGTAAAATATTGGCCATAAGTTTGTCATATATAGCCTCTATTATGTTGGGATATGTTCCTTCTATTTCTAGATTCTTTAAGATTTTTATCATAAAGTTATGTTAGATTATGCCAAAGGCCTTTTCTGCATCTCTTTAGATGATCATGTGATTTCTATTCTTAATGATATTAATGTGTTGTATTGATATGTGTATTTAGAGCTGCCCTTAAATCACTGGAATGGACCACTTGGTCATAGTGACTAGATATTTTCATGTGTTGATGAATTTGTAAATATTTTTAAAATATTTTATTTATTTGTGAAGGGGGAGAGAGAGAGAAACGGAGGGAAAAACACCCCAGGTTCTCTTGATGCTATAAAATAACTTCAGATGCATGTGTTACTTTGTGCATCCGGCTTGACTGGAGAATTGAACCCAGGCTGGAAGGCTTTGTAAACAGGTGCCTTTAACCATAGAACCATCTCCCCAGTCCTGAATTTGCAAATGTTTTATTGAAAACTTTTGCATATGTTCAACAGGGAGGTTGGCATATACTTTTGTTTATTTATTTATTTGAGAGAGAGAGAGAGAGAGAGAGAGGCATGCCAGGGCCTCTAGCTGCTGCAAAGAACTCCAGATGCATGTGCCACCTTGTGCACATGGTTTATGTGGGTCCTAGAGAATTGACCCTGGGTCCTTTGGCTTTGCAGGTAAATGCCTTAAGCACTAAGCCATCCCTTCAGCCCCACTCTTCTGTTTTTGTTGTATCCTTATCTGATTCTGGCATGACAGTAATAGTGGGTTCATAAAATTAGTCTGGTAGCATCCTTCTGTTTCTGTGTTATGGAATAGTTCATGGAACAGCAGCATTAATTCTTCTTTAAGGGTGTGGAAGAATCCATTTAGGCCTGGAATTTCTTTTCTTAATTTTTTAATTTTTTATATTTTTGTTTATTTTTATTTATTTATTTGAGAGTGACAGACAGAGAGAGAAAGAGGGAGAGAGAGAGAGGGAGAGAGAGAATGGGCGCGCCAGGGCCTCCAGCCACTGTAAACGAACTCCAGACGCATGTGCCCCCTTGTGCATCTGGCTAACGTGGGTCCTGGGGAATTGAGCCTTGAACCAGGGTCCTTCGGCTTCACAGGCAAGTGCTTAACCACTAAGCCATCTCTCCAGCCCAAGGCCTGGAATTTCTTAATGTTGGAATGACTTTTATTACTGTACCATTTATTAGTTTTAGAAATATCTAAGTTGTTCATATCACTTTGGTTTAACTTTGGTAGGACATGTGAGTCTAGAAATGTGTGTTTTTTATACTTTTCAAATTTTACATATATGTTCTTGGGCTAGAGATCTTCAAAGGAAGTCCTAATGATCCTCTGATTTTCACTTGTGTTTGTACTATCTCCCTTTCATGTATCATATTATTCTATTTTTGTATGTGTTGTGCAAGCAGGTATATATGTGTGCTTGTATGCTTGTGGGATCAAGTGCACATGTGTACATGTGGTGGCCAGAGGACAGCCACCATCCTTTTCTTAGACAGGGTCTCTCATTGGCCTGTAACTTACCAGTTAGGCTAGTCTAGCTGGCCAGCCAGTTAAGACCTTTGTGTCCTACAAGGCCCCAGTAGTAGGATTTCAGGTCAGATACATGCCACCATTCCTGGCGTTTATGTAGGAACTAGGTTTGAAGCTTATTCTTCATTCTTGTGAAGCAAACACTTTACCAACTGATCCCATCTAATTTTATTAATTTGTGTCTTTTCTTTCTTTTAGCTAATTTGGCTAATTGTTTGTTAGTCCCAATTATGTATCCCCAAAGTAATTTACTGTATCATTGATTCTTTTATTCTTTTAAATTAACTACCACATGGTCTTTGTTATTTCTCTCCAACACTGATTTTTGGCTTGAATAATTCTTATCTCTCTAAGACCTTGAGTTATGTCATTACGTTGTTTATTTGAGATTTCTCTGCATCTTTTAACTGTAGATATTTGTAAATGACCCTCTTAGAACCACTTTCATTGCATCCCACAGGTTCTAGTATGTTTTGTTTCTATTTTCATTTAACTGCAGGATTTTAATTTTCTCTCCTGATTTTGTTAATGCTTGAGTCAGGGTTAAACAGCACCAGAGCCAAGTCTAATGCTGTCATCAGGTCCACAGTGAGATGCACGATTGGACAGAACCTCAGTGAGGTGTGGCCCCTGTCAGTTCCTGAGTATGCTCCTGATCGATAGATGATGGTTCTGGGTGAGCTAGACTGCCTCGAACTATAGGAGAACAGTGCTGGAGTAAAAACACATGACCGCCTCAGCAACTACACTTGGATCTACCTGAGGTTGTCAGCTCTGTTATCTGAGGCCCATGAGAGTGGCATTAGTCCACAGGAACCTGGTCCATTAAGTCCCTAAGCAGGTCTCTGAGTGGCCGAGAATTCCATGAACCATGGTAAAGTATGGCTAAAACCAGACCATGAGACTGCTTCAGGGAATACAGTTGGATCCAAGACAAGTTTGTCCTATTCTAGGAGGCATAGATGTGTACAGAACCTCCAATAGCCCTGGCAGAAAGGGTGGATGGCAGTGCTGGGGACCAGCAGGGCTGGAGTTGAGCAGAAGGAGGCTGTGTCAGTCCATAAGTAGGACCATCATTGATGGATCGGCCACCCATGTGTAACTTTGGTCCTATGCACCCGCAGGGTTTTGTAATCTCCTGCCTTGATTCCTAAGTTTCCACAAATGCACGTTTTGCCTTTGGGTGGTTGTCAAATATTTGATTCTGTAAAAGTCGGTAGAGGCAGAGTATTTTCCATTCTGCAGCCTCACTAGTATCATTCAATTTGTCCTTTAAACCTCCTTTGGATACTGTGTAGAAAATTGACTGAGAGTGGTAGGGGGAAAGTAGAAGTAGGAAAGGTAGTTAGAAAGTCAATGAAAGGGAGCTGGGCATAGTGGCACACACCTTTAATCCCAGCACTTGGGAGGCAGAGGCAAGAGGATCAATGTGAGTTCAAGGCCATCCTGAGACTACATAGTAAATTCCATGTCAGCCTGTGCTAGTGTGAGACCTTACCTCAAAAAACCAAAAAAAAAAAAAAAAGAAAGAAAGAAAGCCATTGTAAGAATCAAAGCAGGGCTAGGGAGCTGGCTTAGTGGTTAAGGTGCTTGCCGGCAAAGCCAAAGGACCCAAGTTTGATTCCCCAGTACCCACATAAAGCCACACCAGGTGGCACATGTGTCTGGAGTTGGTTTACAGTGGCTAGAGGTCCTGGTGCACCCATTCTATCTGCCTCTTTATGTCTTTAAAATAAATAAATTAAATAAATTTTAAAAATAATCAAAGTAAAAATGCATTTACAATGATGCTTGTGACATGTTTTCAGGGCCTGTCAAAAGGACAAATCCTTTATATCAGCTAACAAAGTGTTCTGATGTTCCAGTTGTATTTTCAGAATTTATGAATAAGATGAAACTGCAGTATGTCCACTCTAATTCACCCTTTATTATACTTGCTCTCGAGACTGATGACTTTGACATGACTATGCAGACTTGGCGGGGTGGGGGGGTGGGTCAAGCCAAGTGGAAGATGATGCACTGAAGGAAATATTTAATGTGGGTTTGATGAGTTATATTTGTGTGGGTCTGTGAAGTTCTGTCAGCAAAAGTGTAAGCAATGAGAGAGCCACTAAGCCTTCCTCTTTCCTATCTTTGCCTTCTCTGTGTATTTAATGTACAGCCCACAGCTGTCTCTGTGGTCCAGGTCATCCCTACATCTTCCTAAATATTTTTCCAGATCTGGCCTCTTTGAACCCATCTCCACATAGCCCCCATAGAAAATTTCTGAAAATGTGAATTGGTATCACTAACCTCTGATTCAAAGCTTCATTCCAGGCTGAAGAGATGGCTTAGTGGTTAAGCGCTTGCCTGTGAAGCCTAAGGACCCCGGTTTGAGGCTCAATTCCCCAGGACCCACGTTAGCCAGATGGAGGAGGGGGCGCACGTGTCTGGAGTTCATTTGCAGTGGCTGGAAGCCCTGGCCTGCCCATTCTCTCTCTCTCCTTCTTTCTCTCTCTATCTGCCTCTTTGTCTGTCACTCTCAAATAAATAAATAATAAACACGAAAATTTTTTTAAAAAAACCTTCATTCCTACAACACAAATCTATAGCATTGTAGTTTTATAGAAATGAAAGATTGCAAAAATTATAACCAAAGGAAAATGTTGGCTGTTCTTTAATCTATACATTTCTGGGTGCGGTTGGGGTGCATCCCTGTGGCTGCAACTCTGGAATTTCTTTTATGCCCCACACTCCATACTCTTCCAGTGGACTGGCTAAGTAGAAGTGGGTGTGATGCTGAATGTAACATGTTCATTTTTACAATTCCAATCCTGGAAAGCAATGCTATGTGACTAATGATAGGGGTATCACTGAAAACGTTTGTGAAGGTTTTGATAATAAAGACTTAGCCTGCATCAATTATGGCACCTGCCTTTGCAGAGGGAAATGAAGGATTCTGTCAGGGCTGGCAAGGAAAGGGTGGGGAAAACATAGCCTTAAAAAATTAGCAATTTAGTTTGATGTTCTGACAGTTCAACTGTCCTTAGTATCTAAGCCTAAGAAAGAATATAGCTCAAATAGAAATGATAAAATTCAGGCTAAAGTGATTACTTAGTGGTTAAGGCTTGCTTGCAAAGCCAAAGGACCCAGTTTTGACTCCACAGAACCCACATGAAGCCAGATGTACAAGGTGAAACATGCATCTGGAGTTTGCAGTGGCTAGGAAGCCCTGGCATGCCCAGTCTCTCTATTTGTCTCTGCCTGTCCTCTCTCAAATAAATAAATTAATTAATTAAATAAAATTTAAAGATAAAATTATAGCTAGAAGCCAGGCATGGTGGCACACACCTTTAATCCCAGCATTTGGGAGGCAAAGGTAGGAGGATCGTCATGAGTTTGAGGCCAGCCTGAGATTACATAATGAATTCTAGGTCAGCTTGGGCCAGAGCAAGAGCCTACCTTGAAAACCAAAACAAAACAATATATATAGAAAGGGGAGAGACAGAGAGAGGAAAATGGGGGAGGATTGACCTGCCAGGGCCTTGTGTCATGGCAAATGAACTCCAGATGCATGAGTCACTTTGTACATCTGGCTTTATATAGGTACTGGGGAATTGAACATACGATGTCAAGCTTTGCAACCAATTGCCTTTAACCACTTAGCCATCTCTCCAGCCCTCCTGAAAATTTCTTCATTTTATTATTCTTTACTCCTGAGTATATGTACCATATCTTCATTGTCCATTCATCAGTCTATGGACATTCATGTTAATGAAGGATGTTAGCCCATAGATTTATTTTCTTGTTACATTATTGTCTGATTTAGTTATTAAGATAATCTTAAGCACATGGAATAATTTGAGTAGTATTTCCTTCATTTCAACTTTCTGGAGAGTTTACGTAGAATTATTAATATTTGCTTAAATGGGCTGGAGGGATGGCTTAGGGGTTAAGGCATTTGCCTGCAAAGCCAAAGGACCCAGGCTCAATTCCCCAGGACCCATGTAAGCCAGATGCACAAGGAGGTGCATGCATCTGGAGTTCGTTTGCAGTGGCTGGAAGCCCTGGCACTTGCTTGCTCTCTCTCTCTGTCAAATGAATAAATAAAATATTAAAAAGTATTTACTTAAATGTTTAATAGCATTTTACCAATATCTTGCCTTTGAGTTTGCCTTATAAAAAATTTAAAACTATGAATTTAATTTCTTTAACTGAGATAGAATATTAAAGCTATCAATTTCTTCTTGAATAATATTTAATAGTTTGTATCCTTCAAGAAATATGGGGAACTTCCAGTTAAGATGGTGGCATAGGAAACACGCCAAAGCAGCCTAGGGGACAAAAAGCCAAAAAAAAACAGCAAAATACACATTTTTACTAAAAAGTGAGGTGTATAAGAAACTAAAATGGCAGCAGAAAAGTAGGAGATCTCCAGAGCATCCAGAACCCACACAGACAGGCAGAAGTGACTCCAGCAGCAGCGGCGATGGTGCCAGGCCCGCAGGACCACAGAGGCCAGGCTCAGCTTGAGATGCAGGAAAAGCCAGGTAAGGGGATTTTCCACTCAAACCGGAGCTCTTCACAAACTCAAGAAACGTGAAGGGAGAACGGCAGTGAACAACTGAGGAGCAGATCACGAGGTAGAGGATCACGTGGACCAGTGAGAGAACTAGAGCCACCATTGACAGCCTCCCCTCCCCCCGCCACCAGTGCCCAGCTCCAGCAAACAGAGCAGCAGTGCAGGGACCCTGCTAGCCTACTTGAACCCACAGTGCACCAAAGAGGGACCCAAGCAGGAGCACGTCATAACTGAGACCAAAATCATCCCAAAAGGTAACTGGGATTACACCAGGTCAGGACCCACCTAATAAACCTGGTATATAGCCTTGAATTGGAAGTGCTAATTGCACCTTCCATATCAGGATAAATTATATCTGATGGATGTTCAGATTTGCCATTCTTAAATAAACTATATTTTGGGCTTGTTATTTGTTGCTTCTTGATTTAAAGTGGCTTTGTTTTCTCTTCTGTAATACATTACAGAAGGGTGTCACTTGGTCACAAGCTGACTAGGAACCCTCAACAGACCAGAAATCATAACCTCCTTCTTGATAGAGGGTCTGGTTGTCATAATATCTACTCTTGCATAAATACTCTGTGCTGTTTTTCATTGAAGTGTACATTGTTTAATTAAATTTTAGAATCTATCTGTATTTTGTTCCACTCAGCCTACTTGAATACTCTCATAGCAGGGAAACCCAACATCTAGGGTCACTTTTGTAAATACCCTGAGAGTCTGGAGAACCACACCTAGCACCTTAAGCTCCTACCCTGAAGATATATAACATCAGATTGATAGATACATCTAATAATTCCCACCTAACTAGAAAATCCAAGCATTAAACTAATCCAAGATGCAAAAGTATATACATTATAACACAAGAAACACCAAAAATCAAGACAATATAATCCACCAAAAAGTATTAATGCATCAGAAATGACCTCCAGTGAGAACGAGTTAGAGGAAATGCCTGAGAAAGATTTCAAAAGAATGATTATAGATATGTTCGAAGAAATCAAAGGAATAAAAGAGGAAGTCAAAGGAATCAAAGAAGACACAGGACTCCAATTTAATGAAATAAAGAGGACAATACTAGACATCAATAAGGAAATAGAAATAATAAAGAAAAACCACTTAGAATTACTAGCAATGAAGAACACAGTTAATGAAATAAAAAACTCTGTAGAAAATCTCACCAGTAGAATGGATGAAGGAGAGGACAGAATATCTAAGCTAGAAGACCAGGTGGAAGATCTAATACAGTCCAACAAAGAGAAAGACAAACTAATAGGAAAGTATGAATGGGGATTTCAAGATATTTGGGACACTATGAAAAGATCAAACATGAGAATTCAGGGTATAGTAGAAGAAAAAGACTTTCACTCCAAAGGCATAGTAGGCATCTTCAACAAAATGATAGAAGAAAAGTGCCCCCAAATTGGGAAAGAGGTGCCAATGCAGATACAGGAATCCTTTAGAACACCAACCAGATAAAACCTGGAAAGAAACTCTCCTTGCCATATTATAATCAAACTGCCAAACACACAAACCAAAGAAAAAATATTGAAAGCACTCAGAAAAAAATCAAGTTCACTACAAAGGCAAGCCCATCAGGATGACAGCAGATTACTCAACACAAACTTTAAAAGCCAGAAAGGCTTGGGGTGTTGTATTCCAAATTCTGAAAGATAACAACTGTCAACCAAGGTTACTTTATCCTGCAAAGCTATCCATTCAAAGATGAAGAAATAAGGACATTCCATGACAAATGCAGGCTAAAAGAGTATTTGAAGATAAAACCAGCTCTACAGAAAATACTTGAAAGAATCCTCCATGCCAAAGAGAAAGAAAAGCACACATATAAGGAACCTGGCTAAAACAAACCATACTCAAATACTAGTTAACACAAGAGAGCAAAGGTAAAACTTGAAGAACTAAAAAAAATGGCAAAAATAAATAGACACCTTTCAATAATATCTCTTAATATCAAAGGCCTCGATGCTCCAACAAAAAGACATAGGTTTGCAGACTGGGTTAAACAGCAGGATCCTTCAGTTTGTTGCCTCCAAGAAACCCACCTTTCTACAAATGATGGACACTATCTTAGGGTGAAAGGTTGGAAAACGATGTTTTAAGCAAATAGGACTAGAAAACAAGCAGGAGTTGCTATCCTAATATCTGACAAGGTAGACTTCAGTCCAACATTACTTAAGAAAGATAAGGAAGGTCACTTTATATTGATTAAAGGCACACTCCAACAGGAGGACATTATAATCCTAAACATAATGCACCTAACATGGGAGCTCCCAACTTCATCAAACAAATGCTATTAGAACTAAGGTAAGAGATAACACCAAACACAGTCATAGTGGGTGACTTCAACACCCACTCTCATCAATTCACAGGTCATCCCAGGAAAAAATAAACAGAGAGGCATCTGGACTAAATGAGGTCATAGAAGGAATGGATCTAACAGATATATGCAGGACATTTCCTCCAAATGCTGCAGAATATACATTCTTTTCAGCAGCACATGAAACATTCTCTAAAATAGACCATATATTATGACACAAAGCAAATCTTAACAAATACAGGAAAATTGAAATAATTGCTTGCATTCTATCTGACCACAGTGGAATCAAACTACAAATCAATAGAAAGAAAAGCTATAGAGCATACACAAAATCATGGAAACTAAACAATACAATACTAAATGATGAATGGGTCAATGAAGAAATCAAGAGGGAAATCAAAAAATTCCTAGAGACAAACGATAATGAGAACACAACATACCAAAATCTCTGGGACACAATGAAGGCAGTCTTAGGAGGTAAATTTATAGCTTTAAGTGCCTATATTAGGAAATTAGAAAGGTCGCAAGTAAAAGACCTACTGCTTCACCTTAAAGCCTTGGAAAAAGAAGAACAAGGTAAACCAAAAATCAGTACACGGTAAGAAATAATAAAGATTAGGGCAGAAATTAATGAAATAGAAACCAAAGGAAAAAAAAGAAAAAATCCATAGAATCAATGAAACAAAGAGTTGGTTCTTTGAAAGGATAAACAAGATTGATAAATCCTTAGCAAATTTGACCAAAAGAAAAAAAGAAGAGACACAAATTAATAAAATTAGAGATAAAAAAGGCAACATCACAGCAGAAACCAAGAAATTCAAAAAATCATAAGGAAATACTATAAAAACATATACTCCACTAAGTATGAAAATCTAGAAGAAATGTGTGATTTCCTTGATTTATATGACCTACCTAAATTAAGTCAAAATGAGATTAATCACTTAAATAGACTTATAACAAGTATGGAGATCCAAGCAGTTATCAAAAATCTCCCAAATAAATAAAGTCCAGGACCATATGGATTCACTGCTGAATTTTACCAGACCTTCAGGGAAGAACTAACACCATTGCTTCTTAAGCTTTTCCATAAAATAGAAAAAGGAAGAATCCTACCAAACTCCTTCTACGAAGCTAGCATCACCCTGATACCAAAACCAGGCAAAGATAGAACAAAAAAAGAAAATTACAGACCAATCTCCCTCTTGAACATAGATGCAAAAATTCTCAACAAAATATTGGCAAACAGAACACAAGAATATATCAGAAAGATCATTCACCCTGATCAAGTAAGCTTTATCCCAGAGATGCAGGCATGGTTCAACATACGCAAATTGATAAATGTAGTACATAATATAAATGGACCGAAGGACAAAAATCACATGATCATCTCATTAGACGAAGAAAAAGCATTTGACAAAATCCAACATCCCTTCAGGATAAATGTCCTACAGAGACTGGGAATAGAAGGATCATATCTCAATATAATAAAGGCTATTTATGACAAGCATACAGCCAACATATTACTAAATGTGGGAAAACTGGAAGCTTTTCCACTAAAATCAGGAACAAGACAAGGGTGTCCACTGTCCCCACTTTTATTTAATATAGTTCTGGAAGTCTTAGCCGTAGTAATAAGGCAAGAGATGCACATAAAAGAGATACAAATTGGAAAGAAAGAGATCAAGTTATCATTATTTGCAGATGACATGATTCTATATATAAATGACCCTAAAGACTCTACCAGCAAACTGTTAGAGCTGATAAACACCTACAGCCATGTAGCAGGATACAAAATAAATACACAGAAATCAGTAGCATTCCTATATGCTAACAACAAACACACAGAGGATGAAATCAGAGAATCACTCCCATTCACAATTGCATCAAAGAAAATAAAGTACCTTGGAATAAACCTAACCAAGGAAGTAAAGGATCTCTACAATGAGAACTTTAAAACACTCAAGCAAGAAATTGCAGAAGACACTAGGAAATGGAAAAACATCCCTTGTTCCTGGATCAGAAGAATCATTGTTGTGAAAATGGCAATCTTACCAAAAGCAATCTGCACATTTAACGCAACCCCCATCAAAATTCCAATGACATTCTTCATGGAAATAGAAAAAAACAATCCAAAAATTCATTAGGAATCACAAAAATACTCGAATATCTAAAATAATACCGAGCAACAAAAATAAAGCTGGTGGTATCACCATACCTAATTTTAACCTCTACTACAGAGCCATAGTGACAAAAACAGCATGGTACTGGCACAAAAGCAGACATGCAGATCAATGGAACAGAATAGAGGACCCAGATGTAATTCCAGGTAGCTATAGCCACCTGATATTCAGTAAAAGTGCCTAAAATGCTCGTTGGAGAAAAGACAGCCTGTTCAGAAAGTGTTGCTGGGAAAACTGGATATTTGTCTGTAGAAGGATGAAAATAGATTTTTTTCTCTCTCTCTCCATGCACAAGAATTAAGTCCAAATGGATTAAAGACCTTAATATCAGACCTGAAACTCTGAAACTGCTAGAGGTAAAAGTAAGGGAAACCCTTCAACATATTGGTCTTGGCAAAGGCTTTCTGAATGTAACCCCAATTTCTCAGGCAATAAAAGCACAGATTAACTGCTGAGACCTCATGAAATAACAAAGATTGTGTACGGCAAAGGACACTGTGAATAAAGCAAAGAGGCAACCTACAGAATGGGAAAAAATCTTTGCCAGGTATACATCTGATAGAGGATTAACATCTAGGATATACAAAGAACTCAAAAACTTAAATAATATGAAATCAAATGAGCCAATTAAAAATGGGCTATGGAACTAAACAGAGCGTTCTCAAAAGAAGAAATGTGGATGGCATATAAGCATCTAAAAAAATGTTCTACATCCCTAGTCATCAGAGAAATGCAGATTAAAACTACATTGAGATTCCATCTCACTCCTATCAGATTGGCTACCATCATGAAAACAAATGACCATAAATGCTGGTGAGGATGTGGAAAAAGAGGAACCCTTCTACACTGTTGGTGGGAATGCAATCTGGTCCAGCCATTGTGGAAATCAGTGTGGAGGGTCCTAAGACAGCTAAAAATTGATCTACCATATGACCCAGCTATAGCACTCCTAGGCATATATCCTAAGGGCTCATCTCATTACATTAGAAATACTTGCTGAACCATGTTCATTGCCACTCAATTCACAATAGCTAGGAAATGGAACCAGCCTAGATGTCCTTCAACTGATGAAATGAAGATATGGCACATTTATACAATGGAGTTCTACTCAGCGGTAAAGAAAAATGAAGTTATGAAATTTGCAGGAAAATGGATGGATCTGGAAAGGATTATACTAAGTGAGGCAACCCAGGCCCAGAAAGCCAAGCATCACATGTTTTCTCTCATATGTGGATCCTAGCTACAGATGACTGGGCTTCTGTGTGAGAAGGAAAAAATTCATAAGCAGAGCCCAGTAAGCTATAAAAGAGATAAAAAGGGAAGAGAAAGGAAGGGTTACTTAATAGGATGGTATTGTATATATGTGTAAGTAGAAGAATAGATTAATGGGGGTAAAAAGCTCCAAAGTGAGGTCAGGGAAGATATCAAGTAAAGGAAATGTGGAGCGAGGGCTAATCAAAATCTAAGAGGATGTAAAAAAATCATATGGAACCCTCCTTTTTATGCAATGGAACACCCACGAACTGTAGATTGTTGCTAGAAAATTTTCAGTGCCTGGGATGGGATACCTTCCATTGAGTTGTTGGCCAGGGAGGTCCCTGATTCCCCCAAAACATTATAGGTCATTCCCAAGGCTCTTGGTTTCCCACCAGTAATAGATGGTAAGACCCTATTGCTGAAGACTCCACATACTTGGGCTGCAAGGCCGCTGAGAAATCCTGCTGGAACTGAGCTGATAACCTCCTCCATGTAGACCAGCTGACAGAAAGCTGGAAGAAGCCATTCTGCATGCAGTTCAATGAGAGAGAGAGAAATCACCAGTGAAGATACTCAACAGTGGACACTGCAAGCCTTATATTTGTCCAGCCAGGTCAAATGAGCCAACTAGTGGCAAGTCTATCATGGTGGAAACCAACTGCCTTCTAATTGGACTGGAGGCCAGCTCCATGGGAGAGAATACATCCCTGATACTGAAAACATAAAACAGGGGTAGTCATGAGCCCTAGGAGTGTAATGTCTGCTGCTGTGTGGCTAAATGTATATACTACGCTTATCAAACTGCCCAGTAAGCACTTCTCTTAATGTTCATACCCTTATATTAATGCTACTCTCACTTTGGGTAGAGAATCTTCTCTTTTCAGATGGCAGTGACCTTGGGACGACTCAGAAGGTATCATGGTGCTGGAAAGAAGTGACCGCACTGCTCAGTACTGCAATATCTGTATCACACCTTCCAAGGCTCAGGGTCTAATGTGGAAGAGGTGGCGGAAAGAATGTAAGAGCCAAAGGAAAGGTAGGACTCCTTACAATGTGCTCCCCTCAGACACAAAATGGCCTGGATATCCATGACCTCACAGTGCCTGACACTACCTACACAAGACCATCATAAGAGGAGGAAAAGATCATGACATCAAAATAAAAGAGAGACTGATTGAGATGGGGAGGGGATATGATGGAGAATGTAGTTTCAAAGGGGAAAGTGGGGGGAGGAAGGGTATTACCATGGGATATTTTTTATAATCACAGAAGTTGTCAATAAAATTTGAAAGAAAAGAAATATGGTCACTTCATCCAAGTTGTATTTATTGGTGAATAGTTAACTCAAAAGGCATCATTCTTGTCTTTTTTTAATACCTGTAGAATCAATAGTTGTATACCCTTTATCATGTCTTCTCAATTTCCTGCTCCATCTAACTAGAATTTTTTGTTTGTTTGTTTTTTTGGAGGTATGGTCTCACTCTAGCTCAGGCTGACCTGGAATTTATTATGTGCTGGGATTAAAGGCACACACCACCATACCCAAATAAAAATTAAAAAACATAAAAACAAAATTTCAGGAAAATGGACCTGGAAAAAAATCATAGCAAGTGAAGTTAACTAGGCTCATAAAGACAAATGCTGTATGTTCCCTCTCATATGCAAATCTAACAGGAAATAATTTGATTTGTTTATAAGTTACAGTAAGCATCAGTAGTTGTGGTAAGGAAATTAGAATGAGGCTTCAAGAGAGGAGAAGCAAGGAGGAGTGAGAAGACGGGATATTTGATAGGCAAGTGGAGGGACAGGATAAAAGGGATGGAAGGGCCCAAGGGGTCTGGAGTAAGATAGGGAGGGAAGAGGCAGGTACACAAAACTAAAGATGGTATGATCCTGCTGGAATTGAGCTGATAACCTCCTCCATGTAGACCAGCTGATAAAAAGCTGGAAGAAGCCATTCTACATGTAGTTCAATGGAAGAAAGAGATACCACCAGTGAAGATACTCAACAGTGGACACTGCAAGCCTTATAATTGGCCAGCCAGGCCAAATGAGCCAACGAGTGCAATAATGGCACGTCTGTCATGGTGGATACCAACTGCCCTCCAATTGAACTGGAGGCCCACTCCATTGGGGGGGGAGAATACATCTCTGATACTGAAAATGTAAAACAGGGGTAGTCAGGAGCCCTAGGGGTGTAACATCTGCTGATGTCTGGAAAAATGTATATACTATTCTTATCAAACTGCCCAGTAAGCTCTTCTCTTAATATTTATACCCTTATATTAATGCTACTCTCACTTTGGGTAGAGATTCTTCTCTTTTCAGATGGCAGTGACCTTCAGAAGGTATCATAGTGCTAGATAGAAGTGACTGGAGTACTGAGTAACATATTGATCACACCTTCCAAGGCTCAGGGTCTAATGCGAAAGAGGTGGCAGAAAGAATGTAAGAGCCAAAGGAAGGGTAGGACTCCTTACAACATGCTCCCTCCAGACATAAAATGGCCTGGATATACATGGCCTCACAGTGCCTGACACTACCTACACAAGACCATCATAAGACGAGGAAAAGATCATGACATCAAAATAAAAGAGAGTCTAATTGACATGGGGAGGAGATATGATGGAGAATGGAATTTCAAAGGGGAAAGTGGGGGGGAGGGAGGGTATTACCATGGGATATTTTTTATAATCATGGAAAATGTTAATAAAAATTGAGAAAATTAAAATAAAATAAGGATGGTATGATTTCTAGTACCATGGAAATCTTCTTGGATATTTTTTAAAAATACTTTATTTATTTATTTTCAAATAGAGAGAGACAGAGAGACAGACAGTGAGAATGGGCACACCCTGAACTCCAGCTGACCCAAACAGACTCCTGACACATGAGCCACTTTCTGCATCTGGCTTCACAGGTGGGTACTGGGGAATAGAACCATGGTCATGCTTTGCAGACAAGTGCCTTAACTGCTGAGCTATCTCTCTAGCCAGAAAGATATAACTCTGTTTAAAAGAGAGAGAGAAACTGAGAGAGAGTTTGGGCAGGAGAACTCTATGGGGGTAAGAAAGTTTTACCCCTAAACCATAGACTTTTGCTGATAAATCCTAGTGCCAGAATTGGGCCACCCCCTCACAGTGAGCTGTTGGTCAGAGAAGCCCATGAGCCCCTCCCAAAAAAACAATGCAGGCCATTGCCAAGCACTTGGTTACCCACCAAGGCATGGGGAACACTGGAAGAAGAGATGGAAAGAAATAAGAGCCATAGGGTGGGAAGGTGTACTCTAAGGCATTGGCCCCCCACCTCAGAAACTACCTAGTACATTAATGACCCCATAGTGATTACTGAGAACCCCACTGAAGAGGGTCTTCAGTGGAGCAGGGGCAAGAGAGATGGGGATATAAGAGTATAACTGGATGGGACTATGACCAGCATGCAATATATTCTTATAACAAAGTTCTCAAAAAAAAAGTAGACATTAGCATTGGGCCCAGTGTGATTCTGCATGGTAACAGGATGATATTAAGTACCTGCTGCCTAAAAAGAACCATTTTCCCCAAATAATATGAATTGATTTCTGGTTGAACTAGTTGTTGACAGCTGGATGTGCAGTATGTTTACAACCCAGCTCACTGCATGGTTTACGGCTTCTCCGGCAGGAGCCATGTGACCTGATCTTCTCCAGGCCAGCACTTCTCAACATTTACCGTACATAAGAATTGCTCTGGAGCTGTTTAAATGTTAATTAATTGAAACTAAATGAAAATTAAATTTTGGCTCTTTATTCACATTTTTAGCCCCACGAGCAATAAAAATTATATCCATTTTTGCAGAAAGTTCTATTGGATGCTGCTGCACTGGAGCTTTTCTTCTCAAACATGTGGTCCATGGGCCACCATCAGCACTATGTGAGAAACTGGGAGCAATGCAGACTCCCACCCAAGAAACTTTATGCACATTAAAAATTGAGAAGCCCTATCTAGATAGTCTAAGTCTGATGATGGTGGGAGAATGGGTTTACGCTTTGTCTCAGAGTTGCTCTCTCAGAGTGATTTAATACAAAAAGGGGGCTCATGCATTTAAAATCATGAGTGAAAATACTAAACAAAACCCTTGCTCTCTAGGGAAGACCTCAGTTCCTTGGTCTCCTTCTCAGAACTGTTTCTGGGCTCTTGTGTCATTATTCTTTATTTATGACCTCCCAGCTTGCAAATGAGTCCATGAGACCATGTGACAGTTGAGTCTGTGTGACCATGTTCTCTTCCAGGCAATCTGAGCTGGCCTTAGAGTAGAAGGGGCATGTCAGGCTGAGCACAATCCTGGATCCAAGTTCCAAATCCTTTACTAAGACATGGCTTCTCTTTGCTTCTCTCTTACAGTCTTTCTAACTCCCTTCCATAAATTTTTTGTGATTTTTTTCCTTTCCAGATGTTGATGGGTTTTTCACTATTAACATCTGTCTTATTGCTATGAGTATCCTATCTACTGGCCACAACCTTCCATAATCAGCTTTCTTTTGTTTTCCTTTTTGGACATAAACATCATTAGTACCATATTAATGGCACCTTCTCACACTGTGGCCTTGATTTTAAACTCCTTTCTAAATTCTTGAATAATTTTTTCAATTTTTTAAAAAAGCTCTACTCTTTGGGATAGTGATGCTCAAGTTTGCCATTTTGGGAGTGATACACCATCTTCCTCCCACAACAAGTGGAACTCTGTCTTGCAATTTTTATTTTCTTGTGGATGCTTACTATTTTCTTTATTCTTTATTTTATACTGCTATTTTAATCTTCTCCTATATGTTAATGTATTTCTTTCCCCTTTGGCCTTCTGGCTTATGTTAAAACCACAATTGCTTATGTCTTCTGGAGGAATTCTAGAATTTTTTTATTATAAAAAAGATCCTGGGCCTGGCATGGTGGCACATGGCTTTAATCCCAGCACTTGGGAAACAGTGGCAGGAGGAACACTGTGAGTTCGAGGCCACCCTGAGTCTACATAGCGAATTCCAGGTCAGCCTGGGCTAGAGTGAAACCCTACCTGAAAATAAACAAACAGGGCTGGAGAGATGGCTTAGAGGTTAAGCACTTGCCTCTGAAGCCTAAGGACCCTGACTCAAGGCTTGATTCCCCAGGACCCACGTTAGCCAGATGCACAAGGGGGCGCACGCTTCTGGAGTTCGTTTGCAGTGGCTGGAGGCCCTGGTGCGCCCATTCTCTCTCTCTCTCTCTCTCTCTCTCCATCCCTCTCTCTCTCTCTCCCTCCCTCTCTCTCTGTCTGTTGCTCTCAAATAAATAAATAAAAATTAAAAAATAAATAAATAAACAAACAAACAAAGATCGTGGGCTGGAGTGATGGCATAATGGTTAAGGCATTTGCCTGCGAAGCCCAAGAACCCAGGATCAATTCCCCAGGACCCACATAAGTCAGATGCAAGAGGTGGCACATGCATCTGGAGTTCATTTGCAGTGGCTGGAGGCCCTGGTATGCCCATTCCAACACCCCCCCCCCATTTCTCTCTACCTATTTCTGTATCTCTCTTTCTCTCAAATAAATAAATAAAACTAAAATTTAAAAAAGAGATCTTTCAATCCTTCAAGACTATGTTCTTTTTTTCCTTATGATAAGAAACCCTAACCCCAATCCCTTGTCATAGGCATAGTGTACATGTATTTTCTCCCATTCTGTCAGTTGTCTGTTCTATGTTGATTACTTCCTGGTCATGAACTTGTGGCAATCCTCCTGCTTCAGTCTCCCAAGTGCTGAGAACTTGGCTTATCCATGTTTTATAGTTTCCACTGTATATATCTTTCATCTCTTTCATTTACTTAATCTAGGTATTTTGCCTTATTTTTAATAGCTATTCCAAATAGAATTGTTCTTTTGATTCTTTTTCCAGTAACCCATTATTAGTATATAGAAATGCTACTGATTTTTATTGATTTTTTAATTTCACAAATGTACTGAATTTGTTCATTAGTCCAAGCAGTTTATTTATTTATTTATTTATTTTTTTTTTGGTGGAGACCCTTAGTGGTTTCTATTGATATGATCATGATATCTAAATGTAAAAACAGTTGGATTCCCTCCTTTCCAATTTGGATGTTATTTCTTTCTCTTGTCTAATTGCTTTGGTTAGGATTTTGATGCTAGGTTAAATAAAAGTACTGAAAATAGGCACTTTTGTCTTATGCCAAATCTTAGAGGAAAAGACTTAAAAATTTCCCCATTCAGCATGATATTAGCCGTGTTTGTCATATATGGCCTCTATTGTGCTGAGATATCTTCTGTTTATACTTAACTTGTTGGGAGTTTTTATAAGAAAGGATGTTGAATTTTATCATATACACTTTCTGTATCTATTGATATCCATGGAAGTGATTAAATGGTTTTTGTGCTTGATTATGCCAATGTAATATATCACATTATTAGTTTGTATATGTTAAATCATCCTTGCATCCAAGGGTGGCTCTCATTTGATAACGTTGATTGGCTTTTTTGTTTTGTTTTTTGTTGTCTAGCCCAGGCTGTCCTGAAATTCTCTATGTAGTTTCAGGGTGGCCTCAAACTCATGATGATCCTCCTACCTCTGCCTCCCTAGTGCTGGGATTAAAGACGTGTGCTACTATGGCTTTTTTGTTTGATAATATTTTTGTGACAAATTTTCATCAATGCTCATTAGTGACACTCATCGCAGTTTTCATTTTTGTGTCCTTATCAATTTTGGTGTCAGATAATGTTGGCTTTGTAGCATTAACTTAAAAAAGATTCCTTTCTTCCTATTTTATCTGAATAACTCAGAAAAGAATTAGGATAAGAATTTTTCTTTTTCTTTCTTTCATATTTGATAAAATTTTATCATGAAGTTACCAGGTTCTGGGCTCTTCCTTGATGGAAAGCAGTTTTTCAACTATTCACTCAATATCCATTATTTGCCTGATCAAATTTCTACTTATTCATGATTCAGTTCTGGTAATGTATGTGTATAGGAATGATGGTTGCTCATAGTGGTTTCTGATGGTCTTTGTGTTTCTATGATGTCTAATAGAATGTGCCCATGTCCATCTCAGATTTGCTTGAGAGTGCTTATCCTTACTGTAACTAATGTGTAGCCTATCAGTCATTGATTGATTCATTGTAACCACATGGCCCAGGCATGCTCTGCCTCAGGGCTTCCCATTCATTCTTTTCTTTTCCTAGACACTTCCTTTGTGAGAAAGTCATGTGATTCATTTTTTATGAAATAAAATTTATTTTCTTCTGTTCCTTGTGAATTTTATTTCATTGACTATTTTTATAAATGTATATAATGTATTTTGGTCATCATTCCCTTCCATTATGTTCTCTTGCTCTCCTCTGCCTGCATTTTTATTTTGCTGCCTAAAAATCATTGTAAAGCTCAATGCCCTTTAGCCTTTCTTTTACTTTTTTCTAAAAGTTTTCTAGTCTTCACTCTTACATTTAGGTCTTTGATACAGTCGGATTTAAATTTTGGATGTGGTGTAACTAAGTGTGCAGTACCATTTTTCTTTTGCATGTAAATGTGGAGATTTTTCAGCAACATTTGTTGAGCCATTAAAATTTTAGATTCCTGGGGCTGGAGAGACGACTTAGCAGTTAAGACAGTTAAGTTTGCCTGCAAAGCCAAAGGTTTGATTCCCTAGGACCCACATAAGCCAGATGCACAAGGGGGTGCATGTGTCTGGAGTTTGTTTGCAGTGGCTGGAGGCCCTGGCATGCCCATTCTCTCTCTCTCTCTTTCTCTCTGCCTCTCTTTCTCCCTCTCCCTCTCTGTCTGCCTCTTTCTCTCTTGCTCTCTCAAATAAGTAAATTAACTAAACTTAAAAAATATTAGATTGCATTTTTTCCTCATAAGTAATGAGCATGTTTACATAGCAATCTGTGTCCTTTGTGAATAAATTTGGCAAATCCAAGAAATGATCATTTCTGGGAACAGTATGCTTCATCTTTTCTATAAGATTAGCTTCATCCAGTAATATAAAGAACTACATAAAAATTCAAAATTGGGGGCTGAAGAGATGGCTCAGCAGTTAAGGTACTTGCCTGCAAAACCTAAGGACCAGGGTTCAATTCCCTAGATACACAAAGTGGCCCATATGCCTGGAGTTCATTTGTGGTGGCTAGAGGCCCTGGTGCAAACCTTTCTTTCTTTCTCTATCTCTGCCTCTCTTGTCTCTTTCTCTGCTTGCAAATAAATAAAATATTTCTTTTTTGTAAATGTGAAAGATTTATATATATGATCTGAAAAGAAACCAGAGGATACATAAAATACTTTTTAAGATTCAGAATCAGCCAGGTATGGGGGTGCATGCCTTTAATCCCAGGCAGAAGTAAGATTATTGCTGTGAGTTGAAGGCTACACTTCATAGTGAATTCCAGGTCAGCCTGGACTAGCATGAAACCCTATCTTACAAAACAAACAAAAAAATTCAAAATTGCCAGTCATGGTGGCCCTCACTTTTAATCCCAGCACTTGGGAAGCAGAGGTAGGAGGATCACTGTGAGTTTGAGGCTACCTTGGGACTACAGAGTGACTTCCAGGAAACCCTGGGATAGAGTGAGATTCTATCTTGAAAGAAAAAAAGAAGAAAACAACAAAAAATTCAAATTATATTAGAAAAAGTCATATGGCTAACATGGCCTAGAGGTACAGAATTTGAACAGAAAGATGGACTTAGGCAGATTTGAGTTGGGCTTAGAAGAACCCTGATTTCTTAGATGGGGCAGCCTGTGGGGGGAAGGTGCTGATTGTGCTGCTGTCCATGCAACTTTTGAAAGCCAGCCTTACCACTGGGGAACAGGCCTGTTAAGGGGTGCAAGGATGAGCATCAAGAAGAGGTCTAAATTTCTGAGAGAAAGTGTTAGAATGGTATGGAAAGCACTGGAGTAAAAGTCTGTCTTGGCAGGAGGCCCAGAAAGCAGGAGTGAGCAGAGATGACTACATATGAGCAGAGACTAGGTGATCACAAAAGATGTGTAAGTACAGCAACTGAGGGAAAAGAAAAGGGAACAAAAGTACCAACCTGGTGAGACCCAGCTTGAGATTCATTAACTATAGTGTTTTAAAAGATTTTAATGTCATAGTACTGACAAGCTAGGTTAAATAATAGTGAAATAGTTATCAAATAAGTTGATAACTGCTTGTGGTGGTTTGATTCAAGTGTTCCCCATAAACTTAGGTGTCCCCAGCTAATGGCAATTTGAGAATTCAACCCTCCTGGAGGCTGTGTATTATTGGGGCAGGCTTATGGGTGTTATAGCCAGTTTCCACTTGCCAGTGTTTGGCACACTCTCCTGCTGCTGTTGTCTACCTGATGTTGGCCAGAAGGTGTTTTCCACCCTCTGCTCATGCCATCATTTTCCCCTGCCATCCTGGAGCTTCCCCTGAAGTCTATAAGCCAAAATAAACCTTTTTCCCACAAGCTGCTCTTGGTTGGGTGTTTTCTGCCAGCAATGCGAACCTGACTGCAACACTGCTAAAATCAAGATGCTCTGCCATTATTTAAGAAAAAGTAAATAGCTGGGCATGGTGGTGCACGCCTTTAATCCCAGCACTCAGGAGGCAGAGGTAGGAAACTGCTGTGAGTTTGAGGCCACCCTGAGACTATATAGTGAGTTCCAGGTCAGCCTGGGATAGAGCAATACCCTACCTCAAAAAAAAAAAAAAAAAAAGTAAATTATAAACAACAGTAGAGTTCTCAATGCTGCTTGAATGCTAATAAGTAGTGCTAATACATTAGGAATTGAGGGGTATATCAGTTCTTAGATGTCTGTCATCCAGTGCTGGGTGTTGCTCTCACATTTTTGTGGCCAGTACAGGAGACAGAAGTAGAGGTCCACACTAATAATAACACCTCTGTCTCCCTCTGAGGAATCAGCAGGAGGTGCTGATGCTTCTCAGTGCCTGCCCATCTTTCCCAGAAGTCAAATAGATAAGAAGCCTACTGAGTTACTGCTTGATCTGTATAAGCAGGAAAGTTCCAGAGCAAAGGAACATAAAGCCACTTTGAATTATAGCAACAGAGAACCAAGGCCTCTTAATTAGTTTCAAGACTTGAGCCAGTTTACAGATCCTGAGCCCCTTGATTGAAGGGGTGGTCAGGTCCCCTCAAAGAAGGACCCTCCTACAACCCCCAAAAGTTTCAATATTAAGCTTACTTCTATCCTTCCTCAGAGGGCAGCCTTTTGCTAGGGTAACTGTACACTGGGGGACAGGAAATAATATCTTCTGGGGCCTACAAGACACTGGCTCTGAATTAACATTGATTCCAGGTGACCCCAAAAAGTACTGTGGCCCTCCAGTTAAAGTAGGTGCTTATGGAGGTTAGGTGATCAATGGAGTTTTGGCAAATGTTAGACTAACAGTGGGTCCCCAAACTCACCCTGTGGTTACTTCCCCAGTTCCAGAATGCATAATTGGGATAGATATACTTAGAAGTTGACAGAACTCCTACATTGGTTCCCTGACATATAGAGTGAGGGCTATTATGGTTGGAAAGGCCAAATGGAAGCCATTGAGGCTCTCACCACTGGGGAAATAGTGAGTCAAAAGCAGTATTGCATCCCTGGAGTTATTGCAGAAATTAATGCCACTATAAAGGACTTGAAGTATGCAGGGGTGGTGGTTACCACCACATCTCCCTTTAACTCTCCTATTTGGCCTGTTCAGAAGACAGACAGATCCCAGAGATGAGAGTAGGTTATCAGAAACTTAATCAGGTGGTGACTCCAACTGAAGCTGCTGTATCAGATGTGGTTTCTTTACTTAAGCAGTTTAATTCATCACCTGGTACCTGGTATGCAGATATTAATCTTGTGGATTCTTTCTTCCCTATTCCAGTCCATAAGGACCACCAGAAGCAATTTGCCTTCATCTGGCAAGGTCAGCAGTACACCTTTACTGTTTTACCTCAAGGTTATATTAACTCTCCAGCCCTGTGTCATAGCTTAGTTCGCAGGGACCTTGATCACCTGTCCCTTCCACAGGGTGTCATGTTGGTCCATTATATTGATGACATAATGCTAATTGGATCAAATGAGCAGGAAGTGGCAACCACTCTGGAGTTGCTGGTACAGCATATATACATCAGGGAATGGGAAATAAATCCATCCAAAATTCAAAGACCTTCCACCTTGGTGAAATTTCTAAGAGTACAGTGGTATGGGCATGCAAGGGTATTCCTTCTAAGGTGAAAGATAAGTTGTTGCATCTGGACCCTCCTAACACTAAGAAAGAAGCACAATGTCTTGTGGGCCTATTTGGATTTTGGAGACAGCACATTCCTCACTTGGTTGTGTTACTCTGTCACATATACCAAGTGACTCAGAAAGCTACTAGTTTTCAGTGGGGCCCAGAACAAGAGAAGGCTCTTCAACAGGGCCACGCTGCTCTGGCCCTTAGGCCATATGATCCAGCAGATCCGATGGCACTTAAGGTGTTGGTGGCAGATAGGAATGCCATTTGGAGGCTTTGGCAGACCCCCATAGGTGAATCACAGTGGAGGCTCTTGGGTTTTTAGATCAAGGCCCTGCCATCGTCTGCAGACAATTATTCTCCCTTTGAGAGACAGCTCTTGGCTTGCTATTGGACCTTAGTGGAAACTGAACATTTGACAGTGGGCCAACAAGTTACCATGCAACATGAGCTGCCCATTATGAGATGGGTGTTATCTGACCCACTAGGCCATAAAGTTGGGTGTGCACAGCAGCAGTCCATCATCAAGTGGAAGTGGTATATACATGACCGGGCTCGAGCAGGCCCTGAAGGTATGAGTAAGTTACATGAGGAAGTTACCCAAATGCCTATGGCTTCTATTCCTTTTACAAGACCTTCTGTCCCCAAACATGTACACATGGCATCATGGGGTGTGCCCTATGATCAATTGACAGATGAAGAGAGGACAAGGGCATGGTTTTCAGATGGTTCAGTATGTTATGTGGGTACCTCCCAGAAGTGGACAGCTGCAGCATTACAGCCCCTCTGAAGAACTGTGGTGAAGGGAAGTCTTCACAATGGGCAGAATTTCAGGCAGTGAACATGGCTGTGCATTTTGCTTGGAAAGAAAAATTGCCAGATGTGCAGTTATACACTGATTCACTGGCTGTGGCCAATGGTTTGGCTGGATGGTCCAGGACTTGGAAGGAACACAGTTGGAAAATTAGTGAGGAGAACATTTGGGGAAGTTGTATGTGGATAGAACTCTCTGAATGGGCAAAGGATATGAAGATACTTGTGTCCCATGTTAATGCTCATCAGAAGGTGACTTTGTCAGAGGATGACTTTAATAATCAAGTAGATAAGCTGGCCTGTTCTGTGGATAGTGGTCAACCTCTTTCCTCAGCCACCCCTGTCACTGCTCATGAACAAAGTGACCATGGTATCAGGGATGCAGGTTATGCATGGGCCCAACAACATGGACTTCCACTAACTAAGGCTGACCTTGTTACAGCTGCTGATGAGTGCCAAATCTGCCAGCAGCAGAGAACAAGTCTGAGCCTCTGATATGGTAGCATTCTTCGGGGTGACCAGCCAGAATTTGGTGGCACGTTGACTACATTGGATCACTTCCATCATGGAAAGGGCAGCATTTTGTCCTTCCTGGAATAGATACTTATTCTGGGTATGCATTTGCCTTTCCTGCACATAGTGCTTCTGCCAAAACTACCACCCATGGGCTTACAAAATGCCTTATCCACCGTCATGGTATTCCACACAGCATTGCTTCTGACCAAGGAACTCTCTTCACAGCTAAGCAAGTATGGAGGTAGGCTCATAATCATGGAATTCACTGGTCTTACCACCACCCTGAAGCAGCTGACTTGATAGAATGGTGGAATGGCCTTTTAACAGCTACAGCACCAACTAGGTGGCAATAGCTTGGAGGGCTGGGAGAGTGTCCTCCAGCAGGCTGTATATGCTCTGAATCAGCATCCTATATATGGTACTGTTTCTCCTATAACCCGGATTCACAGGTCCAGGAATCAAGGGGTGAAAATAGGAAAGGTCCCACTTACCATTCCCCAAGTAACCCATTAGCTAAATTTTTGCTTCCTGTTCCCACAACCTTATGCTCTGCTGACCTAGATGTCTTGGTTCCAGAGGGGTGAGTGTTTTTGCTAGGAGACACAAAGGAGATTCCATTGAAGTGAAAGCTAAGACTTCCCCCTGGCCACTTTGGGATCCTGATGCCCTTGAGTAAACAGGCTGAGAAAGGAGTTACAGTGTTAGCAGGGTTGATTGATCTGGACTATCAGGGTGAAATTGGACTCCCCTCCACAATGACAGTAAGGAAGAGTATATCTGGAGTGCAGGAGATCCTTTGGGGTGTCTCTTGGTATTATCATGCCCTGTTACCAAAGTCAATGGACAACTGCAACAACCCAATTAGGATAGTGCAATAAATGGCCCAGAACCTTTAGGAATGAAGAGATGGGCCACGCCTCCAGGTAAAGAACCAAGACCTGCTGAGGTGCTTGCTGAAGGTGGAGGAAATACAGAATGGGTTGTAGAGAAGGCAGTCACAAATACCAGCTAAGGCCACATGACCAGTTACAACAATGAAGACTGTAATTGCAATGCTTCTGTCCTACCTTGATACAGAGTGTTTGTACATATCTACACCAATATTAAGATGATACCACTAGCTAACTGTTGTTGAATTTATATTAGACATATTATATTACAGACTAAGAATTCCTCAAGGAATGTTGCTTTGTGTTGGGGGTAAGATTTTGTATTTCCAGTTGTACATGGGATAGTTATACCATGTTAGGTGGAATTATGAGCTTGTTGTTATTTTCATTTGGAAATTAAGTATGATGTAAGGAGATATGGTTTGGTGTCAAGTTGATAAGGGTTGGACTTATCATGGTTAAGGTGTTGGCAACTTGATCTGTTTAGTATTCCACAGAAATCCCTTTTGAGTGGATCTCTGAGGTTATTTCCAGGAAGGATCAACTAAAGGAGGAAGTCCTTCCCCCAGAGTGAGCCCTTCCCCCAGAGCCGGAAGCTCCACTCAGAGGGGGACTTCATATAAGGAAGCTCTGGGTGAAGGGAACCCTTCCTTCTTCCAACTTGGCTGCAGGAGCTGCTTGCTGCCTTCCAGCATGGAATGAAGATGAGAATGGACTGAAGACCAGTGTCAACTGAAGATCCACATGGATTGACAACCAGTGGCTCCTCAGGAAGCTAACAGGCCTTCAGTGCCAGATTGGGACTGCTGAGGCATCTGGCCATGTGGACTAAGCAGCTGCTAGGTCTGGGCGGTGGCTATTATGACAAGATTACACTATTTTCCAGAATATTTTGGGTCTTCACTTGAGCTTGAACATCTGTGTATGTCTTAGTCTAGGAATGGGTTCAATAGTTGATGGGTTTGTGTTAAGCTTTTATATTAAACTTAAATATATCACAGTCAAATGAAAAATTATGAAAAAATACCCATAATTATTTTCTTCTGGTAGGGTATCAGAGACAGCTAATTATTCCATATAAATGAAATGAAATTCAACAACAGCTAGAATATTCAAAGCCAGGGTTTATGTATTTTTACACTTTTAAAAATTATGAAGGTCACTTCATTCTCTTTTCCTAATCCTCCGGTTTCCCTTAGAATCTCCCTTTCTGTCAGCGATAATGAACTTGCCATAACATGAAACTCTTCAATGTAAGAAATTAGATGTTTCCCTGAGTTGCTGAAATGATGTACATGTCATGAATTTCCCAGGTGTTGTTCCACAGGAAATATTTTACCTGGTGTTTCTAAACATACCACGTTCAGAAAAATAACACACATAATTTACAGACTGAAATGTAACTGACTAATGTGGTGATAATTTTGCATGTGAGAATAAATTTGAAATTTACAAAGGAAGCCACACATTTCTAACCATGGAAACCTGGGGGCAGGGGAGCTGGTGAATTCAGCATTAATTGAGAAATTTCTTTAAGATCTGATTCCAGGTCATGGGCTGCAGCTTGCGCATACCTCTTCTGCTGGAGAGCTTCTCCACTACATTGCTTGGCTGGTGCTCTGTGGTCATGTCAGCTGCCCAGGCAGTACTGGGGCACAGGGAGCCCTGCTTGGCTTTATGAGAAGCTTAGCCTGGGAGATTGGCCTGAGGACTGACTGAGTACAAAATAGAAAAACCACTAATAAAATCCAGTTGGAACAAATTGCCTCTATTGACTTTAAGAAGTTAGTGATATGTCATCATGCTATCTATCCAAACTTAGTGTCTCTGATTGGACAGGCCAAATCTGTGAGCTAAGAGTTTAGTTGAGAGGACCATGCTGCCAAGTATTATGAAATAACTTCCAGCCATGAGATGGCCACAGTGTGTAGCATGCTAAAGACCCATTTTTGCCCATCATGCCATCAGGTAACTGATTGCCTCATCACCCTCTGTACATTTCCAGAGTGGGGCAGAATTTGTATGATAGTTGTATGTTCTTGGCTCAAGACATGCAGTTTGGATCCACTAGATAAGATAAAGAATTAAGTCTATTGCTGAAGACTCCACATACTGGGGCTGCAAAGCCACTGAGAAATCCTGCTGGAACTGAGCTGATAACCTCCTCCATATAGACCAGCTAACAGAAAGCTGGAAGAAGCCATTCTACATGTAGTTCAATGGAAGAAAGAGATACCACCAGTGAAGATACTCAACAGTGGACACTGCAAGCCTTATAATTGGCCAGCCAGGTCAAATGAGCCAACGGGTGCAACAGTGGCACGTCTGTCATGGTGGAAACCAACTGCCCTCCAATTGGACTGGAGGCCCACTCCATGGGAGGGAATATATCCTTGATACTGAAAACGTAAAACAGGGGTAGTCAGGAGCCCTAGGGGTGTAACATCTGCTGATGTCTGGATAAATGTATATACTATTCTTATCAAACTGCCCAGTAAGCATTTCTCTTAATATTTATACCCTTATATTAATGCTAGTCTCACTTTGGGTAGAGAATCTTCTCTTTTCAGATGGCAGTGACCTTGGGACGACTCAGAAGGTATCATAGTGCTGGATAGAAGTGACTGGAGTACTGAGTAACATATCGATTACACCTTCCAAGGCTCAAGGTCTAATGCAGAAGAGGTGGTGGAAAGAATGTAAGAGCCAAAGGAAGGTTAGGACTCCTTACAACGTGCTCCCTCCAGACATAAAATGGCCTGGATATCCATGACCTCACAGTGCCTGACACTACCTAAACAAGACCATCATAAGAGGAGGAAAAGATCATGACATCAAAATGAAAGAGAGACTGATTGAGATGGGGAGGGGATATGATGGAGAATGGAATTTCAAAGGGGAAAGTGGGGGAGAGAGGGTATTACCATGGGATATTTTTTATAATCATGGAATGTTAATAAAAATTGAGAAAAAAAGAATTAAGTTATGGACAAACTATAGATTTATGTCTGTCTGTCTGTCTGTCTGTCTGTCTCTCTCTCTCTCTCTCTCTCTCTCTCTCACACACACACACACACACACTTGGTGTCAGATCTCTGGTTTCTCGTAAGGGGTGTGTGTGTGTGTGTGTGTGTGTGTGTGTGTGTAGTATGTGGGGGGAGATGACACATGCACCCCATTGTGCATGCATGTAGAGGCCAGAGGAAGACATCAGATGTCCTCTTCTAGTGCTCTTATTTCCTTGAGACAGAATCTCTCACTGAACCTGGTGCTCACACCATTTTTTGGTTAGACTTCCCCACCTTGGTATGGGATTACAGGTACACACAGCCACACCTAGCTTTTTTAAGTGGGTACTGGGGATCAAATTTAGGTCTCCATGCCTGTGCAGCCAATTCTTTTACCTACTGAGCCATCTCTCCAGCCACAAAAGGTTATTTTGTTTGCTTGTTTAATGGCCAGATAAAACTGAACTTCTGCTGTTCATGGCACCACCTGGCCAGTACTCTGCACTGCTCCTTCAGAGCAGCAGCACTCTGCTACCCTGCACTGATCCATCTGATCCAGGTGCAGTGGGTTTCCATTTGGTGAGCACACAGCTGAAAAGCACAACCAAGGGATAAGAGTGGAGAAAGATGTTACTTGCAGAGGGTGAAAACAGTGTTGGCATTGCTTCCAGAGTGATAACTACCCTAGTGTGGGGATTTTGTTTTAGAGACTATTCATATTAACATAAAGAAACTTTAGCAACTGTAACTGAGCATGCTCAGCTTAAATATACACTTCAGAGCATGCTCAGATCAAGGACATCCACACTGTGTTCACAAAGCAAATATGATAGGCGCTTCTGCTTCTAGGTTTGCTTGACTCAGTACCATAATTAACCAAGTTTAGGTGCTTGAAAAGTGAGTTGCAGTGCTGTGGTGACCTTAGATGGTTCTCAGATTTTGCTAAAGAGCGCAGGCTGAAACAAGCAAACAGAGGATAGCTCTGAAGGTGTATTAATGTATGAGTTTTCCCTCCAAGTGCCCCCCTGACTTGGCTGCTAACATAGTGAAGGGTTAATGATTTTCCCTGAAAATCAAAAACTCCTAAAGGGTTAATGACTGTCCCTAAGACCAAAAGGCCTTAAAAAAATTAGAGACATTCAGTCCCAGACAAGCTTGACAACTCCACTGATTGATAAACTTCCCTTAACTCATAAAGCTTTAAAGGAACAAAAATCTAAGACATCCTCCCTAGACAATCTTGTTAAAACAGATTATTCTCAGTAAAGACACAAATAGCTACAGTTCCTTATCTACTTCCCTTGGACCTGCACCTAGTCCAGTCTTTTTTTTTTTAAAGATCCTCCTTTTAAACCTGAACCCCAGCCTAACTCAGTGCTTTAGACCCCATCCCACGAAAAAGCTGCAGCCCCTTGCTGTACTTCAATAAATAGTCCCTGTCTGTTGAGATCAAATCTCATGTTTTCCTTTATTTTTCTTCTTCACTTTCCTTATATTTGGTGCTGTGACTTGGATTAGAACCCTCAGGGCTTTTGGGCTGCATGCCCTTTCCTCTTCTCCTCCTCCTCTCTACATCCCTGCCAGTTTTTCACTCCCTCAGGAGCACAAAATCTCACTGTGCTCACTACTCTGAACTATAAAGCCACCAGTTGTGACCTGAGACTTCCAATATTTCCAGGTTGATACATAGGGCCTTCTTCCTTTCCTTCTTCTTTTCACCCTATTTCCCCTGGACTTTGAGGAAAGGCCATTGCCATGTGACAACCGCCATCCACAACCTCATCAAATTACAGCCTTCATGAAGAGATCAAGTTATCATTATTTGCAGAAGACATGATTCTATACCTAAAGGGCCCTAAAGACTCTACCAGCAAACTGTTAGAGCTGATAAACACCTACAGCCATGTTGCAGGATACAAAATAAACACACAGAAATCAGTAGCTTTCCTATATGCTAACAAGAAACACACAGAGGTTGAAACAGAGAATCGTTCCCATTCACAATTGCATAAGAAAGAAAGAAGGAAAGAAAGAAAGAAAGAAAGAAAGAAAGAAAGAAAGAAAGAAAGAAAGAAAGAAGAAAGCACCTTGGACTAAACCTAACCAAGTAAGTGAAGGATGTCTACAATGAGAACTTTAAAACACTCAAACAAGAAATTTCAGAAAACACTAGGAAATGGAAACACATCCCTTGTTCTTGGATCAGAAGGATCAATATTGTGAAAATGGCAATCATACCAAAAGCAATCTACACATTTAATGCAATCCCCATCAAAATTCCAATGCCATTATTCACTCAAATAGAAAAAAAAAAACAATCCAAAAATTCATTTGGAAGCATTAAAAACCTCGAATATCTAAAACAACTTTGAGGAAAAAAATAAGACTGGTGGTATCACCCTACCTGATTTTAACCTATACTACACAGCCATAGTAACAAAAACAGCATGGTACTGGCACAAAACCAGATATGTAGATTAATGGAACAGAATAGAGGACCCAGATGTAAGTCTGGGTAGCTATAGCCACCTGATCTTTGACAAAAGTGCCAAAGATATTTATTGGAGAAAAGACAGCCTATTCAGCAAATGGTGCTGGCAAAACTGGATATGTATCTGTAGAAGGATGAAAATAGATCCTTACCTCTCTCCATGCACAAGAATTAAGTCCAAATGGATCAAAGGTCTTATTATCAGATCTGAAACTATGAAACTGCTAGAGGAAAAAGTAGGGGAAACCCTTCAACATATTGGTTTTGACAAGAACTTTCTGAATATAACCCCAATTGCTCAGGCAATAAAACCACAGATTAATCGCTGGGACCTAATTAAATTACAAGTCTTTTCTTTTTTATAGTGTTACATTGTTTTTTCTTTTTCTTTTTTTGTTTATTAGTTAGTTTTGTATTCAGCAAATACAGTCAGTTTGGTACCATTATTAGGCTCATCCGTGACCCACCCCCTCCCCTTGGCCCCTCCTAAATTACAAGTCTTTTGTACTGCAAAAGACACTGTGAATAGAGCAAAGAGGCAACCTACAGAATGGGAGAAAATCTTTGCCAGCTATACATCTGATAGAGGATTAATATCTAGGATATACAAAGAACTCAAAAAAATTAAATAATAAGAAATCAAACCAGCCAATTAAAAAGTGGGCTATGGAACTAAATAGAGAGTTCTCAAAAGAAGAAATACAGATGGCATACAAGCATCTGAAAATTGTTCTATATCCCTAGTCATCAGGGAAATGCAGATTAAAACTATGTTGAGATTCCATCTCACTCCTGTCAGATTGGTTACCATCATGTAAACAAATGACCATAAATGCTGTCAAGGACGTGAAGAAAGAGGAACCCTTCTACACTGTTGGTGGGAATGCAATCTGGTCCAGCCATTGTGGAAATCAGTGTGGAGGTTCCTAAGACAGCTAAAAATAGATCTACCATATGACCCAGCTATTAACACTCCTAGGCATATATCCTAAGGACTCATCTCACTACCTTAGAGATACTTGCTCAACCATGTTTATTGCTGCTCAATTCCCAATAGCTGGGAAATAGAATCAGGCTAGATGTCCCTCAACTGATGAGTGGATAATGAAGACATGGCACACTTATACAATGGCGTTCTACTCAGTGGTAAAGAAAAGTGAATTTATGAATTTTGCAGGAAAATGGATGGATCTTGAAAGGATTATGCTAAGTGAGGTAACCCAGGCTCAGAAAGCCAAACGCCACATGCTCTCTCTCATATGTGGATCCTAGTTACACATGATTGGACTTCTGTGAGAGTAGGAAGAAAACTCAGTAGCAAAGGCCAGTAAGCTAGAAAAGAGATATAAAGGGAATGAAAATGAAGGGAGGGGGGTACTTAATAGGATGGTATTGTATATATGTAAATTGAAGAATAGATTAATGGGGGTGAAAAGGCCTAAGTGAGGTCAGGGGAAGAGATTGAGTAAAGGAAAGCTGGAAAGAAGGCTAATCAAAATCTAAGAAGATATAAATAAATCATATGGAAACCTACCTTTTTTGGACAATGGAACACTTAGGAGCTGTAGATTGTTACTAGAAAATTTTCAGTGCAAGGGTTGGGATACCTTCCAGTGAGTTGTTATCCAGGGAGTTCCCTGATGGCCCTAAAACATTATAGGCCATTGCCAAGGCCTTTGGTTTCCTACCAGGAATAGATGTTAAGACCCTATTGCTGAAGACTCCACATATCTGGGCTGCAAGGCCACTGAGAAATCCTACTGGAACTGAGCTGATAACCTCCTCCATGTAGACCAGCTGACAGAAAATTGGGAGAAGCCATTCTGCATGCAGTTCAATGGGAGAAAGAGATACCACCAGTGAAGGTACTCAACAGTGGACACTGCAAGCCTTATATTTGTCCATCCAGGCCAAATGAGCCAACAGGTGCAATAGTGGCACATCTGTCATGGTGGTAACCAACTGCCCTCTAATTGGACTGGAGGCCTGCTCCATGGGAGGGAAAACATCCCTGATACAAAAACCCTACAACAGGGGTAGTCATGAGCCCTAAGGATGTAACATCTTCTGCTGTCTGGCTAAATGTATATACTTTGCTCATCACACTGCCCAGTAAACACTTCTCTTAATGTTCATACCCTTATATTAATGCTACTCTCTCTTTTGGTTAGAGAAGCTTCTCTTTTCAGATGGCAGTGATCTTGGGATGACTCAGAAGGCATCATGGTGCTAGGAAGAAGTGACAGAGGAATGCTCAGCACTGCAATATCTCTATCACACCTTCCAAGGCTCAGGGTCTAATGTGGAAGAGGTGGCGGAAATAATGTAAGAGCCAAAGGAAGGGTAAGACTCCTTATAACGTGCTCCTTCAGACATAAGATGGCCTGGATATCCATGACTTCACAGTGCCTGACACTACCTACACAAGACCATCATAATAGGAGGAAAAGATCATGACATCAAAATAAAAGAGAGACTGATTGAGAGGGTGAGGGGATATGATGGAGAATGGAGTTTCAAAGGGGAAAGTGAGGGGAGAGAGGGCATTACCATGGGATATTGTTTACAATCATGGAAATTGATAATTAAAAAAATTAAAAACAAATTACAGGACAAAATGTTACACTCACTCTCAGTCTGTGGTGGAGGCACCTCATCTTAGACCTCAGAATCTCTGGGAGTTTCTTACATTTTGGTCCATGAACAGTTGGAGGCTCTGGGAGCCCTCAATGTCTCATTCCACTGGACATCCCAAGCATTATGAGTTCAAGGACACTCCCTCCTAATCCTTGGGTTTCATTTGCCCTCCCTAAGCCTAGAAGATGTCCCTGGTGGTGGGATCAGCCCCTCCATTAGTCCTTGTCCTCAAAAAATGGGTTCTAAATTACCTATTCCAAAAGTCACTCCATTGGTATGTCTCAAAACTAATTTAAAGAAACTCAGACTTTCTGAGCTCCTGCCTATTAAATGACTCCAACTCTCTATATAAATTTGCCCACAATATTCTCTACACAATGGCCACCACTGGCCTCCATTGGTACTTTGGATTTCAACATTCTCATTGGTATTGATAACTTTCTCTGATGACATGACAAATGGTCCATGGATCCCTGTCCTCCCCCGCCCCCAGCTCCTCCTAAAACTCTATCTTTCATGCACAGTTCTGTCAGTTGGCCATGACTTGCCAAGGTCTCTCCCTCTCACACCAAACTGGAGCCATCCCATGAAATCAAATACAAACTCTGCCTCAGAAAAAAGATTTTTTTCTGTCTTTACTGGGCCTCGGGCCTCTTTAACTTCTACATATGGATATCTTATTTTTCTCTCCTTGCCAAAATTTAAAATCATTATACAGTGTCTAAGATTTTTTTCTTTCTTTTCTCTTCCCTCCCCCACCTTTTTTTTTTTTTTTTTTTTTTTTTTTTTTTTTTTTTGAGGTCGGGTCTCACTCTAGCTCAGGCTGACCTGGAATTCTCTATGGAGTCTCAGGGTGGCCTGGAACTCATTGTGATCCTCCTACCTCTGCATCTTGAGTGCTAGTATTACAGGCATGTGCCACCATGCCCGGCCCCTTCTTTTCATTTTAAGCCACCAAAGAAAAACTGACAACAGAGTCAGGACAATCACAGTACACAAAAACTTAACCCTTAAATGACTAAACAACAAACAAATAAAACACACATACAACACACCAGTTCCTGCCGCATAGTTAGATAAAATAAACAAAAACAAAACTAAGAAAAATCCTATAACCCCAGCCCCCTTACATATGGCTAACAGCCACAAAAAAAGTCAGCTTTAAGTTAAAACCACCAGCTGTTGCTCTGTTAAGATTAAGTCCTCACCAATTTAAAACAAAGATCTTAAAAAGAGCTTCCTCTCCATGTTTCATCTTGTCATGTCTAATGTTGGCCAACCACATGATGTCATGTGTTCTATGTTTCATGTAGTCTGTCTTTATGTATGATTAAATTCATGGTCATTAATTGTTCCAGTGCTTATGGCCATTAAATGTTCTAATGTTCATATATTTTAAGATACTGTTAAATTATTAAAACAAGGTTTATAATATATTTCTCACTTTAAACTCTTAGGTTTTCTGCTATGGATATTTCTCTACAGATTTCCAATAATAGAATGACTAACCTCATGATGCTAAACTACTTGTTTCTCTGTCAATTGATAGTCAATTGGATAAACTTTCTCTTTTTTTAAATTTTTTTTTCAAGTTAAAGTGACTACTTTATTTTGAGCAAGACACAAACAATGTAGAGGTACCCATAACATGGGACCTCTTCCCCACCCCTTTATAGTTTTGGAGAAAAGGGTCTCTCATCTGGTTAGCTGTGCTGGGTACAACTATACCCTCCCATAGGATGGGTGTAGTTTCCCACCCTGACACACACCTACAAAATTATAATTACTCTGGGGTTAATAGAAACATGAATTTTGTTACAGATGAATGTATACACCAATTTAGGACTCCCCCACCTCCGTCTTGACTGAATTAGGGAAAATGAAGGTGACTCCTTGTTTATGTAGCATCAGTTGAAAATCACATTGATAGCTCCCTTCACTAAAAGTATTCTGCTCAGATAATCTTGCCAAGAAAGAGACCTGGCATCAAGCCTATGTCATAAAAACAGAAGAGAGATTTCCGGAATGATAATCGTAGCGGAGGTCTCACAAGGCACAGTCACTGCTCAGGAGGTACCACTGCGCCATCTGTGCCAAAAACTTCGTATACTGTTCCCGAGCCTTGAGATGGTCAGCTGGCCGGTATGCTGTCCACTGGTTCTCACACAAACAGCCTCAGGACCTTCACGTAGTACTTCTCATCCAGCATGAAACGGTGATAGATGCCAGCAGGAAGTGTGATCATGTCTCCCTTCTCCATGTAAATCCGAATCCACCTGTCCTCCTTATCCCTGATGTCAAAATGCCCACTACCCTCATCATCAAGATACAGGTGTTATTCAAAGAACATCTTGATCTTTTCATGTAATTGGGAAGTCTATCTTTACAGATGGTGATGATGTCCATGTAAGAGTAGTTTCGCTCTCTCCAGATCGTCTCTAGTTCTGGATCTTTCTCCTATTTGTCAGCATCCAGCTTCCAGTAGAGCATGTGGAGCGCATGCAGCTGCTCCAGGCCCACAGGATGGTTGTCCATATATATATTTCCTTTTCTTTTACTTTTTAAAAAAAAGATGGTCTTCAGACAAAACTAAAAAGTGACAAGATATCAGACAATCAAGATACTCTTTAAATTTTTGTTGTTGTTGTTCATTTTTATTTATTTATTTGAGTGTGATAGAGAGAGAAAGAAACACACACAGAGAGAGGGAGAGAGAATGGGCACGCCAGGGCTTCCAGCCACTGCAAACGAACTCCAGACGCGTGTGCCCCCTTGTGCATCTGGCTAACGTGGGTCCTGGGGAATCAAGCCTCGAACCGGGGTCCTTAGGCTTCACAGGCAAGCGCTCAACCGCTAAGCCATCTCTCCAGCCCTAGATACTCTTAATTACAACTTCTCCCCATAGTCTCTGCTGGTTTCCAAAAACCGTAAGCTGACAGAGAGACAGATCAAGGAAAATGTCCTAGCTATTGGAAAAGCTAAATTTTAAAGTAAAGGTTCACTTATTAGTGTTTAATTTCCCAAGATAAGGGTCTCATACTAAAAAAATTAATATTTTAAGAATAAGTCCTACTTTATTTAAACTAAAAATGTTAATTATTCAACAGTGTTTTCTCTTTAACAACAGATTTATAAAATCTTGTATTAGATCTCATCTGTTTTAGTTCAACAATGACCAAATTCTGCTCTTTTATGTGTCATCAGATAATTAAATAACTGTTTCATTTCTGGTATCTCAAATTCATTGCTTATAAGTAAATTAACTCTTAGGAAATATTCTCTCCCTCAAGGTATAGCCCCATGCTCAAACAATGGATTTCATCTAAAATAAATTATTTCAAACTCTATAACCCTGCTTCCAACCTTCCCTGGTAAGTAGTGCCCACACAGGCATCTAAACTAATCAAAGATGTTATTAAATAGAATTGCCAAAACTTTATACTGTCTTACTTGTCTTTTTCCTGACAATTTCTAAATTAAATTGATTGGTTTAGATTTATTGATAAAAATATGATTTTCAAAACTGATAACATGCTCCAATTAACTTCCCATCCAAGTTAGCAATTCCTTCTTCCTTACCTACCACCTATTTTTTTTTCAGTCTTAAATATAATATTCATATCACCTATAAATATCATGTCACATACCAAAAAAATCATACATAAATAATAACCAGATCATAATGGCTAATAAATTAACACAATCTAAAAAAGTTTTTCCTAATAACTCTGATAACTATCACTGTCCTAAAGAGGTGCCTCCTTGCCTGTTCATAAGATCCACGTGAGATAACAGCCAAGTATGTACACAAACTCCAAAATAAAGCTTGACAAAAAAATAACTGAAAGCTAAAACTCCCAAAAGCCACACTTGTGGGACTAAAACTTCAAAAATGGACTACACCAATTGTAAAAAAAAAAAAAAAAAATGTTACCAGTCCAGAGCCAATAATATTTTGGCAACATTAGCTTTTTAATAGCCAATAACATTATTTCTGTACATGTAAGCTGACATCTCTCTGTGACCAACTAAAATATCTGTTACTGTAAGTTGAAAAATCTCACAGCTCTACTCCCTTCAAGTTAAACCTATCCTGTCTCTGACATGTTCTTTATTCCCCCTGATTATGATAATATTCACCCTCTCCTTTGGTCCTTACCTTGTATTCAGATGTCTCACTCAATTCCTGCAAGAAAAAAAATACATGCCTTCACCTCACAACAAGTCACTAAATTCTTCATGGTCTCTAGATATCAGCCTCTGGACATCCAACCTCCATGGGACTGCATGAGACACCCCTAAAAGATCTACTGTCCCTCCCAACAAAAAATAATACAAAACTCTGTTGTCCTCCTGGCTCCCTCCCACACAACTGACCCCTACAATTCCCCATTCATTCCCAATTTTCTCCAAGCTTTTTCATCCTTCCAGAGTCCAGACTAAAGGCTTAATTTATGACTGTCCCTAAGACTAACAGGCCTTTTAAAAAATTAGACATTCAGTTCCAAACAAGCCTGACAATTCCCCTAATTGATAAACTTCCCTTATTTCAAAAAGCCTTTAAAAAATCTAAGATATCTTCCCTAGACAACCTTGCTAAAACAACTTATTCTGAACAAAATCACAAAAAACTACAGTTCTTTATCTACTCTCCTTGGACCTGTGCCTGATCCAGTCTGTTTTTCTTAGGATCATCTTAATAAACTTGAACCCAGACTGGCTCAGTGCTTCAGACTCCATCCCATGGGAAGGTTGTAGCCCCTCACTGTGCTCCAATAAACAGTCTCTGTTGAGAGTAAGTAAGACTCTGGAACAAGCCCTCTGGGTTTGTCATCATCTCTACTAGTTTGGAAACTTGGGTTAATTTTTAAATTTTTATTTATTTACTTATTTTATGAAAGAGAGAACGAGGATGAGGATGGGCATGCAGGGCCTCCTGCTACTGCAAATGAACTCCAGACACATATGCCAGCCTGCATCTGGCTCTAGGTGGGTACTGGGGAACTGAGCCCAGGCCATCAGGCTTTGCAAGGAAGCACCTGCAAGCACCCAGCCATCTTTCCAGCCCCCGAATTTGGGCTTAAAAAAAAACCCTTTTTCTGGGTTGAGGAAATGTTTTATCGGTTAAGACATTTGTCTTGTGAAGCCTGAGGACCGTGTTCAGGTCCCCAGGACCCACATATGCCAGATGCACTAGGGGGCGCACGCCTCTGTAGTTCGTTTGCAGTAGCTGGAGGCCCTGGAATGCCCATTCTATCTGCCTCTTCCTCTCTTTCTCTCTCTCTCTCTCAAATAAATAAAATATTTTTTTAAAAAAATTTAAAAAGCTTTTTCTTTTTTAAAATATGGAAAGCTTCACAAATTTGTGTGTTATCCTTGCGCAGGGGCCATGCTAATCTTCTCTGTATCACTCCAATTTTAGTATATGTGCCACTAAAGTGAGCATTTTAAAAGCTTTTTTAAAAAATATTTTTATTATTGGGCTAGAAATATGCTCAGCACTTAAGGCAGTTGCCTGAGAAGTCCTTGTTCAACTCCTCAGATCCAAGAAAGCCAGCCACACAAGGTGATGCATGTACAAGGTCACACATATGCACAAGGTGGGATACACATCTAGAGTTTGATTACAGTGGCTGGAGGCCCTGGAGTGCCAAGTCTCTCTCTGTCATTCTCTCTCATAAAAAAGGCCAGTCTGGCTGGGCGTGATGGCACATGCCTTTAATTCCAGCACTTGGGAGGCAGAGGTAGAAGGATTGCCATGAGTTCAAGTCCACCCTGAGACTGCATAGTGAATTCCAGGTCAGCCTGAGATAGAGTGAAACCCTACCTTGAAAAACCAAAAACAACAACAACAAAAAGGCAAGTCTGTTGGGTTTGCCCGAAAAAAATATTTTTGTTTATTTATTTTCAAGGAGAGAGAGAAAGAGAATATGAATGGGCATGCCAGGGCCTCCAGCCAGTGCAAATGAACTCCAGACACATGTGCCACTTTGTGCATCTGGCTTTATGTGGGTAGTGGGGAATCAAACCTTAGTCCTTTGGCTTTGCAGGTAAGTGCCTTAACTGCTAAGCAATCTCTCCAGTCCCTGAATTTGGGCTTTTTATATAACTGTTTTATGCCTCAATTTATTCATTGATTAAATGTGGCCAATAATTGTACCTATGCCATAGATTGTACAAAGTCTAAACAAATTAACAAGCATACTAGTATTGGTCTAATGCTGACTAATGACTGCATGTAGTGAATACTATGAAAGCTTTACTGTTAACATAGTATTAATTACTTTATCTTCTAAATTATATACAGGTGTTAATCCTCATGCAAATCCTACAAAGTATGTTTTATTATCCAGATTGTATGGAAAAGGAAGACAAGGCATGGGAAGAGTGGGCAACTTGCCTGGCCTAACATAGCTAGTAAGTGATGAACCATGCACTAAGGTCTGTGATCTCAAGCACCTGACTGTAGAGCAATATCCGTTCAGCTGGGATACATCCTCCATTTATACAGTACATGCACATGGGCATACACATTTCCTTTTTCTATCTCCTCACCTCCTAGCCTGAACTCCTTTGGGTCATCTTCCTGGCCCCTCAAGCATTTGAGTTTAGGACCCTGAGCATAGTAAATAATTTTGAGTAAATGTTTGACTATGCTATTTGTAAAGTACCTCTTCCAACAAGGTGCTTATGAAGAGCCCAGAGAGCAGTGGTAAACTGTGTTTAAGGAGGTCTACTTGTGGTGTGGCTAGCCTGTGATAGTAGAGTGATCCCCATACTAGAAGTATCTATAAGACTTCTGGGGGCTGGAGAGATGGCTTAGCGGTTAAGCTCTTGCCTGTGAAGCCTGAGGACCCAGTTCGAGGCTTGATTCTCCAGGACCCACCTTAGCCAGATGCACAAGGGGGTGCACGCGTCTGGAGTTCGTTAGCAGTGGCTGGAAGCCCTGGCGCGCCCATTCTCTCTCTGTCTATATCTGCCTCTCTCTCTCTCTCTGTGTCCATTGCTTTCAAAAAAATAAACAAAAAAAAAATTAAAAAAAAAGACTTCTGAAAAATGTAAATTCTGGGACTCCCAGCCCAGGCCTACTAAAGGCAGAACTCAGTATGGCTTACTGAGCCCTCCTAGTGATTCTGATAGGGAGAAAATATGGAACCCACTACCTCAAAAGGCCATGTTCTTTTGTGCAAGTAAAACTAAATCTTTGATGTGTAGGATAGTAATTATCTTCTCCTACAATGTGGCCAAGATAAAGATCTGGAAAATATCCTAAAACATCCTAATGAAACTAGTTGGGGACAACATGAACCTATCAGGACAAAATAGTAGCAATTGCGTGCTTAGGCAATTAACTGATTGTACTTTTAAATATTGCCATATAAATGGCATGCCTCCTACATGATGAATCAATTAGCCTTTGGAGGCTAATTACTCAAAACAATAATCTTAATTTTAAATAGTTGTTTTTCTCTTGCAATACTTAGATAAAAGTTCCAGTTTCTGCAGAGGCAAAAACAAAGTAACATCATCCATGGACTCCATCACAGGCAGCCTGAAGGTTGAGTCATCTGAAAATTTAAATAATTATAATCCATGAGGACTGGTTCTAATTGACAGAAACTCAATATAAACTACTTTAGCAAAATAAGAACAGTGTTACAAGTCATTTTGACCACAATTAGGCCTAGAACATAAATATGTTTTGGTACATACAATGAATGACTTTTTTTTTCATATTGAGGCAGGTTAGTGTGATTGGGCCCCCAGAAGTAAAAAGCAAGAATGTGCTTGGGCCTGCAGTCCTCAATTTGCTAGAGATCAGAAAAGGGTGGGCTTCTCTTTATCTCTTAGATCTGTTTTTCCATAAACACTTTGAGTCCCTCTCTGGGGAGGAATTGCCCTCCTAGAATTAAGATTCCTGGAAGGTTTAAAGCTGATCCTGACATTGAGGCTGGTTAGCTCAACCCCCATTCAGAATCTATTAAGAACCCAAATATGGGTCACAGGGAAGGCTTTACCACCTCCCACCTTTTAATGGGCAGGAGCTCTAGACTTTCTTCTCTTTCCTTCTCCCTCCTTTTTTTTTTTTTTTTTTTTTTTTTTGATTTTTCAAGGTAGGGTCTCACTATAACCCTGTCAGACTTAGAATTCATTATGTAGTCTCAGACTGGCCTCAAACTCATGGCAATCCTCCTTCACCTGCCTCCTGAGTGCTGGGATTAAAGGTGTGCACCAACTGGCCCAGCTCTTTCCTTCTCTTAATCTAATAAAGTCTCTCCAAACTTTACCCACTGGTCTGTGAATTTCAATTCTTTGAATTCATAAGACAAGAATCTAGGGATACCCCAAACTATTGATATATTGATGAGGAACCCCCAAATTCTCATTTCAGTATGGGTTAATAAGACATAGAAAATGTTCTCAATTATATTTGAGCAAATTCTAATGAAACCTTTACTGACTTGTCTAGATCTCAGGAATAAATAAGTCCGAAAGATAAATCACTTTTGAGGAAGTAAAAAATGGCCAGGAGAAAGCCTATGCAAGGAAGTAGAAACAGGAGGAACACAGAACAGGTGCACACTTTTATCTGTAATTCCACACCTCTCCCAACCAGAACAAGACCTTGAATCAAAATCCTACGTCTATTCTAATTCCTGGTTTATAAAACCAGGTCTGGAACATCTGTAATTATTTATTGTACTTATATGTTTTTATGACAACATTTAAACTTGGGGAAAATTTTACTATGTTCCTGATGCAGTATTTTAGGATTCAGGAGGGGCTCCCCAGAATTTATGAACCCCAAGTTTTGGGCTTTGTCCTACCTTTAATAAAGAATTAATAAGGTCGGACTCAAGAAGGATAAATTGTGCTGGAGAGATGGCTTAGCAGTTAAGGTGCTTGCTGGCAAAGCCAAAGGATCCAGGTTTGATTCCCCAGTGCCCATGTAGGACCAGATGCACAAGGTGGTGCATGTATCTGGAGTTCTCTGCAGTGGCTAGAGGTCCTGCAGAGCCCATCCCCATTCTGCCTCTTTCTCTCTCTCTCTCAAATAAATAAGTTATATAATTTGAAAAAAATAAGGGATAAGTTATGAATTATTAAGCTTATTTGGGGAGAAATCACAAATTTTGAATTTATTTAAGGGAGATTGGTATCTAGGAAGGAAGGCTAGAGCACAGCCATAAAATGGGAAGTCAGAAACACACACTTAGGTGGAAAATATTGTATAGTTCATAAGGTTCATTTAAGAGAAAGTGAGTTTTTTTTGCTTTAAGGAAAGATGAGTGGAGACACAAGCACATGGAGGTGAGTTAAACTGAGGCCTTCAAGCAGAAATCAGAATAAAGCCACAAACATGTGGAAAGTAGAATCTAGGAGCTTGTGTAGGGAGACTTAGGAGGAACCAGTGTATCTGTATGTGCTTTCTTCCATGCAGGGAAGAGGGCAAATGGTGAGGCTCAAGAAAAAATGAAAGGGCAGATATCAATGCAGAGACCGAGAGAGTCAGAGGAGAATGAGTAATGAGGAAAGTTATACTCACAGTTACCCCAGGTTTAAAGAACTTACACAGGTAGCAGGCCTAGAGTTAGTGAGAGCACCCATGTGGTAGATCTGGAATATAAGGGAAAGACACAGGGGTAGATTCGATAGCAGAGGAAAATCATGCATGTAATCAAAGTGAGAAGTTACCCCAAACTATGAAACAGAAGAAGAGGCAAGCAGAAGAGTTACCCCCGGCCAAGAAACAGTTTTATGCTCCTCCCACCCAGCCTGGCTGGGTGACGGGGAAGCCAGAGTGTTCTTGTGGCCCAGGAAAGAGAGGCTGCAGAGCAGAGAACAGAGAGAGAGCTAGTGACAGAAAGAAGACAGCTGCCTTTATATTCAAGGGGAACACCTGATTGGTTTGTAGATTTGGAAGGAGATCCCAGATCCAGCTACCTGGGCGAGCCCAGCTCCAGTTTGCTATATTATGGACAACAGGGGTGCGCTGTAGATCAGTCTTGATCAGACACAAGTTCCAGTTCTGCCTTCTTTTGCCAGGATGAAGTAGCATGTGGGATGGTATCTCCTGGTTTTCTTTGGACCTCAATCTCTAACTGAAACTACCTAAAAGAAGCTAGCTTTCTCCTATCCTCCTTTATTCCCATTTACCAGCCTGCTAATCTGCATGCTTTTTCTTTTCTTTTCTTTTCTTTTCTTTTCTTTTCTTTTCTTTTCTTTTCTTTTCTTTTGCTTTTTCTTGGATTTCTATTACTATTCTTCCCAAATCAGGACCAAAGAGATAAAGACAAGAATACAGCACACAAGGCTGGACTCAGGTTTTTTTTTTTTTTTTTTTTTTTTTTGAGAGAGAGAAGAGAATTGGCATGCCAGGGCCTTAGCCATTGCAATTGAACTCCAGATGTGTGAGTCATCTTGTATGCATGTGTAATTTTGTGCACATGCATCACCTTGTTCATCTGACTTACCTGGGTTCTGGGGAGTAGAACCTGGGTCCTTAGGCTTCACAGGCAAGCACCTTAATTGCTAAGCCATCTCTCCAGCCCTGGACTCAGTTGGATTATTGTATGAGGAAGCACAGTGCAAACAAGTGGTTACTTTGGAAGGAAGTTGATGGATGGTTGGCAAATACTGAAAATATAAAGATGGCATTGCTTTAGAGAACATCTATGTTCTTAGAACAAGTCTGCTTTGCCTGTGGCATCCATGCCAGTTGCTGTAGTGGGCAAAACAGCCTCACAACATACTTGCATATCAGGCCTGTTGGGTTGTGGGTCTTGGCCCCAATTAAATCAGTTCTGAGCTTTTTAGGGGGGTCCTAAACCAAAGCCTGTAGAAGTCTCATGGTGAGGTTTCACCTTGTGCTTGCCTCTAAATGGTGGTAGCATCCTCAGTCTTCCTGTTGAGCTCATCCATCTAGAGGGGATGTGGGTGCTTCTTTCTTTTTCCCCTTCCTCCTCCAAACATGGCTGTGTTTCCTTCCCTTTTCCCTCCACACTCACTCAGGGCCTCAAGGGATAAGGTCACATCAGGCCAACCAGCTGATTAGTTGTTACATAATTCAAAGGGACTAAGTACTCAAACTTAGACCAGGGAAATACAAAATGTGTCCTTGTGCTTAACATTGCATAAGCTTCTATTGTCACAGAATTCAGATTCATGTAGAATGAAGCCACAAGGAAGCAAAGAACTCAAAAATCAAACCTAGGTTTGCTTATTTGAATGTTTATGTGACAGTCCTAGGCCCACGGTCCAGCAAGAGTGACCATCCAGTAGGGTTCTGAGGCTGGCAAGAAAATGCTGCTCACACTTGATACTAAACTGGATTTATATTTCTTTCAAAATCAGAAGTCCTGCCGGGTGTGGTGGCGCACGCCTTTAATCCCAGCACTCGGGAGGCAGAGGTAGGAGGATCGCCATGAGTTCGAGGCCACCCTGAGACTCCATAGTGAATTCCAGGTCAGCCTGGGCTAGAGTGAAACCCTACCTCGAAAAACCAAAAAAAAAAAAAAAAAAAAAAAAAAAAAAAAAAAAAATCAGAAGTCCTGGACTATCAAGTGACTGCTTTTAAAAACATGAAATTTCAGTGTGCCTTCCAAGTGAATTCTAGTGACTCTAGATGAAGAAGATCAGCCTAGAGATATGAAAATACTCCTAGTCATGGCTAATTAACAGGAAATGTACTAGGACATACATCACTCTGCAAGAAGAAAATTTCAGTCCTGTTCTTAGCATCCCACATAGTCCTCCAGCTCTCAATGGAATGGGGATCAACAAACTCAGAATGACCTGGTCATAGAGGTGTTGCTCAGCACTGGGCTGTTGTTAGACTTTAGGGGAAACAGTGTGGAGGAGAAAGAGTTAAGAAGAGAGTGACAGCAGAGATGTTACCTGAGAGCAGCATGATCATGCTGAAGACAGATGCAGTCTCATGGCAAAATTCAAGATTCCTGAGGATTGGCATACCAGGTGGCTTAGAAATAGCATAGGAAGTAGGCAGTAAGAGACTAACACAATGTTTCAGTAAATTCTCATGAAGGGTCTATTGGATGATACATGTCTTACAGACAAGGTCAGGCTAGACTAAGGAGTGAGACAACATGTGCTTAGTCAAACCTTCTCCAGCAGGTGGAAGTAACCCAAGAGTCCATTAGCAATAAGCGATAAACAAAGTATGATGTACACATGCAATTAAATGTCTTTCTCTATAAATAAGGAAGAAAATGCTGACATATGCTACAATATGAGAGAAACAAGGATATTGCATTAAGTGAAATAAAAACATATTATTTCCCTTATATGATGTATCTAGAATAATCAAATTCATAGAAACAAAAAGTAGAATGGTTGATGCCAGGGTCTGGGGGAAGAAGGAATTGGAAATTGTTAATGGGTGTAGAATTTTTTAAAATATAGTTTATTTATTTATTAGAGAGAGAGAGAGAAAGACAGAGAGAGAGAGAGAGGGAGAGAATGAGCATGCCAGGGCCTCCATCCACTGCAAACAAACTCCAGATGCATGTGCCGCCTTGTGCATCTGGCTTACATGGGTCCTGGAGAGTTGAACCGGGATCCTTTGGCTTTGCAGGCAAACGCCTTAACCGCTAAGCTCTCTTTCCAGCCGCTAGAATTTTAATTTTTTTTAATACTTAAATACAAAAGTAAGCACTGACCTTATTTTTTTTTAACACATAAATGCACACAGGTCTTCTAGTAGCCAGAATTTTCAGAGGAAATGAGCTGTTCTGTCCATAGCCCCATCATCCCATCTTCTGGCTGAAATTGCAGCTAGCCTGTCTCGGCAACACACAGAAGGATTCCTGGTGGCTGTTTTGCTCTATGGCTGTGATGTATTTTGTCATTTTCATTTTGTGTGCATGTCCCTCTCTTAACACATCCATTCTTTAAAAACAGAAAAAGGTTGTTAATGGTTATGGTTGCTTGCTTGCTTCCCACTGGCATTAATGTTTCACCCCACAGTGGGCTAGCAGGAACTTCCAGTGGGGAGCAACTTACTAAAACAGTGGGCAAAGCTGGAGTAACCGCCCGCATGGCTGACCTCTGGAGCCAGAGTCAGAACAGGAAATAAAAGTGAGGACAGTATAAAGGGCACAGTTGCAAGTTGGGAGTCTCCATGAGACAGTAAGGGAGTGTTCACACCCCCTCCCAAGTTTAAACAGATCAACGTGTCAAGGTTAAAAAGGGGGAGGGGAACCCAAATGACCAGTTCAGACACAACCGAATTTCAAAATTCTCCCACAACGCTTAATTATAGCAGCTGGACATCTAGATTTTTCCAGGAAGTGAAGGTAGAGGCCCTGGCATTCCTCCTGACAGCCCTGTGTTCGGCCCTAGAAGTATCTGTCGCTGTTGCAGTTGCTGCTGTTGCTCCATTTGCAACTTTTCTGTCTCAAAGACAACAGGAAGAACAGGATCATAAAGGAAGTGGTCCCAATCCACAAAGCTGCCCTGGAAAATCTGTACATTTTTTGAGCCACAAAGAGCGGGAGCTCAAAGGTGGCTCCGGCCGCGGACCGGACCCTCTCCGGGAACATTTCCGTCAGACCCCAGAGTCTCTCCGACAGAGTTTCGTCTAGGTCATCGTCGTCGTCCTCCTCTAGCTCCTCCTCGGTCTTTCCCGCATCGCCTTTCGGGAGCAATTCTTCAGGGGACAGAGGCTCCCCAGCGCCCGCGTCGGAGGCGGCGGCGGCCATGGCTGTAGGGGGGGGGGGACACCTAGAATTTTAATTGTGTAAGAGGAGTTATGGAGGTTGGCTGTGCTGCAGTGTGAAAATACTAATATTATTGAACTTTGAACTTGTCCCTTAGAATTATTTAAATGATTTTATGTCATATATATCCTATCACACCTGAAATATTTAAGAACTTAAAACTTCATATATATATATATATATATATGTAATGTCAGTTGTACCTGAATGAAATTGTCATTAAAATCAAAACAAGGGGGCTGGAGAAGATGGCTTAGTGGTTAAGGCATTTGCCTACAAAGCTAAAGGACCCTGACTAGATTCCCCAAGACCCACGTAAACCAGATGCACAAGGAGGAGCATGCATCTGCAGTTTGTTTGCAGTGGCCGGAGGCCCTGAGGCACCCATTCTCTATCTTCTCTCTCTCTACCTCTTTCTCTCTCTCAAATAAATAAATAAAATATATTTTAAAAAACACAAAACAAGGGCTGGAGAGATGGCTTAGCAGTTAAAGGTTCTTGCCTGTGAAGCTTAAAAACCTAGGTTTGATTTCCCCAGAACTCACATAAGCCAGATGTACATGGTAGTACATGTGTCTAGAGTTTGTTTGCAGTAGCTGGAGGCCCTGAAGCTCCATATTCTCTCTCAAGTAAATAAATAAATATAAAATAATTTTAAAAACTTAAAAAAAAAATCCCAGTCCCCAACTGCTATGTCTTAGGTCTTAGAAGAAGGTAAAATTTGGGGCTGGAGAGATGGCTTAGTGGTCAAAGGTACTTGCTTGCAAAGCCTAGCATCCCAGGTTCAATTTCCCAGTACTCACATAAGGCCAGATGCACAAAGTGGCACATGCATCTGGAATTTGTTTGCAGTGGCAGGAGGCCCTGTCATGCCCATATTCTCTCTCTGTATGTCACTCTCTTTCTCAAGTAAATTAAAGAATTCCTTTTTTAAAAAAGAAGTTAAAATTTCACTCAGATGCTCAAGTAAAGGAAAGCTAAATGAGTTCCCACTCCTAGACATATGGGCAAGATTAAGGAAGCCAAGAAGGAATGTTAAGTCACCCAGTCTTAAAGCCACAACTATGTCAAAGAAGCAAAAGGAGGTCAGAGTTAGATGGTTACAGGACTAAGACCACATGAGAATTCTGTGACCTGAGGGGAAGGAAGTAGTAGAAAGGAGAAAGCTCAGAAAAGGGATAACTAAAAGCGCAGAGATTAGAGAATATGGCAAAGGGTAAGAAGACAAGTGGAAGGATCAGCCTAGGAAAGGGAAAGACTACACTTTCCTTTGAAGAGGACATTCAGAGAGAAATTAAGGAATTACTCTAAAGTAGACAGTGGTGAGACTTTTGACAAGGAGGATGTAACATAAGGGCCACAGAAGAGCTGGCACCACATGTGTTTGGTAATTTGAGAGGAATTTCAATGGAGGTGGAAAAATAGTGTAGTTGCCACATATTCACTTAGCCTTGTTATGAAAAAACACAGCACAGAAACTCTGTTGAGTTAATTCTTTCCTAAAAAATAGTATAAATAACCAGGTTGAAGTGATTTTTATTTAAGAAATTATTGTTTCTGGAATAGGACTACTAGTACTCCAGACAGCATTTTATGAGAATGCTTCTATCCTGGACAGAGTGCATTCTTAGAGATATTGCTGAGCTGTCAGGAGAGAAGGGAGCCTTCTGATGTTCTCAATCTTGCAGACATGGTGAGCTGTGCTCTGGCAGTTAGGTGGGATGGAGTTGTCCTGAGGACAAATGCTAATGTATGCACTGATATCAAAATATTCAACCTGAACTGATAAAATAAAAATGTAAACAGAACCTCCCCCCCCCGTGTGTGTGTGTGTGTGTGTGTGTGTGTGCGTGCGCGCGCACACGTGTGTAAAACACTATCCATGTTCACAGCATGTATTCAACACTGGTGACTGTAGCTACAGGGTAAGGTAACCAAAAGCAATGAGAAGCAGAAGAAGAGAAACAAACAACAAAAACAACAAAGAAAAAGAAACAAAGTTGGTACTCAGGATAATAGCTTCATCTGCACTGAAAAATCCAAAGAAAGGAATTAAAAGTAGTAATAGAATTTAGGGATGTGTTCTGTTTAAAAAGCAAATTAAAAGATTTATATGATTATGTACTAGTAAGAAGTAAGAGTATTTTAGAAAGGAAATACTTTGTAACAGCAATGAAAATGAAATATTTAAGAATATGTTTATAAAAAGATGTTTAAGACTCGTGTAGACATTTTGATAATTATATTCAAAGAGGAGAAAAATAAATGAACTTTCTTAGTTCAAGAATAAACAGATTCAGTATCATAAAATGTCATGTATGTCCAAGTTGATTGATGCCATTTCAGTCACACTTCCAAATGGTTTGGAGTTCATTAGAGTGATTTGGACATTTAATCAAGCAGATGCCAAAGGTTGATACATCTGGACCCTTGCTTGCTACTTATTAGTACTTATATGGCTGTTGAGATAGTTAAGTTGGATACTAGATAAAAATAGAGAACCCAGCTGCGCATGGTGGTACAGATCTTTAATCCTAGCACTTGGGAGGCAGAGGTAGGAAGATCATTATGAGTTCAAGACCAACCTGGGTCTACTTAGTGAATTCCAGGTCCTCCTCAGCTACAGCAAAACCCTACCTTAAAAATAATAGAGAACCAAGAAATAAATGTCCATATACATGGAATTTTGATATATAATAATAGCTACAACAAATCAGTTGGAAAAAAAGGATTGTTAAGTGCAGAGAATTGGTACTCATACCTCAAGGTTAATTGCATCCCCACCGCCCTTCTCCTTACATGAAGCCAATGTATTATGAAATGTAAAAAAAAATAAATAAATAAAATACAAAATAAAAATATTTCTCCTAATCTTAGGATAAGAAAGTCTTAAATAGTCTGCTTGCTACCTTCCAGTGTGGATTGAAGACCAGTGGGGACGAAAGACCAGCATCAACTGAAGACCCCCGTGGATTGAAGCCCAGCGGCTCCTCAGGAAGCCTCCAGGCTTTCCTGCACCATCTGCAGTGCCAGGTCGGGACTGCTGAGGCATCTGGCCACGAGGACTGAGCAACTACCAGGTTCGGTGATTCTCGGACCTGCAACTGCTATTGGACTACTGTAAGCTGATCCAATAAATCCCCTTTTAAAATAATTCATTCTAGCAGTTCTGTTCCTCTAGAGAACCCTGACTAATACATAGTCAAAACACATCCATCATAAAAATAAAGATTAAAAAGCTTAAAACTTCTCTGCATTAAAATAAGAAAGGGGGCTGGAGAGATGCCTTAGCGGTTAAGGTGTTTGCCTATGAAGCCTAAGGACCCAGGTTTAATTCCCCAGTACCTATGTAAGCCACATGTACAAGGTAGCTCATGCATCTGGAGTTTGTTTGCAGTGGCTGGAGGCCCTGACATACTCTCCTTCTCTCCTTTCTCCCTCCCTCTCTCTCTCTCTCTCTCTCTCTCTCTCTCTGGCTCTCTGTCTCTGTCTCTTCTTCTCTAATAAATAAATAAAATAAGAAAGGTCATACACTGTGGGAACAAAAAAATGATACTAGCACTTTGAAAAAAAAAAGATTTTAGCCTTAACATTCTTCTTATTCTAAATATTTATTTATTTATTAGGGGAGGAAAAGAATGAGAATAGCCAGGGCCTCTAGCCACTACAAATGAACTCCAGATGCATGCACCATCATGGGCATCTAGCTTATGTGGATTCTGAGGAATTGAACCTGGGTCCTTAGGCTTCACAGGCAAGTGCCTTAACCACTAAGCCATCTTTGAAACCCTAGCCCGAACATTCATTATTCTATGGTCTAATAGTTCTGCTTCTAGATGTGGGCACTCCTGCTTTGGGCGGACTAGGAGTTGTGGAAAAGAACATTCTTAGCAGTGTCATTGGTAAGAGCAAAGAGCTGGCCCCTACTGTCATGAAGGAGAGCAGCTGGACTTAGGCAGAGTAGGTCTCAGGCCCTTGACTGGTTCCATAAAAGCATCTTGAGGAAGGCAGCTCAGTGAAAAAAAATTTTTTTTTGGTTTTTCGAGGTAGGGTCTTGCTCTAGCCCAGGCTGACCTGGAATTTACTGTGTAGTCTCAGGGTGGCCTCGAACTCACTGTGATCCTCCTTACCTCTGCCTTCTGAGTGCTGGGATTAAAGGCGTGCACCACCACAAAGAAAACTTTTAGCAGTCAACACTATCCAGGGCTGAGAATCCTACCTCTCATAGATGTGAGTTCCCATAGCTGGAAGAGATTAGCTGCTACAGGCATAATTCCTCTACTGGGTGAAAGGTTTTACTTGGGAGGTCTTTACCATCTGTTAAAGCTCTGTGATTCTACACCTGCCCCTTTCAAAACCATTTCACCATGCTACTGAGAGGGTCTTGGAAACCCCATATTTAGTTATCATTTGACAGCAGGAATTCATCTTGAAAGATACTTGTTCTGGTGTAGTGAGCTTTAAGCATTTAGCTTACAACTCTGACTTGATTTATCAAATGTTGGCAATACAGTGGACTAAAAAATCTGGAAGAAAAGAGAAAGAAATAAAAACAATGTTTTTATTAACAAAACATGATCATAATAACTGAAAAGGAATTTTTATGGCAGGAAAAGTCACCCTTACCCTATTGTCTTAAACTCATTTGACTTCGATGTCACTACTAAATGCATTTGACTCTCTGTGTGCTGAGCTTTTCTTTTTAATATAATAGTGATAAGAAATATATAGACTAAAGCTGAGTGTGGTGGTGCAGAGGTAGGAAGATCATTGTGAATTTGAGGCTAGCCTGGGACTACATAGTGAGTTCCAGGTCAACCTAGGCTAAAGTGGGACCCTACCTCAAAAAATTCCCCTCCAACACACACACACACACACACACACACACACACACACACACACACACACACAAAAGAAAAAGAAAACGAAAAAAAGGAAATCATGACTGGAGAAGACTTGAGCATTGCCTTAGGGCCTGCAGCCTGGCTTTGAGTGTGGGTGGATTACTGTTGCATGGCATGTGTGGCAGAAGAATCATAAAAATCCTAAAAAGTGAGAAGTTGGGGAGGATGCAGGAGGGAAAGAACTGGCTGGATTCTTGGCTGGGTTGGCCTTAACCTGCTGGAATGGCTGATCTCTCCTTAAGGTGTACATACCTCCTTCCCATTGCTAAGCACTGCCTCGAATGCTCCTACTCCCTCCCCCACTGCTTTCTGGATCTCTTCCTGAGGGAAGCCTAGCCAAAGAGGCCTTTTTATTGTAATAGGACCAGACATACTTCCTGCTCCAGATGTGGCTGGCATCAGTTGAATAAACCTCCTGAAAACTATAAAGTTCAAAACAAACCCCAGATTAATGATTTTTTAATGTTTTCTCTTTGTGAGAACTCGGACAGAGGTCTCAATATTCTTCATGCTTCGCTCAGTTAAATCTGCTTAGGGACCAGCAAAAGTCATAGGCTTCGACTGGCCATTAATCATGCTATGAAAGAACAGTGTCAGGCCTAGCAGAATGAGTGAATGCTACCACAGTCCAGGCACAATGCTGGGAACTGGTTCACAGGAGCTCAGCAGAGTGAAGGGTCTCTGCTTTTTCTAGAAGAAACAGAGCACCTAGAAAGATGAAGAAAGGGATTTTGAGATTTCTTCCCTTACCTTGAGATAGCTTAATGGGAAGGTGAAACAAAGGTAGGAGGCAGTTGTCATCTGTAATGTTAGATACTCCTGCATACCTCATGAGTTAAGGAAAGCAGAGTGTGAGCAATGTCCTCCTGAATCCCACAACTCTCTCTCTTAAACCTCCAGATTAAAACACATGCTGTCCCATCACTTGCTAAGAACCCTTTGCCTGGCTCCTGCTTATATTTTGATGTTACTCCTCTGGAAAGCCTTGCTGAATCAGCACATCTGAGTCTAAGTTCACACAGCTAGTTACATGTATGCTCAGGTTGTGTTTGTGTCTCTTTCCCCTCTAACCTGCAGGTTTCTCTGAAGTCAGAACTGGGTCCTGTATACTCTGCGCACAAGCCCAAAAGAGCAGCTGCCCAACATCTTCTCAGGGACTTTAAGGTCAACGGTTCTCATCAAGGCCAAGGGTAGAAAGGGTAAAGCCAGGGTGGCTCGCAACACGTCATCAGCATTGAATGTGCAGAGTGGCATAGCTTCCAGAGGCAACTTCCTGAGCAGTGATGATAAAGCCCCTCTTACCTTATGATGCCATATTATGACTGCCAGGTAGTACTGGGAGGGGTCCCCTGAGACATCTGAGGACTGCAGTGCTTCAGATACACTTCCAGAGCAGGATCAGCAGAAGACCCAGTTTCTTGAGTTCTGTTTCCAGATGCAGGATCTCATCCACCTGGTAGGAGGATAGGCACTATGGTGGGGGGCACTGGAAGTAAAGAAGTGATGAGTGGAAACTGATATTGATTTTCTTCAATCAAGTTGCTGTACATGAGGTAAACCATATGACTGCTGGCAGGGGAATGAATTTGTGGGCAAAGAGGAGTAGTAGACCTATAGTGTATCATTAGTAATGCAATTATTAAGGCCCAAGTAAAAGTGACCCTAACACAACATGGCCAACTATTGTGTATGGGTGAGAGGGTTAAATATTCATGAAGTAGTTTGTGTGTGTGTGTGTGTGTGTGTGTGTGTGTGTGTGTGTGCTTAATCAAAAGGATCAGGAAGTAAGTAGAAGCCATAAACCCTGTTCTGGTTTTTGATCAAAGAGCTGTGGGAATCTTGCATTTTACCATTCAGTATTTCCTACTTCATTTATTTATTTTGAGGTAGGGACTCACTGTAGCCTAAGCTGACTCAGAAAGCACTCCACAGCCCAGCCTGGCCTTGAATTTGGCGATCTTACCTCAGCCTCCCAAGGGCTGAGATCATAGGCATGAGACATCACACCTGTGACGTCCATTACCTGTTTGTTTCTATTCATTGGGCCCCAAGCAGCTCTTGGCTGAGAGGACTGATGAGAAAAGGCAAGAGGCTTGTCATCAGGAGCTGTTGCCCTGCTCCAGGTACATGCGATAGCTCCACCTTTTGCCCCCTCTGCTTGGCTGTCTCCTAGAGCAGGAATGCCCCTGCCACTATGGCTTGGCTGTGCTCCTAGTGGGGCACAAGAAGAGAATTGTTCCCCTTTTGTTACTGACTTCTCTGTTTGAGTGCTCACCAATGTTGTCCAAAGACTAGAGAGAACACCTATATCTACATGGGAGGTCATGGCAGCCAAGGAAGGGGCACCGGCTGAATACTTCTTGTAAATAGTCAGAAAGTGAATATAAGCTTGTTGTAAGCATAAGCTTGTTACAGGCCATGTGGTCACAGCTACTCAGCTCAGCAGCCTTGGCATTATGTAAACATGAGTGCAAGCATAGTTAGGTCTCAATGAAATGGCTGACATGCTTAGAGCAGAGCCTCCTTCCCCAGGCTGCCCAGCCCACCATTACTGCAAAGAGCATCTTGAGAGGTATTGAATTCTTAGGATTTTCATGTTGTCCCTGTTGCAAAGGAGGGGTGCTTGGTGATACTGTTTTCTCTTTCTTATACTTACACTTCTGCTTTTGTCTCTGCTGAGAATTCTGCTTAGTTTACTTCTGACACACAGTAAGAGGTCAGGCCATGGAATCACTTTAGATATGGAAGCTGCTCAATGACAAAGTTCTTCCAAGGATATCAACTTTTGACCTTGAACTTTCCAGCCTTCTTAACTATGAAAAATAAATTTCTGTCATTTGTAAGTTATTGAACTAAGGTATTTTGTTGTAGCAAGTCAAACAGACTAAGAAACTGGTCATGACAGTTACTCTACAGGAATAACCAAGAATGACAGAATATTCAAGTTGGCTCTAGAGTCTGGTGACTTGAGTCTGAACTTCCTGCCCTGACATAGTCTAGCTACCAGTGACTTTGGGGAAATGACCTAACATGCTCATCTTTAAAATTAGCCTGTTGAGGCTGTAGAGATGGCTCAATGGATAATGTGCTTATGGTACAACTGTGGGGACCTGTGTTCAGATCACCAGACCCTCACATTAGAGAGTGAGCTAGAAGCTGCGGCAGGTTTCTGGAAGCCCAGCACATCTAGTGAGATGGGAAACTGAGTCAGAAGAAGTTCCCAGAAGCTCATGGACCAGGTGTCCTAGAAAATGGAGTGTTAACAGAAACCCAGCCTCAAGTGAGCTAGAAGGTGAGGACTGACATTGGAAGGTGTCCTCTCACCTCCAAGCTTGTGCCTGCACTCTTCCTTACACATATGGACACACATATACATACTTCATACTCACACTAAAAAGTTAAATTAGCCTATTAATAATGCCTAACTTAAAGGACTTGCATGAGGATTAACTGAAATGATCTGTGTACTTAAGAAAATAAATGTTTCTGTTTTTCTCTTTTATTATTACTACATGGATGTGAATCAAATGATGCAGAGAAGGTCCAATAAAACCCAGCTCTTCTCCTTTGAGCCTAATTCTAGTTGCATCAATTTCACCACTGGAGAATCCTTTGGGATAAATGTAAATCTGTCTGGAAGTAGAACAAGATATATCACTATAGCATTTGTCTCTCGTGAACAGTAAATAATCTTGCTGTACACATTATTTTTTAACAAGCACATTCACATACTTATCCACAGTTCAAGCAGGCTAAGAAAAGTAAGCCTAGGAGGGATTGTGCCATGAGTCACAGAGTTGGAGTCATCCTGTGGGTGGGGACCCATCAGGGCAACATAGCAGGATACAAAATAAATACCCAATTCCTGAAAAAATAAAACCACTAATCAACTACTGGGATCTCATGAAATTACAAAGCTTTTGCATAGCAAAGGACATTGTAAACAGAGCAAAGAGACAACCTACAGAATGGGAGAAAATCTTTGCCAGCTACACATCTGACAGAGGATTAATATGCAGAATATACAAAGAACTCAAAAGACAGAATAAGAAATCAAACAACCCAATCAAAAATGGGCTATGAGCCAGGCGTGGTGGCGCACGCTTTTAATCCAAGCACTTGGGAGGCAGAGGTAGGAGGATTGCCATGAGTTTGAGGCCACCTGAGACTACATAGTGAATTCCAGGTCAGCCTGGGCCAGAGTGAGACCCTGCCTTGAAAAACCAAAAAAAAAAAAAAAAAAAAAACACCAAAAAAGCAAAGTCAAAAATGGGCTATGGAACTAAATAGAGAGTTCTCATCAAAAGAAATACAGATCGCATATAAACATCTAAAAAAGTGTTCTATATCCTAAATCATCAGGGAAATGCATATTAAAACTTCCTTGAGGGCTGGAGAGATGGCTTAGTGGTTAAGCACTTGCCTATGAAGCCTAAGGACAATGGTTCGAGGCTCAATTCCCCAGAATTCATATGTTAGCCAGATGCACAAGGGGGCGCATGCATCTGGAGTTCGTGTGCAGCGGCTGGAGGCCCTGGTGTGCCCATTCTCTCTCTCTCTCTCTCTCTCTCTCTCTCTCTCTCTCTGCCTTTCTCTGTCTGTTGCCCTCAAATAAATTTAAAAAAATAAAATAAAATAAAAAACCTCCTTCAGATTTCATCTCTCTCCTGTCAGAATGGCTACCATCAAGAAAGAAAATGACAATAAATGTTGGCGAGGATGTGGTAAAAGGGGAACCCTTCTGAACTGTTGGTGGAAATGCAATCTGGTACAACCATTGTGGAAATCAGTGTGGAGGTTCTTGAGACAGCTAAAAACAGATTTGCTATATGATAGCACTCCTAGGCATATATCCTAATGACTCTTCTCACTGCCTTAGAGATATTTGTACAACCATGTTTATGCTGCTCTATTCACAATAGCTAGGAAATGGAAGCAGCCTAGATGTCCATCCACAGATGAATGGATAATAAAGATGTGGTACATTTACACAATGGAATTCTATTCAGTGGTAAAGAAAAATGAAATTATGAAAGTTGCAGGGAAATGGATGGATCTGGAAAAGATTATACTAAATGAGGTAACCCAGGTCCAGAAAGCCAAACGTCACATGTTCTCTCTTATATGTGGATCCTAGCTACAAATGTATAGACTTGTGTGTGAGATGGAACCAAAAATCAGTAGCAGAGGCCCATAAACTAGAAAAAGGTTATAAGGGAGAGAGGAGAGAGAAGGTCTTAATGGGATGGTATTGTATATATGTAAGTAGAAGAACAGATTACAGGGAGGGGAAAGGCCTAAGCAAGGTCAGGGGAAGAGATTATATAAAAGAAGGGGAGAGGGTCAATCAAAATTCAAGATATTCTGAATAAGACATGAAAATCTACTTTCCTGAATAATGGCAGATCCAGAAGCCATAGATTATTACTAGAAAATTTTCAGTTTCAGGGATGGTATACCTTCCACTGAGTTGTTGGCCAAGGAGGTCTCTGTTGCTTCCAAAACATTATAGGCTATTGCCAAGGCCCTTGGTTTCCTGTGAGAAAGAGATGGTAAGACCCTATTGCTGAAGACTTCACATGCCTGAGTGGCAAAGTCATTGAGAAATCAAGCTGGTGCTGAGCAGAAAACCTTCTCCCTGAATCCCAGCCAAATGAAAGCTGGAAAAAGCTACACTGTATGCAGCCTTATGGGAGACAGAAGTCATCAGTGGTGAAAACAGTGGACACTGGAAACCTCAAGTTTGGCCAGACAGGCCAAATGACTGAATGAGTGCAATAGTGGCATGTCAGCTCTGGGGGAAACCAACTATTCTCTAATTGGACTGAAGGCCCACTCTATGGGAGGGAATACATGCCTGATACTGAAAACCTAATCAAAAGCCTATGGCAGGGGAAGTCATGAGCCTTAGGAGTATAAAGCCTGCTTTTGTCTGGATAAATGCATATATTATTCTCACCCAATTGCCCTGAAGGCACTACACTTAATGTTCATACTCATATATTAATGCTACTCTCACTTCTGGTTAGAGAAGCTTATCTTTTCAAATGGTGATGACCACTGGGATGACCTCAAAGGCAGCATAATGGTGAGAAGAAGGGAGAGAGGAGTGTCCAGCACTGAAACATCTCACACTCTCCAAGGCTCGGGGTCCATTGCAGAAGAGGTGGTGGAAAGAATGTAAGAGCCAAAGGAAGGGTACCACTCCTTACATACAACTTTCTGGACAGAAATTGGCCTCAATATCCAAGACCTCACAGTGCCTAGCAATACCCACACAAGACCCTCATAATAGGAGAAAAAGATGATGACATCAAATTAAAAGAGAGACTAATGGAGAGAGGGAGGGCATATGATGGAGAGCAGAGTTATGAAGGGGAAAGTAGGGGAGGGGAGGGAAGTACCATGGTTTGTTGTCTGTAAGTATAGAAATTGTCAATAAAAAATACATTTTTTTAAAACATAAGCATTAGAGATGACTGAGTTAAGTGTTAAGTTGTCTGGCATGAAAGAAGTACCCCAAGAAGTGGTAGCTATTGCACCTTTTCATATAATTTTTTTAATTTTGTAGCATAGGTTGTAGTATGTCCCCTCCCCATCTCCCTTTCCCTGAAGGCCCTCTTCAGTAGAGCTATTGGTCTTCACTGTGGGGTACTTATGGCCTCTGTCTCTGGGGAGAGCCATGCCTCAGGTTGTTTCTACCTGCCTTGTGGCTCTTACAAACTATACACTCCCCTCTTCCACAGCAGTACCTGAACCTTAGCAGGTGTGTTATAGTTAGTGATGATTTCTCTGCAGCCTCTGTATTTCTGTTATGTGTTTCAGTTTGCCCCAGTGTTTGATGCTATTTCTTTTGGTGTGGATTCCAGCCTAGCATTGGGAGCTATATTCATGTTGATGCCTCCTCCACACTGGGCCTGGGTGAATGTGGTAGAGGTGACAAAGCACATTGTGAGCACTTGGCTCTTGTGTTGATGGATCTTGAATCTCCCTAGCATTCTCCTTCATTTGCAAGATAAAACTGATCCCCCACCAAGGGTGAGAGGAGCTTTCACTAAATGAGATACATCTAGACACTTGAGAGACATTTTGATGAGGCTACCCACTCAATTTCTCCAAGGGGCACAGAGCCCTGAAAGCTTTGATCTGGGTATTGTGGTTGTCCTGACCATGGGGTGCTGACTTGGTTCCCAGTACCAGTTATGAGTTTTCTCCCACTGAGTGGGCCTCATGTCCAATTAGAGAGCAGTTGGTTACCCACAGATTCTGTGTGCTGCTGTTGCACAAGTGTGTACTTCTTGTTTGAGTGATGCATTGCATGGCTTTCAGGGTCTTTTGCTTATTCATGCAGATGGGGACCATTGTCATTCCAATGTCCAATGTCATTGTAGTTCTCATAGCACTTTCCAGAACCCTGGGGATTTTCTAGGAGAGGACTTTTCCTCTGGATTCCCATGTTATCTCTTCGTGTTCTGGGATGACAGCCTATGGTATCTTTAGAATAGGGAATATTTTAGCTCTGACTGGCAACCAAGTGCTTGGCAAATGCTTGCTTGCCTTTTTATGGGGAATTGCACAGATCCCCCTGGCCAACTGTTCACTGTGGGGGTTGACCCAAATCTGGCCCTGGGATCCATAAACCAGAGTCCATGATTTAAGAATTAAGCTTTCTACACCCTATACTGAGCATTTTGACCTGGTCCTCCACCTCCTTTACTTGGAGGTTCAATCTCACATACTGATTTCCAGGAGGAAGATTTCTATTGTGCTGATTGATTTAGTCTTTGTCTTTGTGTAGTTCCCTTCCCTACCAACCCTTTCCCTGAGCCTCCCCCAACCCCACCATGGTATTCTTTCCCTCTACTGGTTTGTCTGGTAAAACCTCCCCTCTTCTTTCCCTGGTTCCTTTTCCTGCTCTCAATCTAGTTACATGTCTATGTTCCTAATGCTTACTCCCTTTTATACTCCTCTTCCACTGGTCTAGTTTAGGAGCCATATATGAGAGAAAACATGAAACATTTGATTTTCTTAGTCTGTGTGATCTCACATAGGATGGTATTTTTCAATACCATCTATTTTCCTATGAATTTTATTATTTCATCTTCGCTTAATGCTGAGTAGAAAGAATTCCATTGTGTATATGTATCACATCTTTATCATCCATTTATCAGTCCATGGACATCTAGGTTGATTCTAATTCTTAGCTATTGTCAATAGCTATAAACATGGTTGAGAAAAGTATCTCTGAAGTATAGAGTGGAGTCTTTATGGTAGATAACAAGGAGTGGAATAGCTGGGTCAGATGGTAAATCAATTTTCATCTTTTTCAGGAGTCTCCATACTGATTTCCATACTGGTTGTACAAGTATGCATTCCCATCAGCAGTGAATAAGGGTTTCTCTTTTCCCACAGCCTCACCAGCATTTGTCATCATTTGATTTTTTGGTGATTGCCATCCTGTTTGGACTAAGATGGAATCTCAAAGTTGTTTTAATTTATATTTCCCTGATGGCTAAGGATGTTGGATATTTCCTTAAATGAGTATTAGCCACTTGTATATCCTCCTTTGAGAATTTTTTGTTGAGTTCTCTGCCCCATGTTTTAAATTTTTTTATTTATTTACTTTTTATTGACAAATTCCACGATTATAGACAGTAACCTATGGTAATTCCCTTCCTTCTCCCACATTCCCCTTTGCAACTCCACTCTCCATCATACCCCTCTCAATCAGTCTCAGTTTTATTTTAATGTAATCATCTTTTCCTTCTCTTATGATGGACTTATGTATGTAATGTCAGGTACTACAAGGTCATGGATATACAGACCATTTTGTGTTGGGAGAAGGGTGTTGTAAGGAGTCCTGCCCTTTCTTTGGCTCTTACATTCTTTCTCCTACCTCTTGCGCAATGGACCCTGACTTTTGAAAGGTGTGATAGAGACATTTCAGTGCTGAGTATTCCTCTGTCACTTCTCAGCACCATGGTGCCTTCTGAGTCATCCCAAGGTTACCACCATCTGAAAAGAGAAGCTGCTCTAACCAAAAGTGAGAGTAGCTTTAATAGATGGGTATGAACATTAAGCGAAGTTCTTACCAGGTAGTATGCTGACCATAACATATACATTTAGCCAGACAGCAGCAGACGTTACATCCCTAGGGCCCATAACTTCCCTGTCATAGGTTTTCAGTATCAGGGACGTATTCCCTCCCATGGAGTGGGCCTCCTGCCCAATTAGAGAGTGGTTGGTTGCTCCCATAACAGACATCTCACTATTGTACCCATTGCCAGATTTAAGGCTTGCAGTTTCCACTGTTGAATATCGCCACTGGCAATTTCTCTCTCTCCGATTGAACTGCATGCAACATAGCTTTTTCCAGCTTTATGTCAGCTGGTCTACATGGAGAAGGTTTTCAGCTCAGCCCCAGCAGGATTTCTCAATGACCTTGCAACCCAAATATGTGGAGTCTTTAGAAATAGGGTCTTACAGCCAGGTGTGGTGGCGCACGCCTTTAATCCCAGCACTCAGGAGGCAGAGGTAGGAGGATCGCTGTGAATTCGAGGCCACCCTGAGACTCCATAGTGAATTCCAGGTCAGCCTGGACTAGAGTGAGACCCTACCTAGAAAAACCAAAAAAAAAAAAAAAAAAAAAAAAGAAATAGGGTCTTACCAACTATTCCTGGTAGGAAACTAAGAGCCTCAGCAATGGCCTGTAATGTTTTTGGTTCATCAGGAAACTCCATTACCAACAACTCACTGGAAGGTATCCCATCACTGGCACAGAAAATTTTCTAGTAACAATCTATGGCTTCTGGGTGTTCCATTGTCCAAAAATGTCAGTTTCCATATGACTTACTAGATGACTTTCCATATGACTTATTAGACTCTTAGATTTTGATTAGCCCTCCCTCCACGTTTCCTGTACTCAATCTCTTCAACTGACCTCACTTAGGCCTTTTCACCCCCATTAATCTGTTCTTCTACTTACATATATACAATACCATTCTCTTAAGTCCCCCTCCCTCCCTTTCTATTCACTTTATATCCCTTTTCTAGCCTAGTGGGCTCTGCTACTAAGTTGTATTCCAACTCACATAGAAGTCCAATCATTTGTAGCTAGGATCCACATGTGGGAAAGAAAATGCACCATTTGGTTTTCTGAGCCTGGATTACCTCACTAAGTATAATCTTTTACAGAATCATCCATTTTCCTGCAAATTTCATTTTTCTTTACCTCATAATAGAGCTCCATTGTATAAATGTACAATATCTTCATTATCCACTCATCAGTAGAAGGATATCTAGGCGGGTTCCATTTCCTAGCTATTGTGCATAGAGTGTCAATGAACATGGTTGAAAACCACAGGCCAGAGAGATTTGCTCAACCATGTTTGTAGCGACTCAGTTTGTGATAGCTAAGAGCTGGAATCAACCCAGATGTCCATCACTAGAAGAATGGGTAACTAAGATGTGGTATATCTACACAATGGAATTCTATACAGCAGTAAGAAAAAATGACACAATGAAATTTGAGGAAAAATGGTTGAACCTGGAGCAGATCATTCTCAGTGAACTTACCCAATCACAGAAAAAAATCGCCATATAGCCTCACTCATCTACGGCAAGTAATCTGAATCTACCCAAGATGCCTTACATACCCAGCAAGTTTCTAGTGGACTAGACAATAGGATGGGTGGGGAGGGGGAGGGAGGGGATAGGAAGCACAAATCTAGACTCAAATGGCAATGGTACCATAAAATTCTACATCCTAAAAGGCAGACCATATGGTTGAACCTTCACCAGGCCCTTAGAGGGAACACCTAACCCACAGGATACTGGAGAGGGTATGATGAAGACTGACCTTAATCTTCTACAGCCTCTCTCTCTCTCTCTCTCTCTCTCTCTCCTATCTCTTTATATTAGTTATCTTTTTCTTCCTTTTCTTAGTGGGCACTGACCTGTACCAGCATGTGGCTATCATCCACAATGAGCTTTTGATCAGAGATACCTACAAGGTTTCCTAAAAGAAAGATAGATTTCTGTCAGAGTACTTGATGACTCACCAAAGGTTAGTGGTAAGACCCTACTGCTGAAGACACCTTATGCGGTTGACACATAAAATGGAATGACATGGCTAGAAGCTGGAAGAGAGTCAGTCCCCAGACAGTCAGTGTGTCTAGTGCCAGAAGGTGCTCCATGGGCGACTGGGGGAAAATGACCAATATCTGTCCAAGCAACTCATGGTCTCACCTACTTAGCAGCAAATAACCTGTCGTGATGCTCACACAAGTGCAAAAGTGGCACACAACCATGGTGGGAAACCAACTGTCCTTGATTCGGCTAACTGATCCCCTCAGTGGTATGGGACCCATAGCTGGAGCTGGGAAACAAGTCAGAACCATATTCAAACATAAGCCCGCTCTCCACTATCAAGCAACTACCAATTGTAGGCTACAAGAGGGCCTACACCTATTAAATTCTCTATAAAAAAGTAAGGGTTATCTCATTTGTCTGGTGCTAACTCCCTCTACGTTGGAGAATGTGCTTCTCTTTTTCAGATAGATGTAGATCCTAAGGAGAGAGCCACCCAATCATACCTCAAAAGGGCCCCGACTGAAACTAAGAACAATTGGTGAAACAAGCAAGGGTGCTGTTTTCTTGGTGAACCAGGTACCAGCACAAGGGTGAAGGAGATCAACACAGAGAAAAATCAACTCCCACCACATCAGAGATCCAGAGACCCAGAGGCCCCCAACACCTCATCACTGAAGCAGACCAAAAATGAACCCAACATGGTTCAGGCAAATTTTGTGGAAGAGGGGGCGGAAGGAATGTCAGAGCCACATGTTGGGTCATGATATGCAGAAATTTATCCTACCCATAACTGTGGGCTACCTCCAGAATGCATGACCCATAAACTTCAACAAGGAGGGGCCAAGGGGAGGGGGTAGGTAATGGATGAGCCTAATAATGGTACCAAATTGACTGTATTCACTGAGTACAAAATTAATTAATAAAAAAAATCATGGTTGAGCAAGTATCTCTAAGGTAGTGAGAAGAGTCCTTAGGATATATGCCTAGGAGTGGTATAGCTGGGTCATATGGTAAATCTATTTTTTAGCTGTCCAAGCAACCTCCACATTGATTTCCACAATGGCTGGACCAGTATGCATTCCCACCAACAGTGCAGAAGGGTTTCTCTTTTTCCATATCCTTGCCAGCATTTATTGTCATTTGTTTTCATGATAGTAGCAATTCTTACAAGAGTGAGATGAAATCCTAAAATAGTTTTTTTGTTTTGTTTTTTGTTTGTTTGGTTTTTGAGGTAGGGTCTCACTCTAGTCCCGACTGACCTGGAATTCACTACGTAGTCTCAGAATGGCCTCGAGCTTATGGTGATCCTCCTACCTGTGCCTTCCAAGAGCTGGGATTAAAGGCACGTGCCACCACACCCAGCTCAAAGTAGTTTTATTTTGCATTACCTTTATGGCTGAGGATGTACAACATATTTTTAGATTTTTTTGTTATTTTTATTTATTTATTTGAGAGCAGACAGAGAGAGAAAGAGGCAGATAGAGATAGGCAGAGAGAATGGGCACTCCAGGGCCTCCAGCCACTGCAAACAAACTCCAGATGCGTGCTCCCATTGTGCATCTGGCTAACGTGGGTCCTCAAACCAGGATCCTTAGGCTTCACAGGCAAATGCTTAACTGCTAAGCCATCTCTACAGCCCATATTTTTAGATGTTTATATGCCTTCTTTTGAGAGCTATTTAGATCCATAGCCTTTTATTGTTGTTCTTGTCTTTTTGTCTTTTTGAGTTAGGGCCTCACTGTAGTCCAGACTGACTTTGAATTCACTATGTAATCTTAGGGTGGCCTTGAACTCACAGTGATCCTCCCACCTCTGCCTCCCCAGTGCTGGGATTAAAGAAATGCACCACCTTGCCAAGCCCATAGCCCATTTTTAATTGGGTTGTTTGGTTTCTTATTATTTAGTTTTTTGGGTTCTTTGCATATCCTGGATATTAATCATCTTTCAGATGTATAGTTGGCAAAGATTTTCTCCCATTCTGTAGGTTTCCTCTTTACTCTATTCACAATGCCCTCTGATGTACAAAAGCTTTGTACTTTCATGAGGCCCCAGGGGTTGATCAGTGGTTTTATTTCCTGAGTAACTGGGGTTATATTCAGAACATCTTTGCCTATACCAATATGTTGAAGGGTTTTTCCTACTTTTTCCTATAGCAGTTTCAGAGTTTCCAGTCTGATAATAAGGTCTTTGATCCATTTGGACTTTATTCTTGTGCATGGAGATAAATAAACATCTGTTCTTATCCTTCTACAGATACATATCCACTTTTCCCAGCACCATTTGTTGAAGAGGCTGCCTTTTCTCCAATGAGTATTTTTGCCATTTTTGTCAATGATCAGGTGGCTATAGCTACTCAGACTTAAATCTGGGTCCTCTATTCTGTTCCATTGATCTATGTGTCTGTTTTTGTGCCAATACCATGCTGTTTTTGTTACTATGGCTCTGTAACATAGGTTAAAATCAGGTATGGTGATATCATCAGCCTTATTTTTGTTGCTCAAAATTGCTTTGGATATTCGAGTATTTTGTGATTCCAAATGTCTTTTAGGAATTTTTTTTCTATTCCTGTGAAGAATGCCATTGGGATTTTGATGAGGATTGCATTAAATGTGTAAATTACTTTTGGTAAGATTGCCATTGTCACAATATTGATTCTTCCAATCCAAGAACATGGGATGTCTTTCAATTTCCTAGAGTCATCTGCAATTTCTGTCTTGAGTGTTATAAAGTTTTCATTGTAATGATCCTTTACTTCCTTGTTTAGGTTTATTCTAAGGTACTTTATTTATTTTTTTTTGATGCAATTGTGAATGGGAGTGATTCTCTGATTTCATTCTCTGCATGTATGTTTTAGCATATAGGAAGGCTACTGATTTCTGTGTGTTTATTTTGTATCCTGCTACATTGCTAAATTTGTTTAGTAGCTCTAACAGTTTCCTGGTAGAGTCTTTAAGATCCTTTATATATAGAATCATATCATCTCTAACTAATGATAATTTGATCTCTTCCTTTCCAATTTGTATCTTTTTTATGTGTTTATTGCTATAATTAAGACTTCCAGTACTTTATTAAATAAAAGTAGAGACAGTGGACACCCTTGTCTTGTTCCTCATTTTAGTGGAAAAGCTTCAAGTTTTTCTCCATTTAGTATTATGTTGGCTGTAGGTTTGTCATAAATAGCTTTTATTATGTTGAGATATGTTCCTTCTATTTCCAGTTTCTGTAGGACTTTTATCATGAAGGGACGTTGGATTCTGTCAAATGCTTTTTCTGAATCTAATGAGATGATCATGTGATTTTTATCCTTCAGTCCATTTATACAGTGCATATTGATTGACAAGAAACAGAGGCAGGAAAGTATTTTCTCCTCCACTCTTGTGCAGCACCATTGTCATGTGAGTCACGATACATGAAAATACTGCTGACATGGTTAAGGCATTTGCCTGGGAAGCCTAAGGACCCAGGTTCGATTCCCCAGCACCCACGTAAGCCAGCTGCACAAGGGTCGCACGCGTCTGGAGATCATTTGCAGTGTCTGCAGGCCCATTCTCTCTCTCTCTCTCTCTCTCTCTCTCTCTCTCTCTCTGCCTCTTCCTCTCTCTGTCTCAAATAAAGAAACAAAATATTTAAAAAAAATACTGCTGAGAATCAACAAGGCTGGCTATTTTTTAGAGGAATAATAAATGACTTTACTGAACAGAACTACATGTTTTATCTAAATTTCTCACTGAAAAGGTACCTCCCTCTTCCCTACAAAACCAGAAAAAAACTTACCAATTAATTTTAGCAAATACATATATTTCCATTGAAGATTCTGCCCCATGTTTATAAAGAAATACTGATAATACCACCTGTCTCACAGATATCCTTCCTAGTGTGGCAGTCAGTACCTGCCAATAATCCCAGCACTTGGGTAGTGAAGACTAGAGGATCCCTCACAGTGGCTAGCCAGCTAGCTGCTCAAACTGAATCCCTAATCAATGAGCTCCTGGTTCACTAAGAGAGCCTGCACTTTTTTTAATTGGGAGATTTCTTTTTTCTTTTTTTTTCTTTTTTTTTTTTTTGTGGTAGGGTTTCACTCTAGCCCAGGCTGACCTGGAATTCACTATGTAGTCTCAGGGTGGCCTTGAACTCACAGCAATCCTCCTCCCTCTGCCTCCTGAGTCCTGGGATTAAAGGCATGGGCCACCATACCCAGCTTTACTTAGAAGGCATTTTTTTTTTATAACTGCTTGGTTCTCCATAGTTGTTACAAGTTTATTTAAGTGGTTAATCTCATCTTGATTTAATTTTTTATAAATAAGATACTCTTTATTTTTCTTTTTTTCTTTATTAGTCAGATATGTTTGCAGCAAATACAGTCAGTTTGGTACCATTATTAGGGTCATCCGTGACCTACCCCTTCCCCTTGGTGCCTCCTTGTTGAGATATATGGGTCATGCATTGTGGGGTTAGCCCAGAGCTATGGGTAAGATAAAGGTCTCTGCATATCATGATCCACCATGTGGCTCTGACATTCCTTCTGCCCCCTCTTCCACAAAATTTGCCTGAGCCATGTTGGGTTCATTTTTGGTCTGCTTCAGTGATGGGGTGTAGGGGACCTCTGGGTCTCTGGATCTCTGAAGTGGTAGGAGTTGATTTTTCTCTGTGTTGATCTCCTTCACCCTTGTGCTGGTACCTGGTTCACCAAGAAAACAGCACCCTTGCTTGTTTCACCAATTGTTCCTAGCTTCAGCTAGGGCCCTTTTGAGGTATGATTGGGTGGCTCTCTCCTTAGGATCTACATCTATCTGAAAAAGAGAAGCACATTCTCCAACGTAGAGGGAGTTAGCACCAGACAAATGAGATAACCCTTACTTTTTTATAGAGAATTTAATAGGTGTAGGCCCTCTTGTAGCCTACAATTGGTAGTTGCTTGATAGTGGAGAGCGGGCTTATGTTTGAATATGGTTCTGACTTGTTTCCCAGCTCCAGCTATGGGTCCCATACCACTGAGGGGATCAGTTAGCCGAATCAAGGACAGTTGGTTTCCCACCATGGTTGTGTGCCACTATTGCACTTGTGTGAGCATCACGACAGGTTATTTGCTGCTAAGTAGGTGAGACCATGAGTTGCTTGGACAGATATTGGTCATTTTCCCCCAGTCACCCATGTAGCACCTTCTGGCACTAGACACGCTGACTGTCTGGGGACTGACTCTCTTCCAACTTCCATCCATGCCATTCTATTTTGCATGTCAACCACATAAGGTGTCTTCAGCAGTACGGTCTTACCACTAACCTTTGGTGGGTCATCAAGTACTCTGACAGAAATCTGTCTTTCTTTTAGAAAACCTTGTAAGTGTCTCTGATCAAAAGCTCATTGTGGATGATAGCCCCATGCTGGTACTGGGAGTTAAAGGTCAGTGCCCACTAAGAAAAGGAGGAAAAAGATAACTAATATACAAGAGTTAGAGTGAAGAGAGAGAGAGGTAGAAGGAGGGAGAGAAGATGAAGAAGATTAAGGTTAGTCATGATACTACCCTCTCCAGTGTCTTGTGGTTCAGGTGTTCCATGTAAGGACCTTGTGAAGGATCACCCATTGCTGTTTGGGTCTAGATTTGTGTTTCCCACCCCCTTGATGCTCTCCCCTCCCTCCCCTTCCATCCTAGTGTCTAGTCTAGGAGATGCTTGCTGGATATGTAAGGTATCTTGGGTAGATACAGGTTAGGTGCTGTAGATGAGTGAGACTATGTGGTGATTTTTTTTTTTTTTTTTTCTGTGATTGGGTAAGTTCACTGAGAATGATCTGTTCCAGGTTCAACCATTTTTCCTCAAATTTCATTGTGTCATTTTTTCTTACTGCTGTATAGAATTACATTGTGTAAATATACCACATCTTAGTTATCCATTCTTCTAGTGATGGACATCTGGGTTGATTCCAGCTCTTAGCTATTACAAATTGAGCCGCTACAAACATGGTTGAGCAAATCTCTCTAGCCTGTGGTTTGAAGATTTTAGGGTAGTTGCCCAGTAAGGGAATAACTGGGTCTGTTGGTATCTCTATGCTCAGCTTTTTCAGAAGTCTCCATATTGCTTTCCAAAGTGGTTGTACCATCCTACAATCCCACCAACAGTGGATGAGTGTTCCTACTTCTCCACATCCTCGCCAGCATTTATTTTTATTTGATTTTTTGATGTTTGCTATCCTTATTGGGTAAGGTGGAATCTCATAGTTATTTTAATTTGCATTTCTCTGATGATTGGGGATGATGAACATTTTCTTAAGTGTGTGTTTGCCATTTGTATTTCTTCCTGTGGGAACTCCCTGTTCAGCTCTTTGCCCCATTTTGTGAGTGGGGTTTTTGACTTCTTACTGCTTAGATTTTTGAGTTCTTTGTAGATTCTAGAGATTAGGCCTCTATCAGTTGGATAACCCACAAATATTTTCTCCCATTCTGTGGGTAATCTATTGGCTTTGCTTATTGTATGCTTGTCTGTAAAGAAACTCTTCAGCTTCATGTGATCCCATTGGTTGAGTGACGGTTTAAGTTCGTGAGCTACTGGGGTTTTGTTCAAGAAGTCTTTTTCCATTCCTATATCATGGAAATTACTTCCTAAATTTTCTTCCAGTAGTATTCGAGTTTCTTGTCTTATATTGAGGTCTTTGATCCATTTGAACTTGAGTGTAGTGCATGGTGAAATGTGTGGATCAAGTTTCAGTGTGCTGCATATGGTTATCCAGTTTGTCCAGCACCATTTGTTGAAGATGCTGTCTTTTTTCCAGCCTATATTGTTTCAGCCTTTGTCAAATATCAAGTAGCTATAGTTGCTTGACCCAAAGTCCGGGTCCTCAAGTCTATTCCATTGGTCTATACTCCTGTTTTTATGCCACTACCATGCTGTTTTTATTACTATGTCTTTGTAATATAGCTTTAGCTCAGGTGTGGTGAAGCCTCCAGAGGTATTTCTTTTGCTGAGGATATGTTTGGATATGCAAGGCCTTCTGCCTTTCCATATAAAATTTGAGATCATTTTTTCTGTCTCTGTGAAGAATCTGAAGGGATTTTAATTGGAATTGCATTAAATCAGTATATTGCCTTTGGTAGGATTGTCATCTTCACAATATTAATCCTGCCTATCCAGGAACATGGGAGGTCTTTCCATTTTCTCAAGTCCTCCTCAATTTCTTTTTTGAGTGCTTTTATGTTTTCATTGTATAGATCTTTCACTTCTCTGGCTAATGTTATTTCAAAGTATTTTTTTTTTGTTTTTGTTGTTGTTGCTATTGAAAATGGGACTATGTCCCTTATTTCTTTCTCTGTATCTTTGTCATTTGCATAAAGGAAGGATAGTGATTTTTGTGCATTGATTTTGTATCCTGATACTTGGCTATAGGAGTTAATCACATTCAGGAGTTTTGGGTTGGAGTTTCTTGGGTCTCTTACATATAAAATCATGTCATCAGCAAATAAAGCTAACTTAACTTCTTCCTTTCCAAATTGTATCCCTTTTATTTCCTTCTCCTGTCTTATTGCTTGAGCTAAGACTTCCAGTACTATATTATAAAGCAGAGGTGAGAGTGGACAACCCTATTTTCTTCCTTATCTTAATGGGAATTCCTCCAGTCTCTCTCCATTAAGTATTATTTGGGCCTTCAGAGCTTTGTATATTGCCTTTATTAGGTTAGGATATGAACCAACCATGCCAATTCTCTCCAATGTTTTGATCATGAAGTGATGATGTATCTTATCAAAGGCCTTTACTGCATCTATCGAAATGATCATGTGGTTTTTATGGTTAACATTGTTTATGTGGTATATTACATTGACAGATTTCCGTATGTTGAACCGTCCCTGTGTTCCTGGGATGGATCCCACTTGGTCAAGGTGGATAATGCTCTTGATGTGTTGTTGGATTCGGTTTGCAAGGATTTTGTTTAGGATCTTTGCATCTAAATTCATCAGGGAAATAGGCCAGTAGTTTTCTTCTCTTGTGGCATCTCTGCCTGGTTTTGGAGTTGGGTAGCTTTCCCTGTTCACCCATTGTGTGGCACAGTTTGAGGAAGATTGGTTTGAGTTCTTCCATGAAGGTTTGATAGAATTCAGGTGAGAAGCCATCTGGTCCTGGACTCTTCTTTTTTGGGAGGTTTTTTATTACTTTTTCAATCTCCATGAGTGTGATGGGTTGATTGAGGTCATTAATCTGCTCTGTGTTTAGCTTTGGTAGATGGTATGCATCCAAGAATTTATCCATCTCCTCCACATTATCCAGTTTTGTGGAGTAGAGGTTTTTGAAATAAGTCCTGATGATTATCCCAATTTCACTTATGTCTGTTGTGATCTCTCCTTTTTCATTTTGAATTTTGATAATTTGAAGCTTCTCCTTTTTTTGCTTGATCAGATTGGCCAAGGGTTAGCCAATCTTGTTTATTTTTTTCAAAGAACCAGCTCTTTGTTTTGTCAATTGTCTTAATTGTTTCCTTCGTTTCCAGTTCATTGATTTCTGCTCTGATTTTAATTATTTCTTTCCTTCTGGAGCTCTTTGGGTTGGATTTTTCATGTTTTTCCAGTGCCTTTAGGTGGATGGTTAGGTTATTGATTTGGGACCTTTCTATCTTTTTATGAAGGCATTGAGTGCTATGAATTTTCCCCTGAGGACCGCCTTCACTGTGTCCCATAAGTTTTGGTACAATGTGTTCTCATTGTCATTCAATTTTAGAAATTTTGCAATTTTGTTTTTTATTTCATCCACTCTCCATTTATTGTTTAAAAGTGTGCTGTTCAGTTTCAAGGTGCCATTGGGATTCTTGGTGGGTCTTTTGTTGTTGATTTCTAGCAATATAGCATTGTGATCTGACATCATGCAGGGAATTATGTCAATCTTCCTAAATATGTGGAGGCAGTCTTTGTGATCAAGTATATGGTCTATTTTAGAGAATGTTCCATGGGCTGCTGAGAAGAATGTGTAGTCTGTGGATTTGGGATCGAAAGTTCTGTAGATGTCCGTTAGGTCTAAGTGATCTATGGTTTTGTTGAGCTCTCTTACTTCCCTGTTGAGTTTCTGTTTGGATGATCTGTCTATTACTGATAATGGTGTATTAAAGTCCCCAGCTATGATGGTGTTGGTGGTTATTTCTGTTTTATTGTCAAGTAGGTTTTGTTTTATGAACTGTGGTGCCCCTGTGTTTGGTGCATACAGATTTATGATTGTAATATCTTCTTGATGGGTCATTCCCTTGATAAGTAGGAAGTGGCCTTCTTTGTCTTTTTTGATTATTTTTGGTTTGAAGTCTATTTTATCTGATATTAATATAGCTATGCCTGCTTGTTTCTTATTCCCATTTGCTTGGAATATTGTTTTCCTCCCCTTCACCCTGAGGAGATGTCTGTCTTTAGTGGTGAGGTGGGTTTCTTGAGGAAACAGATTGAGGGGTCTAATTTTTTGATCCATCCTGTTAGCTTGTGTCTCTTGATGGGTGAATTAAGTCCATTAATATTTAGGGTAATGACTGTGAGATTTGATTTGATCCCTGCCATATTGTGATGGTAAATGTGGGTTGGTGTTTTCATGGACTATGAAGTTTTTTGTGCCTGCTCTAAGTTTGGTTTTTGTGATCTGCTTCTTCTAGGCAATTGAGTTTGATTATTTGTTTCTTCTCTGTGGCCGTGAACTCTCAGAGATCCTCCTACCTCTGCCTCCCAAGTGCTGGGATTAAAGGCATACACCACCATGCCCAGCTCTAATGTGTTCTTGAATTTAGTTTGCAAAGACTTTGTTAAGAAATTTCAGACTTCTGGTTAAGATGGCAGTGTAGGAACCACGCCAAAGCAGCCTAGGGGAGAAAAAGACAAAGAAAACCCAGCAAAATACACACTTTTAATAAAAAAGTGAGGTGTATAGGAAATTAAAATGGCAGCAGAGAAGTAGCAGAGATGCAGAGCATCCAGAGCCCATGCAGGCAGGCTGAAGCGGATCCAGCAGCAGCAGCTCTGGCAACAGAAGTGGAAGCAGCGGCTCTGGCTCCGGCTCTGGCAGTAGCAGTGCCAGCTCCAGCAGCAGCAACAGCAGCAGCAGCAGCAGCAGCACCAGCAGCAGCAGCAGCAGCTCCAGCAGCTCCAGCAGCAGCAGCAGCGCTGGCTACAGCAGCGGCGGATCCAGCAGCGGCAGTTTCAGCAGTGGCTCCAGCAGCAGCAGCAACAGTGGCAGCTCCAGCAGTGATGGTGCCAGGTCTTCGGGGCCACAGATGCCAGACTTGGCTTACACCGCAGGAAAAGCCGGTGCCCAGCTCCAGAAAACAGAACATAAGTCCAGCGACCCAACCAGCCTACTTGAACCCACAGGGCACCAAAGAGGGATGCAAGCAGAGTGCAGCATAGCTGAGACCAAAATCATCCAAAAAGGATTGCACCAGGGAAAGGTCTCACTTGGTCACAAGCTGACTTGGGTCCCTCAACAGACCAGAAATCTTAACCTCTTTGTTGATAGAGGATCTGGTTCTTATAATACCTACTCTTGCATAAATACTGTTTTTCATTGAATGTGTATATTGTTTAGTTAATTTTAGAATCTATCTGTATTTTGTTCCACTCAGCCTATTTGAATACTCCCATAGAAGGCAAACCCAATTCCCAGGAACACTTTTGTAGGTACTCTGAGAGTCTTAAGAGCCACACCTAACACCTAAAGCTCTTACCCTGAAGATATATAACATCACATAGATTGATACAGCTAAGAATACCCAGCTAACTAGAAAATCCAAGCATTAACTTAATCCAAGATGCAAAAATATACACATTATAACACAAGAAACACCAAAAACCAAGGCAATATAAATCCACGAAAAAGTATTAATGCATCAGAAATGACCTCCAGTGAGAACGAGTTAGAGGAAATGCCTGAGGAAGATTTCAAAAGAATGATTGTAAATATGTTCAAAGAAGTCAAAGAAGAAATCAAAGAAATGAAAGAAGAAATCAAAGGAATCAAAGAAGACACAGGACACCAATGTAATGAAATAAGGAAGTCAATACAAGACATAAATAAGGAAATAGAAATAATAAAGAAAAACCAGTCAGAATTACTAGCAATGAAGAACACAGTTAATGAAATAAAAAAAATCTGTAGAAAATCTCACCAGTAGAATGGATGAAGGAGAGGACAGATTATCTAATAAGATGAGCTGGCAGATCTAATACAGTCCAATAAACAGAAAGACAAACTAATAGAAAAGTATGAATTGGAATTTCAAGATATTTGGGACACTGTGAAAAGATCAAGCATAAGAACTCAGGGCATAGTAGAAGGAGAAGAATTTCACTGCAAAGGCATAGTAGGCATCTTCAACAAAATCATAGAAAAAAACTTCCCCCGAATTGGGAAAGAGGTACCAATGCAAATACAGGAAGCCTTTAGAACACCAGCCACACAAAAACTGGAAAGAACCTTTCCTTGCCATATTATAATCAAACTACCAAACACACAATCCAAAGGAAAAATATTGAAAGCAGTTAGAGAGAAAAATCAAGTTACCTACAAAGGCAAGCCCATCAGGACAGCAGCAGATTATTCAACACATTTTGAAAGCCAGAAGGGCTTGGAAAGATGTATTCCAAGTTCTGAAAGGTAACAACTGTCAACCAAGGTTACTTTATTCTGCAAAGCTATCCATTCAAATAGACAGAGAAATAAGGACATTGCATGACAAAAGCAGACTAAAGGAGTATTTGAAGACAAAACCAGCTCTACAGAAAATACTTGAAAGAATCTGCCATGTCAAAGAGAAGGAAAAGCACACATATAAGGAACCTGGCAAAAAGAAACAATACTCAAATTCTAGTTAACCCAAGAGAGCAAAGGTAGAACTGGGACTACAAAAAAAAAAAAAAAAAAAGGCAAATATAAATACACACCTTTCAATAATATCTCTTAACATCAACGGCCTCAATGCTGCAACCAAAAGACATAGGTTTGCAGACTGGGTTAAAAGGCAGGATCCTATACTTTCTTGTCTCCAAGAAACTCACCTTTCTACAAAGGATGGACATTATGTTAGGGTGAAAGGGTGAAAAACGGTGTTTCAAGCAAATGGGCCTAGAAAATAAGCAGGGTTTGCTATCCTAATATCTGACAAGGTAGACTTCAGTGCAATGATAGTCAAGAAAGATAAGGAAGGTCACTTTATATTGATTAAGGGCACACTCTAACAGGAAGACATTAGAATCCTAAGCATGTATGCACCTAACATGGAGGCTCCCAAATTCATCAAACAAATGCAATCAGAACTAAGGTCACAGATAACACCAAACACAGTGGTAGTGGGTGACTTCAACACCCCACTCTCATCAATTGACATGTCATCCCAGGAAAAAAATAAACAGAGAGGCATCTGGACTAAATAAGGTCACAGAAGAAATGGACCTAATAGATATATACAGGACATTTCATCCAAATGCTGCAGAATATACATTCTTTTCAGCAGCACATGCAACATTCTCTAAAATAGACCATGTATTAGGACACAAAGCAAATCTTAACAAATACATGAAAATTGAAATAATTCCTTGCATTTTATCTGACCACAGTGGAATCAAACTACAAATCAATAGCAAGAAAGGATATAGAGCATACACAAAATCATGGAAACTAAACAATACACTACTAAATGATGAATGGGTCAATGAAGAAATCAAGAAGGAAATCAAAAAATTCATAGAGTCAAATGATAATGAGAACACAGCATACCAAAATCTCTGGGACACAATGAAGGCAGTTCTAAGAGGTAAGTTTATAGCTTTCAGTGCCTATATTAAGAAATTAGAGTGCTGGAGAGATGGCTTAGTGGTTAAGCACTTGCCTGTGAAGCCTAAGGACCCCGGTTTGAGGTTCAGTTCCCCAGGACCCACATTAGCCAGATGCACAAGGGGGCACGTGCATCTGGAGTTCGTTGCCAGTGGTTGGAAGCCCTGGCACACCATTCTCTCTCTGCGTATGTGTGTGTGTGTGTCGCTCTCTGACTCTTTCTCTCGTGTTCTGTTGCTGTCACATAAATAAATAAAAAATAAACAAAAAAAAGTAGAAAGGTCACAAGTAAATGACCTAATGCTTCACCTTAAAGCCTTGGAAAAAGAACAACAAGGCAAACCAAAAATCAGTCGATGGGAAGAAACAATAAAGGTTACGGCAGAAATTAATGAAATAGAAACAAAACAAAACAAAAAACAAAACAAAAAAAAACAAAAAAAAAAAAAAAACAATCCAAAGAATAAATGGAACAAAGATTTGCTTCTTTGAAAGGATAAACAAGATTGATAAACCCATAGCAAATCTGACCAAAAAAAGAGAGGAGACACAAATTAATAAAATTAGAGATGAAAAACGCAATACCACAGCAGAAACCAGAGAAATTCAAAAAAATCATAGGGACATACTATAAAAACATATACTTCACTAACTATGAAAATCTGAAAGAAATGGATGATTTCCTCGATTTATATGACCTACCAAAATTAAATCAAGATGAGATTAATAATTTAAATAGACCTCTAACAAGGGTGGAGATACAAGCAGTTATAAAACATCTCCCAAGTAAAAAAAGTCCAGGCCCAGATGGATTCACTGCTGAATTTTACCAGGCCATCAGGGAAGAACTAATGCCATTGCTTCTTAAGGTTTTCCATAAAATAGAAAAAGAAGAAATCAGCCGGGCATGGTGGCACACACCTTTAATCCCAGCACTCGGGAGGCAGAGGTAGGAGGATCACCATGAGTTTGAGGCCACCCTGAGACTACACAGAGAATTCCAGGTCAGCCTGAGCTAACGTGACACCCTACCTCGAAAAACCAAAAAAAAAAAAAAAAAAAAAAAAAAAAAAAAAAAAGAAGGAATCCTACCAAACTCCTTCTACAAAGCCAGCATCACCCAGATACCAAAACCAGGCAAAGATAGAACAAAAAAAGAAAATTACAGACCAATCCCCCTCATGAACATAGATGCAAAAATTCTCAACAAAATATTGGCAAATAGAATACAAGAATATATCAGAAAGATCATTCACCCTGACCAAATAGGCTTTATCCCAGAGACACAGGGATGGTTCAACATATGCAAATCAATAAATGTAATACACTATATAAATGGACTGAAGGACAAAAATCATATGATCATCTCATTAGATGCAGAAAAAGCATTTGACAAAGTCCAACATCCCTTCATGATTAAAGTCTTACAGAGACTAGGAATAGAAGGAACATATCTCCATATAATAAAGGCTATTTATGACAAGCCTACAGCCAACATATTACTAAATGGGGAAAAACTGGAAGCTTTTCCACTAAAATCAGGAACAAGACAAGGGTGTCCACTGTCCCCACTTTTATTTAATACAGTTCTGGAAGTCTTAGCCATAGCAATAAGGCAAGAGGAGCACATAAAAGGGGTACAAATTGGAAAGGAAGAGATCAAGTTATAATTATTTGCAGATGACATGATTCTATGTATAAAGGACCCTAAATACTATACCAGCAAACTCTTAGAGCTGATAGACATATAACAAATATGGAGATCCAAGCAGCCTTGTAGCAGGATACAAAATAAATACACAGAAATTAGTAGCATTCCTATATGCTAACAACAAACACACAGAGGATGAAATCAGAGAATCACTCCCATTCACAATTGCATCAAAGAAAATAAAGTACCTTGGAATAAACCTAACCAAGGAAGTAAAGGATCTCTACAATGAAAACTATAAAACACTCAAGCAAAAAAACTGCAGAAGACACTAGGAAATGGAAAAACAACCCTTGTTCCTGAGTTAGAAGAATCAATATTGTGAAAATGGCAATCTTACCAAAAGCAATCTACACATTTAATGCAATCTCCATCAAAATTCCAACAGCATTCTTCATGGAAATAGAAATAACAATCCAAAAATTAATTAGGAATCACAAAAAACCTAGAATATCTAAAATAATACTGAGCAACAAAAATAACGCTGGTGGTATCACCATACCTGATTTTAACCTGTACTACAGAGCCATAGTGACAAAAACAGCATGGTACTGGCACAAAAGCAGACATGTAGATCAATGGAACAGAATAGAGGACCCAGATGCAAGTCCAGGTAGCTATAGCCATCTTATATTCGATAAAAATGCCAAAAATACTCGTTGGAGAAAAGACAGTCTCTTCAGCAAATGGTGCTGGGAAAACTGGATATTTATCTGTAGAAAGATGAAAATAGATTCTTCTCTCTCTCTCTCCATGCACAAGAATTAAGTCCAAATGGATTAAAGACCTTAACATCAGTACTGAAACTGCTAGAGGAAAAAGTAGGGGAAACCCTTCAACATATTGGTCTTGGCAAAGACTGTCTGAATATGACCCCAATTGCTCTGGCAATAAGGCCACAGATTAACCGCTGGAACCTCATGAAATTACAAAGATTTTGCACAGCAAAGGACACTGTGAATAAAGCAAAGAGGCAACCTACAGGATGGGAAAAAATCTTTGCCAGCTATACATCTGATAGAGGATTAACATCTAGGATATACAAAGAACTCAAAAAATTGAATAATAATAAATCAAACCAGCCAGTTAAAAAATGGGCTATGGAACTAAACAGAGCATTCTCAAAAGAAGAAATATGAATGGAGTATAAGCATCTAAAAAATGTTCTACATCCCTAGTCATCAGGGAAATGCAGATTAAAACTATGTTATGATTCCATCTCACTCCTGTCAGATTGGCTTCCATCATGAAAACAAATGACCATAAATGCTGGTGAGGATGTGGAAAAAGAGGAACCCTTCTACACTGTTGGTGGGAATGCAATCTGGTCCAGCCATTGTGGGAATCAGTGTGGAGGGTCCTAAGACAGCTAAAAATTGATCTACCGTATGACCCAGCTATAGCACTCCTAGGCATATATCCTAAGGACTCATCCCATTTCTTTAGAAGTACTTGCTCTACCATGTTTATTGCTGCTCAATTCACAATAGCTGGGAAATGGAACCAGCCTAGATGTCCCTCAACTGATGAATGGATAATGAAGATGGGGCACATTTATACAATGAGTTCTACTCAGCAGTAAAGAAAAATGAAGTTATGAAATTTGCAGGAAAATGGATGGATCTGGAAAGGATTATGCTCAGTGAGTGCCGGGCTCTGCCAGCAGGGGCAGGTAGTGCTGAGGGAAGGACTAGGCCCGCTGGTTTCTCCTAAGGGGTTGAGGAGGAGATGAGCGCCCGACGACTCAGACCTCTCCTGGCCACTGGAGAAAAACCACACTGAGTCGGGAGTCTTGTTGAAGCAGGAACTTGATTTATTGCTATGAGCAGTTGCCTATTTAATGTTGGGGACGAAGGCGGGGAGTTTAGGACGGTGGGGAAAGGTAAGGGCCAATAGTAAACTGTGACTATTGAAATGATAATTCTAACTCCCATGTGGAAGTAGCAGGCAAGAAGCCATTAGGCGTCTTGCTGAGTCACGTCTGGCCAGAAGCATATCACCAAACTTTAGCTAGGCTCAGGAAATTCCACTAGGCCTCACACCTGGGCCTTTCAGAGCCCAACATCTCCCCCTTTTGTTTTTGTAAAAGCATTAGTCACCATGGCCCCTGTCTTAGGTTGTCCCCCTCTGGGGATCTTACCCGTCACTGGGTACCATGTGTTTAGCTTGGTGAGAACCCACCCCATGGCCTATCTTAAGTTGTCCCCCTATGGGGATCTTACCCGTCATTGGTCACATGGAGGGCAGAGGAGGTGGCAGTGGGTCATCTGAGGAACTTAATTCCTGAGTTGCCAGCCTGTGATAATGTATTTCGACCTGATGAAGTTTTATTGCCTCTGGCCGTTGGTGAATAAATTGTGTAATCTTATTAATTACACAAGGCCCGACAGTGAGGAGAAGGAGAAGGAGGGGGAGGGGCCCAAGTAGAGGGAGAAGGTAGGGTAAGAAGTCATGTAAGGTTGTCCTGGAGGTCCTGCCGCCTCCTCTCCAAGTCTTCCTGGAGCCTCTTAATCTTGTCCTGGACGATTCCTGATTTATTGGCGTAAAAGCAGCATTTTTCCTGTAAAAGCAAACATACGCCTCCTTTTTCGACCGTTAGTAGGTTTAGTCCTCTCCTGTTTTGTGGGACTACCTCAGCCAGGGAATCTACCTGTTGTTGAAGATAGGTCTCCCTCTGATATAGGAAGGGCCTCATTTTCAGGGATGATATCTACATCTGGGATTAAGGTGGCTGGGGCACAAAGGCCCATCCAATTGGTGGGCAGAAAGTCATAGGCCATCCCGCCTCCACAAACATAAACCATTCCAGAAGGCAGGCAGTGTTGAGCACTGGGCTCAGTTGTGTTAAAAGTACAGAAGGAAGGATGAATGTATCCCACATCTATACTGGAATTATTAGGGGCAGATGGGGCCCAAATGCCCAGAGGAAACATTGGGAAAAGCTGGACGGGGATGGGGAAGGTGGCTGAGTAATTTTTTAAGGTCGTATGGGCAACTGTACTGCAAGCAGCCAGAGAGGCCCAGATTGGAGGCAAAGCCAGAAATCCTCCACAAGGGAGGGAATTGTTTAGTTTAGCAGTGTGAAGGACCATTTTAGGAACAGTCCTCAGGGGTGTGACACTCCCTAGAGAAGTGATTGTTAGTGTCCTCTTGTTGGGACAAATATTTTAGGCCTCTCTCTGGTACTCAAATGGATCTTTTTTCATCTTGAGGGAAGACACATCCAAACCCTCTCCCTGCTGTGAGGAGCGGATCAGGCCCTCTCCAGGCCCCAGTCAATGGGTCCCTCCATCTTACCCAGATAGAACTGTAGGTAATGGATGAGGACCAATGTTTTTGAAAAGGGGATAGTTGTTTATCTTCTTTAGAAAAGTTTAAAATACTTAGGGGAAATAATGCCTTTTTTAGTTGGTCATGTGGGGGTAAGGATTCCCCCTTTTGTTTTTGTAATTGAGACTTGAGAGTCTGATTATATCTTTTAACGATAGCTTGGCCCCGGGGGTTGTATGGGATGCCTGTAGAATGTGAGATTTTCCAGTTCTGGAGAAAATCTATAAAGGCCTTGCTTATGAAGCAGGGGCCATTATCTGTTTTAATTTGATCAGGCAGCCCAAGAGTGGCAAAACATTGAAGCATATGACTAATGGCATGTTTAGATTTTTCCCCGGCATGTGCCAATGCCCAGCAGGCTCGGGAAAAGGTATCAACTGAAAGAAAAATATATTTAAGTTTTCCAAATGGAGAATAGTGTGTGACATCAATTTGTCGCAGATGATTAGGGCTGAGCCCTCGAGGATTGTTTTCTGTAGTTTGAAGGGGGGATACTTGGATGAAAGGCTGACAGGACTTACAAGTCTGGACAATTTTTTTAAGGTCCTTGACTGGTACCTGTGGGAACCTGTGCTTGAGACCTCTCCAGTTGACATGGGTCAATAAGTGGAAGCGTGTAGCTTCATAATAGTATTACACTGAGGCATAGAAGCCATTTTATCAGCCAAATTGTTTCCTTGAGAAAGAAATCCTGGTAAGTTTTGATGACCCCTGAGATGTTGAAGAAAAATGGGGTTAATTCTTTGTTTGAGTAGGGAATGAGCTTGAATCATCAGAGGAGATATAGGGTTGGAGTCCAGTCTAATATGGGCCTCAACCAGGTTGGGTAATAAATTAATAACATAAAGGCTATCAGAAAATAAATTAAATGGCTCTTGAATAGTGTCCAAAGCTAGAATGACAGCAAATAGTTCTTTGAATTGTGCTGACCCCTCAACCTCATGGGAGACTGACTTTATGGGCATAGGCTCTTTTTTTTTGTTGTTTTAAGGGAGGGTAAATGACTAGGGAAGCCCCCAGGTGCCCTCCATCGGTAAACATGGTAAGAAAGTCAAGGTTAGGTTGAGACAGAAAAAGCCTGGGGGGCTTCCATTCTAATCTGGAGAAAGAACTTATCCATTTGTGGGGGTCATAATGGCAATCAATTTTACCTAGAAACCCCTCGAGAGCTGTAGCAACTCTATTATTATTTCTCTGAAGCCAGGTGAAATCTGTTATCTTAAAGGGGGTGACAATAAGGTGAGGTTCTGTGCCAAACAACCGGACAGAGGTGTCTCTGCCCTTGATAATGCAATCAGCAACCTGGTTGGTTATAGAATAAACTCTGGGGACCCCACCGATTGAAAGGTGGATCCATTGGATGGGCTCACCTTCCTGGGCCAACAGTGCAGTGCATAATGTTTCCCCAGAGAAAATGTAGAGGGAGATGGGCAAATCAGGATTGAACCTCTTTAGGGTCGTAGTATTTATAGCCTGTTGTACCTTATGAAAAATTTGTTGATGACAAGGGGACAAAATTACCTGAGAGGAGAAGTTAAGGTCCTTTAGGAGGTCAAATAAAGGGAACAGCTCTTCAGTAGTTATGGGTATCCAAGGCCTCATCCAATTAATTTCTCCCAAAAGCTTCTGGAGTTGAGGCAAGGTGTAAGAATCCTGAATATAAAGTTGTGGTTTAACAGGTGAAACTGTATCTAGGGTAAGGATTGAGCCCAAGATCTTAAAGGGAGGCACAGTTTGAACTTTTTCCGGAGCTACTTTAAAGCTGTGAGTATGAAGGATAGTTAGACATTGGTGGGTAAGGTCCTGGAGTATGGAGGAATCTAGGCACCCAAGAATAATATCATCCATGTAAATATAAAACAGGGTATCAGGGAGATTGATAAGAGAAGAGAAAATGGATGACAGGTAATATTGACAAATGGGTGGGCTATTAGCCATGCCCTGAGGTAAGACAGTCCATTCAAATCTCCTATCTGGGCCACAAAAATTAACAGCAGGTACAGAGAATGTAAATTTTTCCATGTCTCCTGGATGGAGAGGGATAGAGAAGAAGCAATCTTTAATGTCAATGATAGTAATATGGTATACATTGGGAATAGCTGGGATCCATGGGAGTCCCCTCTGGTGGGTTCCAAAGAGGATCATGCATTCATTGATCTTCCTTAAATCATGTAAAAATCTCCAGGACCCATTAGGCTTTTTTATGACAAAGACAGGAGAGTTCCAGGGACTAGTGGAGGGGCGGATATGTCCGGCCTCCAACTGTTGATCAATAAGTATGTGGAGTTGGTGTAACTTATAAGAAGGGAGAGGCCACTGCTCAACCCATACAGGATCCCCCGGTCTCCACTGGATTTTAAACGGGGGGGGGGGGGGAGGGGGCGCTGGGCAGTGGCCCTTAGAATTGGGGATGTTTACTGGAGTACTTTTGTCTGAGTTGCTCAAAGTAAGGGTCATCTCTATAATTGGGATGATATTCCCTCCCTTCCTCAGACTGTTGTTGATATTTTTTTTTATCTAACAAATCATTATAAAAGGCCTTATGGTCAGTAGTGATGAAAGCCTCGGCACTTCCAAGGATGTCTTGCCCCAGTAAGTTAGCAGTGATCCCAGTCACCACGAGAGGGCAGACTTTTCCCCTGTCTCCACCTGGGTCAGTCCAAGGGAGCCATGTGGCAGTCTCCCAGGAGGTGGACTGCCTGCCAACTCCCAGTAGGGGAGGGCCGGGCACAAGCTGCCAGGAGGGGGGCACTTCCTCCTTTCTCAGGACCGTTCGGTCCGCCCCAGTGTCGATGAGAAGTTTGAATTTTTTATTGCCAATATTTAAAATAATTTTGGGTCTAAGGCCGGGGACCAGGGGGACGGTCCAATAGGCTTTGATGGTCTCTTTCCCCTTATTTAATGGGGCTGGGGGAAGCCCCTGGAGGAGTTTAAAGGCTTTCCCTGTATGTTAAACTTCCATTTACATTCCTTAGCCCAATGAAACCCTTTATTGTATTTAGGGCAAAGGGTGTGAGGGACATTGGTCGTCCCCCCAGAGCATGGAGGAGGCTTTGTCTTGTTGGGGCACTCCTTTTTAAAGTGGCCCTCATCCCTGCATCCGAAACATGTCAAGTTTTTAGGATTTAACTGTAATGTACAGATCGTATTGGCCAAATCTCTCTGTTTATTTTCCTGAAGGGCAGCAGCCATGGCCCTAGCCTGATGGGAGATAGTGCCAACGTCCTTGGTGGCTACAATCCATCTACTCATGGAGTTGTCCTTGAGACCCCCACAGGCGAGGCGGTGATCGGCCATCATCCCTTCCCAGACCAACATTTTAGTAAACAGATCCCGTAATGCCCCTGGGGAAAATTTTCTTTGGAGACTTTTTTCCACCCTATCTATAAATGTAGCCAAGTCCTCAGATGATTTTTGAGTAATACTCATAAGGGGAGTTTCAGAGGGTCCCTCATCGAGCTTTTTCCATGCCGCCAAGCCCAGTGCCCTGACCTGGTCCCTATACGGGTCAGGTATAGCCACCTGTTGAGTGCCTGTAGCATATTGATCAGAGGTACCAGAGAGCATCCCAAAAGTTATCGGCACAGGCGGCTGTTGATTTTGGTTTTGTTCTGCCTGTGCATGGCATTCATCTCTAAAAAAGGCACACCACTTAATGTATAGGGGACCTGACAAAACAGCCCTGACTAGATTTTTCCAATCTTGGGTTGTACAAGGTTGATGGGCAAGTCCCTGTAATAGGGTCTCAGCCCAAGGAGAGTTGGGTCCATCCTCCGAGACCGCCTTTTTAAACTCCTTAAGGTCTTGAGTTTCCCACGGATACCAGGCAGCAGGGTGATTGCCCCCAGGATTTAGATTGATGGGAAATAAAAAAGTAGCTTTATTTTCTGATGGCTTGGCTGCCGAATATGAAGGAGGGGCTGAGGGGGTCCAGAAAGGGTTAGTTGATGGAGGAGGTGGAGGAGGTCCCCCGGAAGGCCAGGGAGCACTCTCAAAGGGATCGAGTGAGGAGTATAAAGATGTATCCTTTTGGGGGTTTTTTAAAGATGTATCTCCAGGAGGAGTAGCTGGATCAGGCTGTATGCTATCTTTTTCTTCTGTCTTTTGTTTATGTTTGGTTGGCCTTGGAGGGAAGCAGTCCTTGAGGGCTGAGATCATAGAGAGGACCCCTGAGGGGGGTATTTGACCCTTCTCCATATGTGCCCGACAAACAAGGGCCTCTACCCTATCCCACATGTCCCAATCAAAGAGATTTCCTTCCGGCAGCCATGGCGCCAGCTTGAGAAGGCAGTCCCAGGTCTGTTGAGCCTGATTATCAGTCAAATTAAGCCCTCTACTCTTTAGGAGTGCACTGAGAGATTCTAAGGCAGGATTGGATTTAGAGTTAGACTGTCCCTCATTATAAAGTTGAGAGAAAAATGTCCATAAAATTAGGGCAATAGCAACCCACATACACATGAGTACAATACAACCACAAGGATCCAAAAGATAGGTAAACATGCTGTACAAAAGCCGCAGATGTAGCTTGTCTGCGAACTAAAAGTGAAAGGAAAGAGAAAGAGAACAAAGAGATGTTGATCAACAAGTACAGGTTATAGAAGCAAAGTAGGGTAGGTGTGTACCTTTAATCCCAGCACTCAGAACACAGCAGTGGGAGGATCATTGTGAGTTCAAGGCCACCCTGCAACTACATAGTGAATTCTAGGTCAGCCTGCCTAGAATTAGAAACTACCTTGAAAAACAAAACAAAACAAAAACTGAAAAAATACAGATACCCAAAGGAAAACACCCAAACACACATAAACTAGAGAAAAGCTGTACTGAAGACATGACTTTACTGAGCTATTGTATCAAAATCAAAAACAAAAGATGATATTTGGAGGATATAAAATATATTTTGGAGTCTAGTTTTGCACCATGAGATGGGGAAAACACAAACATCTTAACTTTTGATTAACCCTCCTCCCACCCTTCCTTTCCCCAATCTCTTCCCCAACCTCCTGTAGGCATTCCATCTCCAGTAATCAGTTCATCTACTTACATGCCATTACCATAAGTCATTCCCTCTCCTCCCTAATTTATAACCCTTTTCTAGTTTACTGGCCTCTCTAACAATTTTTACTCCAACTCACATACATGTCTAAATATTTGTAGCTAGGATCTACATGTAAGAAAGAACATGTGGCATTTGGCATTCTAGACTTGGGTTACCTGACATTATAATTGTTTCCAGGTTCATCCATTTCCCTGAAAATTTCATAATTTTTCTTTACCTCTGAATATAACTCCATTGTATAAATATACAATATCTTCTTTTTCCATTCATCAGTTGAGAGACATTTAGGCTGGTTCCATTTCCTAGCTATTGTGAATAGAGCTAAAATAAATATAGGTGAACAAGTATCACTAAGGTAGTGTGATGAGTCTTTAGGATATATGCCTAAGCATTGTAAAGCTGGGTTTAGCTGTCACAAGAACCTCCACACTGATTTCCACAATGGCTATATGAGTTTAAATTCTCACCAACAGTGTAGAAGGTTCCTCTGTTTCTGTATCTTTGCCAGAATTTATTGTTATTTGTTTTCTTGATAGCCATTCTGACAGGAGTGAGATGGAACCTCAAAGTAGTTTTAATTTGCATTCCCCTAATGGCTAAAGATGTAGAAAATTTTTAGGTGTTTATATGCTATATTAGTCAGGGTCCTCTAGAGGCACACAACTGCTAGAATGAATTATATTAAAAAGGGAATTTATTGGATTAGTTTATGGTAGTCCAATAGCACTTGCAGGCCCAAGGCACAAGGAATGCAGTAGCTGCTCAGTCCATGTGGCTACATGGATCAGCAGTCCCAATCCAGCACTGAAGGCCTGTAGGCTTCCTGAGGAGCTGCTGGTTTTCAATCTACATGGGTCTTCATTTAATGCTGGTCTATAGTCCATTCTGATCTTTGATCCACGCTAGCAGGCAGCAAGCAGCTCTGGCAGCCAAGTGGAAAGAAGGGACTCTTAAACAGAGCTTCCTTATATAAAGTTCCCATCTGACAGGGGCCACCCACTCTGGGGAAGGACTCACTCTGGGGGAAGGACTTCCTCCTTCAGTTAATTCTTCCTGGAAGCAACCTTGGAGACCCACTCTAAAGGGATTTCTGTGGAATACGAAACAGACCAAGTTGACAACACCTTAACCATCACAAATCTATCCTTTTTCAACTTGACACCAAACCATATCTCCTTACATCATATTTAATTTTCAAATGAAAAAAGTAACAAGTTCATAATTACTCCTAACATAGTATAACTATCCCATGTACAACTGGAAATGCAAAGTCTTCCCCCCAATACAAAGCAAGATTCCTTGATGAATGCTAAGTCTCTAATATAATACATTTAATATAACTTCAGCAACAGTTAGCTAGTGATATAATCTTAATATTGATGTAGATATGTACAAACACTCCATATCAAGGTAGGACAGAAACATGGCAATTACTATCCTCATTTTTGTAATTGGTCATGTGGCCTTAGCTGGTATTTATAACTACCTTCTTCCACTGCTGATTCTGTATTTCCTCTACCTTCAGCAAGCACCTCAGCAGGTCTTTTTTTTTTTTTTTTTTTTTTTTTGGTATTTTGAGGTAGGGTCTCTCTCTAGCTCAGGCTGACCTGGAGTTCACTCTGTAGTCTCAGGGTGAGGTCTTGGTTTTTTAACTGGAGGGGTGACCCATTCCTTCATTCCTAAAGGATCTGGGCCATTTATCACACTACCTCAGTTGGGTTGTTGCAGTGGTCATTGACTTTGATAACAGGTCATGGTAACACTAAGTGATGCCTTCAAAGATCTCCTGCACTCCAGACATACTCTTCCTTACCTTCATTGTGTAGGAGTAGTCCAATTTCACCCTAGTTGTCTGGATAAATCACCCCTGCTAACACTGTAACTCCTTTCTTAGCCTGTTGACTGGAGGGCATAAGGAGCCCAAAGGGGCCAGGGGGAAGTCTTAGTTTCCAATTCCATGGAATGTTGTTTGGGCCTACTGGCAAAAGCACTCATACTTCTGGCTCCAGGACCTCTAGGCTAGCAGAGCATAAGGTTACAGAAGCAGGAAGCAAAAATTTGGCTAATGAGTCACATGGTGTGATGGTAAGTGGGACCATTCCCATTTCCACCCCTTGATTCCTGGACCATGAATCCAGGGTATAGGAGAAGCAGCATCATATATAGGACAATGATTCAGAGATGATATACAGCTTGCTGGAGGACACTCCCCTAGCCCTTCAAGCTATTGCCACCTAGTTAGCACTGTAACTATTTCTTAAAAAGACCATTCCACCATTCTATCAAGCCAGCTGCTTCAGGGTGGTGGGGCACATGGTAAGACCACTGAATTCCATGATCATGAGCACACTGCCATACTTCCTTGGTTGTAAAGTGAGTTCCTTGGTCAGAAGCAATGTTGTGTAGAATGCCATGATGGTGGATAAAGCAGTCTATAAGCCCATGGGTGGTAGTTTTGGCAGAAGTACTATGTGCAGGAAAGGCAAATGCATACCCAGAATAAGTGTCTATTCCAGTAAGGACAAAATGCTGCCCTTTCCATGATGGAAGTGGTCCAATGTAGTAAATTTGCCACCAAGGTGCTAGCTGGTCACCCTGAGGAATGCTACCATATTGGGGTCTCAGAGCTGGTCTCTGCTACTGGCAAATTTGATGCTCAGCAGTAGCCATAGCCAGGTCAGCCTTAGTTAGTAGAAGTCCACTGTGCAATGAGAGGAATGGCTGAGGAAAGAAGTTGACCACTATCCACAGAACAGGTCAGCTTATCTACTTGATTATTAAAGTCATCATCTGATGAAGTTGCCTTCTGATGAGCATTAACATGGGACACAAATATCTTTATATCCTTTACCCATTCAGAGAGTTCTGTCCACATACACCTTTCCAAATGTCCTCACCAATTTTCCAGTTGTGCTCCTTCCAAATCCTGGACCATCCAGCCAAACCATTGGCCACAACCCATGAATCAGTGTATAACCACACATCTCATAATTTTTCTTTCCAAGCAAAATGCACAGCCATGTGCGCTGCCTGAAATTCTGCCCATTGTGAAGACTTCCCTTCACCACAGTCCTTCAGCGTTATTCCAGAAAGGGGCTATAATGTTGCAGCTGTCCACTTCTGGCAGGTTCCCACATAACTTGCTGAGCCATCTGTAAACCACACTCTTGTCCTCTTCTCCTCAGTCAATTGATCATAGGGCACACTCCATGCATGCTTGGGGACAGAAAGCTTTGTAAAAAGGATAGAAACCATAGGGATTGGGGAAACTTCCTCATGTAACTTACTTGTGCCTTCAGGGCATACTTGAGCCAAGTCTTGTATATACCACTTCCATTTGATGATGGACTGCTATTGTGTATGTCCAACTTTATGGCCTTATGGGTCAGATAACAGATAACACCCAGCTCATGATGGGCAGCTCAGGGTGCATAGTAACTTGAAGGCTGTGGTGGTTTGATTCAGGTGTTCCCCAAAAACTTAGGTATTCTGAATGCTAGGTTCCCAGCTGATGGAGATTTGAGAAGTAATGCTGCCTGGAGGCAGTGTATTTTTGGGGTGGGTTTATGGGTATTATAGCCAGTTTCCCCTTGCCAGTGTTTGGAATACTCTCCTGTTGTTATTGTCCACCTTATATTGGCCTGAGGGTGATGTCTACCCTCTGCTCATGACATTGATTTGCCCTGCCATCAAGGAGTTCCCCCTCAAATCTGTAAACCCATTTTTTCCCTACAGCTACTCTTGCTCAGGTGATTTATGCCAACAATGGGAACTTGACTGCAGCAATGGCCCATTGTGAAACGTTAAATTTCCACTAAGGGCCAATAGCAGGCCAAGATCTGTTTCTCAAAGGGAGAATAATTGTCTTCAGATGATGGCAGGGCCTTGCTGCAGAATCCCAAAGACCTCTGCTGTGATTCACCTATGGGTGCCTTCCAAAGGCTCCAAATGGCATCCCTATCTGCCACTGACACCTCAAGTGTCAGTGGAGCTACTGGATAATATGGCCCAAGGGTCTGAGCAGCCTGCACAGCAGCCTGCACTTGTTGAAGAGCCTTCTATTTTTCTAGGCCCCACTGAAAATTAGTAGCTTTTGAGTCATTTGGTATATGTAATGGAGTAAGACACTCAAATGAGGAATGTACTATCTCCAAAATCCATATAGGCCCACTAGATGTTGTGCTCATTTCTTAGTGATAGGAGGGGCCAGATGCAATAATTTATCCTTCACCTTAGAAGGAATATCCCTGCATGTCCTACACCACTGAAGTAGAAATTTACTGAGGTGGAAGGTCCTTGGATTTTGGATGGATTTATTTCCCATCCCCTGATGCACATATACTATATCAGCAACTCCAGAGTGCTTGCCACCTTCTGCTCCCACTGTGACATCTTCTTTACATAAAAGACTAATGATGGGCACTTTATGTATGCTGGTGCTCCCCTCACAAATCTGTTTCTTATAGTCTTAGTGAAGGGCACATCTTCTGAATGCTCCCATTGTGGAGGCAAAGGTGAGTTTACATGGCAAATCCACCCCAGCATTCCAAGTTCTTTGAGCCTTTTAATCCCTTAATCAAGATTAAGCCAAGGGATATCTGGCAGCTTGAGCTCATTCTCAATAGGCCATCTTTGTATCCATACTTCAGCCAATCAATCAAATAAACCCTTGGCACCTTTTCCAACTGCATGAGTTGCAGTGTTAAATCTAACATCTCTGCTTACTGGGCCCATTTCAGTAAATTCAGCCTGATATAATCTTATGTTCATTCCTCCATCATCCCACACTCTTAAACTCCATTCCCACATATATTCCCCATTCTTCTGCTTATACAAATTAGAAAACTCCTGAAGTTTTTTAGGGGTATACCTCATCTCTTGTGCCACACTTTCTATCTCACATTTAGGGGCCTGCCTAGCCTTACATCTGGTTATATGCCTAGAGGAAAAGATGGGTGGGCACTGAGAAGCATCAGCACCACCTGCTGATTTCTCAAACAAAGAAGGATTAATTCCTTCAGGCAAGGGTGGGGAGGGTAATACTTTAGGGTGTGGAGGTGGGGATACATACAACTGCTGCTAAGGGATGGGAGGTCACATTTTCATGCAAAACAACTTCTTCAGAATCTGAGAGTTCAATATTCCCATATCTCCAAGGTCTTCCCACATATCACTATCCCAAGACATAGGATCCTATTCTTTTCTAATCAGTGCCCTCACTTTAACTTCTGATAGCCATGAGGCTGGGATTTGGGTTTATGATGCAAGTTAGCCAATCTTAACAATGACAGCTTGGGTTTGGTTTTCTGCAACTTGAGCACTGTTATGGCTAGAGAGGAGACTCTCTTCCAGGACACCCTTAGAAACCTTCAGATCAAAACAGAAATTGTAAAATTCCTAGAATTTAATGATAATGAAAACACAACCTACCAAAACCTATGGGACACAATGAAGGAAGTCATAAGAATATTCATAGCCCTAAATGCCTTCATTACAAAGACAGAGAGATCACAAGTCAATAACCTGACTGACTACCTAAAGTCACTAAGAAAACAATTTTTTAAATTGATAAAACAAAGAGCTGGTTCTTTGAAAAAATAAACAAGATTGACAAACCCTGGCCAAACTGATCAAGCAAAAAAAAAAAAAAAAGAGAGAGAGAGAGAGATTGAGAGAAGTCTCAAATTACCAAATCAGAAATGAAAAAGGAGAAATCACAACAGACATCAATGAAATTGGAAGACTCATCAGGGCATACTTCCAATACCTCTACTCCACAAAATTGGATAATCTGGTATGGAAAGGAAACCATATCTGGAACTGGGAAACAAGTCAGAATCATACCCAGATAATGATTCTGTTTTCCATTGTCAAGCTCCCAGTAACCTTACACTATAAAAGTTAGACACTTATAATTCTTATATTCTTATGCTTATAAACCCTTATAATTCTCTCTAAATTAATAATGGTTGTACCATTTAACTGGCACAGACTTCACTCTCCGTTGGAGAATCTGCTTCTCTTTTTCAGTGGGAACTGGACTTGAGGAGATAAATGAAGTGCAATCCACCCAGGCCCCAACTGAAACCACAAAGGAATTGGAGAAATGAGCAAGAATGCTGTGCTCCCAGTTAAGCTGATATCAGCACAAGAGTGATCAAGAAAGATACTGAGGGCACTCAACACCTACTAAACCAGAAATCTAGATGCTCCTAAGTGCCCATCACTGAAGTAGACTTAAAATCTTCCCACCATAGCTCAGGGAATCTTGCAGAATGGGGGAGGAAAAGATTGTTAGAGCCACAAGTTGGGATATTTTTCACAGAGACTGACTTTTCCCCATAACTGACTGCTGCCCTATAATACATGACCCACAATACTAATGGGGTTGACCTGCTTCCCCAATAAGGAAGGCTTCCTCAGAGAAGGGGAAGGGAGGAGGGAAAGGATGGTACCAACATGTGGTGCTTACATACAAAATATGTCCATATCCAATAATAAGAAATAAAATAGAAAAATAAATAAATAAATAGTTCACACCATGGATTATTAATGCCCTCCCTATTTCCAGTAAAAGTGCTCTCCTTATCACCAGTAGGGCCTTTATTAGCATTGAAGTTGGAAAGCCAACCTCAGTTAGCGCCAAGTCCTCTAGAGAAATCCATTCTTACAATTCTTTTTCTCTAGAACCACTCCTGGTACCAAAATCTGTATTAGTCAGGGATCTCTAGAAAAACAGAACTGCTAGGATGAATTTTATTAAAAAGGGAATTTATTGGATTAGCTTATGGTAGTCCAGTAGCACTTGAAGCCCTGATAATCAATGAATCCGGTAGCTACTCACTTCATATGGCCAGATGCCTCAGCAGTCCCAATCCAGCACTGAAGGCCTATAGGCTTCCTGAGGAAGTGCTGGTTTTCAATACATGCAGGTCTTCAGTTAATGCTGGTCTTCAGTCCACACTGACCTTCAATCCATGTTGGAAGGCTACAAGCAGCTCTGGCAACCAAGTGGAAGGAAGGGACTCTTTTCACCCAGAGCTTCCAAATATGAAGTTCCTATCTGAGAGGGGCCGCCCACTCTGGAGGAAGGGCTCACTCTAGGGGAAAGACTTCCTCATTCAGTTAACCCTTTCTGGAGGCAACCTTGGAGACCCACCCTAAAGGGATTTCTGTGGATTACTAAACAGACCAAGTTGACAGAACCTTAACCATCACATCTGCAATCTGTATTTCTTCATTTGAGAATTCTCTATTTAGCTCCATAGCCCATTTTTTTCTTTATTAGTTAGTTTTCTATGCAGCAAATACAGTCAGTTTGGTACCATTATTAGGCTCATCCATTACCTACCCCCTCCCCTTGGCCCCTCCTTGTTGAGGTATACGGGTCATGCATTGTGGAGTTAGCCCACAGTTATGGGTAAGCTAAATGTCTCTGCATATCATGACCCAACATGTGGCTCTGACATTCTTTCCGCCCCTCTTCTGCAAAATTTCCCTGAGCCATGTTGGGTTCATTTTTGGTCTGCTTCAGTGATGAGGTGTTGGGGGCCTCTGAGGCTCTGGCTCTCTGATTTGGTAGGAGTTGACTTTTCTCTGTGTTGATCTCCTTCCCCCTTCTGCTAGTATCCAGTTCATCAGGAAAACAGCACCCTTGTTTGTTTCTCCAATTTTTCTTAGTTTCAGCTGGGGCCCTTTTGAGGTATGATGGGGTGGCTCTCTCCTTAGGATCTACATCTATCTGAAAAAGAGAAGCAGATTCTCCAACAGAGAGTAAGTTAGCATCAGGACAAATGAGATAACCCCCCCTTTTTTATAGAGAATTTAATAGGTGTAGGCCCTCTTGTAGCCCACAACTGATGGTAGCTTGATATTGGAGAGTGGGCTTATGTTTGGATATGGTTCTGACTTGTTTCCCAGCTCCAGCTATGGGTCCCATACCAGTGAGGGGATCAGTTAGCCGAATTGAGAGCAGTTGGTTCCCCACCATGGCTGTGTGCCACCACTGCACTTGTGTGGGCATCACAACAAGTTATTTGCTGCTAAGTAGGTTAGACCATGCGTTGCTTTGACAGATATTGGTCATTTTCCCCCAGTCGCCCATGTAGCACCTTCTGGCACTAGACGCGCTGACTGTCTGGGGACTGACTCTCTTCCAACTTCCAGCCATGCCATTCTATTTTGCATGTCAATCACATAAGGTGTCTTCAGCAGTAGGGTCTTACCACTAGCCTTTGGTGGGTCATCAAGTACTCTGACAGAAATATGTCTGTCTTTTAGGAAACCTTGTAGGTCTCTCTGATCAAAAGCTCATTGTGGACAATAGCCCCATGCTGGTTCAGGGAGTTACAGGTCAGTGCCCATTAAGAAAATGAGGAAAAAGATAACTAATATACAAGAGTTAGAGATAAGAGAGAGAGAGGGAGGGAGAGGGGAAGTGAGGGAGGGAAGATGTAGAAGATTAAGGTTAGTCTTGATCTTACCCTTTCCAGTGTCTTGTGGTTCAGGTGTTCCCTGTAAGGGCCTGGTGAAGGATCAGCCATTTGGTCTGTCTTTTAGTAAGTAGAAAATTATGGTACCATTGCAGTTTGGGTCTAGATTTGTGTTTCCCACCCCTTTGATGCCCTCCCCTCCCTCCCCTTCCATCCTAGTGTCCAGTCTAGGAGATGCTTGCTGGGTATGTAAGGTATCTTGGGTAGATTCAGGTTAGGTGCTGTAGATGAGTGAGACTATGTGGCGATTTTTTTTTTTTTTTCTGTGATTGGGTAAGTTCACTGAGAATGATCTGTTCCAGGTTCAACCATTTTTCCTCAAATTTCATTGTGTCATTTTTTCTTACTGCTGTATAGAATTACATTGTGTAGATATACCACATCTTAGTTATCCATTCTTCTAGTGATGGACATCTGGGTTGATTCCAGCTCTTAGCTATTACAAATTGAGCTGCTATAAACATCGTTGAGCAAATCTCTCTAGCCTGTGGTTTGAAGGTTTCAGGGTAGATACCCAGTAAGGGAATAACTGGGTCTGTTGGTATCTCTATGCTCAGCTTTTTCAGAAGTCTCCATATTGCTTTCCAAAGTGGTTGTACCATCCTACATTCCCACCAACAGTGGATGATTGTTCCTACTTCTCCACATCCTCGCCAGCATTTATTTTTATTTGATTTTTTGATGTTTGCTATCCTTATTGGGGTAAGGTGGAATCTCATAGTTGTTTTAATTTGCATTTCTCTAATGATTGGGGATGATGAACATTTTCTTAAGTGTGTGTTTGCCATTTCTATTTCTTCCTCTGTAAACTGCCTGTTCAGCTCTTTGCCCCATTTTGTGAGTGGGGTTTTTGACTTCTTACTGCTTAGATTTTTGAGTTCTTTGTAGATTCTAGAGATTAGGCCTCTATCAGTTGGATAACCCACAAATATTTTCTCCCATTCTGTGGGTGATCTATTGGCTTTGCTTATTGTATGCTTGTCTGTAAAGAAACTCTTCAGCTTCATGTGATCCCATTGGTTGAGTGACGGTTTAAGTTCATGAGCTACTGGGGTTTTGTTCAAGAAGTCTTTTTCCATTCCTATATCATGGAAATTACTTCCTAAATTTTCTTCCAGTAGTATTCGAGTTTCTTGTCTTATATTGAGGTCTTTGATCTATTTGGACTTGAGTGTAGTGCATGGTGAAATGTGTGGATCAAGTTTCAGTGTGCTGCATATGGTTATCCAGTTTGTCCAGCACCATTTGTTGAAGATGCTGTCTTTTTTCCAGCCTATATTGTTTGAGCCTTTATCGAATATCAAGTAGCTATAGTTGCTTGACCCAAAGTCCAGGTCCTCAAGTCTATTCCATTGACCTATACTCCTGTTTTTATGCCACTACCATGCTGTTTTTATTACTATGGCTTTGTAATCTAGCTTTAGGTCAGGTATGGTGATGCCACCAGAGGTATTTCTTTTGATGATGATATGTTTGGAAATGGGAGGCCTTCTGCCTTTCCATATGAAATTTGAGATCATTTTTTCTATCCCTGCAAAGAACAAGGTAGGGATTTTAATTGGAATTGCATTAAATCAGTATATTGCCTTTGGTAGGATTGTCATCTTCACAATGTTAATTCTGCCTATCCAGGAACATGGGAGGTCTTTCCATTTTCTCAAGTCGGCCTCAATTTCTTTTTTTGAGTGTTTTTATGTTTTCATTGTATAGATCTTTCACTTCCTTGGTTAACATTATTCCAAGGTATTTTATTTTTCTTGTTGCAATTGAAAAATGGGACTATGTCCCTTATTTCTTTCTCTGTATCTTTGTCATTTGCATAAAGGAAGGCTACTGATTTTTGTGTGTTGATTTTGTATCCTGATACTTGGCTATAGGAGTTAATCACCTTCAGGAGTTTTGGGATGGAGTCTCTCAGGTCTCTTACATATAAAATCATGTCATCAGCGAATAAAGCTAACTTAACTTCTTCCTTTCCAAATTGTATCCCTTTTATTTCCTTCTCCTGTCTTATTGCTTGAGCTAGGACTTCCAGTACTATATTGAAAAGCAGAGGTGAGAGTGGATAACCCTGTCTTGTTCCTGATCTTAATGGGAATTCCTCCAGTCTCTCTCCATTAAGTATTATTTGGGCCTTAGGAGCTTCGTATATTGCCATTATTAGGTTGAGATGTGAACCAACCATGCCAATTCTCTCCAATGTTTTGAACATGAAGTGATGTTGAATCTTGTCAAAGGCCTTTTCTGCATCTATGGAAATGATCATGTGGTTTTTATATTTAACGTTGTTTATGTGGTGTATTACATTGACAGATTTCCATATGTTGAACCACCCCTGTGTTCCTGGAATGAATCCCACTTGGTCAAGGTGGATAATGCTCTTGATGTGTTGTTGGATTCGGTTTCCAAGGATTTTGTTTAGGATCTTTGCATCTAAATTCATCAGGGAAATAGGCCGGTAGTTTTCTTTTCTTGTGGCATCTCTGCCTGGTTTTGGAATTACGGTGATGCTAGCTTCATAAAAGGAGCTGGGTAGCTTTCTCTGTTCACCAATTGTGTGGCACAGTTTGAGGAAGATTGGTTTGAGTGAAGGTTTGATAGAATTTAGCTGAGAAGCCATCTGCTCCTGGACTCTTCTTTTTTGGGAGGTTTTTTATTACTTTTTCAATCTCCATGAGTGTGATGGGTTGATTGAGGTCATTAATCTGCTCTGTGTTTAGCTTTGGTAGATGGTATGCATCCAAGAATTTATCCATCTCCTCCACATTATCCAGCTTTGTGGAGTAGAGGTTTTTGAAATAAGTCCTGATGATTGTCCCAATTTCACTTATGTCTGTTGTGATCTCTCCTTTTTCATTTTGAATTTTGTTAATTTGAAGCTTCTCCTTTTTTTGCTTGATGAGATTGGCCAGGGGTTTGCCAATCTTGTTTATATTTTCAAAGAACCAGCTCTTTGTTTTGTCAATTGTCTTAATTGTTTCCTTCGTTTCCAGTTCATTGATTTCTGCTCTGATTTTAATTATTTCTTTCCTTCTGGAGCTCTTTGGGTTGGATTTTTCTTGTTTCTCCAGTGCCTTTAGGTGGATGCTTGGGTCATTGATTTGGGACCGTTCTGTGTTTTTTATGAAGGCATTGAGTGCCATGAATTTTCCCCTGAGGACCGCCTTCATTGTGTCCCATAAGTTTTGGTACGATGTGTTCTCATTGTCGTTCAATTCCAGAAATTTTGCAATTTCATTTTTTATTTCATCCACTATCCATTTATTGTTTAACAGTGTGCTGTTCAGTTTCCAGGTGCCGTTGGGATTCTTGGTGGGTCTTTTGTTGTTGATTTCTAGCAATATAGCATTGTGATCTGATATCATGCATGGAATTATGTCAATCTTCCTAAATATTTGGAGGCAGTCTTTGTGACCCAGCATATGGTCTATTTTAGAGAATGTTCCATGGGCTGCTGAGAAGAATGTGTGATCTGTGGATTTGGGACGGAGGGTTCTATAGATGTCCGTTAGGTCTAAGTGTTCTATGGTTTTGTTGAGCTCTCTTACTTCCCTGTTGAGTTTCTGTTTGGATGATCTGTCTATTACTGATAATGGTGTATTAAAGTCCCCAGCTATGATGGTGTTGGTGGTTATTTCTGTTTTATTGTCAAGTAGGTTTTGTTTTATGAACTGTGGTGCCCCTGTGTTTGGTGCATACAGATTTATGATTGTAATATCTTCTTGATGGATCCTTCCCTTGATAAGTAGGAAGTGGCCTTTTTTGTCTTTTTTGATTATTTTTGGTTTGAAGTCTATTTTATCCAATATTAATATAGCTGCACCTGCTTGTTTCTTAATCCCATTTGCTTGGAATACTGTTTTCCACCCTTTCACCCTGAGGAGATATCTGTCTTTAATGGTGAGGTGGGTTTCTTGAAGGCAACAGATTGAGGGGTCTAATTTTTGATCCATCCTATTAGCTTGTGTCTCTTGATGGGTGAATTAAGGCCATTAATATTTAGGGTAATGACTGTGAGATTTGATTTGATCCCTGCCATATTGTGATGGTAAATATGGGTTGGTGTTTTCATGGACGTTGAAGTTTTTTGTGCCTACTCTGAGTTTGGTTGTTGTGATCTGCTTCTTGTAGGCAATTGTGTTTGATTATGTTTTTCTCCTCTGTGGAGAATTTCCTGAAATACTCTCTGTGGGTTTGGTTTTGTGTTCATATGATTGTAAAGCTGAGTTCTGTCGTGGAATGTTTTTCTTTCACCATCTATTATGAGGGATTCTTTCACTGGGTAGAGTAGTTTGGGTTGGAATCCATAGGTTCTTAGACTTTGCAGTGTTTCATTCCAGACCCTTCTAGCTTTCAGGGTTTCCATTGAGAAGTCTGAAGTAATTATGATGGGGTTACCTTTGAAGGTGGTGTGCTGTTTTTCCCTAGCTGCTTTTAGGATTTTCTGTTTGGTGTCAATGTTTAGAGTCTTAATGATAATATGTCTTGTTGAGTTTCTCCTTTGGTCCAGTCTGTTTGGAGTTGAATTGGCTTCTTGTATCTTGATGGGCCTTTCTTTTAAGAGACTGGGGAAGTTTTCTTCAATTATTTTGTTAAATAAGTTCTCCATGCCTTTGGTCTGAATTTCTTCTCCTTCTGGTATTCCAATGATCCTGATATTGGGACGTTTAAGTGTATCCCACAATCCCCTCATGTTCTGTTCACAGGAGCTTTTGAACTTACTGAAATTTTTGAACTCTCTTACTGTTTCTTCCATCTTGTCTTCCAGATAAGAGTTTTTATCCTCCACTTGGCTGACTCTATTCTTGAGAACTTCTAGCGAGTTTTGGACTTGTTCAATTAAGTTTGCATTTTCTATTATTTTTCTGTGTATAATTTTCATCCCTCTGTCAAGCTCCCTTTTCACATCATTTTCTGATTTTCTTGATGATTCTTGGAGTTCATCCTTGCATTTCTTTATGTCTTCATTTAGCATGGCCAGCTGATTTTTAAGGTCTTCTTTTTTTTTTCGCTCTCCCTCAAATCTCTTAACTCTCTTTGAAATCCTTCCAATTTCTTATCTAATCCTTCCAATTTCTTATCTATTAGTTCTAGTTTAGTGATGGCAGCATCCACATGATTGTCGGCCCCTTGTTGCTTTCCTGCAAGTTCTACCAGTAGGCTGGTCAGGGTTGCTTTGCTCATAGCTTCAATTTGGTGTTCTGTTCCTATTGGTTCTTCTATGTTTTGGTTAGATGTATTCATTGTGGGACTGGGTGATCTAACTGGATTTTCTTGCATTTGATTTTTCATGTTATTTCTTTTGCGCTGTGTTCTGCCCATGACAGTGTATGGGCAGGTAGGTGGGCGTATCAGCCTGGGCTAAAGAACAATGGGAATCTTATGCAGCCTGGGACAGTTGCCAAGCAGCCTGGGCTTTGGCTCTCACTTGCCAAAGCCACGTATCTACTGCCTGGCAGGGGCGCCAAAGTTGCCTGAGTTCTCAAGCAGTAATGTGCCAAAGTTGCCTGCGTTTGAGCTAGGAGTGGCTCTGAGGCACCAAGCACTGAAGCAGCCAGAACTCTGGCTTGGAACGCTGGGAACCAGAAGCAGTCTGCACTCCCCTGCCACAGGACAATGGCGGATGGCCGGTGCGACAGACAGGTAGGGGATGACACCTGAGCTGGCGCAAGCGAGAGACACAGTCTGAGCTTGCGTGGCACCTGCTGTGGGACTGGGCTCGCTCAGTAAGTGGGCGAGTGGATGAGAGTGTGGAGCAGTCTAAGCTTCCGCACGCAGGGAACAATCGGCGCACGGTGGCAACAGTGGCGGCCGGCGCAGCAGCAGCAGCGGCGGTGCTGTGAACACGGTGGTTATTTGGAGTGAGGGGTGGCTACCCACCCGGGAGGGGATCCACAATTCCCTGTGCCCCCACCTCTGTGCCCTCCCAGATTTCTCTCCCCTAAAAGCCACTATGTACCCTTAATATCTTGCCTTTCTTTCCCCGGGATTTGCATCGCAGCTAGGCGGTCTCCATCTTGGCCGGAAGTCCACCCATTTTTTTTATTAACAACATATTTTATATGGATTCATCATGTATTGGTACCCTCTTTTCCATCGTCAATGCCCCATTCCACTGGGGACCCTTCTCTGTGGGGTTGCAGGTATTCAGCATGGGGTTGTGGGTCATAGGTTGTGGGAGCAGCATTCAGTTTTGGGAGGGAGGCAATGCCACTGTGCATGATGTCTCAGCCTGTGGCTCTTACATTCTTTCTGTCCCATCTTCCACAAAATTCCCCAAGCCAACGTATGTCTTAAGTCTACTTCAGTGATGAGCTCTTATGAGCCTCTGGATTTCTGCTTTGGTAAGGGTTGAATTTCATCAGGGTCTGTCTCCTTCACCTGGGCACTGATTATCTGGTTCACCATGGAAGCAGCACTCTTGCTCATCTCCCCAATTCCTCTTTGTTTTCAGCTGTGCCTTGGTTGAAGTGTGAGGGGTAGTTTATCTCGTAAAGTCTTGCTACCTTCTGAAAAAGAAAAACAGATTCTTCAATGGAGAGTGAGGTCAGTGTAGTTTAAATGGGATTTGCATTAGTAGTTTGGGAAGAATTTCACGTGTGGAACTGGGGACTTCCGGACCAGATGGTGGCATACGAACCACGCCGAAGCAGCCTAGGGGAGAAAAAGCCAAAGAAAATCCAGCAAAATATTTACTAAATAGGGAGGTGTATAAGAGATTAAAACATCAGCAGAGAAGTAGGAGAGATCCAGAGCATCCAGAGCCCACACGGGCAGGCCAAAGCAGCTCCGGCCCCAGAATCAGCGGTGGAAGCCGTGACTCCAGCTCCAACAGCAACATCAGCTGCTCCGGTACCGGCTACAGTGGCTTCAGCTGCGGCGAATCCAGTAGCGGCAGCTCCACTGGCTTCAGCGGCGGCAGCAGATCCTGCAGCGGCAGCGCCAGCGGATCATAGGCAGAGGACCAAGCAGCGGCAGCTCCAGCGGCTTCAGTGGCGGTGGATCCAGCAGCGGCAGCTCCAGCGGATCAGCGGCGGTGGATCCAGCAGTGGCAGCTCCAGCAGCACATCCAGCAGCAGTGGACCCAGCAGCGGCAGCTCCAGCTGCAGCAGCTGCGGATCCAGCAGCAGCAGCTCTAGTGGCAGCAGCGGCGGATCCAGCAGCAGGAGCTTCAGCGGCATCAGCGGGGATGGAGCAGCAGGGGTGCCAATCTGCAGGGCCACAGTTGCCAGGCTTGGTTTTCCCCACAGGAAAAGCCAGTGCCCAGTTCCAGAAAACAGAACAGCGGTCCAACGTTCCAGCAAGCAACTTGACTGAGACCAAAAGCATCCAAAAAAGTAACTGGGATTGAACCAGGGAAGGGTCTCACTTGGTCACAAGCTGACTTGGATCCCTCAACAGACCAGTAATCTTAACTTCTTTGTTGATAGAGGATCTAGTTCTTATAATACCTACTCTTGCATAAATGCTCAGTGCTGTTTTGACTGAATGTGTACGGGGTTTAGTTAAATTTTAGAATATACCTGTATTTTATTCCACTCAACCTACTTGAATACTCCCATAGCAAGCAAACTCAACCCCTAGGAACACGTGTCTAGATAATCTGAGAGTGTTAAGAGCCACACCTAACATCTTAATCTCCTACATTGAAGATATACAACATCAGATCAATTGATACAGCTAAGAATACCCAGCTAACTGGAAATCCAAGCAGTAACTTAATCCAAGATGCAAAAATATATACATTATAACACAAGCAACACCAAAAACCAAGGCAATATAAATCCACCAAAAAGTATCAATACATCAGAAATGACCTCCAGTGAGAACGAGTTAGAGGAAATGCCTGAGAAAGATTTCAAAAGAATGATTGTAAATATGTTCAATGAACTCAAAGAAGAAATCAAAGGAATCAGAGAAGACACAGGACACCAATTTAACGAAATAAAGAAATCAATACAAGACATAAATAAGGAAATAGAAATAATAAAGAAAAACCAGTCAGAATTACTAGCAATGAAGAACACAGTTAATGAAATAAAAAACAATGTAGAAAATCTCACCAATAGAATGGATGAAGGAGAGGACAGAATATCTAAGCTAGAAGACCAGGTGGCAGATCTAATACAATCCAACAAAGAGAAAGACAAACTAGTAGAAAAGTATGAATGGGAATTTCAAGATATTCGGGACACTATGAAAAGATCAAATATGAGAATTCAGGGCATAGTACAAGGAGAAGAATTTCAATCCAAAGGCATAGTAGGCATCTTCAACAAAATCATAGAAGAAAACTTCCCCCAAATTGGGAAACAGGTGCCAATGCAGATACAGGAAGCCTTTAGAACACCAGCCAGACAAAACCTGGAAAGAACCTTTCCTCACCATATTATAATCAAACTACCAAACACACAATGCAAAGAAAAAATATTGAAAGCAGTTAGAGAGAAAAATCAAGTTACCTACAAAGGAAAGCCCATCAGGATCACAGCAGATTACTCAACACAAACTTTCAAAGCCAGAAGGGCTTGGAGTGATGTATTCCAAATTCTGAAAGATAACAACTGTCAACCAAGGTTACTTTATCCTGCAAAACTATCCATTCAAATAGATGGAGAAATAAGGACATTCCATGACAAAAGCAGGCTGAAGGAGTATTTGAAGACAAAACCAGCTCTACAGAAAATACTTGAAAGAATCCTCCATGCCGAAGAGAAGGAAAAACACACATATAAGGAACCTGGAAAACAACAAGCAATACTCAAATACTAGTTAACACAAGAGAGCAAAGGTAGAACCGGAACCACAAAAAAAAAAAAAAAAATGGCAAGCATAAATACACACCTTTCAATAACATCTCTTAATATCAACAGCCTCAATGCCCCAACCAAAAGACAGGTTTGCAGACTGGGTTAAAAAGCAGGATCCTACAATTTGTTGTCTCTAAGAAACTCACCTTCCTACAAAGGATGGACATTATCTTAGGGTGAAAGGTTGGAAAACGGTGTTGCAAGCAAATGGACCCAGAACACAAGCAGGGGTGCTATCCTAATATCTGACAAGGCAGACTTCACTCCAACGTTAGTCAAGAAAGATAAGGAAGGTTACTTTATATTGATTAAGGGCACACTCCAACAGGAGGACATTACAATCCTAAACATATATGCACCTAACATGCGGGCTCCCAAACTCATCAAACAAACACTGTTAGAACTAAGGTCACAGATAACACCAAACACAGTGGTAGTGGGTGACTTTAGCACCCCACTCTCATCAATTGACAGGTCATCCCGGTTAAAAATAATCAGAGAGGCATCTGGACTAAATGAGGTCATAGAAGGGATGGACCTAACAGACATATACAGGACATTTCATCCAAATGCTACAGAATATACAGTCTTTGCAGCAGCACATGGATCATTCTCTAAAATAGACCATATATTAGGACACAAAGCAAATCTTAACAAATTCAGGAAAATTGAAATAATTCCTGCATTCTATCTGATCACAATGGAATCAAACTACAAATCAATAGCAAGAAAGGATATAGAGCATACACAAAATCATGGAAACTAAACAATACACTACTAAATGATGAATGGGTCAGTGAAGAAATCAAGAAGGAAATCAAAAAATTTATAGAGTCAAACAATAATGAGAACACAACATACCAAAATCTCTGGGACACAATGAAGGCAGTTCTAAGAGGTAAATTTATAGCTTTAAGTGCCTATATTAAGAAATTAGAAAGGTCGCAAGTAAACGACCTAATGTTTCACCTTAAAGCCTTGGAAAAAGAAGAACAAAGCAAACCAAAAATCAGTAGATGGGAAGAAATAATAAAGATTAGGGCAGAAATTAATGAAATAGAAACCAAAAAAAAAAAAAAAAAAAACAATCCAAAGAATGAATGAAACAAAGAGCTGGTTCTTTGAAAGGATAAACAAGATTGATAAAACCTTAGCAAATCTGACCAAAAGAAGGAGAGAAGAGACACAAATTCATAAAATTAGAGATGAAAAAGGTAACATCACAATAGATGCCAGAGAAATTCAAAAAATCATAGGGATATATTATAAAAGCATATACTCCACAAGGTATGAAAATCTGAAAGAAATGGATGATTTCCTTGATTTATATGACCTACCAAAATTAAATCAAGATGAGATTAATCACTTAAATAGACCTATAACAAGCATGGAGATCCTAACAGTTATCAAAAATCTCCCAAATAAAAAAAGCCTAGGTCCAGATGGATTCACTACTGAATTTTACCAGACCTTCAGGGAAGAGCTAACACCATTGCTTCTTAAGCTTTTCCATGAAATAGAAAAAGAAGGAATTCTACCAAACTCCTTCTATGAAGCCAGCATCACCCAGATACCAAAAACCAGGCAAAGATAGAACAGAAAAAGAAAATTACAGACCAATTTCCCTCATGAACATAGATGCAAAAATTCTCAACAAAATATTGGCAAACAGAATACAAGGATATATCAGAAAGATCATTCACCCTGACCAAGTAGGCTTTATCCCAGAGATGCAGGGATGGTTCAACATACACAAATCGATAAATGTTATACATTATATAAATGGGTTGAAGGACAAAAATCACATGATCATCTCATTAGACTCAGAGAAAGCATTTGACAAAATCCAACATCCCTTCATGATAATAGTCCTACAGAGACTGGGAATAGAAGGATCATATCTCAATATAATAAAGGCTATTTATGATAAGCCTACAGCCAACATATTACTAAGTGGGGAAAAACTGGAAGCTTTTCCACTAAAATCAGGAACAAGACAAGGGTGTCCACTGTCCCCACTTTTATTTAATATAGTTCTGGAAGTCTTAGCCATAGCAATAAGGCAAGAGACATGCATTAAAGGGATACAACTTGGAAAGGAAGAGGTCAAGTTATCATTATTTGCAGATGACATGATTCTATATATAAAGGACCCTAAAGACTCTACTAGCAAACTGCTAGAGCTGATAAAAACCTACAGCCATGTAGCAGGATACAAAATAAATACACAGAAATCAGTAGCCTTCATATATGCTAACAACAAATACACAGAAGATGAAATCAGAGAATCACTCCCATTCACAATTGCATCAAAAAAAAAAATAAATAAATAAAGTACCTTGCAATAAACCTAACCAAGGAAGTAAAGAATCTCTACAATGAGAACTTTAAAATACTCAAGCAAGAAATTGCAGAAGACACTAGGAAGTGGAAAATCATCCCTTGTTCCTGGATTGGAAGAATCAATATTGTGAAAATGGCAATCTTACCAAAAGCAATCTACACATTTAATGCAATCCCCATCAAAATTCCAAAGGCATTCTTCATGGAAATAGAAAAAACAATCCAAAAATTCATTTGGAATCACAAAAAACCTCGAATATCTAAAATAATACTGAGCAACAAAAATAAGGCTGGTGGTATCACCATACCTGATTTTAAGCTATACTACAGACCCATAGTGACAAAAACAGCATGGTACTGGCACAAAAATAGACTTGTAGATCAATGGAACAGAATAGCAGACCCAAATGTAACTCCAGGTAGCTGTAGCCACCTGATATTCGATAAAAATGCCAAAAAATACTCATTGGAGAAAAGACAGCCTCTTCAGCAAATGGTGTTGGGAAAACTGGATATATATCTGTAGAAGGATGAAAATAGATTCTTCTCTCTCTCCATGCACAAGAATTAAGTCCAAATGGATTAAAGACCTTAACGCCAGACCTGAGACTCTGAAACTGCTAGAGGAAAAAGTAGGGGAAACCCTTCAACATATTGGTCTTGGCAAAGACTTTCTGAATGTAACCCCAATTGCTCAGGCAATAAAACCACAGATTAACCACTGGGACCTCATGAAAATACAAAGATTTTGCACTGCAAAGTACATGGTGAAGAAAGCAAAGAGGCAACCTACAGAATGGGAAAAAATCTTCGCCAGCTATATATCTGATAGAGGATTAATATCTAGGATATACAAAGAACTCAAGAAGTTAAATAATAAGGAATCAAACAAGCCAATCAAAAAATAGGCTATGGAGCTAAATAGGGAATTCTCAAAGGAAGAAATACGAATGGCATATAAGCATCTAAAAAAATGTTCTACGTCACTAGTCATCAGTGAAATGCAGATTAAGACTACATTGAGATTCCATCTCACTCCTGTTAGATTGGCTACCATCATGAAAACAAATGATCATACATGTTGGCAGGGATGTGGAAAAAGAGGAGCCCTTCTACACTGTTGGTGGGAATGCAATCTGGTCCAGCCATTGTGGAAATCAGTGTGGAGGTTCCTAAAACAGCTAAAGATTGATCTACCATATGACCCAGCTATAGCACTCCTAGGCATATATCCTAAGGACTCATCTCATTTCCTTAGAAGTACGTGCTCAACCATGTTTATTGCTGCTCAATTTATAATAGCTGGGAAATGGAACCAGCCTAGATGTCCCTCAACTGATGGGTGGATAATGAAGATATGGCATGTTTATACAATGGAGTTTTACTCAGCGGTAAAGAAAAATGAAGTTATGAAATTTGCAGTAAAGTGGATGGATCTGGAAAGAATTATACTAAGTGAGGTAACCCAGGCCCAGAAAGCCAAGCGCCACATGTTCTCCCTCATATGTGGATCTTAGCTACAGATGATTGAGCTTCTGTGCGAGAAGGAAAAAACTCAGTAGCAGAGGCCAGTAAGTTAAAAAAGGAGATAGAAAGGGAAGAGAAAGAAAGGGAGGCGGGCTTTTATTAGGTTGGTATTGTATATATGTAAGTAGAAAGATTGAGATGGGGAGGGGATATGATGGAGAGTGGAATTTCAAAGGGGAAAGTGGGGGGGGGCAGGGTACTACTATGGGATATTTTTTATAATCATGGAAAATATTAATAAAAAATTGAGAAAGAGAAAGAATTTCATGTGCATAGCCCCTTTTAGCCAAAAACTGTGAGACATTTACAACTGAGAGCATAATTGTATCCATAGGATTCTGAAATATTTTCCAATTCCACATCTGGGTTCCTTTACCCTGAGTGGATCTGTTAGCCAATCATAAAGCTATTGGTTACCCACTAAGGCTGTGTGCCACTATTACACTGGCATGTATATCCTCTCAGTGTGTTTGCTTCTGAGTAGCTTAGACCTCTGGTTGCTCAGACCATTGTTGGCCACTTTCCCCCAGTAGCTCATATAGTGCTTTCCAGCACTAGATAGACTGTTTGGGGACTGGCTTTCCTCCAGATTCCAGCCAGGTCTCTCCATGCTCTGTGTCAGCAGCATATGGTACCTTCAGCAATAGGGTCTTAGCTTTTGCTTCAGGTTGATAATCTAGTGACAGAAGCCTGTCTTGTTATGAGGACCTTGTAAGTCTCTCCAATCAACAGCTCATTGTGGGTAGCAACCAACTTCTGGCACTGGAAATGCCAGGCCAGAGCCCCCCCCCACACACAAAAAAAAAGAGAGAGAGAAAGAGAGAAATATTTTTAAGGTTAGACTTCATGCTGCCCTCTCCAAGGCTCTTTTCTCAAGGTGTTCACACCTTACACCTATTGGGGGTTATATGTTTTTGTCTGTCTTCAAGAATAAAGGTTTACTATGGTACCAGTTTATTTTTGATTTAATTTTGTGTTTGATTAATCCCACCTTTCCCTTCCCTCCCTATTGTCTGGGCCTTCAGTTGCCTATCAGGTATGTCATCAACTCAAGCTGGTCCAGTTTAGGAACTGCAGATGAGTGAGACCATGTGATGTTTGTCTTTCTGATTGTGTGAGTTTGCTGAGTATGGTATGTTCCAAGTCTGTCTATTTTTCTACAAATTTCACTGTATCATTTTTTCTTATTGCTGAGTAGAATTCCATTGTATAAATGTACAACTTCATTGTCCATTCATCCAATGATGGGCACCTGTGTTGATTCCAGTTCTTAGCTATTATGAATTGAGCAACTATAAACATGGTTGAGCATATATCTCTGTAGTGAGACATGAAGCATTTAGAATAGATGCCAAGTAAGAGAATAACTTGGCCTGTTGGTAGCTCTATATTTATCCTTTTCAGGTATCTTCATATTGATTTCCATAGTGGTTATACAAATTTACATTCCCACCAACAGTGAATGAGGGTTCCTCTTTCACCACATCCTCAACATTTGTTGTCATTTCATTTTTTCATGATTGCCATCCTTGCTAGAGTTAGCTGGAATCTCATAGTTGTTTTAATTTGCATTTCCCTAATGGTTAGGGATGTTGAACATTTTCTTAAGTGTGGTTTTAGCTATTTGTATTTCTTCCTCTGAGAACTCTCTGTGAAGTTCTCTGCCTCATTTTTGGAGTGGGTTGTATGGATTTTATTGTTCAGTTTTTAGAGATATCTTTCTAGATATTAGGTCTATGTCAGTGGTATAGCTGGCAAAAACTCTCTCCCATTCTGTGGGTAAGCTATTGACATTGATTTAGGTGTGCTTGTGCAGAAACTTTGTAGCTTCCTGGAATCGCATTGTTTGAGTGATTGTTGAATTTCCTGCACTACTGGGGATTTGTTTAGGAAGTCTTTCCTCACTTCTACATTGTGGAGATTTCCTCATATTTTTTTTTCCAATAGAAGAGTTTCAGTTCTTATATAGAGGTCTTTAATCCATTTGGAGCTTATTTTTGTGTACAGTGAGTTGTGTGGATCTAGTGTTATTTTTCTACTTATCACATTTATCCAGCAATATTTTTGGAAGATGCTATCTTTTCTCCAGTGTACATTATTGGCACCTTTTGATCAAGTAGCTGTTGTTACTTGGCCTAATGCCCAGGTCTTCATTTCTGTTCCATTGGTCTATATTTCTTTTTTATGCCAGTACCTGCTTTTTTATTTTTACTATGGTTTTGTAATATAGCTTTAGATTGGGAATGGTGATATCTCCAGAGGTTTTTCTTTTGCTGAAGATACGTTTAGATATCTGAGACTGTATCATTCCATATGAATTTTGAGATTATATTTTTTTCTATCTCTGTGAAGAATAATGCTGGAATTTTTATTGATATTGCATTAAATTTGTATATTTCTTTTGGTAGAATTGCCATTTTCACAAAATTGATTCTACCTATCCAGGAGCATGGAAGGTATTTCCATCTTCTCAAGTCCTCCTCAATTTCTGGAGTGTTTTTATGTTTTTATTATATAGGTCTTCCACATAATATTTAGGGTTATTCCAAGGTATTTAATTTTTCTGTTGCTATTGAAAATGGGATGGCCTTGCTAATTTCTTTATCTATATTTGTCCTTTGCATACAGAAAGGCTACAGATGTTCATGTGTTGATTTTGTATTCTTCCATTTTGCTGAAAGAATTAATGACCTTTAAAAGTTTTGAGATGGAGACTTTTAGGTCACTTATGTATAGGATTATGTCATCTGCAATCACATTTAACTTCACATCTTCCTTTCCAATTTGCATCTCTTTTATTCGTGTCTGCTGTCTTATTTCTTGGGCTAGGACTTCTAGTACTATGTTGAAGAGCAGTGGTGAGAGTGGGCACCCCTGTCTTGTTCCCAATCTCAATGGGAACTCCTTCAGTCTTTCCCTATTATGTATTATTTGGGCTTTAGGTGCTTTATATATAGCCTTTATTGTGTTGAGATATAAACTGTTTATGCCTATTCATTCCATTATTTTGGTCATGAAGTGATGTCGTATTTTGTCATTGGCCTTCTCTGTATCTATTGAAATCATCATGTGATTCTTATGTTTAAGTTTATTTATGTGGTGTATTATGTTAACCGATTTCTGTATGTTGAACCATCCCTGCGTTCCTGGGATCAAGCCTATTTGATCAAGGTGGATAATGCTTTTGATGTGTTGTTTAATTTGGCTTGTGAGGATTTTGTTCATGATCTTTGCATCTAAGTTCATTAGGAATATAAGCCTATAGTTTTTCTTGTTGTATCTCTGTCTGCTTTTGGTATTAGAATGATACTAGCTTCACGAAAGGAGTTGGGGAGCATTCCCTTCTCTGATTATGTCAAACCATTTGAGAAGACTCATTTTCAGTTCTTCAATGAAGGTTTGATAGAATTCGACTGAGAGCCCATCCCATTTTGGACTTTTCTTTTGGGGGGAGGTTTTGGATTACCTTTTCAATCTTGATAGATGTTGCAGGTTTGTTTAAGAGATTAATCTGCTCTGGGTTTAGTTTTGGTAGGTTGTATATGTCTAGGAATGCATCCATTTCTTCCAGATTGCCCAAATTTGTGGAGTAGAGGTTTTGGAAGTAACCAAATTTCCAATTTAAATTCTTCCAATTTCATTTCTTTGTGGCTCCTAGGAGAACTGTTTAAAAATTTTATTGTGGGAGAAGAGAGAGAGAGAGAGAGAAAGAGAGAGAGGGAGAGAGAGAGAGAATGGGTACTCAAGGGCCTTTAGCCACAGGGGAAAAAAAAAACTCCAGATGCATGTGCTCCCTTGTGTTCATGTGCAACATTGTGTGCTTATGTCACTGTGTGTCTGGCTTATGTGGGACCTGGAGATTTGAATATGAGTTCTTAAGTTTTGGAGGCAAATACCTTAACTGCTAATCCATCTCTCCAGTACTAGAAGTAGTTTTTTTTAAATTATTATTGACAACTTTTGTAATTATAGACAATAGACCATGGTAATTCCCTCACCCCCTCACTTTCCTCTCACAACTCCAGTCTCCATCATCTCCCCTCCCCCTCTTAATCAGTCTCTCTTTTATTTTGATGTTGTCATCTTTTCCTCCTATTATACTGGTCATGTGTAGGTAGTTTCAGGCACTGAAGAGTCATAGATGTCCAGATCATTTTTTTGTCTGGAAGACTGCATTGAACGGAGTCCTATCCTTCCTCTGGCTCTAATTTCATTTATGTCTGTTGTGGCCTCTCCTTTTTCATTTCTAATTTTGTTAATTTGAAACTTCTTTCTTTTTTTGTTTGGTCAAATTGCCCAGGGGTTTATTAATCTTGTTTATTTTTTCAAAGAACCAGCATTTTGTTTCATCAATTTCCTTAATTGTTGGTTCATTTCCAATTCATTAATATTTGCTCTGATCTTGATTATTTCTTTCTGTATGGAGCTATTTGGATTGGATTCTTCTTGTTTTTATAATTCCTTTATGCTATGAACTTTCCCCTTAGGACTGCCTTCACTGTGTTCCATAAGTTTTGGTAAGTTGTGTTCTCATTGTCATTCAATTCTAGAAATTTTGCAATTTCCTTTTTTACTTCTTCCACTACCCATTTGTTGTTTAAAAGTGTGTTGTTCACTCTCCAGGAACTGATGAAATTTCTGAAGCATCTCTTGTTGTTAATTTCTAGCTTTATAGCATTGTGATCTGATATTGTGGTAGAAAAGAAGCTACAAGTTGAACTGATTCACTGAGTTACTATAAGAATTAATTGCTAAGGAGCTAAAACTTATCTTTGTCAGCAGATTGAAAAATCCCAAAGAAGGAACTGTCCAAAAAGGGCCAAAAGGGATGATATAAGGAAAGACAGTTAGGCTGAAACAAAATAAAATGGAGTTAATCGTTAGGATGACATGACTACAGAAATGATTGATATGGAAATTGCTACATCTTGTTTGTTCACTTACCCCTCCCCCTTGGCTATGAAAACTTTAAAATGGAAATAAAATCTCAGCTTGTGGCCAGAGCTTCTTTGGAGGGCTACCTCAAGCTTTTTGGCCCACGGGAAATAAACTCCTCTACTTTCACTTATACTGGCATTGGAGTGGTCTTTCTAGAGAATTTCTACAACAATATGATGCAGGAAATTACATAAGTTTTCTTGAATTTATACAGGCAGACATCATGGCCTAATATGTGATCTATTTTGGAGAAGGTTCCATGAGCTGCTGAGAAGAATGTGTATTCCGTAGGATTCAGGTAGGATGTTCTGTAGACATCTGTTAGATCTAGTTGCTCTATGGTGTTGTGGAGCTCCTATTTTTCTATTGATTTTATGTTTGGATGATCTGTCTCTTAATGTTAGTGGAGTATTGAAATCTCCAGGGATGATGTTGGTGTTTATTTCTGTTTTGTTGTCAAGTAGGTTTTGTTTTATAAACTGTGGTATACCTGTGTTTGGTGCTCATAGATTTATAATTGTGATGTCCTCTTGTTGGAGCATTCCCTTGATGAGTACAAAGTGGCCTTCTTTGTCCTTTTTGATTACTTTTGGCTTGAAGTCTATTTTATCATATATTAATATAGCAACACCTGCTTGTTTCTTATTACCATCTGTGTGGAATATAATTTTCCATCCTTTCACCCTGAGAAGGTATCTGTCTTTAGTGGTAAGGTGGGTTTCTTAAAGATAGCAAATCAAAAGGTGTATTTTTTCTGATCCACCCTGTTAACTTGTGTCTTTTGATGGGTGAATTAAGACCATTAATGTTTAAGGTTACAACTGTGATGTTTGACTTAATCCTTGCCATGATTTTGTACTTTTCTGAGCCTGCTCTAGTTTTGCTTATTGTGATCTTCTTGTAGGCACTTGAGATTGGTTGTCTGTCTCTTCTGAGTGGAGCATTCCCTGAAGGATTCCCTGTAGGTTTGGCTTTGTGTTCATATAATTATAAAACTGGCTTTTATCTTGGAAAGTTTTTCTTTCACCATTTATGATGAGGGATACTTTTGCTGGGTACAGTAGTTTGGGTTGGAAGCCATAGTTTTTTAGACTCATATAGCTTTCATGGCTTCCAATGAGAAACCTGAGGTAATTCTGATGGAATTGCATTTGTATGTAATGTGTTGTTTCTCTCTTGCTGCTTTTAGCACTCTCTCTTTGTTTTTATTGTTTCCAGTTTTATTTTATTTTATTTGAGAGAGGGAGGGAGGGAGAGAGAGAGAGAGAGAATGGGTGCACCACACATCTGCACCATCTTGTGCATCTGGCTTACATGGGTCCTAGGGAATTGAACCTGTGTCCTTTGGTTTTGCAGGCAAGTGCTTTAACCACTAAAGCATCTCTCCAGCCCTGTTTAGAGTTTTAATGATGATGTGCCTAGGAGGGTTTCTCCTTTGGTCTAGTCTATTTGTAGATCTGTTACCTTCTTATAGCTGGATGGGACTCTCTGTTTTTGTCTTTCCTGTGGCTCCAGGACCATACTGTTTGCCCTTGTTCTCCTACTGAACACAGATGGGCAGGTTATGGAGGCCTGACTGGTTCCCCCAGGCAAGTGGTTGCCTGGTTTTCCTATGTTACCTTTCTGGGGCTGATGTGATACCTCAAGAAGTCAATGGGATTATGGCAGGCATTGGAGAGGTGGTGGGGGAGGCTGAGTTCCACAGCACTGGCCAGATCAGAAAGTTATCTGGTGTGGAGGACATAGTGGTACTGGCCAAGAGGTGCACACAAGAGTACCTGTAGGCAGCACACAGAGTTGAGTGTCTGTGATTGGGGGCAGTAAAAGCAGCCTGCAAGTCATCCCAATAGGGATGCAAGACAGGGGAGTGTGGCAGGATGAGAGTGGGTAGTGGGCTCAGTAGGTGCAGTCTGTGGGAGCCAGGAATGGGCCAGAAGCAATGAGGCCACATCTCCAGGAGACTGGGAAGGCACAGACCACTTTCAGCCACCATGTTGACAGATTGCTGACAGATGTAGTGGCGGTTGCCACTGGAAGAGAGGGAAGGTACCTGGTCTCATGTGTTGAGCCCAGTGGCAGGGGCCAAGATAGGCAAGGAGCATGAGCCCAGAAGCAGTGGGAGTGCATTCATAGATGCAGGAGGCAGGGACAAGAGAGGAAAAGCATGTGTTCACAGATGCAGTGGGTGGAGCCAAGAGAAGAAAGGAGTGAAGTCACAGATACAGTGGACATGGCTGAGAAAGAGAAAGGTGTTTGTTTGCATATGCAGTGGGTGGGGCCGAGAGAGAGGAAGACAGCACATTAAGTGATGCAGTGGGGGGCAGAGCGGGCATATGAGGCAGGTGGCATGTTCACAAGACGCAGTAGTCAGGGCCAGTAAAGTACATTCATGGATAGAGTAGAGGAACACCAAGAAAGGGAAAGTTCATGGTGAATGGGGCCAAGAGAGGGAGAGCATGCAGACCCCTCTGAGAAACAGAGTGGGGTGGGAGCTCCAGGAGATTGGGAAAGCACAAGAGCCATGGTCTGTGTGCACCAGGGATCCTGATAAGTGAGTGGAAGCTGGGGCAAGTGGGCGGGGGGACCTGAAGTTTCTTGTGGGCTACCCATGAGAGTTGGAATCAGCAGATTCCCAAGTGTGCCCCTATGTGCCCACTCACTGGAAGTCTGCTAGGACCTACTCACACTGGAGCCCCACAGATCTTGCCTGATATTACCCTAGGAGCTGAAGCTTGGTTAGGTAAATGGCATCTTGACCAGAAGTCCCCATTTTTAACTTAACTTGTTTGATTTCTTAGTATTTAGTGGTTTTTGTTGTTGTTGTTGTTGTTGTTGTTTTAGTTTTTTGTTTGTCTTGGATATAATCTTCTGTCAGATAGAAAAGATTTTCTCCCATTCTGTAGGTTGCCTCTTTATTCACAGTGTCCTTTGTTGTACAAAAGCTTTTTGATTTCATGAGATCCCAATAGTTGATTAGTGGTTTTATTTCCTGAGCAACTGGGGTTATATTGAGAAAGTTGTTGCACATGCCAATATGTTTAAGGGCTTCCATACCTTTTCCTCTCGCCATTTCAGAGTTTCAGGTCTGATATTAAGGTCTTTGATCCATTTTGACTTGATTCTTGTGCTTGGAGAAAAATAAGCATCATCTATTTTTATCTTACATATAGCTATCCAGTTTTCCCACCGCCATTTGTTAAAGATACAGTATTTTTTCCAATGAGTATATTGGGCATTTTGGTAGAAAATCAGATGGCTATACCTACCTGGGTTTATATCTGGGACCTCTGTTCTGTTACATTGACCTATATGTCTGTTTTTGTGCAAGTACCATGTGTTTTTCTTACTATGGCTCTGTAATATAACTTAAAATAAGGTATGGTGGTACAATCAGCCTTATTTTTATTGCTCAGAATTGTTTTGGATATTTGAGGTTTTGGGGGCTTCAAAATAAGTTTTAGGATTGTTTATTTCTATTTCTGTGAAGAATGCTTTTGGAAATTTGATGGGGATTGCATTAAATATGTAGATTGCTTTTGGTAAGATTGACATTTTCACAATATTGCTTCTTCCAATCCAACAGCATGGGATGTTTTTTCATTTCCTAGTGTCTTCTGCAATTTGTGCCTTGAGTGTTTTAAAGTTTTCATTGTGGAGATCCTTATACCATCCACTTAAGTCCTTCCCTTTCTTCCCCACTGTCTGTCTTTCATGGATAGGTGAGTTTCTTGGAATCAACAAACAAAAGGATCCTTCCTTTTAATCCCAATCTACAAGCCTGCATCTTTTGGTTGGAACATTGAGACCATTGATATTAAGAGTTATTGTTGAAAGGTGTGTATTTATTTTTGCCATTCTTCTTGTTTTGTAGTGCCTCCTGTATTTCCTTTACTCTTTTATATCAACTATTATTTGAGTATGGTTTATTTTATTTTTCCCTGTTTCCTCTTGTGTGTGCTTTTCTTTCTCTTTGGCATGAAAAGTATCTTCAAGTATTTTCTGTAGAGCCAGCTTAGTGGACATATATTCTGCTAGCTCTTTTTGCTGGATAAAGTAATCTTGGTTGACAGTTGTTATCTTTTAGAACTTGAAATCCAAGCCCTTCTGACTTTTAAAGTTTGTACTGAATCCAGGCATGGTGGTGCATGCCTTTAATCCCAGCACTTGGGAGATAGAGGTAGGAGAATGGCTCTGAGTTCAAGGCCACCCTGAAACTACATAGTGAATTCCAGGTCAACCTGAGCTAGAGTGAGACCCTACCTCAAAAAGCAAAATAAGTAAATAAATAAATAAAGTCTGTGTTGAAAAATCTGCTGCTATCTTGATGGGCTTACCTTTTTATATGGACTTGATATTTCTCCCTAACTGATTTCAGTATATTTTCTTTGGCTGTGTGTTTAGTAGTTTAATTATAATATAGCAAGAAGGGATTCTTTCCTGGTTTTGCCTGTTTGGTGTTCGAAAGTATTCCTGTATCTGTACTGCCACCTCTTTCCCTATTTGTGAGAAATTTTCTTCCATGCATTTGTTGAAACACCTACTATGCCTTTGGAGTGAAATTGTTCTCCTTTTACTATACTGAGTTCTTATGTTTGATTCCTTCATAATGTCCTGAATGTCTTAAAATTCCTAGTCATACCTTCCTATTGGTTTGTCTTTCTCTTTGTTGAACTGCCACCTTGTCTTCTAGTTTAGATATTCTGTCCTCTCCTTGATCCATTCTACTTGTGAGACTTTCTACAGAGTTTTTTGTTTGATTTACTGTGTTTTTCATTTCTAGTATTTCTGACTGGTTTTTCTTCAGTATTTCTTTTTTTTTTTTTTTTTTGGTTTTTTTTGTTTGTTTGTTTTTTGTTTTTTGTTTTTTTAGTCATGTCTTGTACTGTTGTCCTTATTTCATTAAGTTGGTTTCCTGTGTTTTCCTTCAGGAGTTTGTTTTCTTTGATTATTTTTAACATAGTTATAATCATTCTTTTGAAATCTTTGTTAGGCATTTCATCTAAATCAGTCCCAGTGGAGGACATTTATGATGCATTTATAACATTTAGTGTAGTTATATTGTCTTGGTTTCTTGTGTTTCTTTATTATAATGTAGATATTTTTGCATCTTCGGTTAATTTGATGCTTTGGTTTCCTAATTATCTTTAGTATTCTTAGATATTGTACATCTGATTTTATATGTCTTCAGGGTAGGAATCTAAGGTGCCATGTGTGGCTCTTATATTCCTCCCAGAGTAACAACAGAAGTAACCCAAGGTGTTGGGTTTCCTGCTATGCAACTATTCTAGTAGGCTGGGTGGAACAAAATAGAGGCAAATTCTAAAATTCAACTGAGCAATATACACAATCATTCAAAACAATCACAGAGTATTTTTGTAAGAGTGGGGATTAAAACAAACAGATAATCTAACAAAGTCAAAGTCCCTAAGGTTGTGTGTTCCCCACACCCCTTAATCCTGTCAACTGAAAGACTGAGATTTTTGGTCTGTAATGGACTCCAGGTCAGCCTGGGGCCAAGTGAGACTCTGCCCCCTAGAATGAGAGAAGTAAAAGACAAAGGTACTATAAATCAGGAAGCAATAAAAGACAACCCCAAAATACAGCTTACTTAAGAATGGTAAAGCTGAACATCAATCACATCTAAAACATACCCTGCCCTGACATGGAAGGCGCAATTAGCACTTTCAGTACAGGCTTAGATACCCAGCTTTGGGGCAGGTATTGACCCAGTGTAAGAAGGCTATCACCTTTTGGAATGGCTTCTGGTCTCACCTTTGCTGAGTGCCCACTTGGGTCCCTCTTTGCTGCACTGTGGAATTAGCTAGGTTGGCTGGGTCAGTGGATCCGCTGTTGTGATCAGCTGTGTGGCTGTGTTCCCTTTCCCAGATCTCCAGTGTTTCCCCTTGCTAGGGGTTCAGGGAGGGGAGTGTGTAATGTTCCTAAAGTTGCACCTGAAGAAAAATGTAGCTGGTCCCATTTGTCTTCTCCTTCAGGAGCTGCTCAGCTGGTCTCTGCTGTCTTCTCTTTCAGGTTTTTGACTTTGTGAGGAGGCTGATGTGAGTGGAGTATCCCTTCACCATGGTTCTGCTCCTGCAGCTTAGGCAGGGCCAGGTGTGGCATAGCTCCTCCTAGAGGACTGAGGACTGGGCCATTAGCGCCATGGCAGGAGCCAATTCCAGCTTCATATATGGTTGCTAGAAGCTGTGATTCTCTCCTGCTTCTCTGATGCGGTTAGTTAATTCCTTATGTACCTTAACTTTTTGGTAGATGAGTGAATTCTTGTGGTTTTCTGCTTATTCCCTGCCCCAGGTTACTTTGGCATGGCTACTATACCACCATCTTAACCAGAAGTCTATTAACTCTCAAAATTAGAAGCTTTGTATGTAATGATCTGTTTTTCTCTTGCTGTTTTTTTTTTTTTTGTTTTTTTTTGAGGTAGGGTCTCACTCTAGCCCAGGCTGACCTGGAATTCACTATGTAGTTTCAGATTCATGATGAATCTCCTACCTCTGCCTCCCGAGTGCTGGAGTTAAATGCATGTGCCACCACACCTGACTTCTCTCTTTGTTTTTATTGTTTAGTGTTTTAGTTATAATGTGATGTGGACAGTTTCTTCTGTTTATTTGGTGTGCTTCTTGTAACTGGATGAATCTCTCAGGGTGGAAAATTGCTCTTCAATAATTCTTGTTGAAGATGTTATCTTGCCCTATGTAAATTCTCCTCTTTGTATGCCCATGATTCAGATATTATCTCTTTTGTGTGTCCCACAATTCTCTTGTATCTGTTCACATGATTATTTGAACTTATCATAGATCCATTTCATTTGTTTAGTCTTCAAGTTCTGAAGTTCTATCCTCAACATGATCTATTCTGTAATGCTTTCTAGAGAGGCTTTTAAGAGGGCTATTTGACTTTTGTTCTCTGTTGCATTTTTCTGTATCATTTCCATCCCTTTGTTGAGTTGTATTTTCAGGTACTAGTTCAACTTTTTTGTCATTTCTTGGAATTCATGCTTCCAAATTATCATTTCCTTATTAAGTTCAATCCACTGCTTATTAGGGTCATCTATTTGCTGAATTACCTTCAAATTTTTTATCTGTCTATTTATATCTCTTTTATTTTTTTCTATTACATTGAGAGAATAATTGAGAGTTATATGCAGCTGTTGATGGGTCTCTTTAATTTCATTTAATTGATTATTGGTTCTTTGATACTTTTCTTCTATTTCTGCCATCCATTGATTCATGGTCTTATTAATTTTGTTTATTATGTTTACCATTCCTTCATTATGGGATTCTATGCCTGGAGTCTCCTCTGTGTTTTATCACTAGAGGCTTCCATTAAGAGGTAAGGCATTCTTGATGGGGATCTGTTGGCTTGATGTTTTGTATTTTGTTTGTGTGTGTGTGTTGAGGTTTGCCAATCTCCACTTTGACCTCTAGTGTTGAGAGTACAGTTTTTGTTCCTCTTGTGGCCCCTGAGTTTTATCACCAATTTAGCGTGGGTTAAGGGAGCAGTGTGTGGAGGTTGCTTGTTCACTTGCTTGGGCTGGGTGACCTTGGGACTGAGTGGGATTCTCCTTGTGTGTGTTGCTCCAGGTGGGTCAGGGTATGATCCTATCTTGCTTGGTTAACTTGTTATCCAAGTTATCCAAGTGTTCCTTTGCTGAGTCATAGTGTGACTCCAAACACACTAGCAATCCTCCCCTCCCTGTGCACAGCTCTGAGCTAACCGCCACTCCACACCCTCTCTGAATGTAGCCCTGAGATCACCACCCTAAGTTTTTAAAAGATTTTTTAAAATATTATTATTTTTTTTAATGTTTCCTGCTTTCTAATTTTTTTTTTTTTCTGAAGTGGAACCATGTCTCTACTTCTGAGTCTCTCTCTTTTTTTTTTATTAGTTAGTTTTGTATTCAGCAAATACAGTCAGTTTGGTACCATTATTAGGCTCATCCGTGACCTACCCCTTCCCCTTAGCCCCTCCTTGTTGAGGTATATGGGTCATGCATTGTGGAGTTAGCCCACAGTTATGGGTAAGCTAAATGTCTCTGCATATCATGACCCAACATGTGGCTCTGACATTCTTTCCGCCCCTCTTCTGCAAAATTTCCCTGAGCCATGTTGGGTTCATTTTTGGTCTGCTTCAGTGATGAGGTGTTGGGGGCCTCTGAGGCTCTGGCTCTCTGATTTGGTAGGAGTTGACTTTTCTCTGTGCTGATCTCCTTCCCCCTTGTGCTGGTATCCGGTTCATCAGGAAAACAGCACCCTTGCTTGTTTCTCCAATTTTTCTTAGTTTCAGCTGGGGCCCTTTTGAGGTATGATGGGGTGGCTCTCTCCTTAGGATCTACATCTATCTGAAAAAGAGAAGCAGATTCTCCAACAGAGAGTAAGTTAGCATCAGGACAAATGAGATAACCCCCCCTTTTTTATAGAGAATTTAATAGGTGTAGGCCCTCTTGTAGCCCACAACTGATGGTAGCTTGATATTGGAGAGTGGGCTTATGTTTGGATATGGTTCTGACTTGTTTCCCAGCTCCAGCTATGGGTCCCATACCAGTGAGGGGATCAGTTAGCCGAATTGAGAGCAGTTGGTTCCCCACCATGGCTGTGTGCCACCACTGCACTTGTGTGGGCATCACAACAAGTTATTTGCTGCTAAGTAGGTTAGACCATGCGTTGCTTTGACAGATATTGGTCATTTTCCCCCAGTCGCCCATGTAGCACCTTCTGGCACTAGACGCGCTGACTGTCTGGGGACTGACTCTCTTCCAACTTCCAGCCATGCCATTCTAATTTGCATGTCAATCACATAAGGTGTCTTCAGCAGTAGGGTCTTACCACTAGCCTTTAGTGGGTCATCAAGTACTCTGACAGAAATATGTCTGTCTTTTAGGAAACTTTGTTTATTTGAGAGAGAGAGAAGAAAAGGAGAGAGAAAAAGAGAGAGAGAGACAATGGACGCACTAGGACTTCCAGCCACTGCAAATGAACTCCAGACACATGCACCACATTGTTCATCTGGATTATGTGTGTCCTGGGGAATAAAACCCAGGTCCTTCAGCTTTGCAAGCAAGTGCCTTAACTGATAAGCCATCCCTCCAACCCCCACCACCCTAATTTCTAAATTTACATACAAAGTTCATCCCTTTAAAATGAACAATTTAGTAGTTTCAGTATTTACAAGTTTGTGCAGCTACTGCTGAAACCTAATTTCAGAATAGCTGGGTTTTTTTTAACTGTTTAACTGAATAACTCTCTTCTAACACTATGTTTATTGGTCCTTGATAAGGCAGAAATCACACACACACACACACTTTCTTTTTTTTAATATATTTTTTATTTATTATGTTGAGAGAGAGAGAGAGAGAGAGAGAGAAAGAAGCAGAGAGAGAGGCAGATAGAGAATGGGCACAATAAGGCCTCCATCCACGGCAAACAAACTCCAGATGCATGCAACACCTTGTACATCTGGCTTATATGGGTACTGGGGAATCAAACCTAGGTTCTTTGGCTTTGCAGGCAAGCATCTTAACAACTAAGCCATCTCTCTAGACTTTCTGAAGTCTGACTCTGCACAACAGCTGCTCAAGTCTATTTCCTCCTCCAGAGCTCCAGCTTAGGGAGCGCTCCTCCTCACCCTCTTCAGAACTTTATAATATGAACTTTCCCTTGATTTCATGTTCGTTTCTCATGCTGAGTTCGTCAGCATAGGCTGGTTACTACCATTTATTACCCCATCATATTCTAGACAGCTGCTTTTCTGAGATATAAACTCCATTTTCACTCTGGCCAGGAGCTATATTCCTCAAGTCCCCGTGCACCTACTTACAGCCATGTGAACTATATAGGCTAGATGTGTGTCACCTCCAGGCCAAAGCGATATAAAAGTGAACACCTGTGCTGGAGAGATGGCTTAGCAGTTAAGCACTTGCCTGCGAAACCTAAGGAACCTGTTTCGAGGCTCGATTCCCCAGGACCCACGTTAGCCAGATGCACAAGGGGGCGCATACATCTGGAGTTGGTTTTCAGTGGCTGGAGGCCCCGGAGCACCCATTCTTTCTCTCTATCAATCTGCCTCTTTCTGTCTGTTGCTCTCAAATAAATTAAAAAAAAAAAAGTCAACACCTCTCCTCTACCTTCTTGCTCCTAGTCTGCCAGTAAACAGAAAAGGACCTTCAGATTCAAGGAAATAGGTAATCTTCACAGCAGAAAGACCCTGAGGCCATAGTCCATGAGCCATCCCATGGCACGCTACCCATTGAGTGCCTGATTGTAACTGACATGAGCAAGAAATAAACTGCTTCCTGTGCTACTGAAAGGTGGAGAATTTGTTACAGTGACTAGCTTTGCCTTGCTTCTTTCTACTTTCATACACTCAGAAGCTCCAGAGGGAAAATGGCTATAAATAACTATCCCTTAATATATTTTTGTCATATTTAATTATTTTTATTATGTACTCCTATTCCATTGAAGAGGGGCTTGCAGGGGCAATATTGAGATGTCTTTGTTGATAGCAATACTAGATTATTCCTCAAACTGGGAGAATGATTCTGAGGCAGCTGGTAAGGGCCCTCCATCAGCTGGACCATGAATCTGGAAGTCTGAAGAAATTGGCTGGAATGTAGTTTGCAAGGAGAGACCCAGACCTCATGTGGAGAAGGCTACAGGAGAGAGGAGCTGCCTCCAGGTTGGGAGGTCTTCACATCACTCAGGAGTTACCTACTAGCCTGCTGAATGCATCACACTGAGTTAAATGCTAATCTAGGAAGTGCCTCAGTAAGATGGTGGGTGGGTAGGATATGGGGCCCTGTCAGGTTAAACTTAGAAACCACAAAGCCTACCCATGAAAACTTTGCTTAAGTTCACATGCCCAATAGACATAGCAATGTGGGGAGTGGGGGGGGCACACTGTCCCATCTTCTAGAAGTGTCCCTTTTATGATCTTTACTTCTGAAGATGTCCTTCAGGTCTCTGTGCCCTAATTTCATTGTAATGTTTCATGATGAAAAGAAACATGGTGGCAGAGGATTTGTTGAGTTGAGGGTGATGATATCCCTGTTCCCACATTCTACTCTAGGATTAGATGTGTTGGCTCTTCACCCTGATCCAAGTTATCCCCCAAATATTTTTTAAAAACATTTTTGGTTTATTTATTTGCAAGCAGAAAGAGATAAAAGATAGACTGACAGGGAGAATAGGCACACCAGGGCCTCCAGCCACTGCAGACAGACTCCAGATGTATGTGCCACTTTGTACATCTTTACATGACTACTGGGGAATTAAACTCAGGTCATTAGGCTTTGCAGGTATAGTGGTTTGATTCATGTGTCTCCCATAAACTTAGGTGTTCTGAATTCCGAGCTGATGGACATTTGGGAATTAATGCCTCCTGGAGGCAGTGTATTGTTGGAGTGGGCTTATGGGTATTATATCCAGTTTCCCCTTGCCAGTGATTGGCACACTCTACTGTTGCTATTTTTCACCTTATGTTGGCCATGGGGTGATGTCCACCCTCTGCTCATGCCATCATTTCCCCCTGCCATCATGGAGCTTCCCCTCAGGTCTGTAAGCAAAAATAAACCCCTTTTTCCCAAAAGCTGCTCTTGGTCAGGTGACTTTTGTCAGCAATACAAACCTGACTGCAACAATAATGTAATGTTGCTACTGAGGAGTGGTGTCATTTGCTGCTAGACATGTGACTGTGTGGCTTTGGCCTTTTGGAGCCAATTTTCCAGAGGAATGTGGGTGAATTTCAAACCTTGGCCTAAAAAACACCTTTCAGTACTGTAAGTACAGCTTGATGGATTATTCTGGTCAGAATACTGAGTGCAGTAAGAACTATGGATTGTGAGATTTGGCTTATGAGGGTGAAAGGGAGCTATGTCTGGACTGGGCTAGAAGCAGTTTGTGTGAGAGGCTTGCTGTTATGCTAGCATCTTGAGAACTTGTGCAGAGTCACATTTGTATAGAAATGGACTGGTGAATGCAAAGGGATATGGCACAGAAAGAAATCTTTGGGTCGAAACTGCTGCCTGTTCAGCTGCAACTGGATGAGAGATTGCAACCATTGAGATTTGGCCAGCTAAACTGCACTGAGACAACAGAAAGAATGCAGTCCTTTGAAGGGACCTGAATGCTCAAGGAGTGTCCTATTCTTCAAAGTCTGCTTTATTCTTCCCTGGGTTAACAAATTAGCACTCTACCTGGTATTATGGAGTATAAGAAATGTAGGAAAGACAGAGTCGTTGAGTTCGCAATGCGGTCATGTGTTTTGGATATGGCCATGGACCGTGTGAAGCAGGTTTCCTGGATGTCTGCATGGAGACCCAATGAGCCATGAGGATGAATTTTGGTTTGCAGTGGAGACCCAGTGGAGATGTCAGGACCATGAGATGGTTGCTGAGGAGAGCTGCCGGCCCTGATGTATTTTCCAGGACTGTGAGTAGTCTAGCTGGTGGGGTAGGAATTGGAACTACACACTTGTTTCTGGTTAGAATTATTGGACTTGGAGACCTGTCACTGGCTAGAGTTGTCTTGGAGCTACAGAGTTTGATGTTTGTCCTATTTTAAATCTTGTTTTGTTTGAATATGTCTTTGCTATGCCCAGTGCCATCTTTTGCAGTGTTAATATTCATTCTGTGCCATTATGGGTTTTGTGGGGATTTTCTTGGTATTATGGCTCAGTTAAAAGACCTTGGATTCTGGGGATGTTTGAACATCATTAGGATTGATAAAAAAATGTGGGGACTTTGAAAGTTGGACTGAATGCATTGTATTCATCATGTATTCTTAAAGAGGAGAACCCTGAGTAAGAGATGAGAGCAACAGCTTGTAATGGAGTGTGCCAAAGTCAGCCACCCTCTGTCAATGTGCCAGAGAGGCCTGGAGACCTGGTGGGACCTCAGGGTTACAGCCTCTTGGATGTTAAGGATATTGTGGTTAGGAAAGATGAAACCTTTGGCAGTGGCTGCTGTCTTCAAGAACTGAGGTGAAGCTGATTGGTGGGATGTTAAAGCATAATGGGAGGGGTTCCAGAGTTCAGTTGGCTGAACCAAAGCACTAGGGCATGGGCTCCAGCTGACTATAAACAGAGACAACACCGCTTCCTCTGAAGCTGGCCAGAACACTCCCAGGGAACACAAGAAAACCTCCCATGGAGGCAAGCATTCATGATGAATTCAGGTTTGGCTTTCTTGCTTCTTTTCTTCTTTTGTCTTCAACTCAGTGGCTTTTGCCCAGCAACACATTTAGTCAGGCCTACTGTGTTCGTTAAGTTTGTGTCAAGTTGATCTGTTTAGGAGTCCACAGGCATTCCTCATAAGTGTGTCTCTGAGGTTGCTTCCAGGAAGGATTAACTAAAGTAGAATCCTTCCCCCAGGGTGAGCCCTTTCCCCAGAGTGGGTGGCCCCTCTCAGAGGGGGCTTTATCTAAGGAAGCTCTGGGAAGGAAAGTATCCTTCCCTTCCATCTGGCCCCAGGTGCTGCTTGCTGTTCACTGCTCCCTGCTTTCCACTGTGGACTGAAGAGCAGTGTCTCTCCAGGCTGCCTCCAGACCTTCAGTGCTGGATTGGGACTGCTGAGACATCCAGTCTCATGGACTGAGCAGCTACCAGGTTCCTTGACTTTCAGGCATGCAATCTTCTATTGTTGGACTTCCATAAACTAATCCAATAAATTTCCTTTTTAATACAATTCATTCTATCTGTTCTGTTCCTGTAGAGAACCCTGACTAATACACCTACCCAGACCTGACAGTCAGAGAAACTGTCTTGGTGTGACCTAAGAGGAGGCCTGTATAAGGTTTGGGAGTGACCAAAACCACAGAGAATACTCTGAGGCAAATATGGAAGCTTTTATTTGGAAAAAGCACAAGCTGCCAGGGCTGACTCTTGACAGCAGAGCACAGTCAACTTTGAGATTACAGTTGGGAGAAGGTGAGGAAGGGAAAAGAATGCCTTTGTTCTTTACCTTATCCATTTCACATAGCTAAGGTATGAGACCAGAAGTGACCTGGTGGGAGATAAAGAGGCAGGAAACCTCGACATGGGGCATTGTTAGGCAAGGAATGGATAATGGTTCAGTGGTTTCTTGAGGAATGTGGATGACCCACTTCCTTGTGTCTGTCACCATCCTGCTGTCTTTGGTGACTCCATTTTGTCCTGACCTAACATTCCAGCCTTTTGTTAATGATAAGATATGAAGGTTAAGGGGCTGGAGGGATGTCTTAGTGGTTAAGGCATTTGCCTGCAAAGCCAAAGGATCCCGGTTCAACTCGCCAGGACCCATGTAAGCCAGATGCACATGGGGTCATGTGTCTGGAGTTCGTTTGCAGTAGCTGAAGGCCCTGGCTCACTCATTATTCCTCTCTCTCTCTCTTTCTCTCTCTCTCCCTCCCTCTTTCTCTCTCATAAATAAATAAATAAATATATATATTTTACAAAAAAGAGATGAAGCTTAATTTTTTTCATGCTGACCATAAAGGTGATGAGTTCTTATGGGAGAGGCTGGATAATGCAGTCAGTAGGTCTCCAGGGCAGGTGATGAGGAGGCAGCTTCATGGTGGCTAGAGGTGGAAGAGTGGTGAGATCGATAGTGCAAGTGTGGCATGCTTTTACTTTGTCCTGAGCAAAGCAGAGACTTCACTCATACCATCCCTGTATTAAGCTGGCTTCAGGGCAGTCTCTGGCAGACCACTGATATAGAGAAGGTGAGGGAGATAGACTCTGTGAACCCTGTGAGAAGACAGCAGGGAGAACAAAGGAGCTTGTTACTCTTGACAACCACTATGATGACAAAATGCCAGGCATAAAGGGAGAATGAGCATTCAGAGATAAGAGGTAGAGGGATTGGTGCAAGAGGAGGCAGAGGGGCATTTTGGGATCAGGGGAAGAGTAGGAACACAAGAGAGTTTTAAGTTTGAGAGTGCCATTGGGGTGGCAGTATACTTATCACTGGATGAGATAGGGTAAGGGTTACGGAAGCATGGGGCCCAAAGAAAACCTCTGATTTTGGCTAAGGCACGTGGGAGGAGCTGGGGTCAGGGTAGGTGAAGTTAATTAGGGACAGGCAGAGGCAGAATGCATGAGTTAATATTAGAGTCTAGTATTGTAAATCAGCATCAGACAGGGGAGCCTATTAGTCTGAATCATTGTTTGTATTGTAGTTATTTTTCTTACTGGGTGATTAAGACCATGTAGACTGCCAGAATTAACTGTAAATTTTGTAGGTCAGTAACAGCACTGTAGGAGAGACTTTTAGGGATCTGAGAGAAGTTCTATCACTCTCAGCACTGTCATCTGCTAGAATAAGTCAAGGCTGTGCTGACCAAGTGGCCCTCCTTTTGGGAAGCCTGGAGAACAGATTTTCCTCAGATGTAACTCTCCTGTTGCATATATACTGACATGGAATTCATTTCTGAGTCTCCATGTCCTCTGTGGTCAAGAAGTCAGGTGACTTACCAGAGGCTAGAAGTTCAAGTTTCCCATCATCTGCTGTGGCCTTTTGATCCAGGAGCAGGAACCAAAATATCGGTTATCCTTTTAACTCCAATGTTTACAATTGATTTTGGCTTCTATATATGGTTATTAATCGCTCAGAGAGACTGTACATATCTGATTAGCAAAACAGTTAGGAGGGTGAAGAACATATCTGGTTATCAAAGCAGATCTGGTTACAAAATGACACAATAGTTTACAATCATTCTGATTAATATTTAAGTTTAGTTGTCAGATGAGAGTGTAAGCTATATCCAGGACATAGAAAGCATACACATTCTATCTTTTAAGTATTTGTCAATTATAAGTACAGGCAGAACATTCAGTAGCCCTGAAAACAATATTTTACCAATTATTTTATCAATAACATTAAGTCAATTTAATCTAGAAATTGTATGTCAGGAAAAAGGCAAGACAGTATAAAAACTTAGGATCTGTGTTTGAAAACAACTTTGGCTAGTCTGTATGCCAATGTATGTACCAATTACCTCTCCCCCCCCCCCAAACTGGAAGCAGAACAGCAATATATGATTATTTTTCTAAGGCAGGAAACATGTTTTAAGTATCAATATCTCTATAAGCAATGAACTTAAGATACCAGAAATGAGACAATTAATTAAGTGAAACCTTCACTGAGACTGATTATACATAGCTCAAGAATAAAATAAAACTTTCTCATTGTTGAGTTAAGCAAGACTGATTTTAACATGCATTAGAGACAATATGACAGACACAAAGCAATTTCTTAAATAAGTACCTTTTACCATTGAACAAGTTAAGGCTTAACTAAAGAAATATTTATGACAGTTACATGAAGCTTAGGCAAACTATATTAACATTGTTTGTATATACAGTGGATTTTTCTAAGACATGGGGAGCTTTTTCAGTTTTTGTAAGAACAAATCATAAGTCACTTTTTATAAGACTTAGATTATATCCTCAGTGATAATCATAGAGCAAAATCAGCATGAACAAGAGAAGAACCATCTTAAAATTACAAAATTTTAGTGAGGCATAGTGATGCATGCTTATTGATAGCCAAACATCATGGACTTTGTATAAACCAAATTACAATATTCTAATATTCTGATATATGAAAAAGTGTGATATTACCAAAAAGTAGAGTTTACATATTCAAGGCACAAGAGGCTACAGAGAGCAAACTATGAACAAAAGATCTGCTGACAGAATTTAAAATAAACAAGAAATTTATATTATGTAGTAATATTTTTGGCTTAAATATAAAGACATGAAAAATTTTATAATTTTTAAAGTTCATCAGAAGTAGGTACCTTTGTATAATATATACATATATATTTTTATGAGGAGATTTAACACTTCTAAAAGCTAACTAAGATGTCCATCAATCTATAAGTCAGTATCTGAAATTAATTTAGCTATATTTAACATACCCAAAGAATATAGAAACTGGATTAAACTGCCATGATCTAATGAAAAAAGGAGACAAGTCTCATGGAAAAGAGAGGGAATGAGCATGCCAGGGCCACTTGCCACTGCAAACAATTTGCAAATGTACTCCACTATGTGAATCTGCCTTTGCAAATAAGCACCTTTAACTGCTGAGCCAAAAATAAATATTTTTAATCTTTTAACATACGCAAAATTTTATGACACAATCTTTAACTATTCAGCCTTAGTCAAGTCTATAAACTTGTTCAGTAATGACATAAATTAAATCTAAAGTATTAAGACTGATTGTTGGAGAAATTGAGGAATTCCATCTTAAATCACAACATAATTTTGTTTAGAATTTTCTTTAACTGTTCACCACAAAGTAAATAGTTTTGAAGTGTGTGACAGATAAATACTGGTTAATGTTTCAAATGTGGTCTATTTGCCTTATAAAATAGGGGAGCCAGGTTTGGTGGTGCACACCTTTAATCCCAGCACTTAGGAATCAGAGATAGGAGGGTCACCAAGAGTTTGAGGCCACCCTGAAACTACATAGTGAATTCCAGGTCATCCTGAGCCAGAATGACACCCTACCTCGAAAAACCAAAAACAAAGCAAAAAATAAAATGGGGGAAAAAGAGTAAATAATTCCTCTGTGAGATTTTTTTGAGGCAGGGTTTTAGATATAATAACCTTAAGAGAAAATATTAATGAGTCAATTTTAACCTTAAGATTTATTTAAAAGGTTGACAAATAGAGGAACCTAGTTAACTTGGTTGGGTACTCTAAATTCAGTCTTTCATAACCATTATTATGACCAGATTAACATCAGTGAGTTAAAGTTAAGTCTACAACCTGAATACCATAGCAAACTGCTACCAGCCAGGGCCATACTTTGTTAGTCTGATACAAGCCCTAGGCTTATAGTCATTTTATAACTCAAGAAGTCTGTAATCTGATTAAGTACTTTGTCTTTAACCTTCTGTTTAAGCTTACTCATATCTTCATCTACATACTTTTACTTTACAATTGATTTAACCACTCTGTAACAATCCTTTTCATCAAACATTTAACATCAACATATAAAGTATTTTTTTTGTCTATGGTCTTAATTACTTTTAGTACTCCTCCTGGGGTCACTCAATAGTAAAAAATTGGCTATGCCATCTCATAGAGTGGTGAACATCCCCCACAATGAAATGGTATTGCTCAGAACAGAAATCATTCTGTAGCCTTAGGGCTGTGAGTCACATACATACTCACACACACACATTCAATTCAAGTGCACTTTTCATATAGATTTTCATATAGAACCATTTCCCCTTCACACATTCATTCATTCATTCATTTATTCAGAAGTTCTGCATTCCCATTTTAAATTTCTATTTTATTTACAACTCTGGAGACTAAAATCAAATGTTGTTACCAGGCAGGGGTTAGGAGAGGCTGAGGGAGCTGGAGAAGCCAGAGGAGCTGTTGGGGCAAGGTGGCTAGAAGGACCTGGTGGGGAAAGCAGGTAGAGCAGAGAGAAAGCCGTGCATGCAGAGTGGAAAATAGGGTATTTTGGACCATTTGCCTGTACATTGGAAGAATTTTTTTTAAATCAGTGAGAATTTGGAAATCAAAAGTACCATTTTTCAGGCCATTTGAACCCATTGTCCAGTTTATGGATGTAGCCAAGCAGAGTTTCAGAGAAAGATAAGATGTCGTCCAAGGGTCCTAGAGGCTTTAAGTTCTTAAGGAGACAGGGAAAGAGCAAAACAAGGGTGAGAGAAAAATAAACCAGGGCTCAAGCTGGGCTTACACAGAACACCAGTATGACCCCTGTGGCCTGTCAGAGGGAATGGGGCCTGCACCTGCCACATGGGCAGAGGCTGTACAGGTTGCAACTGTTGGCATTTTAGCCTGTTAGTGAGCAAGGAGGGCAACTCTGCTCCCAATAGTGAAAGCTGCTGGCAGTGGAAGATGAGAGCTCAGGAGGGAGAGGATAGAGGGATAAGGAGTGACCCGAGATGGTGTAATGGAACCAAAAGGTGCCATTTAGGGTACAGTGGACCAGAGAGCAAGAGACCCAAGGTGTCAAGAATGCATCTTTCTCGAGACCTGGGGTTGGGGCCTAAAAGTGGCTGAGGGGTGTAGCCTGGTGTGCCGGGACGGCTTCCACAAGGAGGGATTAAACCCAAGAGCAGGCCAACCCAAGCGGGACACTTACAGAGAAGGAGGAAGGAGATGAAGAAGGGAAGAAGAGCAAGGCCAAATTGTGGTGGATGTGAGAGCTGGTACCATGCAGAGATGGTCCGAAGCCTTCAGAAGGTCAAATGGCAGCTTGGTGGTCTGGTCAGAGGAAAGGAGGTCTGGCCGCCCGAGAGGGCAACCAGAAGCCTTCCTATCCAAGTCATGGCACCAGATGTAACACTCAGGGGTGATCAAGACCATGGAAACAACTCTGAGGCAAACATGGAAGCTTTTATTTTGGAAAAGCACAAGGTGCCAGGACTGATTCTCAAGAGCAGAGCACAACCAATTTTGAGATTACAGATAGTGGGTTATATAGAGCTCTTCAGTTGGGGGAATGTGAGGAAGGGAAAAGAACTCCTTTGTTCTTTACATTATCCATTTCACATAGGTAGGGTGTGAGACCAGAAGTGACCAGGTGGGAGATAAGGAGGCAGGAAACCTAGACCTGGGGCATTGTTAGGCAAGGAAGGGATAATAGCTGGGTGGTTTCTTGAGCAATGTGGATGACCCACTTCCTTGTATCTGTCACCATCCTACTGTCTTTGGTGACTCAATTTTGTCCTGACCTAACAGCCTGCACATCTTCCTCTAGTGTTAGAGAATAGACCTGTTGAGTACTTGTTTGGTACCATAGAGATGTCATGTCAGTTATCAGGAGTCATTTGGCAGAATTTCTGGGTTTTGGACCCACTAATTCATCCCTTTCTCCTCCAAATGAAAAAGAGCTATGTTTTAATTTTTTTTTTTTTTTTGAGGTAGGGTCTCACTCTAGCCCTGGCTAGAGGGAATTCACTATGTAGTCTCAGGGTGTTCTCAAACTTATGATGATCCTCATACCTCTACTTTCCAAGTGCTGGGAAAGGTGTGCACCACCATGCCCATCTTGAGAGCTATGTTTTGCATAGCCCAGTTGGAAGACAAATGAGCCTGATGCCTTCCTGAGAACTAATTTGGGGAAACTCTGCACCAAGTCACCCAGTAGGTTAGCTCAATGCTCAAATTATCAGAGGAGAAGCACTGTTTCTTCCTTAAGAATAAAACTGGAAGACAGGAGCAAACTCCCAAGTGCATCCCATCTCCTAAGCAGTCTTGCAATCAGGCTTGATGTGCCCTGACCAGCTTTCCAATTCCAAGGCAGTTTCTGAGGAGAACAGCTTTTGTCCTGCACATCTGTAAGTATATAAATTATTTTGTTTTACAGGGATCACAGATCTTAACAGTCTTAAATCTCAGATGAGACTTAGAACTTTGGAATAGTCTTAAAATTGGTAAAGACTATGGGGACCTTCGAAGTTGGACTGAATACAATTTACAATATGAGATGGTTACAAGTTTATTGGGACCCAGGGATGGAATGTGGTAGTTTGAATGTGTGTCTGCCAATAGACTCAGGTTTTTTAAAAGCTTGTCTCTAGCTGCCTAGCTGGAGGAAGTGTCACTGGGGAAGGATCTGATTTCTAGCTCAAAAGTATGAGGAGAGCTGTCAGAGCTCTGGCTGCTTGCTGCTAGTCCCATGCTAATTTGCTGTCTGTTTGTGTTTGCTTGTGGTGCTGGCTATGTGGTTGTGTCTCTCTGCTTGGATTTTGAATGGGAGCCAGCTTCTTCCTCCATTGACAGAACTTTCCTCTAGATCTGTAAGCCTGAAATAAACCCTTCCTCCTCTAAACTATATCTGTTTGTAAATTAATCCCAGCAATGTGGAGCTGACTATGACAAGTAATACATCTCTATCACACCCTTCAAGGCTCAAGGACCATGGCAGAGGAGGTAGAAGAAAGAGTGTAAGATTAAAGGAAGGGGAGGAGTGTTTTGCAATATTGTCTTCCAGACAAAAAGTGGCCATGGTATTCATGACCTCACAGTGGCTCATATTACTTATACAATATTTGCTTAATAGGAAGAAAAATGATGACACCAAACTAGAAAGAGGGAATAGTTGGAAAGAAGAAGGGATTCAATAGAGGGGGACTTGGGAAGAATTAAAAGAAGGATTGTGGGAGATCATTATCATGGCATAGATTAAACATTTTCATTGCTGTAAGGCATAACAAAGAAAGACTGAACCAATGAAAATCAATAACCATTATTCAGTTAGTTAGTTAGTTAGTTTTTCAAGGCAGAGTCTCACCCTAGCCAAGGCTGACCTGAAATTCACTATGTAGTCTAACTGTCCTCGAACTCACAGAAATCAATATGGAGGGTGTCTATAAAAAAGCTTTCAAAATTCCAACAAAGAAGAAGTGCCAGGCATGGTGACCTATACCTTTAATCCCAGCACTTGGGAGGCTGAGGTAGGAGGAAGAGCTACCATGGAGTGCTGTTGGCACAGGATGAAAAATTTCCCTGGCTTCTCAGCTCAGCTAAAGGGATGGAAATTGGAAATCCAGAAACTGTTATCACTGGTTATGGTATCGACCTTGTACTGCAGATGTTTCATGTTTACCTGATGGTTGATTTTGCATTTGTCCAGTCTCTCCTTGTTATGCCTTACGGCAATGTTTAGTCTGTGCCATTATATGTTAGAAATATATGACTTGTTTTGATCTTACAGGACTTACAGTTAGGAGACAGTCAAATTTCAGATGAGACTTGGGACTTTAGAACAATCTTAAGGTTGGTAAAGACTATAGGGACCTTTGAGGTTGGACTGAACACAATTTGCAATGTGAGATCTTTAAGAGTCTACTGGGGCCCAGGGTGGAATGTGGTAGTTTGAAAGTATGTCCCCCATAGACTCAGGTGTTTTATTAAAGCTTGTAACTTGGGTCTCCAGCCACCTGGCTGGGGTGAATCCTGGGTTCCAGCACTAAGGTGTGTTTGGGGTTGGATCTGATTTCCAGCTCAAAGGTATGCAGAGTGGACTGAGTTCTGGCTGGGCCCCTGCTACTTGCTGTCTGTTTATTCTTGCTGCTTTTGTTTTTTAAGGGCTGTTCAATTATTTCTCTCTGCTTGGATGTATAGAACCAACTTCTGCCAAAGATGGAACATCCGTTGTAAGCTTGAAATAAATCCCTTCCTCTCAAAAACTGTGCCTGGTTTGGATGTTCATCCAGGTAATGTGAAACTGACTAGAACTATGACTTTTCCCCTCCGAAAGGCTACATAGCTCTTTCTAGCATCTTGACAGGAAGTCAGCAGGGAGGGGCTTCTAGTTCAGTTCCTGCTTCATTTCTCAGTGGCCTGAAGCCCATGCATATGGAGTCTTCAGCAGTAGGATCTTGCCATCAAGTTATGGTAGTCAACCAAGAGCCTTGACAATAACTTATGATGTTTTGGAAATATCAGGGGGATGCCTGACAAACAACTTGCTGGAATGTATATCCCACCACTGGCACTGAGTGAGATGTTTTCTTTACCAAATGCTGCTGCCTAGAATCTCCACCCTAGGTCGCTATGGTGTAGGGATTGTCCCTCAGTTTTGCTAGATTGAGAAATTAGCCATTAGTACCTCAGAGAAAAGAAAGCTATACAGAGCAGATTTCTTTTTAGACAATAAAGAATAGGATTCTTTTGAAAAAACATGACAGACTTATGAAAGATCATATCAGGTAGGCTCATTGGTGCTCAACCTCATCTCAGAGTACTCATCAGGATAGATAATCCCACTTGGGACACCCAAATAGAAAGGGATTATTTTCATTGGAGAGAAAGTGAGAGCCCAGATTCAAGAGTGTTCCTATTCTGAGGGATGTTTCACCATTCCAGAGTACCTGGATGAAACACCTTTCCTCACTTGACTCATTTCTAGATAAAATGTATGTACTATCAAGACTAGAGGCATCCCAGCCTGGTATGGTGCTTGAGAAGCACCTGCCAGTTTCATGTAAATTTATGCAGATCCTCTCCCTCTATTATAATAAGGTGCAGTTGGGTGAATGGTGACTCTATTTATAACCAAGCCTACATTATATACCCAGAAAACAATTCTGAGAGTGTCCAGCCATTTGTGGTTCTTTTTTGAAAGCCTGGCTGAGGTCTGAAAGGACTTCAAAGTCCCACACATCTGTGACTCATTTGCCCAGCAGTTGACTTACCACATCTGTTGGAAAACTGGCACCTACCATGGTGTTCACTTGATTTGGGAATATTTAGCGGAACTGGTGAAAATTCTTGTCAGTAACAACCTTTAGGATCTGAATCTTTTTCTTTTTTTTTCTTAGGGTTGGTCGTGGTCTAGTCCAGGCTGGCCTGGAATTCACTATGTAGTCTCAGGCTGGCCTTAAGCTCATAGCAATCCTCCTACCTCTGCCTCCTGAGTGCTAGCATTAAAGGTGTGCACCACCACTATCAGTCCTTTTGTTTGTTTGTTTGGTTTTTTGTGGGGGAGTATGACAGTATTATTGATTCCATTTTGAAGTTGAGGAAATGAAAGTTCACAACTCATAAGTAGCAAGCTAATTTCAAATCTAGTCTGTGTCTAAAATTATAGTCTTTACTTTGTACTAGGGAAGCTCTGCCTCCCGAGTGCTGGGATTAAAGTTGTGTACCACTATACCTGGCTAGGATCTGACACTTTTGGTGTGTGCCTTGGAATGTGGATTTACTTTTATCAGGTGAAATTGTTGGGACCCCTCCTCACGGAGGGACTCCAAGCCTCGGGAATTGGGCGAGACCCCAAAGACTGACACAGACGCTTCTCGATGCAATAGCAGCAAGAGGTTTATTGAGAAACCGGTGCACCGGGGCTCGACACGAAGTCCCCACGCAGGAGGAGTGAAGAGCCCCGAGCCCCAATTTTTAGAGTTTATATAGGGAAAAACCACAAAGTTAGGGAGGGGGTCTGGGTCTAGGGGCTTTCCATATAGAAAGGATTCTGATTGGTGGAGTCCAACCACCGAGCTAGGGAGGGGGTCTTGCTCTAGGGACTTTCCATATAGAATGGATTCTGATTGGTGGAGTCCACCTGGTGTTGCTTGGCTGGGCTAGGGGTGGCCACAGGACGCTGAGTGGCTTCCTGGGTTCCAGGAAACAGAGGCAGGGTTTTGGGAGCAATGTTCAAGAATAACCGCAAGTCAGTTAGTTTTTCTAGGGCAAGGGCCAGCTGGGGGTTATTACAAAATGGCTGTTCTTTAGCCAATCTGAGGCAAGCAAGCAAGCAACGTTACAAAAGCTAAAAAGGCATGTTAGCATGATAATAAGGCTTTAAATTTTTGACCTTACATTCCCCCCTTTTCTTGAGCATAATTCCAATCCTGGAATTTTAGATTTCTGATTCCCCTACTATCTGATATTGCTGTCGAAGAACCAGTAGTTGGACTGTGCTAATTCTTTCTCTAATGAATGTTACCAGTCGATTTAGAATACAGGGTCCAAGTGTTAGGAGGAGGAGGAGGATAAGGAGTGGGCCTAATAGGGTAGATATTAGAGTAGTCAGCCAGGGGGACCTATTAAACCATGACTCAAACCATCCCTGACTTTGTTTTGCCTCCCAATTTCTGGCATCTAGTCTCTCTCTGAGTTTTTTCATTGAGTCTCTAATGACACCCGAATGGTCCACATAGAAACAACATTCTTCCTTTAGGGCTGCACAGAGTCCCCCTTGTTGTAGAAACAATAAGTCTAAGCCTCTTCTATTCTGTAGGACTACCTCTGATAAGGAGGTTAAGGATTCTTCTAGTTTAGAAAGTGATTCCTCCAGGGCCCTTATGTCTTGAGCTATAATATTTTGCAGTTCTGCCAGCTTTGAGTCCTGAGTTGCTAGGGCTGTAATACCTGTTCTAATCCCTGTGGCCATCCCAACACCTAACAGGACTGCCAGGGTGAGAGAGACTGGCTCCCTCTGGAGCCTAATTCGCCCCTGAATTGCATCTAGGAAGTCGGAGTCAGGATGGTAAATAATTTTAGGGAAATGCCTTACCAGGATGCAATAGTCACTGGATTCATTTAGGAGATGGAGAGAAACTATAGAGGTCAAGCCAGTGCCACAGGCCCACCATGCTTCCGGGGGGGGTTTGATATATCCCTGATAGGAGTCAGGGATGTGGGTGGAGTTACAGAGGTGGGTTTGTGAAGGCGGTACTTTGCCTATGCAGAGTCCTTTTCCTGAGACTGAGGCCAACGTCAGTCGGCCAAGTGCAGTTTGGTATGACCCTGCATCCTTGGAAACAGTTACGTTGGAGTAGGGGAGTGCCCAGGTGAAGGCTTCATAATAAGGGGGGGGCAATGTCATAGCAGAGCCAACAGTGGGTGGCCACCTCAGGCTGGGTAGAGTTAAGGAGAAGAAAAACCTGTTGTATCATTGTGAGCAGAGGCACTTGTTGGGGAGAAGGAGTTGTAACGGGAGGTTGGGGTACCTTGGTGGGACCAGGAGGAGGAGGAGGAGGGGGAGGGTCATGGGGTTTAGGATTTAGGACTGCCGGGGGTTGCTGTAATATAGCATTAGGTCCCACTAGGGTTGGCCCCGGGGCCTCTTTTATTGTTAATCTGATACTGAAAAGTAACCCTCTGTCTTGCCCACTCATGTAGAACCTGAGGCCCCAAGTTTTTCTTTCTAGCCAGGTCCGGGAGCTTTTCCCTGCACTTGTGAATGTTATATTAAGTAGGTTCTCCTCAAGCCCTCTTTTTACTGTAATGAGATCCCAGCTGGAAGAGGGTCTCCAATAAGCATCCCCGGTAGTTTCACATCCCCATTGTTTACAGTAGTACTGTTCTATCCCCCCACAATCCCTTTTTTTATTTTCTCGGGGGCACACATAGAAAGGGAGTTTCCTAAGTCTTTGTTGAGCGTGTACACTGCTACAACTGGACTGGTCAGAGACCTGGCGGTTTTTTCCGGGATGTAGCAAGAATAATGAACAAATCTCGGGGGACAGATGTGGCCACCAGGTCCAAGGAGTGGCGGTTTTTGTAGTACTCCAGATTACATCTCCTGTTTGGGAGATCACCTGCCAGGTTAGCTTCTGAGGGTTATGGGGACTAGCCTCTGCTTGGGGGATCATCCCTATCAGAATTAGGAAGGCGGCGCAAACACAGCTTAAGGGGGTTACCAGTCTTTTCCAATTTCCATTGGGGCCCAGGCGGGGTCGCTGGTTTGACGTGGGAGGCATGGATCCAGGCTGCAATGCCATCAACCTTTATAGCTGTAGGGGTTGTCAGGAGCACGATGAAGGGCCCCTTCCAGCGAGGTTCCAGGTTGGTGGGCCGGTGGCATCTCACGTACACAGAATCTCCTATCTGGTGGTGGTGCGGAGCTGGATCTGAGACTGGGGAGTAAGTCTCCTTCACCTGCGGCCACAATTCAGTCCGGAGGATTTGCAGAGCCTGTAGCCTGGTATTTAAGTCAGAGTTAGTGATTTGATTGGGGTCCCCTGGGGATATCATTTGGCCAAGTGGGGTTGGGACCCCAAAGAAGATTTCAAAAGGAGTAAGATTAAACCTATAGGGAGTGTTCCGGACTCTGAAAAGAGCCCAAGGTAGGAGCATCATCCAGTCAGTATGGCCAGTCTCCAAGGACAATTTAGTTATGGTCTCTTTTAAGGTTCTATTCATCCTTTCTACCTGTCCTGAACTTTGGGGTCTATATGCACAATGTAATTTCCAATTAATCCCCAATGTTCTGGCCACCTCCTGACTTACCTGGGCAACAAAGGCAGGGCCGTTGTCTGATCCTATTACCTGTGGTATTCCATACCTGGGGATGATCTCTTCCAAGAGCTTCTTGGTTACTAGTGTAGCAGTTTCTTTCTTGGTAGGGTAGGCTTCCACCCATCCTGAAAAGGTATCTATGAAAACTAAAAGATATTTATTTCCATAGCGGGCAGGCTTCATCTCAGTGAAATCAGTTTCCCAAAATAGGCCCGGGCGGTCCCCGTGGAGCCGGTGCCCTGAACCCATTTGAGCCGTCTGTGCATTTACTTTTTGACAGGGAGCACATTGTTTAGTAAGGTTTTCAGCCATTTCTCTTAGTCCAATGATATGATAATTGGTTCTAGCAAGAGTGGCGATTAACTTTTTAGTCCCAAAGTGAGTTAACCTATGTATCTGATGTAGAATTTGTTCTGCTTGTTTCCTGGGCAGAATCTGTTTTCCTTCTTCAGTTTCCCATCTCTGGGAGTCTGGATTGAAGCGTTTCTGGATTTTAGCCATGGTCTTAAAGTCCTGTTCCGTATAATCTGAAGGCTGAGATTTTGAAGAATTAATTTCTTTTTCAATCAAGGGAAATAAATAAGTTCCCTGGGCTGCCTTTTTAGCTTCCTCATCCGCCATCCTGTTTCCCCGCGCTACGAGGGAATTTCCTTTTTGATATCCTGGACAATGAACTATGGCTATTTTAGCAGGCCGGTGTAAGGCATCTAGCAAGTCTAAGATTTCTTGTTTATTTTTAATTTCCTTTCCTGCAGAGGTTAATAGGCCCCTCTGCTGGTAAATGGCCCCGTGAACATGAGCTGTAGCAAAAGCGTACTGACTATCAGTGTAAATAGTGGCTTTTTTTCCTTCAGCCATGTTTAGAGCTTGAGTCAGGGCTATGAGTTCTGCCTTTTGAGCCGAGGTTCCCTCTGGTAATTTATTGGCCCATATCACCCTGTCTCCATCTACTATTGCAGCCCCAGCCATCCACTTACCTTCAAGGAGGTAGCTGCTGCCATCCGTGAACCAGGTTACCTTAGCGTCCGGCAGTGGCTGGTCCGTCAAGTCGGATCGCACCCCTGCGGCTTCGGCCAGCACATCCCCGCAATTGTGGATCACCGTGGGGTCAGGGTCTGGCCAAAGGGTGGCGGGATTTAGCTGAGTGGGGGCTGCAAATCTGACTCTGTCAGAATTTAGGAGGAGACTCTGGTAGTGGGTGATTCTGGCGTTGGAGAGCCACCTGTTGGGCGGTTGGCGAACAATGCTCTCCAGAGCATGTGAGGCAATTATGGTGACAGTCTGTCCCAAAGTTAATTTATCAGCATCCTTTAGGAGCAATGCCACCACAGCAATGATTTTAAGGCAAGGAGGCCAACCGGCCACTACTGGGTCCAACTTTTTGGACAGATAGGCTACTGGCCTTCTCCATGGCCCGAGTCTCTGAGTAAGGACTCCTTTAGCTATTCCCTTCTGCTCATGCACAAACAAGTAGAATGGCTTGGTGATGTCGGGAAGAGAAAGAGCAGGTGCCTTGAGAAGGGCATATTTAATATTATCAAAAGCCTGTTGTTGTTCTTCTCCCCAATGAAAAGGGGCACTAGTCTTGGTCAAGGGGTAGAGGGGGGCAGCCAGAGTTGCAAATCCAGGTATCCACAGCCGGCAGAAGCCAGCGGAGCCCAGGAATTCCCTCACCTGTTTGGCAGATTTAGGTGTCGGGATTTGCTCCACAACCTGTTTGCGGGCCTCTGTCAGCCATCGTCGTCCCCCTTTTAACGAGTACCCCAAATAAGTCACTTGCCTTTTGCAGATCTGGGCCTTCTTGGCAAAGGCTCGGTACCCCAGACGGGCCAGCTCCTCCAGCAGGGCTACTGTACCCTTCTCGCATTCTGCTTGGTCATTAGCGGCCAGAAGGAGATCATCCACGTATTGGAGAAGGGTCACCTGGGTGTTGGAGGCCCGAAAGGGGGCCAAGTCCCGGTGGAGGGCCTCATCAAAGAGGGTAGGTGAGTTTTTAAAGCCTTGTGGCAGTCTGGTCCAAGTTAGTTGTCCAGAGATCCCAGAGTCTGGATCCCTCCATTCGAAGGCAAAGATAGGCTGACTTTTCTCATGTAGTGGCAAACAGAAAAAAGCATCCTTTAAGTCAATAACAGTATACCAGTCTCTATCCGGGGGAAGGGAACTCAAGAGGTTGTAGGGGTTGGGCACAGTGGGATGGAGATCTTCAATTCTCTTGTTGACTTCCCTTAGGTCCTGGACAGGGCGGTAGTCATTAGTATTGGGCTTCCGTACTGGCAACAACGGGGTGTTCCAAGGAGAGTGACATTGTTTTAGAACCCCCAATTTTAAGAGTCTCTTTATGTGGGGTTTAATTCCTTCCCTGGCTTCAGAACTCATTGGGTACTGACGTATCGAGACGGGTGTGGAGGAAGCTTTTAAGTTGATCACTATCGGGGGTTGATGGGAGGCCAGTCCCATCCCAGCAGTTTCAACCCAAGCTCCAGGGACTTTAGTCAGCCATTTGTCAAATTCTGGGTTAATCTGAGGATTTTCAAATAGCCTGTGTTCATCTTCTAATTTTATAGTTAATATTTGGGTGAAGCCTCCATGTCGGTGGGTCATCAGTGGGCCTTTATCAGTAAAGGTAATTTGGGCCCCCATTTTGGTCAATAAGTCCCGTCCTAGTAAAGGGGCTGGGCAACCTGGTATGACGAGGAACGAGTGGGATACCCGGCCCACGCCCAGGTCCACTGTTCTTCGGGTAGTCCATGAAAATTGTTGGCCCCCTGTGGCCCCAAGGACCCAGGACTTTTTACCAGAAATGGGTCCTTCTGGTTTCAGGAGTACTGAATGTTGGGCGCCCGTATCGACTAGGAAGGTAATGGGTTTCCCCTCCACCTTGAGAGTTACCCTGGGCTCGGGGAGGGGGTCCGAGCCCCGTCTCCCCTAGTCTTCTTCCTCCAGGTTGAGTATCTGTTTTGGCTTTCTTTTGGGGCAATCTTTGGCCCAATGCCCTTTTTCCTTACAATAGGCGCATTGGTCTTTTTCTAGAGGCACCCTGTTGCCCGGGAGTGGTCCCTGTCTGGCTGTCCTCTGTCTAGTAACTTCTTTGTTATCCTTAACTAGGGTGGCCAGAATCTTAGTTATATTCTTTTCGTGTCTCTTATCCCTTCTAACCTCTCTTTCCTCTTGTTCTCTTGCCTTTCTCTGTTCTCTTTCTTTCTCAGTTTCTCTTTTATTGTATATCTTTTCTGCCTCTTTTACTATGTCTGACAAAGTGTATCTCCCTAGACCATCTAACCTCTGTAATTTTCTCCTGATATCTGTTGCAGACTGATCCACAAAACTCATTAATACTGATGCCCTCTGTTCCTCTGCCATTGGGTTGAATGGCGTATATCTACGATATGCCTCCATGAGGCGTTCGAGGAACGTTGAGGGGAGCTCCTTGGGTCCCTGTAGAACCTCTCTTACCTTGGCCAGATTGGTGGGGCGTCTGGCAGCCCCTCGGAGACCAGCCACCAGAGCCTGGCGATAGACACGGAGATGCTCCCTACCGTCAGCGGTATTGAAGTCCCATCCAGGCCTTGTCAAGGGAAACCCAGCATCTATGACATTCTGGAGTTGTGTAGGTCGTCCATCGTCCCCAGGGACATTTTTTCTAGCCTCAAGGAGAATGCGTTCCCGTTCCTCGGTTGTGAAAAGAGTCTGCAGCAACTGTTGGCAATCATCCCAAGTCGGCTGGTGAGAGAAAACTAGGGATTCCATTAGAGCAGTTAATTTAGATGGATCCTCAGAGAAAGGGGGGTGATTGGCCTTCCAATTATACAAGTCTGCAGAGGAGAAAGGCCAGTACTGAAGGGGCTGTAGGGGTGGACGATCAGGGTCATCCTCTGGCCCTGGAATTGGAGGTGGTCCCAGGGCTCTGAGTGGGAGGGCAATGGCAGTGTCTGGAGAAAGGGCCCTCCTACTTCTGGTTCCCGTAGCGGGCCCCCCCTGTTGACCCAAATCTGGGGGGGCTGGGGGTGCAGAGGGCTGCTGAATGGGCGGATAGGGTGGAGGTGGGTCCAGGAGGAGAAGGTCGGGCTGGGTCTCCGGGTAGATCCGTGATGTTGTTGCCTCTTTTTTCTTTTCCGTTTCTGCAAAAAGAACCTTAGAGGGCCCAGGGGGGCCCTTATTAGCGGGTTGTGGGGGAATCCAGGGCTTGATCCAGGCCGGAGGGTCTTGGATCAAGTCCTGCCAGGTGAAAATATAAGGGATCTGGTCTGGATGTCCTCCGCGTTCCTGCAAAACAATATGCCTGACTGCCTGAATAATTGTTAAATCAAAGGTGCCCTCTGGTGGCCATCCTACGTTAAAGGAAGGCCATTCTGCAGCACAAAAGGTTTGCCACTTTCCCTTTTTTATTTCAACTGATAAATTATGTGCCCTTTCTTTAACGTCAGTCCAGTGAGTCAAAGTCAGATCCAAGGGAGTAGAAATGGTTTGTCCCATTTTGTTATATGCAGAAAAATGATAGAAGAATAAAAAGACAATAAACAGTAAACAAACCAAGGTCAGGAAGTACCGACCAAATTTTGTCTGCCACAAAAGTAAAACTGATTCTGATGGTTCAGGCCTGGAACCGGATGACACTTTCGACCAGATGTGGACCCGGTCAGAGTCCACCAGATAGGAAGCCACCAAGCGTCCTTGGCCTTCCTGACTCCCTGAGGCGTCCCCCAGGGCTGCAGGTTGTGGCAACCAAATGCACGTCTGCTGTCCACTGTGTATGGCCCTCACGGCACCAAAACACACCTGCAAACTCAAAGTGTCTTCTCAGAACCCAGAAATGAACAGATAATCAGAGAAATTTTCAGACAGATACAAGTAGACACAGAGACAGATGTATAGACATATACGGCTGAGTCCATAGACATATATGGCGCCTTCTTACCTCTGAGAAGATGAATGTGGGTCTGGGGTCTGCCTCAAATCCCGGACGAGCCCCCAAATGTTGGGACCCCTCCTCACGGAGGGACTCCAAGCCTCGGGAATCGGGCGAGACCCCAAAGACTGACAGACGCTTCTCGATGCAATAGCAGCAAGAGGTTTATTGAGAAACCGGTGCACCGGGGCTCGACACGAAGTCCCCACGCAGGAGGAGTGAAGAGCCCCGAGCCCCAATTTTTTAGAGTTTATATAGGGAAAAACCACAAAGTTAGGGAGGGGGTCTGGGTCTAGGGGCTTTCCATATAGAAAGGATTCTGATTGGTGGAGTCCAACCACCGAGCTAGGGAGGGGGTCTTGCTCTAGGGACTTTCCATATAGAATGGATTCTGATTGGTGGAGTCCACCTGGTGTTGCTTGGCTGGGCTAGGGGTGGCCACAGGATGCTGAGTGGCTTCCTGGGTTCCAGGAAACGGAGGCAGGGTTTTGGGAGCAATGTTCAAGAATAACCGCAAGTCAGTTAGTTTTTCTAGGGCAAGGGCCAGCTGGGGGTTATTACAAAATGGCTGTTCTTTAGCCAATCTGAGGCAAGCAAGCAAGCAACGTTACAAAAGCTAAAAAGGCATGTTAGCATGATAATAAGGCTTTAAATTTTTGACCTTACAAAATTCTCGGGAGCTTTCTTTATTAATGTACAGTGGAATTTGCATATACATCATCTCATTCACCATGCTAAGAAGGCTCTCAGGGAAGAGTCTCCTAAATTCTTTCAGTGGAAATTCTTCCCTATTTCTTCACAAGTCTTCCGTATAGACATTAGGTAAGAAGAGAATAGTAAGGGAATGATTATCAGGCTTTCCTTAAGATTCTTAGTCCCCGTGGGTGTGTGTGTGTGTGGGGGGGGTCTTTTGTCCTACACACTTTGCTTCAATAAAGTGAATTAACACCACATACAAGAAAAACCCCAATCCACACCCTAACTACTATTTGACAAAACAGTTACTTATCAGTTGCCTACTGCTATATGTCAATATTTTGTCTGTTTTTCAAGGTAGATTCCCACTCTAGCAAAGCCTGACATGAAAGTCACTCTAGTTCCAGGCTGGCCTCAAACTCACAGTGATCCTTCTACTTCTGCCTACTGAGTACTGGAATTAAAGGTGTGCACCACCACTAACAGTTTTTTTGTTTGTTTGTTTTATTATTTTTTTGTATTATAGTATTATTGACTCCAAAATTATAGTCTGCCCTTTGTACTAGGGTATCTCTACCAGAAATCCAAGCTTGTATTATCCATTCCATCCCTTTCCCATTTCTTTTATTTCTTTGTCAAACTAAAGCTGTATGGCACAGAATATAGATCATAGTTCATAGAGAGAGAGAAGTTCTGGACCTCTTCTGGGCTGTCTGAGTAACATATTAATCCTCTATAAAATGACACAAATCAGTACTCTCATTCAGGTGAAAAGAGATCATACCTCTGACACCTTCTAAGGACTGAAGGGCCATGTATTTCACCTGGTAATGTTATGATCCATGTCATTCTATGTCTGAAGATAAAACTTACATACATCAATTTCTGATTAGTGCAAGCCTACTTAACCACTTGATTTGTTTGAATATTAGCAAATAATTAAGAACTCATTTTAAAGTAAATTAAGTGTTTCCTTTGTTTTAAATGGATTGTTGAGAAAGTCGAGGATTGAATTGAATGTAATGAATGTGGAAAACCTTTCCCCCAGAAGTTCCTTCTCACAATGCATCAGAAAACTCATATAGGTGAGGAGCCTCATGAATGTAAAGAATGTGGGAAAACATTCACCCAGAAATTCTTACTCATTGTCCACCAGAGAACTCACACACATGTGCAGCCCTTTAAATGTAATGACTGTGGCAAAAGTTTCTCCACGAATGGGCATGCTATGGCCTTCAGCTGCTGCAAACGAACTCCAGATGCATGTGCCACCTTGTGCATCTGGCTTATATTGGTCCTGGGGAATCAAACCTGGGTCCTTTGGCATTGCAGGTAAGCACCTTAACCACTAAGCAATTTCTTCAGCCCTCAGATCTTTTTAAAATTATTTATTTATTTATTTGTAAGCAGAGAGATCAAGAGAAGAAAGATAGACAGAGAGAATGGACACACCAGGGCCTCTAGTCATTCCAAACAAACTCCAGATGCATGCACATTGTACATCTGGCTTTACGTGGGCACTGGGGAGTCAAACCCAGGTTGTTAGGTTTTTCAGGTAAGTGCCTTAACTACTGAGCTATCTCTCCAGCCCTGACATTAGATCTTGAACTACTTTCTGTTGAATGAGGGCAGAAAGATATGGTAGATAGAGTCTCTTCTAGGGAGGTGGCATTATTCTCAAGGCCCAATAGAGAAACCTATCAGTCAAATGTCACATATCCTAAATCTTTGTCGCCTGGTACAAAATTATAAACATTAGTAACATAAGCTTTGGAGCCTATCTTGGAGGCCAAGAAGTCTAACACTGTGAGGTGGGGATAGAAGGCAGTCCTGTCAGAAGTGGTGAGTGTTCTGCTCTTAATGGGTGATCAAGACAGCCCATACAGATGGAGCTGGATTATTGTATCACTAACTGGGTGTGAGTGGCCTATAAGTGAGAAGAAATAAGTTAAAACATCAGTTGAGTATACAAGGCCCAAAGATGAAGAAAATGACTATGAAGGTTACAATGGGTTGATCTTTTTCCACTAAGAAAAACTTGAGATCCACTCCCAGACCTGTTCACTGAATGGCATGGTAGCATCCAACATGGTCTGAATTTGTTTATATAGGTCTTGTAAAGCAGATGAGACATAAACAGAGTTATCAGGGATGTACACACAACATTCAACCTTAATAATGGCACATGTGCCACCTCGGGCTACCATGAACATGTCTAGAGCCATGCAATTCTGTGTGATCATTTTCCTCATCATTTGAACTTCAGAATTAAGAAAGGATAGTCTCAGCTGGGCATGGTGGCCCACGCCTTTAATTCCAGCACTTGGGAGGCAGAGGTAGGAGGATCGCCATGAATTCGAAGACACCCTGAGACTTCATAGTGAATTCCAGGTCAGCCTGGGCTAGAGTGAGACCTTACCTCAAAGAAAAAAAAAAAAAAAAAAAAAAAAAGAAAGGATAGTCTCAGGGTGGCCTTGAACTCACAGTGATTCTCCTACCTCTGCCTTCCGAGTGCTGGGATTAAAGGCATGCACCACCACACCCAGCTACTGTGAGTTCAAGGCAACTCTGAGACTACATAGTGAATTCCAGGTCAGCCTGGACTAGAGTGAGACCCTACTTTGAAAACCAAAACAAAACAAAACAAAACAAAACAAAACAAAACAAAGAAAAAGCCACAGGACCAGGACCCACGTCAGCCAGCTGCACAAGGTGGCACATGCATCTGGAGGTCATTTGCAGTGGCTGGATGCCCTGGCATGCCCATTCTCTCTCTCTCTCTGCCTCTTTCTCTCTCTCAAATAAATAAAAAAATATTTTTTTTTTGAAAAAAAGAAGGGATAGTCCCTCAGCTGTGTCATTTAAAGCCTTTTGGGTATGTTCAGTGAGAGTTTCTATGTGCCAGATGACATCTTCTAAGCCAACAGATGGAATAAAAACTGAGACTAAATGATCATACCATTGAAAAATATTCCTAGTCCATTTGTGCTTTAAAACATGTGAATTGTCTGGGCACTCCAAAGGTTTTGACTTTTTGCCCTTGCATCCAAGGAAATTCCAGAGTGCACCTTTCAATCCATCATGGGGGTAGCCAGGGCCAGAAGTTGGTTCCACAGAACCATTAGGGGCCATTAGATGCTTCCCAGTATATGTTTGGCCTCAGGATTCATTCAGTAGCAAACCATTCTGATGGTTGGAGGGTAATAATGTTCTGGCACAAGTCTGAAGTAACTCTTCTTAGGTAATAAACATTATTGGGATATTTTGAGTGAGTATGAGTTCTTTGTTCCCAGCATAAAGGAGCGTTTTTTGACTTAAATGATCTTTGGTGGGAGTCATCCACATATATGTATTCCAGATTTGAACATAACTATCCTATATCTATGATTGTTCTCCCTTATCATGGAATTAGAACTGTCAGAGAGGAAGCCAACATACCTTTTCATGACTGTCAGTTTACTTCTTTGAGATGCTCTTTCTTTGTCCCTGTTTGTTCCCAGTAGAGTTGATAGGCCATTGAAAAACATTCTACCTAGTAACGTGGTTAAGAGTATGAGGGCTAGTTATTTGCTGGTTAATGTATATTTGTAATTGGTTCTAGTCATTTCCTTAGAGAGGAGATACCCACCGTGGAAGTCCAGAGGTGTGGAAGTAGGCAAGAGGCCACAAGCCTTGCAGTTAATCTGATTACTGTCCTGTGCATATTCTTGGGCCCATAGAAGGAATGAGTTTCCATGCTGGGTATAAGCGGATAGAAAGAAAAGGCTGAACAACACTAAGGATAGAAAGTGAGGCATGCTTTCTAGGGAGAGGAAGAGTAGATTTATCTGTTTATGTCTTGTATCATGCTTTGCTGTACCCCTTTGTGTTTCATTATCTTTTTCTCTCTGAGTGTTTAAGACCAAGCATGCAGCCAAATTTTAATTCAAGACATAATTTTGGAGGTCACTAATGGCTTTCCAAAGGAGACTCTAGGGACCTGAAAGGAGCACTATGGCTTCTTCAGACCTGTTGCTGTCTGTTCAGATGAGTTAGGACTGTGCTGGCCAAGTAGCCTTCTCTCTTTTGGGAAGCCTACAGGACTGATCTCTCCTTAAACACATTACTACTAGGAGGGGCCTTCTTTAAGTGCCTTTATTAAAACTAAGTCTTCTGAGCAAAATGAAGGTGCCCTGATATCATCCTTTTTGAGGTTTGTCTTAGTTCTGAGAGGACTTGTTGGAACTTAGACAAATCTGTAATATGAGATATTAGCCAGGTAGTCTCAGGGTCATGTAGCATGTCTCTGGAAAGGAAGGGCCTGCCATATAATGCCTCAAAAGGAGTTAATCCCTTTGAGTCCTGGAGTGCTTATTAACTGAACTAAGGCTAGTGGCAAGTCAATGAGGTCTGTGTGGCCCAATTTTTTAAGTGTGCTAATATGTGTAAGGATAATAGACCACATACACCAAGGAACAAGGCTTACGGACTAGGTAAGGGAATCATTGTCTAAGAGGTTGAGGAAAAAAGTGCATAATTTTTTGGTTTACTCAGTAGAAGAAAGTGTTTTTGAATGATGTAGTTAGCTGGCCTCAGATTTTTGTCAACAAAATTTCTTGTGGAAAATATGGAGAACATTCATTTCCAATTCCTACATGCTGTCCTTTGGAGCTAAGACAGCTAAAAACTGAACTCAGGAGTGCTCATAGGAATGCTCTTAGTCATGCAAAAAACTAAAAAGTCAATACATTCTTTAACCTGAATGTTCTCTTCTGGAGGTTGAGAAATTGAGACAGGTATTCATTCTGTAGCTCAGGCTAGCCTGGAACTCTGTGGGCCAGACTGACCTTAACATGAGGTGACACTCCTGCCTCTGCTTCAAAAGTGCTGGGATTACACAGAAATCCTGCCACTCCTGGCTCCAAATCTTAATTCTGGAAAATTGTTGCAAAGCCATACTTCACTAGACCCATGACCAAACAAGGGTATACTATGTAGAGTGATTACCATATAAACTTTCTGGAACATTCTGAAATATAAATGAGTTAGAGTGTTCTCAAATGCTCAGTTGTGACTACCATGCCACATATGCAAAATTTTATTTGAAAAGCATTATGATGAAGTCTACTATAATAATCCTGTCTACAGACTGACCAGAATGTTATGCACTGCACAAAGGTCGGGGCTCACAATACTCTGATAGAAAGTGTGTCTCAATACTTCACAGTGAAATTTGCACCAGTCCAGAGATTCATTAAGTAAAAAGGCAATGAGAGAGATGGTTAGATTCCCTGGCCTTCTTCATTGAACACAATGTCCTTGACTATTGTAAGTCATCTCAGAACATATCTGCTTGAGGAATCTTGATTTTAATTTTGCTTCTTTTCTCCATCTCTCACCACCAAGGCTGGTCTTGTTAACAGTGCAACAGGATGTAAGCAAGCACTGACCAGCCTTAAGAACTCCAGGAACAGCTTCTGTGGTACTGTGTTCCTCTTACGAATTTGCCTTGGCAAAATTCTTGCATTATATTGAGACTGACACAGGTGATTCAGAAAGGATACAATTCTGCTAAATCCTTAAAATACCCAGGGTTAAGGGGATTTTCTTCATTTACAAAGGACGTTTTCTTTTCCTTCCTTCTTTTTTTTTGGGGGGGGGGGGCTTGTCGAGGTGGGATCTTGCTCTAGCTCTAACCTGGGTTGACCTGGCACTCATTCTGTTGTGTCAGGGTGGCCTCAAAGTAATCCTCATATCTCCGCCTCCTGAATGCTTGGATAAAAGCCATGCACCACTATGCCTGGCAGGATGCTGTATTTTACTAGTTGGAGATAATACAGTTTAAAATTTTAAAAATTATTTTATGTATTTATTTATCTGAGAGACAGAGTGTGTATGAATGGGCACACCAGGAGCCTCCCCCACCCCCTGCCACTTCAAATGATCTCTAGAAGCATGTAGCATCTTGTGCATCTGGCTTTATGTGGGTCCTGGGGGATTAAACCTGGGTTCTTTGGCTTTGCAGGCAAGCACCTTAAGCACCTTGGACAGCAATCTCTCCAACCCCAGTTTAAACTTTATACAAGCTGGGGGCAGGCATGCTTTCATGAACTAATTTATTTTTGTGAAAATTTATCCATCCTTTCTATCTTCTTTAAAATAACCCATTTAATACCAAAATTACTCTTATTGTATTTAAATATTGTGACAAGAGCAAGGTACTTGCTTTCATTTATTTCCTCAGTTTTACCCTATAGCTGTAATACATGATTCACATTTCATAGCAAATTAATAATTTACATTAAAATATAGAATATAAAGATGAAACAGGGCTGGAGAGATGGCTTAGTGATTAAGCGCTTGCCTATGAAGCCTAAGGACCCCGGTTCGAGGCTCGATTCCCCAGGACCCACGTTATCCAGATGCACACTAAGGGGTGCACGCGTCTGTAGTTCGTTTGCAGTGGCTGGAAGCCCTGGCACACCCATTCCCTCTCTATCTGTCTCTTTCTCTCCCTCTATCTCTGTCACTCTCAAATAAATAAATAAAAATGAACAAAAAAAATTAAAAAGAAAAGATGAAACATAAAAATGGGTGTGACATTTTAAGTAAGCAGGCACTTTCAAAAAGTAGTGTCATTAAGGAGTAGCAATTTATAACCTCTTATCAAAAGAAACTATCAAGAGCAGGGCATGCAATTAATATGAGAATCTGAAGTAATGCTCAGCCCAGGCTGTAAGTGAAAACTCTTTGCTGAGAGCCAGTGCTATGTTCAGAATAAGGTTTGTGTTCAAACAATACTACACACTTGCCTTCCTAAAGTGTACGGTGTAGACAGAAGAAAGTCTCCATGCTTTACCTTCCTGAAGTATACTATACAGTCAGAAGAGATTCTGCAAGCTTTACTTTCTGAAAAGTACAGTGCAGACAGAAGAGATACTGCATGCTTTACCTTCTGGAAGTATACAGTGTGGTCAGAAGAGATACTGCACACTTTATCTAGTTGAAATAAACAGTGTAGTCAGAAGAGACACTGCATGCTTCATGCATTTCATGAAATATACAGTGTAATCAGAAGAGATAATGCACTTTGCCTTTTTGAATTATACAGTGTAGACAAAAGAGATAATTACATGCTAACCTTCCTGAAGTGTACAATGTGGTTAGAAGAAATACAGCACACTTTATTTCCCAGAAGTATACAGTGCAGTCAGAAGAGATACTGCATGCCTTACCTTCCTGAGGTGTACAGTGTACTAGGAAAAGATACTGCACAACTTACTTTACTGATGGGTACAGTGTGGTCAGAGAGACACTGCATGCTTTACCTTCCAGAAGTGTGATCAGAAGAGATACTGCACACTTTGCCTTCTGGAAGTGTACAGTGTAGTCAGACGGGATACTGAATGCTTTACCTTCTGGACATATACCATGCAGTCATAAGAGATACTGAATGCTTTAGCTTCCCAAAGTATACAGTGTAGCCAGAAGGGATACTGAATGCTTTACCTTCGTAAGGTGTACAGTGTAGTAGGAAAAGACACTGCACAATTTACCTAACTGATGTGTACAGTGTGGTCAGAAGTGGTAACTGCACACTTTATCTTGAAGAAGTACACAGAATATTCAGAAGAGATACTGCATGCTTTACTTTCCTGAAGTGTACAGTGTAGTAGAAGAGATACAGAACAATTTACCTTCCAGAAGTTTACAGTGTGAGCAGCAGGGATACTGCATGCTTTGCCTTCCTGCACTATGCAGTGTAGTCAGAAGAGATAAGGCACACTTTACCTTCCTGAAGTGTACTCAGAAGAGATACTGCACTTTACTTTCCAGAAGTATGCAGTGCAGTCAGAACAGATACTGCATACTTTACCTTCCTGAAGTGTACAGTGTAGTCAGAAGCAATACTGCCTGATTTACCTTCAGGAGTGTACAGTGTAGTAAGAAGAGATAAGTGCACAGCTTACCCTCCCAAAGTGTACGTTGTAGTCAGAAGAAATATGGCACACTTTACGTTCCTGAAGTATACTGTGTAGTCAAAGAGACACTCCCCTCTTTACCTTTGTGAAGTGTGCAGTGTGGTCAGAAGTGATACTACATGCTTTATTTGGGTACTGGGAGTATCCAGTGTTGTCAGAAAGATAATGCCCACCTTACCTTCTGGGAGCATACAGTGCTGTCAGAAGAGTTACTAAATGTTTTACCTTTCTGAAATGTATGGTGTGGTCAGAAGAGATAACTGCAGGCTTAACCTTCCTGTAGTATATGGTGTAGTCAGGAGAGATACTGCATGCTTTACCTTCCTGAATTGTACAATGTAATAGGAAAAGGTCCTACATAAGTTTCCTTCTGTAAGTGTACAATGTGGTCAGAAGAGATACTGCATGCTTTATCTTCTGGGGGTATATATAGTAGTTATAAGAAATACTACAGACTTTGCCTTACTGAACTATACATTATGCTCAGAATACATGCTGCACACTTTACCTTCCTGAAGTATATAGTAGGATCAGAAGAGAAAACTGAACACTTTTGGATGTGTACAGTTTAGTAATTTTAGACTTTAGACATATTGTATGCTTTCAGAAGTGTACAGTTTAGTCAGAAGAGATGCTGCATGCTTTACCTTCCTTAATGTACAGTACAGTAGAAAGAGATACTGCCCAATTTATTTTCCTGAAGTGTACAGTATGGTCAATCCTCTAATAGATTCAGGAGTTTTATTAAAGCTTCTTGGTTTTCCAGCTAACGTAAAGAGAGCAAAATGTTATATTTCTCTACATTTCTTTATACCTAGCCTACAAAAATATAGAAGTCAGGAGGGTCTATGGACGGCAGGTAAACAAGAGGCTCTGCTGGGATGAATAGCACTTCCTGGGGCCTGCATTGTTGAGCAAACTCCTTAAGATAAGTGGGAATCCTGGTCACAGGCTTACCTCACACCCCCCCAGGTGGTGCTTCCTGTTACTGACCAACAGATCTGTTTACAGTTCTTTTTTTGTTTAACTTTTAAGGCTGTAACTGTCACATATAAATTGCGATTAACTTCCATCCTGTTTTTTTTTTTTTTTCTTCTAACATCATGTGGTTATTTCCAATAAAAGTTGACACTCTGAATAGTTCATGGCTGCTCCCCCTGAGATTCCCTCTGGGGGAAGACATGGTATAGAAGAACTTCTTTTTCTGTTTTACCCAATAAAACTTTGCCTAACATTCCGTGATGGTCTTACTTGTGTGACACCAGACCCCATAACATCTTGAGGACTTGTCTGGGATCCACATTTCAAGACCTCCCTCCCCAACTCTGGGGTGAATGTACCGAGGAAAGACCCCCTAGTCTTGGCCCGAGAACCATATCTCCATCCGTCTGCATGGTCCTGGTTTTGAAGTTGGTAGCAAGCCATTGATGGGAAACTTTGCTTAGGACTGGGGGGCCCCTCCTTTATTGGGTAAGAAACCTCTGGAGGTACTTTTTTCACTCTTTTTGTTTTCCTTTTTTTCTGGTTTTGCATGCTTTTTCTGGGTCCAAGAGGGAAGCTGGACACAGCAATAATTCTTCTGGCTGAGGGATCGAGGGGCCACCCTTGACTCTCTGGCTCCGTTCAGAGATTTCGAGCAGATGTCTGTTTCTGGTTCAGTTTTGGTTTAACGGCACATCTGTTTCTGGCTCAGTATTGGTTTGGCAGCCACGTGGCAATGTCAGGAGAGCTGTTACTGCTAGCATGTTTGTGTTTAGTGTTGTGTTTGCCTTGTCCTCATTTTTGAAGATATGGGTCAAAATCATTCTGTTGAAAAATCTCCTTTAAAACTGATTAAAAGGGGGCTGGAGAGATTGCTTAGCAGTTAAGGCACTTGACTGCAAAGCCAAAGGACCTAGGTTTGACTACCCAGGACCCATGTAAGCCAGATGCACAAGGGGGTGCACGCATCTGGAGTTGGTTTGCAGTGGCTGGAGGACCTGGTGTGCCCATTCTCTCTCTCTCTCTACCTGCCTATTTATGTATATCACTCTCTCAAATAAATAAAAATAAAATAGTAAAACAAAACTGGTTGAAAGCATTTTAACGATCTTAAAAAAAAAAGATAAACAATAAAATGAGCTAGGCCTATTATCTTAGCTACTTGGGAAGCTGACACAGGAGGTTCCAATGTGATAGCCTGACTCCACATTTTAAACCATGTGACTTTTAAATTGGTTGATAAAAATAAGTACATAATTTTAATTTAAGTTGTGCTTGATATTTCTGCTTTGGTTTGGATTTTAAACAAATAAGACATTGTTTATAGACACCTTTTGGTTTCTTTATTAATACAAATAGTCCAACAGATGCCTCCTAAAGTTTTTGCTGACATTTAATTTATTTCAAGTTTTTTTTTTTGTCTTGAAAAGTCAGATTTAAATAAAGCCTATGGTGAGCTGAAATTTTACATAAACAATGCCATACTTTGTCACATAATAAGATAAATATAATTACTGAGTTTATGTTCTAGGTCAACTTCAACTTACATAGAGGATTATTTAAAACAAAAAACAAAAACCAGAAAACAAAGCTCTCTCTGAGGTGGTGACTCATAATTTGCCAGGTATTGTAAAAGATTATACTGTTCTGTTACTTAAAAGGAGGAGGCAACTGGCCCGAGTTCTAGGACAGCCTGCTTCAAAATAGAAACAAAAATTTGCTTTAGTTACTCCTAATAAAAGCATTTCCAAATGTGTTAAAGGTCTTCATAAAGATTGTCTCCAAAATGGTTGTCGTGTTTTGCCTTGTATTCATAGAAAATGTATTTGGTGGAGTTTATTAATAGAAACTATCTCAAATAAATGGGTTATATAAAACCTTAAAGCATATATACTGGTATTATAAAACAAGTCTCGTTGCCAGGTAGAGATTTTTTGATGATCTAAATACTAAGAAAGGCTTTTTCTCTACAAATTTCCAATAATAAGATGGTTAACTCTTTGAAGACAGACTACTTGCTTCTTTGTTAGTGGGTAATAATATTAATCAATTTGGTGTAATTTTTCTTAATAGCCTTATAAGAAAGATGGTTAATTATGGATTGAGAAAACTAAAGGAACTGGGAAGGTATTTTTCAATGTTGGACATATAATCCTTGTTAAAAATGCTTTTTGAGGGCTGGAGAGATGGCTTAGTGGTTAAGTGCTTGCCTATGAAGCCTAAGGATCTCAGTTTGAGGCTTGATTCCCCAGGATCCATGTTAGCCAGATGCACAAGGGGGTACACGAGTCGAGTTCATTTGCAGTGGCTGGAGGCCCTGGTGCACCCAGTCTCTCTTTCTTTCTCTCTCTGCCTCTTTCTGTCTGTTGCTCTCAAATAAATGAATAAAAATAAACAAAAAATTTTAAAAAATGCTTTGTGAGTGGAACTTAGATCAGAATGTTAAAGTAATGTGGATAAAGATGTGTGTATGTAGAAACAATGTCAGATATTAAAATTTTTTTTTGCCTAAACTTAATTTCCTTGTAAAGGGAAGAGAAAGCTAATTCTCAGGCTAAAATAGGTTGGGATAGCTTGCTTAAGCTTTATAAAATTTAAGTCATAGGTAAAACATAAAATTTTTATGTTAATAGAAATGTCTATGGTACATAAAATCAATGGATATCAAGATTAAGCTAAAATCATTGGTTGTCAAATGGCGTTTTTTTTTTCTTTCAAAACAGATTTATCAAGGGTTATGTTAGAATTTAACTGTATGTTTTGGCTCCACTAAGACCAGATTCTGCTCTACTGTATGTAAAGTAACTGTCTCATTTCTGGCATCTTAAGTCCAGTGCTTATAACAAAATTAACTTTTAAGACATATTCCCTACTTTAGGGTACAGCCTCATGCTCGAACAATGGTCTTCATATGAGAAAAATTATTTCAAACTCTGGTTCTGTTTCCAGTGTTCTCTCAGTAATTGGTACCCACACAGGTATCTGAACTAATCAAATATGTTTTCAAACACAGGTGCTAAGACTTTATACTGTCTTACTTGTCCTTTTCTGACACTTTCTAGGTTAAATTAATTAGTTTGTAAATTAAATCGTATTGTTTTCAAGACTGGTAATAGCTTCTGTCTGTATTTATAGCTATTAGATAGTTAAAAGGTAAGATGTGCCTACTTTCTATGCCTCAGGTATGGCTTATGCTGCCACAGAACAAAATTTTAAATGATTGGACAAAATGATTTTAGAAGCTCTTTTGCCATTCTTTAACTAAATCTAGTTCAGTAATCAAATGTGCTCTATATATACATACACCCAGGCTGGTGTAACTTCCTTTCTAAGAGTGTTAATCACCTATGTAGAAGCCAAAGCCATCATCGGAGCAAAAAGGGCCAATATTTTTGCTTGTGCTCCCAGGTCATGAGGCCACTGGAGATGATGGGACTTCTACACTGGCCCCCTGGTAAGTCACCTGTCTTCCTGAACACAGAGAGGATTAACAGACCCAAACAAAAAATGGTGTACAGTCTGAAACAGGAGAGTCACAATTGAGGAGCAATCAGTCCTCCTGAGTTCCCAAAGAAGGGAAAACTACTTGGCCAGCACGGTCCCCACTCATCCTGACAGACAGAAAACACTAGTAAGCTATAGGGCTACTCCTAAGTCTGTAAAGTCTCTTTGGAGAGCCATTAGTGACCTCCAAAATTAATCCTTGATTAAATTTTGGCTATCTGTTTGGTCTTAAACACTCAGAGATAAATGTATAACCAAAGATAAAAAGTACCTTTAATATACGAATGGCCTATTAAGTAATACAACAAGAGCTTTCCAAGAGGGGAAACAACAAGACCTTAAGACATTTTCCCCCAAAATTCTAATTCTATAATAAAGAAAACCAACTATAGATGCCTCTATGTCTGTCCATCTCTAAGCCAACCAGAGCTGAATGCCTGCTCAATATTTCCATAACCAGGACCACTTGTGTCAAGACACCAGCTCTCCTTTGGTGCAAAGGGAGTAACCACCCCATGCATAAATATTTCCTCTCCCACTGTTTGGTCCCCAGTCTTTTTTTTTGTTTGTTTTTTGTTTTTTTGTTTTTTTGAGGTAGGTTCTCTCTCTGGCCCAGGCTGACCTGAAATTCACTATGTAGTCTCAGGGTGGCCTCGAACTCATAGCGATCCTCTACCTGTGCCTCCCAAGTGCTGGGATTAAAGGTATGCGCAACCATGCCCAGCTTGTTTCCCAGTCTTGATTGTTTCACAGGTGTATCTGTACAAGAAAAAAAGTGGCCTACAAACTCCGTCTGAACCAACTGAGATTTTCAGCCCTCTGCTGGTGGGCCTCAGTGTGACGCTGTCTCTGGGTATCTCAGGTGACCATCAGCCTCAAATCTCTCTAGAGATGATTGAACTCTCTCATGGGTGTGGTATTTCAAAACTGTCTAGTTGTAGACCTCATTACTGCTGAACTTGGGGGATATATGTGGGCTTTGGACAAGAATGCTGTTTTTTGTTAGTGAATCAAATGTCCATGTTAAAACTCAAACAAGGAGCTGCTTGACTGCTACAAGCCTGAGGACCCTACCACCTGGTTCTCTAAACCTTTAGTTACTTGGCTTCTCCCACTCCAATGGTTGTGAAAGTGAAGGGTACAAAATAAAAGAAGATTAGACTTATGTTTTATAAAACAAGGGGGCCTATGTATGGCTTTAGATAAAATAATAGTTGGTTTTAGTCTATGTTTAGCTGGTCTCCATGACAAACTTCCCTTCCCTCTTCTATTGCTGGCCCCCTGATACTACTACTCTTAGGCCTTACCAGAGGACCCTGCTTTATTAATATTCTAAGTAGATATTAAAAAAATAAAATTAGTTTTGTTAAACTTATGGTATTGTGGACACAATATTCCCTCATATTTAAAACTGAGCAAACTTTTTAATGGGAAGGAAAGACTGCTTAAAATTTTGTTGGAACTGAGCTACTGGCATTCTCCTGCCCATGCCCAGAGAGTTTCATCAAGGTTAAATTTGTAACAGATTGATGTGTTTGGCTAAAGATATGGAACTGAGAAATTTAAGATTTTAAGTTAAAAAAAGTCAAGCAAGGCTGGTAGTAGCTGAAGCTGCCATTGTCAAATACATTAGCATTTGGGATGAAAATGGCCCAACTACTTTACATTGAAAGAGTGGAAAAGTTGCCTAAGATTGGATAGAAATGCAAACTCTTTTGTAAGAAAGGAACCTCCTTTTCAAAGTCACGGATTTATTTCCTTCCTGAGGTAAAAATATGGTTATGTCTTACACACCTGCTATTGGTTTCCAGTGCATGAAAAAAGTATGAAATAGGTCTTGAAGTGCCCACAGTTCCAGGACCCACTGGTGAGATGTTGCATATACGCAGGGCATGATATAGTCAGAAGATATACTGCCTGCGTTACCTTCCTGAAGTCTACGGTGTGGTAAGAATAGATCCTGCCCAGTTTATCTGTTGCAAGTATACAGTGTGGTCAGAGAAATACTGCATGCTTAATCTTCCTGGAGTGTACAATGTAGTCAGAAGGGACACTGCATGCTTTGCCTTCCTGAAGTAGACAGTGTGTTCAGAAGAGACACTGCACGTTTTGCCTTCTGAGAGTACACAGTGTAGTCGGAAGAGATACTACCCACTTTGCCTTCCTGAAGTATACAGTGTAGTCAGAACAGACTACATGCTTTACCTGAGGTTTACAGTGTTGTCACAAGAGATAGTGTACACTTTACTATCAGGAACTATACAGTGCAGTCAGAAGAGATATGGCACACTTTAACTTTCTTAAGTATAAAGCAGGGTCAGAAGTTATTCTGAAGGCTTTACCTTCCTGAAGTACACTTCAGTGTAGTGTAGTCAGAAGAGATATTTCTGGCTTTATCTTCCTGAAGTATACAGTGTCACCAGAAGTGATACTGCTGCTTTACCTTCTGCAAGTGTAAAGTGCTGTCAGAACAGATACTGCATGCTTCATCTTACTGAAGTAAACAATGTCATCAGAAAAGATACTGCAGGTTTTGCCTTCCTAAATTATATGGTGTGGTCAGATACTGTCCACTTTGACTTCGTGAAGTATACAGTGTGTTAAGAAGTGATAAATGCACTATACACTTGATGTGTATAGTGTGTTCAGAAGAGATACTACACCCCTTATCTTCCTGAAGTATACTGTGTCAGGAGGAGAGATAACTTCATGGCTTACCTTCCCAAGTTTATGGTGCAGTCAGAAGAGATATTGAACACTTTGGCTTTCATAGTGTAGTGTAGTCAGAAGAGATAAGTGAACACTTTATCTACCAGAAGTAAACAGAATAGTCAGAAAAGATACAACATACTTTATTTTTGTGATGTGTACAGTGAAGCAGGAAGAAAAACTGAACTATTTACCTCCTGAAGAGTACAGTGTGGTCAGAAGAGATACCTTCATACTTTACCTTCCAGGAGTATACAGTGTACTCAGAAGAGATACAAGACACTTTGCTTTCCCAAATTACACAGTATTATCAGAAGAGATACGGCACACTTAACCTTCCTGAAGTGGATAGGGTAACTAGAAGTGCACAGTTTACCTTCCTGAGTGTGGTTAGAATAGATTCTGCATGCTTCACATTTTTTATGTATACAGTGTAGACAGAAGAGATACAGCACACATTGCCTTCCTGACGTATACAATGTGAGCAGAAGAGATAGCATGCTTTGCCTTCCTGAAGTATACAGTAATAGGAGATATTGCTCACTTTACCTTCCGGTAGTATACAGTGCTGTCAGAAGTGATAATTGCAGGCTTTACCATCCTGCAGTGCACAATGTACTTAGAAGAAATACTGCACACTTTAGCTCCCACTAAGTGTACAGTGGAGTCAGAACAGATACTGCATGCTTTACCTTCCTGAATTTTACAATGTGGTCAGACGATATTCTACACATTTTACCACCTGGAAGTGTTCAGTATAGTCAGAAGAGATATTGCCCATTTTACCTTCTGGAAGTATACAGTGTAGTCAGAAGTAATCCTTCATACATTAACTTCCTGAAGTATACCATATACCAGGTAGTCAGAAGATATACTACCCACTTTAATTGCCTGAAATGCACAGTGTGGTCACAATATTGCATGTTTTACCTTCCTAGAGTATACAGTGTTATCTGAAAAAATAGTGCTTGCTTTCACTTATGGAATTATACAGTGCAGTCATACTGTCCTTACTACCTTTTGGAAGTATAGTGTTGTCAGAAGTCACTGAAATCTTCATCTTCCTGAAGTATAAAGCATGGTCAGAAGAGATACTGCATGCTTTAACTTCCCAAAGTATACACTCTATTCAATAGAGATACTGCATGGTTTACCTTCCTGAATTATACAGGGTGGTCAGAAGAGATGCTGCATGCCATACCTCTGGTGCCATACCTCAGGAAGTATTCACTGTAGTTGGAAGATACTGCATGCTTTATGTTCTTGGAGTATACAGTGTTGTCAGAAAGACACTGCCTGCTTTACCTTCCAGAAAGACACAGTGGACTCATAAGAGATACTGCCCACCTTAACTTCCTGGAGTATACAGTGCTGTCAGAGGAGATAACTACAGAGTTTACTTTCCTAAGGTGGACAATGAGTCAGAAAAGATACTGCACACTTTAGCTTCTATAAGCATATAAGGTAGTTAGAAGAGATAACTGCAAGCTTCACAGTGCAGTCAGAAGACATACTGCACACTTCACCTTCCTGAAGTTTACAATGTGGTCAGAAGAGATACTGCACACTTACCTTCTTGAAGTATAAACTGTGGTCAGAAGGGATATGACATGCTTTAAATTCTGGGTGTGTATAGTGTAGGCAGAAGAGATACTGATTGGCTTACCTTCCAGAAGTGTACAGTGTACTCAGAAGAGAAAACCTCATGGTGTACCTTCCCAAAGTTCATGATGTAGTCAGAAGTGATATTGCACACTTTGGTTTCCAAACTTAACAATATATTCAGAAGAGATAACTGCACACCTTAACTTCCCAAAGTGTATGGTGCAGTCAGAAGAGATACTTTACAATTTAACTTCCTGAAATATACAGTGTAGTCAGAAGAGTCTTCTCACTTTACCTTCCTCAAACATATAGTCTGGTCAGAAGAGATACTACATGCTTTACCTTTGTGGAGTATAGTGTGGTCAGAAAGATACTGCACAGTTTACCAGAAGTATACAATGCTGTCAGAAGAGATACTGTACACTTTATCTTCCTGGAGTGTGATCAGTGTGATCAGAAAAATACTGCCTGATTTACCTTCCTAAATTACACAGTTTGGACAGAAGTGATACTGCTTTGCCTTCCTGAAGTGTATGGTGTTGAATAGATGGCCCCCAATATATTCACTGTTTTATTAGTTTGTAGTTTGCATCTGCAGCCACCTGGCTGGAGGTGGTGTCACTGGGTGGGCCTTAAAATGTGGTGGAGGGTTTAAGATTTCAATCTAAAGATATGCAAAGTGTGCCTAGCTGGAGTTCCTAAAGTGTGCTGTGCGGCTTTTGGCCTGTGCTTCTCTCTCTGCTTGGACCTGTGAAGGCAGGCCAGCTTCTTCTGCCATTATGGAACTTCCCCTGGATCTGTAAGCTTCAATAAATATCCCTTCCTCCATAACTGTGCCTGGTCTGGAAGTTCATCTCAGTGAACTTGAAGCTGTCTGCTACAGGTGTATTCAGAAAAGACACTGCACCTTTTACCTTCCTTAAGTATACAGTGTAGTTTGAAGAGATACTACCTGCTTTACCTTTCTGAAGTGTACAATGTGGTGAGTAAAGATACTGAATGTTTTGCCTTACTGGAGTATACAGTATGGTCAGAAAGATACTGCTGCTTTAACTTTCTAAACTATACAGTGTGGTGAGAAGATTTAGTACACTTTCCCTTGCTGAAGTATAAATTGTGGTCAGGAAAGATACTGTATGCTTTACCTTCCTGAAGTATACAGTGTGGTCAGAAAAATACTGCCCACTTGCTTTCCTGAAGCATGCTGTTTTATCAGAGGAGATATTTTCAGCTGTACCTTCCTGAAGTATAAAGTGTTTTTAGTAGAGATACTGCATGCTTTACATTCCTGAAGTATAAAGTATTGTCACAAGTGATACTAAACATTTTATCTTCCTGACATATTAATTGTGGTCAGAAGGGATTCTGCATACTTTACCTTCTGCAAGTATACAGTGCAGGCAGAAGAGGAAACTTTATGCTGTAACTTTCCCAAGTATATGGTATAGTCAGAAACGATACTGTGCATTTTAGCTTCTACAAATGTACAGTGTAGTCAGAAGAGATAACTGCATGCTTTACCTTCCCAATGTATGGTTTAGTCAGAAAATATAGTGCACAGTTTAATTTCCTGATGTTTAGAGTATAGTCAGAAGGGATACTGCCTACTTTACCAGAAGTACAGTGTTGTCAAAACAGATCCTGTGCACTTTACCTTCCTGAAGTATACATGGTGGTCAGAAGAGATACTGCATGCTTTACCTTCCTGGAGCATACAATGTAGTCAGAAAAATATTTCTTGGTTTTCCTTCCTTAAGTGTATACTGTGGTCAGAGAAGATACCTCCCGATTTACCTTCCTGAAGCATAAAGTGTTTTCAGAAGAGATACTGTACTATTTACCTTCCTGAAGTATACACTGCAGTCAGAAGAGATAGTACACACTTTACCTTCTGGAAGTGTACAGTGTAGTCAAAAGTGATGCTGCACACTTGAGTTTCCATGAGTGTACAGTGTAGTCAGAAGAGAATGACAAGCTTTACCTTTTGAAGTGTACAAAATGTACAGGGTCATCAGAAAAGATACTGAATGCTTTACATTCCTGAAGTATAAGGTGTAAGAAGAGAAACTGTACGTGTTACCTTCCTGAAGAGATACCTGCATAGTTCACCTTCCTGAGATGCATGATGTCACCATAGGGGATACTGCACATTTTACCATCCATAAGGGTACAGTGTGGTTAGAAGCGACACTGCATACTTTATCTTCCTGAAGTATACAGTGCTGTCAGAAGGGATTCTGCATGCTTTCCCTTCTGGAAGTGTACAGTGCAGTCAGAAGAAAAAACTGCATGGTGTGCCTTCCCAAAGTTTATGGTGTAGTTAGAAGCAATACTGCACACATTAGCTTCCACAAGTGTACAGTGAAGTCAAAAGAGATACTGCCCACTTTACCCTCCTAAAATATACAGTGTGGTCAGAAGAGATAGTACACACTTTTTTTTTCCTGAGTATACAGTGTTTCATAAAGGTACTGCCCACTTTACCTTCCTGAAATATATATTGTGGTCAGACAATATGGTGCACACATTATCTTTGTGAGGTATACAGTGTGGTCAGAAAAACACTACCTGCTTTGCCTTCATGAGTTATAAAGTTCAGTCAGAAGAGAGAATGCATACTTTACCTTCTGGAAATATATGTTGTGGTCAAAAGAGACAGTGAACACTTTATGCTCTGGATGTATACAGTATATTCAGAAAAGATAAGTGAATGTTTTACCTTCCTGAAGTATAGTGTAGTTAGAATAGATACTGCATACTTTAGCATCTGTAATTGTATAGTGTAGTCAGAAGTAATAACTGCACACTTTATCTTCCTGAAGTGTTCAATAGATTCAGAAGAGATACCACATTCCTTAACTTCTTGAAGTATATTGTAAAAATGCACATTTTAGCTTCCTGAAGCATACAGTGTGATCAGAAGAGATACTGCATGCTTTACATTCTGGGAGTATACAGTTGAGTAGGAAAAAACACTGCACACTTTACCTTCCTGAAGTGTACAGTGTAGTCAGAAGACATATTGCACAATTTACCTTCCTGAAGTATACACAGGAAGCAGAAGAGATACTGCATGCTTTTGAATATACAGTGTTGTCAGGTGTGATACTGCTCACTTTACCTTTTTGAAGTATACAATTTGGCAAGAGAAGATACTGCCAGCATTATCTTCCTGAAATATAAAGTGTTTCCAGAGGAGATACTGCATGCTTTACATTTCTGAAGTGTACACTGTGGTCTGAAGAGAGAACTGCATGCTTTATCTTCATGAATCTACAGTGTAATCAGAAGTGACACTGTACGCTTTAACTTTCTGAAGTGTATGGTTTAGTCAGAAAATATAGTGCACACTTTACCTTCCCGAAGTATAGTGTAGACAGATGGGATACTGCCCACTTTACTGGAAGTATACAGTTGTTAGAAGAGAACCTGCACGCTTTGCCTTCCTAGTATATAGAGTGTAGCCTTCCTGAAGTATATTTTCAGGAGAGATACTGCAGCATTTACCTTCCTGAATGATACACTGCGGTGTGAAGAAATAGTACACACTTTACTTTCCAAAAGTGTACAGTGTAGTTAAAGGCAATACTGCACACCTGAGCTTCCATGGTGTACCGTGTCATCAGAAGACATACTGCAGTCTTTACATTCCTGAAGTTAAAAGTGTAGTCAGAAGACTCACTGTATGCTTTACTTTCCAGATGGATACATTGTGGTCAGAAAAGATACTATGCTGGGTGTGGTGGCACGTGCCTTTAATCCCAGCACTTGGGAGGCAGAGGTAGGAGGATTGCTGTGAGTTCACGGCCACCCTGAGAAAACATAGTGAATTCCAGATCAGCCTGAGCTAGAGTGAGACCTTACCTTGCAACAACAACAACAACAACAACAACCAAAAAAACCCCAAAGATACTACACTCAATTATCCACTACAGTCAGAAGAGATAGTACACACTTTGTCCCCCAAAGTGTACAGTGTAGTCAAGTGATGCTGCACACTTGAGCTTCCATAGTGTAGTGTCATCAGAAGACTTACTGCAGGCTTTACCTTCCTGATGTATAAAGGGGAGTCAGAAGAGATACTTAACATATTAACTTTCTGAAGTGTACAGTGTAGTCAGAAAGGAATACTGCACCTTTCACCTTCCTGAAGCACACAGTGTGGTCAGAATGATACTGCCTACTTTACTTTCCTGAAGTATATGGTGTAGTCAGAAGAGGTAATGCACCCTATACCATTTGGAAGTATATAGCGCAGTTAGAAAAGATACTGCACACTTTACTTTCTGTAGACAGGAGAGGCAAGTGCATATTTTACCTTCCCAAAGTGTATGTTGCTGTCAGAAGTGACACTGCACTCTTTTCATTCCTGTAGTATACAGTGTAGTCAGAAGACACTGTAACATTTCTCTTCCCCAATGATATAATGTGGATACTACGTGCTTTACCTTCCTGAAGTATATAATGTGATCTCAGCCTGCTTTACCTTTTTGAAGTATATACTGTGCTGACCATTTTGCCTTGCAGAGTGTACCATGTGGTCAGTTGTGATAGTGCATGCTTTACCCTCCTGAAGTATACAGTGTAGTCAGAAGAGATTCTGCATGCTTACCTTCTGGATGTATACAGTGTAGTCAGAGAGATTCAGTATGCTTTATCTGCCTGAAGTTTACAATGTGATCAGAAGAGATAAGTGCATGCTTTACCTTCCTGAAGCGTACAGTGTGATCACAAGAGATAGTGCACACTTTACTTTGCAGAAGTATATAGTACAGCCTGAAAGAATATTGCATGCTCAACCTTCCTGAAGCATATGGTGTAGTCAGCAGAGATACTGCACACTTTACCTTCCAGAAGTATACAGTATGGTTGGTAGAGATACTACATGCTTTACCTTTCAAAAGTATACAGTGCAGTCAGCAAAGATACTACATGCTTTACCTTCCATAAGTATACAGTGTAGTCATAAGTTGACTTTCATTAGAACCTTCATGGAATGCTAATACAACTTTTTTTATCAATAAAAATATTTATTTTGTGATATGACTGAGAGGCCTACTTGCAGAATTATAGAAAACTGGTGAACAACTGCACACAGTGACAATTTAGGACCCCAGAGTCCAGCAGAGCAGTTGGTTCCACAACAATCTGGCTCACAGAAGCAGGCAAGGAGCAGAGGAATCTCAGTGTATAGCTGGCTCACACACTAACTCTCCTGGAAGAGGCCAGAAATTCTGTTGGAAGAGGGCTGGGTGAATATGGGTAACTCAATACCCACAAATGCAAGTGGGGAGTTATTGCTTCCTTCTGAGACTAAGCATGTGATCTGAGACAAAGTCAGAGGCAAATGTTAGTGTTAAGGTTGCAGAATACAGCATGGGAAGTCCATGACAAAGATGACTGGCAGGTCACTCGAAAGGCAGTTAAATACATGTGTTTACTTAGGTATTGCTGATTAACACTGGACTCAACAGTATTACAGTCCTACCTGAACAAAGACAACCTAGAAGCTCTGACTATGCAGGGTTTACAGACTATTCTGAATACCTTGTCACCACACAGGTTCATGGTGACTCATACCTATCATCAGCCTTAGTATCTGACAGTTCAGACCTTGACACCCAATATTGACTTATGATACATTGCCTGGGAAAAAAAGTGAAGTATTAAGGGTTAATGAAAGGCTGCTGGCTGAAGAAGTCATTTCAGCCTATACGAAAAAGTAGAGACTGGCAAATCTATCCATGTAGTGTATAAGTTAACTAATGTCTTCCTTGTTTTCCTGATACCTCAGGTCCTTCTGAATCAGATCTCACTTTTCCATTATCTTTTTTTTTTTTTTTTTTTGACATGTCTGAGAAAGTCAGTATACTCCATTGCCTCCGGGGCCATGGACCATGGGGGCTTCCTCTTAACTACCATGGGCTTCTGGCTGCACAGCTCTGGCTCTATGGATGGCTGGATGGTTGGATGGCCACCATGTGCCGTCCACAGCTTTGTTCCTGTGGATGTGTCTGATGCTGCTAAGGGTGGCACCATATTCTTGGTGATAGTTTGCACATAGGTGGCTGGCTTTCTTGGGCCAAATCTCCACTTCCAAGAGCTTCATCCCCATGGTCTTAAGGTGAATCAGCCTGTTGTAGCTGAACGAGTTGTGGAAGTTTGGACTACAGGGCTTGGAGCTAAGAAACTGGAGCAGTACAACTACCCATTGCAGATGGGCAGAAATGGCAGTGCGGCCTCTCTGGCTATGGAGGCCAGAGACATTAAGAGCAGATTTCACTTTTCTTGGTGCAATATGCAAACACATTCACTCCATTTATTCTGTTGATAATTACTTGAGAGCCTACTATATGTCAAGGATGGTTCAAGGAGATAGTGGGGATAATGCAATGGACAAAACAAAGAAGCCTACCCTACAGGTACATGCGAGCTGAATCAGTGGTATGACACCTGTACTGACCAACCCAAAGACAGCGAGCACAGTTCAGGAAGACATGAGTGTTAATGCTGCAGGAGCTGCACTGGGAGAGGAGGCTCAGAATCTGCAGCAAGGGTGAGGTAGCAAATATCACCAAACAGCCACTTGTTAACTATGAGGCTGGATATGGCAGGTAGCAAATGCCATGGAAAAAATGAAATGGCATGGCATGACCAAAGTATGATGCAGCCTTGTCCCAGGGTCAGGGAAAGAAAAAATTCAAGTTTTAGAATGAAACTTTTAGGGGATACAGTGAAGGAAGGAAAAGGGAGTATAGTTCCTTCATGTTTTCTAAGCAACAGATCATGTTTCTATAAAAAAGTTGTGCACACAAAATACCCATCATTGTACTTAGAATGAATCAAAATCTCAAGATCCTGATAGAAATAATAAGCACATGAAAACAAAAAATGCTTAGTAAGAGAGAATGATGGTAACCATGTTTGAATCTCTTTAAGGGATGAACAGTGCATGTTTTCCTCACAGCTACATTTCTGAAGACAGGTCTTAATAGCCTGTGGATTCCCACTTTTCATATTAAAGGTTTATGTCCTGTTAATTTTTTTTTTTTTTTTTTGAGGTAGGGTCTCACTCTAGCTCAGGCTGACCTGGAAATTACTATGTAGTCTCAGGGTGGCCTTGAACTCACGGTGATCCCCCACCTCTGCCTCCTGAGTGCTCAGATTAAAGGAGTGCACCACCACACACACCTGGCCTGTAAATCTTTTTTTTTTAATTTTTAATTTTTAAATTTTTTGAGGTAGGTATCACTTTAGTCCAGGTTGACCTAGAATTCACTATGTAATCTCAGGGTGGCCTTGAACTACCTCTGTCTCCTGAGTGCTGGGATTAAAGGTGTGTGCTACCATGCCTGGCCTGTAAATCATTTTTAATAATCTTTTTTTTTGCTTGTGTATGTGTCTAAGATGGTGTGTGCTCACGCAGCACCCCATGTGGTTACCTATAGTGGTTGGAGCAGAATGTCATCCACTGCTCTTCTGCCCATTCTTATTTGAGCCAGAGCTTATTACTGATCCCAGACCTTGCTTTTTTTTTTTTTTTTTTTTTTTTTTTTTTTTTCACAAGCTCCAGTGATTCTTGGGTCTCTGCTCTCCTAGCCAACCAGGGTTACATCCAGCTATTTATATGGGTCCTGACGATGGAATGGGAGTGATCTCTCAGGACTCCTCAGACCCTCATGCTTGCAATAGGAAGTGCTTTTAACCACTAAGTTATCTCTCTGGCTCCAAGTAATAACTTTTCAGGAAGTGAACAGACTGTGGGGGCGGGGCTTGGTTAATAATCTCAGTATCATGATTACAGGGAAGAGAAAGGAGCAAGGCTATGAATCCTGTCCTCATTTTTTTTTTTAATTTTATTTATTTGAGAGCGACAGACAGAGAAGGAGGCAGAGAGAGAGAGAGAATGGGCGCGTTAGAGCTTCCAGCCTCTGTAAACGAACTCCAGACGTGTGTGCCCCCTTGTGCATCTGGCTAACGTGGGTCCTGGGGAATCGAGCCTCGAACCGGGGTCCTTAGGCTTCACAGGCAAGTGCTTAACTGCTAAGCCATCTCTCCAGCCCCTGTCCTCAAATTTTTGGTGAAGGTGTTTTCTTCTAACAGTCTACCAAATACTTAATGTGAGCTTGTTCAGTATAAGACATAGCTGGAGAGATGTTCTGCAATGATCAACTACTTCTCAAAGATTAATATCTACTAGCATGAGAGAAAATGAATTAATTCATTTATGAAACAAGTATTATTATTACTTTTTTCTGAAGCAGGGTCACACTCTTGCTCAATCTCCTGGAACTCACAAGTATTTATTAAATGCTTATTGTATACACCAGTACTAGCCTGGGCTCAATGAAATTCAGAAAGTAGGAAACATGTCTGAGGCCATAAAGCTAACACAAAGCTGTACTGCAATTTGCTTTTATTGACTAGACCAATGCTGGTTAATAGATAGCCCAGCAGTGCCCCCCCCCCCACTTTTTTGCTTGCCAGGTTTTGGTAATGATCAGAGATAGTAAACTTCCAATGGCTGCACTTTAAATGATGGTTGCAGCTGTTCATTACTATCAACTAGAAGACTTTTCCCAGCAATGCCACACAGCACATTTAATAAGTAACCATTGGGGAGAAGGGAGTGAGCCAAAGGGCTAGGGAGATGGTTCAGTGGTTAAAAGCACTTGCTGTTTAAGCATGTGGGCTTGAGAATCTAAGGTTCAATTCCCCAGAATCCAGTCCATGGGGAAGGGGGAAGTACTGGGGAATCACTGGGGTCGGCTAATGGGACAGTAGTTACGGGTTGAAGGCGAGACTGAATTTTAAGTAAGAAGGCAGTTAAGCAATAGAGAAGGTAACCAAAATCTTGTCACTACATGAATGTGCACAGCGTATGCACCTGCACACACAAGTGAACAAACACACACCATTTCAGAAAGCTAAATAATGTTTTCTTAGGCTGTCAGTTTTGTGTATCTGTCCACTTATGCTCCAGCAGTCTTTGCCTTACACTAAAGGAAAGCAGCAGTGATTGTTACTGATGCTAGAATGAAATTAAAGGTTCAGCTTCCAAGATGAGGTCTTATAGCTGATGAACAGTACTTTCCTTCAGAGAAAATGCAGTCAATGGTAATAATTACTACCAGTTCATGAAGAGCAAAGCCCTCGCTTGCCCAAATAGTAGAGGCAGCTGCTGGGAAGTAAGTACTTGCAAACTGTACTCTTAAGAGTCTCATTCCTTGAGGAATGAATGAATTATACAAGGAATGTAGGAAAGGGCTTTACTTTGACAGCTAGGTTGATGACAAAGGAAGTTTTCTCTGGAGACAGATTGTTCCCAATGTCACCAACCTGGCCCCTTATTCCAATGATGAATGCCTCTGGGGACAAGTTATTTCCCTTGTCAACAACCTGACTCCTCATTCCAACAATGAACACCTCTGGGGACAGGTTATTTCCCCTGTTACCAACCTGGCCCCTTGTTCCAATGATGAATGCCTCTGGGGACAAGTTATTTCCCTTGTCAACAACCTGACTCCTCATTCCAACAATGAACACCTCTGGGGACAGGTTATTTCCCTTGTTACCAACCTGGCCCCTTGTTCAAATGTTGAACACCTCCAGGGAGATTATTCCCCTTGTCAACAACTTGGCTTCTCATTCTACCAATGAACACATATTTGTCACCTTCTGAGCTGGTGCCAGACACTGTGCTAAATGCTGTATAGCAACCACACTGTGAAGCTGCCACCCACCCTTTACAGAAGGGAGGACAGAGTTGAGCAACTGCAGTAGCACTGGCAGCAAGCTTCCATTGTGCAGGTATCAGTTTTCAGCTTCAGCTCCACTGCCCTCCCACCATGGCTGGTGACCTATTGAAGTATGTTCTACTAATGAGTGTAACATGGAGAAGTGTCTTAAGGGAGCACATAATGCAGTTAAACTTTGACATATGGGCAGGGGCCAGGAATAGAAGAGAGTGGAAAATAGACATGACTACTAATGAGTATGAAGTGTTTATTCAAGTTCTTAAAAATGTTTTAAAAGTGTATTATGATAATGGTACCAAGTATGAAGTACACTGAAAACTGCTGAATTGTATACTTTGAATATATAAATTCTATGTGAAATTATATATCGAAAAAGGAAAAGAAAAAATAAAAATAATATCACAAAATGCTATAGTATACATAGAATTGAAACAAGTATGTATCATAGGAATCTTTGTATTCAATGAGAATGTAATTTGACTTTTGGTTTATGCATGAGACATTACCATGATTAAAAAAAAATCAAACAAAAGCAGATGCAGAACCATCTATGGTGCACAAGAGAGTATCTGAAAACTGAATAATGTGATTCCTACTTCTTTTTGACTTATGTAGAAATCTCTAGGGGGGGGGGGACTGAGTGATGTGAGGCCCAAAAGTGCTTTACCAGGCAACTGTCTTCTATACCAACAAGATGGATTTATCAAGAAAACACTGCATCTCTTAGTCCTCATTTTAAGTGCTATACAAATCAAAGTACCGTGGAGCCTGCCCATGCTTCAAACATCAAGATTGAGAAGTCGGGCTGGAGAGATGGCTTAGCGGTTAAGCGCTTCCTGTGAAGCCTAAGGACCCCGGTTTGAAGCTCGATTCTCCAGGACCCACGTTAGCCAGATGCACAAGGGGCGCCACATCTGGAGTTCGTTTGCAGTGGCTGGAAGCCCTGGCACGCCCATTCTCTCTCTCGTTCTCTCTCTCTGCCTCTTTCTCTGTTGCTCTCAAATAAATAAACAAAAAAATATTTTAAAAAAACGATTGAGAAGTGAAGTTAGTATGCACAGGCAATTGACTTAGGTGGATGCAGGTAAGAGTTCCCTCTTTGTCAAGTTCCTATCAATGAAATTAAGGGTAAGATCCCAATCAATGGTATTAATCCAACAGTCCAGGTTAAACTTAGTGCCAGTTTTATATTTGAAATGAAGTGTGCATGGCCCTGAATTTACTTTGAGTGAAATTCTTTCATCTTTAAAGGATTTAAAGAGCTTAAAGCAAATCACTCCATAGTAACAGTAAACACATTTTAGTTAACCTTAAGTTTTAAGTGGCAAAAAAAAAAAAAAAAAAAAATCCAGTAAACTAAGACTAAAAACTGATTTGAAAGATGCTGCCAAGCCTCAGGGCAAGATAAATTCAACCTCTGGAAACCTACACTTGCTACAAAGGACAGACACAGGATGGAGAGGATGAGCTCAAGGCACTGGAAGATCTAGAAGCTTTACAAATCATTATGTAAAACAAACACTGATCTTAACATAGCTTATCACAGTATACAAAGTTCGGGTTATACTGCTAAAGCACATTTCAAGCAGGTTGAAAACCAGGTTGTTTTCAGGTTGCACAAAAGTATAGGATCTACAAAGATACTGTCTTACCCATTTCTGTTAATTTAGGTCACTACATATGACTAAAGTCCATTTAGTAGTTTAGTGTCCCCCAAGGTTCAGCAAATTAGGTTGTTTCTGTGCACATTTTAAGGTTTATGACTTAAAATTTTTTTTTTTTTTTTGGTTTTTCAAGGTAGGGTCTCACTCTAGCCCAGGCTGACCTGGAAGTCACTATGGAGTCTCAGGGTGGCCTTGAACTCACAGCGATCCTCCTACCTCTGCCTCCCGAGTGCTGGGATTAAAGGCGTGTGCCACCACGCCCGGCCCCTCTGACTTAAAATTTTGTGTTTTCACACCAGGCCTTATATGACACATACCACTGGCTGGCTTTGCAAATGTTTATTTTTCCTGTGCTTATTCATCTCTACAGACCAAAGATTAAGCATATGAATTACAATCCTTCCAATCATTTCAATGAACTAAAACCCCTTAAATGTGACATGACAAGGAGTATGGATTGAAGAGAATGCATTAAAAAGTGATGGTTTAAAAAGCTCCCTTTCCTGACCTTTTTTTTTTTTGTTTTGAGGTACAGTCTCATTCTAGCTCAGGTTGACCTGGAATTCACTCTGTAGTCCCAGGGTGGCCTTGAACTCACAGCAGATCCTCCTACCTCTGCCTCCCAAATGCTGGGATTAAAGGCATGCGCCACCACGCCCGGCTTTCTGACCATTATTTTAAAGTGTTTAGCATATAGAGCTGCCAGTGGTGGCTCATGGCTCTAATCCCAGCACTCAGGAAGCTGAGGTAGGAGGACTGATGCAAATTCGAGGCCATTTTGAGATTACAGAGTAAATTCCAGGTTAGACTGGGCTAAACTGAGACCCTATCTCAAAAAAACAAACAAGCAAGCAAGCAAAAAAACCAAGCAAAATCAACCAACCAACCAACCAAACAAAAAAAACCCATATGGAAAACCCCACTGCCTGTGGCAGGTGTTATTCAGCAACTGTGCATTATCTCTAGAGATGTCTGCAATAAGCACTTTCACAGCTGCCCCACTCCTACTTTACTGATGAAGTACAGAGACAGAAAGAGAGAGAGAGAGAGAGAGAGAGAGAGAGAGAGAGAGAGAGAGAGAGAGAGAGGAAGGGAGAGAGAGAGAAAGAGTTCAACAGCAACCTGAAAATACAGAGTGAATTCCAGGTCAGCCTGGAATTTCAAGGTAGTGTGAGACCCTACCTTGAAAAACAAACAAAAAACAAAACAAAAAAACTATTTTTTTAATTTATATATAACTTTTACTTTTTTTTCCTTAATTTTTATTAACATTTTCCATGATTATAAAAAATATCCCATGGTAATACCCTCCCTCCTCCCACTTTCCCCTTTGAAATTCCATTCTCCATCATATCCCCTCCCCATCTCAATCGGTCTTTCATTTTGATGTCATGATCTTTTCCTCCTCTTATGATGGTCTTGTGTAGGTAGTGTCAGGCACTATGAGGTCATGGATATCCAGGCCATTTTATGTCTGGAGGGAGGACGTTTTAAGGAGTCCTACCCTTCCTTTGGCTCTTACATTCTTTCTGCCACCTCTTCTGCATTAGACCCTGAGCCTTGGAAGGTGTGATCGAGATGTTACTCAGTTCTCCAGTCACTTCTTTCCAGCACTATACCTTCTGAGTCATCCCAAGGTCACTGCCATCTGAAAAGATAAGACTCTTGGCCTCTGGTACTGAGTTTTTTCCTTCTCACACAGAAGTCCAACCATCTGTAGCTAGGATTCACATATGAGGGAAAACATGTGGCGCTTGGCTTTCTGGGCTTGGGTTACCTCACTTATTATAATCCTTTCCAGATCCATCCATTTTCCTGCAAATTTCATAACTTCATTTTTCTTTACCTCCGAGTAGAACTCCATTCTATAAATGTGCCACATCTTCATTATCCATTCATCAGTTGAGGGACATCTAGTCTGGTTCCATTTCCCAGCTATTATGAATTGAGCGGCAATAAACATGGTTGAGCATGTAATTCTAAGGAAATGGGATGAATCTTTAGGATATATGCCTAGGAGTGCTATAGCTGGGTCATATGGTAGATCAATTTTTAGCTGTCTTAGGAACCTCCACACTTATGTCCACAATGGTAGAAGGGTTCCTCTTTCTCCACATCCTCGCCAGCATTTATGATCATTTGTTTTCATGATGGTAGCCAATCTGACAGGAATGAGATGGAATCTCAATGTAGTTTTAATCTGCATTTCCCTGATGACTAGGGATGTAGAACATTTTTTTAGATGCTTATGCACCATCCGTATTTCTTCTTTTGAGAACACTCTGTTTAGTTCCATAGCCCATTTTTAATTGGCTTGTTTGATTTCTTATTATTTAGCTTTTTGAGTTCTTTGTATATCCTAGATATTAATCCTCTATCAGATATATAGCTGGCAATGATTTTTTTCCCATTCTGTAGGTTGCCTCTGCTTTATTCACAGTGTCCTTTGCAGTGCAAAATCTTTGTATTTTCATGAGGTCCCAGTGGTTAATCTGTGGTTTTATTGCTCGAGCAATTGGGATTATATTCAGAAAGTCTTTGCCAAGACCAGTATGTTGAAGGGTTTCCCCCACTTTTTTCTCTAGCAAGTTCAGAGTTTCAGGTCTGATGTTAAGGTCTTTAGTCCATTTGGAGTTAATTCTTGTGCATGGAGAGAGAGAAGAATCTATTTTCATCCTTCTACAGATACATACCCAGTTTTCCCAGCACCATTTGCTGAAGAGGCTGTCTTTTCTCCAATGAGTATTTTTGGCATTTTTATCGAATATCAGGTGGCTATAGCTACCTGGACTTGCATCTGGGTCCTCTATTCTGTTCCATTGATCTACATGTATGCTTTTGTGCCAGTACCATGCTGTTTTTGTTACTATGGCTCTGTTGTATAGGTTAAAATCAGGTATGGTGATACCACCCGCCTTATTTTTGTTGCTTAGTATTATTTTAGATATTCCAGGTTTTTTGCGACAAATGAAGTTTTGGATTATTTTTTCTATTTCCGTGAAGAATGCCTTTGGAATATATATATATATTTTAAAAAGAGCTTCTTGGGCTGGTGACTCAACGATTAAATATGCTTGCTTGCAAAGCCTGCTGGCCCCAAGGGCACAAAGGCCCAAATGCACAAAGGAGCACAGGCATCTGGAGTTCACATGCAGTGGCAACAGGCCCTGGCAAGTGCACTTGCAAATAAAAGTATATAAAAAATGAAACAAAACAAAAAAGGAGGGGCCAGAGAGATGGCTTAACAATTACAGCACTTGCTTGTGAAGCCTAAGGACCCATGTTTGACTCTCCAGACCCCACGTAAGCTAGATGCACAAGGTGACACAAGTGCACAAAGTCGCACGCACATGCACATAAGATGGCACACGTATCTGGAGTTTGACTGAAGTGGCTGGAGGCCCTGGCCCACCAATTCTTTCTCCCTCATAAAACAAAAACAAAAACAAAAACAAAAAAAGAGCTTTTTCTGGTATACTTTTGGCAAATGGTCCTACCTCAGCCTGTGCAATGTGCTGGGTGCCACAAGCTCCTCATAGATCACAATAACTTTAGTGTCATTCAGTTGCAGTCTACTAGGTCAACTTTGATAGTAAAAGAAAATTTTACTTAAGGGGCTGGGACAGTGAATGGAAATTTGGGTAAAAATTTAAAACTCCAAACATTCAAATACAAATTTACACTAACCCTCCCCCTTTAAAGTTTTTGTAGTTCGCTGCTGTGTTTTTGGGTCCTGGCTAAGTACAACTGAAAAAATAGAGCGTGTTTTACAAATTCCTTCTTTACAGGACATGAGAATGGATGTTACATTCAAAAGCTTATGCAAATATATCTATCCTCTATAGGCAGCAGTCACTCCCAGGCTATTTAGTCCACCTGTTCTGGCTTTCATCCACCCTGGCTGGGCCTCCGCAGTCTTCACTTGTAAAACAGGAGGGTACAGCAATTCTGTGTGGAAACCAATGCCTTTTTTCACAGTGCAGTTTGATATCTACTTTAACATTAGAAATTACAGATAACCTGTCTATGCACAATCAAAAAAAGTTATATGCATTTTAAGATGTAAATGCAGTGCCTGGATAGCTCAATCAGCAGAACATGTATGTAGACAGTTTCCACAATGCTGGGATGACTACCTAACCAGATGAACAGTGTTTATGGGAGGAAGGGATTTATTTCAAGCTTACAGATCCAGGGGCAAGTTCCACTAATGGAAGAAGCCGTCTTTATACATCCAAGCAGAGAAACAACCAAACAGTCAGCAAAGACCAAAAACAGAAAGCACAAAGCCTGCCAGAGCTCAGACTTCTCTGCACACCTTTGGGCTGGAATTCAAATCAGCCCCAAACACACTTTTGGGCTGGAGACTCAATTACAATCTTTAATATGACATCTAAGTCTATGGAGGACAAGCATTCAAACTAGCACAGTATGAGACTCTTAAAATGTAAATACTCAGATATATTTGAACTAGAAGACACAAATGAAATAAGTAAATGCTTTATAAACCTATAGATGATAAATTTTGATTTTAAAGAGGCAAAGATTAGAAACAAGTTCATCGAAGTAGTTAAGTTACAAACACAAACACACACATAACCCAATCTTACTTTAATAAGAGAAAGAAAATAATCTTAGCTGAAGTAAGGCTCACAACTCAAAAATCAATGAGCAGACTGCTTACCACAAAGAAAGTCAAGAATTGGGCCTATCTATAAATGTGATGCCAGCCAGTTTTCTTATGCCGTGATAGGGGTGAGGTGGTGAGAAGTGTTACAGAAAGCATATCTTCTACCGCGATAAACCACACACACAGACACAAGGCATTCACTGAGCCCGAAAGAGGCTGGACTGAAAAAAAACAATCAAATAATGTCTACAACATAAATTATTGCCAGTCCACCACTAGGATGACATAAAGGAAATATTTTTAAGACAATCTAAATAAAATTTAAAAATAGCTTCCTACTTATCTCCACTAAATTTAATCATTTGTACAGTTGTTTTAGTAAGTAGGGAATTTAAATCGGATGCATACACTCCATCTTCATTAAGCTTTTTTGTAATTTTCATAGTATTTTCTTTCTTTCTTTATTTATTTGAGAGAGAGGCAAACAGAGAGAGAATAGGTATACCAGGGCTTTTAGCCTCTGCAAATGAACTCTAGGTGCATGTACCACCTTCTGTATCTGGCTTTACGAGGGTACTAGGGAAGTGAACCTGGGTCCTATGGCTTTGCAGACAAGTGCCTTAATCATTAAGCCACCACTCCAGCCATCTCATGGTATTTTCTATTACACAATCACCAAGAAAGTAAAACAGACAATTGTTCATTTTCCTGAATGTCTGAATTTCTCAGAAGACTAGGAAGAAAGACTACAAAACACTACTTTAAAGTCCCTTAGACAGGCCAGCTGTTCCGGATGCTTTCATACATCAAGTCACTAGTTCATGGAACTGGCTGGAAACATCAGGATCATACTGGTATGGGAAAATTCTTCCACAAAAAAAAAACAACCTATTTTACAACTCAATTAGAATCTCATATGATTAGTTACTAACCATAATAGTGTAACAAGACTAAAAATGTGTAAGTTGAACCCTCTAGTGCTAATATCCCTTCCTGTTGTTTTAAAGTTTTAGAGGTTTGTCTATGTCAACTCCATAAACTTGTTTTGGCTTTATCTTTGTCACAGAGATATTATATACCTACTTTTATGTTTATATATATTTAGGTAACTGTAGTAAATATAACAAATGGAAACTGAAGAGCTAAGGGAATTTTTCCTTATTAAAAGGTATGTGGGTGCAACTAGGGGTAACGCCTGCTGGTATCTGGCTAAATGCATGTACTATGCTCACCAAACTGCCCAGTAAGCACTTCTCTTAAAGCTCATAATCATATTTTAATGCTACTCTCACTTTTGGTTAGAGAAGCTTCTCTTTTCAGATGGCAGTGACCTCTGAGATGATTCAAAAGACCCCATAATGCTGAGAAGTGACAAAGGAGTGCTCAGCTCTGAAATACCTCTATCACACCTTTCAAGGCCCAGGGTCTATTGTAGAAGAGGTGGTGGAAAGAATGTGAGAGCCAAAGTAAAGGTAGGATTGGTTACAATGCAAACTTCAGACACAAAATGGCCTGGAAATCCATGACCTCACAATGTCTGGTACTACCTACACAGGACCCTCATAATAGGAGGAAAAGATGATGACATCAAAATAAGACTAAATGTGGTGGGGGGGGGATAGGATGGAGAGTAGATTTGTGATAGGGAATGTAGGGGAGAGAATTACCATGGTTTATTGAATATATTTATGGAAGTTGTCACTAAAAAAAGTTAAAAAATAAGGGGGCTGGAGGAATGGCTTAGTAGTTAAGGCACTTGCCTGCAAAGTGATTCCCCAGGACCTACGTAAGCCAGATGCAGAAGGTGTCAGATGCTTCTGGAGTTTGTTTGTGCTGGTTGGAGGCCCTGGCATGCCCATTCTTTCTGTCTCTCTCTCTGCCTTTCTCTCTCTCAAATTAATGAAAATTTTAGAAAAGTTAAAAAATAAATAAATAAAAGGGTACGTGGGGCTCGAGAGATGGCTTACAGGTTAGGCACTTGCCTGCAAAGCCTAAGGTCTCAGGTTTGATCCCATGTAAGCCAGATACACATGATAGCATTTGCATGTAGAGTTCATCTGCAGTGGTTATAGGTCCTGGTGTGCCCATTCTCTCTCCCTCTCTCAAATAAATACATAAAAATAAAAATATTTAGAAAAAAAAGGTATGTGTTTGTGGTGGTGCATGTCTTTAATCCCAGCACCGAGGAGGCAGAGTAGGAGGATCATGTGAGTCCAAGGCAACCCCGAGACCACATAGTAAATTCTAAGACATCCTGAGCTAGAATGAGATTCTACCTTGTGAAGGAAAAAAAAAAAGGGGGCTATGTTATTCAACTTTGAAAAACCCAGGTCTGCCCTGTATTGCTTATGTCTGTGCGGTGCTCAGCAGTTCACTTGGCTTTTATTACTGCATAACTCACAGGACATGGAGAAGCATGATGTGTTAAGGACCCAGTCCACAGAGAGTATAAGTTCCATCTCCTTTTCTGAGACAGGAAAAATCCTATGGAAGTTAAGTATAGTCTAGGTACTTTTACATTAAATATGGGCTAGGGACCAGCAGTATTGATTTCACTTAAGGGCTTTTAAGCTGTATTTTAACTAATAATCCCTCCCCCTTGCTCCCATCCCCCACTGATTTAATATCTGCACATTGGAATTCGAGGTACAGTGGTCTAGGCCTTCATAGAGAAAGATGTGAACTTTCATAAGCATCTTTACTCTTTGTGTTAAATCTGGTAATTGGAGAAAGGCCTGTTATAAATAGCAAAAATAGGAATGTTTTACCTGGGGTTCAGTATAACCATTCTAACTTTCACTATTGACTTTTCACAAGCTCTGTATTAACCCAGAGAGACCAAAAAACTGTAAAGTATCCATAATAGCCTTCTGAATAAATACATTTAAGGATCCAGCCAGCTAATAATAATTTTACTTGGACCAATTATCAGATCATACTTATGTTTTGATTTTGTTAAATTACCTAGAGATTAATTTCTTCTTGAACCCAATGGCCATATATCTTTAAGGAGGTGTACTTAAAAGATTAAAAAATGCTTTTCTTAAAAACGCAGGGGGGGGGGGCTGGAAGAGATGGCTTAGTTAAGGTGTGTGCCTACGAAGCCTAAGGACCCAGGTTCGATTCTCCAGGTCCCACATAAGCCAAATGCACGTGGTGGCACATGCATCTGGAGTTTGTTTGCAGTGGCTAGAGACCCTGGCATACCTATTCTCACTTACTCCCTATTTCTCTCTCCCTCTCTCTATTTAACAAATAAATAACTAAAAATAAATCTTAAAAAAATGTAGGGGAAAAAGTTAACATACTCAAGAGTCACACATCTAAAATGATCTTGAGGGCTAGTGTGGTAAGAATGAAAGCTTAAGCTATGTTATTTATTGCTCTGTAAGTCTACATACAGGTTATAGAAATCATAGTCCAAGAACATAAAGCAAAGATTATGTACATTCATGTTATATATGCACATGTATAAATTATGTTCTGATCCACTAAGTAATTATTTATCATCTCTGGGTTTATAATATGACCTAGAGTATAGGTATGCTATATAGTATATAGAAAAGGAAAGAAGAGAAGGGTGAAGGAGAGAAAACTAAATGGAAGCTTACCAAACTCCAATTTTAGAAGCCTTCATAAGCATCTCTCTCTTTTTTTTTTTTTTGTAGCACTTTTGGTCTTTAAGACAATCCACCCACTGTTCTGAGAATCACTACATTTTTCTTTATTCAGTATTTCAAATTCTAATTTCTATTAATGCCAAGGCTCTAAAAGTCTAAGTACATACATACAAAATACATTAGAGAAGATACTAGTGTTGACTTTTAGCTTACAACGAACACATTTTATCAATTTCCTGTTAACTGCCATAAGGAAAAGAAAAATGCCATTATCTGTCATTTGTTCATCAGTCCCTGCCCCCCTTTCTGTGGTGTTGGGGATAGAACCTAGGTTTTACATGTGCTAGGCAAGATAGTTGTGCTACATCACCAGTTCTACAGCCTCCTCAATAAATAATACCTGAGCAAATGAAAAACAGGAAGAAACAGAGGCTGTGTTTTGTTACTAGAGTGATTACACTTACCCTTCTCTAGAGAGGGAAGCTATTTTATTCCTCTAAGACTTTCACAAGTTTCTTCAAAAATCTATATCCGTTTTTGCTACCCCAAGTACTCAAAATTCCACTGATTATTCTCAAAATACTCTACTACACATGGATTATTTTGAAAAAGAAAATATAATAAAGCATTACTCAACAAAGTCATATATATTAAAGGAAAGAAAACCTTCAAAAATGAACAACTTGCCTTTAAGAGTCTAATATTCAGCTTTTCTGATGAGATCCATTTCACTACCAAGAAATCTGATTATGCGTGAATTAGGAAGAACTCAAATATGTCCTGAAGCAAGAAGGTACCGGGTGTGGTGGCACACGCCTTTAATCCCAGCACTCAGGAGACAGAGGTAGGAGGATCACCATGAGTTCGAGGCCACCCTGAGACTACATAGTGAATTTCAGGTCAGCCTGGGCTACAGCGAGACCCTACCTTGAAAAACCTAATACACACGCACACAAAACTAACAACAAAAACAAGGTACTTATTTTAAAACTGTATTAGGTGTGCTTCACGGATTGATAAAACTAATATTTTGCAAGCTGCATCTTCAGCAGTTCAACTCCCATTTGGCAAGATGAAGGTTTAACTGGATGAAGGACTTGGCAATACTTTGAATTAATATCAGGCCTAGGTGGCCAACTCCACCTAGCCACCCCTTATCCTCTACTGTGCTCTCTTTAAAATATTTGTACTTATTTGAGAGAGAAAGAGAGAGAGAGGGCACACCGGGGCCTCCAGCCACTGCAAACAAACTCCAGATGCATATGCCACCTTGTGCATCTAGCTTGCATGGGTCCTGGGGAATTGAACCTGGGTCCTTTAGCTTTGCTGGCAAGTGACTTAACCGTTAAGCCATCTCTCCAGCCTCTCTAATGTGTTCTTGAAATGGCATGCTATCTGGGCTATCCAACCTTTTGACAAAGCACATATACACTAGAAGCTAATCACCTCAACATCAAGGTCACTGTTTCTACTCTAAGAATGATTACCACCTGGTGCATGTGTAGATTCCTGCTGGTATGAATCAAGGAAAGGAGTATCCTTTCAAAATAACTGCCTATAAAAACTGTATATAGCATGGTGTTATGGCTTGTAATCCTAGCATTCTGGAGGTTTAGGCTGAAGGACTGTGAGTTCAAGGCTAACCTAGGCTATACAATGACACGTGCCTCAAACATAGACAAAAGTGGAAAAAAAAAACCACTGCAAAATATCAGTTTTCTTGCTTTCAGATGGCAGAATGGCCTGCAGTTTCCAGTATTCTTAGTGCAAAGGGTTTGGCTAGATTAGGTCAAGGTAGCTACATCCAGCATTCACAAGAGATGTGAGTGTACTTTTAGAGCTGCTCCTAATGAGAAAGGCACCTCAGTAAATGATCCAACAGTTGACTGTAGAAGATGAAGTTAAAATCCTGGAACTTTCAAGCTCAAGGAGTTAAAGGAATAACTGTTTCTGAGTAACTTTAACACTGACATCTGACTGGCTACCCAGAGCAGATGATCTATAAAACATACCAGGCAGCCCTTATCATGTAAGCATATGTAATACACAAGTGGCTTGGATACCTGACAAGAGAAGTGTGTCTAATACATGCAAAACTTAAGAAACATGAAGTAATTCTTGTTTATGTAAAAAAAAAATAAGATGGAGTTAAATAATTTTAGGGCAATTGCTCTATCCTAAATGACAAGAAGGTTTTTTCTCCCTCCTCTCAAGAAGTAGTTGGGGAATGGGACTTTGAATCACTAATAGGCTTTTTACTATCCCTTTATAGTCTTAATGCAAGAGCAGACGGGTTCTACTTTTTCTTCTCTGAAGTGAAAATGAATGTGATAGGGTGAGGAGCTGGTGTTGGGTGGATGTTGGAATCCAAAGAAATACAGACACTCACATGGAAATGATAATGCTTTGTCCGTAATTGAGTATGAAATGTTTAAAATGGGTAACAGGTGTCTCTGGTTAAAGGGGAGCACTACAGGAGGAAAGGGATAGAGGAGATTCAGAACAAAGCAGCAGACAGAGGTGGTCAGGATTGGGATTTTGCTCTAAAATAGCTCTTCACATCTCTCCCTCCAAAAAACCCAACACATTCAAAAAGTGACAAAGGACTGGAGGAGTACCATGCAGAATTTCCTTATTTTTATTTTGTTTTCCTTTGAAAACTAACTGACCCCACACCAAACTCTCCTAGCCTTTTGCATCCAGAGATATGTAAGCTCTTTCTGAATGCTATCTTCATGATAACCCTGTGAGGTGGGTAGCAAAATTCTAATTTCCACTCAGAAACAAGCTAAGGCACAGATATGGGCTGAGTGGCAAAAGCGGTCTGGACAAACCTAAGTACCAGGTCCTTGGATTTGTGTACCATCACACACTTCCTCCATACTGATGCAGGTAACTCATGACACTGAGCCCATATACTAGGTGTGCCCCTGAAGTCAGCACAGTCTCTAAGGCTCAGGGGTGGAATCTTGACAAATGATCATCAACTAGGAGTGCTAGCACCTGCATTCTTTTGAACAAAGAGACCGAAACACTGACTATGGGAAAAGGATTGAAGACAGTCTTATTTCCCCACACTGTTAAGATCAGAAGAACGGCAATTGTAACACATCACGTAATCCAATGAGGCTTAGTACTTAGTCTCTGTAAAACTGCAGGTTCTTTGCTTTGCCAATGATTTCTATGTTTTTGATCAGACACATTTCTACATTCTTGGCCCTGAAAAATTCTCTTGCATCATAACCAGGTCATCTGTATTAAACGGCATTAACACCAGGGTCTGAAGCAAACAATGCATCCAGTCAGCATACACTGGTTCTACATATTTTGGGGAACACTTAAATATACAAAGGAAGCATGCAATGTTTAAAAGAAGATATGAACAATGTTGGTGGCCTGTGTAACGGAGAATTCAGAGTACTTTGGGAAACTGAAGATACTTAAAAGTGGATCCCCAATTTCTAGTAACACTCTAAAAATGAGCACTTCAATTTGATACAAATATACAAATTTAAAATGTGTGCAGTTCAGTGTGGCCTACCAATTTTAGATTGCTTATGTGCAAGAAAATATATAGTCAATAAAAAAATACCAGAGAGGTGGGGACAAAAAGCTCTCTGGATCTGTACAGCAACAGTGAACACAGCTTCAGTAGGTAGCAGTTGTAGTGGAAATAGCATCCTTGGAATCCAGAAGCACTGCAAGATGGAAGGTCACAAATCTGGTGATGGGGGGTAAGATGGATAGTAAGGCCCATTTTCCTGTGGAAAGAATAAGAGACAAGAATATCAAATAGCAGGACTAGTTTATCTGGTAATGTGAAAGAGACTCAACAAATGAGATAGTACGTGTCAAATGTCGTCTATGTGTGGCACTGCACAGACCAGTCACAAGCACAGCTCTGCTGGCATGCCCCAGAGTTGGTGTAGAGCAGGGACAAGCAACAAGAGGATAACAGGTGTCATAACACACCATGGATTGAATTTTCTATAAACTACCCTTTTTTCACTATCCCTTTAAATGCCCAATTAATTTCGTGGAGTAAGGAATAGTCTTGTACTGAAGAGGAAAATAAGAAGGATACAGCATGTATAATTCACCTGCAGTCACTTAGCTAGTAAGCTAGCAGAAGTTGAAATTAGAAAGATTCCTTCTAGGGCTGGAGAGATGGCTTAGCGGTTAAGCACTTGCCTGTGAAGCCTAAGGACCCCGGTTCGAGGCTCGACTCCCCAGGACCCACGTTAGCCAGATGCACAAGGGGGCAAACATGTCTGGAGTTCGTTTGCAGTGGCTGGAGGTCCTGGCGTGCCCATTCTCTCTCCCTCTCTCTATCTGCCTCTTTCTCTCTCTGTCTGTCACTCTCAAATAAATAAATAAAAGTAACAAAAAAAATTTAAAAAAAAAGAAAGATTCCTTCTACACTGTCCTGAGTCTTAGTAAAGTTATGCAACAACAAAAATTATCTGTGAAGAATTTAGTAACTATAACTGTTTTGACAAGAAATGAGTTTTTATGACATGCTTGAGTGGCAAGACTAGTCACAATTATGGCTTTTGGGGAATTTATCACCATGCCAAAGTTGGAGAATTTTATTTATTTATTTATTTTTCCAAGATAGGGTCTCGCTCCAGCTCAGGCTGAACTGGAATTCACTACGTAGTCTAAATGTGGCCTTGAACGTATGGCGATCCTCCTACCTCTGCCTCCTGAGTGCTGGGATTAAAGGCGTCCACCACCACACCCAGATTTTTTATTTATTTATTAGAACAGAGAGTGAATGAGAGGGAGAATGGGCATGGCAGGGCATCTAGCCACTGCAAACAAACTCCAGACGGATGTGCCATCATTGTATTTGGCTTATGTGGGACCTGAAGAATCGAACCTGGGTCCGTAGGCTTCACAGGTACGTACACGCCTTAACCACTAAGCCATCTCCCCAGCCCCAAGATGGAGAATTTAATGCCAGAACTTTAATGCCAAATGTAGAAAGCAACAAACTAATGTAAGGGGAAAAGTTTTTGGCCTCTGCTTTGGGAAATCGTAATTTAAAAAATATTAAAAACAAACAAACAAACCAGATAGCTTCATGGTAGGAGGAAGATCTGAGATGAGATTTATGAGACTAAGACTGGATTCTCATTTCTTCTTCTTTCTTTCTTTCTTTTTTTTGCTTATTTTATTTATTAGAGAGAGAGAGAAGATGCATCGGGGCCTTCAGCTGCAACTCCAGGTGCATGTACCACCTTGTGCATCTGGCTTAAGTGGGTCCTGGGGACCTGAACCTGCGTACTTTGGCTTTGCAGGCAAGTGCCTTAACTGCTAAGCCACCCCTCCTGCCCTGGATTCTCATTTCTGAGAAAAGTATGTCTTTGGAAAACAACTTATTTTTCAGTAAGCCACAATCACAAAATGCTTAGCTTTAACATAAGGCAATAGTTAGGAATGAAAAATGAGGAAGAGGGAAACAGATCACTTCATGGTGTATTTCCCTTCCAGTTTTAATGGACAATAAACCCACATGGCCCTGAATGTGGAAGGCAATGAGATGGGATCTCAGAGAGTATGAGTCAGGAGCTTGTCTTTGGAGCACATGCTTTGAATAAGAATTGATCCTAGCATCACAGCCAGGAAAAAAAAGACATCTAAGAGAATTCACTTTCTGATAATAAACTTGACCAGGTATTGGGGGAGGGGGAGGAAGACAAGTACAGAATTGTCTATATTTCTGGAAATTTGGAAAAACATAATAAAACCTTTTCCATTTTTTTGCATTCTAGCACTCCTGTCAAGTTGTGCCACTAAACAATCCTATTTTTCTAATGTGCATGAAGTGAGACTTAGAGAACACACTCTCAAAGGGAAATCTATTCTGCAGGTCACTTGAAAATGAGTACTTCTCTGTCTGACCTTAACTCATTCTCTAGTATGTTGTACTGTGATATTTTCTCAGATTTACATTGACTTTTATGGTAAACTAAGAAGTGTATATAGTATGTGATAACGCTAAATGGAGCTTCTGACACTAATCTCATGTTGGACAAGAGACTGTTGAGCAATCACCTATTTTCTCTAATTATGGAAGCAATCAGAATTTGAAGAATTCTTCCCAGCTAAAATTGCACACTCTTCTTTGATTTTATTCACCAGATTACTGACAAGCTCTGTTCTTTCTGCAAGTGGCCTCAGTATTATTTGGATCTAGAAAAAAATACCTTTCACCTATCTTCAAAGGTCCTTTTTAAACATAGAAAAATGTTGCTTTGCCATGTGACATAATCTCAGAAGCGGAATTTTTTTTTTCCAAGGTAGGGTTTCACTCTAGTCCAGGCTGAACTGGAATTCACTATGGTGTCCCAGGGTAGCCTTGAACTCATGGCGATCCCCCTACCTCTGCCTCCCAAGTGCTGGGATTAAAGGCGTGTGCCACCACGCCAGGCAGAAGCTGAATTTTTTAAGCACAAAGAAACTTGATACCAATCAATACCAATTCAGTCCTTCAAATAAAGAGCCTTCTATGTAAAAGACACAATCAAACATGAAAATAAAATATGCCAATTCTATACTTATTTTCTCTCCAATCATAAAGTTCTTCCTACTACAAGAACATTTCCTTAAACATGGGATCCTGGTATCTCTCCTGAATGTCACACATTACCTGCACCTCCCCAAGTCCCTTATACCTTTTCCTCATAATACATCTCTGAGGTAATGGCAACACCAGTCACCAAAAGCAAGTAATTTTGATTCATCACTAATGGCTGCTTCATCTCCAAATGCTATAGATTTTATTTCTTAGAATGACCAGCTCTTTTTTTTTCCTGGTGTGTGTGGTGTGTGCACAGGCACACATGCACAGTTAAATGTGCACATGCATGTGGAAGCTAGAGATTGACATCAGGTATCTTCATGAATTGCTCTCTATTCTATTTACTGAGTCTGAGTCTCTTAGTGAACCTGATGCTCACCAAGTTTAGCCAGCCAGCTTGCCCTGGGTACTCTGTCTCTGTCTAATGCTAGAAATAAAAGCCATGGAATATCGAGCACCTACCTGGCACTAGGGATCCAATCTCTAGTCCTCATATGCACAACGAGCACTTTACCTACTAGATCACCTCTCCAGCCCTAAAATGTCCATTTCTACTTATTTTTACCCTTCAAATCCGTGCTGCCATCACTAGCACTGCCTGGCTATAGTCCTGACGTCACTGACAGACTCCGGTCACGTTCTCTGCATGTTCTGCCCAGGAACACAATGGCAGCTCTCCCTTGCATATCACTGTGCACTGACCACAGTGGAGGATGTGCCCGCCCATCAACATTTCTTACCTTCTTAGTTTTTCTTTCCACTTTTATGCCTTTCTTTGTCTTCATACTCAGATGGTCTAACATGACAATTTTAGAAAAGTAGTATAGGCACTGAGAGGAAGTTTCAGAAACCAGTCACTAGCCTGGAAGTTATATTTCAATTTGATAACATTCTTATGCTTGTATCTGATATTCAAAAACGTAACAAAGCTAAGAAAAACATCTAAACAGAACAAACCCAAGCATGAGTGTGATGGAGTTATGTTTCCTTATTTTCCAGAAAATAGATTTAAATCCAGTTCAGGACAGAACTGTCCTCAGATTTGGAGCATCCAGTGTTCTTGACTGTCTTCCACATTCTATTCTATTCAAGCACTGACAGCATGGTTCCAAGTCATGACAGCAAGATCACTTTTTGCTCCAGCAATCTTCTGTAAATATATAATTCTTTCCCATCCCGTATATTCAGTGGTCTTTGTTCTATGATTCAGCTGCTCCAACTAAATTTCTTTTGTTTAAGACACATCAAACACATATCTCCTCACAGAAGGGGAACCGAAATCAGAGCTGCAGTTAGAGAAATGATATTTTTATTTGACTGTATACAACAGGTTGCATGATATTTATTTCAAACAATATTACTTTCAAAAATGTTCTCTGGTTCATAAAGATATGTAATTAGCAACAGTTAAACAGCAACATATGTTATTTCTTTATAAATTACAAAAGATTAGAACTTTCATGAAATTCAAGAGTAATCCTTTGATTAGTGCTGAAGTAATGATTGACAAAAGTCCTTACAAATAATGAAAATGTCAATACTGGAAGATGCTCTTAAAAGCATTACTAGAGCCAGGCGTGGTGGCTCACATCTTTAATGCCAGCACTTGGGAGGCAGAGGTAGGAGGATTGCCTTGAGTTCCAGGTCACCCTGAGACTAAATAGTGAATTCAAGGTCAGCCTGGGCTACAGCCCTACCTCGAAAAACCAAACCAAAACAAACAAAACCAAAAAACCATTATTAAAGGACTGGAGAGATAACTCAGTGGTTAAAGATGTTTGTTTATAAAGCCTGATGGCTGTGGAAAGCTAGATGCACAAAGTGGTACATGCATCTAGAACCTGCTTACAGCAACAGAAGGCCCAGCACATCTATAATGTCTTTCTCAAATAAATATTAAAAGTTACTCAAATTTTTAGAAAAGAAAACTTAGGGTGAAGACTACAATCTGTTTTTGGTGAGTGTGTTAGTATGTGTTGGGTTTGTGGTATACACATACATGTGTACAGATGTGTGTGCTCTATGTGCACATGGAATGAGGCAAGAGAAAGATATCAGGTGTCTTCCTCTATCACTGCTATGCGTTACGTCCCTAAGATGGTCTCCACTGACCTGGAGCTCCCCAGTTTTTGGTTAGACTGGCTGATCAGGTAGCTCTAGCAAACCTCTGTCTCCATGCCCCTCAGTGCTGAGTTACAGGCATGTGTGGCCATGACTGGCTTTTTATAGAGGTGCTGGGGATTATCAAATTCTCATGCATGTGCAGCAAGCATTCATGCCTGCTCAGCCATTTCCTCAATCCTGGCTACCTGATTTTCATGGTCAAAGTGGACAATGGTCAATTCTTCTGGCTGTACAAGTAACTGAATATCCTTCAGTCTCACGAAAACTAGGCTGTCTCAGATGTTATGGAAACTAACCATAAAATGGAGAAAAGGCTGTAAATTCATAGCAGGAAAATCTCTCAACGAAATGGGAAAAACTCTCCAGGACAAAGACTTTTTTTCCTAAGGCTACAGCGAGGAAAGAATGCTAAATTATAATCACAAAACTTACTAAAACACATTCATCTACATCAAGAGTGTCTTGTAATGCCAGGATATTGTCCTCAGAGTTGCTGCTCTATAGGGTAGATACTTAAACTAAAAAGTGAGGGAGAACTGGTACTTACCCTGGCATCATATTCCAGGACAAAAGGAGGAAAGTCGATCTGCTCGGGTGATATGGCAGAAAACAGCTGGTGCAAGCTGTCCACATGGTGGACTTTATCCTTCAGTCCTGAGACAGAAAAGGTGGTGAAAAACCACGTTGAGACCTGATTAATACAAGAGAAAAATTATGTAAGCCAGTGGCTCCAGTTAAAAAATAAAAAAAGGGCTGGGGAGATGGTTCAGTTGGTAAAGTGCTTGCCACACAAGCATGAGGACCCAAGTTCCATCCCCAGGTCTCAGAGGTAAAAAGGCAAGGTGCAGCAACACAGGCCTGTAGTCACAGAGCTGAGGAGGAAGAGACAGGAGGGTCTCTGGGACTTTCTGGTCAGGTAATCTAGCTCAATTGGTGAGCTCTAGTTTCAGTGAGAACTGCTCTCAAAAAAAAAAAAAAAAAAGGTGGAAGAGTGAATGAAGGAGACATCTGACATTACCTTTGGCTTCCTTACACATACATACACATGCACACATACAGATATGCACACACACACACACCACACCACCCATGCACACATACAAAACCCCCACTCCATTTATAGGTAAATGGATGGAATTGGAGATTATGGTGTTAAGCAAAATAAACCAGACTCAGAAAGACAAATATTATGTTTTCTCTTATATGCATACTTTAAATATAAAAAGAAAAAAGAAAGTAGAGTGGTGTCTGTTCGGCAGAGGAAGGAATCAGCAAGTAACAGGATAGTATGGTTGAATGAGTGAAATAAATCATATACATGTATGAGAATGTCATAACTAGCCTTCTTTTCAATTACTATGTTGATGAAAAGTTAATCACCTGTAGATGCAGTGCTTTTTTTTATGTGACTTTACAAAATCTGAGTTGGCAAACTTGACTAGCTCAGAAAAAACGTGTTTTTTTGCTAGCAAACAATATTTTTGATAAGCCATAAGGCAGGTAATAGAATTTACATGTATTTATCTATCCAAATTAGCACATATTTACTTACTGCTTTACACAACTATCCTTGGGGATAGGTATGATACTGTATATTGCTATCCCCATTTAAGATGGTCACATGTGCATGATGAACTTCCAGTGCACTGGCATAATATACTCTAAGAGTGTTAAGAAAAATCTGAGTATATTATATATAGATGCCATTTTGAGAACTTTCCACATGTCAATAATTTTGTTAATGTGTCTCTGTCAGACTCCCCACATTCTTTTTTAAAAATATATTTTGTTTATTTATTTGAGAAAGAGGGAGAAATAGGCATGCCAGGGCCTTTAGCCATCGCAAATGAACTCCAGATGCATATGCCCCCTTGTGCATCTGGCTTATGTGGGTCCTGGAAAATCAAACCTGGGTCCTATGGCTTTGTAGGCAAGTGCCTAAACGCTAAGCCATCTCTCCAGGCAACCCCCCCCCAACATTCTTCAGTGGTTGTTCCAAACTTTTTATATATCCAAAGCCCCTGAAATGACATACTTTCCTCAAACTTGTCAGAAAAGCACTGTATAACCGGTCTGTTATTGCTAACCAAATTTTTCTTCATTCAATTGCCTTAGTCCAGGTATAAATTTTACCACTGCTTCTCCCTGGCTGCCTCTAGAGAATCTATTCTGTTAGATCTTTTTTCTTTTTCTTTTTTGAAGTAAGGTCTTACTCTAGCCCAGACTGACCTTGAATTCACTATGTAGTTTCAGGCTGGCCTCACACTCACAGAAATCTCCCTACTCAGCTTTCCAAGTACTGGGACTAGAGGTGTGTGTCTTGGTCCACTATTCTATATCAATTATACTACCAATGACTATGTAGAAGACTCAAATTTTAACATTACTCTCAATACTCATTTCCCTCCCATTTTACCAAGTTTATTTGGAGGAGGAGGTGGAGAGCAAAGACGTACTAAGCCAGTATTGGAAACAAGCATGTTAGTCAATGAATTATACACCAATCAGTTTGTACTTATAATATGCTGGTATATACCTTTTAACTCCTTTTAACTAGATTAGTGAAAATTCAAGATCAGAGTTTCAAAACCAATCACAGACATAGCTGGAGAACTAGTACTAGTTATGCTGAGACCATGGAGGTTCTTAAGATTCTAGTAAGTGCTGGAGAGCCAGAGCTTGTAGCAGCAGAACAAAAAACCTTAAAGGTGTGTAAAGAGACGCTTGTGCAAGGAATTAAACATATATGAAGTCACTACTGTGTACTAAGCACTGCAGATAATATAGTAAGTGATACAATCCTTTTAGATGTTTTGCTGGCCCATTGCTATTTAGACCTCAAATCAGAATTTGCCTCTGTGAATAAGGTTTCTTTGATCACCTTTCAGATAAAGCTGGAAAAGGACCTTCATTCTGTGTGTCCCAACAACACTGTTTATTCACACTACTGTGTAATCATTTAACATTCTGCATTACATGACTCACTAGACTGTAAGTTCTGTAATGAAACTGTTAAAAAACTCAGTATAAGTTGAAAACAATTAACAAATGGATCAATAAGAGTGTATGGGCTTGCTTTTTTATCTTAAAAATACTTATTTTGGCCAGCCAGGCCAAATGAGGCAACAGGTGCAATAGCGGTATGTCTGTTATGGGGGAAACCAACTGCTCTCTAATTGGCCCGCTCCATGAGGGGGAATATACCGAGAGCAAAACTGTATTTTTCTATATTTCTTTATACCTAGCCTAAAGAAATACAGAAGTCACTTCCTTATAGGAGGCTCTGCTGATGGTAGACAAACAGGAGGCTCTGCTAATGGCAGGCAAACAAGAGGCTCTGCTGGGATAATTAAGTATTTCCTGCCTGGGGCCTGCATTGTTGAGCAAAGACCTTGAGATAAGCAGGACTCCTGGTCACAGTCCTACCTAGGAACCCCAGGTGGTACTTCCTATAACTGACCAACAGATCTGTTTACAAGTTCCTTTTTTAGTTCTATGGCTATAACTGTCACATGTAAATTGTAATTTATGGCTTAACTCCCATCCTGTTTTTTTTTTCTCCCCCTAACATCATGGGGTTATTTCCAATAAAGACTGACACCCTGAACAGTTCAGGCTGTTGCCCAACCCACCCCAACCTCTGGGGTGCAGACATGGCATACCAGACTTTCATTTCTTTCTTTTTTTTTTCACCCAATAACACTTTGCCTCACATTCTAGGAGTTGATGTCTTACTTCTCCAACACCGGACTAGATAACAAAAATATATCCCTAATACTGAAAACCTACAACAGGGGTAGTCATGAGCCCTAAGGGTGTAACATCTGCTGCTGTCTGGCTAAATGTATATACTATGCTCACCACACTACCCAGTAAGCACTTCTCTTAATGTTCATACCCATATATTAATGCTACCCTCATTTTTGGTTAGAGAAGCTTCTCTTTTCAGACGGCAGTGACCTTGAGGTGATTCCGAAGGCACCATGGTGCTGAGAAGGAGTGACAGAGGAGTGCTCAGCACTGCAATATCTCTCTATCACACCTTCCAAGGCTTAGGGTCCATTGTGGAAGAGGTGGCGGAAAGAATGTAAGAGCCAAAGTAAGGGTAGGACTCCTTACAATGTGCTCATCCAGACACAAAATGGCCTAGATATCCATGACTTTGCCGTACCTGACACTACCTGCACAAGACCACCATAATAGGAGGAAAAAGATCATGGAATCAAAATAAAAGAGGCTGATCAAGGGGGGAGAGGATATGATGGAGAGTGGAGTTTCAAAGCAGAAAGGGGAGGGAGGGAGGGAATTACCATGGAATATTGTCTACAATTATGGAAGTTGTCAATAAAAAAATTAAAATAAAAAAAACAACTCTATGGTAAGGGAGGTCATGAGCCTCAGGGGTATAAAGCCTGCTCTTGTCTGGCTAAATGCATATATTATTTTTACCAAACTGCCTGGAAAACACTACACTTAATGTTCATATTCATATATTAATGCTACTCTCACTTTTGGTTAGAGAAGCTTCTCTTTTCAATTGGCGGTGACCACTGGGATGACCCAAAAGGCAACATGCTGCTGAGAAAACGTGACAGAGGAGTGCCTAGCACCGAAACATCTCTATCATACCCTCCCAGGCTCAGGGTCCATTGCGGAAGAGGTGGCAGAAAGAATGTATGAGGCAAAGGAAGGGTACCACTCCTTATAATGCAACTCTCTAGACACAAATTGGCCTGGATATCCATGACCTTGCAGTGCCTTCTAATACCTTCACAAGACCCTCATAATAGGAGAAAAAGACGATGACAAAATAAAAGAGACACTAACAGAGAGAGGGAGGGGATATGATGGAGAGTTGTGAAGGGGGAAGTGGGGATGGGAGGAATTATCATGGTTTATTGTCTGTTAGTATAGAAGTTGTCAATTAAAACAAAAAGAAAAAATATTTATTATTTGAGAGACAGGAAGACAGAAAAAGTGGCAGACAGAAAGACAGTGAGTATGGGTGTATCAGGGCCTCCTCCTACTATGAACTCCAGACTCATTCACCACTTGTGCATCTGGCTTTACATGGATATTGGGGAATTAAACCTGGGCCGGCAGGCTTCACAAGCAAGTGCCTTTACCAATTAACCATCTTCCCAGCCCCATGAGGGCTTGTTTTAACACTACTTATACTTAGAGATGGTATAATATTCCTGCATGACCTGCATATCTATCTGGGCCTCCGTTAATTTCTATTTTTTTAAAGTTCTCAAATAATTCAATTATTTCATAGGACTCTAAGCTACAACAGTCACATGGAGTGGTGATGGGAATGAATGACACACTGTCTGTGAAACTATAAAGTGAGCAAAATTTTATATTTCTCTACATTTCTTTATACCTAACTTAGAGAAAAATAGAAATCCCTTCCTTGTGGGAGTTCATAAAAGAATGGAATGGAACACTTGTTTAAGCAAATGGGGATAGTAGACAAACAGGAGGCTCTGCTGTAGCATTTTCTGGGGCCTGGATTGTTGAGCAAACTCCTTAAGATAAGCAGGATTCCTGGTCAAAGGCCTACCTCACACCATTCAGGCGCTTCTTATAACTGACCATCAGACTTATTTGCAAGTTCCTTTTTTTTTTTTTACTTTTATGTCTGTAACTGTCACATGTGAATTGTGATTTATGGCTTAACTCCCATCCTCTTTCTTTTTCTATAAAAACTGACATTAGAACAGTTCAGGGCTTTACTCTGAGAATCTGTGGTGCAGACCTGGAATGCCAGACTTTCCTTTTCTTTCTTTTTTTACAGAATAAAACTTTGCCTCACATTCTGTGAGTCGATGGTCTTACTTATGCAACATCAGACCATGTAACAAAACCAAAGATATCTGACAGTTCCATCACATCTTCACATCATATCTTCCAGGTGTTGGCGAGAAAAGCTTTCTCAAAGTATACATAAGTGGAAAAGTCAGTTAGAAAGTCCACTTGGGAAGGCCCTAAATATGGCCTTCACATCCCCCCATTGTCAGCTTTACATGGTGTAGCTTTTTGTTGTTGTTGTTTGGTTGTTTTTCAAGGTAGGGTTTCAGTCTAGCCCAGGCTGACCTGGAATTCACTATGTAGTCTCAGGGTGGCCTTGAACTCATGGCGATCATCCTCTACCTACCAAGTGCTGGGATTAAAGGTGTATGCCACCACACCTGGCACATGGTGTAGTTTTAAAGTTCAATTGTTACAATATAAACTAAAAATAAGCACAAGGTCAGCTTTCATTATTTATTATCTGCCATATAGAAAAACTGTAGGAAATAAGATTTGAGAAAGGACAACTGAGATATTTTGTGAGCCTAGAGATTCCAACACCCAATTATTCAGAAATGCAAAGCCAAGAATACAGGTGACAGAACACGGTACACAACCCATACTGAAGGATTCTTTAACTTTATGGAAGCCATGTTTTTGACATGTTCATGCAAATTGTGTGTTATCAGGAGTACACCTTTTTGTTGCTAAGTCACATTCCATTATAAGAACATACAAGAGTTTAACTATTCACAATCCTATTGATGGATGTCTAGGGTACTACCAGTTTTAGGATATTTAAAGCTGTTATAAATAAATAGCCATGTTTTCTATTATACACAGGTTTTCATTTCTCTTGGGTAAATACTTAGCAGTGGAGTTGCTAGGTCACAGGTAGGTGTGGTAGTTTCATTCAGGTGTCCCCCATAACTTAGGTGTTCTGAATGCTAGGTTCCCAGCTGACAGAGACTTGTGAACTAATGCCTCCTGGAGGCAGTGTATTGATGGAGGCAGGCTTATGGGTATTATAACCAGTTTTCCCTTATGAGTGTTTGGCATACTCTACTGTTGCTATTGTCCACCTTATGTTGGCCAGGGGGTGATGTCCACCCTCTGCTCATGCCATCATGGAGCTTCTCCTCGAGTCTGTAAGCCAAAATAAATCCCTTTTTCCCCAAAGCTGCTCTTGGTAGGGTGATTTCTACCCACAATGCGAACCTGACTGCATGAATAGGTATGCAATTAACTAAAAAGCAACCATCACGACTTTTTGCAAAGTGGCTGTATGATGCCATTTCTACTTATATTAGGAGAGAATCTTACTTGCTTCATGTTGCTAGCAAAATTTGGCATTGTGTCCCTTTACCTAGTCATTCTGTTGGCAGTATAGCAGCACTTTATTGTGTTTAAGTTTTAGTGCAATATAGCTAGCATAGTAAACTATGCATATTTAAAGTAGTCAATTTAAATTTTGTACTGAATACAGGTACACATACACACAAACACAATACATGACACCATCACCACAAAATTAATATACCTAGAACTCCCAAATTCTCTGAAGGTCCTTTGAAATCCTTTGCTCTTTCCTGTTCACAAGAAACCAATGTTCTGCTTTTTTTAATCCCTATTACTTCATATTCTTAGAATTTTATATACATAGAATCAAATCAAACATGCATACTTTTTTGGTTCTTGCTCACCCACGTGTGTGTGTGAGCCTGTGCCTGTTCAGGCCGTGGTGCATATGTGGAGGTCAGAAGGTCTTTTTTTTTTTTTTGAGGTAGGGTCTTGCTCTAGCCCAGGTGGACCTGAAATTCACTTTGTAGTCTCAGGGTGGCCTGGAACTCAAGGTGATCCTCCTACCTCTGTCTCCTGAGTGCTGGGATTAAAGGCATGTACCACAACACCGGCTAGAAGACAACTTACTTTTGGGAGTTGGTCTGTATCTTCAACCTCACTTGGGGCACGGCTGCTCCTTTTCACCTCTCCATTTGCCAGGTTAGCTGGCCTGCAAACTTCTGGTAGATTCCCATATCGTATCTCCACCTTCCTTCTCATAGTAGGTGTGCTGGGATCATAGATGCCCACAACAGCAACTGTTTTTTTGTGGATTCTAGGGATCTGAACTCTGGTCCTCATGCTTATGTGGCAAGTGCTTTTTATCCACTGAGCCAACTTTTTGGACTTTGACCCGGCTTCTTTTACTCAGTACTATAAGACTAACTATTGCTATTTGAGAAAGGATGGTATTATAATAGCCCAAGCTAATCTAAAACTCATAATCCTCTTCTTTCAGCCTCAGGAATACACCATGATGCCCAGCTAAACAAAGTGATTTTCAAATTCATCTGTGTTGCTACATATATCAATAGTTCATTCTTTTTATTGCCATTCTATTGTATGAATATGCCACAGCTCATCATCAAGTCTCTTGAAATGGGCATTTGGACTGTTTCTAGTTTTTGGTATCACAAATGAGAATGCTGTATGTACTGTGCACAAAGCTTTATGTGAATATGATTTTACTTATCTTGGGTGAGTATCTGAGTGCAATACCTATGTCACAACAGACATTAGGTCCATGCTTAGCTTTTAAATAAACTGCCTAATTATGTTCAAAATTTTTAGGAAAGCTTTATATTTTGATCAGTACTTATGAGAGTGTACTTTTTCATATTCTCAGCAACAAATTGTAACAGGAATATAATACTGTGTCATTCCAGTTTAATCTATATTTCCCAATGACAAATTATGAATATCTTTTTATGCACGTACCTATCCATTTACATATCTATATTGAGAGACCAAATATAACCATTTTAAGTAAAAAGGCCCAGGCATGACTTAATAGAGAGCTAGCCAGCTAATGTGCTGACCCCTTTGCGTCTGTAAACTTTGCTTGCTTGCTCAATTGCTGCCTTTCCCCCTAAAGTTTCTGAGGAATCTCCACTTCAAGGACATTGCAGAAACACTCCACTGCAGGGGGCCTCCGGCCTCCCACCACCTGCTTATATAAGAACCTGAGGAATCTCCACTTCAAGGACAATGGAGATTACTTCATCTGCCTGGAGTGCCCCTAGCTCCTGCCCCCAACTTTGCCCGCCCAAACCCCATGCCAATCAGAACTGTTTAAATCAACCAATCATGTATCTATCCCCTACTTCTTTGTTCAAATTCCTATATGAACCCCTTCCCCAAAAAGAAAGAGGCTCTCTCCCTCACTACTGCTGTGCTGGACTGTGTGGACGGAGCCCAGGCCTAGGCAATAATGAAACCTGTTGCTTTTACATTTGGGTGTCTCGGCTTCTGTGGCGGTTCTCTGGGTGGCTCCTGGGTGACTGGGGGTCTTGGCTCCTGGTCAGGGGTCTTGGCACAACAATATTACATAATGGTATAGATATTTTACCCATTTCTAAATTATCTTCTAGTTACAAGTTTCTGAACCCTTATATATTAGACAAAAGTCCTTCAACAGGTATATATGATTTTTCTTTCAGGATGAGGTTTGTCTTTTTATCCTCCTAACAGTATCTATTGTTTTTTTTTTTTTTTAAGGCCACATCACCTAGTATTTCCAGGCAGCCACCTATCCAATACTAACCATGCCTGAGCATGCTTAGCTTCCAAGAACAAAGATTTTTCTCTTGTATTTTCCATTAGTTTAAATTCTATACTTATGCTTTTCTTTACTCTGCTCTACTAATTTGCCAGTTTTATGACATTATCTCACTGTGTTACGAACAGTATCTTTAGCATAAGCATTTTAAGCAGGTAGTATCAGTTCTCCAACTTTTTCTTTTCCATAGTTCATTACTTTATATTTGTATCTTCATATGAATTCTAGAACGAAAGCCAATTTTCTACAAAAACCTTTGCTGAAATTTTCACTCGGTTTGAGTTACATATACAGACTTTGCAAGCAGTGACAACGTTAAGTCTTCTAATCTTCTAATCTAAATACAGAATTGTCTCCATTTACTTAGGTTTCTAACTTCTCTCATGTTTTGCAGCATACAAAACTATACAGTGTAAAAATTTTTAGATATTTTATCAGACTTATCTCTAAGCACTTAATATTTGATGCTCATGTAAATGTCATCAAATGGTTTCAAATTTCCATTTGATTATCTCCTGATTATATATATATGTGTGTGTATACACCACTTTTTAAAATTTTATTTTTTTATTTAAAAAAATTTTTTATTCAATTTTTATTTATTCATTTGAGAGAGACAGAGAGAGAAAGAGGCAGAGAGAGAGAGTGAATGGGCGCGCCAGGGCCTCCAGCCACTGGAAACGAACTCCAGATGCGTGTGCCCCCTTGTGCATCTGGTTAATGTGGGTCCTGGGGAATCGAACCTCGAACTGGGGTCCTTAGGCTTCACAGGCAAGTGCTTAACCTCTAAGCCATATCTCCAGCCCTTGTGTTTATTTTTATTTATTTATTTGTGAGCGACAGAGAGAGAGAGAGAGAATGGGCATGCCAGGGCCTCTAGCCACTGCAAATGAACTCCAGATGCGTGGGCCCCTTTGTGCCTCTGGCTAACATGAGTCCTGGGAAATTGAGCCTCAAACCGGGGTCCTTAGGCTTCACAGGCAAGCACTTAACCGCTAAGCCATCTCTCCAGCCCATACACCACTTTTTGAATATTGGTTTGTATAACTTGAAACCTTGATCAAAATTCATTCATTAGTTCCAAGAGGTTTTTTGAGTATATTGAAGAGGATTTCCTACATGGGTAATCATTTAATCTGTGATTTAAGTTTTACTCTATTTTTTTGCAATTTACCTAGATACCCTTTGTTTCTTTTCTTGTCATATTGCGTATGATACAGCTTTTAATATAATATTGAATAAAGGCAGTGAGAGCAGGCATCCTTGCAAAGATATACTAGAGACCAGGATAAACCTTTTGTTTGTCTCAAAGACAATGTTCATTAACTAATGGTTGAACAACAATAATAACAACAAATACATGTTGATACAATGTGGAGTCCTAAGACAGAAAATATTCAAGGGTGCCTTCCTGGATTCTGACTTTAGTATCTGGGCAGGCAGTGGCCCCTTTACTAAGTGGAGAATACAAAAAGCATTTTGAGAGTATGTGGGGGAAGAGGATATGAGCAATTATTTTAGCAAGGTGCCTATATAACATCTACATGAAAACATCTAATTAGCAATTCAAAGTGCAGGTCTAGAGCCTAAGCATGAATGACAGCTAACATTTACGGAGTACATATTTATGCAAAGAAATGCTTTAAGCATTTTACATGCACCAACTCACTTCATCCTTCTAAGTATACTATGAGGTAGTTACCAATATCATTCTCCCTTTATACAGGGTGAGAGCACAGCCCAAGGGGATTACACTATTTGATGAATGAGATTGCTAGACCAGGGATTAGAACCTAGGTCATCTAAAACCATGCTTCCACAAACACGTATCTGAACGGTTATGAGGTCAGAGAGAAAAAGGTATAGAATGAAACTAAGGAACAGAGGATTTGGGAACACTACGGCTCAAGAGGTAAGTAGAGAAAGAGCGCCCACAAAGGAGGCAGAGAAGGAGCAGCTAGTAAGCAGGAGAGAAACTAGCTAGGGAAGTTTTTCAAAAAAGTCAAGAAGAAGTGTTTCAAGGAAGAAGCGGTCAACTATCTAAGGCCATGGGAAAGCAGGTAACATGAGGCTAGAAAAATGAGCTGGACTTTTTTCTAGTAGCAATGATGGTTTTGGTGAAAACCACATACGGCTATCTGTGGAGTAAGGAGGAACTGGCAGGATTGGGCGTGTGAATGGAAAGCTACTCTGAGACACCTGACCATCCAAGGACCTACTACTAGTGGATGATCCTGAGTCCACTCCTAGAGCTCTGTGATTTCTCTATTAGGCTCAGCAGTCCACACAGAGCAGTGAAGCATGTCCACACGATGAATGGATGAATGGTCTCCAGTTTTACGGGCAGGTGTGACACAGTAAAAGGTCACAGGTCATGTTAACTTAGGTGTTTATTAGAGTGGCTGAAGTGGTGGTGGAATGCAGGTTTCATGCTGGGCAGAGAAGATGAAGGCAAGAAGGATGGCATTTTTGGGAGGGTTAGGATCAAGGGACTAATGTCTAGATAAAGTAAAGTGAACGTGAGGAATTAAGTACTAAAGATATAATTGTGAGCAACATAGCTATATTCAATACCTCACAGATCTCATAGGCTAGAATATACAGAAGAAAACTAAATAAGCATTTAGAATAAAATGATCAAAGGCTACAAAATCTTAAGTGACACAATGTAGCAGTATCTGCTGATGATCAGGTTGGTCAGGGAAGGCTTCCTACAGGCAAGAAGGACAAACAGAAATCAGCTGTTAGCAGGGAAGGAGTAGTATCTGTGCCAATAGGATGAGCAAGGCTGTGGTGAACAACGCCACAAACACAAAGACGGAGAAGCCCATGGCTGATAAGGGTGGTTCACACAGATACCAGTAAGACAACCAAGACAACTCAGAACTGAAAGGGTAAATAAGGATATGAGCAGTCAGTCACAGTGGTGAGAGTTAACAACCGATCATGATATTCTGAGCATGCAGTGCAACTAAATTCAAGATGTAGCTAAAAGAGATGAATACAGTACCTTTGAACGAAATGTTGGGTGAACAAAATAAACAGCCTTCAAATTCCTCTTGTACCTAAATCAAAACAAACACAAGGGTCAACAAGAGTCCTACCTAAGACTAGTCACCATTATAGACAAGTTTTATCTTAACTATATAAATATATTCACAGAAGAAAATATATTTTAAAACCAGTAGCAATTTATGAATAGAATTATAGGTGAAATGTCAAAAACATTTCGAAGACTATTATTTCATGATTTAAACTGTCCATTTCATTTATAGGTGACACCATTTCTGTTTAATGTGACAGGGCCATCTCAAGGTAGGATGAAGTAAATGCATATTTAAAAATTTATTGTATTTCATATTGTAAAAAAAAATCTCTGGGATCAAATACATGAATCAAGTCAAAACCAATTAAGGGTCGAAGAGATGGCTTAGTGGTTAAGGCTCTTGCCTGTGAAGCCTAAGGACCCAGGTTCAACTATCCAGTACCCAGATAAGCCAGATGCACAAGGTGGTGCATGCTCCAGGAGTTCATTTGCAGTGGCTGGATGCCCTGGAGCACCCATTATCTCTTTACCTGTCTTTCTCTCTCAAATAAATAAATAAAATAAGATTTTTTTTTTTTAAAAAATTATAAAGTTATACCAAAATTTGGAAACTAGGGCTGGAGAGATGGCTTAGTGGTTAAGGTGCTTGCCTGCAAAGCCAAAGGATTCAGGTTCGATTCCCCAGGATCCATGTAAAGCCAGACACACAAGGTGGCGCATGTGTCTGGATTTCACTGACAGCAGTCAGAGGCCCTGACATAACCATTCTCTTTATCTCTGACTCTCTCTCTCAAATAAATAATAAAATATTTAAAAAATTGGAAACTAAAAGTTTCATTCCTCACATTACACTTGTGTTTGCTGTATGATCCAGAAATTATATGATGGCTTTCTACTTCATTCTCCTGACAAATTTGAATGAGTCATGTTAAAGCTCCTGCTTTAACCTCTCAGCACCCAGTCATCAAGTGGCATATCCAGGAACTGACCCTGAATGGCATGGCTCAAGAACCATAATCTTATCCACTACTCCACTAGATATGCCTGAGTTTTTCTTACTATTTCATAATCACCACATGATGCTAACTGGAAAGGGCTTTGAGAAATAGTCTAAACTTTTCTTATTACAGTTGATGGCTAATCCAGGTAAAGAACTAGTTAGTGGCAGAAGTAGGAATACATTGGACTGTCACTTCTATTACACAAACACACACACACCCCTGCAAGCAAACATGTGTCTATTGGATAATGAAAGTATTAGTACTATTAATTCAGATGAGGCTTAATGGGTAGAATAAAACAATGGGAAATTTATGACAATATACTGTGTTTGTATACTAACTGTAAAATGGGCTTTTCAACATAAAGACATTATGATGTGATCAGTAACAAAATAGGTTACCTAGAGAATAGAATGCCATTTTCATTATCTGAATGATACACATATTATTGAGAAAAACTTTAAAGCATTATGCTTGAACTTGTGTAGTGGGGTGTTGTATAATCTACTTATGATTTCTATTATCACCTCAAGGGAAATATAGTCTAATGAAAATAATTTTCTAGTCAGTACTCTACTAGATCTGAATTCTACATTTATTATTGTGAGACTTTGGACAATAAATTTTACATTTCATTTTTCCTATCTTTCAAATATGGATACCATTAAAATAGTAATAGGGATACTCACAGGGCCAAGAGACCAGGCACTCACACCCTTAATCTATAAAGTCTGTTACCACCCCAGCTTCTCCTTTATTAATAATGTATGATATGTATCTATCCTTACCACCTTACCTTGTCACAAGGGAAAAACCCACCAGGTACAGGGTAGAGCAAACTGTTTTCGGAGACAAGCTGCATCTTAATGAGAAAGTCTTTTTACAAAAAGAAGAAACTTGGGGAAACAAAATCCACCTTCATGACTAGCAAACTCCAGATCTAGTCATGAACCCAATAAAATGATTGCTGAGTTTCCTGAAATCAGTGTTTTTACACTTTTCCTCAACTCCTTTTCTTTCCAATCAAAAATTTACCTCAGCCTCTGTTTTTTTTTTTTTTTTAAGCATATAAAATAACAGGTTTCATTAAGACATTTTCATACATACTTTGTTTTGGCTGAATCCCCCCTCTCCCTTGTATCCTTCTGCCTCTAGTATTCCCCTTACTACTTTCTTTCTTTTTTTTTTCTTTTTTTTTTTTTTTGGTTTTTTGAGGTAGGGTCTCACTCTAGCCCAGGCTGACCTGGAATTCACTATGGAGTCTCAGGGTGGCCTCGAACTCACGACGATCCTCCTACCTCTGCCTCCCGAGTGCTGGGATTAAAGGCGTGCGCCACCACGCCCGGCTACTTTCTTTCTTTTTAATTATTATATTTATTGAGGAAAGCAGAGCCAAGGAAAGGCACCCATATGGCTAGAGATCCCATGTAGAGGGCCTGGGGAAAAAAAAAAGCGTGGAAACAAAAAAGAACATTCAAGGAGTTCCTTCCATGTGGGGAGCTGAAGGGGATAAAGGAGCCCAAGCAGAGAATAAGGGCTAGGGGTCTCCCGCCTGGACTCGGGCACAGGCCGAGGGAAAAACTAAGCCACAGCTGGAAGTTCCCAAGTGATCAGAAAGCCTGCTCTCCCCTTGCAAAGTTATTTATAACCTTAGTATGGTGGGGTATCTTCTGACTCAGGTGAACCAGAGGGCCAGCTGGCTGGTTAGGACTAGGGCTGTCTCAGGAAGAGATTAGCCCTGGCACCAAGTTCTTAGGACTGAACTTGACCAACCACAATATTTAAATCCTATGAAAGACCTCCCTCCCAGGAGGGATCCTGTTGGTGGAAAAATAGGTCTGGGGCACTAGGCAAAAGAAGTCAGATCATCTTTGATTTCTAGGAAGTACAAACTTTCTTGTGCTTTTCACCTTCAGGGGTCCAGCCACCCTAACTCTACCCCCTTCTCATGAAAAGATACTCTAGGGGGGAAGGGGTTAGCACCATGGGATATTTTTTATAATCATGGAAAATGTTAATAAAAATTAAGAAAAAAAAAAAAAAAGAAAAGATACTCTAAATGCTGTTACAGAGTAAGGGGCAATGACGTCAAATTGTTAACTATTTCCTGCTGCTCCTTTTCTACTTTCTTTAATATGGCTTTTCCTGTCGCATGACCCAAGCCCACAAACTCTTCACATAAATATACAAATATAAAAGTCAGAAGCTAGGATCTGAACATGAAAAAAAAAGATCATGTGAAATTTGTCTTTTTGAGTCTGGGCTACCTCCCCAGATAATAATTCACACATCTATCCATTTTCCTGAAAATTTTCTAATTTTATTTTTCTTTATAGCTGAGTAAAATTCTACTGTTAATTGCACATCATTCTAATTATTTACTCATCTGTTGATGGACATCTAGGCTGATTCCTTTTCCTTGCTACAGTCACTAGAGTAGCAACTAACATGGATGTGCAAGTATGTCTTTGGTAAAACTTACTTACATAGTTGAGCCATATAATATGATAATTCTATTTTGGTTATTTTTTTTATTTGTATGCATGTGCGCTGCACGTATGCATGGCAACCAGAGGTTGATGTCTTGTACCTTCTTCAATCATTCTCTACCTTCTCTTTTTAAATCTGTGTACAAGTGGGGACCAGTGCAGGTGCATGCATTGTGTACATGTGTAAGTCAGAAGATAATCTCTGGTGTTGGTCTTTGCATTTCACCCTGTTTGAGGCAGGGTCTCTTAGTTTGCTACTGTGTATGCTCTTGTCTCCTATCTCACAGTAGGTGTGCTGGGATTACACACACATGTGATTGCATCTAGCGTTACATGGCTTCTAGGGATCTCAAGTTTTGACACTTATGCAGCAAACACTTTTATCCACTGTGCATCTTCCAAGCCCTGTACCTTAATTTTCTTAGACAGTCTCTCACTGGACCCAGAGGTCACATTCAGCTAGAAAAGGTAGCCAGAATACCCCATAAGGGTCCTTATGCTTCTGCCTCCCCAGTACTGAGATTACAGGTGTGAGCCACCATGCACAGATTTTTGCCTGCGTGCACTTTAACTACCAAGCCAGCTCTCTAAACCCTTTTAGTGTTTTTTTTTTTTTAATTATTTTTTACTTATTTGAGAGTGAGAGTATAGGTGTGCTAGAGTCTCTTGTTGCTTCAGATGCAGGTGCCACTTTGCACAGCTGGCTTATGTGGGTATTGGAGAATCAAACCTGCCCGGTAGGTTGCACAAGCAAGTACCTTTAACCACTGAGTGATCTTCCCAACCACCCTTTTAGGTTTTCGAGGAGTCTCCATACTGATTTCCTTGGTGGCTGCACCAGTTCAGACTAACACCAGCAGTGCATAAAAGTGCTTCTTTCCTAACATCCTAACTGTCATTTGGTATCATGTTTTCTTCACGTTAGCCATTGTGACTGGGTGAGATGGAATCTCAAACTGGGGAAGTTCCCTCACATCTTGTACCAGTATCTTGTCTAACAATTTCATGAGTTACTGGATCAAATTAAATAATATTTATAGATATATTTTCATGTGTTAATATACCATAGTTATAGGAGGCAATATTTTATACATACATTTTGGTAATTATCCAAACAATTTCTAAGATATTTAATAGAAAATTTACATATGAACTTAGTGTAATGCAAAAATAAGTTTGCATGAAGGAGAGCCTTGTATTATTAAAATATCTATGTATGATACAAATGTTTGCACAAAGTATCTTTTCAAAGAATTTAAGAATGTTTGCTTATTATTAGAAAATAAAGAAGCCATACCCCTTTCATAATTTGCAAAAAAGAAAAAAAAAAGGGAAGAAAGAAAAAGAAAACCACTAACTTGACATCTACAACATCGTAGAGTTTCTTCAGGAAGTCAGAATCTAGGTGATTGTATTCGCTGGTCAGTGTGTGAAAATACACTAATACATATTCCTTCACAGCAATATGATCCATCACATGGATAAAATATAAGAGAGCCTAAAAGAGAAAGAAGAATAAAGATAATTTTACACAGCAGTTTATTTCCCAAGGGTCAAGAGACTGGCCCCTCCTTCCCAGCCAGACAGTAATTTAATCTATTCCCCAGTCACTGCAGACAGATGTATGTACCAGAGTGAGGAGTACGAATTCTCTGACTCTTCAGATACAAGGTTTCCCTGCCTGAAATAATGACACCAAAGCCTTGGGAAGTAGAATAATTCCTGAAGTTTCATTAAGTTCAATCAAAATCTTCAGTCTCCATTCACGCATAAACTCGTGGTTGCAATGTAATCAAGAATCACTGTAAAAGAATATAGTACTTCCTTACATGGCTCTCTCACAGAGCAAATTTTCTTTGAATTTTAATGCTGATCTGAATAAGGAAATGAAGTTTTGTCAGTAGGTGGCAACAGATTGGGTAGCACTTCTAGAGTTAAAAAAAAAAGTCTCTAATGTGACTCAGGCTGATTAAAGAAATATTCTGTTAAAAGATATTTAAGTGGAACACTAAAAAAAAGATAGAGTAAGGGCAGGGCCAGTGTGACCCAGTGGTTTAGTTGTAAACATCTACAAAGAGGAAGGTAAGGCGTACCAGCTGAAGGGATTACTATAAACCTAGCTGTTCTCCAATCCCTCCTTAGGTGAGTCCTTGCCACCAATGTGCATTAGGGTTCAGATGCTAGCAGAGCAGTTGGAGGAGGGCACTATGCTAACAGTCACTTTCTCCTTGGTACCAGTTTTGGACCTCACAACATATCTCATTCTTTTGTTTGAAATGGCACATCATAAATGCAGGGTGTTAGATTAGTGTTATCAATCATACTACTGATAAGAATGAATGGCACAAAGATTATTAGAATGCAAAGGAGACGACAAATAAAAACTTATTAATAATTCTCACCAGTGAGTTTTTGCTGTATAGAAGTTTATTCTTAATATTCTTCCTTCTTCCTTCATTAAACTAGCTGCTTCTTTGTTCTCTTTCCATGCTCTCTATCCCCACATGTGGTCCAGTTAAAATATACTCCTTTTGGCATCCGATTTCCCATCTTTAACTTATTCTATTGCTATTCTATTGAGATGTTCAGTGATTAAAGGCACTTGCTTGCTTCAATTCCCTGGAACCTACATAAAGCCAGATGGACCATGTGGAGTATGTGTCTGGAGTTCATTTGCAGTGGTAAGAGGCCATGACATAACCATACTCTGTCTATTTCAAATAAATAACACATAAATAGAGAAAGAAGAAGAGAGGGGGTGGGTGGGAGGGAGAGAATGGGTGTGGCATGGCTTCCAGGCACTGCAAATGAACTCCATACATGTGCACCCCCTTGTGTGTTGGGCTAACGTGGGTCCTGGGGAATTGAACCTGGGTCCTTTGGCTTTGCAGGCAAACACTTTAACCGCTAAGCCATCTCTCCTGCCCAATAACACATATTTTTCAGAGAAAGAATAGCCATATGAAGGAATACTATGGAAGGCAAATCTCAAAAAAAAAAAAAAAAAAAGAGATATGTAGTTCTAACCTTCACTTTTTCACTGCCAAAAATAAAAACAAATAAGCTAACAGAAACTCAATTAACATCAGTATAAGTAGACAAAGTCAGAACAGATAGAAAATCTCATAAATTACTTTTTCCCTCTTGATATTACAAGCATTTCTTTATTACACTTATTCACTAATCATAATTTTTTTTCTTTTTTCTTCTCACAATACTAAGGATTGAATTGTGGGGATTGCGTCTGCTAAGCAAGCACTGTACTATTGAATTATATCCCAGCTTCTTATAACCATAGCTTTTAAGCATCATAAAACATCCTCGTGTGAGTATGTCACTTTTAGCCATTGTAAATTTATGATTGTTTGCTGTAAAGGACCCTGTGAGGAAGGAGACAGGCTCACTACTTCTCCCATACAAAAGACTACAGCATGAGGCTCATCTAAAGCACTTTGCAGCTTCTGAACAACTTTATCATATCTTGAAATCATGCCTACGTTCCCCTTGTTAAGCATACAGTGTGGACTGTGCTGAAGAGATTCCCATCAGTCATTTCAAAGCTGATGTTTCTAGGAAGAGATTTATGGCACACAGCAGTTTCAGGACTTTGGCTATTTCTTTCTTTTTAATTTCATTTTAGAGAGAGAGGGAGAGAGAGAAAAAAAAAAAAGAGAGAGTGAATTTACACACCAGGGCCTCTGCCACTGCAACTGAACTCAGGACACTTGTGCAACCTAGTGGGCATATGCAACCTTGCACTTAACTCACCTTTGTGTGCCTGGCTAATGTGGGATCTGGAGACTCGAACATGGGTCCTTACGCTTTGCAGGCAAGCACCTTGACAGGTAATCCATCTCTCCAGCCTGACTTTGGCTATTTCTATTCTTTTGATTGTTTTTTTTTTATTATAACTTCTCAGTAATGGGATTACTGGTTGATGGGTATGATCATTTTTATGGTTTCAATTATCACTGATGACAATGTTTAATATTTACAAATTTTGGCTCTGAGGTTGCAAAAGTTATTTTGAGTCTCTTTTCTTTTTTTTTTTAGGTTTGAGACAGGGTCTCACTCTAGCCCAGGTTAACATGAAACTGAAATTCACTCAATAGTCCTGAACTCAGTTATCCTCAGACTCTTACCTCAGCCTCCCAAGCGCTGGGACTAAAGGCATGCACCACCACTCCTGGCTCTGACTCACTATTTTGAGATTATTAGTGAACAATTTCTTATTTTTATTTGTCAGTGAACTGGTTTTTTTTTTTTTTCTTTTAAGAATAGGCTGGAGAGATGGCTCAGCAGTTAAGGTGCTTGTCTACAAAGCCTAACAACTTAAGCTTGATTCCCCAGTACCCATGTAAAGCTGGATGTACAGAGTGGGGCATGCATTTGGAGTCTGTTTGCAGCCCTAGTGTGCCCATTCTCTTTTTCTTACTCTCTCTCTCTCTCTGCTGGGGCGTGGTGGCGCACACCTTTAATCCTAGTACTAAAAAAGCTTAGACAAGAGGATCACTTTGAGTTCAAGGCCAGCATGAGACTACATAGTAAATTCCAGGTCAGCCTGGACTAGAGCAAGGCCCTATCTCAAAATAAGAAAAAAAAACACAAAAGTTTACTCCTGTTCTTTGCCCCCAAATGAAGGGACTATGGAAGTATGGTGGTGTTGGTGAACTACACTTATTTCTTCTCTTCTGATAGACATTCAAGTGTTTTCTTTTTCCTCTTCTTCCTCCCTCCTTCTCCTCCTTCTCTAGGAGCTGAAATTTGTTTGTATAATTATAATACAGCTTGACCCAATCAAACACCTGTCATCCAAAGGAGCTGTTTCTAGATATAATACTGTAGCTTTCTGGTATTACTGTTTCTTCTCTAGAGAAAAATCAAACCCTTAATTCAACCAAAATGATAAGTTCTGACTTTTAGAACTGGACTATCATATCAATCAATCAGTCCTCCAGACATATACAATTCAGCCTCACCTCATGCTGTAGGTCCTGATTTCTAAATTAATACTCACTTTTTATTTTAAATTTTATCTTTTTGCATGTATTTGTGTTTCTGTGTGTGTAGGGGTACACCAGGTCCTCTTGCCACTACAAGTGATCACCAACCACTTGGGCCAGGTTTTGTGTGTGGTTTACATGGGTGGCCTGGGCTTTTAACTGCTGAGCAATCTCTGCAGGGCCTGCACTTAGGTTTCACATGCACATTACTTATAAGAGCAAACTTTTCATGGCTTACCTTGTCCATATCTATCAATGTTACAGGAATGTTTCTTCCAACTACCACCATCACTGTACGACCACAGTTGTCCACACCTACAACCAGAAATGTAATTAGTACACAGAAACTTTATTCCAAGATTATTTGTTCTGTGTAGAAAAATATCCTACACATCTGAAAGATTAGAAACTAGGAATCATGAATTACTCAAACTTTATCACTTTCTTTTACTATCTAAAAAACATTTTCCATTCCTTTATAAATAACTTTTTGTTTAGGCTCACTAATGTCCAGAAAAACTGATTATCATTCAAATCTGAAAATTAACAAGTGCTGACTCAAAATAATATAAGAGTAAATGTGAGCAATGTGGCTGTTTCCGTTGTATATAAGGTTTTAATTTTGTACTAACAAATACAAAGTACTTTTGGAAGGGGAAAATATTCTAGAAAGAAACACCAGAAGAAGTGAAAGGGACAAGTTCACAAACTGAAAATACTAGAGACTGAGATGATGGGTGAAAACTATGAACATCATCACAAAAAACGATTCTTCATAGATCAAATGGAGAAAATCAGAGCAAAACTGAAGCCTCACATAGCACCAGTGAGTCAGATCCCTATGGGTGAGAGAATAAACTCATTCCCTTGAGCTCACCTGTTTGGTATAAGGCTTTCAGAGAAGCAATATCAGACAGGTCCTCAGATCTTGCTTGGCACAACCAGCGATTATAACTGGATAGGTAAAGGATATGATTATTATAATAAACTTCTACAAATTCTACTCCCAAATGGAACACATTTTTCATATCACTGCTGAACTTAAAGAACTGATGTTTCCTAACAATGAAGAGGGAGTTAAAATAGCCAGGTGTGTGGGGCTAGACAGATGACTTAGCAGTCAAGGCGCTTGCCTGCTAAGTCAAAGGACCTTGGTTCAATTCCCCAGCACCCATGTACGCCAGATGCACAAGGTGGCACATGCATCCGGAGTTCGTTTGCAGTCGCTGGAAGCCCTGGCGCACCCATTCTCTCTCTCTCCCCCTCTTTCTCTCTCTCAAAGTAACTAAATAAAATACAATATTAAAAAAATAGCTAGGTATGGTGGCACACGCCCTTAATCCCAGCACTCGGGAAGCAGAGGTAGGAGGATCACTGTGAATTCGAGGCCACCATGAGATGACATAGTGAATTCCAGGTCAGCCTGGGCTACAGTGAGACCCTGCCTCTAAAAAAAAATTTTTTTTAAAGAGGGAGTTAAAGAGGCCCATATGCTATGCAGCGTGTTGTGTTACTGGTTACATAGTGAGTTACTGAGAAAAGATATGCATACCATACAACTGGAAAAAGTCCTTATGTTCAAATGAGGACTACACAGATGGATACTAATATATCATACTAATACTTGATACCAAGTATTCAAAATAGCATTTAGAAATACTATAATACTTCTTTATTGAACCCATGGTGTGTCAATATAATTCAGTTGATAAAGCCATTGCCTAGCATGAACAAAGCCCTAGGTTTGATCTGAAACAGTGCATAAACTGGCCTTGGTGGCACATACCTGTAATCTCAGCTCACATACAGAAGGACAGGGGCAGGGAGAGAAACAGAGGGGGGAGGTGGAATTCAAATAGGTAAAGCCTAAATAAATGCCTAGTAAGTCAATCAAGATTTATTGAGTTTAGTCTTTGACTATGTTAAGACTATGACATGGAACAGACAGCAAAGTTGCTGCCCTCATGAAGTTCACGTTTCAGTGAGAAAACAGTTCAAATAATTAAATAAGTAAAATATTTAAAAAAAATTTTAAAAGGGGTTGGAGAGATGGCTCAGTGGTTAATGGCACTTGTCTGCAGAGCCAAAGGTTCTAGGTTCAGTGCCCTAGGACCCACGTAAGCCAGATGCACATGTGTCTGGAGTTCATTTGCAGTAGCTGAAGGCCCTGGCATGCCGATATTCTCTCTCTCTCTCTCTGCCTGTCTCTCAAACAAACAAATAAATATTAACAAAAAAAGAAAACAGTTCAGTACTTGTTGCAGTCAGCCTGGCATTGCTGGCAGAAAATACCCAACAGTAGCTTGTGGGAGGAAAGGGTTTATTTTGGCTTATAGACTTGAGGGCAAGCTCCATGATGGCAGGGGAAAGCAATGGCATGAGCAGAGGGTGGACATCCCCTCCTGGCCAATAGCAACAGGAGTGTGTCAAACACTGGCAAAGGGAAGCTGGCTATAACATCCATAAGCCCACCACCATCAATACATCATCTTCAGGAGACTGTAATTCCCCAACTGCCACCAGCTGGGGACCTAGCATTCAGAACACATAAGCTTACGGGGGACACTTAAATCAAATCACCACTGTACTGTACACATGGAGCTACATGTGAGTTAGGTAATTTTACCACATATGATGACTGGCTAATCACACTAGCTGTACTGATTCTCAATTTATTAGGCATTTTGACTACTTTGCCTTTGGCCAAGAGGATGTTATCAGTAAAACAGACATTAATGACCTCAGAGAAGAGAACTTGGAACAGATTAATAGCCAAATGACTCCTTTTCAAAATATTTTATGTCTATTTATTTATTTATTTATTTGTGAGAGAGAAAGAGGCATTGGGGAGTGGGGGCAAGGCGTGTCAGGGTCTCCAGCCATTGCAAATGAACTCCAGATGCATGTGCCACCTTGTGCATCTGGCTTGCATAGGTCCTGGGGGAATCAAATTGGAGTCCTTTGGCTTTGCAGGCAAAGCCTTAACCGCTAAGCCATCTCTCTCCAGCCCCCAAGTGATTTTTTTTTCTTTTTGAGGCTAGCCCAAAGACTGGCCCTTTTGCTATATGAAAGAGAGAGAGAGAGAGACAGAGACAGAGAATTGGTGCACCAGACACGTGCACCCCCTTGTGTGCATGTGCAACAATGCATGCTTGTGTCCCTGTGTCCCTGGCTTATGTGGGATCTGGAGTTGAACATGGGTCCTTAGGCTTTGCAGGCAAGCACCTCAACTGCTAAGCCATGTTTCCAGCCCCCTCAAAATAATTGTTAACAGCTAACTCATGGTAGAGTTGAATTTGAACTTGTTCTCAGAATTCTATCTTATTCTGAAAGGCAAAAAGAAAAAATTTTAATTATAGCTTTCTTTTTCTTTTTTAAACTCATGGGGATTTTCCTGCCTCAATGTCCCAAGTACTGAGGTTATGAACATGAGCCACCACTGGCTTCACCACAGTTTTCAAAGTACCTAAATGCGTGAGAAGCAGCTTTGCGATGTCTCAGTCACACATCTCAGCATCCAAAACAAAAAAGCAAGCAAATGAGGGACTTGAGTTCTAATTCTATGCTTTCAGCAACATTTAACTAAAGTTGTTTTATTTGCCTACATGGACCCTATGTTTTCTCTTCATTGTACCAGTGCAATGCTTAAATCATAGTAGGGGCTCAAATCACTGCTGAATGAAGTAACAATTATGAGTATCATTCAAAGTATTTTCAGAGGAATACAAAAAGATCTTGGCTACAAAGAGCTTAAATTTGAATGAGACCCACAGTAAAATTAATTTTGTAATAAGACAGAATGGACAAAGAAGACAACAGAAACCTAGGCACTCTATGTGTACTGCAAAGGTGCCTGGTGGAGTTTGTGGGGGGAGGGCTAATGCCTGGTAATTCTTTCTTTTTTCTTTTTTTCTTTATTAGTTAGTTTTGTATTCAGCAAATACAGTCAGTTTGGTACCATGATTAGGCTCATCTGTGATCTACCCCCTCCCCTTGGCTCCTCCTTGTTGAGGTATATGGGTCATGCATTGTGGAGTTAGCCCACAGTTATGGGTAAGCTAAATGTCTCTGCATATCATGACCCAACATGTGGCTCTGACATTCTTTCCGCCCCCTCTGCCGCAAAATTTCCCTGAGCCATGTTGGGTTCATTTTTGGTCTGCTTCAGTGATGAGGTGTTGGGGGCCTCTGAGGCTCTGGCTCTCTGATTTGGTAGGAGTTGATTTTTCTCCTGGTAATTCTTTAGAAGTAACTACTTCCTTCTTTGGGGCATTGTCTGCTTCCTTCCATCAGACCACAAACTAGGGAATGCCTCTTATTTATCTCCAGGGCAGTTCCTGGACATGTAAAATCAATCCTGAAATTTTTTTTCTAAAATTCAGAAGCACAGGATATCCATCCTTGGCTAAATACTTCCATCACTCATTCATGTGGACAGCTCCCTTTAAAAAGCTGGTAATATAGGTCATTTTTGTTTTCTTGAAGGAAGGTCTCATTGAGCCTAGGCTACGTTTGAACTTGTGGCAATCCTCATTCCTCAGTCTCCCTGGTGCTGAGATTACAAGCATGAGTTACTAGGCCTGACTTAAACAATTTTAATGAACAATCCCATCTACCAAAAAATCCTATCACCCCAAACAAAAACCAGCAGTTTCACAATAACCTACATCTAATAACAGGGTTACATCTCCCCGTGATAGACAAATGCTCCACATGGAGCTAGCCCCTCATGGCCACACAATACAATTGAAACGTCCGGCTTCTCCCACTGCCTGAAATCTCTGCTGTATTGATTCTTGACTTGCCTTTATTATAAGCTGTACCTCATATAATAAGTTATTTTCAGTTGTTTCTATCTACTAGAGATGCTATGCTGCATGTAACCTTTTGGGTATTATTTCTGTTATTATATTCCATTAGGATTCATCTGTATCATTAGATTTCAGTAGTTTTCATTCTTTTTTACTAAATACAGAATACACTCTGTACAGAACATGAAAAGTACAGCCATCTCATATACACTCTGCCACTAACACACACTGGAACAGCTCCAGGTGTCTTGCCCAACTTAACCTGAGCTGCATGCTTTCTGGTATATATGTGCTTCTCTTGACAAGATACTACATGGGGGTATGTTCAGTTAAAATCATATCTTTTTCAAAGCACTGTAAGAGTTAACATTACCACAACAAATGGCTAGGATATTGTAAATTCATCTCTTCAACATGTGGTATTAGTAGATGTTTTCACTTTTGACAGTTAGGCTTGAACTGGCATCTCATTTCCTTCCCTGCTTACTAATGAGACAGAAATCTTGTTTGTATTTCCTAGACATGGTTTCCCACTCTGTGACATGCTTGATCAGAGTCTCCAGTTTTTCTTGCGTTTATTCTTTTCTTATTGATTTGGTGTTGAAAGTAATCATTTGTGAGTCTGTGTGACTGAATATCTAGTTCATGTCTGTAACCTGCTGTTCACTTTCTCTAAGCTTTTTGGCTCTATATTCTAAAATCTATAATTTATTACAGAATTATTTTCCTTATATAGTCAGTAGTTTTCTGTGTGTTTAAAAATTTTTCAATGTATTATACTAACCTATAGCTTCTATGAGTTTTATTTATTTATTTGAGGCAGGGTCTCACTCTAGCTCAGGCTGACCTGGAATTCACTATGTAGTCTCAGGGTGGCCTTGAACTCATGGTGATCCTCCTACCTCTACCTCCCAAGTGCTGGGATTAAAGGCGTGCGCCACCACGCCCGGCTGAGTTTTATTTTTTAATTAAGTCCTTTATTCTTCTAAAATTAGTTTTAATACTTGGTGTAAATTCTGCAATAATACACATTTTATATGTGTTTTTTTTTTTTTTGTTGTTGTTGCTTTTTTGAGGTAGGGTTTTGCTCTAGCCCAGGCTGACCTGGAACTCACTATGTCTCAGGATGGTCTTGAACTCACAGCGATCCTACCACCTCTGCCTCCCTCTCAAGTGCTGGGATTAACTGCTTGCACAACCACGGCTGGCTTTAATTTACTTGTTTTTAACCTAAATCAGTGATGAATAATTTCAGAACATCCCAGGATGAACTTCTGTTAGCAAAGTCTATGTAAACATGCTTTTACAGAGAGTTTGTTGCCTATGTTCATGACTTCGAAACCATTAAAGTCACTGCTGTGACATGGGTGCCTGCCTGGTGTCTTAGGACTGTGGCAAATTCAATGCAAAAAGACTGCCATCACAAGTCTCCACTTGTACACTTCTTCATATCAGTCTGCTTATCTTGTGACTTTTTTCTTTTAAATTAGTAGTTATGAGAAAGAAGTAAAGGCAGAAGCTGATGCTTTTCTCTTTTCACTCAGTAAGGAAGGAATTATTTTTTAAAATTTATTTTTGTTTATTTTTATTTATTTACTTGAGAGTGACAGAGAGAAAGAGGCAGAGAGAGAGAGAGAGAGAGAGAGAGAGAGAGAGAGAATGGGCATGCCAGGGCCTCCAGCCACTGCAAACAAACTCCAGATGCATGCACCACCTTGTGCATCTGGCTTATGTGGGTCCTGGGGAATCGAGCCTCGAACTGGGGTCCTTAGGCTTCACTGGCAAGCGTTTAACTGCTAAGCCATCTCTCCAGCCCCTAGTGGAATTTTCTCTTCTAACCTTCATTATTCAAGGAGTATCTTATACTGTCTATTCTACCTCTTAAAAATGCCACCTCATTTTTTGCTCTAGTTTATATTTTTTATAACAATTAAGATAAGCAATCCTTTGCTCTAACCACAAAGTCAAAACAAAGCTAAAAAGAGAAGATAACAAGTCAAAATAGTTTCTGGTTTTCTTTGTAGTTTTTCCAACAGCTAATTCCAATTACCAAATTTCTATAATGTACCACATAAAATATAATAATCAAAGATATATAATTATATAAAACATGTCAAAACGGTAGCAAAAGTAGCCATTAGACGCTTTAAAGGCAGAAACATGAGCTTTTCAATGGTTTGAATCAGTTGAAATGAGGTATTACCTCACAAAGCAGGTACAAGCCAACTGCTTCCAGTTAATCAATTACCTTTGACCTGTGCAGCCAAATGTCAATTGATAGAAAACAAAAATTAAACTAAATTACTCTTAACTAATACATTTGTGTAAAGCCAAGAATCTGGGGAAATTTACATCTTTGGAATTAACAAAACTTTTTCTAGACCTCATGCAAAAACCCCATCCTAAACCTTTAAGACCTGTTTACATCCTCTTAATACACACCTTGCACCTATAAATAAGTTTAACATTTTTCTGTGTGCAAGATCCTAAGCTCTGAGGTCAAAAGCTACAGGAGACTCAACATGAAAAATAAGAGAATGATTTAGAAAAAAACAAAAGAAATATCTTCAAAGCTAACCCTGAAATCTCAAACATGGCAGTATGTGCAAACAGATGATTTGTAGCTTGGTAATGTCAGAAACTTGTGACTAGTCACCAGTTCTGATTTTTTTTTTGTCTCAGAATTTTTTTTATTTTTATAAATTCTTTCTTTAGATATTTATTTATTTATTTGCAAGGAGAGAGACAGAGAGAATGAATGGGCATACCTGGGCCTCTGGCCACTGCAAACAAACTCCAGATGCATGTGATCCTTGTGCATCTGGCTTACATGGGTCCTGGTGAATTGAACCTGGGTCCTTTGGCTTCGCAGGCAAATGCCTTAACTGCTAAACCATTTCTCTAGCCCTCAGAACTCTTAAGTTTGCATTCTCAATACATATTAAAAAAATAGAAAAACTTTTACTTATTAAAAAGACATAAAAAACCTACTATGGAAAAATAACATTACTTTCTATAGGCCATGGGCTGGAATGAATGAAAGCTATTTTTTTCCCATTCTTTGTATGTGAATGTTGCATGTGTTCCTGTGTGTGTGGGCATGTATTTGCACATGCGGGGGGAAGCCAGTGGTCAATATAGAGTGTTTTCCTCAACTGCTCTCCACCTTACATTTTGAGATGGTCTCCCACTGAACCTGGAGCTCACCAATTTAGCTAGATAGTAGCAAGCCCTAGGGTTCTTTTTATTTGTCTGCCTCCCCAGTGCTAGGATTATACATGTGTATTGCTGCATCTGGCTTTTACCTGAGAGATGGGATCTGAACTCAGGTCTTCATCTGCTTTACCATTGAGGCTTCTTTTTAGCCCTGCCAGCAGGCCTAACTTTTATATGAAAAAAAAAACTGATGGAGTTATAGCCTTAATTTTTGCAATTATCTTTAACTTTTGCTAGATTCTTATATTTGCTTTTGCATTTGATCTTCTATAGCACCTCAGGTTAGGCAGCCTCCAGAAAAATTAAACATTGAGAGAGAATGTGAATGAAAAAGGAAGGTAAGTTTCAATGACATTACAAAAATAATTTACTTTTGAGAGAGACAGTTTTCACTGTTTCAGCAAAATAAGCAGGAGGCCAATTGCCTGGGGATGTTCCTTTACCAGGAACCACTTACAGTCATAGTGACACTTAGCTACAAGCTCTTCCTTTAACTGATTGAATTTGAGAGAAAACAAGTAAATGGAGTCCCCAGCCAATTACAAACAGCTAAGAAGCTGGATCATAACCACACAGTTTATTTTGTCTCCACTGCAGCTTCTCGCAGCCTGTGGCTCACACTGCTGGGGCTCTGAACCTCTTCTAGTTTTGAGTGCTCCCATGAGTCCCTTGCTCAAATGAATAGTTAATCTTTTCTGAAGGTTTTCTTTTTATTTAATTTGAAATTTCTGCATCTGACTGCATGTGCAAACATATGCACAGGGTATAGGAATGGGAAATCCAATTTTTTATTGTTGTTGTTGAGACTGGGTCTCTTGTATCCCGGGCGGGACTTGAGCACACTAACTAGCAGAGGATAACCTTAAATATTTGATTCCTCTTACCTCCTCTGCACTGAGTGGCTAGGATTACAGGACTTGTTTTATGTGGTGCTGAGGACTGAGCTCAGGGCTTTATGCATGCAAGGCATGTACTCTACCAATTTAGTTATGTTCCCCAATCCTCCAGAAAATCTTTAGATTCATTTACAGCTTATCACTCTAAGGAACTGACTCCATTTTTGCTTTCTGTTCCACCTTTTGGGAGACACAGGCTGTGTTGCCACTTAGTGTTTATGTAGTGCACAAAATCCTGTCCATAACTTCCATCTCAAAGTGATCAACACATTGAACACCCAAGGCAGTACTGCTCACTCAGATTTCCAGCAAGAGGCTATGTATTTATCTAAAATACTAATTGTAGAGGAAGTAGTAAATGTTTCCCAACACACATGAAGCAACTGTGTAACACATTTGATTCTCCAGATTGAGACCTGTATTCCTTTTCTTTTCTAGGACCTATCTATCCCTTTTCAAGAGACCCCCTTACAGAGTGTGGACTCAATAAATACAACTTCATTTTAATATTGGCTTAAACTAGTGGTTATTAAATGAAACAGACTAATCCCCTTAGGAACTAAAAGAGATAAGCAACCTGCCTAAAGGCAAAGAAAAAATTGCAGACTCTATCATTTGTGAGGAAACGAAAAGACGTTTAGTATATAACTGTTATAGAGAAAGAGAGGAAGAATAGATATTGATTGGCTTGAGAAAGGTGATAACCATGCAGTAGTTTGTAAATACAAAAACAAAAGTAAACAAAACTAAAAACCTCTAGTCCTTTTCTACCTTCTCTGAAGCTGGTTTGGGCAAGAAGACTAAAGATGGTGTTAGAAATGAGAGATTAGCTATTCTAGTGCCTTCTTCAATTAGCTCTATTTTTGGCCAAATACTCCAAGGCAACAGCTAACCCAATAAAAGGTCACACCAGATCAGTGATGTAGAACACAAAGGAATCATTCACGATGCATAAGAAGGGAGGTTCCTGAGTCCTTCCATGGTCTGCCATGGTTCCTTCCAACTCTGTGTCCTAGTGAGAGGACACAAGACTGACAGTTCTTAAGGGAGGATGAATACCCCTGAAAAGGTTTAGAAACACTATCACGGAACTTTAAAAGGCATAACTATTTTCCTAACAATATTAAAACATTACTTGCAATTTCATCTCTCATTTGAACTAATGGTGCAAAAGCTAGTTAAAAGTAGTAACAGCCTTGTCACAAATCAAGGCAGTGGCCTCAGACTCTTGTAGCACTCATGGGACTCTAGTACCAAATGCTTATGGAAAAGTTTTTAAAAGCTAGATGTCTTTAATGAAGAAATAAAAATTACTCATAGTATCAAATCAGTCCTTGAGAATGTGTCTTTTCATTTTAGGGTGGCAAAATGGGAAGAACCTTACATAAGTACTTCTGGTCATTGAAGGAAGAGAATGTCTTAGAGAAAAGCCCCGCGTAGTTAGACCTGCAAGCTGAGCTAGCTGCTTTTTTCATGGAATGCCATTTTTACTTTAAAGTATGGATAACACAGGATTTTATTTTTGCAAAAATGAAAAAAAAATGATTGTGTCATTGTAAGAAAAATAACCAGCAGAATTTACTGGCAATGATAAAGCCTGAACCTAGTATACACAATGCAAACACAGACATATAAACCTAACTTTGGCAATTTTCTCTCTTCTTGAGAAGTTTGACCATTTTTCATATTTAAAGACTTTTCTAAGTGAGACTGGTACTGGTATTAACAGACATGTCCTGATACTGTACAATGAAATGTCATTATTTGGAACAGCTGAGAAATTTCAGTGAAGCAATATTTTCTAAAGACCCATGTGTCATATTATAAAAGTATGTTCACAGTGTAGGATCAGCTAACAACTTTTTAACCAGACTTTTTGAAAAATTCAAGAGTATAGATTAATTTTCCATATTACAAGCTTAAAAAATCTACCATTTTTCATTATTAAAGGGCTTTTAAAATACTCCTCCATTTTCCAATTGTGTATTTCAATGAAGTAAGATTTTCTTCATATATTTTATCCCAAACAACTTACTGAAACAATTTAAATCACAAAATTCTACCTCCCGTTAAGTCAAACATTAAGAGATTTATGGGATTGGGGAGATGGCTCTGCAGTTGGAGGTGCTGCTTTAAGGGTCTTCCAGTCTGGTTTTGATTCCCCAGTGCCCACGTGGAGCCAGATGCACAGGGTGGTGCATGCTTCCAGATTTTATTTGCAGTGGTGGCCATGTCCATTCTTTCTGCCTCTTTGCAAAAAAATAAAAATATTTTTAAAAGTTTTGCAAGATTTTAAATAGAACAAGTGTTTTCTTAGTAAATTAAGTTATCTTTTGAAAAATATGATAAACTATTTTAAAATGAATAATTTCTGCCATAATAAATATTGGTAGTTATAACAACCCACCTAAACAAAAACTTACTGGCATCCTCAACCATTTTTAAGAGAGCAAAGGGATCTTAGACCAAAACCTTTGTGAACCACTAGCAATGCATCAACCACAATGTACACCTGTATAAAAACAAAACATATTGCTGAAGACTCCACATACTTGGGCTGCAAAGCCACTGAGAAATCCTGCTGGAACTGAGCTAATAACCTCCTCCATGTAGACCAGCTGACAGAAAGCTGGAAGAAGCCATTCTGCATGCAGTTCAATGGGAGAAAGAGAAACCACCAGTGAAGATACTCAATAGTGGACACTGCAAGCCTTATATTTGGCCAGCCAGGCCAAATGAGCCAACGGGTGCAATAATGGCACGTCTTTCATGGTGGAAACCAACTGCCCTCTAATTGGACAGGAGGCCCACTCCATGGGAGGGAATATATCCCTGATACTGAAAACTTAAAACAGGAGTAGTCATGAGCCCTAGGGGTGTAACGTCTGCTGCTGTCTGGCTAAATGTATATACTATGCTTATCAAACTGCTCACTAAGCACTTCTCCTAATATTCATATCCTTATTTTAATGCTACTCTCACTTTTGGTACACAATCTTCTCTTTTCAGATGGCAGTGACCTTGGGATGACTCAGAAGGCATCATGGTGCTGGAAAGAAGTGACTGGAGTGCTCAGCACTGCAATACCTCTATCACACCTTCAAAGGCTCAGGGTCTATTGCAGAAGAGGTGGCAAAAGAATCTAAGAGCCAAAGGAAAGGTAGGATTCCTTATGTGCTCCCCTCAGACCCAAAATGGCCTGGATATCCACAACCTCACAGTGCCTGACACTACCTACACAAGCCCATCATAATAGCATGAAAAGATCATGACATCAAAATAAAAGAGACTGATTGAGATGGGGAGGGGATATGATGGAGACTAGAGTTTCAAAGGGAAAGTGGAGGGAGGGAGCATATTCTCATGGCATATTTTTTATAATCATGGAAGTTAATAAAAAATTTTGAAAAGAAAAAAATATATAAATGTTGGTAGTTTGAACAGATGGCCCCCAATCTATTCAGTTCTTTATTGTTTGTAGTTTGCATTCTGCCCCCACCTGGCTGGAGGCAATGTCACTGGGTTGATCTTTAGGTGTGGTGGTGGGTTTCAGATTTCAATCTAAAGATATACAAAGTGTGCCTAGCTGGAGTTCCTGAAGTGTGCTGTGGGCTTTTAGGCTTGTGCTTCTCTCTCTGTCTGCTTGGTCCTGTGAAGGCAGGCCAGCTTCTGCCATTTATGGAACTTCCCCTGGATCTGTAAGCTTCAATAAATATCCCTTCCTCCATAACTGTGTCTGGTCTGAAAGTTCATCTCAGTGAACCTGAAGCTGTCTGCTACAATAAACATGTTATCATGCAGGTAAGGACATGACACTTAGTGGGTATTTTGAGTCCTCTTAGAAAATGAATTGGAGCTGATCTTTAATCTTACAGGAAAGAAGAGAACAAAAGTGGTCCCAGTTTGGGAAGTTTCTCCAGGGAGTATTAAACCACCTTACTCTGACAGAATAATCCCCCTGGGGTTCTTGGCAGAAGAGACTCATTCTCATCAGTTCTTTGATATAAATTCCAAAGCACAGGAGGCTGGATGAATTGATCAGAGGGGGACAGAGCATTAGGGAAATGATCATAATGTGAATATTTGTGAAATCTATGAGTTATGAATTCAAAATAATGGAGGCCTACACTTACTCTGTTCTGGTCCATGAGTTAGCATGCTAAAGGGCATTTATTCTGGACCAGATGCTAAGGAGGTAAGAGCAGTATAAATCCTGTTCAGGAAACACATGAAACAGAAAACATTATTTTTACTTAGTTCTGTACCGTGCCTTTTAAGTAGTTCTCTCTAATCTCCATCCTTTACAGAGTTACTGAATCTGGAAGCATCATATGAATGGCCATCACACAAATGTGGAGTTATACATCTGGATTCTGTCACTGAGCATAATGTTCTGGAGGCTCATTCATATTGAAGCATGTATCATGATACATGCCATTCTTTTTGCTGAGCAAATGAGAGAATTAGCATGGCAGGGCCTCAGCCACTGCAATTGAACATGAGACACGTGCACCACCTAGTGGGCATGTGCAACCTTGCGCTTGCTTCACCTTTGCGCATCTGGCTTATGTGGGATCTGGAGAGTTGAACATGGGTCCTTAGGTCTAAGCTTTGAGCACCTTAACCCCTAAGCCATCTCTCCAGCCGTCATTCCTTTTTATGATGAAATAGTATTCTATTAACTTATGTACAACATTTTTTTTTATCCATTATATACTCATCGGTTGATGAATATCTGGATATTCATCTTTGGCTGTCATGAATAGCTGCTCTGAGCATGTGTGTGTGTGTGCATATATATTCAGTTTCTCTGAGCATGTATGTAGGAATGTAAACCCTCTAAATTTTTTGCTCAAAAATTTAAATTTGAATTAAATTCTGTCCAAATATTTGTCAAAAGCTTGGTGAGAAGAATATTTTATGAGAGATTTTTTGATGTAAAACTCTTTTGTCAGACAGGTGAGCACAAATTCTAATTTGTTAAACATAGAGATGTTGTAAGTGAGGTCACTGGGATCTAGGAGCTCAGTGACATTAGCCTCCAGCTTTCTCCAGCACCTGGGGAGACCTCAGAGCCTCCTGAATGGGCCCTAGGACAGACATACATCAGAGTAGCTGCTCCGGAGGCCCTGAGCACCACCTCAAGACCACCTGCCACAGACTGCTGCTGCTAACCCCTAGGACACTCCCTCTCAGCAGTTTGAATTTGGGTATCGGTTCTCAAACTGCTCTGGGAAATATACTGCAAAGTGCTTTTTTTTAAGAGCTGGTCATGATATGATACATGCCTGTACACCCAGTATTCTGGAGGATTAGGCAGAAGGATTGTTGGGTTTCAGGCCAGCATGAACTACATAGTAAGACCTGTCTCAAAAAATAAAATAAGCCAGGTGTGGTGTCACATGCCTTTAATCCCAGCACTCAGGAGGCAGAGGTAGGAGGATCACCATGAATTCAAGGCCACCCTGAGACTACATAGTTCCAGGTCAGCCTGGGCTAGAGTGAGTCCCTACCTTGAAAAACCAAATAAACAAATATTAATTAATTAATTAAAAAGACAAAACAAAACAAAAAAGTCAAATGTCTACCTCTTTGCATCCTATGTATGCATGCGAATGTATATCTTGCAGTCCCATGTGAGGGAAAGCCCAGTTATTGCACTTAAAAAACATGAACAAAGCTGGGCGTGGTGGCGCACACCTTTAATCCCAGCACTTGGGAGGCAGAGGTAGGAGGATCGCTGTGAATTTGAGGCCACCCTGAGACTACATAGTGAATTCCAGGTCAGCCTGGACCAGAGGGAGACCCTACCTCGAAAAACCAAAAAAATGACCAAGCATAGGAACTACTGAGACTATCACTGGCTCACAACAGCATCCTTTGGAAACACCTATTCATTGGTGCCCTCTAGTGGCAGATTTGCTTTTTTTGTTGTTGTTTTTTTTTTTTTTTTTTTTTGCTTTTTTCCTGGTAGGGTCTCACTGTAGCCCAAGCTGACCTGGAATTCACTATGTATTCTCAGGGTGGCCTAGAACTCACAGTGATCCTCCTACCTTTGCCTCCCGAGTGCTGGGATTAAAGGCGTATATCACCACACCTGGCTTGCTTGTGTTTTTAAAAATAAATTAGAATAAAGACCTAAGACTGAGGAGAAACAAAATTTTAATTTGGTAAGGGACTTCAGAAATCATCTAGTCTAGTCCAACTCCTACTTTGTGACTGGAGACTGACAACATCCTGACATCATTACAATGCAGTATAATACATGCTACATTATGTAAGTACGGGTGTGAAAGAAAGCATATAGGAGGAGGCATGTATTCTGGATTTGAAAGATAGGCTTTAGAGAGGCAAGTGGAGAATGGATGGGTTTGAAAGATGAGACTATTTCAGTCAAAAGGAATGGAAGGTATCAAACTCAAAAGCAAAAAAATTACCTGCCAAGTATGGAAGAAAAGAGCAGCGACCTGTTTCAGCACTTGACAAGTATTATGTAATGTACTAAATTCACTACAATTATTTAATCATACACAGAACATGATGAGATGTAACCCTTTCCCAACCTTATAAAGCACAGATTAGTAGTAATTAATAGCTTCTTTTTCCTTTTAATTTTTCTGAAAAGCAACTAGCTTTACTAAAATTATTAATCTTTGGTAAAACATAATCAAAAGTATAAGAGCTATACCTATGTTTTTAATAGGTGTATGCCATATGTTTCTAAGGTCTTTAAAATAAGCTGAGGAGATAGAATTTTAATTGCTTTAGTTATAAGTAGAGAGTAAAAATCTTAAAACTTTTTCTGATTTCTTACCATAACTAGACAGGGCAGGAACTCTGGAATCAGACAAGTATTTCAACACTGGACTCACCACACTTTAATTGGTAAATTAATCAGTTTTCAGTTCTGCATCTACAAAATGGGGACAGCACCCTTGCTTGCTGGGTTGTCATGAAGTAGAAATGAGAACACATGTGTTGGTATGTAAGCCATTCAGTAGATGTCAGGTCTTTTTCTTGTTTCTGCCTCATGAACCTAACAGTCCCAAGAGGTGTGCCTTACTTTCTCTGATGCTGCTTCTGCAGGGCTGCTTCCGACAACTGTCCCTGAAGGACCAGTTTTCTTTGCTTATCAATATCTCCTTCCATTCGAGCAAAAGCATGAGAGCCAATGAAAGACACATCAACTCCTAAGCCTTCATCTTCCTCATCTTGGTTGTCTGTAACAAAAAAATACTATCAGTAGAGGAATACAAAAGCAGACAGTAAATGAAACTGACTATGCATGGTATACTGGGAATGACTGTGGGGTAGCAGGGCAAAATGGGGTCAAGATTATGAAAATGAAGTAAAACTCAGGTATTTTAAGATTATAAAAGAAAGTGCCCATCCATGTGTAACAGCAGTTTCAGGAATATGTGAAATCAAACCAAGGTTACCTGTGAGTAACCTTAGGAAGGGAAAAAGTAGAATGTTATTGTAAGCAAAAAGTAACTGGTCTCTACCGGGATTTAAAGATGCTTCATAGCAAAAACAATTAACAAATGTACAAAGAACAAGTGCTTTGGATTATTTACATAACACTATGTAAACACAGGGCGTTTTGCTGATGGGCACATAAATTCCAACTCTTTTGCCAGGTGTGGTGGTTTGATTCAGGTGTCCCCCATAAACTTAGGTGTTCTGAATGCTAGGTTCCCAGCTGATGGAGATTTAGGAATTAATGCCTCCTGGAGGCAGTGTATTGTTGGGGGTGGGCTTATGGGTGTTATAGCCAGTTATCCCCTGCCAGTGTCTGGCACACTCTCCTGTTGCTTTTGTCCACATGATGTTAGCCAGGGGGTGATGTCCACCCTCTGAGCATGCCATCGTTTTCCCTGCCATCGTGAAGCTTCCCTTTGAGCCTGTAAGCCAAAATAAAACTTTTTTTTTTTTTTTTTTCCCCCGGAAGCTGCTCTTGGTTGGGTGACTTTTACCAGCAATGCAAACCTGACTGCAACACCAGGTAACTCTAGATAAGGAAGACAGATCACATTCACTTAGAAAAAGTTCAGTTGTTATTTAACATCCTGCTTTTCTATACTAGCCATACCAGCACAATCATTTTAGTTTAAAGTTATAGTTCATACCTAGCCATGCACCCTGCAAGCTATACAACTGGCCAGCTAGGCAGGATATGCACACCTGTATAATAGTGGCATGCTTGTTATGGGGTAACAAACTGTAAAAGGATTGAATCTGAGGCCCATTTCACAGGAGGGAATCAATGCAAGGTACTGAAAAACTAGTCAAAAGCCAATGGTTGAAGTTCATAGACTCTAGGGAAGAGACTCTACTGTTGTTTGGTTAACAGGATATGCTGTGCTCATGAAATTGACCTCTAAATGCTTATGTTTATGTCCACAGACTAGCGCTGTTCTCACTTTCAGTCAGAGAAACTTCTTTTTGTAGGTTGTGGTAAGTACTGGGGAGATCTGAGACTCATCAAACTGCTGTGAAGAAGTGACAGTTAAGTGCTCATCACCAACTAAGACATGTTTATCACACTCAGCAAGGTTCAGGGAATACTGTGGAAGAGGTGGGAGAAAGGACACAAGAGACAGAGGGTAAGGGGGAGTGCTTTGAAACAGTCTTCTGGATACAATGTAGCCACTGCATTCTTGACGTCACAGTAGCTGTTGTTACTTTCCAAACATTTGGGTCATCAACATGACATCATGGATGATGGATGAAGGCAGGAAAAAAAAAAAAAAAAAAAAGAAACAAAGCAACAACAACAAAACTAGTGACACCCTCTGGGCATGGTGGTGCACACCCTTAATCCCAGGACTCAGGAGGTAGAAGGAGGAGGATTGCTGTGAGTTCAAGGCCACCCTGAGACTACATAGTGAATTCAGGTCAGCCTGTGCTAGAGTGAAACCCTACCTTGAAAAACCAAAAAATAAAAAAATAAAAATAATAATGAAATAATGACACCCAACTAGAAGAACTATTAGGAAAAAAGAAGGTGACCAAAAAAAAAAAGCCGGGCGTGGTAATCCCAGCAGTCGGGAGGCAGAGGTAGGAGGATTGCCGTGAGTTCGAGGCCACCCTGAGATTCCATAGTGAATTCCAGGTCAGCCTGGGCTAGAGTGAGACCCTATCTCGAAAAACCAAAAAAAAAAAAAAAAAAAAAAATGGCGAAAGAAAATGTGGAAGGTATAAGGTTAAGAAGACAAAAAGCAAATAATGGGAGGGGATTATGATCAAAATTGTTATTACATGTATGAAAATTGTCAATAAAAAGTTATACTATAAGGCAGGCATGGTGGCATATGACTTTAATTTCAGCACTTGGGAGGCAGAGGTAGAATTGTTGTGAGTACAAGGCCGCTCTGATACTATATAGTGAATTCTAGGCAAGCCTGGGCTAGAGAGAGACCATTCCTTGAGAACCAAAACACAAAACAAAACAAAGAAAGCTATAGTTCTCACTATAAGCTAAGAAAACTTTTGAGCTGTCTATATATTCCTTTTGAGTTTGGCTACTAGAAGGCTCTCTTTTATGAACAGATCCCCTCTTAAGAGGCCCACTGCTTGGCTAGACCAGTTAACCACAAAAACAGAAATAGAGAAACAAACCTTAAGACGATGGGAAACTGCCAAAGGTAATGTTGTCATTTAAATTCCAGTGTAATAAATGCCATCTGGGCTAACTACACATCTACTTCCCTGCTACTCAAATTATGACAGGACAACATAGAAGGCTCTGCTGTCATTAAAAACTGTCCACTAGCCAAGGGTGGTGGTGTACACCTTTAATCCCAGCAGCACTCAGGTTGACTTATGAGGACTGCTGTGAGTTCAAGGCCAGCCTGAGACTACATAGTGAATTCCAGGTCAGCCTGGGATAGTGCAAGACTCTACCTCAAAAATAAATAAAACAAAGAAATGCCCATTAAAGATTTTTCCATCAACTCAAGTAAAACTGCATGGGTGCATGCACACGTGCATACATACACACACTTAACATTTTATTTGAAAATATTTCTGAATGATAAAACTCTTTATCAGTAAGGTAACAATATTTTCTTAAATAAAAAATGCATATCAAGCCTTATTGGGTTAGTCTTGGTTTTCTACCCAGAAAAGCATGGTTCCAAACATTTCTCGATCTGAGATCGTTTACAATTCTCACCACAGTCAGAAAACTTTTTCTTATATTAACTTGGTGCTAACTTTGCTGACAGTAAGAATACTACCACTGTAATCCCTATGCTGATTTCATAATAAGGTCCTGGCACTGAAGCGTGAGAAATGTCTCCATTCAAGGGATTTAAAACCTTACAGATGTGAAGCCTGGTAGAAGTTTTTATATAAAATTGATTCAGAAGGGCTCCCATCCTAATATACTCTACCTACTTCCACATGAGTATAAAATCTAAAGAAACATGAATGATTGTAATATAGTATTCTTGTCTTACTATCTGATGTAACCCATGGCTTTTAGAGCACACTGTTAAAAGCTGTTTAAAATTTTAAGTTTTTTTTTTTAATTTATTTTTATTTTTATTTATTTATTTGAGAGTGACAGAGAAAGCGGCAGATTGAGAGAGAATGGGCATGCCAGGGCCTCCAGCCACTACAAATGAACTCCAGACACGTGCGCCCCCTTGTGCATCTGGCTAATGTGGGACCTGGAGAATCGAGCCTTCTTAGGCTTCACAGGCAAGCGCTTAACGGCTAAGCCATCTCTCCAGCCCCTAAAATTTTAACTTTTAAGATGGTAGTGAACTCAACTGCTATCTTAATGGTGTTCTGCCTGAGGCTCTAAACTTCATCAGGCTGAGTATATTGTTCTACACACCTGTGATCTTATTCTCTAAAACTACTTATCTACCTATATAGATTAAAAATATTTTATTTGTTATTATTTATTTGCAAGCAGAGGCAGAGAGAGAGAGAGAGAGACAGACAGACAGACAGAGAGAAACATGGGCACCCCAGGGCCTCCAGGCACTGCAAACAAACTCCAGATGCATGCCTTGCTTTGAACATCTGGCTTTAAGTGGGTACTGGGGAATTAAACCGAGATTGTTAGGCTTTGCAGACAAGCACTTTAACCTCTGAGCCATCTCTCCAGGCCTCTATATACATTTTTTAATTTGAAAAAGAAATTGCAGGAAGACTAGAAATTTGTATGGGAGCTTTCCAAAGGTTAAGATGAACTTCCTGTTTCCCTGTGGCTGGTTTTTCATATGGCAATCACTGCAGTTTCTCAAAATCTAAACACAGAACCCAATTATGACTCAACTGCTCAATTCCTGAGTCTATAACCTGACAGAATCTAACACAACCTATTCATACACTATTCCAAATTATGGAATCAGTCTAGGTGCATATCAACAAATGAATAAAGAAAATGTGGTATACTTATACAATTGAGTTTTATTCAGCCATAATGCATGATGAAATTAGGTCATGTACAGAAAAATTTATAGAACTGGAGATCATTATATGTTAAGCAAAATAAGCCAGACTCAAAAAGAAAAGAAAATCTTATGTTTTCCTTCCTATATAGAATCTAGATCATATATATAAATAACATGGAAGGAGAAAAGCAATTCTCTGGGGAAAGGGAGCAGCAGGAGGAAGAAAGGAGAACAAGAACAGGAAACAAGGACATGTATATGAGCAAAGTAAATGATATACATGAATGAAAATATAATGAAAACCATTATTTATGTGCTACTTAAGGAGAATAAAGAATGTTAGAATTCTGGAACTCACCCTCAGAAGCACCCGGCTTCTCACTTATTCGAATCTGCCGTTCAGGTACCACAGGCTCCCCTTCTGCATTCCCAATGTCTGCAGGAAGGCTTGGCAATGATTGGCTCTCCTCCTTTAAGGACCTTGGGAAGTACAGAGGTAGCAGCTTCTGGTAAGTGGCCTGTGTCAGAAAAGACATTCTGTGAAAAATAATGAAGGAATAAAGTTGTCTGAGCAGTGTCTAGTGTGGTCTGTACACTGTGAAGATAGCCTCCATCAAAATTCAAGTCCTCAGCCCTTCTCTGTTCAAACTACTGCTGTCAAGAAGCCTCAATTACTTCTCAAGTGAAACTTCAGAAATTGCTAGTAAGTCAGGTTAAACGAGGCACACCTAAGTCCTGCCATTCTTGTTACCATCTCCACTTCACTTACTAGAGCTCTTCCTGAGTCTTTTGGCTCTGATGCTATTTTTGTAAGCTTAGAGTGCAATTTCCATCTGGCCCAGGTTTAGTTTTGGAGTTCCTCCCTTTCTCACTTTTCCTCTTTATACTCTTCTCTTTGCTAACCCAGGTTTAGTTTTTGTTTCTTTCTTTTTCTTTTCTGTTCACTTTTATTATTTTATTATTAAAACATTGCTAACTAATTATAGAGGACTACTAACTTTTATTCTTTATTATAAATTTTTCAAAAAAGAATACATAAGCAGGACACTGGGGAGGGGAACAAATGAGAATGAAGTATAATGCCACATGTGTATGAAGATGCCCTGTGTTGACCATTGTGTATGTGTTGACCATTGCAGTCATTTATAAATCCAAAGTACAAAAGCAATAGACAATGTAAATATTCCTGTTACAAGTCTTTCAGAAACCCTTTGCTTTTTTAGCACTGTAAAAATATTTTATCACAACTCATCATGATTCATCAATTATTCCAAGCTACATTTACAAAGCCTAAAACAGTGAGAACGCAGAGTGATGGAATTGCCTATGTCAGTCAAATCATTTAAAAAATCATTTTCCTTCATTCTCTTCCTCTGTTGCATATAGAAAGACAGGAGGGAAAGAGACAGATAGAGAGAGAATGGGCATATCAGGGCCACTAGCCGCTGCAAACTAACTCCAGATGCATGCACCACTTTATGCATCTAGCTTTACGTGGGTACTAAGGAATTGAACCAGGGCCAGCAGACATTGCAAGCAAGCACCTTAACCACTGAGAAATCTCCAGCCCAGATTATAACATCTTCTAAGAAGGTGTACTGAAAGAGCAGAGATAGCAGCTTTGTTATCCTTAAGAAAAAAACTGTCCCATAACTTTAAACATTTGAAAATGTAGAATTTAGTGGCTGTTAATATATTATATATTATATATAATAATATATTGTATTATAATATATAATTACATATATAATATATATTATATTATATATTATATATATTATATATTTGTATATATATAATATTATATATTATATATGTTATATATTTGTATAGTAGACACCACTATCTAGATCTAGAACAGTCTAATTTCCTCAAACCCAGTAGTCCCTGTTTTACCTTCTCTGCCCTGTGAGAGCTACCCATCTTTCTGTTTCTCAGGACATTTCATTAAAATGGAATGCAACATGTGGCCTTTTGTGTCATTTCATTTAGCCTGTTTTCAAGGTTCCCTTTGCAACATATTCAACATATTATCAGCAGTTTCTTCCTTTTTAAATCTGAACAATATTCCATTAAGTTTATACTGCATTTATTTATCCAGTTAATATTTGAGTTGTTTTTATCTTGTGGCTACTATAAATAATGTTGCTTTACCTATTCATATTCAAATTTCTGTGTTTTAAATTCTTACCTAGATATATTTAAGAAAGAATCTACTATATTATGTTAGCTAACTTTTTAAGTAAGTAGCAGGCTATTTTCTACGTGTGAAGTTGTACCTCCTTTGATTTACATTCCTGGAATGTGTGAAGTTTAGTTCTGTAAAGTGTTTTTACCTTATCTTCTGGTCACATTTGTACATCTTTTTTGTTTGTTTTTGAGGCAGGGTCTCACTCTGTTCTAGAATTCACTCTGTAGCCTAGGGTCCCTCAAAATCACAATAATCCTTCCCACTGAGCCTCCAGAATGTTGGGATTAAAGTTGTGAGCTACCATGCCTAACTTGAGTATCTTTTTTGAAGAAATGGGCATTAACCATGCTCTTTTATTTTTGTTCTTTATTTTCTGTATTTTATGATGGCTTTTCATGTGAAAAAGCTTGTTGGCTAGGAAGATTGCCCTTCTAAGGCCTAGCTGCTTTTTACTTGGGAATACAACTTGTCTGTTAAACAAGCAATATATATATATATATATTTTGGTGTTTTTTGAGGTAGTTTCACAGAAGGGAGATTGAAACAAGACAAATAATTTAGTAAATACCTCTTCAAGTTCCGAAACAGCAAAGACTACTTTTTCAATGGTTTCCCCATGAATCTCTAGAAATCTCCTTACAGTACCTTGGGAGTGGAACAGAAACATCAGAAATGACTTATAGGTAAAGACAAATCAAATTATTCAAATATTTCTTTTTATAATGGACCATTTTTTATTGTATTCAGGTCAATTACCCCTTATCAGAAAAACCTGCCCTTTCTATGAACTCTGTTCTGTTGTCCTTGGAGTTCCCTGTACATCTTGTATACAATTCCAGTTTCCCCCATGTTTCTCTATATAAAACATCACACCTTTATCTTTGTTCAACTTCTAAGTATGATTTTTCAAGTTAACAATAGGTTTATTGGGATACAATCCTACAGTAAATTGAGAAGCATGTATAATCTTTTGAAGATCATTCTAGTTGTAAACATCTTACATAATTTTATAGACTGTGGATCTTTTGATGGCCAAGGACATTTTACATTAATATTACATTAATCTAGGCCTAGCAGAATTTGTGGATATGACATGTAATCATTCAAAAGTAAACAGTAACCAAATCAACAATAATGGCTCTAGCAATAAACTATTGTCAGCCTTGGTGAGTAATGTATTCCAATTCTAATACTGTGACCCACTTATTGAATGACTGAATTAACATTTGTCCCTTTCCTTCTGTTAGGTAAAAATTTATTTTTCATCTCTCCTATCCTACTTAAGTTTACATCAAATTATGATGTTCACATGTAAAGGTTCCTCAGCATTATTACTGTGGTATTTGCTTTGAAGGACAAAACAGATTGCCAAATAATAATCAAATTGAATTCCCTCCACAGGGTCCATTCAGAAAGACCCTGATTTCACAGCTCTGAAATTTTACTGCTGGTCACCAGCCACATAGTCTCTTCAATTTCTTTTGTTCTTCTCAGCAACCAACCAAGCTGCCATGTTCTAACATTTAATGAGCACCATCGCACCTCCTGTATGCAGCACAGAACCTAGCACAATAGCAATCACTCCATTTTTTTTTTCTGAGGTAGGGTTCCACTGTAGCCCAGGCTGACCTGGAATTCACTCTGTAGTCTCAGGGTGGCTTCAAACTCATGGCGATCCTCCTAGCTCCGCCTCCCGAGTGCTGGGATTAAAGGTGTGTGCCACCACGCCCAGCTCAAATTTTTATTGAATAAATTAATACACTTACAATTTGTTACAATGTGGATATTTTTTAAGCTTGTTGTTTTTTTCTGGAGAACTTAACTGCAAATGAACTAAGAAAAAAGATAGACAGACTTGATAAATCTACAAGAAGATACTGCTTAGGTTTTTTTTTTTAAAAATACTTCATTTATTTAAGAGAGAGAAGGTAGAAAGACAGAAAATGGGCATGCCAGGGCCTCCAGCCATCGCAAACTAATGTTAGATGCATTTGCTATCTTGTACATCTGGCTTACGTGGGTACCAGGCGATTGAACTTGGGTCCTTGGGCTTTGTAGGCAAGTGCCTTAACTACTAAGCCATCTCTTCAGCTCTGCTTAGTTTTTTTTTTTTTTTTTTATTTTTATTTATTTGAGAGTGACAGAGAAAGAGGCGGGGGGGGGGGGGGAATGGGCGCGCCAGGGCTTCCAGCCACTGCAAACGAACTCCAGATGCGTGCGCCCCCTTGTGCATCTGACTAACATGGGTCCTGGGGAAATCGAGCCTCGAATTGGGGTCCTTAGGCTTCACAGGCAAGCGTTTAACTGCTAAGCCATCTCTTCAGGCCCATCTGCTTAGGTTTTTAATTGAAGAAGTTTTGCTAATAGTTAAATGAGGAGGAAAGCTTCTGATCAAAGGATCTATTTATGTCATTAGGGTTATTCCCAGCACATGTATGTACAACTCAATGTGAAGGAGCCATTTTCTTTTTTTTTAAGGTAGGGTGTCTGTAGCCCAGGATGACTTGGCACTCAACTCTGTAGTCCCAGGATGGCCTCGAACTCACAGCAATCCTCCTACCTATGCCTCCTAAGTGCTGGGATTAAGGGTGAACTCTACCAGACCTAGCAAGCCATTTCTTTGACAAAAGCTAAAGAAAGTACTCAAATTGTGCCAGTGTCTCTGTTAATACTAAATGAGATGCTGTACTTTTATTACTACATTTAAGGCATGAGAAATCAAATGGATCTTATACAGCATGCTGACTTTAAGAGTTATATGCTTCCTGTTTGCCAATAAATTTTGAGAAAGTGCTTCACAACATCCATATTCCTACTGTGATAGTTTGATTCAGGTATCCCCCATAAACTTAGGTGTTATTGAATGCTTAGGTCCCAGGCTAGTGGCAATATGACAATTGAAGCCTCCTGGAGGCAGTGTATTGTTGGGGACAGGCTTATGGGTGTTATAGTCACCTTCCCCTTGCCAGTGTTTAACACAGTCTCTTGTTGCTGTTGTCTACCTGATGTTGGCCAGGAGGTGATGCCCACCCTTTGCTCATGCCATCATTGTCCCCTGCCAACGTGGAGCTTCCCCTCGAGGCTGTAAGCCAAAATAAACCCCCTTTTCTCCCCCCACAAGCTGCTTGTGGTTGGCTGTTTTCTGCCAGCAATGCGAACTTGACTGCAACACCCACTACTGATCTTTGCTCTTATGAATTACTAATAAATTGGGAGTGAAGTATCATTATCCAGAGAAACATTGCTGGGTTCCATTCATTCAGATGCACATAAAAAGAACTGACACTGTACTTTTATGCCATGTATGACATTTCTGGACATACTGACTGTTTGACACCTAAATGTGGGTTTACATTCAAGGAGCCCATGTCAAAACTGCTGTCTACTTTGCAAGGTGCTATGCAAATATGATCTTGCACAACTTGTTTTGGCTACACTGTTGCAGCCTGCTAAGATTATTAATTGCAATTCAACTAACCAGTACATTGGCCATACATTCTAGTTTAATAGCACTTTAAATTTAATGGCCAAGTATTCTTAGCTTTTATCTCAAGGGATAAACATATCAACCTAAAAACATAAATGGAGAGCTCTGTAGTTGGCCAGGGAGATCAACGAGGCCCCCCAAAACAATTGCCAAGTACTTGACTACCCAACAGAGCTAAATGTTAAGACTCCACAGGTTGCCATCCCAGGACACTAAGAGACCACATGAGAACCAAGAGGAAAGCAAGACCTCTCCTAATAAACCCTCATAGCACTGGAAACTGCTAGGGGAGCTACTATATGATAATGGTCATTAATAGCACGATTAAGCAGGTGACCCTGTAAACTATGCAACCCATCCGACAGACAAGAAACAAACACTTGGGCAATAATGGCACAGCCCTCCCTCTGAGGTCTGCTCAGTGGGAGAGAACTCATAACTGGTGCTAGGAAACAAGCCAATGCCTCCTAGGTGGGAAACTCACAACTCCCAGAGAGAAGAACCCATTATTCTTGGAATAAGTAGAGTGGGTACCCTCATCAAAATGTCTCTTAAAATTACAAGCATATCCTCCCTTAATCAAAGCTGCTCTCACCCTTGATTGGAGAATCAGTTTTATAATGGGGAGACCAAAAATCCACTGAATTCAACAAGAAAAGACATCTGACTGCTTCTACAAGATGTGCCACCTCTATCATATTTACCAGGGTGCAGGAGAAAGTAGCAATATGAGTATTGTTCCCAATGCTAGCCCAATAACCGGCTCCAAGGAAACATTAACAAACATGGAGATGAACTCAAACACATCATAACAGAAATACAGCGGCTACAGTGAACTAAACAAATCTATAAAAACATCCAAGGCTCAGGGATTGTTGTGGAAGACAGAGCTGGAAGATTATAAGAGCCATAGGGTGGATATAAATACCATGAGGGACCCTACTCCAGAGGGTGCACACTGCATGGAGCGAGTAGGCCAGGTTCCTGATCCCCAGCTCCACCCAGTTCCCAGGTCCCTCTTGGGCTGGCTTGGGGATGCATGGACCCTATGAGCTTACTGCAGAAGCAGGCCTCTTGCTCCGTCTTCCTGACTGAAGTGCCCCTGGGTACCCAATTCTGAGATACCCTGTGTTGGAGGGTGCACACAGCATGGACTGAGTAAGCCAGATCCCTGAACCCTGGTTCCTCCCAGTGCCCTTGTCCTGGTAGGTCCCTCTGCACCTGGCTTTGGGAGGCCTAGTCCCTGTGTGGGGGCTGTGGAAACAGACCTTTTGCTCTGGTATCCTGCTTGGCACCTGGGTACCAACATCCCTATTCCCCTGAGTTAGAGGGTGCACACCCACTGTAGGAACTGGCCTCTTGCCTCTGGCTCTCCAGCTTCTTGGCTCCTAGTTATTCAACCCATGGTCGCCTTATGCTGAAGAGTATGTGCAAGTGGAGTGAGTAGGCTAGAGCTCCCAGTTCCCCAGGTACCACTGATGTACCTGCAATTTCCACAATCTGCATGTCTCTGTTTTTATAACTCCATCATATACCAGTGTACCAATCTGGTTCACATTTAAAAAAGAACATCCTCTTAAGATCCTACAAGGATGAAAACTTGCTTCTTCCTCAATAGAAAAAGGCATCTCCCCAAGATGGGTAGACCACGATGCAAAATAACCAATGAAAGTCAGAAAATGGACAGATCTCCACCAAAGATGCCTAGTCCCACAATGGAAGCCTCCAATGAAATTATAGAGAAGAAATTCAATAACAAAATGAAAACAGAACCAATGAGACCTTGATCAAAAGAATTGCTGAACTGGAAGCGAAGCATCAAGAAACCAACATTCCTATCAATGAAATTGAACAGAATCATTTCTTAGAGCATTCAGCTTTTGATAGTAGGTAGGCTTAACTGGATTGAAGAAAATGTTAGAACCCTCAAAAGAGATATGAATGAATTGAAGGTGAATCAAGAAATAGAAGATCTCAATAACCGACTGATCAAACTTAATGAAGGCTTGATCAAATATAAGAATGAAATCCAGGAAGCATCAAGAGAATCAAAACTCAAAATAAAATCATATCTCAAAAAAAGAGATGGACACAATACAAAATAACATAGCAGAAAACAAAAATCAAATAGAGCTTATAAAACATCTCTAGAACTGCTCACTAACATTCTGATGTGGAAGACAGAACCTATGACCTGGAAGACAAGACAGAAGAAATTAATTGGGAAGCAAAAACTTTGCTGAGTTCAAAAAAATCAAGTGAATAGAATATGAGGGAACTGTGGGATACCCTATAATGACCAAACATCCAGATCATGGGTATATCAGGAGAGGAAATCCAGGCCGAGGCATAGAGAAGATATTCAACAAAATTGTTGAAGAAAATTTTCCCAATCTCTTAAAAGAGAGGCCCATGCAGATACAAGAAGCCCACAGAACACCAAACAGGACCAAAGAAGAAACTCTCCAAGGCACATCATAATTAAAACTCTTAACAATGAAAACAAAGAGTGCTAAAAGCAGCAAGAGAGAAACAACTCACTCCAGACAAAGGCAATCCCATCAGAATTACCTCAGATTTCTCAATGGTAACCCTCAAAGTCTAAAAATCTATGGCTTCCAACCCAAGCTACACTACCCAGCAAAAGTATGTCCAATAATAGATGGCAAAAAAAAACTTTCCATGAAAAAAGTAAACTCTGATTATATAAACACAAAGCCAAACCTACAGAGAACACTTCAGGGAATACTCCACACAGAAGAATCGAACAACTAATCTCAAGAGCCAACAAGAAGATCACAATAACCAAAATAGACCAGGCTCAAAAAAGTACAAAACACATGGAAGCACCAAACCCCATAAAACATCTCATTATGACAGAAATTAATTTAAACCTCACAGTAACAACCTTAAATATCAATGGTCTTAATTCACCCATCAAAAGACACAAGTTATCAGGTCGTGGATCAAAAACTGGACTATCTGCTATCTTTAAGAAACCCATCTCATCACTAAAAACAGATACCTTCTGAGGGTAAAAGGATGGAAAATGACATTCCAAGCAACCGGAAATAAAAAAAAAGTGGGTGTTGCTATATTAATATCTGATAGAAACAGACTTCAAACCAAAAGTAATCTAAAAGGATAAAGAAAACCACTTCTTACTTATCACGAGAAATATCTAACATGAGAACATCACAATCATAAATCTATAAGCACCAAACAAAGGTGCACCACAGTTTATAAAACAAAATCCCCACTGCCTGCCCTGGCCCAGCCACCGCCACCGCCTCTGTTCCTGCAGTTCCACGTCAAATCGTGCCTGCAGATCAAGAAGAACGCCATCACTGACGACTACAAGGTCACCAGCCAGGTGCTGGGCCTGGGCATCAATGGCAAGGTTCTGCGGATCTTCGACAAGAGGGGCCAGCAGAAATTCGAGCTCAAGATGCTCCAGGACTGCCCCAAGGCACGCAGGGAGGTGGAGCTTCACTGGAGGACCTCCCAATGCCCACCCACACATCATGCACATCGTGGATGTCTATGAGAACCTGTATGCAGGGAGGAAATGCTTGCTGATTGTCATGGAGTGTCTTGATGGTGGAGAACTCTTTAGCTGAATTCAGGACTGAGGAGACCAGGCGTTCACAGAAAGAAAAGCATCAGAAATCATGAAGAGCATTGGCGAGGCCATCCAGTATTTGCATTCTATCAACATTGCTCAACGGGATGTCAAGCCTGAGAACCTCTTATACACTTCCAAAAGGCCCAATGCCATTTTGATTTGAAGCTCACTGACTTTGGCTTTGCAAAGGAAACCACCAGCCACAACTCTTTGACCACTCCGTGTTATACATTGTACTATGTGGCTCCAGAAGTGCTGGGCCCTGAGAAGTATGGCAAGTCCTGTGACATGTGGTCCTTGGGTGTCATCATGTACATCCTGCTGTGTGGGTATCCCCCATTCTATTCCAACCATGGTCTTGGCATATCTCCGGGCATGAAGACTCATATCCAAATGGGCCAGTATGAATTTCCTAACCCAGAATGGTCAGAAGTTTCAGAGGAAGTGAAGATGCTTATCCGGAAACTGCTGAAAACAGAGCCCACTCAGAGAATGACCATCAGAGAGTTCATGAACCACCCTTGGATCATGCAATCCACAAAGATCCCTCGAACTCCACTTCACACAAGTCGTGTCCTGAAGGAGAACAAGGAGCGGTGGGAAGATGTCAAGGAGGAGATGACTAGTGCCTTGGCCACAATGCGTGTCGACTATAAGCAGATCAAAATAAAGATTGAAGATACACAAGAAAGCTCGGGCTCTGGAGGCCGCAGCCCTTGCCCACTGCTCAGCCCCACCTCCTATCCCACTGGAGGATAAGCAATAACTATCTACATGAATATATTTTTTAAGCAAAGAGACACAGACTGCCCCTTCTGTCTCCTGCCCACTTTGGCTGTATGGTGCCCAGAAATGCATCCTTGGCTGACTTTTCTGCCTTTAGCGCTGGGAGGTGGGAGGCAAAGAGGAGGGGCAAGGTGCTCTAGAAACTGTATTCCTTTTGCCATTTTATCTATAATTGACTTAGAATTTTTATGAAATCTCTTTTATCATCCTTTCCCCTACTCCTTGTCCTTTTCCATAGGCCTCTTCTCTTCTGGATACTGGGGAGGCTGGGGATTATCCAAGGGTGTTGTGGAAGTTGTTACAGGGAGTGTCCCTGTGTCCCATATGTCCTCCCAACCACCTGCTGCAGCCTGGAGTCCCCACTGGCTCTGGCATCTGAGAGCTTCAGGCTCAGGGTGGGGGCTGGTGTCATCCATCTTGTGGAGCCTCAGACATCACTAGTGTGCATAACAGATAGGAGTGAGTGTGAGAGTGTGTGCATGCCCAGATCTGTGCCTGGGGCTGGGCATAGGAACAGCTCAAGGCAGGGCTGCAGGGAGTCCTGCTGGGGTCCAAAACCTCTCTTTCCCTGCCCAAACTGAGCCTGTCTAAGTGCCTGGGAGCTTGTCCAGATCCAGTGCTAGGCATCTATGGCTTGTGTATTAGCTGGACAAGGGAGGCAGAGAGGAGTGGGCGGGCACCAGCACAGCCATCAGGAGGACTAGACTCTCTCAAGACCTACTCTCCCATGGATTGCTGGTCCTTGGCCCCCTGAAGCACTGATCTGCTGAGTAGCTCTGCTTGCCCTTCTTGCCGATTTTAAGCCACTTTTGTTAAATTCTCTGAAATTTTTAGCCATTTCTCAGTGGGCTGCCTCTTTGCCCACATGTATGAGCCTGGGAAGGTTACCCTGCAAAGCAGTTGGAAATCATGCATCTCTCCCAGGCTCTGTGGCCAGCCTTCCCTGTGGGCAAGTCGTCGTCCCTCAGATTTCCACTGTGTGGCCTGATGGGTGGGGCAGCCTTCACACTAAAGATGTCTTGACTCTGCCCTCTGCCTATTACCTTAGCCTCCAACAACTCAGTCTGGGTGAGGGTTCCCAGGATTGAGGAGTGGATGGGGAGAGTTGTTTGTCCCTTGGTCCCCACTGGGGAGGGTGGCTCTCTCAGGAGTTGGTGGTGGAGAGGTATCCAGGCTTCTCTGGGTCTGGGGACAGGGCCTGGATGTCTGCAGCCCCTCCTGTTTCTGTGGTGGTGTGTCCAGCACTCAAGACTGTTGTAAACTGTTGTTTTGTATGAGTGAAATTGTCTTTACTAAACAGATTTAATAGTTGGAAAAAAAAAAAAAGAAAAAGAAAATGCTCAACATCCCTAATCATTAGGGAAATGCAAATTAAAACAACCATAAGATTCCACCTTACTCCAGAAAGGATGGTAATCATTAAAAGATCTAACAGTGATGAATGTTGGCGAGGATGTGGGGAAAGAGGAACCCTCATCCTCCTCTGTTGGTGGGAATGTGAACTTGTACAACCACTATGGAAATCAACCGGAGATTCTTGAAAAGGATGAACACAGAGCTACCCATAGACCGAGTTATTCTCTTACCAGGCATTTATCCTAAATGCTCCATACATCAATACAGAGACATTTGCTCCACCATGTTTATAACTGCTCAATTCTAAGAGCTCGAAACAACCTAGATGCCCATCAATGGATGAATGGATAATGATGTTGTGATACATTTACACAATGGAATTCTACTCAGCAGTAAGAAAAAAAAAACAATAAAATGAAATTTGTAGAAAAATGGACAGACTTGGAACAGATCATACTCAGCAAAGTTATACAATCACAGAAAGGAAAACGCCACATGGTGTCACTTATCTGTGGTTCCTAACCTGGTCATGATTGAATTACTGTCATACTTCATAGGCAACTCAAGGCCCAGACCATAGGTATGAAAGGGTTTGGGGGAGAAGAAGACGGGGGAGGAGGGAACAAACACAAAATTAAATCCAAGATGAGCTGATACTATAGAAACCTTTATCCTTGGAGATAGCCTAAAAGATAAACTCTCAACAGAAGTCAGGGGAAAGCACCTGAAAAGCAGGGTTCTTGAGAAGGTGGCATGAACCCTAAGCTTCAATATTTTTTTTCTCTGTCTGTCCTGTAACTCCAAGTACCAGAGATTTGTTGCTACCTACACTGTGCTGTTGACGAAGAGACCTATGAGTTCACCAAATCAAGACAACTTTCAGTCAACGCACTTGATTACCTGCCTGAGGCAAAAGCTAAGACCCTACTGCTGAAAACACCATATGCTGCTGACACAGAGCACAGAGAGGCCTGGCTGTAATTCAGGAGAAAGCCAGTAGCCAGACAGCCCATCTAGTGCTGGAAAGCCCTACATGAGCAACTGGAAGAAAATGGCCAACAACAGTCTGAGCAGCCAGAGGTCTAAGCTACCCAGAACCAAACACCCTGACACCATGTACACATCAGTACAATAGTGGCATAAAGCCTCAATGGGTAAGCTATAGCTCTTTGATTGGCTAAGAGATCTACTCAGTGTAAAGGAACCCATATCTGGAACTGGGAACCAGATCAGAATCCTGTGGAGACAAACATTATGTTCTCCTGTGTCAAACTTTTACTAGTCTCTGGCTAAAAGAGGGGTTACATACATCAAATTCTCACTAAATTAATAATGCTTATCCGATTTAAACTATGCTCACTTCACTCTCCATTGGAGAATCTGTTCTTTTTTAGAAGGTAGTTGAGACTGGAGGAGATAAACTACCCCTCGCACTTCAGCCAAGCCATAGCTGAATCTACAGAGCAATTGGGAAGACAAACAAGAATGCTGCTCCTATGGTGAACCTGATAATCAGTGCCAGGATATAGGACACAGATCCTGAGGGTACTCAGCACCTACCAAAGCAAAGATCCAGAGCCTCCTAAGAGCTCATCATAGAAGTAGACTTAAAACTCACCCACCACGGCTCAGTGAATTTTGCAGGATTTACAGAAAGACTGTTAGAGCCACAGGTTGAGACATCATGTCCAGAGCCATTACCTCCCCCCCAAAATAACTGACTGTTGCTCCCACAACGCAGAAACCACAATCCCATATGGAATACCTGCAATCCCATGGAGGAGGGTCCCCAATGGAATGGGGGCAGGGACGAGGGAAAAGAGGGTACCAAAACATGATGTATCCATTCTAAATATGTTCTTAATATTAGTAACAATAAAACATAAAAAAAACAGGAAATTATGTGAACACATGCTCTATCACCATAACCCTTATATTCTACAGGTTCTATCACTTCAGTTCAGTTCTGTGCCAATTACTGATGGTCAGAGAGCCACTATTGGAGAACACATTGTTTATATGAGCTACATCTTACAAGTGGCAAAAACTAAAATCTTGGGGCTGCAGAGATGGCTTAGCAGTTAAGCACTTGCCTGTGAAGCCTAAGGACCCCAGTTTGAGGCTCGATTCCCCAGGACCCATGTTAGCCAGATGCACAAGGGGGTGTACCTGTCTGGAGTTCATTTGCAGTGGCTGGAGGCCCTGGCGTGCCCATTCTCTCTCTATCTGCCTTTCTCTCTGTGTCTGTTGCTCTCAAATAATTTTTTTTTAAAAAGTGATGAAAAATTAAAAAAAAAAACTGCTTCTGGTTAAGATGGCGGCGTAGGAACCACACCAAAGCAGCCTAGGGGAGAAAAAGGCAAAAAAAAAAAAAAAAAAAACCCAGCAATATACACACTTTTACTAAAAAGTGAGGTGTATAAGAAATTAAATGGCAGCAGAGAAGTAGGAGAGATTCAGAGCCCGCACAGGGCGGCAGAAGCGGTGGCGCCGCCAGGTCCTGGGGCCACAGTGGCCAGGCTTGGCTTGAGATGCAGGAAAAGTCAGATGAGGGGATTTTCCACTCACACCTGAGCTCTTCGCAAACTCAAGAAACATGAAGGGAGAACAGCAGTGAACAACGGAGGAGCAGATCACAAGGTAGAAGGACACCTGAAACAGCGGGCGAACTAGAGCAGCATCGGCAGCCTCCACACCCCCACCGCCAGTGCCCAGCTCCTGCAAACAGAGCAGCAGTCCAGCAACCCAGCCAGCCAACTTGAACCTACAGTGCACCAAAGAGGGACCCAAGCAGAAGAGCAGCGTAACTGAGACCAAAATCATCCCAAAAGGTAACTGGGATTACACCAGGTCAGTACCGCCTAATAAACCTGGTACATAGCCCTGAACCGGAAGTGCTAATTGCACCTTCCGTATCAGGATAAATTATATGTTAAATCTGATGGATGGTCAGATTTGCCATTCTTAAATAAGCAATATTTTGGGCTTGTTATTTGTTGCTTCTTGATTTATAGTGGCTTTGTTTCCTCTTCTGTTATACATTAGGGAAGGGTCTCACTTGGTCACAAGCTGACTAAGAAAATTCAACAGACCAGAAATCTTAACCAGTTTGTTGATACAGGATCTACCCTTGCATAAATACTCTGTGCAGTTTTTCATTGAATGTGTACATTGTTAATTAAATTTTAGAATCTATCTATATTTTGCTCCACTCAGCCTAGTTGAATACTCTCATAGCAGGCAAACCCAACACCTAAGGTCACTTTTGTAAATACTCGGAGAGTCTGGAGAGGCACACCTAGCACCTTAACCTCCTACCCTGAAGATATATAACATCAGATTGATTAATACATCTAATAAAACAAAACTAACTAGAAAAACCAAGCATTAAATTAATCCAAGATGGAAATATATATACATTATAACACAAGAGACACCAAAAGTCAAGACAATATAAATCCACCAAAAAGTATTAATGCATCAGGAATGGCCATCAGTGAGAACGAGTTAGAGGAAATGCCTGATAAAGACTTCAAAAGAATGATTATAAATATGTTCAAAGAAGTAAAAGAAGAAATCAAAGGAATGAAAGAGGAAATCAAAGGAATCAAAGACACAGGACACCAATTTAATGAAATAAAGAGGTCAACATAAGACATAAATAAGGAAATAGAAATAATAAAGAAAAACCAGTCAGAATTACTAGCAATAAAGAACACAGTTAATGGAATAAAAAACTCTGTACAAAATCTAACCAGTAGAATGGATGAAGAAGAGGACACAATATCTAAGCTAGAAGACCAGATGGCAGATCTAATACAGTGCAACAAAGACAAACTAATAGAAAAGTATGGATGGGAATTTCAAGATATTCGGGACACTATGAAAAGATCAAACATAAGAATTCGGGGTATAGTAGAAGAATTTCACTCCAAAGGAATAGTAGGCATCTTCAACAAATTCATAGAAGAAAACTTCCCCCAAATTGGGAAAGAGGTGCCAATGTAGATACAGGAATCCTTTAGAACACCAGCCAGACAAAACCTGGAAAGAACCTTTCCTCGCCATATTATAATCAAACTACCAAACACACAATCCAAAGAAAAAAAACTGAAAGCACTTAGAGAGAAAAATCAAGTTACCTGCAAAGGCAAGCCCATCAGGATTACAGCAGATTACTCAACACAAACTTTAAAAGCCAGAAGGGCTTGGAGTGATGTATTCCAAGTCCTGAAACTGTCAACCAAGGTTACTTTATCCTGCAAAGCTATCCATTCGAATAGACAGAGAAATAAGGACATTCCACGACAAAAAAGCAGGCTAAAGGAGTATTTGAAGACAAAGCCCGGTCTAAGGAAATACTTGAAAGAATCCTCCATGCTGAAGAGAAAGAAAAGCACACATATAAGGAACCTGGAAAAAAACAAGCAATACTCAAATACTAGTTAACTCGAGAGCAAAGGCAAAACCGGAAGAACTACAGAAAAATGGCAAACATAAATACACACCTTTCAAAAATATCTCTGAATATCAGTGGCCTCAATGCCCCAACTAAAAAACATAGGTTTGCAGACTGGGTTAAAAAGCAGGATCCTTCAATTTGTTGCCTCCAAGAAACCCACCTTTCTACAAAGGATGTACACTATCCTAGGATGAAAGGTTGGAAAATCGTGTTTCAAGCAAATGGGCCTAGAAAACAAGCAGGGGTTGCTATCCTAATATCTGACAAGGTAGACTTCAGTTCAACATTAGTTAGGGAAGATAAGGAAGGTCACTTCATATTTATTAAAGGCACACTCCAGCAAGAGGACATTATAATCCTAAACATATATGCACCTAACATGGGGGCTCCTAACTTTATCAAACAAACACTATTAGAACTATGGTCACAGATAACACCAAACACAGTGGTAGGGGGTGACTTCAACACACCACTCTCATCAATTGACAGGTCATCCTGGGAAAAAATAAACAGAGGCATCTGGAGTAAATAAGTTCATAGAAGGAATGGAACTAACAGATACACAAAGGACATTTCATCCAAATGCTGTAGAATATACATTCTTTTCAGCAACACATGGAATATTCTCTAAAATAGACCATACATTAGGACACAAAGCAAATCTTAACAAATAGAGGAAAATTGAAATAAATGCTTGCATTCTATCTGACCACAATGGAATCAAATTACAAATCAATAGGAAGAAAAGCTATAGAGCATACACAAAATCATAGAAACGAAACAATACACCACTAAATGATGAATGGGCCAATGAAGAAATCAAGAAGGAAACCAAACAATTCATAGAGTCAAACAATAATAAGAACACAACATACCAAAAATCTCTGGGACACAATGAAAGCAGTCTTAGGAGGTAAATTTATATTAAGTGCCTATATTAAAAAATTAGAAAGGTCGCAAGTAAACGACCTTATGCTTCATCTTTAAGCCTTGGAAAAAGAAGAACAAGGCAAACCAAAAATCAGCAGGTGTGAAGAACTAATAAAGATTAGGGCAGAAATTAATGAAATAGGTACCAAAAAAAAAAAAAAAAAATCCAAAGAATCAATGAAAAAAAGAGTTGGTTCTTTGAAAGGATAAACAAGATTCATAAACCCTTAGCATATCTGAACAAAAGAAAGAGAGAAGAGACACAAATTAGTAAAATTAGAGATGAAAAAGGCAACATCACAACAGATACCAGAGAAATTTAAAAATCATAGGGATACACTATAAAAACATATGCTCCACTAAGTATGAAAATCTGAAAGAAATAGATGATTTCCTTGGTTTATATGACCTACCTGAATTATATCAAGATGAGATTATTCACTTAAATACACCTATAACAAGGATGGAGATCAAAACAGTTATCAAAAATCTCCCAAATAAAACAAGTCCAGGCCCAGATGGATTCAATGCTGAATTTTACCATACCTTCAGGGAAGAGCTAACACCATTGCTTAAGCTTTTCCATAAAATAGAAAAAGAAGGAATCTTACCAAACTCCTTCTATGAAGCCAGCATCACCTTGATACCAAAACCAGGCAAAGATAGAAGAAAAAAAGAAAATTACACACCAATCTCCCTCATGAAGATAGATGCAAAAATTCTCAACAAAATATTGGCAAACAGAATACAAGGATATATCAGAAAGATCATTCACCCTGACCAAATAGGCTTTATCCCAGAGACACAGGGATGGTTCAACATACACAAATCGATAAATGTAATACATTATATAAAAGGACTGAAGGACAAAAATCACATGATCATCTCATTAGACGCAGAAAAAGCATTTGACAAAAATGCAACACCCCTTCATGATAAAAGTCCTACAGAGACTGGGAATAGAAGGATCATATCTCAGTATAATAAAGGCTATTTATGACAAGCCTACAGCCACAAATGGAGAAAAACAGGAAGCTTTTCCACTAAAATCAGGAACAAGACAAGGGTGTCCACTGTCCCCACTTTTATTTAATATAGTACTGGATGTCTAAGCCATAGCAATAACGCAAGAGACACACATAAAAGGGATACAAATTGGAAAGGAAGAGATCAAGTTATCATTATTTGCAGATGACATGATTCTATATATAAAGAACCCTAAGGACTCTACCAGCAAACTGTTAGCGCTGATAAACACCTACAGCCACGTAGCAGAATACAAAATAAATACACAGAAATCAGTAGCATTCCTATATGCTAACAACAAACACACAGAAGATGAAATCAGAGAATCACTCCCATTCACAATTGCATCAAAGAAAATAAAGTACCTTGGAATAAACCTAACCAAGGAAGTAAAGGATCTCTACAATGAAAACTTTAAAACACTCAAGCAAGAAATTGCAGAAGACACTAGGAAATGGGAAAACATCCCTTGTTCCTGGATTGGAAGAATCAATATTGTGAAAATGGCAATCTTACCAAAAGCAATCTACACACTTAATGCAATCCCCATCAAAATTCCAAAGGCATTCTTCATGGAAATAGAAAAACACAATCCAAAAATTCATTTGGAATCACAAAAAAACCTCGAATATCTAAAATAATACTGAGCAACAAAAATAAGGCTGGTGGTATCACCATACCTGATTTTAACCTATACTACAGAGCCATAGTGACAAAAACAGCATGGTACTGGCACAAAAGCAGACATGTAGATCAATGGAACAGAATAGCGGACCCAAATGTAAGTCCAGGTAGCTGTAGACACCTGATATTCAATAAAAATGCCAAAAATACTCATTGGAGAAAAGACAGCCTCTTCAGCAAATGGTGCTGGGAAAACTGTAGAAGGTTGAAAATAGATTCTTCTCTCTCTCTCTCTCTCTCTCTCCATGCACAAAAATTAAGTCCAAATGGATTAAAGACCTTAATATCAGACCTGAAACTCTGAAATTGCTAGAGGAAAAAAAGTAAGAGAAACCCTTCAACATATTGGTCTTGGCAAAGGCTTTCTGAATATAACCCCATTGCTCAGGCAATAAAACCACAGATTAACCACTGGGACCGCATGAAATTACAAAGATTTTGTACGGCAAAGGACACTGTGAATAAAGCAAAGAAGCAACCTACAGAATGGGAAAAAATATTTGCCAGCTATATATCTGATAGAGGATTAATATCTAGGATATACAAAGAACTCAAGAAATTAAATAATAATAATCAAACAAGCCAATTAAAAAATGGACTATGGAACTAAATAGAGTGCTCAAAAGAAAAAATATGGATGGCATATAAGCATTTAAAAAATGTTCTACATCCCTAGTCATCAGGGAAATGCAGATTAAAACTATGTTGAGATTCCATCTCACTCCTGTCAGATTGGCTACCATCATGAAAACAAATGACCATAAATGCTGGCAAGGATGTGGAAAAAGAGGAACCCTTCTACACTGTTGGTGGGAATGCAATGTGGTCCAGCCATTGTGGAAATCAGTGTAGAGCTTCCTAAGACAGTTAAAAATTGATCTACCATGTGACCCAGCTATAGCACTCCTAGGCATATATCCGTAGGACTCATCTCATTACCTTAGAAATACTTGCTCAACCATGTTTATTGCTGCTCAACTCACAATAGCTGGGAAATGGAACCAGCCTAGATGTCCTTCAACTGATGATATGAAGATATGGCACATTTATACAATGGAGTTCTACTCAGCAGTAAGGAAAAATGAAGTTATGAAATTTGCAGGAAAATGGATGGATCTGGAATGGATTATACTAAGTGAGGTAACACAGGCCCAGAAAGCCAAGCATCGCATGTTCTCTCTCATATGTGGATCCTAGCTACAGATGTTTGGGCTTCTGTTTGAGAAGGAAAACACTCAGTAGCACAGGCCAGTAAGCTAGAAAAGAGATATAAAGAGAAGGGAAAGGAAGGGAGGGGGGTACTTAATAGGATGGTATTTTATATATGTAAGCAGAAGAATAGATTAATGGGGGTGAAAAGGCCCAAAGTGAGGTCAGGGGAAGAGATCGAGTAAAGGAAAGGTGGAGGGAGGGCTAATGAAAATCTAAGAGGATATAAATAAATCATATGGAATCCCACTTTTTTGGACAATGGAACACTCAGGAGCCATAGAATGTTGGTAGAAAATTTTCAGTGCCAGGGATGGGATACCTTCCAGTGAGTTGTTGGCCAGAGAGGTCCCTGTTGACCCCAAAACATTATAGGACATTGCCGAGGCCCTTGGTTTCCCACCAGGAATAGATGGTAAGACCCTACTGCTGAAGACTCCACATACTTGGGCTGCAAGGCCACTGAGAAATCCTGCTGGAACTGAGCTGATAAAGTCCTCCATGTAGACCAGCTGACAGAAAGCTGGAAGAAGCCATTCTGCATGCAGTTCAATGGGAGAAAGAGAAATCACCAGTGAAGATACTCAACAGTGGACACTGCAAGTCTTATATTTGGCCAGCCAGGCCAAATGAGCCAACGGGTGCAATAAATGCACGTCTATCATGTTGGAAACCAACTGCCCTCTAATTGTACAGCAGACCTACTCCATGAGAGGGAATACATCCCTGATACTGAAAACTTAAAACAGGGGTAGTCATGAGCCCTAGGGGTGTAACGTCTGCTGCTGCCTGGCTAAATGTATATACTACGCTTATCAAACTGCTCAGTAAGCACTTCTCTTAATGTTCATACCCTTATATTAATGCTACTCTCACTTTTGGTAGAGAATCTTCTCTTTTCAGATGGCAAAAAAGTCCTTGGGAGGACTCAGAAGATATCATGGTGCTAGAAAGAAGTGACAGGAGTGCTCAGTACTGCAATTTGTCTATCACACCTTCCAAGGCTCAGGGTCTAATGCGGAAGAGGTGGCGGAAAGAATGTAAGAGCCAAAGGAAGGGTAGCACTCCTTACAATGTGCTCCCTCCAGACACAAAATGGCCTGGATATCCATGACCTCACAGTGCCTGACACTACCTACACTAGACCATCATAAGAGGAGGAAAAGATCATGCCATCAACATAAAAGAGAGAATGATTGAGAGGGTGAGGGGATATGATGGAAATGGAGTTTCAAAGGGGAAAGTGGGGGGAGGGAGGGAATTACCGTGGTAGATTTTCTATAGTTATGGAAATTAATAAAAATTTGAATGAAAAACTAACATCTTGTTAATAATAACAAACATAAAAAAGGAAATTTCCTGAGGTATAGTCCCCCAGAAACTAACATAATCTCTAATTACCCCACAATGGAATACCAAGGACCCTAATTGAGGAGGATCCTTAGGGTAATGCAGACCAGGGATGAGGGAATATAAGACTATAACCTAGGCAAATAAAATCTTACATTTATAAATAAAAAAAAATTCAGTAGGTAGGAATACCCTGAGGCACAGTACCCCACTATCCCATTAGGACCGACTGAGGCCATCTTGACCTCCTATTAAATCCTATAGTGCCACAGAGGAGGTCTCCAGGGAAATGGAAACAGGGGAAAGGGAAAAAAAACACGTATGATCTATTAATAACTGACTAAATAAATAGAGAGTTCTGCAACTTATCAATATAAACTGGCCCTAGGATGCCAAGAACAATTAATGAATCTTTGGTACTAACTTCTCAACAATAAAGGAACATTAAAGAACTTGTTTTATGTGCTGTGTTGCCATTACTACTTACGAAGTGCAATGTGTGTTGCATCCTCTAAAGGATAACCTCGTTTTGCAGAATTGATGACACAGAATCCAACAGAAGACATTGACTGCTCTCTGCAATGAAACAAAAACCACAAAAGTTGTACTAAAACATTTCTGATTCAGGTACAACCCATAACTAGTTTCAAAATGCAAGTCAACATCATCTTCCCTCCCTCTTCAATAAATGTAGAATAGTTTACTCAACTGTAGTATCTGAGTACTATACTAATACATAATTTACTCATACTCTGAGAGAAATTTAAAGAGTAAAACTGATAAAACTGATGTCATTCACCTCTGTCTCATTTATTCTATGTTCTAAAAAATAATTTTAATAATTAATCCTATCTTTAAGGTTCTCTTAAATTATGTAAACCCTTCAAAGTTATTCACCCCTAGCTCCATTTCATCTTTAAAGCCAGGGCTTTACATCTAAGGCATGCTGTATTCACGGAATGAGCAGGTCATACTTTGCCAGCTGGAGCACATTTCTGTAGCAGCTATACAGGGAACTTTCAGCTGCAGTGCGATAGCGGCTCTTGTACTTAGGTCCCACTGTGTGAATGATGAACCTAGCGGCTAGGTTAAATCCCTTTGTCAATTTCGCTTCACCGGTTCGGCACCCTGGGAAAAAAATGGACATATACATAAGTCCACAAACACCAGAAAAATTCAAGAAGTCAAAGCATAAAAGACTTTTAAGAAATTTCATTTAAAAATATGGTTGAAGACAGACCTTTACCTCTTTTCCTTCTCTTCTCAAAGTCACAATGAAGCAGAACCAAGATCAAAGCACAAAGAACATGGTAAGGACACAATGCAGAAGAAGAACCACCAAGTGTGGGAGAGAGAAAGACAAAAGACTTATCTCCGGAGAAAAGGCTACCTGCTGTATGAAACAGACTGAAATGTACAGACAGGCAGTGTCAGATCCAAGAGACTGCTTCAACTCAAGTCCCAGACACAAGTGCAACAAGGAAAAAAAATAATAGGCCTATAGCCCTAATGAACTTAGATGCAAAGAACCTAAACAAAATCCCTCCAAACCTAACTCAACAACACATCAAAAGCATTATCCACCTTAATCAAGTAGGTTTCATGTGAGGCATGCTGGCCCCAGCTGAAACCACAGAGCAATTGGGGAAATGAGCAAGAATGCTGTTCTCTTAGTTAAGCTGATATCAGCAGAGGGTAATGGAGAAAGATATTGAAGACACTTAACAGCTACCAAACCAGACATCTATCTAGATGCTCCCAAGTGTCCATCATTGAAGTAGACTTAAAATGCTCCCAGCATGGCTCAGGGAATTTTCGGAAGAGGGGGCAGAATGATTGTTACAGCCACAAGTTGGGACATTTTTCACAGACATTGCCTCTCCACCATAACTGACTGCTGCCCCCATAATGCATGACCCACAATCCTCATGGGGTGGACCTGCATTCCCAATGCGGAAGGCCTCTTCAGGAAATGATGGTAACAACATGTGATGTTTACATACAAAATATGTTCATATATAATAATAACAAAAAAAGAATGTTACAGTTATCAATAAAAGGTCTAGCCCTCTATTCTATGAGATGTCTAGGATGGATACCAAGAGATTATAACATTGGGGACTCCATTCTAGGAAATTTCAAGGCCAAAACAAAAGCCCTAGAAATTCTGATAGCTAAAGGAAATACTCCCAATGAAACCACAAGATATCAGCTGTGTCTTCACATCTACCAGGCAATAAATAACCTTTGGCCAATATTATGCACTAATTGTTTATATGCCCCCATATATTGGAACCCTACCCTAAGGAATAGTATTATAGAAGGTGTAGTCTTTTTGAGATAACTAGAATTAGACAGTCATAAAGATGGAGCCCTCATGAAAAGGATTAGCATCCTATCAAGAGTAATTGTTGGGAGAAAGAGAAATCACCAGTGAAGATACTCAGTAGTGGACACTGCAAGCCTTATATTTGGCTAGCCAGGCCAAATGAGCCAATGGGTGCCAATAGTGGCATGTCTAACATGGTGAAAACCAACTGCCCTCTAATTGGACTGGAGGCCTACTCCATGGGAGGGAATACATCCCTGATACTGAAAACTTAAAACAGGGGTAGTCATGAGCCCTAGGGGTGTGACGTCTGCTGCTGTCTGGCTAAATGTATATACTATGCTTATCAAACCGCCCAGTAAGCACTTCACTTAATGTTCATACCCTTATATTAATGCTATTCTCACATTTGGTAGAGAATCCTCTCTTTTCAGATGGCAGTGACCTTGGGACGACTCAGAAGGCATCATGGTGCTGGAGAGAAGTGACAGGAGTGCTCAGTACTGCAATTTGTCTATCACACCTTCCAGGGCTCAGGGGCAATTGCGGAAGAGGTGGCGGAAAGAATGTAAGAGCCAAAGGAAGGGTAGGACTCCTTACAAAGTGCTCCCCCAGACACAAAATGGCCTGGATATCCATGACCTCACAGTGCCTGACATTACCTACACTAGACCATCATAAGAGGAGGAAAAGATCATGACTTCAAAATAAAAGAGACTGATTGAGATGGGGAGGGGATATGATGCAGAATGGAGTTTCAAAGGGGAAAGTTGGGGGAGGAAGGATATTTTTTATAATCATGGAAGTTGTTAATAAAAAAAAAGTTTGAAAAAAAAAAAGAATAATTGTTGCCTTTGAATCCTCTCTCTGCCATGCTATTGAAGAAATACCGTATTTTTAAATGTTTCTAGGTTGTGTTAGTTTAGATGGAATATAGTCAATGTATCTATAAGAAATAAAAATGCCCTTAGGATTTTCAGTTATTGATAGATGGTGCACTTCCCTCCTATGAATCTGCAGCAAGGGAGATTCCTTTGAACAACTTAAATTTATGGCAGCTAACAAGAATTCTGTGACTCTGAGCCTAAACCCCTTGGACAATATATATAACTATCTTGTCTTGGGAAACAGCAGCCTGTACTTAATCTTCTTTGGCAGAACCTTACACTCTCAGATGTGAATCTCCCCCCTCTCCAAGCACAAGAAAATTCAGACAAAGGACTGTAAAAGATAAATAACTCCAGCACAATCTGTGTTCAGGGCCTTTGTCTCTTCTGGCATTAGCTAGCAGAGGTCTGCATGTGCCCTCTCTTTAAAGTGGGTTTTGCCTGATTACTCTCAGACTCATATACAAGACCAACAGGAGGCAAAAAAAAAAGACTCAAACAAAAGGTAGACACAACAAATGCTCAAGAAATAAAAAAGGCAGGGAAAGAAGCAGAACCAACCAAAAATCCTGACACCATAAACATTCTCAGAGAGATAAGAGAAGATACAGTACCTCTGAATTGAAACCAGAGTATTATTTAAAACAAACACACATGGGCTAGAGGGATGGCTTAATGGTCAAGGTGTTTGTCTGCAAAACCAAAGGACCCAGATTCCGCAGAACCCATGTTAGTCAGATGCACAAGGGGCACACATGTCTGGAGTTTGTTTGCAGTGGCTGGAGGGCCTGGCATGTCCATTCTCTCTCTCTCTCCCTTTCTCTGTCTAATAAATATATAAAAATAAAATATTTTTTAAAATAAAAGAAGCATACAAACAACTTCAGTACAGGAAGCAGCACTTACATAATGGCTACAACCAATGAGACAACTATGGCAGAAAAGTTCAGCGTGACTCAATTCACCAAAGTCCTAAGAAGAAATGACCGTGGTGTTCAGCATTAAATGAGATCTCTCTATCATAATCTCCAAGGCTCAGGGGCCATTGTAGAAGAGGTGGCAAAAAGAATTTAAGAGCCAAAGGAAAAGAAGTGCTTACAATAGTGTCTTCCAGAAACAAAGTGGTCTAAACACTCATCACCTCACAGGGGCAGAAAGTACCTACACAAATACTTGAATAATAGGAAGTGAAAAATACAACATGAAAAAGATAGACTAGTTGAAAAGAAGGGATTCAGTGGAGGGGGGGAATTAGCAGGAGGAAAAGAATGTGGTGGAAGGTGATTATGATCATGTTAAGTTGTATGGTGTGTAGTTTGGATCTGCAGTCACCCGGTTGGAGGTGTCAGTGGGCAGATCTCAAGGTGTGATGGTGGGTTTGAAATCCCAATCTAAGGATATATAAAGTGCCTAGTTCCACCTGGAGCTCCTGAAGTATGCTGTGTGGTTTTGCTTTTAGCTTTTGGCACCTTTTTTTTTTTTTTTTGTCTTTGTTTGTTCCTTTAAAAAGCCGGCCATCTGCATGCAGTTCAATTGTAGAGAGAGAAATCAACAGTGAAGATACTCAACAGTGGACACTTCAAGCCTTATATTTGGCCAGCTAGGCCAAATGAGTCAATGGGTGCAACAGTGGCACGTCTGTCATGGTGGAAACCAACTGCCCTCTAATTGGACTGGAGGCCCGCTCCATGGGAAGGGAATACATCCCTGATACTGAAAACCTACAACAGGGGTAGTTATGAGCCCTAGAACGTCTGCTGCTATCTGGCTAAATGTATATAACTATGCTCACTGAACTGTCCAGTAAGCACTTCTCTTAATGTTCATACCCTTATATTAATGCTACTCTCACTTTTGGAAGAGAACCTTCTCTTTTCAGATGGCAGTGACCTTGGGATGACTCAGAAGGCATCATGGTACTGAGAAGAAGTGACAGAGGAGTGCTCAGCACTGCAACATCTCTATCACACTTTCCAAGGCTCAAGGTCCATTGTGAGAAAGAACATAAGAGCCGAGAGACCAAGGAGAAGTAATGTGCTGCATGTGGCTTCTGTGACCTCACTTAGTGGCTGGACAGTGGTGCTAGACCAAATATAACCATCTTAAGTAAAAAGGCCCAGGCCTGACTTAGATAAGAGAACTAGCCGGCTAAAGTGCTGACCTTTGCGTCTGTAAACTTTGCCTGCTTGCTCGATTGCTGCCTTTCCCCCTGAAGTTTCTGAGGAATCTCCACTTCAAGGACATTCGGAAACACTCCACTGCGGGGCCTCTGGCCTCCGACCACCTGCTTAGATAAACCTATCATTTCAAAAGTCCCACTGTTTGCTTAGCTGATCACAATGGAGATTACCTCATCTGCCTGGAGTGCCCCTAGCTCCTGCCCCCAACTTTGCCCGCCCAAACCCCAAGCCAATCAGAACTGTTTAAATCAACCAATCATGTATCTATCCCCTACTTCTTTGTTCAAATTCCTATATGAACCCCTTTCCCCAAAAGAAAGGGGCTCTTTCCCTCACTACCGCTGTTCCAGACTGTGTGGACGGAGCCCAGGCCTAGGCTTGAAATAAAGAAACCTATTGCTTTTACATTCGAGTGTCCTGGCTTCTGTGGTGGTTCTCTGGGTGACTCCTGGGTGACTGGGGGTCTTGGCTCCTGGTCAAGGGGTCTTGGCACAACACAGCCAAAGTAAGGGTAGGACTCCTTACAATGCGCTCCTCCAGACACAAAATGGCCTGGATATCCATGACCTCATAGTGCCTGACACTACCTACACAAGATAATTGTAATAGGAGGTAAAAGATCATGATATCAAAATAAAAGAGACTGACTGAATGGGGGAGGGGATATGATGGAGAATGGAGTTTCAAAGGGGAAAGTGGGGGGAGGGAGGGTATTACCATGGAACACTGTTTATAATCATGGAAGTTGTTAATAAAAAAAAAAAGTGGGCCAGCTTCTTCTGCCATTATGGAACTTCCCCTGGATCTGTAAGCTTCAGTAAATATCCCCTCCTCTATAACTGTACTGGTCTGGAAGTTCATTTCTGTGAACCTGAAGCTGTCTACTACAGAAATTGATACCAGGAGTGGGTTAAGATGAGTCTGACCATGTAGATTTTGGTCTTTCAGAACTTTTGTTTTGGAGCAACAGGCATGGACTTGGTGCTTGCAACTGAAGATGTCTTCTGGAGGGCTAAGGCAAGTATTACAGACTATTCTGATGAGAGTTAGAAAACACTAAGTGCAGACAGTATTGAACTTTGAAGCTTTGCTTATGAGCTTTCTAAGGGGAAGGAAAGACTGAAGAGGACTATTTTGGAACTGGCCTACTGGTATAAAGGCTGGCTACATTCTGCTGCGCAGGCCCAGAGAGTTTAATCAAGGTTAAATTTGTAATGGATTGATGTGCTTGGCTAAAATATTGGACTGACAGCTTTAACATTTTAAGTTGGAAAACCTCAAGCAAGTTAAAATTACAGGCACTGAGACTGGTTTTATGTTATTGAAGCTGCTGTTGTCAAACATATTAGCAACCTGAAGGAAGATGGCCCAACTGCTTTACATTAAAACAATGGGGAGGATGTTTGAGGAAAGACTGATAGAAATGCAAACTCTTGGGAAGAGATGACTGGAGAAGAACCTGTTTTTCAAGGTCATGAATTATCTGATCCCTGAATAAAGAATATGACTGTATCTTGCACACTTAATAGTGGTTTTAGAAGCATGAAAAATGAATGGGATGAGTCAAGAAGTGCACACATAGTTCCAGATGCCACTGAGATGCAGTATTAGACAGCATATGATGACCCTGATCAGTTGACAAAGCCATTAGAAGATGAACTGTGGTTTGCAAGGAGATCTGAAGAGGTTTTGGATATACCAGGAGGATGCAAGGGCTACCATGGAGGCTGTTGGCTAGGGATTGAAGTTTGCCCTGGCTACTCTGCCCAGCTGGAGAGACAAAATTGGAAAATCTGGAGACTGTCAGTTTCTGGGTATATTGGACTTGAACCGCAGAAGTTTGATGTTTGTTTAATGGTTAAGTTTGCACTGTTCTAGTCTCTTCTTGTTATGCCTTATACCAGTTGAAAATGTTTACTCTGTGTTGTATGTTGAAAGTATTTAACTTGTTGGTTGTGGTGGCACATGCTGGTAGGAAATTGCTGAAGAGGCAGAGACAGGAGGATCAGAAAGTATTTAACTTGTTTAAATTTACAGGACTCACAGCTAAGAGGCAATCTTAAATCTCAGAAGAGACTTGGGACTTTGGAACTATCTTGAGTTGGTAAAGACTGTAAGGACCTTTGAAAGTGGACTAAATATAAGTTGAAATGTGTGATGGTTTGAATCTATTGGGGGCCAAGGGCGGAATGTGGTAATCTGAATAGAATGCCCGAATATATTCAGTATCTTATTAGCTTGGATCTGCAGCCACCTTGCTGGAGGAGCTGTTACTGGGCAGATCTTAAGGTGTGATGCTGGATGTGAAATTCCAATCTAAAGATATGCAAAGTGTCTAGTTCCACTTGGAGCTCCTGAGGTGTGCTGTGTGGTTTTACTTTTCGCTTTTTCTCTCTACTGGTCCTTTTAAAAGGGGGCCAGCTTCTGCCATTATGGAATTTCCCCTGGATCTGTAAGCTTTAATAAATATCCCTGCCTCCATAACTGTGTCTGGTCTGGAAGTTCATCTCAGCGAACCTGAAACTGTCTACTACACATGGTATACTGTTTAAATTTATGGATTAATCCTTCTAATATGGTAGAATATGAAACACACAACATACAAAATTGCCTGTAGAATGCTTTAGCCCAAACTTGATTTTACCAGATACAACTTCCAGTTTGTAGGAAAGATAGACTACATAATATCTCCAGTAAGTCACACAAAAATATTAACAAAGATATTTTGGAAAGCAATTGACTTAGCTCACTAAAAGAGTCAGCAGTTATAAAGAGAACTGTGCTGTACCAAAACACAGACTTTGTGGGTGTAACAATGAGGTGTGATGTGGTCTCTTGGACTGAATGAGCTTGTATGAAACAGCTGTAAAGGATACCTCTAGGCAGCTTGAAACTTTGACTATGTCTGGAAGTTAAATGTAACTTCTGAAACTAACAGGTATTTCATTTGCTAAAGAAGACAAACTGTGGGACACTATATACACAACTGTCCTGAGAACAGGAAACTTATTCTTTAGCTACAAAAGACATAACAATGTGCATATACACTTACACCAAACATAGAAAGATCGACAAGAATCTCCCCTAAAGTATTAGCAGTGGTGATCATTTGAGTGCTAGAAATGTTGTGGTTTTCATTATTTTTAGATTGTATTTATACAATTGCCTACAATTCATATATACTGCTGCTACAATGAGAACATTATTTGTTAAAATAAACAACATAAGTGTGGTGGTTTAGTTCAGGTGTCCCCATTAACTCATATGTGTTCCGAATGCTAGGTCTGCAGCTGGAAGCAATTTGAAACCCAGAGTCTCCTGGAGATGATGTACTGCTGGGAGTTGGCTTATGAGTCTTCACAGCCAGTTTCCCCTTGCCAGTGTTGGCCAGGTGATACCCACCCTCTGCTCATGCCATCGCTTTCCTCTGCCATCAAGGAGCTTTCCCTTGAGTGTGTAAACTAAAATAAATCCTTTCCTCTCATAAACTGCTTTTGGTCAGGTGCTTTCTGCCAGTAACATGAAGCTGATTGCAACAATAAAGCTGGTACCAGAAGTGGGTTTGTTGCTGCTAGAAACCTGTGTGGCTTTTGGCCTTTTGGGACTGATTTGGGGGAGGAATGTGGAAAATTTGAAAATTCAGCCTAAAAGATGCCTTGCAGTGATGCAAGTACAGCTTGATGGATTCTGGTCAAAGACCTGAATGCAGTTAAGAACTATACACTGTGAGGTTTGGCTTACGGGGGTGAGAACGAACTTGGTAGGGAGTGGGCTAGAAGTAGTTTCTGTGAGAGGCTTGCTGTGTTTTGCCTGCCTGCGTTCCGAGAACTTGTGCACGGCTGCTATATGTAGAAATGGACTGATGGGAGTAAAGGGATATGGCACAGAAAGATGAAATCTTTAGGCCAAACCTGCTGCCAGTCCAACTGCAACTGTTTGACAGATTACAACCACTGAAGTTGGACCAGCTGACTTGCACTGGGACAACAGGAAGAATACACCCTTTTGAAGGACCCTGAATGCTGAACGAGTGTTCTCTTCTTCAAAGTCTGCTTCATTCCCTCCCCCCCCCCCCCCGGATTCACAAGTTAGTAGTCTACCTGGTACTATGGAATATAACAAAAGCAGGAAAGAGAGGGTCATAGGATTTGGAACACGGTTTTCTCTTTGGAAATGGCCATAGACAGTGTGAAACAGGTTTGTTGGATTACCTGCATGGAGCCCTGAAGGGACCATGAGGATGAACCATGGGTGGTAAAGGAGACTCAATGGAGATGCTAGGACTAAGGAATGGCTGCCAAGGAGAGCTGGATGGTCAGAATTGGAACTCCAGAGACTCATCACTGGTTAGAATTATTGGACTTGGAGACTTGTCACTGGTTAGAGTTGTCAGACTTGGAGCTTAATGTTTGCCCTGTTTGTTTGAAATCTAGTATTTGTTGAATATTCCTTTGCTATGCACAATACCATCTTTTCCAGTTTAAGTATTTATTCTGTGCCATTATGCTTTTTTTTTTTCTTTTTTCCGTATTCCAGCTCACTTAAGACTATGGGAATCTGAGCATTATTGGGATTGACAAAAACTACGGGAATTTTTAAAGTTGGACTTTAAATCATTTTAAATCATGGATGGCTATCAGTTTATGGGGGCCAAGGGCAGAATGTGGCGGTTTGATTCAGGTGACCCCATAAATAAACATGTATTCTGAATAAGAGGTCTTCAGCTGGTGGAAATTTGGCAATTGGAGCCTCTTGAAAATGATGCCTTGTTGGGGTGGGCTTATGGGTATTATAGCCAGCTTCCCCTTGCCAGTGTTTGGCACACTCTCCTGCTGCTGTTGTCCACCTAATGTTGGCTGGGAGGTGATGTCCACCCTCTGCCCATGCCATTGTTTCTGCCTACTATCATGGAGCTCCACCTTGAGTCTGTAAGAAAATAAACTGTTCCCCCCCCCCCCATAACCTGTTTTTGGTCGGTTGCCTTTCTACCATCAACACAAAGCTGACTGCAACAGGCAGCAAGCAAACATACATTCAGACAATTATTTGTTGTGGATAACTCTTGCAGCAGAGTTTAGAAAGAGGTTTTAAATGCTGTGAATATATTTAAATTAAGTAAAATGAAGACTGAATATCACAGGGTCCTGAGGACAGGGAAACCATAACCTCTACTGGCACTGATAACATACTCCAACCAGTCTGATATTGTTAGCTTTTTTAGTATAAATAATGCAAAACCTTAATCCACTCAATTAAAATCCTCTGAAATTTCATTTAGTTCAGCTAAAGGATGTTGTCATTTTGGTACTGGCATTATTTGCCTGCATGAAGTTTATAGTGTAAAACACAGCCATCATATTAACAACTTACAGAAAGAATGAGACACTACAGGCTGAGCATACATCCCATGTGGAGAATGACCAGGAAATAAGAGTATTGAAAAAGGTATTTATATACTGCCTTCTAACATTCTATTATTTACAAATTTATAAGTCATAATTTTAATGATATTAAATTGTTAAAGCCGGGCATGGTGGCACACGCTTTTAATCCCAGCACTCGGGAGGCAGAGGTAGGATTGCCATGAGTTCGAGGCCACCCTGAGATTCCATAGTGAATTGCAGGTCAGCTGGGGCTACAGTGAGACCCTACCTTGAAAAAACAAAAACAAAAACAAATTGTTAATAAAAATGCATAAAGAATTCAAGTCTTCAGTGTGTCACTAATAACTTCTCTTCTGGATAGTAGAGACTGATTAACCACAACTGAGAATTAACAGCCAATCCCTGTAACAGTAGCACTTGACATCCATTATAGCATAAGACCTGTATAAATTTTAATTTTCTCAACCTAAAATGTTTGTTAAATTTTTGCTTTGTCAGGAACTACATGTACCATCCCCATTTTAGAAATTAGAAAACAGAATCTGTAGTGAAGTAACTGGTCTTAAGTCACATAGTAAAGGGCACAGTAATAATATGAACCCAGATTTAGGATAAAAGATTCCCAAAGAAGTTCTGCTAAATACAGAGATTTTGTTATTTTGTTTTTATAGGTCAATATTAAATTTTATATGATTTAAAATTTTTTCATTTATTTGAGAGAGAGAGAAGGATAAAGAGGCATACAGGAAAAAAAGAAAGAAAATGAATGCACCAGGACCTCTAGCCACTATAAACAAACTCCAGACACATGAACCACCTTGTGCATCTGGCTTCCATGGGTACTGGGGAATCAAACCTGGGTCCTTAGGCTTTGCAGGCAAGTGCCTTAACCACTAAGCCATCTCTCAAGCCCAATATTAAATTTTATAGTGTAAGCATTTACATTTTCTTTTTGAAAAAATATTATTTTCAAACTAAGAGTTGGAGAGAATGGGTACTCCAGGGTCTCTTGCCACTGCAAATGAACTCCAGATCCATCTGCATTTACATGGGTACTGGGAAACTGAACCTGGGCTGTCAGGCTTTGCAAGCAAGTGCCTTCAACTGATAAGCCATCTCTCCAGCCCTCCATTTTCTTTATTATACCTAAGGTGTATGGTCAGTGTGAGCATGCATGCACACATGCCATGAGAGTATCTTTGCAGACCAGCTTCTCTGTAATTTTACCAGAAAACTCTCAGTATTTACTTTAAATCCTTTCTAATTTTCACATGTTCTTCATGGTATATATTTTTGTAGTTTAACCCAGGGCTTTTCTTCTCCTCTGCCTACACACACACGCATGCGCATACACACATACACACACACACACACACACACACACACACACACACGAAACAGCGAGAGCCAGAAGAGAGAATAGGCATGCCAGGACCTCTAGCCATTACCAAAAAACTCCAGACACATGCTCCACCTTGTATATCTGGCTTGACATGGGTACTGGGGAATAGAACCTGAGTCCTTTGGCTTTGCAGGCAAGTGCCTTAACTGCTAAACCATCTATCCACCTCAAAGTCCCGTTTCTTAGTCAAATATTTGTTAGATAATTCATTATGTACATAACTATATATCTACATATGATCTTTACATTCATATATTTATGTTTATATATATGTAATTACATATGTGATTTATCAGATAATAAGAATGAGGTAATTCTTCATTTTCTTTCATTTTTTCATGGAGTCAGTAAAAAACTTTCCATTCACGTACTATTAAATTAAAAACTATCTGTCAAAGGGTGAAAATAAAAGAGAGTAAGATTTTATACAGGTTGGATTTGTTGCTTACTTTTTGTTTTTTTTCTTTACTTCTTTGAGAGAGGAAGAGACAGAGAGAGAATGGGCATGCCAGGGCCTCCAGCCACTGGAAACAAACTCCAGACACATGCACTGCCATGTGCATATGGCTTATGTGGGTTCTGGGGAATTGAACCTGGGTCCTTAGGTTTAGCAGGCAAGCACCTTAACAGCTAAGCTATCTCTCCAGCCTTGTTGCTTACACTTTAAGAAACACTGGTCTATTTTATAAATTCCTTTCATTAAAAAAAAAAAAAATCAAAGCCGGGTGTGGTGACACACGCCTTTAAACCCAGCACTCGGGAGGCAGAGGTAGGAGGATCGCTGTGAGTTCGAGGCCACCCTGAGACTCCATAGTGAATTCCAGGTCAGCCTGAGCTACAGTGAGACCCTACCTCGAATAAAGAAGAAAAAATTAAAAATAATCAAAAAACAACAAAGGGCTGCTATGTTCCCCATTTTAAAAAGTAATGCAGATGTCTGGGAAAGATAGCAGCATAGGAGCCACGCCAAACCAGCCTAGAGAAGGATTTAAGCAAAACCCCAGCAAAATAAACTCTTCTTCTGAACAGTAAAGAAGCATAGGTTACTCTTAGACATAATGGAGAAAGCAGAGACCAAGATCCTCCAGAAAGTAGGAAAACGGCCAGATCCCACTGAGGGGCTTGCAATCCGTGTACCGGTCCAGCACTGCCCCACCAGGTGTGCCAGGCGGCAGCAGCAGCCGATACCAAGCAACAGATTTTTCAACTTTTCCATGAAACAGGTAAGGAAGGAATTCTACCAAACTCCTTCTATGAAGCCAGCATCATGTTCATACCAAAATCAGGCAAAGACAGAACAAAAAAAGAAAATTACAGACCAATCTCACACATGAACATAGATGCAAAAATTCTGAACAAAATATTGGCAAACAGAATACAAGAATATATCAAAGAGGTTATTCACCCCAACAAAATGGCTTTATCCCAGGGATGCAGGGATGGCTCAACATACACACATGAATAAATGTAATACATCATATAAATGGTCTGAAGGACAAAAAACACATATCAATTCAACAGATGCAGAAAGGACATTCGACAAAATCCAACATCTTTTCATGGTAAAAGTATTACAGAAACTGGGAATACAAGGAACATATCTCAACATAATAAAAGCAATTTATGACAAACCTATAGCCAACATAATACTAAATGGTGAAAAACTCAAAGCTTTTCCACTAAATTCAGGAACAAAACAAGGGTGTCCACTGTCCCCACTTTTATTTAATATAGTACTGGAAGTCTTAGCTATAGCAATAGGCAAGAGACACTCATAAAGGGGATACAAATTGGAAAGGAAGAGATCAAATTATCATTATTTGTAGATGATATGATTCTATACATAAAAGACCCTAAAAACTCTACCAGCAAACTGTTAGAGCTGATAAACACTTTTAGCAACATAGCAGGATACAAAATAAATACCCAATTCCTGAAAAAATAAAACCACTAATCAACTACTGGGATCTCATGAAATTACAAAGCTTTTGCATAGCAAAGGACATTGTAAACAGAGCAAAGAGACAACCTACAGAATGGGAGAAAATCTTTGCCAGCTACACATCTGACAGAGGATTAATATGCAGAATATACAAAGAACTCAAAAGACAGAATAAGAAATCAAACAACCCAATCAAAAATGGGCTATGAGCCAGGCGTGGTGGCGCACGCTTTTAATCCAAGCACTTGGGAGGCAGAGGTAGGAGGATTGCCATGAGTTTGAGGCCACCTGAGACTACATAGTGAATTCCAGGTCAGCCTGGGCCAGAGTGAGACCCCGCCTTGAAAAACCAAAAAAAAAAAAAACAAAAAAAAACAAAAAAAAAACACCAAAAAAGCAAAGTCAAAAATGGGCTATGGAACTAAATAGAGAGTTCTCATCAAAAGAAATACAGATCGCATATAAACATCTAAAAAAGTGTTCTATATCCTAAATCATCAGGGAAATGCATATTAAAACTTCCTTGAGGGCTGGAGAGATGGCTTAGTGGTTAAGCACTTGCCTATGAAGCCTAAGGACAATGGTTCGAGGCTCAATTCCCCAGAATTCATATGTTAGCCAGATGCACAAGGGGGCGCATGCATCTGGAGTTCGTGTGCAGCGGCTGGAGGCCCTGGTGTGCCCATTCTCTCTCTCTCTCTCTCTCTCTCTCTGCCTTTCTCTGTCTGTTGCCCTCAAATAAATTTAAAAAAATAAAATAAAATAAAAAACCTCCTTCAGATTTCATCTCTCTCCTGTCAGAATGGCTACCATCAAGAAAGAAAATGACAATAAATGTCGGCGAGGATGTGGTAAAAGGGGAACCCTTCTGAACTGTTGGTGGAAATGCAATCTGGTACAACCATTGTGGAAATCAGTGTGGAGGTTCTTGAGACAGCTAAAAACAGATTTGCTATATGATAGCACTCCTAGGCATATATCCTAATGACTCTTCTCACTGCCTTAGAGATATTTGTACAACCATGTTTATGCTGCTCTATTCACAATAGCTAGGAAATGGAAGCAGCCTAGATGTCCATCCACAGATGAATGGATAATAAAGATGTGGTACATTTACACAATGGAGTTCTATTCAGTGGTAAAGAAAAATGAAATTATGAAAGTTGCAGGGAAATGGATGGATCTGGAAAAGATTATACTAAATGAGGTAACCCAGGTCCAGAAAGCCAAACGTCACATGTTCTCTCTTATATGTGGATCCTAGCTACAAATGTATAGACTTGTGTGTGAGATGGAACCAAAAATCAGTAGCAGAGGCCCATAAACTAGAAAAAGGTTATAAGGGAGAGAGGAGAGAGAAGGTCTTAATGGGATGGTATTGTATATATGTAAGTAGAAGAACAGATTACAGGGAGGGGAAAGGCCTAAGCAAGGTCAGGGGAAGAGATTATATAAAAGAAGGGGAGAGGGTCAATCAAAATTCAAGATATTCTGAATAAGACATGAAAATCTACTTTCCTGAATAATGGCAGATCCAGAAGCCATAGATTATTACTAGAAAATTTTCAGTTTCAGGGATGGTATACCTTCCACTGAGTTGTTGGCCAAGGAGGTCTCTGTTGCTTCCAAAACATTATAGGCTATTGCCAAGGCCCTTGGTTTCCTGTGAGAAAGAGATGGTAAGACCCTATTGCTGAAGACTTCACATGCCTGAGTGGCAAAGTCATTGAGAAATCAAGCTGGTGCTGAGCAGAAAACCTTCTCCCTGTAGCCCAGCCAACTGAAAGCTGGAAAAAAGCTGCACTGTATGCAGTCTTATGGGAGATAGAAGTCATCAGTGGTGAAAACAGTGGACACTGGAAACCTCAAGTTTGGCCAGACAGACCAAATGACTGAACGAGTGCAATAGTGGCATGTCTGCTCTGGGGGAAACCAACTGCTCTGTAATTGGACTGAAGGCCCAATATATGGGAGGGAATACATGCCTGGTACTGAAAACCTGTTCAAAAGCCTATGGCAGGAGAGGTCATGAGCCTTAGGGGTACAAAGCCTGCTTTTGTCTGGATAAATGCATATATTACTCTCACCAAATTGCCCTGAAAGCAATACACTTAATGTTCATACTCATATATTAATGTTAATCTCACTTCTTGTTAGAGAAACTTTTCTTTTCAGATAGTGATGACCACTGGGATTACCCAAAAGGCAACATAGTGCTGAGAAGAAGAGACGGAGGAGTGTCCAGCACTGAAACATCTTATACCCTCCAAGGATCAGGGTCCATTGTGGAAGAGGGGGGTGGAAAGAATGTAAGAGCCAAAGGAAGGGTACCACTCCCTATATACAACTGTCCAGAGAGAATTTGGCCTCAATATCCAAGACCTTGCAGTGCCTAGCAATACCCACACAAGACCCTCATAATAGGAGAAAAAGATCATGACATCAAATTAAAAGAGAGACTAATGGAAAGAGGGAGGGGATATGAAGGAGAGCACAGTTATGTATACATATATAAAAGTAATGCAAAGGCAAATGAGATGCTAAACTAACAGGACTATTTCTCCCTCAATTTCTAAAGAAATACTTCCAGAATCATGCATGAGTACAAATTAAAAGAAGAAAATACATATGAATGGACAGCTTCTGCAATGCACTCTGGTTCCCAGTATGCCAATTTTCATTTTAGGAGACTTCATCTAGCAGGAATACAGAAATTCTCTACCAATGTCAAATTATGATGACAATTTCCAGTTCAAAACAAGTTGTTTTATACGGCTTCTCATTGCAGGAAAATACAATATGCAGATTGCTACTAAGCATCTATTTGGCTCAAACGTCTGTCATTCTAAAATCCAGCAACATGACAGAAGTTTCTTGGGTAGTAGAATCTTAGGACCAAACTTTTTTTTCCCCCATTTTTTCAAGGTAGCGCTTCACTCTAGCTCAGGCTGACCTGGAATTCACTATGTAGTCTCAGGGTGGCCTTGAACTAAGTGATCCTCCTACCTGTGCCTCCTGACTGCTGGGATTAAAGGCGTGTGCAACCATGCCCGGCTGGGCCAAACTTTTAACACAGTGTGAGGATTGTAAACACTTTGTTTAGTTTCAACAAAAGAAAAGCAGCAAAATCTACCTAATTTTCCCACTTAAACACAAAGCCCATTTCTTCAGGGTAGAAGACATGAGTGTGTTTCCTCAACAGTAAAAATCTAAGAAAATGTACTCACCTTTAAGTTTCTGCAGGTCTTCTTTCAAATCTGGCCCTGCCAGCATGAAGATACTTTCCGACACAGGATTCTTGTCGGTGAGACTTTCATTGCTGGTGTTCACAATGGCTGTACAGTTCAGTAATGCCACGTCTCCTTTCCTACAGGACCAAGAGATAAATAAAGAACAAGTTTGGGCTGCAGAGATGGCTTAGTGGTTGAGGCACTTGCCTGCAAAGCCTAAGGACCCAGGTTCAATTCCCAAGTACTCAAGTAAGCCAGATGCACAAGGTGCACATGCATATAGAATTCACCTACAGTGGCAGGAAGCCTGGCATGCTCATGCTCGTTCTTTCTCTCTCTATCTGCCTATTTCTGTCTCTCTCTCTCTCCCAAATAAATAAAAATATTTGTTAAAAAATAAAAATAAACAACTCCCACAACCTAGCAGATGTGGTATATATTCATACAATAGAGTATTATTCCACCACCAAAAGGCACAAAGTAGCAATTTGTACTACACAAATCATTATACAAATAACCACACATTTCATAGTAGTCATTCTAGGTATAAGAAATGTTCAACATAGGCAAACCAACAGTAACAAAAGCAACTGAGGTCTGGGAGAGGGCTTTGGATGGTAAAAATGCTATACAACTCTATGAAAAAAGTCACTAAAAATCACTAAACTGTGCATTTCTTTCCTTTTTTTTTTTTTTGAGGTAAGGTTGTATGTAGCTGAAGCTCAACTTGAACTCAACCCTAGTGCCTCCATCTCAAATGTACTGGGATTGTAGGTGTGTACCACCACTGCTGGTAATTGTACAATTTACGCTGGTAAATCATAGTATACATAAATCATATTTAAATATTTTATATATTTATTTATTTATTGAGAGATAGGACACAGAGAGAAAGAGACAATGAATGCATGAATGAATGAATATGGGCTACCAGGGCTTCCTGCCACTGCAAATGAACTCCAGACACATGCACCACTTTGTGCATCTGGCTGTATGTGGGTACTGAGCAATCGAACCTGGGCCATCTAACTTTGCAAGGCAAGTGCCTTTAAAAACTAAGTCATCACTCCAGCCCAGAAAAGTTTCTTTTTAAAGCAACTAATTGCTAATATATTCCACAACACAGCTAAATTTATAATTATGTAAAAACCCAGATCAAACAAAGCATTATGATTTCATTATGATTAGTAAATCTATGACGACAGGAAAACCACTGGAGATCCCTAGGGAAGAAAGTGCAAGAGTGAAGGATTACAAAGTTAGAAAAAATAACTTTTGAAGGTAATCTAATTGTGGTGAGAGCTTCATGGATACATATAAATTATATGTGTGTGATTGCGTATGTATATTTACACACACTTACGTTGTATATTTTAAATCTGTACAGTTTATTTAATACCAATTATACTTTAATAAAATTATACATGCATAAGCAATAGTAGTATTTCAACAGAATTGACAAGAAAATTGTAAGACACTGTTACTGTATCATACGGTACAATAGGAGAATTACCAAAGAACCAATTTTCCATTGATGTCCTTATTGTAAAGAAATGGTGATCTAAGAGTGTCCTCCTGAAATGCTTCTGGTGTAGCATCAGAACTTAATTCGTCTTCACACGAGTCACCCCAGCTTGGCAATGTATACACATCCACAAACTGGGAAGGTGCACCCAAGGGATCCATGGAACGGGAACTTTGGCTTGTCCTTTCCCAAACTCTTCAGCAATTCAGTATTTCTTGGAAATTTTAGCTGAAAAGCAAAGGAGTCATTTCAGTACAGAGGCATCTCCAAAAAAAAAAAAAAAACCAGTTTCTTTTTAATATTTTATTCATTTATTAGAGAGGGAGAGATAGAGAAAACTATGGGCATGCCAAGGCCTCTAGCTACTGCAAACAAACTACAAATGCATGTGTCACCATGCACATCTGGCTTATATGGGTTCTGCGGTGTTGAACCTGGGTCCATGGGTTTCGCAGGCAAGCGCCTTAACTGCTAAGCCATCTCTCCAGCCCACAAAGCTTTTTCTTCTAATTCTACTAAGTACAAAAGCCCCTAAAGTTCTCTTATGGAATGTTCAAAAGGAGATTATTTAAGCATAAATTCTTTTCACACTAGCTCTACTTTCCAGAAAGGAATATTCTCATTCAATACTTACTGAGCACTGACTACTGGGGGGAAAAGTGCTATAGACTTCAAGAGATACGACAGATAATGTGTATAAAGAATTCAGTCTGTCATGAGCCCCAGGGGTGTGACGTCTGCTGCTGTCTGGCTAAATGTATATACTATGCTTATCAAACTGCCCAGTAAGCACTTCTCTTAATGTTCATACCCTTATATTAATGCTACTCTCACTTTTGGTAGTGAATCTTCTCTTTTCAGATGGCAGTGACCTTGGGATGACTCAGAAGGTATCATGGTGCTAGAAAGAAGTGACTGGAGTGCTCAGTACCGCAATACCTCTATCACACCTTCCAAGGCTCAGGGTCTATTGCGGAAGAGGTGGCGGAAAGAATGTAAGAGCCAAAGGAAGGGTAGGACTCCTTACAACGTCCTCCCCCAGACACAAAATGGCCTGGATATCCATGACCTCACAGTGCCTGACACTACCTACACAAGACCATCATAAGAGGAGGAAAAGATCATGACATCAAAATAAAAGAGAGACTGATTGAGATGGGGAGGGGATATGATGGAGAATGGAGTTTCAAAGGGGAAAGTGGGGGGAGGGAGGGTATTACCATGGGATATTTTTTATAATCATGGAAGTTGTTAATAAGAATTTGAAAAAAAAAACACTAAAAATAAATAAATAAGAGATCCTACACTATCCAAAAAAAAAAAAAGAATTCAGTCTGATAATCTGATAATATGAATATATTGAAACACTGGGTGGTCGCACTACAATTAAGTACTAAGAGATAATGATAGTTTCAACTAAGAAGCAAGACAGAGGAGGCTGATTCAGTAAGCTATACACAAAGAGAATGAACACATGTAATAATTTATGAGATCTGGTATATGAGAGTGATGCAGTGGGCAGTTGGTTGTACAAAAATTGGAAACGGAGGGTTGGAGAAAGATACATAGTGTCAAAAGCTACAGCTAGAACATGGAAAATTCTACCTTGTTAGTAAGTCAGACACCTACTTCAGTAAATGGTAGACTCATTCATCCAATAAAAGCATCTATTGATGTTAGCTACTGTTCTAGACACTGGGGATACACTGGTGAGTAAAAGCATGGGTTCTGCTTTAGAGTGACTATGTTTCAGTTGAGAAGAGAGGTGATAACAGACTGTCTGGAGGCAGTTATGAGACTGACATCTGAAAAAAAGTGACATCTGAGAATAGATGAAGTGAGACAGAAAACCATGCAAAACTGGGGAGTATTACAGAAAGAGGAAATCGCCAAGGCAAAAGGTGAAAGACAGGGTTGGAGAGATGACTCAGGCTAAGGTGCTTGCCCATAAGCCTACTGACCCTAGTTAAGCCACATGCACAAAGAGGCGCACATACTTGTGGAGCTCATTTGTAGTGGCTGGAAGTCCTGGCATGCCCATTCTCATTCTCTCTCTCCTTGCAATTAAATAAATAAAAAACAAATAACAACAACAAAAAACCAAAGAGCAGAAAGGAAGAGGCCATAAGGCAGTTTGGCTACGGTAGAATAAGCTAGATAGTGAATGGTAGGTCATCAGATTGGTGAGAGACCAAAGCTAGATGATGCAGTTTGTGAACCCATGCCAAAAACTTTAGTTCTTACTCTAAATATGAGGATGTTGACCAAGATAAAATCTAAATGCAATATCTGAAATAATTATTCTATCTAATGAAATCAAGAGGGGGCAAGAGTAGGAACAGAGACAAGTTAAAAATGAATGCAGGAATCCAGGTAAGATGGTGGTCAGGAAAAAATGCCGAAGACAGACTAATTTGAAGGGGGAGGGGATTCGATTGAGGGTAGATTTGAGGGGGAATGGGAGCAGAGGGAGGGAATTTTCATGGTTTTGTTGTCTATGGAAATTGTCAATAAAAAGTTCTAAAAAATGTTAGATATGGCATTTTAGATGCTTGCTTGAGGGACTTTTCTACTCATGTATTTTTGAATATGAGGTTGAGATGATTGTCATATAGCCAAGTGTTTCTGTCAGCATCAGTCCTACTGACTATATGATGCCAGAACTCTAAAGTCTGGGCATACAGACTGCATTTACAGCTACAGCAACTGGGTTTCTTTAAAGCAAATGCAAACGGTAAAATGAGCTCCCAGAATTGCATCTTACAGCAAAATTTAGAGCTTGGTACAGAGTAGGAACATGGGAGAGAGAAAAGGTAAGAAAGGAAAACCAGCAAAGTGTGGAAGTCTAAGGCCTTTAGAAGAAAGTATTTCAAGACATGCTTGAAAAGGACCAACTAAGGGTAAATGCTACCAAAAGGACCAAAAAACAAATAGTGGGCTCAGTGCATTGGAAGGGGCTCATAAGGTTAACACAAATAAGAGTAGTAAGAAGACTAGGGAGAAAGCTGACACAGTAACTTTTTTAAAAAAGCTTTTAGGGCTGGAGAGATAGCTCAGCAGTTATGGTGCTTGTCTGCAAGGCCTAATGACTAGGGTCCGATTCCCCAGTACCTATGTAAAGCATGTGTACAAAGTGGCACATGCATCTGGAGGCTATGGTGTGTGCTCATTCTCATTTTCTCTCTCTCTTTCTCTCTCTCTCTGCTTGCAAGTAAAAATATTTTGTTTTTTTTTAAAGTTTTTTATATGATCTAAACATTTGTTACCATACTCAGAAGAATATGTACACCCATTACCATGCTGAGAAAGTAGGGATACTAAGTGTAAAGAAACAACAATTAAGCACAACACACTAATTCCTCTATCAGTATAGTTAGGTAACATCTTTTTAATCCCAAAATAAGCCCAACATCTGTTTGCTTTGTTTCTGTGCCACTAGGGGGAAAAAAAATCACATAATCAGCAATCCTGCTTGACTGCCTGAACTTCCATCAACACTATTAGGCAACTGTCTTAATCATTCTTGGTGTACTCACTAGGTGACTCCAGAGGCACCTCTGTAAGTACCAAGGGCTAAATGCCATTGAAGACTTTGGGAGACTGTCTCAATAAACAGGGCCAATCTATGCATAAAATACAGTATTGCAAAAACAACACTGTGATTTTCAAGGACAAGTTATAAAAGATAACTGTGGCATTTGCCTTGCTGTCTTGAACTGTGCTCTGAAGAAGCTGGCCTCCAGATCGAGGATATTCATGCAACCCGGATAAAGGCATTCCAGGGAGGAAACTTTGTGGCTGCCAATAGCTAACACTAACTGTTGGGCACATGAGTAAACTACCCTGCAAGTGAATCTTTCAGCCTCAGTTGTCGGCAAATGGCTTCCACCCCAGCTGATACTTTGACTGCAATGTCATTAGAGACCCTGAATCCAAACTAGGTAGCAAAGCCACTTTTGAACTCCTGACCTGTAGAAAGTGTGAGACAATAAATGCTTCTTAGCCTGTTATATCCCAGGTACTCATTCATTCAAGTATGTTTGGTGCTGTATGTCTAATGGAAGAAAGGAAACAACAAATATCATACAAATACATAATCACAGTAAAACAAATACAGTTAAAATTACACATCAAAGGGAGGGCTGGGGAGCTGGCTCAGCAGTAAATGGCACTTGCTTGTAAAGTCTGCTGGCCTGGGTCAGATTTCCCAGTCCCCTTGTGAAACAAGACATACAATGTGGTAACTATGTCTGCAGTTCATTTGCAGTGACAAGAGACCCTACTGCACCCATTCTTTCTTTTTCATAAATAAATAAATATATATATTTTTTTGGTTTTTCGAGGTAGGGTCTCACTCTAGCCCAGGCTGACCTGGAATTCACTATGGAGTCTCAGGGTGGCCTCGAACTCACAGCGATCCTCCTACCTCTGCCTCCCGAGTGCTGGGATTAAAGGCGTGCACCACCACGCCTGGCTCTAAATAAATATTTTTAAGGGAATATTTTTATGGAAATATTTTTTAAAGGGAAATAATTTAGTCTAGAGAAGTATAGAATGTCTTTTCCAGAACGTGGCAGTTCTAATCAAAAATAGCAGTAGATGGCTGGAGGCATTGCTTAGAGGTTAAGGTGTTTGCCTGCAAAGCCAAAGGACCCAGGTTCGATTCCCCAGGACCCACATTAGCCAACTGCACAAGGGGGCACACGCGTCTGCAATGGCTGGAGGCCCTGGCGTGCCCATTCTTTCTCTCTGTCCCTCTTTCTCTGAAAATAAATTTAAAAAATATATATTTTAACATAGCAGTAGAGTTTTACAGATGTGAAAGTAAATCTGAGAGCATTAAGTAGAGAGCCTAGAATATTAAAGGAACCCCAGGTTCAGAGGGTCTTGCAGGATTAGGGTATTAGCTATGTTATAAATCAACTCTCCAATCCTTAAAAAAAAAAAAAAAAAAGCACATGAAGTAGTATTAGGACTCTTATAACCAGCCCAAAGGAAATAACTAGCAAGTGGTCCCTGAGATCCAAATTACGAATGCAGTGGTACTAAAATCCACGGTTATTCCTATTACTCTACTCTTCCTGCAGCCCTGAAGAGAACCATCAAAGCTCAAACACCAAACTTTTCTCCAGTTCAAAATCTTCACTGGGAATGCTGGTGCATGCCTTTAATCCCAGTGGTTTAATCCCAGCACCTGGGAGGCAAAGGTAGGTGGATCACTGTGAGTTCAAGGCCACCCAGAGACTACACAGTTAATTCCAGAGTGTGCCAGAGTGAGACACTACCTCAGAAAACAAAACAAAAACCCAAATAAATAAATAAGACACCTCTCTTCATGCATACTTTCTAACTTCCAAGTCTCTTTAGGCTATATTCTGCATGCTTAAACCAGCTAAATTTTGGTAATTTTAGCATTTTACTCCATGTACTTGATCGGCCCACTCTCTCTTTGAGATAGGGTCTCACTTTAGCCCAGGCCCACTTGGAATTTACTATGTAGTCTCAGGCTGGCCTCAAACTCACAGAGATCCTCCTACCTCTGCCTCCTGAGTGCTGGGATTATAAGCATGCACCACCATGCCCAGCTGATCAGCTCTCTTTTAAGACAATGTAATAACATCAAGGCTCCCTTAACAGCACCATGATGTCTCCTTCCCCTCAGTTCTCCTATTGAAATTTTTTCCTATGCCATTTCTTCTTCATGATACCATACAAACAGCTCTTTCTTTTTTCTATTTTTGAAGCAATGTCTCACCTCACTTTAGCCAAGGCTGACCTGGTATTCACTCGGTAGCCCAAGCTGGCACTGAACTCTTTGTGATCCTACCTCAGCCTCCTGAAAGCTGGAATTAAGGGCATGTACCATCATACCCAGCCAAGTCTTCCTGTAGCTCATCTCCACACTTTCTGAATAATTTGCATTACAGTACTGCATCCTCTTCTAACCATTCAGCTTCCTGTAGTTTTGTTTTATACTACCTCAATGGTACAACTATGATTTCAAGGTCAATGGGACATCTTAAATGTCAAATTCAAGACTTAATAAAACCTTAGCTGCACATGCAACAGGCCACTTCCTCCTTGAGAGCCATCCACCTCCTCTGACTTACACTCTGGCAGTGGTCTAGTAGTCGTCCAGTCCTAAGGAATCAGTACAGTCTGGTGGATCTCCCCATTGCGGGCACAAGCACACAGACATCTTCGCAGGAATGCAAATAGAGCAGCAAACCCAAAGAGGAAAGAAAATCTGATTCCTGAAGTAACAGTGACTCTTCAAAGGCTTCAGGTCATAGGCTCATTTGAGAATCACATGAAAAAGACTCTTTGATCACATAAAATGTGAGTGCAAGAGCTCATATAAGCAAAGAATTGAAAAGACTTTGAGAACTGTCAGATTAATAGTTTCAGTGCCAAGACTAGAGAGTGATCAAGTGAGGGAAGGGGCAAATTGCAATAATCTATGGTCACAGCCAGAACTGGTATAGCATTTAAGGGGAGTAAGATTCTGTTCCACTGAAAACCAACTGATAAGCTCTAAACTTTAAAAAGTTTGTAATGCTCAGGTTTATTAAAGCTGGCCCTGGAGCATATTAATGTCCCAGGATCAGAAAGTATACATGAGATGCCAGAATGGATTCTATCTATTTCCTTTGCTAAATTCTCTGATCTGTTATCTGAAGAGGACAAAGAGAAAGACAAAGATAACAGCTATGTATTTCTTTATAATTCAATATTCCTTATAATTAAAATGATACAGTGGAACAGCACTTGCTTCTTCTATCACCTTTTGGCTTCTAACACATGCTGATTTATATGAGAAACTAGAATGGTACAGAAATCGGACTGTATTCTTCAACACCAGGCAGTATCAGACAGAATATTTTGGATCATGATCTCAAAAACCCTAATTTCTGCCTAGAATTAAAAAAAGTATCATTTTAAAAAAAGAAAATAAGAACTTTTAACATATTTAGCTGTCTGTGGTTGTTTGAGTGTACAATGTCCCCCATAGCCTCATACTTGAACCCCAGACAGTAGACTCTTTGGAAGGTGAAGCCTTGCTGGAGGAGGTGTGTCACCAGTGGTGAGTAATATAAGCTGTCTCCAAATAAATGCACTACTTCCTTCCCGCTGATGTGACAAGACCTGCAATTTGTTCTGCCATGCTTACCTTGCCATGAGGAAACTTCCCCTCAATACTTTAAGCCAGAAATAAACTTCTACAAGTTGCTTCTAGTTGGGTGTCCCAGCAACAAGAAGGTAACTGCTACACTGTTCTTAAAAAAAAAAAAAAAAAAAAAAAAACTTTAGCCAGGCGTGATGGCACATGCCTTTAATCCCAGCACTTGGAAGGCAGAGGTAGGAGGATTGCCATGAGTTCAGGGCCACCCTGACACTCCATAGTGAATTCCAGGTCAGCCTGAGCTGGAGTGAGACCCTACCTTGAAAAACCAACCAACCAAACAAAATTTACATACAAGCAGAGGGGCAGGGGGAGGAAGGGAGAGGATGGACCACTGCAAGCGATCTCCAGATGCATGTACCTTGTGCATCTGGCTATATGTGGGTACTGAGGAATTAAACTTGGGAATGTAGGCACGCCTTAAGCACTGAGCCATCTCTCTAGCCCGAAAAATTTATTCATCTATTTATTTGAAAGAAAGAGGTAAAGAGAGATAGAGAAAGGCATGGAGAGAGAGAATGGGCACACCAGGGCCTCTAACCACTGCAAACAACCTCCACACGCATATGCCACCTTGTACATCAGCTTTACGTGGGTACTGGGGAATCAAACCTGGGTCATCTGACTTTGCTGGCAAGCTTCTTAACCACTAAGCCATGTCTCCAGCCCTATCCTGTAAAATGCTTATGTGGCTAAGACAAGCCTGGATAAAAATATAAAGAAAGTTGTACCATACACCTGACCTCAGTAATTGCCAGCTTCATACAGGCTTACCAGTTTTATTTATGCATTTCAGGATATAAGTGCATACCATCCCTATCCCAAATCAATTACAACAAAGCGTTATTTATGCAAATGGAAGAATGACTTTTTTTTTCTTTTGGTTTTTCGAGGTAGGGTCTCACTCTGGCTCAGGCTGACCTGGAATTCACTATGGAGTCTCAGGGTGGCCTCGAACTCACAGTGATCCTCCTATCTCTGCCTCCCAAGTGCTGGGATTAAAGGCGTGCACTACCACACCCGGCTTAGAATGACTTTTTTTTTTAAAGTTACTCAGATGAAAACTAACTGAAGTGCTCAAAATCATTAACAAGATATACTGCAGCAGGGCATGTTGGTGTAAGCCTTTAATCCCAGCACTCGGGAGGCAGAGGTAGGAGGATCACTGTGAGTTCAAGGCCACCCTGAGACTACATAGTGAATTCCAGGTCACCCTGAGCTAGAGTGAGACCCTACCTCAAAAAAACAAAAAGAAATATATAGCAAAGAAGGCTTCTAAGCCTATCAATAGTCCCATCATCATTTAAAGCACCCAAAACATGTGTTCTAATTGGGAATTAGCAGCACCTTTATATAGCAAAGTACCTGGAGTACGTTTCAATTACAAGTTTTAATGCATTCAGCAATTTGAAGCTTAAGAAAGTAAAGTATCCTTGGTGTAATGTTTAAGAAATTTTGTATAAGTTATCTTAGCACTCAACAGTTATCCTGACCAGTTCTTGATAATGTTTTCCATCTGCAGTAGTAACTTCTAGAATTGTTAATGTTGAGATTTTTTTGTTTTGTTTTGTTTTTTTTGAGGTAGGGTCTCATTCAGGTTGACCTGGAATTCACTATGTAGTCTCAGGGTGGCCTTGAACACACAGCGATTCTCCTACCTCAGCCTCTGGAGCACTAGGTAATGTTGAATTTTTTAAAGGTAAAATTATGACTCACTCAAAAATAAAAATGAAAATGTGTTCAACACTCTAGCAGGTAGTGGTAAATAATGGGAAGCCAGATTTAGATGCATCAACGGATCAGGAATGTTTTAATGTATTTACAAAGAAAAGGCAAAAACTTGCATTGACCTGAGAAAGGAGAAAATCATGTATAGCTACAAAAAATATGAGTGATGTCAGTTGTCCACATAGTTGTAAATGGGCCTTCTCAGATAATCTAAGGAATACCATTTAGATAAATTCTGAGCTTTCCACTGAAGCACACATTTAATATTAAGCAGATACTCCTGTCCAAATGCTCCTCTCATGCTTGACTTCCTGAAATAATAGCTTACTGCCACAATTTCTTGCCTTCTCATTCAGCCGATTCACAGCGGCAATCCTGTTTCCAAACCCTGATACTTCCACAAGCACCACCCCATGTATTTCCTACTACAATTTTCTTGACCATGGAAGGTACGCTAAGCACGTCCTAAAAGCATGAAGAAAATCAGATACTGTAGACAATCTCTAAAAATTATAAAGGAAGACAAGTGTGATTTCTAAACTGCCCTTTGATGTCTGTTTCAAGACGTGATGGCAGGAGCTTACCTCGTTTGTATGGTTACATATTAGCTTCAGACATCAGAATTCATTTTTCTAAAGTTTTGTCCAGCCCAAGGATGGAAGGGCAGAAGCAAAAAAGAGAAAAGCGAATTCCCACCTGGCAGCGGGGACCCCAGGCCTCGGGCAGCCGAAGAGGAGAGGAAACACAAAAGCAGGCCTCTGTCAACGCAGGCCCGGCGGGTCCCGACCGCCGCAGACGCCACCCCGCCGGGGTTCCCGAGGCGCGCAGACCCCCGGGCCCGCGCCGCGGATTCCGCTTCGGACTTGCGGCCCGCCCCGTGTCGCCGGCATCCCCGGACGCCGCCCGCCCAGGTGTCGGTCTCTTGGCTCACCCGGTGCAGACGACGGCCACTCCGGACCCGGGGCGAGACCTCCCCAGAGCCGGGAGGGAAGCCGGGCGCCTCTTCGCGAACGCGGGAAGCCCTCCCCGGCCGTCTGCCCTCCCGCCCCGCCCCGGCCCCGCTCACAGCTCTCCGGCGGGAGTCCCATCCGGGCGGCAGCAGCGCAGGCTAAGCGGTCGTGCACGGCGGCCGAGCGACATGCCCGACCGCAGGGTCCGGGGCGCGGCGGGGACCGGAGCCCGGCTCCCGGGCCGGCGTGAGAGTTGCGGACGCGAAAGCGCCGGCGGATTTCCGCCTCGGGCCGCCGCCGCCCAATCAGAGCGCGCCCTGCCGCCACTTCCTCCCGGAAGGGCTCGTCGGGCGGAAGAAGCTGCAGAAACGGGCCCGGACTGAGCGGGCGCGTGGCCTGTGGTGAGTCTTGGTTTCTTGCTCAGCTTGGGTGCTAGGGCGGCCGATGCTGGCTGGGGCTTCTTGGAGTCGGCGACAGGGAGGTTGGGGTGTTTGCTGCGGGTCCTGGGTGGGGCCCACGTGCAGGCATCTGAGCCTTGGGCTACACTCTGGCCCGGCGTGTGCACGACGTGCTGCGGATGCCTCGGGTAGCGTGCGGATGCCTCGGGTAGCGTGCGGATGCCTCGGGTAGCGTGCGGAACCCCTGAGCAGCCTCCGTGTAGGGACTCGTGACAGGCCTGTCACCACCGTCCTGGCCATAAGGTATCATGAAAACTATTTGGGGGGGGGGTTGTGAGTTAAGCGGTTCTGGTGAGATCTCGGAAGATACGGTCATGAGCTCTGCACATGGAGACGAGGTGAGTGAAACAGTTGCCTGAGTCACGTTATGTGGACGGTAGTTTTAATATGCATCGGCGCAAGAAGGAAAAGAGCCTTGTATAAGAGTTTATTGGAGAAATAAGTAAGGCGAGCTAGGTAGGATGAAATTACTGGATCCCTGTGGGCAGGTAGTCTGCATACAGCTTTTTCGAGGGATTTGGGATAAGGACACTGCATTTGAAAAAGATCCGTTTGGTATTATAGTGACTTTTACATGGAAAGAGTGAAAAACATGGAGGTGCAGGTGCTGGGTTGAAAACTAGTGCAATCACTCACGGATTAAACAGATTGAATGTGAAGCAAAGAGAAAAAATAGGTCCTTCTTCAGAGAAACAGTCAGGCCAGAATTGACAGGCATAGGAGAGAAACGGTAGCACAGTCCTTAAATCAGAAAGTTGCACACAGATTGGTTGGATTGGAATCTGGCTTTGGTGCTTACCAGTTGAATGGCTGAGTTAGCTGTTTAGCATCTATCTTTGGTATGCTTGTGTGTAAAATGGAGATGAGCATAATAGCTTCTGCTTGTATGGAAGACTAAATATCCATATATTTACAATGTGCTACACAGTTTTTTTTTTATTTTTTTTTATGTATATATTTACTTGAGAAAGAGAAAGAGGCAGATAGAGAATGGGCTTGCCAGGGCCTCTCGCCATTGCAAACAAATTCCAGAAGCAGGCACCTCCTTGTGCATCTAGCGTTACCTAGGTGCTAGGGAATCAAACCTGGGCCTTAGGCTTTGCAGGCAAAATGCTTTAATTGCTAAGCCATCTCTCCAGCCTTTTTTTAAAATATTTTTTTGTATTTTTTTTAAATTTATTTATTTGAGAGCTACAGAGAGAGAGAGAGAGAGAGAAAGAATGGGCGCGCCAGGGCCTCCAGCCACTGCAAACGAACTCCTCTTGTGCATCTGGCTAACGGGTCCTGGGGAATTGAGCCTCTAACCGGGGTCCTTAGGCTTCACAGGCAAGCGCTTAACCACTAAGCCATCTCTCCAGCCCCCCCTTTTTTTTTTTAGCTTTTCATTGACAACCTCCATACATATACACAGTGTATACTGATCATAATCTGCTCCCACCATCCTTCTTTGTCCCACTTCTACTGTCCCTCCTCTGAACCCCTAATTTCCAACTAGTCCCTCTTTTGGGGTTGTTTGTTTATTTTGAGGTAGGGTCTCACTCTAGCCCAGGCTGACCTGGAATTCACTATGTAGTCTCAGGTTGGGCTACAACTCATAGCAATCCTCCTGCCTAGGCCTCCTGACAGCTGGGATCAAAAGTGTGTGCCACCACACTCAGCCCCTCTTCTGTTTTGATGTCTTTTTTTTTTTTTTGCCCTCACACAGGTTTTATGTAGGCATCTTCAGCTATTGTAAGGTCATGAATTCAATGGCTGCTTTGTGACTAGAAGACAGCAATGCTCCTGATCCTTTGGCGCTTACTTTTTTTTTTTTTTTTTTTTTGCACTTACATTTTTTTCTGACACTTCTTCCCCAATGGTCCCTGAGCACTGGAGTGTGGGATAGAGATGTCTCACTTAATACTGAATACTCCACTGTCACTTGTCAGCACTTTGTTGGGTTTTGAGTCTCCCCTGTGTTCATTGCCATCTGAAGAGAAGCTTCTGTAAGTAAAACAAGATCAGCATTAATATATGGGCATAGACATAAATATTTAGAAGACAGTTTGGTGGGCATAATATATCCATTTAGCCAAACTACCAATGTAGCTTCTCCTCTAAGGCTTATGACCTTCCCAGCAATAGACTTTTGACAAGGTTTTTAGTATCCAAACAGAGAATAGTGCAGTTGAACAAGTGGGCACATCTTGCCTGGATGGCCAATTGTATAATTTGCAGGATCCACTGCTAGTTAAGACTGTTGATGATTTTTCTCCCCCAGCAGCCTGCATAGCTTCTTTTTCAGCTAGACATTTTCTAATGCTTTGTTTATATTAACTCAATTATTATGTATAACTAAACAACTGCATTTATTATGCACATCTAATACATTTGCCATATCTTAAAAACTCGGAAAGGCTAGCTGCTGTAATACTTTTTATTAATAAATCAAAGGTAACTGTAAAGTTTTAAGCCTGAATAGCTAGGGAAATTTTGTGTTTTAGGTTTAAAATAATGAAACGGTATAGGAAGCAAGATTTGGCTGTAAGCATATTAAAGGTATTCAAGTGGAGATGTCCAGTAACTGTTCGGAACTACCATAGTTGACAAGACTAGAAATAGATGTAGGTGTCCCTGGGCCTTGTCATATTATACGGATTCTCAAAACACTGTGGAAGGCTATCTCCTGGGGAGCAACTACAGTTAAAAGACTGGAGGAGGGCTGGAGGAATGCCTTAGCAGTTAAGGCGGTTGCCTGCAAAGCCAAAGGACCCAGGTTAGCCAGATGCACGAAGGGGCACATGTGTCTGGAGTTCATTTGCAGTGGCTGGAGGCCCTGGCTCGCTTATTCCTCTCTGTCTGTCTGTCTCTCTGTCTCTCCCCCACCCTTCCTTTGTCAAATAAATAAATAAAAATAAAATATTTTTTAAAAAACACTGGAGGAATAAGACAAATTGGGAAAGAATTAGTCAAATGGCCTAGACTAAAAGCATCTTAATCTTTCCTTGAATTTTTACTGACTTTATGTTGGAACCTGGGAGGACAAAAAAATTGAAGCCGATAAGTGAGTAACAGAAATTACTCTAGTAGAGGGCTGGGGAGATGGCTTAGCGGTTAAGCGCTTGCCTGTGAAGCCTAAGGACCCTGGTTCGAGGCTCGATTCCCCAGGACCCACGTTAGCCAGATGCACAAGGGGGCACACGTGTCTGGAGTTTGTTTGCAGTGGCTGGAGGCCCTGGCGTGCCCATTCTCTCTCGATCTGTCTGCCCTTCTCTCTCTGTCTGTCGATCTCAAATAAATAAAAATAAACAAAAAAATTTAAAAAAAATAAATTACTAGTAGATACTTATGATTGAATATTTTTCTGTTAAAGTTGACTAAACAGGTTATAATCAGAGACACTGAAATTAAACCAAATAAACAGGAACACCAACAGGAAGGCACACCCCCAAAAGGCTATAATTTCTTTGTTTTGGGGTTAAGTTCTATGAATAGGATATTGTGTAGTCTTTTTTGGGAGAGCAGACAATATTATCTCCTTGTCTCTTTAATCTGACCAGCACCTTCATTGCATTTGATTGTGTGTTTCAAGAAATGTATGCCAAGTTGCTCTATCATTTGTATGTGGCAATGGAGATGGCTACTCTGATTTTGAAATCAATGACATATCTGTATGTGCTGGAACAGTACTTCTCACAGTATGATCTTGGATTCTCAGCAAACAGCTGCAGGGCCAAGGAGCTTGTGAAAAATTAAAACTTGGATCCAGGCATGGTGGCACATGAAGTTAATCCTAGCACTTGTGTGACAGATGTAGGAGATGAATCACTGTAAGTTTGAGGCCAGCCAGGAACTACAGAGTGAGTTCCAGATCAGCCTAAGCTAGAGTGAGACTATGCCTTGAAAATCAGAAACAGGAGTCAGTAGTAGCAGGGGTGAGGCATACCCCAGCAGTGTTTTCCTAAGTCCTGCTGACCCGCACATAAACTAGTTTGACCACCAATCAATTGAAGGTAAATGCCATAATGTCAGGGATTTTTTCTGAATACAATGCCTTTACTGTGTCTGTTTGGAATAGTAGATACTATCTAATGGGTAGGTTTATAGTAAGTGTCATTGGTAGAAATGCTCTTGGGCTACCAATCAATCTCAGTGTCAGAACGTGCATAGTTGGGTCTGGGAAGATGGCTCAGCAGTTAAAGGCACTTGCTTGCAACTCCTGCTGGCCCAGGTTCAATTCCCAAGGCTTCTACATTAGCTGAATGAAGGAAAAAAAAAAAGCGTCAGGGCAAGAAGCCCAGGTCTGCACATACACATGCACGCACAAAATATGTACAAATAAAAAACAGATATGGACAATAGTTGATTGAAAGGTGAATTGTATAGCTGTATTGAAGCTTTTATGTCTGAACTTTATAAAGTATGCTTACCAGTGTAAACAATTGAAGACTCAAAGAGGGAGGGGTTACATGTTAACAGTGAGTTAAAAAATAATGTCAGTTATTTTTTCAAAGTAAATAAATGCTAAAATGTCAGAGTTACATGCTTTTAGCCATGTGATAAACAGTTGGTTTGTTACACCACCAGATTGAAAGTACACCCAAAACTTAATTTTGTTTATCTGTACAGATTGCCTCACCTGTGTTATCAGACATCATAACATGGGGCTCACCAAGCAGTACCTGCGCTATGTTGCTAGTGCTGTTTTTGGCTTGATTGGCAGCCAAAAAGGTAACATTGTTTTTGTGACACTTCGTGGTGAGAAAGGGCGCTATGTGGCAGTACCAGCCTGTGAACATGTTTTCATCTGGGACTTAAGGAAAGGAGAAAAGGTAAGTCAGAAATCAAGGGAGTTAATAGTGATTTACAGACAGGAAAATGTAGAAGAAGAGCTCTGACTCTAGACATGCATTCATTTGTGTGTGTGTTCTTCTATTAGTCATGGTTCTCTAGAGAAATAGAACCAATAGAGTAATCGTATTAAAAAGAAAGTTTACCCGAGCGTGGTGGCGCACGCTTTTAATCCCAGCATTCGGAAGGCAGAGATAGGAGGAGACTACACAGTGAAGTCCAGGTCAGCCTGAGCTAGAGTGAGACCCTACCTCGAAAAAAACAGCAAAAAAAAAGAAAAACCGAAAGAAAGAAAGTCTATTGACTTCTGAAAGAGCCGCTGGTCTTCAGGCCATGCTGGAAGGCTGAGGAAACTTGGATCTAATGCTGAGAAAGGATAGCCCAACAGGATAGATGCATATTACATTATGAGTGAAGGTACTTGTTACTGACTCACACAGGAAGGGGTTTTTTTCTCCCAGAGCTTCCTTACATAAAGCCCCCCTCTAGGAGGGCCACTTACTCTGGGGGAAGGGCTCACTGTGGGGAAAGGACTTCCTCCTTCAGTTAATCCTTGGAAGCAACCTCAGAGACTCAACCAAGAAAAATGCCTGGATTCCTAAACAGATCAAGTTGACAACAGAACTTAACCATCACAGTCCTCAAAGGTAGCTTTTATTTGGGTGTAGATGGCCAAGTTCTAAATCCTGTTGTGTTGTGTTTCTTTGCCAAATTGAAGATCACAAACAAATAGAAGCTTATTTCTTAGAATTTTTATAGAATATTATATATAATCATTATTACTGACATCTCTTGCTTTTCTATACCAGTTCTGTTTTAAGTTCTGCTTTCTCTCACAGCCAGTTTAACATTGGGCTTTGTTGTGCTAAAGACTCTTTCTTACATATGCAGATGAGATCTTAGAGTTATGAGACTAGACATGGACTTCGTGTGACTAAATTCAGTTACACTTGCCAAGCTTATAGAGGCCTTTTAACTTTCTGTAGGTTCCAGGAGGTTGTTAATTTGATGGTTGTTCTTGTTGCCACCAGAGCCTTGTGGGCTAGTACCATTATAGTACTCTAGTACCTTGTTGGTTATTATAAAACTGGGCTCAGGTAAAACAAGGATAGGTTAATAACCCTGTACTGAGAATCACTTGGTGGAGTCCTAGGATAAAGAGTCAAGGACTTATTTCACCACCTGGGAAATCTGCATCTATATTAGCCAGTGTGGAGCTTTGAAGAAAATATTTCATGTTTTCTTGAGTATTCCATTGCCTCATGCAAACAGTAATTCCTATACTAAATAATGTGAGGTAGATAGTCAAGTTTAATCATTATTTATAAGAGCAATTTGGAATTATTGATACTATAAATTTTACTGTCCTGATCATTCCCACACTTTTATGTTGGTAACATGCTTTGAACACTTCTGTATTGTTTTGGTTGTTACTTTTTCAGATCCTTATCCTTCGCGGGCTTAAACAAGAAGTCACTTGCTTATGCCCCTCCCCAGATGGGCTACATTTAGCTGTTGGTTATGAGGATGGGTCCATCCGAATCTTCAGCCTCCTTAGTGGGGAAGGAAACGTGACCTTCAATGGACACAAAGCAGCTGTCACCAGCTTGAAGTATGATCATCTAGGAGGCAAGCTGGCTTCTGGGTCCAAGGTGAGAGTTTGAGACAGGTGTCCAGACTTTGTTCTTTAATTTTATTTATTCCTGTAGAAGCAGATTATTTACATACATTGTTGTCTGGAACTATGGGCTCTCAGCGTTCAAACTAGAGTACAGATGGAGGAAATAAAGTGAAGAAAAGGGGTTTGCCTCACATTATGTCTTCTGATAAAAGCCTGTGAAATACAGGATTAAGCAACGTTAGTCATGGTAACTATTACAGAACATCACTGTGGCAGTGCCACACCAAACTGAAAAACGAGGAAACAGAAAGGACTAGAAGAGAAGATGCTAACTAGTTTCTAATGACTTCTGTAAAATTGTAAAATTGACTTTACTGTGGCTTAAAAGCTGAAAGTTAAAGCCGGGTGTGGTGGTGCACACCTTTAATCCCAGCACTCCAGAGGCAGAGGTAGGATCACCATGAGTTCTAGGCTGCCCTGAGACTACCTAGTGAATTCCATGTCAGCCTGGGCTAGAGTGAAACCTTACCTCAAAAAACAAAACAAACAAAAAGGCTGCAGGTTAGAAAATACAGTAAAAGATTAAGGCTGTTATTTTAAACTACTTTCTGTATGCTTTCTAAGTTCTACAAAGATTTTGTATTGCCTTTATAATAATTGTCAAGGTAAACCTTTTGTGGTTATAAAAACACACACCCAACCATTGTTTTTTGTATGTCTAGGATACAGATGTGATTGTATGGGATGTTATCAATGAAAGTGGCCTCTACCGTCTAAAAGGGCACAAGGACGCCATCACACAAGCATTGTTTCTACGGGAAAAGAACCTTCTAGTTACGAGGTAGAGAAATAATGGTTTTGGGCTGGAGGAATGGCTTAGCAGTTAAGGCGGTTGCCTGCAAAGCCAAAGGACCCAGGTTCAATTCCCCAGGACCCACGTTAGCCAGATGCACAAGGGGGCACATGCATCTGGAGTTTGTTTACAGTGGCTGGAGACCCTGGCACACCCATTCTCTCTCTCTCTCTCTCTCTGTCTCTTTCTCTCCCAACCTCTTTCTCTGTCAAATAAAGAAAGAAAAATAAAATATTTAAAAAAGAGATAATGATTTTATTAGAGTGCTTTAAAGAGAAGCTTGCTTCAATTCTTAATGCATTCTTTATACTATGCTCATAGTTGCTAGCTAGCAGCCTCTTTTTGCTTCCTGCTTTTCTCTTCTTGTCAAAAGAAAAGTCTAATAGAAAAGAAACTTTAAACTTTATTGCTATACATCATCTTTTTAAAGCAACAAATAAGTACTTCATGTGTGTTAGTTTATTGTAATACCCCCCCTTTTTTTCTTTTAGTGGGAAAGATACCATGGTGAAATGGTGGGACCTTGATAACCAGCACTGCTTCAAAACTATGGTTGGCCACCGAACTGAGGTACATGTATGGTCATGAGTCCAGGAAAAGAATGGCAAGGCAAAAAGGAAAAGAGTTTCCTGTTCCAGCCATTTGCTGGGCTCTATTTTTATGGTATGCTAGCCATTGCATGCTGAGATTGATTTGAAAAAGACAACACCAGCCGTTAGAATGGATGTATGTGCTGTGACATTTTAATTAAATGTCCACTTGTGATTGTAGAGAGGTTAATTTATACTGTGTGTACAGTGTCCCAATAACATGTAAATAGCAAAAATTGTAGTTTTTGGTTATCTGAACATAGATTTATTCATCCAACTTTAGAGAATATTTTAAATATCTTTGCCGCCTCCTCCATGCTTTTTTAATATCAAACTTTCAAAAACGCACTTGTATTTAATGAGAAAAAGAAGGTCCATTGATTATTAATTTGCAACAGTGTTATTTCCATTGTTTAATTCTTTGAAATTAAAGGCTGCAAATTAATATAGTAGACTATCTTGGGTACATTTATTTCTAGACACTGCTGAAGGCAGGGTAGGAGAACCTAGAATTGTCATATTAGAGTTTACTTGCACCTAGAGTGTCACCTTATGCAACTTGAAATCTCTTAAAATTAATATATGAATCTTTGTATATTCTATAGGTATGGGGGTTGGTTCTGGCATCAGAAGAAAAGCGACTAATCACTGGGTCTTCTGACAGTGAACTGAGGGCCTGGGACATAACCTACCTGCAAGAGGTAAGTGCATTTGCTCAGATCAGTGAGCAAACATGTTCTCTCAGCTTTATCAGTTGATTGCATTTAGAATCAGATGTAATTATTAGCTATGTCACATAATACTATAAGGAGATCTTTCTAAACAGATTTTCCTTCATCAAATGCTCATTGACCTTGTTTATTTGAGGTGAGAAGGAGACTGTACATCAGGCTTATACCTTCTGGTAATTCTATTTAGTTTATGGCACTCTTAGCCTGGTATTCCTGGGTCTTTGGGTATCCATGGTTAAATTGCAGTGTATTTGGAAACCTTTTCCTTCAAAAAAGAAAAAGTCTATGCAGAATTTTTTTTAATTTTTTTGTTTATTTTTATTCATTTATTTGAGAGCAACAGAGAGAGAAAGAGGCAGATAGAGAGAGAGAGAGAGAGAGAGAATGGGCACGCCAGGCCCTCCAGCCACTGCAAATGAAATCCAGATGCATGCACCCCCTTGTGCATCTGGCTAACGTGGGTTCTAGGGAATTGAGCCTCGAACCGGAATCCTTAGGCTTCACAGGCAAGCGCCTAACCACTAAGCCATCTCTCCAGCCCCAGAATTTTTTTTTAAGTAGATTTATTTTGAGGAATGTACAATTCTTGAAGAATTTCTGTAGGGAGTAAAAGGCTATAGGTTTAGCTGGAATTATTTGTATGGCTTGGTATCCAGTAGCCATTTTGATGCATTTTATATACCTCAGACTAAAGTTTGTCTTTGTGTATCTAAAAAGAAAATCTAGCCTGTTTTAACAGTGCCTTTACAACTTCTAATGCCTCTAGAACATGACAGAAAACAGAAAAACTTGAAGTTAGTAAAGATTTGGCCATTAGTTTTTATTCTATTTGCCTAAAATTAGTCTTTATACTGTGGAAGGTTAATGGTGATAGTATAATGAATGTTTTGCTGTATATGATGTCAGATTTTAACAAATTCTTATACTTGTCCTGCTTTGTACGTAATTTAATAAGAGGTTGCTAATCAAGCTATAAGTTGTTTCTTGGTCATTAAGGCAAGTCACTTTCACCATAAGGCATCCAAAACAATGCAGATCATTACCAAAACACTTGATTGTCCACCAGAACTAGATGGTAAGATCCTATTGCTAAAGAAGCTATGGGTAGTCACACATGGAGCAATCAAGCTGGAACTGAGATGAAAGCCATCTTCCCATCAGCTAGCTTCCATAGTGCTAGAAAGTGCTTTGCAAGCTACTGGTAGAGAAAACCCTGTGACCAAGCAGTGAATCCTGCAAGCTACAAAATCAGCTTGCCAGGCAAGATGAACTCACAGGTGTGTAATGGTGGCACATAAGATATAAGGGTAATCACCTGCTCTCTGATTTGACATGACACCTGCTCAGTGGGAGAAAATTTATGACTGGTACTGAGAACGAAGTTTGAAGCCTGGCTCGGAAGGTCATAGAGAGAAGCTACAATGATTCTTTGGCTGAATGGTGATGTTAGGCCTATCAAAAAGCCTTCTAAATGTATATATGTTAATTCTTATTGATTAACGTGGCTTTCACTATTGGTTATAGAAGCTTCTTTTCACAGATGGTGGTGACTATCAGGGAAACTCAATACTCATCAAAATGATGAGAAGCCAAGTGCTTAGCACTAGGCAAGCCATCTCTGTCACCCTCCAGGCCTCAGGGACCATTGCAGAGGAAGTGGCAGGAAGAATATGAGTGTTGGTCTCACTGCTAGCCAGAGAAGCATTGGAGATGGAGCATATGGAGAAGAGTAGCATGTGGAGATGGCATTTAAATTTTAAAAAATATTTATTTATTTGAGAGAGAGAAGCAGAGAGAAAGAGAATGGGCATGCCAGGGCCTCTAGCCACTGTGAATGATCTCCAGGCACATGTGCCACCTTGGGTCCTGGGGCACAGAACCTGAGACCTTAGGCTTCCCAGGCAAGCACCTTAACTGCTAAGCCATCTCTCCAGCCCTAAAATTTTAAATTAAAAAAAAAAAGTCATCCTCTGGAATACACTGTCTTGTCTTTTATTATTCTTATAAATCAGATTAATGACCCAGAAGAACCAGAGCCCAAGAAAATCAGAGAATCTTCTGGAATCCATGAAGCACCTGAAGCAGAAGATGGCTCCTTTGAGGTGGACGAGACACCCCAGGATGTAATTTATTTTTGTTTCTTACCAGTTTAGTGTAGGAAATGGCAGAACTGCAGATCTTTAAATTTGTATTTTCTATCATTTTAGGGAATCTTTTGCATAATATTAAAATCTTACCTTTTCAGAGGTTCCATAGGACTTATATTGAACTTCAATTTTCTGTTCCTCCCTAGCGCATCCTTTCATGCAGAAAAGCTGGTTCCATAATGCGTGAAGGAAGAGACAGAGTTGTGAACCTTGCCATTGACAAGACAGGGAAGATTCTTGCTTGCCATGTGAGTACTGAGCTTAGGAGAAAATAACATGACAACATTATTCCTTTCAGGTACTCATTTCTTCACATACCACTGTATGTGAACATACAGTGGACATACAGAGAATATACACCTATGTGGGTCTTTGATCTCTATCTTGTTTTAGCAGTGCTATAATGAAAGTAATTACATTTGCTATTCTTTCTTTTTTAAAAATTATTTTTGTTTATTTATTTGAGAATGACAGAATGAGGCAGAGAGAGAGAGAGAGAATGGGCACATCAGGGCCTCCAGCCACTGCAAACGAACTTCGGATACATGCTCCACCTTGTGCATCTGGCTAATGTGGGTCCTCGGGAATCAGGCCTCGAACCGGGGTCCTTAGGCTTCACAGGCAAGCGCTTAACCGCTAAGCCATCTCTCCAGCCCACATTTGTTATTCTTATTAGCGTTTCTCAACAAGGTGAAGGTATATCTTGTTTAGTCTTCAGTAAAATGCTGTGATTAGGAAATAGTATCCCCATTGTATAGATGAGATCATGACCTCAAGGTGTAAGCTGTTCAAGATAGTACAGTCAGTGAAAATAGATGCTGCTATTTCCTTTTGTTGAAGTATTTATTTGCAAGCAGAAGCAGAGAATGGGTGCATCAGAGCCTCTTGCCACTGCAAACAAATTCCAGATACATGTACCACTTTGTGCATCTGGTTTTACATGGGTACTTGGGAATCAAACCCAGGTCAACAGGCTTTGCAAGCAAGCGTGTGTGTTTCACTACTGAGTTCTCCTCCAGCCCCAAAGCTATCATTTAGTTCTTAGTGGGTACAAGGTGAAATCCAGATGACTCTGTTGGACTCAGATCAGCCTTTTGCCTTTCTAGGGAACTGATTCTGTGCTAGAAGTATTTTGCATCCTTTCCAAGGAGGAAGTTCAGAAGAAAATGGATAAGAAAATGAAGAAAGCTAGAAAGAAAGCAAAGTATGTTTCCTAATATTTAGTGACCATGAAGTGTTCTGGATAGCCACATGTTCATGAGAAAATCTGTACTTCTTTAAACATATTTTTATTTACTTTTAAATTCTTATCATTTATGAACTTTATTGTATTAACAAATTGTGTGGTGCTCATATTCCCATCGGGTTATATGCATATCTCTTTTCCCACCTCTATTTTTGGTGTTTGTTATTGGTATTCACCCTGGGCTCAGAAATGTATCAGTTTCTGTAGGGGGAAGAGGCAGTGCCTCAGGATACTCCTTCCTGCTGGGCATGACGCATGACTTTATTCCCAGCATGATCGCTGTGAGTTCAAGGCCACCCTTACAGTCTTTCTGGCCCTCTCTTCTGACTTTTGGCAGGTGTTAAACAGTATTTACTTAGCTACCGATTACTATTAAAGCTAGAGAAGAATTTATAGAGTACCTGTACTACAAGTTTTAGATTTCTAATATTTGGTCCATCTTCATCTCTTGCATCTTTATGAATCTTAGGTTAGACCCACCCAAAACTAGCAAGACTAGAAATTCTTGAAAGTAGTTTGTAAGCTGTATAACACTTATCCTCATAATGTGCCTCTAGTGGCAGCAGCCTGTGAGGAAGGGGGCTGGGTTGCATGGTGCAAACCTGAAAAGAACATTTATATTATTGAAGTTTGGAGGTAAAACCTTGAAATTCATTTTTTTTCTAAAGTTTGTGTTGATGATTTTCATACATATACATAATGTAATTTGATCATAATTCCCTTCCATTTCATTCTTTTATAAAATTCATTCTTTAGTAGTTGGAGTTTATCAGTTTTCAGAGATTGAAAGTGTGATATGACTTAGCAAATCTTAAGATCTATTCTGGCTTATGTGATATGGTTGGATTAAGTGTAAGATAGAGAATTTTTTAGAAAGCTTAAATTTAGAAAAGTTTATCAGGAACATTTCAGTAGACTAATCTGAATTATAGAGATTCATCATAGGAAACTTTAGGGGCTGTTGCATTCATAATCTGTTATTGAAGGTACCCCTTGGAATAGATTGATAGTCTATTTGACTAATTCTCAAATAATCCTAGTGGCTAAGTCACTTCCACAGTCAGCCTATTTGTCCTAAGGCCAGATATAGACTCAAGTAACAGCAGAGCTGCTCCTAGAGAAGTGAGAGCCTAATGCTCCAGGTTTTATTTCCTCCTTAGATTAAATTCTTGCAAAGGGGAGGAAGAGGAAGACTTTGAAATCACTGTGGAAATGACTCTGAAAGATGAAATCCAGCGGGTGACTAATATCAAAACTTCTGCCAAGATCAAGTGAGTAAAACCATAGTTATCAGCTATTATAGAGTAATGAGCTACCAAAGCCTTGTCATGATACTTGCAAGCACCTATATGAAGACACTGATCGTGTGTCACTCAGTAAGTGTTCCTGTCTTGAGTTGGATTAGTAGAATAACCTTGTAGCTGTCCACCTACTGTTCTTCCTTGCTTGTTGCCAATCACAGAACTTGGGTAGTTCAAAAAGCAGTTTAAGCCATTTATAAAACACACAGAAAATTAAAAAACAAAAATACACACAAGCAATATTCTGTGTCAGAATCAAGGTCCGATCCCATATTATTTGACATTAAATGTCTGTACTTAACTGTTGCTCAGTATTAAGAGAAATTTCACTTCTAAAATCCCATGTACTTGATTAAACTTCATATAGATTGAGGACATGGCAAAGCCTTGTAGAGACAGTTCACTTTATGAAGTGAGATACTAACTAAATGTTATTATTCTGTGAATTTTTACATGCAGGTCCTTTGACTTGATTCATTCACCTCAAGGAGAGTTAAAGGCAGTCTTCCTGCTGCAAAACAACCAGGTGGAATTGTATTCTCTCAATTCATCCCTGCCTACACCTCAGCCTGTCCGAATGGGTAGAATCACCATGGGTGGTCACCGCAGTGATGTGCGTACTTTGTCATTCAGCTCAGATAATATTGCTGTGCTTTCAGCTGCAGCTGATTCCATTAAGATATGGAACAGGTTCGTGAAAGATTGACTCCTAAAACATTGTATACTTTCCTTCTCTTTGAAAGAATTTTGTTACTCTTGATAGTTGGCTAAGAGCCTAAATACATTTCTCTCAAGACATGTTTGGTTGATTTTGGCTATTGAAACATGAGAAAAGTTGCCATTGGTAGGGTAGATGGAGATTGCTCAGTTGATAAGAGTAGTTGCTACACAAAAAGCCAGAAGCAAACTTAAAAGAATGTACATTGGAGCAGGTAGCAAATCCTGTAAAGGTAGAATGATAACCAAGAGCAAATATAAAGAGCTGAATAGGAAGGGCAGTGAAGAAAGGACAAAAGGACACATGTAAACAGAACAGGGGAGGACTCTAGAGGGGAGAGGAGGAAAGACAATAATCAACTAAGACAAATTGTATTTGAAAATTCTAGAATGTTTGATACCTGAATCTTTGTATGCAAATTTTAAAAATAAAAAGCCAGCAGCACATGGGTGCCTATAAAGCACTGAAATTGGAAGAAGGAGGATCATTAGGGCCTGCTGGTTAGCGACTCTAGCCTAATTAGTGAGCTGCAGGTTCAGTGAGATGCCCATCTCATAAAATAAGGGGGAGAGAAATTGACAGAGATATCCAGCATTGACTTCTGGCCTCTAAACACACATGCACATACACATGTCACATGTACACACATACACACAATTACTTTTTAAAATGTAATGTAAAATATACCAAACTTTTTCCCTATCATACTGTTTTGGCAACTTCTGGTAGTCTATTGTTGCCATTTAGAAATTTACTAGTTTCTTATCATTTTCCTCTCTCCCCAGTGGTAGTTTCACTTCTTCCCCTCTCCTCCCTCTTTGAACTTCACACCTGCCCCTTTCTCCAAACTTCACACCTGTCCCTCTCCAAACTTCACACCTGCTCGTCTCTCTCCAAAACTTCAAATATTTTGAGTATCTTTAAGCTGATGGCCTTGCTTATTAGAGGTTCACTGAAAAGCTGGAAACATCTGGAACACTTTACATGCTCTCTTCTCTGCCAGTTTGGCTGCTTTCCTGTGTGGTAAGCAAGGAGGTATCTGAAGCTGCTACCAGTGTAACTGTTTTACAGAAAACTGTGCTTTATATAATTATACACTATATAATTTATATAATTAGAACAGCATAGCACTATAGTAAATGTAGAAGTCAGTAACAGTTATATGACTGCAATATATTGAGCTATAATATTATAGCAGTTCTGATGACATTAGGCAAAAGGATTTCTCTACTGCATTATAATCCTGTAGGATTGTCATATATGTTGCCTGTCATTGACTAAAATATTGATGAATGGTTGAGTATTTATGGACCTACAAGATGTACTTGTAAGGACTGGGATTGATATGTTAAATCAGCTTGCCATTCTTCAGGCTTGCCTGTATCTTGGCAAAGGGAGATTGAGTCCTACATTGGTGGTGGGTAAGTGGGTTTTGTAAAGCCCAGCAGATACTTTGCTATGACTCTGCTTTTCTGTGTTCTTTGGGATTTCTTCATAGAAACAAAAATGTGTTACTCTATGGTATTTTCTTCTTGACTACAACTGAATCTGTGCCAAGCGTTAGACTTTTATCTTTTCTCATGTTTCTTTAATACGAATTCTTCATTCCTCTTGCTCACAGGTCCACACTGCAATGTATTCGCACAATGGCCTGTGAATATGCACTCTGCTCCTTCTTTGTTCCTGGTGACAGGCAGGTGGTCATAGGAACAAAGGTAAATTGAGGCTTTCTCTTAGGATCTTAGGTGTTTTTTTTACTCATTACCCTAAAGATGTTTGGGGAATTCAGTTTTTTATTAGCTTATTGGAAATATGTTATAGCTAAGTTAATAAGGGAGAAGATGTTAGTCTGTTGCCCCATTTTGGAGTTTCAAATTTTTTTCTTTCCTTTTTTTCTGTTTTTTTTTTTTTAATTTTATTTTTATTTATTTATTTGAGAGTGACAGAGAGAGAAAGAGGCAGAGAGAGAAAGAGCACACCAGGTCCTCCAACCACTGCAAATGAACTCCAGGTGTATGTGCCCCCTTGTGCATCCGGCTTACATTGATCCTGGGGAATCAAGCCTCGAACCAGGGTCCTTAGGCTTCACAGGCAAGCGCTTAACCACTAAACCATCTCTCCAGCCCCCTTTTTTTTTTTTTTTTTTTTTTTGAGGTAGGGTGTTGCTCTAATCCAGGCTGACCTTGAATTTACTATGTCATCTCAGGATAGCCTTGAACTCATGATGATCCTCCTACCTCTGCCTCCTGAGTGCTGGTATTAAAGGCATGTGCCACCAAGCCTGCTAAAAAAAATTTATTTTCCTGTTTAAAAAAAAATCAAGCTGGAGAGATGGCTTAGTGGTTAAGGCGCTTGCCTGCAAAGCCAAAAGACCTTGGTTCGATTCCCGCCGACCCACGTAAGCAGATATACAAGGTGTCACATGCATCTGGAGTTCGTTTGTAGTGGTTGGAGGCCCTGGTGTGCTCTTTCTCTCTCTCAAATAAATTTAAAAAAATCGAGCCAGGTGTGGTGGCACATGCCTGTAATCCCAGCACTTGGGAGGCAGAGGTAGGAGGATTACCTTGGGTTCAAGGCCACCCTGAGACTACAGAGTGAAACCCAGGTCAGCCTGGACTAGAGCAAAACCCTACCTCAAAAAAATAAAACAATAAAAAAATCAAGCCAACCATCAAATTATAACAGCATTTAAATCACAACACTTAGCTAACTACCTTTAATATATTTTTTAATATTTTATTTATTCATTTGAGAGAGAGAAGGAGGCAGGGAGATAGAGTGAGAATGGTTGTGCCAGGGCCTCCAGTCACTTCAGACGAACTCCACATGCATGTGCCCCCTTGTGCATATGGCTTACGTGGGCCGTGGAGAATCGAACCAGGAACATTTGGCTTTGCAGGCAAATGCCTTAACCTCTAAGCCACCTCTCCAGCCCCTATCTTTAATATTTTGATCGTCATTTCATGTGTCTTATGAACTTGCACATAATCATGTTTATATGAAGATAAGTTATATTATTTGGTAGTGTGCTTAAGAAAGCATTCTAATAAAGCCACGTGGCCAAGTCCTCATTCCTAGGTGTTCATCAGTGGGTGAGGGGCAGCCATAGGCAGACAGAACAGGATGATGACTTTTGCAGACCTACATCTGAATACTGGCTCTGCCCCTTGGTTGTAGCTTTACAACTGTGAGCAATTCCTTTCTCTGATTGAGGATGCAGTGCAGCAAGGACAGGTGGTAAGGATAAAGTGGAGTAAGATCTCTGACAGGTGCTTGTGCCTCAAACTCCTGATCCATATTCAGCTTGTGGGAGTCTTTAAAAGGTGCTTTACAAAAAAAAAAAAAAGAAAAAAGATCCTTATACCCATAAACGATGTCATGTGTACATTAATTTTGTTAGAAAACCTGTGTATCACAGTGACTGTTTCTTGTGGAGCAAAATGTATGGAATACTAGAAAAGCTTTAGGGTCCCTGTCACAATAATCCAACATTGCAATTGAAAGTGTCATTTTCTCATTCATCTTTCAACAAATGTCTGTGTACTGTTTGTTATTGCGAAAGCATTGTGTGAGTTGCTTTGGGACTTGCAATCTCTAGACTGGATAGGCAGTTAAGGTATAGCTCTTCTAATCTCCACAATGTCTTAAGAAATGCAATTTAAAAAGCAGACCCTGGAGATGAATTCAGAAGTGGTTACAGAGTTGAGAAGAGGCAGAGCTAGGCCTCTGGACTTTTGGCTTACCATCTTCCCACTGCATTGGGCAGAGGCTTACCACATAGCTCAGGTTTACTTGGTTACATGCTGGCTGTGGTATTTGCAGACCTCTAACCAGGAATCATAGGTGATCTTAGTTTTTCACTGCTAATGTATTGTAGACGTAGAAACCAAAGCCAGTTAAAGAGCAATTAGTTATGCCAGTTACTATAGAGGGAAGTCCACAACTATTGTTTAAACTTTAAAATCTGTCAGATTTTCCATTTGTTACTGTTCTTATTTGTCTGCGGCCATGCTGTTTCCCTGTTGAAATTGTAGAACCAGTGCAAAGGGTGGGGAGTGGTCCAGTACTCAAGATTGTACCATATATCCAGAGGTGTATAGTACTCTAGCTCAGCCAAGGTTAACTAAACACACAGTAAGGTATAGCAGTTCTTCAGATAGGAAATACAGATAGAATTCAGACACAATCCATTTCCTTAAGTGACTGATCACATTGTTGTTGGTTGGTTATGGAGTGTTTTCTAAACTATAGGCATGCGTCCTGGCAATTGTAGATGCTCTCATAGAGCTTTGTTCATTTTCTGTCTTCCTAGACAGGGAAACTGCAGCTTTATGACTTGGCCTCAGGAAGTCCACTGGAGACGGTGGATGCTCATAGTGGAGCTTTGTGGTCCATGTCTGTTTCTCCAGATCAGGTACGTGAGCTTAGCCTCTGGCTGCCATTTTCCAATTGTTTGAAGTTTAACTGCTGCCTAAACAGGATTTCTTAAAAAAAAAAAAAAAAAAAAAAAGGCTCTTTTCTGTGTATCTGTATGTCTGGTCTTTAGACTTCATACATGATACCATCATACATGGTTATGGGAACAGCTGAAATCAGCAAGTCTGGTTCACCTGCCCTTGATCGTGAGCAGGGTGGCATCAGACTCTGTGACGTACTTCTCCAGTGGCTTGTTGTGCTTTCTCAAAGGGGAAAAAAAAAAGCTTGTCATGAGCAACACAGTGCAGTGGACAAAGTCAACTTTCCATGCATCTATGCCTAAGAAAAATCTGCAAATATATCAGCCCTTACTGCTTGGCGAAAACAGTCTTTCCTTATTAGAATCATGCTGACAAGTGTGTGTTTAGTTTAGTGGTATTGCTGCTCTAAACATCTTGATGTTATAATACATTAAGAGGTCTAATCCAATTATTTATCCAGATATGCTCAAGGAGAATAAGCCTTCGTCCACGGAAGAATGTATTGTTTTTGAAAAAACTAAATTTAGAGTTTAGATCATTTTTTGTTTTTACCTGTGGTCTTTTTGTGATTTTTGTGTTGTTTCCCTCCAATGTTAGAGACAGAGCCCAGGGCCTGTGTTTGCCTACCACTGTACTTAATTCTTCATCCCAGTATAAAGTTTAGAGTGGCTAATACCATTTAGTACTCTTCAAAAAGTAGTAATAATGTATTGCATTTATAAAGCTCTTTTGTGTCAGTAAAACTAAGGATCATGAAAGCTTTGCTTTTTGTGTTATATATCATTCCAAGTGTGGTTCTTATGGTTGTGGTGTCTTTTGTTTTGTTTTGTTTTTTTCTGTGGTGTATGCAGTGTATGAACATGTATGTCCCCGTGTGCCCCATATATTCATATATGGAAGCCAGAGTGGAACTTAAGGTATCCCACTGCATTGCTCTTTTGCCTGTTTTTGTTTGAGCTGGAGTCTACCAGTTCTGGAGCCTGCTAGTTTTTTCACAAGTTCCTATAATTCCCAGATCTCTATTCCCTTAATGGACTAGGGTTATGGGCCCTGCTCAGCTGTTAAATGTTGGTTCTGATGGTTCAAACTCTGGCCTTTGTGCTTGCAGAGGAAGTACACTTAACTGCTGAGCCATTTCTCTAGCCCTCTTTGCTTTTTCGAGGTAGGGTCTCACTCTAGCTCAGGCTGACCTGGAAATCACTCTGTAGTTTCAGGGTGGCCTTCAACTCACGGCAATCCTCCTACCTCTGCCTCCCAAGTGCTGGGATTAAAGGCATGTGCCACCACGCCCGCCTCTCTAGCCCTCTTAATGCATGGACATTTCAGTAATACATTTATACCTTTCTGAGGTAGATACTTGAAGCAAACTTAGATATTCATTTGATTTGTGTTGTCAAATAGTCAGTGCTATTTTGTAACAAATTCATTTGACTGCTGTCTTTTTGGGCAACTTCAGTCCCCATTCTCCTCCTCTCCACACACAAAATTCATTAAGGATATTTCTTAATGATATCTATAAAAACTGTAACTGTTCTTTAGTTGTTGTTTCTGTTGGTGTTAGTCCATGCTTGGAATTCTCAAATGAGGTTTATGGCAGCAGCCCCAACTGAGCAGTGAGAGGGATGAGGGAGGGTGGTAAAGGAACATTTTTAAAATTCTTTGCAAATGCATTTATTTATTTATTTATTTGAGAGAGAATGGGCATACCAGGGCCACTGCAAACGTACTCCAGGCGCATGTGCCACCTTGTACATCTGGCTAACATGGGTCCTGGGGAATCATACCTGGGTCTTTTGGCTTTGTAGGCAAGCGCATTAACCGTTAAGCCAACTCTCCAGCCCCTAAAGTAGTTTTTAATGAAATGTCATTTAATTTTCAGCGTGGCTTTGTGACAGGTGGTGCTGATAAGTCAGTGAAGTTCTGGGATTTTGAGTTGGTAAAAGATGAAAGTAGTATCCAGAAAAGGTAAGTGAACAGTTTTTGTCCAGGATTTAGAGTGGGGAGCCATTGAAAGGTCTTGATGTACTATCTCTGTTGTGCTGCCTCACATTTAGTAATTGTTTTGTTAATGCTCTATTTGGTGCTAGGCTGTCTGTGAGGCAGACCCGAACCTTGCAACTAGATGAAGAGGTCCTGTGTGTCAGTTACTCTCCTAATCAAAAGCTTTTGGCTGTGTCTTTGCTAGACTGTACTGTGAAAATTTTCTATGTGGACACTTTAAAGGTATGGTGGTTATGCTTGGGAATATTGTCTTCCTTTGTGTGACTTTAAGAGTTGATGTTGAGACTATAAGGAAATGACCTTGACAGTACCTAACAGTAATATGTTTCTAAAGATTTGTGTGTGTCAGAACATTGTAAGTGGACTACAGAAGCCTTGTAAAAGAGTGCCTTGGTTCATAATTTTTTTTTTGTTTTATTTTATTTATTTGAGAGAGAGGGAGAGGATGGGAATGCCGGGTTCTCCAGCCACTGCAAATAAATTCCAGATGCATGCGCCCCTGTGTGCATCTGGCTTACGTGGGTCCTGGAGAATCAAACCAGGATTCTTCGGCTTTGCAGGCAAATGCCTTAACCGCTAAGCCATCTCTCCAGCCCTTTGGTTCATAATTAAAAGCTGGACATGGTGGCATATGCCTTTAATCCTAGCACTTGGGAGGCAGGGTTAGGAGGATTACTGTGAATTCAAGGCCATCCTACAGCTACAGAGTGAGACCCTGCCTCAAAAACACAAACAAAAACATTGTTTAAGACAAGTTATAGTTCATGTGCTCAGAAAATACGTGGGTGGAAAATTTTGTCATAGCTATTACTTTCAGAGAATAGCAGGATTTTCACATTGGACTCTACTTCAGGATTATCTGGGCTGCTTTAAAAACATGCAGGTTATTGAGCCCTGTGCTCAGAATGTCAATAGGACTTGGGAATATTTTCATGAAACAAGTGTCCCAAAGTCTTGTCAGCTGAGTTCCAGAGAACATACCTGTGGCATATTCTGACCTAAGCATAGTCTTTGGGGGCTGTTTCTTTACTGTTGACACAGCTAATCTTATCGAGCTGTCTTGAGTGGCTTTTGCCTTCTTTGAAAATATAAAGCAATTTAGATTGTGTCTAGCCCTATAAATTTTGGGTACAAACCTACTTTTATGAATTATACTTAATATTTTGTAAGCCACCATGAATTATTCGTATTCTTTTTTTAATGTCTAGTTCTTCCTCTCATTGTATGGACACAAACTGCCCGTTATATGCATGGACATCTCTTACGTAAGTAAAGTTTAAAAGCTGTCTTTTCTAAAGCAGATACTTTACTGAATCCATGGCTTGGTGTCTTCATTTAAATGTATTTATATCATTCTGTTGTATATACAACTTTCTCTAAAGAGTCATATATCAGTCCTTACAACTCTTTGTAGTGCCTCTGTCCTTTATTCACTGTTCTGTGATTAAGGACGCACCCTGTAAATGAAGGGCTCAGTTCTACAGGTGACATTGGTGAGGAAGAAAGAAATCAGCTTCATTTACTTTCAGTCTTAGGAATTACAATTTTGTACTTATGATTAAGAGTATATGTATTTAGGGCGGGAGAGATGGTTTAGCGATTAGGGTGCTTACCTGTGAAGCCTAAGGGCCCAGGTTCAATTTCTGGTACCCACGTAAGCCAGATGCACAAGGTGGCACATGTGTCTGGAGTTTGTTTGCAGTGGCTGGAGGCCCTGGCATGTCCATTCTCTTTCTCTCTAATAAAAAATAAAATATCTTTTAGCCAGGCGTGGTGGCGCACGCCTTTAATCCCAGCACTTGGGAGGCAGAGGTAAGAGGATCGCCATGTTCAAGACCACCCTGAGACGACATAGTGAATTCCAGGTGGGCCTGGGTTAGAGCGAGACCCTACTTAGAAAAATATTTTTAGAAAGAGTATATATAAAGTGTTTATTTTGCAAAATAGGGAAAGAATTGACACCATAGCTTTGTGTTCAGTACATTAAGATTGAACTAGGTATTAAAAAAGGAAAGATGAAAAGGCTGGTGGTAGGGACTATGCAGTACAAGGCTAGGTCGTGATAAAACATCTAGTAGATTCTTTTTCAATTTTATTTTTGCATTATTTTTTTCTACTCTCCACACAAATCCCATGTCAGCAGTTAGAACTGCTTTTTCTTGTCTAGCAAAGTGGATAGATCACCTTACATTCAGGGACAATACTATATATTATGGCAGTAGAAGAATATCAAAAGTGACAGAGTTCAGTCTTTCACTTACCAAATTTAAGTGGCTCTTTAGGTAGAAGCAAAAGGTGTTCTTGTTAAAGAGATGAAAAATTTAATGTTTTTGACAGAAATGGATTAAATGTTCTGGTTAGCTTTCATTTAGTTTAGAGAATTCAAATACTAAGTAATACTTTGTTTCTCTCTTACAGGATGGAATGCTAATAGCCACTGGCTCTGCTGATAGGAATGTGAAAATCTGGGGTTTGGACTTTGGGGACTGTCACAAGTCTCTCTTTGCACATGATGACAGGTAGGCATAGCCTTCTCAAAGTCTTTCCTGTGAGTCACTTGTAAGTAGTGTTTTCCTAGACTGTCAGTGTTCTCAGACATTAATAAATTCAAACTTCTAAAAATAGATACTCTCAACTATTGATTCAAAAGCCATTTATGGGGCTGGAGGGATGGCTTAGTGGTTAAGACGTTTGCCTACAAAGCCGAAGGACCCAGGTCCAATTCCCCAGAACCCACGTTAACCAGATGTACAAGGGGGCGCATGTGGCTGGAGGCCCTGGTGTGCCCGTTTTCTCTCTCTCTTCCTCTTTCTCTGTCAAATAAATAAATATTTGTTTTTTAAAAAGCCATTTATGTGTATGAAACTCTTTACTAACCTGGAATTTGATAACATTTGGCTATCTCACTTTCAGTGTGATGTTCCTACGGTTTGTACCTAAGTCTCACCTCTTCTTCACTGCGGGGAAAGACCGTAAGATAAAGCAGTGGGATGCAGACAAGTTTGAGCACATACAGACATTGGAGGTAACTTCTTCCTCTCTGGCCTGTCTTGCTCATTTGGTACTTTCAAAAGTACTTATAAAAATGTGTACATTGGGCCTGGAGAGATGGCTTAGCGGTTAAGCACTTGCCTGTGAAGCCTAAGGACCCCGGTTCGAGGCTCAATGCTCCAGGACCCACGTAGCCAGATGCACAAGGGGGCGCACGCATCTGGAGTTTGTTTGCAGTGGCCAGAGGCCCTGGCGCGCCCATTCTCTCTCTGTCTATCTGCCTCTTTCTCTCTCTGTCCGTTGCTTTCAAATAAATAAATAAAATTTTTTAAAAATGTGTGCATTGCCCAATAACATCAGCAGTGGTCTGTGAGTAACTTTAACTGGGGTTATCTGGGTATTCCTTTGTCCAGGGGCACCTCCAGGAAATATGGTGTCTGGCTATAAGTCCCAGTGGAGACTATGTTGTATCATCATCCCACGACAAATCTCTGAGACTCTGGGAGAGAACGAGAGAGCCTCTTATTCTTGAGGAGGAAAGGGAAATGGTAAGAACTTTAGGTTTGGTTTCAGAGGTTTTAGAGGATAACTGATAACACAGTGCCAGCTTGAGTTTTTTGTCAGGAGATATTTGCAAGACTAGTATCCCATTCAGCAGCAAGGTCCACAAAGATGCCATGAGGGATTATGCTTTATGTTATTTATTTTAGAGAGCGAGAATGGTCATGCCAGGGTCTCTAGTTACTGCATATGAACTCCAGACAAACGTTTCACCTTGTACATCTGGCTTATATGGGTACTGGAGAATCAAACCTGGGTCCTTAGGCTTTGCAGACAAATGCCTTAACTGCTGAGCCATCTCTCTAGCCCATGGATTATGTTTTTTAAAAAGCGCTTTTCACTGTCTCCTGTCAAAATCCATGTTTATTTTACAAAATCCATGTTTATTCCTCTCAACCTCTCTCTGTCTCCTGGCAGCAAAGGGAAGCAGAATATGAAGAGAGTGTAGCCAAAGAAGACCAACCAGCAGTAAGTCAAACTTGGGGGAGGGTTGCTGAAATTTACTGTGATTTTGTGAATTTTTAGTGGTGTTAGGGTTAAGCAGCAAAAGCATTACTACTAGCTAACATGAAAATCTACAATCCTTTATTTAACTCTGTAGCCTAATACTGTGGCAAGTGATTGACCAAATTGGTATTGAATAATTGCCAGTATGGCTCTTTTCTTTTTAATAAAAGCTTTAAAGATTTATTTAGTACATGGTAGAACAAAAGTAAAAGTCAGAAAAATCTTCAAGAAGTTGACCACTTTATAAGCATTTGCAGGATAATGCCTGTGGCGAAGCATACGAGACACTTAGCAGTTGGACATTTTGTGCTCAATGGGAGATGATAATTGTGTTGTCGGTTTTATAAAACTACATGTTTGTTTCAGATATAAGATGTGTTGATTTTTGATCCATTAGCTTGTATCAGTGGTATTGTTCAAGGATCTCTTTGCTTCTGGCAGGTTCCAGGGGAAATTCAAGGTGACAGTTACTTTACTGGAAAGAAAACTATTGAAACAGTCAAAGCAGTAAGTAGATATAGAAATGTGGAATCTTATTTGGTAATATGATTTCAATTTTTTAAGAAAAGTCTTATTCTAGATCAACCACATAGTCTTTTTGAAGGGAAAAAATAGTTTAGGAACAAAAGCTTCGGTTATTTCCCTTGTAAACCAATGGCAGGAGTAATCTTGTAGCTGATCTAAGTGATATCTTTATGTGTTCTTGGGCACTCTCCTATACATGGTGTCCAGATATAGTCTCACCTGAGTCCATAACATTGTTTCTTTCCTACAAATTAAAAAAAAAAAAAACAAGACCAAAGACATCTGTTAATGCTGCTTGGCACTCTAACTGGCATGTCTTTATTAAGCTGAATGTTTTAGTCGGGCCTTCCAGTTTCAGTGTCCTGGGTGATGGAACTGGTCTGTGATGATTTCTTCCCTTGTCATCGTCTGTAGGCCGAGAGGATCATGGAGGCCATTGAGCTGTACCGAGAGGAAACTGTGAAAATGAAAGAACACAGAGCCATTTGTAAGGCTGCAGGGAAAGAGGTAAGATAGGCACAGGGAATCTTTATAAATAGAATTCCTAAAGCGAAAGCCTTCATTTCAGAATTGATTTCAGAATATGAGATAAATGCACTAGGATTTTTCTAAGTCAAAGGCTAGAAGAACTAGAGAAAGGAAGCTTAGTCATACAAACGAAAGGGAAGGATAGGAAACTGCAAATAAGCTGACTGGTGTATTGAATAGAAACACATGTTCCTTCATGGTGGGTTTGTAAGGCGGGATGCCAAGTTCCAATGTTTAAATAAGGTGGATTGTCCAGGGTCATCCATAAATACTATAAAAACTACAGGGTATGATAAGTGTTTTGTACTCAGCATTTTTAGGGTGATTTTTTTTCCCAAAGTTCTAAAAGACTGTTATTAGCCTATCTGACGAGCATCACCAAAATCTCTTAATGAAATGATTGAATAATTTGTTCATAGGTTCCTCGTCCCATGAACCCTGTCCTAATGGCTTACGGCAATATTTCAGTAAGTAGAATGCATTTCTTGGTGAATAAAGGTTACTTTCAGAGATGAGAGGAAGCATTATGATTTGGGGATGGATGCATTGAAAGTCTTTTGTCTTCAAAAATGTGTTTTGACTGTTGGCATGTTCTGTCCTTTAATTCTTTAATGCATCTTCCAAACTGATACTCATCTGTCTTTTCATCTTCTTCTTCTTCTTTTTTTGGCAGTGCTGAGGATTGAACCCAGGGCCTTGTGTATACTAATTCAGTGCTCTACTACTGAGCTACATCCCCAGCTCTCATCTTTTTATAGTGCTTACCTATGTTCAGTGTCTGTTCATTTAAATGAGTTTTGAGTTTTTGGAGGCAAAGTTGACAAAATCATTCAAATAAAGGGCGGAGGGGGGGAAGAGGGAGTAATGGAGAGTTAATCCAGCACTCACTAGTTACTATTTTATTTGCATGTCTTATTCATGATAGTAATCTTGTCAGAGTGTTTTCATTGTATAGATAAGGAAACTGGCCCAACTTACAGGGTACCATATTTGGTGCCAGGCACAGGTCAGTTAAACCCCAAGCCCATACAGATCTTGCTTTGAAAGCACTATTTCTCAAGTGAAATAGCATTCGACTCTTCAGCAGAAATCAGGAGCTTCACTAATGGTATCCTTCCTTTACAGCCTTCAACTTATGTACTAGAGACTTTCAAAGGGGTCAAGTCAAGGTGAGTCCCAGGGTACAATTGTAATTTCCCAGGAAACAGTATTTGTTAATGTTTATGTGAATGTGATTGATATATATTTATATCATATGTATATATGACTGGTAGCTAGTAGTTTGTCTCATCGATTTTTAGAGATTTTATTTTCCTTGTCATACATTTTTGGAATATTACTTATGATTTATCTTTTGACGTTTGTATTCACACTGATATGATGTTTATTTTCCCGACAAATCTCAATGTCTACATACAACTTACAGAAAAGCCATCTGAGGGTAATGATGAACCTTTGCTAATCTAAAAGAAATTTGTTATTATAGGACATTGGTTAATTAATAAATGTTTTATCTCAATTAAAATCATCTTTAGAGTTCTAATTGGAATTGGCTTAATAATATTGGACCTAGTTTTAGAAGGAGTTAGCCTCTGAATTTAAAAGACATAATAATAAGCAAAATTTAAAATGGTATAGAGCCAGATATAGTGGCACACCCCTTTAATGCCAGGACTTAGGAGGCAGAAGTAGGAAGATCGCTGTGCATTTGAGGCCAGCATGGGACTACATAGTGAATTTGAGGTAAGCTTTGCTAGGGTGAGACACTACCTCAAAAAAATCATAATAGCCATGCATGGTGGTGCATGCCTTTAATCCCAGCACTCAGGAGGCATAGGTAGGAGGATCACTGTGGATTTGAGGCCAGCCTGAGACTACATAGTTAATTCTAGGGCAGCCTGGGCTAGAGTGATACCCTACCTCGAAAAACCAAAAAGTAGTAGTAGTAATAATAATAATAATAATATAAAGTGGTATGGGATTGCTATCAGTCAATCATCATAGACTCAAAAGTCATGAAAAAATACACAAGAAATGAAATAATATAGGAATGTGTGTATATATAAAAAGTATATAAATTTCAAAAAAGTATATGAAGGTAGAATAATAAAGGAATATTCAGCAAAAGGCTTTGGGGAAATTGTATTTGGAGATAAAAATAGCTAGGTTTTTCCTATGATCCTATTAAATATGACAACAAAATAGAAAAGTCTTCAGAGTACAGGTGACTATTTGAGTGGGCAAAATCTACAATATGAAAACCAGTAAAGGGAAAGTGGAGTGTGACATTTTTTTCATCTTATTTTCTTTCCCTTCAGTGAGCTGGAAGAGTCTCTCCTTGTGCTGCCTTTTTCTTATGTTCCAGACATTCTTCAGCTCTTTGATGAATTCATCCAGATGGGCTCTGATGTTGAACTTCTGTGTCGGTGCCTTTTCTTTCTCCTCAGGTAACGTCTTTGTACAGAAAATACCCTGACTACTCAGTCAAGCTGCTGTAGCAGTGTGCTCTCTGAAGCTGTCAACACTGGCATTCATATCTTGTGTTTCAGTTTTAGAGATGTTACAAATTCTGATGTCTGATATAAAATATTTCTTACCATTTGGACAATCATTCTTGCCTTTAAAATGAGGGTAGTGGTGGCTTAGTGTTTCAAGTCATGTGTGTTGGTAAGATGAAGCTCAGGAATGCTGCAGTGACAGGCCTTCAGAGTACCGCTAAGAAAATGCAGTTGGTTTACTCAAAGCCAGTTGCTGTAAAACCAGTTGGCTTCATTTCCTTTGCATGTGTGTGCTGGCATGTGGAAACCAGAGGACAACTTCAGGTGTCTTAACTCAGGGTCTATCCATCTTTTTTATTTTTTAAGACAGGGTCTCTTACTGGCCTGAAACTTGGCTGATCAGGATAGACTGGCTGGCCAAAGAGCCCCAGAGTTTTGTCTCCACTTCCTCAGTGCTGGGATTACATGCATGTGCACTACCATGCCTGACTTCTTTAAATGTGAGTTCTGAGGAGTGTACTCAGGTTCTCATGTTTGCAAGGCAAGCACTTTACCAACTCAGCTATTTATACCTATTGCTGTGTTTTCTTTTAAACTGTTTAAGCCAGCCAATTTTTGTTGTTGCTGCTGCTGTTATAATGGCATGCTCAAGAATAACCTTTCTTTTAAATTTTAGTTTCTGGTGTGTGCATATATGTAGAGTATGTGATATGGTATGTGAAGTGTGTGCTGCACACACTTGAGGACAGAGGAAAATATCATGTGTCTCTTTTTTTTTTTAATCCTCCCATTTTCTTGGTGCAGAGTCACTCAGCTCAGAGCTGCCATTTTTCTCTAGCAAGTCCCAGTGATTCTCTGGTCTCTGCCTCCACAGACAGGGGTTAGATACATGGATAGGTACTGCCAGTAGTTTATGTATGTTCTAGGGAATTTTAAACTATCATTCTTCAATCCTGAACATTTTAAAACATTCTTTAATTTTTTAAAAATTTATTTATTTGAGAAAGAGGCTGATGGAGAGAGAATGGGTGTGTCAGGACCTCCAACACCTCAAATGAACTCCAGATACATGTGCCACTTTGTGCTTACATGTGTCCTGGGGAATTGAACCTGGGTCCTTTGGCTTTGTATGAAAATGCCTTAGCCACTAAACCATCTCTCCAGCTTTTGAATCTTTCTTAGAAACATATGTATTATAAACATACTGTAGCATGATTTGTAGAGTGCAAGATGAAAACTGTTGATATTCTTAAAATATAATTGACTGGCACTCAAGCCATCATGATACCCACACGAAGAAAAAAAAAAGGTCTTTCATTAGAATCAAACTTTGGTCCCTTGACTTTTCACTCAAGTACATTACCCTCTAAACCATCTCTCCAGCCCTCAGTCCTGAATATTTGTTGCATAATAACATGGTACTGAATGGTAGGGAAAGAAACTTGGTGGGGGGGACGATATGTTTGCATTTTGCTATGAGCATTTCTGACTTCCACGATAATGACAGTTTAATCTAGATTTTATTGTTGATACTTCATGTCTATGTGGTACCATTGGGTTTTTTGTTGTTGTTGTTTTTGGTTGGGTAGGGGTAAGCATGTATGGTTGCTTTTTTGACACTGTTTACTTCTTTGGAGAGACAGATAGGGCTAGAATTTTTCTTTGTAACATGTCTGCTTTGTTTTTCTTCTAGGATTCACTTTGGCCAGATCACCAGCAACCAGATGCTTGTACCAGTAATAGAAAAATTAAAGGAAACAACCATTTCAAAAGTCAGACAAGTCCAAGTGAGTGTCTTTGTCTAGATAGAAGCTATGAAGCACACACCTCATGTGTATGTCACTGAAGTTAGCATATGCTATGCCTTGTATTTTGTAATACCAAAAAGACACAAATGTGCACTTAGGTAACCTTGTTGGTGCTAGGAAGAACAGATTGAAAGAAAAGTCTGTAGTGGGGGAAGAATGAGTGAATACATGGGCCTTATTCATGGGTGCTGCTGCATTGAGCTCGCAGAGCGAATGCATGTTTATGCTTTCTTGTATTCTTCTCTAGGATGTTATTGGCTTCAACATGGCAGGTCTTGATTATCTCAAGAGGGAATGTGAGGCAAAAAGTGAAGTTATGTTCTTTGCTGATGCTACTAGCCACTTGGAAGAGAAGAAAAGAAAGAAGAGAAGTAGGAAGAAGATGATCTTAACATTGACTTAAAACTGAGATGTGCCTTGTTGGTCTTCTCCTGAGAGAAGCTTGTAAGCTGAGCTGTGGAGGAACTGGCATCACCTTGAAAACACCAAGTGAAATTTCATGCTGAGGTAGCAAGCTTTGCCTGAGGGAATTCCAGCATGGCTGTATGGTCTGGCTACTTTTCTTGGGCTTGAGAGTACGAATAGTTTAAAAATCTTCTTCTGCTCTCGAGAGCTGAGGACTCCTAATATTTTCCCTAGTAAATTCTATCAAGGCACCACCAAAGATTGTTTTTTAAATTAGCTATTTGACAAACTCGAGTTGAAATTAACATTTCAAAAGTTTGTCATATTTTAGCCAGGCATGGTGGTGCACTTCTTTAATTCCAGCACTTGGGAGGCAGAGGTAGGAGGATCACTGTGAGTTTAAGGCCACTCTCAGACTACATAGTGAACTCCAGGTCAGCCCCTTAGTGGGATTGCTGGTATTCACCATGGAGTTGTAGTTTATAAGTTGTGAGAGAGCAGTCAGTCATTGTGTGTGGTGGGGGAGGGCAATGCCTCTGACTGTTCCCTCCCACCCTGTGGCTCTTAACGTTTTTTCCGAACCCTCCTTGACAAAATTCCCTGTGCCTTGGTGGGTGTTAACCAGGTGTATAAGTGATTTTGCTCTGCCCTAAAAACAGCACCATGGACTTCTGGAGTTAAAAAGGAGTATAGGGCTGGAGAGATGGCTTACTGGTTAAGGCATTTGCCTGAGAAACCTAAGGACCCAGGTTCAGTTCCCCAGAACCCACGTAAAGCCAGATGCACATGGTGGCACATGCATCTGGAGTTCTTTGGCAGTGGCTGGAGGCCCTGGTGTGCCCATTCTCACACTCTGTCTGCCTCTTTCTCTCTCACAGAATGAAATAAATAACAAGAAGTATAAAAAATCTTTAAACCTCTTGCAGGTTGTTAAATATGTATATTGGAACATATTGTTATTTGTATGCTTTTTGGAATAAAGTTTTTCTTTCTACTTAACATTTAAGGTTCTTTGCTGAGTGAGTTTATTGAGAATAATTCATTTTGTGAAGTGTTAATGTGTGTAGATACATGTATATCTGCATGGTAAGAATTTGGAGAGGTGGGAATGTTCCAGGAAAAGTGTGACTTGAATACCTCTAAGTGTGGAGTTTTCTTTGTGGAAAGTTTCTGAATTACTAAGTTAGATACCTTCTTTTAGGTCTGTTCCGATTTTCTGTATCTTCCTGTCTTTCTGTGAAATCTTCTGAGTTGCTGTTTGTAGCACTAACACTGAGCTCAGTCACAGGTTCTGTGGCTTAGAGGTTGTGTCCAAACCACAGTTAGGCAGAAGTGAGGTAGGAAATACAGTGGAATTTTATAAGCAGGCTACCCAGAAGTAGTACTGCTGCTGTGGGCAAAGGTGGTGGAGGCCATCAGGGCCAGGGCTGCAGTTGGTTAGGTTCCATGAACACAGAGGGCATAGATTATTTTCTGTTCTTGAAACCTAGTGCCCTTTTGCCTTGCTGGATTGCTGACTTCATTGATAGGAAGCCATATCTTGGAATGGAAATGTCTATCTCAACTGTGTAGTTTGGAAACTGACAACTTCTTTTCTAGTTCCACTGGTCCATACATAGGACGCCAGGTGAGGCATACCCAGAGTCTCACCCATACTTGATTGAGATTTTGAGGTTTGACACTTTTGGAGCCAATAATATTTAGGAGATTTTAGGTTTAGAGTTAATGTGGAAATGGGTCAAGACTTTGGGTAATATTGGAATAAGGAAATGTGGTTTTGGGTTTTTTTGGGGGGGGCGGGGTTCAAGGTAGGATCTCACTCTAGCCCAGGACAACCTGTAATTCACTATGTAGTCTCAGGCTCGTCTCACAGCCATCCTCCGACTTCTGCCTCCCAAGTGCTGGGATTAAAGGCATGTGCTACCATGCCCAGGTATGAAATGTATTCAGAATGTGAATTTTGAAGGATCAAAGGGAAGTCCACATTGTGTTTGTCCTCCAAAGTTTATATGTAATGGGGCTGGTGAGACCTTATTTGCAAATAAGGTCTATAAAGATGAGATAGTTTAAGATTCGGGAAGCCTCCAGATCCAATGAATGAATTCTCACAAAGAGAGATAAATCACAAGGAAGCATCCAGTGTGAATAACCTGGCAAAGATAAAGTGATGCAGCTGAAGCCAAATATGGCTTCCAGACACCAGAAGCTGTGAGAGGAAGAACAGCAAAGGCCCTCAGCCTCACGGAGGAGCAGTCCTACTGTGGATCACTCCATGATTTTGCACCTCTGGCCCTGAGTTCACCTTCACTGTGGAAACCCTAGGAAATGGCTAGAAGATGTCACTGTCTTTCTCATTCTCTAGGCATAGGTTAGTTTCCAGAGGCTGTAACATGTGACATGGTAACAGACAGGATGGCAGATGGGAGACTCCAGCTCTGTTCTTCTAAGCCACACACCGAGATTTGTAAAAATGTAAAGCAATGTCTCTCCTTTAAAATTTTTTAGAAAAGTGAGTTTTCATTAAATAATGTTATTTATTGTAATATACTATGTTCATATTTGTTAAGTAAAATTTTAATTTCCAGTTTGAATGTGTACTTTGTAAGTATGGATGGAACTCCCACATGGACAACATTTTTGGGTCTTCAGGAGTTTGAAGGAGTTGTGTCCAAAAACTTCTCACGTACAAAAGGGGTACTTGGCTGGTATGTGCTGCTGCCTTCTGCAGAGTAGGCTCACTGTGAAGGCAGTGCCTAGAGAAGAAACTTGAGTCACATCAAATAAACTAGACTTACTTTTGCTGGCTTCTGTTTCCTTACACACTAGGAAATACAAAACCTGTTTATAGGTAGCATGAGGATTAAATTTGATCTAATATATGAAGGGGGAACTTAATGAATACATTTTTTTAAATTCAGTCAGGCCACGTTGATTTTGCTTCTGGCTCTAAGAATAGAGGGAAAACCTGAAGTGTGAAGCCTCACACTCCAAAATCCCATTCATGACTTACAGAGTCTAATGCTGAGAAACTTTACGAGACATGAAGACTCCAAGTGCAGAGGAAGAAACTGTGGAAGTTCTCTGGACCATGGGGCTTTCTTTTCCCTGGGGAAAATCTTTTGGACGATTATCATAGTTGCTTCTTGTTAAAACTGGTAAAATACTCATTAAGGATTATGATTTTCATGACTAAGTGACGTAGAAATAGAAACCCAAATAACTTTTTAGAATCACAGAATTGTTCCCAGCAACATTAGCTCACATTAGGTATACTTGTCTTAAGCAAATTCTGCTTGCACAGGCTAAGGGGATGTAGGATGGATATTCATATCTAGGCATATTTCCATTCTCCCCTACTGTACATTTCTGTCCTGACTGGACCTGCCCTTTCTATAAGAAGCTTTCACCAGAACTCAGTCCCGGACCACATCAATATTCCAATTTCATGGTGTTTTAGTAGAAATAGTGCCAGATTGTGGGAAGATGGCTATGAACTGTCATTGCTGATGCTGGAAGGAAAAGACCTCGTAAGCCATTTCCTACTTTATTGGTGTTGGATAAGTGGTCTCTAGAAGCAAGGAAATAGCTCATTAGTACAGGTGCAGAATGATTTTATTGGTGTGAGCTGCAATGACTGGTACTGAAGGATCTCAACAGATTCCAAGTGGGTGTGGTGATCCACCCTGTAACTCTAGTACTTGGGAGACTGAGGTAGGCAGACTGCAAGATGAAGGCCAACCTTGGCTATATTGTCAGATTCACAAAAGGAGGAAAAGATCTCACAATTTTAAATTGTAACCTTAACACTCCCTAATGTTCCCCATACAATAGCTCCCATTCTATTTTGTCCATTGTTTGTTCTGCCACTGGAATGTCAGGTTAAGCAGGGATTTCTGTCTCATTCTTTGTGGTATCTCCTGTGTAGAATAGTGCCTGGCATATTACAAACACTACCTTTGAAAGAATAAATGAATTCCACTGCATTTCTATTGAAATCAAGCTCATCTGACAGTTCCCCTAGCCTTCATCTCAGTGTGTGAATACTGAGCTATTTTTACCCTCCCATTCCCATGGCTTATTTTTATACCACATTCTTGCTTGTTCTCCTGCCCTCTGTTGGAGTTAATGTATCATTCATATTTTGAGTGGTCCTTTTCTCTGCTTTCTAGACCATAGACATAATTGGGTCTGCCCTAAACTGAACACACTGTCCTTTTCTCTGTTGTATGATTGAGATATTGCCTTTTTCTTTGCTTTGATAAATTTTCTTAAAATTATGCATGCCTGATATTTCTGTTTAATATAAACATCTTTGCAATTTAGACTATACCAACCAAATCTAAGTCTGAATTAGACTTTTTAAAATTATTTATTTATTTACTTGTTAGAGAAAGAGAATGGGCGCATCAGGCCTCTAGCCACTGCAAACGAACTCCAGATGCATGTGCTACCTTGTGCTTACGTGGGTACTAGGGAATTGAGCCTGGGTCCTTAAGCTTTGCAGGCAAGTGCCTTAACCACTAAGCCATCTCTCCAGTCCTGAATTAGACTTTTTATATAGCCTCTCTCAACTTTGTCTATCTTTTCCTTGAATTCTATAGCTTCTGAGATATTTCAAGTTTTTTTTTTTTTTTTTTTTTCTCAGCTTATTCTGTCTTCATTGGCCCTTCCTCCTACTCCCTTAACAGACTCCAGGTTTCTCTCCTTTCCCATGCCCTCAGTCAATCCTATATAGAGGGTACTTAGAATCATGCTATATCTAGCACTAACTTCTGAACTAGATCTGTATCAGTGACTTCTGACTCCAAATCCTTGGACTTGATACCGTTTCCTCACATCCTTCTGTGCATGAGTTTCCTTTGGACTTTGCAGCTTTTGTCCACCCCCACAGCATTCACTCATTGATGTCCTTCATTTAGGCCTACTGTTGCCACTCTATAGCTCATGTCCTTACACTTGGCCTAACAAAGTAGAACTAAGGAAGATATGGAGATGCATTTTAGTTTCCTCATTCAAGACAACTTCTGCACTGGATGAATACTCAAATTGAACTTCAAAGGATATTTGCTTCCACGGGTAAGAACAAAATGTCATGCTCAGTCATGATCTCAATGTTGTGAGAGATGTGTGCTGATCCCTTGGCACCATCCTCTCCAACAGCCATGGCGAATAGCTCCACCTTCAGCTCTGCATGCAAACCGGCTGCCACCTAGAATTCAGATATTTATGAGTTCAGGGTTTTAAGAACAATTTGGACAAGTTGACTAAAATTTCCATCTTGTTTCCTCATCCTTAAATTTGGTAGGTATTATATTATTTAGCAGAATTATTTCAAAGATTTTTTTACATGCAATGACACAGAATAAATGGGATCTGTGATAAAATCTCAGTGTTATGGTTTTAACATAAAAAGATTCCTCAAAGGTCATGTGCTAAAAGTCTGGTTGCCATCAATATTGGGAGCTAGTGTGTCTTTCATGAGGTTGGACCTCGTAAAAGAAATAAGGCCACTTATGGGTGTGCCCTTGGAGAGGAAAGTGGAACCTTCTTTACTCCTCTCTGTTCCTCTGCTTCCTAACCATCATGAAGAGAACAGCTTTGTTCTACCATGTGCTCCCTGCCAGGATGTTCAATAGGCCCCAAACCACAGGGCTGAGTGACCATGGTCTAAAACTTTAAGCCAAAATAAACCTTTCTTTTTTTTTTTTTTTTTTGTTTTGTTTTGTTTTGTTTTTTAAGGTAGGGTCTCACTCTAGCTCAGGCTGACCTGGAATTCACTATGGAGTCTCAGGGTGGTCTCGAACTTGCAGCGATCCTCCTACCTCTGCCTCCCGAGTGCTGGGATTAAAGGCGTGCGCCACCACGCCCGGCTAAAATAAACCTTTCTTTGGAGCTGTGTCACAAATGATGGAGAGCTGACTGCTGCAGAAGAACAAAGCAGGTGCTACTTGGAGGAAAGCAAAGGGAGACTAAGCAGCAGGTGTTAGTGACAGCAGTGAACTTCTCTACTGACACATCTTTAAAGAGCAAGATGAAGTTCATGTCAGATACATATACACTTTATTTTGAAATTAGTGTAAGAGACTAAATGAAACATTTGTCCTTGGGTCGGTGGTATCCTAGTTCAAGATGTGTAAATTGACAAATCCAGTAGAGGGAGACAGAATTAGTGTAAATGCCAACTACTGTGGTGTGGGACATGAAATAAGTCTGTACTAACAATGAAGAAACCTAATATATAATACAGAAGAAATACAGCAAGGCCTAGGCTGCTTCTCTTGTTCCTTGGAAAGAATACTAGCCAGGAAAGAAACAGCTATTTATGCTTCTAAGCTGCCTCTCCAGGAGGTGGGTGAAAAGCAGACTTGGGAACAGTTATCTGGGGGGGGGGGGGGAATCAGAAACTCCCACATGGAAAGCAATTAGATATAAATGGAATTTTTCAATATAGTTTTATAAATAATAGAATTGAAAAAATGTTTCCATTTTTTTTTTACAGCAATGTACATGCATGCACACTGGAGCCCATCCAGCAGCTGTTTCTGAGAACGAGAGCATTAGTTCTCCAAGCCGAGCAATCAGGCAAGGCTGGATACTGCTGAAATTTAGCATAAGGACAGCTGGCCTAGTGCCATAGTGCATACTCAACTAGTGCTGGCAACTAACCAAGCTGAACAATGGTTACACTTACATAGACTATAGATTATATATTTTTGTCAGAGCTCAGCCCTACTGTTAAAAAGGGAGAAAAATCAGTATAAGGTGAGCTTCAAAGAATCCATACTGAGATTTTAGTACTTACACAGGTTGATCCAACAGTCACTTTGGCTTTTGGCATAATTTCTGCTTTAGATTAAAATGAGATTTATTAACTTCCCAAAACAGTGGAAGGACTTGCTTTGATCTCTTTTTTGGGAGGGTTCTCATATTGTGAATATTCTAAATCTTTTGTTGTTGTTTTGTATTTTAAGGTAGGGTCTCACTCTAGCCCAGACTGACCTGGAATTCACTATGTAGTCTCAGGGTGGCCTGGAACTCAGGGTAATCCTCCTACCTCTGCCTCCCAAGTGCTGGGATTAAAGGCGTGCACCTCCACACCTGGCTCCTAAATCTTGATATAGTATAGTGATGAATTATTTCTTTTTAAAAAATACTTATTTGTAAGACAAGAGAGAGGGGGAGAGTGTATGTGTGAGTGTGTGTGTGTGTATGTGTGTGAGAGAGAGAGAGAGAGAGAGAGAATGGGTGCACCAAAACCTCTGGTCATTGCAAATGAACTCCAGATACATGCACCATTTTGTGCATCTGGCTTTACATTGGTACTGGAGAATTGAGCCTGGGTCCTTAGGCTTTGCTGGCAAACACCTTGATTGCTGAGCCATCTCTCCAGCCGTGACAGATTATTTCACAGCACTCATGAGAGAATAGATTTAATCTCAGTACCTATTTCAGTTGTGTGTTTTAGCCTGTGCACTACAGTTTTGCTATCAGGCCTGTCCAACCCACAGACTGTGGGCTGCATGCGCCCCTGTATAGCTATGAATGTGGCCCAACATATTTGTAGATAATAGTATCATATCACAATATCACAAGACATTTGGGCTGAAAGTGGGCTAAGAAAATATGGTCTAAATTCCCTCACAGATAAGAAAAAGCAATGCTTGGAGCATTATCTACCAGGCTCATCTCACAAGTGACAAAGCTATGACAAGAAGCCAGGGGTCTTTGCAGTAGTCTACATTGACCCATCTGTTGGTAAAATGGCAAGTGTGGCTGCTTGAAGAGCTTCAGACCCTGAGATCACTGTGTACTTGCTATGGGCCCAGACTCTTGCTAACTGCTCATGATCCTGTGCATATTTGCTTCGATGACATATAACTCCATTCTACTGAACTTCTCACTCCATTCTGATCATATATGTCTTGAGTACCTAGTGATTTTTAACATCCTATGAATCCTGGCATGAACAGTGGCACATGAGAGAAACTTAAGAGTTTTCTGGGAGAGATGTAAGGGCTGGCAAAGCAACCAAGTGATATACTAACAAGTGTTGTTGTGCTATATTTTTGAACTCTTTTTTTTTTTGAGAAAGGGTCTCACTCTAGCCCAGGCAGACTTGGAACTCACTCTGTAGTCTCAGACTGGCCTGAAACTCATAGCACTCTGCCTCCCAAGTGCTGGAATTGAAGGCATGCACCACCATACCCAGCAGGGTTAACTTTTTTATATTTTATTTCTAAAATTATAATCTAAAACAGAAACATATTAATATTTTACGAAACACCCATTTTAAAGAATGTATCAGTCAGAACAGGATAACCTTTTTTGCATGTGTGTGTATGCATGTTCGTTATGTGGGGGGTACACGTGTGCAGGTCTGTGTACACGTGTGTGCAAGTACATGTAGAGACCAGAGATCAATGCCAGATGTCCTCCTCAATCACATTCTACCTTATGTTTTGAGATGCTCTCTCACTGATTCATCTAGACTAGCTTTTAGCCAGCAAGCCTTTGGTATCCTCCAGAACAAATTAGCACTTTAACTTATTTTTCATTTCTCTTAAATTTTTATCTTTAATTTAAACAGAAAAGTGTACATAGTACAATATGATAGTTTGATGTGTGTATACAATGAGTAATGCTCAAGCTGGGGTGATTAGCATATCCTTTACTACAATCATTTATCCTCTGTTGAGAACATCCAAAAGCCTCTTTTTTTAGCTACTTGAAAAGAAAAAAATACACCTTTGATATGTGTATGAGATTTCATATTTCACAGGTTGACATCTTTAAATTTGTATTTTCAGAGGCATTTTGGAGACATAAAACAGCAGATGAGTTTAACAATATACTGTTATTTCTTAGAATGGCTTTAAAGATCTGGGCATGGTGGTGCATGCCTTTAATCCCAGCACTTGGAAGGCAGAGGTAGGAGGATCACCACGAGTTTGAGGCCACCCTGAGGCTACATAGTGAATTCCAGGTCAGCCTGAGCTAAAGTGAGACCCTACCTCGAAAAATACAAACAAACAAACAAAAGGAATGGCTTTAAAGAATATCCTCTAGCAAATACAAGAGAGCATCTGGAAGAATTTTTCACTTTTCTAAAGAATGTATTTTTTCAAAGGTTAATTTCACACAACTGTCCATAAATGCACTCCTGAAACAAATAAGATGAGCTTCAGAAATGTTTCCATAACTAGAAGTTTAACATTACACACACTACCTTCCTCATGCTTCCTGCATGAAATGAGTTATAGGGAGCCACATATTATACCAACACTGACAACGTTTGCTTATGAAAACAGAAAAGACTTAGACATGGTTTAAACTGGATGGCAGAGTGATTTAAACACCCATTTCAGTGGAAACATACACATTCATATGTGTGCATGCACATACACAACGTACACATAGGACTTACAGGTCCAGGTTTGTATGTCACTTTCAGTCCAGTACTGGGAGGGGGCTGCATCACTCTAAACCTGCCAGAAATAAAGATGGAAATAAGTTTGTACTATGATAAAAAAAAAAGAACAATAAACTACCTGAGGTATTATAAAAATAGGAAGGTGCTATTATTTACTTCCTAGGAGTTGGGACCTCAATAATCAGTTGGGAAAGGAATGTGGGACCCATTTCACAACTGAATTTCCAACAGCTTCCACCAGCCTTTTGTGGCAAGTGAGCCCAGGCAGAGTGTAGTCAGTGTGGGACGGGTGTGTGCATTTCAGCGTAGCTGCCAGTGTGAACACAAATGCTGGCAGCCAGATCATTAAGCTGGAGAATAAAGGCTCTTTTGGAAGCAGTGGAGCATGGGAGCCAGTCTCACCCTGACTTGCTATGGGGTTTGAATGTTTGGAAAGAGGAGAAACAGAAAGGGCTCAGAAGATGTTGACGAATTTGAAAAGTTCCCTGCACACACATGGTGCTTGCCGATCTCCTTCCCTTCCTGTGGTTTGTGGGTTCTGCCTGAGGGTTAAAGACCTGGAGTAAATTAAAATGCCAAGGAAAGCCGACCTCCACAAAGACCTGACCTGACTGTGGGCCCCAGCCCTGCTGTCTGCCTGTCACGCCTGAATTTTACTGAGGAGTGAATTCTCCAAAACTAGAACTCTAAACTGGAGAGATGAGATCAGCATGGATAGCTTTTGTGAGTTTCAGCTTAATTCTCTTATTTCTATTTCTCTCCACCCAGTTTTTTTGGTAGCGACCTGAAAAATAAATGTTTTAACTGGTGGCCTGGGTCCCTTGTCAGGTTGTTTCTTAAGAAGCAAACATTATTCATGAAGTTGAAGTTTGCTGCAACTAAAAGGTGACAATGATCTTTCAAACTGGATGCTTCTGTCATTCTATTCCACCTGATTTTCATTCCTGAGTCCAGAGTCGCACACATTTTTAAGGGCCTGTCACCACAGTAATAGTTCTGCAGCTAAAATATGTATCGAATTTTAATGGAAGTCTCTCCCCCATGGATGTGGTGCTTAAGCACAATTCAAAATAGCATAGAGGACGCTTTGTCTTTAGACCCAATGGAAATGACTAAAATCCCTTATGAAACTGGGGACCACATCTGTATTAGTGAATTCCCTCCACATGGTGGAGGCAGCAATGAAAAGCTGAGGGCCAGCCTCACTCTAGCCTATGAGACCTTTAAGCACGTTGTTTAATTTCTTTCCGTATAAGGTTTCTGTAAGCACTGACATTCTATTGGTTTTTGTCTAGAAGTGAACAACTGATGCTTTTTCCTGTCATCAAATGTCAGTGATTATTATCAGCTGTATGTATAAACTAAACTGTGAGGTGGGAGTTTTATTATTAATTCTAAGTTATATCTTCAGAGCTAAAACTACCCTAATGATTAATGCTTATTTATTCCTCTGTTATGTATCACTAATGTGATTAAAAATACTTTCAATATCAAATACAAAAAAAAGTTTAAAAAGTAGGAAAAGAAAAGCATTAAGTCATAAAGCTATCATGAGGCTATCAGTAAATATCTTAGCAGAAACCTTGTGGGCCAAGAAAAGAGAGAAATATTCAAAGAACATAGAAAAAAATTCAAAGAAAAAAATTGTCACTAAAAAACTATACCCAGAAAACTTATTCATCAGGGAAAAATACGGAGAAAAGGAACTCTTTTATAAGAAAGCAAAAGCCAAGGAAATTCATTTCCACTACACTTGCCTTACTATAAATGCTCAAGGGGGTTCTCCATGCGGAAACTAAATCATGGAAAGTACTATAATAAACACAAAGGAAACCATAAAATGTACCAATTAAGGTTAATAGCCAAATCAGAATAATCCAGTAATGTAATGATGATAACCACACTTATTTACAGTAGGGCACACCATGTACATCTTTCGTATGAAGTTTTAAAAATCAGATAGGGCTAGGGAGATGGTTCAATGGATAAAAATGCTTGAGCTGCTCAAGCCTAAATAACATCCTCAGACCATTCATGGAAAAAGCCAGAAGCCGTGATAGACTTCTGTAATCTTAATGCTCTGATAATGACATGGGAGAGAGAGACCTGAGAACTTCCTGGAAACTCAGCGAGTGAAAAGAAAGGAACAGTTGCAGAGCAAGATCCAGAGAAACCCTGTCCCAAGTGTTCCAGAGCATGTATGTCTGTACTTACAGGAACACACACACACAAACAATTTAAAAGCCATAATAACCAGTTAAATATACTCTATAAGACGATACATGTAAATTGTGACATCAAAAACCTTAAATGAAAAGGTAAAAGCTTCATGTTTTTGCATGTACAGAAGTTATCAGCTAAAGATAATATAACTATTAGATGTTTATGCAACCTCAAAACAATGACAGTAGGTATATAAATAAATGACAGAAAAAAGCAGTATAGAAAATTATGACTTATTAAAAATTATGAGACAGATAACAAAAGAATAGGAAAAGAACAAAGAAGCTAGGAAACAACCATAAAACAAATAATAAAATGGCAGTTGTAAGTCCTAACTTATCACTAATCATGTGACTGTGACTAGTTTAAATTCTCCAACCAGAACATGTAAACTAGCTGAATAAATAAAAAATAATTAAAAGACAAAAACACACAAAAAAAGCTGTGATTACAATCTGCCAATAAGCAACTTCCTTAAGTTTTAAGGATCCAGACAAAGTGCAGTCAATAAACAAAGACAGAAGTGGCTATGTTTATAATTAACTTTTTCTTGTTTATAATTAACATTAAGATACACTTCAAGTCAAAAAAAAAAAATCAATCACAGGAGAGGGCTGGAGAGATGGCTTAGCGGTTAAGCGCTTGCCTGTGAAGCCTAAGGACCCCGGTTCAAGGCTTGATTCCCCAGGACCCACATTAGCCAGATGCACAAGGGGGCGCACGCGTCTGGAGTTCGTTTGCAGTGGCTGGAAGCCCTGGCGTGCCCATTATCTCTCTGTCTCTCTCTGTCTGCTTCCTTCTCTCTGTCATTCTCAAATAAGCAAAAATAAAAAATAAAAAAAAGAATCAAATTAAAAATATCACAGGAGAAACAAAAGGTCATTTGTTGATCAATTTATTTATTATTTATTTTTGGTTTGTGCAAAGTAGAGTCACACTCTAGTCCAGGCCCATGTGAAACTCTGTAGTCCCAAACTGGCCTCGAACTCACAGTAATCCTCCTACTGCTGTCTCCCAAGTGCTGGGATTAAAGGCATTAATCAATTCAATTCGTCAAGGTGTTATTCAACTTGATTGTATGCAATTACTCATAATCATTCTTTTAGTCCTTTCCATTTTTAAAAAATTTATGAGGTGTCTGCTGTAATTTCTTTGCCTTGTTCCCCTCCCTCTTTGGCTAAATGAGAGGTCATCATTTTTTGTTGTTATTTGGCATTACAGGTATATGGGTCTTTTAATTGTTAGAGCATATAAGGATATAAAGAAAACATTAGTAAGCATGAAGGATGAATGAATTCAACACTAGTAGTACCGGCTTTCTACAATGAACATATACAAAAGAAAATTAAAAGTACTGGACAGGAACTCAATTTTTGACCTAATAGGCCCAACAAACATATACACAGAACCTTAGATCCAACAGCAACTTTTTTTTCAGCATCCATTGAATATTTGTTAAGTCATTAACAGGTCTTCAGAAAGCTAAGATTGGTGCGCATCACTCACCGCCGGGCAGAGTTCCTCCTGCAAGCCGACCGGCGCGGCAAGCCAAATACCGCCAGCGAGGCGCTAGGTTGCAGCGACAGCGGCAGAGCAGAGCCGCAGGAAGAGGAGAGCGCCCCGTGAGCGCGCCGGCTGCCCGGCCTCGCCTCGCCTCGCCTCGCCTCGCCTCGCCTGCCGCCCAGAGGCAGTCTGTGCCTTGAGCCGGGTGTGCTCACATCTGCTTCTGCTTTTTCCCCTTTGGCCTCCACACTTCGCTGGACGGTTCAAGGAGGGCAAGAAGGAATCCTTTAGAACTGTTCCTTACTTCATATTCTTGAATCTACAGGTCTTGGGGGCTGGGGATTTGGCTCAGCTCTTTAAAGGCGCTTGTTTGCAAAACCTCCCTGCCTGGGTTCGATTCCTCAGTACCCTTATACAGACAGATGCAAAAGTAAAGTGTCCTGGGGCAGAAGTCCCTGGACTGTTAAATTCCCTCACTTCTCTCTCCTCATCTTCTTCCCCTTTTCTTTTCTTCCAGAGTATCCCCATACCTAAAGCTGAGGGAGACAACATCCCCAGCTTGTAAAGAAAAAGAAAAAAGAATGAGTGAAGTCTAGTATAAAAAAAGAGTAAGATTACAATTATATCTAGTGTAATTTCAGACTGCAGTATCCTGAAACTTTAAATCAATTACAGGAGAAATCTTGAACATTGTTTGAGATTAAGTATCATGCTCCTGAACACTGAATGAGTGAGAGGGAAAATCAAAAGAGAAACTAGAAAACAGGCTGCAGCAAACAACTTGTGAGATGCAGAGGAAAACTTCTAAGAGGGAAGTTTATCAGTAACAAATGTTGCATTAGAAAGGAAGAAAAAGTGCAAGATTAGATCTCAAGGAACAAAAGAAAGGACAATTTCAACTCAAATTAGAAAGAATGAAAGAATAAAAACTAGAACAGAAATTAATCAAAAAGAGAACAAAAATATAGTCAACAAAACAGAGTTAAATTTTGAAAAACTAAACAAGACCAATTAACTTTCAGATAGTCAAATAAGAAGGCAAAAAGACAAAAAATTATGACATCTCAAAAAAAATCACAGAGGACTATTAGGAGCAGTGATATAGCATTGATTTGAATAAATTATATGAAATTGATAAACCAGAAAAGCACAACTTACGAAGATTGAGTCAGGAAGAAATAGAATGACTGGGCAGCCTGCTAACCTTAGTCACAAGTCTGCTGTTACCTTGACACCCAAACACATCACGTTGAAATCATAACATTCCCACCCCTGCCCCCATAGGCTCATCCCATCTCATCATGGAAGATACATTCATTCCAACTTCAGCTTCAGATCAACATTATCTTAATATTTAAGCTAGAAAAAAATCACAAAAGAACTACAGGTCATTAATGAACACTGATGCAAAAAATCCTTACTAAGGGCTGGAGAGATGGCTTTGTGGTTAAGGTACATGATGAGAAGCCTAAGGACCCAGGTTCAGTTCCCCAGGACCCACATAACCCAGATGCACAAGGTGGCACATGTGTCTGGAGTTTGTTTGCAGTAGCTGAAGGCCCTGGCATACCCATTCTCTCTTCTGTCTGTCTGTCTCTCTCTCCCTCTCAAATAAATAAATAAAATATTAAAAACATACTTACTAAAAATATTAGTGCATTGAAGCCAATAATAATACATCATCAATGATATTATATATGATACGGCCAAGTTCAATTTATCTCTGGCATGCAAGGCTAATTTAATGTTCACAAATCAATCAATGTCACATTAACAGAATTGAAGATAGAAACTGATCATCTCAATTGACACACAAAGTATCTGACAAAGGGCTGGAGAGATAGCTCAGTGGTTAAGGCACCAAAACCTAATGACCTGGATTCGATTCCCCAGTACCTACATAAAGCCAAATATACAAAGTGGCACATATATTTGGAGTTCGTTTGTAGTGGCTGGGGGCCCTGGCACACCCATTCTCTCTGTCACTCTTCTTTCTATCTCTGCTTGCAAATAATTTTTTATTAAAAAATCTATATTTATAAAAAGTATCTGATAAAGTACAATATCCTTCTTTGATTAAAGACTAAAAGCCAGGCATTGTGGCACACGCCTTTAATCCCAGCACTCAGGAGGCTTAAGTAAGAGAATCACTGTAAATTCGAGGCCAACCTGAGAATTCCAGGTCAGCCTGAGCTACAGAAAGACCCTGCCTCAAAAAATAAAAAGAAAATTAAAAAAAAAGAAAAAAAAAACACCCTCTGAATAGCTGTGGTACAAAAGAAAAGCTCCTTGACACAATAGAGGATGCCTTTGAAAGACTCCCCAAGATCTGATACGAGGCACACATGCTCTCACTGGCACTGACAGTACTGGCAATAGCAGTCAGACGAGGAAAAGAAATAAAATGCATCCAATTTGGAAAGGGAGAGGGAATTTACCTCTCTTCACAGATGACATAATAAAACATGTTTAGCAAAAGGCAAACACCCACAAGACTGTCAGAACTAATGTGAACCAAGTGAAGCTGTCGATTTTGACAGAATGTCAGTCTGCACAAGTCAGCAGCATTTTTATACACAAGCAAGATAGATGAAGACATAAGAAGAAAACCTACAGACATTGGTCTTAGCAATAATTTTTTGGTTAACTCAACAAAAACAAAGGATACAAGATCAAAAATAAATACGTGGGGGGCTGGAGAGCTGCCTTGGCGGTTAAGCGCTTGCCTATGAAGCCTAAGGACCCTGGTTCGAGGCTTGATTCCCCAGGACCCACGTTAGCCAGATACACAAGGGGGCGCACGCATCTGGAGTTAGTTTGCAATGGCTAGAGGCCCTGACGCCCCATTCTCTCTCTATCTGCCTCTTTCTCTGTCTGTCGCTCTCAAATAAATAAATAAAAATAAACAAATAAACAAAAAAAAATATGTGGGAATACAAACAAAAAAAAAAGGAGAACAATTCAGATAATTAAATAGTGGAAATTTTAACAATCTGATTTAATGGGTAAAAGACTTGAACTGACATTTCTCCAAGGAAGGCATAGAAATAGCTAATGTGTATATGAAAAAGTACTTATTGGCATTAATTAACAGGGAAATGCCAATCCAAACCATCGTGAGATACCACCTCAAATCCGTTAAGATGAGTATTAAGGAAAGCTGCAAAGGGAGCTAACTCCTGATGGGGTCGAAAAAGAGTAGCATGTCCGCATGGAGTCCTGTAGAGAATGAAAAGCAGCACTGCCAAAAGACCCAGCAATCTCTCTGCCAGGACTGTAACCAAAGAAAATGAAAACACACCCTTGCAAACAAGAAAAACAACTATGTAAGAAGTTATCTGCTTCACTGTAGTAATGTTCGAAATCTATATGTATCTTGAGGCTCTGTGTTGCATTTCTTCAATAAACAGAATACTTTTAAAAATCCCTTATCAAGCCCAATGTGGTGGCGTGCGCCTTTAATCCCAGCACTTGGGAGGCAGAGGTAGAAGGATCGCCCTGAGTTCAAGGCTACTCTAAGACTACATAGTGAATTCCAGGTCAGTCTGGGCTAGAGTGAGACCCTACCTCAAAAAACAAAAAACAAAAAACAAAAACATCCTTTTTCATATCAAGTTCGAACATATCAATAGATACTATTATAGTTGGTTATTGATTTGGAAAATATAGTTTTAAGTTTTGTATATTAGTGATTGAAGAACTTGTGTGTGTTTTTATTTAATTAGGACAATCAGAACCCGAATTACTTCTACCAAATTATGAATAATGGTTTTAGAGGACAAGCTCCATGTAGCTGAAGCTCGGCATATACTGATTTGCTGAAAAATGAATAAATGGCTACATGGATGGGTGGATAAATTAGTGAGCAAAGGATTAAGAGAGTGAGGTGAAGATTCACATTTTAGGAAGGCATTGTTACAGTTTCATAAGTATTCATATAAAGAGAAGACAGTGATACAAGCACAAGAGCCCTGGACCCTGGGCAGACACTTAACGAGTACACTGAACTGGTCTCACCTGCAGAAGTCCACTCCAACATTCTGGAGCTTCACAATGGTTGCATAAGTGTGCCCTTCTTTAAGCACTCCAAACTTCACTGATGGTGGGAGGAGATGGAACCCAAATGGGGATGAGTTTGGATTACATATTGCAGCAGATGCAACAGAGGACGTGTACACTTTTCCGCCAACAGAATCTTGCACCTTTGCAGTGTGGAAAAAACACAAAACAATAATGATTCTCTGTGGGGTTCTCAACTTAAGAAAATGTCCCTGACAGTAAAGAAAAATAATGCTTGGCTAGAGAAAGAATTCATGAGTATGGTCTCTTGTAATCCTTACAACATCCTTCTAAAATAATATTTTATGTTTTATTTTAAAGATTAGGAAACTCAAGTTTAGAGATTTGAGAGACAAATGTTAAGTGACAGAGTCTCAAATGCACAGGGTTTTTAAAAAATATTTTTGTCTATTTATTTGAGAGACAGAGAGAAAGAAGCAGACAGAAAGGATGAGTATGGGCACACCAGATCCTCCTGCCACTGCAAATGAACTCCAGATGCATGTGCCACTTTGTGCATCTGGCTTTATGTAGGTGCTGAGGAACTGAGCCTGGACAGTCCGGCTTTGCAAGTAAGTGTCTTTAACCACTGAACCATGTCTCCAGGCCCTCAAATGTACAAGTTTTAAGGCCTGTGTTCTTTCCTTTGTGTGTCTGGGATTGGGAGGGACTTTGCATTTATGACTAGTTTTGTGATGTTGCCAATGGTTCTGGTTAGGAAATCACACGGGGAACACTGTTCTGCCCTGACATCATCTGAAAGTTAGAGCTGCAGACTCTCAGGCCATAGGTGAGACTTAGTGAGGCCAACTGTATTTACTGTTATTATTATTGTATATGGACATATTTTGTATGTAAACATCACATGTTGGTACCTCCTCCCTGCCCCTTTTCTGAAGAGGCCTTCCTCATTGGGGATGCAGGTCAACCCCATGGGGATTGTGGGTCATGCATTATGGGGGCAACAGTCAGTTATGGGGGAGAGGCAATGTCTCTGTGCAAAATGTCCCAACTTGTGGCTCTAACAATCTTTCCGCCCCCTCTTCTGCAAAATTCCCTGAGCCATGCTGGGAGCATTTTCCTACTGTATTTTTAATTTTCCTTTTTTTTCTTTTTCAAGGTAGGGTCTTGCTCTATCCCAGGCTGATGTGGATTTCACTATGTAGTCTCAGGTTGTCCTCAAACCCACAGTGATCCCCCAACCTTGACCTCCCAAGTGCTGGGATTAAAGGTGTGCACCACCATGCCAGGCTACACAGACTGTGTTTTTTTGTTTTTGTTTTTGTTTTTTCAAGGTAGTGTCTCGCTCTAGCCCAGGCTGACCTGGCATTCACTATGTGGTCTTACTCAGACTGGCCTCAAACTTACAGGGATCCTCCTACCTCTGCCTCCTGAGTGCTGGATTAAAGGCATGTGGCATCACGCAGGCACACAAACTGTATTTTTAATAAAAGCCCCAGGTGCAAGCACTACTGTCTGGTAGACACAATCACGATGGGGGAAGACCACAGTGTGCCTTTCAAGTAAAGAAAGGACAGTGACCAAAACTTGACTAGTGAATTTAAGAGATCATTCCTAACCTGGACGTGGTGGCCCCCTTCTTTAATCCCAGCACTCCAGAAGCAGAGGCTGGAGGATCGCCTGAGTTCAAGGCCACCCTGAGACTACATAGTGAATTCCAGGTCAGCCTAGGCTAGAGCAAAACCATACCTCGAAAAAGAGAAAAATAAAAAAGAGATCATTCCTGTCAGGGCCAAGTGAGGAAGGAGGGAGCTTGGTGCTTGTAATGAAAGAAGAGAAATCCACAGTAGCTGAAGGAGCATGGGTTGGAGGCACTGTAGAACAAAGGAGTAAATGGAATCATGCCCTGTGCCAAAGTCATTTGGATTTTATCCTGAGCACCAGCAGAAGGGTGGCTAGTGATCCCTTTGGCCAATGGTGGGCTATTAAATTGGCTCCCCTCAAAGACAGCATGCCCTGCAGGGCTGACAGAAGCTGGTTAAAGAAATTCATAAGCCTGTGGAAGCTACTGCCAGCAAAACTCTGCCTACCTTTACGCATGGAGCAAAGGTCCTCATGGTGAGATAGAAAACAGTGGGCCACAGGGGTGAGAGTGACCTCAGTTTGTTTATATTACATAAAACACAGGGGGCTCTGGGAAATTTGTCTGTTTTACCTTGGGAAGAGGTTGAAACTTGGGCTTGGAACTCATCAAATAATGAGGTAATCTCACTTTTTCTTTCCTTGCTTGTCCAGTGACATCCTGTAGCAATGACTGGGTTGGAATTTTGATAGGCACAAAAGGTTCAGGTTCTGTTAGAGGAAAGTTTAAATTATGCCAAATGGACTTTTCTAAAACATTTGCAGTACTAGATAGTACGTAAAACATATGCCGGCATAGAAACTTGTCTTCATTACTTCTCCAACAACTTGTTTAAAGAAATAAAAGCTTTACATTAATTCTCATTTTACATTTGAGCATTTTACAAAACAGTTCTCTATTTATTACCTAATACTTGTCTTTATAACAATCCTATGAGATGGGTAAAGTAGATGCTCTTAGCATCAATTTTTGCTTTTTTTTTTTTTTTTTAAGAAGGATCGCACTCGAGCCCAGGTTGACCTGGGACTTACTTTGTACCCCAGAGTGGCCTCAAATTCATGGTGATTCTCTTATCTCAGCCTAACCAGGTACTGTGGAATTAAAGCTGTGTATCACCCCACCCAGCTAGTATTAATTTTGAAAAATAAAATTCTAAGAAAGATGTCAAGTAACTTGCTGTGATAGTTAAGGTGTTGTCAACTTGATCTGTTTAGTAATTCACAGAAATCCCTTTCAGGTGGGTCTTGGAGGTTGCTTCCAGGAAGGATCAACTAAAGGAGGAAGTCCTTCCCCCAGAGTGAGCCTTCCCCCAGAGTAGGCAGCTCCTCTCAGAGGGGGACTTCATATAAGAAAGCTCTGGGTGAAGACAGCCGTTCCTTTTTCCCACTTAGCTGCGGGAGCTGCTTGCTGCCTTCCAGCGTGGATTGAAGACCAGCATGGACTGAAGACCAGTGTCAACTGAAGACCCGTGTGGATCCAAACCCAGCGGTTCCTCAGGAAACCTCCAGGCCTTCCCGGCTATCTACAGTGCCAGATTGGGACTTCTCAGGCATCTGGCCACATGGACTAAGCAGCTACCAAGTTCATTGATTCCCAGGCCTGCAACTGCTATTGGACTACCATAAACTAATCCAATAAATTCCCTTTTTAAAATAATTCATTCTAGCAGTTCTGTTCCTCTAGAGAACCCTGACTAATATACTTGCTATGATGAACTTATCTTAAACCTTGGTCTTCAGAGTCCTTTCCATTAACTCAGCAAGGCACAGAATAATAGACATATTTCTTTTCTTAAATATTATTTATTTTATGCTTTATTAGTACAAATACTTAGCTTTGGTTATTCCCCCTCCTCTTGGCATCTTTCTTACTTTTACCTCACTTGATCTGCCACCATCACTACCCTTCTTTGAAGCCTCATGTTTTCCACCTCATGGGCTCCTTTCTAGTTCCCTGGCATTTACACACTCTCTCACAAAACCCATACCTAAAGGTTCAAAGTTAGGATCCACATATGAGAAAGAATGTGATGTTTCTTCCTTTCAAGCTGAGACTTGTAGACAGTCTCAAAATAGTGTTTGGTATACTTTATATGCTAAGAAGCTTTATGAAACTTCATAGCTCCAGGATTCAGGACCCTCTGGAATTTTTTCTGTGACTTCCAACCATACTTCTAGCCCAGCATCACTGCCCATGTGCCAAAGGGACACAACCTTTACTTTTGAGAAACTGTAAGATCAAGCAATGACTGCCATACCTTCTGTAGGTTTTGATAGTTTTTCCGTTTGGCTCTGGCTAGCAGACTCCTTGGGATTCTCAGGAATTTCTAACTTTGGAAGAAGAGGTGTACTTGAGGATAGTATAGAAGATATAGATGACTGAGAATCTGAAAAAAAAAAAACAACCCACAAAACTAAGCAGGCAGTATCAAGAGATGTTTTGGTCAATGAAATGATAACTTCTAATGGTTGTGTCCACAAACATTGAGCAATGTGCTTTGCAATGAACAAGGTGCTTTCTCCCATTCTCTTGAGAAAAAAGTATAAGAAAATCTAAGAGACAGAAGTATAAGAAAATCTAAGAGACAGATTCCTCACAATATGATTTAAATGTTTACAACTGACAAACAGGACAGTACTGTAAGTCCCTACTCTCTGGGAGCTGGCTGATTCCTGTGAGCAGTATGACTAGATAGTAGTCACCATCTTGTGCTACCAAGAGGCCAGGTATGTGTATCTAAGACTGACTGAAATACAATTAACTAACAAAATTTATAATTTTAAATGTATTAATTCCTGTGAAAATGTAGTTATTTATTAAAATAACTTTCAAAACATAAGTATATATGAAACAAATTTTAAGTAAATACATTTATGACTGGGAAAGCAAATATATTTCAACCTATGTGTATGCTAACCCTGCTTGTATAGTCATAGCTTCCAAATTACTGTGCTGAAAGATTCTGTAGCCTATCTTCCTTTAGAGAGGAGCAGACCTTAATTGATTGTTCGTGTCTGCCCAAGGTGCAGCAGGCCTAACTGACAGCACAAGGACCACCCCTAATTTCTCATCATTACAAATTATAAGTGATTGTTTTTCAGCTGTGCTCTTTGCTTTGTAATTTCTGTTTGAAATTAGATGCTGCCTTGGCCATACTCATGACAGGCAGCCAAAGCTCAGGCATTGCATTGGACAGTAGAACATTCTCTCTGGATATCTTAATTACTAAGATTACTAACGAGAAGCATTAAATTTCATTTCATCAGTAAATGTTTCAGCATGCATCTACTGACAATGTAGGAATACTATGTATCCACCACACAATCATACCTAAGAAATTAACAATTCCATAATGCCCTGATTCTACAGTCCTCTAAAATTTGAAATCTGTAGTCTGCCTAGAATATCATATATAGCTATTTTTCTCAACCTATTATTTAGTACTTTTAAAGCTAGAACAATCATTCTTTTTGTTTCAATATTATTGATTTGTGTGTGTTGTTAGGGATTGAACCCATGGCCATGTGCTTGCTCAAGTATTCTACCACTTAGCCACGCCACCAGCCTGATACTATTTTGAAGAAACAAAGCCAAATTTCTTCTATAATGTCTACATATGTGTCCATTGACTCCTTTGGTTAGATTCAGATTGAGGATTTTAAAGTAACTTTTATTATTGTTATTTATTTGAGAGAGAGAGTGAAAGAGGGAAAGAGAATGGAGAGAATGGGTGCTCCAGGGCCTCCAGCCACTACAAATGAACTCCAGACCCATGCGCCACCTTATGCATCTGACTTACATGGGTCCTAGGGAATCGAACTGGAGTCCTTTAGCTTTGCAAGCAAGTGCCTTAACCACTAAGCCATATCTCCAGTCCCAGATTGAGGATTTTTGACATGAATTTTATCTAGTTACAAATGTACTTCACAGTGCACTGCATGGGGAAGTACCTAGTGTTAGGTTGTCTTACTATTGGTAAAGGTTTGATTACTTGATTGAGGTGGAGAATGTCATGCCTCCATTGTAGATGCACATTTATTTTACTCATTGTAGTTAATAAGCATGCTAACTATTTTGAGGCCATGTGAGTGTACTGTTCCTCAGCCACCTTTCATTATTCCTTTGGTCTTTAAATTAGGTCTTCTAAACTCTTTTAGGCACAAGAAAGTGAACCCAAAATTCTACTTATATCATGCTTTCCTTATAACTTAAGTAAATACATGATATTCAGGTCCCAACATATAAATGAGGGATTGGTACATAGTAAAATAAAAGCCGTTGTCCTGTAATATTCAGGTTGCAATATGTTTTGTCACTGAGACAAAAGATGGTATAGCTAGTTATTTTCTAAGAGGACATTAGTGGTATTATTCAGTTCAAGACAGTTGATAGAATAAGAATTATACTAACATCTTACCTAGGTGAGGAGCAGATGTATCTGGAACAGTAGTTTTGTTTGTTTCTTTTTCTGTCTTAGTAAAAGGAGGTAGTTTTCTGGAAAGCTTGTCCAGATAATCACACTTAAAGGAAAAACCAAAGACTTATTTTAAACTTACACTTATTTTAAGCAATTGCCACAGATATTTTAAGTTGATGAACAATGATGATAAGACCCTAAAAATGAAGTTGCAGATTAAAATTCTCTGAAAGGCTAAGTAAATTCTAGTTTTTGCTAACTACTCATGATTCCTGCAATTTCTTCTCATGCAGCCTCCAGTTACTAATAGCATCCTGAGCACAGTTTTGAGGTTCCAGTGAGGAGCAGACTGGGCCTGGGACTCATGTAGAGAAGGGACAGTGTTCTGTGGCTGTGAGATTCTAAGAAAACATAATATCTTAGTGCTGTTTTAGCAGCTAAAGGGTGAAGAAATACTAATGGAATAAAAACTTCAAATTGGGATTCATTAGACGACAATAATCAACAAAGACTCATCCCAATGTCAAGCTTAAATGAGATGAGAAGAAAACAAATAGTCACAGTGTAGGGCATGGAGGGGAGTGCTAGTAAGAGCTTCAGCACTGAAGGAAGACAGGAAAGTACTCTTTCCTGTCAAATGCTTGTGAGAATATGGATTTGAGAGTAAGGCTTAGTCAGGTTAATGCAGCAGTGAATAAAATAACATTAGGAAAGTTAGCTTACATAGGAACATGCAATTAAATTCCTATTAATTACATTCAATTACCTGAGACTTATATAACTGGCTCAATTCAGATTTAAAATAGGGTGTTGCTTCTTTGTTCCTAATTTCAGTTAGATAAATTTTTGTTTGCTCAATTTTGTTCCTGGTTGATATTTTCAAAAACATGCAAAAGAAGACAAAAAAATTAAAAAAACACATTTTCTTGTGCTTTAAATTTTTTTATTTGCAAGGAGAAAGAGAGGGAGAAGGAGACTGAGAGGGACAGAGGGAGAAAGGAGGGAGGGAAGGAGGGAAAGGGTATGAGCATGCCAGGTCCTCTTGCTGCTGAAAATGAATTCCAGATGCATGTGCTACTTTGTGCATCTAGATTTATGTGGGTCCTGGGGAATTAAATCCAGGTTGTCAGGCTTTGCAAGCAATCACCTTTACCTGCTGAGCCATCTCTCCAGCCCTTTGCTTGTACTTTTCCTCTAAATTCCAAAGAACACAATGTAGTCAATGACAGTAGAACTGAGAGAAATCTTTCACTGGACTTTTTATTTTTTCGTCAACTTGTTTTGGATCATTTTCTACTTTTTAGTCATATTTCCTACTTTGGAAATCAGACTCTTGTATAAGGTAATGAATAATATTACCAGTGAATCTCAAATGACTGGTCTCATACTGGTTGGACCTTTTGAGGTTATACACAGTTCTCTGAAATTTGAATGACAGCTGAAGGCTTATATAATATTAGCAGCAGCAACAGCAACAAACATAACACCTCCAAAAACAAAAAAGAGCAACACATGAAGAAGTGGCATGTAGTTTTTTTTTTTTTTTTTTTAAAAGCCAACATGATACTCCTGCTCGTTGCTCTTTTAGTACCAGGACCCCTCTACTAAGGGAGTCGATATTCAAAGAAGGCAAAATGAGCTTCCAACTGAAGTTCTCAGATAAGATTTGTCTCCATTTTAGAGTAATACACTCAAGGCATAGAGATTAGGTATCTATTCCAAATCACATAATTAATTCTGAGGTTGAGTGAATTAAAACCCAAGTTCAGGCTGGAGAGATAGCTTAGCAGTTAAGGCACTTTCCTGCAAAGCCAAAGGACCCAGATTCAATTCCCCAGGACCCACGCAAGCCATATGCACAAATGGTGCATGTGTCTGGAGTATTTTGCAGTGGCTGGAGGCCCTGGCACACCTATTCTCTCTTTTAAATAAATAAATAAGTAAATAAATAAATAAATAAACTCAGGTTGCATGCCTCCAATCCAATGGTCTTGACACTTGTGCCTTCTAACTAGCCATCAGTTACCAATGTGAAAACTGAAAGGAGCTAGATATTTGACATCTGGTTATTTCCATATTTTATAGATAAGCAAACTGAATTCTCTTAAGTGAAACAAGCAGTCAGCATATTAGAGTGTGTATGAGTTCATACTACAGTTGTCCCTGGATCAGGGACTAATCAAGGCTCTTACACAGGTGACATGCCTGGAAGTATTGGAAGGGTATGATCAACAAGCCATCTTACATAAATAAACCAATAATTTTCTATTAAAATATCTTCTCTCTCTTCACTGAAATTCCTCATCAAGTAGGGCAGACTGGACATTGCTCTTGACTCTTAAATTTTCCTTACAAGAGAATCAATATATCTCCTAACTGATAAGTCCAATATTTTTTATTTTTATTTCTATTTATTTCTATTTTTTCTAATATTTTAAAATTCTTGAGTTTTTCTACCATATTTGATATTTATGGACCACTTTTCATTCCCTTGAAACATTTTCTTCCTGTACCCAATCCCTTTTCCATGTTGCCAATATCTTTCTTTCTATGCCACACATCTAATAATGTGTTTGACTTTTATTGGCTTGCCATTAACTATCTATAAGTTAAAATTTAAAACTGAATGTTTCAAAATTTTAAACTAATAGGTAACATGTTAATAAGTACAGAATTCAAAAGTCATTAAAAGGGACCTAATAAAAAGTAATTCTCCATCTGATAGTGTCTCCTGATCTCTCAGTCTCCTTCCCCACAGACAGTCTCTGTCACCAGACTCTTGGATATGATTTTTAGCCTTTCTCTAAAACAGGTCAGTCTCTCATGTGAGAGATACCCCAATGAATGAGGTATTTTTTTCTAAGATGAGAACCAGAACAAATAGACTACTAATTTCTCCTAGTTTATTACTGTTAGATAATATTATTTGTATCATCATATTTATGCATGGCTGTCCATTATTCAAGTCTAGCACACAAGCACTGAGATTTAACCTTGGCTTTGCATCTTCATTTGTTCATGAATCCTCCCATTGACCTAATGTGGGTAGAGCAAAAGATAGTTTTTGTTTTTATCTAATACAGAGAGTACATATCTTCTAGTTTGACTTTATAAGTACAAGTCTCATCTTTCTAATTTCCCAACACATTCCAAAAGATAACCATGAACCTTAATGAAGACAATTTTTTCAAGAGGAGCCACTCAAATGTATATAGACTATTATACAAATGTATTTGGCTTACTTTATGGAGAGAGCTGAAATTGGAATCTTAAGCTAGAACTGAAAAGAATGAAAACAGCAGTATGCTCAGTATACATTTCTCACATGGATCCTTGAACATTTGTAACAAGATTCCAAAGTTTTTATGAATATATTAGAATTACTAAATGTTCAAAGAGTGTTTGTAGCATGTTCTTGCTCAGGAGAGGAAGTGCTTCTCAAACGGGCTTCCTCAGGAGATGGTGACATGGAAGCTTAGTGACACCTTTGATGAAATGTTTCCGAAGGGAGTCTGTGGTGGTTTGATTCAGGTGTCCCCCATGAACCTAGGTATTCTGAATGCTAGGTTCCCAGCTAATGGAGATTTAGGAATTAATGCCTCCTGAATGCAGTGTATTGTTGGGGGCATGCTTATGGGTGTTATAGCCAGCTTCTTTGTGCCAGTGTATGGCACACTCTCTTGTTGCTGTTGTCCACCTAATGTTGGCCAGAAGGTGATGTCCACCCTCTGCTCATGTCATCATTTTTCCCTGCCATCATGGAGCTTCCCCTCAAGTCTGTAAGCCAAATGAACTTTTTTTTTTTTTTCCTGACAAGCTGCTTTTGGTCAGGTGTTTTCTGTCAGCAATGTGCACTTAACTGCAACAGTCATATAATAGTGGGGAGCCTGGGTGAAGGACCTTGTATTCTATGACTTTGGCCTTTTTGTGCTCTTATAGACATCAGGGCAGAATTACCTCTGTTCTTCTAGCTTTTCTTTCCAGCGTTTTGCTGATGCTGTATGCCTGTGTGAAAGAACAAAAAAGTCTCATGAAAAGGGCAGTTCTTTCATACTTACACTAGAGCAAAACTATCACTTTGTGCTGGGAGGTGAAGGGCTTTGACTCATTAGTGCATTTATGATTCACTGGTGCAATTTTGACTTACATATCCCTCTATTTCCCAATCATTGCATGCCTAACACTAACTTGAATACAATCAGACTAGCTTACCTCCATTTTTTCTCAAAGAAATCTTTAGTAAATGTTTCTGGTGGACATTTTGGAGCAGAAGCCAGAGATTGCTTGAATAAATCCCTTAGGTGGGCTGCAACTTTAAAAACACACTGTTTAGCATTTATCCCTACTTTTTTTTTTCCTTTTAGGTAGGGTCTTACTCTATCCCAGGCTGACATGGAATTCATTATGTAGTCTCAGGCTGAACTTGAACTCAGAGCGATCATCCTACTTCAGCCTCCGGAGTGCTGTGATTAAAGGTGTGCGCCAACACACTCAACTTATCCCTCCTTCTTTATAGCAAACTTTCAATCAGTACACAATTACTCATTTGAGATGTTTTCAAGAGTCTACAATCAATTGTGTAGCCAAATTTCCATGGCCCAGCCATAACATGTGGTAAAAAACATGAAAAGACTTTCCGTTATGTGTTCTAATGTTATGCTAATGAACATTCATTGTATTGTCCACAGTGAACTTCAGTGATGACCTGTTTGTCCCATACTGTTAGGAAGATGTGTTATACGTAATTGACTTCTCTCATATTTGAAACTCAAAGTCTTTCTTTTTTCTTTTATTTATTTATTTATTTAGGTAGGGTCTTGCTATTCTTGGGCTGGCCTTGAACTCACAGAGATCCTCCGACCTCTGCCTTCCCCATAATGGGATTAAAGGTATGCATCACCATGTCCAATTTAAACAGCATATCTTGAAACAAATTAACTATCGTACTGAATATGTCTCTACTTCCTGAATTGAAAGATCTGATTTTGCTAAGTTTGGGTAATGATACTTAGGAGTTTATTATTCACAGAACATGGTCCTGATGGGATGGTCAACTTGCCAAAACAATGATAGGACAGCTAGTTAAAAGAAGAAAAGTTCTCATGTTCTATAAGCTTAGGAAACAATTATTTAAATGAAGTCAAATGAGTCCTTACTATAAGACTTTTTGGCATCCTTAATTAGCTCTCTAAGAAAATAAGACAATATGAAATACTATATCAACTTATTTTGTCATAAAACTCATTTTCTTTTGGTGGAGCCAATCCCATACAGTACTACTGTGGGAAAGACTTTGGGGGAATGGTAATGTAGGATCACCATTAATGATATGTCATGGGAAGTTTTGCATGTTGTTGGCCTCCTGAACCAGTTTAAGAAATATGGTTACCTGAACCTTCACATATTGGGTAGACTATGTGTTTGCCTGTAATGCAAACCTCTTTGCTTGAGCCAAACATTACAAGTTCAAATGAAATGGGGTAAGTTTATAAGATCAAATATAGGGCAAGTTAAATCTGAATTTCAGATACACAATTTTTTTTCTTGTGTGTAGCTGGAATTGCTATTATGGTGTCATAGTAATTATTATTCATTGTATACCTAGAAATCACTTTTAAATTGTATTTAGTGTGTGTGTGTATGTGTGTACACCAGGGTTTCTTGCAAAGAAATGCTCATCCAGCTTTACATGGGTGGCTGGGAAATTAAACTTAGGCCAGTAGGATTGGCAAGAAAGTGGCTTTAAGCACTGAGCAATCTCTCCAGCCCTTAGAATTCAGCTTTGCTAAGGCCTTTTGTATTTTTATTCATTTAACTTTCATTCATGCAGGGGAACCCTATAAAAGAGTAACAACAGAGTGCCGGGCGTGGTGGCGCACGCCTTTAATCCCAGCACTCGGGAGGCAGAGGTAGGAGGATTGCTGTGAGTTCGAGGCCACCCTGAGACGCCATAGTGAATTCCAGGTCAGCCTGGGCTAGAGTGAGACCCTACCTCGAAAAACAAAACAAAACAAAACAAAAAAAAAAAAAAAAAAAAAACAAAAGAGTAACAACAGAGTATAAGGAGAGAGGGACTTTGGGGATTGTGACAGTCTCTTCCAAGATGGTCATATGAAGGCTATAGTAGTTGCCAATCACTTTCAGATAAATGTTATTTCGTGATAAGGTAAAATTTCAAGAAGAAAAATATGTAGGTAAACAACAACAACAAATAAGCCAGCATGATGGAGGATATATAAGATAGTCTGAGGGCTTAGTAAATCACATGGCTACCAGTTTATGACCTTTGTCATCTAGCTGAAAACAGAATTTAAACAAAATCCAACCAAATTTTCCAGTGTTTACTTACTGTGAACTATGAAACCAAGTTTGTTGGGGTTTGAGAAACACAGCTTGAATGAGGAAGTTGTCTTACACATGCTTGCTGGGTTTGGGTGATGACCGTGCACTTGGTTACCAGTGGGGATGTAGATGGCTTGATGTTGGGTGGTTGGCTATTTTTTCCCTGTATCTTAGTTATGTTCTAAGTAGTTGAGGTCAACATGAAAGTTTAATGTCAATGTTTTTCATTCACTGGGTGAAAGCTAAAGATTAATTAGACAAGGAATCATGGTTTTTGAGGATCTCAAATATAAACCATTTCAACACAATGTAGCCAACACAGGAAGAGTGTTGTGAGGCCTTGCTATGAGGATGAAAAACAAGTGTACTTAATACTATTTTGAAATTTGTAGCTATATTGCAAAGAAATATTAAATATCAGTTACCTTCAGTAACATGACTTTTTGTGGTTTCTTCCATTTTAGGGAAAGACTGAAATGAACATACAATTATTTGATGATAATTATATTACATACTTAGAAGCATTCTTTATCTGTTAAATTTGACTTTTTATGAAAAAACTATGAAATTACTTTCTATTACTAATGTGAAACTTATTTGAATATTTTGTTATTCATTTAAAAATATATTTATTTATTTGAGAGGGGGGAGACAGAGAGAGAGAAAGAAAAAGAAAGTATGTGGGCATGCTAGGACCTCTTGCCACTGTAAGTGAACTCCAAACACATGCACTACTTTGACCATGTGGCATGAGTATTAGGGATATAGATGCAGGTCAGCAGGCTTTGCAAGCAAGTGCCTTTAACCTCTGAGCCATTTTCCTAGCCCTATTATTCATCTTAACCTAAGAAATTTCTCTAAAAATGGAAATAATTTTAAGTCACAGAATTGCCTTTTCTTCTTTTTGATTTTGTTAACCAATCATTCAGTATTTCAATAGATATTAATTTCTTCAAAAGACAATACATGTTTCCTTTGAGCATCTTCAGGATTATCAATTTTTTCTTTATTTAATTTTCTATCCCAAAGCTTACATATAGCTGCCTGCAACAAATATACCACTTTTAGCCACATGTCCAGATTTCAACTTAAGTGGAACTTGGAAAACCTAGAAAATCTTCTGAATTATCTATGATCAAAGGAAGACCTAAAGGGAGAAATTTTGGAAAATTCAACACATAAAAGAGTCTGATTTCCATAGAAACAAGGAATTTATAAGTAGGAAGCAAATGCTTCACAGAAATGGCAGAAACCTCACATGGCTATTCATTGTGGTATTTAACTTGGAAGCCTCTAACAGTGAAACAAATGGAAAAACACCAGACATTTTCTCACCATAACCAGCTTCAGGAGATCTGCAGCATTGCCTCTCTCTTCCTCAGTTCTGGAATCCTTGACTGTCATTTCCTGCAGTTCATCTTCTTTCTTTAGAATATGATTTATATAGTCCTAGATTAGTAGGATAAAACAAAGATGAAAACAGAATAAGGCAGAGAAAGACATCAATATAGTCAATATCAACTTGAGGTATTAGAAAAAGACTAAGAATTAAATAAGTTTGCATCTCTCAGCAAATAGTTAACTAGTCAAACAATCTGGAACACCTTTTCCTTGTAGGTTAATAAGCAAAGACCTGGACACTCCACAAGTAAGGCTTTAAAGCCTCAGAATGGAACCACACAAGGACCCTAGAGAGAACCTGCTTCTACCTCTGTGTCTCAGTGCCCTCTTCAATAAAATGGGTGGACTGAGTTAGATAATGACTCAGGCATGGTCTTTATGATTCCACTGATGGATATAAGTTACTTAGTCCATGACTGCAGTTCCAAGAGAAATATATTTTTCCCATGGATATTTTGATGCATATTCATAAACATCAAACCTCTCCTCTGTATCAGATGCTGGGCATAAACAAAGCACATGCTTGAAAATGTTATAGATATGAACAAACAATTACTCACATATTTATAAATTCTTAGATCATTTGCAAAGCAACAACCTTCTCCATCCATGGAAAAATATCTGGTGAATTGAGGTTTGTATATTTTTTTCCAAAAATCATTAATTTTCCATGTTTTAGGAAAGGAAGAGTATATAGTTTTACAGTCAGGTTTCCATTGCTGGCATAAATCACCCAACCAAGAGGAGCTTGTGGGAAAAAAGGGTCTATTTTGGCTTACTGACTCAAGGGGAAGCTCCAAGATGACAAGGAAAAACAATGGCATGATCAGAGAGTGGACACCACCTCCTGGCCAACATCAGATGAACAACAGCAACAGAGAGTGTGCCAAACACTGGCAAGGGGAAACTGGCTATAATACCCCTAAGCCCACCCCCAACAACATACTGCCTCCATGAGGCATTAATTTCCAAATCTCCATCAGCTGGGAACCTAGCATTCAGAACACCTAAGTTTATGGGGGATACCTGAATCAAACCACCATTAGTCCAACTTTAGAAGTCCCTGTAGTTTTTATTAATCCTAATGGTGTTCAAACATTCCCACAATCCAAAGTCTTTTAACTGAGCCATTATACCAAAAAATAACCCCAAAATTCATAATGGCACAGAATAAACATTCACACTATAAAGATGATATTGGGTATAGCAAAGAAATATTCAACAAATATAAGTTTTAAAACAACCAGAGCAAATATCAAACTCTGTGGCTCCAAGTCCAACAACTGTAGTCAGTGACAAATCTCCAAGTCTGATAATTCTAACCAGCAACAAGTCTCTGGAGTTCCAATTCCACCCCTCTAGCTAGGCTACTCACAGAACTGGAAAACTTTATGTGGGGCTGGGATCTCTCCTTAGAAGCTGTCTCATGGTCCTGGTATCTCCACTGGGTCTCCACTGCAACCCACGGTCCATCCTCATGGCTCCATTGGGTCTCCATGCAGGCAATCCTTAGGATATCTGCTTCACACTGTCCATGGCCATTTCCAAAACACATTACCATGTTGAAAATTCTATGAACCTCTCTTTCCTGCATTTCTTATACTCCATAATACCAGGTAGGGTACCAATTTGTTAATACAGGAGAGAATAAAGCTGACTTTGAAGAACAGGACACTCATTGACCATTCAGCCCCCTTCAAAAGAGTTTGCATTCTTTCTACTGTCCCAATGAAGGTCAGTTAGTCTAATCCTAGTGATTGTAATCTCTCAATTGCAGCTGAACAGGAAGCAGTTTCACCCAAAGATTTCATTTTTTTTTTCTGTGCCATATCCCTCTGCTCACACCAGTCCATTTCTATGCAATGCAACCCTGCACAAATTGTCCAGACATGGGCATAACAGCAAGCCTCTCACACAAACTGCTTCTATCCCAGTCCAAGCAAAGCTCTTTTTTACCCTCAAAAGCCAAACCTCACAGCCCTTTGTTTTTATTGCATTCAGGTCTTTCAACTCTGACCAGAATAGTCCATCAAGCTGTACTTATAGCACTGCAAGGCATCTCTTAGGTCAAGATTCCAAGTCCTTCCACATTCCTCTCAAAAGTCAGCTCCAAAAGGCCAAAAGTCACACAGTCAGGTGTCTAGCAGAAATAACCCCACTCTCAGTACCAACTTTACTGTTGCAGTCAGGTTCGCATTGCTGGTAGAAATCAACCAAGAGCAGCTTGTGGGAAAAAAGATTTATTTTGGCTTACACACTCAAGGGGAAGCTCCACGATGGCAGGGGAAAACAGTGACATGAGCACAGGGTGGACATCACCTCCTGTCCAACATCAGGTGGACAACAACAATAGGAGAATGTGCCAAACACTAGCAAAGGGAAACTGGTTATAACACCCATAAGCCTGCTCCCAATAATACACTGCCTTCAGAAGGTGTTAATTCCCAAATCTTCATCTGCTGGGTACCTAGCATTCAGAACACCTAAGTTTAGGGGAAAATGGTGTTCAACATTCCCACAATCCAAAGTCTTTTATACTGAGCCATTTATACCAAAAAATAACCCAAAATCATAATTGCACAGAATAACATTCAGATATACAGATGATATTGGGTATAGCAAGGAAATATTCAACAAATATAAGTTTTTAAAACAACCAGAGCAAATATCAAACTCTGTGGCTCCAAGTCCAACAACTGTAGTCAGTGACAAATCTCCAAGTCTGATAATTCTAACCAGCACAAGTCTCTGGAGATTCCAATTCCACCCCTCTAGCTAGGCTACTCACAGAACTGGAAAACCTTTATGTGGGGCTGGGATCTCTCCTTAGAAGCTGTCTCTTGGTCCTCGGTATCTCACTGGGTCTCCCCACTGCAACCCACGGTCCATCCTCATGGCTCATTGGGTCTCTCCATGCAGGCAATCCTTAGGATATCTGCTTCAACTGTCCATGGCCATTTCCAAAACACATTACCATGTTGAAAATTCTATGAACCTCTCTTTCCTGCATTTCTTATACTCCATAATACCAGGTAGGGTACCAATTTGTTAATACAGGAGAGAATAAAGCTGACTTTGAAGAACAGGACACTCATTGACCATTCAGCCCCCTTCAAAAGAGTTTGCATTCTTTCTACTGTCCCAATGAAGGTCAGTTAGTCTAATCCTAGTGATTGTAATCTCTCAATTGCAGCTGAACAGGAAGCAGTTTCACCCAAAGATTTCATTTTTTTTTTTCTGTGCCATATCCCTCTGCTCACACCAGTCCATTTCTATGCAATGCAACCCTGCACAAATTGTCCAGACATGGGCATAACAGCAAGCCTCTCACACAAACTGCTTCTATCCCAGTCCAAGCAAAGCTCTTTTTTACCCTCAAAAGCCAAACCTCACAGCCCTTTGTTTTTATTGCATTCAGGTCTTTCAACTCTGACCAGAATAGTCCATCAAGCTGTACTTATAGCACTGCAAGGCATCTCTTAGGTCAAGATTCCAAGTCCTTCCACATTCCTCTCAAAAGTCAGCTCCAAAAGGCCAAAAGTCACACAGTCAGGTGTCTAGCAGAAATAACCCCACTCTCAGTACCAACTTTACTGTTGCAGTCAGGTTCGCATTGCTGGTAGAAATCAACCAAGAGCAGCTTGTGGGAAAAAAGATTTATTTTGGCTTACACACTCAAGGGGAAGCTCCACGATGGCAGGGGAAAACAGTGACATGAGCACAGGGTGGACATCACCTCCTGTCCAACATCAGGTGGACAACAACAATAGGAGAATGTGCCAAACACTAGCAAAGGGAAACTGGTTATAACACCCATAAGCCTGCTCCCAATAATACACTGCCTTCAGAAGGTGTTAATTCCCAAATCTTCATCTGCTGGGTACCTAGCATTCAGAACACCTAAGTTTATGGGGGATACCTGAATCAAACCACCACATATAGCAATCACATCTAAAAGTTGTTTCCTTTTTTACCATCTCAACTTCTTTGGGGCCTCTTTGGTGACTTCTGCACTCAAATACAGGAGTCATTAAATATTTTCTATCTTTCAGCCTTCTATTCTGGGAGACTGGCCTTTATTCATTTATGTGCTACATATTGGTAGGGGTAGGTAATTTCAGATTCTTCAGGGAACTGACAGGACTGATTTGCCTTGATCTTGTTTCTTGTTGAGTCCTGTTACCCGAATCCCATTACCTTAAGGGAAACTTGGAGCCTCAGTTTCACCTCATTCTTTATGACCTCGTGCTGGATGAACTGGCGCATCTGAAGCACCTTGGGGCCCTTGAGTATCGGGGCAGGAGTGCTTATTAGTTGTTTGGACCCAATGCAGAGGCCCTTCCAAATCTGAGTGCCAAAAGGAGGTCCTGGAGTTTTTTTCTGTCAACAAAAAGAGCAATGATTCACCAAAGAAATCAGATGCTTTAACAATGTTTATTGCTTACTATTTTACTGAGTAATTATGTACATACTATGCCAGCAATAGTAATGAGAATTCTAAGTCAGTGGGGCTTGACTTTGAGAGGTCTGGCCACTCACCCCAAAAGTTAAATGGAAAAAATAATGGTTATGTAGGAAGGGCTCTATTATTCAATGTCGCCACTACTGGGAAGCATGGGAAACAAGCATCCTAAGTCCTGTTTTCAGAGCTAACAAGAGCTTTGGGTCATAGTGGGTGAATGAAAGGAGAAGAGAAATAAGTTTGCATCCACACGTAGCCTTGGTCAAAAAGCAGTCTTGCTGATCATTAGTTCAAGATCAGCTATGCAGGGCTTTGTGGACAATAAGAGAGTTGCCACTGCCTGGAGGTAGTTTCCACTTATCAAAAGATGTTCATGATCTGACTTGTTGCTCCTGGAACCCAGTATGACTGTGGGATGGCTAAGAGAAAAGGATAAATCATAAAGGCAAGCTAGAATTTGTTCCTTCAGGTTAGGGCAATGACTAGAGCTGTCTAGGTGCTGTTCTGGTAGTATGGAACAGAATGTTAGAAAACCTAGTGACTAACAATCATTTATAATGTTATGACTGCAAATTTCAAATATATATGTGATGGCTAATCTTGTTGTCTTAATGGGATTGAGATCATAATGGAAGCAAATATCTGGGTATGTTTGTGAGGGAGTGTTTAGGATAGACTGACATGGGAAATCTACTTTAAATGTGGGTGGTACCAGTCCACTGTGCTGGTGTCCTGAGCTGAATAAAACATAAACAGTATGCTGAGCACTAGCATACATCTCTCCCTGCTTTCTGACTATGGACCCAATCCAACTTCTGCCTCACACTCCTGCTATCAATCCCATCCCTGCCATGATGAACTGTATCATCTTGAAATTAACTCTGTCTTCCTTAAGCTGTTTTTGTCTAGCATTTTGTCACATCAATCAGACAAGAAACTAGTACAATATCTTAGCAACTCAATTTATCTTCATGCCTTTTGCTTTGAAGGGGACACTGCCAGTTTAAAGGAAAACTTGTTTAAATAATTTGCATGTCTAGAGAAGACTTAAATAGGATTCTGACCCAAATTTAAAGGTAGCAAGAGAGACAGATACAAAATGGTGGTGTATGCCTTTAAAGATTTTATTTAGCTTTTAGTTACCCACTGGGAGCTGAAGGACCAAATGAAGTCAGTGCCTTTTTTATTCCCTATTGTACTTGATAGGAATTTTATGCACTCATAAAAGTGAGCAAAGTTCCCATTTGTGTGTGGCTTCTAGTAATCTCAATATTTTAAAATCCTGTTCCATAGTATTGTACTGGGTGTCATTTAAGGAAAAGTTAAGTAACTTGTCATAGGGTAATGCAACCAGTAGTCTATGGCATAAGTATGTGACTATTGTTTAACACCCTCAGGTAGGCCAAGACATTTATAATTCATAGTCTTTAAGTTTCTGGTTATATCTAAATTTTCTATAGAAAGATTCTGACATAAAAGTCATCCCATAGATCTAGACAGTTTCTGAGCTGACTCTGGATGGAGCCCATCTCCAGAATCTTCTCAGGATCTCTTGTAAAGGAATGTCTGCTTGGGAGTGAACTTCTTGGGCTGGAGAGATGGCTTGGCAGTTAAGGCACTTACCAGCAAAGCCAAATGACCCAGGCTTGATTCTCCAGTACTCACATAAAGCCAGATGCACAAGGTGGCATATGTGTCTGGAGTTCATTTGCAGTGGCTGGAGGCCCTGGTGTGCCCATTCTCTCTTTCTCAAGTAAAAAAAATAACTAAAATATTTTTGAAAAGAAAGAAAAAGAGTGAACTCCTTCTGGGCATGGTGGCACATGCCTTTAATCCCAGCACTTGGGAGGTAGAGGTAGGAGGATCACCATGAGTTTGAGGCCAGCCTGAGATTACATAGTAAATTCCAGGTCAGCCTGGACTAGAGTGAGACCCTATCTCAAAAAAGAACCCCCCCCCCAAAAAAAAGAGTGAACTCCTATCTCTATGTCATCCTTGTACCTGGTTTTCAGGATTCATGTCCTTTGCTGCTCTCTGTCTTCAAGTGCACCTCTTGTACTTTATTTAAAAGCATGTAGCCTATGATACCCACTCAGCAGATCCAAGTTCATGGTATATGTGCATCAGAAAAAGAGAATAAACTTTATTCATCCCATGTATGATATATTTTTCTTATCATCATGTAGCACCTTCACCTTGGGTAGAGCCTTCGTGAGCAATTTAGTGGACTTGTTCAGTTTCCAGGAGGGATATTGTGGCCCAGCACGACTTGGCCCCAAATCCCACATAATAAGTAGTAACTCATGATATGAATTCTTGATCACCTTCATTTCCTAAACTTGTTTGTAGACACCAAATTAAAACATAGGGGTGGAAGAGCTTTCTTATCTTGTTCTCATAATCGTTTTGCTATATTTACTATAGGACATTGAAATTTAAACTGAAAAACTCTTTCTTCACTTAACATAAATATCCTCTCTGTGGACATTACTTATGAAATGTTATACATACTACATAAATTGACTGCAAGGAAAAAATGGTAAATCTTGTAAAATAAGTTTTTTTCCAAGACATATTCTTTGGCTAAAAAAAACTTTAGGTTGGAACTTTGCTAATCTGACATAACCACAATATTTACTTTGTAACACTGAAAGTAAAAACTCTTGTGTAATCCTTCACCTTATTTATTCTTATATGTTCAGTATACACACATATGTGCATATATGTAAAATATAATATAATATAAAAGTATATATATATGCTTTTTTTTCCGAAGTAGGGTCTCGCTCTAGCCCAGGCTGACCTGGAATTCACTATGTAGTCTCAGGGTGGCCTTGAACTCATGGAAATCCTCTTACCTCTGCCTCCCAAATGCTGGGATTAAAGGCGTACACCACCATGCCCAGATCACTTTGCATATTTTTATATATAAGGAAAATGAGGAGAATGAGAGATTGAAAATTTTATTTTAAAATTGGCAAGAAATGACAGAAAGAGATGGCATGCATTAGTAATTCCATGATTGGAGAGGTATAAATTGTGTTGCCCAGAAAGGCTATTTAAATATTATAAAAATGTGTTTAAGCTTACAAATAAGATAAAAAATAAAACTGGCCAGGCATAGTGGTGCATACCTTTAATCCCAGCACTCAGGAGGCAGAGTTGGGAGGATTGTTATGAATTCAAGGCTAGTCTGAGACTACATAGTGGATTCCAGGTCAGCCTGGGCTAGAGTGAGATCCTACCTTGAAAACAAAAAACAAAAACCAAACAACAACAACAAAAAACCCCCTGAAATTAGCCAGGTTAGGCATGTTTCTCTATGATTCTATTGCAATAGCTACAGGTGTCAAAAATCTTAAATACAAAACTTCATAAGCCTATTCATGGACAATATACAGAAGGATGAAAATATATGAATATACGGAACAAGACCTAGCGTTTGATTCATTGATGGATTGATATTTAAACAAAGTTGCTTTGTAGCAGAAAAAGTATACCTCAACTGAGGGAAACTTTTCCCATGACCTTGACTGGAGATTAGGAGGAACAATTGTATCTAACTCCTTCTTCATTAGCCATGGTGATGCTTCATAGAAAGGGCGGAGGACTGTGATGCTTAGGGCACCTGGATCATAAAGGGTTAGAAGGTTATTTTTCCAACAAAATTATTCTTATAAATCCAAAAGGTATTAACTAAAGTCAGTAAACACTTTGAACTCTTTTTACACAAAAGATTAGTCAGATACACTGATTATGAATGAACAGTCTAACAACATGAGACTGTGAGTGAATATAATATCTAAAAACTGAATTTCAATCACCCAGAAGCATTCACTGGCACCTTACTGTCCCTCAACAATCACACCTGAGCCCTGTCAGGTCCCCAATAAATTGTTTCAAGTCCATCCACATCTTCCTTTCCCATAGACCTACATGCACCATAGAGAACTATAGCGACAGCCTTTCTACCACCAATACTCTGAGAGTAACACAGTCCTCCCCCACCTTCCAGCTTAACTAGCTATACTTATTCATGATTTTAAAATATTTTTATTTATTTGCAAGGAGAAAGAGAGAGAGATAAAGAGCGAGAAGAAAGGAAGGAAGGAAGAAGGAAGAGAGAGAGAATAAATGCATTAATATGGGTGCTTCAAGGCCTCTTGTTGCTGTAAATGAACTCCAGATACATGCACCACTTTGTGCACTTGGATTTACATGTGTACCAGGGAATTGAAACCAGGCTGTCAGAATTTTTGTAAGCAAGTGTCTTAACTGCTCAATCATCTTTCCAGCCCTTACTCATGATTTTTAAAAATATTTTATTTATTATTTATTTTAGAGAGAAAGAGGCAGATAGAGAGAATGGACATATCAGAGCCTGTAGCCACTGCAAACAAACTCTAGATGCATGTCCCACCTTGTGCAACTGGCTTACTGAGAAATCAAACCTGGGTCCTTAGACTTCACAGGCAAGGACCTTAACCACTAAGTCACCTCTCCAGCTCCTCATTCATGATTTTTTAAAATGTTTTATTATTTATTTATTTATTTATTTGACAGAGAAAGAGGGAGAGAGAGAATGGGTGTGCCAGGGCCTCCAACCACTGCAGACAAACTCCAGACGTGTGTGCCCCCTTGTGCATCTGACTAATGTGGGTCCTGGGGAATTAAACCTCAGTCCTTTGGCTTTACAGGCAAACATTTTAACCACTAAGCCATCCCTCCAGCCCTCATTCATGATTTTTTTGTTGTTTTTGTTTTGGTTTTTTTGAAGTAGGTTCTCACTCTAGCTCAGGCTGACCTGGAACTCACTATGTAGTCTCAGGGTGGCCTTGAGCTCACAGTGTTCCTCCTACCTCTGCCTCCCCAGTGCTGGTATTAAAGGCATGCACCACCATGCCCGGCTCATTCATTCTTTTTAAAGCTCTTCTCTGACTTTCCGTTATCCCAAAATCAAAACACTTATTTCTCACCCTGCCTCCACTTGAACCACTTGTTCTCTTCTGAGCTTCAGCTACTTTGGCCTTTCTTGGTTCTCCAATACTGTATAATTTTTTTCTTTGCGTTTTTTTCCCCCAAGAACACACTCTTTCTTACTTGAATTAACCCTGCAGACCCACAAGCTCTTGAATCAAGTGTCCTCAGGAAGCTTTCTAGACGACATCAAGTTTCTTTGGCAGATGTGCTCTTGTTGAACAATGCTCCTTTTCTCTGTAGACCTTTTCCCAATTTATACTCACAAGTCATTTGTGTGATTATGTACATAATGCCTATTTCTCCTATTAAATTACAAGTTCTATGGAAGCAGTGTCTATTTGTTTTAGCTCATTCCATACTATAGAACTCAGCAAGTATTTCATTCAGGACAGGTTGCCAAGTAGATGCTAGTTAAATGTGAAAATATCAATTTGAGAATTCTTGTCTTCATACAGTTTAAAAATTTTTTTCATTGTGCTGGGTTACATAAGACCATTGTCATGCAAATATATAATGATGTACTTTGTGCATATCCTCGCATGCCCAGCTGCTCTTCCTTCTGTCCCCTCCTCCTCATTCATCCTTTTGTCCCCAATTTCACTTCAACTTTCATGTCATCTGTATATATATATGAGCTTATGTTGCTATATAATAATCAAGGACCCACAAATGAGTCAGGGTCTTGCTATGTAGCCCAGGTATCTCCCAAATGCAGGAAGTATAGGTATGGGCAACCATGTCTGGATTCCTCACACGTGTACTGTATGTACACGTACTATATGGCCAGTCATGGACCCAGTCTCTACAGGCTCTTACTGTATTCAATGACCATGCATCTTCTTCAAATGATCAAAAAGTAATTTCAGCTGCGCATGGTGGCACACAGCTTTAATCTCAGCAATCAGGTGGCTGAGGTAGATGAATCACTGTGACTTCATGACCAGCTTGGGCCTACAAAGTGAGTTCCAGATCAGCCTGTGTGAGACCCTACTTTGAAAATAACAAAACAAAACAAAAAGGTAATCCTATGAGAGCTCTCTTACTATTTCTAAGCAGCATGGAATTAACTCACAGCTAAGAACTGAGGAGTAGATCTGCTATAATGAGACAGAAACTCATTCTCAGTTTATACAGCTTGATGCTCAGATGCACCATGTGATGGACTTCAGTTCAGTAGCATATGGATGGCTGCATCAAGGAGTGGCAAAATGAGCAATGTGGACAAGTGGAGAAAGTAGCAGGGGCAGATGACAAGATGTCAGGTGGCAGAGGGACAGGGAGCTCTTAGCAGCATGCATTCCTACCTGGATGTTCCTGCACAGGCTCTTGGAGAACCAAAGTTGTTGACTCTCCGTAGGCTAGGGACAAGTATTCCTCTATGTCACTGTCTCGGAGCAGTTCTACTCCTGAACCATCAGCATAGATCACAAAAAACCTGTTTGAAGAAAGAAAATTCTGAAACTTTGAAATATTCAGTTATAATAATTCTTGAATTTCAAATGAAAAATAAGTCATAACAAATTCATACTGTCATTTTACCTGGGAACATGTTCACCATAGATTTGCATATGGTTCTTTTCAAGATGAATTGATGACAAACTATCATAGCCCTTCGTTTTTACATTTAAGTCATCTTCCAATTTTTTCTCAGATAACAGAGTTGATGCAGTACCATCAGCCAGGACCTAAGAGACTAGGCAGTAAGAACAACTCAAGGGAAAAGTAAAATGTTATAATGTTTACATATCTGGTGATTCAATCTGAGATGGCAAGTGTGGTATTTTTAATATATGCAGAAAATTAGGCATATTTATTTGTAATGTGTTGTTACTTAAGTATAAATTTCTTTTTTTTTATGATAGGGTCTCAATCTAGTTCAGGCTGACCTGGAATTCACTACATAGTCTCAGGGTGGCCTCGAACTCACAGCAATCCTCCTACCTCTGCCTCTAAAGGGCTAGAATTAAAGGTGTGTGCCACCATGCCCAGCTATAAACTTCTTTTTTAAAAAGATTTTTTAAAAAGAATTTGTTTATTTTTATTTATTTATTTGAGAGTGGCAGACAGAGAGAGAAAGAGGCAGATAAAGAGAATAGGCACGCCAGGGCCTCCAGCCACTGTAAACGAACTCCAGATGCATGCGCCCCCTTGTGCATCTGGCTAACGTGGGTCCTGGGGAATCGAATCTTGAACCAGGGTCCTCAGGTTTCACAGGCAAGCGCTTAACCACTAAGCCATCTCTCCAGCCCTAAAAAAATTTTTTTTGAGTGTATGTGTGTGTGGTGCGCATGTGTGTTCACATGTTTGTGGGCACACATGTATGTAGGTGCATGGGTCTACATGTCCATGTGGAGGTCAGACATTGATGTCTGCTGTCTTCCTCAATAGCTTTCACTTTATTTACTGAGGCAGAGTCTCTCAGTGAACCCAGAACTCGCTGATTTGGCTAATTTAGCTAACCAGCTAAACTCCTGGGATCCCTGTATCTGCTGGGATTACAAGAGGATATCCAAGCTTGCCAGGTTTCTATTTGGTTCCTGGGGATCGAAATTCTGGTTCTCACGCTTGTGTGGCAAGTTCTTTATCCACCAAGCCATCCATAGTCTCTTGAGTATAAATTTTATTACTAAAAGTAAAAATGACCTATCCACATGCTTCTATTCATAGGCCACACACACTGTAAAGATAAAGTGGAACACATTGGGAAGAAAGTGACTAGGGTCAGGAGGGTTTCAAAATCTTACCCTATGAGGACAAGTTCAACAATAGGGGATTTAAGCATGAGGGGATGGACACTTGTGTGATGAGAGTCATGATAGAATAAAGGATCATTGCATGAAGAAAGCTGAGACTCAGGTGCAGCGTTAAGGCTCATAGGTAGAGCACACAGGGAAACAGATCAGCATTCACATGAGGAACAGTGCTCTTGGTATCACTGCTGTCTGGACCCAGCCATACTGTGCAGGGATATGGTGCAGGCGATGCTTCCTGAGGGGGTGTCTGTTTTGGAAGCATGCTTGGTAGGGATGCCACAGACATTTTGACCTGGAGGGCATATACCTTCTCCTTCAGTTCTTTGACAACTAAAATCTGTCAGTTTGAATACATGCTATGAAGTTTTAGTTCCTTAGCAAAAGAGAAACACAAGCTGGAGCAGGACTTGTCTGCACACCAAAACAAAGTTAGGGATTCTGTGGTCTGTGTCCAATTCTTAAAAATACCTTCATACCCACTAGCCAATGGAGGATATTCTACTATTGGATAAGGAATGGAGATAAAAGATGAATGTCTAGAGCAGGGGTTGGTCAAGGGCCAGAAGTTAATATTTCAGAACTTGCAGGGCATATAATCTCTGCCACTACTACCCAGCTCTTCCATGGTCGAGGAAAAGTAACAAAGACAAGTAGGTACACAGAAGAGCATTGCCATGTGCCAGTGACAGTTTATAGAGTGACAGTGGAATATGAATTTCTTGTAACTTTTATGTGCCTTGAAATATTATTCTTGTTTAAATTTTTAAAAACCATTTAAAATGTAAAACAAGACATTTTTAGATCATGGGTTATAAAGAACATGAAACAATGGGTTCTCAATGCCTGACCTAAGGTACAGGGACAGTGACAGGCTAGAGCCTTCTGAAGAGGGGCCTCAGCTTCCAGGCATGGCTAAGGACCCCCAGGCTACAGGAGGCCACTCCCTCCCCAAGCCCAGCACACCTGAATTTAGGCTCTGCCCATAGCCCTATAACCTTTGGCCAGTTGCCTAGGAAACTCCTTATCAGCCAGCAGCCTTCACACAGTCCTGAGACCCTAGATCATCTGACCCCCCCCTTATTGCCTATGTGCTAGAATGAATGTCCCCATATGCTAATTAGGCATCAGAAATGAACTTGGTACATCCAATCCCCTTATGTTCCTCCCTCCACCCTCAGATGCTTATAGACCCATTTTCCCTGACAATAAACTGAGAGAGCTGCTCAACTATCTCCCGGGAGTGTTTCTCTCATCATGCACTCACCCACCCAGGTTGCCTGAGTGACTTGGTGGGGATGGGGGGAACATGGCTGGGCCCCGGAGGACACAGGAACCCACAGGTGATGCCTGAACAGGGACATTATGAGCTGGACAGGGTAGGTGAATGCTCTCCCAGAGGGACTGGGAGACATTGGTCCATGAGGCTTTCCCTCCACGTTTTTGAGGGCTGGCAGGTTTCTTTTTCCTCCTTTATTTTCAGTTTGCACCATTGTGAGAGACCAGACACGACGAACTGGCAACTGACTTCTCTTGGCCAAGGCCACTCTTCGGTATTGACTGAAGGCCAGCCGTCCTCTGCCTGGACCCCGACAGCCCGTTGGGTGTTGGCAAAAACCCTCTATCTATTTCTCTTTCCTCCATCAGACAGAAGCTATTTTTCTTTTTCCTCCTTTACTTTAATATTGTCTCCCAGCAAAAGGGATTACAGATTTGTAGATTATGGGCTCTTCTGAAAGTTAAGAGAATTAAGCTCTCCAAGAGGAGGTCGGCTCCTTTTGGGAAGTCCTCCAGGTGGCCCCCTGGATTTCTAGACATCCAGGTGGCCCAGACACATGCACTTGCATAGCTTATCTGGCTAGGAAATGAAAAGTTCAGGAAGGAAATTTCCCCTCACTCCCTTTAAGCAGTGAAACTTAAAGCTGGCTTTGCAAGTGCTCCAAAGCTGCACTTTGAGTCAGAGTCAGGCAGTGGGCTCACATGTGCCCAGACAATGGCACCTTGGCCTGTGCAGGCTCCATGTCTCCACCTCCTCTCCCAGTGGCTCCCCGCAGACCCCCTCTTTTCCGAGAGGCCCCCCCAGTGGGCCCCCTCCTTCTTCAGTGGCCTCCTGGCGGTCCGGGAGGCCCCCTCCTGGCCAGTCCCAGGCCACCTCTCTTTCCCCTTCAGGACTCCGGCAGTTGTCTTGGCCAGTCTCAGCCATTACCTCCACATGTACTAGACCTGACCCTGGAGTGAGTGCCTAGAGAGCTGGGTGTGGCTGATCTAAGGTGTATGCAAGCCCTGCCCAGCCTCAGCAGCGCCAGCGGCAAGAAAAAAAAAGGTCATGTTTAACTAAAGCCTATAGTGAACTGAAGTTTTACATAAAGAATGTCATACTTTGTTACATGATATCATAAATATAATTACTGAGTTTATGTTCTAGGTCAGCTTCAACATACATAGAGGATTATTGAAAACAACAGAATTCTCTCTGAAGTGATAACTTATAATTTTTCAGGTATTTAAAAATAATAATAATAATAAAAGACTGTAATGTCCTGTTACTTAAAAGGAGGAGGCAACTGACCTGACTTCTAGGCCAGTCTGCCTCAAGACAGCAACAAAATTTGCCTTAGTTACTCCTCATAAAATCATTTCCAAGTGTGCTATTGGTATTAATGACATAAAATTATCTTTAGACTACTTGCTTGTCAGTGAGTAATAGGAGTAATCAATTTGGTGTAGTTTGTCTTAATAGCCTTATAAGAATGATGGTTAATAATGGGGTGAGATGATTGAAGGAACTAGGAAAGAATTTTTCAATGTTGGGACATAGAATGCTCATTAAAATGCTTTTTGAGTGATACTTAGATCAGAATGTTAAAGTATGTGGGTAAAGATGTGTATGTGTGTGTAGGAAAGAATTTTCAGGCTAAACCTATACACTAAAGTTAGAGATTTTTCAACTGTTTACAAACTCTTAAGGAACAAAAAACTAATCTTCAAGCTAAAATATGTTGGGATAGCTTGCATAAGCTTTATCAAATTTAAGTCATGGGTAAAACATAAAATTACTTTATGTTAATAAAAATTTATATGGTACATAAAATCAATAGCTATCAAGATTAAGCCAAAATCATTGGTTGTCAAATGGTGTATTTTCTTTCAAAGAAAGATTTATCAAGGGTTATATTAAAATTTAGCTAACTGTTTTGGTGCAAAAAAGGACCAGATTCTACTCTATTGAATGTAAAGCAACTGTCTCATTTCTGGCATCTTACGTCCAGTGCTTATAAAAAAAATTAATCTTAAGACATATTCCCTACCTTAGGGTATAGCCTCATGCTCAAACAGTGGTTCTCATCTGAGAAAAATAATTTCAAGCTCTGTGGTTCTATTTCCAATGTTCTCTGGGTTATTGGCACCCACTCAGGTATCTAAACTAATCAAAAATGGTTTCAAACACAGGTGCTAAGACTTTATACTGTTTTATTTGTCCTATTCTGACAATTTCTAGGTTAAATTAATTAATTTATTTGTAAACTAGTTGGTATCATTTTCAAGACTGGTAACAGGTTCTGCCTATATTTATAAATGTTAGATATTTAAAGTGTAAGATGTGTCTACTTCCTATGCCTCAGATATGGCTTATGCTGCCACAGTACAGCAAAAATTTAAAAGATTGGACAAAATGATTTTAGAAGCTCTTGTGCTATTCTTTAACTAAATCTATTTCAGTAATCAAATGTGCTTTATGTGTACATACATCCAGGCTGGTGTAACTTCCTTTCTAAACATGTTAATCACTAATGTAGAAGGCAAAGCCAGTTGGAATCATAGGAGCAAAAAGCACCAATATTTTGGCCTGTGCTCCCAAGTTATGAGGTCACTGGAGATGATGGGACACTTCTACATTGGTTCCTTGGTAAGTCACCTGTCTTCCTGAGCAGGGAGGATATGGAGACCCAAACAAAATTGGTGTACAGTCTGAAACAGGAGAGTCACAATTGAGGAGCAATCAGTCTTCCTGACTTCCCAAAGAAGGGAAAACTACTTGGCCAGCATGGCCCTGACTCATCCTAAAAGACAGAAAACACCAGTAAGCTATAGGGCTACTTCTGGGTCCCTAAAGTCTCTTTGGAGAGCCATTAGTGACCTCCAAATTAATCCTTAATTAAATTTTGGCTATCTATATGGTCTTAAATACTCAGAGAGAAATATAAAACCAAAGATAAAAAATACCTTAGATATATAAATGGCCTATTAAATAATACAATAACAGCTTTCCAAGAGGGAAACAAACAAACATTAAGACATCTTTTCCCCATAGTTCTAATTCTATAATAAAAAAAACTATAGATGTCAAAAGGGTTATTTTCAAATCTAGAATATATAAATAAGTTCTGAGACCAAAAATATATTTGTACAGCCTTTAATGGCACCCAATGGCTCTTTATTATCAATGTTAAATGTTGTGTATATGTTTCTGGTGACTCTGCTAATATCTCATCTGTTTTACAAGTCATGTCAAATACTACTGTGCCATTTAATGAACAGTTCTGGAAGAAAATCTCAGCCAGCTCATCCTCAAATGGTCCTGAGACAATCCAAGCCTATCTACCTGGATTTTCGACCTCAAAAGGACCAGTATGCTGTGTACTCACTTCTCATTAACTCCTTACTTTTATTCTTTCTCCCCAATGTTCTCTTCCAAGACTATTTTCCTGCACTTTGGGGTCCATTAGAATAGTTCGCCTCTCTGGGAGAGACCCTCTAACTGCAACAAGTCTCCACTTCGTGTCCCATTCAGCAGGAAATAGTAAATGATGTGATGTCTTCGACCCTTGTCCCCTAAAAGCAGTTAGAGTGTCTTCTCATGAGAAGGAGAAATAAAGGGGGATAGAACTAGGGTGACTGGACCCCTAAAGGTAAAAAGGACAGGGGAAAATTTCTTATCTCTTGCCCATTTCCAAAGAACTGTTTTTCCATGTGTGCTCTGAGTCCCTGGCTCTGCAAAGGACAGGCCTCACCCTCTTTGATGCAGGTCAAGTTATGTCTCTCTGCCTGTCCAGCTCTAAGCTGACCAGAGCTGAATGCCTGCTCAATATTTCCATCATCAGAGCAGTTGTGTCAAGACACACACTCTCCTATGGTGTGAAGGGCTAAGCAGCCCATGCATAAATATTTCCTCTCCCACTTATTGTTCCCCAGTTTTGATTGCTTCCCAGCTATATTTCTACAAAAAAAAAAAAAAATCTACAAACTCTGTCTGTGCCAACCGCCAGTGCCAACTGAAAGAGATCTTCATCCCTCTGCTGGTGGGCCTCAGCATGGCACTGTCTCCAGGTGCCTCCAGTGACCAAAAGCCTCGAATCTCTCCAGAGACAATTGACCTTTCTGGTGGGTGTGGTACTTCAAAACTGTCTAGCCTTAGACTTCATTACTGCTGAACTTGGGGGCATGTATGGTCTTGGGACAAAAATATTGTTTTCTTTGTTAAAGAATCAAATGTTGTTAAACTGCTTGACTGCTACAAGCCTGAGGACCCCACCACCTGGTTCTCTACCATTTAGTTACTTGGCTTCTCCTTAGCCCCTTCCTTACTATAGGAACCCTATTGCTTGTAGCCCCCCCCCCCCCATCTCATCAAATTTCTCAGATAACAAATAACTAATATTGCTAAGGTTGCTACTAATCAGATCCTCATACACCACCTAACTCTATCTAGACCTATGGTAAATTATAAAGAACTCATTTGGGATGTCACTGCCCCATTATAAAAACAAAGGGGGAGTTGTCGGGCACTGCCAGGCACAGGCTGGAGCCTTCAGGAGAGGGGTCTGAGCTGCCAGGCACAGCTAAGGACCTGCAGGCTACAGGAGGCCACTCCCTCTCTAAGCCCAGCACACCTGAATTTAGGCTTTCCCTATAGCCCTGTAACCTTTGGCCAGTTGCCTAGGAAACTCCTTATCAGCCAGCAGCCTTCACACAGTCCTGAGACCCTAGATCACCTGACATCACCCCACCCTCCGCCATTGCCTATGTGCTAGAATGAATATTCCCATATGCTAGTTAGGCATCAGAAATGAACTTGGTACATCCAATCCCCTTATGTTTCTCCCTCCACCCTCAGATGCTTATAAACGTATTTTCCCTGACAGTAAACTGAGAGAGCTGTTCAACTATCTCCCGGGAGTGTTTCTCTCATCAAGCGCTCACCCACCCCAGTTGCCTGGGCACCTTCGGGAGCACCGTAGCTGGGCCCTAGAGGACACAGGAACCCACATGACTATATCATTAAGGGACAGAAACAAAAGAGAGTACAATCCTAGTGTGAGAAATAGACACTCACTTTGAAAAGGACACCTTCTATGGGAGTCCCCTCCCCAAGTCGGCTGTCCTTGAGACTATGAAAGTCAGCCAAACAACCCCTGTATGCAAAGCTTCCATTTCTGCATCTGGTACAAAGGTCCCCAAATCTTCCCTTCTTTTACCCTAAAGACTGCATTGTTTTTATATTTTAGCTAATTAAATGAGATGATGAGGCCAAACTCTGATTCAGAGTAATGCCCAAAACCCTGCCTGTGTTAAGGAATATAAATAACACCACTAGAAGCCCTCTTTATTGTGCATACTTTCCAGAACTCTTTAAAAAGCTATGTACTCTTCTGCATTATTACCAGTATACTTTGGACTGTATGGTCATTCTCAAACCCTAGACTCATTTCTAACAACAGGACAGCCAAACCTCTCCCAGAGCCTCTTGTCCCCATCAGCCCAGATGTTTCTCACGATGGTCATCTCCTTGCCCCAGAATTGCCAGCTGCTTGTGTTTGCTTTCATTTGTTCTGAGCACAGACCATCCTCATATTATTCTTGTGTGTGCATGAATTTATGTAGTATGCATGCTTATGCTTGTCCATCCATCTCTCTCTCTCTCTCTCTCTCTCTCTCTCTCTCCCTTGCTTTCCTTCTCTGTTTAGGCCACAGATTGACATTGGATGTCTTCCACAATTACTTTCACTTATTTTTTTTTTTTGAGACAGGGTCTTTCACTGAACCTGGGACTCACTGACTCCACTAGAGCAGCTGGCCAGGAAGTCCCAAGAACTTCTTTGTCTCTGCCTCCCCAGCACTGGGATTATAGGTGTACACCTCTATGTTAGGCTTTTATGTGGATGCTGGGGATCCAAACACAGGTCCTCATACTTGTATGGCAAACAATTTACTTACTGAGCTATTCTCTAGCCCCTTATATCCATCCTTGTGTTGGCATTATTTTTCAGATGTCGTTCTACTTCTGTTCTAATTATCTAATTATCTATTAGGCTTTAATTTTTCTATCACAATCATTAAGCTTATTATTCCTCATGGAAGTACACAAGACTCAAGGAAAAAAAATACTCAAGCTCATGTTTGCTTGGCTAAAGAATCAGTAGAAAATGTGGAAGTAATCCCAAGGCAAAAAAGTAAGAAACTCTGTGGAACCTGTTTAATGTTAACTATCTCAATCAAACCCCTAGGCTCTGTTGAGTACCTTACCTGAAAAGTGTTTCCCTCAGGATCCAGGACCTCACAGATCACCTCTGAGGTGTGCTTCATGATGTACCTACTGGCTCTCAGCTGCTCACGCTTTTGAAAGGGATGGTAGATATTACTGCTTGACTCATGACAATATGTAGCTGAACAGTCCCTATCAATATAAAGACAGCCTGTGTTTGGGGGTAAAACCTGGAAAGACAAAAAAAAAAAATTTAACATTTTTATGCAATTTTGAGGGACTTGGAAAATCACTCTAAGAAAAATACTGTTCGGAGATTCTAGTTTCCAGAACAAAAACTTTATTCAAGAGAGAGCCTATAGTTTGGAAGGGACTGCTTGAGAAGGAGGTGCACTGAATAAGTAAGATGCAATGTCGTTTTTAGTGGTTTCAAATAATATTCTCTTTTTGACATTTTTCTTTCTTTCTTTTTTTTTTTGTTTGTTTTTCAAGGTAGGGTCTCACTCTAGCCCAGGCTGACCTGGAATTCACTATGGAGTCTCAGGGTGGCCTCGAACTCATGACAATCCTCCTACCTCTGCCTCCCAAGTGCTGGGATTAAAGGCGTGCGCCACCATGCCCGGCTTTCTTTTTGACATTTTTATACATGTATATAATGTATTTAAAACACATCAGCTGCCCCCTTCCACAACCTTTGTGTATGTAGAAGTAGAGTTACTGATCATATGACAACTATGTTTGTTTGTTGAGAAACTGTCAAATTGCAAAACATATATTTGTATCAACAATGTATAAAGGTTTTGATTTTCTTACATCCTGTCTCATGCTTGTGATTATCTTTGATCACAATTATTTTAGTGTGCATCTGACTGTGGTTTGGCTGCCCTTCCTTTCCGTAATGACAAAAGCACTGAGTATCTTTCCATGACTTACTTTCTGCTGCATGTTTTCTTGGAGAAATTAAAATTCATTGCCCATCTTAAGATTGAGTTACTAGCTGGGTGTGGTGTCACATGCCTTTAATCCCAGCATTTAGGAGGCAGAGGGAATCACTGTGAGTTTGAGGCCAGTCTGAGACTTACAGGTTAGCCTGGGCTAAAGCATGATCCTATCTCAAAAAAAAAAAAAAAGATTGAGTTACTAGACTTCTTATTGCTAGGTTGTTGGGTTTTACCCTGTACACTAGACTATTTTCAGCTATGTGACATGTACATACTATTCTGTAGTTTATCCTTTATTTTCTTGGTATATTCTACAAACACAAAATCTTTAAATTTTGGTGAGGCTTATGCTGTTGATAACATTGCCCAAGCCCATGTCATAGATAATTTGACATATGTTTTCTTTCATCTCTCTCTGTCAGTACTTTCTCCATCCCATACAATCTACCCTAGATGAAGGAGGAAAGAGAGTTAAGACTGAGGCCAGAGGTGGAAGAGTGAAATAATGCAGGTAGATAAGTGCTTTTGCCACCTCCAGGCCTAGCATGTGAGAGATCCTCAGGAGACACATTTGGGCCCATCTCTTGACACAGAACAAGTAAAGCTTTGTAAACAAGTAGGACAATGCTGTTCTGGAATGGACTAACAGGAATAAACGTAAGTGAGACATGTGATGTACGATCAGGTGAGTAAAGAAAGCAACAGTAGCGTTTATTACAGAAGTGTCACTGTGCCTTAGGAGCAGAATGCACGATTGACACTATTCATCTTCCAGTTTAGACCTACCTGATACATTCCCTGTGGCTTTGCAATAATAGATGTTCCATCACCAAAGGTGGCACAACAGCTACTATCTTCACAGTTGGTAATAACAGTGGCATAGTGTAAACTTTCTATCCGCATACACTTCACCTGTCTGGTGATAGTCCTCATACCTTCAGCTACAAACAAATGCAAGGATATCAGATCCTATAACATACATACATTGTGGGAGATGGACTCAGCTATGGATTGGCTTGCTGTCTCTCAGCTATTTCAGTTCCCCATGGAAAAAGCATGGGTGCTAAGAACTCTACAAGGTTGACACTCTTGATGTCCATTCAGAATAGATCTCTGAAGATGCATTGTCAAAATTGATTGACACACTCTCTTAGTCTCAGTGTTTTTATTTTGAGACATTGAAAATATCCAGTTTTTTAAATTAAAAAGTTGAAAAGCATAAAATACATTTTAACCACCCATGTTTTCATCAATGAAAATTGACCCTTCTTACTTACTATTTTGTCATAGCATTCATAATATGTATATATTATAAAAATATGCATTTACATTATATTATATAATATATAATTATATATAATATATTGTATAAACAATATATTATAAATAGTAGGTAAAGTTGATATTCCCTCTTATAACTAGATTTATTTTTTCTTGCAGTTCATTTTTATACCTTTATATAAATATGTATCAAGAATAATATATGGGCTGGAGAAATGCCTGAAAAGCCAAAGGACCCAGGTTTGATTCCCCATGACCCACATATGCATGAGGTGCAGGAGGTGGCACATTTGTCTGTAGTGCATTTTCAGTGGCTGTAGGCCCTGGCACATCCATTCTCTCTCTCTCTCTCTCTGCCTCTTTTTCTCTCTCAAATAATAATATAATGAATTAAAAAGGAATAACATATATTTGTGTGCTTTAAATTTACATGAATTATATATTTGTGGTGGTTTGATTCAGGTGTCTCCCATATATTTAGGTGTTCTGAATGCTAGGTCACCAGCTGATGGAGATTTGGGAATTAACGCCTCCTGGAGGGAGTGTATTGGGGGCGGGCTTATGGGTGTTATAGCCAGTTTCCCCAAGCCAGTGTTTGGCACACTCTCCTGTTGCTATTGTCCACCTTATGTTGGCCAGGGGGTGATGTCCACCCTCTGCTCATGCCATCATTTTCCCTGCCATCGTGGAGCTTCCCTTGAGCCTATAAGCCAGAATAAACCTCTTTTTCCCACAAGCTGCTCTTGGTCAGGTGATTTCTACCAGCAATGCGAACCTGACTACAGCAATATTGTTCTATCTAATTATATATAATTACCAAATCTAACATTTTCTACTTTTCAACATTGTTTTGACATCTCTAGCAATATTTCTCTTTTTATTTTGAAAGACATGGTGTTGCTATGTTTTAAAAGCTGGCTTTGAACTCCTGGTCCTTTTGCCTCTGCCTCCTGGATACTAGGACTCCAGGCATACTCTACCATGCCTGGAGTCTCTAGCAGTTTTGGGGTCTGTGTGTTTGTGCATGCATTTCCCTTCCTTCCTTCCTTCCTTCCTTCCTTCCTTCCTTCCTTCCTTCCTTCCTTCCTTCCTTTCTTTCTTTCTTTCTTTTTTCCTTTGGTTTTTTGAGGTAGGGTCTCACTCTGGCCCAGGCTAACCTGGAATTAACTGTAATCTCAGGGTGGCCACAAACTCACGGTGATCTTCCTCCTTCTGCTTCCTGAGTGCTAGGATTAAAGGTGTGTACCACCACGCCCAGCTCACATGCATGCATTTCTTTATCACCACTACATAGTGTTCTTTTTACAAATACACACATTTTTTTTTTCTGTAACTTATGGACACCAGTGTTTTCCCAATATTTTAATGATATTGAGTATTGAAAGTAGCAGCCTTGTACCAGTTTCCTTATGCAAATATATAAGGATATCTTTGTACAACTAAAACTAGTACATTATATGATATACATGATGATATAGGGAGGGTATAAAGAGCTGAAGATTAAGAGTATATAGTTGCACATGCAAGATGAGTAAGTCTAGAGCTCTAATGTACAGTATGAGAACTATAATAATAATATTATACAATGATAATAGTCTATGAAGTAGATACACCCACCTACCTGAATCTGTGAGGTGATAGATATATTAATTTTCTTCAATGATCGTATTATTATATATGCAGATATCAAAATATTGTGCTATGTGTCTTAACTACATACAATAAGCAAAAATTCACCATTAGGAAAAGGAAGTCAAGGCATAACTTGGCATTACAAATACTTTTTAATCTTTTCTTTTTCTTTGTTTTGGTTTTTCAAGGTAGGGTCTCATTCTTGCCCAGGCTGACCTAGAATTCACTATGTAGTCTCAGGCTGGCCCTGAACTCATGGTGATCCACCTACCTCTGCCTCCCAAGTGCTGGGACTAAAGGTATGTGCCACCATGCCCAGATCTCTTTGATTTTAAAAAATATTATTTATTTGGGAGAGTTGGGGGAGAGAGAGAATGGATACTTCAGGGCCTCTAGCCACTGCAAGCCAACTCCAGATGCATGTGCCTCCTTGTGCATCTGGCTTTACATGGGTACTGGGGAGTTGAACCAGGGTTCTTAGGCTTTGTAGGCAAGCACCTTAACTACTGAGGCATCTCTCCAGCCCATACACATACTCTTTAAATTTATGTTAGGCTGGATAGCATAATCTCAGATTCTTTGATCAGTTTCCAGTTAATTAGCAACTGTTGCTTTCTTTTTCTTACTACCCTTTTTAGTAGTAAGAGAGATATTCAGATGAGTTTACTTAATTATTAAAATTAAATATGTTAAGGATCATGAGACAGGTCTCAGTTTCAATATCTACAATGAAGGGTCTGCATTATTATTTTGGATCATGAATCTTTAGTAGTAGAAGTACAGACTGTTACATTGCTCAGTCAACTATAGCTGTTATCAGCCCTGTCTGTATAGAGGATAAAGAGCATAAGAAAGGGTACTAATATGCTACACACCTTGTTCTCAGCAGGAAGGGTCATCATGGCCAAGACTTAGAATGCTAGTGTTTATACCACGTGAAGAGATGAAGAAACCATAATAAAGATACATGATGGGGTATTATTGGGCTTTAAAGGAAAAGGCAGTTCTGTCACTTGTGACATTTATGAAACTGGAGGACCTTAAATTAAGTAATCCAGAAACAGGATGACAAATATTGCATAATCTCACTTGCAGATAGGATTTAAAACATTAGATACACAGAAGTAGAGAGTGGAATGGTGGTCACTAGGGACTCTGGGGGTGGAGAGATGTTGGTCAAAGGATACAAAATTTCAATTAGATAGGAAGAAGAGCTTTAAGATTGTGTATGACAAACTGACTATAATAAATAATAATATATTATATTTTGAAAATTTATAAGTAGATTTTAAGAGTTTTAACTCAAAAATATATGTATGAGATAGCTTGATTGACCATTCTACAATATATGCATATTTCAAAATCTGTTACACATGATATTTATAATTTTATCTGCAAATTAAAACACAAATTAAGATACAAAGATAATCAGCAAAATAGTAATAATAATAAAAAGCATGAATATGTCCTGCTTTGGACCAAATGAATATTTTTGATTTTTCTTATGGGTATATTCAATAGTAAGGATCTACATGCTGTAGGTAATGTACTTGAAAAATAAAACTCACTTGCTTCATCACCTGGAGGAATAATATGATCTTCATAAACTTGAAAAAATGTTGTAATTCTGGTACCATCAGCATGATCCACTATCCTAGTACCATCCTTCTTTACAACAATAATTACCTTGTCTTCACGAGTTGTCATAACCTGAACATGTAAAGTCAGAACAAAATTATTGACTCAGATATTTGAATACTAGCAAGCGTAGTTCTGTGCTTCACTGAATACAAAAATGGTACTGTTCAAAAACCCTTACTTAGCCCAAACAATTCTCAACAACAAAAAATAAGACTGGAGGTATCACTATATCTGATTTTAAGGTATATTACAGAGTCATAGTAACAAAAACAGCATGATATTGGCACAAGAACAGACATGTAGATCAATTTGAATGTGGTAGTTTGAATAGATATCCCCCAATATTCAAGAATTTATTAAAGCTTGTAAGTTAGATCTCCAGCTACCTGGTTAGAGGAGGTGTTACTGTGGGCAGAACCTGGGGTCCAGTCCTAAGGTGTCGCTGGGGGTGGATCTGAATTCCAGCCTAAAGTGTGCAGAGAGAAGTCTGAGTTCTGCCTGGTTTTTCTTCTGGTTTTTTATCTTGCTTTTGGTGGTAGTTTTTCTCTTTCTCACCATTATGGAACTTCCCCTGGATCTGTAAGCTCCAAATAAATGCCATTCTTCCCATAAACTATGTCTGATTTGGAGGTTCATCCCAAAAATGCAAAGCTGACAGCAAAAATGGAACTGAATAAAAGACCCAGATGTCAACCCAGGAATCCTACAGCCATCTGATTTTTGATTTAAAAAAATGCCAAAAACATTCACTGGAGAAAAGATAGCATCTTTAACAAATGGTGCCAGGAAAATTAAATGTCTATATGTAGAAGAATGAAGCTATATCCTTATCTCTCCATGCACAAGAAACTCAAACCCTAAACTCTGAAACTGCTAGAGGAAAAAGTAGGGGAAACATTTTATCACATAGGCATAGGCAAGAACTTTCTCAATAGAACCCTAGCCAATGAGGAAGATCACTAACCTCATGAAATTAAAAGGCTTTTTTGCAGCAAAGGACACTGAATAGAGCAAAGATGGGATGGGAGAAAATCTGCCAGCTGTACATCTAACAGAATATTAATATCCAGTATATAAAAAGAACTCACAAGCTGGGCATGGTGGTGCATGCCTTTAATCCCAGCACTTGGGAGGTAGAGGTAGGAGGATCGCTGTGAGTTCGAGGCCACCCTGAGACTACATAGTGAGCTCCAGGTCAGCCTGGGCTAGAGTGAGACCCTACCTTGAAAAAGTAAAAAAAAAAAAAAAAAAAAGAAAAGAAAAGAACTCACAAAACTAAATGATAAGAACTCGAACAACCCAATCCAAAGGTGCGCTATAAAACTAAATAGAAAGTTCTCAAAAGAAGAAATACAAATGGCCAATGAATCTACTTAAAAATGTGGGCTGGAGAGTTGGCTTAGTAGCTAAGGCACTTGCCTGCAAAGCCAAAGGACCCAGGTTTGATTCCCCAGGACCCATGTAAGCCAGATGCACAATGTGGCATATGTGTCTGAAGTTCGTTTGCAGTGGCTGGAGGCCCTGATGCACCCATTCTCTCTCTCTCAAATAAATTAATTAATTTAAAAAAAATTAACAAAAGTTCAATACTTAGCCATCAAAGAAATGCAAATTAAAATGGCTTTGTGATTCCATCTCACTCCTGTCAGAATGGCTACATCATGAATCAGCTGGGCATGGTGGTGCATGCCTTTAATACTGTGAATTTGAGGCCAGGCTGAGACTACATAGTGAATTCCAGGTCAGCCTGGGTTAGAGTGAGACCCTACCTCGAAAAAAAACAAAAAAGAAAAAAAAAAGAAATCAAATGTTTGTCTGGAGAGATGGCTCAGTGGTTAAATTACTTGCCCATAAAGCCTAAAGACCTGAGTTTGATTCCCCAGTACCCGCAAAGCCAGATACACAATGTGGTGCATGCATCTGGAATTTGTTTGCAGCAGCTAGAGGTCCTGGTGCACCCATTTTCTCTCATTCTCTCTCTCTCTTTCTCCCCCTTTCTCTTTCTCTTCTTTCTCTTTCTCTCTCCTTTTCCCTTTCTCTCTTTCTCTCTGTCTCTGTGGGGTAGGTGTGGTACCACCATGCCTGGCTGACTCAGGTATTTTATTAAAGTTTGTGACTTAGTTCTTTAGCCACCTGGCTAGAGAAAGTGTCACTGGGGCAGATCCCGGAGTGCAGCCCTAAGGTGTGTTTGGGGGTGAACCTGATTTCCAGTCAAAAGTTATGCAGAGAAGTCTGAGCTCTGGTGGAGTTCCTGCTGTTTGCTGCCCTTTTGTGCTTCCTGACTTACTGGTTGTTTCTCTTTCTTTGAATATATGGAAGCAGCTTCCTCAGCCATTGGTGGATCTTTAATCTTGAAATAAATCCCTCCCTCCCCTAAACTGTGCCTGATTTGGATGTTCATCCAGTAACATGAAGCTGACTACAACAATCAGCTATTGTCAAGGCTCTTGGTTGCCCACCAGAAGTAGATGTTAAGACCCTACTGCTGAAGATACCACATGCTTTCACTCTAGGACTCAGAAATCAAGCTAGAGCTAAACTGGAAGCCTCCTTCCTGTTGACTAGCTGTCATAGTTCTGGAAAGTGCTATGCAGCCTGCCGGGGGAGAAAAGTGATCAACAGTCTTAACTTGCAGTGGACCTTACAAGCTATATGGTTGGCAAGCCAGATAAAATGTGCCAAATGATGCAATGCTGATATGTTTGTTATGGGAGAAACCAACTATTTGATTGAATTTGAGGCCCACTGCACTGCAAATTCATGCCTGGTACTGAGAATCTAGTCAAAAGCCTATGGCTAGGAAGATCATAAACTCTAGGATGGAAGCTACTGTTGTTTGGCTAAATGGATACCCACCAAATTGCCCTCTAAATATTTATGTTTATGCTTATCTATTACTGTTACTCTCACTTTTGGTTCAGTGGAGGGGGCACAGGGATGGGGAGACAAAGAAGGGCAGTGGGAGAGGATTATGATCAAGGCACATTTTGTGTATGTATATGAGTTGTCAATAAAAAGTTGAAAAAAGATGCTGTTATACTCATGGCTATTTAAATTTACTATGTGGAAGTTTTATCTCATCAATCTAACCTGTTGCTTTAACTAGTTCTTGAGGTAGACAGTTTCCTTGTTTTATAGATGAGGAAATTTTGGCTGACAGAACTTAAGTAATTTGCTGTAAGTCACTCAAAAAGTAAGTGCCTGAGCACATCTGTGAATGAAAAGCTGACATCAGGACTGGGTTAACCTAGGTCAATCTGGGAAAAAGCTCACAGGCCCTATTTTCTTGTTAACTGGAGTTAAGATGAACATGGCTTGCTGAGGCTACCCCGTTGGCCAAGAAGCCCCTGCTCTGTGGTGTTACCTTGGAGAGGATGAACTGTAAGCTGGCAGACAAGTCCTGTGCCTGATGTCACAGAACAGTACTAGAGATTTGCATGGGCAGAGGCTGCAGAATCTCTGTCAGGTTGATCCACACATACACATGGCTCCTATCTGTGTCTTCAGTGCATTCTGTGTATGGACTTGAGGGATCAGGAAGCTAAGCTTGTGGCTCACTGTTGGGCCTCCCAGCCAATCAGAGTTCTGCCTTGAATACTCTATTTCTAGTCTGTATCCCTTCTCCAAGCTGAGTAAGGGTAGTCAGAAATAGCCTATTTGGCTCTGTTAGTTTGTTAGTTTAAACATATCCCTTTGATTCATGTGGAGAGTATTATTATGAGAACTATTAAGGTCTGAGAAGGCATATTGATTACTTTTCTTGTTTCTCTCACCAAATACCTGACAAGAAGCAACTTTCAGGAGTACCAGTTATTGTTTTTTTTTAATTTTTTTTTGTTTATTTTTATTTATTTATTTGAGAGCGACAGACAGAGAGAGAAAGAGGCAGATAGATAGAGAGAATGGGTGCGCCAGGGCTTCCAGCCACTGCAAATGAACTCCAGATGCATGCACCACCTTGTGCATCTGGCTTACATGGGTCCTGGGGAATAGAGCCTCAAACTGGGGTCCTTAGACTTCACAGGCAAGCACTTAACCACTAAGCCATTTCTCCAGCCCTGAGTACCAGTTATTTTGACTGACAGGAAGTCTATTATGACAGGGAAAGCATGGTAGTGAGAGGATGAGGTAGCAGGTCACATTGTGTCTGCAGTCACGCAACACAAAAACATGAATGCTGGTCCTCATCAAGATGGTTCTGCTTCATGTTTCCTCTGAATAACTCAGCCTGGGAAGCTTTGTTTAGGGTGTGTGATGGTTAAGTTTTTTTTTTGTCAACTTGAGTCTGTTTAGGAATGCACAGACATTCCTCTTTGATGGGTCTCTAAGGTTGCTTCCAGGAAGGATTAACTGAAGGGGGAAGTCCTTCCCCCAGAGTGGGTGAAAAGAATCCCTTCCTCCCATCTGGCTGCCATGCTGCTTGCTGCCTTCCAGCATGGACTGAAGACCAGCACAGACTGAAGGGCAGTGTAGACTGAAGACCACTGGCTCTCTAGGAAGCCTTTGGACCTTCAGTGCTGGACTGGGACTGCTGAGGCATCCAGCTTTGTGAACTGAAATCCTATTGGGTTCCTTGAGTCTCAGGCCTGCAGATTGCTATTGTTGGACTGCCATAACCTAGTCTAATAAATTCCTTTTTTTTTTTTTTTTGAGGTAGGGTCTGACTCTAGCCCAGGCTGACCTGGAATTCACTATGTAGTCTCAGAGTAGCCTCAAAGTCACAGTGATCCTCCTACCTCTGCCTCCCTAGTGCTGGGATTAAAGGCATGTACCACCATGCCCAGCAAATTCCCTTTTTAATACAATTCCTTCTGCTAATACAATAGTATTTAGTGCAAATTCTGTTCCTGTAGAGAACTAATACATGGTGGGTCCTTCCTTGTCAGATACATTTCTGTGAACAGGTCCTCACAAACATGCCCAGGTATATATCTTCTAGGTAATTTAAACCTTTTCAAGCTGACCAAAAAAGAATAATTATCACAGAGGGAAAAGAGCTGAAGGACCTCAGCCAGGAAGACAAGGGGTCACCACTTTGTGAGCTCATTCTGCTTTAGTGTGGTCTAAATGAACATAAATGTACAGTGCTGAGTGTATGCCAAGTACTATGATAGGTGATGAGGGTGTAATGATGGACTAAAGTATAATTTCTTATTCTCTAGGCATTACAGACCAGAAGGAGGGTAATAGGATGGCATTCAAGGTCCTGCTGGTTTCTGTAGTGAGGGTTCTGACTGGCCTAACTCTCTGACTACAGAAATGGTACTGGACTTGGGTTTGGTATGTCAGTGCGCAGTTGTAGTTTGAGTAAAGAACTTATAGAGATGAAGGATTCCAGGGAGGAATGCGCAGATGATGGCAACTAGGCTAGGAGGCTATAGACCAAGTTGGAGAGGACTGCAGTCATGTTCGTGTTAAGCCTTTATTCTAAGGGGGACTAAACACAACAGAATGGCTTTTAATACAAGGATTAGGGTAGGAATCATAGGAAATATTAAGCTCATCCTGGCCATTCCTTTAGGTACAAGGCCAGCCTGAGTTATACAGCAAGACCCTCTCTCAAGAGCAGCAACAACAATCAATCAATCAGTAGGTAAATAAATAAGGGAAAAAAGAATGAAAATTCATTACCTGATCCTTACTTCAAAAATTGCCATTTTGTTCTGAACTGGTTGCATCCATTCTATACATGTGTAAATTAGCATTTAATAATACTGTATTTTTGGCAACTACACACACAGTGTTTTTGAGATTTGGGAAGATGGGTCCATCCATTTACCTACCTACCACCTGACAAATATTTAAAGGTTATGAATTCCCATACACTTTTCTGTGTTATTTCAGGACCCTAATGAATTAAACATGTTGTACTGTGTAATACTTTGCCATACCGTTCCATTGACAGGATCTGTAGCCTGAAAAGATAAAAATGGGGCCAAGTTTGGGATCTTTTCTATTCCTTTGGTGCCGATCCTCTTTCCTTCAGGTGTGGTTGTAAACCAGGTGCCTATGTGACCGTCTACAGGAACTGCTGTTGGAGCTGTCTCCAAGAAAGGCTCATGGGTCTCATTTTTATGTGCCACTGATGATTGACTTTTGTGAGCTTTACCTGTAGAAGTCCAAGTAAAATCAGAATTAGCAAGGTGACTATAACTGCATTTATGTATATTGTTCATTAATTTTTGACACAGCATAAACTACCTCAGGCATTTTGGCATAGATAATCATAATCACCACTTATCAATTATGTTATTTCTCAACAAGGAAGATCAGTTTTGACATTTGAACCTTAGTGAAATTGCCATAACCCCCCCACATATACACAGACAACTCACTGCGGAAGAAAAACTTTTGTTAGTTTATGGTCTGTATGCCACTTTTTCTTTTTCTATGAGAGAGAGAGAGAGAGAGAGAGAGAGAGAGAGAGAATTGGTATGCCAGTGCCTCTAGCCACGGAAATCAAACTGCAGATGCGTACACCACCTTGTGCACATGTGTATGTATATCTGACTTATGTGGGATCTGGGGAGTTGAACCTGAGTCCTTAGGCATTGCAGGCAAGTACCTTAACTGCTAAGCCATCTCTCCAGCCCATGCATTCCACTTTTTACTCCCATTTTTTCTATTGAGAATTTTAATATAAACATACAGTAATTTGATTGTGTTTCTGTCCCTTTATCATTTTTGTTCCCTCTCCTCATCCCCCACCCCTGAGGACCCTTCTCTTTCAAGGCAGTCCTTCCTCTGTTTTGCTCTCTCCTTCCTTTTGTCCTCTTCCATCATCTATGTCAAAATGCTGATGGGCTCAGAACTGCTGGTCTTCCAGTGGTAATAACCACTGTGGGATCATGAATGTACCAGTGAGTTCACGTCAGGAGGACAGTGTCCTAAAGTATGCTTATTTGTGTGGTTCTGACAGTCTTTCAGCTCCCTCTTCAGCAATGTTCCCTGAGCTTTTATTTTATTTACTTGTTTGAGAGGGGACAAGTGGGGAGAGAGAGGGGGAGAGAGAATGGGCATGCTAGGGCCTCTAGACACTGCAAACAACTCCACACACATGCTCTACTTTGTGCATCCAGCTTTACGTGGGCACTGAGGGATCAAACTTGGGTCCTTTGGCTTTGTCCCTGAGCTCTGAAATCTCCTTTAGTGTTGAGCTCTCAACATCCTCTTATTTTCTACTTTGATAAGTTTTGACTATCTTCAATGTCTACTACCATGTCTATAAAGACAGTTCTCTGTAAAGCCTATCTCTTCCACAGGGTATATCTATTAATTAAGAGTCCTTCTCATGACTTATTGAATGTAGCCCTTCCCAGCTTTTGAACTCTTACTTTGTCATTGCATCAGTTATATATAATTAGTAGCTTTCTTTAATAATGAATGTAGGGCACCTCACCAGCCAGGCATTTCCTTGGCTTCTCATAAATGAGTTTATACATTTTATACAGATTAATCACTACCCTGACTTCTGGGTAAGATGGTGACATAGTAGCCACATCAAAACAGCCTAGGGAGGGAAATAAACAGAAATACAGCAAAATACACTCTTGTACTGAAAAGTGAAGGGGTAAGTTATTATGAACCATAGCAAAGAAGTAGGAGAGATTCATAACTCCTTTCTAGAGGAGGAAACCAGCCTGAATCCTGCCAAGGTGCCAGTGGCCCCGGTCCATGTGGAGTCCACCTGTCTGCCTGACCAGTGCAGAGCTGCAGGAGCAGAAACCAAGGAAGAGATTTTCTGCTCACATCAACCTCCTCACAAAGTCAAGAAACCTGAAGAGGAGGGCAGCAGGGACCAGCTGAGCAGCTGCTGAAAGAGAATGCAAACGGGACCAGCTGAACAGCTCTGGTACAACTCCAGGCACCCTGCACAGCCTCCCATCCCCCAACTGCCAGTGCTGTGGCATATAGCACAGTCAATTAGAACACCAGATCCAGTGACCAAGCAGCCTGAGTCCACAGCACAACCAACAGGGATCGAGGTGGGCACTCAGCATTGGTGAGATTGGAAGCCATCCCAAAAGGTAACGGGCCTACTTACACAAAATCAGATACATGGGACTGCGATGGAAGTGCTAATCTCTCTTTCTATGTCAGGAAAGGTTATATATTACATTTGAATGATATATTCTTGGTTTGCATTACCCTTCTCAAATAAGCTATGTTTTGGTGTTGACTAATGTTGCCTTTGATGTACCCTGGTTTTTAGGGCCTTTGTCTTTTTCTTCTGTCATTATTAGAGGCAGGCTCTGACTCGGCCCCAGGCTGACCTGGAACCCATTTCAGAGCAGAAATCTCATTCTCCTAGTTGACAGAATTAAGGGTATTGGGCAACACACACCTTTAGGGACTTTGGCTTTGTTAGATTATCTATTTGCTTTAATCCCCACTCTTGCATAAATACTCTGTGCTGGTTTTAATTGAATGTGTATATTACTCAGTTGAATTTTAGAATTTGCCAGTAATTTGCTCTACCCATTCTACTACAATATTTGAATCCAGGCAAACACAACACCTAGCGTCACTTCTGCTATTTCTCTTGGAATGTAAGAGCTACACCTGGCACCTTAAATTCCTATACTGAAGATACATAAAGTCGGATTTACATGGCTAAGAACACTACAGATCATTAGAAACCCAAGCATCAAGTTAACTCAAAATGCAAAAATCTCTACATTATAATATCAGAAAAACAAAAAGATCAAGACAATACAATCCCACTAAAAATTATAAGTCCATCAGAAATGACCTCCAGCGAGATTGCTTTAGATGAAATGCCTGACAACAATTTCAGTTTAATTACTACCTTGACAATCATCTGACATATCCTCCTATCTCCAAGCTTCTTCTTAACATCCAATGAGAACAGGAAGATGGAATTGATGATATCCTATTGGGCCTCTGATAACAATATCTAGCTATCAGCTTAAAATTACTCAATTTGTAGGAGTGCTTGTGGATGAGATTTGCCAGTGTTATCAGACCTCAGGGATGAGAAATCCAGGAAACCTTTCCATATTCAGAACATGAAATGTGTACTTGAGTGTAAATCACTTCTAACTAGTAGGGACTCAAATAATGGGGGGAGCTAAAGAAGAAAGATGCATTAAGTTAAGCCCACCTATTGCTCTAAGATTTTTTTTGTGATGAATTATACTTCCAGAACAATATCAGAGAGCAAATATAGTATTACTTTCATAACAGGTAGAGAGAAATACTCTAGAAGTAGTAGTACCATATTTTCTTTTATTTCCTCCCCTTTTCTTCTCTGCCTTGTCCTTTCTGTCTTATTTTCTGGCCAATAGAGATAGAAAAGTTACTCCAACATGGGGATAAAAGGAAAATAATGGTTTGGGAGGATGACTTGGTATATGAAGTCTGTACGTCAGTGGATAAATTTTAATCATGTTTTGGTTGAAAGACAAGGCTGGAGAAGCAGGCACTGATTCATTAATGTACAGTTTTGTGACATGTTAAAGACCTTAAAATTATTTTTTATTTTTTGCCAAGGTAGGCTCTCACTCTAGCCCAGGCTGGCCTGGAACTCACTCTGTAGCTCCAGGCTGACCCTTAACTCACAATAATCTTCCTACCTCAGCCTCCAGAGTGCTGAGTAAGATTAAAGGTGTGTGCCACCACACCCAGCCAAATTTCTTTCTAGAAGAAACATTAATTTGGGATACTGATGTGGTTGGAGATTTGTAGTGTACTTTGGCAGGAATATTGAGAATTATCATCAAGGAAAGCAAGAGGAATAGTTAAGAGGTTTTAACAAAGTAAAGGTTAAAGAAATAGTAGTGATATTCCATACAATGCTGATACCAGTGTATATTGGGGAAGAATTTGGATATGAGATGATGAGGACGGGTAGGGACAAAGAAGATTATAAGAAGAAAGTGTTGCTTGCAGATTGTGAAATCTTAGCAAACTACACTCTTCCACCATTAGACCCATGAATAAGTAAAACCAAAGGAGTGAATAAAAGGCAAGAAGAAAGGAACATGTGTGGTTGGTATTTTATTTCTTGCAACAGCACCAAGTAGGTAATAAGAATTCTACTGGAAATAACGAAAACTACTGAAAAATGTCTTTTAACTAAAGGTGCTTCTGAGTTGATAACAATGAGTAAGGTCAATACCACCTGAGGTCTGAGCAAAAGTAGGAACCCAAGGAAGTAAAAATATCACAAGAATGAGCTTTTCCCTGTGAGTCTTTTTGAGTCTAGGGTGACAAGGTTATGAGGAAGCAGATGTTTTCATAATGTGCTAGTGTGAGAGCTACAAGTACAAGTAGTTCTCTGGACAGCAATCTTTGATTTCAATTATTGAAGACACTATTGATGGCTTACTCAACTGTTTCTACTCCTCCCACCCCCTGCCAAGAGCAGGCCTGAGAAAAAGATCAAAGTGTCAGATGTTTCCACAGCCTCTGTATTCAGTCAGATCTAGCCAATGAGCTGGAAAGGGAGTCAGCTGAGAGCCAAGGGGAAGGCCTGTTCTTCCACAGTAAAAAGACATGCTTGAAGAAAATGCTTGCCCTCACCTTGTTTCCCTTCTGCTTTGGAAGTTGCCATATGAACACTTTGTGCCTGCAGTTGACATGTCTTCTCTCAAGTTGAAGGAAAGGTCAGTAGCATCCCAGAGATGCCTACTGGGCACTGACATTGCTGATCTGATCAGCCAACCCTAAAACAGCAGCCCAGGCAATACTGCTTATGTTGTGTAAGAGCATATGACAACACAGGAAATGATCATCATTTATAACTCAGAGAAAAAAGCAGTTCATGAAATAGAATGAAATTCTATGTTGTAATAAAAATTCAAATATATGTACATGAATATATATGAGTATATTCAAAAATAATTGGCAGTATTATAATAATATTGAATACTTATTAATCATTTAAACACTATTATATACAATGTAAATTAAGAGGCTTTGATTACCTTTCTTTGTGATGGCAATTTCAGATGTTGCTATTTCTGATTTTGGCTGAGAAACAGAGTCCACCAAATCTCCATTATGAGGGCTTGCTGACATTTCAGGAGAAGAGTAAACAGGACCAGAATTGGGACTACTGCTCACAGTACCATCCGCAAAGAGAATCTGAGGGGAAAAGTGGTCTCTCATCATACTCAGAAGCAAGGGAGAGGCTTGTTGACAATGAGCATGGAGTCACACATTTTTGGATCCTAAATAATCCAAAAAAAGAAAAGCTGGTGGCAGAACTGAGACTCAGTCCCAGGAAACATGGCTGAGGATGGAAGGTCAGGACTTCAATCTTTCTAGTTAGTGCTTTCTAGTCAGCACAAGAACACAATTTCATGTTTGCTTTTACTTTGTTTTCTCTCTTTATGACCTATATTTTCTTGTTTTGCTGTTTTTTTCTATTCTTCACTCTTACTCTATATAATTTAGAAAATTACATATTATTTTATATTTCTCAAATGATGACATATAAAATTCTATTATATGCTTAAACTCTATTTTCTAATAATATCTACCTATTATGTACGGTATCTGAAAGTACTATAGACATATCTATTAGTGTCAATGTGTACAGCCTCCCAAGAAACATGGTGAGGAAGTCAAATGTCTATGTAGTTCTTTCTTCGTTTGTAGGTAGCATGCTCTCTTCAGGAAGCTTTTGACTATACAGTCCTAAAATTGCATGATGATACATTTACATGATCTTCTTTTGTATGTGTGTGTGGTATGATGTGTGTGATGTGTGGTGTATGCATGTGTGTTCCCCATGTAGGTGTGAATGGAAACATTAGTATTCTCTTATTATTCTCTGTAAATTTCCTTAAGACAGGGTCTCTCTTTCTCTCTTAACTCAGAGCTTCTTCTGTTGGCCAGAAAGTTCCAAAGATTCTCTGGTTTTTGCTTCCTCCCCAAACCTTGGGTTGCAGAGGTGTTTGGCCATGCCCAGATTTTTACATGGGTTCTTGATAGTTGAACTTGGTTGTCTCTGGCTCAAGAGGCCATCATGTTTAAGTGGCAAGTGCTCAACTGCTGACCATCTCCAAAGCCCCTTATATAATCATTTAAGGATAAATTGGTGTTAGTAAATATTTTTATTTATTTATTTGCAAGGAGAGAGAGAAGAGGAGAAAAGAGGAGAGAAGAGGAGAGAATGGGCATGTCAGGTCCTCCAGACGCTGCAAACAAATTCCAGATACATGCGCCACTTTGTGCATCTGGTTTTACATGGGTACTGGGGAATCATACCCAGGTCATTAGACTTTGCAGGCAACCACCTTAACTGCCTAGCTGTCTCTCTAGCTCCTGGTGTTAGTCTTGATTTGCACTTGGTGACCCTGTTTAATCTGAAGTTGTTTTTTAAGTACTAGGAAAATTTCTTACATCATATTTTAATCATTTACATATTTACATCACTTTTGTTTTCCCCTTTCATTCTATTTTCTTCTTCTGGAAATCCTAGTATATAAACCCCTTTTCATATTCATAAACTTTCCCTCATAATTCACTCTTCCTGCCATGTGGCCTTTCATAGTTACTTTTTAATTTTTTTTACATTACTATTTATTTGAGAGAGAGAGATAGACTGATAGATGGGGTGGGGGAGAGAAAGAGAGAATGGGTGCACCAGGGCCATCAGCTACTGCAATTGAACTCCAGACATGCACCACCTTGTGCATCTGGCTTATGTGGGTCCTGAGGAATCGGACCTGGTTTCCTTTGGCTTTGTAGGCAACTGCCTTAACTGCTAAGTCATCCCTCCATCCCTCATTGTTACTTTTAATGCTTAAGAATTTTTTATTTTTTCTAGTAGCTTTAAAAATATTTTTGTATTTTATTTTTACTTATTTAGAGAGAGAGATAAAAAAAAATGAATGGGCACATAAGGGTCTCCAGCCACTGCAAATGAACTTCAGATGCATGTGCCACCATGTGCATCAGGCTTATATGGCCTTTAGGGAGTTGAACCTGGATGCTTAGGCTTTGCAGACAAGTGCCTTAACTGCTAAGTCATCTTTCTAGTTCTCTAGCAGTTTAAAAGTTTTTTTTCTCAAATCTCATGCCTATATTTGTATTCACATTTTAATTTATTGTTTTGTTTTAATTTATTGTTACTTTCATGGGATTTCCTTTCAGGGTTGATGATTCTTAGGTTCAAGGTGTTATTTCTCATTGGAAACCTTTTTCAGCTCTTGGTGGAATAGTGTCAGCTTGCAGGAGCATTTCCCCTGTGATTTCTGGGGAAAGGCAGGGCAAGGCAAATGCCTTCTGGGTATTATGGTTCCCAGTTTTCAGCTTTCACATAATAGTTTACCTGCAGAACTGCCCTGACTTTCTGAGCCCAGAGGTGAAAATATCTACTTAAAATGAAAACTTTAATTTTTAAAGTTTTTCCTCTTGTACATGTTTTAAAGTTTGTTCTTGTTTCCTCCATATGCCTGAACTCACATACCTTGCATGTACTGGGAATTCTAAAAATACTTTGATTTATTGATGATATACTTTGTTTTTTTTCCCAGCAGTTATAAATTTATTATTTAAAAGTATTTTCTGGGGTCTGTGGAGATGGCTCAGCAGCATAAGTTGCTTGGTTGTAAAGCCTGCTTGCCAGGGTCCAATTCTCCATCCACTCTACGTAAAGTGAGACACAAAAAGTGGCTGAAGTGTCTGGTGTTACATTTGCAGTGACAAGGGACTTTGACATACCCATACACATACATATCTATGCCACACAAACAAAAAAGAAGGCAGATATTATATACAGCCTATAATCTCAGATCATAATAGAAATCACAGGTTTATTTGTGTCCCGGTATTTGTAGACAACATCTTTTCTTTTTTTCTAACTCTGCTACTCTCTGACATCTTAAGGTGTCATTCTATTTTACCTGTGTGGATCCATCTAACATATACTTGACGACGGTGCCCTGGCTGGTTATGACTCTTGATGCCTCTTGTTCCATGGGTGGCATCACCGCCTTATAGAACTCACTGTGCTTCATCCTCTGGGGATAGCTCTGACGGATCATGATGTTCCAGGTGGGGTCCTCCTCCACACCATGATGATCTTAGAGAATAATAAAAAAAAAAAAGAGTCAAGCTATCTTATGAAGTGGGTGATGATGTAGAGGCTGGGATTTATCTTTTCATTAGTCTATATGTAAAGAACAGGGCAGTTTCCATGCTGTGACTGATGGTCCAGAAAACTGGTCCTTTGATGACCTTGTAACACTCAAATGTAGTAGATAAAGTCATTTACAAGTACATGCTAGTGAATCCTAAGGCAGCCCAGCACATCTTAGCACAAAGTTCCCTTTTCTTCTGGTGGTGTGCTCCTCTCTGAGTAGCTTCTGGCTCTACAATATGCAATACTGTGGTGGTGTCAGCTGGTTTCTCTGAGTGCCTAGGAAGTCCTTCACTAGACTGTTTCTAAGTCACCCATTGATCTTCAAAATTAACATATCCCCTTCTCTCTACAGTGCTCTGTTGTTAGCTGGCAACCAGGAGAAAGTATTGAATACAGTGCCTTAGAACAAACTGCTGTGTAGAAGGTTGGAAGCCTGATATGACTCCATTGTCAGTTGTTTTTTGAGCTACAGCCAGAGAAAGAGTGAACAGAGAAACGAGACAGCCTATGGAAAGGGGGAAATGTTTGTAGCTGCTTATTCAGCGCAGGATTAATATCCATGTATATAGGAATAATTAAATGGGACTGGAGAGATCGCTTAGTGGTTAAGGCACTTGCCTATAAAGCCTAAGGACCCAGATTTGATTCCCCAGTACCCATGTAAGCCAGATGTGCGTGCCTCTGGAGTTTGTTTGCAGTGGCTAGAGGCCTGGGACACAACCATTCTTTCTCTCTCTCTGACTATTTCTTTCTCTCAAATAAATAAAACATTTTTTAAAAGAGAGTAAATAACCTAATCAATAAATGGACACATGAACTGACAGACACTTTTCAAGGGAAAATAGTGATAGACACTTCTTCAAGGGAAGAAGTATAAATAGCCAACAAATATATGAAAAATGTTCAACATCCTTGGCCATCAAGGAGATGCAAATCAAAACTATACCTATCTTCATGTAGCTTCATCTCAGATCGCTCTCATCAAGAAAATAAACAACAAATGTTGAATAAAGATGGCAGGAGAAAGGAACCTTTGTATCCTGACTGCTATTGGGAATGTAAATTAGTCCAGCCACTATTAAAGTCAGCACATATATCCCTTAAAGAATTAAAAATAGATCTACTATCAGATCTAATCATACTCCTCATAGGTATAATATAAGTCAGCATGCACTTGCACACTCACGTTTATTGAAGAAGTATTCACGAAAGTTATGGAATCAGCTAAGGTGTATGTATGAATGGATAATGAAAATGTGATATTTATGTATTACATTCATACACATGGTGGGATATTATTCAGCCATAAAAGGAAAAGAATTGTTATTTATAAATAAATGGGAAGGACTAAGTGAATGTGGAATTTAGGGGGTAAAGACATGAAAGAAAAGGGTGACAAGAAAGAGAAATTCTGGCATCTAGCACCTACTCAGAATTTGCTATTGAATGATCTCCATTTAATTTATAATGTGGTTTGTTGGAACCTGACAGCATTTAATGAGTGAAATGAATATGCAATGAGGACATTTTAAGAACCAAGTCAGGCAGCTGAGAAAAATAGGCCCTTTCAATTGTAACTCTCAAGTCACAGAAGTAATAATAATCATTATTAACATTTCTTGATATATTTCTATATGCTAAATGCCTTGTATATGAGCCATATTCAGTTTATTTTAAGAAGTTTTTAGACACATTCAGTTTTCAGAGCATATAAATAGAGAAGTGGTGTCTTGAAGAGCTTATAGGTTCTCTAAGATAATGTAACAATTAAGTGGCAGAGGTGAGATCTGAATAACTATCTTTTACTACGGAAACAACAAAACAACTACTAACACTGAGCAATATGTTTTAGGTTAGAAAATAATTTTCAGGGCTGAAGAGATGGCTTAGTGGTTAAGGCACTTGCCTGCAAAGCCACATGACCCAGGTTCAATTCCCCAGCACCCATATAAGCCTGCATCTGAGTTCGTTTGCAGTGGCTAGGTCCCTGGCATGCCTATTCTCTCTCTTTTTCTGCCTCTTTCCCTTTCTCTCAAATAACTAACTAACTGAATAAATAAATAAAATTAAATTTAAAAAAAGAAGCCAGTGGTACTTCACAAAAAAAAGAAAATATTTTTCATAGAATACCAAAGTCACTCAGGAAAGGATTCAATTCCAGGCTATTCATCTTATACCACAGGAATCTGTTTTTTGTGTCAGTCTAATCCTTAAGACACTGCTACTTTGATAGTTTGCTATGATTATGTTCCGACTTGTATTAGGATCTTCATGATTTATGCAAGATTATGTATATTACAGGCATAGTTATTAACCACATTTCTACTCTATAAAGGGGAACACATTAGGGTAGATAATAAGGCTAGTAGAAAATGCCTATTTAACAGACATTAATCTGGGCTTTGATAGCATGACCAAGAACACAATTCCATATACTCTTGAGCTTGGAAATAAAATCCTTCCCCGTATACTCATTATATCTTAGGCTTCAGAAATGTTTATTGGCCACTGAACACAGTGGATCTCATCATAGAAAATCTGGACCCCAGAAGAAGGCCTAATAGAAAGCAAAATCAGGCTGGGTGTGGTGGCACATACTTTTAGTTCCAGCACTTGGGAAGCAGAGGTAGGAGGATTACTGTGAGTTAGAGACCACCCTGAGACTACACAGTGAATTCCAGGTCAGTTTGGGCTAGAGAGAGATCCTACTTAAAAAAAAAACAAAAAATAAATAAAGAATGAAAAAAAGAACAATCAAAACAAAGTAGATCAACTATAACGTTTAGTTGATAGTCTTTAGGCTGGCAAGGAAATACAATATTAAATTATTTTTAAATTAAATTATGTTTAAACTGATAACATATGCTTTTTCAAAAGTGGGGTACTCAGCTGACAGAAAGCCAGAAGAAGCCATTATGCATGCAGTTCAATGGGAGACAGAGAAATCACCAGTGAAGATACCCAACAGTGGACACTGCAAGCCTTAACTTTTGCCAGCCAGGCCAAATGGGCCAACAGGTGCAATAGTGGCATGTCTGTCATGGTAGAAACCAACGTCCCTCTAATTGGACTGGAGGACTGCTCCATGGGAGGGAATACATCCCTGATACTGAAAACCTGCAACAGGGGTAGTCATAAGCCCTAGGGGTCTCTGTCTGGCTAAATGTATATAACTATGCTCATCAAACTGCCCAGTAAGCACTTCTCTTAATGTTCATACCTATATATTAATGCTACTCTCACTTTTGCTAGAGAATCTTCTCTTTTCAGATGGCAGTGACCTTGGGATGACTCAGAAGGCATCATGGTGCTGAGAAGAAATGACAGGAATGCTCAGTACTGCCACATCTCTATCACAACTTCCAAGGCTCAGGGTCCATTGTGGAAGAGGTGGCGGAAAGAATGTAAGAGCCAAAGGAATGGTAGGACTCCTTACAACGTGCTCCCCCCAGACACAAAATGGCCTGAATATCCATGACCTCACAGTGCCTGATACTACCTACATAAGACCATCATAATAGAAGGAAAAGATCATGGCATCAAAATAAAAGAGAGACTGATTGAGAGGGGGAGGGGATATGATGGAGAATGGAGTTTCAAAGGGGAAAGTGGGGGGAGGGAGGGCATTACCATGGGATATTGTTTACAATTATGGAAGTTGTTAATAAAAAAATAAAGAAAAAAAAGTGAGGTACTTAGGGAATTAAAATAAAGATAAATAAAATTTGGTTGTGAAAAAAGTCAAGATCCCATCAAATTAAAAGAGAGACTAATGGAGAGAGGGAGGGGATATGATGGAGAGCAGAGTTATGAAGGGGAAAGTGGGGAAGGGGAGGGGAGGAAATACCATGGTTTGTTGTCTGTAAGTATAGAACTTATCAATAAAAAATATATATATTTAAAAAAGTCAAGATCCATGGAATATCTCACATTTATCTAATGAGAAAGCATGGTGCAGAGACAGAAAATAATGTAAAGGGTCAAAGGTTCAGTTTGTGCCAAGGTCAGCAATGAAACTGAAGTCTTAGTAGTTCAGTGCCATCTTTGTATCCCCTACTATTACTACAACAGTGGCTCTCCATTTAGATGGTCTCAAGTTCAGTCCCATAGGTAGATGTCCCACCAGGTTAATTAACTAAGAAAGTCTTTCTTGAATATATTTATTTATATGAATAAGTTAGAAGCTATGTTTTAGATCAATAGAAATAACAGACTATATAGAATTACACCCATCAGCAAGGGAAACAAGAATGGTTTTGCATTCCTTCATGTGTACTTGTCTCAGTCTCTGTGCTCAGTGTCCTTTGTTTTGGTAAGCCACCAAACCACTGTACCTGTGGCCCTTTGCAGAGACAGGAATACAGGGCAACATAACATTCTTTACCTCCTGAAACCTCAACTCCTCTATTTTATAACATTTGTATTTCTACTTGTATGCTAAGTACTTAGACAATGCTTGGTCATGGTAAATGCTTGATAAATCATCATGCTCATTATTTGCAAATAGCCTATAATTTTTATTAACAAGGAAGTTTGTTTAACTGGTAGGGAAATGTATAATGATAATCTGTTGTCTATATGGGATTTTGTCCCCTGTCTCCTTGCCTTACCTCAGCTAGCACTCACCTGCAAACTCTTGTCCAATGAAGGTCAGCAGGAGCCCATTGGGGCAAGACACATTGAGGCTTTGGAAGGTGGGAACATAATGAGACTCTTGTACAACAGGTTCTGGTTCCACTTCTTCCTGTAAATAATTTTGCATGTGAATGATTGCTTACCATTTTCTAAATGAGATTTAATTTAGTTGTACTATGCAAGGAATTGGTGAGCATTAAGATGTAACTTGTGAACAAATAAGTAGAACCTGCAACAGATATGAAAAGATGTATGTCTTCACCCTTGTGAAGTTTCTCTGTCTGAATGACACATAAACAGGTAAGATAACCAAAAGGCAATCCCAAATAGTACATCGTTTCTTACAATAGTAAATATTACCATTAATAAACATAATTGTGAAAAGGTTCATAGAAGAATTGGGGCTAAATTAAGCCTTGAAAGGTACCTCTACATAGATGTATGGGCATGTGGGTAATTCTTTGGTTTGAATATTGGTGCCTTCCCTCAACTCAGATGGTGGAGTCCAATACCCAGAATAATATAAAGAGATAGGCTTCTGGGGGGGGGGGTGATTAGATCATGAGGGCTCTGCCTTTATGACTGGGATTCATGCCATAAGAAAGAAAGGAAGCGAGCGTGGTGGCACATGCCTTTAGTCCCACCACTTGGGAGGCGGAGGTAGGAGGATCGTCACAAGTTCAAGGCCATCCTGAGACTACACAGTCAATTTCAGGCCAGCTGGGCTAGAGTGAGACCCTACCTCGAAAAACAAAACAAGACAAAAGAGAGGCAAAACAGAGCATCCTCACCTTTTCTATGAAGTAAGATGCGGAACAGAACATCCTTACCCTACCTGTGAAGTAACTTGTAAAACAGAGCATCCTCATTCTACCTGTGAAATAACATGTAAACAGAGCAGCCTCATTCTACCTGTGATGTAAGATGCAGAACAGAGAATGCTCATTCTACCTGTGAAGTAACATGCAGAACAGAGCATCATCATTCTACCCATGAAGTAAGAAGCAGAACAGAGCATGCTCATTCTACCTGTGATGTAAGAAGCAGAACAGAGCATGCTCATTCTACCTGTGAAGTAACATACAGAACAGAGCATCCTCATTCTACCTGTGGTGTAAGAAGCAGAACAGAGCATCCTCATCCTTACTCTGAATTAAGACACAGAAGATACCATCTATAGGAACAGATTCATCATATTTCGATTCTGCCAGCCACTAGGACTTAAACTTCTATTGTTTGTGAGTCACTCTTACTAAGGTATTTTGTGATAGTAGCTAAAAGAGACTAAAATAGGCAGGTGTGGAAAACAAGCAACCATGCTATTTTTGTGTGTGTTTCTTATAGTTTAGGTACTGTAAATATCATGTTATTATAATATTTCTTCTTATTTTTCTATAAAGATCATGCATTATTTTTGTAGCAAGTAATTAAAGTAAGTAAATTAAAGACAATAGAGGATTACTCATAAATTAATAAGGGGTTGTGTGTGTACACTTTAAAATTCTAATTTTGGGCTGGAGAGATGGCTTAGCAGTTAAGCGCTTGCCTGTGAAGCCTAAGGATCCTGGTTTGAGGCTTGATTCCCCAGGACCCACATTAGCCAGATGCACAAGGGGGCACACATGTCTGGAGTTCATTTGCAGTGGCTGGAAGCCCTGGTGCGCCCATTCTCTCTCTCTGTCCCTCCTTCTCTCTGTCTGTTGCTCTCAAATAACTAAATAAAAATAAACAAAAAAATTAAAATTCTAATTTTATCCAGCTACATCTGAACTCTTGCTTAGCAGGGAAGCCAATCATAGGTTCCAAACATTTCCTAATGGAAATCACATCCTTCTTCCATTGATTCTGCTTGCTACTCACTGGAATCATGCTGATATTCTTTTTTACTAGACCTTTAGTTTATCCTAACTAGTCTACTGATGATCATTTAGGGTTTATCACTAGTGAGGAAATAAATGAATTTAAAGCATGAGGCAGGATCAAGTGTGGTGGTTATCATTTGTAAATCTAGCACTCAGTAGGATTGTGAGTTTGAGATAAGCTTGGGTTAGATTAGTTAGTTAGTTAGATTTTGTCTAACCAATCAAGCAAGCAACAAACCAAGTACATGCACACACACACACACACACACACACCCTCTAAAACCAAAAAAATTAGTCTTAAAACAAAATCAAGAAGAATACACGCAGGAAATTCTGTAAAATGAACAAAAATACTCAAAGACAGAAATCTGCCGTATCAAGTCTGTCCTCATTCACAGAGTTGGTAATCTTTATCCCCATCCCATGCTCAGCAATTTTCACAAATCTTACAGAAATGGAAGTGTTTGCTGTGAAGTTGCTTCTGGTTAAATAAATATTAAATGGACTGCATTTAGTTTTCCTCTTCAGTGTTTGAATATTTCATTTAACAAGGGTCAGATGGCATTACATGAGGAAATTCATCTAGAACAATCCTGTAACTTTGAACTCCACAACTTTTAAAGGGCCAGACATGAAATCTAGGCTCTTGAGCACCTTTTTCATAAATATTTTTCCATAAGTAGAGCATTTATAGAATGTACTTTTATTTTATTTTATTAAATTTTGTTAATTTATTTGAGAATGACAGACAGACAGAGAGAAAGAGGCAGATAGAGAGAGAATGGGCACACCAGGCCTCCAGCTACTGCAAATGAACTCCAGATGCATGTGCCACCTTGTGCATCTGGCTTATGTGGGTCCTGGAGAATTGAGCCTTGAACCGGGGTCCTTAGGGTTCACAGGCAAGTGCTTAACCACTAAGTCATTTCTCTAGTCCCTAGAATGTACTTTTAGTAGTAAATGCCAATATTCAAGACTTACCAGTGTTTTTCCTGTTATCTTTCATTTAGAGCTCTCCTTTGATTTGTATTCTACTAAGAAAATATTTAAGGTCAAAACCTCTCTCTCTCTCTGTGTGTGTGCACACATGTGCATGTGTGCACGTATGTGTGTGCTGCAATAAAAGGTTGGTAGTAGAGAATGGGCTACTCTTTAACCAGCAGTAAACTATCCCTCAGTCTTGCTGAATTCTTTGCACATACATATCTGAGTCTAACAAATGAGACTGTTTCCATTGTTTACTTATGGATATGCCTTCAATTGTTGTTTATTTCAATATAGCTAAATAAAGTCATGCAGGTAAGAAATCCCAGGAATTTAACTGACCAAAGGCAAAGAACTACACTGATGAAAGGATTGAACTATCCTCTCTAGTTTAATGACATGAGGCAACTTGTGAGGTATAAGTCCTGGGAGAGGGAATTGAGCTTTTGTGGCAAATCCTTACTGCCCATTCCATGTTGAAATAGTGAGGAATGTTCATGCATCTGCACAGGAAAATGTATGTGCTATAATTGTGCTAATGACATGAGTAAAGTCTCTAGCAAGCTAACAGAGGGGGACAGAGTTTGGATATCTACAGAAAGGTCCCTTACCTTCTTCTCTTCTTCTTTGGGGTACTCCTCATCTTTAAGGGATTCTTTGGGCTTCTCTTTGCCTTTTTGTTTCCCTTTTGCTTTGCCCTGAGGAACTGTCACAATAACAGGAATCACTGTTGTGGTAAGTGCTGAAGGGATGTTCAACATGGTCTCCAAATCAGGATCCTTCTCTTCTACAAACAGGAAAGGGAGAAGAACCAGTTTCAATATTCATATTTGGTACTCATATTCAAAAACATCACAAAATTGCTCAAGTTGGCAATATATTTTTAATTTGCTAAACATGTCTAATAGCTGTATATATATCAAGGGTAATATATTGTTTTGAAAATCAGGATTATAACTAGAAGATTTGAGACTTAATACTTGTGTACTTGCTAATCAGGCCATAATTTCACATATTTTTACCTCCTCATCTGCCTGGAACACTCTTTAATAACAGAGCAGTAACTGTCTTTGCATTTATTTGAGAAATGGCCCACATGAACATTTAATTTTAAAGCTGCACAGCATAGGTATTACCTTTTATTTAGTAATCTTTAAAAATATGCTGTGGTAAGATCCCTTTAAAATACATGGGAATCCATAAATTGTCTAGTTGGTTCTTGGTAAAGTGATGTATTATTTTGTGGTTTGAAACGAAATAGCTTATACATAGAGAATTTGTTTACTGAAAGTGAGGCAGAGAAATCCTTGAAGATGTCCAGTGAATGGCTCCTTTAAGACTATTGTACTAAAGCACACTGAGTACTTCCACAATCATAAAAATATTATTCTGTTGAAAACAAGGAGGATTCTTGAAAAATCACATTTTTCTCGGCACTGTCTAACAAAATTACTTCCAGGAGCTTGTTAACAAAGATAATAAGAACATACATATGTGTGCGTAATGTTACAAGCACATGTGATTATGTAAACAATTCTACAATGATAAATGGAATATAAAAGTCAAAGCACTGTTGTACAATATAGATAAAAATTAAGAGTGTATACAGTACACATATGTATGTATACACACACATAAGTACCACACACCAAATATCTACATCTGACAGGAGAAATTATGAGGAATTAAATCAGAACAGATCTGATGGTTGACAAGCATGTCAGCTGAAGATGGGCAGGAACCTCTGGTCACAGGCAGTTATTCTTTCAGTTTATTTCACCTGGTGCCATTCCACTTGCTCCATAGTAACTTATTGAGAGGCAGATTCCATTTTCTAAGGTGGCAGAAAAAGATCCAAACTTGCTGACAGCTTTATTCTCTGCATGTGATAGTTCTAAAAGACAAAATCACATAAAGTGGATGTCCATTTTATTCAGTGTAAATGTAAGGAAAACTCAGTGCGAAGACTGGAAATGGAGGTCTTAGCTATTCTAACACAGTCAATTTAAAATTGCTTGGTTTGGCCCTTACCATGTACTCTGGCATGTCAGAGTGAAGGCATATTCTGACAGATGGAATCTGAGAGTCTGGATTTAGGGGCTTTAGTTTGAAATGAAGAGAGGACATAAGGTGGTTAATGGCTTAGCCATATGCTCATTACTGATATGATGTATTAGCCACATGACTTTTAAAATGAAAACCACCAGATCAGTCTTAGTTCCTTCATATTTTCAAACACATTCTTAAATCCATTTATAATTCCTCACATTTTAAAACAGTATTTAAAATTGTTTCAGTTAAGCATAATTCTAAAATAAAATTTTGTTAAAATGCTTGTTCTTAAGGCATTTGGAATTTGTAAGGTAAGGAATTTGTAAACCCTCTACTCTGATTTTCAGTTCACCATGTGCTCAATTATCATACAATGAAGATGGGACAATACTGATTTAAAATATACGAACCCATGAAGAGATTATTTCCAGACTGGGATCAAGGGAACAAAAAAGATAATGCTTCATGACAATAAAAGACAGTCCATGGAGTTTGGAAAATATTTGCAAAAGATACATTAGATAAGAGACTGCTGCAAGTCAGGTGTGGCATGCACACCTTTAGTTCCAGCTCTTGGGAGGCAGAGGTAGGAGAATCAGTGTGAGTTTGAGGCCACCCTGAGACTACAGAGTGAATGGTAGATCAACCTGGGCTAGAGCAAAACCCTACCTCATAAAACAAAACAACAACAAAAGACTGGTGCATAAAGCATACCAAGAACTCTTTTTTTAAAAATTTTTTGTTATTTTTATTTATTTATTTGAGAGTGACAGAGAGAGAAAGAGGCAGATAGTGAGAGAGAAAGAATGGGTGCTCCAGGGCCTCCAACCACTGCAAACGAACTCCAGACACCTGCGCTCCCTTGTGCATATGGCTAACGTGGGTCCTGGGGAATCGAGCCTTGAGCCAGGGTCCTGAGGCTTCACAGGTGAGCGCTTAACCGCTAAGCCATCTCGCCAGCCCCCAAGAACTCTTAAAACTCAGCAATAAGAGCCAATGAAGAAGTAGGTCAAAGACTTCTACAGACATCTAACCAAAGGTATAGAAAAAGAAAATAAAACTATGAAAATGAGTTTGACATCATATATCATCAGGGAAGTACAAATTAAAACAATGAGATAACCACTATGCAGTTATCAGAATGCAGAAAACCCACAATTCTGACATCAAGTCTTGGTGAGGATATAGAGCAACACAAATGTTCACTCAACTGTGAGGGATGAATGTGTCACAGACAGTCTAGTGGATTAGTGCAAACTATTATACTTTAGCTAATCCAGCAGTTATGCTCTTTGGTATTTACCTAAATTAGTTGAAAATTTATGTCCATATAAAAAGTTATACATACATATGTGTTGTATTTATAATTGCTCAAACTTAGAAACAACCTGGAATCTTTCAGTAGAGGAATGGGTAAATCAATAGTGGTGCATATGGACAAGAGGTCATTAGTCAGGGTTAAAAATAAATGAACTAGGCTCAGGATATTGCACAGTGCTAGAGCCCTTGCCTATTATACACAAAGCTCCAGGTTCAATTGTTAGTAAAATACACACACACACACACACACACACACACAGAGAGAGAGAGAGAGAGAGAGAGAGAGAGAGAGAGAATGAAGAAAAAAAGAACTATGGTACCATGCAAAGTCATGATAGAAGTGTGACTGTGTATCACAAATGAAAGAAGCCAATCTGAAGGGTGACATACCATGTGATTCCAACTCTGGCATTCTGGAAATGCAACACTGTGGACGCAGACAAAGGTCAGTAGTTGCCAGCAGTTGCAAGCGATGAGGGATGAGCACAGAAGTTTTAGGGAAGTGAAACTACGCTACAAAATATTCTAACAGGGGATCCATGTGTATATATGTAGGTATAAACAATGCACAACATTAAAAGTGAATCAAAATGTAAACTATGGCCTACAAATGATAATGAGATTTAGGCTGTACCATTCTATGAGTGGAAATCAAGCTTTATTCATTGGTTGTTAATTTTCTATTTAAAGTAAACTGAAGCTGGGCATGGTAGTGTATGCCTTTAATTCTAGCACTTGAGAAGCAGAGGGAGGAGGATCACTGTGAGGTCGAGGCCAGCCTGAAACTACAAAGTGAGTTCCAGGTCAACCTGGGCTAGAATGAGACCCTACTTAAAGAAAAACAAAAATCAAGTAAACTAATATGTGGAGGTATACTGAGAACTGTCACTTTCAGAGGGACATATATAGGACATAGTTGCTAACTAAATATTAATACTGGAGTTTCAGTTTATTCTGATACCTGCTGAAACTTGATAATAGGTGAGAGAGAGTTATGCATATGTCAGAGCAGAGATGAAATGGAAAATCTCAACTGCTGCTCAATTTTCCCACGAACCTAAAATTGCACTAAAAAATAACATTAGAAAAGATAATGCTTAGTATCAAATAAGGGAAAGAGAAATAGGCATCTTCATGAACCACTAGTGAGGGGGTTTATTGGTAAGAACTTCAGAAAAACAACTTTGAAGCATCTTATTTAAGGTATTTGAGTGGATAGAAAAAGGAATACTAGTAAGAAAACAAAAAGAATCACTCCCAAGAACATATGTTCAACAAAATAAAAATCACAGAAGGTAGGAATACTTGGATTTTTAGGTATTTGAAAAATTTTACGAAAGTATTTTCTATAATATAAAAGCATTTCCCCAACCAAACCATTTGGTATTTGGAAGATGAATTGAGAGGGAGTATAGTCATGTTTAAGATTCAATTGGGTTTCTTGGAAAATCAAGTGAAAAACTATGTCAAAGTCTACAGCAAGTATTTAAATAGTAGGAAGTTATAATTAAAGCATAAGATATTTGGAGGCATAGCTTTTGCAAATTGGACATCACACAAGGAAACACTGAACAATTGGAAATGTGTTCCCTGTGTTGAAGCTACAGCTTTGTTCTCAGATACGGTGGTCATCTGAGTCCAGCCCAGAGGTTCTGAGACAGCCAATAGCAAGTCTGCATCATGAAGGGAAAAGGATGGCAATGCATCTCTGCTCACCAAGCAAGATGATATTCAAGAGCGTCAGATATCAGAAACTTTTAGAGGACTTACTAACACAAATCCATCAGAGAAGAGCTAATAAAACTAAATAGACCACAGCTGAAGCATTTGTAACAAGGGGAGAGAGAGCAAGCAGGGCAACCATGATCATGGCTCTTCCACTGCTTCTCTTTCTCCCCATAGGCTCACATAGTGTCATCAGATCAGAAGTGTCATCAGAACATACTGGATCTAAAAGTGGCCATATAGTAAATATTTTAGATTTTGTAGATCATGCATAATGTTTATCACATATTCTTTGTTTTTAATAAATATTTTATTTATTTATTTGAGAGACAAAGACAGAAAGAGGCAGACACACAGAGAGAATGGTTCTGCCAGGGATTCCTGCACTTTGTACATCTGGTGTTTCATGGGTACTGGGGAATCAAACCCCAGCTCTTAGGCTTTGCAAACAAGCACCTTTAACCACTGAGCATTCTCTCCCATCCTTTTTTCTTTGTAACAATATTTTACAAATATGGAATTTATTCTTAGTGTATGGGTCATAAAAACAGATTATAGATGGGTTAAATCTTGACTAGAGTTTGAAGACTGATGAAAATTAAAGCCAAATGAAAAAGGATAATCCCAGAGTATAAATCTTTAGTACTAGAAATAAAAATGGAGCATTATGTAACTATACAAATGAATATTATTGAGAATAGAACATTGTCAAAAAAGAACACTATAAGTTATACATTTATGTATGCATATATTTATTTAGGTATACATCTCCTAAGTACCTAAAAGAATGAAATTCATTATATACATTGTGATATATGTGTATTTTAATAAAATATTATTAAATGTATTAAATATTATTATTTATTATTATTAATAATATTAATATTATTATTAAATATTATTAAATAATTTAAAACTCTTGCTTTCAAAGAATATTTGGTGAATAAGAAAATGCTTATTTTGTTGTACTAAGAAAGAAATGAACAGTGGTTCGCACTGGGATGGTAGAATTTTGAGCAACTGTTAGTTTCCTTAAATATTTTCATATTTTAAAATGAAAATATTTAAAATAATAATTCATTTTCATGTCAGCTAAACAAAAATTAATACCAAACTTTCTGCACTAAGTTTTTGGTTACATTTATACTTCTCAGATTGTTCATATCTTGAGGATGGAAAATAGCACTGTAACTAAATTTAAGCTAAGATTTAGTTATTAATACCACCTCTAATTAGACTTGAAAACATTTTCAAAATTAAATTATCTCCTTTTGCAATTGTCTATATGATAGTCTGAATAATAAGCATTTAATTTCTCCTGGTAGTTTTGCCTTGAGATGTTAACTGGTGTTATAAGGAAGTTTCATAGTGCTTAATTAATGGATATCCATTTGCACTTCTCATCTCCAAGGAAGTAATAACTCTCATGGCCAGATTTATGACTTTTCCCTTGTCCTTGAAACCTAGGAAACACCGTGTTACAAAGCTCAATGAGTGACAGAGCAGAGGTAGGAAACCATGTCCTTTGCAATAAATGTTGAAAAGACCATAAACCAATTTGTGAGAACTGAGTTTGTAAAAAACAATATTAAGGTCACAATGACCTTCTAAAACAATGTTGATGAATGAATTTGGCTGAACTGGGTCATCTCTGTATGAAAACCAGAGCAAGAGCTGGCTGTGCTGTAGCAGCCAACTACAGGTAAGCCATGTATGTGATGAGTGTGCAGTGTCAGGAAAAATGTGTGTGAGCAAAAGGGCAAATGCTTCAGGTAGCATCTGTAGCAATTGCCCTGTGAGGGAAAAGAGATGTCTGTGTACTTCTGTCAGGAGTGGCAGTATCATGTTGCCTTGTTTACTTTTCTACCTAGATTATCACACAGAAGCAGTTGCTTACTTGTTTCAATATTTAGTTCACTTTTTTCTTCTTCCTCTTCTTCAGAAGAGTAATTCTCTTCTTTTTGCTTTTTCACGATTTCCATTGGGTCTGTTAAGTGAATTATAAAGTTGTGCTTGTCTTTTTTCACCTTCACTTTGATAAAAGTCGGGCCTAAGGAAGAACCATAGGATAGAATGTGGGCTGATTTAAGATGTACAGGAAGGGCTGGAGAAATAGCTTAGCTGTTAAGGGGCTTGACTGCAAAGCCAAATATCCCAAGTTCAATTCCCCAGGACCTACATAAGCCAGATGCGCAAGGAGGCACATGTGTCTAGAGTTTGTTTGCAGTGTCTAGAGACCCTGGTGCACCCATTTTTTTTTAAAGCAGATGCACAAAAAGCTAGCATACAATGCAGGACAGAATTTCCCAGGGAGTGAATAGCTTGGACGTCAGCATTTCTATAAAAGGGTGCCTAAAGGAGCAAGGAGATGTTATAGGACTTCTAGTTCCATCTCAAACCAAATTACATAAAAGAAAATAAATTATATGAGGCAACACATACCTATGTCCAATTTTGTAAGTAATCGAATGAAGTAATTAAGATGAAAGGGTCTCCACATTAATTTTATCACACACACACACACACACACACATGTATATATACACATATATTATATTCCAGGCTGGCCTCAAGCTCATGGTCTTCCTGCTTCAGCCTCCTGAGTGCTGGGATTACAGGTGTGTGCTAACATGCCTGGTATCTTTAGTAACTTGTAGTGCTATAGTGACAGAAGAATTATATACACAAATTATGGTAGTATGGCAGTGTTATAGTTAGTATCATTAAAGTGATTGTGAGAAATTTTCCAAAATACTATTATCTCTTATAGCATCTTAATTCATTTTTTTTTACCTTTCTCTTTCTATTTCTCTGTCTGTCTGTCTCTATTTTGGTGTATACCTGCTCATGTGCATAAGTGTGGGAATATGCTTTGCGTTCCAGTCCTTATTGCCCACCCTGAGGCAGTGCTCACTGCTGTTTTCCAGGCCTATAAGATTTGGGAGATTCTGCTATCTCCAGCTCCCTTCTCTTTGGCCTGTAGGCTTTTACATGGGTTTTGGGGATCTGAACTTCAGTGCTTACATTTGCTCAGGAAGTACTTTATCCACTAAGCCATCTCCCCTGACCCCATTGTCTCTCTCTCTCGTGTGTGTGTGTGTGTGTGTGTGTGTGTGTGTGTGAATCCTTGGGTAAATATGCCTGGGGCACTCATATGCCATGGTACATGTGTGGAGGATAGAGGACAACCTCAGGGTATCTGTCCTCTCCTTACACCTTCTTTGACACAGAGTCTATCTTTGCTGTCTGTGTTGCTAGGAAGGTCAGTCTAGCTGGTGGTCTGCAAGCTTTGAGATTCCCTGGCTTTGCCCTCCATCACCAAAGGCTCTTTGGGATTACAGATGTGTGAGCTATTTTGGGTTGGCTTTACATGGGGGATTGAATTTGGAATGGCAGACATGAAAGTAGGCATCTTTAACTGCTGAGTCATTGTCCCAGCCCCTCTGTCACTCTCTTATTTTTTTATTTTTATTTTTATTTTTATTTTGAGGTAGGGTCTCATTTTAGCCCAGGCTGACCTGGAATTCACTATGGAGTCTCAGGGTGGCCTTGAACTCATGGCAATCCTCCTACCTCTGCCTCCCGAGTGCTGGGATTAAAGGCATGCGCCACCACGCCCGGTTATTTTTTTATTTTTATTTTTTGGTTTTTCAAGGTAGGATTTCACTCTAGTCCAGGCTGACCTGAAATTCACTCTGTATTCTCAGGGTGGCCTCGAACTCATGGTGATCCTCCTAGCTCTGCCTCCGGAGTGCTGAGATTAAAGGTGTGCACCGCCACACCGGCTCTGTCACTTTTTGTTGATTTTTATTTATTTATTTGACAGTGACAGTCAAAGAGAGAAAGAGGCAGATAGAGAGAGAATGGGCAAGCCAGGACCTCTAGCCATAGCAAAGAAACTCCACACATATGACCCCTTGTGCATCTGCCTAACGTGGGTCCTGGGGAATCGAGCCTCGAACTGGGGTCTTTAGACCTCACAGGCAAGTGCCTAACCGCTAAGGCATCCCTCCAGCCCATCTGTGTCTCTTTTTAATCTCACCTTTAAAAAATATTTTTAACATTTATTTGGAGGGAGAGAGAGAGAGAGAGAGAGAGAGAGAGAGAGAGAGAAAAGATGGGGACTCAGGGCCTCCAGATGCTGCAAAAGAACTCCAGATGCATGTAACACTGTGCACCTGGCTTTATATGGGTATAAGGGAATCGAATCCAAGTCATTTGGGTTTGCAGACAAGTGCCTTAATGGCTAATCCATCTCTCCAGACCCCAGCCTTTTATTTTTAACTTTGATTGAGGTGTCTTTTAAATTTTATAGGATTGGGATGAAAATGCTGCACTTACTGTGAAGCATTGAAAAGGTATAGGTACTAGTCACGTATGTAAATCTTTAATAAGAGTTAATAGCAGCAGGTTCGTAAGCCCCATATTCCAGAGCCCAAGCCGAAAAAACATTCCAGAAACTCAAAGTACATGTTTGGTTTCAGACACATCAGTATGTCCTGTAATTATACCGTTAATTACTTATGTGCCTGTTACAATTACTAATGATCTATTTGCCAATTATAGAAGTATTTTAATATGTTTTTATAACTGGATTATAAATATCACATATCAATGTGTCTGAGTCAGCCTCTGGGTTGGCCTACATCTTTTGGAGTGAATTATAGTAGAAGAATGTGAGTACACTTTGTACTGGAAGTACAAAGTGTAGTCAACATAAGCGCCACAGCTGACAGCCACCTACCACACCCAGGAGCACAAGGCCTTATGATTATCTGAAATTTTTCAAACCATTAACTAGGTTTTTCAAAAGCTACCTCTTTCAAATGTTGTCTTTTCTACTTCAATCTGTCCTCCATCAGAAGGATACAGATGATAATTTGTCCCTGCGATTTGGATGGGTACGTCTCCCATATTGTATCCTCGAAACTGGAAGAGAACACATCATGAATAAGTATGAATCTAGAATTGACAAAAAGCAACTTATCAGTGTTAGCCAAGTAAAATTGCCATAAGCTTAGTTTTTTTGCTAAACAATTATGCCTATCATTTTGCATGCTCAGAAGCCAAATCCATATTGTCTCTAAATTTTTTTCTTGATATTTTTTAGTCTGAATATCATTATGCAGGCCAGGCTGACCTCAAACTTGTGATGGTCCTGTCTCCGCCTCCAGAATGCTGGGATCACAATGTGTCCCATCATGCATAATGATGTTATTACCATAGGCACAGTTTAGAAAGATTTATGATTTCAATTCTCTACATTGGAGCCTCCTCATAAAATAACCTTTAAATAAATTCATGTTCTATTATCAAATTAGTATGAAAAGAAATCAAGTTCTCAACCACCAGCTGATGTTCTATGTAAAATGGAGTTACATATTGAGGATTATTGATATTTAGTACTTTAGGATACTTTTTTTAAAAGCTGCAGGTGATTTTTGACACATACTAAATCTTCAAAGCAACTGGTTTACAGAGAACACTGCAAAGAACAGAGGCTATTGCATTTCTTCCCATAGTTTTTTCACTAGGTTTTTCTCATAAATAGCCACTGGAAAGAGAATTAGCAAACAGAGGTTTTCCCAAAAACATATAAGGTACAAACACAGGCACCCACAGAGGTCCTCAGACACACTCAGCAAATCCCACCTTGTGAGACAGAGCCAACTTTTGTGTTGATCTAGCCCAATGTTTCTACTACAAGTTAAGTCACACCTCCATTTTTCCTGCTACTCATGGTCTAGCTCCATGACACTCAGGAAAAACTGCTTGACTGTGCTCCTATCTTGCAATTTGGCAAAAATAAGGTTTTAGATATAAGAAGGTAGATTATAAGATTAGCTCTAGGATAACAGAAGAAACCTTGATTCCCACAAGCCATCAGAAATATATGTAAAGAAGTGGTTTTACCGGGTACATGACCTCGGGCTCTGGCAATGGAGGAAGCTCCTCTGTTGGTTTGGGGATCCTGGCCTGCTCTTCCTTCACCTTCTCCTTGGAAGGCTTTATTCTCAAAGGCTTGCTGCTCTCTTTGTCTGATTTATCCCTGCCTTTCTTTTTACCAGCTTCTTTACTCTTCTTTTCTGCTTTCTTCTCTTCCTTTAAGCGTTCCTCTTCAGCCAGTCGTTCTTGTTCTTCTTTCCATGCCTATAAGTAAATTTTAAAAATGTAAGTGTGTGTGTGTGTGTGTGTGTGTGTGTGTGCACATACACACACACTAACACATGCATGCATTTGCTCTGTGAGTTAGGGGTTACAGGTACACATCAGGTGTCTTCTTCAACCACTCTCCATCTTACTTTTGAGAGAAACTCTTTCACTGAAACTATAGCTTACTGATATGACTAAACTGGATAGCCAGGGAGTCCCAGGGATCTTCCCATCTGCACCTCCCTAGCACTGGAATTATAGGTGTTAGCCTCCACAGTCAGATTTTACATGGGTAGCTGAGGATCCAAACTTAGATCCTAATGCTTGTACAGCAAGTACTTTACTGGCTGATTTATCCTACCACTTCCAGAGGGATTTTAAAGCAAATTAAATATGGCTTTTATTTAGGTTCATTTTGGAGGAAATTTAATGAGTTTTTTTTTCTATGTAGTATTTCTGACACATTGGCACATTGAACTAAGATCCATGGGGTTGCCTTTGATTCTCATCTAACTTTGTGCTAAATCTGCAAGCTTCTTTAGGGATCACTCTGCATTTCCATTTTGTCTTCCACCTTATGTGGTAATTTCCTCTGTTCAAAAATTTATTACCTTTAGCTTGGACTTAAGCAGCAGTCCTCAGGTATCTCTGTCTCCTTTCCTTATCCCTGACACCAACTCTCAATTTACATCCTAGAGATGGTTAGCCAGCAGTATAATAGACTAGATGCTCTGAGAAACATTCCAAGCACAAAATATTGGATTTTAAAAACTCTTGGAGAGCTGGATCAGCAGTTACGGCACTTGCCTAAAAAGTCTAATAACCTGGGTTCCATTCTCCAATACCAGATGCACAGAGTGACACATGCATCTGGAGTTCATTTGTAGTGGCTGGAGGCATTGTCATGCCCATTCTCTCTCTGTGGTTACAAATAATAAGTAAATAAATAAGCAAACCATCATAAAAGACAACAAGGTTGGCAGAAAAGTGAAAGAGCTGATAAAGCACTTTTGTTCTGATGGTAAGAGTCCCCATTGCTAACAGAATGCAGCTTGGATTTGAATGGATCAAGAGCACTAGAAATGAATCCTGGGGAATCAGATCAGAAGTCTCCGAATAAATCTGGTATTTAAAAGATATCACCTTCATTGAGTGAACTAGAAAACATGAGTTTTCTTAATATAAGAAATTCTACTGTTTCTTTGGCCTTAAATAGCAATGTGGGATGAAAATCTCCCCTGAGAACTCTTAACTTCAAACCTTGCACACTGAATTTCTGGCCAAAAATGAGCACTACCTTAAAAGTTTATTAAAACACTTTATGGGTTGCTAAGCACATTGGTGCCTGCTTATAATCTTAGCACTTGGGATACTGGGGAGGGGATTGTGAGTTCAGAGATAGCCTGGGTGAGACTCTACCTCAAAAAGACAAGTTATGAGTTCATATAAACTTACAAATAAAAATCATAAAGCACGAGGAAATAAGCCACTTTGAGCAAGAACCTTAATAAAACTGTGAGTTTATTTGCAAAGATTAAGCAGAATTATGAGCAAAGAGTATAGAATAAGTATCTTATATGCTTACTCAAAAAAACGAAGTATTAAAAGCATCAAAAAAGAAAATGGAAGTATCAAAAATGATGAGGGGAGTCTTATGGAGTAGAACCTTTGAAAAGGCAGTATTTGAACAGATAATGGCTAAGGGATGTCCAGAGTTGATGGCAGACTTTAATCCCAACATTCAAAATGGTCAATGAATCAAAAGCAAAAGATAACAACATTGTGCTGCTATTAAAATTTTAGGAATTTTGTGGGCCATTAATTAAAGCTATTATCAAAAAGTAAATTATATAAATACATAGTTAATTACAGTGTTAAAAACTAAATTGATAAAATGAATGCTCAAACTTATCACTTGCAACTATTTTATTTGATTTCACTGCTACCTCTGCTTTATCCTGGAAACACTGAGCTGCATGATGGCATACTCAGCATTTAATGATGCCACAATTGGAAGTTTGAAATCAATCACTGTCAGAATATTTCCACTACAGATATTAGCAAATGTTTAAAGATCAAGTTTATTGACTGATTATTAATTATTTATACTAAAGAAAACAATGTTAGCAATACAGATTATATTTAAGTGTGTGGTGCCTATAGTCATCATATTGCATTTTAATGAGCATAAAAATTGAGAAAATATTATTCCAGCATTCAAAATTTATCATTTGGTTCAGACAATTTCTCTTGACATTGACAACTGAATGAGTCATATACCTCATTATTTCACCTTTGTCTTGTTAGAATACATGGAAGTATTAATCAGCATTCATATTGCGATTATAGTTGTTTATCAACTGTAACCATAGGTTGGGTAAGGACACAAGAGTTATCAAAAATCAAGCTGGGTGTGGTGGCGCATGCCTTTAATCCCAGCATTTGGGAGGCAGAGGTAGGAGGATCACTGTGAGTCCGAGGCCACCTTGAGACTACATAGTGAATTCCAGGTCAGCCTGAGCTACAGTGAGACCCTACCTCAAAAAACAAACAAACAAAAAAGAGTTTATCAAAAATCAATGAAAGTTGTATAATCATGGAAGTTGTCAATAAAAAGTAAATTTAATTTAAAAAATCAATAAAGCATATTGTAAAATCAATTTTCTATATGGAATTAACAATGAAGAGTATTGAAATTTTTATTATTATTTGTAAGTTCCATTCCAAATATACTATTGATAACATTTTACCATAAAATTATATACGTAAATACATTTACACTTTTGTTATTCTAGAGAGTGACTGCTAAGCATTTACCAGCATACCATGGAATGTTTCCAAAGAAGTTAAAGAGGAAAGATAAGCTTCTACAATAGAATGCAAACTTAGACCAAAATTTTATGAATAGCTACAAGATCAGCAAGAAAAATGTAGAACAGTGTCTTCAGAGTGCTATGAGGATATAAAATATCAATGAAGAATTTTATAAATGAAAATACGTTTAATGAATAGGGGCAAAATAAAGCCATTTCAGATAAGTAACAACTGAGTTTAATAGAAACCGTAATGTTATTATATAATAAAAACCAGATATTTGGTCTTCATTCCTGCATCCTGGCACAGAGCTCTTAAATCTTTTGGCATGTTATAAGTGATAGGAGTGTTTTAATGAGGCAACACTTGGAAAAGTCTTAGTTTCAGGATGGGGTGAGATCTCGTCACCAGAAAGATCAAACCCAGGTTAGCCTGGAACTTTCAGTATCCCTACTGGAATCTTCAAGGACAGAGAGGAACTGCAGATGGAGTTCATAAATAATCATACCAAATGATGAAACTTTTATAAAATCCACTAAACCACATGCTTTGAAGATCTGCAAGGTTAGTAGATATGTCCACATCCTGGGAGGGTAGCAGAGCTACACAGGGTCAGAAGCTCCACACCAAACCAAACCCCACCTATACATAAACAAACCCCTCAGTATATTTGTACATATGTATTATGTGAGCACAGAACTTATGTGCTATGCAAGCTCAAATGTTGGGGAATTAGGATATAGTTGGTCTAGGAAGATAATTTTGAATTATTATAAAGCATATGTTACTTTTGCAGTAAGAAACTCAAGCAAAATATGTAAGTAAAGTACTTTCAACAAAATGAAGAGTAAACAGTTATGAGAAAGGCACTGCCTGGCTTGTGGCTAGGTCAAAATAAGGCACATGTTCTCTCCTCATCTGGTAGAGGAGACAGTCTGGTGGAGAGACTATCCTTTCATCACCATTTAATTTGAGTGTTTAGTAAAAAGGTCATTTCCTGTTACTAACAAGCTCTCCATTGGAAGATGTTTTAGATTTGTAATTAGCATTGTTATTGTCTTTCCTTCCCTTACCTTGAGAGAGCCTTCTAAAATGAAAGAAATCTTTTCTTTCTCTTTCTCTTTCTCTTTTTCTTGTTCTGGTATCTCAGTTTTGCTGATTACTTTGCCACCTAGCACCAGAGAAAGTTAAATGTCTTAGTGATGCTGTGAAGTGAAGTTTAATAGAAGAACGCAATTTCTGAGTTGGAGGGTACCTCAAAGCCATTAAGTTAGCTCCTCATTTATCTCCAAATTCTTTCTTGCCATTCAGAGTGGACACCTGAAGTGATGCAGAAGCACTTTGGTGATGGGTTCTCACAGTCTAGGGACAGGGCATTCCATATCAGCATGCTGATGTATTACAACTTTTATTGAACTGAATCTCCCCTGCTAAAACTTTCATCTAACTAGTTTTAGTCTAATACTTCAAGACTGTACATACCTAACTTCTCCCATACCAAAGCTTTTCTCTTGTCAAACCAGTCATTCTGTTTTGAAGGTTTACATCTTTTCTGCTTTGAGAGGACTGACTGAATATAATACCCACCTGGCACATTCCAGTACTAAGTGACCATTTTTTGGCTTTCTACAGTTTTGGGGTTGTTCAGTAGCTTTATAACAAAAAGGCAGTCAACAATTTTTATGATAGTAAGCAAGTATTGCCCCAGAACTGAGTGAGAAAGGCAATGTTACTTTTATTTCTCATAGTTCCATCCATTTTTCTAGGTACCAATGCTGTCTTATTTGGATCCCATTAGGAAGAACTGTGCTTTGGGTAGTTCTGCCATTGTGGTGAGGAACAAATAACTCATTGTCATTGGCTTAAGTCTTACTTCATAGCTTGGCTTCATTATGAGAAATCACTTTCAACTTAAGCTATTATAAATAATGAGTATTATTAGCAGGGAAAGAGTTCCTTTTTCACAGACCTGTAAAAGTTCTCTATTTTCCAGATGAATTGTCACTGTTTTACTTATTAATCAACTATCCTTCTAAAAACTAGCTTACTCTTTTGTTTTTTACCCTCTTCTCTCTTCCTTCAATGGGCTCAAAGTCATGGAAACTAACAACAACAAAAACAAACACCCGTACTGATCCAAGATCTGTCAAGTCCTGCCATAGGCCTCCAGGAAGGCCCTTTCCCTCCAGATTCCTGTTCTCAGGGTGTCTTGGGATTCTTATATTTGTTGTTCTAAGGAGAGTCTTGATTTATTTCATTGTTGGAATCTAGATTCTAATGGAGACCTGTTTAACTCTGAATTTACCTCAGATATCAACAAATTTTAGATAGCTTAACCCACCAATCCTACCAATAAATATTAATTTTCATATTTCCCCAACACATCACATTTCATTTGCACAACAGAGTAAATCTTCCAGATTTTCTAAGAGGCACTACTCAGGTAGAATTTTATCAAATTTGGAATGTAGCTGTTTCACTTAAAAGAGAAAGCAAAGAGTCATAGGAATTTGGGGGGGTGCAATTTGGAGAATTCAAGCTTGCAATTAAAAGATAGGAAGAGTTGGACTTTATTCTATGTTTAAAGTAAGCTGGTTGCTTACTTTTAGATTTTTTGATGGAAAGTGTTTTGCTGGAAGAAGTTTTTGCAGTGGAAGCTTTCTGTTCTTGCTCAGCCTTGGCCTTGTTGACCTCCTCAGCCATCTTGGCTTCCTGATATTTAGCTTCTTCCTCTGTGACCCAGTCTTGAATGGATTTTGCAACAAGTTCCAAATAACTTCTATAGGGACAAGAAGAGAAGACAGGAAACAAGTCATTAATAAAACCAGTAAGCACTTCCAATACCACCTGTGTGAGTGAATTTTTCAGTAACAAAATGAAACTTGGCTGCAAAGCCAAAGGACCCAGGTTTGATTCCCCAGGACCCACATAAGCCAGATACACAAAGTGGCATATGCATCTGCAGTTCATTTGCAGCAGCTGAAGGCCCTGGTATGCCCATTTTCTCTCTCTCTTTCAAATAAACAAATAAACATAAAAATAAGGGTATGCCTTACCATGCCCAGTGAAAAATAATTAAAAGACATGTAATTTTCAAATTGAGGTATTTTATTTCTTCCCTTTTAGTTTATTTATTTTTAACATTTTATTTAGAACTTATATGAGAATCCTATAACTTGATCATATTCCATTTCTATTGGTATCTTTTGCCCATCCCCATTCCCACTCCACTGAGAACCCTTCTCTTTCCAAGTAGTCCTTCTTCTGTTTTGATGTCTCATTCCTTTTGGTTTCCATATTAAAATGTTGATGTGCTCAAAGGAGTGCAGGCCTTTTTGGGAGTAACAACAATCACAGTGGGGTCATGAATGCACCAGTGAGTTTGTGTCTGGAGTATTCCAGTATTCCTTCCTACCCTGTGGCTGTTTCATTCATTCAACCCTTTTCCTCACTGTTCCCTAACATTTCATTTAATGTTGAGTTCTCAACAGCTTCTTATTTTCAGCTTTGAGGCCTTCTCAGTGTCCACCACCATTTCTATAGAAAAGATTCTCCAGCCAGCAGTGAGAGCCATCTTTCTACCACTTCCTCTGTAATGTTCCTGAGCCCTGGAAGGTATGAGATGATTTGTCCAGTGTTAAGTATGGGGATTTCTGTTCTTCTCATCATCTTAACGAGTTTTAGGTCTCCCCAGTATTCACTACCATCTGTTAAAAAAGTTTTCTAGCTGGGCATGGTGGCGCATGCCTTTAATCTCAGCACTTGGGAGGCAGAGGTAGGAGGATCGCCATGAGTTTGAGGCCACACTGAGACTACATAGTGAATTCCAGGTCAGCCTGGGCCAGAGTGAGACCCTACCTTGAAAAACAAAACAAAACAAAAAAAGTTTTCTAACCAAAGGTGAGAACAGCTTTAACCAATGAGTATGAACATATATATTAGAAAGAAACTTGATGGGTTTAACATTTCCATTTCACCCAAGAATATTGGTAGTTTCTCTCTAGGACCTATGTCCTTCCATGCAATAGGCTTTGAACTCTCCTTTCAGTACCAGGCATAAATTCCCCTCCCTCTGATTGGACCTCAAGTATAGTTAGAGAGCAGTTTGTTACCCCCATCACTTATGTGTCACTATTGTACCCATGAACACATAGTGCCTGGCTGGTTAATTGTGTAGCTCACAGGATTCAGTGCTTATTAACTGTTGATAACTTTTCTCTCTCAGCAGCCTGCATTATACTTTCTATCACTTTGGGAGCTAGGCAACTTGAAGGCAGCTTTCAGCTCAGTTCCATCTTGATTTCTCAGTGTCCTACAACCGTAGTGTTTTAAGTCTTCAGCAGTAGAGTTTTACTATACAGTTCTGGTGGTAACCAAGAATATTGGCAACAGTATGCATTGTTTTGGGGCCTCATGGGCCTCCCTGATAAACAACTCACTGTAGGGGGTGATCAATCCCTGGTATTTCCATGCAACAACCTATGGCTCAGAGCAAAGATTTCTTCATCCCATCAGGGTACTTCTTCCTAAATGATCTCTCTTTTAAGTTATATTTTTAATTAACTAACAAAGAAGTAGGTGTTTATATGATTTATTTATAATATCTTTAATTTTTTCTATGCTTCCCCCTGCCTTCCTGTTTTTCCTCTGCCCCCACTTAGTCCTTTCCACTCACTGTATTCTGTCCCTACTTGCCTGTTTACTGTCTCCTAGCCTAATCCCTCTAATCTCCATCCTAACATCTTGTTTACTGTCTCCTAGCCTAATCCCTCCAAGCTCCATTCTACCTTCTGGCCTCTTGTGCAGACTCTTACTCCAATTTAGAAATAAATTTAAAGATTCATAGCTAGGATCTGCATATGAGAGAGAACATGCAGCATTTGTGCTTCTGAGCCTGAGTTACTTAGTATGATTTGTTTAGATCCATCCATTTTCCTGTAAATTTTTGTTTTGTTTTGCTTGTTTTTTGAGGTAGGGTTTCACTTTAGCTCAGGCTGACCTGGAATTCTCTATGTAGTCTCAGGGTAGCCTTGAACTCACAGTGATCCTCCTACCTCTCCCTCCTGAGTACTGGGATTAAAGGCATGAGCCACCATGCCTGGCTATTTTCCTATAAATTTAATAATTTCAAAAGAAATGAAATCTTTTCATTCAAGTGCAGGGCTGATCACTTTAATAACATGGAGAGTTGCCTGCAGCTTGGAGACATAGTCTCTCTCAACCCCCTTCACTGGAGGGTAATGTGTTAAAATGTCTTTTTGGAGCAATTTTATAGCACATTAGACTTAATTTTCACCAGCTAGTAGTTGATTAAATAAAATACTTTTGTTGTACTGTAACACTGCATGGGAAGCATCCACCTCATAAACAGTATTCCTCAGCTCCCAAACAATGTTTGCACCAGGAAGATGTTGCTTACCAGAAGTCAGTCGCTTTTGTTCCCAAGTCCATTCATATTATTTATACTGATTAGTATAAGTGTAAGGGTCCAAAAATTGCTGAAGAAAGACCCCTAACTAAAATAGTATGTAAAAGCAAAGAGCGTTTATTCTGCAGAATCAGCCAGCATGCAGGGGTCAACCATTCATACACAATGGCGACCCTAGAGGAGCTCACAGGCTCCTTTTAAGCTCAGTTAGGGGAATTTTGGCAGGCTTAGTCTATTTTAGCATGATTGGCTAATTTGAACAGTAACTGCACTTGTACTTCTCTGATTGGTCCTAAAGCGTTGGCAGGCTAGGTCTAGGGGAATTCCAGGAGGATTGGGTAACCCTTCATTATGATTGGCTAGGCAGGCAGCAATTATATTTGTACATCTTTGATTGGATGGGGTGAAAGGCGCAAAGGGGACATGTCTGGGCATGTTTGGACATGCCTCCAGGAACTGACTCAGCCCCTGGGCAGCTATCTCCTCCAGCCACATGTCAGGGTCACTGCTGATTAACAGCCCACCTTTTCCCAGAAGTCTTGCCTGTCTCTCCAGGAAACTGAAACCTAGGCTTAGTTGGGTGGCACCTTACTGAATCCTGTCATGGCCAGCTTGGTCCCTTCAGTAAGTACTTTATAATTAACACCATAAGGAAAACATTGAAATATTTAGGCTTCACAATAAATATTACCTGTTTTAAATTGTATGGAAATTTGAAAAAAATGTCAAAGCTAGACAGATTCGGGATGATTCACAATTTTAATTCTTGATTCTTTCTAAAGACATAGCTGGAAGTAATAGGCTATGGATTATAGTACTTATTGTCTCTATTTCAATGGTAACAGGCATCTCAAACTTGACATGTCCTAACCGAGCTCCCAATAGTCTAATCAAGTTACTACTTCTAAGCAAGTCTACGTGGATAGCTTAGGAAGCAAGTAATAATATTAAGATATATTTATAGTGTCTTTAAAATCGGATCTTCCTCTTCTCACCTCATTTTCTGCCTTTGTCTTGGCTTACTTCACTATTGGCTCTTACTGGAAGTGCTAGACTCTCTGGCCAGCCTCCTGCTCCCACCCTCAGGCCTCTAAAATTTATACTCAAGCTAGCAAGATGAGTGAGCTTTCTTTTTTTCTCATTTGTATGTGAGGCCATGTCTTTCTTTCACTCAGAATCATTCAACGAATATCTCAAGTTAAAAAGCAGAATTCGTACAAGTGGCCTACAATGAGGAACATAGACTCAGAGTCAAAATAGTATTGAAGTGAGAACAGAACAAAAAAGAATAAGCATATAATGTATCAGGAAGTTTATCATTCACAGACACTTTGCGAATTTTCAAGGGTATTACAGTTGCATTAAAAATAAAAGAAGGGCTGGAGAGATGGCTTAGCAGTTAAGTGCCTGCCTGTGAAGCCTAAGGACCCCGGTTCGAGGCTCAATTCCCCAGGACCCACGTTAGCCAGATGCACAAGGGGGCGCACGAGTCTGGAGTTCGTTTGCAGTGGCTGGAGGCCCTGGCGTGCCCATTCTCTCTCTCTCTCTGCTTCTTTCTCTCTCTGTCTGTCGCTCTCAAATAAATAAATAAAAAATGAACAATAAAATTAAAAATAAAGAAGACAACACTGGATATAAATAATAGGATCAAGAAATAAAGCAGTAAAATTTATACTTAAATGTAAACAACTATGTTTCTTATTATTAGGAACATTTACTTAACAGTTGGAAAAAAAGTCTGTAGATAATTTCAAATGGGAGGTAAAGAGTTTGTTAGGTTTTAAAATACTATATTATGCTAAAAATTTCTAGCATTTTTAGAAATACCATTAATAACTGTAGGAAATAATATGATGATGGACCATTTTCAACATATATAAATACCTCATTTGAGTTTATACACCTAACAAACCAGAGGTACTTGAAACCTATCATTTAGATTTTGTCCAGAGTGGAAATTTACAGGCTGCGAAGTCACTTAGTGCATGCCTGGGTCTGTAAATATCAAAGCTTCAATATAAACAAAACCTCATGTCTTTAAAAAAGAAGCATCAAAACCAAGTTCAACTAAACAAGGAAGTTAAAAATATCTCAATTCCATTAGAACACTAAGAAGATTCTACCACCCCAAATACCCAGACAATGGGAAAGAGGGAGGAGAAGGGTTTAGCATTCAAGGGTGTTCAAAGTTACTTTCTATGCTTTGACAGCATGCCACCATCTTTTTTCTGGGCTGTGCCTGACCCTGCAGAATCAAAAATTAACTATCTTACTTTCACTGCCGAATCTCAATGGCTTCCATAAGAGAGGTGGATGTTTTCAACAAGAATAACTGCAGATCTCATACATTATGTTTAAATACATGATTTAAAAGTACAAGTACAGGGCTGGAGATAAGGTTCAGCAGTTAGGGCGCTTGTCTGCAAAGCCTAAGGACCTGGGTTTGATTCCCTAGTACTCATGTAAAGCCACATACACAAGGTAGTACCTGCATTTGGAGTTTGTTTGCAGTGGGTAGAGACCCTGGTGTGCCCATTCTCTCTTTATCTGAGCCCCCCTCTCAAATAAATAAATAAAATATCTTGACCTGCATCCCCATCAAGGAAGATCTCTTCAGAAAAGGGGCAGGAAGGAGGGAAAGGATGGTACCAACATGTGTTGTTTACATACAAAATATGTCCATATCTAATAAAAGTGTTGCTTAAATTAAAAAAGTACATGTACAATTAAAAGAATGTACATAGAATGTGTATAAATATATGTATATATACATATATATAATTTATTTTATTTATGAGAGAGTAAAGAGAGAGAGAATTGATGCGCCAGGACCTCTAGTCACTGCCATTGAACTCCAGATACGTGTGCCACCTTGAGCACATGCATGACCTTGTGTGCCTGTGTGACCTTGTGCATCTGGCTTATGTGGATTCTAGGGAGCCAAACCTGGGTCCTTAGGCTTCACAGGCAAAGTGCCTTAACTGCTGAGCCATCTCTACAGTTCTAGAATGTATATTTTTCAAAGGCACATTCTATGAATTAGCTAAGAAAATTTCATCTAAAGAAAAGGGAATAATACCAAAATCAAAACATACTTGTAAAATTAAATGATAAAAGTGAAACCACATTACCAATGAAAGCAAAACAAAATGGATAAAATTCTTTAAAGTGCAATATCTGAACTTAATATTAATTCATCGTAAAATCTCTTAAAATAATGCTCTGGAGTGACTAGACTCCATGCTGTTATTTAAAAGACATGTGCCCACAAGACAACATGATGCAGGGAAGTCAAAGTGTGGAGATGGCTAAGAGGTCAGCAGCCAGCTTCTGCTGACATGGAATCTGTGAAGGCCTACACTGTTTGAGGCTCTGCTGAGGACAGATTTATTGCTAAAGAAAGAAAAGCTTTTACCACTGTAGTCAACTTTCCGCTCATGTAGTCACATGCCACATACTGGTATTGATCATATTGCTAAAAGTTACAATCCACTAAAAATATATTTCTGGAACTGGGTGAGGCAGAGGTAGGAGGATTGCTGTGAGTTCAAGGCCACCCTGAGACTACATAGTGAGACCATACCTTTACAAAGCAATATATATATATTTCTGAAAACATTCAAAAAATAAATTTATATACATATGACCTATGTAGAACAAAAAGAAGAACATATATATATATTTCTGAAAACATTCAAAAAATAAATTTATATACATATGACCTATGTAGAACAAAAAGAAGAACAGACAAATTCATAATTTTAAAGACAGACATTATTTTAATACTTTCAGGAATGGATATTTATTGTGTGGAAATTCTGCTTAAATATATATATTATGTATGCATTAGTTTCAAGAAAAATGGAAATTAACAAATTCAATCCAGAATTAGAAAACCTGAATAACAAGGTTTCACTTTAGAATAGCAGAAACATAGCCAATCCCTTCAAATTACCACATCTCTCCTTGGGCTGTCTTGTCACTTAGGCCCTAGGAAGCCAGTTCTCAATTGTTCTTCATGCAATGGGTTATCATCCTTCTCACAAAGGATAATGCACTCTCCTGTGTAAAATATGTGTGAATAAAAGATGAACAATAGGTATGGACTTACTTTGTACAGGGAATCAACCAGGTCTTGGAAAATGACTGGATTTAAAATAATTTCGGTATGTCTTGACTCTCTTGTGTACTGTGAAAACCTAGATTTTTAGGCTTGCATCTTGCTAAGGTACTAGAGGGTATGATACGAAGATCCTGGTGGGAAGTTAAGGCTGTGGCTGGTCTGAGCCATAGCTGACCAGAAAGAAGGATTCTGTGTATTGAGATAGTTGCTGAGCCTGCTGGTGGGATGGAGATAATGGAGACACTGGTCATTCTGCATTTCCTACTCTGTATTCCTTCATAAAGCTAAGTAGACATGAAGTTGGATTAAAGGCAGTTGAACTATACTAGTCTGATGGTTAGGTTTTACTGACAGTCATCTTGTGCTAGAGAGATGAATACTTTATAGATAGGAGTAAGTTACTTACTTTAATAAGTTATAAAACCTAGATTACCTTATTGCTTAATTTGTGATAATTCAAAGCAAAATGTAGCTGAATTTTTATTTGTGAAGGAAGGAATGGGGAAAGACATGGTTTTCATTTGATGAAAAGTATGTGCATAGATATTAAACCCTAGAACTTGGCTTTTATGGCTTTTCTATAGTTTTTATTTCTATTGTTAACTGTATCTTTTCTTAATTTATTTGTGTATGTGCATGTTAATGTGTGTAAATATATGCACACAGGTACTATGGTGTGCATGTGGAGGTCAGAGGACAACCTTAGGGTGTCAGTTCTTGCCTTCCACCTTGTTCTGAGGCCAGAGGCTTGTTCTTCTTCTTCTTCTTTTTAAATCTTCATTTGCATGCATATGTGTGCCGTGGCCTTTTGCTGCTGCAAACAAATGTTACTTTTTCCATCCAGCTTACATTGGTGGCTAGGCAGGTTTTGCAAACAAACACCTTTGACCTCTGTAACTCTTGCTCTTGGCTGCATTTGACAAGCTGGCTGCTTCGGGGGCTTCAGGGGCATTCTCCCATCTCAGCATCTCACCATCAGCTGGAGTACATAAGCTTGCTAGGGCTTCTAGCTTCTATGTGGAGTCTTGGGTACTCAGGTTTGAATTGCAAATGCTTTATCCAATGAGTTATTTTTCCAGTTCTATTTAACTTTTGTTTTGTAGAAATGAAATTTCTAACATTATCCTATAACACACACAAATGCAATTAAAATAATAATAATCTCAAGTTAGTGTCTCATTATTTCACATTTTTTTCTGTAAGTTGCCTTGAGGTTTTGCTATAGTAATAATCTTGACTGTCAACAATGATATTTTCATTTCTTTCTTTTTAATTCTTACACCTTTAAATTAATTTTATCACTTTATTGTGCTGATTTAGACCTTTATTACATGTTTAGAACAGGTACCAATTGCCATCTCTGTCTCTTCTGATTCTACACACCATGCTTCCATCATATCCCCTGAAGAATGATGTTTGTCTGTTAACAGTCTCAGTAACATCCCTAAGACACTGGGGTGTTTTCTTCAGTGTTCTGAGAATTCCACTGTTAATCAAAAACTATATAATTGAGATGGGCATGGTAGTGCATGCCTTTAGTCCCAGCACTTGGGAGGCAGAGGTAGGACAATTGCAGTGAATTTGAGGCCACCCTGAGACTACATAGTGAATTCCAGGTCAGCCTGGACTATAGAGAGACATTACTTTGAGAAAACAAAACAAAACAAAACAAAACAAAAAACAAAAACAAAAACAAAACAAAACAAAAAAACCTCAAACCCAAGCCAAACAAAAAAAACTATATAATTACTTTCATGAAAGAGGCCAAAATAAGTATTTCATAGCATGCAAAATTCTGATTTTACCATAAAAGATTATCACTACAGGAATTTCCAAAGATTTTACTTTAGAAAAGGAGAAATAAAATATGTATTAATTTATACAAACCCTGACTATAGCAACAAAGGAAATAAATTGAGGCAAAAATGTCAAACTCAAACTGAAGTTTCAAACTACAATAATATATAAGTAGCTAGGACATTGTATATGAATTTAAAGTGTCCTATTGCACTTATTTACATATTTTGGGTAGAAAGACACGACTTAGAATAAACAACACATGTCTGATTTTGATTTTGTTGCATATACTTTTTTTCTCAAAGCCAAGAAACTACTGCATTACCAATGTCAGGGCCTTATGATTAAGTCTTTAATGAACTTTGACTTGAATTTTTAAAAGAAATATTTAATTAATTTATTTTAAAGAGAAAGGAGAAAGAGAGAGAGGGAGAGAAAGAGAATGGGTACACCAAGGCCTCTAGCCTCTGCAAATGAACTCCAGAGGCATGCACCACCTTGTGTATCTGGTTGTACGTGGGTAGTGGGTACTGAGGAATTGAACCCAGGTCCTTAGGCTTTGTAGGAAAGCACCTTAACCACTGAGCCATCACTTCAGCCCTAGAGTTTATTTATTTATTTATTTTGTTTTTTCAAGGTAAGGTCTCACTGTAGCTCAGGCTGACTTGAAATTTATTATGTAGTCTCAGGCTGGCCTCAAACACAGTGATCCTCCTACCTCTGCCTCCCAAATGCTGGGACTAAAGGTGTGTTTCATCATACTTGGCTTAGAGTTGATTTTTGTGTATGGTGAAAGATAGGCATACAATATACTTTTCAATTGTTCTGTAAAGTTGGGAAAAATTGTATGAATTTATCATGTACAATATATGGCCTTGAGATACTATGAACTGAGCTAATTAACACATGCCTTATATCATATTGCTTTGGTTGTAGCACTTAAATTAGGAATCCAATTTCATTCTGTTACATATAGTTTCACCATTCCTTTGAAGAAATAGTCTCCCTGATTTTATGTGCTCATCTCCCTTGTCACAGAGCAGTATATGCATGGATTTATGTCTGGACACAATTCTGCTCTACTGTTCTTTGTATATCTGTCTTTATGCCAGTATCACTCTTTTTAAATGTATTTTAAAATCATGAAATGTGATGCCTCGTTTGTTTTGTGTCAAAATTGTCTTGGTATTTTTATTTATTTCTTTATTTATTTTGGTTTTTCGAGGCAGGGTTTCACTCTAGCTCAGGCTTTCCTGGAATTCACTATGTAGTCTCAGGGTTGCCTAGAACTCATGGTGATCCTCCTACCTCTGTGTCCCAAGTGCAGGGATTAAAGGCATGTGCTACCATGTCTGGCTGTCTTGGTATTTTTTAAAAAATATTTTTATTTATGAGAAAGACAGGGAGATAGAGATAGAGAAAGAGATAAAGAGGGCTGGAGAGATGGTTTAGTGGTTAAGGTACACTTACCTGCGAAGCCTAAGGACCCAGGTTCAACTCCCCAGAACCCACATAAGCCAGACACACAAGGTGACACATGCACACAAGGTCATGCATGAGCACAAGGTGGTGCACATGTCTGGAGTTCAAGTGCAATGGCTAGAGGCCCTGGTGTGCCAATTCTCTCTCTCCCATAAAAAATAAAAATAAAAAAGAGGGAGAAAGAGATATTAAGCATGCTAGGGCTTTTTTCCATTGCAAACAAACTTCAGAATTCAGATGTATGAGCCACTTTGTACATCTAGCTTTACATAGATAGAACTTGGGCCAGCAGGCTTTACGAACAAGCTCCTTTAACTGCTGAGCCATCTCCCCAGCCCAGCCTTATGAAGTATAAATATATATGTACATACATATATATATGTACATATATATATTATATATATATTAATATTATATATATACTATATATATTATATTATATTATATTATATTATATTATATATATATATATATATATCACCTTTTTATTTACACCCATTTCTGTGTATTTTATCCTTATCAGTCCTACTGGGAATGGATTTGTTTTCTTATATTCTTTCCTGGATGGTCTGTACCAGTGTATTAGAACATAACTTTCTATCGTTTGTATCCTAATGGTACTGAATTATTAGTTCCAACAAGTTTATTTTTGTGGATTTTTAGGCTTTGTTTTCTATACTTATATTGCCATCTGTAAACAGAAACATATTTTTTTAAATTTTGGTAGCATTCTGTTTGTTTTTTTGGCTGCTTGCTTTGCCCAGGGCTTCCAGCATGACACTGAATGGAAGGTGAGATTGGAAATCCTTGTCATGTTTCTCATCTTAGACAAGCTATCACCTTTCAGCAATATATAGGATGTTAGTTGTGGGTTTGTCATAATGGCTTTTGGTATGTTGTACTAGATACCACACACACACACACAATACATACATACATATATATATATATATATATATATATATATATATATATATATATACATATGTGAATGTTTATCATGAGAGGATGTTGAATTTTATATGCATTTACTTCATTAATTAAAATGATTACATGATTTAAAAAATTTATTATTATTATTAACAGCATATTTTGAGTGGATATATCATGTGTTGGTACCCTCTTTTCCCTCGTCCCTACCCCCATTCTGCTGGGGATGCTTCTCCATGGGGTTGCAGGTATTGCCATGGGGTTGTGGTTCATGTGTTGTGGGAGCAGCAGTTAGTTATTTTTTGGGGGAAGGAATGCCTCTGGGCATTATGTCTCAACCTGTGGCTCTTACAATCTTTCTGCCTTCTCTTCCACAAAATTCCCCAAGCCATGGTGGATGAGTTGTAAGTCTACTTCAGTGATGAGCTCTTAGGAGCCTCTGGATCTCTGCTTTGGTAGGTATTGAGTATCCTCAGGGTCTGTCTCTGACACCCTGGCACTGGTTATCAGGTTCAGCATGCAAGCAGCACTTTTGCTTGTCTCCCCGATTCCTCTTTGGTTTCAGCTGTGAAGTGTGAGGCGTAGTTTATCTCCTCCAATCTTGCTACCTTCTGAAAAAGCACAGATTCTCCAACAGACAGTGAAGTCAGCATAGTTTAAATGGGATAAGCATTATTAATTTAGGGAGAATTTGATGTTTGTAACCACTCTTTTAGCCAAAGACTAGTGAGAGCTTGACCTTGGAGGTCATAATCTTTGTCTCCGTAGGATTCTGATCTGGTTCCCAATTCCAGATATGGGTTCCTTTACACTGAGCAGATCTCTCTTTTTTTTGGGTGGAGAGGTTCAAAGTAGGGTCTTTCTCTAGCCCAGGCTGGCCTGGAATTCACTCTGTAGTCTCAGGGTGGCCACAAACTCACGGTGGTCTTCCTATCTCTGCCACCGAAGTGCTGGGATTAAAGGCATATACCACCATGGCTGGCTCTGAGCAGATCTCTTAACCAGTCAGAAAGCTATTGCTTGCCCACTGAGGCCATGTGCCACTATTGCACTGGCAATAACATGATTTTTACCTTCATGTATATTGAACTCTCATTGCATTCCAGGTTGAAATCTTACTTGAGGATTAAGAATGACACTTTTAATATGGTGTTGGCTTGTTAGTATTTTTGTTGGCTAGTATTTGGTCTCCATTTTTACATATTTATCTGCCATGAATAATAGCAAGTAATTTTATTTTGCTGCAGTGTTGTTGTCCAGCTTTGGTTTTGATACAATGGTGGTCTTATAAACAAAATGAAGTTGGAAGTGTTACCTCCTTTTTTTAGTTTTTATTTTTGAGAGTAAGAAGGCTTGCTGTTAATTTCTTTTTATGTTAATAAATGCTTTACATTAGTCATTATGACAGGCAAGTTCCTAGCCATGTGCACAGATAAGTCCTGTATTCCAAGGACATGGGATTTAGTATTAGGGAGAGAGCACCAACGTTACTGTCACACCCAGGGAGAAGCCCAGGACTGCTGACATTTTTTCCAACATCAAATCATTTCAGTAATGTCAGGGAGTAGATATTAAAGAAATTCTAGCAACAATGTGGTAAAATCTATGGTTTATTCCTTGATTGGTGCCTCCTTATTTGCTCCATTAATTTTTAGTATTAGTTCTTTCTATATTTATCACAATTCACAAATGGAGAATTGGGTTCTGGTCTTTCCCCTCAATTAGTCAGTGTGTTGGTGAACAGTTACTAGCAATTTTTCCATTCTTCTGCACTATGCTTTCTCCTTTATTTCTGATTTTACTTATTTAAATCTTGTCTTGGTAAAGGATTGTCAAGTTTGCTTATCATTTCAATAAACCAGTTCTTAGATTCATCAATTTTTCTAGTTTATTTCACTTGCTTCTCTTTTATTAAGTTTATTTAGTTTTTTTAATTTCTGAGAATTAAAATTTTTATTGACAACTTTCATAATTATAGACAATAAACCATGATCATTACCTCCACTTTTCGATTCGCAGCGCTACTCTCCATCATATCCCTGCCCCTTCCCAATCAATCTCTCTTTTATTTTGATATCATCATCTTTTCATCCTATTATAGAGGTCTTATATAGGTAATGCCAGGCATTGCAAGGTCATGATATTCACATCATTTTGTGTCTGGAAGAGTGCATTGTAAGCATTCCTACCCTTCCTCTGGCTCTTACATTCTCTCTGCCACCTCTTCTACAAAGGAACCTGAGCCTTGGAAGATGTGATAGAGATGTTTTAGTGCTAAACACTCCCTTGTCACTTTTTTTCAGCACTATGGTGCCTTTTGAGTCATCCCAGAGGTCATCAATATCTAAAAAGAGAAGTTTCTCTGACTAAAAGTAAGAGTATCATTAATATGTTGGTATGAATATTAAGAGAAGTGCTTACTGGGCAATTTGGTGAGCATAATATATGCATTTAGCTAGACACCAGTAGGCATTATACCCCTAGGACTCATGATTTCCCCCGTCATAGGTTTTCAGTACCAGGCATGTATTCCCTCCCATGGAGTGGGTCTCTAGTTCTATTAGAGAGCGGTTGGTTTCCCCTATAATGGACATATCACTATTGCATCTGTTGGGTCATTTGGTCTGACTAGCCCAAATTAGGGTTTGCAGTGTCCACTGTTGTTTATCTCCACTGATGACTTCTCTCTCTCCCATACAGCTGCATGCAATGTAGCTTTTTCTACATTTCTGTCAGCTGGTCTACTGGAGGAAATTTTCAGTTCAGCTCCAGCAAGATTCCTGAGTGAGCTTTCAGCACAAGCATGTGGAGTCTTCAGAAATAGGGTCTTATCATCTATTGCTAGTGGGAAACCAAGAGCCTTGGCAATGGCCTGTAATGTTTTGAGGGAATCAGGGACCTCCCTGGCTGTTGCAGTCAGGTTCACATTGTTGGCAGAAATCACCTGACCAAGAGAAGCTTGTGGGAAAAAAAGGTTTCTTTTGGCTTACAGACTTCAGAAGAAGCTCCACGATGGCAGGGGAAAACGATGGCATGAGCAGAGGGTGAATATCACTGCCTGGTCAACATAAGGTGAACAATAGCAACTGGAGAGTGTGCCAAACACTGGCATGGGGAAACACCCATAAGCCTGACCCCAACAATACACCACCTCCAGGAGGCTTTAATTTCCAATTGTTATCAGCTGGGAACCTAGCATGCAGAATACCTAAGTTTATGGGGGACACCTGAATCAAACCACTACATTCTACCCCTGGCTCCCATAAACTGATAACCATACATGATTTAAAATGCAATGCACTCATCCAACTTTAAAAGTCTCCATAGTTTTTTTTTTTATCAATCCCAATGATGTTCAAACATTCTCACAGTCCAAAGTCTTTTAACTGAGCCATAATACCAAAAACTCCCCCCTGCAAAAAAACCATAATGGTACAGAATAAACACTCACTGCAAAAAATAGCATTGGGTATAGCAAAGAAATACTCAACGAACAGAAGATTTAAACAGGGGCAAACATCAAACTCTGTAGCTCCAAGTCTGATCATTCTAACCAGCAACAAGTCTCTGGAGTTCCAATTTCGCCTCTCCAGCTAGGTTACTCCCAATCCTGGAAAGCTTCATCTAGGGCAGGCAGCACTCCTTAGCAGCCATCTCGATGTTCCTGACATCTCCACTGCAACCCCCTGTTCATCCTCATGGCTCCATTGGGTCTCCATGCAGGTATCCAGCAAACCTGCTTCACACTGCCCATGGCCATTTCCAAAATGCAAGAGTGTGTTGTAAACTCAGTGACCCTCTCTTTCCTATTACGTATACAATACCAGGTAGGATGCCAATTTGTTAATCCAGAGGGAATAAAGCAGACTTTGAAGAACAAGATACTCCTTGAGCACTCAGACCCCTTCAAAAGAGTGTCTACATTCTTCCTGTTGCCCCAGTGCAGGCCAGCTGGCCCAATCTCAAAGGTTGTAATCTCATATAATTGCAGCTGAACAGGCAGAATTTTCAACCCAAAGATTTCATTTCTGTGTCATATCCCTCTGCTCACACTAGTCCATTTCTACACAAAGCAACCTTGCACAAGTTCTTAGGACATAGGCCTAATAGCAAACTCACACAAACTGCTTCTAGCCCAGTCCAGACAAAGCTCCTTTTCACCCCCATAAGCCAAACTTAATAGTACATAGTTCTTACTGCATTCAGGTCTTTCAACCCTGACCAGAATAGTTCATCAAGCTGTACTTACAGCACTGTAAGGTGTCTGTTAGGCCAAGGTTTCAAATCTGTCCACATTCCTCTTGAAAATTAGCTCCAAAAGGCCAAAGCCACACAGTCAGTTGTCTAGCAACAAAGGATACCACCCCTTGGTACCAACTTTATTGGCAGGGGAGCTCACTGGAAGTTATCCCAACCCTGGCACTAATAATTTTCTAGTAACAATCTAAGGATTCTGGATGCACCATTGTCCAAAAAAATGTCTCCATATAGCTTATTCATACTTTTTAAATATTTTGATTAAACCTCCCACCACCCTTCCTTTACTCAATCTCTTCCCCTGACCTCACTTAGGCCATTTCACCCCCAGTAATCTGTTCATCTATTTACATATATACAATATCATCCCCTTAAGTCTTCCCCTCTCCTCCCTCCCTTATAGTCCCCTTCTAGCTTACTGGCCTCTGTGACTGAGTTTTATTCCAACTCACATACAAGTCTAAACATTTGTATCTGAGATCCACATATGAGAAAGATCATGTGGTACTTGGCTTTCTGGGCCTGGGTTACCTCAGTAAGTATAATCCTTTTCAGATTTATCCCTTTCCCTGAATATTTCATAATTTCATTTTTCTTTACTATTGAATAGGACTCCACTGTATAAATGTATAGCATCTTCACTATGAACTCATCAGTTAAGGGACATCTAGCCTGGTTCCATTTCCTAGCTATTGTAAACAGAGTGGCAATGAACACGGATATGCAAGTATCTCTGAGGTAGTGAGAGAAGTCCTTAGGATATGTGCTTAGGTGTGGTATAGCTGGATCATATGATAAATCTATTTTTACCTGTCTTAGGAATCTCCACACTGATTTCAATAATGGCTGTACCAATTTACATTCCCACCAACAGCGTAGAAGGGTTCTTCTTTATCTGCATCCTCACCAGTGTTTATTTGTCATTTGTTTTCTTGATAGTACCATTTTGACAGGAATGAGATGGAATCTCAAAGTAGTTTTACTTTGCATTTTCCTGATGGCTAATGATATAGAACATGTTTTTCGATGTTTATATATCATCTGTAATTTGTCTTTTGAGAACTCGCTATTTAGTTCAATAGCCCATTTTTTAATTAGGTTGTTTGATTTCTAAATATTAGTTTTTTTTGAGTTTTTTGTATATCCTGGATATTAATCCTCTGTCAGATATATAGCTAGCAAAGACTTTTTTTCCATTCTGTAGGTTGCCTCTTTATTCACAGTGTCCTTTGCTATACAAAAGCTTCGTAATTTCATGTGGTCCCAGTGGTTGATTAGTAGTTTTATTTCCTGAGCAACTGGGGCTGTATTCAAAAAGTCATTGTGTATATGCACATATGTTGAAGGGTTTCCCCTATTTTTACCTCTAGCAGTTTCAGTTTCATGTCTGATATTAAGGTCTTTGATCCATTTGGACTGCATTCATGTGCATGGAGAGAAATAAAGATCAATTTTCATCCTTCTACATATAGATATCGTTTTACCAGCACAACTTATTGAAGATGTCTGTATGTTTACTTTGTATTCTGCTACATTGCTATGCGTTTATCATCTCTAACAGTTTGCTGGTAGAGTCTTTAGGGTCTTTTATGTATAGAATTGTATCATCTGCAAATAATAATAATTTGATCTCTTCCTTTCCAATTTGTATCTCTTTTACGTGTGTCTCTTGCCTTATTGCTATAGCCAAGACTTCCAGTACTATATTAAATAAAAGTAGGGACAGTGGACACCCTTGTCTTACTTCTGATTTTAGTGGAAAAGCTTCATGTTTTTCACCATTTAGTATTATGTTGGCCATAGCATTGTCATAAATAGACTTTATTATGTTGAGATACACTCCTTCTAGTCCCAATTTCTGTAGGACTTTTACCATGGAGTGATATTGGATTTTGTCAAATGTCTTTTTTGCATCTATTGAGATGATCATGTGATTTTTTCCCCTTCAGTCCATTTATATTGTGTATTGTATTCATTGATTTGTGTATTTGAACCATCCCTATATCTCCAGGATAAAGCCTATATGGTCAGGGGGAATGATCTTTTTGATATATTCTTGTATTCTGCTTTCCAGTATTTTTTTAATTAGTTATGTACACAGTGTGTATACAGCCATATTGGTACCATCATTAACCTCCTCCCTGCCTCACCCTGCAGAGACCCTCCTTGTTAGGGAATGTGGGTTGTGCATTGTGGGGTTAGCCATCAGTTATACATAAGAGGCAATGTCTGTGTGTAATGTCCCAACATGTGGCTCTAACAATCTTTCTGCCCCCTCTTCCCTGAGCCATGATGGGTTCATTTTAGGCCTACTTCAGTGATGAAATCTTGGGAGCCTCTGTGTCCCTGGATATCTGGTTTGGTAGGAGTTGAGTGTTCTCTGTGTCTATCTCCTGCACACTTGTGCTGGTATTAGGTTCACCAAGAAAGCAGCATTCATGCTCTTTTCTCCAGTTTGGTTTCAGTTGGAGCCCTGGTGAGGTGTGATAGGCTGATTCTCTCCTCTGTTTGCCAATGTTTTATTCAGAATTTTTGCATCTATGTTCTTGAGGAAGATTGGTCGGTAATTTTCTTTTTTTTTTGTTCTGTATTTGTCTTGTTTTGGTATAAAGATGATGCTGGCATCATAGAAGGAGTTTGGTAGTATTCCTTTCTTTTATATTTTATGGAAAAGCTTGAGAAGCACTGTTGTTAGTTCTTCCATTAAGGTCTGATAAAATTTGCCAGTGAATCCACCTGGGCCTGGACTTTCTTTAGCTGGGAGATTTTTTTTTTTCATATCTGTTTAGGTCTATGTACTTGTTACAGGTCTATTTAAATGGTTTACCTCATCTTGATTTAATTTTAGTAGGTCATATAAATCAAGGAAATCATCCATTTCTTTCAGATTTTCAAACTTAGTGGAGTATATGTTCTTAAAGTATGTACTTATGATTTTCTGAATTTCTTTGGTATCTGTTGTAATGGTGCCTTTTTCAACTCTAGTTTTATTAATTTGTGTCTCTTCTTTCTTTCTTTTGGTCATACTTGTTAAGGGTTTATTAATCTTTTTTATCTGTTCAAAGAACCAAATCTTTGTTTCATTGATTCTTTCTATTTTTTTATTTCTTTTTCATTAATCTCTGCCCTAATTTTTATTATTTCTTTCCATTTACTGATTTTTGGTTTGCCTTGTTTTTTTTTTCCCAAGGCCTTAAGGTGAAACATTAGTTATTTACTCTTGATCTTTCTAATTTCTTTTTTTTTTTTTTGAGGAAAGCCCAACAGGCTGCCTTTTTAAAAATGGTTGTGTGTGTGTGTGTGTGAGAGAGAGAGAGAGAGAGAGAGAGAGAGAGAGAGAGGGAGGGAGAGAGAATTGGCACATCAGGGCCTCTATTCATTGTAATCAAATTCCAGACTGTGAGCCCCCTTGTATGCATGTGAGACCTTGTGTACTTGTGTCATTGTGCATTTGGCTTATGTAGGACCTGGAGAATCAAACATGAGTCCTTAGGTTTGTCAGGCAAGCACCTTAACTGCTAAGGTATCTCTCCCACCCTCTAAGCTCTTAATATAGGCACTTAAAGCTATAACTTTCCCTTTTAAGACTGTCTTCATTGTATCCCAAAGGTTTTGGTATGTTGTGTTCTCATTATAATTTGATTATATAATTTTTAAAATCTTCTCCTTGATTTGTTCATTTGACCCATTTGCCATTTAGTAGCATACTCTTTATTTTCCATGATTTTTTGTATGCTGTATAGCTTTTCTTACTGTTGATTCATAGTTTAATCCCATTGTGATCAGATAGAGTGCAAGGAATTATTTCAGTTTTCCTGTATTTGTTAAGATTTGCTTTGTGACCTAATATATGGTCAATTTTAGAGAATATTCCATGTGCTGATGAAAAGAATGTGTATTTTGCAGCATTTGAATGAAATGTCCTATTGATATCTGTTAGGTCCATTTGTCCTAGGACCTCATTTAATCCAGATGCTTCTCTGTTTATCTTTTGCTGGGGTGAGCTGTTAATTGATGAGAGTTGGGTATTGAAGTCACCCACTAAAATTGTGTGTGGTGTTACCTGTGGCTTTAGTTCTAATAATGTTTGTTTGATGAAATTGGGAGCCCCCATGCTAGGTGCATTTATGTTTTGAATTGTACTTGTATTTTGCCTTTGGAGTAAAATTCTTCTCCTTCTACTATGCCCTGAATTCTTTCATGTTTGATCTCTTCATAGTGTCCCAAGTGTCTTGAAATTTCCATTCATGCCTTCCAAATTAGTTGTCTTTCTCTTTGTTGGACTGCATTAGATCTGCCACCTGGTTTTCTAGTTCAGATATTCTGTTCTCTCCTTCATCCATTCTGCTGGTGAGACTTTCTACAGAGTTTTCTACTTGACTTACTCTGTTTTTCATTTCTAGTGTTTGTGCTTGGTATTTTTGAATTATTTCTATTTTGTTATTCATGTCTTGTGTTGATATCCTTATTTTATTAAGTTGGTTTCCTGTGTTCTCTTGGGATTCCTTCAGCAGTTTGTTTTCTTGTTTGATTTCTTTGATTTCTTTGAGCATAGATATAATCATTTCTTTTTTTGAAATCTTTGTCAGGCATTTCATTTAACATAGTCTCACTGGAGGTCATTTCTTATGGAGTTATAATTTTTGGTGGAATTGTATTGTCTTGAATTTTTTGTGTTTCTTGTATTATAATGTAGAGATTTTTGCATCTTGGGTTAATTTGATGCTTGGCTCTTCTAATTATCTGCAGTGTTCTTAGCCATGTAAATCTGGTTCCAGGTCAGCCTGGGGCTGAGTGAGACACTATCCCCAGTAATGACAGAAGGAGAAGAAAAAGGCCCTATAAGTCAGGAAATTTAAATAGTCAACACTAAAATATAGCTTATTTGAGAGTGGTAATCCTGATAAAGAATATATCAATCAAATCTAGTAGATAACCTGCCATGACATGGGAGGTGAGATTAGCACTTCCAGTGGAGGCTTATGTACCTGGTTTTGTGTAAGTAGGCCCTCTTACTTTTTGGAATTCTGTATGTCCACCTTGGTCCCTCTTTGTTGCACTGTGGACTCAGGCTGCTTGGGTCACTGGATCTGGTGTTCTGATCAGGTGTGCTGGATGCTGTGTGGCTGGGTAGTGAATGAGTTCTCCAATGGTTTGTGGCACTGGTGGTTGTGAGGGGAGGCTGTGCAGGATGCTTGGAGTTGTACTGGATCTATTCAGCTGATTCCATTTGTAATCTCCTTCAGCAGCTGCTCAGCTGGTCCCTGCTGTCTTCTCCTTCAGGTTTCTTGACTTTGCAATGAGGCTGATGTGAGTGAAAACTACCTTCACCTGGCTTCTGCTTCTGCGGCACTGAGATGTACCAGGTCTGGCAGGTGCGCAAATGTGCTCCCCCACCCCCCGTGCTATGGCAGGGGTTGCTTTTAGCTGGTTTCCTGCTGGCTAGAAGTTCTGGGTCTCTTTTGTTTCTCTGCTGTGGTTGATAATTCCTTTATACACCTTCACTTTTTGGTAGAAGAATATATTTTGCTATTTTATTACTTATTCTCCACCTAGGCTACTTTGGCATAGCTAGTATGACTTACCTGGAAGTCCCCTTGTGTGGTAGTTTGAATAGATGGCCCCAAATATATTCAGTGTTTTATTACTTTGTGCTTTGCATCTGTAGCCACCTTGCTGGAGGTGGTTTTACTGAGCGGATTTCAAGGTGTGGTGGTAGGTTTGAGATTTCAATCTAAATATATGCAAAGTGTGTTGTGCTGTGTGGCTTTTGGCTTGTCTTCTCTCTCTCTCTACTTGGTCCTGTGAAAGCAGGCCAGCTTCTTCTGCCATTATGGAACCTCCCCTGGATCTGTAAACTTCAATAAATCCCTTCCTCCATAGTTGTGCTTGGTCTAGAAGTTCATCTCAGCAACAGAAGTTGGTACCAAGGAGTGGGCTGAGATATACCTGACCATGTAGATGTTGGTCTTTTAGAACCTTTGTTTTGGAGGAATGGGCATGCACTTGGTGCTTGCAACTGAAGATGCCTTCTGGAGTGGTAAGCCAAGTTTTATGGACTATTCTGATGAGAGTTTGAGAATGCTAAGTGCAGACAGTATTGAAGTTTGAAGCTTGGCTTATGACCTTTCTAAGGGGAAAGAAAGACTACAGAGGACTTTGTTGAAACTGGGATACTGACATAAGGGCTGGTTGCGTTCTGCTGCCCAGGCTCAAAGAGTTTGATCAAGGCTAAATTTGTTGTGGACTGATATGCTTGGCTAAAGAGATTGGACTGAGAGATTTAAGATTTTAATTTGGAAAACCTCAAGCAAGTTAAAATTACAGGCACTGAGACTGGTTTTAGGTTACTGAACCTGCTACTGTCAAATGCATTGGCAATCTTAAGGAAGATGGTCCAATTGCTTTACATTAAAGCATGGAAAGGATGCCTGAGGAAGGACTATCATAGAAATGCACTCTTTTGGAAAGAGTTGACTGGAGAAGGAACCTGATTTTCAAGGCTATGATTTATTTCATACCTAAATTAAGAATATTGCTGTGTCCTGCACACCTGGTATTGGTTTCAGAAGCATGAAAATTTTGAGGAGTGGTTGTGAGTTGCACTCGGTTCCAGGAGCCGCTGCTGAGATGTGGCATGAAGCAGAGCCTGATGCCTGATAGGCTGAAAAAGCCTTTGGAAGATGGACCATGGTTTGCATGAAGACCTAAATATGTTTTGGATAACAGGACTATGCAAGGGCTACCATAGAGCACACTGTTGGCCTGGGATGGAAGTGTTCCCTGTCTACTCTGCCCAGCTGGAGGGGTGGAACTAGAAAATCTGGAGACTGTCAGTCTCTGGTTGTATTGGACTTGAACTGAAGAAGTTTGATGTTTGTTTGATGGTGGTTGAATTTGCATTGTTTTAGTCTCTCTGCTATGCCTTATACCAGTTGAAAATGTTTACTCTGTGCCTTTATATATTGAAAGTATTTAACTTGTTTGATTTTACAGGACTTACTATCTTAAATTGGTCAAGACTGTGGGGCCTTTGAAATTGAACTGAGTACAATTTACAATGTGTGATGGTTATGAATCTATTGGGGGCCAGGGGCAGAATGTGGTAGTTTGAATAGATGGCCCCCAATATATTAAGTGTTTTATTAGTTTGTAGTTTGCATCTGCAGCCACCTGGCTGGAGGCAGTTTCACTGAGCAGATCTTAAGGTGTGATGGTGGGTTTGAGATTTCAATCTAAAGATATGCAAAGTGTGCTGTGCTGTGTGGCTTTTGGCTTGTCTTCTCTTTCTCTGCTTGGTCCTGTGAAAGCAAGCCAGCTTCTTCTGCCATTATGGGACTTCCCCTGGACCTGTATACTTCAATAAATCCCTTCCTCCATTACTGTGCTTGGTCTGGAAGTTCATTGCAGCGAATCTGAAGCTGTTTGCTGCACCTTGCTTCTCTTTATTTTTGTTGTTTCCTTTCTCTGTTGACTTTGGCCTTAGTTTGTTTTTCCTTGTTAAGTTCCTTAAGATGTGAAATTAGAGGTATCTGGAGCTCTAGTTGTCTAGTCAGTTAACACATGTGCAATCGTTCTCTTCATGTAGCTTCTTATTGCAATGAACTTATTGCTGTTAGAATTGTTTCCCCATATCCCATAGAATTGCTATGCTGTTTCCAATTTTGTTTATCTCAAGACTTTTTTTTGTTTTTGTTTTTTTGAAGTAGGGTCTCACTGTAGCTTGGGCTGACCTGGAATTCACTCTGTATTCTCAGAGTAGCCTTGAATTCATGGCGACCCTCCTACCTCTGACTCCCGAGTGCTGGGATTAAAGGCATGTGCCACCATGCCTGGCTCAAGTCATTTTTAATCTTGTTTCAGTTTTCATATAGTATACATTCTCTGGTTTTTCTTTTAATTAATCTTTAGTTTCATATCACAGTGGCTGAAAATGTGCTTGATATACTTTTAATATTCTTAAACTTATTAAGTCTTGTTAAGTGGTTTAATATAAATATAGTCTGTTCTGGAAAAAGTTTCATGTGCACTTCAGAAAAAATCCATATGTTCTATTGCCATTGAATAGAATGTTCTATGTATTGTTAGGACCTACAGTAACATTTACATATACTATTTATTAATCTATTCAGTGTTGAAAGTTAACTCATCAATAATATTTTATACTATTTCTCCTTTTAGTTCTGTTAATATTTGTGCTCTCATTATATTGTCTTGATAAACTGACTCCTTTGTCTCTTATGACAGTTTTTACTTAAAGACCATATTGCTTGATAAAAAATATAGAAGCCCTTTAAAATAACATTTTATTAACACCTCTATGAATATAGACAATATACCATGATATAATTCCTTTTCACCACTCTCCCTTTTTTCCCTTCCAAGCCCACCTCCACTGAATCCCTTCTTTCTAACTAGGTTTATTTTTGGAGGTAGGGTATTGCTGTAGCTTAGGCTGACCTGGAATTCACTATGTAGTCTCAGGCTGGCCTCAAACTCATGGCAATCCTCCTACTTCTATCTCCCAAGTGCTGGGATTAAAGATGTGTGCCACCAAACTTGACTCTAACTAGTCTTGTGTAGGTAGTGTTAGCCACTGTGAGATCATGAATATCATGGCCATTTTTTTAAGGCATGAGCCACTCTGCCCAGTTTATATTTTATTTATTTATTTGAGATAGAGTAAGAGAGCATATGAGAGAGAGCAAGAGCATGATGGGTGCACCAGGCCCTCTAGCCACTGCAAAGCTCAGACACCTGTGCCACCATGTGCATCTGGCTCATGTGGGATCTGGGGATTTGAAGCTGGGTCCTTAGTCTTCACAGGCAAACACCTTAACTGATAAGCCATCTCTCCAGCCCTATCATGGCCATTTTGTGTCTGGAAGCCAGTATTGAAAGCACTACTAGCCTTCCTTTGGCTTTTACATTCTTTCTGCTACATTTTCTGTAATGGTTCCTGAGCCTTAGAGAGTGTGATAAAGATGTCTCAGTGCCCAACACTCCGCTGTCATTTCTTAGTAGTTTATTGAGTTTTGAGTCACAACAGTGGTCACTGTAATGTGAAAACAGAAGCTTCTCTAACAAACATGAGAGTAACATTACTGTATGAACATAAACATAAGTAATTAGGGGATAGTTTGGTGGTCATAATATATCCATTTATCCAGACAACAGTGGCAGTTTTACCCCTGGGTCTTATAACTTCCCTACTCATGAGCTTTTGACTGGATTTTCAGTGTCAGGCAGGAATTCCTTCCCATGGAGTGGGCCTCAAGTCCAGTCAAAGAGTATTTTGTTTTCCCCATAACATGCCACTATTACATCAGTTGGTACATTCAGTCTGGCTGTCCAGCTGTAAGCTTGTAAGGTCCACTGCTGGTTAACAGCAAGTGAGAGTAACATTAATGTATGAACATAAACATAAGTAATTAGGGAATAGTTTGGTGGTCATAATATATCCATTTATCCAGACAACAGTGGTAATTTTACCCCTGGGGCTTGTAACCTCCCATTCATGAGCTTTTGACTGGATTTTCAGTGTCAGGCAGGAATTCCATCCCATGGAGTGGGCCTCAAGTCCAGTCAAAGAGCAGTTGGTTTCTCCCATAACATGCCACCATTATATCAGTTGGTATATCCAGTCTGGCTGTCCAGCTGTAAGCTTGTAAGGTCCACTGCTAGTTAACACCATTGGTGAATTTTCTCCCCCAGCAGGCTGCATAGTTCTTTCCAGCTTTCTGATTGCTAGTCAATAGGGAGGAGGCTTCCATCTCAGCTCCAGCTTGATTTCTCTGTGACCTGCAGACCCAGCATGTGGAGTTTTCAGCAATAGGGTCTTACTATCTAGTTCTGGTAGGAAACCAAAGGCCTTGGCAATAGCCTATAATGTTTTGGTGGCATTAGGGGCATCCCTGGCCAACAACTCACTGGAAGGTATTCCACCTCTGGCATTGAAGTTATTCTAGTAAAAATATGTGGCTTCTGTAAATACCCTTTCTTTAATTGCCATTTTCATGAAATATATACTTCCATCCCTTTTCTTTTGAAGCAGGGTCTCACTTTAGTTAAGGCTGATCTGGAACTCACTCTGTAGCCCAGGATGGCCTCAAAATCATGGCAATCCTCCTACCGCAGCTTCTTGAGTGAGTACTGGGAGGAAAGGTATATGTCACCATGCCTGCCTCTGTCCCTTCAGTTTAAGCCAATATGTGCCCTTATATCTAAAGTATGCTTTCTGTAGATAGCATATAGTTGCATCTTATTTTATTATCTATTTATCCACTTTATGTCTTTTTTTAAGAAGGGAAATTATTTATCTTGAGACAAAAGCATAATGTACTTATATGACTATTAGCCTTTTAACCTGTTGAGAAAAATGGCGACATAAAAATTTTTATAGAAAAATAGACTATCAATCCAAAATTTTTACTTTTTTATCATTTCTTTTTATTGTTTGGGGAAATACTTTCATACTTTAATTATTGCACATGATTTGTTTTAGTCCTTTGTTTTCATATTAGCATTTATAAATCATATATATTATTCTATGTTTACTGGTTTAAAATTTTTATCTCATAAGTTCAACCTCACAGGGACATTTCCTATTAAATCCATGTCTTCTTTTTCCTATGGCCATACTTTCCTGTATCTGTAGTTAAATTAAAAAAAATTCTTGCCGGGTGTGGTGGCGCATGCCTTTAATCCCAGCACTTGGGAGGCAGAGGTAGGAGGATCGCCGTGAGTTCGAGGCCATCCTGAGACTAGTGAATTCCAGTGAATTCCAGGTCAGCCTGGACTAGAGTGACACCCTACCTCGAAAAACCAAAAAAAAAAAAAAAATTCTTGACAATTTTCATACATGAACATAATATATTTTGGTCATAGTCTCCTCCCATTATCATCTTCCTTCCTCCCCCATCCTCCTTCCACTGAACCCTTTCTGCTTTCCAAATCATTCTTCTTATATTTTAATGTTTTTTGGGGGGGTCTTCCTCCATAATACATGATGGAATGCTGATGGGCACAGTATTTTGCAGAACTTGTGTAGGTAATTGTGAGGTCATAAATGCAATGGTCACTTCATGCCTGGAAGATAATGTTCTAAGGCATTCTTCCTCATCCTTTCATTCGTATATGCTTTGTGCCACCTCTTCCACAATGTTCCCTAGGCCTTGGAGGGGTGATGTTGATGACTCATTTAGTGCTGAAAACTTAACAGTCACTTGTTTTCAGCCTTTTGATGAGCTTAAAGTCTCTTCAGTAGTCACCACCATTTGCTTAAAAAAAAAAAAAAAACTCATCTGACCAAAGATGAGAGCAGTACTTAATCAACAGATATAAACATAAATATTGAGAAGGGAATTTGATGGGCATGACAGCCAAATAACAGCAGCATCTTCCCCCTTAGAGTCTATACATTTTCCAGTCAAAGGCTTTTTTTTTTCTTTTTTTAAAAACTGAGACCTTAATTATATGAACATATTGAAAATCAGTCATATTCTCACCAGGTTATACTCTAATATTCCCTCTCCCTTGCTCCCATTCCAACAAAGGCCCCCTTCACCAGGGTTATTGGTATTTACTGTGGAGTCATGACTGTACCAGACTCTGGGGGGACAATGCATCAGAGGATCCTCCCACCCCATGGCTCTTACAACCTTTCCATCCCCTCTTCTGGTAATGTTTCCTGGATCTTGGAGAGTGTGTTATAAATCTCCTTTAGTGTTGAGTTTGTTGTATCCTCTGAATTCTGCTTTGATGAGTTTTGAGTCTCCTCAGTGTGTACCACCATCTTCTTGGAAGAAGTTCTAAGGCTAGTGGTGAGAGAAATATTCAAATTTAATCTACCACTTCTTCTGGAATGTCTCCTGGGCTCAGGTAGATGTGACAGAAATGACAAATTTTGTGCTAGGCAGTCGGCTCTCTTTTCTTGTTCTACTCATGGCTCTTGGGTCTCCCTGGTATTTCATACCATCTAATTTCTTTTATTTACTTATTGGTAGGCAAATGTTTATTATTTCCTTTTTCTTCATTGTTTTGTGCTTGATAGGTCCTTAGTTCCTTTCTTTCTGTTGTTGTCTTTTTGTGATGATTTTTTAAATTAAATTAAATTTTTTTACTGACAACTTCCATAATTGTAGACAACAATTATGGAATTCCCTCCATCCCCCACTTTCCCCTTTGAAACTCCACTCTCCATCTCAATCCCTCCCCCTTTTAATCAATCTCTTTTATTTTGATGTCATGATCTTTTCCTCTTATTATAATGGTCTTGTATAGGTAGTGTCAAGCACTGTGAGGTCATGGATACCCAGGCCATATTGTGTCTGGAGAAGCACGTTGTAAGGAGTCCTACCCATCCTTTGGCTCTTACATTCTTTCTGCCACCTCTTCTGTAATGGACCCTGAGCCTTGGAAGATGTGATAGAGATATTTCAGTGCTGAGTACACCTCTGTCTTTGTGATGATTTTTGAAATGTTGTGTTTTGCTAACTTTCTTTGTGTTCATTACTGGCTTTGGCTCTGGTTACCATAAAGCTTGTATTAAACATCTTCGATGTCTAACAATATATTATAAACTGATAAAAACTCAACTTTGATCACATACAAAAACTATCCTTTTTCCTTTTATTTTCCCATGTTTTTCTATGGCCATACCACCCTGAACATACCTGATCTTGTATAATTCCCCACATTTTGTGTTACTGATATCAATACATATTTCTCTAATATATAGCCATTATTGTAGCTATGGTTTTATTTGTTTGTCTTAACTTATTTTAAAGCAACATTTTGTGTCTTTCCAACTTTATTTTTCTTTTTATTTATTTATTTGAGAGAGACAGACAGAGAAAGAGGCAGAAAGAGAGAGAGAATGGGCATGCCAGGGCTTCCAGCCACTGCAAATGAACTCCAGACGCGTGCGCCCCCTTGTGCATCTGGCTGACGTGGGACCTGGGGAATCAAGCTTCGAACTGGGGTCCTTAGGCTTCACAGGCAAGTGCTTAGCCACTAAGCCATTTCTCCAGCTCTGTCTTAACATTTTTTGAGACAGGGTCTGTATGCAGCCCAGCCTGGCTTCGAATTCATGGCAATCTTCCTGCCTCAACTTCTTGAGATTATAGGCATAAGCCACCATGCCCAGTTTGCAAAACCTAATTTGCAAATCAGATGGAAAATTTGAAGGTGTGCAGACTTTGAATCAGTAGTTAAACATTTCTCCAGGTCTAGATGTTTTTACCTGCAAGTATCAACCACTAAGTAAACGTATAACAGGATCTTTCAAAACTCTGCAGAGAATAACAAGTACAAACAAATAGGGAAATCATTCTCCAGTTAATTTATGAGGGTACTATAATCTCAACAGTATAACCAAATAGGAATAATTTTTAATATTTTATTTATTTTTGTTGAGAAAGAGAGAAAGAGAGAGGCAGATATAGAGAGAATGGGCACACCAGTGCCTCTAGCCACTGCAAACAAACTCCAGTCACGTGCCACCTTGTGCATATGGCTTATGTGGGTCCTGGACAGTCAAACCTGGGACCTTAGGCTTTTCAGGCAAGTGCCTTAACTGCTGAGCCATCTCTTCAGCCCCCAAATAGGAATATTTAAAGAAGGGAAAATTACAGCTGTCTTGCCCATGAACAAGAGTGCCAAATATCCTACACGATATATTAGCTAAGTAATGATAACACAATGCAACTTTGTTTTATCATAGAAATGCAAGTTTAGTTCAACACTAAAATATTTTTTAAAGTATTTTTTGATAAAATTTAGCATTTCTTTAACTCAAGAAAAATATGAGTGGTGAAACTGTCAAAGCAAACTAGTAGCATTTTTAAACTGATAAGGGATATTTACATAACTTTTTATCTATTGAATATTCAAAATACTTTTGTAGCACAATAAAAATGGTCTCTAAAAGTTACATTTGGAGGTCCTAGTTGCCAAATGACACCAGAAAAGAAATGAAACATGTAATTAGTGATAGTGGAAAAAGAAAGAGAAGTAGACTTAGTTAAATAAATACTACTATATACCTTAAGTAAAAAAATAATCCTATGACCTTCAAGTGAATATATTTGTATGTATACAATTTGTTCCTCCAGTTATTCTGCAAGTACAGTTCAATTGTTGTTTTGTGTACCTTAGGACTAAACCTGTGTTATGCAAAAGCAGGTGTTGAGTATATACTAAACCTGACTGAAAAAGTAATGAAATGTTGTTGTTGTTAATGAGGAGAGAGAACAAGTTCTAAGCAAGTAGAAAATAACAACAAAACTCTAAGAATAAGAGTATATCAATGATTGTTAGAGTTCTGTTGGTTGGAAACTCAGCTTAAAAGTGTATTTTTATTTACATATTAGCAAACAAAGAGAGGGAGAGAAAGAGAGAGAGAGAGTACATGGGTACACTCTGGCCTCTAGATGGTGCATATGAATTCCAGATGCATGCGCTATTTTGTGTATGTGGTTTTACATGGGTACTGGGGAATCAAACTCCAGTCCTTAGGTTTTGCAAGCAAGTGCCTTAACTACTGAGCCATCTTTCTAGTCCTGGAAACTCAACTTTTTATTTGGATAATCACCCAGTTGGCCTGCTTGTAAATCGTTCCCAGGAGTTACTCCAAATTAGCATTCAAAATGTTTTGTACTTAGTTCTTGAAATATTTCAAAGCAGTCTTATTGAAATCCAAGTGAATAAAGTGTAATTTACTGACATTCCTACTAGTCACAGTGAAGTAAAATATACTGTTAATTTTCAGTGGTATAGCTTCCATATCTAGCACAGCACACACGGCATGGTTTAGTGAGCTCATTTGAATCTCTGGTAGTATATAAATGTGTTCATTGTGTTGAACAGCACTGACTTTAGGCTAAGAAAATGAAATGCAAGTAGCTAACTCAACCTACTATTTAATTAGCTGAGCTACCTACATTACCTGAATCCAACATTGGAGTGCAGAGCAATATTCCAGTATTCACAATGCAGGCGTTGTGTGTTCATGGGGTTATGAAAAACTAACAGCAAGGAGTTGTCTTGGGTGTGGTAATAGGAGTCAACACACTGATATTGCTGATGGGCTTCTTGAAGAACCTGAGAATCAGAAGAACTGCACTGTTGAGTTGTTTCTTCACCAAGAGAAATGTCTACAGCTCAGGGAATATCACTGACCTCTTTTTCTATTTTCCTAATTTCTACATTATTAGTGAACTTTGATTTCCCAAAACATTCTTTCCTAATTACTAGAAAATGAAATAGTAAACATGTATATATTGTAGAACATTTAAATAACTCATATAAAAAATAGAACCCAGGGATAGACACACTTACTAAACATGTTTTTCATGAATGTTGGTAGATATTCATCAAGCAGTTATTTATCTTACTATTCCTTCACATAGATCACTTAATTTTGTCAGATAAATAGCTGTTATGAACTAAACTGACTAAACCGTGCCCACCTGCTCCAAATTTACATGTTAACACTCTAAACCCTAGTGTGTGACAGTTTTTGGCACTGGGATTTGGGGAGAACTTTATGTTTAGATGATGTCCTGAGGGTGGGGCCTCCATGATAGCATTACTGCTCTTATAAGAAGAGACATTAGAGAGCTTGTTCCTCCACCCTTCTCTCTGCAACGTGAGACTTCAGCAAGGCAGTAAGTGAGTTCTCATCATACCAATGGATGTGCATGCCTGGATACTGTTTGCCTGCCTCTACAACTCTGAGAAAATAAATTTTTATGGTTTAAGCTACCCAGCCTTCAGTGTTTTGTTATGGCAATGTGAACAGATTAACATAATAGCTTAGATAATTTTTCCTATTTCAAAGTATCAGAAGCCTCATTTCTCAGCATAAGCTGGGGTTGGGAGATAATGAAAAGCTTTCCTAAAAGCAGATTGTAAACTGTGGTGACAGAGCTCTGACTTTTACATTCTATTCTCTGCAGGGTATTGTGTGCAATATGGTGAAATGGGTGGGTGGGTTTTTTTTTTTAAATATTTTTTGGTTCGTTTTTTTTTTTAATTTGTTTTTTTTTATTTGAGAGTGAGAGAGAGAGAGAGAGAGAGAGAGGCAGATAGATAGAGAGAGAATGGGCGCACCAGGGCTTCCAGCCACTGCAAACGAACTCCAGATGCGTGCGCCCCCTTGTGCATCTGGCTAACATGGGTCCTGGGGAATCGAGCCTCGAACCAGAGTCCTTAGCCTTCACAGGCAAGTGCTTAACTGCTAAGCCATCTCTCCAGCCCGGTGGGTGGGTTTTAATACATACCTTTTGCTGTTTGCTCATCTACTCTGTCCTTTATAAAAACGTAACCCTTCAACATGCATTGCAATGATACCTCCTGGAAGAAGGGTGCAGGGAGCAGCTGCTTATCCTGTTTCCTTTCAGTGTCAATCAACAAAGACATTGCTCTTAGGAAAATGAAGTGGACAGCTGTGGGCTTGTATTTTGTTTGTGTTTTCAATATCAATCTGATATAAGTAGCTTCAGCTTCTCTATCATATAAATGATCTCAAGGCATGAAATTGTATATCATGTTAGGGAAGGGCTGTTTTAGTTTTGTTTTCATTTCTACACTGGTAGTATAACCAAAATAATACATTTACTTCCCCAATCTAGTCCCCTGGATGAGTATCTTTATGGGGTGGCACTTAAATGTTAGCATCTGTTTCTTGAGAGCCAATACTCAAAACATACATGTGGTGAATATCTCCACAGTGAAAATACAATTGCTATGTAGGGTGCTATTTGTTACTTATTGACTACGGAGGGTACCGTGTATTACTTACTGACTTTTCTTGAAGGGCAAATTCCTCTGAAGCTGTAACCCTGAAAACAAATGTTTGTTTATGGTGATCATTATTCTTCCTTCTCTTAAGAGCCTTGTATTGTTACGTGGCTATTGTGGAATACACTGCTCAGATTCTAAGAGCCACAGCTGCTTTCACTTAGTGTTGGAAAAGCATTCACATTATATTTTCTTTTTACTAAATGGCTTTTGCCCTTTATTTTGTGTTAATATTGTTTGTTGCATAATTATTTTTATTAAGAATTAAACAGGATGGCAGTGTAGAAAAATGCTAGATTGAGTACATATTATATGTCAGACACTCTGTTCTGAGAAAACAAAAATGAATGAGATGGATAATTTGAATTAAGGTAATACATTCTAAGTTGAGATGAAATATTGGAAATACAGAGGATGCAATAACCAAAGCAGGCAGACAGGAGGATATTGTGGTAGAAGATGAGGATGGCAGTTACTGAGCACCAAAAGATGTCATAAGATCTCCCAGGTGCCCTGGGCAGCCCAGCATTGCCAGGGGGTTGTCAGCCCATCTCCTCTGCAGAGGAGGAGAGGATGTCTGCCTCTAGTACATGAGCTGAGGGGTTCTAAGAATGGGGGACTCTAGATACTACTGGGGAAATAGTAAACTCCAGAGAGAGAGAGAAAATTGAGGAATTGTCCAAATCACAAATATAAACTGAGTCACAAATGTGAGCTGCATATATAATTCTAAATTTATAAAATTTTTTACAGGTTAAAAATGGAAAAGGGTCAGGTAAAATTAATGATAATTATATATTTTCGTCTACATATATTAAAATATCATTTCAACATGTAGTAAATACAAACAATATTAATGAAATACATCTTTTTTAAAATTTTTTGTTCATTTTAATTTATTTATTTGAGAGTGACAGAGAGAGAGAGAGGCAGATAGAGAGAGAGAATGGGCACACCAGGGCTTCCAGCCACTGCAAACGAACTCCAGATGCGTGTGCCCCCTTGTGCATCTGGCTAACGTGGGTCCTGGGGAATTGAGCCTTGAACTGGGGTCCTTAGGCTTCACAGGAAAGTGATTAACTGCTAAGCCATCTCTCCAGCCCACATCTTTTTTTTAATTCTAAGTCTTCGAAATCCAGTGAGTTTAGTATCTTTAGCTACATGTAGAATATCATGTGATTAGTGGGTCACCACAATAGTCAATGCAGGTCTAGATGGGGAATTGTCACAGAAATGACTGTAGAACATTTCCCAGGATATAAAAACAGGAGCTTAAAATTGTACTGGGCTCACCAGAACCATACATGGAAATAGAAACACAGCAGGGCACATTATCAGAATACTCAGAACAGAAGGAAGCTTTTTTAAAAAGAATATATTTTGGTTTTATTTACTTGGTGTGTGTATGTTCACGTGTGGAGTGCAGGTGCACTTGTGCCACAGTGTGTGTATGGAGGGCAGAGGACAACTTGCGTCAGTCCTGGTCCTACACCTTTTGAGGTAAGGTCTCTAGTTCTTCACTAGTCTGTTTACTAGCTTCTGGGAAATTCCCCAGCTTCCTCCACTGTATGCACACTTGGATCACAGAAGCTACCATAGTTTATGGCTTTTGTGCAGTTGTGTGGGGTCTAAGGCTCAGAGCCAGAGTTGAATGGCAAGCACTTTATCCACTCTGCCATCTACCTAGCCCAAGGGGTCTTACAAGATTCCAGAGAGAAGAAGGCAGCTGATCAGGAATCTTAACTTATTTGTTTTTTCTTAAGAAAATCTGGGAAGCTATGATTATGGAGCAATGACTTTAAAATTTTAAAAGAAATTTTTTATCTTAGCATTTTATATAAAGCCATACTGTCAGTCACTGCAAGGGGAAATTATGTTTAAAATGCCCACTGTTGGAGAAATTTCCATGCCATACAACTTGAGTAAGGAAGCTAGGGGAAGAAATGGTCATATGCCAAAAAGGGTATCTTGAAAGAAAGAAGTCACTAGATGAGGAAGATAGAGTGCCTTCTTGGAAAGAGAGATAATGGGTACAGCCAGAATAATTTACTCAATGATAGTGGCTTTAGAGATGAATTCATGACAAATGCACAGTAAACTAATCAAATGGGGAAAAGGGAAACAAGACCAGCTAAAACAATGACAATTGACACAATGTAATAATATAAATAAAATGAAATAATATAAAGACAGTATAATTTAGAGGGTATAGCTCAGTGGTAGAGCATTTGGTTGCATAATGTGCAGTTTAAAAATGTAAATAGCACTTTATAAACCAAAGATAAATAAGAACCAAATATTGATCCAACTGAAATTACAATATATTTAACAGCAACAGAGAATAGACTGCTAGGATGAATGTAGGGTGTGTATGTGTGGTGTGTGTGTGTGTACGTGTGGTGTGTGTGTGTGTGTGCGTGTGTGTACATGTGCACAATGGATGTGAATGGACATAGCTTGTTTTCAAACAAGAGTCAATTGATAATGGTGCACCCTATTAAAACTAAACAAAATCCATTTGTTATTTAGAAATACATTGAAGATTTTGCGACTCTGGGAATTAAAACATGGTAATTGCTATGATTATATGTACTTTTATTTTTCCTGGACTTTATAATTGCCTTTTCCCCATTGGTTTAGTTTACTATGTATGTATCACCAATTTATCCCTAAACTCCTGACTGTAGATTAAATCTCCTCTCAGTACATGCAAGCATAATGGACACTGTGAGGTTTATTGTGGTGTTACCTTGTCAGTATGTACTAAACTTCCACTCAGCTCTGGTCCTATCATTCTGGTCTTATCCACACCTCTCTCTCCATTTATATTCTGTTCCCCTTATCTGAAACTTTCTTTTCTTTTGAGTTACTTATTTTTTATTGCTGAGAATTATCTGTTCCACAACTGAAGAGGTTGGGAAGGAGTTGGAAAGCTGCTGCTTTTACTTAAGACTGTAGAATTTTCTGGCTTTAAAAATATGTGAATTTATGGGCTGGGGGAGATAGCTCAGTGGTTAAAGGTGCTTGCTCACAAAGCTTGCCAACCCAGATTCAATTCCCTAATACCCACATAAAGCCATATGCACAAAGTAGTGCATCAGTTGGAAGTTCGTTTGCAGCGGGAAAAGGCCCTGGCATGTCCATACTTTCTCTTTTTCTAAAATAAGTAACCAAAAATATTTGAAAAGCATGTGAATTTAAAGATGATAAAAATTAAAAGTCAAAATTTAAAGAGCATAGTTTTTGTATAATCTAGAAATACCAAAGGAAGTTAGTTTTAGGGTTTCTTGTTATTTTTGTAAATAGTTAAACATGTACATTTAATCCAAATTTCCTGGGTTTATTTTCTGCTTCTCACCTAGCAGCTTTGTGACTTTAGGCAAAAGTCACTTTTGGTCAAAATGCCCCAGTTTCTAGTAACTAAACAGTGTCTATGTCGTAGGGTTCCTGCGAGGAATATGCATATTTCATATTGTAGTCACCACCCTGAAGGACTGCTCAGTAAATGTTAGCATTACAGCTTCTAGTAACTGGCTAACTGAAGCATGGGATACTATGAAATCTAATAAAAACCAAGTAGAATGGAAGTCTTCGGGAAGAAATGGGGATGCATCTATTAAAGCCTCGCTGTCCTCTAGAAAACACATGCAGCAGGCTTTTTATTTTATTTCTTACAATATTTTATAGAAACATCCTCTTGGAAAGTGTATTTAAGCTGTTTTGGAGATTTCCTTGGAATGCATGCTGAATCTGGGAATGAACTCATTTTATGGCTAAAGTAAATGTGAGTATCGATCTGAACTCTATCTGAAAGGGTGACCTGCAAGTGAACTGTTCTAAACCACAGCCTGACTCCCCAGACCCACCCACCCATCTCATGGAGAATCACAGCCCATAAATACCTGAAGCAGGACTTTTGGCTGAAAGTGTTCAGTGAAACTCCAGTCCACTAGACTGCGCTGCTGTGTCTTCCTTATGTCATCTAATTCTGCTTCTACCACTGTCTTCTTGGGTTTCTAAAACCAATCATAGGAACACAGTTTCAGCTCTAATTTGTTTAAGTCCACATGGAGCCCTCTTGAGTCTGTCAGCTCACCAGCATGCACTTCATTTAATTGGGGAGATCTGCATATGTATCCATCCATATGGCAACATTTTAGGAGAGCTGCTGCCAGAAAGAATATGCCTTTGACTGTTTTTTTTATGTGCAACATAATCTAAATATTTTTATTGTTAGGTTATACTCTTCTGAGTCCTGTTAGCAATTATAGGCAGGTTTTCTGAACTTACTTCAAGACAACGTTAGTTCTACATGACTGTATGGTCAGCAGGTGTTTGTGAGGTTGCCAAGCCACACTGTCTAGAGAGGAGCAGGGAGCTGGGAAGTTTTGCTTCAGATGGCTGGGCTAGTAAATTAACTCTTTTCTCTCCAGTTGGAGGAGGTATGGAGATGTCTGAATCATCTATCTCTTTTTACACCAGTATTTTCCTTTTAAGAATCCCTCTTTCCCTCCCCCTACTCTCTCTTTCCTCAGTCTGGTCAGGGTTTCCTCAGATCATCCCACTTGTCTTCTGTGCTCTTAGGAAAGTAATTCCTTACCTTTTCAAGAGAATCATGCTTTGTGACTGCTTCATCTTTGATCTCAGTGTCCGTGGTCTGCTCTGTAAATCAAAGACACCAACATGAGGCTGTGCTCAGGCTTTGTTCTTGCTTTTGCTCAGCACTGGACCTTTTTCTTGCCCATATGATCTATGTTTCTGTGCTGAAAAGGTAATTCCTGAAAGGCATGTTTTGTGCCTCCAAAAAGGTGTTTGTGTCAATAATTCTAAATCAATGCCTACTTACAGTTTATCCTAAACTCTTGGAAAGGAAAAGGACCCAGCTTCTTACTTGAAGTGCACTGAATCATAGCAGCCATCTTGCTTTCAGGCAGAGCATGGTTCACTTCTCAATGTGCATCTATGGCTTCACAAGTTGCAAATATTTACTGACTAAACCAAATCAACTGCTTTGAACATGCTGTTCATCTTATACTGGTGACCATGACACTGCCTTTCCAATTTCTTGGGGATTTACCTGGTGAATAGCACACTAGGGCACGGGGGAGGGGATGTGTGGGCAGCAAAACTACCAGGTAAACTCACCTATTAGAAAGGGACAATATTTCCCAATTCTGTTGAGCCCTTCTTCTCTTCATCAAGTATTTGTGAATAAATTATTTAATGAACACCTTCAGATTTATAGATGGCATTTCACAAAACTTAGTTCAATAAGCAATGTATCTGGGCTGGGGAGATGGCCTACGGGATAAAGTAGTTGCTGAGCAAGTATGAGGATGGTAGTTCAAGGAGGCAGAAGCTGGGGCTCCTTGGGGCAAGCTGGCTGTCTAGACCATTGAATTGGAGGGCTCTGGCCTCAAGTGAGAGAGCCTGCTTCTGTAAACTAAAGAGGAGAGTGATGAAGAAATACACCCAATGTCAACCTCTGGCATCCACATGCACACACGTTTGCACACATATTCATACATACCACATAAATGAATGAATGAGTGAATAAAGTAATCAGATCCCAATGCACCATGCCATGAGCTTCTTTGAGTCATGCACATCAGCTCTCCTTGTGACCAAAGAGTGCTAAGATGATTGCGATTGTGACATCCTTGGCTATAAAGCAACATTCATATGAATGGATCTAAAGAGATCAGATTCACACTCCTGATTTCTGCATCACTAGGGAAAAAAGAGCCCCAAGATATACAAGTTTACATAGACACTCTTACTAGGAATGTCTTACTGATTGTGATTGTCTAAGAGAGAAATTGACAAATTATATATTGAATCTTTTTCCAAATTTGATGAAAGAATGGGTGGTTTAGTGGTAGAAATCTTGCCTATCAATTTTGGCCAAAGAAGTGGAGTACATGTGAGAGTGGGATCATGTGGGAATGTACTTTCGTGTCACTAAACTAGTAAGTCTACTTGACTTCTTTTCAGCTTAGAATTGCTGCAGATCACATCGCACAAAGCTGTGGTTAAATATCTGCAGCCCAACTCTCCTGAATTATCCCCTCCAGTCTCCATGCTCTTTCCATAGCAGACAGGCTGGTTAGTTTGTGTCAATGGTTTTCTGCTTGCTTTCCCTCAGTCTTCAAGCTTTGTTCTTAGATATTCACCTACTTCAAACACTTGCCATCTTCTCAACAGCTTCTGACTCATACTCGGCTTCATTTCACTCATAGCATTTATAAGTGACAGTTTCTATTTGTTTATGATCTTTCTGCTTTGAAGAATAGGAATGTTTACTTGTTTTCCTCACTACCCCCTAGGAATCCAGCACTTAGTAACTTTTTCTTTTGATTGAATGAGGCAAATCTATATCACATATTGAAAGTAGAAATGAGAGAGAGAGTAAAAACATAGACAAAATGATAACAAAGGCTGATTTGGAATTAAGCATGTTCATTCTTGGAAAAGAGACCTGTATTTGCCATTACAGAAGGAAGAAGCTAATTATGCCTACCAAGGACAGCTGAATGGTTTTCCCAGAGCATAGCTACTTACATTTTCAATGCTAGTTCCATTTTCCCTTGGGCTGAAGGTGATAGCGTGAATGTTTTGTTTTGAGTTGGAGTAAAACTATAAAGCAAATTCAGTTCAGCATTTATATAAATATATCAATTTAAGACAAAACTAAGCCAACTATAGCTCTAAATAGACCATCATGTCTCCTGTGTCCTTGAAGCAATTGATATGAAATCTGTGGAATAAAAATTATTATATTCTGTGGTCTGCCAGATTTCCTGGAGATCTGATATTCCCTCTTGGATCTAAGGACCCTGTAAAAAAAAACTCTCCAGTTTAGAAAATATGTTCTAAGTAATTATCCATCAGTTATTTTGTCAAAGGAGAGAACATTCTAATACTAAGTTGAACTCTTTATTTAATACTCTAGTCAAACTCATTTTTTCTTTCTCTCTGATTTCTGCTTTCAACCGCAGAACCCTTTGACAGTGTGATTCAGTAGTTTTTGACACATCTGGAAATGGATGCTTTCTCTTCCCTTTGAAAACCAGCTTTTCCTAATCTGTTTTACTTTAGAGATAACAAGATCCCTCTGCAAAGCAGTTACTTTATTAAAAAAACACCCAACAAGCATAAAGGGCACATCTAAACCTATAGCCTCACGGTTATCAACTCTCAGGTTTTTCATAAATATCCGATAGGCCCTGTCAAGTTCAAAAACAGTCTCAGATGGAAACCCAGTGTTTGGTTAAGGAAAGCACAAATATTCAGCCCTTCATGTCCAGAAACAGGCATATAAATGCACTTGATGCAAAAAATGAGTATGAAGGAAATACATGAGTGATTTTTGCTTTGTTAGTTCCTTTGTTTTTTTTGGGGGGTGGGGGGGGTCTTTTTATGATTTTTTTTTTTCATGCTGAGGACTGAACCCAGGGCCTTGTGCTTACTAGGCAAGTGCTCACCCACTGAGCTAAATCCTCAACCCTCCTACTTTGTTTAAAGAAAATTAAAGTGGGTGCTTTTGATCTATAGAGTTAGGGGGAAAGTTTAAGATTGACACCAACATCCCTTTATGTGGAAGAGCCAGAGAGACACCAGACTCAGTTGCCCTCCTCTACTCAGATACAGTGACTCCTGGATATGACTCTACATTCACCATGGAGAAGCACCAAGGGCTATGTGATCTGCCTTCAATCTCGCTCAGCCTTCTGTCCACAGAAGCATTTTCAGCCCTGAGGATGTAAGGAGTTATTTTAGTCATCATCACTATCCAGTTTATGTGGTTTGACCACCAGGTGGCAAAAGTTGTCTGAGGAAAGAAAGGTCTATAACAGCTGCCTTAAAGAAAAACAAACCAGAAGAAAAAACAATCATCTCAGGCCCTCCTCTCAGTTGGTTCTAGTTCCATACTAATGCTACTAATGCAAAGTGACCTCATTGTCATGTGATTGCATTCTCACAGGATGTACTGTGAATAACCTAGGTTCAATCATACTGGCTGTGAGTGTGTGCATGTGTGTGCACATATGTGTGTGTACATGTATGTGGTGTGCATGTGTGTGTGTGTGTTAGGCTATTAAAGAAGGTAATTTCACTGAGGACATAGAAAGTTTACTCAGGGAACACCTTCTCTTGGGAAGGATGAAACAAAAGAAAACAAAAGTAGCACAAGGGTAAGCATGACAAAATCACTGCCAAGCCAGTCTAGGGTTCTCAGGTTACTAAGTTTTATTTGTATGTGTGCATGTTTGTTTAATGTATGTGCATGTGTATGGCTAGGCACATGCCATGACACATGTGTTGAGGTCAGAGGACAACCTTAGGGTTTTGGTCTTCTTCATCTACTTTTTTGAGACATGGTCTCTTGTTATTTTGTCACTGAGAATGCCAATATAGCTTCAGGATTCTCCTAACTCCACCTCCCATTAGCATAGGTGGATTGGGATTACAGTTACATGGGCCACTTTGCAGCTGGCTGTCTTTGTGAGTGCTGAAGATCTGAATTCTCATCAAGGTTTGGCAGGGTTGTGGAGTAAGTTGTCTTTAACCACTGAGCTATCTTCCCAGGCTCAGGTTAATAGTTTTTTATTCATTTTTTTTTTGAGGCAAGCCCAACAGACTGGCTTTTTTAAATGTAAAGAATGAGAACGGGGGGGGGGGGAGGGAGAGAGAGAATTGGCCCATCACGGTCTCCAGCCACTGTAATTGAACTCCAGGCACGTGTGCCACCTCGTGTGCATGTGCAACCTTGCGCTTATATCATCTTGTGCGTATGGCTTACATGGGGTCTGGAAAGTGGAACATGTGTACTTAGGCTTTGCAAGCAAGCACCTTAACTGCTGAGCCATCTCTCTAGCTCATTAGGTTAATAATTTCTTTTTTTAAATTTTAATTGGAGAGAGAGGGAGGGAGGGGAGAGAGAGAGAGAGAGAAAGAGAGAGAGACAGAGGGAGAGAGAATGGACACATCACGGCCTCCTACCGCTGCAAACAAACTCCAGATGCCTGCACCACCTTGTGCATCTGGCTTACGTGGGTCTGAGGGAATTGAACCGTGGTTCTTTGGCTTTGCAGGCAAGCACCTTAACTGCTAAGCCATCTCTCCAGCCCCCAGGTTAATAATTTCTAAATAAACATACTTAAGATTTCTAAGAAGCTATAGTGCTTCTGAGGCATATGAATGATTATAGTAAGATATAGCTAATGTCATAAAAGAAGCATACATTCATTATAACTATGGAATACTAAGGGAGATTTTTATTCATGGACATACCTAACAAGGGTTCATGGAATGCTACTGAAACCTAATCATAAAAGAGAATTCTGGGAGGACAGTATTGTGATTGTAGACACAGAGACTGAAAAGAGGCTGTGCAGAGGAGGCAAGGCCTGGTAATGTGTGGTAATGTGTACAAGATGAGAGAACAAAAGGGAAAAGGTAGAAACAGATTTTTGGAAAAAAATAGTATGGTGCTAGAAGAATGTAAAGTGTAGCAAGTAAGGAGCACAGAAAGTGATAAATAGGTAAATGAGCTACTTTCCTATGGCTGGGGCAAAATACCTGCCCAGACGTAGCCTACAGAAGGAAATGGGGTAGTTTGGCTTATAGTTTCTAGGAGAAGTTTTATTATGGTGTAGGAAACATGGTAGAATGAGGAAAATGATGTCACATTGTGGGGAACCACTGGGCACTAGGAAACCAAAAGTGCCTCCATCCTGAATAATGACTCCATTTTGTGATAAGTTGTCTGTTCTGGAAAGTCACAAGGTCTGCAGTTGTTTGTTAACCCATGCACGGAGAAAGAACAATGTAACCCATAAAGAATGAGAAAGTCGTTATCTTGTAGCTTTGGGGCTGGGGCCTTATCCTGTGGAACATCTTGTGCCTTTGGGGCCGGGACCTTATCTTATTGAAACAGAACTGTAGCAATACCTAAACTGCTGACAAACTTCCCTGTTCTGCTGTATAAAAGGCACCCTGAGAAAAATAAAACTTGCAGCTTGATCAGACTCCTGTCTTGCTGTTGGTTCCTTGTGACTCTTGTCCCTTTCATTTCAGGTTTTCTGGGGTCCATGCTCCCGTTGAAGCCCTGCTGGCTGGGGCAACTGGCTCCCAAACGTGGGGCGCGAACCTAGGATCGCCTGAAACACCATCTGCTACCTGCCCATTGGGATCCCACACCGAGGCTGCCACGACCCGAAGAGGGGGTTAGACACTGGCCCGCTGGTGATCGCCACAGAATTGCCCGCCCTGTGAGACAGATCCACTCGAACACTCGGACGGTGAGGTGAGATTTTTTCTTTACCATGGGACAAGCATTTTCAAGAGAAGACTCTTTTGTGACTGGGCTAAAACAAGCTCTCAAGGTATGAGGAACTAGGGTTAAAAGAAAAGACTTAAAAATATTCTTAGATTATATTGGTGATCTCTGTCCTTGGTTCCCCAAGGAAGGGACTATAAATGAAAAAACTTGGTTAAGAGTTGGAGATTGCTTACGTGATTATTATGATGCCTTTGGCCCTGAGAAGGTCCCTGTTTCTGCCTACTCTTATTGGAATCTTATAAATGATGTTCTTAAGGTCCACAATCATTCTATGGCTATACAGGTCCTTGTCAATAAGGGAGAGGCTGCTCTTAAATGCTCTTCTAGGCCCCCTTCTGCTTGCGCCTCTGTCATTGTTGAAGATGAAACTCAAGAGAGACCTAAATCTCCTGCCTCTGAAAAGCCTTCCTGTCACCTTTATCCCTCCCTAATGGATATTGAAGCTGGGCCCCCCCTCCCCCCATTGCTTGATGTAGGCCCCACAAGCAAAGCTCCTCTAGTATCGCCTCCTCCCTATTGTCCGCCACTCTGTGCTCCCGTCCTCGACCGCTCCACCGCCTTGCTTCCCTCTGCGCCTGCTGAACCTCTCGCTGACTCTCCCTTCATAGAATTACAATCTGCCACATTAGCTTCTGTCTCTGACCTCCATAGGGCACTTCAGGATAAAAAACTTCAGATGCAGCTTCTCCAAGAACTTGATTCTGTCACAAAAGAACTTGCTGCCTTTTCTAATCCTTCCTCTGACAGCCGTAGGTGCAAAACAAAAGCAGACCCACACACCCGCAATACTGGCCTTCTTGCTTTTCCTGTTATTCGCACACAGGCCCGCTCTGATCCCTCTTCTGCTTCCCTCCCTGCATCCGATACAGACTCTGATGAGGAGCCTGCTCCTTTGGCTGCTCCAGCTGATGGCAATGCTGCCTCCTCTGATTCTGAAGATGAACCTGCCCCGGAGCCTGTTCCCCAACCTAAACATAAAAGTCTAAATTTAAAGTTTCTTGAGTGTCTGAAGGTGGCTGTCTCCAATTACGGGCCCACAGCTCCCTTTACTCTTACTGTTCTGGAAAGTTATAGTGACAAATGGCTTACGCCTAATGACTGGTATCGCCTTACTCGCGTGGCTCTCTCCGGCGGAGATTTTGTTCTATGGCGCACTGAATTTAATGCAAACTGCTCTGACTTTGCTTGCCGTAATTTACAAAAGGCTGTTTCTAGAAATTGGACAAAACAAAAGTTGTTGGGGGAACATCCCTACGATTCCAACGAATGGCAAGCACGCTATCCCCCTGGACTTTCAGCCCAAATACAACAGGCAGGCCTCGCCGCCTGGCGGCACCTCCCTCCTGAAGGGGCCGCCACCGCCTCCCTGGCTAATATTAGACAGGGTCCAGAAGAGCCTTACAGTGACTTTATTAGTAGTCTTAATGAAACTGCTGAGTGCCTTTTTGGTGTTGGGGAAACCAACAGCCCCTTTATCAAGCACCTGGCCTTTGAGAATGCTAATCCTGCTTGTCTATTCTCTGCTCTCACAAGCGGGAGACCATATCTGATTATATCAAGTTATGTGCAGGCGTGGGCTCCTCCCACGCCATGGGTTTAGCAATTGGAGCTGCTCTCCGTTCTGCTGGTCTCATTCAGGGTACAAAAACATGTTATAATTGTAAACAACCTGGACACTTCTCTCGTGAATGCACCGCTCCTAAACAGCTCTCTGCTTCTCTTCGCCCTCCCCCTGCTACACCCTGCCCTCGTTGCCAGAAGGGCAAACATTGGGCCTCTGAATGTCGCTCCAGGACTGACATTCATGGCCGCCCTCTGTCGGCCTCTCAGGGAAAACCTCTTCCTATCCCGGGAAACTTCCAACGGGGCCAGCTCCAGGCCCCTACTCCACGGACAAATCTTGGGGCAGGTAAGGTTTGTCCCTCCCTCCAACCCACCAGAGAATCAGTGTCCACCCTCTGGCGCGCCACAGCAGGCAGCGCAGGACTGGACCTCGGTGCCACCTCCTGCACAGTATTAACCCCTGAGACCTGCCCTCAAGTAATCGCAACAAATGTGTCCGGCCCTATGCCCCCCAACATGTTTGGCCTTCTCCTAGGCAGGGCTAACGCTTCTCTCAAGGGTATTCAAGTCATCCCTGGAGTTATAGATAATGATTTTTCCGGCAATATCCAAGTTTTAGTCACCACCGAGAGAGGAACCCATCTAATTTTGCCTGGGGATCGAGTGGCTCAACTTGTCCTGTTGCCCCTCACTTTTCTTAACAATAATTATATGTCCCCAAGTCGTGATAACAATCAACCTGGCTCTTCTGACGCTTGTTGGGTGCACTCTGTTACACTGGATTGCCCTACTTTAAGGTTGCTTCTTTTTTTTTTTTTCTCCATTTTTATTAATATTTTCCATGATAACAAAAAAAATCCCATGGTATTACCCTCCCCCCTTTCCCCTTTGAAATTCCATTCTCCATTATATCCCCTCCCCATCTCAATCTTTCTACTTACATACATACAATACCAACCTAATAAGGTTGCTTCTTGATGGCAAACCCTTTGATGGAATTGTGGGTACTGGTGCTGATGCCACCATAATCTCCCTCAAACATTGGCCTAAGTCCTGGCCCCTGACTGCCTCTCATACCCATTTACAGGACATTGGACAATCCAATAACCCTCAACAAAGCTCTCGCATCCTTACTTGGGACTGACGAGGAGGGTAACTCAGGACAAGTCACCCCTTTTGTTCTTCCAGGCTTGCCTGTCAACTTGTGGGGAAGAGACATTCTTTCACAAATGAATATGGTTCTTTGTAGCCCCAATAGTGTTGTCACTTCCCAAATGCTTAGTCAGGGTTTTATTCCAGGGAAAGGACTTGAAAAAATTTACAAGGCATAACAGAGCCCATTTCTCCTCCCCCAAAACTCGATCCCTCTGGCCTTGGGTATGCCACTGAGTGTTCTTTTCCCTAGCGGCCATTGCCATCCCTACACCCCATGCTGATAAAATTCCTTGGAAAACCCAAAGCCCTATATGGGTTGACCAATGGCCACTTTCACATGAGAAAACAGAGGCTGTAATGTTGTTAGTGCAGGAACAACTTGCCGCTGGCCACATCGAGCCTTCTACCTCCCCCTGGAACTCCCCTATTTTTGTCATTCAGAAAAAATCTGGCAAATGGCATTTGCTACAGGACCTGAGAGCTGTTAATAAAGCCATGGTCTGCATGGGGGCACTCCAACCAGGACTTCCTTCCCCGGTGGCCATTCCCTATGGTTCCTTCAAAATAGTTATTGATCTAAAGGATTGCTTTTTTACCATCCCTCTACACCCTGAGGATAGGCCCTGCTTTGCCTTCAGCATCCCGCAAGTAAATTTTCGTGGCCCTATGCCTCGCTTTCAATGGAAGGTTTTACCCCAAGGTATGGCTAACAGCCCCACCCTCTGTCAAAAGTTTGTGGCCATGGCCATTGACCCCCTCAGGGAGACTTTTCCCTCTGTCTACATTCTTCATTACATGGATGACATTCTTTTAGCTGCCTGTGACCACAACCTGCTTTCCTCCTGCCTCCAGCGCCTACTGTCCAATTTGCAATCATATGGGCTTCAAGTTGCCCCTGACAAGGTTCAAACCGCTGACCCCTGCCTTTATTTGGGCTATGAGCTCAGAAATCAACAGGTACTAACTCCCTGAATTCAACTTCGCACCTCTCATCTCTCCACTCTCAATGACTTCCAGAAATTGCTTGGGGACATTCAATGGCTTAGACCCTATTTAAAGGTTCCTACTGCTGCTCTTCTACCCCTCAATGACATCTTAAATGGAGACCCCAGACCTACCTCCCCTAGACAACTTACCCCTCAGGCCCTTGCTGCCTTGAGAGAAATAAACAAGGTCATTAACCTCCAGACTGCCCAACAGATAGATTATGCCCTTCCCCTGGTTTTCATTGTTTGCCCTACTACCCATACACCTACTGGTGTATTCTGGCAAAGGCACCCTCACCACAATCGTGGCTCTCCCCTCCTTTGAGTCCACCTCTCTTCTTCTCCTACTAAAGTCATAGCCATTTATCCCCTTTTGGTCGCTCAACTCATCATAAAGGCTCGCAAGCTCTCCCGCCAACATTTTGGCAGACTCCAAATACAATCCTCCTCCCCTACGGTCCTGACCAACTCAACTGGCTTCTTCAGACTGATGATGATTGGCCTATAGCACTTTCTGCCTTTATGGGCATTATTGACAATCACTATCCTTCTGACCCCCTTATTCAGTTTGCCAACATTCACTCTTTTGTTTTTCCCCTTAATACTTCTTATGACCCTATTAAGGATGCTCCCTCTATATTCACTGATGGATCTGCTAATGGTACAGCTGCGTACGTGATAAACGGACAACCAACTTCTCTCCATACCCCATACTCCTCTGCCCAATTAGTGGAGCTTTGCGCTGTTCTCAAAGTTTTTAAACAATTCCCTTCACAGCCCTTCAGCCTCTTTACTGACAGTGCTTATGTTGCTAAGTCAATCCCCCTACTGGAGACAACGCCCTATATCAAACCTTCCACTAATGCCTCTGTGTTGTTCTGCTCCCTTCGGGATCTCATTTGTGCTCGGTCTCACCCCTTCTATATAGGCCACTTACATGCTCATACCTCTCTGCCAGGCCCTCTGACGCAGGGCAATGCTGATGCAGATGCTGCTACTTGCTTTGCTCTCGTAGCCCTAACTGACCCTCTCTTCTCGGCACAACAGGCTCACAATATACATCATTTAAATTCTCAAACCCTCCGCCTTGCCTTCAAGATCACCCGTGCTCAAGCTAGGGAAATAGTTAAGTCCTGTCCCGCCTTTTTCCGTCTCCTTACCAGTTCCCCATTTAGGAGTCAACCCACGCGGTCTTCTTTCCAATGAGATATGGCAAATGGATGTAACTCACTTCTCAGATTTTGGCAAGCTTAAATATGTTCATGTTACAATTGATACCTTTAGTGGTTTCATTTTCGCCTCTCTCCACGTTGGTGAAGCTTCAAAAACTGTCATCTCTCACGCTCTTCAATGTGTCTCTACATTAGGAACTCCAAAAATCACTAAAACAGACAATGGTCCTGGATACACTAGCCATACTTTCAAGAACTTTTGCTCTATGCTTCAGATAAAACATGTCACTGGCATTCCCTATAACCCTCAGGGACAAGGCATTGTGGAAAGGGCTAATCAAACCCTTAAGGCTACACTTAGTAAATTAAAAATTCACCCCTTTTATGGTATAAAAAATACTCCACAAAACATTTTGGCCCATGCTTTGTTTGTTCTTAATTTCTTAAGCCTTGATAGTTCTGGCAAATCAGCCGCTGACTGCCTTTGGCATCCCACCATGGCCTCCACTCACACCCTCGTTAGGTGACATGATCCCCTCACTTCTTAGTGGCATGGCCCTGATCCCGTCCTCATTTGGGGACACGGCTCTGCTTGTGGTTAGGATCAACAAAATGATGGGCCTCGTTGGCTCCCAGAACGTCTAGTTCGTCAATGAACACCACCCTCACCCCTTAAAAATTCACCCTCTCCAGGGAAGGCTCCCCGCCCCCCTGAGGTTTTGTCCTTTCCTTTTCAGGACTATGGCTGCCCCTGCCTTCGTTGGCCTCTTGCTCCTGGCATCTGGATTGATCATCGCTGACCATCGACCCATAAATTTCACCTGGACCATGCTCAGTGAAGTCAGTGATGTGATCTGGGCCCACTCTACAGTTTCTCAGACCATCCCTTGGCCGACCCTAACTCCAGACCTCTGCAAAATGGCCCTCAGCAGCTCGAACGCTTGGGGACTTGGCACCATTTTTACACAACATACTGCTCCTGAAATTGATCTTCACCACTCTTATGGTGAAGGGGGATGTTCTAATTCTTACCAGAGGTCCTACTTACAGTCTTTCTCCCTCTATGTTGCCCCTAGCCATCACCATCCCCGTTCGATTACGTGGAAATGTGGAGGAGTAGACTCTTATTTTAGTGCAAGCTGGGGATGTGAAACTACTGGAGATGCTTATTGGAACCCCTCATCTTCTTGGGACTATATCACCCTAAAGGCTAACTATACCCATCCCCAGGGAGCTGCCCGCTATGAAGATAATCCAAAACAGGCTTGCAAGGTATCCTCCCCATCCTTTGGGTGGTGCCACCCTCTAATAATTACCTTTACAGCCCTTGGCAAACAACAGCCATATGATGTCTGGTCCTGGGGCGTTCAATGGGCCATCAGTGCCTATGGCAGCTCTCATGTTGGGGTCCTTTTTACCATTAAGCTACAGAAGACCCTCCCTGTTACCACTCTCTACTCCTCGTTACCCCCCCGTCCCTACATCTGTTATATCCTCTCCCTCCCCTGTACCGGCTCTGGTTACACTCCTGCCTCCTCCTCCTCCACCCCTGACAACCACTGACCTGGTCCTTAACCTGGTCAAGGGCACTTTTAATGTACTCAATTCTTCTTCTCCCAATCTTACTCTATCTTGCTGGCTTTCCGTTCATACCTCACTCCCTCTTTATGATGGTGTGGCTCAATCCCTCCTACTTCCCTTCAATATAATTACTGATTATACTCACTGCCCCTGGTCTCAACGTCCTAACATTTCCCTCCCCATCCCCTATGTCCTTGGCTCTGGAACCTGTCTTCATACCCCAAACCTCTCCAATTCTTCCATGCCTTCTACCCTTTGTGAGAATTCTGTATCTGTTAATTCCTCCCTTACTGGTTCCTATTATCTCCTCCCCCAGGGCTATTGGTGGGCCTGCCATGACAGCCTAACAGCTTGTGCTTCCGTGGATTGCCTGCTCTTTTCCCCTCAGCTCTGTGTCCCTGTCCGACTCTTCCCTCGCATTTCCTATCGTCCTGCTCCAGACTTTGACACTTCCTTTGCTTCATCTCTCCCCTATCCACATAGGACCAAACGTGAACCCATTACTGGCACTGCTATTTCACTTGCTTTGCTTCTGGGTGTCAGCGCCGCGGGCACTGGCACAGGTATTGCCGCTCTTGTACAGGAAAATGCCCAATATAAAATCCTGCATTCTCAACTGGATAAGGACATTCAAAACCTAAAAAAGGGAATTACTGCTTTAGAAAAGTCTTTAGTCTCTTTATCTGAGGTGGTACTTCAAAATCGCCGGGGCCTCGACCTCCTTCTTTTGAAGGAGGGGGGACTATGTGCTGCCTTACGGGAAGAATGCTGTTTTTACACTGACCATACAGGTGTCACAAGGGATACTATGTCTAAGGTCAGAGACTCCTTGGAATAAAGAAGAAAATAATAGAGGCATGACAGAAACATCTGGTTGGTTCTTTTCTCATCATTGGCTGTCCTCGATCCTCCCCTCTATCTTAGATCCTTTGGTTGGCCTACTCCTCTTACTAAGTTTTGGCCCATGGTTGTTTAAAAAGCTAACATCCTTTATTAAGGAACAGATTGATTCAGTCACAGTATGACCAATTCAAGTGCACTACCATTGCCTGGCTCTTGAAGACCAAGACCTACCTCATAACTGCCTACTGTGGCCGCCCCCGGCCTAGGTGCCAAACCTTCGCCCTAGTTTGCAGGTGTACCCCATATCTCCTCCCTTATTGGCACTTGTCTAAACTTAAAATGAGCTGAGTGACTCCCCTCCAGCAGGAACTGCATAGGAGTCAGACCTGTGCATATTGACTCACAAATGTGTGAGTACAGTATGGGCACCAACATGGGTGTGAGGCATAGCACTGCAAGGGAAGGTCCCTTTTGACCGCTTCTGAATTCCCTGAGAGTCAAACCTGACTTTCATGGAGGTTGGTACCGTACTTTTTGTGTTGGCTCTGCCTCCCCTCCCCAAAAGGTACCAAGAGCAGCCAAGGTGGGGTAAGTACCCCATAGGAGGAGTCAGGTCAATGCTCCCCCAGTTGGTTACAGGCCCACCGTGAAATCACGGGACCCTGGGAGTCCTAACAAAGTTTACAAAAATTGGCCGCCACAGAAAACACCTTCTAAATTAATAGAAAGGGAGGAGATGTGGGGAACCATTGGGCACTAGGAAACCAAAAGTGCCTCCATCCTGAATAATGACTCCATTTTGTGATAAGTTGTCTGTTCTGGAAAGTCACAAGGTCTGCAGTTGTTTGTTAACCCATGCACGGAGAAAGAACAATGTAACCCATAAAGAATGAGAAAGTCATTATCTTGTAGCTTTGGGTCTAGGGCCTTATCCTGTGGAACATCTTGTGCCTTTGGGGCCGGGACCTTATCTTATTGAAACAGAACTGTAGCAATACCTAAACTGCTGACAAACTTCCCTGTTCTGCTGTATAAAAGGCACCCTGAGAAAAATAAAACTTGCAGCTTGATCAGACTCCTGTCTTGCTGTCGGTTCCTTGTGACTCTTGTCCCTTTCATTTCAGGTTTTCTGGGGTCCGTGCTCCTGTTGATGCCCCGCTGGCCGGGGCATCACATCAGCAGGAAGTAGAGTGATGCATGCTGGTAGCTTTCTCCTTTTTATATAGCCCAGGATCCTGGCCCATGGAATGGCTCTGCTTACAGTTAGGGGGGGGGGTTTCTTACCTCAATTAATTTTACCTAGGGATCCCTAATAGATATGTTGAGCAAGTTGTTTCCATGGTAACTCTAAATCCCCCCAAATTGACAACCAGAGATTAATCAGCACAGCATGAAAATAATAGAACTATATTTTAGGTAGACACCTGGCAGCTGGGTGTAAGGTAGTATAATACACATTTAATCTTGAATAATTCTATAATCCCTAACATCACACTATCTATAGCACTACACTCTAGTATAAAAGTAATGTCTTGACTAAGAGGGGGAGAAAAAGAGAAGGGATGGCCACTAAATATTGGTTTTGTACAAAGGTCTACTCTAGGTATTTTACTGTTATTACATGGCAATTATAAAATAATTTTATTAAGCAATCATGAAATACTAATGGTGAAAACTTCAATTATGTTCATTGTACTAAATTTCCTAAAGCAAGAGTGGACTAACAGGTAATAAATAGGTTGTTTGAAGATTGATTTTGAAAACATTTAAAAAGGGAGGACTGAATAATAACTAACAGTAAAAAGTTAGCCAGATGTGGTGACACATGCCTTTAATTCCAGTATTTGGTAGGCAGAGGGAGGAGGATTGCTATGAATTTGAAGCTACCCTGAGACTACACAGTAAATTCTAGGTCAACCTGGGCTAGAGTGAAACACTACTTCAAAAAGCAAAAACAACACAAAACAAAAAGTTTACTTAACTAAGCCATTTAGATGTTAATTAGTTTTTAAATTGAAGCAAATAGGCATTTAAATGTAAATAATACAACCTGAACTTTGTCTTGTTTACAATAGTGCCTACACACACTTACCCAAAGGCTCTGGCCAGGGCTGAATGTTCACACTGGTCTTTTCTGATGACTTTATATCACCATGGTCTGAGGGTTTCACAGCATTGGAGTTAGAATGCTTGGCAGTGGGCTGACCTGAATCTGGAAGATTTCCATGGCTCTCACTGTTTTGCACAGACTGTGACCAGTTCTGATCCATGAATATTATCTTGTCTTTGGTTTCAGTATCTAGTCAGTATGAAGAGTGTCCATTAACACAATACTAGAGTGGCTGACAATCATAAATGCAAGAATGCTTCTCACCCCTTCCATGCTGTATACCTGTTTCTGGTTTAGTTTCTTTGGAATTCATTTTCTGCAAGTACCGATGCCTTATTTGTTTAGCAAATCTGGCTGGGTTATCCCACGGTGTGTTGAATGTCTCAGCATCTGTTCCACACATCATTCCTGAAGGTTTTAATTTTCCTGATTCATCTACTTCAGAGAGCTTCAGGCTTTCAAAAGTAAATACCTTAAAGGCTCGTTCTACTTCATTCCAGCTCAGGATTTCTGTAAGAAAGCAAGATTTGGGAATGGAGGGATGGTTCAGCCGTTAAGGCACTTGCCTGCAAAGACTAACGACCTGAGTTTGATTCCCCAGTACCCATGTAAAGCCAGATACACAGTGGTGCATACATCTGGAGTTCATTTGCAGTGGATGGATGCCCTGGCATGCACATTCTGTGTGTGTCTCCCTCTCTTCTTCTCTCTCTGCTTGAAAATAAATTTTTAAAAAGCAAGATTCATGCTCTAGACAGGCTTGTATTAGTACATGGTACAGGGCTAATGGGGGGTGGTCAAGGGGCCTGCTCACTAGAGTGACAAGGGAGGCACACCTTGATGGTGCTAATCTGACTTGAAACATGGGCTCTACAAGTCTGCAACAATTATCAAAGATCCCCAGTACCAAGAAAATGACACAGTCACCATGTAATAGATTTGGGAAGGCTCCCAAACTGCTCCATAGCTTAATCAGTGATAGATAATCATGTTCATTTGTTTGGTCTTTTTAGGGCACCATATTTATTGATTATGTTTAAGTTTACTTTTTGGCAAAGGTCCCTTATGAAGATGTAGTGATTTAACCCAGTGGAATTTAGCACTTGTGAATAAGATATAGGTTTTCCAAGTCATTCAGGTTCAGGAAAAGGCTTCCTCACACCCCACAGGAATTGCTACTTTCCATATCTGTACTTCCAAGTTCAGCTTTCATGTGATGCTATTCACTTATGTATTGATTCTTACAATATATATGTCCATCTCACACTCACTGGCTAATGCTACAAGTGACTACAAGGCTTTGCCATAGATATCAGTAACTCAAAGAAGAGCATGATGTGAAAGTTCAAGATAGGGGTCAAGAGGTTGCAGAAAAATAAAATTATTGTGTCAAATCAGTGATTCAAGTTCACTCCATTTCTACCCCAAGAGAGTTAAGGAAAGCAGCACAGAAAAGCAACAGGGGATGTATAAAGGAGACAAATAAATGATAAATATAGTTACCAGGGGCTGGAGAGATGGCTTAGCGGTTAAGCACTTGCCTATGAAGCCTAAGGAACCCGGTTTGGGGCTCAATTCCCCAGGACCCACGTTATCCAGATGCACAAGGGGGCGCATGCATCTGGAGTTCATTTGCAGTGGCTGGAGGCCCTGGCACGCCCATTCTCTCTCTGCCTCTTTCTCCCTCTGTCTGTCGCTCTCAAATAAACAAAATTAAAAAAAAAAAAAAAAGAGTTACCAATGAAATACTTTTGAGCTGGGCATGGTAGCTCCTGTCTATAATCCCAACAGTTGGGAGGCTGAAGCAGGAATTGTCATGAGTTTCAAGACAGCCTGGGCTACATAGCATGACCCTGTCTCAAAAAACAAAAATAATAAAAATAAATAAACAAATAAATAATTTTCAGCATCTACTAGATGTTAGTATCCATAATAAAAGCCAGTAAAGAAAGCAGTGAACTTTAAGCTCTCATGTAATATCAATTATAATGGCTGAAAATATTCAAGTGTATATGATACAGAGATGAAAAGGGGAATGCAGTCAACTTAGGACATAAAACGTGAAAGTGGAAGGGGTGGTGCTTTGGAGCTGATAGAAACATTCTTTGAAACAAGGTGGTTAAGGAGTGAAGGAGAAAGTGAAGGGACCAAACATGATGCAGGCTTCAGTAAGGTGCTGCCCTAACTAGGCCTAAATTTCGTTTCCCGGAGAGATAGGCAAGACTTCTGGGAAAAACCACAAACAAAGGGCAGGCTGTTAATCAACAGTGACCCTGACATGTAGATGGGGAAGATAGCCACCATTTTGTTCTCTGGGGGCTGAGGCCAGAGAACATAGCCACCATTTTGTGCTCTGGGGGCTGAGTCAGCTCCTGGAGACATGTCCAAACATGTCCCTTTCTGTGCTTGTGCCCCAACCAATCAGAGACATACAACTGTAACTGCTGCTTGCCTAGCCAATCATGTCAGAAGATTACCTAACCCATCTGGAATTCCCTTAGTTGTGCTTAAAAGGAGCCTGTGAGCTCCTCTTGGGGTTGCCATTTTGTATGAATGGTTGCCCCCCGCATGCTGGCTGATTATGCAGAATAAACACTTTTTGTTTTTACACAGTATTTGAGTCTGGGGTCTTTTTTCAGTGATTCTCAGACCCTTACGTTTGGGGGCTTGTCCTGGATTGCTAGGGACCCCCAGATTCAATAGTGGAGTGTTTCAAGAGAACATTTGGTTCTCCGCTGATCAGTGAGTCTGGGTGCCCTTCTGGGTATCTTTGGTCTGCTCTGCTCTTCATTTCGTTTTCAGTAAGTCTGGCATCCGGACTCAATTTGGAGACCCGCGGAGGTAAGGCTGATGAGCTGATAATTACCTCAGGGCCTGGGGGTTCCAAGGACACTCCAGACCCCCTTTTGGTGGAGCAGGAAAGCTCCAATCTGGTGGAGACTGAGAGCTTCAGTCCGACTTTTTTTTTTTTTTTGACTATGGTTTTGATAAATAGTGACAGGTCGCACCCATCTGGTGGAGCCCATTCACAGGATAGGCTGCCGACTGCAGCATTTGAATGTTTTTTTTCACTTCCCAGGAAATCAGTTTTTGTGTCTATGTATCTGTGTTTTGTTTGTCCTTTTCTGGTTTCTTGAAAATATTATTGAAAGTTACTATGGGACAGGCAACCAGCTCCACCCCACTGGTCCTAGTCTAATCACATTTCAAGGATTTCAGACGCCTGGCAGACAGTCTAGATTTAGCAGTACAGTCGGGGAAACTCTTTTGCAAGAATGAATGGCCGACTTTCAATGTAGGATGGCCAGAGGGAGGCACCTTCTACCTCCCCACCATTTATAAAGTTAAAGGTAATGTGTATGGGAGTCCTGGACATTCTGACCAGGTCCCATACATCACAGCCTGGAAATATCTTATAGAAAGCCCCCTCCTTGGTTGAGCCCCTTTTTGCCGACAGCCCCAGCCATCCTGCCTATTAAGGAATCAAAACCACTGGAGGATCATAAACCGGCAGTCCTGCCCCCCTCTGCCCCCGAGGAGGATCTCTACCCACCTTCTATGCACCTGCCCCTGCACCAGAACTGGAACCACAAGGGGCAGCTACTGATCAGGGCCCAGGGGAAGAAGGAAGAAACATGATCAGTCCTCCCCATAAACGAGCTCAGACCGTGAGACAGGCAGACTCCACTGCTGTTGCACTGACCTTGCGAGTGACAGCCCCCACCCCCAATCAGGATGGCCAACAGTTCATGGCCCATATCCCTTTCTCCACCAGTGACCTGTATAATCGGAAGATGCAGAATCCAAAGTTTTCAGAAAAACCCTTGGCCCTCCTAGACTTGTTAGATTCTATAATGATAACTCACCAGCCCACTTGGATGACTGTCAGCAGCTTTTGCAGATTCTCTTTACAACAGAGGAAAGGGAAAGGATTCTAGCTGCTGCCCATAAGCTAGTTCCTGTACATAACGGCCAACCCACAATTGTGTGGGCTGTTGTGGACACAGCCTTTCCCTTAGCCCACCCTCACTAGGACCCCAACAGCCCTGAAGGTAAGGAGAGACTCAAAGCCTACTGCCAGATTCTGATGGGCGGGGGTCTTTGAGAGGCTACTAGGAAGCCCACACATTTATGTAAGGTAGGGCAGGTTATACAAGGTAAGGAGGAAAGCCTGGGGGCTTTTTTAGAGAGGCTACTAGAAGTTTACTGAACCTATAGGCTTCTGGACCCAGAAACAAGAGAAAACCAGTCAGCCATGAACACGGCTTTTGTCAACCAGGCCGCACCAGACATCCATAGAAAACTCCAACGATTGGACGGTTTTGTGGGTAAGCAAATGTCAGAACTAGTAGCAATAGCAGAAAAAGTTTATAGTAATAGAGACACTCCAGAAGATAAACAAACCAGAGGCCTGTCCAAAATACTACTAGCTGCCACAGGAAAATCTGACCCAAGGGAATTACAAAATATGGCTTATGGGAGAAACAGGGGCAGACCAGCCCCACAGTTGAGAGGGGAAGGAAAACACCAACCCCATCTCCAAATAGACCAATGTGCTTATTGCAAAGAGATGGGACATTGGAAAAATGAATGTCCACAAAGACAAAGGGACAAAAATCCTAAAATCCTGGAGATAGGAGGACTCAGTGACTGAAGATGTCAGGGCTCATGTCCCCTCCATGAGCCCTGGGTAACCTTGAAGGTGGAGGGGAAACCAATAAACATTCTAGTCGACACTGGGGCTCAGCATTTAATTCTGAAACAGCCCATGGGACCCCAGGGAGCCAGTGGAACAAATCAATATTCATGGACTACCTGAAGAGAAGTGCACTTAGGAATGGGATGGGTAAACCATTCATTCATGGTCATCCCTGGGTCCCCATATCCACTCTTGGGGCAACATCTTTTGACTAAAATGGGGGCACAAGTCCATTTCAGCCCCAAGGGAGTACAGGTTCTTAATCAGAATGGTCCTGTACACATGTTAACTGTGTCACTGGAGGCAGAATATAAACTCTATACTTCTCCCTCCCAAGCCACCCCTGAATGCCCATATCTGAGGGAACTATGGGAAAGGATTCCAGGTGTATGGGCAGAAAGAAATCAGACCAGGCTGGCCAAGCATCGGGCCCCAATCATGTTCCAACTGAGTGCTAATGCTGGCCCAATCCGAGTCCGCAAATACCCTATGCCCCAAGAGGCCAAATTGGGAATAACACCTCACATAAACCGACTTTGGGAACAAGGGATATTAGTCCCTTGTCAGCCCACTTGGAATACTCTGTTCCTGCCAGAAAAAAAAAAAAAAAAATCCCACTACAATGACTACTGGTCAATGCAGGATTTGAGGGAAATTAATAAATGGGGGGAAGACATCTACCCCACGGTGCCAAACCCATACACTCTGCTAAGCACTCTGTCACCTGAGTGCAATGTGTACACGGTGCTGGACCTCAAGGATGCATTCTTCAGTTTGCACTGGCCCTGGCCAGTCAACCTCTGTTTGCTTTTGAATGGAGTGATCCAGAATGTGGATTGAACAGACAGCTAGCTGACTTGGACCAGACTGCCGCAAGGATTTAAAAACCCACCCACCGTCTTTGATGAGACACTCCATGAGGATCTGGGTACCGCCAGGCCCATCCCCATATAACCCTCTTGCAGTATGTAGATGACCTCCTTATAGCAGCCTCAGATGAAGGATCCTGCCACTCAGCCACAGAGGCCTTGCTGAGAGAATTGGATCACATGGGATACCGAGTTTCAGCCAGAAAGGCACAGCTCTGCCAGAGGGAAGTAACTTACCTTGGGTACATAGTCAAGGGGGGCCAATGCCTGCTGTCTCAAGCCCCCAAAGAGACAATCCTCAACATTCCCCACCCCAGAACCCAGCGACAGGTATGTGAGTTCTTGGCGCCAGTGGGGTTTTGTAGACTCTGGATACCCAGATTCACAGAGATTGCCAAGCCTCTCTATGAGGCCACAAGGGGACAGGAAACTTCCCTTGAATGGACCCCAGAAAGGGAAATAGCCTTCCTCTGGTTAAAAAGGCCCTCTTTGAAGTCCTGGCATTAGCTTTGCCAGACACCCACAAAGCTTTCCCTGTTTACATTGATGAGAACAAAGACATAGCTAAAGGGGTATTGACTCAGACTCTCTACCCTTGGAAGAGGCCAATTGCTTACCTATCAAAGAAATTGGACCCAGTGGCAACGGGATGGCCACCATGCCTCTGAATAACAGCAGCCACCACCTGATTGGTCAAAGACTCAGATAAACTGACTTTGGGCCAAACCCTGAGAGTGACTACTCCTCACGCTATTGAAGGAGTGCTAAAGCAGCCCTCTGACAGGTGGCTGACCAATGCTGGACTGACTCATTATCAGGCTCTTCTTCTCAATCCCCCACAGGTTCAATTTGCCACAAATCAAGCCCTTAAGCCCATAACGCTGCTACCTGATCCAGATCTGGATAGTCCCCAGATCTTGAGCAGTTTACAAGGGACCCAACTAGATCTCAAAGATGTTCCCCTTAAAGAGGCAGAGCTGACCTGGTATACAGATGGAAGCAGCTTCCTTAAGGATGGTGTCTGGTATGCAGGAGCTGCAGTGACAATGGATACAACTGTATGGTCAGAAGCCCTCCCTCCAGGTACGTCTGCTCAGAAAGCTGAATTGATAGCCCTGACCAAGGCCTTACAAATAGGCTAAGCCATTATGCTTTTGCCATGGTACATGTTCATGGAGCCATTTATAGGGGACTATTGGCAGCAGAAGGAAAAACCATTAAAAATAAACAGGAAATTCTGGACCTCCTTTGGGCTATATGGCTCCCCAGAGAGATAGTGATCATGCACTGCCCTGGTAGCCAGAAAGGGGAGGATCCTAATTCTAAAGGGAACAACAGGGCTGACAAGGCGGCATGAGAGGCAGCCCTCCAGGTCGCTACTACCCTAGTGGCAAAATTGGCTCCATTGGTGGCGCCAACTTTGCCAGAGATGCCAAACCACTGATTCAGAACTACAGAGGATTAAGACCTGTAGCCTATAAGGAACAAGGATGGTATAAGACTCCTGATGGAAGGATCATCCTCCCATTGGACTTTGCTAACCAACTCATCAGACAAATACACCAGAGTACTCATCTAGGACAACAGAAGATTGAGGACTTACTTAGGCGGGACCACCTTAAAGTTTTTGATTTGAGACAAAAGGCAGCAGAAGCCATAGCCCGATGCCATGCCTGCTGCCTGGTAAATGCAAAAGAGTGGAGTTTCTTGGTCAGGAATCAGGGAAAGAGGAACCCGATCAGGAGTAAATTAGGAAATTGACTTCACAGAGATAAAACATGGTTTATATGGATACAGGTATTTACTAGTATTTATAGACACCTTTTCAGGACAGACTGAGGCTTTTCCAATTAAGAATGAGATTGCCACAACAATAGCCAAGAAACTATTAGATAACATCATTCCAAGGTGTGGTTTACCTGTTCTTTTGGTGTCAGACAATGGACTAGCCTTCATCTCACAGGCAACCCAGGCCATAGTTAAAATTGTGGGGACAAATTGGAAACTTCATTGTGTGTATCATCCCCAGAGTTTAGGACAGGTAGAAAGAATGAATTGGACTTTAAAGGAGACCCTAACTAAAATAACCTTTGAAAGTGGCAATGACTGGGTGTCTCTTCTTCCCTTTTCCCTTTTCTGAGTTCAAAACTCCCCCTATACCATGGGGCTGACTCCCTTTGAAATCATGTACGCAAGACCCCCACCCTTGTTGCCCAATATAAAAGCAGAAATGTTAACTGAATTTGATGATGAGAGATTTCTCTCCTCCTTACAAGCTTTATTTCAGGTGCAACAACATCTCTGGCCTCAACTGTGGGCCATCTATGAAAAGACACTACCCCTTCCACCCCATGGGTTCAGACTGGGAGACCTAGTACTTGTAAAGACATCAGAAGGCAACTCTTGAACCTGGCTGGAAGGGACCTTACACCGTGATCCTGACCACTCCAATGGCCATCAGTAGACGCCATCCCAGCCTGGACACATCACTCACACGTGAGGCCTGTCAACCCACACGTGACCCTAAGAGAAGCCAAGACTATGGTGAGCTGTCACCTACCGACAAGATCCACTCAAACTGAAGATCCAAAAACTTACCTTCCACACCTTTCACTGTGCCCTAGAGACCAAAAAAAAAAAAAAAAAAAAAAAAAAAAAAAACACTTTATCCACCTGATCCTTGTGAAAACCCTGCTTGGGGTTCAGACCACATCAGACACTAACCTGCACCAAGCTGTTACTACCAAATGGATACTTCGGGGCCCTGAGACATCCCCATGAGACCTAGGGAGAGAATTGCAGTGCAGACTTTGATGTTAACTGGTCCAGTTAACAACACTTTTCCTGTCTTCCAACTAGATCTTTGTGCCCTGGCTGGTTCCATATGGAGACATGCATGTCCAAAGGGTGGAAATTGTCAGTCCTAGCAAGACCGACAAAATGCTGTGGCAACCTGCAGAGATGACTGCCAGGAACAAAAACTTCCAACTGTGCAATTTTATGTTTGCCCAGGGACAAATGACTATGGGACTTGTGGGGGAATGGAAAGTTTCTTTTGCTATAAATGGGGATGTGAGATCAATGCTCCCTGGATAAAGAATAATTGGGATCTTATCCAGATCAGTAGAGCAAAAAATCAGACATCACGGGGAAAAGAGAAACCCCACCTCCATCTCAATGACAGAAAAGGGACAAATTGGCAGAGGACGGGAAGCTGGAAAAATATGGGGCCTAAGGTTATATGTGTCAGGAGGGGATGGGGGTTCCTCTTTCAGATGCAGAAACAGGCTATCCTGGAAGGACCTCCCCACATAGCTATATGACCAGCAAGTCCGGCTTTGCCCATTCTAGAACTTGCAGCACTTGTCTTAGTTTTAGGCACCTTCCCCTCACGGACCCAGTCACCCCCTGGTTAATCATGCCCCCGACCCCTGATTTGTTTTATTTGGGTTACTCAATTTCACCTTTAATTTCAATTCTACCACTAACCTCACCAGAGAAGACTGCTGGCTCTGTTTAGACCCCAGGCCCCCATACTATACTGGCTGGGCTACCACAGGTAATCTGTCAACTCCTTCAGAAAGCCCACTGAGATGCTCTTGGGGAAGGTCCCAGTTCTTACCCTTCAAGCTGTAACTGGAAAGGGGCTATGTGTGATAGGAACAGGGGAAAACTAGATAGCTTCCCTCACCTTAAGCATCTCTGTAATCATACTATCACCACAAATGCTAGTACGTCCTACCTTGTGCCCCCCAACGGAACCTGGTTTGCATGCACCACCGGCTTAACCCCTTGCATCCACCCACTGTTACTTCAGAATTCCAGCATGTGCATTCTAGTAACACTGTTCCCTCAGGTTTATTATCTTCCCTTCAGCTCCTACATGGTGATGGTCCCAGACCATCACAGAGAAAAATGAGATTTTGGGGCCTCAGTGATCCTTCTCACAGTGTTGGTTGGGACTGACATAGCTGCAGGAATTGGCACTGGTACAGTGGCCTTAATTAGGGTGGATCAGACTTATCAGACTCTAAGTAACCTTATAGACTCAGATCTTGCTGAATTAGAGAAGTTTGTCCATCACCTAGACTGCTCACTAGACTCACTAGCAGTACTGCAAAAGAGAAGGGGATTAGACCTGCTCTTTCATCAGCAAGAAGGGGTTTGCCAGGCCCTGGGAGAACAGTGCTGTTTTTATACCAACAACACAGGCGTTGTCAGAAACAGCCTAGCTATGGTCCGCAAAAAGTTAGAAGAAAGGGCCAAAATTAGACATAAAAATCAAAACTGGTATGAATCTTTGTTCAATTGGTCTCCTTGGTTAATGACTTTAACTTCTGCCCTAACTGGTCCCCTTATTCTTTTACTGTTTGCCCTCACCTGTGGACCTTGTATCATTAACACTTTGGTAAAATTTGTTAAGGATTGCCTAGCCACAATACAATTAATGGTTCTGAAACAACAGTACCAACCTTTGGATACATCTCAAGGATTCGAGATGAGACCATACCCAAGAGGGGAATGAAGGGACCAAACTGACGCCATGACAGGCTTCAGTAAGATGTTGCCCTAACTAGGCCTAAGTTTCAGTTTCCTGGAGAGGTAGGCAAGACTTCTGGGAAAAACCACAAACAAAGGGCAGATAGTCAACAGTGACTCTGACATGTGGCTGGGTAAGATAGCCACCATTTTGTGCTCTGGGGGTTGAGTCAGCTCCTGGAGACATGTCCAAACATGTCCCTTTTGTGCTTTTGCCCCAGCCAATCAGAGATGTACAACTGTAACTGCTGCTTGCCTAGCCAATCATGTCAGAAGATTATCTAACCTGCCTGGAATTCCCTTAGTTGTGCTTAAAAGGAGTCTGTGCGTTCCTCTTGGGGTCGCCATTTTGTATGAATGGTTGACTACTGCATGCTGGCTGATTCTGCAGAATAAACGCTCTTTGTTTTTACATACTATTTGAGTCTGGGGTCTTTATTCAGCGATTCTCAGACCCTTACAAAAGCATTGAGGCAGAGTCTTAGCAAGCACAGAGATACTGAGGCTGACATGCTCAAGGAAGTACGGTGAGGTCATTGTAGGTATAAGGCATAGAACAATGAAAGCTTAGCAGAGGATGAGCTAAAAACATGATTGGAAGGAGGTTTGGATTTCCCCAGGAGAAATGGGTGGCCATTAGAAAGCTTGTAGGCCAGAAGGTGCATAAAGGGACAAGAGTTTTAGAAAGGTTATTGCAAGAATAAAAGCCTGAAGGTGAAATGGTGAAGCCCATAGACAAGCTGGACAGCTACTTAAACAGTCCAAGTAAGAGGTGATAGGGACTGGTCTGGGATGCTGGTGAGCAATGTGGGGATTGTGGGATGTGAATAAAGTTGTAGATGACTCCCAGGTTTTGCCTGTATAACAAACACCCATGGAACTCTGAATTGAGATGTAAGTCTAGATATTCTTGTGTGTATATACATGTGTATATTCATGTTTGTATATGTGTGGATGCACATGTTTGTACATGTCTGTGGAGATCCAAGGTCAATGTCAAGTATATTCCTCAATTATTCTCCACCTCATTTATTGAGACAGGGTCTCTTTACTGAATCCACAGTTTTCCAATTTGGGTAGTCTAGCTATCCAGCTTGCTCCAAGGATCCACTTGTCTCTGTTTCCTGCCCTGGGCTTACAGGCTTACCCATGTGTATAGATTCTGGGAATCTGAATTCAGGTCCTCATACTTTTGCAGCAAGTACTTTACCAACTGCACTATCTACCCCACCTGGATTCTAGATATTCTTAATGATCTGTCCTCCAGTTGCTCTTCTTTTCATGAGAGTGTTCAGCTTGAATCCACTCACTCCCAGTAGCATGCTGGTGAGGGGCTGTTTATTCATCCAGGAATATAGTCAATTGGTCAGTTATGGGAGTGGAAAGGTACTCAAAACTGCATATAGCCATCAAATTTCTCCATGAGTTTTATTCTACAGAGCACTGAGAAGCCACAATTTTATTCTTGGCTGTACCACTGTAACAAACCTATAGCAAATAATTTAGGTTGCTAGGATCTCAGCTTTCTTATCTGAAAATATTTTTTCTAGATGAATTCTGAGGTTCATTTCAGTTAGGAAATTTTTGGATCTGTATGATTCATCTTTTGCATGGGAATAGTGAATATAAACATTGTTCTTGAAATTCCACGGGGTGGGGTGTTGGGCAGGTCAATAGAATCCCTGAGCTGCATGTTGGCCTCCTGCATCACACTATATCATCTTCCCTATCCTCCTATGTCAAGGCAATCTAATCAAGGGCTCACAATTCATCCTATGGGCATTCTGGCCAAATTGAGGTGATATAAAGATCTTCTCTTTCTCTCCTGTGACTAGAGAAGTAAGCACTATGGGGGGACAGAGAGGGAAGAGGTAGAAGAAAACAATCCTTAACATATCATTCCTTCATGCAAATGTAACAGGACCTAGTTCGAGCACTGGTTGTTCTGGGAAAAGGAGAGCACTCTATAAATAAGTAGGACAGACATTTCTTACCCATCATTTATGCAGACTCCAGAAAGGACATGGAAGGCAAAGGGAGAACTTCCTTTAATAGCACCAACAAGAGATAGTTGTTTCCACAAAAGCCCCCCTCCCCCCCCCCCCCCCCCCCCGCCCAGTGTCTCATATTCTCCCTTTCTGATCCCAGTCACCTTTCTTGTTTTTTAATGCTGGGAGTTGAACTTAGGCCTTCATGCATGCTAGGTGAGTACTCTACCACTGAACCACAATTCCAAACCAGCCACATTTCAGTTAATAAAAAAAAATCCCTGGCCAGCTAGAGGTGCACGATTGGATGAATAAATACATGATAATCTATTTTGAACACTATCACTCTGATGGGGACCAGAGACAGTTTTCTAGTTCAATGGTCAAGATCTGGTTGAAGTAGGGTTTCTGTCTCTTCACTATTCCTTCCTTATCTGGCACTGGTACTGCTTTACTGTAAATTTTCTAATCTACAACATAGCATCATTCAGAGGTTGTGTTTTTTTTATACTGAAATATAAGTTTTCATCTTTTTCCTTGGTACAGAGTAGTCAATTGATAGGTTAGGTTTGATTTTTTGATTCAGACTGGGCGTAAGGAGGACACTTCACCTGCTTTTTGAGCATCAGAAATTTTCTGGAACCTGTAAAAATAACTTGTGAATGGCCACAACTGGAGGCTGTAACATGAGAATTCAGGCAAAGTTCTCAGGTCAGGATTATTTTTCCTACTTCCCATGTATTGTCACTACATTTTTTTAATACTACTTGTGTGATGTTCTGTTATGATGAAGGGGTTTATTGATGAGACAATGGAAAAAAGAATGACATTTTTTTCTAGGAAAGTAGCTATGGTAACTTGGGATGGGAGGTCTTGTTTATTTTTAAATTAAAAATATTAATTGTAGCCGGGTGTGGTGGCACATGCCTTTAATCCCAGCACTTGGGAGGCAGAGAAAGGATTATTGCCATGAATTCGAGGCCACCCTGAGACTCCATAGTGAATTCCAGGTCAGCCTGGGCTAGAGTGAGACCCTACCTCAAAAAACCAAAACCAAACCAAACAAAACAAAACAATGAATTGTAGGATAGATTACTACATCACCTCTAATGATGTCAACAGGTGGTTAAGGAACACAATGGAAAGAAAACTAAGTGGGCAAAATTGTAGAATGCCATGTAACATAGCCATCACACCATTGCTAGTGACATTATTCAAGGTAAGGAAGTTATAATCTATCAAAATGTAAAATTTATTCTCTGAATGGGCTTTCAGTGACCAAAATACTTCTGGGGAGTAAGGGTGTTATTAAAGGTCACATATGACCATTCATTAAAATGAGTTTAACAAATGTACTCACCACTTGTACAGAAGTGCATAAGTTCATGGATGGTAGCAAGACGCCTAGTACTATTCCAAGGTGGGGACAGAGGGAATTTTAGAAACTCCCACAGTGGCAACTTGGATTGCATGTCCTGCTCAATTTGGACTGGATCAAAATTCTTTTGGTCCTTACAAAAAAAGAGCAACATGACAGAAAACATTAAAGTAAGCTACTCAGTGCCTTATGCATATGGAGAAGGCTAAACATGATACCTTCACTCTCATTCTTTGGAAGTAGGGGAATTCAACAGCAATTGAGGATGACAAATTCAGTATTTTGCTGAAGGTCAAAAAAGCTAGTTCTCGCTTTGCCAGAAGTTACTGATGCACACAGATTAGTGACCTGTCATTCATAGAGACAGCTACCAAAGCTTCATATGTATCCATCTTTTCCTTCTGAGATCCTTTTCAAGCGTCCACTAGTTCACAGCAGGAGATATTTAAAGGAAATAACTATAAGATTTTATGCAAATTTAGTGATGATGACAATCAACTTAGTGGTTAATTGGACCTCTACACTATATACAGGTTTTCTCTGCTGACACAATTCTCCCCTATTTATTTCTGTGTTCTAAGGTTCCTTATTGTAAACAGGTATCCTTTTGATAAATCACATTTTGTTTCCATTGGTAACATCCAGTTGAGATTTCTCTAATTGAGGAATTACAAATATGTGTTCTTGTGTCAGTTATTAGGGTGCTCACTTAATGATTACCTTTAGTGTGTACTTTTTGTATGCATGGGCATCATGGAAGTTCAGCAGGAGAGGGCCTTCGGTCACTGCTTTGCCTTCACATTCTTCTTCAGCTAAGAATATTTCATGAAGCTTCTATTTAAATTATAAAACATTAATTGAAATAGATAACGTGTACTTTTTAAAAAGTATAAAAAGCTTTCTGTCTCACTCCATCTGACCTTCTTCTCTTTCTCTGAGAGGCAGAGCGAGGGCAGGATGGACACAATGTGAGCTGCGATCCTGTAGTCTAAGCCATCTGCCCTGGAGGGTGGCTCCATCTGGCTTGGGGGGACAAGATCTTCTTCAGTTGCTACAACCTATTGAGGGAAACAGTTGGGAGGAATTTAATAATGGCTGTTTCTTTATAGAAACTCATGCATTTCCATTTGCTCTTAGTCAGAAAAGGCAGTCCTCCTGATAAAGAACCCATGATTACACATAATCCTGGGAAAGTATCAATGGTAACCAAAACCCAAGGGAAAATGTTCAAAATACACACAATTATATATTTTTTAATTCTTCAGTTGAAATCAATAACACAAGATTACAATTGGTAAATGATACACTTTACTATGGTAAAAGTCAAAGAAACAACTTTTAAAAAATACTCATTCTTTCTCTTATGGCACTGAAACAGTGTTCATACAGCTTTGGATTCAATAAATATTTACTTGGTGCCTATCACATGCAGGTGTGTAGGGCATCTTCACATACACGAATTCACATAAGCCTCACAGTAATCTGGAATAGATATTATTTTCTATTTTTCTATTCCAGAAAACTGGGATGAGTGGGTTAAATGGTTGGTCCAACTCCATGATTATTGAAGAGAGAAGCTAGGATTCATGCCAAATATTCATTCTCTTCAAGAATTGAAAAGTACAAGATAATAATGAGATAAGTAATGGACAATAGTCACTTTTATGTGGGCAAATGAGATCTAGAAAGACTAAATGCCTTCAAGACCTGCCCAATATTGACCCACCAACATGTTATCATGGATGATAGAAGAGGGAAACCCTCACATCAAAATAGAAGGGGGAATAGTTGGAAAGAAGTAGTTTAGTGGAAGAGGATGGAGAAGGGGAATTAAAGAAGGAAATGGGAGGGGATTATGATCAAAAGACATACGGTACATGTATGAAAATTGTCAATAAAAAGTTTAGATAAATAAAAATATACATATAAATATAAACAAATATAAAGACTAAATATCAGGCTGGAGAGATGGCTTTGAAGTTAAGGTGCTGGCCTACAAAGCTTAATGACCCAGGTTCAATTCCCCAGTATCCACATAAGGCAGATGCACAAGCTGGCACATGCATCTGGAGTTATCTGCACCGGCTAGAGGCCCTAGTGGGCCCATTCTCTCTCTCTCTTTATCTGCCTTTCTTTCTCTCTCTCTCTCTTAAATAAATAAATAAATAAATAAATAAATAAATAAATAATTTAAAAAGACTAAACATCTTATTGAGATAGTAGATAAACATAAATATAAGACTAAACATCTTAGGAAGATACTAGATAAATATAAATAACTATACCTGATAGGCCACACAAGGCCCAGACAATAGGGATGGAAGTATCTGGGGACAGGGAAAGGGAAAGGGGGGGGGTAACAAATACAAAATTAAATCAAAAAAGAGCTGATACCATGGAAACTTTTATCCTTGGAAATAGCCTAAAAGATATAACCCTCAAAAGGAATAAGGTGGGGGGGAAGCACCTGAAAATCAGGGCCCTGGTGAGGGTGGGATGAAGCCCAAGCTTAAAAGAAAAAAATTTTTTTCTGTCTCTGACCTATAACTCCAAGTACCAGAGATTGGTTGCTACCCACATTGAGCTGTTGATTGGAGAGATATATGAGGTCCCCAAATCAAGACAGCTTTTTGCCAAAGCACTTGATTACCTGCCTGAGACAAAAGCTAAGACTTTATTGTTAAAGATATGCTGCTGACACAGAGCACAGAGAGACCTGGCTGGAATTCACAAGATAGCCAGTCCCCAGACAGTCTACCTAGTGCTGGAAAGTGCTACATGAGCTACTGGGAGAAAATGGCCAACAATGGTCTGAGCAAACAGAGGTCTAAGCTACCCAGAAGCAAACACCCTGACACTATGTAAATTCCAGTGCAATAATGGCACACAGCCTCAGTGGGTAACCAGTAGCTTTCTTATTGGCTAAGAGATCCCCTCAATGTAAAGGAACCCATATCTGGAATTGGGAACCAGATCAGAATCCTATGGAGACAAAGATTATGCTGTCCAGTGTCAAGCTCTCACTAGTCTTTGGCTGAAAGAGGGGTTACATACATCAAATTCTTCCTAAATTAATAATGCTTATTCCATTTAAACTATGCTGACTTCACTCTCCATTGGAGAATCTCTTCTTCTTTTTCAGAATGTAGTGAGGCCAGAGGAGATAAACTACCCCTTGCATTTCAGCCAAGGCACAGCTGAAACCACAGAGGAAGTGGGGAGATGAGAAAGAGTGCTGCATCTATGGTGAACTTGATAATCAGCACCAGGATGTAGGAGACAGACCCTGAGGGTACTCAAAACCTACCAAAGCAGAGATCCAGAGGCTCCTAAGAGCTCATCACTGAAGTAGACTTAAAACTCACCCACCAAGACTCAGGGAATTTTGCAGAAGAGGGGGTGGAGAGACACAGGTTGAGACATCATGCACATAGGCATTCCCTCCCCCCAAAAGTAACTTACTATTGCTCCCACAATGCATAAACTACAATCTCATGGGAAATAGCTGCAACCCCACTGAAGAGTGTCCCCAATGGAATGGGGCAAGGATGAGGGAAAAGAGGGTACCAACACATGATGTATCCATAGGAAATGTCTTGTTAATAATAATAAAAACATTATATAAGTGTAATATATATATTATATGTAATATATACTATATTAATATACATATATATTATAATATATATATTACACTTATGAGCCAGAACAAACAATTGTGAAGTGAAATTGGAGAATTTATAATTAGAAACATTAAAACAAAACTTCTGTTACACATTAGACTCTACTGAAGAAAGTATCCATAGAAAGTTAAGCTAGGAAAAAAAAAGGTAAGCTAGGAGCTGGAGAGATGGTGTAGCAGACAGATTCAGGTTCGCTGAGATGAACTTCCAGACCAGACACAGTTATGGAGGAAGGGATTTATTGAAGCTTACAGATCCAGGGGAAGTTCCATAGTGGCAGAAGAAGCTGGCTTGCTTTCACAGGCCCAAGCAGAGAGAGAGCAGTACAAGCCTAAAGGTCAAAAGCCACAGCACACTTCAGGAACTCCAGCTAGGCACACTTTGCATATCTTTAGATTGAAATCTCAAACCCACCACCACACCTTAAGATCCACACAATGGCATTGCCTCCAGCCAGATGGCTAGAGATGCAAACTACAAACAAATAAACAACTGAATATATTGGGGGCCATCTATTCTATTCAAACTACCACAGATGGCTTAGCAGTTAAGGTGTTTGCCTGCAAAGCCTAAGGACCCAGGTTCGATTCTCCAGGTCCCACATAAGCCAGATGCACATGGTGGCACATGTGTCTGGAGTTCGTTTGCAGTGGCTAGAGGCCCTGGTGTGCCCATTCTCTCTCTCCCCCTCTCTCTGTCTCTAATAAATAAATAAATAAAAATAAATATTTTTTAGAAAAGAAAGTTAAGCTAGATTTCCAGAGGAAATTTGGTAACAAGATGCAAAGTCTTGACATGTAAACATCTATCCAATAATAAGAAGGGTACATATATGAGAGAAAGAACACTGAAGATGTGAGAGAAGCATTTCTTAGCATCTGTTCATTAATTCAGCAAGTCCACATGGGTCAGGTATAGATAGTTATGCTCTGGGTACTCACATTGTCTGAGACTACATGACATTCCAGGATATGTGGAGTGAACAGTCTAGTGGGAAGAGCAAGCAAGAAGCAGAACATTGTGAACATGTGAAAAAGAAGAGCTGATGATAAGAGCAGGATGATGTGACAGAGTGTTCTGTGCTACTGACCGCATTCAATCAGGTGGTCAGAGAAGGCCTATACCAGGGACACCACTTCAATGGAGATTGGATCACAGGGGACATGTGGGAAGCAAGCTTTCTAGGTAGAGAAGCTGGATTAGAATGCTAAAGTGGATGTCAGTAATAACAAATGAGAAATTGTGAGTGTGTGTGTGTGTTTGCATGCACATGTGCATGTGCAAATTCATGGATATTTGTGTGGTAGGCTGAAAGACAAGATGGCAATAACAGCCCAGAAACACACTTTTAAGGCCTTTATGGGGAACTGTAAGGAATTTTTATTCCACTTAGATGGTTGAACAGCAGTGTATACTAAACAACTATAATAAAATAAAGCCAAACAGTGTCATGGTTTGGAGGCTGATTCTCCATGTGGTGGTGTTGAAGTGCTGACACATTTAACAGGTGGAGTCTAATGGGAGGTTGTGATGGTTTGAATGTGAATGTACATCCCCCATAGACTCAGATGCTTTATAAAAGCTTGTAACTTGGGTCTCCAGCCTCTTGGCCGGAGGACTGTCACTGAGGTCCAGCCCAAAGGTGTGTTTGTGGGCAAATCTGATTCCTGCCCAAAGGTGTGGGCCCTTGCAGGAGTCCTGCTTGCTGCCAGTTTCTGCTTGCTGCTTTTTGGTGCTGCTGGTGGTTTCTCTCTGCTTGGATTTATGAATGGAAACCAGTTTATTCCAACACTGATGAAATTTTGCCTGGATCAGTAAGCTTGAAATAAATCCCTTTCTCCCATAAAACTATGTTTGGTTGGGCATTGACCACAGCATCATAGAAGCTGTCTACTAGAGAGGTCATTAGAGTTATTACCCTCAGAAGGAGTTAAGGTAGGTATCATGAGAATTAATGAATGTGTTTCACTGTGGCATTTTCTTTTTAAAAATATTTTATTATTTATTTATTTATTTGACAGAGAAAGAAGGAAGGAGAGAGAGAGAGAGAATGGATGCACCAGGGCCTCTAGCCACTGCTAACAAACTCCAGACACGTGCGCCCCCTTGTGCATATGGCTAACGTGGGTCCTGGGGAATTGAACCTGTGTCCTTTGGCTTTGCAGGCAAATGCCTTAACTGCTAAGCCATCTCTCCAGCCCCTCACTGTGGCATTTTCATACCTGCATATGTTGAGCCCTAATCATATTTCCCCTGTCTTCTATCCTGTCTCATTACCTTCTGAGACCTCCCTGGTTCTCTTTTACTTTTGACATAATCTAGTGGTAATAATTATAAGAAGAGAAACTTAATAATTGTGAGAAAATATAGACTTTGAACCTACATCAGATTCCATATTGGCAATATTAGAAGAAGAAAATGGACCAATGCCTTCAGGACACTTTCCTACACAGATTAACTGGGTTCAATCCTATCTACTGCTGACCACTCAAACAAGATACTTAATATGTTAGTGTCTTAGTTTTCATACCTGTAAAATTGGGGATTACAATAGTCCATGCTTTATGTAACTAGTTTGAGTTAAAATGTTGAAAGTATTTAGACTAGTACCTGACACGCGCATGCACACGCACACACACATCATAAAAAAGCATTTTTTAAAATATACATGAAATATTCATTAGAATTATCGACATATATCAGGTAAGGAAATTCTAATTTGCTAACTTGCAGACAATGTTTACTGGCTAAAATGCAATAAAATTAGAACTGAGTAAGAAATGGTAGAAATTAAAATAGGAAATAAAAATGGGAAAATAGATACATAAAATATTTATAATGGACTGATAGAAGATTAGCAGTTAGGAGCACTTACTGCGCAATCATGAAGGTCTGAAGAGGTCTGAGAAATAACTCAAATTGATCCCCAGCACCCACATAAAAAGTTGGGTATGGCAATGCACATCTGTAATCACGTCCTGTGGGGATCAGACTCTGGATGATCACTGGGGCTTGTGAAACATATGAGAAGCTTTGGAATCAATAGTAAGAGAATCTGGCTCAAGTAAGAATGGGCAAAGGAGCAATGAAGGGACACCACATGGGCACACACACACACACACACACACATAGACACACACCACATTACACATAAAAAGATAGTTAGCATTGAATGCACTGAAAGCATCAGGATGCAGCTGATGAAAGAGTTAAAAGGAGATGTAAGCCTTCCTTCAAGATAAATGAAGTAATTTTTTAATTAAGAGAATACAAAACAAACCTAAAGAAGAAAATAATAAATACAAATGGAGAAATTAACAAGGTAAAAAATAAAAAAGAGTTATCAATGAAACAATGTTATTTCTTTGAAGAGACCAATATAGTACATATATCATCAGGGTCTGTGTTCAAGAGAAGGGCATAACTCAGTATCACCAGACACAAGAACAGGACCATAACGGTACTATGTTGGTGTGGTGGGTCTGGGAACACTGAACTTTCCCAATGACCTGGCTTGTGCCTAGCCCTTATTTCCACTCTCCTCCATTTCACTGTGTCTTTGAGTATATCATGTTTCCTTCTCAGCACCAGGTATACCATGAGACAGTTAATCCTCAGCCCTCAAAAATCACTACATCAAACACTGTATAGAGGAACACAAAAGCTGTATGTAAGTGAATCCTTATGTGAAAATAGTCACAGCTAAAGCTCACCTCAAAAAGTAGAGAAAAGGGATGGAAGAGATGACTCAGTGGTTAAGCACCTTGTCTGCAAAACCTAATGACCTGAGTTCAGTTCTCCAGTACTCATGTAAAGCCAGATTCACAAAGTGGCACATACATCTGGAGTTTATTTGCAATGGCTAGAAGCCCTGGCACACCCATTCTCTCTCTCTCCTTGAAAGTAAATAAACAAAATATTTAAAAAGTAGAAAAATAGTTAAATCTATTAGTACAAAAGAAAATTTAAAGATTAAAGTAATGATCATAACCACCCCACTCACCCATGTCCTCTTCCATTGAAACAATCTTATATAAAGAAAGTTGTAAGATTATGTTTTACCAAAATGTTGGGAAATACTAACAAATCCCTAATGAACTTTCCCAGAGCATACCAAAAGACAGAGGCTTGAAGCTGATGCTTTTTTCTTAAAGTTTTCTTACTTCAGTTTTATCTGAAATGTTCTAATCTTTATAAATGGGCATGCATTCTGTTATTCTGAGTATACTTTTAAAATACTATATAAAACAAATGGAGGTAAAGTGAGATGAAGAGACTTACATAAGGTTAGCATCAGGGAAAGGCATTGGCATCTACTCACCTGCTCCAGCATACAGTGAAGTATCAGAGGCACAGAAATGAATTCCTCTGGAATGGGATTCAGCAAGTCATTGTAATAACGCATGTCTACTTCAGTTGTGATGATAAAAGCCACTATAAAATACAGAAAATATCATGGCTCAGTGAAAACATGGTCTCCATTTCTTCCATCAAAATGTATTACATAAATTTGAAATATGACCATGCATTAATAAAGGTAGGAACTGTAGGTGAAGGGTGCAATGCAATATGGAGGACAGGATTATCCTCTCAGTGCCAGCTGAAGCCCTGGATCCTCCAGCAGCACATGGCATACGTGCCTGGTGGTGGAGCCTGTGGTTCTTCATATTGTGCTTTCTTCTTTCCAGGGACTGGAGCACCAGCCTGTGGAGGCTAAAGGAAAAATAATGAAAAAGAAACAATGGGATATCCAGCTGAGAGGCGCTTTTAACAAATGCTGATATAATTCCAATAGGATTCCGAGACTGGATTTTTGTACCACAAAAATCATCTGTTCAGGGGCTGGAGGGGTTGCTCAGTGGTTAAAGGCAATTTATTCCAAAGCTTGACAGCCTGAATTTGATTCCCTAGTACCCACAAAAATCCAGGTGCACAAAGTGGTACATGTGTCTAATGTTTGTTTGCTGTAGCAGAAGGCCCTGGTACTCATTCTCCCGTGTCTTTCTCCTTCTCTTTCTCTTTCTCTGTCTCTCTCTCTCAAATAAATAAATACAATATTAAAAAATCATCTGCTCAAATTAGGATCATAGGAAATGTCTTTGCATAAGGAAGGAAAGAAGCTAATGGGTGAGAATTCTGTTCAATTCTTCCTAACTCATACCACTAAACAACTGTGGGGAGGTGATGAGATGATGGTTTAATGGGAGACAAAAAGGTTTTCCTCCCTAGATGACCCTGAGTCATGCCATTCTCAGGTTCAGTGGTTTTCCATTGTATTCAGGACAAAATCCAACAAGCCTGTTAATCAGCACCAAAAGACATTTAAATTACCATCTATTGTCTATACATAATAATTAGCTTCATCATAACATACACATGCATAATGTATTTCTGTCATGTTCATCCCCCCTGCTCCTGCTGGTCCCCTTCCTTGCCAATTAGTCCTCATTTTCCTTTCTTGACTATTTTTTTCAGCACCAAAAGACATTCTTTTATTTATTTTTTTAAAGAGTTCTAGCTTCTTTTTCATCACAGAATTTCAGTTTTCATAAATAATATTAGGACATTTCAGGTGACTAAGGTACTGTGGGAATAGTTCTCGTACATGAGGAAAAATTACATGCTTCATTTTTCCTCTGCAAATAACTATAGCATAGCCACGGAAACAAATTTAAAGCCACAGATCACTGCACACATATTTACACAAAGCCACAGACAAACATGCATCCCTCTTTTACTAGGAGGCCTTCAATAGATCGTTGAACATTAAGGCAGTGACCATTCCAAAGCAATGAAACTCTAAGTTAAGGCTTTATGTTTGTTCTGAGACCCATATTCCTAGGCAGCTGTGCCCAAAGTCAGTGTTTATCCTCTGGGATGAGTTTATCTGCCTGGACATGTTATTCACTCATTCTTTCATCAGATGTATGGGATACACATTAGCAGCAACACCATGGTTCTGAGGACTCAGCCTCCAGCAACACAAGCATGCACCATGGACACAACAGCACCCATGAGGTAAAGAGCTCACAGGCCATGCTGACCTTACTTGCCTGCAAGCTGGGCACAGAGAACCCCCAACATGTGCTTGACCTGGCTTTCCTCTCAGCAAATGTTCTTGACTGTTGAAGTAAGGTTTTCACCTCTTTTTCTATAAAGAATGTTTGGTATCACAACAAAATGTAGAACACCATACTTTATTTATTTATTTAGTTATTTTTTGAGGTAGGGTCTCACTCTAGCCCAGGCTGACCTGGAGTTCACTCTGTAGTCTCAGGGTGGCCTGGAACTCATAGTGATCCTCCTACTTCTGCCTCCCGAGTGCTGGGATTAAAGACATGTGACACCACACCTGTCAGAACACCATACTTCAGATGGATCTATTCTATGATTTATAGCCTCAAGGCACAGATAAATAACCTGGCTAGATCAAAGCATTTTTTTAAATTCAATAAAGTCACTTTAATTACAGAAAACACTTGCCCTATCAAGCTTGAAGGTGCAAAGCAATGAAAATGGAGGTTGGGTAGTAATTTCCTTTCCTCTTTCCATTTTTCCTTATATTTTTTATTTTATTTTATTTTATTTTATTTTATTTTATTTTATTTATTTATTTTGAGGTAGGGTCTCACTCCAGCTCAGGTTGACCTGGAGTTCACTAAGTAGTCTTAGGGTCGCCTCGAACTCACAGTGATCCTCCTACCTCTGCGTCCCGAGTGCTGGGATTGAAGGCATTGCACCACCACGCCTGGCTTATTTTTTATTTTTAGAGGTAGGATATTGCTCTATCCCAGGCTGACCTGGAATTAGACTCATGCTGGCCTTGAACTCGCAGCGATCCTCCTGCCTCTGCCTCCCAAGTGCTGGTTCTAAAGGCATGCATCACCACACCCAGCTTCCACTTTTTCCCCAAAGGACATTCTTGACCTGTCTCCCACCTCTTCTTGTTGGTCTCCACTTTTCCCAGGCAGCTTGAGGACAATGACCTTCTCTGGTCTTGGCTTGTGCCAATTCTTAGTTTCTGTTCCCTTTTCTTCAGACTAGTATTTTGTACCTTTCCCCCATTAGATTTTCCATTGTGTGATTCATGCTCAGGCTTCACCACGTCTAACCCTGGTAATATTTTCCTGATTCCCTTGTCTCCACCATCAGGTGAGGTGCCATTTTTTATTTTTATTTTTTAATTGCTTCTACTGCAGTCTGACCTGTCTGCTCTCATTGCATTCATTGTGCTTTACTGAAGCTGCCCTTGGTGGGGCAGGCCTCTTCCTTAAGGTTCAGCAAAGAGGACAAAGAATGAGTCTTCAGTGCTGTATTGCCACCATCTGTATAGTGCTAACACCTAGTTGGTGTCAAAAAACACTGGGGTTATCTTATCAATACCCTCTTGCTCTACATCTACAGGTATTGCACCAGGCCCTAGTGGGTCGCTCATGATCTCACCATTAACCCTGTAAGGCCAGCCTAAGGATCTTTCTTGGTACCCACTCTCCTGCCTCGATACTGCAGGTAGTTTTACCTTGGTACAAGTATTTATATAACCTTTCCCTCACACACTTTATAAATGTGAACATCAAGTCATTCACTTAATTCTTTAGACTACGGGAGCACTTGACTCATGCCTACCTCTGGGATTGGTATGGTTTCTATAGCAGTTTTCTCATTAAGCACTTGGGGAACATTGATGAGCTGCATGCTCTCCAGGTAATGCCGGTGTTGCCGTTGCCAGTCCAGGCTATCATACATCAGACATGCAACATTTTCAAAGATACTGGTGCCCAATTCCAGCTACAAGTAAGGCAATGAAAGACAACTAGTTATTGGTTTCATGCTATCAGGCCTCTGTTTCTAGATAAGCCCATTAACTTTCACAAATGACTGGACTCCAGATTTGGTGACCAAGTCTTCATATCATGTTTCCCCTGTTCACCATAACACAGAGGGCTCATAGCTGCCTAGTGCTGGAAGAGGCTAACCAATGCTTTAACTAAGTAAAAAACAACCTCTTCATTAATTTCTGCAGTGTGGACTATGTTCTTGAAATTTCAGTTCTTTAAAAAAAAAATCATTCCTTTTTTCTTTCTGTTTCCCTTCCTTCCTTTCTTCTTTCTTTCCAGCCACTGCAAATGAACTCCAGATATGTGTGCCCCCTTGTGCACCTGGCTTACATGGGTCCTGGGGAATCGAGCCTTGAATTGGGGTCCTTAGGCTTCACAGGCAAGTGCTTAACCACTAAGCCATCTCTCCAGACCCCTCCTCTCTTTTTTTGAACGTGTATGTGTGTGTGTTGGAGGATCTCTAAGTCTTTTCACTGCTGCAAACAAACACCAGATACTTGCACCAGCAGCTTACATGAGTGGCTATGGAATTGACCTAGAATTCACTCTAGTCCCAGGGTGGCCTGAAACTCACGGAGATTATCCTATCTCAACCTCCCAAGTGCTGGGATTAAAGGAGTGCACCACTAAGCCTGGCTCCCTTGTCAATTCTTAAAAATTATGTTTGATAATTCTGATACCCTTAGTCAAAGACAAACAGATGACTTCTTACCTTGCTGTGCAGGGAGCACACAGAATGCCTTGCCCCAGATTTGTGTGTCATTTAAGTACATGGAAGTATGTGCACAATTACCGCTTCTTCCTTTCATTTGCCTACTTTCTTTCCCTTCACTGGGCTGACTTTCATCTCTGCTACTACTGGAGAGAAACTCCAAGGAATCAAAGTGTACTATTGCTTCTATGTTTTTCTGTGCTGGAAAGCTCATTCTAGATCTGATATACTTGAGCTTTCATTTCCAGGAGGAGAATACTGTGATGGTTGCATCTGTCTGCTTGAAGCAAAGAAGATTAAACAGGCCTGTCCTGCATCTGAGTTGAAGAGATCAGGTACAATGAGATACCATCTTCTTGTGGGGCCAGTGACTCAAAGGCTGGCAGAAGTCCAGTAAAATGCTCAGTGCTGCCCATCACAGCACACCTGTCTGTTTGCTTTATATGTTAACATCAGAACTAAGGGTTTTTAAGCTTCAGTTTACCATTCCTTGCCTACATTCTGACATAGAAATACATTTTTGTTTGTATTTCTAGGAAATACAATAAAGCATCTATTCAATGACACCTTAGCATATCCATTTGATTCATTTTAAAATTCATCAGTAAATGATATATTAAAGGCCAAGAAATTCTTTCAGTAACCAGAGTTAACTTGAGATGTTGCAGATGTCTTACATGAGCAGTTAGCATGTCTTGCTGGGCAGTTATGTGATGTAAAGCTTTCATTACCTTAGCTCTGGAGAAATGCAGCTTGCTGATTTGAAGCCAATAGTTACTAATGCTTTCTTCCATTCAGGGAGTAGGAAGGACTCCTTGCTGGCTCCTATACTAAAGTTGAGGCTATTGTTAACTCACAAGGAAGAGCTGAGAATGCAACACCATGGATTTGGTCTGCTTCTATTTGAAGGATTTTATCACTTTTATGTTTATTAAGTGACCCTAACTTTAAAATAAGCTTTGGCTCTCAATATTCAATCCAATAGTCTTTTCTCCTGGAATTCAACTATCCCACTGATTCATGTTCAAGGCAGTCCTCCCTTATTATCCTTAATAATGGGTCCTCTACTCACAAACCAGATCTTGTTTGACAAAGCCCTAGCATAGAGAGGATACTCAACATTTACTTGAAAATTGACAGGAGATCAAAAAGACCAGGCAGCTGGACAATATAGCCCAGACAGGCTCTCTACAAAGCTCAATTGGACACACTGAACATTAATTCTGAAATCAAGGATGTTCTAGTATCACTAGTCTTTCACCTAAGCCAGTAATATAATTAAACATAAAATATTTTTTGAAGTTTAATTGCTATTGAAATTGCTCTATTTTTTTTAAAATATAAAATACAGCCACTATCACTTTGTTTAAAGAATAATGATCCATATTATCTAATGAACAGGAAGCTGTGAGCATAAGCAGGAAACAGAGTGTTGTTTTCTGAGGTGTGGTGATAGACACAGTCTTCACTTCTATGTTCTGATGATTCAATGGCATGTCCTTTATCTAGAGCTGCAGACCTGTCAGCTTATACCAGCTTGGGCCTGAGAGTCAAGAAGATCCACAGAAGATCCTCACTCAACACAGGAGCAAAAGGCATTTGGTTCTAGGCTGCATTAGCAGTCTACTGAATTATACTTCAGGAATTAAATGGCTTGGATCTTATGCCCTGTGGAGAAAAGTACAAGCATATTCCTGACAGAGTGTGCAGCCAGATCTTGGCCCAAGTAACAGGAAAAGTATTTCTTCACATTGCAAATATATGGGTGGATATATATGGTTCTATTAGCCATATATATGTGCATGGGGGAACAGCAGGTATGCTTCAAAAAAAAAAAAAAAAAGGAGAAAGTTGGCTTTGACATGGGGTTTTAGAATCCTAGAGAAAAAGTGTCTATTCCAAATATTAAATCTCACATTTGTTGGGTCTAATTTTGGTTCCAATCAAATAAAATGGAATATTCATAGTACAATATTACTGGAAATAGCAGTTATCTCTGGGATAGAAAATTATGCTGCCTCAATTTAACATGCAACAGTGAGGACAGATTATAGTATCCTTAATTATGAATGATGCATTATTAAGGATAATTCTCTGAGATCAGTTTTAGGAAGCAGAAGTGTGAGGGTGAAGAAGGAAGGCAGACATATGTAGAGGTAGGGATGGGAGAGGCAAAGGCAGAGGAGCACCCCATGCTGCCAACACTGGCTCTGCCTCCAACTCTGAGGCATCCATTTGCATGGCCACATGCAGCGTGAGGCTGGCGTTTATTTCTATTGAGTTTATTAAGTTTAAGTGACTAAGTATGCTGTTTTTACATAATGACATCTAATACCTTATGTTGAGGTATACATTCAAGTTATCCAATGCCACTTATTCAGGTCCTGCCTACTTTAGTACCTCTTTCCTACATGTTTTAGTGCCTCTTTCCTACATGTTATCATTCTTGCACTAAGTGTCAACCCATCTCAAGGTAATGGAACCAGGAATCTCAGAATCAGTGTGTTATTGCTCATGGTCTTGGGTGACTTCCCTCTGGCTCAGAAGCAGTTCAAGACTCTGTTCTTACTGTCTTTACTTCTTTCCTTTTTCCTGTCTCCATTTCTCTTCTCCCTTCTTCCCTCTCATCTTCCCTTTTCTCTCCTCCTCCCTCTTTTCTCCTTTTTCTCATTCATTTACTTTCCTTTGTATCTGAACACATGGCAACTTGATCATTGCTTCTCCATCTCACAGTTTTGGTTTTGCCTCTACACTCTCTATATTAGGGTCAGAAAATACTCCCAGGAAAAGCCTTCTAGCTTTTAGGTCAGGGTTAATAATCCCGTTAAGATAGCGTTTGCTCAGGCTGGAGTAATGGCTCAATGATTAAAGGTGCTTACTTGTGGGGCTGGAGAGATGGCTTAGCGGTTAAGCACTTGCCTGTGAAGCCTAAGGACCCCGGTTCGAGGCTCAATTCTCCAGGACCCACGTTAGCCAGATGCACAAGGGGGCGCATGCGTCTGGAGTTCGTTTGCAGTGGCTGGAAGCCCTGGCGTGCCCATTCTCTCTCTTTCTCTCTATCTGCTTCTTCCTCTCTCTGTTACTCTCAAATAAATAAATAAAAATGAACAAAAAAAAATTTAAAAAAAAAAAAAAGGTGCTTACTTGTAAAGCCTGATGACCCAGGTTTGATCCTCCAGTACCCACATTAAGCCAGATACATAAAGTGGTTCATATGTCTGGAGTTTGTTTGCAGTGGGAGGAGGCCCTGACATGTCCATTCTCTGTGATTCTCTTTCTCTGATGTATACTCTCTCTTAAATAAATAAATATTTAAAAAAAGATAGAGCTTACTGACCAGATATATTATACATATGACTTTTGCAAAGAAGGAATGGGCTTAGAAAAACATTGCTTGAAAATTGATCTATAAGTAAGACCATAAAATTTACTATATTCATCATTATATATTACAATTCTAGTTATTACCCAAATCATTATTGAAGTATTAAACAAACCTGTGTGCCACTAAATAAAAGAAGTCAATATTATTTATCACCATCTGCTATGACCATCTATATATATTGAAAGCTACAGAATCAGAAAATAACCATTGCTAAACATTTGATATCATCATTACCCCCAAGAGCCCATCAAAAAGCATTGTGTAATCAGTGCCTAGTAAGTATCTGAGGAATGGATGGGTGATGTATGTGACAGTGTCACATCAAAACTATGTACTTTCATCAAGACATGTACTGACCATCATCTCCTGGTCTGACCAGTCAGAAGGGAAGTTTACTGCTTTGACTATGCACTGAAGTCGAGCTACGTCAAAGAGATTTGTTTCAGGTTTCTCGTTGTTCAGGATTGGTTCCAAGTACTTCCAGAAAACTGCAAGTTCCTTTTTGGCATGTTCTCTCTTCACTTTTTCAGCATCTATATCTAATAATAATAAAAATTGTACTATAATATGGGAGTATTTCATTTCTTCCTATTTTATCTTGACATAGAGAGTCATATACAAGTCAAGATGGCCATACAGTATTAAAAATGCAAATAGAGAAACATAACTTTTTGAGAAGTTCTTGAAGTGGGAAAATGCAATTATGTAATCAGAAGAGAGTGATATTAAATAGTTTATTTCATCCTTTCATTTCATAGTTAAGTCCCAGAAAGATTACAATAAGTTCACATGTTTGTGAACTAAAGATGTTCTAGGTCCCATCTATGTAGAGCCAGTCTTTGACCATACTTGTATCTACTGCATGACTAATTGGAATGTAGTTGATTCACTCATGATAGACCTGAAACCTGATTGGATCAGTTATTTATGCTGCAGTTAAGTTCTGGCCATGTTTAAAACAGCTTAGCTCAAGATATGGGTGCAATAAAAGATAACTGTCATTATTACCAGAGTTATAATTTCTAACTTTGAGGAACAATTAAAAAATGCAGTGTTGTTGAAATTGGGATATAGCTGTGTAAGTCATAAACCTCTGTGCAAATATCCATAACAATAAAAGCAACACATATAGCAGAGAAAGCTTGTCTACTGGAATCACAGACTCACACTGAATCTCAGTTCTGTTACCCCAAGTGTACAGTAGCTTTCTGTTTCTTTCCTACATAGGTAATTTAGCACAATTCCTTGAGATGAAGACCCCAAGGCTCAAAAATGATTGATTTGTTATATGACTGTAACTCTCTGATCTAAGGCAGGAAGATAGAAAGGTCCCTCTGGCTTATCACAATAAGAGTAACACACATAGGGCAAGAATCCAAGGGTGTGATTGCATGAGCCATCTGGTGACTGTGGTTTTTGAAACAACTTTCTATCTAGCTCTTGAGGTAAAAGTTATACATGAAAAGTTCCTAAGAAATGCAGTTGTACAAGCAAGTCCTCTGACCTACAGTCTATGTTTTCTGTGGCTCACAGGGATAAAAACACAAAGCATGATTTTCATTTGCAAAATTTATGACTCTTGGCTGATACAAGCAGAATAAATAGCAAATCAAAGTCTTGAAAGCATTGAATAATGTACGTATTATATGGTCATGTTTTGGACAGCATATTGCATTTGCACTTGAAGGATAGTGGGTAATATTGACAGGCTCAGTAAGTCTGCAGCCGACTGCATACCTTCTGGCTGCAGGAAAGCTTCCTGCTGCTGTCTAACTGCTGCCAGGTGTGTCTGCAGAGGTTCATAATTCTCTGAAGATATTTTAATCACGCTGGTTATGGGAATGCCAAGCTCAGTCATAATAGCTAATAGCTGAGGATTGTTGAAGCCCACAACAATAATGTAGTGTTGGGCACCATCATCTGGCTCATCATCTGTTGAAATATCATAAAGAAGGTTAGCCATGGTTTTAAGAGGGAATAGATTGTACTCAAGCTGTTTAATGCCTACCCACATTATGCATGCATTTCTAATTCTTCTGGTTTGCCCAAAACCACCCTGTTGGTTGGAATGCAGGCCTGTTGACTGTTTTTCATTAATAGCCCTCCAGTAAGAAGGCTGTGGTCATTTTACAAAATATTAAATCACTTTTGCATATGACATAGGTGTAGCAGGAGGACAAACATATACAGGGCCTATGGCCATGGAAAATGGTTCTAGCTTTTTCTGTTAGAATTTAGCTTTAGTTTTTGGGTTGAATCTTTTTAAAGTCACATCTGGCTTTACTTCTGAATTACAGTGGCTACAGCTTTGTGGCACTTTGTGAGTAGAGGTGTTTACAGGAGGAGGAAATACTGAATATGGATGTGTACCTTAGCAAAGCACTGAATGCACTCATGTCAGTGGTGTGAATCCTGAGGACAGGGTACACACCAGTGATTTGTTTATTGTGTTAAAATATGAAACCCATATTATACATTTTCTCTCCTCTGTTTTTCCTGGTTATACAATTTTATGACTATTTATGAGCGTATCTTAGGGTGTGACATTCTGAGGGTGAGAATCTTGGCTGTGCTTTAGTACAGATAGAACCTGGTGCACGACAGCATCTCACCACACAGCACAGTGCATTAAGGTCAACCTGCAACAGGACCATAGACGATTAGGTTTTAAGTGTTAAGTAATTGCTCTTCTTCTATCACTAAAAATGTCCGTGTTGGTATTGTCAGTGACATGCACAGGTTCATAGTTTGTGTATTCATAGCATAGAGTCATGAGGGAAATCAACTGACAAACTGTGTGAATGTCACCATTCTCACGTAAGTACAGTGCAGCATCGAAACTGCTGAAAGATTAAGCCCATGGGTTAAAAATAATAAACTAATAAATAAATGAACACAATTCAGATAATAGCAGGAAGCTCTATCCGGAACCAAGGGAAAACAGCACTGAATTACTGATAGCTGCCTAAGATGACGCATTTTTACGTTAGTTATCTAAAATGGGTGAAAATCCTAGCTTTCTATTTGGAGCCAGATGGTAGTGGGGGAAGTTCAGGTGAGGGAGCTGTGGGCTGTGTGAGTTACATGTTAAGTCGCCTGATTTTATTATTACTGTATTTCTCTTGTGATGATTATCACTAATTACTATGTCTTACAATTACATTCAACTCTTCCATTATGTCTCCATCAAGATAGTAAGCTCTTTCTTCAGTGGCCCAACCAGTGGCTATTTCATTCTTTACCCTCTCAATGTACAGTGCTTAGCAAGATACATGCTAAGTAAATATTGGCTAAAACTGTACAGTAATTGCAAATTGAATTATCTGTCTATGAGAGTGCTATGGAGAGAAAATGATCTTTGGTTTTGTAACGAGTGAAAAAGTTGGGAAAAGGAAGCCTCGTTATTGAACTGAGTGCTTAAGTTATTCACAGCTTATAAAGCAAGGGATAAAAGATGAACCATACAAGCTATGCCCACTGACCAACATAACTTTTGGTGTCATCCTCCTCTCCCCTCCGCTTCAGCTGGGTGGTCTTCTTCACTGCTGTGGCAGCCTCAGGCTGGTCCTTTCCTTTTCCTTTAGCAGCCTTGGCACTTGGGGTCTTCTTCTCCTTGGGAGACTTTCCTTTCCCTTTGTCCTTCTCTGACTTCATTTTTTCTTCTATCACCTAAAATGAGACAATACTTTTGTCCCATCCAAATCCCATAGTAAGCAAGCAATGGCCTTTCTAATATCAGATAAATTAATTCTTTTTTTTTTTTGATGTAGGGTCTTACTGTAGCCCAGGCAGACCTGGAATTCACTCTGTATTATCAGGGTGGACTTGAATTTATGGCGATCTGCCTACCTCTGCCTCCTGAGTGCTGGGATTAAAGGTGTGCACCACCATACCAAGCTAATTAATTCTTTTTTTTAAAAAAAACCTTATTTTATTAGAGAGAGATGCAGATAGAGAGAATAGGTACTTCAGGGCCAGTCTGGAGGTTAAGACACATATATTCATGAGAACTAGAGGGGAAGGTGCACGGGGCTGCTCACAGAACACGCATCTATGACAGACTCACAAGTATGGTCTCATATGCCACCTGAGCTACCTGAAGCAGAGAAGGAGGAGACATCAGAGCACCCTGTGGGTCAGGGACTTAGGTGTGTCTTTTAGCCCAACTGGGAGAACACCTGTCTGAGTCTGAGAGTTGGAGTTGATCAGTAAAAACCAAAACCAAGGGTTTGGGGAGATGGCTTAGTTGTTATAGGTGCTTGTTTGCAAAGCTTGCCAGCCTGGGTTCAATTTCCCAGGTACCCAGGGAAAGGAGTTCATTTGCACTGGCAAGAAGCTCTGGTGTTTCTCTCTCACACACTCGCTCTTACAAGTAATAAATGAAAATATTTTAAAACAAAACTAGCAGGGCGTGGTGGCACACACCTTTAATCTCAGCACTCAGGAGGCAGAGGTAGGAGGATCGCTGTGAGTTCAAGGCCACCCTGAGACTACATAGTGAATTCCAGGTCAGCCTGGGCCAGAGTGAGACCCTACCTCAACCCTCCCCCCCAAAATAACCATAAAACAAACAGAAAAAAATACCTAAAACTGAAAATAAGTCATAGACGCATAAATAATGAGTTTTCTTAAACCCCTTTGATAATGTTCTTCATAGTAATGTACTGACCATTTTTAGTTAGTAAGACTCTTTGAGAAATTAACCCTAGCACAATTTTTTTTTAACTTTACATTCATATCTCAGTACTGACTGAAATATGGGATTGGCATAAGACATAAGTCATAGGAATTCTTTTTATGAATTGCATTAGGGCATGCTTAGATAGCAATGTACCAATGTGTAAAGACTTAATATTCCCATTTCTTTCAAAAATTGCCCAAAATTGCAGTATTTCACAGTGTAATTATACTTTCCGATCAAAAGCGGTTATGCTCATTAAGATGATTGGCAGTACTGGGTCATACAATGACTCTAGAGAAGATTTACAATGTGCTTATATAATTATTTTTTCCATACTCAATAAAACTGAAGATAAAACTAATTAAAATATTGTACTATCATCTTGTACTGTGATATTCATTTTTTCAAGGTCATGAGAACTAATTTGAAAACCTTTTGTACATTAGAGATGGGGCAAGCAGAAGACTTATAATTCCCTGGGACCTCTCCAGCAGGACACATAATAGTGGAAAGATGACTTTTTCCTGTACTCTATTTGATTTTTGTCTGATGAGGGCTCTGGCAGACCCAGTCCAGCTTTGGCTCCTAGAGTAGGCGTCAGTGGTACCCATGGATTCCCCTTGTGTGCCTAGCACCTGCCTCCTTGGCACCTGCTCCTCAACAGTGGTGGGAAACAGCTATCAGAGGTTGCTGGTGCTACTCACAGCATTGGGTACAGGCAGGCACAGGTCATGAAAGCACCTCATCGTTTCTAGAAAATGAAGTAAAGTTCAACTTAGAGTATATGCAAGTGGTAGGACAACACCTTAGAAGAGCTGGATGCAAAGACAAAAAGTATAAATTTGTGATGGAAGTGAAGGACCAGGAAATTGGCTCCATGACTGTCAGTCAGGAAAAGGGCAGTTAAAAGGGAAAGGGAGCATTGAGGACATCACTTCTACCAGACTTCCTGTGTCTTTCTTAGTCTACTCCCAATGATGCAAATTAAGTAAGCCCTAATAAGAAAATACTAGTATGAATAGAAGTTTTGAAAATATGTGGGCTACCATTATTCATTTGCCCATTTATTCATTTAACAAACATTTTTATGAGCAGAGGGAGACATCAGAAGAGGATGTCACAGCCTTGGGTAGAGGCAGCAAGGACAGCACAGGTGAAGTACAGTGGTATAAAAAGGTTTCCCTGTACACAATATAAATTGGTTCCTAAAATAAAGATGAGCTCTGCCTCCTTGAGCTCAGTCTAAGGAGAAAGAACAATAAGAAGGCATAAACAAATAGACAAAAATGTAGCTACAAATTTTAATGAAAGTAGTAAATAGCAACACAATTGAAGAGACAGTACTTATCAGTTGGTGATAAAATTCATTCTCTGAAGAAGTGACAATCTGACAAATGAGTGATTGTTCATGTGGGAAGCACAGAAAAGCTAACATATGAAGGTCTTTGGTCACAAAGCAGCTGTGTGTGCTCAGAGGACTGAGAGGAGAGGAGCATAACAGGGCAAGAAGGAGAGCATCCTGGGATGAGGGGAGAGTAGAGTTAGGCCAGGTCATCCAGAGCTTTGGCATGGAGGTTCATATTTCACTAAAAACTCAACAAGAAGACTTGATGGTTTTAAGTGGGGGACTTCTTTGCATTTGCATGGTTAGAAACCAGAAGTCCAATAAAGAAACTCTGGAAAAAGTTCACATGACACCTAACAGTGACTCATATGAAGGTGTTGGCAGAGTGGAGAAAAGTAGGTGGACTTGAGATCCACTTTGGATATTGAAACTTCAAGAGTTGAAAGATTAGATATGAGTCATGAACAAAGGGGCATTTCAATGATAATGCCTTGGACTTTAGTTTGAACCAGTGGACACCCTTTATAGAGGTAGAGAAGAATGGGTAAGAAGGGGTTTTCACTTAAGGTGGGCAGACTATTAGGAGTGATCATGCTATATTTTTAAGAAGCCTCTGTGATGTCAGAGACAGATAAGCATACATAGTTTCCTCTCAGAAAACATATTCTGGTGGAGATACAAATTCAGAAGCAGGAAACATAGGGTTAGCAGGTACTTGCCTGGCTTCAAAGAGATGAATTGCCTTGGGTGAGAAACAGAAATATGAGAATTAAGTTTAGGATCACAGGAACTCCAATATTTACAAATTTTTTTTAAACAAATCTTTTTTGTTTGTTTATTTATTTATTTGAGAGTGACAGAGAGAAGGAGGCAGAGAGAGAGAGAGAGAGAGAGAGAGAGAAAGAGAGAGAGAGAGTATGGGCGCGCCAGAGCTTCCAGCCTCTGTAAATGAACTCCAGATGCGTGCGCCCCCTTGTGCATCTGGCTAACGTGGGTCCTGGGGAATTGAGCCTCGAACCGGGGTCCTTAGGCTTCACAGGCAAGCGCTTAACTGCTAAGCCATCTCTCCAGCCCCAATATTTACAAATTTTGTATAGTGATATATTTGGGGCCAGAGAAGCCAGTGGCGGGGGGGGGGGGAGAAAGGGAGAGAGAAAGGGGGGCTAATGTTAGAAAACAATGTAGCTATGACAAATAACAGAGACCAAACAGGGAAAAAATGTAAGTGTTGGCAGTTGTGGATAACAAGTACAATTATGGTGGACTCTCGAGATAGTAGCAGGGAGGCAGTAACAGTATGAAAATAATTTATATAGACAATAATCTTGAGATATTTGGTTATGAAAGGAAACTAGAGCTTTGAATAATTCAGCAGACGAGTGACTAGAAGGGGGTGTGACACTGAGGTATGTATCTGCGTATATAAAGCTAGGAACTGCAGGCTGATAGAATTATCCAGTGGAGAGAGAGACATTGAAGATTGGGAAAAACTGAAAATACCAAGATGGGATAATATCAAGAAAATGTTAGTCAATTATTAGAGTTTTATAGGAAGAGGAACAATTTCTTATTTAATAAGAGCCTCAAGGCAAGAACGAGTGGTTACAAGAAAGAGAGAGGTCTTGATGGTGTTGAGAGGATATTTCAGTTTTTCACACATAGCATGGGCAAACAGCTGAGACTAGGCAAGAAGAAAGGGTTTAAATAGGAAAGATAATGTAAGATTCAGATAAGGAGCAAGTATACTAAAGAAATGTTGCAAACTCTGCTAGTATTGAGCCCTTCTTGGAAAGTTTGATTGCTGGGCATGATGGCACACTTGGAAGGCTGAGGTAAAAGGATTGTCATGAATTCAAGGCCAACTTGAGCAACAAGGTGAGCTCCAAGTCAGCCTGGGCTAAAGTGAGACCCTGCCTTGAAAAAAAAAGGGAAAATCTGTGGTTGACAATTTAAAATAAAGCCATTGTGTTGGGTTGTCTGAATGTTTCAAGTTGTGTTTATCTGCTCAGACACAAGTATGAACATGGTGGAGAAATTTTGCAGAATGATTGTGATGGATGGAGGGAGAAGAGTAAGGACACTGAGTGTTTAAGGGCCTGATTGATTACATTGATCTGGAACATGGGTGAAAACCAATGGCTTTCACAGACTGGAAATGATGATGTGGTGAAGGAACAGTGTGTACATGAGGGGTGGGCATTATTAAGTCATTTATAAGAGGAAAGGGTAGGAAACTCCCCAGGTTAGAGAATGTGAGATCTTAAGACTTGTGTGATGATAACATTCATAATATGGCCACTAGAGTGAATGACTAATGAAGGAAGAAGGAAATGAGCACTAAAGAACTGAGACTCCACTGACAAGAGCATTGATTGATCACAATAAAAACAATAGAAATCACATTGAAAAAGAAGATCTACAAAGACCAAGAATGGCAGTATTCACTCAAAAGTGTCAGGGTAGGGGCTGGAGAGATGGCCCAGTGGTTAAAGGGACTTGCTTGTAAAGTCTGATGGCCCAGGTTTGATTCCTCAATACCCACACAAAGCCAGATACACAAAGTGGCTTGTATGTCTGTAATTCATTTACAAGAGGCTCTGGCGTATCCATACTCTCTCTCTCTCTCTCTCTCTCTCTCTCTCTCTCTCTCTTTCTTTTACGCACACAAAAATAAAAATATGAAGAAAAAAAAAACACTGTCCAGGGCACAGATAGACTGGTAGAAGGGACAACTGAGGAAATACACTGTGGTCAGATGGCTATATCTAGTGACATTGCTGTAAACGATTAAGTTAACTCCCTTAATTTACACTTGAATTTTGTTTTTCAATGTAAGGTCTCCCTCTAGCTCAGGCTGACCTGGAATTCCCTATGTAGTCTCAGGGTAGCCTTGAACTCATGGTGATCTTCCTACCTCTGCCTCCCAAGTGCTGGGATTAAAAGCCTGTGCCACCACTCCTGGCTTTGAAGTTTTTTGCATAACTTTCTGTTTGGCTTCTTACGTACAACTTGTCCACAGGGAGAAAACAGCTTAGGCTGATGGCTTTGCCCAATAGAGCTGACAGTCATACTTAAAGCAGTGATTAGCAAATGGCTATTATAATCATGGCTGTCATCATCATCAGTATTGCTGTGTTTCCATGTACTTCATTCACATTATAGAGCATATATTACATCTTAACAACCACAATGACTAAAGAATTATCCACATTTTATTAAGGAGAGAACTGGGGCTTCAGTGCATGCTAGCAACAATTTAATCTCTACGATAACAAATGGCAAAGCCAGGCCAGTGGGCTATGCCACCCTTGATTTTTGCAATGTGTCCTTGGAACATAGGTCAGAACTTCTGAGTAAGATAAGCCTCCTTAAGGCACTGGTAGGACTCATGCAGGGCCTCTGTGAGCTCAGTCTTGGGTCATGGTACATATAGCAAACCCCTGTGAACTTCTTGGGTACACAGCTGGCTTTGCCAATAGAGAAGTCCAGGTTCTCCATCAAAACTCACCAGATGCCTTCACAAGTACAACTTAAAATCTGAGCTGAATAAAGAAAACTATTTCAGGTTAAGGTATTTAAAATTAAGTTTTTTGGGGGAAATTAAACATGTTTACTATCTACCTTTTTATTAAATTGTATTTATGTGTGTGTACACATGTGCACCAGGCACCCTTACTGCTGCAAACAAACACCAGGTGCTTGCAACACTTTGTATCAGGCTTACATAGGTGGCCTGGGAACTGAACCCTGGCCAGCTCCATCCTTAACCACTGAGCCATCTCTCCAGCCCCTTAGCTACCACTTTTGTGGGTGACATGTCCCCGTACGCTTACCTGAATTTGCTGCCTATGGCTTCATAGAGCTGAGATTAAGATGCTGGCTAATTTTGCAGGTTTGTTATCTTTTATTTTATTTTATGTTCTTTTATTTTTTTAACTTTTTTTTTAAAACTTAAAAAAATTTTTTTGTTCATTTTTATTTATTTATTTGAGAGTGACACAGAGAGAGAAAGAGGCAGAGAGAGAGAGAGAGAGAGAGAGAGAGAGAGAGAGAGAGAATGGGCACTCCAGGGCTTCCAGCCACTGCAAACAAACTCTAGACGCGTGGGCTCCCTTGTGCATCTGGCTAACGTGGGTCCTGGGGAATCGAGCCTCGATCCAGGGTCCTTAGGCTTCACAGGCAAGTGCTTAACCGCTAAGCCATCTCTCCAGCCCTATTTTTTAACTTTTTTTATTGACAACTTACATAATTACAGACAATAAACTGTGATAATTCCATCCCCACCCCCACTTTCCCCTTCAAAAATCCACTCTCACTCATATCCTGTCCTTCTCTCTATTAGTCACTCTTTTATTTTGATGACATCATCTTTTCCTCCCATTACGAGGGTCTTGTGAAGGTAGTGCTAGGCACTGTGAGGTCATGGATATAGAGACCAGTTTCTTTTCTTTCTGTTTTTTTCCCCCCCGAGTTAGAGTCTCATTCTAGCCCAGGCTGACCTGGAATTCACTATATAGTCTCAGGGTGGCCTCGAATTCACGGCGATCCTCCTGCCTCTGCCTCCTGAGTGCTGGGATTAAAGGCGTACACCACTATGCCTGGCTTGAGGCACATTTCTGTCTGAACAATTGCATTGAAAGCAGTCCTACCCTTCCTTTGGCTCTTATGTTCTTTCTGGCACCTCTTCCACAATGGACCCTGAGCCTTGGAAAATATGATAGAGATGTTTCAGTTCCTTTTGGGTCACCCCAGTGCCCACCACCATTTGAAAAGAGAATCTTCTCTAACCAAAAGTGAGAGCAGCACTAATACATGGATATGAATGTTAAGTAATGTGGCTACAGGGCAGTTTGGTAAGCATAATATATGACTTTAGCCAGACAAGAGCAGCCATCACACACCTAGGGCTCATGACCTCCCATACCATAGGCTTTTTAAAATTAGGTTTTCAGTACTGGACATGTATTCACTCCCATGGAGTGGGCTTCCAGTACAATTAGAGAGAAGTTGGTTTCCCCAATAACAAACATGCCACCTGTTTGGTCATTTGGCCTGGCTGGCCAAACATAAGGCTTGAAGTGACCAATGTTTTCACTGCTAATGACTTCTGTCTCCCATAAGGCTGCATGCAGTGCAGTTTTTTTCAGCTTTCTGTCAGCTCGTCTACAGAGGGGAGGTTTTGAGCTCAGATCCTCAGTGACCTTGCAGCCTAGGTGTGTGGAGTCTTCAGCAATAGGGTCTGACCATCTATTCCTAGTGGGAAACCAAGAGCCTTGGTAATGGCCTATAATGTTTATGGGGCAGCAGGGACCTCCCTGGTCAACAACTCACTGGAAGGGGTTCCATATGTGGTACTGAAATTTTTCTAGTAACAGTATATGGCTTCTGAGTGTGTCATTATCCAAAAAAGTAGGTTTCCATATAGCTTATTCATCACATCTTGAATTTTGATTAACACTCCCCCTACCCTTCTTTTACTCAATCTCTTCCCATGACCTCACTTAGGGCAATGCTCCCCTAGTAGTCACTTCATATATATACAATATCATCCTCTTAAGTCCTCCCTTCTCCTCCCTCCCTCATAGTCCTTTTCTAGCTTATTGGCCTCTGCAACTGATTTTTACTCCAACTCACATACCAGTCATTTGTATGTGAGTTGTATACATTTGTGGCTAGGATCAACATATGAGGAAGAACATGTGATGTTTGTTTTCTGAACCTGGGTTACCTCACTTAGTATAATCCTTTCCGGATCCATCCATTTCCTTGCAAATTTCTTGATTTTACTTTTCTTTACTGCTGAATAGAATTTCATTGTATAAATATATCACAACTACATTATCCATTCATTAGTTGAGGGACATCTAGGCTGGTTCCATTTCTTAGCTACTGTGAATACAGCAGCAATTAACATGGTTAAGCAAGTGTCTCTAAGGTAGTGAGAGGAGTTCTTAGGATATATGCCTGGGAGTTGTATAGCTGGCTCACATGGTAAATATATGTTTACCTGTCTAAGGAACTTCCACACTGATTTCCACAATGGCTATACCAGTTTACATTCCCACCAACAATGTAAAAGGGTTCCTCTGTTTCTGCATCCTCATCAGCATTTATTGTTATTTTGTTGTTCTTGTTGTTAGCCATTCTAACAGGAGTGAGATGGAATCTCAAAGTAGTTTTAACTTGCATTTCCCTGATGACTAAGGATGTAGGTGTTTATATGCCATCTGTATTTCTTCTTTTGAGACCTCTATATTTAGTTCCATAGTCTTTTTTTTTTTTTTCAAGGTAGGGTCTCACTCTATCCCAGGCTGACCTAGAATTCACTAAGTAGTCTCAGGGTGACCTTGAACTCATGGCGATCCTCCTACCTTTGTCTCCTGAATGCTGGGATTAAAGGCATGTGCCACCATGCCTGGCTTCAGAGTCCAGTTTTTAAATTGGGTTGTTTGATTTATTTAGTTTTCTGGGTTCTTTGTATATTTTGGATACTAGTCCTCTGTCAGATGTATAGCTGGCAAAGGTTTTTTCTCATCCTGTAGGTTGCCTCTTTGCTCTATTCACAGTGTCCTTTGCTGTACAAAAGCTTTGTAATTTCATGAGGTTCCAGTGGTTGATTAGTGATTTTATTTCCTGAGCAATTGAGCTTATATTCAGAAAGTTGTTGTCTATGCCAATATGCTGAAGGGTTTTCCCCCTTTTTCCTCTAGCAGTTTCAGAGTTTCATGTCTGATATTTAAGGTCTTTGATCCATTTGGACTTCATTCTTGTGCATGGAGAGAGATCAAGATCTATTTTCATCCTTCTATATATAGATATCCAGTTTTCCCAGCAACATTTGCTGAAGAGGCTGTCTTTGCTCCAATAAATATTTTTGTCAAAAATCAGGTGGCTATAGCTGCCTGGATTTACATCTGCATCTTCTATTCTGTTCCATTGATCTATGTGTTCATCTTTGTGCCAGTACCATGCTATTTTTGTTACTATGGCTTTGTAATATAGGTTAAAATCAAGTATGGTGATATTGCCAGCCTTGTTTTTGTTGCTCAATATTGCCTTGGCTATTTTAGTTTTTTTTTTTGTGTGTGTGCTTCCAAAGAAATTTTAGGATTGTTTTCTCTAGTTCTGTGAAGAATGCCATTGGGATTTGGATGGGGATTGCATAAGTACGTAGCTTGCTTTTGGTAAGACTGACATTTTCACAATATTGGTTCTTCCAATCCAAAAACATGAATGTCTTTCCATTTCCTAGTGAGTGTTCTAAAGTTTTCATTGTTTCAAGGTTTCATTTCACTTTCACTTCCTTGGTTAGGTTTATTTGGAGGTACTTTATTCTTTTTAAAAATTCTTTATTTTTATTTTTATTTATTTATTTGAGAGTGACAGACAGAAACAGAGAGAAAGAGGCAGATAGATAGAGAGAGAATGGGTGTGCCAGGGCCTTCAGCCACTGCAAACGAAACCAGACACATGTGCCCCCACCTTGTGTAGCTGGCTAACGTGGATCCTGGGGAGCTGAGCCTCAAACTGGGGTTTTAGGCTTCACAGGCAAGTACTTAATTGCTAAGCTGTCTCTCCAGGCTGAAGGTACTTTATTGTTATTCTTTTTCTTTCTTTTTGTTTTTTGAGGTAGGGTCTCAGTCTAGCTCAGGCTGACCTGGAATTCACTATGTAGTCTCAGGGTGGCCTCGAACTCACGGTGATCCTCCTACCTCTGCCTCCTGAGTGCTGGGATTAAAGGTGTGCGCTAGCATACACAGCCCCCCACAAAGATACTTCATTCTTTTTGAGGTAATTGTGAATGGGAATGATTCCCTGATTTCATCTTTAGCATGTTTGCTGTTAGTCCATAGGAAGGCTACTGATTTTTGTGTGTTTATTTTGTATCCTGCCATGTTGCTAAAAGTGTTTATCAGCTCTAACAGTTTGCTGGTAGAGTCTTTAGGGTCCTTTATATACAGAATCATATCACCTGTAAATATGATAATTTGATCTCTTCCTTTCCAATTTGTGTCCCTTTTATGTATATCTTTTGCATTATTGCTATAGTTAAGACTTCCAATATTATATTAAATAAATATGGGGACAGTAGACACCCTTGTCATGTTCCTGATTTTAGTGGAAAAGCTTCATTTTCCCCATTTAATTTTATGTTGGCTGCAAGTTTGACATAAATAGCCTTTATTATGTTGAGATATGTTCCATCTATTCTCAATATCTATAGGACTTTTACCATGGAGGGATATTAGATTTTGTCAAATGCCTTTTCTATAGCTAGTGAGATGATCATGTGATTTTCCTTCAGTCCATTTATGTAGTGTATTACATTTATTGCAAGTCATCACGGTGGGGTATTGGGAAAAGTTTTCAATTAGCAATAATCACACCTCGGATAAACCTCATTGGCTACGATACTGCCACTGTGCAAAGCTTGTATTACATTTATTAATTTGCATATGTTGAACCATCCTGACTCTCTGGGATAAAGCCTACTTGGTTGGAGTAAATTATCTTTTTGATATATTATTGTGTTCTGTTTGCCAATATTTTGTTGAGAATTTTTGCATCTATGTTCATGAAGTAGATTGCTCTGTAATTTTTTTGTTTTCTTCTGTTTTTGTCTGGTTTTGGTATCAGGCTGATGCTGGCTTTTAGTAGGAGTTTGGTAGAATTCCTACCTTTTCTATTTAATGTAAAAGTTTGAGAAGCATTTGTGTTAGTTCTTCCATGAAGGTCTGGTAAAATTCACCAGTATATCCATCTGGGCCTGGAATACTTTTAGTTGGGAGATTTAAAAAGAAAGTAACTGCTTGTATCTCTGTACTTGTTATAGGTCTATTTAAATCGTTTATATCATTTTGACTTAATTTTGGTCAGTTATTTCAATTTAGGAATTCATCCATTTCTTTCAGAATTCAAACTTGTTGGAGTATATGTTCTTAAAGTATGTTCTTATGATTTTCTGAGTATCTGTGTTATCTGTTGTAATGGTACCTTTGTCATCACTAATTTTACTAATTTGTGTCTCTTCTCTCTTTCTTTTGGTCAGATTTGCTAAGTGTTTATCAAATAATACTTAATACAATCTGTTTGATCTCTTCATAGTGTCCCAAATGCATTAAAATTTCCATTCATGCCTTCTTATTAGTTTGTCTTTCTCTTTGTTGGACTGTATTAGATCTGCCACCTGGTCTTCTAGTTTAGATGTTCTGTTTTCTTCTTCATCCATTAGATTGGTGAGACTTTCTATAGATTTTTAAATTTGGCTTACTCTGTTTTTCATTTCTAGTATTTCTGATCATTTTTTTCTTCAGTATTTCTATTTCCTTACTCATGTCTTGTATTGACCTCCTTATTTCAGTAAGTTGGCTTACTATGTTCTCCTTTAGGAGTTTTTCTTTTTTGATTTCTTTGAACATAGTTATAATCATCCTTTTGAAATCTTCCTCAGGCATTTCATCTAAATTAGTCTCTCTGGAGGTCATTTCTGATGGATTTTTAATTTTTGGTGGGATTGTATAATCTTGGTTTCTTTGATTCTTGTATTATAATGTAGAGATTTTTGCATCTTGGGTTAATTTGATGCTTGGGTTTTCTAATTATCTGTGGTCTTCTTAGATGTGCAAATCTGATGTTATATATCTTCAGGGTAGGAGCTTAAGGTGCCAGATATGGCTCTTAAATGACTCCCAGAGTAACAGTAGATGTGACCCTAGGCTTTGGGTTTACCTGCTATGCAAGTATTCTAGTAGGCTGGGTGGACCAAAATACAGACAAATTCTAAAATTCAACTGAACAATGTATACATTCAACCAAAACCAGCATAAGGTCTTTATAAGAGTGGGTATTAAAATAAACAGATAATATAACAAAATCAAAGTCCTTAAGGGTGTATGTTACCCTACACCCTTAACCCTGTCAACTGGGAGGCTGAGATTTCTGGTCTGTAAAGGGTTCCATATCAGCCTGCGGCCAAGTAAGACACTGCCCCCACAAATGACAGAAGAAGACGACAAAAGCACTATAAATCAGAATGGAGAAGCCGACCATCAGTCAAATCTAACATATAACCTGCCTTGACATGGTAGGTAGAATTAGTATTTCCAATGCAGGCCTATATACCAGGCTTTGCAGTGGGTACTGACTTGGTATAAGTGGGCCCTGATACCTTTGGGATGGCTTTAGTTTCAGCTATGTTGTGTGCCTGCTTGGGTCCTTTTTTACTGGACTGTGGGCTTGGCTAGGCTGGCTGGGTCGGTGGGTCTGCTGCTCTGATCACCTGTGCTGGGTGTTGTGTGGCTAATCTCCTTTCCCCAAGTCTCCAGTAGTTGCAGGTGCTGGTGGTTGGGGGAGGGGAGGCTGTGGAGGGTGCCTGAAGTTGTGCTAGAGCTGCTTAGCTGGTGTCCAAGATCCTCTTCCTCACAAGCTGCTCAGCTGGTCCCTGCTGTCTTCTCCTTCAGGTTTCTTGACTTTATGAGGAGGGTGGTATGAGTGGAAAATCCCTCCCCTGGCTTCTGTGTCTCAGGAAAAGCCTGGCAGCTGTATGGTCCAGCACTGCTGCGGGATCTGGTTCTGCCTGTTTCTGTGATCACTACAAGCTTTGGGACTCTACTGCTTCTCTGCTGAGATCCCTTATACACCTTCACTTTTTGGTAGAAGAGCATATCTTGCTGTTTTTCTGCTTATTTCCTCCTTAGGCTGCTTTGGTGTGGCTAATATACTGCCATCTTAGCGGAAATTCTTAAAATTAATTTTTTAAGAGTAAACTTTTATTGATTAATGTATTCATTCATATACTTCATCATTCTACAGATATTTGCTGAGTGTCATAGAAAAATTTTCTCCCTGAATTTCCATATTGGGAACTCCTAGATAACTCTCCTATGCTTTTTGGGATCCTAGAGAGAAGTGGGCTGGCTATAACCAAAGATTAAAAGTAAGTAGTAAATTCTAGTGGTGGAATCTAGTAATGTAGCATGAGAGGTACCTACAGATTATTGTGTTTCTAATTTGATCACACAAAGCAATCTGCAAGATGAGTAAATTCACTCATCTTGTATCATTTAAGACATACAGTTTGTCTCAAGGCATTGGGCTGGCTTGACTCCAGGCCCTTAGCTCATTTTACTGCTGTGGTTCTCTTTATCAGCCTCAGCCTCTGATATTATCCTAGCTTCTTCTGATGCCTGGCTGCCTGTCCTACACTCAGTCTTTCCTGGGCCAACTACTTGCTGGACATTGTTGGATTATCCAGGTGCTCTTCCTTTTCACTGCCCTCTTCCTCTCCTTCCAAACTCAAAAGCCTGTTTAAGACAAACAAACAAACCTTACACTAATTTCTATTAGTGAAAATTTATGATCATTGTCTAACACCCTCATGAAAGTATCTTTCAAGAAGATGCCTATAAGTCCCAGTTCCCCTTTTAAAATTTTTATTATCAAAGAACTAATAGTTATCAAAAATCTGAAAAAAAATCTGAAGAATTTACACAAACCACCATAATCCCACCGTTTAGAAAGCCAAGTGAAGCTGGTCGTGGTGGCACACGCCTTTAATCCCAGCACTCAGGAGGCAGAGGTAGGAGGATCACTGTGAGTGCAAGGCCACCCTGAGACTACATAGTAAATTCCAGGTCAGCCTGAGCTAGAGTGAAACCCTACCTTGAAAAACAAAAAAACAAAACAAAAAAAAAGTGAAAAAAAAGATGAGTGAAAATATTTAATGCATTTTAAAATATATTTTATTTCTTTATTTGAGAGAGAGAAAGAGGAGGAGGAGAGAGAAAGAGACAAAGAGAGAGAGAGAGGAGAAAGGGGCGCACCAGGGCATCCAGCCACTGCAAACGAACTCCAGATGCATGTCCCCCCTTGTGCATGTGGCTTAGGTGGGTCCTGGAGAATCGAACCTGGTCCTTTACATAGCTGTCAGTGATCTTCTCTATATTCAACATAGTGTTTCGTACTTACCATTTAACAATAATCAAATCTCCAATCAGTAGAGCCTTAAGAAATATTATTGTGAAAGAATATTGTGGAGAAAAGATCCTTTGATGCAGAGAAACTGTAGAGCAGACAATACAGCAGATGGAAGCACATAGGTTCTATGGTCTCCAGGTCAGGAAGAGACATCTTTTTATTTATTTATTTATTCATTTTTGTTTTTCAAGGTGGTGTTCTCTAGCCCAGGCTGACCTGGGATTTACTGTGTAGTCTCAGGGTGGCCTCAAACTCATGGTAATTCACATAGCTCTGCCTCCCAAGTGCTGGGATTAAAGGTCTGCACAATCATGCCTGAGAGGTATTTTTTTATTGGGTTCTTTGCCTTACTCAATCCATTCTGTCTTTCTCCGTTTGACCTCAGATGTTGTTTACCTACTCCTGTCTCTTGTGTTCAGACTTTCTGCACTCCTTTCCTACTCCACACTGGAGCTGAACCTGGCCAGTCTCCTTAAGCCACTGGTTCTGGACAATGCTTGGCTGCTTGGCCCCCAGAATTCTTCCTTGGTCTAAAATTGATTCATCCTTAAGGCACATAAAAATCTACTCCCCTCTTTCTTCACATTTTCTCTTCCCTTCTGTTTAAGCCCCTTCAACTTCTAAGCATATGTCCAGGGGTTTGGGGCTAAGGAAGGAGCAAACAAGATTAGGTTAAGCACTCAGCAAAACTGAACCTTAAATCACAAACTAAACTGTTCAAACAAACTCTTTTCCTGTCCTGTTTTTGCATCAGGATAGCATAGCATGCATATTCCTACCCTAAGTCATTTGCTTATGACTTAAAAACAACCTCAAATGAAACTTTTGCCAAGTGAAGACAAAAATGCAGGAGAGGACTATCTCAAAAATTTTCTCTAACATGTTTGGGGGACACATGTTCCCAAGCATATGAAGGGTGGATCTAGTTATTGTGGAATGCATTTTCTTTAAAAAAAAACAGTACATATAGAAAGCATCTGTATGCCTCCTACTGTGAGAGGACTTTGGGTAGGCATAGGGATTTCTATTTTTTTCTTTATTTATTAGAGAGAGAGAAATAGGCAGAAAGAGAGAGAGAGAGAGAAAGAATGGGTGTGTCATGGCCTCCAGCCACTGCAAATGAACTACAGACACATGGCTCCCTTGTGCATTTGGTTTATGTGGGTCCTGGGGAATAGAATGTGGGTCCTGTTGGCTTTGTAAGCAAGCACCTTAAACACTATGCCATTTCTCCAGCCCCAGGCATAGGCATTTCTTAACCATTTAAGCTACTTAGCAGATGTGGGGGTCTTGTTTTAGTAATAATTAAATATAAATAACTAATATGTTCAGTTGGCAGTCAAATGATATCTACCTACAATTTTTAATCCTATGTTATCATCTTTTTAAATGCAAAAAGGAAAAAAAAGCTCCTGCTCTATAACAAGGGAACCTAGTTACTCAGTACTTTAAAATATTTTAGATTTTTTATTTACAAATTTTAAAAACTTACAAATTTACAATTCAATTACAATTAATAGACATTGGTTCTCCTCTTCCCCAGGAATGGAAAGTGGTAAAAGTCAGGGGATGCGGTGGCAAATAGTTATATTTTACCACCTTTTTAATAGCTTATAATCTACATATTATGTACAACTTTTATATGTGATGTAGCATAAGATCCTCACAATAAGTTTATTAAAGACAGGTTTATGAGAAACTGGGTTTTCTCTGAGTCTTACAGTTGGACTCATTTGAAATCCCACTCTTTCTGGTAAGCACCTCATTCTACTGATCCCAGCTGGTGGGAACCCAAGAGACAAGCATAAAGAAAATATATGAGGTTAACTAAGCTAGAGAGACAGGTTAAATAGTATTACATAGATTCATTGTTAATTAACCACATACTGCTAGCTCTCCATGAGCATATCTTCAAGATAGTTGTGGTTTGAATGTAAAATGTCCCCATTGTCTCAAGTGTTTGTGATTAAGCCTCATACTTAGATCCCAGCTTGTAGAACCTCTGGGAGGTAGAGCCTTGCTGGAGGAGATGTGCCACTAAGGGCAGACCTTGAGGTTTATTAGTTTAGTTCTACTGCATATTATGAGCTACCTAATCAATATTACTTCTTCCTTCTGCTGTGGTAAGATTTGATGCTCCAGTTGCTTTCTCTGCCATGCTCTCCCAGCTATGATGATGCTTCCCTCTGGAAACTATAAGCCTAAATAGATCCTTTTCTCCCCTAAACTGCTTGTTGGGTATTTGTACCAAAAATGAGAAAGCAACTGCTATAGAAGTGATCTCCAAGTTCACTTGACCAGTACCATATCTTTTCTTATAAAATAGACCTTGCTTAAAAGTCAGAGAGTCAACCTTAGGAACAAAGGTTTTAGGAATATTTTGGGACAATTAATTCAGTTCTATAAATCTATGCTAAAGTAATTATTCAGGATTTAGAGAATTCTGTACTATAGAGTACATTGTTTATTCCCCCAAATGTGGAAATAACTAAATGTCCAATAACAGAGGAACAATTAAGAAAATTGTGGTAATCAATAGAACAACACATAGAAGATAATAATGATAGATCTAGATGATATGAACAAAATTATGATGTATTTAATTTAAAAAGCTGAATGAAAAATGTTTTAAGGGGCTGGAAAATTCATCAGCTAAAGTCACTTGATTGCTAAGCCTGCTGACCCAGGCTCAATTTACCAGCCACTCACATAAAGCCAGAGAAAAAAGGTGATACAAGCATCTGGCATTTGTTTTCAGTAGCAAGAGGTCCTGGTGTACATGTGTGTTCATACAAATACACACATAAATAAATAAATAAATAAATAAAGATTTTAAAATGTTTTTACATTTATTACAACCCTTGATAGAGAAACAAATCCACAAAAATATACAGGAAAGGCAGCATACTAAAATGTTTACATGTCTACAGCCTGAATGTGCATGATCTTGTCTAAAATGTTAACATAATTGTAGCAGCATTATGACATTGTGAAGGTTATGTTTTCCTTTTCTATATTTTCTGTTTTATCCCTCTTACTGCACCTCCTTACTGTCCCTTTCCCTTCCACTTGCAACAGCTACAATGCCAAGAAAATATAATTCATGAAGCTGAATTAAAAACTTGCTTCTTCATGGGCTGGAGAGATGGCTTACTGGTTAAGGCATACCCACATAAGTCAGACACACAAGGTGGAACATGTGTCTGGAGTTCATTTGCAGTGGCTGGAGGTCCTGGTAAACCCATTCTCTCTCTATCTATCTCTGAAATAAATAAAATAAAATAAATTACAAAAACCTTGTTTTTTCAAAGAGCTGTTATGGATTTAGAAAATGAATGCTCAGGAATGCATTTGCTTCATTTGACCAAATAATACAATGTTGAGAACTCCATATAATGTCTGAAGTGGCCCCATTCCCATCTTCAGGGTGCATTTCCTAATTCAAAGAATCAAAACTTGGCCATGTGTGTATGTAATTGTTATGGTGCAAGGGAGTGGGGTGGTCTGATGTCTGTCTGGTATCTGCTTCCTACAGGGTCATGGGTGGCTCTGAAGACTTTAGCATCATTGAAGCCACTGCTGTCCTACCTTACTATCTGAAAGAGCAAGAACAAGGCACAGGGGTGAGCAGAATAATCAGAAAATTTTGTTTCTCTGGAGACTGGATCATTTCTGAGCCAGAAGAAAGAACTAGAAATTAAGTCAGGATTGACTTGTTCATCAATGATTAGTTAGCTTGATAACTTACATTTTTGGTAAGTTTTGTTTCTTTCCTTGATGACTATCTCTACATTAAAGTTCATAGTATTATGTGGAAAGAAATTATTGGGTCCAGATGGTTGATCAATGAGCCAAGCCTTTAGTCCTCTGGGGCAATATCTCTGGACAGGACTGTGCTGTGTGACAGCCATGAGTAGCTGAGACATGCATGGGAGAGATGTGTGCAATGGTTAAGAACACAGCCTTTTCAATTTGACTGTTTTGTATTTGAACTTCAGCTCTATTACTGAGAGTAGCTGTTTGGCTTTGGAAAATATTCAGCTTATTGGGAATTATCCTTGTTCAACATTAAATCATTCTAGAAGAGCAAATGTGTGTTTATGCCATATATTAATGGTACTCTCGCTTTTGGTAAGAGAAGCTTCTCAGATGGCAGTGACCACTAGGGAGATTCAAAACTCATCAAAGTGCTGAGAACTAACAATGGAGTGTTCAGTACTAAAGAAGACATCTCTATCATACCCTCCAAGGCTGAGGGACCACTGTGGAAGAGGTGACAAATAGGATATAAGAGCTAAAGATGGGGAGGAAATCTTTGAAATGCTGTCTTCCAGACACAAAACGTCTCTTGCATTCATGACCTCATAGTGGCTATTGCTAACTACACAAATCTTGTATAAGATGAGGTAAAAAAAAATGATGACATCAAAATACAACAGAGACTAATTGAAAAGAAGAGGTTCAATGGATGGGGATAGAGGGAGGGGGACAAAGGGCGATGAGAGCACATTAAAATCAAGGTACCTTGTGTATACATATGGACATTGCCAATAAAAAGTTAAGTACAAACAAAAATGATCAAATGATAAAAAAATGCATCAAAGTAAATATAGAGCTCTGTGTTCAGTAATGGTAACTCATATAATTAGTTGCTTGTAACCATAGCTCTATAAAAATACTTCTCTATCTTATATAGATGTGTTCCTTTAACCTTTTCTACAAGTCCATTTCAATTTTTCATTAATGAAAATCAAACCAATCAGAACATCGCTACTCTGCTTTGCAGACAAGCCAGCCTGGGAGACATTTATTTCTCCAGAATTTTGGGAGTTTGAGGCTTTTTAGATCCAACATTTGTGTTGGTAGTATCCTCATTTCAATAATCCTGCCTCAAACAATTCCAGCCAGTTAGTGAGGCAAGTCATTCCCTTCTTGGAACCACACGGGACTCTAACAGAGTCCTGCTTTTCCTCTGCTTGATTTCCTAAAATAGTTTCTAAAGATTTGAACCACAATTGAATCAAAAGTAACCACCCTGTAATTTCCTGGTATGTCCCTACGGCCTTTCTTTCAAAACAAAACAGACACAAAAAATGGTACCACACTGGCTGATTCCCAGCATTTCTGGGGTTTTGACTGGAGGAAGCTGGAGAATGTCTTTGGAAGCTTCTCTAATTCCTCCTAGTTCCTCTCTGGGAGGGCAGGCAGGCAGAGGCTCTGGCCTGTTTGTGGCTCATTATGTATGCTGCATCATCAAACTTAGGCTGGGTTAGTTTTAAGAAAAGTTTGTCGAACACTCCTTGTTTATAGCTCCTTATATTTGCTTCTAGTAGGAAAACAAGGCTTGTAGTAAGCATTTAAGCTAGAAATAGAAAGAACTATTCATACATATATATTTGGTTTTTTGAGGTAGGGTATTGCTCTTGCTCTAGCTCAGGCTGACCTGGAATTCACTATGTAGTCTCAGGGTGTCCTTGAACTCACATCAATCCTTCTACCTTTGCCTCCAAGTGCTGGGATTAAAGGTGTGTGCCACCACGGCTGGCTTGAAAGAATTATTCTTTTTTTTAAGGGCGTGTGCCACCATGCCTGGTTGCCACAAACATTTTTTTTTGTTTATTTTTATTTATTTATTTGAGAACGACAGACAGAGAGAGGAGAGGCAGAGAGAAAGAGAGAGAGAGAGAGAATGGGCACGCCAGGGCCTCCAGCCACTGCAAATGAACTCCAGATGCGTGCGCCCCCTTGTGCATCTGGCTAATGTGGGCCCTGGGGAATCGAGCCTCGAACTGGGGTCCTTAGGCTTCACAGGCAAGCGCTTAACCGCTAAGCCATCTCTCCAGCCCAGAAAGAATTTATAAAACGTTTTCTATTTAAAACTCCAAGAACATTTGGACAAGTTTGAATTCATCGATTAAAAGCACAGTTAGAATACATTTGCATCTTTTTATAAAACTTTGTAAACATTCTGAATTCAATTTAGAGGCACAAGAAACTCCACTTAGCTTGGCCTATTTAAGTGGTTAATGATTTTTTTTGTATTATAGATATTTTTCATCAACTTTTGCAATTAAATATTTTCTTTGGGTTGAATTCTCAATATTACTGAAATATTATGTCACAATTAAGTGTTCATAACTAATATATGACACAAAATTTGGAGTTAAAAAGAAGTAAAATGTTTGTGAAAATAAAAATTCATGTGATAACTAACTTAAAACATGTTCTAGAACAGAAACTATGCAATTGAAATCATAAGGAACATTATGAGAGTAGATATACCAAGTACATTACTTCTGTAAATGTTTCAATTTTTTGTTGAATTAATAAAGTGACAACAGGTTGTCAATGTTAGAACTAAGAATAAAAAAATGACAGATTGAAATAACCATACAAGGAAAATTCATTTCTGAACAAAACACTCTTTCTTTTTATGAGGTAGGGTCCTGCTCTAGTCCAGGCTGATTTAGAATTAGTCTCAGGCTGGCCTTGAACTCACAGTGGTCCTCCTACCTCTACCTCAGCCTTGCAAGTGCTAGGATTCAAGGCACATGCCACCACACCTGGTCTGAACAAAACACTCTTATCAGATTTTAAGATATAATAAAATTTTAATTTGTGGTTATTATGTGAGATATTCATAGCTCTGAAATGCTGAAATATAATATAATATAAATAAAATATAATAGACCATACTTAATGATATGTGTATTTGGATATAAGTCATAAGTGTTTTGTAGCTGTCAGATAAATGTTTTCAGATAGATTCAACTTATTTGCAATTAGCAGCTGGCTTTAGTGTATAAGAAATCCACATGCTAAACTTTTCTTAAAAATATCTTTACTTATATCTCAATATTAATCATTTAGCAAGCTTTCACATAAAAGCAGACAGCAAAAGCACTTTTTAAATTTGGCTAAGTCTGAAATAAATTCACTTTATCTGACAGTGGAAACTACTAGTTGCTCTTATTTTTTTAAATTTTTATTTTATTGACTTATTTATTTGAGAGAAAGAGAGAGAGAGAGAGAGAGAGAGAGAGAGAGAGAGAGAGAGAAGAGAGAGAGAGAATGGGTGCACCAGGTCCTCTAGTGGCTGCAAATGAACTCCAGACACATGCACCACCTTGTGCATCTGGCCTATGTAGGTCCTAGGGAATTGAACCTGGGTCCTTTGGCTTTGCAGGCAAGTGCCTTAACCACTAAGTCATCTCTCCAGTCCACTTGTATTGTTTTTTCCCCCCTGAGGTAGGGTCTCACTCTAGCCCAGGCTGACCTGGAACTATGTAGTCTCAGGGTGGCCTTGAACTCATGGCGATCCTCCTACCTCTGCCTCCTGAGTGCTGGGATTAAAGGCATGTGCCACCATGCCAGGCCCATTTGTATGTTTTAAGAAAGCTTGTGATTGAGTAATACCTGATCAAATGCATAACGACACATTACTTTTGTTACATTGGGACTGAAGAGCAAGGACCTAATTCTATTAGCTCCTATGCCTTCACCTTTATGCATATATTTTCTGTAATAACTGCTATAACTTTTTCAAGCATTCCTTCTTAAAAAATTCACAACCAAAAATTAAACACAGAAAAAATGGAAAACATTCTTTTGGTCATACAGATGCAAGCAATATCCCATAATTAGCATTTGAAAGAAATAATCTATGTACTTTTCACTTGAAATTAAAAAGCTGAAGACTCAGCCATTCTCCATATAGGAAGAGCAGAACTTCCTCCTGGGCTCAGCTAAAAGGAAGAGTTTTCTTTTCTTTCTTCCTTCCTTTTTCCTCCTTCCCTCCCTCCCTTCCTCCTTCCCTTCCTTCCTTCTTTCCTTCCTTCCTTTTGTCCCTCCTCTGTCCTCCTTCCCTCCCTACCTCTCTCTCTTTCTTTTTTTGTAAAGTTTGAAGAGATTTTATTAGTATAAGAGGGAAAAGTATAAAGAGCTCCTGCCCATGAAAAGGCAAGAAGGGGTAAAGCCCCAAGAGTTCTCTTTACTTTATTAACTTTGATTATATGCAGCATAGTATCAGTTTTACATGCTTTTTGTTTATGTTGCTTTCTGCACATCTTCTGGCCAACATGCATTAACCTCAATTGTTTCAACTGACCTCCTGTGCAGTGCTGTTGAAATGAACATAGATTACATCATCCTGCAAACAACTTCTTTCACCTAGACTGTACCAAGAGTATTTTCTGGAAAGGATTCTATTCCAATCAGTTTTCATCAGTTTATTTAGCGCCTACTCATATGCTTTCAACTCAGAGACACTGCTTTGTGCTTTGGGAACCCAAACTAATAAAGACATTAAAATATATTATGGAATTGTTAGTTCTTAATTGCTCAAACAGTTCTCGTTCTATGTCTAAGCCCCAATTCCTCAGGATGCTCAGATTTTCAAACAATTAATGCTTTTCCCAACCTATTTTCAGAATCTCAAAACACTATTACTATAGTTCAAAATTCAATTAAGTGCCTAGCAAAATAATATTGCAAAGTATTTTTATATCTTGGCAAGCATTAAAAAAATTCCTGAGCTATTGAGTTGCTGACATACCTTATAGGCAATTCAAGGCCCAGACAATAGGGATGAAAGGGGTTGGGGGAAGGGGAAGTTGGGGAAATACAAACACAAAACTAATCCAAAATGAACTGGCACCATAGAATCCTTTATCCTTGGAGATAGACTAAAATATACAACCCTCAAAAGGAGGGCCGGAGAGACCTTAGCGGTTAAGTTGCTTGCCTGCAAAGCCAAAGGACCTTGGTTCTATTCGCCAGGACCCACATAAGGCAAATGCACAAGGTGGCACATGCATCTGGAGTTTATTTGCAGTGGCTGGAAGCCCTGGTGCACCCATTCTCCCTCTCTCAAAAATAAATAAATAAATAATATTTATATAAAAAAATGGTAAGGGGGTGCACCTGAAAAGAAGGACTCTGGACAAGGTGGGATGAAGCTTAAACTCTCTCTCTCTCTCTCTCTCTACACACACACACACACACACACACATATATATATATATATATATACACATATATGTATCTGGCCTGTAAATCCCTGTACCAGAAATGGGTTACTACCCACAATGGGCTGTTAATTGCAGAGACCTACAAGGTCCCCAGATCAAGACAGGTTTCTGTCAATGCACTTGATTACCTGCTTGAGGACCCTACTGCTGAAGACACCACATGCTGTCAACATAGAGCATGGAGAGACTTGGCTGGAATCCAGAAAAGAGCCAGTCCCCAGACAGTTAGCCCATCTAGTGCTGGAAAGCGTTACACAAGCTAGTGGGGGAAAGTGGCCAACAATGGTCTGAGCAACCAGAGTTCTAAGCGACTCAGAAGCAAACACCCTGACAGGATGTATACGACAGTGCAATTGTGTGGCACACAGCCTTGGTGGGTAACCAATAGCTTTCTGAGTGGCTAACAGATCTGCTCAGTGTAAAGCGACCCATATCTGGAATTGGGAACCAGATCAGAATCCTACGGAGACAAAGATTATGCTCTGCAGTGTCAAGCTCTTGTCAGTGTTTGGCTAAAAGAGGCGTTACCTATTTCAAATTCTCCCTAAATTAATAATGCTTATCCCATTTAAACTGTGCTGATTTCACTCTTCATTGGAGAATCTCTTTTTCATTTTCAGAAGGTAGTGAGACTGGAGGAGATAAACTACCCCTCACATTTTAGCCAAACCACAGCTGAATCCACAGAGGAATTGGGGAGATGAGCAAGAGTGAACCAGATAATCAGCGCCATGGCAAAGGAGACAGACCCTGAGGATACTCAACATTAACCAAGCAGAGATCCAGAGCCTCCTAAGAGCTCAGCACTGAAGTAGACTTAAAACTCACCCACCATGGCTTAGGGAATTTTGTGGAAGAGGGGGTAAAAAGATTCTAAGAGCCATATCATGCCCAGAGGCATTCCTTCCCCCCAGAATATAACTGTCTACTGTCCCACAACACATAACCCATAACCCCATAAGGAATACCTGCAACCCCACTGAGGAGGGGCCCCAGCAGAATGGGGGCAGGGACGAGGGAAAAGAGGGTACCAATACATGATGTATCCATATGAAATATGTTGTTAATAATAATAATCATGAAAAATTCCTGAGCTAACAAAATATTCTATTTATATTTACTTAAAGTTCACTTATATAATGTGCAAACTTCTGTAACACATTGGTAAATTAAAATGGGTACCAAGCAAGTAAGTTGATACTCGTTAGAATGCTATCTATAGGTACTGTGAGCAATAGACACATGCAGAAGATGGGGGAATTGTCACTAAATTCACAGTCTACTTTTATAATTCAGACTTCCTCATGACATTGTAATTTAAATAGGCCAGAATAGATGATACCATACTAATTTTCAATTTTCCTTTTCCCAAATAAAATGTTTCTTAAAGCAAAAATCTATTGTACATAATGGAAACTTCATCAATAGATGGAGGAATATACCATCAACTATTTCTACAAATAGAATTTTCCTAGGGACAATATGTTCCACCCGTACCAGACAGCTTTAGGTTTTCTGAGGTGAACTTCCAGACCAGGCACAGTTATGGAGGACCGGATATTTATTGAAGCTTACAGCTCCAGGGGAAGGTCCATAATGGCAGAAGAAGCTGCCTGCTTTCACAGGTCCAAACACACAGAGAGAAGCACAAGCCTAAAAAGCCAAAAGCCACACAGCACAGCACACTTCAGGAACTCTAGCTAGGCACCCTTTGCATATCTTTAGATTGAAATCTCAAGCCCATTACCACACCTTAAGATCAGCCCAGTGGCACTGCGTCCAGCCAATAAAACAGTGAATATATTGGGGGCCATCTATTCAAACTACCACAAAAGTTATGTGAGGAATCTCTTAGAAGAACATAGAGCCTCACCTCACAAATATGAAGTGATATCATTAGCACTGCCACAATTGTCCTGACAGCTAATTCAGCTCACTTGAAACAGTATACCTAGATTTGAGGACTGTGCAGAGGCAGAAGAAGGCATTAGGAAATATTCTCATCTTTTTTTTCCATTGATTAATATTTTTTGTCTTTGCTACTGAAGATCATAAAGGAATGACTCACATACAAATCTATTTCATACATACATTATACATTACACATGTACAGATAGAAACATTTGGCTTCACTCTGCATGAGTTGGAAAATAAGAAAAGAATTTCTCATTTTGAATAATGTTCATAGCAAATGGATTTGAGGCTGGCACCACTTTGCTAAAATATTTTAAAATAATTTTTCAGATGCAAATGTGAACACACTGACTGATTCCCAGAGTCAAATTAAATGAAAAATCCACATGTAAAGAAATTCTCAGACAGATGATATGAAAATGAGAATGATGGACAGCTGCTGGAATTGTCACTTTGCTATGAAGGTACAGGTGTACTTTTCATTTTAATAAGCACTCTGTTGAATATCATAAATAATTTAAATAGATTCTGCCTTGAGGCCTTTTTCCCTCTACATTTATTTCTCTGGATTCCCTGGTTCTTTCTTGGGTCTCTGTCCTTGTTACAATTATGTAAATATTTTACCATAAAAATAATACTTAGCACATGCCCCAAATGTTGTTATTTTCATATGTAAGGGGTCTTATTTTTAATGTGTGTACCATACTTCTAGCAGATCTTTAGATCACTTTTCCCAAAGAAGTTGAAGTGACTGCTAGGTTTGCTGGTCATGCTCACTGGCGGCTTACAGAGAACTATATCTGGAGAACCTGGCTTCCTGTAGCCCACTGTTCATCCTGTTGAGACAACCCACGGTGTCATACAGTACCTTCTTTTCACTTTCTCTTCTTTGTTTGTCCTTTACTTTAATCTGGAGAAGTTGAAATTTCAAGAGTTTCCCTATCAGTGGTAAGGTTAATTTTTCTCCACTATCCATAATTGTTTTTGCTGCTATTAACACCTGTGAAGAAAGATAATTGTTAAGGGAAATGATATTGTATAACCTATGATACAGTCTATCAGTGACAAAAAGATGAAAGAGTACTTTATGTTTTGTAATATTTGTTTAATTGCAAAGATACCTTGTTGCTCACCAAATACACACACACACACACACACACACACACACACACACACACACAAACGGGCCCCATGTCTTTGAGATTGGCTTGTGTGAATATCACCTTTGTCTAATAAGGCAGAGAGCCCTTCATACAAGGTGTCAGACTCACAGTCTTAGAACAGAACTGAAGGGAGACATGCAGGAGTCCATTTGGGATAACTGACAGGTCACTTGTATGCTACAGAAAGTCTATTATTATTTGGCATAGTCAGTAGTAGTCCAAACTATCAAACTTTGACTTCCTAGAGCATTATAAATTAAATTGGATTTTATAATACTGAAATGACTATGGTAGGAGTCCTTTATCTCTTGGTTACCAAATTCAAATACAAGATAAAAGTAGCTTGACACAGAGGTGCCATATGAATATGCTCCTTTTGCAACTTAATGTTGATCTTTTCTGTATGCAGCCTAATTGGGGTGAAATGAGGTTATTGAGTTTTCTTTGGGTGACAGCTACTAGGAACATACAACTGTATCATCCAGATGTGTGACAGTGACAGCCCATTTTATGACTGTGTTTTTTACAGCTTGTTTCCCCCAAATTTCACACAACTTTCTAACATCTGGGCACTTTTCCTTGGAGCCCTATAACTACTTTATTTACTGCAAACAAATAATAAAATCACATAAAATATGCCATAAAAGTTGTTATATGTTTCTCTTTATCCATGTTGTCTCCCTAGTAAAATCTACTTCTGCCTGAAGGATTGTCATAGAAGTAATGTAGTTAAAGATTGTTCAGTTTTTGTTTTTAAGGGAGCATCATTCTTATTTATGTCAGGATGAATTAGGTGTTACTAAAATGTTCTGACATGTGGCTTTTCTTTCCCCTGCTGGAATAATCACCCCTACAGTGCATATGGTGTCAATTGCAGGGTCCCCAATCTCAGACCATGACCCTGTGGACAACATCTCTGGATCTGTGTCTTGTCTGGGGTTTGTACCAGATTTTGGGTCAGTGTTTTCACCTCTGGTCCAGTTCCTGTGACGTTCTCCTTTGCCAAGGGAAATAGCTCAGAGAAAGAGAGGTGTGCATTTTGCTTCTAACTGCAGAAAGCCTGGTGGATTGCCAGGTGCAAAAATGTAACTGGACCTCTTAGAGACCATCCAGGGTCCTGCTTTGCACTGCAGAATGGGAAAGCTGGGAGAAGGACTCTTTAGTATCCCTTCTTCTAAAAACTGAAGGAATAAGCTAGAGTCAGAAAGCTTGTGTATGTCCGTGAAGCACACCATTTGCTTTTCATGGACTTTCTATTCTGCTGATGTGGTTTAGGAAAAGGGAGATGATGGTTGAAATTCCTGGGAGCAGGAAAACTGACAGGACACTTGCAGGTCAAGGTCTAGCTGTGTGGGGAGGGTGAATGGAGGATAGGAGATTCATGTTCTGGGGAAGATATTTCCTCCAGGACCTTCAAATAGACATCTGCTGACCTGAACACATCCTTTGTTTGAGAATGGTTGTTGAGGCACACAGACACCATTGCTGTATGTGTGGTAATTTGCAAATGTGACTTTATATTTAGTCTTTTTCCTTAAGTGACTTAATTGGTTTGGATACCCAACATGCGGGAGTAGAACCCACAGCCTAGGGCTTGATGTAGGCCAGACTAGCACTGGGCTGAACAAACAGGCTTTAGACACAGGGGAGGATCTAACTTACACATAGTTTTGATATCACATTATTTTGGGCAGCTCTTCATAAATGTGTAATTGATTTTAAAGAAGGCGTATCATTATCCTTCACCATGATAGAAAGTGCCAGCAGTACAGAAGATATACAATAAAAATAAAACATCTTTCCAACTCTTCCTACCATCCACTTTAGAGATAATCTCTACTAAACAATTCATGTGTAGCTTTCCATAGTTCTATATATATATGTGAATGTCTTTTTCTTTTTTTACTTTGGTTTGTGGGACAGCTTTTTGTACTGACATGTTTTCCTTGTGTGTTCTTGTAATTAGCAAAACGTTCTGTACATGTATGCTCATTTATTTAACTAGTTCCCTACTGATGTGCACTTGGGCTATTTCATTTTTTGTGCATGCAAGTGTATAAGCATGGTTGTATGTGAACACAGGTGTGTGTATAGGTTCACATGCACACCCAAATTGCTCTCCACCTTATTTTTTTGAGACAGCATCTCTCACTGAGCCTGGAACTAGACTGGTTGGCCAGAAAACTCTGGGGTCTTCCTGCCTCTACTTCCCCAATGCTGGGATTACAGGTAAATGTACTGTCATACCTGGCTTTTACTTGAGTGCTGGGAATTTGAACTCAAGTCCTTATTCCTGTGCAGCATGATTAAGCCATCTCCCCAGCTCCATTATTTCATGTTTTTTTCTGTTTGTCTGTGTCTGTATAATTTTATTAGCAGCATTTGTATTTCTACTAACACTTCATGGCTGGTTCTATTCTCCATCTTTGCCAACACTGACTTTTCTCCACATGTACATTTTTGTCTGTATTGATACTAATGGGATTTTTTCTGGATAATGAGAATTTTTGTTTGTATTCTATGATATTGTAGTCACTGGCTGGGACATAAGTGCCAATCCAATAGCTGAATATTGTTAATGAGACTAATGTATGGAACTTTTTATTTTTTAATTAATATTAACATGTAAATAGTCATATTTTTTGCTTAGGGTGATATATGAAAAATGGAGGGAACTAGTATCACATTTGAACTTGTGTTTATATAATCATTCTATCTCTTTGTCCCTTTCATTTTAACCCCAGTAAAGTCAGCTATTGAGCATGGTCCTCTGCAAATGTTATTAGTGCAAGAGATATGTGAATGTGTGTGTTCAACAGTGGAACACTTGGATTCACAGTGTTAGTGTCATTAATTCAGGAGGTTCATGAATGTGTGTGCTCAGCGGCAGAGTACTTGGATTCACAGTGTTAAAGGTGAGTGGCAATGGAAATTAATGGCTTCCAGGCTAAGAGTTTTGTTTCTGGCCACTTTTGAAATGTGCCCTTGTATGGAGATGAATAGGACTGGTATGGGGTAAAAATGAAGGTACTTGTTCCTGGCTTCTCTCTGCTAGCATTTCTCCCTCTGATATGCCCCTTCCCTTCCCAGCTATCTGGTACCTTTCACTCACTAATGCTCTCTTGCCAAAAAAGTAGAAAAGATTCAAAGAAGCTGACTTGTACCTGTGAGCTAGCTATGTTTTGAAATTGTATCTTTCATTATAGAATGAGATGAAAGCATTTTAAACAGTAACAATAGACATGACTATTCAGATCTCATAGCTCTTTCCTTGAACTTACAAAACTCTCTACACCAAGGCAGGCTGTAAGATAGATTCCATTTTGCAATTGTGGTTCTTCTAGCACCTTGATTTTCCTGCCTGGAGTTGCTGCTGCATCCCAGGCTCTATCTGTCACTCAGGCTCTGAACAGGACATATACAACTCCTGTTGGTCAGGGTCTGAAGAGCAAATGCACCAGACAGCATAGGTGGGTGTAGGTAAGGGTGAGGTAGAGACTGGGACAGTCAGAAAAAAGCACTCTGGGTGTGACTATGCATGTCTATGACTTGTGGAGGCATGTAATTTGTAACTATATGGGCATGACAGCTTACATATACACATATTCCTGTACATGTGTGCATGTGTGTTTGTGTTCAAAACTGCCTTTTGTCATGAATAAGAGTCTAAAATGTGCTTGGTATTTAGAGTCATTTTCAAAAGCTATCAAAATAATAAAGAGAATAACATCAACATTTTTGATTGACAGTCAAGTGTGACTATGAATGATGATTTATCATTTCAATTTATCTGTAGAACACAAGGTGCCATGTTTATCAGTAAACACTCATATTAATTAGTGTAATTTATTCATTATTGTAAACTGTGCAGTGATATGTCCTGTCACCAAAGTTTATTGCAGAGATAATGGGATTGTTTACTTTTCTATCTTCCAGATATAACTGTGTGGCTTTGGACAAATTATTTAACACTTTGAAGCGTCAGTTTATTAAAAAAAAAATCTACAAACAGGCTTCTCACCAGTGGCAGTATTGATATTCTGAGGCAGGTAATTCTTTGTTGTGGAAGGTGTTTTGTGTATTGTAGAATGTTTAATAGTCTGATGCTGCTATTCCACTGTGAGTACCATTATCTCTAGACATTGCCAAATACTCTTTGAAGGGAATTACCTCTTACTGAGAACAGAAAGCTCTACAGAAAGAGAAGTTGAATAGTACTTTATCTCATAAGACTACTCTGGCAGTTCTTTTTTATTTTAATTTATTTGAGAGAGAAAATGGAGGGGAAAAAGAGAGAGAGAGAGAGAGAGAGAGAGAGAGAGAGAGAGTGTTCTAGGGCCTCCAGTCACTGCAAACAAACTCCACATGCATGTATCACCTTGTGCATCTGGCTTACATGGGTCCTGGGGAATCAAATCTGGGTCCTTTTGTTTTGCAGGCAAGTGCCTTAACCATTACGCCATCTCTCCAACCCTGTATTGGGAGTTCTTGAAGTCCTCTCAGCTCAGGCCAGGAGACAAGAGGTTAAATGAGACAGTGACCTTGGTTTATGATCAGCTGTAGGTAGCCCCTCCACTCATTCAACCCTTTGTCTAACCAGGTGGGACAAATCAAAATCCATTTATAGAAAGAGGTAAAAGGGTGTGAAAGTGTATTTTGTTACAGGGCAGTGCATAATATAGAAGATACTAGAAACAGAATGCTTTTAATCTTTATTTCTTCTAAAAGCCTAGATGGGAGAATTCTATGAGGAGTTCTTAGTCTCACGGCCTCCTTTCTGGTTCCCCCTGCTCTTTTCCCTCATTTCTTCCTTTTGTATTCATTAAACGCCAACTACATTTCAGTCCTTGCATTACTGATCCTTTATATGTCTAGCCTATCCAATTCACATTCTTTACATAATGAATAATTTCCAATGAAGCATAATTGGGAAAGCAGCTGGAAGGACAAAGGCAGCAGAGGGAGAAGGCAATAGACAGAAAAGAGAAAGGAAAAGAGCATGAATGACTGAAACACATTTTCTCACTCCAAGAAGAGGAAAAGAAAATAAGCAATATTGAATTGTCTATACATAGATTTGATGGTGACAAAAGACCTAGGTTCAGTATACATCACAATGTCTATCCCACACAAATGGAACATTGTGCACACGCTCAGACCACAGCTTGGAGAGAAGGTCATAATGATGATGAATACCAAGAGCAGGTGACTCCCAGATCATTTTCAGCTGTCCATAATTAAACTGGTATCCATCTCTCCACAGTGTCATGGCTGTAAAACAATTCCAGTCACTGGGCCCCTTACATCTGTGCTGAAATGAAATAATATTTGGCAGTAACAAGGAGTCACTGAAGCTAAATAAACAACTCCTTTCAAGACTACATAAAAGTTAGTAACATAATAACATCTGACAGGGATTAAGACCTCTTTGGGGCTGTAAGGAAGTTTCAGGAGCAGCAATAACAAATAAGTGGAAGGTAGAACAGACGTAGGCTTTAACAGACATGTCTAATTTTAAATGTAATGAATCTCCCAAGAGAGAAATGTTTCTGGAACATCTAATAGGTATAGTACATGTCAAAAAGTACAGATCTGTTTAAGACATATTTGCTGGGCTTACTCCTTAAAGGAGGAAAAAGCCAAACCTCTTGTTCATTCTGAAGTATTTTCTGGCATTCCTACAACATGTATAAAGGTCCAATATATAGAGAAGTTAGGAAATTTCCTTCAGGTGCATAGGTATGTACCATCAGCACTTGATCCTACTGGCATGACAAGTTTAAGGTCAAGATGCCACTTCCACATTCCACATAGCTGTAGTTGATTGTCCTCTCTGCTGAGCACTCCTACTATTGCTTCATGTTTCCTAAGAGATTTTACTTTCTGTCACATTGGAACTACTTGTGTGCAGGATTTGTCTCCTCTACTAATTTGGAAGGTCAAACCCTCTTCTGTCATCTTTCTAATGCTCTTCATAGAATTTGTAGAAAGTAGACATAAAGCATATTCATTCATTAAGTAAATACAAGAATGGTGTCTTTGGAGTTACTTTCTATACAGTTTAAAGGTGTTTCTAAGTTGTTTGTCGTTATAATTTCAGTGCTGCAGTGGAAGACTGCAAGGAGGCAGGAGTGCTTGAATCCAGTTGCACACGTGGATGGATACAGGGCACACACCATGTTCCAGATGAAGTCTATTTTGATCAGTACATTTCTTCTAACATACTGAACCATCACCTGCCCTTTGAGGCATTTGCTTTTTATCACTCCATCTGATTAGACAAGGAACCAGGCCTGGTCATCATACAGATAGCAAATTTAGTAGAGATGGGTTTTTAGCCCAGACTGTATGAGCATGTGTGGCTCCAGAATTTTGTTTCTAATGACTGTATTTTGTAGCCTCACAAGGCTACACTTTAACTGGACTACTAGATTCCCATCTAGTGTCCCAGGTCTCACCCCTATTGTATACCTACCCACCACCTAGCTATAAGCACCAAAGCTTTTGGGGGAAGTTCTATGTTTCAAGTGATCCCCTTGCTTCTCTTCCCAGTTGATGCCTTAGCTCAAAATTGTGCAGCTGATTTTTTCCCTGAGGTCTAACAGGAACCCAAGATGCAGAGCCCTCAGTCCTCATATCTCTACCAGTTTCTCATCCTATGTTAGGAAGTACTTAGACTAGATCCCATTTATTTCCAGCTTCCTTCTCCATAAATCCTAAGCTGGTTTCTTAAAACCTTGCAGTATGAGTCTGTGGAGTGACTGGCAGACTTACTAAGGCTGCTGCTGAGATCTGAACATGGTTTGTCTCTGAAACCCCTGCATCTCTACTTTGAATCACTAGAGGTGTATTTTACAGTTTGGTTAGGTCCAATGTTCCACTTCCCATTCAAAATGTTGCTGTGTGTTCATCTGTCACTCTCCTTACTTCTGAGGGGAACTGCCTCTTTTGCAAGCATTTGCTGTTCATCCATTTGGGCCATATGCTTAGCTAGATGGGTGGGAACATTTGCATAAAAATAACACCTTGCTTGGGGAGATGGCTCACTCAGTAAAGTGTGTGCCTTTGAAGCTTAATAATATACGAGTTCGATGCCCATAATCCCCTGTATGAAATTCAGAAACGCTGGTGAATGCTTGTAGTCCCACTTTTGGGGAGGCAGAGATACGTAGATCTATGGGACTTGCTGGCCAGACCTAGTGAGCTCCAGGCCAATCAGAGACACTGTCTCAAGAAAAACTAAATAACATCTGAAAGACACTGGGTTTTTTTTCTCTGATTTCTACATGCATGTGCATGCACATGTAATCATACATGACATACACAAACGCATATACTCATCACACACCTAAAAACATACATATATGTATCACCTCCATATCCCTCATTGGTTTCAGATGTGTGTGTGGTCTTATGTATGCAGTGTGGGGCACTGGGAGGAGAGGTTTTCTGGCTGCTGAATTAGGTTTCCATGGTCCTAAAGAGGCCTGGAGGATCATAAGTTGAAGTCATCACACTGGGGAAATGTCTAAAGGGTGCTGCAGGTAAGTGGGGCTGGAATAAGCTGACCCTGGATCATGCCATATGTCTACTTATACAACTAATATGTTCCTTTTTTGTTTAATCAAGATGGATTTTTTTCTTGTTAAACTCAAAGCAAGGTGAACAAGCTGGTATTAATGTAGAGAGGTTAATACCTTCAAATTAATTGTCTTAAAACCGGTTAATCAGGGCTGAACAGATGGCTTAGCAGGTAAGGCGTTTGTCCGCAAAGCCAAAGAACCCTGGTTTGATTCCCCAGGAACCATGCAAGCCAGATGCCCAAGGTGTCACATCGGTCATGTGTCCAGAGTTCCTTTGCAGCAGCTGAAGGCCCTAGCATGCCCATTCTCTCTATCTCTCAATCTGTCTCATTCTCTCTCTCTCATATAAATAAATTAAATTGAAATAAAATAAATTAAAAAAAACCTGTTAATCAGTGATTATTGTAGGCATCACTTGGGAACTTCTTAAAATGTAAATTTTTGGGTTCCAACACAGACCTGTGAATCTAACACTGGGGGTAGATCTCAGCAGGCTTCTGGTTTCTTTTAGCCAAGGGTCTCAGGCTGAGCCAGAATCCATGATCCTCCTGCCCCAGGCTCCCAGGTGCTGAGATTGCAGGTATAGGACACCACATCTTACTCTAATGGTATTTCTAATAGGCCCTCAGGTGAAACCATTGCTTTCTATCTGGGTTCATAATAATGTATGTTTCCAGTTCACCCCAACTTTCTTGCTAACTCTTGGTTATACGTATCTAAGCTGCCTTATTATTTTTAATGTCACAAGATGTCAGTGAGGAGGGCAGGTGGGCAGATTTCCGGCATGGTCCTGTGCATAGTGCATGGAGTGTTTGCACTGTCTCTACTTTCTTGGCTCCCCATGATTATTAAATAGTTGTAGTGCTTGCTTCTTCACCTTGATTGAAGATGCTATGATTGCCTAATTTTAATCTAAACTCAAAATGCCCAGAAAGAGGAATTTATTCTTCAGTTTCCTGTCCTCTCTCTTTTATTAGCTACAGGGGGCATTTGGGATATGTCTTCTGCCTGGATATGGGAAAGCTTTTTATGGGGGGATGGATGCTGCTGAGTTTCTTGGGCACTTTTTTACTAGTATACCCAGTAGATCACCTGTCCCAGACTCTTGGGGCCCTAATTAATGTTACATGTTGCCCAGAATATACCCTTACAGTTACCAAATAAATCTTTGTGGGCAAGGGCTGCAGAGTATGACATTTTAATAACCATTCTTGAAATTTTATTAGCCTTGAGGTCATTTGGATATAGACATGAAGGTGAGCAATGAGCAATGGAAGGGTTTCCCTGGGCTTGGTACAATCTGTGTAGAAACTAGTAAGTTTTTGTCACTCAGGACAATGGGCCACCCTAAGGCAGTAAGTCCAAGGTTAGCCATCCTTTGGTTGTCATATTTATAGAGACAGACCATGAGTCTAGTATACACTTTTCTGCTTTTCTTTCCTAACCTCTAGAATTCACCATTTCTCCAGTGAATTCCTTTCTTAGAACAAAATCCTGGTGAATTATGAGCTAGGACACCAGGCAAAGACACTACCAGGCCCTCAGCTGCTTGGATAAATCCATCATACCTACTGTCTGGAGGTTTCTTTCCAAGTACTTACAATGGTTTTGGATCAGTTCTCTTGCTTTCATTGCCTGTCACTGCTTCAGCTATGTTTCCTTCTTGGTAATGAGGAGAGAAAGCATATACTTAGGAAACTGGAAGATAGTTGGTATACAGATATGGGTATAGTCTAGGGCAAAACTGATACTGAAGGGACATCACCAATAAGCATCACCAGAGGCTTGAATGTAACATTAGAAGAATTTTGATTTTATTTTAAAAGTAATGAGAGGACAAAGTGTTTGAAGAAGGTTAGCAATGACAACAGATAGATGATGATCTCCTTGTGAGTTTAGGCATTTTATTTATCTTCAATGATTTCTCATACACAACAGACAAAACAAAAGGCAGGCTCTGTCAGAGCTCCTAATAGTCCAGGGCAAATGTTCATATCCTGAATTGCATTTCTTTCTCTTTTTTTTGTTGTTAGTTATGTACGCAGTGTATAAACACTCATGTTGGTACCATCATTAGCCTCCTCCTTGTCCTCCCCCCTCTGCAGGGACCCTCTTTGTTGGGGAACGTGGGTCATGCCTTGTGGGGTTAACCATCAGTTATAGGTAAGAGGAAATGTCTCTGTGCACAATGGCCCAACATGTGGCTCTAAAAATGTTTCTGCCCCTGAAATTTCCCTGAGCCATGTTGGGTTCATTTTAGGTCTATTTCAATGATGAGGTCTTGGGAACTTCTGTGTCTCTGGATATCTGGTTTGTTAGGAGTTGAGTGTTCTTTGTGTCTATCTCCTTCACTTTGTGCTGGTAACAGGTTCACCAAGAAAGCAGAACTCTTGCTTATTTCCCCAATACTCTATGGTTTCAGCTGGGGCCCTGTTGAGGTATGATGGGCTGACAATCTCCTCAGGATCTGCATCCATCAGAAAAAGGGAAGCAAATTCTCCAATGGAAGGTGAAGTCAGCACCAGATAAATGGGATAACCATTATTACTTTAGAGAGAATTTAATAGGTACAGGCCCTCTTATAGGCCACGATTTGTGGGAGCTTGATTATGGAGACCAGGCTCTTTTTTTTTTTTTTTTGAATATGGTTCTGACTTGTTTCCCAGCTCTAGCTATGGGTTCTGTTCCACTGAGTGGATCAGTTAGCCAAATCAAGAGCAGTTGGTTTCCCACCATGGTTGTGTGCCACAATTGCACTTGTGTGAGCATTACGTCAGGTTGATTGCTGCTGAGTAGCTTAGACCACGGGTTGCTTGGATAAATGTTGGTCATTTTCCCCCAGTTGCTCATGTAGCACCTTCTGGCACTAGATGAACTAACTGTCTTGGGACTGACTCTCTTCTAGGTTCCAGCCATGTCACTCAATGTTCCATATCAACAGCATATGGTGTCTTCAGCAGTAGGGTCTTATCACTAACCTTTGGTGGGTCATCAAGTACTGTGGTGGTTTGATTCAGGTGTTCTCCACAAACTTAGGTGCTTTGAATGCTTGGTTCCCAGCTGATGGAGATTTTTGGAATTAACACCTCCTGGAGGGAGTGTGTTGTTGGGGGTGGGCTTATGGGTGTTATAGCCAGTTTCTCCATGCCAGTGTTTGGCATACTCTCCTGTTCCTATTGTCCACCTTATGTTGGCCAGGGGGTGATGTCCACCCTCTGCTCATGCCATTGTTTTCCCCTGCCATTTTGGAGCTTCCCCTCGAGCCTGTAAGCCAAAATAAACCTCTTTTCCCACAAGCTGCTCTTGGTTGGGTGATTTCTACCAGCAATGCGAACCTTACTGTAACAAGTACTCTGACAGAAATCTGTCTTCTTTTGGGAAACCTTGTAAGTCTCTGTGATCAAGAGCTCATTGTGGATGTTAACCACATGCTGGTACTGGGAGTTACAGGCCAGCACCAAGGGAAAAGAAGGAAGAAAAAAATACGTAATATAAAGGAGATAGAAAGAGAGAGATAGAAAGAGAGAGAGAGAGAGAGAGAGAGAGAGAGAGAAACAGGAGAAGATTAAGGTTAGTCTTCATCATAAGGATCTAATAAAGGTTCAACCATTTAGTCTATCTTTTAGGATATAGAATTTATCCATACCATTGCTATTTGGGTCCAGTTTTGTGTCCCCCACCTGCATCCTTACCCTTCCCTCCCACCCCAACCTCCTATTGTTTGGTCCTTGGGATGCTTATTAGGTATGTCAGGTTAGGTGCTGTAGATGAGTGAGACTGTGCAGTGATTATCTTTCTGTGATTGGGTGAGTTCGCTGAGAATGATCTGTTCCAGGTTCGACCATTTCTCTTCAAATTTCATTATGTCATTTTTGCTTACTGCTGTGTAGAATTCCATTGTGTAGATAAGCCACATCTTGTTTATCCATTTGTCTAATGATGGACATCTGGGTTGATTCCAGCTCTTAGCTATTATGATTGAGCAGCTATAAACATGGTTGAGCAAATGTATCTGAACTGAGGTGTGGAGGTTTTGGGGTAAATGCCCAGTAAGGGAATAACTGAATCTGCTGGTAACTCTATAGTCAACCTTTTTAGGAGTCTCCACATTGTTTCCATAGTGGTTGTACCATCTTATACTCCCACCAACAGTAAATGAAGATTCCTATTATTCCATATCCTTGCCAGCATTTATTTTCATTTGATTTTTTAATGTTTGCTATCCTTACTGGGGTAAGACGGACTCTCATAGTTGTTTTAATTTGCATTTCCCTAATGATTAAGAATGTTGAACATTTTTCTTAAGTATGTGTTTGCCATTTGTATTTCTTCCTCTGAGAACTCCCTGTCCAGTTCTTTGCCCCACTTTGTGAGTGGGTTGTTTCACTTTTTATTATTTAGGTTTTTGAGTTTGTTGTAGATTCTAGAAATTAGGCCTCTGTCAGTTGTATAGACGGCAAATTTTTTCTCCCTTTCTGTGGGTAATCTATTGGCTCTGCTTATTGTATGTTTGTCTGTGAAGAAACTTTTTTAAAATATATTTTTAAAATTTTTATTTATTTGAGAGCAACAGACAGAGAGAGAAAGAGGAGAGAGAGAGAGAGAGAGAGGGAGAGAGAGAGAGAGAGAGAGAGAGAGAGAGAGAGAGAAAAGAAGAAGAAGAAGAAGAAGAGGAGGAGGAGGAGGAGGAGGAGGAGAATGGGTGCGCCAGGGCCTCCAGCCACTGCAAACGAACTCTAGACATGTGTGCCCCCTTGTCAATCTGGCTAACGTGGGTCCTGGGGAATTGAGCCTTGAACCAGGGTCCTTAGGCTTCACAGGCAAGTGCTTAACTGCTAAGCCATCTCTCCAGCCCTGTGAGGAAACTTTTCAGCTTCACGAGATCCCAATGGTTGAGTGATTGTTTAAGTTCCTGAGCTACTGGGGTTTTGTTCAGGAAGTCTTTTCCCATTCCTATGTCATGGAATGTTCTTCCTATTTTTCTTCCAGTAGTAGCCAAGTTCCCAGTCTTATATTGAGGTCTTTGATCCATTTGGCCTTGATTTTTGTGCATGGCGAGATTTGTGGATTGAGTTTCATTTTCCTGCATATGGTTATCCAGTTTGTCCAGCACCATTTGTTGAAGATGCTGTCTTTCTTCCAGCCTACATTGTTAGGGCGTTTGTCAAATATCAAGTATCTGTAGTGACTTGACCCAAAGTCCAGGTCCTTGATTCTGTTCCATTGGTCTATAATCCTGTTTTTATGTCAGTACCATCTTGTTTTTATTACTATGGCTTTGTAATATAGCTTTAGATCAGGTATGGTGATACCTCCAGAGGTGTTTCTTTTGCTGAGGATATGCTTGGATATCTGAGGCCTTCTGCCATTCCATATGAATTTTGAAATCATTTCTTCTATCTCTGTGAAGAAAAATGTTGGGGCTTTTATTGGTATTGCATTAAATCTGTATATTGCCTTTGGTAAAATTGCCATTTTCACAATGTTAATTCTGCCTATCCAAGAGCATGGGATGTCTTTCCATTTTTTCAAGTCCTCAATTTCTTTCTCTAGTGCTTTTCTGTTTTCATTATAAAGGTATTTCACATCCTTGGTTAATTTTTTTTATTTTTTTCTTTTTTCTTTTTTTCTTTATTAGTTAGTTTTGTATTCAGCAAATACAGTCAGTTTGGTACCATTATTAGGCTCATCCATGACCTACCCCCTCCCCTTGGCCCCTCCCTGTTGAGGTATATGGGTCATGCATCGTGGAGTTAGCCCACAGTTATGTGTAAGATAAATGTCTCTGCATATCATGACCCAACATGTGACTCTGACATTCTTTTGGCCCCCTCTTCCACAAAATTTCCCTGAGCCATGTTGGGTTCATTTTTGGTCTGCTTCAGTGATGAGGTGTTGGGAACCTCTGAGGCTCTGGCTCTCTGATTTGGTAGGAGTTGATTTTTCTCTGTGTTGATCTCCTTCCCCCTTGTGCTGGTATCCGGTTCATCAGGAAAACAGCACCCTTGGTTGTTTTGCCAATTTTTCTTAGTTTCATGTGGGGCCCTTTGGAGGTATGATGGGGTGGCTCTCTCCTTAGGATCTACATCTATCTGAAAAAGAGAAGCAGATTCTCCAATGGAGAGTAAGTTAGCACCAGGACAAAAGAGATAACCCTTACTTTTTTTATAGAGAATTTAATAGGTGTAGGCCCTCTTGTAGCCCATGATTGATGGTAGCTTGCTATTGGCGAGTGGGCTTATGTTTGGATATGGTTCTGACTTGTTTCCCAGCTCCAGTTGTGGGTCCCGTACCACTGAGGAGATCAGTTATCCTTGGTTAATTTTATTGCAAGGTATTTTATTTTATTTTTGTTGCTATTAAAAATGGGACAATGTCATTTATTTCTGTCTCTGTATGTTTGTCATATAGAAAGGCTACTGATTTTTGTATCCTGCTACTTTTCTGAAGGAGTTAATCACCTCTAACAGTTTTGAGATGGAGGTTATTGGGTCTCCTATATATAGAATCATGTTGTCTGTAAATAGGGTTCACTTTACTTCTTCCTTTCCAATTTATATCCCTTTTATTTCTTCCTTCTGTCTTATTGCTTGAGGTAGGACTTCTAGTACTATGTTGAAGAGCAGAAGTAAGAGTGGACACCCCTGCCTTATTCCTGATCTCAATGGGAATTCCTTCTGTCTCTACCCATTAAGTATTATTTGGGCTTTAGGAGTTTTATATATAGTCTTTATTATGTTGAGATACAAACTGTCTGTTGCAGTCAGGTTCATATTTCTGGTAGAAATCATCCAACCAAGAGTAGCTTGTGGGAAAAAGATGTTTATTTTGGCTAACAGGCTCAAGGGGGAAGCTGCATGATGGCAGAAAAACAATGACATGAGCAGAGGGTGGACATCACACCCTGGTCAACGTAAGGTGGACCATAGCAACAGGAGAGTGTGCCAAACACTGGCATGGGGAAACTGGCTATTATACCCATAAGCCCGCCCCCAACAATACACTCCCTCCAGGAAGCATTAATTTCCAATTGCCATCAGCTGGGGAACCTAGCATCCAGAACACCTAAGTTTATGGGGACACCTGAATCAAACCACCACACTGTCCACACCTATTCTCTCCAATGCTTTGTTCATGAAGTAATGTTGTATTGTGTCAAAAGCCTTATCTTCATTTATTGAAATGATCATGTGGTTTTTATGTTTAAGCTTATTTATGTAGTTTATTACATTGACAGATTTCCTTATGTTGAACCACCCCTGTGTTCCTGGGATGAAGCCTACTTGATCAAGGTGGATCATGCTTTTGATGTGTTGTGGAATTCAGTTTGCGAGGATCATGTTCAGGATTTTTGCATCTAAGTTCATCAGGGAAATTGGCCTCTAGTTTTCTTTTCTTGTGGCATCTCTGCCTGGTTTTGGTATTAGGGTGATACTAGTTGGGGAGCTTTCCCTGTACTCTGATTGTATGGCACAGTTTGAGAAAAATTGGTTCCAGTTCTTCCATGAAGGTTTGATAAAACTTAGCTGAGAAGCCATCTGATCCTGGTCTCTTCTTTTGGGGGAGGTTTTTGATTGATTTTACAATCTTGATGGGTGTGATAGGTTTGTTTAGAAGATTAATCTGCTCTGAATTTAGCTTTAGTAGTTGGTATGTGTCCAAGAATTCATCCATTTCCTCTATATTATCCAGTTTTGTGGAGTAGGTGTTTTTGAAATAAGTCCTGATGATTCTCCCAATTTCACTTGCATCTATTGTGATCTCACCTTTGATTTCTATTTTGTTAATTTGAAGTGCCACTTTTTTTTGCTTGATCAAATTGGTCAGGGTTTTATCAATCTTGTTTAGTTTTTCAAAGAACCAGCTCTTTGTTTCATCAATTTCTTAATTGTTTTCTTAATTTCCAATACATTAATTTCTGCTCTGATCTTAATTATTTCTTTCTGTTTGGAGCTTTTTGGGTTGGATTCTTCTTGCTTTTCTAGTGTCTTTAGGTGAATGGTTAGATAATTGATTTGGGATCACTCTGTCTTTGTTATGAAGGCATTTAGTGCTATGAAATTTCCCCTGAGGACTGCCTTCATTGTGTCCCATAAGTTTTGTAAGATGTGTTCTCATTGTCATTCATTTCTAGAAATTTAACTTCTTATTTTGTCCACTACCCATTTGTTGTTTAAGTGTGTTGTTCAGTTTCCTGGAGCTGATGGGATTCCTGGCACATCTTTTGCTGTTAATTTCTAGCAATATAGCGTTGTGACCTGATATCAAACATGAAATTATGTTGATCTTCCTAAATATATGGAGGCAGGCTTTATGACCCAGTATATTATCTATTTTAGAGAAGGTTCCATGAGCTGTTGAGAAGAATGTGTAGTCTGTGGATTTTGGGTAGAATGTTCTGTAGATGTCTGTTAGGTCTAATTGATCTGTGGTTTTGTTGAGCTCAGTCACTTCCCTGTTAATTTTCTGTTTGGATGATCTATCTATTCCTGATAGTGGAGTATTGAAGTCCCCAACTATGATGGTGTTGGTGGTTATTTCTGTTTAGTTGTCAAGTAGGTTTTGTTTTATGAATTGTGGTTCACCTGTGTTTTGTGCATAAAGATTGATTGTGATATCCTCTTGATAAGTAGGAAGTGGCCTTCTTTGTCTTTTTTGATTACTTTTGTCTTGAAGTCTATTTTATCTGATATTAGTATAGTTTCACCTGCTTGGTTCTTATTTCTGTTTGCTTGGAATATCATTTTCCACCCTTTCACCCTGAGGAGGTGTCTGTCTTTAGTGGTGAGGTGGGTTTCTTGAGGACAGCAGATTGCAGGGTCTAATTTTTTGATCCACCTGTTAGCTTATGTCTTTTGATGGGTGAATTAAGGCCATTAATAATTAGGATAACAACTGTGAGGTTTGATTTTTGTGGTGGTTTATGTGGTGTGGTGATATCTTGGACTTTGTAGTTTTTTGTTCCTTCTCTGAGTTTGCTTTTTGGATCTGCTTCTTGTAGGCAGCTGAGGTTGGTTATTTCATTCTTTTTTGTGGAGCACTCCCTGAAGTACTCTCTGCAGGTTTGGCTTTGTATTCATATAGTTGTAAAGCTGAGTTTTATCATGGAAAGTTTTTCTTTCACAATCTATTATGAGGTATACTTTTGCAGGATAGAGTAGTTTGGGTTGGAAGCCATATGTTCTTAGACTTTGCAGTGTTCTATTCCAGGCCTTTTTGGTTTTCAGGGTTTCCATTGAGAAGTCTGAACTATTCTGATGGAATTGCCTTTATATGTAATATGTTGTTTCTCCCTAGCTGCTTTTAGGATTTTCTCTTTGGCATTGATGTTCAGAGCCTTAATGATAATATGTCTTGGAGAATTTCATCCATTTCTTCCAGATTATTTAATTTTGTGGAGTAGATGTTTTGGAAGTATACCCTGATAATTCTTCCAATTTCATTGATGTCTATAGTGATCTATCCTTTTTCATTTCTGATTTTGTTAATTTGAGACGTCTTTTTTTTTTTTTTTGCTTGATCACATTGACCAGGGGTTTGTCAATCTTGTTTATTTTTTTCAAGGAAACATCTCGCCTTTTCATTGACTTAACAAAAAATTATCATTTTATTTATTAGATACAGATGGAAAGAGGGAGAGAGAATGGGCATGCCAGGGCCTCTAACCACTGCAAACAAACTCCAGACACATGTGCCATGACATGCATCTGGCTAACATGGGACCTGGAGAAGTGACCCTGGGTCCTTAGGCTTTGCAGGCAAGTGCCTTAACTGCTAAGCCATCTCTCCAGCCCTCATTGATTTTTTAAAATTGCTTTCTTAGTTTCCAATTCATGACTTTCTGCTCTTTTTCTTTCATGTAGAGGTTCATTCTAGTCCAGGCTGACCTGGAATTCACTGTGGAGTCTCAGGGAGCCTTGAACTCATGGCAATTCTCCTACCTCTACTGCCCAAGTGCTGGGATTAAAGGTGTGCACCACCATGCCCAGCTCTGTTCTAACCTTGATTATTCATTTCCAACTGGAGCTCTTTGGGTTGGATACTTCTTGTTTTTCCAGTGCCTTTAGGTGGACAGTCAGGATATTTATTTGTGATCTTTCTTAGGTCTTTGTAATGAAGGCATTTAGGGCTATGAATTTTCCCCTTATGACTGCCTTCAGTAAGTCCCATAAGTTTTGGTAGGTTGTGTTTTCATTATCATTCATATCTAGGAATTTTACAATTTCTTTTTGATTTCTTCCATAACTCATTTATTGTTTAAAAGTGTGTTGTTTAGTCTCTAGGAGTTGGTGGAGTTCTTGATGTGTCTCTTGTTATTAATTTCTAGCTTTAAAGCATTGGGATCTGACATGATGCAGGAAAATTAATTTTCCTAACTTTATGAAGGCATGCTGTATGGCCTAATATATGGTCAGTTTTGGAGAAGGTTCCATGGGCTGCTGAGAAGAATGTGTATTCTGTAGAGTTTGGGTGGAAAATTCTGTAGATATCCATTAGGTCTAGTTGATCTATGATATTGTTGAGCTCTACTATTTCCTTATTGATTTTCTGCTTGGATGATCTGTCTATTGATGATAGCGAAGTATTGAAGTCTACAACTATGATGGTGTTGGTGTTTATTTTTGTTTTATTGTCAAGTAGATTTATTTTATAAACTGTGGTGCCCCTGTGTTTGGGGCATATATATTTATGATTGTGATATGCACATGTTGGATCATTCCCTTGATGAGTAAGAAATGGCTTTCTTTGTCCTTTTTGATTACTTTTGGTTTGAAGTCTATTTTATCAGATATTATTATAGCAACCCCCACCTTTTTTTTTAAATTTCCATTTGCTTGGAATATCATTTTCCAACCTGCCACCCTGAGGAGGTGTCTATCTTTAGTGATGAGGTAGGTTTCTTGAAGTCAGCAGATAGGAGGGTCCAGTTTTTTGATCCATCCTGATAGCCTGTCTTTTGATGGGTGAGTTAAGACCATTAATATTTAAGGTTATTACTGTGAGATTTGAATTAATCCCTGTCATGATGATGTGTTTTATAGAGATGGGTGCTTACTTGTGTTATGTACTGTTTTGAGCCTGGTTTATTTTGGTTATTGTGATCTTCTTGTTGGCTCTTGAGATTGGTTGTTTGACTGTTTTGTGTGGAGTATTCCCTCAAGTATTCTCTGTAGATTTGGTTTTGTGTTCATATAGTTACAGAGTTGACTTTTTTCATGGAAAGGTTTTCTTTCACCATCTATTATGAGGGTACTTTTGCTGGGTAAAGAAGCTTGGGTTGGAAGCCAAAGTTTTTCAGACTTTGAAGTGTTCCATTCCAGGCCCTTCTGGCTTTCAGGGTTTCCACTGAGAAATCTCATGTTATTCTAATGGAATTGGTTTTGTATGTTGTGAATTGCTTCTTTGTTGCTGCTTTTAATACTCTCTCTTTGCTCTCATTGGTAAGAGTTTTAACTGGTATGTGTCTTGGACAGTTTCTTCTTTTTTCCTGCCTGTTTGGTGTTCTGTGGGCTTCTTGTATCTAGATGGGCCTCTGTTTTGCAAGATTCAGAAAATCTTCTCCAATAATTTTGTTGAGTATGTTTTCTATGCCTCTGGTGTGGATTTCCTCTCCTTCTGGTATACCCATGATGTGGATGTTTGGTCATTTTAGAGTGCCCCAGAGTTCCCTCATATTCTGTTTAGTTGATATTTTGAACTTACCAAAGTTTCTCGCCTCCCAATCAATTTCTTCTGTCTTATGTTCCAGGTCAGAGGTTCTGTCTTCCACATGAGTAACTCTGTTGGTGAGTGGTTCTAGAGAGGTTCTTATAAATTCTACTAGATTTTTGTTTTCTGTTGCCTTATTTTATATCATGTCCATCTCTTTTTTGAGGTATGATTTCAATTGGAATTTTGATTTTCTCAATGCTTCCTGTAGCTCATTCTTGCATTTGATCAAGTCTTCATTAAGCTTAATCAACCAGTTGTTGAGGTCTTCCATTTCCTGGTTTACCTTCCATTTATTCATATCTCTTTGGAGGGTTCTAATATTTTCTTCAACAAGTTAAGCCTACTGTCAAAGGCTGAACACTCTAGGAGATGATTCTGTTCAATTTGATTGATATGATTATTGGTTCTTTAGATAGTTTGCTTCAAGTTCAGTGATTTTTTAAAAATCGGGGTCTCATTTGTTGTCGTATTTTAATTTTGGGAAATAATTTCTGTTTATTTCTCTATGATTTCATTGGAGGCTTCCATAGTAGGACTAGGCATCCTTGGTGGAGATCTCTTAGGCTTCTGACTTTCATTGGCTTTTTTGCATTATTATCTACCCATTTTAGGAAGGGTCTTTATTTTATTGAGGAGGAAGGAAACATTTGTCCTTTGGTCTGCTCACCCTCTGACCCAGGTGAATAGAGATGTTGGTACTTAGTGGCCAGTCAAAATGCCAGAGCAAAAGGCCTGATTCCACAGCTCACATAGGGGCCAGTCCTCCCTGAGCCAGGACCAGGGGACTAGGAGGAGTAAGGGAACAGGGATCTGGCCTACTTCTTGCTGTGCCCTCCAGGACATAGACCAGTGCAGGCAACCTAGACTGGGGAGGTGGGAGTAGCCCAGATACAGGGGTCTGACCTTCTCACTCCAGATGTCCATGCCTGCTCACACACTGACTGTGCAAGGAACTCAGACCCAGGTGGTGGGAGGAGTCCAGATATGGGTCCGGCCTACTTACTCCAGGTTGCTACACCTGCCCACGCACTGACCACACATGGAACTCAGACCCAGGTGATGGGCCTGACTATTATTGAGAGCTTCTATAGTTTTGTGCTTGTTAAATTTGGTTTGTATTTTCTACTGCTTTTTTATGTATAGTTTCTAACCCTCTGTTGAGTTCCCTTTTCACGTCATTTTCTGATTTTCTTATTACTTCTTAGAATTCCTCTGTGCATTTCTTTATGTCATTATTGAGCTTAGCCAGCTGGCTATTGAGGTCCTTGTATTTTTTTCTCTCCTTCAGATCATTTAACTGTCTTTGGAATTCCTCCTGGTTCTTATCTATTGGTCTAATCTAGTGAGGACAGCATCCATAAGATTATCAGCCCTTTGTTAGTTTTCTCCAAGTTGTGCTATTTGCTTGGTCAGGGATACATAGCTTGTATCTTCATTTTGGGGTTCTGATCCTATTGTCTCTTCTATGTTTTGATTAGAGACATCCATTGTGGGACTGGACAATCTTATTGGATTTACTTGCATTTGATTTTTCATGTTATTCCTTTTGTGCTGTGGTCTTCCCATCACAGTGTAGAAGTCTTATATTTTATTTTATTTTATTTTTATTTTTATTTAGTTAGTTATTTGACAGAGAAACAGGAGAGAAGAAGAGGGAGAGAGAGAGAGAGAGAGAGAGAGAGAGAGAGAGAGAGAGAGAGAGAGAATGGGAATGCCAGGTCCACCAGCCACTGCAAATGAACTCAAGATACATGCGACCCCTTGTGCATGTGGCTAACGTGGGTCCTGGGGAATTGAACCTGGGTCCTTTGGCTTTGCAAGCAAGCACCTTAACCGCTAAGCAATCCCTCCAGCCCAGGAGTCTTATGTAATTTAGGAAGAAGCTGTAGTCTACCCTTGAAGTGTCTTCAGTGACTGTTCCCTTTTATGTGTGCTTCTGATGGCAATTGGGCCTGCCTGCTCAGGGGGAAGGATCCCATGAGGTTCTGGGGGGGCCCTGGGACCTGATGGAGCAGCTTGTTGTTCTGTGATTCAGGCTATGGGACTGTGTGGTCAAGTGGCCTGGGGCCTGAGGGACATGAGATAGGGGAGAATGGGACAAAGCAGACTGGTGTTGCAGCTGGGCTGTGGAGGGGGGGGAGATGGGAATTTATGGTGGTTCTGCAATGCTGAAGGGTGAAGGGATGGGACTGTAGGTCCCTTGGGACCCTGTAACAGGGGGTGGATGGGACTGCCGAGTCCTGTGACAGGGTAGGGGATATAGGACTGCTGTGGGTCAGGTGACCTGCAGGGGTGGCATGGAGGTTCCCTGTGGTGGGAGAGCCTAGGGAGGGGGAACCCTAGCCGGATGGCCTGGGTCCATGCACGGAGGACAGTGGCACATGGAGGTCCCTGGTGGTGGCAGGGGAGGTGCTAGCCTGCTGACCTGGGTCCATGTAGGGAGTTGGGGGGGCATGGCAGCGAGTGGGAAGACGTTTACCTGTTCACCTGTGGAGGTCCCCTGGAGGAATACTAGCCTGCTGGCCTGGGTCAGCGCACTGGGGTGGGGAGTGACGACTAGTGGGATGGTGTTCCTGTGGTTCCCTGGGGGAATGCTAGCCTGCTGGTTTGGGTGCACACATGGAGTTGGGGGCACAGTGGAGTTCTCCTGTGGAGCTCTGTAGTAGTGGAAATGCCTGGGAGAACACTACCCAGCTGGCCCAGGTCCAAACATAGGATTGGGGCCCATGGCAAGTGGGACGGCATTTGCAAGTGGCAGTCCCCTGGGGGAATGCTAGCCTACTGGCCTGGGTCCAGACACAAGGGTGGGGAGCAGTGGTGAGTGGGGCGGTGTTTGCATGTGGAGGTCCCCTGGGGGAACCAGTGTTTGCAAGTGTGGAGGCGTGTGTGGAGCTATGCTGGCCTGCTGGCCTGGGTCTCCTTGCCTGTGGTTAGTACAGGAGAAACCTGCGGCTGGGACTATGGCTAGGATGGCTGCTTGAGGGGACTGGGGGACTGGTGGGCTACCCAAGAGTGTGGGAATCAGAGGATTCCCTGCTTTGCCTGCCCTCCCAGTGGAGGTCTATTTGAGTCTGCTCACCCCTAGAAGGCCCAAATGAACCCTAAACATCTTGCCTTTCCTTACCAGGGAGGTGCAGTTTGTAGGCAGAAGCCATCTTGACCAGAAATTACTTCTGAGTTATATCTGAGCTTATACTATGGACCTTTGCCTCCAGCTTTGTCTGCATGGAAGGCATGGATATTCAGCAGCGCACTCTACCCAGAGGCTATAAGACAAAGACATCAGGTACCTCTTGGTAGGCAGGTTGATAGGCAGGCAGTGCAACTGACCTTAATGAGGAGGGGATATACAAAGCATGAACATTTTCTGACCATTCTCAGAGAGGATATCCACAGGATAGAGATGGAAAGTTCATTGAGAAGGGTGGTCCTTTTTCTGGCCTTAAGCAGTATGTAGACAGAGGTGTGGCTATGTTTCTTAAAGCGCAGGATGTAGGCACTGGTGTGGCTATGTTTCTTAAAGGCAGGCTCATAAGTATCTGGATTCTTGTTCAGAAGATGTATTCTTGGCAATCTTCCTAGAGACAATCTTCATCCCCTTCAGTGGGGTTGGATCTGGACTCAGCACTTTTAATGGGTCTCCAGATGGCTTTAAGGAATACCACTTTGTATCAGGAGGAGATGAGAAGAGAGTAGAAATGAGAGGGGCTTACACCAAATAGCAAGGAACCTTTCCCAGACTCTGTCATCTGAGATCCTGAGATTGCCTTCCCTAGGCCACTGCCATAGGCCTCAGTTCTATATTTCTCTTGGGGCCCTTCCTTCAGCTGAATGAACCTTTAGCAGTTTTGTACATTTTCTGAAGCATGCTGTGGATTTGTGTAAGCTCTGAATATCATTTTGTAACACTCACAGCACCTGAACCTTATTTTAAAATTACTTAACGTAAATATTCCCCATTCTGAATTTCAGCAATGGAGGGTTCCCCTGTTATCCTGAATTTGCAAGCAAAGTTGCACAATCATTTCACTGTAATGAATTCCATAGTCACAAAACATGGCCAATAAAAATATGATCAAATGTCTAATCTTATTTTTGCTTATCAAATTGAGTAGGAATAAAAATTCAGTGTTGAAGAGGATGTGGTTAAATTGGAACTATTAGAAAGAATGTGTATTGGTCCACATCGTCTCCAACGCGTTTTGACAATATGTGTCAAAAGCTTTGAAAACTTACATACTTTGACCCAGTAATTTCACTTTATGAAAATTTTTATAATGAAATAATCAATGTCATACCTAATGGTAAACAATCTAAATTTAGCAGAAAGGAGAGGAGTTAGGATATTATTGAATAGAGGCACACTTTCTATTATATAGATTTAGATTTAGAAAATGCTGACACCATAACTTATGAAAAGGACATGACATACAACATATAATTTCTATTTTATGAATAGAGTTATATCACACTAAGTGGAAGAATATCCCATAGATATTTCTCAAGTGCCTCCCCACTGTACGGGCTATGAATACTTTTTACCAATTCTAAAATTTCTAAAATTAACATGTATTGCTAATATAAAAATAGCTAATAGATTACTTGTACAACCTAAACACTGAATAGCTTTCAACTGCTTTTTCTTGTGCCACCCTGTAACTGTCCTACTGAATCCCTGCACTCCAATCCCAGTGTCTGTACCTGCACTGTTCCTCTCCTGCTCAAAGGTCTTTAGTGCTACTAGGGCCTAAAGGGTGAACTGCTTTGCAGGACATAGAAGGCTCCTATATTGCTGGCCCTGGCATTGCCTGCCCTGGACCAACTTGTCAAACTCTCCCTGGTTATGCTTTCTAATTTCCCTCCTCAGACACTAGGGAAACCTAACATTTGAAATTCCTTGTTATCTCTGCCTTATTTTGCTGTGGGGTGATTCTTTTGCCTAGAATTCCTCTCTACTCCATCAGTACTTTATAACTTGCCTATTCTACTTTAAAGCCATTTTCTTTAACTTTTCTGTTAAAACTTTAGAAAAACAGAGGCAGTGTCTTTGTATATTCATTGTACCTCTTAAAACTTGTTATCATATGGCAATAAGATTATTTCCCTCTTGATGGTTCTCATGAGATTAAAATCAGCTTGAAGGTTGAAAGTAGCTTTGCTGCTGTCACATGTGACCAATAAAATATATGCTGAATAAAAGTAGTACCAAAATCTCATACAAACTTTCAGAAATGTTGTGCCTTAAAAAAGGGAACTTTGTGCCATGTATGTGGGGCTGACATCAAGCTAAACCTTCTTACAAGCCAGCTTTATAGAAAGGCTGGGATAGCAAGCCATGCTAGTTGATCACTTTAGCAAATGGTTGGTGTCATGGGAAGTGCTCACTGTGTCAAAGCTTGGAAGGGCTGAGCCAACACCACTATAGAACCATGCTTCATCAACTTGAGGAATGAGGTGATTTGTTCAGCTTTGGAGACCTCCTAGATCTAGGCTACTTCATAATGTCTGATCAAGTCCACTTCCCTCCACTTTTTTTCTTTTCTCAAAATATGTAAGTCCTAATTGCTATAAGATAATATCATAATTTCTGTCAATTTGCATTTATCTTTCCCCTACCTAATTTGTCTTGTTGTATTTCATAGGTTTATACAAAGTGATTAGCATTCTAAATGAGAGATGTTTCCCGCTTGAGACCACATACATCCAGGCAGAAGCCTGCATCTGGCATTGTGCCTCTAGGATTTTAAGGAAAGGGGAAGGAACACTTGCCTAATAACCACCAGAAAAGACTGAAGAGCTCAGTCATTGTCTAGATGAACACTTTTAAGCAGGTTAAAATTGATTGTCAGCTTCTTCTTTCCTGCAGAGGTTTACTTTGGAGAGCTTGAAGTAGCAGAGAACCCTGGATTTTGAGTGAGAGTGGTCAGGGTTCTAGCCTAGGTGCTGCTGTTGTCAGCTGCCAGCAGTAGGCTAGCACTTGACTTCTTCCAGACTTTAATTTTGTAGGAGAACAGTGGTAGTTAAGCTTGCTTCACAGGTGGTGGTTGATATCAAATTTTGACATTGTGTATGAAAATAATTTATATTCTAAAATCAAAAAAGCCTTTCAAGTGTGAGTTATTATTATATTGCATTCTTGAAGAGTTCCAGCAAAGAGTACTGTGAGTGTGTGTGTGTGTGTGTGTGTGTGAGAGAGAGAGAGAGAGAGAGAGAGAGAGAGAAGTGTGAGTGTGGATACATGCAGGTCAAAGCATGCATGTGAAGGTCAGAGGACAACTTTGAGTGTCAGTCTTTGCCACCTTGTTCAAGGCAGGATCTCTCATAGTTTACCACTTGTATACCAAGCTTCCCTGGAATTCTCCTGTCTCTGCCTCCCTTTCACCCTAGACACAATGGGATTACATATGTTAGATCTATAGTTTCTGACTTTTCATGGGTTATGAACATTGAACTCGGGTATCCATGCTTTCATAACAAGCACTAATCCTCTAAGCCATCTTCCCAGCCCTGGTCCAGAAAACACTGATTCAAGAGTAACTGACTGAATGAATGAATATGGGAGAAATTTGGTTCTGAGCAGACTGACTCAGGGTGATGTTGAGCTTGCTCTGCTGACTTGCAGCCTTACCTCAACACTCAGGTCCTGACAACCCTTCTTGCTGTCTCTGGACACATGTATATTCTCTCAGTACTGAGTCTTTACCTCTGATAAATGAACATGCGCTTCAAGTGTAACAGATGCAATAAACTGACGGTCCAAAAAGTGCAGATTCATTTCATTTCAGCCAAGGTTTTATGGACAGTGTTTCTGAGCTCAACGGGCGGGTGAGGGGCTATTTCTGGACAGGCAGAACTTCCAGCACCTCTTAAATCACATCACACAGCAATTGCCTCTCCACCTACATGCAGGGCGGGGCTGCATTCATAAAACTCTAGCCCGGAGTGAGACTGAGGCTCTTTCCCACATCTGATGACTAATACTTGTCTCTATTTTCAGAAAGGAAAAGCACCATACACAAACCTTACTAACACATTTCCCTTTGTTTGCTTCAAATGTGTGTGTGTGTCTTGTGTGTGTGTGTTCCTCCAGTGACTGAAGTAATGAACTACTATAGGAAACCCTTCTGTGGATGAGTTTGCATGAGAAATTGAAACAAGTTGGCAAAAGAAGAATTTTTCTGCATAATTCAAAGCAGACATTTTGTTGGAGCAAAAGAAAATCAGAAATTTGCTGTCAGTCTGAAATTTCATTAGTTACAAAACATAAAATATTAGCCCTATGCATTAAATCCAGATAGAACCTGTCCTTTCTCCCTTGCCTCATGACACTCTATATTGAACCTTGGAACACTCAGTACCAGATTAGCTTCTCAAGCAGTGCATGATGGAGGTCCCTGTGGTGACTTGTGACTATGCCATGTTATTGTACTCTGTCCTTCTTGTCTGCAGCTCCAGAGAAGAATGAAAGGATAGTACTAAGACTTAGGGATAACTAAAACAAAACAGGCAACCTAAAGAAAGGTTTTCTGATGTAAATGCATAATCCCAGATAAATGTGAGCATTTTCATGATATTCTTTTAAAAGAATATTTATTTGCACTTGCTCTTGTGTGTGCACGTGCGCATGCGCATTCATGTCTGTGCATATGTATGTGTGTGCACATGCCAGGGGCTTCTTGCCACTGCAAGCCAACAACAGATGCTTGTGCTACTCTTTTTAAAATTTATTTGAGAGAAAGGGGGAGGGGAGAGGCAGGAGAGAAAGAGAGAGAATTAATGGGTACACCAGAGCCTCTAGTAACTACAAACTCCAGATGCATGTGCCACCTTGTGCATCTGATTGACATCTGACATGAGTACTGGGGAATCAAACCTGGGTCCCTAGGCTTTGCAGGCAAGTATTTTAACTGCTAAGCCATCTCTCCAGCCCCTGTGCCACTTTTTGCATCAAGCTTATGTGACTTATGTGGGTGGCTTGGGATTTGAGCCTTGGCATTCTGGCTTTCCAAGCAATACCTTTAAGCACTTAACCATCTTTCCGGCTTATTTTCATGATATTCTTGATAAAGGCTTGTGAAGAGGGCAGTGTGAAGCTTGCTGGGGCCCAGTAAAGCATTGCAGGCTCTGCAGGGCTCCCGAGGGCCTCGCTCACCATGAGTTTGACAGACTCCAAGCAGCAGAGTGCTGAGACTCAACTAATCATGGAGCTGCAATATGAAATTTAAAGAAAATCTGTATTGAACACTTTCAGTTTTTCTGCATAAGACAGTTTTCTGTATAGGATTAGTTTCCTATGTTTCAAACTATCCCATTTATAACTACATTTTTATATTTATATTCTTGAAGCAACAAAGAGATCATACTTTGTTTATTTTACATTATAGTGATACTAATAAGGTTTGAGGATGTTTTTACAGCTATTCATATTTGTAAATGCATGAATGGATTTAAACATATAGCTGTCTGAGATTTATTCAAATTAATATTGATTCAATCCCTCTAATGTTCATAGTATTTTAAAAAAATAAATATAAGTGAATTTCTAATAGTCAATTATTCCAGACTGAACCCACATTTTCTTTAGTATTTCTTCTTTTTCTTGCAATCAGAGATTGAGGAAAGGATAAGTTTCAAGACTAGAGGTCACACTAAAAATACACAGAAGCATGAAAATTGCTAGCATACTTCAATTCCAGCTGTGCACTCTCTAGCTCGAAGGAAACAGGGCCTTCTAGATCTTTGCTGCATCGTTGACTGTTTTGGCAAGTGATATACCCCTCCCCTTACCAGATTCCAATATACACTGTCTGGGGAGCATTACCCTTTTGGCTGAAGGTTGTGAACAATAATGAGGTCAGCTTCAAGGCTCAATGAAGAACAGACTCAATTATAACCAGGGTTTAAACATGGAGCTTTTGCATCAGACTTTCTACAAGGTATTAAAATGTCATGAAATAATAGAAAACAAATATATAGTTTATAAAAGTTATGAATTATGAGCTTCTGAGGGCAGAGGCTGTGTCTACCTCAATCTTATTCTGTAGTCTGGCACATGATAGTAACCTGGTATGTGTGCTGCATGGGAGGGGTCTCTTCTATATCCTTCAGAGCAGCATCAGGGAAGAGGCTTAGGGAAGAGAGTACTATGGGATAATAATGCAGAAGAGGCCACAAGGATCTAGTGCATTGTCTTTCCAGGCATTATTTAACAGCATGAAAAGTGACATCATAAATCAAACATACATAACACACATTGTGAGCCACCTAGGTGATCTCCTATAGTTAAAAATTATAGAAAACATTTAACAGTTGTAGTTAGTTTCACAATGCTGGGATGATCATCCTACTAGACATAGTTTATGGGAGGAAGGTATTTATTTCAGGCTTACATGGAAGTTCCATCAATGGCAGAAGCTGGCTTTCTTTCACAGATTCAAGCAGAGAGAAACAACCAAACAGCCAGAAAACACCCAAAGCAGCAAGCAGGAATCCAGAGCTCAAACTGCTCTGCACACCTTTGGGCTGGAATCAGATCTGCCTCCAAACATACTTTTGGATCGGACCCCAGGAATGCCTCCTTCAGACAAATGGCTGGAAACCCAAGCTACAGGCTTAATAAAACACCTGAGTCTATGGGAACATACATTCACATTCAAACCACCAATGAAGAAAAGTGATACCGAACAAAACCATGGTCCTTTCTTGCTTCCCTTTTTGCCATATAGTAATGAGACAATGCTTATCAGGAAAATGTCAGTACCATGCTATTTGGACCAGCCACTAGAATCAAGAGACAAATAAATCTCTATATTATAAAGTACTCAGCCTCAGGATTTTTTTTTTTTGTCACAGCAACACTAACTAGGCTAAAGCAATCTCCAAATATTCTATAATCTACAGTATTTTCTCTTTTAATTTGCTCCAAGTTAAAGCAATCACCCCAATACTTGAATAATAAAATATCAATGGCAAGAAATTATATTTGTTTCACCTACTAAGAAAAATACAACTACATATATGGTGCTTAATAGATCATCAAATATTTTTGGAATTCATGAAACTTTAACATTTCTAAACCTTAGTGCTTGGTTGTCATTGGACAATTTAGCCAAGGCTGTGTCCCACTTATACTATGAACCCAAGTTTTTTGTCTAAGTTAATTGTAAACTAAATTTGTGGTGGCACAAATTTAATTAATCCCAGCACTTGGCAGGCAGAGATAGGAATATCACCATGAATTTGAGGTCACCCTAAGATTACATAGTGAATTCCAGGTCAGCCTAGACCAGAGTGAAATCTTACCTCAAAAAAAAAAAAAAAAAAAAGGTAAAAAGTAATGTAGCTCTACATTCACACATACAAAGTGGAGGAAGGTAGATGCATGTTGAAATAAGTATACATTTAATGAAATACCCCCCCCCCAATAAAAAACACTAAAATTATCTTGCTGGAAATGAATAAATGAGCAAGAACAGTTTTCATGCATGAGATCTATTTTTTTAATTAAGACTAATATGTATGATCTCACTGACATGCAGTATCTAGAGGTGTCAGATTCTTAGAAACAGAAGGAATGGTAGCAGCCTGCTGGTGGGGGAGGGGGAAGTGATATCTATGGGATACAGATTTCAGTTCTGCATGATGAAAGCTGTGGAGATTGATTGCACAACAATGTGAATTTACTTAATAGTATTGAACTGACCACTTAAACATGGTTAAGATAAGAAATTTTATGTATTTCTACAATTAAAAAAATTTAGGGCTAGAGAGATGGCTTAGCAATTAAGGCACTTACCTGTGAAGCCTAAGAACCCAGGTTCGATTCCTCAGTACCCACTTAAGCCAGATGTGCAAGGTGGCACATGCATCTGGAGTATGTTTGTAGTGGCTAAAGGCCCTGGCATGCCCATTCTTTCTCTATCTTCCTCTCTCTCTTTCTCTTTGTGTCAAATAAGTAAATAAAATATTCAAAAATGTTTTAAAGGCTCATAGCTGTGTTTCTAGTGTTTTAATGCTCCTGGAAGTACAAAATTTCAGCCCTCATTTTGAGCATAGAAAAAAGTTTTAAAAGTAATACTGATAGCTAACTTTAATGGAAATTTATTCTATGATGAGTACCAAATATCTTATACTTAGTATCTCATTTAATCATTGCTGAGGACTTATTGACTTTACATTAGAGCAACTTGAGGTACAGCAGGGTTATGCAACAATCTAAGATTATGCATCTTGTTAGCAGTGGAGATAAGGCGTAATCCTAGGCAATCTGGTTTGGACCATGCATCTAGCACTGGTGTAGGTGTGAGCAAGCCGAGAGGATTTCAGACAGCTATTTTTCCTTTTGTTGTGTTGAATGCGTATTAACTTCTCTCTTTTTTCACATGGTTCCCTCTTCCAAATAAAAGCTAATTCACCTTAACTATACTTATTTTTAATGATTAAAAATATTTTATTTATTTATTTAGTTGAAAGTGAGAGAGAGGGAGAAAGAGGCAGACACAGAGAGAAAGAATGGGTGTGCCCGGGCCTCCAGCCACTGCAAATGAACTCCAGATGCATGCTATAGGAATTAAAGTTTGCTGTTGACCCAAATATTTGGGTAAAAGCCAGTCAAGAAAGTGGCTCAAAAATACTGATTAAAATTACTTGGACCTTCATCATCAGCAAATGCACTCCTTGTGTCTGCCTTGAGTCAAAGGAGGAGTAATAAAAACATCACAGAATTTCTGAGAGATTCAAACCCTACTTCTAATTAACTAACAGATCTTCTGTTTAAGACATGTTTAAGCTACAACAACTTCCAGAACTGAAATTCTTTGTCTCAATGTGTGTGATGCATGTAGAAAGAAGAAAGGCTTTCCAGTCAGCAAGTTTCTTCAGTTGTCTCAGCTGCAGCCCCATCATTTTTAAGTATTCTTGAGAAGGGCTGATAAGAAGATTAAGATTTAGCTAATGGTTATTAAGCACTCAGCACATAAAACTTGAAGTTAATGAAGTGTTTGATCAATGGTAATTATTTCTATCACTATGTATGAATGTGGGTTAACTATATCAATAAGATGGTACTGTCTTCCTACTTCTACTGTAGCATCTCTCAGATTTTGGGGGATACAGAGAAGTAAAGACTGAAGGAGAAGCTGTAGCACCACACTTCATTGCTGACTGGGTTCTTATAGCTGGTTCTCCACTGACACCCAAGTCCTAGAAATACTGACTAGCTTCCTTACTGACTACTCTCCAAACATCCCCGCCAGCAACCCAATCCTTGTGAGGACTGAGATTCTTGCTGCTGACTACCATACTTACCTATCCTGCTCTTGGACTAATAGCTGTTTACCATGTGGGCTTGCTCAGTTGCCTGTGCCCCATGGTGGAAAAGGAGTGGGGGAGCAACTGGAGCCTTTGCGAATGCCTTTGTCTGAGTAGTGTTTTTCTTTGAAAATGGAGCTCCAGGTCTCCCACTGGAAAGGCAGATATATCTGCTCCCTGGGATTCCATTCCTGCAGCAGTGGAGTCCTGACCTTCTCCGCTCTATGACTAGCTTGAGCTTGACTTTCTCTGCTGAGCTGCTCTGTTCTCCTTTGGAACATGGAGGCTCAGGTTTTCACATCTTTTTCCTCTTCTCAACTTGACAAAGTTCATTTTGCTGTAATTCTGAATAGCTTTTTACTCTGTGATAGCTTATACCACTGAGTTTTTCTCCTTGGCTTCCATGCCTTGGTGAGTAATAGCTCTAAAGCCCAGATTTTGATGCAATAACTCCTAGATTGTTTTTATAGTCCCAAAGTAGTACTTCTTTGTAACTGCTCAGTATTCTCAAATTTTGTTCCAAGTCCCATTATTTTACATTTATAAATATCAAGTTGTATTAATTGGTTCCAGCTTTGAAAATGTTTCCACCAGAGGTTATTTTCTGCTGTTGTGGTGGCTTTGGAACCCTGAGCACCGAAGCTGTGATGTGGGCTGTGTTTGGTCAGCATCCCTGAAGGACTGATGTGCGACAGAAAAGATATGCAGATTCTGGGCCTCACTGTATTCTTTGAAGACTGTACTAGCCATAATAGCTTCAAAGAATTTCAACAAGTTCCTAAGACATGACCTTCCCTTTCCAAAACCACACTGGCTAGGCTTGCTGTAATCAAGCTATGCTTTTCTAAGCATCCTTTTACTTGATCTCCTCCAGCAGTTTTTAATACTTTCCCTACAAGTGAAGTAAAACTAACTGGCCTGTAATTTCCTGGTGTGTCCCTAAGCTCTAGGAAATAACGGCATTAAGTTGGCTATCTTCCAATTCCTTCAGAAATTTTTTGTTTTGTTTTAAAACGCAGGATTGAAAAAGCCAGGGAATGCTTCCTGACTCCTTTTCCTTCGTTCCTTCCATGACATACTGCTCTTTCTAGTCCCAGAAGAGCTGCCATTTTAATAACTTCAAACCTTTAAATGTTTTCACATATTATTTGTTCCTATCTCTGGAGCTTGAGCTTTCCATTTTTCATTTTGACAAGGGCCACCCTCAAAAATAAAGGCTAACAATTTTACAGGATAGACTGTTAATTTGAAGCACTGTTTAAGAAATGAGTTTCACGCTGGGAACCTGGAGCAGAGCAGCAGGCTGGGCTCTAATGAAACCTGTGTGCTCACTTGTGAATTACTGCAAATGCTTGTTGGGGAAGATCTGAGAAATATGTTTTTATACCTAGGAAATAGGAGCTAAAAATATAGCTAATATATCTGGGCAAACTAATCCAATGTACCATCAAGGTGTCTAAAATGTGATGAACAGACAGATCTGAAGATAGAACATTTGCATCCTATATCTTTTTATACAGCATTTGGTCTATTACTTTCAAATACAATACCAGAAAGAAAAAAAAAAACTTTCCAAGTTCAATCATCTCCCAGTTGCAACACAAAAGCCCACAAACATAGTTTCATCAGGAAGTGTTTGTTAAAAAATAAATTTTATTTCTACTGATAAGAAGAAGAATGTAATATTCATTTGCAGGTAAATGTCATATAGCACTGAAAATTATTCAATTTCTTCTATAGAAGTTGAAAATTGAATTATTAGCTAGGGCTAAACCCCATTGTTTTTCAAGGTAGGGTCTTACTCTAGCCCAGGCTGACCTGGAATTCACTATGGAGTGTCAGGGTGGCCTCAAACTCAAGGCAATCCTCCTACCTCTACCTCCCGAGTGCTGGGATTAAAGGCGTGCGCCACCATGCCTGGCTTCCCATTTGTTTTTTTCTGGACAATTTTGGTTTCAGTGAGGTTTTCTTTTTTGTTTTTGTAAGGACCTAATTTGTCTTTTCTAAGTAAGTCTCAGATAGACACCTGAGCTCCAGTCCACATGTGAATTGAAGCTAATTTCCATACACGGAGGAGAGGTGGCCACCATCACCACATGAAGTTTGCTGTGGAATCTAAAACAATTTAGGATGAGAAGTAGATCTGATTTCAAATGTGTTGTAGAAAAAAACCACTATGTCTTACTAGTATCCCTTCCTTCCTCTTTTGTCAGTCACTATATCAACTTTTAAATTTGCATTCCCATTTTAAAGTGTTCACTGTTGTGCATCACAATCTCATGTGATAATCTGGAGATAGACTACTCTCATCAGACATTAGTTTTTTTTCTTTGCTTTGTAATTTTTTTATGAAAGAGAGAGAGACTTGTGCACATGTGCAACCTTGCTTGCATGCGTCACCTTGTGCATCTAGTTTACGTGGGACCTGAGGAATCGAACCTGGGTCCTCAGGCTTCGCAGGTAAGCACCTTAACTGCTAAGCCATCTCTCCAGCTGAGGATATTACAGTTTTAATTACTATCAGGACTCTGCAAATAAATAGATAAGATTCTCTCCAGGTGGGCTATAAGGCACATAAACACAGAATCACATTCATCCATATATTCCAAGTAAATTTAACTTCAGTCATGAATCTAAAGCATGTATTTTTTTTCAGTGTTTAAGTTTTTTCTTATGGATTTCTGTCTTTACAATTTTAAAGTGGTATTTAAAATCCACCTTGGATTCATCTTTCCTGTGTAGTGTATGTTGTGCCACGGGACAAGTACAAGTTTAGTTCACACTCATGCAGGCTTCCTCCATCCCCAGGGCTCTGCTGGACCTGCTTCATTTTTATAGAATACCTTTCCCTACATATGAGTGGTAAGATCCACCCCTTTAAGTAAGGCAGCCTTAAGAATAATGGCTTCATGGTAAAATGAGAAAACTTGTGGGTATGTATTTGCCTGCAGTTAAATTTTTCAATTTCTGATTTTAACTTTTCTAGCTAGCAGATTTCCTAACATCTCTAGGATTCCATTTCCCTATGTATAAAATGCAGGTATTTATGTTTCCTTTTAGAATAAGATGTGTTAATTGTAGTAATCTTTTTTAAAAGATCAAAATTATCAAGCTCTATATCCTTTCTCCCCAAATCACTTCAAAACTTCTGGATCTCCCCTTTCTCTTCCATGTACACCCTAGCCAGTGGTAACTCTGAGACCCCCCCACCCTTTCCCTTCTACACACACCTCAGGCAATGATTAACTTTAACTTTTGGATTCTAACTTTCCCTTCCACACATATCCTAGTCAATGATAGTATCATCATCTTTTTATTTATTTATTTATTTTGTGTGTAGAGGACACCCTCAATGTATCTGTGCTTTTTTCCCCCATTCTACCTTCTTTGAGACAGGGTCTCTTGTTGCTGCAAAGGAATACCAATCTAGTTGACCAGTCAACTCTGAATTCTCCTGGCTTTGACTCCCATTGACATAGGCATGTTGGGAATCACAGCTGCATGCATCTTTTTGCATCTACAATTATGTGGGTGAATTTAGATGGGCAGGTTTGCAAGTAAGTGCCTTTAACCTCCAACCCATTTCCTCAGCACCAAGATCATCTTTCTTTAAATCCCCATAGCATTTCACCTGTCCTGCAAAGATCCACTATTTTTTTTGCATTATTTACTCATTCAATAAGAATTTATTGAATGACAACTACACATCAGGACAGGCTTAGTATATACATTGTTTTCTGACTTTTTTTTTGGCCTCTAGTTAATTCCTAGGCTTTTAAAGTTCAGAGTCTTTTCCATATTCATATTGTATCCTCCCTTTCCATTACATAGATAGTGCTTGAATAATTAGTTGTTAATATTTGGCAAAATATGCCAGTATAAAATGCAGTCAGTATGTCATATCCACTTTCACATGCATTCACGTCTTCAAATTGGACTGCATTGGAGATGGTGCCTCATCTAATCTCTGAATGATGATGACCATAAAACAACTGCACTCCTGAGGTTACACAGAGAAAAGAACATGGTCTTTCCTTCCCAAGTAGTCCTTGGAGCACTTTCTGCTAGAGCAAAACACTGCTTTCAAAATGAGGGGGTGAATGGATCAATGAGCTGCAGTGATGCCCCTGTGGAACCAACACAGCTCAGTGCACTTTCAAGGAGCTACGGTTCATCAATATGTGTAGACAGCATCATGGCTACAGGAAATTCTAAGGCTTCAGAGAAAATGACCCAATTTCTAATGAGGTTACGTATACACAACACCACAGTATCCAAATAAAACCTTGAGTGAAACACTTAGGATGTGGTATTTGCTAGCTCAGATGTTTCAAGTCATCACTGGAAATATATAATGATGTTCTGACACTATTTTTCAACTTGTGATAAACTACACTGTAGTGGTAGCTCACTTTAGTTGGTAACTTCTAACCAATCACAGGCTAAGTAATGAGGAAGTTGATTTGGTTTTAATTGTTTTTAGAGAAAGAATGATGAGGCTCTGCTTTCAGGCCTAAAGTCACAGTAAATACTAGCAACTCAGAGCATGACCTTAATGATATTTCTAGTTCTTTCTTCAACATGGAGATGGAAAGAAAATAGGACTGCATGAGCTCCCCTCCTCCTGTGTCAGGCAAGTTTGTTATAATATCCCTTGACCTATTGTAGGATTTCTTGAGAAAGAAAATGCTGACTTCCTAAACAGACTCTGTGGAGTTAGCCTGTGGCAGGTGTCCAAGTGGCTACAGACCATGAAAATGGAAAGAGACTCATGAGCAAATGTCCACATGGCTCAAAAGTTCAGAAGTCTCATCAGACTTCAGATTCTGGCCTCCATGACACAACCCGCAGCCACCTTGGTGTTCTACAGGCACTGTGAGTGAGGGCAGCTTTTGTTCAGTAGAAATGTGGCACCAGGCAGTACAATCCTTGAAGAGGTCCTCTGTTGAGAGGGACTGAAATTACCCTCTTTTGCAGCCGTGCAAGGCTGACCAGGAACCTGTGTTTGTTTCATGCTTTTTATCTTGCCACCATGATTGACATTAATGGAGGTCCAGTCTCTATGGTGCTCCACCCTGCCTTCCCTTTTCCTTCTGGAACCATTCAAAAGAGGGAATGTGAGCAGGCGTGGGAGGCTTATTTCCCAAATGCTCCAGTGGAAGAATGTGGGAGAGCCAGATGTGAGAGGGACCTCCCCTGAGTGAAGAATATGCAACTGAGAATCCTAGAATATACTGGACAGGGATGGCTTTCTAATTAAACTCTGGACTTGTAGCATTGTGCTATCCCACATCCAAGTCAAAATGCCCATCAAGATTAAATGTCAAAACCAGCCTGTTATCATCTCTGATTTTTACTGAGTATCTTTGAAGAAGAAAGAATCCTTTGGGGGGGGGGGGCTAATTGATCCCAGGTCTGAGAATTGGACATGGATCTCTGTGCCCACACTTCAGAAGAAAAACGCCAATATTTTAAATTCAGGTATCACATAATGTTTCAACTGGAGTGTACACATTTAGAACATTAGAGAAGGTAGAAGGTATGCTTATTTGGCCCTGATAGCGTGCAGTTAATTTGCCATAGGAGTGAGAGCAGTGTAGGAAGAGTTAATGTTGTAATGTTCACAAATGTCAATTATGAACACATCCAATTAAACTTGCTAAGATAATACTCAGGCAATACTAAAGAGGTCATTATGGAATTACCTCAGACCTGAGACACATAAAAAGTTTTATTAGTCATCAACAAAATAAAGTGCAAACAGATTTGTCTTTAAAAGATCCAAAGATCTTCCTGTTGTAGGTCTGCAGAACCATAAAACAGTGCCTGACAAATTGCAAGTGATATACTAATTAATCACTGAATTTTTATAGTTTCTTGCAAGCTGTAAGTTAGATATTAACGAGGCAGAGTGAGAGGAAATCCCTCCCTACTAAGACCAAATTGTAAGTCCTTTGCACAGGCCAGACTTTTATATGAAGCATGGAATGTACCAGTAATCTGTGGACTATCACTATTTTCACATTGATTAAAGTGTGATGTAAAATGTGCACAAAGTTCACTAACTGATGGAAAATTATTCCAGTGGCAGTTCTGTCTTATACAAGAAACTTTTTTCTTGTTTCTTTCATGAAACTAACACTTTGTACCAATGACTACTCCCTTTAATACCATCAGAAATTATCATGGAAAAGCAGGACTGAACATTTTTGTCTATAACAGTTTATAATTTATACTTTCTAAATGGATGCAGTGGTATTATAAATAATTGAGGAAAATTTTATTCTTTTTTTTGTTTTGTTTTTTGAGGTAGGATTTCAATTTCGCTCTAGCTCAGGCTGACCTGGAATTCACTATGTAGTCTCAGGGTGGCCTCAAACTCACGGATCCTCCTACCTCTGCCTCCCAAATGCTGGGATTAAAGATGTGCACCACCACATCTGGCTTGACAATTTTATTCTTAAAGGTAGATTGTGATTGAAAGTTAACAGATTTTGTGTGTGTGTGTGTGTGTGTGCCTGTGTGTATGTGTCCACCATTACAAACAAACAACTTCAGTGGGGAGTAGAAACTTACTTTAAAAATGTCAGTGGACAAAAGAGATGGCTCAGTCAGTAAAGTGTTCATCTTGTAAGCCTGAGAACCTGAGTTTGATCCCAAGAACACACATAAAGAAACCAGGTTTGGTGGCATGTGCTTGTAACCCCAATGCCTGGCCAGTCCCGAGTCTTGCTGCCCAGCCCGTCTATCCTATGTGGAGAGCTCCAGGGAACTGGCAGAGCTTGTCTTAAAAAACAAAAAGTGCTTTTGAGTGCAGACACTGGAGGTTGTCCTCTAGCCTCCACACACATATGCACGCAAGTGTACCTACCTGCACACACATGCACACACACATGCTAAAAATTTATCACATTTTTGCTTCAATAATCATTTCTAAAAATGACAAAAATCTGTTTGATAAACTTGACCACCTACCTCATGAAATAATGGGGCCGTGGTGCCTACAGGTGTTTTGGCCTTTTTAGATGAAGCAGTTCCAACAAGTGCATGTATTTCATTGATCTGTGAGAAAGTTAAATTTACTTATAAAAAAACAGTTTAAAGAATGTATAGATGGATACAATCTTCAAAATACATAGGTGACTTAAACTACCAAGCCATTGGGAACCTAGCAAGACAGTACTAGTCCCCCCTTAACATGACATATTTCTAGCCATTCAGTCAGGCTGCTAGTAACTACATGCGCTTGTGCTACTCAACCTTTCTTCTCTATGGCATCATTCCCCTCCAGTCCCCGGCTGCTAGGATTCTCTGCAGGACTCATTTTCTAATTAATCGTGTATGTTTCCTCTTTAGTCTTTGTTATTATATAACCTTTTACTAAACAATTCCTGACAGACCTTTGGATGGTGCCTAGAATGGCCTTAGAAATCTCTGAATGTTGAATAGGCCACATTAATGAAAAATATTGGTTCTTCCAGATTAAACACTTTGAATGTATTTTAGGCATATGTTTATTTAAAGTAATTCATCAGAATTTACAAAGCCACACAAGATATGATCATTTAGCTTATTTCACAACTTCTACATGTTGTTTTGAGGAAGCATGTCTTCAGGGTCAGAGGTAGGAAGAGACAGGTACCTGCTGGAGAACATCTTGCCATGACACTATACTGAAGAGTTTACGTTGAGGGAGTTGGACGGCGAGCTCGAGGGCATGTATGAGAAGGTCGTCCTCAATCTGGTTCCCGACCACAAAAGTGACAGAGGCCTTCCAATCGTTCTGTTACAAAATCAGACTGAATTAGACATGAGCATTTCTGACTTGGGTGGTTTTGCATGAAAGGCATCTACTCTAAGGGTACTATTCCCATAAATCTTACCTTAAAAATATGAAGGGTCTGACGGAAGCAGCCGCAAGGTGGCAGTATTGTGCTGGATTTCATGCAACCAGACAGAAACTTTTCCTGAAAAACTAGGCCTTTCTTTTAAGGAAGATAATTTTTAAACATGACATCTTTTGCCTAGAATCCTGTCAAAAAAACTAGTTGGTGCTGGAAGTCAACATTTCATTCCTATGTCACATATATTAAGATGGTGTCTCAAAAGTAGGAAGCTTTGATTAGTTCCCTGGTACTTTCTAAGCCTCTTAAATAGTTATAGTTATGGTAATGTAAAAGAAACTCAAGAAATAATCGTTAAACTTTGGGCAATGCTGAGCCAGTTACCAATGACAACTGGAACACACTTTTTCTTCCTAATGTAAAACAAGAATGTGACTGTAAATTCACAAAGGGATTCTTTCCACTTCTAGGAAAAAAGGTAAGATATTACTTTTGTATGTGGTATTTTGTACGAAATAATTTAAAGACATATATGACTAAAGACAATGATATAATTTACTCATTCCTTCAGCTCACGTTACTGTAATTTCTGCTGGGAAGTGGGAAGAAGCAGTTCCCTGGGAGATCCAGTGGAGCTCTGTGCATTGCCCTGTGCGGTGTTAAGACAGGGACTTGTGCTTCAGATCAAAAGCCAACAAGCCTACATAACAGACACAGTAGGAAAAGAGATGACAATAAGGAGGGAACATCAGCCATGTGACCTGTGGGGCCTCAGTTTCTTCATTTATAAAATAAAGGGTTGGGGAGGGCAGTATACTAGGCTTCCCTCTAACTCCTTTTTAGAGAACTGACTGTAAAACTTGCTCTTGGTGGATACCAAAATAATCTCTAAGAAGATCTGGAAAGTTGAGACAGATTTTATGAAATGCCTGATTCTTTCTCACTGGGTTCAGACCAATCATAATCAAATTGATGGTAGAACCAGAGTTGAGGTGGGAGAAAATGCAAAATGCCCATTCTTTTTAACCACAAAACAGTGACCATCCTTAAACTCTTCTGATATTTCTTCATGGAAACTTACTATCCAATAAGATCTACTCAATGCTCAATACTGTCATCAAAACAAAACCACATGTAAAAATGCATAACAGAGTGTGTGTTATGCCTGCACACATACACACAGATAGGTGTTACTTCATTTTAAACCCTGCTATTGACTTTAAAACATTCCTTTTTGTTTTTATACCTTAATTTGTCATAGGAAGACTGAGTTCTGTTTTTTAATGTTTTTGTTCTTAAAGAGCATGATATTTATAACATATTGTTTAAAAAAAACTCTCATCACCATGAAATGACCTTTTCTGCCTGTATGCCATCCTTACCTTTGTGTCTCTTTCATCAAAGCCCATGGGAAAGGAAGAATATTGCTTTCACTTTCATAGTAAAGTCTGCATAGTCCCAAGGCAGGCATTACCTCAATGTTCATGGCACTTAGACTTTCTAACACTGAAGACTTCTACCCCTCTTATTTCACACCCCTCCACAAGTTTCCATGCCAATATTTGAAGCTAATATTGACAAGAAAAGTTTGCCTCTTGGCTCTTTTGGAGGCAATTCAAAAAGAGGGCATTGTAGTCCATCACCTACCTGCCCATTAGGGTCTGGTGTTAAAGGCAGATGTTCATTTCAGACAAGAAAAAAGAAGGGAAGATGAGAAAGGAACTAACAATTACAGTGAATCTTCCATGTGCTAGGCATATGTTTGTTACCTCACAGAATCCCTAAGGATTCAGTGCACTAGCAAGGAAAAACAGGTCCAGTGAAGTTCAACAAGTTGTGCAAGATCATTTTGGCAGAAACCTATAGGGATATCATACAAGGCTTGATTTGTATGATCATTTTTAACATCATTTAGAGGGTAAGTCATTGGGGTCAAAAAATCTATACAGTAACAAAGATTTATAAAGTATATAGAACCTTCAAGAGCATACATTTAATCCCTAAAACATCATTAATTCCTTTTTAAGAAAATTATTGCTTTACAGAGTATCAGAGGTCTCTCAGGGTTCCTCTCTCCAAGAGCAGTGCTCTTTGTCTTTGCTCTGGAATGAGTCTGAACTGGAGATTATTCCTCTAATTCCTGACCCTATCTGTTGAAAATGGTGGTATTCCCAAGGTAATGTTGACCCTGTTTACATCAGCTAAAGTGAATAGATTCGTTCAAAGTGCTCTGTGAGACCTACTGGAGGCATCTCTCCACACAGTTTACAGATTGCACATTGATCCACAAAAAGCTGCTCCAGAAATTGGATCTGTTTGGCAAAACAGCATCCAAGGAGGACATTGTTGGATTTATATATGGTTCCACAAGAAATCATACTTCCAGAATCCAAGTAAATATGAAATGGAGTGGGCATCATACTGAAAATGGAACATGCCTGTAGAGACCCTGCACAGACTGCTAGCTGCAGCAGGGGGCAGTTGGATGCTAAGAGATGTACACTGTTGGCTCCATGGAGAGCAAGTCCTTTATACATGACTAATTGGGAAGAATAGCTTAGAAAATGAGTTTCTACAAATATATTTCTGGATGTTTCTCTTGTTATTCTAGGGTAGAAATTGGTAGGTTCCAATTTTCTACCAGCTGGTAACAAAATGACCCAGATTAATTAGATTTGGCAAAATAACTGTTTAAAACACTCCTCCAACCATGTTCTATTCCAATAGAGGCCTTAAATTTAAGTTCACAAGGAAGTAAGAAAAATTTGGTATAGAGAAATTAAAGGTTGACCATGGGGTGTGTGTATGAAAATACAATGTGCGCAAATGTATTAAACACAGCTGTGAGTGTTGTAGTACACTTACAAGGGGGTGGATTTGTTTAAGACAGTTCAGGAAATTGGGATGTAATTAGTTAAGAGTGAAAAAATATTAATTATATTTTAAAAATAGGCTGGATGTATTCAACAGAGAGGGGGGCAGGGTTTTATTGTGGTACACCTCAAATACCTTTGGAAATAAAGTTGGTTTTCTATTACCTGGGGGCATGTATTACATACAATTATTGAGTAGTCTTGTTCTAGTACTGATAGTCATTCAAAGGATGGAATGAAGTAATGTATGGACACAATCCATTGCCTTCTGTTTACTTTACCAGTCTCACCTAATTTGAAGCCTGGCAGGAGGGCGTCTCAACCCAAACACTTACATGTATTCTCCTAAGGCAGGAAAGCATTTGGTAAATGTGGAGAGCCTGGCTGGCTCACAAGGCCTCCTGTCCCACAGACACAGGGTAGACTTGGAACTATTTTTCTTTCATATACTAAAAATTATCCAAATTTTACTAGGCATTCCGTGTTCTGGTGTAATTATAATACGTCTTTCAAAAGCAAGTGAAAAGTAGCTTTTGGACAGTGGGGTTGTGACTGCTTCCTTCTGTTGGAAGGATTTCCATCAACAAGAGTGTTATATAGGCTTTTGGTCAGCAGAAGAAATATTCTCATTACCTTGAACTGGCTTCTGTAACTGCATTTGTTAAAAAGGGATTTTGCTTATAAACTACGTTGAAAACATAGGTTACAGAATGAGCACATGTTATATAACAAACAAGAATAATACCAACAGCTAGGACATGCACTTATTTAATTCTCTTTACTAAATAGGTACTTACTATAGATTTTTCCTCAGTGAAATAGTCCCCACAATTTGTCATAAAAGGTGGCATGACTTACTATCATTATATACTATTAGCATGAGGAATCCTTTCTTGGGAACTGTTTCATGTGCCCATCACATTTTTACAATAGATTGTATACTCTTGAGGCCACAAATTATGTTTTATATGCCTTTACACCTTGTGGTACCTATTATGAACAGGACATGAATATCTTCTGACTGATATTTTAAAGCATCAGAGAACACTTGATGCTCAGAGGGTGTTGATACTTTGAATTGTAAAGCACAAGAAAGCAGCATGAAAGCAAACCATGCTGGGTGCATAGCCCACAGCCCTGACGGCTTTAGGAGGAGAACACAGGGCACTTGACCTAACATGATTCCTCTCAGAGGCCAGTCACAAGGGCTTGGGGAATTGGGCCCTGCAGCCATCCATTTACTACAACATGTTTCCCAGGAGTGATTAGACAAGCCAGCAGATGCAAGGGGAAGGAAGCTGCTCCTCTCCTCAGATAGGAGGGGAAAGCCAAAGACTCACACACAAGCACCAGACCTCCCCTCTCTTTGCTTCTTTTTGCACTTTCCCATCAGCCATCAAAATTAAACTTGATGCCTTGGTCCCTTCACTTAATACAACTACTTTGAAAATTCTGTAATTTGAAATTCTTCAGAGCTAGAGTCATAGTGGGAGAATGTCAAGGTTCAGAAAGAAAAGGCAGGGTGAAGGAAGCAGGACCACACTATGTCCAGTGAGTGCATTCCACAGAAGAGGGCTATACAGGCCTGCCAACACCATCTCCTGCTCAACCCAGTCTGTGACCTCTATCCAAGGGTGCATGGGAGCCAATGACCACTGCTTTGTTCAGCGAGATGGTCATAAGGACTTGACACCAGCCACAAAAGAGATGTTTCAACTGAAGCCTTGTGAATGCTACACACCAGGTTATTCTACCCAGAAGTAGGTTTAACAGGCATTTATCAAGAGGAACTCCATGTGTGAGGCTGGCTGAGAGGTAATGTTGACTGGTAAGGCCATGGCTGGCTCTGAGAAATTACTGAAGACTGCCAAGGAGATTATCTCCATGGACTGCAAACATACTGCCCAAATGCATGCTGAAGCAACGTGCTCTGCCAATTGTTGGGTAAGTGTTTGCTGAGGCTGTCTCAGGTATAATACAGCCTTAAGCATCAACCTTCAAGCTGACATCATGACATCATAGAAAGGGTTCAGTGCTTCTTAGTCATTATACTAACATGATTATTTCACACCAGCTACTTTCAGTGTGGAAAACTTACAGGTGAACAAAAGAATAAAACTCCCAAAATATCAACAGTTGCATTATGAAAAAGCAAAAGTTAATTTGAATGTAAGATTGAAAACTAATTTTCCTTTCAGTTAACTTGTTAACTTATATGTCCTTGGAATAGAGGGCTAAAACCATGCAATATACAGATTTAAAATTGTAAAAGTATGCAAGTTTTTTGGAGTTATGGGAGAGAACATGAAACTGAGGCAGAAAGCATCTTACATTTGCTATATGTCCTACACAGACTGTCAGAGACATTAATTTGGACCAAGAATAAAAGCAGAAAAAAGTGTCAGAGTTTAATGAGAAGGCACCATGCTGTGGATATGAACACTGGCTCTCTGAGGAGGAGGCAGTGAGTGAGGCAGCTGCCATGTGGCCAACTGAGGGGAGAGAGCAGCCTTAGGTCCACTTTCACTAGAGATGAACATCTGCCTATGCTGAAAAGAACATGAACTGCTATTGTTGGCTAGCAGAATCGCAAGTATTAATCTAGTCCATTGTGTGGATCTAGATATAAAATATGGACATTATACAGAGCTTGGTCTTCAGAACAAAAGGAGAGGTTGAAATTTATTTTTGATAGAAAGCCTTTGTGAATCCCTCTCTCTGGCTGATATGATTCCTGGCCGGATGCTATATTCTAGTACTCTAGAATCCCATTATTATTATTATTATTATTATTATTATTATTTGGAATCTACCACCCCTTTGGGGGTATAATAAATTTACTCATGCTATCACCTATTAGACTTATGGACTTAATATCTCATTTGCTAATTACATAAGTAAATATACACCAAAACTCTAGTGCCTAGACCACTTTAAAGTATTTTTCCTCTGCAAGGTATCTGCATTTCCAAAGAGGACTGTTAGAAACCCTGAACTAACTCAAAGGGACCCCTGCGAAATTATCTTTTCAGCAATAGGCTGAGACAGTGGAAAAGGTTCTTCTGAAAGCATACAACCTAGACTATTGACTACTTCCTACTCACTCATGTGCCTGGAATACAGCAGCTTTCAATAAATGTGGCCTGAACTTAGCAGCCAAAACCACACACTAAAAAGATTTTCTACACGTGCTTGGATGGAAAGGCTGACTGAGTATAAGGCATTCTATCAGCCACTCTCACACTCTGAAAGAAGCCATGCCTTTGGAGCTAAGCACTGGATTAGAGAAAAATAGCATGTTCCTTTGATGTTTTAGACAACACTGCATATTACTGATATTCAGTGATGAGAACACAGTCGTCTAGAAATAGCTGTACTGTACGTGCATACACTATCTGGCTGGTTTTCCTTGTCTTCATAAATGTTAAACATGATCACTAATTAAAATTGTTGATGTGCTCGTGCAAAGATGCAGATCGCAGAAAGCAGTGTCAAAGTCTATCTTTTCAGTGTCCTGTCAAAATGATCTTGGCCTTATCTCCTGTAAAAAGATGAATCTAATAATATAATTTCCAAAGAAATGCTGTAAGCCCTCATAAACAAATATACCTAGTGTTATTTTGAAAGTTGTAAATCACCTCACAAACTAAAATATTAACATGTGAAAGGGAAGTATTCTGATTCCCCATTAAGAAGTTCTACAAAAATAGATTTAAAAAGATGATTGCTTCTATAATTATGAATTTGGATATTACCCTTAGATCTTCTTTGGACAATTTAGCCTTTGGCTTAGACTACTTGGTTGTTTTCTTTTTATTTTTCAGAGCTCTTGGCCCATCCCACCAATCTAGCACATGAGCCTGATTCAGCTTTGCCCCATGCATCAGAGAGTTTTAAGACAGCTATTAAAACACCACATGGAAAAGTTTTGCAGGGAATTCTACTCTGCAGAGAAACCACAGAAACCACTACACACCTTAACTATCTCCCCACCCCCAACAGTTGGCTAAAATTACAGCTCCATTATGTTAGTACAATCCAACCAGTTTTATTGCTTGGAGCAAAATCTGAAGTCCAAAATGAACTTCAGAACATAAAAAGTAAGTCAAACCTCAAAAGGAAACAAGCTCCTTTGGATTTTCAAACAAATATTACATATCAGAGACATTCTTATACCAGAGGAGACCAAGAAAAGCCAAGAGGAGTCCTGCTAATTGCTCCACATATGTAAAATTGGAATCAGGGACTCACCCCAAAGAAAAGAGATCTCTTTTCATCATCATATATTAAAAGCTACAACCTTTCATCAACTTCTTTCTTAGGAGAACTTCTTTTGCTTTCCTCAATTTCTTTAAAGGTTGAGCTTCTATCTTCTATGCTAAAACTAGATTTCTAAGACTCAGCATTAGCACAGTACTTACCCTATGCAGCTCTTTCCTTTGCTTTTTTGCCCTCCTTTTTCACTGTAAGGTCATTTACCGCTAAGCATTGTGAGCTACCCACAGGAAGCAAAATAAATAAGTAAACAGTGTTCTTTTGAAGACCCATTCATGCCTTATAGCTGTTGCTTGGTGAATTTTCATGGGCAATTCATTTTCTTGCAGTTAATGCAAATATCTTCACTTCCCATTTGTTTGGTCTAAACCCTGGTAGTATAAATTCTGCATGCATCCCCATGAGTGCAGAATACCCATTGCTACTTTTGACAAATAAGGGTCTTTATAAAATTATCCTGGTCACAAATTCTACCATGTTGTACTTGAAATTCAATGAAACATCCAACAAATGACCATATTTGGCAACAAAATTATAATTACCATACTGTCTCTAGCACCTGTGAAAAGGAAAAAAGTTTGTTGGCTTTGCATTCTGAAATTTAGATCTACGTATATGGTCTCCAAAATACAGTGTGAGGGAGGAGGGTGGAGGATGATCCAGTCTAGTGTCAGATATTTTAGAAGGCAAAGTTTGTATCATGCCAGTGGGTAATGATAGGGTCTTTCCAACAGTTACCAGGGGATGTGTCATAAAAATCTTGGGCAGAAAAAGTGTCACAAAATGACAAAAATGGGTAGCAGGTCAGTTCAGCAAGCCCTTATTAATTATGTCTGATGAACAAACTGTAGAAGATATACAAGGCATATCTAAGATAGTAGTTTGAAAGGGAAGGGACCAAACAATGTCTGATATGGTGGGCTTTATTAAGGGGAAGTAGTATGCTGTGCTCTCCAGAGCTGTGCAGTGCAGCAACTTCAGCTGCTCGGGATCCAGGAATTGTTCAAGGAAAGGAGGAGGATGACCAGTCCCAGAGGAAGGAAAGTGTGGCAGGACTCCAGACAAGCAGAGGGTTAAAAACATTGATCAAGATCAATTGATATTAGTGGGCAGATGGATTACATTGGTGGGCAGGGTGGGTGATTGTATAAATCAGTTCCTGATATTTCTCTTTGGAATGCTTGAGACCTTCCTTGGGGTGAAGCCTAAGGATCACTCTTTCAGGAAAGCTTTCCTGTGAGCAGATAGGAAGAGCTGGAGGAGAGTTGGGCAACAAAGTATGGCTGTAGCCAGAAGAGCATTACACATAGCCAGAGGCAATTAGAAGGTCACATGTGACCTTAGCAAGAGCAGAACCATTCAGTGAAACTGCTTCCTGCTCATTCCTTCACTCATGCTACTCTGCACACCCTCGTAACTCACACATCTCCATCACAACATGAACCTCATTTATGGGCCTTGTAACAAAATAGACTCAGGCAATGATTATGATATACTTCTAGCCCTAGATCAGTTATGGTTCTTAATTTTCTCCAATTACACAGGTACATAGGCTCTATTTATTGCATACATCAGGGTAGTAACTCATAATAATTATTCCTCTCTTATTGCTTCTCTAATAGATTGCTTACAATAGCCCTTTCAATAGTATAATGAAAAGAGCACTGGATGCAGTGTCAGGGAACCTGATTGTTAGTCCTGATTCCAACCACATATTCTTGGAAAAACATTTACATACTCACAAGCTGGACCTATGTAAAATAACAATACTTCAAGCAGAGAGCCATTCATTCACTGAAGCAGTATTTATTAAGAAGTTGCAAACAGTGAAATGGGCACTGGGAATAGAATGCATAGGTTTAAAGCAACACACTATACAGCATCAGCCCAAGAGTGAAAAGAAGTTCTATGCTAAAGTATTTCATGCCACAAAGTGAGTGTTCCAAGTGTCCATTCCTTTTCATATTGTTTGTCCTAATTTATTCATGAATAATATTTACTAGCAGGACACTTATGTGGCATATACTATCCTAGGGATAGAGGAATGGAGGAAGCAGAGATAATATCAAAGCAATGAAGCAAAGTGAACTGATATCTGTCTATCTGTTTATAATATATATTTAGCTATATATTATATACACATGCTATATATCCAATAACAGAGATAGACTTCAAAACATGATATCAAATAAAAACAAACTGCAGATTTGGTTAGCAAAACATGAACACACTTGTGCTGTCATTCATCTTTGTAGCCTCTACTTCTAGGGCAGAACATCTACTGCAGGTGCCTCATAGTAGAATGTCTAATGCAGGAACCTCACAGTAGATATTAGTCAATTACTGAAGATGTCAAGTAAGTATCGGATATAGGAAGACAGATGCATAAGATGAAAGAGGACACATATTGAATTCACATTAGTGTAATTTCTAAGAAGAAAAAAAAATAGAAAGTGGTGATGAGAATGGAATGTTCTTCATTTTGACAGTGTTCATTTAAAAACATGTTAGCTTTGTTTGTGGTAACATGCTTTCTATATTATTCTCTGTGCTTTTCTGCATTTAAAAAATGAGAGAAAAAGTATCTTCTCTCAGAAGACAAAATCTCACAAGGGAGATGTTTTCTGAACCATGTAAGGTGACAGGCACTGTCCTAGTCTTTGGTCATATCTTTTGTATGTCCATATTCATTGTGACCATACATATACCTCTAGAGAAGGAAAGGATTTCCTGATTAGGCATCTTTTCATGTTTTCATTTCAATAATCCTTCCCCAGTTTCAAGAACTTGTTCCTTTGGCAGTAGGTAAGACATTCTGAGCTTTTATTTTTTGTACTGAAGTGGATAACTACCTCTACAGTTTTGTTCCTTCAGTTTTTCTGTCTTATGCACCTAATTCCAGCCTTCTTATAATCTCCCATTTTTTTCTTTTGAGGTTTTTTTTCATTATACTTAAATTTCCCATTTGGCCTCTATCACTGAAGGTTTCTCATCTTGATAAATTAAAATGCCTTTATGCCTGTGTTCTTGCTTCCAATAGCTTCCTTCCCTTACCACCAGCACCACCTGCAAGCAAATGGAATTCCTAAAGACCACTGAAATGTCCCTACATAGGAGACTTAAAATTGTATTTTATGCCGTTCTCCTGCCCTTGACTTTATGACCCCTCCATCACCCTGTCCTGATTTTATAACTCCCTCCCCATTCATCTGTGTATTTATCCCCATGGCTGTTCCTCCTCTGAACATCAGGTTATTTTCTCCTGTCACAAAAATAAGGATCTGTTAGGTGTCACAGAATTCTGTTCTCAACTTTTTGTTCTTCGCCTGGCTGTGGATGTTCTAGTGAATCCTACAATGTCACTATCACTTTTCTCTTGACAACTTCCAAGTCTGTGTCTCCAACCTTAAACTGTGCAGTAAGAGTCTACATTTTTTACTTACTGTCGAAAATTTATGCTTGCTGTTACATCATATCATCTCTAACTTAGCATGCTCAAAACTGACCCTTCATTTAGCTTATTGCCTTAAAAATATGACAATACAAACAAACCTCCCCTATCAGTAGAAATGGTCAAAATTCATTCTACTAACTTTGTCAAATTGAAAGTTTCCATTTCTTCCAATCATTATAATCTCAAATCCTTTCCCACTTTCATTTTGGGTATACAATCAATTGTTTTCTTCCCAGAGTTTGAAACTGTTCCTCTTCTTTTTTTTTTTTTTTAAATCTCAGGACTATTTCCCTAGTTCAACTTGAAATTTGGATTATTGGAGCAACCTCTATCCAAGCTTCCTGCTTTGCCATCTCTAGCATAATAATTTTCCCAAGACATTTATTTCATCATTCAACTTGTCTTTCACAGAAAGCCTTTTAATTAACTCTTAGACTCTAATAGGATCTGGTGGAGTCCAAACCCCAGAGACTCGAATTCAAAGTCCTTTATGTTCCTTTCCTTTTGCATTTTAGACACTGTACTTCTATTATTTTTCTATGTCCTCACTGTTTTGTGTGAATTCTTGAGGCCAACTTTCCTTATGTAAGTGGAAATGCTAACATGAAGGTTTCTGTGCAGATTAGGCATGCTAGTACGTGTGAGGAATCTAACAAAGTATTGGTTATTAGCTGTGGTAGCTGGAACATATCTTTCCTCAGGTCTCTGTCTTGCTCAGCCTGGTCCTTTTGTTTAGCATGTCTTCCTTATGGAAGAAATACCTGTTTCATCTGTGACTCTTTTCCTGAACATCACAGCCCAATGTTGCTCAGCAAAACTATTGTTAGTGCTCTAGCAGTGACATAGCACATGAGTGCATGTCTGAAAATTTACTGTGCACAAGACTCATGCTAAAACACAGGTTACTGGGCTATGTCCTGAGTTTCTGACTCAATAAATCTAGGGAAAAGCCTGAAAATTTCCATTTCTTAAATGTTTCTAGGTGAGACTGATGTTTCTAGTCTAGGGACCACACTGTCAGAACCATTTGTGTCTGGCTTCACAGATTATAAGGTTCTGGATGGCAGAAATGCTGTATTGTTTTCTATCCCACTGGTCCAGCCCTCTCCTTTATACACATTCCAAGTAGTTAGTAGGACATTAGCTTAACAGGAATGAAATAATGTATTTGAATTTAATTATTTGATGAAGCTATGTCAAACTCTCACTTTTTATAGTCCAAGTCACAATGATCAGTCTTTCCTACTGGATTAATTTAAAACAGGATGTCAAGCACAGTTTCCCACTATGTAGAACAAAATTCATTGCTAGTTGCTTCTTCATCTCAATGAACATTTTTGCTGACCACATTAAATTAGATAATACTAAAGACATTTTGGGGGTGGCTAAAATACAAAGTAGAGAAAAGAAACCTTCAATCATTTGCTTTTGTTTAAACATAGACTTCTATAAATAAGAATAATTACAGTTGGTAATGATATGGACAAGACAAAACAAAAGAGGATACAAAAAAGCTGGGAGCAAGTTTTCAATGAAACCACCATTGTGTAGGTGAAAGTGACTATGTATGCATAAACCACAGAAGGTGAAATTCACTGTAGATGGATGTACCACAGATACTGAAAGTGACTGTGCATGTATGCACCATGGAAGATGCAAGTGATTATACAAAGTGTGCACCATGGAAGGTGAACTCATTTATTCAGCTGTTTGAGGGTTTGAGGGTAATACTACTGAGGGGAAAATCAGACTTCCAGATCCTATGTGGATTTTACATCACCAAACATTCTCCACATGACCCAAATATTTGATTTCTAGATGTGATTATTCTTAATTACTAAGCATCACAGGAACTATGCAAAAAGTTTCTTTAGCAAGTCAGATTATCTTTCCTGTACATTTGATTCAAAATATACCCCTTCGAGGAAGCAAAATGTTATCTTCATAAACAGTAATAGAACACATCCACAGTTGTTTTCACAGCTGTAATAAGCTATTTTCATAATATTTTATAAGGTTTGTACCAGATTCATAAGAGGTACATTACAAAATACAAATATGATTTGCTTTTACAGAGAAAATAAGATGTGTAAATAAATAAATCATCTTAAAGTGTTTGAAGGAAAGTCTTCTACATGGCTGGATAAAGCTGCTCTGAAAAGCGACAGGTTATTAATTGAAAATTCTAGTGGCAGAGATGAGATAGGTCTCAATGAGTGGGTGGTCAGAGAGGCTACAGAAGTTTCTAAAACAATATATCTATTGTCATTGCTCTTGTTTACTCATCCAAACTGGACAACACCATACACTTTGGTTGCTGGACTGAAATCAAGCTGGAACTGAGATGGAAGCTTCCTCCTGGCCAGCAGTTTATATCATGCCAAATGGTTCTATGCACATTGTTGGAGCAGAAAAGTCATCAACAATCCTACTCAGCTGTGGACCCTGTGTAATTTACAAGTAATCAGGCTAGTCAGGTAAGATGTGCCAATTGGTACAATAGTGGCATGACTACTATGGTAGGAACCAATCACTTTCTGATTGAGTTTCAGGCCCACTCCATAGGCTTATACTATAAACCAGGCCAAGAGCCTGTGACTATGGAAATAGACCCTAGAAAGGAACCTAGAACTGTTCTTATGCTAAATAGGTTGTCAACTGCTTTCCAAATATTTATGTTTATTTTAATAGATTAGTGCTGTTTTGTAGTCTCAATCACAGAAGTTTATTTCTGCAATAAGCAGGGATTAATTTAAAGATGAGTAGCTGACAATACTGGCAAGAATAAGTGATTATTGTGTGCTCTAAAAATAATATCTAAACTATCCCCTCCAAAAATGAGGAAACCTTGCAAAGATGGAGCAGAAAGAATCTAAGAGCAGGAGGATGGGAGGAAGGCTGTGGAATGAAGTCTTCTGGATATGAGACGGCCATTACACTCATGAACTCACAGCAGTTGTAGTTTCTGGCACAATATTTAACCTGTCAAAATTTATTATGGATAGGAGAAAGGCTCATACAACCCCACGCCACCCAGAGTAACTACTGGAAGCTGGGAGTAACTAATAGTTGCTGGGAAAGGAGGAGTCATGATTTTCAGTGCTATAGCTAGTGGTAAGTTACCTATACTCCAGTAAGTAACCTCCCATCCATGCTCATGAAAACAATCCTAACTTAACTTACTGGGTCAAAAAAAAAAAAACAAAAAAAAAAACAAAAAAACAACCCACAATAAAATAAGGCAAGGCATTAAGTAGGATGGAGATTAATTGAGAATAAGGCTTTAGTGGAAGGAAATGGGGATAAGACAGGGTAATGGGGAGGGGAGGATAAGATCAACATACATTATATACATGAATGAAAGTACCAAGAATAAAAGCAATTATAAAAGAAATCATTTTATCCTTGATCAGTTAAGAATATTGATTTTTAATTTGACAGGATCTAGAATTAGCTAGGAGCAAAACCACTGGGCATGTCTATGATTGTTTTCAAAGAAGGTTAACTGAAGTAGGAAGACTCATCCAGAATGTGTGCAGAACCATTCCATGGGTTGGGGTCCCAGACTGAATATAAAGAACAGAGCACCAATACTCTTCTCCTCTCCTCCCTAGCTCTGGATGCACTGTAACTGTGCCTCATGCTCCTGCAACCACAGATAAAGCCACTCTCACCATCACATCTGCCCCAACATGATGGACTGAACACCCAAACTATGAGCCAAAATAAACCTCTCCTTCCTTGGGTTACTTGGGCTACATATTTTGTCACAGCAATGAGAAAAGTAATTACTTACTTCACATCTGATGTAACTAACAGGAAGACAAAGAAGATTGAACACAATATTATTAAACTGAATTGGTTTAGTGAAGAGTTTGGGAGGTGTCCTTTTCCTGTCTATTCGATATATACTGCCTGAGAAATGGTTACCTTTTCTGTGCCACTATAGGACATCTTTTATAATCATATTTAATAGTAAATGAAAAAGAAAAACATAAAATAAAAATGATAGTGAGGATCAAGGACAAGCACACCTAGGAGACTGAATTTATTTAAACATTTACAAAGCATTTTACAAATTTGTACAACAAAAATACTCAGTTACCATGGAAGCAGAGGAAACATTTGTCATGGTTAGAGGTCTGGAATAAAGGCAAAGGTGAGGTTAAGCAGGCCAGTCTCCACATGAAGACATGGTATAAGTGGGGAACTCTGCAGCTTGACCTTGGATGGAATTTGCCAACTAGCTTCATAGAGATATGAAGGTGAACTATCAGTGAACACACAAACACAGGTTTGCATGCTGGGCCACTGTTAACCAGTGCCATTCTTTCTAATTTTTATATTTTGTAGATGGAAAGTTTGATATGAAGACTTGATTGAGGTGACCCCAATGGCAAAATCATGACCTGACTCACAGATCTAACGTCTTAATCTCTATCCCCTTGCCCTGCCTTTGTTAATAGATATATTACTGACACACCAAGGGGATAAGTAAGCAAGGCAAGGAGATTTCATAAAGCTTTTGAGAAAGAAAGTATGTCAGAAAGATTCAGTATGGGAAGGATAAGTGAATACATTGAGTAAAACATATTCTAAATCATATTTCCAAATTCAGAAACTCTAATGATCAATTACAACAAATACATCTGTATATAATGCCACACCACCATTAACATGTCAACATTGTTGCACAGTTCTATTGAAAGTCTTTTGCTTACCATAGCTAGAAAATGGTGGTAATGAAGTGAAAAATATCACCTACCTATAAAAATCAGAAAGTCTATACTTGGGAAGCTGGTGTGATAGTTTGAATGTAAAATATCCCTTATAGACTCTTGTGTTTATGCTTAAACCTCAGCTGGCGGAGCCTGTGGAAGGTGGAGCCTTGCTGGAGGAGGAGTAACTGGGTCACCTCTTGAGGTTTATTAGTCCAGCCCACTGAGTGTTCATAAGATCACTCTCTCTACTTCCTCCTTGACAATGTGGAGATATAAAATTCAACTGTATATTCTTGTCATAATTCTCTTCCATGACAGAAACTTCTCCTTTACACTGTAAGCTGAAATAAACCATTTTCTTCCATAAGCTGCTTCTGGTCAGGTATTTTGTCCCAGCAAGGAGAAAGTAACTGCTACAGCTGAGTTGAGTTTTAGCACAAAGAAAAAGGGATTGACTATCTGGAAAGACTTACAGAATGACAAATAAATTTTCAATGAAGAAAGAGGAATTTGTATTGATGAGTAACTAAAACAAATTCAGGACAGAGAAGGGTTCAAAATATTGCATGTGAATAACATAGTTATAAAGATTGACAAATGACTTGTAATCTCATATGATACTGACAATAACAATTTAATGCAATTCTTCTGGAAAATTTTAAAGCAATAAACATAGGCCTGACCTTTGGCCCATGTTGGTATCTTAAAAGGACAACCTAGGTAGGCATATAAAAAGGTACACAAAGGAGACAACAGAAGGCCGGACACATCATTAGTCACTGAATACATATATGCTGGATCATCCTGTGGCAAACTGAAATGCAAACTTGTTATTAAATGACATAGAAGTAACTGTAGTTGTGGTAAAATTAAGAAAGTAAGATCCAGAAACGCCCAAGTCACAACAAAGAAATTTAAATATTAAGGGGCAATAAGCCACCACAACACACCTCCAAATTCTCAACTCCCACACAACAGGATCAGAAAACAAGATAGTGGAAATGCCAGAGAAAGAACTCAGAGTTCTACTTCTAAAAACAATTAATGACTATAAAGACTCCTCAAATAGGCAGGTAACTGGCCTTAAAACATTAAAAATCTTGACAGGACAATCTCCAACATGACTGAAACAGTTGAGTAAACTGGAGGGAAAAGCCAGAAACATGGAGAAGTAATTTAGCAAGGAAATTGAAATGCTGAAAAAGAATCAATCAGAAGTAGAAATGAAAGCAATGAACAATCAATCACATAAAAACTATGTCAGAATGCCATTCTAATATACATGATCATGCAGAAGAAGGAATATCAGGGGTATAGTACAGAATTGAAACCATAATGCACACAGACTCATAGAAAGTCAAAAAAAAAAAAATGAGTAAAGAAGCCGGGCATGGTGGCACATGCTTTTAATCCAGCACTCAGGAGGCAAAGGTAGGAGGATCGCCGTGAGTTCAAGTCCACCCTGAGACTACATAGTGAATCCCAGGTCAGCCTGGGCTAGAGTGAGACACTACCCTGAAAAACAAAACAAAAAACAAAAACAAGTAAAGAACATGACCAATATTTCTGAGAACTCTGGGATAAGTTGAACAGACCAAATCTAAAAATACTTGGGGTGGGAGGAGGTGAGATAAATACAAAATATATTGATAAACTGTTCAATGAAATTATAAGAGTTATAAGAGAAAATCCCCAAATATAGAAATAGAAGTTGAATCCAAACACAAGATGCAGATAGAACTCCAAACACACTTGGCCAGAGAGAAGGACCTCTGCATCGCACATCAGAGTAACAATATTAAAATCTAAAATAAGGAAATAATACCAAGCTATAAAGAACAAATGCCAACTCACTTATGATGTTATCCTCAGACCTTTTATCATCAACCTGAAAGCCCAGAAAAGATTGTAATAATATATTTTAAGCTCTGAAGGTAAATAATTTCCAAACAAAAGTGCTATTCTCACCAAAATTATCTTTTAAAATTGATGGAGAAAATAAGAATACCTTAAGACAAACACAATTTTAAGCAATTTATGAAAATTAAGCGAGCCCTACAAAAAATTCAGAAGGGAACACTTCACAGTGAAGAAGAAAGCAGCGCCTCTGTGAGAACACAAGAAAAGATACACTTCAAGAAAGAAACAGTAGACGAAGAAGAAACAAGAAACAGTCAACACAAAAATCAGCCAACTTTCAGTGGAAAGGGAACAGGAAAGTCAGCAATCCAGCCAACATTACCTAACAAAATACTTGGGAACAGCAAGCATTTCTCTATAATAACCCTAAATGTAAATGGCCTCAACTCTCCAATAAGGAAACACAGATCAAGTGGGTGGATTAAAAAAAGACATAACAGGGTTGGAGAGATGGCTTAGGGGTTAAGGTGCTTGCCTGCAAAGACAAAGGACCCAGATTTGATTCCCCAGGACCCACATAAGCCAGGTGCACAAGGTGGGTGCATGCATCTGGAGTTCATTTGCAGTGGCTGGAGGCCCTGGTGTGCTAATTTTCTTCCTCTCTCCCCTTCTATCTCTGTCCATCTCTTCCTCTCTCTCTCTCTCTCTCTCTCTCTCTCTCTCTCTCTCCCCCTCTAAAATAAATAAAATAGAAATAAAAATTATAAAAAAGACAAAACTATTTGCTGCCTTTGAGAAACCCATACATCTAGCACAGATACTCATAAATTGAATTTCAAACACTGAAAATTGAATTACCAAGCAAATAGAAGCTGCAAACAAGCAGGACTGGCAATTAATATATCACGCAAAGTAGACTTTAAACCAAAACTAATCAGAAAATACAAAGGGGGATATTTTATCTTAATAAAAGAACATCCATTAAGTAGACATTACAGTTGTAAACATTTATGCACCAATTGCTGGGTCTCCTAAAACTTTATAAAACAAACAGTAAAAGGCATAACAAAATCTTTAAATGCAGACCCAATAATAGTGTAAGACTTCAAAATACCACTTAGATTGGTTATCCAAACTAAAAATCAGCAAAGAAACTTAAGAGCTAAACCATACCATGGGTTAACTGGGCCCAACAAATATATACAGAGCATTCTACCTAACATACAGGAAATACCCATTCTTTTCAGCATCTCATGAAACATTCTCCAAAGTTGATCACATCATAGGCCATACAACAAACCTTGATAAATACAAAAATATTGCATTCTGTTAGATAACAGGGGAATAAAAGTAGAAATAAAGGGCTAGAAAGATAGCTTAGCAGTTAAGGTACTTGTCTGCAAAGCCAAAGGACCCACGTTTGATTCCCCAGGAACCACATGAGTCAGATGCACAAGGTGGTGCATGCATCTGGTATTCGTTTTCTGTGGCTGAAGGCCTTAGTGCACCCATTCTCTCTCTATCTCCCTCTTTCTGTCACTCTCAAATAAATGACATAAATAAAAATAAATAAAAGTAAATATTAACAAAGACTACACAAATTATTTCACAGAATTCTACAGATTCTGACTTGGTTTCTCAGTTCCAGCTATAGGTTCCTTTCCATTGAGTGGATCTCTTATGCAACAAGACAGCCATTGGTTACCTACATATAGGGGTAACCTACATGAGATACCTACAGGAAGTACACAAATTCTTGGACACAGAGCAAGACACTTTTGGGTGAACAATGGATTTTTCAAGAAATCAATGAGTAGATTTAAAAAAAATTCCAGAAACAACTCCCAGCACCAGAAATCTGTTACAACCACATTAAACTGTTGATCAGAGAGATCTCTGAGGTCCTCAAAACAAGGCTTCTGTCAAAGCCCTTGATTACCCACCTGAGGTAAAAGGTAAGACCCTATTGCTGAAGAAACCACATGTTGACAAACACAGAACATCAAGAGATCTGGCTGAATCTGGAAGGAAGCCAGTTCCCAAATGTTTATCCCTGACAGTCCTGGAAAGTGCCACATGAGCTGTTGGGGTAAAGTGACCGACAATATTGTGAGAAAGCAGTGGACACGGCTATATGAAAGCATCCACCCTGACAAGATGTACACACCTGTGTAACAGAGGCACACAGCCTAAGTGGATAATCAATGACTCTCTTGCTAAGAGGTCCACTCAATGGAAAGGAACCCATAGCTAGAAATGGGAACCAAGTCAGAATCCTATGGTGACCAAGATTATGGACTCCAATGAGAAGTGCCTACTAGTCTTTGTCTAAAAGAGGTTACACCCATTAGAATTTCTCTAAATTAACAATGCATATCCCCTTAAATCTATGATGATCTCACTCTCCATTGGAAAATCTGTTTTTCTATTACTGAAAGCAATAAGAACCAAAGATAACCAAAATTTATCAACAAGACAAGAAAAGATAGCTGACATCCTTGCAGGAGATGAACCACTACTAGCACAGCAGCTAGGGCACAGGTGAAACCACAGAGGAATTGGTGAGATGAGCAAAAGTGCTGCTTCCATGGAGGGCCTGACAACTAGTGCCTGGGTGATGCAGACAGACACTGAGGGTACTCAAAATGTACCAAAGCAGAAATCCAGAAGCTGCTGAGCACTCAATACTAAAGTTGGCTTAAAACACACCCACCACAGCTTAGGGAATTTTGCAGAAGATGGGGCAGAAGGATCGTAAGAGCTACAGAGTAAGGAGGAATATTCAGAAGCATTGCCTACTCCCCACAATGACAGACTGCTGTTCTCACAACTCATAACCCACAATCCCAAGGAGGGAAATGATGGTACACCCACATGACCTTGTCCATACAATTATTCTACTTAATAAAAGGAATTCCCACAAACAAGTGAAAATGATAATAAAACTTATCAGGTCCTCTGGGGTATATAGCCAAGGCAGTCCTAAGAGGAAAGTTTGTAGCTAAAAGCACCATATCAAGAAATTAGAAGGACATCAAATAAACAAACTAAGAGTCTACTTCAAGCCCCCCAACAACAAAAAAATAAACAATATGCTAATCTAACAAAAGAAGGGAAAAATTCAAATTAGCAAAATTAGAAACAAAAATGGAATTGTTTGTTAAAATATACCCTGATGAAATCTAAAATATCATTAGAGAATAGTTTGAAATCTTATATTCCAAAAAGCTGGAAAATCTAGAAGAAACAGGCAAATTTCTAAACACATATAGCCTCCCCAAATTCAAAATGGATAACATCAATAACTGAAACAGACCTATTGTAAACAAGATTTAAGATGGAATTAAGTCTCCCCACAAAGAAAAGTCCAATGCCTGATGGATTCACTGCATAATTCCATCAAAAATTTAAAGACAAGCTAATGCCAATTCTTCTCAATATGTTCATAATATAGAAAGGGAGAGAAAACTTACAAATTCATTCTATGAAGTCAGCCGTGCTCTGATCCCTGAATCAGATAAAGAAACAACTAAAAGTGGTTAATCTCGTCTTGATTTAATTTAGATAGGTCATATAAATCAGGGAAATCATCTATTTTTTTCAGATTTTCAAACTTAGTGGAGTATATGTTCTTATAGTTTGTCCCTATGAAATTGTCATTTCTCTGGTGTCTGTTGTGATGGTGCCTTTTTCATCTCTAATTTTATTAATTTATGTCTTTTTCTTTCTTTTGGTAAGATTTGCTAAGGTTTATCAATCTTGTTTATCCTTTCAAAGAAACAACTCTGTTTCATTTATCCTTTGGGCTTTTTTTTTTTTTTTTGGTTTCTATTTCATTATTTTTTGCCCTAATCTTTATTATTTCTTCCCATCTACTGATTTTCAGTTTGCCTTGTTCTTTTTCCAAGGCTTTAAGGTGAAGCATTAAGTTGTTTACTTGTGACCTTTCTAATTTCATAACAGAGACACTTAAAGCTATAAATTTCTCTCTTAGGACTGCCTTCATTGTGTCCCAAAGGTTTTGGTGTGCTGTGTTCTCATTATCATTTGACGCTATGAATTTTTTTTGTTTTCCTTCTTGATTTCTTCATTGACCCATTCATCATGTAGCAGTGTATTGTTTAGTTTCCATGATTTTGTGTATGCTATATAGCTTTTCTTGCTATTGATTTGTACTTTGATTCCATTGTGGTCAGATAGAATGCAAGGAATGATTTCAATTTTCCTATATTTGTTAAGATTTGCTTTGTGTCCTAATATATGGCCTATTTTAGAGAATGCTCCATGTGCTGCTGAAAAGAGTGTGTATTCTACAGCATTTGGATGAAATGTCCTGTATATATCTGTTACATCCATTTGTTATATGACCTCATTTAATCCAGATGCCCCTCTGTTTATTTTTTTCTGAGATGACCTGTCAATTGATGAGAGTGGGGTGTTGAAGTCACCCACAACTGTGTTTGGTGTTACCTGTGACCTTAGTTCTAATAGCATTTGTTTGATGAATTTGGGGGCCCCATGTTACGTGCATATATGTCTAGGATTGTAATGTCCTCCTGTTGGAGTGTGCCTTTAATAAATATAAAGTGACCTTCCTTATCTTTTCTAACTAATGTTGGACTAAAGTCTACCTTGTCACATATTAGGATAGCAACCCCTGCTTGTTTTCTAGGCCCATTTTCTTGAAACACCTTTTTCCAACCTTTTATCCTGAGATAGTGTCCATCCTTTGTAGAAAGGTCAGTTTCATGGAGGCAACAAACTGAAGGATCCTGCTGTTTAACCCAGTCTGCAAACCTATGTCTTTTGGTTGGGACATTGAGGCCGTTGATATTAAGAGATATTATTGAAAGGTGTGTATTTATTTTTGCCATTTTTTGTAGTTCTTCTGGTTTTACCTTTGCTCTCTTGAATTAACTAGTATTTGAGTATGGTTTGTTTTGTCCAGGTTCCTTATATGTGTGCTTTTCTTTCTCTTCAGTATGGAGGATTCTTTCAAGTATTTTCTGTAGAGCTGGTTTTGTCTTCAAATATTCCTTTAGCCCTCTTTTGTTGTGGACTATCCTTATTTCTCCATCTATTTGTATGGATAGCTTTGCAGGATAAAGTAACCTTGGTTGACAATTATTATCATTCAGAACTTGGACTACATCACTCCAAGCCCTTCTGGCTCTTAAAGTTTGTGTTGAGTAATCTGCTGTGATCCTAAAGGTCTTGCCTTTGTATGTAACTTGATTTTTCTCTCTAACTGCTTTCAATATATTTTCTTTGGTTTGTATGTTTGAGTTTAATTATAATATGGCGAGGAGAGGTTCTTTCCAGGTTTTGTCTGGTTGGTGTTCTAAAGGATTTCTACATCTGCATTGGCATCTCTTTCCCAATTTGGGGGAAATTTTCTTCTATGATTTTGTTGAAAATGCCTACTATGCCTTTGGAGTGAAATTCTTCTCCTATATCCTGAATTCTTATGTTTGATCTTTTCACAGTGTCCTGAAAAATCTCGAAATTCCCATTCATACTTTCTTATTAGTTTGTCTTTCTCTTTGTTGGACTGTATTAGATCTGCCACCTGGTCTTCTAGCTTAGATATTCTGTCCTCTCCTTAATCCATTCTACTGGTGAGATTTTCTACAGAGTTTTTTATTTCCTTAACTGTGTTCTTCAGTGCCAGTAATTCTGACTGGTTTTTCTTTATTATTTCTATTTCCTTATTTATGTCTCATATTGATCTCTTTATTTCATTAAATTGGTTTCCTGTGTCTTCTTTGATACCTTTGATTTTCTCTTTCATTCCTTTCATTTCCTCTTTGACCATATTTGTAATAATTCTTTTGAAATCTTTCTCAGGTGTTTCCTGTAACTCATTCTCACTGGAGGTCATTTCTGATGCATTAACACTTTTTGGTGGATTTATATTGTCTTGATTTTTTGTGTTTCTGGAGATATAATGTACATATTTTTACATCTTGGATTAATTTAATGCTTGGATTTTATAGCTGGCTGCAGTATTATTAGATGTATCAATCAATCTGATGTTATATATCTTCAGCGTAAGAGCTTAAGGTTCTAGGTGTGGCTCTTGAGACTCTCAGAGTATTTACAAAAGTGACCCCTGATGTTGGATTTGCCTGCTATGAGAGTATTCAAGTAGGCTGAATGGAACAAAATACAGGCAGATTCTAAAATTTAACTAAACAATGTACACATTCAATGAAAAACAGCACAGAGTATTTATGCAAGAGTAGGTATTATGACAACCAGATCCTCTAACAGAGTCACAGTCCCTTAGGATGTGTGTTGCCCCACAACCTTAACCCTGTCAACTAGCAGGTTAAGATTTCTGGTCTGTTGAGGGTTCCAAGTCAGTTTGTGACCAAGTGAGACCCTTCCCTAATGAACACCAGAAAAGGAAAAAAAGGCACTATAAATCAGGAAGCAACAAATAACAAGCCCAAAGTATAGCTTATTTAAGAATGGAAAATCTGACTATCCATCAGATTTAACATATAATTTATCCTGATATGGAAGGTGCAATTAGCACTTCTGATTCAAGCTTATATACCAGGCTTATTTGGTGGGTACTGACCTGGTTACCTTTTGGCATGATTTTGGACTCAGTTATTCTGCACTCCTGCTTGGGTCCCTCTTTGATGTGCTGTGGGTTCAAGTAGGCTAGCTAGGTCACTGGATCACTGCTCTGGTCACTGGTGCTGGGTGCTGTGGGCTCCCTTTCCCAGGTCTCTGGTACTTGCTGGCACTTGTGCTGGTGGTGCGGGAGGGGAGGCTGTGGATGGTGGCTCTAGTTCTTCTGCTGGTCCATGTGATATTCTACCTCGTGATTTTCTCCTCTGTTGGTCACTGCAGTCCTCCCTTCACGCTTCTTGAGTTTGCATGGAGCTCCAGTGTGAGTGGAAAATCCCCTCACCTGGCTTTTCCTGTGGCTCAAGCCGAGTCTGGCTGCCGTTGCCTCATAGACCTGTTGCCAATGCTGCTGGAGCCACGGACCTGGTGCCCCTGCTGCTGGAGCCTCTTCTGCTTGCCTATTTGGGATCTGGATGCTCTGGATTTCTCGTACTTCTCTGCTGCCATTGGTAATTTCTTATACACCTCACTTTTTAGTAGAAGAGTGTATCTTGTTGTTGTTTTTTTTTTTTTTTTTCTCCCCTAGGCTGCTTTGGCGTGGTTCCTACTCTGCCATTTTAACTGGAATTCCTGATGTTCATTTTTGATATGTAAATTCTCAACAAGATTCTTGCAAATCTAACCCAAAAACAGATGAGAAGATTATATATTTTGAGCAAGTGGGATTCATGCTGAGAATGCAATATTGTTTTAATACATGTAAATCAATTATTATAATACATCACATAAATAAAGATGGAAATCATATGATCATCTCAATTACTGTATAAAAAGTATTCAACAAAATCAAACACAGCTTCATAATGAAATTAGAGAAACTTGTGGTATTTGGCACAAACATCAAACTAATAAATGCCATTGATGAATTTATGTAAACCCCAGCCAACATTATGTTAAATGGAGAAAACCAACATTATTTTCTATAAAATCAGGAATGAGGTAGGAATGGGACAAGGCTGCTCACTATTCAATATGATGATTGAAGTCCTAGTTGAAAGAAAATGAAGTCCTATATGAAATAAAATATAGAAAAGGAAAAACTCACCTTATGTGATTGACATGCAAATTAGAATGGCATGGCTGGAAGTTGGAAGAGAGTCAGTCCCCAGACAGTCAGCGCGTCTAGTGCCAGAAGGTGCTACATGGGCGACTGGGGGAAATTGACCAATATCTATCGAAGCAACGCATGGTCTAACCTACTTAGCAGCAAATAACTTATTGTGATGCCCACACAAGTGCAGTGGTGGCACACAGCCATGGTGGGGAACCAACTGCTCTCAATTTGGCTAACTGATCCCCTCACTGGTATGGGACCCATAGCTGGAGCTGGGAAACAAGTCAGAACCATATCCAAACATAAGCCCACTCTCCAGTATCAAGCTACTATCAATTGTGGGCTACAAGAGGGCCTACACCTATTAAATTCTCTATAAAAAAAAAAGTAAGGGTTATCTCATTTGTCCTGGTGCTAACTTACTCTCCGTTGGAGAATCTGCTTCTCTTTTTCAGATAGATGTAGACCCTAAGGAGAGAGCCACCCCATCATACCTCAAAAGGGCCCCGGCTGAAACTAAGAAAACTTGGAGAAACAAGCAAGGGGGCTGTTTTCCTGATGAACCGGACACCAGCACAAGGGGGAAGGAGATCAGCATAGAGAAAAATCAACTCCTACCAAATCAGAGAGCCAGAGCCTCAGAGGCCCTCAACACCTCATCACTGAAGCAGACCAAAAATGAACCCAACATGGCTCAGGGAAATTTTGCGGAAGAGGGGGCGGAAAGAATGTCAGAGTCACATGTTGGGTCATGATATGCAGAGACATTTAGCTTAGCCATAACTGTGGGCTAACTCCACAATGCATGACCCGTATACCTCAACAAGGAGGGGCCAAGGGGAGGGGGTAGGTCACGGATGAGCCTAATAATGGTACCAAACTGACTGTATTTGCTGAATACAGAACTGACTAATAAATAAAAAAAAAAAAAAAGAAAAGGAAAAACTCAAACTTCTGTGTTTGCATATGACATGATTCTATACTTAAAAGATCCAATAAATTTTATTAATAAAACCCTCCAAGAGTTAATAAAAAAAACCTATAGTAAAGTTGCATAGTATAAAATAAATATAAATAAACCAATAGCTTCATAATATCCAATAATTAGCTCACATAGAAAGAGATCAAGACAAACCTTTCATCCACAATAGGCACTAAAAAATTAAATACCTAGGATTTAATGTAATAAAGAATGTAAAAGATCTCTATAATGGAATAGTTTAAGACATTGAAAAAGAAGATCAAAGAGAGCATCACAGAATGGGAAGATTTTCCAGGTTTCTGTTTTGGCAGAATGACCATTGTGAAAATGGACATCCTTCAAAAAATAATCTAGAGATTCAATGCAATTCTCATCAAATTTAATTAAGGAAAATGAATACAACAGGAGGTTTTACAATAACCTCAATCTCAAGTTATACTATAGGGTAATAGTAATAAAGATAGCATGCAGGCACATAAAGTAATAGATCAGAATAGGAGATCTGAAAATAAATTCACAAGAATTTGGTCACTTTATCTTTGACAAATGGGCCAAAAATATAACATGGAATAAAAGACAGCTTAATCAACAAATAGTGCTGGCAAAACTAGATATCCACCTGCAGAAGAATGAAGTTAGATCTATACCTCTTCCCTGTACAAATATCATCAGATGGATTAAACATCTCAATCTAAAATCAGAAACACAGAAAGAACTACTACAGAAAAATAGAGAACATACTGCAAGATATAGGTATAGGCAAAAACTTTCTGAACCGTACTTCAGTAGCACTGGAAATAGCCCCAAGAATCAACAAATGGGATTACATGAAGTTAAAATTTCTCTGCACAGCAAAAGAAACAATCACCAAAGCTAATAGCCTATAGAATGGGAGAAAATGTTTGCCACCTATACCTTAGACAAGGCATTTTGTACACTAGAGTTTACAAAGAACTGCAAAACTTAAATATCAAAAACATTAATTTGCCAGGCACCATATGGGCTAATGAAATGAAAAAAATAGTTCACAAAAGAATTAAAAAAATGGTCAACAAATACTTAAAAAATGTTCAATATACATAGCCATCAGGGAAATGAAAATCAAAACAACATTGAGTCACTATCTTACCTCAGTCAGAGTGGCTATACTAGAGAAAGATAAAATGTTGGCAAGGATATAAGGAAAGAAAAACTCTCCTCCACTGGTGAGAGTGTAAACTAGTTATAGCCATTATTAAATCAGTATGGAGGCTTCCCCAAATTTAGAAATAGACCTCCTATACAAACTAGTCATACCACTCCTGAGCATACATCATAAGGGCTCCACGATCTACTACAGAGATGCTTTCTCTCTCTCTCTCTCTCTCTCTCTCTCTCACACACACACACACACACACACACAAAACACATATATACATATATACAGAGAGGGGAGGAGCAGAAAATTGATAAACCTATAAACACAGAAATGATAAAAAGCCATTAAAACGAGATGAGATGGAAAAGAGAGTGGGATAGGCTTGTGACATATAAAGAGAAGGAAGGAAAATACATGGGGAGAGAACTGGAAAGAAATGGTGAGGGGCAAAAGAGTAGACTAGAACCAGCAAAAAAAACTTTATTTGAAAATGCCTGCAGTAGTTTGATTCAGGTGTCCCCATAAACTTAGGTTTTCTGAATGCTAGGTTCCCCAGCTAATGGCAATAGGAAATTAAAGATTCTTGGAGGTGGTGTATTGTTGGGAGAAGGCTTATGGGTGTTATAGTCAGTTTCTCTTGCAAGTGGTTGACACACTCTCCTGTTGCTATTGTCCACCTTATGTTGGCCAGGGGGTGATGTCCACCCTCTGCTCATACCATCATTTCCCCCTGCCATCATAGAGCTTCCCCTCAAGTCTGTAAGCCAAAGTAAACCCTTTTACCTACAAGCTGCTTTTGGTCTGGTGATTTCTGCCAGCAATGCGAACCTGTTTGCAACAGTAAAGTTGGTACCAAGAGTGGCATTGCTGCTAGACACCTGAATGTGTGAATTTGGCCTTTTGGAGCTGATTTTCAAGAGGAATGTGGAAGGATTTGAAACCTGATCTAAAAGATGCCTTACAGTTCTGTAAGTATACCTTGATGGACTATTCTGGTCAGAGTTGTAAGAGCTGAATGCAATAAGAACTATGGACTGTGAAGTTTGGATTATGAGGGTGAGAAAGAGCTTTGCCTGAACTAGGCTAGAAGCAGTTTGTGTGAGAGGTTGCTGTTATGCTCATGTCCTGAGAATTTGTGCAGGGTTGCTTTGCAAAGAAATGGACTGGTGTGAGCATAAGGTTTGGTACAGAAATGAAATCTTTGGGCTGAAACTTCCACTCATTCAGCTGCAATTATATGAGATTACAACCTTTGAGAATGGGCCAGCTGACCTGCACTGGAGCAACAGGAAAAAAGGGGCCTGAGTGTTCAAGGAGTGTCCTGTTCTTCAAAGTCTGCCTTATTCCCCCCTGGATTAACAAATTGGTACCCTACCTGGTATTGTGGAGTATAAGAAATGTAGGAAATAGAAGGTCATTGAGTTTGCAACTAGGTCTTGTGTTTTGGAAATGGCCATGGGCAGTGTGAAGCAGGTTTGCTGGTTTGCCTGCATGGAGACCCGATGGAGCCGTGAGGATGAACCTTGGGTTGCAGTGGAGACCCGTTGGAGATGCAGGGATCACAAGATGGCTGCTAAGGAGAACTGCCAACCCCAGGTGAAGTTTTCCAGGACTGTGAGTAGTCTAGCTGGAGGGGTGGAATTGCAATTCCAGAGACTTGTTGCTGGTTAGAATTATTGGACTTGGAAACTTCTCAGTGGCTAGAGTTGTTGGACTTGGAGCTACAGAGTTTGATGTTTACCCTGTTTAAATTGTGTATTGGTTGAATATTTCTTTGCTATGTCTAGTGGCATATTTTGCAGTGTGAGAGTTTATTCTGTGCCATTATGAGGTTTTTTTGGGGGGAATTGTTTTGGAATTATGGCTCCGTTAAAAGATTTTGGATTATGGGAATGTTTGAACATCATTGGGATTGATAAAAATTATGGGGACTTGTAAAGTTGGATTGAATGTGTTACATTTTACATCATGGATGGTTATCAGTTTATGGGGTTCAAGGGTGGAATGTGGTAGTTTGACTCTGGTGTCTCCAATAAACAGGTGTTCTGAATGTTAGGTTCCCAGCTGATGGAGATTTCAAAACTAATGCCTCCTGGAGGCAGTCTATTGTTGGGGCTTATGAGTATAATAGCCAGTTTCCCCTTACCAGTGTTTGGCACACACTCTTGTTGCTACTGTCCACCTGATGCTGGCCAGGGGGTGATGTGTCCACCCTCTGCTCATGCCATCATTTCCCCCTGCCATCATGGAGCTTCCTCCAAGACTATAAGCCAAAATAAACCTTCTTCCCAAAGGCTGCTCTTGATTGGGTGGTTTCTGCCAGCAATGCAAACCTGACTGCAACACCATGTTTATTACTGTTCTATTTACAATAATGGAAACAGAAACAGCCTAGGTATCTATCAACATATGATGGCAAGATCAATGTGGAACATATACACGGTGGGATTTTGTTTTGCTATAAAGAAAAATGAAATCATGATATCTGCTGAAAAATGGATGCAACTGGAAATCCAAAGACATGCTTTCCTTCATAACACAGAACCTAAATTTAAAATGTATATGTGTGTATCCATGTGTGTACTTATATTTGCATGTAAGATTGTGAAACTGGAAAGGGGATCATGAGACGAAAAAAGAGATCCTTAGGCAGGTGGAAAATAGAGAGTGTAACAGAATACATGTAATAAGAAAGAAGTTTGGACTCACTGGGGGAAGAAAGCAAACCAGCTGGAGTAGGTGGTGAATGCAGGGGAGAAAGTTGGAAAAAGGAACAAGTGAGAACAAAGTATATGAAACAGATGTATGACGATGGCCTGGTGAAACCCATTACTTGTATACTACCTACCTTATAACACTTGATAAAAAATAAAGACAAGCATTAGATTTATAAAACAAAGAGACTTCCAGGTAAGGTCACAAATTAGAAGCCTTACCAGAGGAACCTGGTGGAAGAACACAATCAAGTTAATATACAATCAATAAGCTCTTTTCCTGCAAGAGTGAGGTCTGTAAATTAACTTATACCTCTTCAAGGAAGCAGATGACAGCCATTGTGAATTGGCACTGATCCAAACAATGCTGGCTAGTGAAGCAGAAACTGCTGTGAAGTGCTTCTGCTCATACACACTGGCCTTGCAATATCAGGAGATACTATAACAGAGTACATGGAGTAGCTGAAGTCCAGTTGAACCACCAGGCAATGTCTTATAATCTCCTTTCCCCTCCCCCAATTCTAGCTGAAAACAAGGGCTCTCACTCACACCTCCTCTATACAGCAGAGCCTAGCCAAACTGAAAGTGCACCAAGGAGAGAACTGAACTCTCAACTCAGTACAGGTGAGCTAGAAACTCATGCCGAGAGGTAACTGGTTTGAACTTCACTGGTGCAATATACACCCCAAATTTAGTTTTGTAGGTTTGAACTGAAAGTGCAAGTTGTAACTCCCATACCAGTGCAGGTTACTATATGTAACATCTCAAGAATTCAAACCCACCTCACCAAGGAATAAAAACTAAATTATGCAATATTTTCATTTTTAAAAATTTAGGGCTGGAGAGATGGCTTAGCAGTTAAGATGCATGCCAGCACAGTCTAAGGACCCCGGCTCAATTCTCTAGGTCCCACATAAGCCAGATGCACATGGTGGTGCATGTGTCTGGAGTTCATTTGCAGCAGCTAGAGGCCCTGGCATGCCCATTCTCATTGTCTCTCTCCCTCTTTTTGTCTCTAATAAATAAATAAATAAAAATAAAATCTTAAAAAATTTTGTTGTACTTTTATTATACTTTTCTTTTTTGATTGCTTGTTTGTATATTAATGGTCAACTTTTGTCATGCTTAGTATTTATAATCTTTTATTGTCTATTTTAATCTCCACTCTTTCATATATCTTATGATTTTGTTTTTGTTTGTATATTTTTCAGTTAGATCTCGGATTGTTTTGCATGTTTCGCCACCCAGTCTATGACTGAACACTCCTTGCTACTCTTCCCACATACAACTCATACACTTTCTCTCTTTCCAACTTTCTCTCTTCCATATTTCTGCCTTTATATCTTCCATAGTTTCAATATTTGCAATCTACTGACCCTAACTATCCCAACATTCTGTTCCCAGATACTAATTCCACCTCTATCTGTTTCAAAGTTGTGATAACACAAATCACTAACCCCACCTATCCTATTTTCCTCTCACTTCCCAGTTCTAATATTAGTAACTAAATCCTGATATCCTTGTTTGTTTATCCTGTAACAATTGTTGAACTGAAATGCTGTGACATTTGCATGCTGGACAAATCCAATAGTTGTCGTCACTCCTGCAGTCAATATTTTATTCTGGGAGTAATATAGCAGCCACACTAAACATGTTGAGTACTCTAAATGAGGATATAACTTCTGAACTACACAACTCAACTCTACCACAATGTAGCTAGCCCTCTTATAAACTGCATATTATTCAACTAAGAGAATACAGCTAGTGAAAAAATAGCCACAAATGTATAAATTCGAATGTAATAAAATTCAAAAGATGAAAAGTCAAGGCAACATAACTTCTCCAAAAATGAACTAGTTCCAGAGTAATGGATGGTCTTCAGTGAGAGTGAATTAGCTGAATTCCCAGAGAACTAAAAATAATGATCATAAATAAGTAGGTTTAAAGAAATCAAAGAAGAAAATAAACTTTTGAATGAATCCCTAAAGATGACAAAAAATTAAATAAAATAAAGAGGTCAATACATTATATTAAATAGGAGCTTGGCAGAGAGCTAGAAATACTAAAGAAAACTGGACTAGTGGAAATGAAAAACACAAGTCAAATACAAAACTATGTGGAATGCATCACCAATAAAATGGATCAAGGAGACAACAGAATATCTGATCTTGAAGAGAAGGTAGTGAAATTGGAACATTCCAACATGGTTGAGTAAATTGATGGCAAAGTATGAGAAGGACTTTAAAGACATCTGGGGCATTGTGTAAGCACCAAATTCAAAAATTATGAGCATAGGAGGAAAAGAAATTCAGTCTAAAGGCACAGTAAATATTTTCAACAAAATCATAGACACTTTTTCAAAATTAGGGAAAGAAATTCGTCTCCACACAGGAAGTATATTGAAAATGGCAAGAGAGAACACAAGAATAATAGAAGATTTCTCAACAGAAACTATAAAGCCAATAGAATTTGGAATAATAGACTTTAAGTGCTGAAAAAGAGAAACTGCCAACTCATACTACTATGCCCAGAAAAACTATCTGTCATAACTGAAGGAGAAAGAAAAACTTTGCCTGATTAAAACAGGTTAAAGGAAGTCATGACTACTCTTGGGTGTAGACGGTAAAAGATCCATATCCTACTATCTAGAAGACTGCATACCCATGTTCACTGCTGTTTTATCCAGTATAGCTAGGAAAAGGACTAGCCTATATGACCATCAACTGGTGATAATGAAAACTGGTTCACATAGAACTTTACTTGGCCATGAATAAAAATGGAATTTGTAGAAAATGTATGGAAATGGAAAATATTATATGGAGTGAGATAACCCAGGCTCAGAAAGATAAATGCCACATGTTTTTTTCTCATATGTGGATCCTAGCTATAGATTTCTAGAGTTGTGTTTTAAAGAGGGAATGAGTACATATAGAAGCAAAAAAGCTGGAAAGGAGCCATGGGAGTCAGAAGTGTAAAAGGGTAGGACTAGAGATAGTAGAATACATGTGATATGAGAGTAGAGTAAGGGGCTATTGGGGGTGGAAATGTTTAAGCAGGATTGTGGGGCAGGTGGATGGGAGAGTGGAGAATGTTTGGGGGAGGGTTAACAAAAACTAAGAATGGGGTTGGAGAGATGGCTTAGTGGTTTGAAGTGCTTGCCTGAGAAGCCAAAGGACCAAGGTTCAATTCCCCAGGACCCATGTAAACCATATGCACAAGGTGGCGCATGTGTCTGGAGTTCATTTGCAGTGGCTGAAGGACCTCCCTTCTCTGCCCCCTCTCTGAAACAAATAAAATAAAAAAAGGTTTAAAAAATTAAGAATGAATGAAAAAACCATAAGGAAGCCTAATATTTTACAAGGTTATTAAAAGTATAATGTTTATTATTATTATTGTTGTTATTAACAAGATATTTCATATGGATATATCATGTGTTGGTACCCTCATTTCCCTCATCCCTGCCTCCATTCCATTGGGGATGCTCCTCAGTAGGGTTGCAGGTATTCCCCATGGGGTTGTGGTTTATGCATTGTGGGAGCAGCAGGTAATTTTGGGTTGAGGGAATGCCTCTGGGCATGATGTCTCAACCTGTGTCTCTTACAATCTTTCCACCCCTCTTCCACAAAATTCCACGAGCCATTGTGGGTGAGTTTTAAGTCTACTTAAATGATGACCTCTTAGGAACTTCTGGATCTCTGCTTTGGTAGGTGTTGAGTATCCTCAGGGTCTGTCTCCTACACCCTGATGCTGATTATCAGGAACATCATGGAAGCAGCACTCTTGCTCATCTCCCCAATTCCTGTATGGATTCAGCTGAGGCTTGGCTGAAAAGTGAGGGGTACTTTATATCTCCTCCGGTCCTGCTACCTTCTGAAAAAGAAGAAGAGATTCTCCAATGGGGAATACAGTCAGCACGCCAGTGTTTAAGTGGGATAAACATTATTAATTTAGGGAGAATTTGATGTTTGTAACCCCTCTTTTATACAAAGACTAGTGAGAGTTTGACATAGGAGAACATAATCTTTTTCTCCATAGGATTCTGATCTGGTTCTCAATTGCAGGACTGGATTCCTTTACACTGAGCATATCTCTTAGCCAATCAGATAAGTGACACAATGTGGTGTTTGTCTTTCTGTCACTCTGTGAATTTGCTAAGTATGATCTGCTCCAAGTCTGTCCATTTTTTTCTACAAATTTCATTGTATTGCTTTTTCTTACTGCTAAGTAGAATTCCATTGTGTAAATGTACCACAACTTTGTTATCCATTCATCCATTGATGGCATCTGGGTTGACTCCAGTTCTTAGCTATAATGAATTGAGCAGCTATAAACGTGGCAGAGCAAATGTCTCTGTATTGATGCATGAAACATTTAGGATAAATGCCCAGTAAGGGAATAACTGGGTCTGTTGATAGGTCTATTTTCATGCTTTTCAGGAATCTCCATATTGACTTTCATAGTAGTTGTACAAGTTCACATTCCCACCAACAGTGGGTGAGGGTTCCTCTTTCCCCACATCCTCGCCAACATTTGTCACTGTTAGATCTTTTAATGATTGCCATCGTTACTGGAGTAAGATGGAATCTCATGGTTGTTTTGATTTTCATTTCCCTAATGGTTCGGTATGTTGAACATTTTCTTAAGTGTGTGTTAGCCATTTGTAGTTCTGTATTCAGTTCACTGTCCCATTTTGGGAGTGCGTTGTTTGGTTTTGTTATCGTTTAGTTTTTTTGAGTTCTTTGTAGATTCTAGATATTAGGCTTCTGTCAGTGGTGTAGCTGGAAAAGATCTTCTCCCACTCAGTGGGTAATCTATTGGTTCTGCTTAAGGTGTGTTTGACTGTGCATAAGCATTTTAACTTCATGAAATCCCATTGGTTGATTGTTCAACTTCCTGGGCTACTGGAGTTTTGTTTAGGAAGTCTTCCCCACTCTTATGTCGTGGACAGTGCATCCTATGTTTTCTTCCAGTTAGGAGAAGAGTTTCAGGTATTATATTGAGGTCTTTAATCCATTTGGACTTCATTTTTGTGTATAGAGAGATGAGTGGGACTAGTTCCATTGTTCTACATATGGCTATCCAATTTGTCCAACATCATTTGTTGAAGATGCTGTATTTTCACAAGTCTACATTATTGGCTCCTTTTTCAAAGATCAAGTAGCTGTAATTACTTGACCTAAGGTCTGGTCTTCAGCTCTGTTCCATTGGTCTACATTTCTGTTCTTTTACCAGTACCACGCTATTTTTGTTACTATGGCTTTGTAATAGAGCTTGAGATCAGGTATGGTGATACCTCCAGAATTTTTATTTTCCTGAGGATATGTTTGGATATCTGAGACCTTCTGCCATTCCATGTGAATTTTGAGATCATTTTTTCAATCTCTGTGAAAAATGTTGCTGGTATTTTTAGTGGTATTACATTAAATCTGTATATTGCTTTTGATGGAATTGCTATTTTCACAATTAATTCTACCTATCCAAGAGCATGGGAAGTCTTTCCATCTGTGAAAGTACTCCTTGATTTCTTTCTTCAGTTTTTTTAGTGTTTTCACTATATAGGTCTTTCACATCCTTGGTTAATATTATTCCAAGGTATTTAATTTTTTTGTTGCTATTGAAAATGGGACAGACTCACTGATTTCTTTCTCTGCATATTTTTCCTTTGCATGTAGAAAAGCTTTTGATTTTGTGTTTTGTTTTTGTTCCCCACCACTTTTTACTAAAGGAATTAATTACCTTTAGAAGTTTTGAGATGGAAACTTTTGGGTCACTTATGTATAGGATCATGTCATCTTCAAATAGGGCTAACTTGACTTCTTCCTTTCCAATTTGAATTCCTTTTATTTATTTCTCCTGTCTTCTTGTTTGGGGTAGTACTTCTAGCACTATGTTGAAGAGCAGTGGTGAGACTTGGAATCCCGTTTTGTTCCCAATCTCAATGAGAACTCCTAGAGTCTTTTCCCATTAAGTATTATTTGGGCTTTGTGTGCTTTATATATAGCCTTTATTGTGTTGAGATATAAACCCTCCATGCCTATTCTTTCCAGCATTTTGATCACGAAGTGGCGTTGTATTTTGTCAAAGGCCTTCTCTGCATCAATTGAGATTATCATGTGGTTCTTACAGTTCAGTTTATTTATGTGGTGCATAATGTTGGCCGATTTCCATATGTTGAATATCCCCACATTCTTGGGATGAAGCCTACTTGATCAAGATGTATAATGCTTTTGATGTGTTGTTGAATTCAGTTTGTGAAGATTTTGTTCAGAGTTTTTCCATGTAAATTCATCAGAGGTATAGACCTATAGTTTTCTTTTCTTATTGTATCTCTGTCTGTTTTTTTTTTTTTAATTGGGTGATGCTAGCTTCATAAAAGGGGTTGGGGAGGAAGACCTAAAAACAAGGTGATCTGAAACAGAAGGACAAATGGCTGTGTCTCCCATGACTGTCAGAAACATGGTCTCTCCAGGCACAGGGCACAGGGAGAAAAATGGGTTCAGGATCAACAAAAAGGCCAGTATGGTTACAGTGGGCAAGTGAGAGGGTGAGTCAGAGGCGATAAAAGGGGAACCAGCAGATACCAGGAGGACTACCTCAGGCCATGGTGGTCTTTGGACTTTAAGTATCAGAAAAAGCATGGTGACTTCTGGATGGAGACTAAAGACCAAAGCAGTAAGCATGGAGCTCTGAGCTCTTCAGGGCTTCTGGAGCTTAGGTAAGAAATGGGGTGGTTTGGATTAGGATGTAGCAGTAAGAGTACTATGATGATAGATTTTAATCCACCAGAAAGGTCTAGCCAACAGGGCTTACTGAACAATTGATTTAAAGTGGGGAAAGTGAGGACAAAAATGTGTGCAAGGTTTTGGGTCTTAGTAATGGTCTTGGTTAATGGCAACATCATCCAACGAGAAAAAGTAAAGACTGGGCAAAGAGCAGGATTGAAGGAGATAATCCAGACTTTGGGTCTGGATGTGATGTTTAGATCTTGAGCAGTCAGCTATTCTCATGTCAACAACGTCAGTAAGATATCCACTAACCTCACTTTACAGTAACTAAGGTTTGGCAGTAGTCTTCAATTTGTGACCATGATGACTAGGGTGCAGCTGTTTTTGGAGTTCAAAAGAGAAAACAGGCCAACAGACTAAGACAGTAACACAAAATCAGATTTATTCCAGCAGATTTTTGGTAAAGGCCAGTATGTGCTTATCACAACTTGGGGTTATAACCAGGAAAGAGGAACCACAAAGTATTTAAGCTTCAGGTACCCTCCAGACATTTGCTGTGCTATGAAGGAATATTCAGTAGATACCACTGATGTTGGGCAGCAACTCAAAAACAGGTCAAGGTGACAATCACTGAAGAGATTTAATGAAAAGAGGCAAGTCAGCTTGGGCCAGATGATGTGAATTCAACAGCATTATGGAGCTTACTAGGGAGGATTTTAATGAGTCAGATGGAAGCAGGGAACTCACATGAGTATAGTCAGTATGTACCCGAGGATAGCTCAGAAACTACTAGGTTGGAATAGAGGAAGATGGACAGGCAGAGAAAAGTCACATTAAGCAGGGCTATGAAAGCTGGGCAGAACACCTTGGGCTTTATGCTGTGGGAACTTGGATCCAGTGCTGGTTTCCATGGCCAGAAGTGAACCATGGGCAGCATTCACTATTTCTTCACTAACATTTTCCTAAGCTGTTGCCAAACTCACTGGCAACACTTACCTTTTACTTATGTTTAATATTTTTCACTTGCAATAAAAATGATCACATATAACATCTAGGTGGATATTTTGACACACTAATTCCCTTCAGCTCCAAACTCATTCAAATAATACATTTTTGTCCAAAAACAGAAATTATAATGTGAGGTTATGAAAAGTCCATTTCCCTCTTAACATTCTTCCTAGCAACTCAGTTGTTTTCATTGGCTTTTATGAAAACAATCTTTGTGTGGACTGGCAATTTGTTTTGTAAATATCAATGAAAGCATATTTCAGAAAATATAGTAATAAAAAACACCCCAATTTCAGAAATATGCCTGTTGCCAGGCATCAGTCTTCAGCTCATATTATAAGTATTTCCAGTAAGTCTTAAATACACATTAACATGAGAAATAGCTTACTGTTTAAGATCAAAAAGTTGAAAAACCCTTCACTGCCTCTCAAAAATTGCTCAAGGGCTCTACCTAATAAAATGTACTTCCCTCTTTGATAAATGTCATTCATAATGGTTTCAAGCACTTCAGTTCATTTGAACATTTTCCTTTCAGACTCAGTTTATTATTATCCCAGTATCTATATATTTTACAACTTCATTTACTGAAGAAGACTAGGATGTTAACATTTCAGTAATACCTTTCTTGAACTCATATCTACTTTCCAAGCCTTTACAAGAATTATGCATTTTGTTAAATACTCTAGGAACCCTTATTACTATTTTCCAAGTGTGCACAGCTAAGCTATTGTCACTAAGTTACATTGAATGAGATAAAATATTATTTCTCAACTGAAGTACAAGGAGAGCTCAGGCTAAATGCTGTAGAGGACTTTTAACTTACACACCTCCTGGCTACAGATGACATTTCTCTACATAATGAAATGAGGATATTCCACTATTCTTTTCCAAGCACTACTACAAGCCCATGTATCTCTGTGATACATGTGCTTTGTTTTGTCTTTTGAGACAGGGTCTTGCTATGTATCTCTGGCTGTTCTAGTATACTCTGTGTAGCTCAGGAGGGACTCGGACTTGCAGTAATCCTCCCTCAGCCTCCCAACTCCTAGGATTATAGACGCTGTCTGTTCTATATAAATTCCATCTGGCCTCTATTTTTAGCAACCATCTCCTGTTTATCCTAGTTGTTCTGGTTTCCATGATACAGGTTTCTATATATTTCAAGACAAATCAGTAAATTAATTCAATTTATCATTTATACCATGTACCTACAAATATGCTCATCATTTGAGCAGTATAAGATGTGATTTTTTAATTAATTTAATTTGAGAGAGAGAGAAAGAGACAGACATACAGACAGAGAATGGGTGTGCCAGGGCCTCCATCCACTGCAAATAAACTCCAGATTTCTTGTGTATCTGGTTTACATGGGTACTGGGGAATCGAACCAGGGTCCTTAGGGTTTTCAGGCAACTGCCTTAATCACTATGCAATATCTCTAGCCCTAAGATATGATTTTTTAAAACATATTTTATTTTTATTTATCTATTTATTTGATGGAGAAAGAGGGAGGGAGAGAGACAGAGAGAGAGACAGAGAGAGAGAGAGAGAGAGAGAGAGAATGGGCATTTCAGGGCCTCTAGCCACTGCAAACAAATTCCCTTGTGCATCTGGCTAACGTGGGTCCTGGGGAATTGAACCTAGGTCCTTTGGCTTTGTAGGCAAACACCTTAACCACTAAGCCATCCCTCCAGCCCCTAAGATATGATTTTTCAAAGCTTTTCTACTTGTGTTTCATTAGTCATTAAATGATCACAAATAATGTAAGGCATTCTGTAACTATACATCAAGTTATAAAATACAGCTCATAGCCAAGGTGAGCGAATACAAATGTAGTTGAGGTTTTGTAAGAAGGCTTACTTTGAGACATGACTTATAAGGAGCAAAAAGTGGAGGTTCATTTACAGCTAGAAGACTAATACTGAGTAAAAGCAGGACAGACATGGATGCATGTACTGAAGGCTTACTAAATGCTATATGCTATGGATATGTTTATAAAATGAAATACAATTTTCTATTCACAGCAAGCTTCAAAGTATTATTGTCTTCACGAGACAAAAGGAGAACCAGTTTCAGGGAGGTAATAAAATTGTAGGCCACTCATTCCACAGCTGAGAGTCAGGACACCTGAATCTGTCTGGCCCTAGACCTGGGCTCTTTCCAGCAACTCACCACCCACTATATGTGTCTGTGCTGCAATGAGAGCACTCCCTTGCCTACAGCAATTCAATTTCATAGTTAGATGGAGCTCTACTTAGAGTTGGCTGGAAAATATCAGCTGACTAGACTTTGCTGAAAGTGGTTATCAGTGGTCACTGGAAAGTGTTGAGCTAGGAATTAAAATGTTATGAGCAGTATTTAGGAAAGACAAGTTTTAAAAATTAAAGTGGTTTGGTGAACAAGACTTGGCAAATCTCTGTTGAGTAGAAATGAGGGATCAAAAGAGTGGGGAATTGTTAAAGGAAATATCAAGAGAACTTGGTGGTAGACTAGATTTGGAGAAACAACAAGACCAATAAGAATTACCGTGCCAGGGACAGAAATGGGCAAGCTGAAGGATTGAGGTAGGTGAAGACTTTGAGAGCCAAGTTTTGGCTGGTTACAAAGAGGGTAGTATACTTCCAGGTAGACCAAAGGCCAATATTTTTACACATTTTTGATAGAAGAAAATTAATTTTCTTAATAAAAATTTTATAGGTGTCACAGATAGAATATTGAGGTATGAACTCATCTCTATTGGTCCTGCATAGAGGGCAACAAAAAGAAGCCTAAGAACTGCATATAAAAACATATTTACAGCATTTTTTTTTTGTTGTTTTTTTGACGTAGGGTTTCACTCTAGCTTAGGCTGACCTCCCTAGTGCTGGGATTAAAGGCATGCGCCACCACGCCTCGCCCCATTTCTGTACTCCAAATGGGAAGTCAGAAGATGAGATTAATGATGAAGTCCAATGTTTCAGATAAAATAATTACTCTTGTCATATTTATTTACTAAATTTAAAGAATACTTTTATCTTAACTTTAAGCACTAACCAAAGGGCTTTCAATAGCCATTCTTTACATAACATAAATTAAATATCTCTAATATACTACCTCATCATGTTATTGTAGAAATAGATATATGGCCATACTTGTAACTATTTGTTTTAAATTGCAGGGTCTACATAACATTTTCTAATTGTCAGAATTTTTAGTTCTATTATGAAGGAAGTGTGGACTCTTGAGAACATGTAGGATCTAGATGACAGCATAGTAAGCACTCCATCCCTTCTTTTGCTCTTACACTCTCTCCACAACCTCTTCTGCAATGGTCCCTGAGCCTTGGAGGGTGTGATAGAGATGTCTCACTAGTGCTGACATGCCAAATGACCCCAAATTCCCTGCAAGTCCCCATCCCTGAATGAATACCATAAATCAGCACTCTTATCAATTATTATTTTGTGTTTTTCAGTCTCTAGTACTTATTATGCAAATGTTAACTCATTTGAAAAGGAGAAAATATCGAAATTGGAAACAGAGCAATGTGTCAGTAAGGACCCCAAAATATTAATAGATATTTCTAAATATTTTAAATTATGTAGATATTTACATTGAAGAAGTAAATGTTTAATGGAAAAGCAAAATCTTGATAAACATTATATAACAACAGTCTTTTAATTTGTATATTGTGAGCCTGGATTCATTACAAAATGAAATCAATGAACATAGAAACAATAATTCTGTCTAGGTTAAGTGGTATATAGGTTGCCACAAACTTTTCCTGTATTTCATGTTTTCTATGATGAATCACAGAAAAGGAATGACATGGCCCACATATTAGTAGGCAGTCTCATACATCATGACTGTATTTTTGCTATACAGAAGAATGAGACTTAAATTAGGACAAAAATGAAAATACTCTCTTAATAAAATTTCAAACATAAAAGAGCTTAGTGATTAAAATTAATAAACTATCAAACCAAACTCTTTGTGAGATACCTAAATCAACTCAAAGTTCCAACCTGGCTTTCTGAAGAACATGTTTGAGAAAAAAAGGTTCATAATATTATGAAGAAAAAAACAGAAGGATTTATTTCTTGTCTGTTACTAGCTAGTACAGTGAAGCCAAAGGTCTTTTTATTTGGTTGTGATTGACACAGAAGTTTTTACTATAAGACAAATTTCCTCTTGCTCAGCCATTCTGAAGCAGTGTGACATTACTAAGAGGCTCTGTGCAGTCTGCAGGTGCCTATAAGGAATGGCAATTCTGTTTGAAAAATTCTGAAAACTTTTCAGGAACTGTCATAAATAAAGCCATTACTCATTTCTCCTCTCACACTATCATATGCTTGGGAAAGGAAAAAAAGTCAGAAATGATTTAAAATTATTGAAAATTTGTTGAGCCAGAAGACATAAATTCTTATAAAAATTTTATTGTCAGGTATGGGATACCTTCCACTGAGTTGTTGGCTGGTGAGGGAAGCCCTTGATAACCCAAAACATTATGGGCCATTACCAAAGCTCTTGATTGCCCACCAGGACTAGATGGTTAGACTCTATTGCTGATGACTCTATATGCTTGAGCTGCAAACCTCCTCCCTGTTGACCAGCTTTCAAAATGCTGGGAAGAGCAATGTAGCATGCATAGCTATTCAGCCTTTTGGGAAAGAAAAGTTACAAATGGCATCAACAACCGTGGACCCTGCAAGCTTTATAACCATAAAGGTATGGGCATGGCATGGTCATAGTTGTAGTAAACGGTCAGTTCCTGGTTCTCCTATCCTGTTATATAAAATGACATTCTGTATCAAACCAAATTCTAGCATCTATGAGTCTTCAGATAATTATGAAAGAGATGTTTGCTCCTTATAAATTATCCAATCTCAGATGTAGGAGAAAATAGCTAGGAAGAGGAAAGCATGGGAAATGAATGCTACTTAATGAGTACTGACAGCTTAGTTTAATACCTCGTCCTTCTCACCAGGGTCAATGGAGTTTGCCTTTATATTGGCATGCACATAACTTACATGACAACACAGTAGTCTTTTGTTATCCATGGAGATGCATTCCAATATCGCCAGTGGCTGACATAGTAAATAGTATTTAACCCCATAACATACTGCCTTTTCCATTGTAACTAAGTACTTATCATGCACTGTGGTTACAGCTTTAACTGTCAGAGGCATGACAGCCAAACCAGTGCAAATTCTCTTCCTTTTTATCCACCATTTCACCAACAGAATCTCCACTCTTACAGTAGATCTTAACTTTTACACTTACTTTATTTTCCCTTATTAAATCAGCATTTTTCACCTTTTCACTTACAGGAAGTACCTCTAGCTTCTTGGCCTGTCTGAATTGCCAGTGTTAATTATTTTTGGGGTTTGTTTGTTTGTTTTGAGCCCAGGCTGGTCTCAAATTCATGGTTATCCTTCTACCTCAGTCTCCCAAGTGCTGAAATTAAAGGTGTGCAACACCATGTCCAGCCACCAGTATAATTCTTCTTTCACTTTGGAGCTATTATTGAGTGAAATAATGGTAAAATGTGAAGAAATTTGAATGCTTGCACATTGCACAAGAATGGTGATACCGCTCTAGTATATTTGATACTTTAGATGACTACTGAGTGATGAGTGGGCAAGCAGCCCACACAGCATGGGGACATTGAAATTATGAACAGTTTGTGTGAGGGGTGGAGCAGGGCAGGGTAGTGCAAGATACCACAGCACTACTCAGAATGTTACATAAATTAAAATTTATAAATGGTCTATTTCAATCATTTTTTGTTGTTGTTGTTGTTGTTTGTTTGTTTTTGAGGTAGGGTCTCACTCTAGCCCAGGCTGACCTGGAATTCCCTCTGTAGTCTCAGGGTGGCCTAGAACTCACAGTAACTCTCCTACCTCTGCCTCCCGAGTGCTGGTGGGATTAAAGGCATGTGCCACCACGCCTGGCTTTATTTAAGTCATTTTTTACTTAATACTTTTAGTGCACAGTTGACTGAGGAAGGTAAGTGAAATCTCAGTAGGCGAAACCTCAGGTAGAAGGAGAACTCCAGCATCAAAGCACCTGAGCTACTAAAGCTGCTCTAAGTCACAAATACGTCAGTGTTACACTGATCTACAGTATGTACTATATCATCTGACCGCCAGAGTATCTAAATATCTTTATCTGTGGTGGTATGTTTTGTACACAACAATCTAATATCGAGTACAAACATGGTTAATGATCACTGGATTTTCAGACTAAATTTAGAAGCAAATACATCCAGAAGGAGAGCCAGGCACATGTCTTTAATCCCAGCACTCAGGAGGCAGAGGTAGGAGGATCACCATGATTTCAAGGCCACCCTGAGACTACAGAATGAATTCCAGGTCAGCCTGAGCTACAGTGAGACCCTACCTTGAAAAATATATATATCCAGAAGGGTCTAACCTATATCCCAGATTGATTTAAGTCATATAATTGCCTCCTTACTTAAAGTAATTGTCCCCTCCGATATTCTACCTGTAAAGCATTTCTTGACTCTCCTCCTCACTTCCAGCCTCTACTTAATCATGTAGTGCTTAATAAGCTGCATTGCATTTTGTTATACCATTTTATGTTTTAGAAGCATCTATAATGTGCTGAAAAATTGACAGTGATTCCAGCCTGAAAGTGCAACCCCAATATATATAACAGTGAAACAAGTTCTGTCACTAAAATGGAATTGTGATCTTATCTCTTCTTCAAGTCTAGTAAGACTAGTATGAAAATGAGATTGAAGCTGCTACTGATTTGATTCTTCAATGAGTTCTGCAAACTGGTTTACGGAAACCTGGAGGAATGATTTCAGTCTTGCCCCCTCCCCCCACACACAATGCACATGCACACACACTCAAGTACACATACCTGTACATGAATAACAACTGCATAGAAAGAGACTCCCTAAATTAAAGTAATAACTCGTTTTTCAATACACACTGCATGTAGAACGCTTACCTAACCCTACCACAAAAAATTTACATGTAAACATGGTGGTTGGGGCATGCCCCTGGATTGCTGAGTTAATCTGGCAATTTTCTCTTTGACACAGAGACTAAACCAAGCTAAGGAAAAAGTACTGGAGGAGGTGGAGGGCAGTTGTCCTTCTCCTGCAGTAAGAAAGAATGTATCCCAACAAACTAAAGTAAATTGTTTCACTCTTTCTAGTTAAAGCTATATATTACTTTGAGTTCCAGTTCTACTAATGTCTAAGATTTATTAAAACTATATTGTTTGAGCAGGATCAAGAAAGCTGAATATTATTTCAGGTTTTCAATTTATAAGAAAAAAAACAGTGCCTTTAGATTTTTCCATTCAAGTAAGAAAATTATAGCTTCATGTTTGCAGCACTCAGGCTAATGCTGTGTCTGCGCCTCAGGCAGACTGTGGCTGGCAGTTTAAAATTCAGGCAAAAAGGTTCACTCAGAGCCCAGCTTGAGGTACACAATCTCAAAGAAATGAAGAAAATTATTTTGACTAGTTCTTATTTACAAAAGCAAAAGACGAGGTGCTTTTAGAGAATGCTTTGGAACCATCTCCGAGAATTTGAGTTGGCATTATTTAATTATTGAATTGATGTGGTGCACTCCTCAAGTTCTAGAAATAACCCTAAATTCTATCATGTCACACAGGCAGCAGAATTCTTCATGGAAACTAATTTCCCTACCAGACAGTTACCATTCCTAGAGCAAAATAACTACAGTGGGGAATAAAGATAAATAGATGCCACTCTCTCACTTGGGCGACACAAGACGTTAGTTTTATTTTCCCTTTGAGCACAAACCCCAGTGCACCATATACCTACATATAAAATGAAAAATATCCATTTTTTAAAAGTCATGGTAGTCAGTGGTACGCTAGAATTTCTACTCAAATGCCAGCTTGCAGTTAGAAGCTGCAGAGCCCAAGCCCAGCCTAGAAGTGGATTTCCAGCTGTTGGGGACCAGCTGCTACCCTGCTTCCCCTGAAGGTGGGGGGTGTGGGAGCAATCCTTGCTATGGGTGGACACTCTGCGGGCTTGAACTCAGGGCAGTGGGTCATGGATTGCCCAGTGGATTGTGGCAACTTGCTAAGGGCAGGCCACTCCTCGCTGCTATCAGAACTTTCCTACCGTGCCATCTGGGCTAACTTAATGTAGATGGTTGGCCCAGGTCTTTCATATCTGCTTCCACTGAGCAGTTTCTTAAAAGTACGACTATGGATGGGCCAGACCACACGTGACCAGGTACGTGTCAAAGAGAAGGCAAGCCCTTCCCAGGACAGTGGTGGAAGTGGCATATAGATGGTTCTACTGAAAAGGGACCTGGCACAGGTCTCCCTGCTCCATCCCTAGCGCTGGGGTCGCCCCCGCCCCCAGGAGGAGGTGCTCTGCGCCCCAGGGCGGCGGACCGAGGCTGGCGCTCACCTGGTTGAAGGGAGCCGCTATGAGCGAGGGCTCCCACAGCTTAGAACCGGGACCCGCGGCCGCGCCTTTCTCTTTCCGGGGTGCCATGCCAAGGACGGGCGCCGCATTTGGCTCCAAACTGGGCTGAGGCCTGCTTGAGCGTCCCTGCTACCATAGTAACAGGAGCCACGCCCACTTCCGGCGGACTCCGCCTTCCCCCGCCCCTTCTGGCGCCTGTGGCGGGAGGAAGCGACGTGTCTGCGCAGGCGCGCGGGCTGGCGCCGGGTCCCACCTGTACCCCCGACCAGAGGTCCCCCACTCGAGGTCCCCTACCTAGGAACCCCCACTTCCTACCCGAGACTCCCCACCCGAGACCTCCGACCCAAGCCCCCCACCACCCGAGGCTGTCATATTATCAACTTGTTTGTTTGTTTTTTGTTTTCTCGAGGTAGGATCTCACTCTAGCCCAGGCTGACCTGGAATTCACTATGGAGTCTCAGGGTGGCCTCGAACTCAAGGCGACCTTCCTACCTCTGCCTCCCGAGTGCTGGGATTAAAGGCGTGAGCCACCACGCCTGGCTCATATTATCAACTTGAATACAACAAATTCTCCACAGAATTAGGGAAGCATAGCCTCCATTGGGGAGATGAGGACACTGCAGTGGGAGTATGGCTGCCCTAGTGAACCATGTTCTTATTCAAAGAGTTGAGGTGAGTTTTTAAAGTCAAAAAGAAGAGGATTACAATAGGTATTTTAAAACAATAACCTGCTCCCAGAAGACAGGTTTTTTTTACATAGGTAAACTCCAGTGTCAGGGATAAGACAATGCCCAGTGAGCATACTGGGGTTTCAGTGGGATACTTTTGATTTTTTTGTTGTTGTTGTCTTTTGTTTTTGAGGTAGAGTTTTACTCTAGCTCAGGCTGACCTGGAAATCACTCTGTATTTTCAGGATGGCCTCGAACTTGTGGCGATCCTCCTTCCTCTGCCTCCTGAGTGCTGGGAGGGGTGTGTGCCACCATGCCCTATTTTTTAATGGCTATGTCAAATCAGTCATGTAAGAAACCCTTGTTCATTTACTTTTTTGTTGCTGAGTTGACACAAGCAACTCCATTTTGATTCTTACAACTTTTCTATTTTTTTTCACAATTCTATAGTAATTTTTCATTTAATTCTCACAATAATCTTACCCAAAGTTCCAGAATATATGTTGAGGATGAGGATGCCAGGATTATAATGCAGGACTATCTGACTCTCAAATCTAGGGTCTTAACCTCTATATCATCATGGTTTTAGGCCTGCCAAAATGAGAGACACCCCCCCCCCCACCAGGTTAGGCTTACTTTAAAAAAAAATTTATATATATATAGTTGAACAAAGGAGGGCACCCACACTCAACCAGAAGTGAGCAGTGTTTAGTATCTCCACAGAATTAGAGTTGCTCTGTTATCTCAACTAGCCAAAGGTCACTTACAGCTTAACTGTTTCTAGCACAACCTGTCTGGTAGGTGACCTCCACAGGGAGAGCTCTGCTCTTGTAACTGCTTCCTTTGGGAAAGAAATTGTGAGGGCTGAGCACAGTAGGATACTTGCTACTAGTTGGGTTTTGTATGTCTTCCAAAGGCCCATGTGTTGTAGACTTAACCCTGAAATTGTGGCACCACTAGCATGTAACTATTAGGAGTCAGGGCCAAGTAGAAGGATGTTACATTTTGGGGAGTGGGTCTATGAGGAGGATTTTGGGACCTAGCATCTTTGCTTCTTAGAGGGAAGCAAACTGCTTCACCACATACATCCTGCCATGTTGGTCTGCCTTTGTCACAAAGCCATGAGGACAAGTCTGAAAACTTTCATTCCATAATCCAAAATAAACCTCTCCTTATAAAATCATTGTCTCATGTATGTTGTCAGAGAAATGGAACACTGGCTGACACAATAATGATATCTGGTCATTGCTATCTTACTTCATTCATTTGGTAGTGACATTTATTTTTAACTTTGTTCATAATGTGTACCAATGAAGGAAAATATTTCCTGCCACTCCCATTTTTTAAAATACAGATACTGAAGAACATAATTTCTAGAAATAATCTTTCACAAAAAGTCGTTCAAAAGATCATCTCTAGTTAAAATAGGCAGTTTATCTTCTGGGGGAAGAATCCCTGCGTTTAGCCTTTCCACAACTCACATCTGAGAGCCTTCCATTCTTTCACAACAATAAAATGTTAATACCTTGTGCAGTTAGAGGAGTCTGCCAGGAATGGATCTTCCTGAGCATGTCCATAGCAACCATGGAGGCTATCACTGATTCATTTTCATAGTATTTCTCCACAATTTTGTTCCTCGCCAATATTTTAACATTGTAGGCTTAAAACCGTAACTTCTTCAATGTAACTTAAACATAGGGGGTCAGAATAGAGCTCTGTGGTAGAGCTTGCATAGCATTTACAAGGCTAAGTTCAAACCCCAGTATAATAAATAAATAAAAAACAAACAAACAAACAAACAATCAAATAAAGGTGATTCCCTAACAGACAAAAGAAATTTATTATTGATTCCAACATGATAATTTTTAAAATTGATAACTTTATTATGTGAACATATTGCGAATTGGTCATATTCCCAGCAGGTTGTACTCTGATGTTCCCTCTGTCTGATCCCATTTCACTAAAGGACCTCCTCAGTGGAGTTACTAGTAATCACTATGGGGTCATGAATATACCACTCAGTCGCAGTGGTGGGGACTATGCCTCAGAGGACTCCCACCCACCTTGTGGCTCTTACATTCTTTCCACTCCCTCTTCAATATTTCCTGAGCCTTTGAGGGTGTGTTAGTTTCCTTTAGTGTTGAGCTCTCAACAACCTCTGATATCCTGCTTTGACGAGTATTTTTTGGGGTAGGGGAGTGGTTTTGAGTTAGGGTCTCGCTCTAGCCCAGGCTAACCTGGAATTCACCCTGTAGTACCAGACTGGCCTTTAACTCACAGTGATCCTCTTACCTCTGCTTTCATAATTTTAAAAAATATTTTATTTATTTATTTGTGAGGGACAGAGACAGAGGAGAGAGATGGGGGAGGGAAGGAGGAGAAAGAAAGAATGGGTGTGCCAGGGCCTCTACACTACAAACGAACTCCGGACACATGCACCACCATGTCTGGCTTCAATTTGGGAATTGAACCTAGGTCCTCAGGCTTCACAGGCAAGCACCTTAACCACTAAGCCATCACTCCAGCCCAGCTTTGATAAGTATCCTCGGTGTTTACTGCCATCTCCCTGGAAGAGATAGGCTACCAGTGAGAGCAGCACTCTTATTTAATCTGCCATTGCCACTGTAATGTTTCTTGGGCCCTGGCAGATGTGACAGAGATGACTTGTCTCATGTTAGGCACTCAGCTTTTATTTATTGTTATATTGATGGGTTTTAGATCTTCCTGGTATTCACTGCCATCTAGGCCCTGGGTGCCTACTTAGTTATTGGGACTGGGGAATACAATCAGCTCTGGTGTCCCTAGTTGGCTAGTGCAGGTTAGGCAGGCCAGTAAGGCCATCATTCTAAATTTTGATCTTGCTTCTCCTAATTTAAGCTGCTTTAGCAACTGTGATTTTATTAGTGAGGTAATAAAAAGGATTTTGGCATTTATCTTTTATAAAAATAACTAATGTTTACATATTTCATGTTATTTTATAATTTCCTTTTTCTTAAATGTGTATGTACACTTCAAATAAAGCTTAGTACTTGCAACCAGTCTACTCAAGTCATAAAGAGATAATGAGTAGGTTGTAGATAAAGAGAAACAAAGGAGACTAAAATAAATTTGTGATTGTTCAAGTTCAGAGAAACTATCATTAGCTCTTACTCTCTCTCTCTCTTTTTTTCTTTTTTTTTTTTCTGAGTCTAGCCCAGCAGACTGACCTTTTTTTTTTTTTTTTTTTTTTTTAGTGAGAGAGAGTGAGAAAGAAAGAATTGGCACACCAGGGCCTCCAGTCACTGTAATTGAACTCCAGACATGTGCACCACCTTGTGCACATGAGCAACCTTGTGCATGTATCACCTTGTGCATATGGCTTATGTGGCTTTTGGGGAGTTGAACATGGGTCCTTAGGCTTCGCAGGCAAGTGCCTTAGCAAAGCCATCTCTTCAACCCTAGATTTTTCTTCTAACAATTGCTCAGTCCCAATTTTGGCAACAATAAATTGAAGTATTTAATTGTGGCAAAACTGTCCAGCTTTTACTGAAGTGTTTCCTTTTTTATTCCTATTGTAAGAGTCAGAAAACATTTTCCAGCTTTCTTTACCCTTAGATGTGAACACGGGACTCAATTCTAGCCACTGAAACATAGTACAGTTATGTACCACAGCGTCCAGGGCTTGATCCTCCAAACCATCTCTCAAACGTTGATCAGACTCTTCCTCTGACCAGATACTGAGCTGATATTGAAATTCCTGAATCTTTGAATGAGTTCTATAATAAAGAGATCTCCCCTAACCCATTTCCCTTAAAAAACATTTGCTTAGCCAGGCGTGGTGGCATATGCCTTTAATTTCAGTACTCGGGAAGGAGGCAGAAGAGGATCGCCATGAGTTGGAGGCTACCCTGAGATTACAGAGTGAATTCCAGGTCAGCCTGAGCTAGAGTGAGACCCTATCTTGAAAAACTAAAAACAAAAATAAAATTACTTGGGATATTAAGTGGATGCATAACGAACTTGTTTTAAATCTACTAAAATATTTGAGGTTTCTATAGATGCTAGGATTATCCTAACTATCCTAACATTTTTGATGATTTTTATTAAGAATTTAAGAGCAGATATGCTGAAGCACCCTGAACCATAATCATACTACTTTGAAGTAGAAAGTGCATGGTACAGACCTCTGTGACAGGCACAAAAATCCAGTACTGCTCATCCATTCTTAATTTTCGCTTCCCCTTGCTTTTCACCTACTTATACAGTCCACTCTACCTCTCTATGCAATGTCATTGGTTGTTTACCTTAAACACCTGCTTTGCATATTAAACTAACTATAAACTAGTCTGCTTATATCATGTATACCTAGGGGGCATTTTGACATTTTTTTTTCAAAAGACAAACTAAAATTCATTTTTTAGTGATCTGTGTACATAACTTACTATTTTGTTAATGATGACATAAAAATTTTAATGTCCCAAATAAACATTTCAGAAAGGAAGAAAACATTTCTAAATATAAGCTTTTATGGTTTTCTTTGTAAATTACTACCAGAATAAATTTAAATATGGAAGGTTTTCTAAAATTGATTTAATAAATTTAAAATAAAGGTTTTATTACAGAATGCCTTCTGCCCAGTTTTGGTCTTTTTCATTATTCTAGTGAAAGCAGTCCTCTGGATAATTTATAGTGCAAAATGAACAGACATTATACAGTGACTAAATTTATAGAAGGTTTCATCATAGAATTGGTCTGTTTAATTTCAGAAAATAGGTGTGAACGACAATGTTCATAGCTTTAAGAAGGAAAGGCCATTTAGCCAAGAAAATACCCTGCCAAGGGCAGAAAAAAGCATAGCCATCTGTCGTACATTTGTGCTTTTTGGTGTAATAAATTGTTTCCCCCACTAAATATAAGTTGAAACTTTATAAGCATATACTTTACTATATAAATTTTCCCACATGTCAGTAGCTAAAACAAAGCTATGCTATTGGAAGAATTTTCTTTCACTTTGGCTGGGTTACTTCTGATTTGTTTGATTTAGCATTTCCAGTAAGATCTCCTTTAGAGGTGAACAGGTTTTCTGGGTGTGGTGGTTTGATTCAGGTGTCCCCTATAAACTTAGGTGTTCTGAATGCTAGATTCCCAGCTAATGGAGATTTGGGAATTAACACCTCCAGAAGGGAGTGTATTGCTAGGGGCAGGCTTATGGGTGTTATAACCAGTATTCCCCTGCCAGTGTTTGGCACACTCTCCTATTGCTATTGTCTATCTTGTGTTGGCTAAGGGCCAGGGGGTGATGTCCACTCTCTGCTCATTCTTAGGCCTTGAGCCCGTAAGCCAAAATAAACCTCTTTTTTTCCCACAAGCTGCCCTTAGTTGGGTGATTTCTGCCAGCAATGTTAACCTGACTGCAACATAATATGATGGCTGAGAAAATCATTCTTCAAGTTTTATATTTTTATCTTAGAGTGTTCAATTAACTGTGACTCAGGTGTGAACTCAACTATATACCTTTGAAAACATAGAAAGGTCTTGCCAGATATTGATACAACCATTATTTTTACTTATAACAGGTAGCCTCAGGAAAAATGAAGAAATTCACTTCTGGGCCAAGATTGAAAGAGTTCAGAATTGGCTTAACTGTAGCATGCAGCTTACCTAATTTCCCCAGTTGGCATCCTGTAACCAAGAACACTTTTCATTATATATATGTCTTGTTTATACCATGTTATTTGTATTTCTAACCTTCAAAGCAGAATACTATGGCACAGTACCTTTGGGCTTTTATTGTCTGTAATGCCAAGGGCTAGATTTGTCCCAGCTTCCAGGTCTAGAACATATGGGGAATACTATACCTGATTTTGATGGTTGACACTGGATTCCTATTCAGTCTTAGTACAATGTGAAGTGCTGATGTTAAAGTGTTTAAAAAGCAGTTATCCAGTGGTCACACCTCTCCCTATGCATCATCATTTCAATTAAAGTTAGCTGTGGTACTTGGAGCACAATCCACAGTGACTGGGGACTCTGGGAGCAGGATCACTTTCTAAAGGGGAACTGCCCCAAGAGCCCTCTGCTGTATCAGTGATAAAAGAAATATTTGGAGCCGGGCATGGTGCCGCACGCCTTTAATCCCAGCACTTGGGAGGCAGAGGTAGGAGGATTGCCGTGAGTTCAAGGCCACCCTGAGACTCCATAGTGAATTCCAGGTCAGCCTGGGCTAGAGTGAGACCCTACCTTGAAAAACCAAAATAAAAAGAAATATTTGGAATTTCCAGTTTTGGCCTTGAATGTTTTATTATACACGTGCAAGTCTATAGGGCTACAATAAAATGCTGTTGATTTTTATGTTATTTGTAGCAATAGGGTTTAGAATACCACATGCATTTTTTAATGAAGCAGAGAACAACAGTTGTGCATGTTAAAAAAATGCAAAGAGGGCTGGAGCGATAGCCCAGTGGTCAAAAGTACTTGTTTGCAAAGCTTAATGACCTTGGTTCGAATCCCCAGTGCCCGTGTGGTGCATACAACTGGAGTTCATTTGCAGTGAGTGGCAGGAGACCCTCATGCACCCATCCATCCTCTCTCTCTCTCAAATAAATAAAAATATATAAACATACAAACAAATAAATAAAAATATATACAGGTAAAAATCATCTGTTTTGGAGTTTTCACTCTAGGTTTGTTCTGTTAATTTCCAATATCTTTTTTTTTAATTAGTTTTGTACTCAGTGTAAACAGTCAAGTTGATACCATCATTAGCCTCCTCCCTGTCCTCTCCCCTCCACAGGGATCCTCCTTGTTGGGGAATGTGGGTCATGCATTGTCAGGTTAGCCATCAGTTATGGGTAGGAGGCAATGTCTCTGTATATCATGACCTAGTGTGTGGCTCTGACATTCTTTCTACCCCCTCTTCCACAAATTTCCCTGAGCCATGTAGGGTTCATTTTATGTCTGCTTCAGTGATGAGGTCTTGGGAGACTCTGTGTCTCTGGATATCTGGTTTGATAGGAGTTGAGTGTCCTTTGTGTCTATCTCCTTTGCCCTTGTGCTGGTACCAGGTTCACCAAGAAAGCAGCACTCTTACTTATTTCCCCAATTACTCTTAGTTTCAGCTGGGGCCCTTTTGAGGTGTGATGGGATAGTTCTGTCCTTACAGTATGCATCCATCTGAAAAAGAGAAGCAAATTCTCCAATGGAGAGTGAAGTTAGTGCCAGATAAATGGGATATCCTTTGTTTTTTAGAGAGTATTTAATAGGTATAGGCTCCCTTGAAGCCTGCGATTGGTGGGAGCTTGGTAATGGAGAGCGGGCTCATTTTGGATATGGTTCTGACTTGATTCTCAGCTCCAGCTTTGGGATCTGTTCCACTGAGCAGATCAGTCAACCAAATCAAGAGCAGTTGGTTTCTCACCATGGCTGTGTGCCATTATTACACTTGTGTGAGCATCATGTCAGGTTGTTTGCTGCTGAGTAGTTTAGACCACGAGTTGCTTGGACAGATGTTGGTAAGTTTCCCCCAGTCCCTCATGTAGCACTTTCTGGCACTAGATGAGCTGTCTGCGGACTGAGTTTCTTCCAGATTCCAGCCAGGTCATTCCATGTTCTGTACCAACAGCCCCTGGAGTCTTCAGCAGTAGGGTCTTACCACTAACTTTCGGTGGGTCATCAAGTACTCTGACAGAAATCTGTCTTCTTTTGGGGAACCTTGTAGGTCCCTCTGATCAAGAGCTCATTGTGGATGATAGGCACATGCTGGTACTGGGAGTTATAGGTCAGCACCCAATAAGAGAAGGAAGAAAAAGATAAGTAATATAAAAGAGATAGAGATAAGAGGAAGAGAGAAAAACAGAAATAGGAGAAGATTAAGGTCAGTCATCATACCTTCTCCAGGGCCTTGTGATTCAGGTGTTCCCTCTAAAGGCCTGGTGAAGGTTCAACCATTTGGTCTGTCTTTTAGGATGTAGAATTTTATGGTACCATTGCCATTTGAGTCCAGTTTTCAGTTAAGGGATTTGCCCTTAGTACCTTGGGAACTATTTCAAAATTGATAACTTGTAGTAAGTCATTTTTTTATCAAAAGTTTGTTATTTACAAATTTTTCTGTATGTAAGAATAATTTTCTTGGGGCTGGAGAGATGGCTCAATGGTTAAAGGCACTTGCTTGCAAAGTCTGGGAGCCAGAATTCAATTCTCCAGTACCTACATAAAGGAAGATGCACAGAGTGGTGCATGTGTCTGGAGTGTGCAGTGGAAGGAGGCCCTGGTACACCTATTCTTTCCTTCTCTCTCTCTGTCTCTTTGCTTACAAATAAAAATTACCTATAAACATACAATAGTTATAAGCTTATTTAAAATACTTATAAATAAAATAATACAAAAATACTTATAAATAATTTTCTTTATTTTGTACAAAGTCCAGAAATTATGTTAAAGTGAACCTGTTTTAGCCCAATCAACCATATCAATTCACATTATATCATACTGCAGCACCTTCTTCCTCTCCTTTCCCTTCTCGCCCCTTCTCTCCTCTCCTCTCATTTTCTCTGATTTCTCTTCCCAGTCTGGGCCTCAACCTTCCTCAAAAATTGCAGGGTACTACTAGGAAGATGTCTGAATGATATCTAGAAAAAGTCATCTTTGATTATAATCTTGCAAATTTTAAATTCACCTGTGTATAATTAGCTTTTCATATCTCATTATACATGCTAGCCCATGTTTCCATCAATTGTTCACTTTTTTTGGCTTCCTATTTGAGTAACACTGTGGTATTGAAGGGACTGTCATCAAAAGCTACTTGTAGATACTAAAATGCCCTACTTGCTCTGAAAGTCTTGTTTAATGGGACCAAATTGCTCTAGTTTCTCTTATATTTCAAACTCATGGATCACTTGTCAACTCAATGACTTTTGAAGAGTCTCCGGTTTCTTCTGCCATTCTAAGTATCATTTCTAATCACATTCATTTTCCAATAAGAAAACAAATTATACTGTTATACAACATTTTATTTAATAATTCGTTGATGTTGTGATTTATAGTGATGAGAGCACTAGAAGATTGTAGGGTGAGAAGATGAGGAAATAAATGGCCTTAGTTGTAGGTATGTTCAGGTTGTATACCCTAGAGATATCTATCTATCTAAAGTAGACAACTGCATATGTGGTCTAGTGCTAAGTGGAAGACAGACATGGGTGACTTATCTACACATTCTATAAGCAGATATAATATTGAGTGTGATGGATTTTCCTGGAGACCACTGAGTGACCAGTGTAGTGGAACTGGCTACTATGGGTACAAGGAAGAAGATATAACTGTGAGTAATTAGGTGTCCAAGGAGACCATGCCACTGAAGCCAAAGGTAGGATGGGACCTTTCTAGGATGAAGTAGCCAGAAGTCTTGAATGCTGTACAGATGTCAGATGAAAAAATTCTTGTTACATTCAAAGAAGAGAAGGTCAATGATAGTGATTAGAATTGGTCTTTAGAAAGTGGCTACTGTGCTCATTTCGATGCAACTTCTGCTATTGATAACTATTCTTACTTCTTAAGGCAAACTTATCATGAGAAAATGGGACCAGCATTCTATTTGTTCATACAGTAAAGTTCATAATTAATTTTAAATGTGCAAAAGGCAGATGTTAAAATTACATTAAGATGTTTTTGTGTGTATGCTCATATACATATGTGCACATGCATGTGAAAGCCAAATCCCAACCTCAGGTGTCCCCCAGGTGTCATTATAAGGGCAAGCCACTATGTCTGCTTTTTAAATAGGAGGTACTGGGAATTGAGTTCAGGCCCTCATGGTTGCATTACCACAAGTCTAACATTGCATTGTTAATGTTTGAAATGAAGTGACTTCCTTGAAAAACTATATTGTACATAACTATTTTTGTATACATTTTATTATTTTAGAACTTTAAAAAAATTAAATATCAATGTGTGTTGGCTTTGATCTGAAGTGTAAAGAAATGTTTGCAATACTGGTGTTTTAAGTTCTAAAGAGGCTTATGAGGTGCTTCATCAAAACTTAAGATTATTTCTTGTTTTATTTAAAACAAGGAGAGAGTGAGAATGAGAAAGAATAGGCATGCCAGGACCTCTTGCTACTGCAAATGAACTCCTGATGCATGTACCATTTTGTGCATCTGTCTTTAAACGGGAACTGGAAAATTGAAGCCAGGCAATTAGACTTTGCAATCAAGAACCTTTAATCACTGAGCCCTCTCTAGCTGCTTAAAATTATTTATAGGAAGGATATATTGGGAAGAAAGCTATCACTTGTTTTTTAGTATTCTTACGAAACTATTGTATTAGTTCTTGACAACTTCACATATGTATACATTGTATTTTGATCATCTATACAAACTATGATGCTCTTATCCCCTAACATTCCTGCAGAAGTACTTTTCATTCCCACCACTTATCAGCAAACTGTTAGAACTGATAAACACTTTTAACAACATAACAGAATACAAAATAAATACACAGATATCAGCAGCTTTCCTTCATACTAACAACAAACATGGAGAGGATGAAGTGAGGAAATGTCTCCCATTCACAATTGCCTCAAAAAAAAGTACATGGGAATAAACTTAACCAAGGAAGTGAATGATTTCAACAATGAGAACTTTAAAACACTCAAGTGAGAATTTATAGAAGACCAAGGAAATGGAAAGACATTCCATGTTCTTGGATTGGGGGAATCAATATTGTGAAAATGTCTATCTTACCAAAAGCAATCTACACACTTATTGCAATCCCCATTAAAATTCTAATGGCATTCTTCACAGAAATAGAAAAAAAAAATCCTAAAATTCATTTGGAATTACAAAAAACTTGAATGGCCAAAATTATTTTGAGCAACAAAAATAAGGCTGGTGGTATCACCATACCCAATTTTAAGCCATATTACAAAGCCATAGTAACAAAACAGCATGGTATTGGCACAAAGACAGACATGTGGAACAATGAAACAGAATAGAGGACACAGATGTTAATCCATGCAGCTACTGTCATCTGATTTTTGACAAAAGTGCCAAAAATATTCATTGGAGGAAAGACAGCTTCTTCAACAAGTGGTGCTGGGAAAACTGGATATCTATATGTGGAAAGATTAAAATAGATCCTTGTCTTTCTCCATGCACAAGTATCAAATCCAAGTGGGTCAGAGACCTTAATATCAGACCTTAAACTCTGAAGTTGCTCAAGGAAAAGGTAGAGAAAACCCTTCAACATATTGGCATAGGTAATGACTTTCTGAATGTAACCCCAATTCTCAGAAAATAAAATAACTAATCAACCACTGTGATCTTATGAAATTGCAAAATTACAAAGGACACTGTGAATACAGGAAAGAGACAACCTATAGAATGGGATAAAATCTTTGCCAGCTACACATCTGACAGGGGATTAATATGAAGAATATACAAAGAACTCCAAAAAACATAATATGAAATAAAACAACCCAATCAAAAAATGGGCTATGAAAATAGAGAGTTCACAGTGAAAAAAATACAGATGGCATATAAACATCTAAAAAAGTGTTCTACATCCTTATCCATTAAGGAAATGCAAATTAAAACTACCCTGAGATTCCATCTCTCTCTTGTCAGAATGGCTACCATCAAGAAAACAAATAACAATAATTGTTGGTGAGGATGTGGTAAAAGGGGAACCCTTCTACCCTGTTACTGGGAATGTAATCCTATACAGCCATTGTGGAAATCAGTGTGGAGTTTCTTGAGACAGCAAAAAATAGATTTACCTTATGATCCAGCTATAGCACTCCTTGGCATATATCCTAATGACTCTTCTCACTACCTTAGTGATACTTGCACAACCATGTTTATTGCTGCTCTACTCATAGCTAGGAAATGGAGCCAGCCTAGATGTCCATTCAGAGATGAATGGATAATAAAGATGTGGTACATTTACACAATGGAGTTCTATTCAGCAGGAAAGAAAAATGAAATTATGAAATTCACAGGGAATGGATGGATTTGGAAAGGATTATACTAAGTGAGGTAATCCAGGCCCAGAAATACAAATGTCACATGTTCTCTCTCATATGTAGATTTACCTACAAATGTATAGACTTGTGTGTGAGCTGGATCCAATAATCAGTAGCAGATGCCCATAAGCTTCAAAATGGCTATAAGGGAAGTAGGAGAGGGAAGGACTTTAGGGGATGGTATTGAATATATGTAAGTAGAAGAACAGAGACTAATGGAGAGAGGGAGGGAATATGATGGAGAGCAGAGTTATGAGGGGGAAAGCTGGGGAGGGGAGGGAAATATGATGGTTTGTTGTCTGTAATCATAGAAGTTGTCAATAAAAATATATATATTAAAAATTAATTATGACCTTTATTCTGTGAACAAATTGATCCCATTCCCTTTGTGATATCTTCTTATATTCCCTCTTCCACACCTCCATTCAACTGAATGTCCTCTTCAGTGAGGTTATTGGTGTTAACAGTGGGGTTATGAATGTTGCAGTCTCTGAGACAGGGGAGGGGGCAATGTCTTAGGGCACTCCTTTTCACCTGTGGCGCTTATAATCTTTAATGCACCTCTTCCACGTTGTTCACTGAGCCTTGATGGGTGTGTTGTAAGTATATTTTATTGTTGAGCTCTCTGCAAGAGTTTTGAATGTCCTCAGTGTGTATCACCATCTCCCTAAAACAGGTTGTCAGATTAGCAAGGAGAGCAGCACTCATGTTTAAATTACTACTTCCTCTGTAACATCTCTAAGGCCCTGGCAGATGTGATAGAGGTGGCTCATCTCATGCTAAGCAGTCATATATCTTTTCTTTTTGATTTCTATTTATTTATTTATTCAAGGTAGATAGAGAGAATGGCAGGAAGAGAGAGAGAGAGAGTGAGAGAGAGAGAATAAGTGCACCAGGGTCTCTACCTGCTGCAGACAAACTCCAGACTCATGAGCCACCTCATGTAGCTGGCTTACATGGGTTCTGGGGAATTGAACCTGGGTCCTTTGACTTTGCAGGCAAGCAGCTTAACTGCTAAGCCATCTCGCCAGCCCTCTTTTCTTTTCTTTTCATATTGATTGATTTGTGCTCTTCACAATTTCTGCTGCTATCTGTAAAACAAAAACAAAATCTGATTCTCCAATGCAGCATGACAGCAGCATGCATTAAAGGGGATAAACATAGTTGACTGAGAGACTTTTTGATGGGTGTGGCCACCTTTCACTTTTCTTGGCCAAGACTAGTGGTAACTTCTCTCTGGAGTCTATGACCATGGTATCCATAGGAACAGCTCGCTTAGAATTCACAGCACTATGAGGACTAGCCACCAGGGAGCTGGTTTCCTTTAAAGTTGTACCATAATCTTTCAATGTCCTGTGTCTGCAGCCTGTGGTATCTTTAGCAATAGGATTTTACCACTTAGCTCTGGCAGATAACCAGGTGCTTTGGCAACTAGAATGAAGCAAGGACAAAGTAGAAATAGGAAGGAAGAAGAGAATAAATTACTTGAAGGCAACTGGAGGGACATAACACAGGGAATAGGAGAGTCATGGGGAGAGGAGGGAAGATAATGTAGGGGAAAATTACAGAAAATTACTGACAACATCAATCAGTACCATAGATACATTCCCCCTGGATAGAAAACTAAAAGATGTAACCCTTAAAAAAAGGGAGGGGTATCACTCTGGTAGAAGGGCCCTGGAGAGGGAAGGAAAAGACCAAATCATAGGTGCTGGCCTTTAATTCTGAATGCCAGAACTGCATTACACCCCACAGTGGACTGTTGGTCAGGGAAACCTATGATGTCCCCAAAATAATCCTTCAGGATTCGATTTTGCAGGGCTGATGTGAGTGGGAGAATCCCTTCCTGTAGTTGTGTTGTTGTTGTGTAGTTGTGGGCTCACACAGGGCCCAGCAAGTAGAAGTTCTTCCCAATGGTCACAGCTGGAGCTGATCCTGGCTGATTGTGTGATTTCTGGAAGTTCCAGGTCCCTCCTACATCTGTGCGGGAAAGGGTCTCACCTGAGATAATAATTCTGTTTTTTTTCAAAATTGTTTTAACAACTTCCATGATTATAAAATTATCCCATGGTAATACCCTTGCTCCCCCTACTTTCCTCTTTGAAACACCATTCTCCATCATATCCCCTCCCCATCTCAATCAATCTCTCTTTTATTTTGATGTCATGATCTTTTCCTCCTCTTATGATGGTCTTGTGTAGGTAGTGTCGGGCACTGTGAGGTCATGGATATCCAAGCCATTTTGTATCTAGGGGGAGCATGTTGTGAGGAGTCCTACACTTCCTTTGGCTCTTACATTCTTTCTGCCACCGCTTCCACATTAGACACTGAGCCTTGGAAGGTGTGATAGAGATATTACAGTACTGAGGACTCCAGTCACTTCTTTCTAGCACCATGTTACCTTCTGAGTCATCCCAAGGTCACTGCCACCTGAAAAGAGAAGATTCACTACCAAAGGTGAGAGTAGCATTAATATAAGGGTATGAGCATTAAGAGAAGTTTGATAAGCATAGTATATACATTTAGCCAGACAGCAGCAGACATTACACCCCTAGGGCTCATGACTACCCCTGTTTTAAGTTTTCAGTATCAGGGATGTATTCCCTCCCATGGAGTGCATCTCCAGTCCAATTAGAGGGCAGTTGGTTTCCACCATGGCAGTTGTGCCACTATTGCACCCATTGGCTCATTTGGCCTGGCTGGCCAAATATAAGGCTTGCAGTGACCACTGTTGAGTACCTTCACTGGTGATTTCTCTTTCTCCCATTGAACTGCATGCAGAATGGCTTCTTCCATCTTTCTGTCAGCTGGTCTACATGGAGGAGATTATCAGCTCAGTTCCAGCAGGATTTCTCAGTGGCCTTGCAGCCCAAGTATGTGGAGTCTTTGGCAATAGGGTCTTACCATCTATTCCTGGTGGGAAACCAAGGGCCTCGGCAATGGCCTATAATGTTTTGGGGGCATCAGGGACCTTCCTGGCCAACAACTCACTGGAAGGTATCCCATCCCTGGCACTGAAAATTTTCTAGCAATAATCTATGGCTTCTGAGTGTTCCATTGTCCAAAAAGTAGGATTCCATATGATTTATTTATATCTTCTTAGATTTTGATTAGCCCTCCCTCCACCTTTCCTTTACTCAATCTCTTTCCTGACCTCACTTTGGGCTTTTCACCCCAATTAATCTATTATTCTACACACACACACACACACACACACACACACACATATAATACCATCCTATTAAGTACCCCCTCCCTTCCTTTCTCTTCCCTTTATATATCTTTTCTAGTTTACTGGCATTTGCTACTGAGTTTTCTTCCTACTCACATGGAAATCCAATCATCTGTAGCTAGGGTCCACATATGAGAGAGAACATGAGATGCTTGGCTTTCTGGGCCTGAGTTACCTCACTTAGTATAGTCCTTTCCAGATCCATCCATTTTCTGCAAATTTCATAACTTCATTTTTCTTTACCGCTGAGTAGAACTCCATTGTATAAATGTACCACATCTTCATTACCCACTCTTCAGTTGAGGGACATCTTGGCTGGTTCCATTTCCCAGCTATTGTGAATTGAGTGGCAATAAACATGGTTGAGTAAGTATTTCTAAGGTAATGAGATGAGTCCATAAGATATATGCCTAGGAGTGCTATAGCTGGGTCATATGCTGATCAATTTTCAGCTGTCTTAGGAACCTCCACACTGATTTCCACAATGGCTGGACCAGATTGCATTCCCACCAATAGCATACAAGGGTTCCTCTTTTTCCACATCCTTGCCAGCATTTATGTTCATTTGTTTTCATGATGGTAGCCAATCTGACAGGAGTGAGATGGAATCTCAATGTAGTGTTAATCTGCATTTCCCTGATGACTAGGGATGTAGAACATTTTTTAGATGCTCATATGCCATCCATATTTCTTCTTTTGGGAACTCTATTTAGTTCCATAGTCCATTTTTAATTGGTTTGTTTGATTTCCTATTATTCAATTTTTTGAGTTCTTTGTATATCCTAGATATTAATCCTCTATCAGATGTATAGCTGGCAAAGATTTTTTCCCATTCTGTAGGTTGCCTATTTGCTTTATTCACAGTGTCCTTTGCCGTACAAAATCTTTGTAATTTCATGAGGTCCCAGTGGTTAATCTGTGGTTTTATTGCCTGAGCAAATGGGGTTATATTCAGAAAGTCTTTGCCAATACCAATATGTTGAAGGGTTTCCCTGACTTTTTCCTCTAACAGTTTCAGAGTTTCATGTCTCATATTAAGGTCTTTAATCCATTTGGACTTAATTCTTGTGCATGGGGAGAGAGAAGAATCTATTTTCATCCTTCTACAGATACATACCCAGTTTTCCCAGCACCATTTGCTGAAGAGGCTCTATTTTTTCCAATGAGTATTTTTGGCCTTTTTAAAAAAATCGAATATCAGGTGGCTATAGCTACCTGGAATTACATCTGGGTCCTCTATTCTGTTCCATTGATCCACATGTCTGCTTTTGTGCCAGTACCATGCTGTTTTTGTTACTATGGCTCTATAATATAGTTTAAAATCAGGTATGGTGATACCACCAGCCTTATTTTTGTTGCTCAGTGTTATTTTAGATATTTGAGGGTTTTTTTTTGTGTTTCCCAATGAATTTTTGGATTTTTTTTTTATTTCCATGAAGAATGACATTGGAATTTTGGTGCGGATTGCATTACATGTGTGGATTGCTTTTGGTAAGATTGCCATTTTCACAATATTGATTCTTCCGATCCAGGAACAAGGGATGTTTTTCCATTTCCTAGTGTCTTTTGCAATTTCTCGCTTGAGTGTTTTAAAGTTTTCATTGTAGAGATCCTTTACTTCCTTGGTTAGGTTTATTCCAAGGTAGTTTATTTTCTTTGATGCAATTGTGAATGGGAGTGATCCTCTGATTTCATCCTCTGTGTGTTTGTTGTTAACACATAGGAAGGCTACTGATTTGTGTGTATTTATTTTGTATCCTGCTACATGGCTGTAGGTGTTTATCAGCTCTAACAGTTTGCTGGTAGAGTCTTTAGCATCCTTTATATGTAGAATCATGTCATCTGCAAATAATGATAACTTGACCTCTTCCTTTCCAATTTGTATCCCTTTTACACATGTCTCTTGCCTTATTGCTATGGCTAAGACTTCCAGAACTATATTAAATAAAAGTGGGGACAGTGGACACCCTTGTCTTGTTCCTGATTTTAGTGGAAAAGCTTCCTATATTTCCCATTTAGTAATATGTGGCTATAGGCTTGTCATAAATAGCCTTTATTATATTGAGATATGTTCCTTCTATTCCCAGTCTCTGTAGGACTTTTATCATGAAGGAATGTTGGATTTTATCAAATGCTTTTTCTGCATCTAATGATATGATCATGTGAATTTGTCCTTCAGTCCATTTATATAATGTATTACATTTATCGATTTGTGTATGTTGAACCATCCCTGCATCTCTGGGATAAAGCTTACTTAGTCAGGGTGAATGATCTTTCTGATATATTCTTGTACTCTGTTTGCCAATATTTTGTCAATAATTTTTGCATCTATGTTCATGAGGGAGATTGGTCTGTAATTTTCTTTTTTTGTTCTATCTTTGCCTGGTTTTGGTATCAGGGTGATGCTGGCTTCATGGAAGGAGTTCAGTAGGATTCCTTCTTTTTCTATTTTAGGGAAAAGCTTAAGAAGCAATGGTGTTAGGTCTTCCCTGAAGGTTTGGTAAAATTCACCAGTGAATCCATCTGGGCCTAGACTTTTTTTAGTTGAGAGGTTTTTGATAACTGCTTGGATCTCCATACTTGTTATAGGTATATTTAAGTGTTGCATATGTGGCTGAAAATAATGTATATTCTGCAGCATTTGGATGAAATGTCCTGTATATATCTGTTAGGTCCATTTCTTCTATTACCTCATTTACTCCAGATGCCTCTCTGTTTATCTTTTCCTGGGATGACCTGTCAATTGATTAGAGTGGGGTGTTGAAGTCACCCACTACAACTGAGTTTTGGTGTTATCTGTGACTTTAGTTCTAATAACATTTGTTTGATGAATTTGGGAGCCCCCATGTTAGGTGCATATTTGTTTACGATTGTAATGTCCTCCTGTTGGAGTGTGCCTTTAATCAATATAAAGTGACCTTCCTTATCTTTCTTAACTAATGTCAGATATTAGGATAGCAACCTCTGCTTATTTTCTAGGCCCATTTGCTTGAAACACTGATTTCCAACCTTTCACCCTAAGATAGTTTCCATCCTCTGTAGGAAGGTGAGCTTCTTGGAAACAACAAATTGAAAGATCCTGCTTTTTAAACCAGTCTGTAAACCTATGTCTTTTGGTTGGGGCTTTGGGGCCATTGATATTAAGAGATATTATTGAAAGATGTGTATTTATTTTTGCCATTTTTTTGTAGTTCTTCTGGTTTTACCTTTGCTCTCTTGTGTTAACTAGTATTTGAATATTGTTTGATTTTTTTTCCAGGTTTCTTACATGTGTGCTTTTCTTTCTCCTCAGCATGGAGGATTCTTTCAAGTATTTTCTGTAGAGCTGCTTTTGTCTTCAAATATCCCTTTATCCTACTTTTGTCATGGAATGTCCTTATTTCTCCGTCTATTTGAATGGATAGCTTGGTAGGATAAAGTAACCTTGGTTGACAGCTGTTATCTTTCAGAACTTGGAATACATCACTCCAAGTCCTTCTGGCTTTTAAAGTTTGTGTTGAGTAATCTGCTGTGATCCTGATGGGCTTGCCTTTGTGGGTAACTTGATTTTTCTCTCTAACTGCTTTCAATATTTTTTCTTTGGTTTGTGTGTTTGGTAGTTTGATTACAATATGGCAAGGAGAGGTTCTTTCCAGGTTTTATCTGATTAGTGTTCTAAAGGATTCATGTATCTGCATTGGCACCTCTTTCCCAATTTGGGGGAAGTTTTCTTCTATGATTTTGTTGAAGATGCCTACTATGCCTTTGGAGTGAAATTCTTCTATTATACCCTGAATTCTTATGTTTGATCTTTTCGTAGTGTCCCAAATATCTTGAAATTCCCATTCATACTTTCCTATTAGTTTGTCTTTCTCTTTGTTGGACTGTATTATTTCTGCCACCTGGTCTTCTAGCTTAGATATTCTGTCCTCTCCTTCATTCATTCTACTAGTGAGATTTTCTACAGAGTATTTTTATTTCATTAACTGTGTTCTTCAGTGCTAGTAATTCTGACTTTTTTTTGTTTTTTACTTCTATTTCCTTATTTATGTCTTGTATTGATCTCTTTATTTCATTAAATTGGTGTCCTGTGTCTTCTTTGATTCCTTTGATTTCCTCTTTCATTCCTTTGATTTCTTTTTAGACTTCTTTGAACATATTTATAGTCATTCTTTTGAAATCTTTCTCAGGCATTTCCTGTAACCCATTCTTACTGGAGCTCATTTCTGGTGCATTAATACTTTTTGGTGGATTTATTTTGTCTTGATTTTTGGTGTTTCTTGTGTTATAATGTATATATTTGTGCATCTTGGATTAATTTAATGCTTGGATTTTCTAGTTGGCTGCAGTATTATTAGATGTATCAATCAATCTGATGTTATATATCTTCAAGGTAGGAGCTTAAGGTGCTAGGTGTGGATGTCAAGACTCTCAGAGTATCTATAAAAGTTACCCTTGATGTTGGGTTTCCCTGCTATGAGAGCATTCAAGTAGTCTGAGTGGAACAAAATACAGGCAGATTCTAAAATTTAACTAAACAATGTATAGTTTTAATGATAAACAGCTCAGACTATTTATGCAAGAGTAGGTATCATAATAGCCAGATCCTCTAACTGTTCCTTAGTGTGTGTGGTGCCCCATACCCTTAATCCTGAGAAGAAGGAGGTTAAGATTTCTGGCCTGTTGAGGGTTCCAAGTCAGTTTGTGACCAAGTGAGACGCTTCCCTTATGTGTAACAGAAGAGGAAACAAAGCCACAATAAATCGAGAAGCAACAAATAACAAGCTCAAAATATAGCTTATTTAAGGATGGCAAATCTGACCATCCATCAGATGGAAGGTGCAATTAGCACTTCCGGTTCAGCCCTATATACCAGGTTTATTTGGCAGGTACTGACCTGGTCTAATCCCAGTTATCTTTTGGGATGATTTTGGCCTCAGTTATGCTGCACTCCTGCTTGGGTGCCTCTTTGGTGCACTGTTGATTCAAGTAAGGCTGGCTGGGTCATTGTATCACTGCTCTGTTTGCTGTTGCTGGGTGCTGTGATCTCCCTTCTGCTGGTCTCTGCTGCTTGCTGGCACTTGCACTGGTAGTGGGGGAGGGGAGACTGTCAATGGTGGCTCTAGTTCTCTTGCTGGTCCACATGATCCTCTACCTGATGATCTGCTCCTCCGTTGTTCATTGCAGTTCTTCCTTCAGGTTTCTTGAGTTTGCGAAGAGCTCTGGTGTGGGTGGAAAATCCCCTAACCTGGCTTTTCCTCGGGCTCAAGCTGAGCCTGGCAGCTGTGACCCCGTGGACCTGGTACTCCTGGAGCCACTTCTACGGTCCTATGTGGGTCTGGATGGTCTGGATCTCTCCTACTTCTCTGTTGCCATTTTAATTTCTTACACACCTCACTTTTTAGTAGAAGAGTGTATTTTGCTGTTTTTTTATTTTTTTTTAATTTTTCTCCCCTAGGCTGCTTTGGCATGGTCCCTACACCGCCATCTTAACTGGAAGTCCTGAGTTAATAATTCTTTATGCATCTTCACTTTTTTGGCAGAAGAGTGTATTGTGCATTATGTTGTCTCTTTCCCCTGCCAGGTCTTTGGGGTGGCTCCTATTCTGCCATCTTAATGAGAGTTCTCCTTCAGTTATATAAAGCTGGGTTCAAATTCTCACTTTGAAGGTAAGTTGCTAAATTCATCTATGCAGTTTTGTCATATTTTCATTTCTATTTCATGAGGTTGTGCTATTTGGTTTATATATTTGAGGCATTATATGTTAATAATGACTTGTGATCTTGTATCGTCATATTGTAATTCCGTTGCTTCTGAGGTATGTTTGTGTTCAAGTCTATTGTCTCATTAATAACACTCAATCTTTTAGACAATGTTTCATAGATTAATTTATTTTCATCATTTTACTTTCAATCTGTCTAAATCATTGATTTTATGTGTTCGATTATTACTAGTAAGTGATTTTTTAAAATTTATTTTTATTAGATATGGACATATTTAGTATGTAAACAACACATGTTGCTACCATCTTTTTCTTCCTCCCTGCCACTTTTCTGAAAAGGCCTTCCTCATTGGGGTTTGCAGGTCAACACCATGGGGATTGTGGGTCATGCATTATGGGGGCAGCAGTCAGTTATGGGGAAGAGGCAATGCCTCTGTGCAAAATGTCCCAACCTGTGGCTCCAACAATCCTTCTGCCCCTTCTGCAAAACTCCCTGAGCCATTTTGAGTGCATTTTATGTCTACTTAAGTGATAGGTGCTTCGGAACCTCTGGATCTGTGATTTGGTAGATGATAAGTGTCCTAAGTGTCTATCTCCTTCACCCTTGTCCTGATATCAGATTCACTAAGAAAGCAGCACTCTTGCTCTTTTCCCCAATTCCTTTGTGGTTTCATCTGGGATGGGGCCAACATGGAGTGCTCTGGGTCATTTATCTCCTCAGGGCCAGCTCCCACCTGAAAAAGAGAAGCAGATTCGCCAATGGAGAGTGGAGTTAGCATCAGTTAAATGGAATAACCATAATTAAGTTAGAGAGAATTTAAAGGGTTGTAGACCCTCTTTTAACCCAAGATTAGTGGGAGCTTGACAATGGAAAGCTGAATCGTTATCTGGATATGATTCTGACTTGTTTCACAATTCCAGATATAGTTTCCTTTCCACTGAGCAGATCTGTTAGCCAATCCAAGAGCAATTGGTTACCCACCATGGCTGTGTTCCACTGTTGCACTTGTGTGAGCATCACACCAGGTTGTTTGCTTCTGAGTCAATTATACTTTTAGTTGCTTGGACAGATGTTGGCCACTTTCCCCTGGTAGCTCATGTAGCACCTTCCAGCACTAAATGGGGTAATTGTCTGGAGACTGGCTCTCTTCCAGATTCCAACCAGGTCTCTGCATGGTCCATCCCAACAGTGTATGGTGTTTCTAGCCATGGGGGTCTTACTATTATCCTCTAGTGGGTAATCAAGTGCTCTGGCAAAAGTCTGTCTTGTTTGTTTTGGGATATCTAGTAGGCCTCTCTGATCAATAGCTCATTGTGGATGTAGACCACACCCTGGTACAGAGAATTACTGGCCAGCACTAAGGGAAAAGAAAAAAGAAAAAGACAAAGAATAAATAGGAACAGGAGAAATTTAAGGTTAGATTTCATCTTACCCTCTCCAGGGTCCTTTGATTCAGGTGCTAAGGTCCTCTTGAGGGTTCCACCTCTCTTGAGGGCTCCACCTTATTGTCTAACTTCAAGGATATAGGATTATATGGTACCAGTTCAATTTGGGTTTAGTTTTGTGTTTTCCCCTTCCCTTCACCTCAAGCCATACCCTTCCTAATGTCCAAGCCTCAAGATACCATTGAGGTATGTCAGTAACTCAAGCTGATCTTGGTTAAGAATCACAGATGAATGAGACCATGCAACAATTGTCTTTCTGTGATTGTGTGAGTTTACTTAGGATGATCTGTTCCCAGTTTGACCATTTTTTTCTACAAATTTAATTGCGTCATTTTTTCTTACTGCTGAGTAGAATTCTATCATGTAGATATACTACATCTTGGTTATCTATTCATCCAATGATGTGCTATTATGAATTGAGCAGCTATAAACATGGTTGAGCAAATATTTCTGAACTTAGATATGGAGCTTTTTGGGTAAATTCCCAGTAAGAGAATAACAGGGTCCGTTGTCAACTGTATACTCATCCTTTTCAGGAGTATCCATATTGATATCCATAGTGGTTGTACCATCTTACATCCCCACCAACAGTGAATGAGTGTTCCTATTTCTCCATATCCTCACCAACATTTGTTTTCATTTGTTTTTTTTAATGTTTGTTATCCTTACTGGGGTAACATGGAATCCCATAGTTGTTTTAATATGCATTTCCCTAATGGTTAGTAATATTGAACATTTTCTTAAGTGTGTGTCAGCCCTTTGCAATTCTTCCTATTCAGTTCTCTGCCCCACTTCTTGAGTAGGTTATTTAATTTTTTGTTTAGCTTTTTGAGTTCTTTTCAGATTATAGATATTAAGCTTCTGTCAGTGGTATAGCTGGCAAAGATTTTCTCTCATTAAGTGGGTAATCTATTGGCTCTGCTTATGGTATGTTTGCAAAAGCTTTTTAGCTTCATGAGATCCCATTGGTGAAGTGCCAGTTTTATTTCATGGGCTATTGATGTTTTATTCAGGAAGTATTTTCTCAGTCCTGTATCATAGAGAGTGGCTCCTATTTTTTTCTTCTAATATTTGAAGAGTTTCCAGACTTATATTGAGGTCTTTAATCCATTTATACTTGTTTTTTTGTGTATGGTGGGATGTGTGGGTCTAATTTCATTTTTATACATATGGTCATCCAATTTGTCCAACAGCATTGTTGAAGATGCTGTCTTTACTCCAGTCTATGTTGTTGGCATTTTTGTCAAAGATCAAGCAGCTGTAGTTACTTGACCTAAGGTCTGGGTCTTCAATTCTGTTCCATTGGTGTATGTTTCTGTTTTTTCCCCCCAGTATCATGCTGTTTTTGTCACTATGGCTTTGTAATGTAGCTTTAGATCAGGTATGGTGATACCAACAGAGGTGCTTTATGTCTGAGGATATGTTTGGATATCTGAGTCCTTCTGCCATTCCATATGAACATTGAGGTTAGTTTTTCAATGTTTGGGAAGAAAGATACTGGTACTTTTATTGGTATTGCATTAAATCTGTATATTGCTTTTGGTAGAATTGCCATTTTCACATAATTATTCTACCTATCGAGGAGCATGGGAGGTCTTTACTTTTTCTCAAGTTCTCCTCGATTTCATTCTTGAGTTTTTATATGTTTTTATTATATAGTTCTTTCATATCCTTTGTTAGTGTTATTCCAAGATATTTAATTTTTTGTTGCTGTTGAAAATGGGACAGCCTCACTGATTTTTTTCTCTGTATGTTTGTCCTTTGCATATAAAAAAGGTACTGATTTTTGTGCATTGATTTTATATCTTGCTACTTTGCTGAAGAAATTTATCACCTTTAGAAGTTTTGAGATGGTGACTTTCAGGTCATTTGCATACAGGAACATGTCATCTGCAAATATGGCTAGCATGACTTCTTCCTTTCAAATTTGAATCCCTTTTATTTCTTTCTTCTGTCTTATTGCTAGGGCTAGTATTTCTAGTACTATGTTGAAGAGCAGTGGTGATAATGGTCAGCCCTGTCTTTCTTCCAATCTCAGTGAGAACTCCTTGAGTTTTTCCCTATTAAGTATTATTTGGGCTTTAGGAGCTTTACATATAGCCTTTATTGTGTTGAGATATAAACCCCCCATGACTATTCTTTCCAGTGTTTTGATCATGAAGTGGTGTTGTATTTTGTCAAAGGCTTTCTCTTCATCAACTGAGATGATCATGCGTTTCTTATTATTAAGTTTATTTATGTGGTGTATTATGTTGACTGACTTCTCTATGTTAAACCATCCCTGGGTCCCTGGGATGAAGCCTACTTGATCAAGGTGTATAATGCTTTTGATGTGTTGTTGAATTGGCTTTGCAAGGATTTTGTTCAAGATCTTTGTATCTAAGTTCATTAAGGACCTATGCCTATAGTTTCCTTTCCTTGTTGCAACTCTTTCTGATTTTGGCATTGAGGTGATGCTAGCTTCATAAAAAGAGTTGTGGAGGTTTTGCTTGATTCCAATAATGTGAAACAGTTTGAGAAAAATTGATTTCAGTTCTTCACTGAAGGTTTGATAGAATTCATCTGAGAAGCCATCCAGTTCTGGACTTTTTGGGGGGGGGTGATTAAATTTTCAATCTCCATTTATGTGGTATGTTTGTTTAGGAGATTAATCTGCTGTGAGTTTAATTTTGGTAGGTGGTATATGTCTAGGAATTCATCCTTTTCTCCCAGATTATTCAAACCTGTGGAGTAGAAGTTTTAGAAATATGCCCTGATGTCTTCCAATTTCATTAATGTCTGATGTGATCTCTCATTCTTCATCTTTGATTTGGTTGATTTGAGACTTCTCTTTTTTTGATTGATCAAATTGACCAGGGATTTGTCAGTCTTGTCTATTTTTTCAAAGTACTGGCTCTTTGCTTCACTGATTTTAAAAATATTTTTCTTAGTTTCCATTTCATTTAGTTCTGCTCTAATATTGATTATTTCTTTCTGTCTTGAGCTCTTTGGGTTGGATGATTCTTGTTTTTTTTTTTTTCCAGTGCATTTAGGTGGACAGTCAGGTTATTATTTTGGGATCTCTTTGTATTTTCCATTTTCTTGTTTTGCAGTTCTTCCAGTTTTACCTTTGCTCTCTTGTACTAACTAGTATTTGAGTATGGTTTTTATTTTTCCCAGGTCCCTTATATGCATACTTTTATTTCTCTTCAGCATGGAGGATCCTTTCAAGTATTTTCTATAGAGCTGGTTTTGTCTTCACATATTCCTTTAGTCTGCTTTTGTTGTGGAATGTCCTTATTTCTCTGTCTATTTGAATGGTTGACAGTTGTTATCTTTCAGAACTTTGAATACATCATTGCAAGCCCTTCTGGCTTTTAAAGTTTGTGTTGAGTAATCTGCTGTGATCCTGGTGGGCTTGCCTTTGTATGTGACTTGATTTTTCTCTCTAACTGCTTTCAATATATTCTCTTTGGTTTGTATGTTTGGTAGTTTAATTATAATGTAGTGAGGAGAGGTTCTTTCCAGGTTTTGTCTGGTTGGTGTTCTAAAAGCTTCCTGTATCTGCATTGGCTTCTCTTTCCCAATTTAGTGGAAGTTTTCTTCTATGATTTTGTTGAAAATGCCTTCTACTACTATGCCTTTGGAGTGAAATTATTCTTCTACTATACCCTGAATTCTTATGTTTGATCTTTTCATAGTGTCCAGAATATCTTGAAATTCCCATTAATATTTTCCTATTAGTTTGTATTTCTCTTTGTTGAACTGTATTAGATCACCTGGTCTTCTAGTTTAGATATTCTGTCCTGTCCTTTATCCATTCTACTGGTGATATTTTCTACAGAAGTTTTTAATTTCATTGATTGTGTTCTTCACTGCTGGTAATTCTGACTGTTTTTTCTTTATTGCTTCTATTTCCTTATATCTTATATTGACCTCATTATTTCATTAAATTTGTTTCTTGTGTCTTCTTTGATTCCTTTGATTTCCTTGAACATATTTGTAATAATTCTTTTGAAATATTTCTCAGGCATTTGCTCTAAATCAGTCTTACTGGAGGTCATTTCTGATGCATTGATACTTTTTGGTGGATTTATACTGTCTTGATTTTTTATGTTTCTTGTGTTATAATGTACATATTTTTGCATCTTGGGTTAATTTAATGCTTGGATTTTCTAGTTGGCTGCAGTACTATTAGATGTATCAATCAATCTGATGTTATATATCTTCAGGGTAGGAGCTTAAGGTACTAGGTGTGGCTCTTAATACTCTCAGAGTATTTAAAAAAGTGACCCTAGATGTTGGGTTTGCCTGCTGTGAGAGTATTCATGTACGCTGAGTGGAACAAAATACAGGCAGATTCTAAAATTTAACTAAACAATGTAAACATTCAATGAAAAACAATACGGAGTATTTATGCAAGCATAGGTATTATGACAACCAGATCTTGTAACAAAGTCACAGTCCCTTAGGGTGTGTGTTGCCTACACCCTTAATCCTGTCAACTAGCAGGCTAAGATTTCTGGTCTGTTGAGGATTCCAAGTCAGTTTGTGACCAAGTGAGACCCTTCCCTAACAAACAACAGAAGAGGAAACAAAACCACTATAAATCAGGAAGCAACAATAAGAAGCCCAAAATATGGCTTATTTATCAATGGAAAATCTGACCATCCATCAGATTTAACATATAATTTATTCTGAGATGGAAGGTGCAATTAGCACTTCTGATTCAAGCCTATATACCAGGCTTATTTGGTGGGTACTGACCTGGTGTAATCCTAGTTACCTTTTGGGATGGTTTTGGTCTCAATTATACTGTGCTACTGCTTAGGTCCCTCTTTGCTGCACTGTGGGTTCAGGCAGGCTGGCTGAGTCACTGGATTGCTGCTCTGGTCACTGGTACTGGGTGCTTTGAGCTCCCTTTCCCAGGTCTCTTGTGCTTGCTGGCACTTGTACTTGCAGTGGGGGAGGTGAGGCTGTGGATGGTGGCTGAAGTTCTCCCACTGGTCCTCATGATCCTGTTCTTCACGAGCTGCTCCTCCATTCTTCCCTGCCTTCCTCCCTTCGTATTTCTTGAGATTGTAAGGAGCTAGCTCCAGTGTGAGTGGAGAATTCCCTCACCTTTCTTTGCTTGTGGCCACATGGACCTGGTGCTACCTGCTTCTGTGGGTTCTAGATGCTCTGTATCTTACCTATTTCTCTATTACAATTGATAATTTCTTATATACCTCACTTTTTAGTAGAAGAGTGTATTTTGCTGCTGTTTTTTTCTCCCTAGGTTGCCTTGGCATGGTTCCTATGCTGCCATCTTAACCAGAAGTCTTCTCTCTGTCTTTGCAATGAGGGCATTTAGGTCTATGAATTTTTCCCTTATGACTGCCTTCATTGTGTACCTTAAATTTTGGTTGGTGGTGTTTTCATTATCATTCAATTATAGGAATTTTATAATTTCTTTTTTGATTTCTTCCATGACCCATTCATTTTTTGAAAGTATGTTGTTTAGTCTCCAGGAGCTAGTGGAATTCTTGATGTGTCTCTTGTGATCTGACATAATGCAGGAAATTACTTCAGAGTTCTTGACTTTATGAAGGCACACTTTCTATGGCCTAAGATAGTCCATTTTGGAAAAGTTTCCAGGGGCTGCCGAGAATAATGTGCATTCTGTAGTGATGAGGTGGGTGGAAAGTTCTGCAGATATCCATTAGGTCTTGATGATCTATAGTGTTGTTGATCTCTATTATTTTCCTGTTAATTTTCTGCTTTCATGGTCTGTCTTTTGATGATAGTTGTGTATTGAAGTCTCTGAGTATATTGGTCTTGGTGTTTATTTATGTTTTATTGTTGAGTAGATTTCGTTTTATAAACTGTGGTACACCTGTGTTTGTTGCATATATATTTGTGACTGTGATATTCTCGTGTTGGATCATGCCCTTGATGAGTAAGAAGTGTCCTTATTTGTCTTTTATTGGGGGGAGGGTATGGTCTCACTCTAGCTCAGGGTGACCTGGAATTCACTATGTAGTCTCAGGTTGGCCTCACACTCACAGTGATCCTCCTACCTCTGCCTCCTGAGTGCTGGGATTAAAGGCATGAGCCACCACACCTGGCTTCATTGTCCTTTTTGATTACTTTTATTTTGAAGTCTATTTTATCATATATTAATATAGCAACACCTGCTTGCTTTTTATTTCCATTTGCTTGTAATATCATTTTCCAACCTTTCACCCTGAGGAAGTGTTTATCTTTAGTGGTGGGGCTGGTTTCTTGAAGAAAGCAGCTAGAAGGGTGTTGGGCCTTGAAAGGCCCGGACATGAGGCCAATTGGAACTTCCTGAGCCTAGCTAAAGTTTGGCAACCTGTCTCTGGCCAGCTATGACTCAGAAGGGCGCCAAATTGCCTTTGGCCTGCTACTTCTGCAAAAAGTTAGAATCCCCGCGTGTGCGAACTTAGAACCAATCATTTCAAAAGTTGCGATATGCTATTGGCCCTTACCCCTCATCCTTTCCTGAGATCCCGCCTTCATTCTCAACGCTATATAAACACCTGCCTGTTACAATAAAGTGAGACCCTGCTTCGACAAGTCTCCCGTCTCAGTGTGGTTTCTCTCTGGTGCCTAGGAGGGGGTCTGGGTCGTCGACACTCACCATCCCACTCAGCCCCAGGGAGAGACTGGTGGGACCAGCTCTCCCACAGCTCTACCTGCTGGAGGACCCGGCAGAAGGGTCCAGTTTTTTGATTCGCCCTGATAAGCTGTGTGTTTTAATGAGTGAGGTAAAACCATTAATATTTAAGTTTATTACAGTGAGGTTTGAATTAATCCCCACCATGATGAGCTGTTTTATGGGGTTTGGTGCTTTCTTGTGTTTTGTACTATTTGGAGCCTGGTCTATTTTGAATATTGTGATTTTCTTCTTGTTGGCTCTTGAGATAGGTTGTTTGACTATTCTGTGTGGAACATTTCCTGAAGTATTCTCTGTAGGTTTGGCTTTGTGTTCAGATAATCATAGAATTGACTTTTTGCATGGAAAGTTTTTCTTTCACCACCTATTATGAGGGATACTTTTGCTGGGTAGAGTAGCTTGTGTTGGAACCCATAGTTTTTCAGACTTTGAAGTGTTCCATTCCAGGCCCTGCTGTCTTTCAGGGTTTTCATTGAGAAATCTGACACAATCCTGATGGGATTGCCTTTGTATGTAGTGATTGTTTCTCTCTTGCTGCTTTTAACACTCTCTCTTTGTTTTCATTGTTAAGAGTTTTAACCATGATGTGTCTTGTAGAGTTTCTTCTTTGGTCCTATCCGTTTGGCATTCTGTGGGCTTCTTATATGTGGATGGGCCTCTCTTTTGAGATATTCAGAAATTTTTCTGCAATAATTTTGTTTAATATGTTCTCTATGCCTCTGGTGTGGATTTCCTTTCCTGGTATATCCATGATCTGGATGTTTGGTCATTTTTGGTATCCCACAGTTTTCTCATATTTTGTTCACTTGATGTTTTTTTGAACTTAGCAAAATTTTTGACCTCCCAATCAATTTCTTCTGTCTTGTCTTCCGGGTCAGAGGTTCTGTCTTACACATGAGTAACTCTTCTTGAGGTACAATTTCAATTCTGGTTCTGACTTTCTTGATGCTTCCTGGAATTCATTCTTAGATTTGATCAAATCGTCATTAAGTGTAATCAACTGGTTGTTCAAATCTTTTGAATATTCCTAGTTGTACAAGAAGGGATTGTAGTTGTTACTCAGCCTTTTGATTCCCATTGGGGTGTTAATGTAGAATTTATCAGAAAAGATTGTGTATACTTTGTACAACTCAATCCTTGCTGATTGGAATTCAACCTAAGATGAATTTGGATCCTGAAAGTTTCTTTTGCAGAAATTTAGAAAACTTAGTTCAGCCAAATCTAAAATGCTGTGGCTCTTAACTCAAGAGTGATCTCTATTTTCTAATGTACACTACTATCATGATTTTGATTATGATTGACTGTTAAAATGAAGAGGCTCATAAGTTTTCAGAGGGATACAGCCAACAGATATTAATTTAGAAAGAAAACATGTCTGGAAGAGTACTAGCATGATAGAAGCTAGTTTCCATAGAAGAGCCATGAGAAAAGAGAATAAAAAAAGGATGAGGCCTTAAAGCAGAGGAGATGAGTGAAGAAGGATCCCAATATGAAGGGAATAGTTTCCAAGACTGCTCAAGGTCAGAACTCAATAATTGAGAAACAGAAACTCAAAGACTCAAAGCAGGCTTTAGAACTGAGGAACCATGCAAAAGATTACTGATTGGTGACTGCAAAATGAGCATAGTTCCCAAAGTGTAAGTACACACTGGACTAAACCTATCCAATGACCTTAGAACCTCCTATTGGGATTCCAGACCCAGGATATACAGAAGAGGTTAGTAGTTGTCATAGAAACTGTCCTAATAACCTCCCTGACACTGGGGGAAGATCAAAGTCATTTATGGACCTACCTCCTTGCCTATTTCTGCTGTATGCTGGTCATGAAGTTATACCTACCTAAAATAAGCTTCTACTTTGTCACTTCTTTGCTCAAGAATATCTAATAATTCCTTACTGATTTTTTAACACAGAGAGTTCTGCTGTTCTTAAGAACATGCTGTGCATTACTCAGCTCTGTTTATCCCATGGACATAAACTGAGCTCAGCATGTCCTGATTTAAAGGCTAACTCTTTTCTTCTTCTATGTCTCTACACTCCACTGCAACATCATGTCACTTTTTGGTGATACTGATCCATTATTGCAATGATACTATCTTCTCTTTTTAAATATATTTTTATTGACAACTTCTATACTTACAGACAACAAACCATGGTATTTCCCTCCCTTCCCCTCCACTCCCCTCCTCTCCCCCACTTTCTGCTTCATAGCTCTGCTCTCTGCCATATACCCTCCTTCCCTCTATTAGTCTCTCTTTTAATTTGATGTCATCATCTTTTTCTCCTATTATGAGGGTCTTGTGTGGGTATTGCTAAGCACTGCGAGGTCTTGGATATCAAGGTCAAATTCTGTTGGGACAATTGTATGTAGGGAGTGGTACCCTTCTTTTGGCTCTTACATTCTTTCTGCCACCTCTTCCACAATGGACCCTGAGCCTTGGAGGATGTGAGATGTTTCAGTTCTGGACATCCTTCTATTCCTTCTTCTCAGCACTGTATTGCCTTTTGGGCCATCCCAGTGGTCATCACCATCTGAAAAGAGAAGCTTCTCTAACCAGAAGTGCAAGCAAGATTAACATATAAGTATGAACATTCAGTGTAGTGATTTCAGGGCAATTTGGTAAGAGTAATATGTGCATTTATCCAGACAAGAGCAGGCTTTATACCCCTAAGGCTCATGACCTCTCCTGCCATAGGCTTTTTATTAGGTTTTCAGTACAAAGCACATATTCCCTCCCATAGAGTGGGCCTTCAGTCCAATTAGAGAGCAGTTGGTTTCCCCCAGAATAGATATGCCACTATTGCACTTGTTCAGACATTTGGCCTGTTTGGCCAAACTTGAGGTTTCCAGTGTCCACTGTTTTCACTACTGATGACTTCTGTCTCCCACAAGACTGCATACAGTGCAGCTTTTTCCAGCTTTCAGTTTCTTGGGATGTAGGGAGAAGGTTTTCTGCTCATCACCACCTTGATTTCTGAGTGATTTGCTTCTCAAGCACATGATGTCTTCAGCAATAGGGTTTTCCCATCTCTTTCTCACAGGGAAGCAAGGGCCTTGGCAATAGCCTGTAATGTTTTGGAGGCAACATAGACCTCCATGGCCAATGACTCACTGGGAGGTATCCCATCCCAGGCACTGAAAACTTTCGAGTAACAATCTATGTCTTCTGGATGTGCCATTTTTTTAAAAAATAGATTTTCATATGTCTTATTCAGAATATCTTGAATTTTGATTGACCCTCCCCATCTTTCTTTTATACAATCTCTTCCCCTGACTTCACTTAGGCCTTTCCCCTCCCTGTAATCTGTTCTTCTACTTACATATATGCAATACCATCCTCTTACGACCTTCCCACTCCTCCCTCCCTTATAGCCTTTTTCTAGCTTATGAGCTGCTGCTACTGATTATTGATTCCAGATCACACACAAGTCTATACATTTTTATCTAGGATCCACATATGAGAGAGAATATGCAAAGTTTGGCTTTCTGGGCATGGGTTACCTCACTTAGTATAATCCTTTCCAGATCCATCCATTTCCCTGCACACTTCATAATTTCATTTTCTTTACAACTTAATAGAATTCCATTATGTAAATGTACCACATCTTTATTATCCATTCATCTGTGGATGGACATCTAGGCTGGTTTTATTTCCTAGCTATTGCAAGTAGAGCAGCAATATACATGGTTGTGCAAGTATCTCTAAGATAGTGAGAAGAGTCATTAGGATATATACCTAGGAGTGCTATAGCTGGATCATATGGCAAATCTATTTTTAGCTGTCTCAAGAACCTCCACACTGATTTCCACAGTGGCTGTACCAGATTACATTCCCACCAACAGTGCAGAAGGGTTCCTCTTTTACCACATCCTCACCAACATTTATTGTCATTTGTTTTCCTGATGGTAGCCATTCTGACAGGAGAGAGATGGAATCTCAACTTAGTTTTAATATGCATTTCCCTGATGGCTAAGGATGTAGAACAGTTTTTTAGATGTTTATATGCCATCTGTATTTCTTCTGGTGATAACTCTATTTAGTTCCATAGCCCATTTTTGATTGGGTAGTTTGATTTCTTATTGTTCTGGTTTTTTGAGTTCTTTGTATATTCTGGATATTAATCTTCTGTTGGATGTGTAACTGGCAAAGATTTTCTCCCATTCTGTAGGTTGTTTCTTTGCTCTATTCAGTGTCCTTTGCTGTACAAAAGCTTTGTAATTTCATGAGATCCTAGTAGTTATTAGTGGTTTTATTTTCCAAGCAATTGGGGATATATTCAGAAAGTCATTAACTATGCCAATGTGTGGGAGGGTTTCTCCTACCTTTTCCTCTACAATTTCAGAGTTTTAGGTCTGGTATGAAGGTCCCTGATCCAGTTGGATTTGATTATTGTGCATGGGGAAAGACAAGGATCTATTTTCATTTTTCTACATATAGATATTCTGTTTTCCCAGCACCTCCTGTTGATGATACTGTCTTTTCTCCAATGAATATTTTTGGCATTTTTTTTGTCGAAAATCAAATGGCTGTAGCTGCCTGGATTAACATCTGGGTCCTCTATTCTGTTCCATTGATCTGTATGTCTGTCTTTGTGCCAATGCCATGCTGTTTTTGTTACTATGGTTTTGTAATATATCTTAAAATCTGGTATGGTGATACCACCAGCCTTATTTTTGTTGCTCAAAATTGTTTTGGCTATTCGAGGTTTTTTGTGCTTCCAAATGAAATTTTGGTTTTTTTTTTCTATTCCTGTGAAGAATGCCATTGAAATTTTAATGGGGATTGCATTAAATGTGTAGATTGCTTTTAGTAAGATTGATATTTTCACAGTATTGATTCTTCCAATCTTAGAACATGGGATGTCTTCCCATTTCCTTGTGTCTTCTGCAATTTCTCACTTGAGTGTTGTAAAGTTCTCAATGTAGAGCTCCTTCACTTCATTAGTTAAGTTTATTCCAAGGTACTTTCTTTTTTCTTTGAGGCAATTGTGAAAGGGAGAGATTCCCTGATTTCATTCTCCGCACATTTCTTGTTAGTATATAGGAAAGCTCCTGATTTCTGTGTATTTATTTTGTATCATGCTACATTGCTAAAAGTGTTTATCAGCTCTGGCAGTTTGCTGGTAGAGTTTTTAGGGTCTTTTATGAAAGCATATTCACACCTTTGGTAGTGCGGGGACATATTGGGCTGTGTAGGAGTCTTGTCTAATTTGTAATCAAGCAGATCTGTGTTCAGTTTTTAACATCTGCACTTACTACTCATGTTTCCCTTTATTTTCTCATTCTTTTATTCAACATTTTGAGTTCTGCTTCGTTTTCAATATTCTCACACCTTTGACACAAACTTTGACAGTTTCAAATACTATGTTGGTGATAGTGACAGCACTAGCACTTTGGTCCTGCAATAGGGCAAGTAAAGCTGAATGAGTGATAAAGTAGTTGGTGGTGGTGCAAGTGGGCAGTATCTTCCAAGAAAAGCTGAGTGGTGTAGATGTCAGAGGCTGAAGGATACCTGAAGTATGGGAACCAGTGGAGGAACTGCATAGAGTAGGAGAACTTGGTGTAAATTGGAAAGCAGAAAGAAAGGAGGACATGAACCGGATTATATATGCCTGATAAGCTAAGATGAATATACTCTTAACTTTTGGTTAGTATAATCAAATAGCTGAGAGGACCTGTAACAAGAGACTGCTTACTTTGGCTCATAAGCTACTTGGCCTGTTTGTTTCGAGCCAATAGAAAATCAGCACATGGAAAAAAGCTTCTCACCTCATGGCCAGGAAGCAACAGAAAGGGAGTGGGAGACACAGAAATCCCACAGTCTCCTTCAAGAACACAGCATCAACGACCTAAAATATCTCACTGGTCTCTGCCCCTTAAAATTTCCACCATTTCCCAATACCTTTACATTGCAAAAAATAATCTAACTCGTAACAAATAGGCCTTTGAGGGCCATTCCAGGGTAAATTGTAGCCATGAGTATTCATGTTTACTCCTAAAACCAGGAAAGTTTGGGGAACATTTGAATCCTTTAAAAGTAATGAAGAGTAACTAATTTTAACCAAAAACCTCATGATCATTTCTGTGACTGTGGGAACTGGGGCAAAGGACCTGTATGAGCTCAAGTTTTGTAAAATATATACTAGAATGTTCCTTTTTGGGATAATGTAACAATTAAAGAATTTTACAGGGCTTCTACTAGAAAGCCTGGATTTACAGTTATAGGAAAGATGGTTCCAAAAACAAAGAACCTCTCTGGTAAGTCAGAAAAAAAAATGTTGGGACTTGAATAAGAAGTGATGTTATTAAAGTCCAGCTCTGTGACACGGAGCACATCACTTGATTTCTCTGAGCCATAGCTGTTTTGTTCATAAGAATGGCCAAAGCACAAAATTACATCACGATTGTGTTTGTTTTTTCTCTTTCATGTTTCGAGACAAGGTCTTGCTTATGTATGTCAAGCTGGCCCTAAACTGACAATCGTCCTACATCATCAGCCTCCTGAATGCCCTGATGTCAGTCATGCACTATCATGCCTTGCTAGAGCAGCCCCAGCACAGTTATCTCCTTGTTGCCTCCACTTTAGGTCTTCTCTTCTTTCTCATTATTTCCCTTTTGAGCAAACACACTTTTGTAAGTCAACCCTCTTCCTGAAGAACACCCTGGGGTGGGCTATCACTTCTGTAGAGTGCATCACTGGAACCATAAGTGGTAACCCTTCATACCTAGAGCAACTCCCTGGGATCCAGGCTGGGAATCAGAGGGGAGGGGTTGGCATTCCTGTGAGGGAGCAGAGCAAGTGTGTGAACAGAGCACTTTTGTGGATGACTTCCTCACAGCGCCTGCTGTGCTGGTGCTTGAAGACCTAACACAGGTGTAGACCAAATTCAAGGCCTACATCAGGGAAAAGCATTACCACATGTTCCCACACAGAGACTAAAAGAACAAGAGCTACTCCTGCAAGGCGGGGAGAGAGGTGTGGAACCAGGGGAGGAAATGAGGAACCAGGGGAGGAAGGTTGAAAAATAGAAGAACTGCCAGTATAAAGAATTCATTAGAGAAAAGCCATGCTGAGACCTTCATGATGAAGATGAGTGCAGATTCCAGTGTGATTTAATGTTCCATGGAAATGTTCCAAACCACATGCTCTGCGTGCAGGCTGAGGTCCTGCACCTTATTTGCAGGGAAATCTTGCTATTTATTACCCTGCATGTTGCTTGCTGACTCCGAGCCTTTTGAACACGCAAGCAGAGGTGATAGAGGCCTGGTGCAGGGTCTGAGTCCATAGAAGCCTGGACAGCATGGAAGAACAGGGAGTGTTGCCAACTATTTGCATGGAGCACACCCTAGTACAGCCACTGGAGGTGACTCACCTCTCTGGAAGGATGTTTTTAGTCCACATTCTTTTCTGTAGTTCTCAGGTAGTTCGGTTGCTCAAATTTTTCTAAACTTTAAAAGGATATCAGAAATATTTTCTCTATGAAAACTTTTGTGAAGCAAAAAAACTTTTGTGTGAATACGCATTTGAAAATAAAAACAAAAAATATACTCTAGAGCCAAATACATCCAAATAATCTGCTGTGGTTAGAAATTAGGATAGGGTCCTGGAGCCTTGCCTAGTGGCTTCTTTTCCCATAGGTAGATCAGTTCCTGAGGCTCAGCTCCTTCAATGTGTTTGTGCAGGCATGTGAAAGCTGGAGATGAATGTTGCTCATGTGGTCATCATTACTGAAATAACATTCTTCTGAGACATAGCTTTGTGCATTTTCCTAGTCTTAGACTCTCATTTTCTTTCAGAGTAGAGGTGGTTAAAATGATTCTGTTTCTAGCTGGCCCAGAGACAGACAGGGGCGAGGGAAGGGGAAGAGTCTGAAGAGCAAAGCTTTCTCATCTATAGCAACCCCGAAGGAGCCTCCACCTTGCCGTCAGTGTGCATACAATGCACATCTGTTTGATTGAAATGAAATACTGTGGTTTTAGGCAAGAATCCCTGGAACCCTACAGTCAGGTTTCCCCTGTCTCAGAGAACTTTGAACTCTAAGAAACCGTCTTTACCCAGAACACACTCTTTCTTTCTGGAAAGGGGCTTTGGGCTTGAGACGCAGGCAGAAAAACCTCAAATTGCTATTTTATTATTGAAATGAACCAATTTATAACTGAATCCTCTCATAAGAGTGGCCAGAGAACCAAAGCAGTCTTTCTGAGGTTTTTATTGAACTATAAATCCCCTTTCCAGTCAAAAACCAATTGGTTTAGCACATTAATAATAACATTAAAAATTATCATTTCAAGACTCTTACTGAGATTCAGATTTTCCTGAGCCATTTGGAGTCAGACCTTTTATTTCTTCTTAAGTCTACTAGGTCTTCTAAGTTTACCATGTCCTGTCATGAGGCATGGGTGCCTGCTGAAGTCATGGATGTGACAGAGACAGTTTTATACACCAAAGGTTCCATCTTCTCTCTCACATTTGCCAAATTCATTGAACTTGGGCAGGGCCATGACATTAGTTGTGACCAATGAAAGATGAGCTAAAGAAATAAATTGCTTATGTGAAAATCTCTCCCACCTCTCCTTCACTGTGCCAGAACTTTCTGTATAATGAAGCACTTGCTGCACAAGTATGAGGGCCTGAGATTGTGAAAGCTCAATTCTCCAGGACCCCTGTAAACAGCTGAGTGTGACTACGTACATCTGTAAATCCAGTCCTGCAGGGCACAGAGATTGGAGAACTGCTGGGGCTTGCAGACTGAAAAAATGGTGACTACAGCAGCTTTGGGTTGAGTGAGAGACTCCATCTCATAGAAAACAGCAGATGAGTAAAAAGACGAGGATACCTGATATTGCCCTCTGATGGACACGTGTGTGCATGTGTATAGGGTGCATACATCTGCACATATGCATACCACATCACACATACTCTGTAATACACAATACATATCCACACATCCACATATACCAAAAGAAATATCAAAGAGAAGTAGAGCACTCTCATCCCATGGGTCCATGCTGGGCATTGTAAATGAGACACAAGCCTCTGTTGTTTTAACTTAGACAGATCCAAGGACTGCTTAACCCAGCTAATCATAACAAGCACAGGGTTATGTGGACCGGAAACAAGTAAGGCCCAAAGCTTTAGAAATTTTCTGAAAGATTGGATGGTCTGCAGTTTCAGGCAGCTGTGTGGAGGGGCTGACTGACGCCTGACTGCACATGCATTCCTAATGCTTTTATCACCTTGGTCATTCATCATTGGCTATGCAAACGTGATGAATCATGTCATTTCTCCCACCCCCCACAAGGTAGTTGTTAGGTATATGTATCAAACATCATACTCTATACATATGTACAGTTGTCAGTTGAAAGTGAAAGTAGAGGATTAAACAAACAAGGCCAGGCTTCACTACACCATGGCACAAAGCCAATATTATCAGCACATTGTTCATTTTGAGTCTCTTCAGAGAGACCTTGATGGAGGAGGATCTCCATGGACAAGAACCCTGATGGTTCTTCACTGTCTCACTTTCTAAAGGGAAAGAATTTGGTGAAGAGTTATCCTGTTATATTTTTTTTTGCTCCAAATTATATAATAGGCATTCAAAATGATGTTTAAGTTAAGGAACTATTTACTATGTATTTCACAGAAATATGTTTTACTACTATGTTTATGATATTCTTTATGAATACAAAGCTAATAGATTGAAATTTGATTTTTGCCAGTCTTTTTTAAACTTTTTTTATTGGCAACTTCCATAATTATAGACAATAAACCATGATAATTCCCTCCCCTCCCCTACTTTCCCCTTCACAAATCCACTCTCCAACATATCCCCTCCCACTCTCAATTAGTTTCTCTTTTATTTTGAAGTCATTATCTTTTGCTCCTGTTATGAGGGCCTTGTGTAGGTAGTACCAGGCACTGTGAGGTCATGGATATCAAGTCCAACTTCTGTTTGAATGACTGCATTGTAATCAGTCCTGCTCTTCCTTTGACTCTTACATTCTTTCTGCCACCTCTTCCACAATGAACCATGAGCCTTGGAAGGTGTGATAGAGATGTTTCAGTCCTGAACACTCCTTGGTCACTTCTTAGCACTATGGTGCCTTTTGAGTCATTCAAGAGGTCACTACCATCTGAAAAGAGAAGCTTCTCTAATCAAAAGTGAGAGTAGCATTAATATATGAGTATGAATATTAAGTGTTTATAGGGAAGTTTGCTGAGCGTAATATATGCATTTAGCTAGACACTAGCGGATCTTATACTCCTAGGACTCATGACCTCCCCCATCGTAGGTTTTTGACTAGGTTTTCAGTACCAGGCATGTAATCCCTGCCATGGAGTGGGCCTCTAGTCCAATTAGAGAGTGGTTGGTTTTCCCCATAACAGACATGCCACTACTGTACCTGTTAGATCATTTAACCTGGCTGGCAAAAATTAAGGCTTGCAGTGACAACTGTTCTTTATCTCTGCTGACGACTTCTCTCTTCTTCTTTCTTTCGTCCCCAGTATTTGTTCATCTACTTACTTATGTTCCTCCCCTCCTCCCTTGCTTATAGCCCCTTTCTAGCTTGCTGGCCTCTGCTACTGATTTTTACCCCAACTCACATACAAGTCTAAACATTTGTACCTAAGGTCCACATATGAGAGAGAACATGTGGCATTTGGCTTCCTGGGCCTGGGTTACCTTATGTGGTGGTTTGAATAGATGGCCCCCAATATATTCAGTTGTTTATTTGTTTGTAGTTTGCATCTGCAGCCACCTGGCTAGAGGCAGTTTCACTGGGTGGATCTTAAGGTGTGATGGTGGGTTTCAGATTTCAATCTAAAAATATGCAAAGTGTGCCTAGCTGGAGTTCCTGAAGTGTGCTGTACTGTGTGGCTTTTGACTTTTGGCTTGTGCCTCTCTCTCTCTCTCCGCCTGCTCCTGTGAAGGTAGGCCAGCTTCTTCTGCCATTTACAGAACTTCCCCTGGATCTGTAGGCTTCAATAAATATTCCTTCCTCCATAACTGTGCCTGGTCTGGAAGTTCATCTCAGCGAACCTGAAGCTGTCTGCTACACCCTAGTACAGTCCTTTCCAGATGCATCCATTTCCCTGCAAATTTCATTTTTCTTACCTTTGAATGGAACTTTGAATAGTGTAAATGTACTATGTCTTCATTATACATTCATCAGTTGAGTTACAGGTAGGTTGGTTCCATTTCCTAGTTATTGTGAATAAAGCAACAATAAACATGGATGTGCAAGTATCTCTAAGGTACTGAAAGGAGTCCTTAGGATATATGACTAGGAGTGATATAGATGGGTTATATGATACATCTATTTTTAGCTGTCTCAGGAATCTCCACACTGATTCCACAATAGCTGTACCAGTTTAAATTCTTACCATCAGTGTAGAAGGGTTCCTCCTTTTTTGTATCCTTGCCAGCGCTGATTGTTGTTTGTTTTCTTGATAGCTATTCTGACTGGAGTGAGGTGGAAGCTCAAAGTAGTTTTAATTTGCATTTCCCTGATGGATAAGGATGTAGGACTTTTTTTTAGATGTTTATAGACCATCTATATTTCTTCTTTCAAGAACTCTCTATTTAGTTCCATAGCTGTGTGATTTTTTTATTATTTAGTTTTTTGAGTTCTTTGCATATCCTGAATATTAATCCTCTGTCAGATGTATAGATGGCCAACATTTTCTGATTTTTGAGAGTCTCTTAGCAAGTTTAAGCACCTACTGAATTACCATGTTCTGGAATGACATTTAGTCTCTAAGTACTTGAGGTGAAAGACTTATATCCTGAATATAACTTATATTTTCACATACAGAATAAGTAAGTATGATGTGAAGGAAATGCTATGCTTTGAGTGAATACTCATAGATCCCTACCTTCTCTCATCTCTCTTTTCTGACTGTTCTTGAGTCTCTTCCAATAGTTGTGGCTCTAGGAACTTTCCAAAAGAGCAGTGATTAGGAGTCTGGCCCATGGTCTTTCTCTTCAAGAGCTGGGGGAAGGTCTTGATGAGCTATCATATCACAAAGTAGAAAAGACCCTTCCAACTAATTGTACCTCTGCTAATTCTTTTTGGCATTTTACTTATTGCTTTAGCAATCAAAAGTGGTGTGTAGTCGGGCATGGTGGCACATGCCTTTAATCCCAGCACTCGGGAGGCAGAGGTAGGAGGATCACTGTGAGTTATAGGCCACTCTAAGAATACAGAGTGAATTCCAGATCAGCCTGGACTAGAGTGAAACCCTACCTTCAAAAACAAAACAAAAAAAAACAAACAAACAAACAAAAAAAAAAAGTGTGTGGTGTATAGAAGAGAAGGTTAACATATGGACAAATACCTTATGAACACCTGATTCATTTTATTTTGTAAGGTGGTACAAAATGAGTTTAATTGACATGTTACATTGTTTGACTTAAATAACACTGGTGAATAGCTTATGTTTCATTATACTGACAACTGATACCTGCTAAAAATAAGATAGTGGGATGTCTTTCCAACTTATGTAATGAGAAATAGCCTTGTCTTGACCTCAGTTTCTTCATTTATAAAATGAGGGGTTTAATGTAATGATTTGTGGGATTCCTCCAGTGTCAACCTGTGTTTGATTCTATAGCTGTCATTACACAGCCATACAAGGCTACAAGTACATGTATTCATTTACTTACATGGTTCATATTGTTTGCCTACTATATATCAAATACTGAGAAAACATGAGGTTAATATGAGGCCTCTGCCTTTAAAACACATGTAGTTTTATGGGAAAATATGTCAAGATGAAATTATAATGGAGAAGAATTCTTGCTGTGTTAGGGTGGAACAGTGTCAAAGGAGGGCATGGGAAGTGTATTTGTGGGCAGAAAATAATAGGCATCAGAGAAGAGAGTAATGTAGAGTACATGTAAAGCCAGGTTAGGTGGAGCAGAAATCTCCCTCTGGGGAAATTTTAAACAGGCATTGCTCTATCCTGAGCCATATGCTAGCTGACAAAATACTTGAGTCAGCCTTAGGAAGAAGACAGAAGCTAATCTAGGCATAGGTACAGCATGTGTACATGCACAGGAACAGAAAACTCTAAGTCCTATTGTATGTCTGGATTTTGATGTGGAATGAAGGTTGCAGATGTGAGAGAACTAAAGAAGTTTATAAAGCTCTGGCTCATGAAGTGTCTTACACAGTATGTAAATATGTTTTCAGCTTTTCTTTAGGTTACTGTGTACCTACTAGGGATATTTTGTATGTGTTTATGTGTGTGGTGTGCCTGCACTTGTGCATGGGTTTTCCAATGTGTTTTGGTGCATATGTGCCTGTGAGTACAGATACACATGTGTGTGTGTGAAGGCCAAAGGTTGACACTGGGCATCTTATTCAAGTTTTCCCCATATCATTTTTTTTTTTTTTTGAGACAGGGTCTGTTGCTGAACCTGAATCTTTTAGGGGTTCTCCTGTCTCTTCCTCTCCAGTGCTAGGATTACAGGCATGTGCCACCATGCCCATCTTTTATGTCGATGCTGGAGATTTGAACTCAGGTCCTCAGGTTTATGCATCACTTTACTCACTGAACCATGTCCCCAATTCTCTGCATTATAGATTTCTTTTAAAGGAACTAGTGAAAGGAAGCATGATGAGACATGCTTTTGGGGATGTTACTGTTGGCAGCAGCTAAGAGATACAGATAAGGAGTTAGATAGGAAAGAAAACTTGGGAATAGAAAGACTAGTTGAGTACTGATAGAGGTAGATGAAGGAAATAAAGCAAACACCCTCTTGAAATATCTCTAAGGGCTAGAGCTACTGAGACTTAGGTCTGTGTGACCAAGTTTGGTCCTCCTGGCTTGAGAAAGTGAGTGTATAATAGGATGGATCACTGGAAAATGTGAATGAACAAATTGTTGGGAAAGGTATTCAATTCAGGCTTTTCTCTGTCAAGTATGAACCTCAGAGAGAGAAAGATACTTGGGGCAACAGTTGCTATGTGAGTTGGCATTCCTTAGAGACCTGGGTATATAGATAAGGATTAGTCAAACATTGACGTGTCAGCAATAGTAAATGCAATGGCAGTGGTTGAAATTGCCTGGGTAGAGAAGAAAATAAAAAGGGCTAGGAGCACCAAGAGTCCCTTTCCAGCTTCAGTGAAGTTACTGCAAAATATAGTGCACTTTTGCAGCTGTTGTTGGGTGACAGGATAAGGTGAAAGGTAGTACAAGGCACATCCAGGCCTTCTCTCACATCAATTGTCTCATTGCGACTTCACTGCAGTATGCTAATGGATTTGAGAGGTAGATGAAAGAATTCACTATTTAGACCAAAGTAGAAAGACATTAAGTCTGTTTAGTACACTACAAAGAGAGTAGTGGGCATGGAGGTAACAGCACGATGTATGTATGGTCATGGGCTCTGGGGTTCTCCATTTTGGAAGAGTCCTTGTTTAGTCAGGGTGAGTCATCTGTGTATAATTTTATGTCATGGTGTTCACATAATTGAGGAAGCTCCTGGTATTCAATTATGGCAGATTTTGCCTCTCCCACTGTCCCATCATTTAGGTGGAATGGAGCCTGCTTTTTCTTTTCTTTTCTTTTTTTTTTTTTTCTTGTTTTTTTGAGGTAGGGTCTCACTCTAGCCCAGGCTGACCTGGAATTCATTATGGAGTCTCAGACTGACCTCGAACTCACGGCAATCCTCTTACCTCTGCCACTCGAGTGCTGGGATTAAAGGCGTGCACCACCAAGCCCAGGTTCTTTCTCTTTTTTAAAAAAAATATTTATTTATTTTTAAGAGAGAGAGAAAGAGACAGATATATACAGAGAATGGGCAAACCAGGACCTCTAGCCACTGCAAATAAACTCCAGATGCATGTGCCCTCTTGTGCATCTGGCTTACCTTGTTTCTGGGTCCTTTGGCTTTGCAGACAATTGCCTTAACCGCTAAGCCATCTCTCCAGCCCAAGCCTGCTTTTTCGGCACTGGGGATACTTTCTTGACCAGGATTACATTAGGGATCAATTCACTTTCTAGTCTGTTAATTATGGCCTTCCTTCCACACAATGGACTTTTAAAAGTCACTTTCAAAAGGTTTGTGTCTGACTGGAGAAATGGCTTAGCAGTTAAGGTGTTTGCTGCAAAGCCAAAAGATCCTAGTTCAATTCTCCAGGACCCACGTAAGTCAGCTGTACAAGGGGGCACATGCATCTGGAGTTTGTTTGCAGTGGCTGGAGGCCCTGTTATGTTCTCTCTCTCTCTCTTTGCCTCTTTTCCCTCTCTTAAATAAATTTATAAATAAATAAATAAATAATATATTTAAAAAATGGATTGTGTCCATTTGTGGCTACAAGGCCTACCAGGAAGGAACACTGAGTCCCTTCTGTCTCATGGCTTCGGGAAGCTCAGGCTCATCCCTGAGGACAGGGGAGTTTGGGTTGATTTAAATTTATCTTTCTAACTTACAAGGGCAAAAAGTTCAGTGAATTTTTGGATGCCCCTGTCTAAATGTTCACACTTGAGGGAAAATTGCCTTCTCCAGGAAGTAAGTAATAAATCTCTCTCACCAATGGAAGTCACTTACATCCTGAAACAACAATCTTTAGCTGGAAAAGACAAAAAAAAAAGATGAAGAATTCCTTCCCGCCATGGAACCCTTTCTCTATAAGCATGTGTCCCTATCAGACTTTAGAGAACACTGCTAGTCAGACATCTGAAACTTCTTTAGGACTTCTGCAGAAACATTACTGGATATAGTCGAATGACCCTGGAGAATGGCCCAAGACGAGGGTGTTGAGTCAAGGTCAGTTCAGGAGAGGCTCTGTGTGGGAGGCAGGTTGAATGAGCAAATGAAGCCAACACAGTCCTGCCAGCGTCTGATGTGACATGTCAAGGTGATGTTTAGACATGCAATTTAAATGTTTGTCTTCTTCTTGTATTGTGTGTGTGTGTGTGTGTGTGTGTGTGTGTGTGTGTAGGAAATGCCTGCACCCAGAGAGGAAGTGCCTGCACCCAGAGAGGAAGTCCCTGCACAAAGAGAGGAAACATCTGCACCAAGAGAGGAAATGTCTGCAAACAGATTGGAAAGGTCTGCACCCAGAGAGGAAATGTCTGCACCCAGAGAGGAAGTGCCTGCACCCAGATAGGAAATGCCAGCACCCAGAGTGGACATGCCTGCACCCAGAGAGTAAGTGCCAGTACCTAGAGAGGAAATGTCTGCACCCAGAGAGGAAAGACTGCACCCAGAGAGGAAATGCCTGCTGCTAGTGAGGAAATGTCTGCACCCAGAAAGGAAGTGCCTGCAGCTAGAGAGGAAATGTCTGCACCCAGAGAGGAAGTGCCTGCACCCGGGAAGGAAATTACTGCACCCAGAGAAGAAGTGCCTGCACCCAGAGAGGAAATTCCTACACCCAGAGAGGAAATGCCTGCTCCCAGAGAGGAAGTGCTTGCACCTAGAGAGGAAGTGCCTGCACACAGAGAGGAAATGTTTGCATCCAGACAGGAAGTGCCTGTACCCAGAGAGGAAGTGCCTGCACCCGGGAAGGAAATTCCTGCACCCAGAGAAGAAGTGCCTGCACCCAGAGAGGAAATGTCTGCACCCAGAGAGGAAATGCCTACACCCAGAGAGGAAATGCCTGCTCCCAGAGAGGAAGTGTCTGCACGCAGAGAGGAAGTGCCTGCACCTAGAGAGGAAGTGCCTGCACCAAGAGAAGAAATGTCTGCACCCAGAGAGGAAATGCCTGCACCCAGAGAGGAAGTGCCTGCACCAAGAGAAGAAATGTCTGCACCCAGAGAGGAAGTGCCTGCACCCAGAGAGGAAGTGCCTGCACCAAGAGAAGAAATGTCTGCACCCAGAGAGGAAGTGCCTGCACCCAGAGAGGAAGTGCCTGCACCAAGAGAAGAAATGTCTGCACCCAGAGAGGAAGTGCCTGCACCAAGAGAAGAAATGTCTGCACCCAGAGAGGAAATGTCTGATGTCTGCACCTAGAGAGGAAATGCCTCCAGCCAGAGAAGAAATGCCTGCACCCAGAGAGGAAGTGCTTGTACCCAGAGAGGAAACATGTGCTCCCAGAGAGGAAATGTCTGTGCCCAGAGAGGAAGTGCTAGCACCTAGAGAGGAAGTGCCTGCACCTAGTGAGGAAATGTCTGCACCCAGATTGGAAAGGTGTGCACCCAGAGAGGAAGTGCCTGCAGATAGAGAGGAAACGTGTGCACCCAGAGAGGAAATGCCTGCACCCAGAGGGGAAACGTCTGCACCCAGAGAGAAAATGTCTGCAGGCAAGGAGGAAATGTCTACACCCAGAGAGGAAATGTCTGCAGCCAAGGAGGAAATGACTACAGTGAGAGAGTAAATGTCTGCACCCAGAGAGGAAGTGCCTGCACCCAGAGTGGAAGTGCTTGCACCCAGAGAGGATATGTCTGCACCCAGATAGGAAATGTCTGCACCTAGAGAGGAAATGCCTCCAGCTAGAGAGGAAATGCCTGCAGCCAGAGAGGAAGTGCCTGCAGATAGAGAGGAAACGTCTGCACCCAGAGACGAAATGCCTGCACCCAGAGAGGAAATGCCTGCACCCAGAGAGGAAATGTTTCCACCAAGAGAGGAAGTACCTGTATCCAGAGAGGAAGTGTCTGCACCTAGAGAGGAAATGTCTGCACCCAGAGTGGAAATGTCTACACCCAGAGAGGTAGTGCCTGCACCCAGGGAGGAAATGGTTGCACCCAGAGAAGAAATTTCCCCACACAGAGAAGAAGTGCCAGCACAAAGAGAGGAAATGCCTGCACCCAGATAGGACGTGCCTGCACCTAGAGAGAAAATGCCAGCACCTAGAGAGGAAGTGCCTGAACCCAGAGCAGAAATGACTGCACTGAGAGAGGATATGTCTCCACCCAGTTAGGAAATGTCTGCACCTAGAGAGAAATGCCTCCAGCCAGAGAGGAAATGCCTGCACCCAGCGAGGAAGTGCTTGCACCCAGAGAGGAAACGTGTGCTCCCTGAGAGGAAATGTCTGCACCCAAAGGGGAAGTGTCTGCTCCCAGAGAGGAAATACCTGCACCCAGAGAGGAAGTGTCTACACCCAGAGAGGAAGTCCCTCACCCAGAGAGGAAATGCACACACCAGAGAGGAAGTGCCTGCACCCAGAGATGAAGTGCCTGCACATAGAGAGGAAATGCCTGCACTCAGGGAGGAAAAGCCTGCACCCAGAGAGGAAGTGCCTGTACCCAGAGAGGGAATGTCTGCACACAGAAAGGAAATGTCTGCATCCAGGTAGGAAGTGCCTGGAGCCACAGAGGAAATGCCTGCCCCTAGGGAGGAAATGTCTATAAGAGAGAGCAAATGTCTGCACCAAGAAAGGAAGTGCCTGCAGCTGGAGAGGAAACGTCTGCACCCAGAGAGGAAGTACCTGCACCCAGGAAGGAAATTCCTGCACCCAGAGAGGAAGTGCCTGCACCCAGAGATGAAATGTGTGCACCAAGAGAGAAAATGCCTGCACCCAGAGAGGAAGTGCCTGCACCCAGAGAGGAAGTGCCTGCACTCAGAGAGGAAATGTCTCCACCCAGAAAGGAAATGCCAGCACCCAGAGAGGAAATGCCTACACCAAGACAGGAAGTGCCTGCATCTAGAGAGGAAGTGCCTGCACACAGAGAGGAAATGTCTGCATCCAGAGAGGAAGTGCCTGTAACCAGAGAGGAAGTGCCTGCACCTAGAGAGGAAGTGCCAGCTCCCAGATAGGAAATGTCTGCACATGGAAAGGATGTGCCTACACCAAGAGAGGAAATGTCTGCACCCAGAGAGGAAATGCCTACAGTCAGAGAGGAAATGCCTACAGCCATAGAGGAAATGCCTGCACCCAGAGACGAAGTGCTTGCACCCAGAGAGGAAACGAGTGCTTCCTGAGAGGAAATTTCTGCACCTAGAGAGGAAGTGCCTGCAGCTAGAGAGGAAATGTCTACACCCAGAGAGGAAGTGCTTGCACCCAGGGAGGAAATTCCTTCACCCAGGCAGGAAGTGCCTGCACCCAGAGAGTAAATGTCTACACTCCGAGAGGAAGTCCCTCACCCAGAGAGGAAATGCACGCACCCAGGGAGGAAGTGCCTGCACCTAGAGATGAAGTGCCTGCACATAGAGAGGAAATACCTGCACCCAGAGAGGAAGTGCGTGTACCCAGAGAGGGAATGTCTGCACCTTAGAGGAAATGTCTGCACCCAGAGAGGAAGTGCCTGCATCCAGAGAAGAAATGTCTCCACCCAGGTAGGAAGTGCGTGGAGCCAGAGAGGAAGTGCCTGCACCCAGGGAGAAAATGTGTATAAGAGAGAGCAAATGTCTGCACCGAGAAAGGAAGTTCCTGCAGCCAGAGAGGAAATGTCTGCACCCAGAGAGGTAATGCCTGCACCCGGAGAGGAAATGCCTGCACCTTGAGAGGAAGTGCCTGCACCAAGAGAGGAAATGTCTGCACCCAGAGAGGAAATGTCTGCACCTAGAGAGGAAATGCCTCCACTCAGAGAGGAAATTCCTGCAGCCAGAGAGGAAATGCCTGCACCCAGAGAGGAAGTGCTTGCACACAGAGAGGAAACGTGTGCTCCCTGAGACGAAATGTCTGCACCCAGAGAGGTAATGCCTGCACCCGGAGAGGAAGTGCCTGCACCCAGAGAGGAAGTGCCTGCAGCCAGAAAGGAAATGTCTGCACCCAGAGAGGAAATGTCTGCACCCAGAGAGGAAGTGGCTGAACCCAGAGGAAGTGCCTGCACCCAGAGAGGAAATGCCTGCACCCAGAGATGAAGTGCCTGCACCCAGAGAGGAAATGTCTGCACCCAGAGAGGAACTGGCTGCAGCCGGAGAGGAAATGCCTGCATGCAGAGAGGAAATGTCTGCACTCAGAGTGGAAAGGTCTGCACCCAGAGAGGAAGTGCCTGCACCCAGAGAGGAAGTGCCTGCTCCCTGAGAGGAAATGTCTGCACCCAGAGAGGAAGTGCCTGCAGCCAGAGAGGAAATGTCTGCACCCAGAAAGGAAATGTCTGCACCCATAGAGGAAGTGCCTGCTCCCACAGAGGAAACGTCTGCACCCAGAGAAGACATATCTCCACTCAGAGAGGAAATGTCTGCACCCAGAGAGGAAGTGCCTGCACCCAGAGAGGAAATGTCTGTACCCAGAGAGGAAATGCCTGCACCCAGAGAGGAAATGCCTGCACCCAGAGAGGAAATGCCTGCATCCAGAGAGGAAGTGCCTGCACCCAGAGAGGAAGTGCCTGCACTCAGAGATGAAATGTCTATACTCAGAGAGGAAATGTCTGTACCTAGAGAGGAAGTGCCTGCATCTAGAGAGGAAACATCTGTACCCAGAGAGGAAGTGCCTGCATCAAGAGAGGAAATGTCTTCCCCCAGAGAGGAAGTCCCTGCACCCTGAGAGGAAATGCCTGCACCCAGAGAGGAAGTGCCTTCAATGAGAGAGGAAATGCCTGCACCTAGAGAGGAAATGTCTCCAGCCAGAGAGGAAGTGCCTACACCCAGAGGGAAATGACTGCCCCCAGAGAGGAAATGCCTGCATCCAGAGAGGAAGTGCCTGCACCGAGAGTGGAAATGTCTGCACCTAGAGAGGAAGTGCCTGAACCCAGAAAGGAAGTGCCAGCACCCAGAGAGGAAATATCTGTACCCAGAGGGGACGTGCCTGCACCCAGAGAGAAAGTGCCAGCACCTATAGAGGAAGTGCCTGAACCCAGAGAGGAAATGCCTGCACCCAGAGAGGAAAAATGTGCAGGCAGGGAGGAAATGTCTGCAGCTAGAGAGGAAGTGCCTGCACCTGGAGAGGAAGTGCCTGCACCCAGGGAGGAAATGTCTGCAGCCAGAGAGGAAGCGCCTGCACCCAGAGAGGAACTGCCTGCACCCAGAGAGGAAGTGCCTGCATCCAGAGAGGAATTGTCTACACCCAGAGAGGAAATGCCTGCACCTAGAGAGGAAGTGCCTGCACCCAGAGAGGAAATGTCTGCACCCAGAGAGGAAGTGCCTGGACCCAGAGAGGAAGTGCCTTCACCCAGAGAGGAAATGTCTGCACCCAGAGAGGAAATGTCTGCACCCAGAGAGGAAGTGCCTGGACCCAGAGAGGAAGTGCCTTCACCCAGGAGGAAATGTCTGCACATAGAGAGGAAATGCTTGGTATCCAGGGAGGAAATTTCTGGTGTCCAGGGAGGAAATTTCTGGTACCCTGGGAGTACATGCCTCACAGCAGGGAAGGGGGACCTCTGACAATCTCTTTAACTTCACAATTCAAGGAAAGGTTTTTTTTGGTGTGTGTGTGTTTCATGTATGTGTGTTTCAGTGTATAATGCTATGTTGCACATGTGGAGGTCACAGACCTTTAGGGTATTGGCTCTCACCTTGTACCTTGTTGGTGAGGGTCCCATGCAGTTCACTATTCCGTTCTACAGGTTGGGTGGCCTCCACCTTCAGCAGATTCCCATGTCTGCCTCCATTCCAACCATAAACATTTACCACCACGTTCAGCTTTTCATGTGGGTGCTTAGGCTCTAAATTGGAGCAATTAGACTTGCATGGCAAATGCCTTATCCACTGAACCATTTCCCAAGCCCCTCACTGAATTTTTAAATTAATTTCATGCAAAATATTATTTTAAATTACTTATCATTGATGGGAAATTGGTGTTCTAGGACAACACATCACTTGTTCCTTCAGTGTGTGTTCCCCTCTTGAGGACCAGTGTAGGGAAGCAGCCAGTCAGGGCTTCACCATGAGCCTCTGGGTGCCTCAATCCTACAGATTAACTCAGAACAGCTTTACATGTGGAGGTGATGCAAGGTACTTTTTTCTGATCAGTTGTGTCTAATAATATATGTCTGATTTATATACAAAATTATTCTGTTTGATGTTGAACTGGTGTTTTATAGAAGTACAGAAGTGAAGAGACAGGAAGTCCAAGGCCTGATCTTACACTCTGCCTTTCCCAAGTATGTAACCTCAAAGACTGAACTTAACTTTCCTCATCTGTAAATTGTGCTTAATAAAGATCTTTGCCTCGTGCATAGTCATGAGGATTCATCCATGTGTTTTATAAGTATATAGCATATGCCTGGCATATAATTAATGCCCAATATATATAAAAATAGTTTAGTTATCTGTTATAAAATAATTTTAGAGGTGATTCAAATATAAGTATGGATAGATAATACATATAATATATAATATGCATACAAGTTGAATAGATAACACATATAATATATAATATGCATATATGCTAGTTATGCATCTATTTAAGAAAATTCTAGAATTGTACCCCTTTTGTTGGTTGAGGTAGTTATAGTTAATTGTGAACACACTAGCTTTTTTGACACTCTGTGTAATGTAGTTTATTGTACTAATATGTCTTTCTCCAGGGTAGAAGTATCTCAAGATGTAAGGAAAGAGTATAAATAAATAAGAACATCTGGTGGAGGAGCTGCAGCAGATGTGCAGACTGAGGAACATCAAAGAGAGGCCCCTTATTATCCTGGTTACTGGCTAGTGCCGCATAATATAAACAACTCACAGAGATGGAATTAATTGTCCAGATATGTCAGCTCATATAAAAAGATATCTTCGAAGCTGTTATCATTTACAGTTACAGTAATATTTATTACTTTTAGAATATGTATGTATCTAGTTAATGCTTATACTGATAAAAGCCATCAATAAAAGACAAGTTTATATGCAGAAATACCAAGTATTTGGTTTGTTTATTGGAGAATGGTTTGCTGTAATGTGGCAATAAAGCATCTCTTAGATTTCTCACACAGCACTGAGCATATTGGGTAGGTCATTGTTCTGAAGCACATAGGTTACATGCCACAACTGAATGACACTTTTCACTTTTCATACCATTATATGCACAGAGGTATCTGTGCATAGGACTAAACTGGAGTGATTATATGCTATGCAAGTTTTAATGTAGTCACAGTGCAATAGCCTTATTCCCAGAATATTTCTGTTTGATGTTATGTAAGAGGTTGGTCTTCAAGCCTGAGGTCAGAGAATTGACAGAATAATAACAGAATGTGTTATTTATAAATCTATATATATTCATTTTGTTCAACATATTTCAGGGCAGGAAAGGACAGTGTGTCAGTTGCTGCATGCCACTTTTCTAAAAGTTTTATCGATGATATAATTCTTTCTCAAATATTCAGTTATATTAAACAACAAATATGTAGCTATGGTAATGATCCTGGTGATTTTAATGACATCAAAAGGTCAAAACCTTGAATTGTGGGCAAACTGATACACTGAACCTATGTTTCAGAGAAGAAAAAGAAGACTTTTTGGGTGAATCTTTGAAGCTGTCATGAGTCAGCAAAAATAGTCTAAATTGCCTGCCTCAAATGTCACAGTCCAACTGGGAATGCTAAACATGGACCTAACAAATGTGAAATATAGTCACAGCCGTAGTAAATCTTATGTGCCTAGAGGCACAGTGAAGTACCTTAAAGTCCCACAAAAATGATTCCATAAAGCATTGAAACATAAGAAAACATTTTTGGTGTATGTGTTCATGAGTGCAGGTGTGTGTTCCATTGTACGTGTGTGGAGGCCAAAGGAAAACTTGAGTGCCAGTCCTTGCCTTCGACTTTGTTTGAGGAAGGGTCTAGCATTGCTCCCTGCTATTTGCCAGGCTAGCTTGTCTATGAGCTTCAGAGTGATTGTCTTGCTTCCAACCCCCTTCTCAGCATAGGTGTGCGTACATATGCTAGTGCGACAGCATCAGGTTTTATGTGACTTCTTGGCATTAGAACTCAAGGACTTGGGTTTGTAAAGCAAAGATTTTAGTCTCTAAGTCATCTCCCCAGCTCATAGGGTCTTAACATTTAGAAAACTCCAAGAGTCTCCTTATCTTATCTCTTTTGCCAAACCCTAGACCAACTAACTCTCTTAGGTGGTTTACCACCCCTCTTTTTCACTCTCCTCTCCCACTTTCTGGATTTGTTCTTTTATTCTTAACATATAGTGATTTTTTTTATGTATCATGCCTGAGTTTATGCTTTCTACTTTTCAGATTCTACATCTATGTGGCTTGGTAAGAGCTAAACTATCAGCAACACACAGAGATATGTTCTCCTCAGAAGGCAAGAGAAGAAAAGTACATTAAATACTAAAGGTATTTTTGTGTTTATTAATAAGTTTAAATCTTAGTAGTAGGAGAAATGAAAATTACACAGTAACTGGTACTGTGGATACAGAACAGGGGACCTGGGTAGGCATTGAAAGAATTTTTCTTTTACTTTTTCTCTTCCTTCCTTCCTTCCTTCCTTCCTTCCTTCCTTCCTTCCTTCCTTTCTTTCTTTCTTTCTTTCTTTCTTTCTTTCTTTCTTTCTTTCTTTCTTTCTTTCTTCCTTTCTTTTTAAACTTTCAAGAATACTGACCAAGAAAACTGAGGAGGGTGAATAGAAAGTGGATAGAACTTGGTCCAGGGAAAAGACCTAATGAATTTTGAAGGCAATCAAATATTTCAAGATTATTTGCTTGGCTTTAAAATTTTTTTTAGCTCTTTGAAAGAAGGAGAATTTGGGCTGGAGAGATAGCTTAGCGGTTAGGCGCTTGCCTGTGAAGCCTAAGGACCCCAGTTCGAGGCTCAATTCCCCAGGACCCACGTTAGCCAGATGCACAAGGGGGCGCACGCGTCTGGAGTTCATTTACAGAGGCTGGAAGCTCTGGCGCGCCCATTCTCTCTCTCTCTCTCTCTCTCTCTCTCTCTCTCTCTCTGCCTCCTTCTCTCTGCTGCTCTCAAATAAATAAATAAACCAAAAAAATTAAGAAAAAAGAAAGAAGGAGAATTTGAAAATGCATGGCATATGTAGCATTAGGAAATAAATATCTGTGGATGAGTATAATTTATATATTTGAAATGATATAAATGTAGAATAAATTATCTATAAACATGAAGTATGAATATAATGTTAAGGAAAATCTTATTTCCTCTGAGAACAATGACAGTGTTTTCCAGACTTATGGGACTGTCACCCACAATAAGAAATGCATTTTCATTTACAATCTATGTATGTGCCTATGTGTATACATGCATACACATGTATATGAAGCAGAAGTTTTATAAAACAAGACTTACTTTTATACCTTTAAGACATTGCTAAATTTTATTCTCTTCTAGCTGACCCAGACATTATAAATATGTTTTATAGCTTCTAGTGAATAGTGATTCTCAGCATAAGTACCGGAACAAAGAAAGTAAACAAAGGTGCACATAGTAACCACAAATCACTGCAAACATGGAGTGTTCTGATAAGACAATGGTTTGCCTGTGGATGAAATGACAGGACAGGGCCAATAAGAAAATATCAACCAAAGGAGCAAGAGAAATGACAACAGCAAATAAAACAAAATTTATTGTGTAAGACAAATAATGCTAATCTGAGCCAGTGTCAGCTGGTCTGTTACTTTTGCTCTAGAAGGTAGGATGCATTTCAAGATGTGTTAAATTAATTGCAATAGTCCTAAATGAGAAAGTTTAATTTTCATTCTACATCAGTGACATTCCTCAAATTCTTCTCTCCTTAGGCATATTGGCAGAATATTTTCTTAGTAATAGAGGAAGTTTAACTTTTTTTTTTTTTTTTTTTTTTTTGAGGTAGGATCTCACTCTAGCTAGGCTGACCTGAAATTCACTATGTAGTCTTAGGCTGGCCTTGGACTCACAGTGATCCTCCTACCTCTGCCTCCCAAGTGCTGGTATTAAAGGTGTGAGCCACCATACCCAGCTGAAATTTAACTATTTAATAAAATACAAACCAAATGACTATATGTGTTGGGGATAAAATGCACAAATTAATTTTTCCAATAAGAAGCCTTCCACTGACATTGTTCCTATGCAGTGGTATACTATATGTGCACCAACATGTGCATGGTTTTGTGTGAATATGATTGTTATTGTTATAATTACTGTCAGTATATTTTTGTATACAACATGCTTGAAATTAGTTGAAATTTCAATGTTTGATTTTTTTCTTTTGATATCAAAACATTTTTCTTTTAATATTCAATTAGCACTATACATGACTTTCCTTAATTCTGATTTCCTGTCACACAGAAATTCAGAGATTGCTTTTTTATTTTTTTCACAGAACCATATTTTAACTTAAAATAATTTCTACACCATCTTTGTTTAAAAAGAGCTATGAAACATTAAGTTTAATTTATGAAGCCCTGTGTTTGTGTTCCAGTCCTGTGCACATGCATGCTGTGTTGGTACTGTCTCTATATGCCAATGACATTAGAGTTTCTGGCAAAACTCAATATGTAATCTATTATCACCTGACATGAATGACTTTTAAGATCCAGCTAGATATTTTAGAAATCATGCTTAGCTCCACTGAGAAAGGAAAATCTCTCCGAAAGTAGTGTGGTTTTCATCCTTAAATCTTTTCATTCAAAGGAGTTTTGACAGCTTGCAGCTTAGTTACAAAATAAGACCTTGAAACTCATATTTTAAAAAATTAATTTTAGCATTTCAAACCTCGTTTAATAATATGCTTCTTGCTTAGAAATGGTAACAAATCTTTATTTTTTTCCTTTGTAGGGGAGCAAGAATATTGCATGCACCAGTTGCAAGCCAGTACTTTTTAATTTATTTTTTTTTAACCTTAATGCTTATTTTGTTTTCCATTCACCAATTGAGAACTGGAATCTCTGGACTCCAGTACTATTGTATTTTCATTTCCTTTATTACATCTTTAAGAAGAGATAAAAACATCACTGAAGAGAAGATATCTAAATGTAGTGGTTTTTTTCCTAGGCATATATTACATTTTTAGCTCATCGTCTTATATGCACTAGAGATTCAATAAATGCTGTTAAAACATGAATGATTTTCCTAATCAGTGTGGATATTGACAGATGACTTAAAGCCATTCCTCCTTCCAGTTTAAAAAGTCCAGTACATTTCTGATTATGGTTCTGCTGGGTGGAATTTAGTGCATCTGTGTGGTTCTCTTCCTGTGTTAAAACCTCAACAGCTTCATTTGCGAAGGATTGGACTAAATGGTTAGATAATGACTGTCATCTGTAGCCTCCAAATTCCTCCAGTTCCATCCTCAGCTTGCCTTTAAGAGAAGAAAAGCTTTCATAGGCCTCCAGGGGGCAACCCCACACCAGTTGTTTTAAAGGGTCCCCATTATATTCAAGAGGGTAGACTCTGCCCATATGATCAGGCCAACAGCAGTCTGCCCACACAGAACTTCTGCCCTGGACATATACAGTGCCTCTGAGAGACTCAGCTTGGCTGAGTATTGGGCAGAGATGAGCTGTTTTTATTGGTGGCTAAACAGTCAAGACTTGTAGCTGTGAATCTCACTCCTCATACTCTTGGTAAAACCTAGAGAAGGGCATGACATTCACAAAATGACCACAAGTGGGGGATTACTTCACTGTAATGTTTATCAGAGCTCAAGAGTGTAAATATCTTTTGATTGTATATTTGTATGCTTGAATGTGTTATTAAAAATGCCCTTGCTAGACTCATAGTTCAGTTGGAAGTGTGTTTGCCTGCATGCAAGAAGCCCTGGGTGCCATCCTCAGCCCCCCATAAAACTGGGCCTCGTGGCATACTAGCATATGAGAGATATAGTACTAGCATATGAGAGATGGAGGTAGAAAGATCAGAAGTTCCAGGTCATACTGAATTGGAGGTCAAGGCCAGCCTGGGATATCTGAGACCTTGTCTCAGAAAAGCTCTATTCATGGGAACAATGGGTAACATGATGCAAATAACTACATTTCGTGCACCTGCAGCTCACTTAGCTGCCTATGGCTCATGTATCTACTCAAGGCCACAGCTGCTCAACAGCAAATTCTTGAATCTACAGGAACCAAGCTCTTGTAATGACCCTTGGTTGGCTCCATTTGGGGATCTATGTATTTACTTTCCTTTCTTTAGGGAGATGAGAACCAAGACAGATTCTTTATTGATAGACCAACACTTAAAGTGCATTAAATTCCAGAAGTCTTTGCTAATGTTTCCAAAGCATTAATCAGTCTCTTTTTGCTCCCAGTCATTTTTAGGAGGCTGTTGAAACTAGAGAACTTTGTAGGATATAGCCACAGAGAGAAAGACTGGTTCCATCAAACAACATAAGAGAGAATAGAAGCTCTTCATGTCCAAATGTATGCAACCCTCCATTACTACACACAAGAGAGTGATAGGAAGCAGGGTAGTAAAAGAGGGATAGTAGCCACACCAGTTTTCAAAGGAAGCAACCCATCGTTCTTTGGTGATAATTTAAGACAAAATTTGAATTATCAGCATCCCTGGCATCTATTTACCTGAGAATAGCTTCCTTAAGGGATGTTGTCACCTGTGAGATTCGAGTACTGGGAAGGCAACTTGCCTAGTACTTTGTGTTTCCCATAAATACACACATACACAAAGTGCAAAGTAGTTCTACTCAGTAAATCCAAGGAACAGGAAACATTTAATTGGATGTTATTTGAAAAAGTATCAATAAAAATATAAGTAGATAAATAAAAAATGAACCATCAAAGTAAGAAGATGAGAGGCAAGGCTGTTCAAAGGGCAGACTGCTCATGGAAGCTTTTGTGCAAGAGTTACTTCAATTCTTTCCTTACTAAGTCAAGGCTAACGTGCAGCTTCATGATGCCCTGTCTCAGACAGAAGCCAATCTGACAGCTTTTGCAATCTCCCCAGCCAGGGGGCTTAGAATAAAGTGACAATTTAGCAATAGGGACCCAGGCCAGGCAGAGTGAGGTTTGTGCTCTCAGAAATTATATGCAATTTCTAAAAAGCTCATTCATGCATGTTGTTTCACAGTATAATTTTAGTAGTAAGTCATAACACTGAGCATTTTGATGCCCATCATGTTGTTTAATGCCATAGCTATGCAGTCATGACGTTACAATTAAATCTACTTTATAGAAGGGTACTCACTGGTGGAAAGAAAGATCTGAGGCCTGACCTTGAACTCAGTACTTTTCACTATAAATTTCATGTTTTTTTTTTTTTTTTGGAGGTAGGGTCTTACTCTAGCCCAGGCTAACCTGGAATTAACTATGTAGTAAGTTTCATGTTTTACACTGCATTATCCTAAGTGCCCACTGGCTCATAATGACTATAACTTCCTGGTAATCTGTCATAATGTTTACATGGACATCAAGTAAGGAGGCATTAGTCAGGTCGAGCGCATAAGCCACATTAAAAAGTGCCACCACTCTACAGTCACCTCCATACAGACATATCCAACACTAGACCTGTTCTGTTATCTGTGATCTGGAGGCTTGCAGCTCATTCAGTGGGATGAATGTGCAGTCTTCCACAAGGATGGAAATGACTGGTTCCTAAATGTTTCCCCCATGACACTCTGGCTCCTTAATGGTAGCACATCTCTGTATTACCAGCACCTGGCATGTGTCACCTGACTTTGGCACCATCTTTTCCACAGTTGGCAGTGCTTTCAGGGGAACGGCCAGCATGACCCTCCTCGCCTGCTTGAGCAGGCAACCTCCTTCCGCATCTTTCCTGCCTGCAGCAGAGATTGCTGCATTCCATCCTCTCCTCCCATTTTGGGACCTCAGTCACACAGGACTACTTAAAGTCATGGTTGTTCCTTGTCACCCAGCTCTCTTAAACTGACCCAAGTTGGACAGCCTTCTTTTACCCCAACATACTCACTATATACTTTGGAGATCACAGCTACAACAAAACTCCCCAATCCTTAATCCCCGCTCTTCTTATCTTATTTAAAGTCTGGCTATCCCTTAGGCCATTCTGTCTGTAGTGTCTTCAGGCTGTGTTTCTTTTCTAACCTGTATCTGGGGTGCCTCCTTACTCTTCATAGTCACTCCACCCCATTCCCTGTCTTTTTCACAGCATTCCTCAATGGTGTATTTCCTAGGGAAGTGGGTGCCAGGAATGCAGATAATTCAACCTTTGCTTCTCAAACTATCAGTAAAGCAGTGTGTTTCTTCTGTGGATTGACTACTCCTCCTCTTTACAATATTGTGTTTTTTGCTTTTCTCCTACATCAGAAATAGGGGATCCTCACATCAGCACTACATCCAATTGCCCTAAGCTTATGCTTTTAGCCTCAGTGTCTGTTCCCCTTTTTCCTTATAATCAGCTATAGACTTCTAGGCCACTCCATCTTATCCTTTGACTACTTTAGCCACTTGCTGATGCCCCAGTCTTTAAAACAACACTTAAAATAAGTCATGACATCTTCAAATCCTTAGATAAAATTCGTGCTGTGACCAATCTGATCTTCAACCTGTCCTATAAGCTCCTACCTTGTTCTATACTCATTGATGCCCGAGGTCTCATTTAAATGATTCTCTTTATAACTAGTGCTACCTATTGTTTAACCCATTCTCTGTAGTTCTTTGAACAAGTACCCCAACTCCTTGGAAATTGTGGTCCATTGATCCTACTCTTCCTTCTGGTTTTGATTCCATGTGTGGTGGTTTGATTCAGGTGTCCCCCATAAACTTAGGTGTTCTGAATGTTAGGTCCCCAGCTCATGGCAAGTTGGGAATTAAAGCCTCCTGGAGGCAGTGTATTGTTGGGGTGGGCTTTTGGGTGTTATTGCCAGTTTCCCCTTGCCAATGTTTGGCACACTCTCCTGCTGCTGTTGTCCACCTGATATTGGCCAGGAGGTGTTGTTCACCTTCTGCTGATGCCATCATTTTCCTCTGCCATCATGGAGCTTCCCCTCAAGTCTATAAGCCAAAATAAACCTTTATTTTTCCCTACAAATTGTTCTTGGTTGGGTGTTTTCTGACAACAATGCGAACCTGACTGTAATACCATGGTTTACTATTATAGTCATAATCTTGTGTCCTCACACAATTCATTTATCTCTTTCCTTCCAACACATTCATGTAGCAAGATTACAACTCTAGTTTAATCCCATCTGGACTTACTTCATGACTCCCAAGTAGCTGAACACAACTGGAGAATAACGACATCATTCCTATTGGTTGTTATGTTCAATTCATGACTACTAACTGAAGGTGGGCCTTGGTGCTGCCCAGAAGTTCTCCTGTACTTCATTTCACCAGTCACTCCACTTCTTTCTCATATGATTTGTGTTCTCTTTGTCTTTCTCCTAAAATCTTTGCCATGTCTTCCAACCTCTGTCAGACAACCACCTGGCTATCCTCAGATATATGCTCCCAAGAAAACCTATAAAACCATCCCCATATTTTCTTTTTGTCCTCTTGTTATAGATGTGCTCCATCCTCCTCCCTATGTGCCCTGGTGCTCTTCCATCTTCCCTAAGTGAGGACATCTGTTAGGGGCTGGATTGCCTTTCCCTCACATTGATATGTTGATATCCTAATACCTAGTATTTGAGAATATGACTGTATTCAAAGGTATGGTCTTTTAAAAAGTATATTTTTATTTGATTTATTTGCAAGGAGAGATAAGGGGGCAGAGAGAGATAATGGGCACACCATGACCTGTTACATATGAATTCTAGATGCATGTGTCCCTCTATGCATCTGGCTTTACTTGGACACTGGGGAATCGAACCCAAGTCAGCAGGCTTTGCAAGAAAGCTTCTTTAACTGCTGAGCCATCACCCCAGATCAAGAGATAGTGTCTTTAAAAAGAAATTAAGATTAAATGAGGTTATTGGGAAGGGCAAGGCAGTGTATTTCATATCCTTAAAAGAAAAGGGGCTGGGCAGATAGCTCAGTGGCTCTTGTTGCAAAATCTGTTGGTCTGTATTTAATTCCCCAGAACCCACAGAAGATCAGATGCAAAAAATGGCACAAGCATCTGATATTCATTGGCAGTGGTAATAATCCTTAGCTCACCCATGTACAAATGTGAAAATAAGTAAATAAAATATACTAAAAAGAAAAGAGAAAAGAAGATAAGGACACAGATATGCACAGAGGAAAGACTACATGAAGGCCAAAGGGAAAGACATATTTACATGCCAAGGAGAAGGACCACAAAAGAACTCAACTGTGGTGGCATTTGATCTTGGACTTCAGGCCTCTACCTGCAAGGGAATGAAGTTCTGTTGTGGTGGCTACAGTTTTTGAGGTACTCTGTTATAGAATACAGCATTGCTCCTTAAATCCTTCATCATTTCCCTACTTCTTACTACTGAACTATCATAGCAGCACACAAAAGAACTGTCTTATATCTGTTGTTAAAAAAATACCCTTCCACGACCTCTGCTGCTGTCCTGCTTTGCTTCTCTTCACAGAAACACTGCTCATAAGGGCAGTATCTTCTCTACCCATTCTCGTCTCCATCTCAGCCACCTCTGAACCAATGCTTTTAAGCCCCACTGTCCAAACAACCCTTTTCACAATTCAGCAGAGACCTCATATTGCCAAGATAGGTTGATTATTCTCAGTCTTCATTGTGATTTTGGTCTGGATACTCTGATATTTGTCTGGCCATTCCTTTTATGTAGTTTTTGATTCTTTCTTCTTATTTTGGCACCTGTTTTTATGCTGGTAACTCAGAGTCTTTAGAGTTCTCTGACTTGGTCCTGGGCAAACTCATTTTAATGCAATGTGTTCAAAAACACTTACTGTGCTGCTGACTTACAGATTTGAAGTTCTGACCTACGCTTTCCTCTGATTTTTGTACTTAGATGTCAATGTGCATTTTCAACTTGGCTTGTTCAAAATATAATACTTGATTTTTTTGATGCAAGCCCAACAGATTGACCTTTGTGTGTGTGTGTGTGTGTGTGTGTGTGTGTGTGTGTGTGTGAGAGAGAGAGAGAGAGAGAGAGAGAGAGAGAGAGAGAGAGAACTGGATTACCAGGACTTTCAGCCACTATAATCCAACTCCAAACAGGTGTGCCACCTTGTGCACATGTGCAACCTTGTGTGCTTGCTGTCACCTTGTGTATCTGGCTTACATGGGATCTGAAAAGTTGAATATAAGTTCTTAGGCTACAGAGGCAAGTGCCTTAATGATTAAGCAATCTCTTCAGCCCTAATACTTGATTTTTAAAAATTTTAGTTTTAATTAACATTTTATTGATAACTTCCATAGATATGTACATCATACCATGATAATTCCCTCCCACCACCGTCTTCTATCACCTTCTCTTATTGCTTTCTCCACTGAAACCTTTCTGCTTTCAAACTAGTCTTTCTTCTATTTTTAAAAATATTTATTTTTTTTATTTGCAAGGAGAGAGAGAGGAGGGAAGAGAGAAAGAGAGAATGGGTACATCAGGGCCTCTAGCCACTGCAAGCAAACTCCAGATACATGAGCCGCTTTGTACATCTGGCTTTATGTGGGTATTGGGGAATTGAACCTGGGTCACTAGGCTCTTCAAGAAAATGCCTTAAGCACTGAGCAATCTCTCCAGCCTTTTTCTTCTATTTTGATATCAGTTTTTGCTCCCATTATGCGGTGTTGTGTAGGTAGTAGTATCAGCCAGTGTGAAGTTTTGAATGGTACAGCCACTTTGTGTCTGAAAGAGTTTTACAAAGCACTCTTCTCCTTCTTTTGGATTTTACATTCACTCTCCTACTTCTCCCACAATGGGTCTTGAGCCTTGCAGCGTGTGATAGAGATGTCTCACTTGATGATGAACACTGCGCTGTCATTTATTGTAGCACACTTATTCTCTCTACATGCAGCAAGAACTCCCTCTCTCCCTCTCCCTCTTCATGTATGCACTGACAACTTCTCTTCCTCCTTCTCAAGGCAACAGCACTAACACCTCTACTCTTTCTCCATGCATGCAGTGATAACTCTTTCCCCCTACTTCTCCATGCATGCAGTGATAACACCTCTCACTCCTTCTCCACTAATGCAGTGAAAACTCCTTTCCCTCCTTCTCCATGCATGTAGTGATAACTCCTCTCAATGCTTCTTCAAGGTGCAGTAAAAACTCATCTCCATCCTTTTCAATGCAGGCAGTGATAACTCGTCTCCATCCTCCATGCATACAGAGATAGCTCCTCATCCTCCTTCTCTATGCATGCAGCAAAACCTTCTCTCCTTTATTCTCCATTCATGCAGTAATAACTGCTCTCCCTCCTTTTCCTACATGCTGTGGTAACTCCTCTCCCTGCTTCTCCATGCATGCGGGGATAATTCCTCTCCCTCCCTCTCCATGCAGGCAGTGGTAACTCATTTCCCTTCTTCTTCATACACACAGTAATAACTCCTGTCTCCTCTACTCCAAGCAGGCAGTGATAACTCCTCTCCCTCTTCCAGGCATACAGTGATAACTCCTCTCCCTCCTACTCCATGCATTCAGTGATTACTCCTCTCCATCCTTCTCAATGCATGCAGTAATAAATCCTCTCCCCGTTCTCTATGAATGCAGTGATAAATCCTGTCCCTCCACCTCCATGCATGCAGAAATATCTCCTCTCCCTCCTTCTCCTATGTGCAATCATAACTCCTCTTCCTTCTTCTCTATTCATGCAGTGATAACTCCTGTCCCTCCTCCTCCATGCATGCAGAAATAACTCCTCTCCCTCCTTCTTCTACATGCACTCATAACTCCTCTCCCTCCTTCTCCATGCATTCTGGGATAACTCCTCTCCCTCCTCTTCAAGGCACTCAGTGAAAACTCCTCTTCTTCCTTCTCCATGCATGCAGTGATAACTCCTCTCCCTCCTTCTCCATGCAGTAAGTGATAGCTCCTCTCCTTCTTCCAGGCATACAGTGAGAATTCATTTCCCTCCTTTTCCATGCATGTAGTCATAAGTCTTTCTCCATGCATGTAGCCATAACTCTTCTCTCTCCTGCTCCATGCATGCAGGGACAACTCCTCTCCCTCATTCTCCATGTGGGCAGTGGTAACTCCTTTCCCTCCTTCCACATTCACACAGTGATTATCCATCCCTCCTATTTTCCATGCAGGCAGGGATAACTCCTCTCCCTCCTCCATGCATGCATGCATGCAAGGATAACTCCTTTCCTTTCTTCTCCATGCATGCAGTGATTACCCTTATCCCTCCTTCTCCATGCATGCAGTGATAACTCCTCATACCCCTTCTCCTACATGCAGTCATAACTCCTCTCCCTTCTTTCCATGCATGCAGTCATAACTCCTCTTTCTCTGTCACCATGCATGCAGTGGTACCTCCTATCCCTCCATCTCCATGCATGCAGTGATAACTCCTCTCCCTCCATCTCCTACATGTAGTGGTAACTCCTCTGCCTCCTTCGCCATTCAGGCAATGATAACTCCTCTCCCTCCTTCTTCATGCAGGCAGCGATAAGTCCTCTCCCACCTCCATGTATACAGTGATAACTCCTCTCCCTCCTCCATGTGTACAGTGATAACTCCTCTTCCTCCTTTTCCATGCATGCGGTCACAACTCCTCTCCCTCCATCTCCATGCCTGCAGTGATAACTCCTTTCCCTCCTTCTCCATATATGCAGTGATGGCTCCTCTTCCTTCTTCCCCTACATGGAGTTATAAGTCCTCTCCTTCCTTGTTCATGCATGCAAGGATCACTCCTTTTTTTTCTTCTCCATGCATGCATGATAACTCCTCTCCATCCTTGTCCATGCATGCATAACAATTCCTCTCCCTCCTCCATGCATACAGGGATAACCCTCTCCTTCCTTCTCCAGGCATGCAGTGATTTCTCCTCTCCCTCCTTCTCAATGCATGCAGTGATAACTCCTCTCTCCCCTTCTCCTACATGCAGTCATAACTCCTCTCCCTTCTTTCCATGCCTACATTCATAACACCTCTCTCTCTGTCACCATGCATGCAGTGGTACCTCCTATACCTCCATCTCCTACATGTAGTGGTAACTCCTCTGCCTCCTTCACCATTCAGGCAGTGCTAAGTCCTCTCCCTCCTCCATGCGTACAGTGATAACTCTGCTCCCTACTTCTCCATGCATGCAATGATAACCCCTATCTGTCCTTCTCCATGCATCAAGTTATTACTCCTCTCCCTCCTTCTCCATGCAGGTAATGAAAACTCTTCTCCTACCTTGTCCGTGCATGCAGTGATAACTCCTCTACCTCCTTCTCCATGCACGCAGTCACAATACCTCTCCCTCCTTCTCCATGAATGCCGTAGTAACTCTTCTCCCTCCTATTCCATTCATGCAATGGTAGCTCCTTTCCCTCCTCCTCCATGCAGTCAGTGATAACTCCTCTCCCTTCTCTATGCATACAATGATAACTCCTCTCCATCCTCCATGCATATAGTGATAACCCCTCTCCCTCCTTCTCCACTCATGCAGTCACAGCTCCTCTCCCTCCATTTCCATGCATGCAGTGATAACTCCTTTCCCTCCTTCTCTATGCATGCAGTGATGACTCCTCTCCCTTCTTCTCCTACATGCAGTTATAAGTCCTCTCCCTCCTTCTCCATGCATGCAAGGATCACTCTTTCCTTTCTTCTTCATGCATTCAGTGATTACTCCTTTCCCTCCATCTCAATGCATGCAATGATAACTCCTCTCCCTCCTTCTCCATGCATGCAATGAAAACTCCTCTCTCCCCTTCTCCTACATGCAGTCATAACTCCTCTCCCTTCTTTCCATGCATGCAGTCATAACTCCTCTTTCTCTGTCACCATGCATGCAGTGGTACCTCCTATCCCTCCATCTCCATGCGTGCAGTGATAACTCTTCTCCCTCCATCTCCTACATGTAGTGGTTACTCCTCTGACTCCTTCGCCATTCAGGCAGTGATAACTCCTCTCCCTCCTTCTTCATGCAGGCAGTGATAAGTCCTCTCCCACCTCAATGCATAAAGTGATAGCTCCTCTCCCTCTTTCACCATGCAGGCAGTGATAATTCCACTCCCTCCTCCATGTGTACTCTGCTCCCTCCTTCTCCATGCATGCGGTGTTAACTCCTCACTCTCCTTCTCCATGCATGCAGTGATAACCCCTCTCTCCTTCTCCATGCATGACATTATAACTCCTCTCTCTATTTCTCATTGCATGCAGTGATAACTCCTCTTCCTACTTCTCCATGCGTGCAGTGAATACTTCTATCCCTGTTTCTCCATTCATGCAGTGATAACTCCTCTCCTTATTTCTCCATGTAGGCAGTGATAACTCATCTCCCTCCTTCTCCGTGCATTCAGTGATAATTTCTCTCCTTCTTTCTCCATGCAGGAAGTGATAACTCCTCTTCCTTCTTCTCCACTAATGCAGTGATAACTCCTCTCCCTCCTTCACCTATGTGCAGTATTAACTCTTCTCCCTCCTTCTCCATGAATGCAGTCATAACTCCTCCCTCTCCTCCATGCATGCAAGGAGAACTCCTCTCCCACCTTCTCCATGCATGCCTGGAGTAATAACTCTTCTCCCTCCTTCTCCTACATTCAGTCATATCTCCTCTCCCTCCTTTTCCATGCATGCAGTCATAACTGCTCTCGCTCCTTCTCTATGCATGCAGGGATACCTCCTATCCCTGTTTCTCCTTGCATGCACTGATAACTCCTGTCTCTCATGCTCCATGCATGAAGTTTTAACTCTTCTCCCTCATTCTCCATGCAAGCAGTGATAACTCCTCTCTCTCCTTCTCCATGCAAGCAGTGATAACCTCTTCTCCTCTTCTCCATGCATGCAGTGATAACTCCTCTCCCTCCTCCTCCATGCATGCAGCCATAACTCCCCTCCCCTGTTCTCCATGCATTCAGTGATAATTCCTCTCACCCCTCCTTATATATGCAACAATATCTTGAGGGTCATGAAATTGTTTATTTCGTAAGCTGTTTACTTTTGGTATTAGTATTACTGCTAATATAGATGATTTCCTGATGGATGTATTTGTTAAGAAAGGTTAAACTCTGCATGTGATTTTTTAGCCTGAACAGCTCTTCAGCAGATAGGATGAAGTCACTCCAGTAGACAGATCTTCTGTCAGGTGTTCTGAAATATGTGTCTGTCCACTGCCCATGAATATTGTCTCTTACAGCAAGGAGAGAAGTGTTGGTTCTACAAACAGCTCAGGCAAGGGAAGTTGAAACTGACTGAAGTAAATTATGCTTAATTCTTGGTACACCCTCATTTGAAGACAGAATAAATTTGGTTTCCGGCAGCCAGGTGGTCCTCAGATGTCCTAAATTAAACAGAGTGAGAATAGGTTTTTCATGGCAACTCTACCCTGTCTGACCTGTCAGGGCCTAAGGCTCTGCCTGGTGTTTCTGTGTAGCAGCTCCAGTGGGATCTGAAGGGCAAGCAGGCAAGGAGGAGGCACAGTTCTTTCCTCTATCTTGGAAACAGGCCAGGACTGTGAATGTTAATCACCCAATGCTTGTAAAAGGCAGTAAGGAGCCTTTAATCGCAAGTGGCTGAAGTCTTCAGTTTTCACTTCATCTGCGAGGCTCTGTGAGAGGGAGGTGGCAGTTTTACATGAATATTTGCACAACATTAAACCTAGAGGTAGAAAGTCAGAGCCCTGTGGTTGTTCTCATACTTGAGACATGATGAAAACCAGGCATTGAATACTGGCTCTCTATTGCCTTTGAGGTCAGATCTAAAAGCCAATCAGTACATGGGTACAAACATTTCCAGAAATGTCTTCCCCTACACTACTGTGCCCTTTTTGAGCTCATATATATGGCTGATACCAAGGACTGCAAGCTACTCTCTCATGAAGACAGCCCCTTTTCTTCTCATTGCTGACTCACTTTGAATACATTGATAGTAATGCATGCTGAGACCTTGTAGCCTCTTAAATTAACTTACCTTATGTGGGAAAACTAAACTATATATCATGACTACTGTGCAGATCAACTGACAAAATGATGTTTTGTAAGTTATAAAACTCTGTGTTAATATCAGCTATTATTATTTGGATAGTGTATTTTTAAATAATATATCCCTTTGACCTTCCAGTGAGTTGTCAGCCAGGGAGGTCCCCAAAACATTATAGGCCATTGCCGAGGCCCTTGGTTTCCCACCAGGAATAGATGGTAAGACCCTATTGCTGAAGACTCCACATACTTGGGCTGCAAGGCCACTGAGAAATCCTGCTGGAACTGAGCTGATAACCTCCTCCATGTAGACCAGCTGACAGAAAGCTGGAAGAAGCCATCATACATGCAGTTCAATGGGAGAAAGAGATATCACCAGTGAAGTTACTCAACAGTGGAAACTGCAAGCCTTATATTTGGCCAGCCAGGCCAAATGAGCCAACAGGTGCAATAGTGACATGTCTATCATGGTAGAAACCAACTGCCCTCTAATTGGACTGGAGACCCACTCCATGGGAGGGAATACATCCCTGACAGTGAAAACTTAAAACAGGGGTAGTAATGAGCCCTAGGGGTGTAACATCTGCTGCTGTCTGGCTAAATGTATATACTATGCTTATCAAATTGCCCATTAAGCACTTCTCTTAATATTTATACCCTTATATTAACACTACTCGTACTTTTGGTAGAGAATCTTCTCTTTGCAGATGGCAGTGACCTTGGGACGACTCAGAAGGTATCATAGTGCTGGAAACAAGTGACCGGAGTGCTCAGTACTGCAATATCTCTATCACACCTTCCGAGGTTCAGGGTCTAATGTGGAAGAGGTGGCAGAAAGAATGTAAGAGCCAAAGGAAGGGTAGGACTCCTTACAACGTGCTCCCTCCAGACCCAAAGTGGTCTTCATATCCATGACCTCGCAGTGCCTGACACTACCTACATAAGACCATCATAAGAGAAGGAAAAGATCATGACATCAAAATAAAAGACTGATTGAGAAGGGGAGGGGATATGATGGAGAATGGAGTTTCAAAGGGGAAGGTGGGGTGGGGGGAGGGTATTACCATGGGATATTTTTTTATAATCATGGAAGAGTCCAGGAAACTATTGGTAATCACTAGAGTTATTAGAGTACTCAGGGAAATGAGATAAAACCAATCATTTCTTTTGTTCCATATATCTAGGAGAGATATACAAATACTCATATTGTTAGTAAAAATGAAAGTAAAAACAGTTTGCATTATAATAAAAGTAATTTTCACAATGAAAATATGACTCCAATTACTAAATTTATAACAACATTCTTTAATAACAAAGAATAATCAAAAGCATAAAAGCTTCATTATGATGGGAGCAGGGAAGGGGGATATAAGAGGATAACATGAGGGTTTATGGGACCATTATGTGATTTGTTCATTCAGCAAAATTCATAATTAATGAATGATAAGTAATAAATAAAACAAAATAATTTTATTGTGAACCAGAGCTTTTTATTATTTTTACTACTTTACTAAGTTTTAAAAGGAGTTCACCTGATGGATTAATAGTGAAAGGAGAAAGTCTTGAGGCATGCTGAGGTCTAAGGCCACTAGGAGGCTGAGACAGATGTTTGGAAATCCAATTGAAAGGGGTGGAACAGGTTTGTGCATTAAGACACTGTCCCCCATGCTTTTTTGGCCTGTTTATTTTAGGACAAGGTCTGGCTATTCTAGATTCTATGGAGGATTCTATTTCATTTTATTTTCCAATAACAGGCATTGCTTAACACCACTTAAGCCAATAACTCTCTGGATTTTACCCCGTGAGTGTAACTTCTGGCAAAGCACATACACTCTACTGTTCTATTAGGCATTAGGTCAGTTTTACTATTTCAAAGGCAGAAGTCCTTGCAAATGTGTGGCAATTCATTAATTATTCAGGGATTGGCTATCATTACAGGAGGGGGGAAATCTTTTGAAAAGGGTTGATTTGGTCACCAATGTTTGACCGAAAAACTTTCATGTAGACCATCAGAGGCTAAATGTACTACTTTTCTTCCTTTATGTTTTTATATTCTAGATAAAAGGTCAAGGAGAATCTTGATTGAAGAAATTATGTCAGAGAGCTCATTTGTCGGAAAACTCAGCTTTTAGTGGTACATGTAACTAATCGATGCTTGGTAAGCAAGTTCCACATTGAAGACATTGTATCAGGTTCTGGGCATATAAAGAAAAACAAAACAAAGACAAGACCTAGCACCATGATGAAATAACCATTTGCATTGGGCACAGACAGTAAGAGGCTCAAAATCAATCTCTATCAAGGTCAGCAAAAAGCTGAAAGTAAGGAGAGAGGATTTGATCCTGAGCTTCCTTGCAGCAACAGCTGTGGTCCTTGCAAAGCAGTTAAGCCATGGGTAGGATTCCAGCCCCATCTCCTCTCAGCAGCATCACAGCTTTGGAACATTCTTGACAAGAGACTCGCAATTGATTGCATTCCTTTGCCTTGACATCTCAGATGGTGGCATTCCCAAGGCTGATTGGCCCTGAGTTCTCTTCCCCGTGAAGCCAAAGCCACCATGTAATTTCCATTAGACCCTAAAATGATCCTGATTTAAAGCTTAGATAGAGCCCATAAGCCATCATCTAATCATACTTAAGAATGAACTGGCCTGGGCATGATGTTTTTCATTTCTTTACTAGTTAATGATTCTTAAAAATATGTGTCACTCTCTGTGGACCATCCAAAAACATGATGGCAGAGATGAAAGCCTAGTTTAAAATTGAGCACTGCACTCAATGTCAGACCTTCAGTCCAAATTGCTATGCGACTTTGGGTAAGCTATTTATCTTTCCTCCTGCCCCACCCCATTGTTTCAGCATCTTTGATGTACCAGGCTTGAAACCTGGAATTGGCGGCTGAGAGTTGCAGCCTGCTGGTGAGGAGGGTCTAGAGGCAGCAAACACCTGTCCCTTCTGTGGAAAAAGGCACGATTTGAGGAAACGAATTTGTAAAGCAGCTGGTTAGAAAGGACAGGACTGTCACGGAGCCACACACTGGAAAGGAGAATCATTCCTTCCTGAACTTACAATGCATTCTATAGTTACTTACAAATTAGCTGAATTTTAAGGAATGAACCAGAATCCTTTTGAGTGGAGAAAAGGAAAATGCATTATTATTTTAGCAGCGAAAAGGGACAAAATTTTGGATTTTGCTTAGCTCTCAGAAATGTTTTGAGATCTAATACATTAAACACAAACTATGAGAACCCAACCCTTCTGTGAATTCCAAACATTCCAGCCAATAGGAAAATAATGCTCCCCCCACAGAACATTAGAACTCTGAAGTTATTCCTCCTGTTTCAGGTAATACTTGTTAATTTTTTTCTTTTAGCAAATGAGAGAAGAAAACCCACTCATATTGTTTCTTTACCTTGTCCTGGTAAGTGCTGAGGGGCTGAGTATTGGAATCAGTATCATTCTCACAGGAACAAGACTTCAGACATCCCCTACCCACTAGAGATAGGAGGACTTTCTTGTAGCTTTTTCAGAGAAGCTAGAGCTACACACATGCTTCCTGGTCAGATCTTCTTCAGTCCCCTATGAGCTCATGGCTGACACAATCGTGCTTCTGCATGGATATCACTGCCCTGAGAATGAAAAGCACATAGTATGGTGACACCATAACACACAAAGCCTTGGGTGTATAGATTCAGAGTCTAGTCAGATAATATTGAATAAGACAACTACCAAGCAAAGGCACCCAAAGCCCTGTCTTGGTACTCAAAACTGTTGCACTGGGGTCTCTATGAAGACTGTTGCACTGGGGTCTATGAAACTATTGCACTAGGATCCCAGTGAAAATTGTTACATTAGGGTCTCTATGAAACTGTTGCACTGGGGTTTCTGTGAAAAATGTTGTACTGGGGTCTCTATAAAACTATTGCACTGGGGTCCCTATGAAAACTGTTGCATTGGAGTCCCTGTGAATATTACTGCAAGCAAAATTTCGGGATGCTGGCTGCAGTGATTTGTACGTAAAACGTCCCCATAGACTCACATGCTTCAATACTTAATCCTCAGTTGTGCTGTTCAAGAAGGTTGTGGGACCTGCAGGAAGTGGAGTCTTGCTGGAGGAAGAGTGTCTTTGGGGATGGGCTTTGAGGTATTATAGCCCAGCTGATTACTGTTCATGTTCTCTCTCTCTCTACTTCCTGCTACTTCCATGTCCCATGCCTCTTCCCTGCCAGCCCCACCTTGATAGACTTATCCGGAAACTATTAGCTAAAAATAAACGTTTCCTTCCCTATGTTGCTTCTGTCAGGTATTTTGTTCCAGCAATGAGAAAGTAACTAAGCATCTGTATTGCTTCTCATGCCATGTAAAGTTTCTAGATCTTGGTTGTCTCATCTGCAACATGGAGAGGAACTTAGGTGATGTGATTTTTTAGAAGACATGATCCTTAAACCTCACAAGTCACAGAGAACTCTGCAAACAAGAGCATACAATGTTTTTACGTAGGAGTGGGAATTTTAAAGACTGATATAGTAGAACAGGATTCTAAAACAGTGAGAGTCTTGATTTTTAATATGCTCTACTTGGGGAACTCTCATCATCTCCTTAGTATTATTAATATTAAAAATATATTAACATAAAAGTCATAACAAGATTGGGTATAATCACACACAGTGGTATAGGTCTAACACTCTCCCTATTCTTTGATAGTCACAAAAATAAGCAGCAAAGAACATGCGGTTTGTAACACCCAGTGATGAGCAATCTTTTCTTTTGGTTGCTACCCTGTTGCATACTGCCTGAAGATCCTAGAGGCTTGCCTGCCTGCCTGCTGGCCTTCCTTCCTTCCTTCCTTCTTTCCTTTTCTCTCCCTTTCTCCCTTCCTTTTTCCCTTTCTTTTTTCATGCATTTCTTCCTTTCTTCCTTAAACAAATGCCCATTAAGCCCCACACACATGCTAGATAACTCTTCTGAGCAGGTGTCGCCTGCTTCAATGGAGTAGAGTATTAGCATGAGGATGGCAGAAAATAAGTAAATATATGATACCACTTCAGAATTAATGATGAAGGAAACTAAGTAAGATATTGTGAGAGAAAGTAACTGAAGAGGTCGAACAGTCCATCTTCAGTGATTCAGATTCTAGAGAACTCCATGTGGTTAACCGGAAGGTCAGGGGATTTGACTACAGCTGGTCCCTGGATGACTCATTTAGCACTGTTGTCCTAGGGAGCATCCTGAGTGTGAGACCATGACAAAGGGTCATGTCTGCTTGGTGAGTTGTGGGAGTGGAGTGAGTGGTTCTTCAGGGTGAAGGCCAATTGCTCTGTGTAACTTTCCACCTGATGCTCCTTTGCCCCCAGCACCTCCTTCAGTCTTAGCAGCTGCTTCTCTGCAAGAATAGGCCTTACCACCTGTTGGCCATAGCCTCAACTCAGAGGATTAATGTGTTCTTATCTAAGATGACAGAAAAGGGGGACATAAAATCAAAATCGTTAACATGATTCTCCTTATCTCTCCCCTTCAAAGCCTTTTCTGAACTCCCCTTCCTGGTTCTCCTTCCTACTCTCTGAAATCTTTGCAAACAGCTGCTGGCCCCCTGGCCTGTGTGGCAGCTGTCTGATGTCACACATCAATCTTCCATCTTTACTGCAAATCTTTACTGATCAAATTTCATGGCTCTGGTCATAAAGCTCCTTTCTCTAGTATAATTAATAATTAGAGGGAAAATGTTAGCTAAGACATTCATTCTCCATCTGTTAAGTGAGGAAATTTTCAATCAGAGGCTGACCATTGTCAGGTGATGGACTGCTTATAACCTGCTCTCCTGAACTGAGGACTTCCAGTGGGCAAAGAGAATTGTGCTTTCAAGTTTCCAGTTAGCTATACACAATGTTCCCTATATATGTGTAATTTAATTTGCAATTTTAAAAACTATTTCTTCCTTTCTCCCATCTCCTCTTCCATAGTACTTGCAATATGAAGGCAATGAAAGAAGAAGCTCTTGGCCTATAGCACACATACTGGTCCATTCTTGGGGATTCCCACAATCTCTTCTGGAAAAGACTGGTTCCATCTGCCTGTTGCCTAAAGGAGGGATGACTGTGAAGATGTGTGGCAGGACACGGCTGCTAGGAGACTTACCCGCTGCTAGTGAAATGACTACATGGGGAAAAGTTACATGAAGGCAGTCTCTATCCATTATTTTTGTCTCATGTGAAAGGATCTCATGAAATATATCTCAAATTCATGTTTTACTGAGCATAGGTTTTACTTGTTATTTAGGTAAACATGGTCTAGTAATCCATATGTGTACTGTAAATAGACACACACACACATGAAATCTTCAAGCCTACGGAGTTTCCAGAGTGAAGGGATAATCTAATGTTCTCATTGTTAGTTGAATCACATCAAGCTGGATAGATTACTTCTGGGACCTAAACTTAACAAGGGTATAGAATCCAGTCTGTGGTTGAAAAGCCATTCATTAAGAAAGCAAAGGAATTTGACACGTGGTCATTTGAAGAATGGTTGGGTATTCAGAGAGAAGTGGTTTCCAAGATAGAATGTTGTTTTCAAATATTTAAAGGATTTATATGCTGAAGGGTTGAACTAACTTTTCAGCATCAGAGGTCAATTTTGGGGGAACAATCACAGGGTGTGGGTTTCTAGCTTTCTGTGCTAGACATTGGAGCCTGAAGTCCTCTAAATGAAATCTGTTCCACTGTTATCAGGTGTATGCTGGTGTGCAAGTTTCTTTACCTCTTTATATCTGTTTTCTGGTCTGTACTGAGGGGATAATAATTGTACTTGTGGGGTTGAGAGAAGTAAATAAGTTAATGCATATAATATATTACAACAGGGGCTGACACACAGTAAGCACTGGCTGTTAATATTAGTACAAGATGTAGCATGTCACCTGGTCAGAAAACTCAACATATTTTAAAATGTTTTCTATAAAATATGAGTCCCTAAAAGATGACAGGTTGACAGATGAGAAAAAGTTCTGTGATCAAATTGGGTGGAATTCATGATACACAGGACAGAAAAAAATGAAGTCACTTCTTGGTATACAAATGTTTTCCATTTATTTCATTATGCAATTATTGTTTAGTAGAGAGATATATATTGTGAAATATTGTGTTATATAAAACATATTTGAGAAAAAAGCTCAATGATAGAATTGGCCAGTAAGTTAGTTTTGCTGGTGGGTGGGTGACTACATTTTGATGGGTCGATTAGATTAGATTTAATTTATAGAAATAACTTTTGCTCTAATAAAGTGTGAAGTGTCTGAGGACAGTGAGCGATCCTGTGTTTCCACATCAACACTAACAGTGGAGTTGCCACATGTATCACTGCCCCAGATCACTCTGCATTGACACAGAGATTTGAAAGTCAGGGACTGGAAGAAAACAGAACATTTTATTCCTTTCATGTTGATGGAAAAGACATTTGTTTATACTAGGCCTTATGATAAGTGATGGATGCCTGAGGATGACTGGGACTTCACCCCTTCCTTCAGTCACAGACTGCTAAAGCACAAGTAAACTTGCAAGACATCATGAACATGGCCTCAGGAAACATTTAAACAGAACAAGGCCAAGAGAGCACGGTAGGGCAAAAGTGGTTCTGACCAGGGGAGAGATTTCTGTAGGTATCTTCCTCACAGACTTCTCTGTGAGTTGAAGATGGGAACACATTATGTCTGTAGACATGGGTGAGATGAGATCCTCTGAGGGACCAGGAGAAAGGAGCCAGAAGACAAGGATGTATCCAAAGTGAGGCCATATAAGGGTCATACAAGCAGAGACTTGGCATCTTAATTTACTGGGCATGGTGGTGCAGGCGTATTATTTCAGCATTCTGTAGGTGGAGGCAGGAGGATGACAAGTTCAAGGCCAGCTTGGGCTACAGTGAGTCCTCTGTCTCCAAAATCAAATATATTTTTTTAATAAATGATGCCCTTTTCAGAAGTGTTTTGTTTCATTTGCAAAATGGTAAGTAGGGCGGAAAAGGTTTATAAAGACCCTCTCTTTTGATATTCTTCCAGTTCCATAGCAGATTCTACACTGGGATCTACACTGCACTGTGTTCTGTCCATCACCTGACACCAGCTAGCCACATTCTGTCAGTTTGTCCACTTTTAGTTCCCTAATTATGAGTTCTGTGCTTTCCTGGCCTCTTCTTCCATAATTATTTCTCATTCCTTACTTTCAAAGAAGAGATTTGAACTCAAGTATAAGTGTTCTCTCCCCTAGGGGTTCCAAGGTCAGCCATCCTGTGTTCACTGGCACAGTGATTCTGAAGCTGTGGATGGAGTTGCTGCCTTGGAACATCGTGAACTCCTGTGGTGTTTGCTCTAACTGAGTTACTTTGCATTTTTCCAGGCTGAATTTCATGTCACTGTTTTCCACCCATTTTTCTGTGGAGTCTCTTAATAGTATTCATGTGTTCATTGCCTTTCCACTCTTGAGTCTGCTTTTTCTAGTGTGGCACCTTCTGCATACTCCATTAATGTTTTCTGAAGAATGCTGTGTCTGGTATTTTTCCTATGTGACATTTCTTTTGGTTTCATGGGCTAATGCCTCATCTTCACCATACTTCAGATCCTGGATTGCTCTCACCTTTTGGTCAGTAAAGTCACATTAAAAATGCAGTTAAAATTTCTAAATGTTGCCAAGTGTGGTGGCTCATGTCTTTAATATAAACACTAGGGAGGAAGAGAAAGGGGGATTGCTGTGAGTTCTAGACCAGCCTGGGATTACAGAGTGAGTTCCAGGTTACTCTGAGCTACAGTGAGACCCTTCCTCAGAAAAAAATTCTAAATATTGCTGGGCATGGTGCTGCATGCTTATAATCCCAGCACTGTGAGCAGGAGTTCAAAATTAGTCAGCTACATGACAAGTTCCAGGCTCACTGGGGCTACATGAGACCATGTCTGCATTAACAAACAAATAAGACAGAATTCCTTGGGGTTGTGACTGACATGCCACTCATCAGATGTTCAGAATAAATTGCACAGCAAGGATTAAAGTCTGCATGTCAAAAAGATGACAGAAAAGAAAAACTAAAGCCAGGCTGAATCAGGAAGAAAGCTTAAATATTCATCAATGTATTTGTTCTGAGTGAAAGTATACACAACTTAAATTAAAGAAATTCCTTCCATGTCCCCCAAAATGTTGCTTTTTCATTTAAAAATTTGTAAGTTCCCAAAAACTACTTCTTCATTGAAATGTTACTGGATGCTATCATTAAAAAATAGTATAATTCTACTTTAGTGTGAGCTCTCACAACCCATAACCCATAACCTCATGTGAATATCAGCAACTCCACTGAGGAGGGCCATAGTGGAATGGCAGCAGAGAGAAGGGGAATGGTACCAACACATGATTTGTCCATACAAAGTTTCTACTTTTTAAAAACAAAAGTAGTATAATTCAATATCTTTATTCTACGGATGAAAAAGCAAGCCAGGTATGGTAGTGCATGCCAGTAATTCCAATACTTGGGAGGCTGAGGTAGGGAGATTGCAAATTTGAGCACAAACAACTTGGGCTACAAAGTGAGACCCTGTTTTAAAAAAATGAAGAAATAAGTCCAGACATACAAATTAGTGTACAATTGGCAGGTTAGGGAATTGGAAAGTAACAAAAGCATTCACACTCAAGATTCCCACTTTCTGTAGTACAGAGGCTTACTGAGAGATCAAGAGTTGTACAGACCTGGAGTTGGTTTTTAGAAAGAGGCATGGATGGAAAGGAAAAGCATTGTATGTCTCATTTCTCTGACAAGGCTGTACCGTGACAAGAGTCTTGTTCCCTTGAGAGGTGTTCACAAGCCATGTACTATGGCTCAAGGAGGTCTGTAGAAGGGTGTACAGGCAGATGCAGCAGCATGGAGTGAATAGGCCAGATACCTGCTTCCTGGCTCCTCCCAGTTCCCTGGTCCAGGTTCTCTGCACCGAACAGTGTGCAGGCAGGCACAGCAGCTGGAGTGAGTAGGCCAGATCACTGTTCCCTGACTCCTCTCAGTTCCCTGGTCCTGGTAGGTCCCATTGTGGCTTGCTTGGGGATGCCTGCTCTCTGACTGAGTTGTGGAATCAGACCTTTTGCTCCAGTATTCTGACAGGCCAGTGGGTACCAAAATTCCTCTTCACCTCAGAGGGTGCACAGGCCAAAAGACAAAAATTTGCTTCCTTCTCAATAAAATAGAGTCTCCCTAAAATTGGCAGACAACAATGCAAAAAAAAAAAAAAAAAAAAAAAACCAACAACAGTCAGAAAACTGAGAGATCTTCACCAAAGATGCCTAGTCCTACAATGGAAGCCTTCAATGAAATCATATAGAAATAAACAGAAATTCATTCCCAAAATGAAAACACAACAATAAATGAGATACTTATCCAAAAAAAATCACTGAACTGGAAGCAAACCATCAAAGAACCAACAATTGTATCAACTAACTTGAACAAAATCATCTCCCAGAGCATTCAGCTTTTGACAGTAGGCTTAACTTGATTGACGAAAATGTAAGAACCTGAAAAAAAGATATAAATAAATTGAAGATGAAATGGAAGATGTCAATAACCAGTTGATTAAGCTTAATGAAGACTTGATCAAATGTAAGAATGAACTCCAGGAAGCATCAAGAAAATCAGAACTCAAATTGAAATCATACCACAGAAAAGAGATGGACATGATGCAAAATAACCGAAGAGAAACAAAAAGTTAAATAGAAATTATTTAAAAAAAAAACCCTCTAGAACCACTCACCAACAGGGTTACTCTTGTGGAAGACAGAAACTCTGACCTGTCAGACAAGAGAGAAAAAAAAATTGATTGGGAGGTGAAAAACTTTGCTAAGTTAAAAAAAAATTAAGTGGGCAGAATTTGAGAGAAATGTGGGATACCCTAAAATGACCAAACATCCAGATCATGGGCATACAAGAAGGAGAGGAAATCCAGCCTAGAAGCATAGAGAACATATTCAATGAAACTATCCTGCAAAAGAGAGGCCTATCCAGACACAAGAAGCCCACAGAACACCAAACAGACAGCACCAAAGAAGAAACTCTCCAAAACATCATAGTTAAAACTCTCAACAATGAAAACAAAGAGAGAGTGTTAAAAGTAGCAAGAAACAACTCACAACATACAAAGGCAATCCCATCAGGATTCTGTCAGATTTCTCAATGGAAACCCTGAAATCCAGAAGGGCCTAGAATGGAACACTTCAAAGTCTGAAAAACTATGGCTTCCAACCCAAGCTACTATACCCAGCAAAAGTATCCCTCATAATAGATAGTGAAAGAAAAACTTTCCATGAGAAAACGTCAACTACATAGGGAGTTCTCAGAGGAAGAATTACAAATGTCTAAAACACACTTAAGAAAATGTTCAATATCCCTAACCATTAGAGAAATGCCAATTAAAAGAACTATGAGATTCCATCTTACCCTAGAAAGGATAGCAAACATTAAAAAATCAAATGAAAATAAATGTTGGTGAGGATGTGGAGAAATAGGAATACTCATTCACTGTTGGTGGAAATGTAAGCTGGTACAACCACTATGGAAATCAATATGGAGACTCCTGAAAAGGATTAATATTGAGTTACCAATAGACCCAGTTATTCCCTTACTGGGCATTTACTCTAAAAGCTCTACAACTCAGTTAAGAGATATTTGCTCAACTATGTTTATAGGTGCCCAATTCATAATAGCTTAGAACTGGAATCAACCCAGGTGCCCATCATTGGATGAGGAGATAACCAAGATGTGGTATATCTACACAATGGAATTCTACTCAGCAGTGAGGAAAAAATGACACAATGAAATTTGTAGAAAAATGGTTGAACTTGGAAGAGATCATACTAAGTGAACTCACACAATCACAGAAAGACAATTCTTGCATAGTCCCACTTATCTGCAATTCCTAACCTGGATTGGCCTGAATTACTGACATACCTGAATGGAATCTTAAGGCTTGGACAATAGGGAGAATAGGGATCAGGGGAAGGGTGTGAGGGGCTACACAAAACAACCCAAATTGAACTGGCACCATTGAAACCTACATTCATAGAAGTTAGACTAAAAGGTTGAACCCGCACCTGAATCAAAGGGCCCTGGCAAGGGTGAGATGAAGCCTGACCTTAAATTTCTTGTTTCTCTTTTTTCTTCCTGTCTTTTTCTTTTTTCTTTTCACTCGGCACTGGCCTGTAATTCCCTGTACCAAATGTGGTTAACATCCATGATGAACTGTTGATGAGAGACCTAGAAGGTCTCCTGAAACAAACAAGACAGACTTCTGTCAGAGCACTTGATTTACCCACCAGAGGTTAATGGTAAGACAGTATTGCTGAAGACACTATACACTGTTGGCACAGACCATTGAGAGACCTGGTTGGAATCTGGAAGAGAGCCAGTCCCCAGAGAGTTAGCCCATCTAGTGTTGGAAGGCACTACAGGAGCTACTGGGGCAAAGTGACCAATATCTGTCTGAGCAATTCAAAGTCTAAGCTACCCAGAAGCAAATAACCTGACATGATGCTCACACAAGTGCAATAGTGGCACACAGCCAAGGTGGGTAACCAGCTGCTCTTCAATTGGCTGACAGATCTGCTCAGTGGAAAGTAAACCATATCTGGAATTGGGAAACAAGTCAGAATCATATCCAGATAAGGATTGAGCTTTCCATTGTCAAGCTCCCACTAATCTTGGGCTATAAGAGGGTCTACAACCCTTTAAATTCTCTCTTAATTAATAATGGTTATCCCAGTTATCTGGTGCTGCCTTCACTTTCCATTGGAGAATCTGCTTCTCATTTTCAGATGGGAGCTGGACCTGAGTACATATGTGACCCATTGCACTTCACCCTGGCCCCAGCTGAAACCACAGAGGAGCTGGGAAACGAGCAAGAATATTGCTTTCTTGGTGAACCTGATATCAGCACAAGGGTGAAGTAGATAGACACTGAGGACACTCAATACCTACAAAAGCAGAAATCCAGAGGCTCCTAAAAGCCCATCACTGAAGTAGACTTAAAAAGCACTCAACATGGCTCAGGGAATTTTATGGAAAAGGGGCCAGAAAGATTGTTAGAGCCACAGTTGGGACATTATGCACAGAAACTTTACCTCTCCCCTATAACTGACTGATTCCCCCACAATGCATGACCCACAATCCCCATGGGGCTGAAGTACATTCCCAACTAGGAGGGCCTCTTGGGAAAAGGGCCAGAGATAATGGGAAGGATGGCCCGAACAGGTGTTGTTTATATATTAAGTATGTTCATATGTAATAAAATAAATTGACAAAAACATACTGTAGGAGTGTTGGGCTTATCTAGTCTCAGCAGTTTAAGAAAACATGCTTTAACAGAGAGTACTGTTCAGGGCTGAAGAGATGGCTTAGTGGTTAAGTGCTTGCCTGTGAAGCCTAAGGACCCTGGTTCGAGGCTCGATTCACCAGGACCCATGTTAGCCAGATGCACAAAGGGGCGCACACATCTGGAGTTCTTTTGCAGTGGCTGGAAGCCCTGGAGCCCATTCTCTCTCTTGCTCTCTGCCTCTCTCTCTCTCTCTCTCTCTCTCTCTCTCTCTGTCGCTGTCAAATAAATAAAAATAAACAAACAAAAAAATTTAAAAAAAGAGAGAGTACTGTTCAAATATTTTATTATTCATTTATTTAAGAGAAAGAGGTAGCTAGCAAATTGACATGCCAGGGCTTCTAGTCACTACAAATGAACTCCACATGCATGTGCCACCATGTGCATCTGGCTTTTTTATGTGGGTAGTAGGAATCAAACCTTGGTCTTTTGGCTTTGCTGACAAGTGCCTTAGTCATTAAGTTATCTCTATGGCCCAAGATTATTATTCAAAATCACAATCACATTCTTTCTTCCTTTCATAGTCTAACAGTATTTTTATTTATTTATTTATTTTTATAAATGATAAATTATTAAGTTTATTTAGGGGGAAATCACAAATTGTAGGGTTTATTTAAGGAAGACTGGAGACTAGGAAGGGAGACTAAACATGTGGAAAGTAGGAAACATGCTCTCATGTGGAAACACTGCACAGTTTACAAGGTTCATTTAGAGAAATTGAGGTCTTCAGAAAAGGAATGGAACAGTTGTAAGTGTATGGAAAGTAGAACTTAGATGTATATGTAGAAAGACTTAGAAAATACACATAGCACCTGTCATGTGCATTCCTGAACAGGGAAAGTATCACAGCAGAAGAGAAATTGAGGGTCTTTGTGGAAAAACTGGAGTAGAGCTGCAAACATGTGGAGGGGAATTAAACTGAGTCTTTTAAAGAGAAATTAGGGTAAAGCAGAAAGTATGTGGACTTGAGAGAAAATAAAGAGGACAAATGGTGAGGCTCAAGGAAACAAATGAGAGGGCAGATATCCAAGAAGAAACCAAGAGATTCAGAGCAGAAATGAGTGATGATAAACACTCATGGTTACCCTGAATTTAGAGTAACTATACAGGTAGCAAGCCTTGAGTTGGTGAGAGCACCCACGTGGTAGATTCAGAGATCAGAGAAAAATAATACATTTAAAGTGAGAAGTTACCCCAAAGTATAAAGCTGAGGCAAGTGGAAAATTTTTCCCAGACCAAGAAACAGTTTTTTGCCCACCCTCTCCCCACCTGAGTGAGGGGGAAGCCAAACTCACATATGTCCAAGCAGTCAGTTCAGATTCAGGGCAAGAGCTAGACACACACACACACACACACACACGCGCGCACACGCACACACACGTACACACACACACACACACACACACACACACACACACACACACACACACACACAGAGGGTCCCATCCAGAACCAGCATCTAATTTTAGATCAGTCATTTGGAATCTTTGCTATTCCTCACCAGCCTTCAGAAAAAATGCATGTAGCTGCTTTCTTTCACATATGTTCAAGATTATAGTGTATTTTTTCAGTTGATCTTTATGCATTCCTGTTTCCAAATACCTGCTAATATGATGTGTCCCTCATCTTCCTTTGTAGGATTTTTATAGATTCCAAATAATTTCCTGAGTTCTCACCTTCTGTGAGGTTAGTTCATTATGTGCTGCTGCCTGGCCATTACATATGAATGTCCCCAGAAGAATGAGTCCCTCTACTGTCTCCTGCATCACGACAATCAAATGAAAGCTGTTCATTCTTTCTAGACTATTATGCTAGCATTAAGTTGTTATGCATTTTTTTTCTGCCAAGTTTCCACTCCAAGTCTTGAAGGCTGGGTCTACATGACACCAAAACATCTAAATGGAACAGAAAAACTCAGTGGAGCCACTCAGATGTTTCTCCATATCCAGATGTTTGGCAAGTGTAGACAATACCTCTGGATAATGAGTGAGTCCCCCTATGGTGAGCATTTTCATCATACTGCTCTAATTAAAAACACGATGTTAATAGCCTGACTGTAGGAATAGGAGATTCCAGGAGATTCAACCCCTCTGTGCAATCTGACTCACTCACTTGACCCACCTTGTTGTGAAGACACTTTCCTGAGTGGATGTTTCATTGTTACCATGAAGACTCAGGGGTCAGGAAGTGGGTGTTTATCCCAGTATAAGTAAATCCAGATGCAAAAATTCAAGGGAGAAAGAATCAGGAACTCGGATCTTCTTTTGGCTGTAGAATTGTGGTAAATATTTCAAAATATACATACTACCCAATTATTTTATTCTGCATAATTAGCCTAATATAATTAAATGAGAAACACATATTTTTCACTCAGACACTAATTATCATTCTGAAAAATTTGATACAGTGAACACATGATAATAGTCACATTTTTCAGTATTCATCAGATGACTAGAGCAAATCTTGACAATTTCCAATGAAAAGTAGAAAACAAGCTGGGCATGGTGGCGCACGCCTTTAATCACAGCACTTGGGAGGCAGAGGTAGGTGGATTGCCGTGAGTTCAAGGCCACCCTGAGAGTACATAGTGAATTCCAGGTCAGCCTGAACTAGAGTGAGACCCTGCCTTGAAAAACCAAAGAAAAAAAAAGTAGAAAACATTTTAGGAGTAGACCTGAGACTAGGATCATAGATTTGAAGGTCATTAAAGATCCTTTTAAGGAAGATCTTTACCTATGCTTAAGCTTATATCCCATCTGGTACATTTGTAGATTATTTATGTAAGCCAGCAGTTCTAGAAGGCTAGAGACAAAAGATGGTCATGTGCACACATGTGTATGTGTGTGGGGGGTGGTATTATGTTTACCTTGATCTCTTCCTCTGTTTGGTTTTCACTTACTGAGACCTGAACCCTAACTTTTCTCTTACCTCCACAGGAAAAAAATAAGTTGCCTTTTCCCACTGGTATAAATTATTGACACTTGAAATAATATTCTATCCTTTATCTTTTGTCATTTCCACTTCTGAAATGTCATAAGAGATTTCTTTTTTCTTGCCGCCCTTGTCTCTCTTATCAAGAAGTCTTTCCTAAATATGATCCTAGTGTTTTTTTTAAAGATTTTTGTTCATTTTTATTTATTTATTTGGGAGCAACAGACAGAGAGAGAAAGAGGGAGAGAGAGAGAGAGAGAGAGAGAGAGTGGGTGAGCCAGGGCCTCCAGCCACTGCAAATGAACTCCAGATGCCTGCACCACCTTGTGCATCTAGCTAACATGGGTCCTGGGGAATCGAACCTTGAACCAGGGTCCTTAGGCTTCACAGGCAAGCACTTAACCACTAAGCCATCTCTCCAGCCCAATCCTAGTGTTTTTTAAAGCACAAAATAAATGTGGGCATACCTTCCTGAAGCTCCTGTTCTGTGAGCTCTGACTCTGCCTGGCAGCTGTCTATAAAGGCAGGAGGGCAACCTTAGCCTAACTGAAGATGACATACCCTGATATCTCTTTCCTTTTGGAGTTTATCATCACCTTAGATGCTTGGTTGTCTGATGAGAATCAGCATCTTGATTAAGGTGTTCTTCCAGCACAGCTTACTGCTCCTCAGGGCAGCAGCACTACCACCCACCTGCTCTTGGCAGAGCTCCAGGAGCAGGTGAGGGCTCTGAAGTTTTACACTGCACAGGGACTCTAGCAGGTATGCTGGACCACCTAATGATGGAAAGTTTGGCCCAGCGGGCAGTTAATCAGCAGTTGCAGAGCTCAGGGTAGAATAGCAACAAATTTATATGCTCCCTTTGTGCCTGGGGTTTGCCTTCTCTTCTCACTTACCTTTACTAAGACTTCCCACATCTGTAGTCTCTCTACAGGCTCTGGCAGCCATTTTTGAGTTCCCAAAGGAGACTGCTCTGTAAGAACTGAATGCACCTCTACCTCCTAGTCTTCTTCCAGCCACAGCATAACATTCATTGCCTGGTACAGAATTTAAACTTCTTTAAATTGTGGTTTCTACCACTAGTACCTTGGGTTTATATAAGAGTAAAATTTCTGTCTTGGACTGTGATTATAAAAGCCCTTAACCTAATTTTCCAGCTGAGCCAATTTTAAATTAAAGGGCGGTATGTCAGGAACATCAACATCTGGAGGAGACTCTAGCAAATCCTGTGATAAATCAGCAGCTGCTGTGGGCTAAAGGTCACTCTAATTCCAGATTCTCTGCCTGAAAAACACTAAGGCAATAAATGAAATTACCACATAGACTCTGCAAACACCACAAGGTCTTCAATGAGGGAGCATGAAGGCCAGTACTCTGTGTAGGCAGAGGAGGCAAGCCCCATGGGGCCAACCAAGCCTTTAAGTCTTTCCTTTGTCTCTGGTCTTTGCCTCTACTGAAGCTCTAGTGCTTCTTATCTTCATCGCTGTTCTCATGGAATGATGGAGATGAAGACTGTAGGAGATTGGGCAGCCTCTGTCCTTGGCGTGAGTCACATCACAACAGAACCTTTTATATCATTGCATCTTTCACAAACATCTAATATGGAATAGAGCAGTCCACCTTTAACCACGGAAACATATTCTAAGATCCCCAGTGGTAACTGACTCTAAGACAGTTATGAGTTCTTATATTCAACACTTTGATACCCAAAAATCATTCTGGGAGTCAAGATAGCTAGCAAGTGACCTGTCCTTAATTAGGTAGTGCAGACAGTATGGATGCACTGGACACAAGGATGATTCTTGTCCCACTTTTGATTAAATGGAGGAAAGGGTGACTTCATCACTGTACTCAGAGCAATATACAGTTTAAAACTTAAGATTTGTTTACTTCTATAATTGTCCATCTAATATTTTTGTACTTCAGTGGACTTTGGGTAACTAAAACTGCAGATAATGAAATCAAAGATTCAGAAAGACTACTATAACCCTGACAAAGACTGGATGGGGTGGAGAAGGATATTTATGCCAAGGGCTACATGACGAATCTTCAGAAAATCCCCCGTAAATGCCTCTGCCAGTTCCCAAAAGTTGTCCCTTGTCATTCCTCTTCCTCCAGTTTTCCTCCTTCAGGTCAGCTGGCAGGGCTTCCCTTTCTCTCTGGCTATCGCTCTTCTGCAGCTCCTGACCCGTCTCCACCTCTTCTCCTATAAAGCGTTGTTATGCCCTCTCAACATGTAACTGACAGTGCCATACTGAGGACCTCACTCAGTGAAGGGCTCTTCTCAGGGCACATTTATCTTATGTGGGAGAGATGAGGGTGAGTGTGAGGGTTGTGTGTTTCACAACACGTGGGAAAATTAATTAGGACTATATTGAGTACAGAGTATATGTACCAACACAATAATTTCTAGGATTACTACTGAATAATGTTGCAATGAGTTGTTTGTATCTGTCTACAGATTAGTATCTTTAAGGACTAGTAACCTAGGTAATCTTTTTTTAAAAGACAAGTCTTTAGGAAATGATTAGGACAAGGCTATTTTCATGGGAAATAAAACCTTGGCAATCATCCATCTGTTCCTCTCTAAAATTGAAATTATCTTCAATGGACACATCATTGATTTTCAGGTATAAGATATTTGGCAAAGCAAAGAATAGTGAGGACCTCATAAAGGTTTATGTGAAATTCTAATTTTAGTGCTGTGCAAATGACCAAAAACATTTTAAAATTCTCTCTAGGGAATTCAAACAAAGGTGTCTTGGACATCATTTTTGAGAAACCCTGTGTGGAGACTGACAATTTATTTCCATTATTACCACTTCCCTGTTTCTATATTATTTTCAGGTCACTTTCTTGAGCCCAGTTCTGATCTTCTTCATTTCCCAATGCAATGTGCCCTCACCTCTCATGCTGCTGCACTATGGCCACACTGACCTCTCTCATGTCTCACCAGAATTACCTAAAATCACTTCCTAACTACTGTCATCATTCCTGTCCCGACATCCCTAAAGTTCATGCTCAAAATAGTATCCAGAGCATAGAGCACTAGCTAATACAAAAAAAAAAAAAAACCAACAAACATCTAGAGCTTTTCTCAAAAGTCTCAAATGATTTCCCAGCTTCCTCAGAGTAAAAGTTTTTGTAACCAACTCAAAAGCCCCCACAATCTGGCCCTAGCCATCTTCCACATCTCATTTCTGACACCCTTCTCCAGTACCCACTCTGTTTTTTGTTGCCTTCTCCTTGAACACAGGAAGTTGGAGAAAGAGAGTCTTGGATATGGGCATCACATGGTGTGTGGGAGAGCTGTTGGAAGGCCAGGCTTCACACAGACAGAATGATTTTGACGATTGTGCCTGGAGTTCTCCTCTGCAGCTTTTGGACCCTGAACTTTCCCAGGCTGAAGATGTGTAGGGTTTTCTGTGCAATAGCACTGTCCTTCCTCTGTTTATATGTGACATAAAACTCACTAAGTGTTTCCTGGGGAAGGCATCATTGGGTGATATGGATTCTATCCACAGGGGCCCCGTAATCTTTACTCTGTCCACTGGACCCAGGTCCGGGCCAGTATAAGTGCATGACAGTGGCTTAACATAAGCCCACTCCAGCTAAGGAGGAAGAAATGGGATGGTTTCATCATCTTTTGCTATTTTCTGACTCCTGGAAACCTATACTCCAGGTGGGCACTGAATAGTAGCTGCAGTTTCCTGAGGCTGATGCTGTAGGGAGGAAAGTACTGATCTCAACAGCAGTTCCTCCTTGTAGGGAAGTCTGCCTACCATCAGATTTATGTGAGGCACAGGGAATCTGCTGTTGTGATCATTTTTGTATGTCATTCTTATTAAGGACAGGGATGTCTGTGTCATATAGGAAACTTCAAAGAATGTGGAGAACAGTTTTTTTAGCTAGGCTCAGGGAGGGGATATTCCCCTTTAGCAAGTGCTTTGTTCTCATCTGACAGATACCATGATGCTTGTACCTGATTATCTTTCCCTCATCCCTCCTGGTTTCTCAGCAGCGTGGAGGTCAGACTTGCCTTTCACCTGTAGCCAATATACAGGAGCTCATGGTTTAGGTGTTTTCCATCAGTCATTTTCTAAGTCATTCATCTTAATGTTCTATACCTAAATTATTTTTTACTTGATAAATTAATTAATTTTTCACTTGATAAAACACCTTTCTACTATATTTATCTTTGCAATATTTCTAAAATTCCTTTAAAATAGGAAATAAATAAATCATAATCCTTTGCTATACCAGGTATTTGCCCATGCAATCATGCCCTCCAGTCATTATGTGCAGAGAATCCAGAAGACAAGGGCCAACAGACCCAAGATTCCTTAGTGAGGGGATAAAGAGAAAAGGCCTGGTCATTTCTCTAGAAGAAGCCCACCCAGAAGCCTGAGAACTTTGGATAGACTTCAGGGATACAACCACTTACAGTAAAATTAGTAATCAGTCAGACAAGCCCCACCCCAGCCTGAGTGTTTTCATTCTGCAGATGTGACTAGATGTCAGCCCATTCCCAAATGACACAGCTGTCCTCAGCTGGAGAGCTTAGTACTACATAAACCAGCAGCTGCAGAAAAGATGCAGAAGATGCACTGTAGCTTGACTTGTCAAAAACAACAACAAGAACAGACCTGCCTTTATTTTAAACATCATTTTAGTAAGAGGAGGGCTCCAGACACCTTGGGCTCATTCACTGACTCCCCATGGTGATTAGGCATTGCAAAGCAGGAAAAGTTTAAGAAGCAGAAACATGGGGAGGCACACACTTCACGGAAAGGTAAGTAACATAAATAGCACAAATAGAAAGTTAAAAACATTTAATGTTAAAAAATAAGTAGATAAACAATATGGGAATTGAAAAGAGTGAAGGAAAAAATCCTTGGTTTAAAACAAACAGAAAGAGAAACTTTTTAATAGCTACAACATGAAATGGACAAAATTTGTACATTACTTTGTGATGGTATGAAAACAGCAAATGTGCAAGTATATTTTAATGCAGGATATGTTTAGAGAACAGTTATTAGGTTGGCCTGCCTCTTTTCAATGGAGTGTTATTATTTCAAGGTTTGGTGAGTTTCTACATTTTATTCCCCAAATCTGCTCACTTACTCACATGTTAGAAACCTGTCTAATGAACATAGGACCCACTTTAAACACACAGTAAAATCTCAAGAACACTAGCCACAATCTCTTCTCCTGACTGTTTTGAGTGTGATGTAATACATGCAAGGAGTTTGGTGGTCAATCACAATGTTCTTCAACAGAGTGGCTCCAGTCATTTGTCCAAGATCTACTTTGGTTTTGGTGGTATGGAGTAATAAACATTCATTGCTACTTGCCTTGACAATCAAGTGATGTAGCAGTAGTCATTACATGAACTGATACTGTTCTCTAAGAGAGGCTGGAACATACAAGACAATGACAGAGTCATTTACCATAAGTAGAAGGATGGAAAGTCCTTGACTAGGTGTAGTAGAAATATGTATGTGAAATACAGCTTTTTAATGGAGTACTAAGAGAATAGTCTGACACTTTTTAGTGGTGGTGGGTTTGTAATTTATTGTATAGTATGAGTCTATAATTATTTACTTAGATTTTTTACATCACTGTTCCATATTTTACTGAACTCATCAGCATTGAGTTTAAAACTGGAAGTATAGGTTCAATAAAAATTAAGAACTTAGTTTGTGTGTTAATAAAAGATATGATGAACATGGAATATGAAAATTTATTGTCTATGGTGGGGATATATGTCATGAAAATCAACAAATACAAACCCAGTGAAGCACCAGCATCCTGGACCTCAACACTTGTGTCTGCAAGAAGACTGCACTCTTATATACTAAGAATTTTACATGGCACAAGGTTATGCAGTCTATCACTTTTATAGCACTCTTTGAAATAGCAACTGTGACTTGGATAGAATGATCCTTTGAATCATTCATGCTTGTTTCTGACTACTTTTTCTTCTCTCTATTTTTTAAAATAAGTATAATTATGTGTTGGGACATCAATTCCCTTCTCCCTGCCCCCATTCCACTGATGGCCCTCCTCAGTAGGATTGCTGGTATTCATCATGGAGTTGTGGGTTATGAGATGTCAGAGCAGCAGTCAGTCATTTTGGGAGGGGAGCAAAGTCCCTGGATATTCCCTCCCACTCGTGGCTCTTATACTGTTTCTGTCTACTCTTCTACAAAATTCCGTGAACCATGGTGGGTGTGTTTTAAATATACTTTAGTCTTTAGCTCTTAGCAGCTTCTAGATTTCTACTTTGATGCATTTTGAGCATCCTCAGTGTCTGTCTCTATCACCCTGTGCAGGTTTTCTGGGTCACTATGGAAGCAGCACTGTTGCTCATCTTGCCAGTTCCTCTGTGGTTTCATCAGGGCCCTGGCTACTGTGCAAGGGATATTTCTTCTCCTGCCAAGAAGCCAGCTATCTATTCTTGTTTTGTTGATAGACTTTGTCCTTGGTTCCTGCTGTCTTCTACAAAAGGAAAACAGATTCTCCAGTGGAGATTGAGATCAGCATAGGTTAAAGGGGATAAGCATTGTTAATTTAGAGAGATTTTGATGGGTTTAACCTCTCTTTTGGCCAAAGACCAGTGGATGCTTATCATTGAAGACCATAATCTTGGTCACTATAGGATTCTGACTTGGTTCCCAGTTCTATCTATGGTTTCCTTTTCCCTGAGTGGATTTCTTATCCAGAGAGCCGTTAGTTGTCTGCCTAGGCTGTGTTTCACCATTGCACAGGTGTGTACATCTTGTCAGGCAGCTTGCTTTTATATAGCACTGTCCACTGCTTGCTCACAACATTGTTGGCCATTTTCCGCCAGCAGCTCATGTAGCACTTTCCAGCACTATAAAGGCTAACCATCTGGGAATTGGCTTCCTACCAGATTCAGCTGAATCTCTTGATGTTCTGTATTGGCAGCATGTGGTTTTCTATCAGCAATAGGGTCTTACTTTTTTCCTTAGGTGGGTAATCAAGTGCTTTGACAGAAGCCTTCTTATTTTGGGGACCTTCTAGATCTTTCTGATCAGTAGCTCAATGTGGGTTGTTATCCATTTCTGGTACTCAGAGTTATAAGCCAGAGCCAAACGTTTTAGGGTTAGGCTTAATCCTACCTTCTCTTCTTACCATACTTTGAGGGTTGTATTTTTTAGTCTACTATCCAGGTGCAAGCTTTCTATGTTACTATTCATTTTGGATTTAGTTTTGTGTGTATCTTCCCCCACTCTCCCATTTCCCTTCCCCCAAACTCTTATATTCCTGTTATCTGTCCCTTGAATTGCCTGTCAGGTATGCCCGCAACTCAGACTCTTACAATTTAGGAACCACAGCTCAGTTTGCTGAGTTTGATCTGCACAAAGTCCATCCATTTTCCTACAAATTTCATTATATAATTTTTTCTTATTGCTGAACAGAATTCCATTTGTGTAAATGTAGCACATCTTCATTATCCATTCATCAAATGATGGGCATCTGGGTCAGTTTCAGTTCTTAACTATTATGAATTGAGCAACTATAAACATAGTTGAGCAAATATCTCTGCAGTGAAGAGTGGAACCTTTAGGTTCGATGCCCAGTAGAGGAATGGCTAGGTAGCTCTATTTTCATCTTTTCCAGGAGTCTCCATATTGACTTCCATCGTGGTTCCACTGTTTGCACTCCACCAGCAGTGAGTGAGGGTTCTTCTTTCCCTGCTTCCTCACCAACATTTACTGTCATTTGATTTTTTAATGATTGCCACCTGGACTGGAGTAAGGTGGAATCTCATAGCCATTTTAATTTGCGTTTTTCTGATGGTTAAAGATGTTGAACATTTTCTTCAATGAGTATTATCCATTTGTAGTTCTTCCTTTGAGAATGCCCTACTCAGTTCTCTGCCAATTTTTTGAGTGGATTGTTTGATTTTTTTTTATTGCCTAGTTTTTTGAGTTCTTTCTAGATTCTAGATATGATGCCTCTGTCATGGTATAGCTGTTAAAGATTTTCTCCCATTTTGTGGGTAGTCTGTTGGCCCGTTTATGGTATACTTAGCTTCATAAGATCCAACTGGTTGAGTGATTGTTTAATTTCCTGTGCCACTGGGGTATTGTTCAGAAAGTCTTTCCCTACTCCTATATCATGGAGAGTTTCCTCTATTTTTCTCCAGTTGTTTAATAGTTTCAGGTCTTATATTGAGGTCTTTAATTCATTTGGAGTTGATTCTTTGCATGTCATGAGAGGAGTGTATCTAGTTTCATTTTTCTTCATATATATATATATATATATATATATATATTTACTAGATTTCTTGAGGATGATAATTTTTCTCCAGTATACATTATTGGCTCCTTTTTCGAAGATCAGTTAGCTATAGTTACTTGAACTAAGGTCTGGGTTTTCAATTCTGTTCCACTGGTTTATATATCTGTTTCTAGGCCAGCACCATGCTGTTTTTGTTATTATGAATTTGTAGTATAGCTTTATATCAGGTATGGTGATGCCTCCAGAGGTGTTTCTTTTGATGAGGATGTTTTATCTAAGGCCTTCCTAGTTCCATATGAATTTTGAGATTATTTTTCTATTTCTGTGAAGAATGATGGTGGAATTTTTGTGTTGTATTTAATTTCTACATTGCTTTTGGTAGAATTTCCATTTTCACAATATTAATTATTAATTCTATCTATCCAGGAGCATGGGACATCTTTCTATCTTCTCTTGTCCTCCTCTTTCTTGAGTCTTTTTTGTTTGTTTGTTTTTCAATGTAGGGTCTCACTGTAGACCAGGCAGATCTGGAATTCACTATGTAGTCTCAAGGCACCCTTGAACTCATGGTGATTCACCTACCTCTATCTCCTGAGTGCTGGGATTAAAGGTGTGTGCCACCATGCCTGGCCTCTTGAGGATTTTTATGTTTTCATTATATAGTTCTTTCACATCTTTGGTTGTGATATTTGATTTTTTTTTGTGGATAATGAAAATTGAACATCCTTGCTGATTTCTTTCTCTATATATTTGTCTTTTGTATATAGGAAGGCTACTGATTTTTATATATTGGTTTTGTATACTACCACTTTACTGAAGAAATTTATCATCTTGAGAAATTTAGAAATTTGGGTCACTTATGTATAGGATCATGCCATCTGCAAATAAGGCAAGTTTGACTTCTTCCTTTCCAATTTGTATCCCTTTTATCTTTCTCCTATCTTATTGCTAGGGTTAGGACTTCTGGTATTATGTTGAAGAGCAGTGGTGAAAGTGTATACCTCTGTCTTGTACCAGATCATAATGGGAATTCCTGGAGCCTATCCTCATTAAGTATGATTTAGGCTATAGATGCTTTTTATAGCCTTTTTTTGCAGTCAGGTTCACATTGCTGGCAGAAATCATTCCACCAAGAGCAGCTTTGGGGAAAAAAGGTTTATTTTGGCTTATAGACTCGAAGGGAAGCTCCATTTTGGAAGGGGAAAATGATGGCATGAACAGAAGGTGGCCAACATAAGGTGGACAACAGGAACAGGAGAGTTTGCCAAACACTGACAAGGGGAAATGGGCTATAATACCCATAAATCAGCCTCCCAACAATATACTACCTCCAGGAAGCATTAATTTCCAAATCTCCATCAGCTGGAATACCTAGGTTTATGGGGGACACCTGAATCAAACCACCATACCTTTATTATGTTGAAATATAAATACTTCATGTCTAGCCTCTCCAGCGGTTTGATCATGAAGTGATGTTGTATTTTGTGGTAGGCCTTCTCTGCATCTATTGAAATGATCATGTGGTTCTTATGTTTAATATTATTTATGTAGTGTATTATGTTAATTGATTTCCATATGTTAAACCATCCCTTCATCCCTGAGATGAAACCCACTTAACCGAGGTGGATAATGCTTTGATGTTTTGTTAAGTTCAGTTTGTGAGGATTTTGTTCAAGATTTTTGCATCTAAGTTCATCAGGGATATAGGTCTATACTTTTCTTTTCTTGTATCTCTGTCCATTTTTTCCTTCTATTATTATTACTATTATTCATATTAACATATTTTGTATGGCTACATCATGTGTTGGTACCCTCTTTTCCCTCATCCCTGCCCCCATACTGCTGGGGACCCTCCTCAATGGGGTTGCAGGTATTCCCTATGGGGTTGTGGGCTATGTATTGGGGAAGCAACAGTCAGTTATATTTTGGGGGGGGGTAGGGAATGCCTCTGGGCATGATGTGGTTCTTACAATCTTTCCTGATTCTCTCTTCCACAAAATTCCCTGAGCCATGGTGGGTGAGTTTTAAGTCTACTTCAGGGGTGAGCTCTTAGGAGCTTCTGGATATCTGCTTCGTTAAGTGTTGAGTATCCTCAGGATCTGTCTCCTTTGTCCTGGTGTTGATTATCAGGTTCAGTATGGAAGCAGCACTCTTGCTTGTCTCCCCAATTCCTCTATAGTTTCAGCTGTGGCTTGGCTGAAATGTGAGGGGTAGTTTATCCCCTTGGGTCTCACTACTTTCTGGAAATGAAGAAGAGATTCCCCAACAGAGAGTGAAGTCAGCATAGTTTTAATGGGATAAGCATTATTAATTTAGGGAGAATTTGATGTAGGTAACACCTCTTTTAGCCAAAGACTAACAAGAGCTTGACACAGGAGAGCATATTCTGTCTCCATAGAATTCTGATCTGGTTCCCAATTCCAGATATGGGTTCCTTTATACTGATCAGATCTCTTAGCCAATCAGAAAGCTATTGGCTACCCACCAAGGCTGTGTGCCACTATTTCACTGGCATGTACAACCTGTCAGGTGTTTGCTTCTGAGTAGCTTAGACCTCTAGTTACTCAGATCATTTCCCCTGGTAGCTCATGTAGTGCTTTCCAGCACTAGATGGGCTAACTTTCTGGGGTCTGGCTCTCTTCCAGATTCCAGCCAGGTCTCTCCATATTATTGCTATCTTGACAGCATATGGTGTCTTCAGCAATAGGGTCTTACCTTTTGCCTCAGGCAGGTAATCAAGAACTTTGATAGAAACCTGTCTTGTTTTGGGGACTGTCTAAGTCTCTCTGTTCAACAGCTCATTGTGGGTAGCAGCCAATTTGTGGTACTGGGAGTTACAGGACAGAGACAAAAAAAAAAAAAAAAAAGCTTAGGCTTCATCCCACCCGCTCTAGGGCCCTTCTTTTCAGGTGCCCCCCCCCTTATTCTGTTCTATCTGGTTTTGTTATTAGGGTGATGCTTCATAGAAGGAGTTGGGGAGCATTCCTGTGAATCTCCCTGTGAGGAAGATTGAGAAAAAGTGGTTTGAGTCCTATCAGAGTGTTCCTGACTTTTCTTGTACATGCAGATGAAATATGATTAGAGTTGCTGTGCTCTGTAACTTTTTGCCCTGTAGTGAAAGTGTTAACTCTGTGGTTCTCTTTTGGTCACACAACTGGAATTGTAGGTCCTGTCTTCAATCCAAATGTCTTTATATGAGTCATTTTTAAAGCCCTTTGTCCATTGTAGGAGATCTGATGGAGATAAATGTTGCCATTTTAATCTTTATTTGTAAGAAAACCAAATCCAATTAAATTATAGTTGACAGTATTATAGTCCCTTTTACCCCAGATTTGAGTGTATGAATAGTATAATTCTTACCTTAGAGCTACATACATGTTAAAAATGACATAAGACATATTGTATATTGGGGGGGTATCCTTGTTGCTTAAGTTACTTGCATATTAAACATGACTGTAAGACACTGAGTGAATGAGGTGATATACTTAACAATATTTTAACTGCTAGAGGAGATTTTATAGATTCCTATCAAAACTTTGTTATAAATATAGTAATAAAATTTTAAGTATTTTCCTAAACATTCCGCTTTGGAAGCCATTATTACAAACAACTGGTATCTTCCTAATTTTGAGAACCAATTCCACTAAAATAAGCCAGAGTATGTCCTTAGATTAATGGATTAGTTTCTTTGTAGGAATCTGCCTCATGGCATTTTAATGAGTTAATATATGTAAAACATTTAGAAGGTTCCCTTGAATCTTATTAGCAGTAAAGTTTGCATCTATTCTTATTGTTATAATTGTTAGCATTATTATTTAGCATATGATTACTAAAATATCTGTGACAAGTTCTATATATACTTGCTTGACAGCTAGCATTTTATGAATAAAAGAAAGGCCCCATTAAGTGACAACTATCTCCCCTTCCTGGAAGATCAGTCTTATCTTTAGTTTTCATGGTTTGAATAAGCCTGGGCTGAGCAGAGTCTAGATGGAAGAGCTCTGGCCCTGAGAATGGTATAGACTACATTTTATGTCTTAGCTACAAATGAAGCTAATTTTGCATATCCAATAAAGTGACAATAGTATTCTTTATTTTGGAAGGTGAGCAAGAGGAAATCATATCTGGCCATAGGTACAAAGCAACTAACACAATACCTAGAAAATCTAGGGGGAAAGACTTGCAAAACAGGTTTGAACTCATGAAATGAGAAATCCATTTCTCTTCCATCCTAGATAAGCTAGTCTTACCATTTCTAAAGTCAATCTGGCTCACTGACAGGAAACAGCTAGAAAGCAGTAGAGTATAGGTGTAGCTCTTGACTCACGATATAGCCTATTCCAGACAGAATTCTTAAGTCACTATAAAACCATGGGTTAAAGGAAGGAAAATATTTATGTTTTATTGAGTTACTCCTCTAGGTCAGCTCATGTATCACTGCTGTGATCTAGCAATGAGCCATAGCAGGAGGAACGCACAGCTGAGACGGATGAGATAAACCTTCCACAGCCTTGACTCGTCCAAGACCCAGTAAATTGCTTCCTTTATTTAATTACAAATTAATTGGAAACACTCCCATGCTGATAAAACAATACTAGATCCCGATTTGTTTATAATAGCCTAATCCTGCTGTAATATCCCTTAGACACCATTGCATGATTATGTCATCAGTTTTACACTTGCAGGTCTGGATAAACATGACTGCCTAGGTTCAGGCAGAGGATAAACACACAGAGAAGTGATCTTTTGGAAGAAAAATTTAAAGGTAAGTTTGGAGTGAGATGGTCCTAGATGGGTTGGAGTCACTGATGATTAATAAGTATGTGAAAGTATCAGCACAGTACTTGTCCTGAATAGCAGACTCCTGGTGTTAGGTGTGTTCTTCTTAGTTTTCTGCCTTCTCTTGTTCAGTTAGGGACAATAATAGTTTCCAGCTTCTATAAATTTAGAAGGCTATATTTGTTCTACAGGGTGAATAAGTATAATGGTGTCCTCTCCAGCATCCAGACCAGTTTGTCACTGTAGCTGTTGGTCTAATAGACCAATCCATGCTCACACCTTCCTGCCAACTGTAATCTTGGTTACACTTGATCTCTGTTCTTTGTTGCCTTTTAAGAGTAAGCCTGAATTTCATCATGTGAAGTGAGTACCATCCATGGTAAAAATGTCATGGAAAACCATTGCAAAAAGGGATAGTTACATAATAGCAAGTGGAATAACACCCTCCAAAGTACAAAACACAATATAAGGAAGGAAGGCTAGAGTTTAAAGGTTTTGGATGCTAGGACATTTACTAAGATAGGGTGTTTTGCACACATGCACACACGCACACACATACCTCATACATCACAGGAAGCCAGGAAGAATGACTGGTTCCCGCCTTTGCTACAGCACACAGCTTACACTTCTTCCCTGTGCTTTTTTTTTTTTTTTTTTTTTTTTTTGCATGGCAGTTCTGAATCTCTGTAGGCCAAGAGAGCTTTTGAAGACAGGTGGTAGGATTTAATCCTCCAATTGCCTTCACCTCATGCATGTTCAGCACATCAGTAAATATTTGCTATATGAACAGCTCTAGAGTCAGAGAAAGAAAGAAGATAAGAAAAAAACTTAAAAAACAAAAGTGTTTCAATTATAAAAATATGTTTCCTGCAAATTTAAACAGAAAGCAAAAGCTGGTTTCCATGTATAGTATACAAAAACATGCAATGTTTCATTGATAAGTATGTATTATGTCATACAACTATTTAAGCTATGCACAGACATCACTACAATCAAAGTCACAACATCCTCCAGTATAATGCAAACAATGGTTCCATTTAAGTAAAGATAAAGTAAACTTCTCAAGTTCAGAGCATGCTCACCTAAGTAACTAATTTCCATATTGAATCAGATTGTTGAATTGATAGAGCCAAGATAAAATACTTACGATAGAATTCAGCATCTTGATGTTTTGCTAGATGCCATCTTGTTAAAATCAGAAAAAATAACCAGACAATTTGGATCTGTCTTGCTGTAATTATATACCCTTAATGTGTAGGAAACAAGAAAGGGATTCAATTCAAAGTGTCATTATGATCAACTGAAAAGATTTGGTTGGTATAAATGAGAACATACTCAGCCACAACATGAATCCTAATATTTGTGTTGTTGAAGTACACAGCTTCTCTCATATAAGTGGCAGATCAAAGGTAAGACAGACTTCAGAGTTGATTCTTCCAGTGACTCAGTGCTGCTGTCAGGCATGGTCCTCTCCTCATGATGTGCTGGCTACTCCAACTTCATGCTAAAGCAGGTTCTTTCCTTGCAGTGGAATGGCTGGTGACAAGAAAGTTCTCCTTTGACTTTTTAAAAAATATATTTTATTTATTTATTTGAGAGAACGAGAGAGAGAGAGAGAATGGGCATGCCATGGCCTCCAGCCACTGCAAACAAACTCCAGATGCATGTGCCCCTTGTGCATCTGGCTTATGGGGGTCCTGGAGAATCGAACTGGGATCCTTTGGCTTTGCAGGCAGATGCCTTAACCTCTACACCATCTCTCCAGCCCTCCTTTGACCCTTTTTTTTTAAGACAGAAGAAAAATTTTCTCTAGATCTCTAGCAACTTCTTGTTCATATCTCATTGCCTGAAATTATGTAATATTTTCTATGATCCATCAGGGCCATTTTGGAACTAGGAATGGAGGCTACCCACTTGGAATTGTTTGGACAACATGGAATAGAATTTTTTATTTTATAATTTTTATTTTATAAATTATATTTTATAATTTTATTTTAATCTAAATTTTAAAATAGTCAAACTAAAGCAAGAAGGTCTGGGTTCTTGAGATAGATTATAAAAATTCAAAGCAATAACAGGATGGATGGTGTAACTTCCAGGCTGGAGAAAGACTGTAACTCAATCTTAAAACATCAGCTTGTCAGAAGTCCTGCTGATTAAACAGAAGAACACTGTAAAATATACACTGTCATATATATATATATATATATATATATATATATATATATATATATGTCATATATATATATATACATATATACATATACACATACACACACACATACATACATATACAGTTTTTTCACATACACACATACCACATACATACTCTTGTTGGCATACAAGATGAAGATGTCTGGAAAAATGTGGACCAAGGGCTGGAGAGATGGCTTAGTGGTTAAATGCTTGCCTGTGAAGTCTAAGGACCCCGGTTCCAGGCTCGATTCCCCAGGACCCACGTTAGCCAGATGCACAAGGGGGGCGCAAGTGTCTGGAGTTTGTTTGCAGTGGCTTGAAGCCCTGGCGCGCCCATTCTCTCTCCCTCCCTCTCTCTCTCTCCCCTCTTTCTCTGTCTGTTGCTCTGAAATAAATAAATAAAAATACACACACACACAAATGTGGACCAAATGTTTTACAGGAGCAGGACTCAGAAAATCATGGGTGACAAATACGTGACTGTATTTTGCTTATGTTTTCTTTTCAATGTATGCATGAGACTTCAGTTGAAAGCTGAGCCTCACCTGCATACCCCATAATACACACACCTCTGGGATCCCAGCATGGCTGAAGCAGCCATCCAGACCTGCATGCAATGCTTCACACAGACCTCTAGGACCCAGTGGAAGCAGGTAGCCTGGCCTAGATGCTCTAGTCCACACAGATCTCTAGGATCCTAGCATGGCAGAGGCAGCCAGATAGGCCTGTGCATCCAGGCAGGCAGAAAATACACCCCAGCACCAAAACCACAAGAGGGAACTTCAGCCACCATGAACAGTAGAAGGAAGGTACGGGGGCATGGACAACCCAACTGGCTCATACTGAAGAACTCCAGGCATCAGGACATCATCCGTGACTGGTAAGCTCCACCCAAGGCCACAGGGTTATATAAGTGAGGCATCTATATAAAGCTTAACCAGACAGACTAATCAGTAAGTGGTGAGCATTTCAATCACTAGTTCTGTGGCCTGGGGGCATTCAATCTGGATCAGACATAAAAAGGCACAAAAAATAAACACAAAGAACATGAGGGATCAACCCACCTCAAACCATGCCTAGCATGGACACATATAAAGACTCATATAAAGAAAAAGAGTCAAGGAACATTATTTCCAAGAAGTCTGGAGTATATTCAAGAGACCAACTCTGAGAACTCAGGGGGTAGGAAAAGGTGAGAGAGCATGTGGAAGAATTGAAGGGCTGGTTATTCAATGAAATCACAGCAGAAAACTTCCCAAACCTAGAGAGAGAATTCAATGTGCAAACACAAGAGGCATTTAGAGCCCGAAGCACACATGCCAGGGAAGAATCTCTGCATGACACATTAGAGTCAAGGTGTCAAATCCCTAGCCAGACAGGCATTTATCTGCAGTGGCAAGAGATCCTGGAGTGTCCCCACACAGATAATTAAAAAAATACAAAGTAAAGAAACAATACTAAAATCTGTAAGGGAAAAACACCAACTCACATTCAAAGGTTGGGACATCAGAATAACCAGACCTTAGCAACCCTAAAATCCAGAAAAGCATGAAAAAATATATTTTAGGCCCTGAAATAAAACAATTCCCATCCAAAAGTGCTATTCTCAGCAAAATTATCTTTCACACTTGATGGAGACATAAGACTATTCCAAGACAAGCACAAATTAAAGCAACTCATGACAACCAAACAAGCACTGCAGAGAATTCTTAAAGGAATACTTAGAAGAAGAAGAAAAAAAAATCATATCTCTGTGAATGTGCATAAGAATACCCACCCAGAAAGGAATAGGGGAACAAAGAAGACTTGGAAATGTATCAACACAGCTACCTACCACACCTCTAAAACTAACACGGAAAGTGAAAAAGAAATACCAGAAACCCAGCCCATCATAAATTCACTCAACTAAAGCCTAGGAAAAGCCCTCTCATTAATAACTTTAAAAGCAAATAGTCTTAACTCACCAATAAAAATACAGGCTGGCTGGATTAAAACATGAGGTCCAAATACCTTTTGTCTTCAAGAAACACATATAACTAGTAAACACATCTACAAACTGAATATCAAAGGATGGAAAGCAACTTATCAAACAAATAAACAAGTGGGTATAGGTATCTATATATCTGATAAAATAAATTTCAAACAAAGCTAATGAAAAGAGACAAAAGACACTGCATATTATTAAATGAACATTTCATCCAGAAAATATAATGACTGTAAACATTTCTTCACAAACTATTGGGATACAAATTTCATATAACAAGTACTAAAATGCATAAAAGGTCACATACGTTCAGACACAATATAGCAGGAGTCTTCAATGCCCTATTCTAATATTTAGACAGGGCCTGCAAACTAAAAATCAGCAAAGCCACTTCATAGCTAAATTATACCACAGACCAGCTGGATTTAACAGATATGCACAGAACATTCCATCCAAGAAACAGAGATTACAAGTTCTTCTCAATGGTAGATAGAAGCTTCTCTAAAACTGGCTACATTGTAGGCCACAAAGCATGCCTTAACAAATACAATTGCTGAGATTATTACTTGAATTCTATCATACCACGATGGAATAAATTTAGAATCAACAGCCAGAGAGACTTCAAAAGCTACACAAAATCTTGGAGACTGAACAATACACATTTGAGTAAAATCAGGGAGGAAGTTAAAAGTTTTCTATAAATTAATGAAAATGATGTCACAACCTATTTGATCTTTTGTGTTAAAATTAAAATAAGAAAGTTTGGAGCATAATGGTACATATTAAAAATTTTGAGTGATCTCAAATAAACAATCTAGTGATGTAACTTAAGATGTTAGGAGAACAAGATGCCAGTTCTAGGCCCAGGAGATGCCAAGAAATAATGAAGATTAGGGCAGGAATTAATGAAAAAGACACTAAAAGAGCAATACATAGAATCAACCAATCAGTGAATTAGTTCTTTGAAAAAGTTAATAATGTTGTTGAGGGCGGAGAAGATAGCTTAGTTGTTAAAGGTATGGGCTTGAAAAAGTTAACAACACTGACAAAGCCCTAGTCAAACTAACCAAAAGAAAGAAAGATGAAAATAAATAAAATTGAGATAAAAGGAGTTATTATAATAGATCCCATTGAAATCTAGATTATTAGGGAAGATGCTATAAAAGCTTACGTCCCCCAAAGATTGAAACCTACATGAAATGAAGAAATTTCTGAAAACATATGATCTACCAGAACTAAAGGCAAAACATAGAAATAAATTAAACAGGGCTGGAAAGATGGCTTAGCAGTTAAGGTGCTTGCCTGCAAAGCCAAACGACCTCGATTTGATTCCCCAGTACTTACATAAGCCAGATGCACAAGGTGGCTCATGCATCTGGAAAATGTTCATTTTCAGAGGCTGGAAGCCCTGGTGTACCTATTCTCTCTCTGCCTCTTTCCTTCTATCAAATAAGTAAATAAAAATAAAATATTAAAAAAAGAAATAAATTAAGCAGATCCATAATAAACAATGAGATTCTAATGATAATTAAAAGTTGTCCCAACAAAGAAAAGCCCAGAACCCAGTGGATTCACTGCTGAATTCTATCAAATTTTTATGGAAGATCTAATACCAATACTTCTCAAAGTGTTCTACAAAATATAAAGAGAAGGAACTCTGCAAAATTCATTTTACGACTCCAGTATTGCCCTGATACCAGAACCAGATAAAGACAACCAAAAGGAAAACTACCAAGTAATTTCTCTGGTAAGCATAAATGAAAAAAATTTCTCAATAAAACACTGTAAACAGAATTTAAGAGCACAGTAGTCTAGTGGAGTTGATGGCCTTCCTGATGTCTGCTGACAAAGGATTGTCTTCCTTCTTTGAAGCAGTACTCTTGGGGTCTCTGTAGTGCCCAGAGGTCTTTCTCTATGCAGCTATCTCCTCTCTGTTGCTCTGCCCTGTAAAGTCAGGTTTCATTGCCTTCCTTCAACTCCTATTTCTGTCTTTTCAATTCAGTTTAGTAGACTGTTGGCCCCTGGATAAATTTCCTGTCTCTAGGGACAAGTAGTATAAGACTTGTTTCCAACTCTCAATGGCAACTGTCCTATGCTGCCCTAGAACTAACACTGACCATGATTATGATGCAAGTCATGGTTATCATAGAGCTAAAGTGGTAAGACCCTACTGCTGAAGACACCTTATGCAGTTAGTATGGAATATGGAGTGACATGGCTGGAAGCTGAAAGAAAGTCAGTCCCCAGACAGTCAGCGCATCTAGTGCCAGAAGGTGCTACATGGGCGACTGGGGGAAAATGACCAATATCTGTCCAAGCAACTCATGGTCTCACCTACTTAGCAGCAAATAACCTGTCGTGATGCTGTCAAGTGCAGTAGTGGCACACAGCCATGGTGGGAAACCAACTGCTCTTGATTTGGCTAACTGATCCCCTCAGTGGTACGGGACCCATAGATGGAGCTGGGAAACAAGTCAGTACCATATCCAAACATAAGCCTGCTCTCCACTATCAAGCAACCACCAATGGTGGGCTACAAGAGGGCCTACACCTATTAAATTCTCTCTAAAAAAGTAAGGGTTATCTCATTTGTCTGGTGCTAACTCCCTCTCCATTGGAGAATGTGCTTCTCTTTTTCAGACAGATGTAGCTTCTAAGGAGAGAGCCACCCCATCATACCTCCAAAGGGCCCCTAGCTGAAACTAAGAAAAATTGGCGAAACAAGCAAGGGTGCCGTTTTCTTGGTGAACTGGGTACCAGCAGAAGGGGGAAGGAGATAAATACAGAGAAAAATCAACTCCTACCAAATCAGAGGGCCAGAGACCCAGAGGCCCCCAACACCTCATCACTGAAGCAGACCAAAAATGAACCCAACGTGGCTCAGGGAAATTTTGCGGAAGAGGGGGTGGAAAGAATGTCAGAGCCACGTGTTGGGTCATGATATGCAGACATTTATCCTACCCATAACTGTGGGCTAACTCCACAATGCATGACCCGTATACCTCAACAAGGAGGGGCCAAGGGGAGGGGGTAGGTAATGGATGATCCTAATAATGGTACCAAATTGACTACATTCACTGAGTACAAAACTAATTAATAAAAATATGCTATAGAAATGAAAAAGCCTAATATATTTCCAAACCTTTGGGTGTGGAAAATTGTGACAATAGTGATAGTATCAAGAGAAATTAGAATCAGGAGAAGGTAAGCCCAGCCGATGGCCTAGATGATGAGCTACTTTTCAGAAAAACTGAGTCTATGAAGATCCAGCAAATCAAGCCTGGGCCCCAGAGGCCAGGGCTAGAATGACTTGGGGTACCAAGATCAAAGGAAAGGTGAACAGGATTAACCAGATTGAATACTGGGGAAAGAATACATTTAGGAGGAATATGAAGGCACCACATTTCTGGAAGTTGTTTCATCGTTCATGACCTATCTAAAATGAGCACAGTGTACTCCAAAGATTGGGTATTACAAGGGAAAAGGAAGGAGGCCAGGAAGCTGACCATACTCCTAACAGCCCAGGTTCTTTCCCTATTATCATCACCCACTCCTGTCACGTTAGGCAAGTTTTTTCTTTTTTTTTTTTGTTATTTTTATTACTATAAAATTTACAGTAGGAGCATAACACATATTGGTCACATTGCCATTGGGTTATACTCATATCTCCTCTCCCTCACCCCATGCAACTGAGGACCCTCCTCAGTGAGGTTACTAATATTCCTTGTAGGGTCATGAATGTATCAGTCAGTAACAGTCAGTGGACAATGCCTCAGGATACACCTTCCCATGTTGATGCACTTAGAATCTTTCTGCCCATCTTACTCAATGTTCCCTGAGCCGTGGTGGGAATTTATGAATCTCCTTGAGTACTCTCTGCTTCCTCTGAGTTCTGCTTGATGAATTTTGTGTCTCCTCAGTGTCTACCACTATCTTCCCAGAGGAGGTTTTCAGCTAGCAGTAAGGATAGCACTAATTTTATATCTTCACTTTCATTACATCTCCTGGGCCCTGGAAGATGTAATTAAGTTGTTTTATCTCATGGTAGGTAGTTGGATATCTTTTCCTGTGTTTGTGAGTCTTGGTTCTACCTGGTATTTGCTGCCATCAGTAGGAAGAAGATGCTCCAACTAAGAGTGGGAGCAACATGGATAAAGGGGACAACCATAGTCCTTTCCAAATCCTTGATGGACATACACTATCTTCTTAACCAAAGAACAGAGGAAGCTTCCTTGTAGGATCTATTACCTTCAAGCTATTGGCTTGGTTCTTAGTATGAAATATGCATTTTATTCTACTGAGCAGGTCTCATATCCAACTGGACAGAAGTTGATTACCTCCATAGCCTGTGTGCTTCTATTTCACAAGTGTGTCCATTGGGCACAACTGGTTGAATTTGCAGTTTGCGGGATCCCCTTGTATCTTCAACTTATTTCTTCAGTATTTTTATGTTTTCATTGTATAGGACTTCCATTTCGTTAGTTAAGGACATTATAAGATACTTAACTTTATGAGGCTGTTGTAAATAGGACTGCTTCCCTGTTTTTTTTCTCCATGTTTGACATTGCTAGATATGAAGGTTACTAATTTTTGTATGCTGATTTTATATTCTGCCATTGTCATGAAAGAATTTGTCACTTCTAGGAGTACTTTGGTGGAGACTTTTGGATCATTTGTATAGAATCATAGCATCTGAAAAGTGCTAGTTTGAGTTCTTCCTTTCCAATTTGTATCCCTTTTATTTATTTCTTTTGTCTTATTGCATGAGCTAAGATTTCAAGCACTATGTTGAAGTATTGTGGTGAGAGTGGGCCCTTCGTATTTTTCTATACCTTATTGAGAATGCTTCAAGTTTCCCCCATTTAATATGGTATGGGCCTTAGGTATGTTATATATAGCCCTTAGTATGTTGAGATATGATCCCTCCATATCTGGTCTCTTCAGTGTTTTAATCATGAATGGATGTTGTATTTTGTCAAAGGCCTTTTCTACATCTAATGTAATGATTATGTAATTCCTGTCTTTAAGTCTATTTATGTGACATATTATGCTCATTGATTTCTGTGTGTTGAGTCATTGAGTCATTCCTGCATCTCTGGGATGAAGCCTACTTGATCAGGGTGGATGATACTTTTAATGTCTTCTTAAATTTGATTTGAATGGATTTTATTAAGAACTTTTATGTCTATGTTCATCAGGAATATTGATCTATAATTTTCTTTTCTTGTGTTGCTATTAGTATAATGCTGGATTCATAGGAGTCAGGAAGCATTCCTTTTTTCAACTGTATGAAACAACTTGAGAAAGAGTGGCTTTAGTTTGTTCAATGATGGTGAATATGTCTTATTAGAAACCATAGCTCTATTCTGGTAATTTATCTCTTCTGGTATTAGTTTTGGTAGGTGGTATGAATCAAGGAATTCATTCAGTTCTTTCAGATTTTCTAGTTTCGTGGAATATAGGTTTTTAAAATATGTCCTGATGATTCTTCAATATCATTGGTATCTGTTTTAATGTCTACTTTATAATACATAATATTTCTAATTTGAGTCTTATCTCATTTTCTTGTGATCTATTTGGCCATGGATTTATCAATCTTTATTTTTCAAACAACTAGATCTTTGTTTAACCAATTTTTTAAATTAATCAATCTAAGTTAATTTTATTATGTGAAACCCAAGTAATATTAAATTAACAAGTTAGTAAAAATTCCTTTTCAGTATATGTCATAATCTATGCAGCATGAAAGCTAACTAGCCTGTTTTATGTAAGGAATTATGCTGAAGATTTATGCCTAATTTTTACCATTATGAAATCAATATTTCAAAAAGGCTAATCCCTCTTTTATGACCATCATTTTAAAAATGATTTTATTTATTTATTTGCAAGGAGAGAGAGAGAGAGAGGGAGGGAGAGAGAAAGAGAGATAGAGAGGCAGACAGAGAGAATGGACATTCCAGGCCCTCTGGCCACTGCAAATGAACACCAGATGCATGTATCCATTGTGCATCTGGCTTACATGGGTTCTGGTTAATCAAACTTGGACCCTTTGGCTTCACAGGCCATTAACCATTAAGCCATTTCTCCAGCCCATGTCAATCATTTTATAAAAATATATTTTATTTATTTATCTGAGAGAGGGAAAGAGACACACAGAGAGAATGGGCACACAACAGCCTCTAGCCACTGCAAATGAATTCCACATGCATGTGCCCCCTTGTGCATCTGTCTACACCATAAAATAATATATACAAAGAAAAGTTAGTGATTATACTGACTTTATTTTTAACTAAATCATTTTATATTCCTCATACTCAAAAAGAGAAGATGGATCTTTAGAAATGAAGTTATATTCGTAGATTTTTAAGGGTTTATTAACATATGTTAATTATACACAATAGATTTTATTATATTTTTATTATATTTATATATATTATATTTATATTATATTTTCATGCATATATATGATGTGCTTTGATCATATTCAGCCCCCATTAATCTCACTTGTTGTCTTCTCCCTCCCCCTAATCCCTACTTCCCAGCTTACCCTCCTTCTGCTTTTATTACTTTTTAAAAATATATTTATTTTTATTATTAGAGATGTACATAGTTTGTATGTAAACATCACATGTTGATACTATACTTTCCCTCCTCCCTGCCCCTTTTCTGAAGAGGCCTTCCTTGTTGGGAATGCAGGTCAACCCCATGGGGATTGTGGGTCATGCATTATGGGGTGGAGGGAGGCAATGTCTCTGTGCAAAATGTACCAACTTCTGGCTCTAACAATCTTTCTGCCCCCTCTTTCACAAAATTTCCTGAGCCATGCTGGGAACATTTTTAAGTCTATTTCAGTGATGGGCACTTAGGAGCCTCTGGATCTCTGGTTTGGTAGGGGATAAGTGTCCTCAGTATCTATCTCCATCACCCATGTGCTGATATCAGCTTAACTAAGAAAGCAGCACTATTGCTCATTTCCCCAAATCCTCTGTGGTTTCAGCTGGGCTCAGGGTGGAGTGTGCTGGGTCATTTATCCCTTCAGGTCCAGTTCCCAACTGAAAAAGAGAAGGAGATTCTCCAATTGAGAGTGAAGTCAGTGCCATAATACTGGACCCAAATGACAATGGTAACATAAAATTCTACATCCTAAAAGGTTGAACCATCACCTGGCCTTTGGAGGAAACACCTGAATCACAAGGTCCTGAAGAGGGTATGATGAAGACTGACCTTAATCTTCTCCTGTTTCTGTTTCTCTCTCTCTCTGTCTCTTGTCTTTCTTCCTTCTTTTCCTGGGTGCTGACTTGTAACTCACAGTACCAGCATGTGGCTATCATCCACAATGAGCTCTTAATCAGAGAGACCTACAAGGCTTCCCAAAAGAAGACAGATTTCTGTCAGAGTACTTGGTGATCCACCAAAGGTTAGTGCTAAGACCCTACTTCTGAAGACACCATATACTGTTAGTATGGAATATGGAGTGACATGGCTGGAAGCTGAAAGAAAGTCAGTCCCCAGACAGTTAGCTCAGCTAGTGCCAGAAGTGCTACATGAGGGACTGGGGGAAAATGACCAATATCTGTCCAAGCAACTCGTGGTCTAAACTACTCAGCAGCAAATAACCTGATGAGATGCTCACACAAGTGTAATAGTCACACACAGCCATGGTGGGAAACCAGCTGCTCTTCATTTGGCTAACTTATCTGCTTAGTGGAACAGATCCCAAAGCTGGAGCTGGGAATCACATCAGAACCATATACAAAATGAGCCCACTTTCCTGTATCAAGCTCGCACTAATCATGGGCTATAAGAGGGGCTACACCTATTAAATTTTCTCTGAAAAACCAAAGGTTATCTCATTTATTTGGCACTAACTTCACTCTCCATTGGAGAATTTGCTTTTGTTTTTCAGATGGATGCATATTATAAGGACAGAATCAGCCCATCACACCTCAAGAGGGCCCCAGCTGAAACTAAGAGTAATTGGGGAAATGAGTAAGAGTGCTGATTTCTTGATGAACCTGGTACCAGTACAAGGGCTAAGGAGATAGACACACAGAACACTCAACTCCTATCAAACCAGATATCCAGAGACACAGAGGCTCCCAAGACCTCATCACTGAAGCAGACCTAAAATGAACCAACATGGCTCAGGGAAATTTGCAGAAGAGGTAGAAAAAATGTCAGAGCCACACATTGGGTCATTATACACAGAGACATTGTGTCCTACCCATAGATGATGGCTAACTCCATAATGCATGGCCCATATTCACCAACGAGGAAGGTACCTGTGGAGGGGGGAGGACAAGGAAGAAGCTAATGATGGTACCAACATGACTGTATACACTGAGTACAAAACTATTTTTTAAAAATGGGATAACCATTATTAAAGTTGTTTCATTTCCAATTCATTGATTTCTATTCTGATCTTGATTATGTTTTTCTATCTGGTGCTTTTAGGTTTGGATTGTTCTTGTTCTTGCAAAACCTCCAAATGGATATGTATGTTACTTACTTGAGATTTCTCTATCTTTTAATATAGCCCTTTAATGCTATAAACTTCTCTTTTAGAACTGCCTTCATTATGTTCCATAGGTTGTGGTATGTTGTGTTTTCATTGTCTTTCAGTTCTAAAAAAAGTTTTGATTTCTTCAATGGCCCATTTATTATTTAATAAAGAGTTGTTAAGTCTCTAGGAGTTGTTGTATTTTCTATTGTTTCTCATGTTGTTGATTTATATATTTATTGAATTATACCTAAATATAATATAGGGGGTTATGTCTATTTTCCTAAATTTGTGAATTTTGGTTTATAAATTGTGGTGCATCTGTGCTTGGTGCATATCCATTTATAATTGTAATATCCTTTTTTGTAGTTGTTCCCTTAATGAATATGAAGTGGCTTTATTTATTTCTTTAGATTATGTTTACTTTAAAGTCTATTTTGTTGGATATTGGTATAGACGCACCTTCCTGTTTTCTGTTTTTCCATTTGCTTGGAATATCTTTTGCTATTCACCTTAAAGTGATATCTATCTTTAATGGTACAGTGGGTTTCTTGTAGCCAATGAGTGCATCCAGTTTTCTGATCTAGCTTGTTAATCTGTGTGCTTTAACCTAGGAGTTGTATCCATTCACATTCAGAGTTATTATTGAGAGGTGTAAATTAATCCCTGTCAAATTGAAGAGTTTGTGAAGTTTGGTGTTTCCCTGATCTTCATTTGCTTTCACAACTGTCCTAGTTTTGAATATTGCTTTTTTTCTGCCTATAGCCTCTTGAGTATGTTTATTCATCTCTTCAGTACAGAGTACTCAAGCAGTATTCATAAAGCTGGCTGTGTTAGTGCTCATATATTCATAAGGCTGGGTTTTATTATGGGAAAATTTTCTTTTACTTTTAAAGTCATGATTATTATCAACATATTCCATATGGATACATCATGCGTTGGTACCTTATTTTCCTTCGTCCCTGCCCCATTCTATTGGGGACCCTCTTCAGTGGGGTTGCAGGTATTCCCTATGGGGTTGTGGTTTATGCATTGTGGGAGCAGCAGTCAGTTACTGTTGGGGAGAGGAAACATGGGAAGTTTTTTTTTCACCTCCTATTATGACAGATAATTTTTCTGGGTATAGTAGTTTGGATTGTCAGCAATGGTCTTTCAAACTTTGAAATATTTCATTCCAAGACCTCTGGCTTTTAAAGTTTCCATTGAAAAATCAGTGGTAATTTAGTTTGGTTTGCCTTTGTAAGTAATTAGCTATTTATTCTCTTGTGGATTTTAGTACTCTCTCTTTGTTTTCTGCATTTAGTGTTTTAATTATTTATGTGATGTGGACAATTTCTTCTCTGGTTGTCTACTTGGTCTTTTGTGCACCTCCTATGCTTGAATGGGCATCTCATTTGTAAGATTTGAAAAAAAATCTTTAGTGACTTATATGAAGATATTTTCTTTGTTCTTAGTCTGTAGTTCTTCCTCTCTTTATATGCTCATGACCTGAATGTTTGGTCTTTTTAAGGTCTCCCACATTTCCTTCATGTTCTGTTTGAATATTTTTTGAACTTGTCATTGATTTTGGACTCCCAGTCTGTTTTCTCTGTCTTGTCCTTGAGCTCTGATAGTTCATCCTCCATACGGTCTATTCTATTGGTAAGGTAGAGTTCTCAGGAGCCTTTTAAATGAGATATTTAATTCATTTTTGTTTTCTATTTCATTTTAATTTCTTGCTGTGACTTTATTGCCCCTTGGAATTCATTCCTGAATTTGATCATGTTCTCATTGAGTTTATTCTACTGACCATTGAGTTCATTTTTTTTTTTTGTTGATTGTCATCCATTTCATTCAGCTGTCTATTGAGTTCTTTGTGATTCTCTTCTGTTTTATTCAGCCATCTATTGAGTTTTTTTTTTTATTTTCTCCTATCTTATTTAGCTGTCTATTGAGATTTTTTGTTGATTTTCTTCCATTTCATGCACCCTTCATTCAAGTACTTTTTTGAATTCTTTTGGCTTTTTTGGTCAAGTCACTTTCATTTCATCTAGCCATTCATTCATGGTTTCATTAAGTTTGCTTAATATGTTTATCATAATTTCATTTTGAGATTCTATGTCAGGAGTTTCCTTGAAGTTTTCATTGACTGCTTCCACTATAGGACTAGTCATTCTTGATGGGGATATCTTGCCTTGGTGACTTGTGTTATGTTACTTGTTTTGTGTTGGGGTTTGTCCATATTGAGATAGTTCTCTTGTCTTGCTATGGATGCAGTGATAGCAGCAAGTCTGCAGTCTGTGGTGAATGGCCTGGTCAGCCTTGAGAAAGGTGGGTATAGGATGTCACTCCATCCACAGGTTTGGGCTGAGTACACTCTAATCTGAGTAGACTCCTCCTTGTGTGTGCCTCCTCCAGACAGATCTGGGCTAGACCTGGTAGGCCTGGCATACTCAGTGCCCAGACTGTGGAGTGTGATTAGCTAGCAAGCCTCTACTCAAAGAGATGCAGCCAGAAAGGCTGGGCCAGGGAGTGCCAGATTGTATATCAGCTGGGGCAGGGACAGGAGGGAGGAAGGGGGTGGTGGGGGTGGGGAAGATCTCCAGTTCCCTGGCTTGTTTTGGTGTGAGATTAGTGTGGGGTCCATCCTGGTGGCAGTGTTTTCAGAGGCGGGGGGGGGGGGGGAGGGATAAGGACAAGGAGTGAGATCCGCATGAAGTGGATGACACGTAATTCCAGCAAGTGGGGGTTGGTTACCTATGTTAGGGAGAGAGGAGCTCATCTGGACCCTGGTCAGCCAGTGCTACTCATTGAGCAGGGCTTGAAAGTAAGATCAGCTCCATAGTCCTTACTGATGATGGTAGCAGAAGCTGTGGGGGGCTAGGCAAGTTTCTAAACATCTAAAGTTGTTTAGTTTTACATTTGGAACCATAATAGCTAATAATAAAGTTATTATAGTATTGAGATGACAAAATGTAATCATTTTGTTGATAAACATGGCTTATGAAGTATAAAATCATAAAGTAGCCTTTCCCCTTGTTTCCTCCCATCACTTCTATGTTAGCCAATGAAGCAAGGTTTTCCTTTCCCCACCATTGAAACTTGAACAAATCCCATGCAGTAGTTTACTGTTGTTGCTGCAACAACTTAAAACAGCATACATTTACTACTGTACAGTCCTAGGAGTTAGAAGTCCTGAAAATAGGCCAGTGGCTTGGGCTCCTTCTAGAGGCTCTAAAGGAAAAAATATCTTGTTTTCATTTTTGAGAGATTTCCTGCATTCTTTGACTTATGGTCTCATTCTTCACCTTTAAATTTAGAAGCATATCATTTTGCAATCTCCCTTTGCCCCTCAGTATAATCACATTGCTGTCTGTGACTCATCTATCCACCTTTTATAATGACTTTGTGTCAACCTGGGTAATCTATGCATCTCGAGTTCCTATAGTAATCACATCTGCAAAATCCCTTTTGCCATACAAATAATATATTCACAGGTGCCAAAGATTAAGATGTGGGTTCTTTTTTTTTGGGGGGGGGGGTATTATTCCTCCATCTTGTGAACTAAAGTTTCCAGAAAGAAGCCATACCCGTGTTACACATTGAAGGCTGACTAAGAACGTCAGTGATGTGGGAAGTTGAGACTAGAGCCAAATTATTCTTTGACTCACCTCAGTGTGGGACCTAAAATTCTTGTGACTGTTAGATAAGTCCCTTTGAAATGTGCAAATAGACCCCTAGGCCTATAATGAATATTTCTGTACTTGGCTGTAACCATCCTACCTTATGTACCCACCACCAATGAATTTACAAAATGTTTTGATTTATAATTATTTTTGGTTCTGTTACTACAAAATCTTCACAAAGCTGCTAGTACATTATAGCCCAGAATTTAGACTAAACTAAATATGTGCTCCTGGACTCTTCTGGTCACTTGTATTTGGCTCCAGAATAAGCTATCTCTTATTACTTTTGAGGATATGAATTTTTTAATGTTAACAATATCCTGTCACTTTCCTTGATTACTCACTGTTATGTAAGATATAGGATAGTCTTTTAGAGTCACAAATATGGTTGCACTATAAGAGCTAAATATTTAGAGTTTATTTAATTTAACCTTAATACATCTACTCTCCTGCTTCTAGGGGTCTTTTGAACAGGAAAATAGAGCCAATAGCCAAAGGAAGATACAATTGGCTACTTTTCCTTATGCATCTGGCCTTCCTCTCCTTCTTCAAGCAGTGCTTCTGATTTCTCCAGGGTTGGAGAAAATGAAGAAGGCAGAAGTAAAAGGAGCAAGGAAAGCTAGAGTATTCTAGAATCCACAGTCTGTGGACATGGCATGGATTTAAATGATGCTACCTTTCCTGGGTGACCTTGTCCTTAGCCATCACAATAGAGTTGCTCTGTATTCATTACTAGATGACTTCTTGAATATTATCTGGGCATTCTGTAATCTACCTCCAGCCTTTGACTTTCCTGCTGCTGAGGTCTGACTTCCCTACCAAGCCCTTCTCATTAATCCTCTTTCACAGGAAATGCACAATGTTTTTCCCTGACTCTAGAAGTGCACTTATCCCATACCTATGCCTGCTATTCTATTTTAGTCTGCCTCTGCTCATTTGCATTGGTCATAGGTGCTGCCAGCAATAAGCTACTATGTCCTTCAAAGTTCATAAACTTCTGTTATGATCATACATTAATCTCTTCAGAAACTCTTTCTCTAGATTTGGGCTGAAAGTTTTCTTTTTCAAAACAATCTCTTCTAATATACACCTCTTGGGCATTTTCCCCCAGTTGTTCATGTAGCACCTTCTGGTACTAGACAAGTTCACTGTCTGGGGACTGACTCTTTTCCAGATTCCAGCCAGGTCTCTCCATGTTCTGTACCAATAGCACATGGTGTCTTCAGCAGTAGGGTATTACAGTTAACCTTTGGTGGGCAATCAAGTTCTCTGACAGAAATAGTCTTCTTTTGGGAAACCTTGTAGGTCTCTCTGGTCAACAGCTCGTTGTGGATGTTAACCCCATCGTGGTAATGGGAATTACAGCACCAAGAGAAAAGAAGGAAAAAAAAGATAAGTAATATAAAAGAGAAAGAAAGAAAAAAGAAAGAGACAGAGACAGAGAGAGAGAGAGAGAGAGAGAGAGAGAGAAACAGGAGAAGATTAAGGTTAGTCTTTATTATACCCTCTCCAGGGCCCTTTGATTCAGATGTTCCCTCCAAGGACCTTATGAGAATTCAACCTTTCAGTCTGTCTTTATGGTACCATTTCCATTTCGATCCAGTTTTGTGTTCCTGCCCCTTACCATTCCCTCTGGCTCCACCCTCCAGATATCCAGAGACAAAGAGGTTCCCAAGACCTCATCACTGAAGTGGACATAAAACAAACCCAACATAGTTCAGGGAAATTCATGGAAGGGGGGCGGAAAGATTATTAGAGCCACAAATTGGGACATTATACATAGAGACATTGCCTTCCTCCCCATAACAGATAGCTAATCCCACAATGTATGACAATCCCAAACACACAGGGTCCATTTGGAGGGGAGAGGACAGGGAGGAGGTTAACAAAAGTAACAACATGACTGTTTACACACTGAGTATGTACATAACTAATAAAGAAAAAAGTGAAATATATATATTTATATTTCTTTTTAAAAGTATTTTATTTTATTTATTTATTTGAGAGAGAAAAAGAGGCAGAGAGAGGTGGGTGTGGGGTGCACCAGGGCCTCCAGCCACTGCAAACAAACTCCAGACACATGTGCCCCCTGTGCATATGCTTACATGGGTCCTGAAGAATTGAACCAGGATCCTTTGGCTTTGCAGGCAAATACCATAACCTCTAAGCTCTCTCGAGCCCTATATATACATTTCTTTTTTAAAAAAATTATATGTTTTTCATTGACAACTTCTATACTTACAGACAACAACCATGGTATTTCCCTCTTCTCCCTGGCTTTCCCCTTCATAACTCCACTCTCCGTCATATCCCCTCCCTCTCTCCATTAGTCTCTCTTTTAATTTGATGTCATCATCTTTTTCTCGTATTATGAGGGTCTTATGTAGGTATTGCTAGGCACTGCAAAGTCATGGCTATTAAGGCCAGTTTTTGTCCAGACAGTTGTATGTAAGGAGTGGTACTCTCCCTTTGACTCTTACATTCTTTCCACCACCTCTTCCACAATGGACCCTGAGGCTTGGAGGGTGAGAGATGTTTCAGTGCTAGACACTCCTCCATCCCTTCTGCTCAGCACTATGTTGCCTTTTGGGTCTACCCAGCAGTCATCACCTTTTGAAATGAGAAGCTTCTCTGACCAGAAGTGAGAGTAGCATTAATATATGAATATGAACATTAAGTGTAGTGCTTTCAGGGCAATGTAGTGAGAATAATATATTCATTTATCCAGACAAGAGCAGGCTTTATACCCCTAAGGCTCATGACCTCCCCTGCCATAGGCTTTTGATTAGGTTTTCAGTACCAGGCATGTATTCACTCCCATAGAGCAGGCCTTCAGTTCAATTAAAGAGCAGTTGGTTTCTCCCCAGAGCAGACATGCCAATATTGCACTCATTCATTCATTGGGCCTGTCCGGGCAAATTTGAGGCTCCCAGTGTCCACTGCTTTCACCACTGATGACTTCTATCTCCCATAAGGCTGCATACAGTGTAGCTTTTTCCAGCTTTCATTTGGCTGGTCTACAGGGAGAAAGGTTTCTGCTCAGCACCAGGTTGATTTCTCAGTTACTTTGCCACTCAGGCATGTGAAGTCTTCAGCAATAGGGTCTTACCATCTCTTTCTCATGGGAAAACAAGTGCCTTGGCAATAGCCTATAATGTTTTGGAGGCAACATGGACTTCCCTGGCCAAAAACTCACTGGAAGGTATCCCATCCCCAGCACTGAAAATTTTCTAGTAACAATCTATCACTTCTGGATGTGACACTTGAAAAAGTAGATTTTCATATGTCTCATTCAGAATATCTTGAATTTTTATTGAACCTTCCCCCACACTTCTTTCACACAATCTCTTTCCCTGACCTCACTTAGGCCTTTCCCCTCCCTGTAATTTATTCTTCTACTTACATATATACAATACCATCCCCATAACCCTCACTCTCCTCCCTCCCTTATAGCATTTTTCTAGCTTATGGGGCTCTGCTACTGATTTTTGGTTTCAGCTCACACACAAGTCTATACATTTGTAGCTGGATCCACATATGAAAGAGAACATGTAACATTTGGCTTTCTAGGCCTGGGTTACCTCACTTAGTATAAACCTTTCCAGATCCATCCATTTCCCTGAACATTTCATTTCATTTTTCTTTGCCTCTGAATAGAACTACATTGTGTAGATGTACCACATCTTTATTATCCATTCATCTGTGGATGGACATTGAGGCTGGTTCCATTTCATAGCTATTGTGAGTAGAGCAGCAATAAACATGGTTGTGCAAGTATCACTAAGGTAGTGAGAAAAATCATTAAGATATATGCTTAAGAGAGCTATAACTGGATCATATGGTCAATCTATATTTAGCTGTCTCTAGAACCTCTACATGATTTCCACAATGGCTGTACCACACTGCATTCCCACCAACAGTGTAGAAGGGTTCCCATTTTATTGCATCCTCACCAACATTTATTGTCATTTGTTTTCTTGATGGTAGCCATTCTGACCGGAGAGAGATGGAATCTCAAAGTAGTTTTAATTTGCATTTCTCTGATGGCTAAGGACGCAGAACACTTTTTTAGATGTTTAAATACCATCTGTATTTCTTCTGGTCATAACTCTCTTTTTAGTTCCATAATCCATTTTCTAATTGGGTTATTTGGTTTCTTATTGTTCTATGTTGAGTTCTTTGTATATTCTGGATATGAATCCTCTGTAAGATGTGTAGCTGGCAAAGATTTTCTCCCACCCTGTAGGCTGTCTCTTTGCTCTATTCAGTGTCCTTTCCTGTTTAAAAAAAAAATGCATTGTAATTTAATGAGATCCCAGGGGTTTATTTGTGGTTTTATTTTCTGAGCAACTATGCCAATATGTTGAAAGGTTTCCCCTACCTTTTCCTCTAGCAATTTCAGTTTCAGGTCTGACATTAAGGTCTCTAATCCACTTGGATTTGATGCTTGTGCATGGAGAAAGACAAGGATCTATTTTCATCTTCCTACATATGTATATCCAGTTTTCCTAGCACCACTTGCTGAAGAGGCTGTCTTTACTCCAATGGATACTTTTGGCATTTTTGTCAAAAATCAGATAGCTGTAACTGCCTGGATTAACATTTGGGTCCTCCATTGTGTTCCATTGATCTATGTGTATGTCTTTGTGCCAATACCATGCTGTTTTTGTTACTATGGCTTTGTAATATAGCTTAAAATCAGGTATGGTGATACCACCAGCCTTATTTTTGTTGCTCAAAATCATTTTGGCTATTCAAGGTTTTTTTTTGTGCTTCCAAAGGAGTTTTAGGATTGTTTTTTTTTTTTTTAAGTTAGTTTTGTATTCAGCAAATACAGTCAGTTTGGTACCATTATTAGGCTCATCCGTGACCTACCCCCTCCCCTTGGGCCCTCCTTGTCGAGGTATATGGGTCATGCATTGTGAAGTTAGCCCACAGTTATGGGCAAGATAAATGTCTCTGCATATCATGACCCAACATGTGGCTCTGACATTCTTTCTGCCCCCTCTTCCGCAAAATCTCCCTGAGCCATGTTGGGTTCATTTTTGGTCTGCTTCAGTGATGAGGTGTTGGGGGCCTCTGAGGCTCTGGCTCTCTGATTTGGTAGGAGTTGGTCTTTCGCTGTGTTGATCTCCTTCCCCCTTGTGCTGGTATCAGGTTCATCAGGAAAACAGCACCCTTGCTTGTTTCGCCAATTTCTCTTAGTTTCAGCCAGGGCCCTTTGGAGGTATGATGGGGTAGCTCTCTCCTTAGGATCTACATCTATCTGAAAAAGAGAGGCAGATTCCCCAACAGAGAGTAAGTTAGCACCAGGACAAAAGAGATAACCCTTACTTATTATTTTTTTAGAGAATTTAATAGGTGTAGGCCCTCTTGTAGCCCATGATTGATGGTAGCTTGATATTGGAGAGTGGGCTTATGTTTGGATGTGGTTCTGACTTGTTTCCTAGCTCCAGCTATGGGTCCCATACCACTGAGGAGATCAGTTAGCCAAATTAAGAGCAGTTGGTTCCCCAGGATTGTTTTTTAAAATTTCTGTGAAGAATGCCATTGGAATTTTGAAGAGGATAGCATTAAATGTGCAGATTGCTTTTGGTAAGATTGCCATTTTCACAATATTGATTGCTGCAATCTAAGAACAAGAGATGCCTTTCCATTTCCTTGTGTCTTCTGCAATTTCTCATTTGAGTGTTTTAAAGTTCTCATTGTAGAGATCGTTCACTTCCTTGGTTAAGTTTATTCCAAGGTACTTTATTGTTTGTTTGTTTGTTTTTGAGGCAATTGTGAATGGGAGAGATTCCTTGATTTCATTCTCCCTTTGTTTTTTTTTTTGTTTGTTTGTTTTCATTATACAAGAAAGCTACTGATTTCTTTGTATTTATTTTGTATCCTGTTACATCGCTAAAAGTGTTTATCAGCTCTAACAGTTTGCTGGTTGAATCTTTAGGGACTTTTTTGCATAGAATCTTATCATCCACAAATAATGATAACTTGGTCTCTTATTTTCCAGTTTGTATCTCTTCTATGAGTGTCTCTTGCCTTATTTCTATAGCTAAGACTTCCAGTACTATAATAAATAAAAGTGGGGACAGTGAACACCCTTGTTTTGTTCCTGAATTTAGTGGAAAAGCTTTAAGGTTTTTTTCCAATTAGTATTACGTTGGCTGTAGGTTTGTCATAAATTGCTTTTATTTTGTTGAGATATGGTCCTTCTATTCCCAGTTTCTGTAATACTTTTACCATGAACAGATGTTGGATTTTGTCGAATGCCTTTTCTGCATCTATTGAGATGATCATTTGATTTTTGTCCTTCAGACCAATTATATGATGTATTACATTTATCGATTTGTGTATGTTAAACCATCCCTGCATCCCTGGGATAAAGCCAACTTGGTCATGGAGAATAATCTTTTTGATATTTTCTTGTATTCCGTTTGCCAATATTTTGTTCAGAATTTTTGCATTTATGTTCATGAGGGAGATTGGTCTGTAATTTTCTTTCTTTTTTATTTTTTCTTTGTCTGTTTTTGGTATGAGGGTGATGCTGGCTTCCTAGAAGGAGTTTGGTAGAATTCCTTCGTTTTTTATTTTCTGGAAAAGTTTGAGAAGCAGTAGTGTTAGTTCTTCCATGGAGGTCTGGTAAAATTCACCAGTGGATCCATCTGGGCCTGGACTTTTTTTAGTTGGGAGACTTTTTATAACTGCTTGAATCTCCATACTTTTTAAATGTCTATTTAAATGGTTTATGTCATCTTGATTTAATTTTGGTAGGTCATATTAATCAAGGAAATAATCCATTTCTTTCAGATTTTCAAACTTAGAGGGATATATGTTCTTAAAGTATGTCCTTATAATTTTCTGAATTTCTTTGTATCTTTTGTAATGGTGTCTTTTTCATCTCTAATTTTACAAATTTTTGTCTATTCACTCTTTCTTCTGGTCAGATTTTCTAAGGGTTTTTCAATCTTGTTTATCTTTTCAAAGAACAAAATCTTTATTTCATTGATTCTTTGGATTAATTTTTTTTTGTTTCTATTTCATTAATTTATGCCCTAGTCTTTATTATTTCTTCCCATCTACTGATTTTTGGTTTGCCTTGTTCTTCTTTTCCAAAGGCCTTAAGGTGAAGCATTGAATTGTTTAACTGTGAACTCTCAAATTTCTTAATATATGCACTTAGAGCTATAAATTTCCCTCTTATGACTGCGTTTATTTTGTCCCAAAGGTTTTGGTATGTTGTATTCTCATCATCTTTTGATTATATGAATTCATTGATTTTCTTTTTGATTTCTTCAATGTGTGTGTGTTTGTGTGTGTGTGTGTGTGTGTGTGTGTGTGTGTGTGTGTGTCTGTGTACATGTAGCCTATAGGTTCTTCTTCTCTAGAGAATTCTGACTTCACGGGTTTACCATGTTAACTTCCATATTAGCATTCTACTACATTTGTCATGTAGCTGTGACAATGTTTGGTAAGGGGAGCACTCACATGTCAATCTCCTTGTTTTCATGGATCCAAGTGCAGAAACATAACCACAGATTATGTAATTAAATAGTCACAATTAGGGCTGGAGAGATGGCTTAGCCGTTAAGGTGTTTGTCTGCAAAGCCAAAGGATCCCAGTTCGATTCTTCAGAACCCACACAAGCCAGATGCACAAGAGGTGCATGCATCTGGAGTTCATTTGCAGTGAGTGGCTGGAGGCCCTGGCACACCCATCCTCTCCCTCTCTGCCTCTTTCTCTTTCTCAAATAAATAAATATATATATAAAATATATTTAAAAATAGTCATAATTACAAATATATAATTAGATAGTCAAATGTTTGGAGACGTTCCAGGTGGAAAGCTCTAATAATAAGTAATGTGCTATTTTTAGAAAAAAAATCATGCTTCCTTCATTTTGCAGCTGACAGCTCTCTTACATGGGGTGCTGACACATTCTGTTGTTACTTTCTTTCTCTGGGGTCAATTTTGATGACAGAAAACACAATTTGACATAATTCAGAGCTGCAAAATTCTCTTTTTGTCCAGGCAGCGTGAATATCTAGCTGATCATCCTTGCTCTGTTTGGAGAGCATCAGTGAAGGCTACAATTGAATGATGACACATATGAGCAGACTTGAAGGAGGGGAGATACAAAGGTATGAGAGTATGTGAGGGAGAAATATTCTAACATCATCCATTGACCCGTCCAGAATCTTATGTCACCTTAGCAAATGACTGCCTTTTCTGTCCATCTTATTGTCTATGAAATCAGTATCTGTGCCAAATAACTTTTATTCCTTGGATTAAATGACTAGATGTGGACTAAAATGATCAAAAAATGAATATATATATGTATAGATACATATATATATGGAAGGGTGGGAAAAAACATCAAAATAGAAGAGAAGATAGTTGTAAAGAGAGGTGTTAGGAGAGGGTTATGTATTTTTTTTTTCCTTTTGGTGATTCGAGGTAGGGTCTTGCTTTAGCCCGAGCTGGCCTGGAATTCATTATGTAGTCTCAGGCTGGCCTTGAATATGGTTATTCTCCTACATTTTTATCTATTTATTTATTTGCAATGAGATAAGAGAGAGAGAGTTTGGGCAAGCCAGGGCCTCTTGCCACTGGCTATGCACTCCAGATGCATGTGCCACCTGGATTTATGTGGATTTATGTGGGCACTAGGGAATCAAACCCAGGCTGTCAGACTTTGCAAGCAAGCACTTTAACTGCTGAGCCATCACCCCAACCGTGCAAATTTTTAATAAAGATTTTAATTGTTAATAAGAAATTTAAAACAAATTTTTGGACAACCAATGTATAAAGTTTTACATCAATATTTTACCATTGTATATTATGCAGCTGTTATAAAAGATACCTTTGTTAAGAAGAAATAGTATCCCAGTTTCATTTTCATGTTGGGTTACTAGTAAATATATTTTATTTAAATATAATTAAAGCTTATTGTCCACACATGGTTCCTCTTTTGTCAGTCTTCTCTCTATGTTCATTACTGCCCTTACTTTATAGCTTAATGATGAAAAACTTTTCAAAGTAGGGTCTTTAAGGCTTTGATATGTATCTTTCAATATCCCTCCAAGATGGGTAACACTAAGGTATAGTTCCTATAACAGGATACAAGAATGCCTATTCTCTTAGATTTTTATCAAGGCTGGAAAACTATGGTGGCTAACATGTGTATCAAGTATGCAAAAATGTATACTCCTTCTCTTATGCTTGCTTAGGATGGATAATACCCATTCCTTTCCACTCTATTACTTTGTTTTTAATCCATGTCCTAAGGCCTCACATCCTATTAAGATTTCATTTTTGTTTTGAATCACCAGTCCATCCTAGTCTTATTTAATCACCTTTGTGCCAATCCTGTATAAACTATGTGACATGTTTTTTTTTTAATTTTTTTTATTTTTATTTATTTATTTGAAAGTGATGGACAGAGAGTGAGAGAGAGAAGCAGATATAGACAGAGAGAGAATGGGTGAGCCAGGGCCTCCAGCCACTGCAAACGAACTCCAGACGCTTGCGCCCCCTTGTGCATCTGGCTAACGTGGGTCCTGGAGAACCAAGCTTCGAACGGGGGTCCTCAGGCTTCACAGGCAAGCGCTTAACTGCTAAGACATCTCTCCAGCCCCCTATGTGACATGTTTGAAACTCATGGCTGATCTATTGACATCTCAGAAAGATTCTCCTAAGGAATAATTCCTGGAGAACAAGACAGAGTTTATACACTAAGTTCCAGCTTATACACTAGATCCATTATAGGGCTGAATAAATGCTTAAAAACAATCCAGAACTCCTTAACTTTCTCTAAGAGCAAACTTAGGTCAGAGAATGGCAGAATCGGTTAGAAGTGGGCTAAAAGAGGGAACTGTTTTATTCGTGGAGCTAAGTGGGAAGAATTTTTAAAAAATAGATTTTTTTCTTACCCTCTCCTCTTCTCCTACAATCCTACCTTTTCTACTCTTCCCATCATTTTGAATATCGACACCATCTAAAATTTATCTTTCAATCTATATTCCTTCTACAGTCCAAATAATTGCCTAATGGGTACCGTTGTAGTTCCCTTCTCATTGCTGTGATAAAGCACCCAACAAAAAGAAGTTGAAGGAAGAAAAGTTTATATTTTGGCAGAGAAAGGCTTGGCATGAGTAGAGACTGTATATCAGCTCTTCCACAGAAGGTAAAACACAGCAGCAGGTGGGTGAGACAAACTCTAGCAAGGGTGAGCTGGCTATAACACCACTACTAAGCCAATTCCCCAAAACAAACCTCCTCTAGCAAGGCTCCACATCCCAAATAGCCATCATTTGGAGATTAAGCATTCAAAACACATGAGTTTTTGAGGGACATCTGATTCAAACCACTGCATTCTGCCCCTGGCCCCCATAAATTCATGAACATGATGTAAAATGAAGTGCATTCAATCCAACTTTAAAAGTCCCCATACCTTTTTAAATCAACCAATATTGTTTAAATATCCTCATACTCCAAGGCCTCATAACTGCAAGCCTGTAAAACAATAATAACAACAACATTAACAATAAAACACATAATTTCACACAGTAAACATTTACACTGCAAAAGATTGTATTACAAGGAAAGATTGAACCAATTTAAGATCTAACATAAACAGGGAAAACATTTACAGCTAGAGACAAAGTTGCTGGAATTCCAGTTCTACCCTTCTAGCTGCACTGCTGACAGACTGAAGAAAATTCCATTATGAGCTCTCTTTTCAGCCATCCCACAGTCCTGGTATCTCTGCAATCCTAAAGTCTCCTCTGCAACTCATGGCTTCTTACTTGTGGCTCCATCAGGACTCCACAGAGGGTCTCCAACAACCCTGACTCATATCACCCAGTGGCCAAAATAAACTATTGAAAATCCAATGACCCTTTCTTTCCTGCATTTGTTATACTTCCATAATACCAGGTGAGCAACCAAATTTGTTAATCCAGGGGGACATAAAACCAACTCAAAGTGCAAGAAAACGCTTTTAGCATTCTTCCTTCAGGCTGTCTACTTTCAAAAGAGTCAGAATTCTTCCTTCTGTCCCAATTCAAACAGCTGGCTCAATCTCAGTGGTGATAATCTCTCATACAGTTACAATTGAAGTGGCTGTCGTCTTCAGCTTGAACTTGCATTTCTTTCTGTGCCATACCCATCTTCTTAGATCAGTTTATTTCTTCTGAATTCAACCCTGCAAGTTCACAGGAGGCAGGAAGGTCACAGCCAACCTCTCCCACAAACTGCCTCCAGCCCAGTAGAGACAAAGCTTTTTCTTTCCTCTCTATGCCAAGCCTGCACAGTTCTTACCACATTTAGATCTTTCAACTAGACCAGAATGGTCCATTAGTTTTGCATACAGCACAGAGCTGAAAGGCTTCTCTTAGGCCAATGGTTCAAATCCTTCAACTTTCCACCCACAGAACATTTCCAAAGATCAAAAATGGTCAGGTTTCCAGCAGCAATGACTTGGTGCCAATTTTCTGTTGTAGTTACCTTTGCATTGTTGGGACAAAGGCAGCAATAGGGAAAAGGGTTTTATTTTGGTTTACAGTTTTGAGGGGAAACTTCATAATGGAAGGGAAAAGCATGGCAGCAGGGGAGTAAACTGTAAACTGAAATCAAGAAAAAGTAAACTGGCTATAACACTCCTAATACACCCCCCAACAACACACCTCCTCCAGCAAGGCTCTACCTCCCAAATTGCCATAATATGGGGACAAAGCATTCAAAACACGTGAGTTTGTGGGGGACATATAATTCAAACTACCACAGGTACTCCCTCATGGTGCCCCATGATGGAGTAACATGGCTTATCTTTTTGCCCAGATGTGAAGTACCAGGGGAAGAATAATGGTGAAGTTTAAATGCTCTCAGTAGCATACACACAAAACCCCACAAGGTTTGTTCTTGATTACAATTTATCCCTGATGTTTGTTCTTCTATCTTAGTGAAATTTACATTTTTAGGCAAGCTATTAAAGCATTCTGTAGAACCTGTTATCTAAGGCTAATAAGGAATAAAACACATCCATTGAATGCTTGGTTTAAGAACCCAGCATTTTATATTATAAGAAGTGAAATGTGGGTCTTGGTCTCTGCCAATAACATCTAGAACTCTGAAAGGAGGGGATTAGTGAAGGTTCCAAGAGTTTGATTTGTGTGCCAATTGCCACTCTAACAGCCTATAGTGTGGAAGGCAATATTTTTTTTTAAATAATTGTATTTATTTGTTTAAGAGGAGAGAGAGAGAGAGGGAGGGGGGGGATGAAAATGGGTACATTAGGGCCCAGGGCCACTGTGAACAAACCCCAGAAATATGGGCTGCTTTGCACATTTGGCTTTACATGATACTGGGAAATTGAATCCAGGCCTCAGACTTTGCAAGTAAGTGCCTTTAACCATCTCTCCAGCCCAGAAGGCAATCTTTAAACAGGCTCTTTGCACAGTAGTTGACACATATTTGACATGTGATAATTATGTAGAGTGAGATCCTGAAACTCCTTGGGTACATAATTTTAAATGTTAGTATTTTGTGGCAAATACTTCTTTAGAGTACAAAAAATATTATTAGAAAAAAAATTGATACTACCAACTACATGTAACTAATTTGGATAAATTGGCAAAAGTGACCTTAGGCTTGTTTCCTCCCCTTCCTTCTCCTCTATACCATGCAACCATGCTAGTTTCCAGAACTGGCTTGAGTCTACATGCTCATACTCTTGCTTTGTTTTCCTGCTTCGGTGGGGACCGGAGATCAAGCTTCAGACTGGAGTCAGTGACATGGAGTGGAATTTTTTTAAAAATAGTTTTATTGGGCTGGAGAGATGGCTTAGCTGTTAAGCGCTTGCCTGTAAAGCTTAAGGACCCCGATTCGAGGCCCAATTCCCCAGGACCCGTGTTAGCCATATGTACAAGAGGGCACACACATCTGGAGTTCGTTTGCAGTGCTGGATTCCCTGGCGTGCCCATTCTCTCTCTCTCTCTCTCTCCCTCCCTCTTTCTCTCTGTTGCTCTCAAATAAATAAATGAATAAATAAACAAAAAGTGTTTAAAAATAGTTTTATTTATTTGTGTGTGTTTGTGTGTGTGTGTGTGAGAGAGAGAGAGAGAGAGAGAGAGAGAGAGGTGCCAGGGCCTCTAGCCACTGCAAACAAACTCCCGATGCATGTGCCACTTTGCGCATCTGGCTTATGTGGGTCCTGGGGAATCCAACCTGAGTCCTTCTGCTTTTCAGGCTAGTGTCTTAACTGCTAAGCCATTTCTCCAGCCCTAGAATGGTTTTTATTTTATATTTCATATTCCTCTTAAATATCATTCAATTGCAAGTTTTTCTGAGGGGAAACCCAGTACATACCAGGGCCTACCACTTTATGCTTCACTCAAAAGATGCCCAGCAGCACTGGGAGATTATCACTGTTAAAACTCACCCTGGGAGTTGAGTTGTCTGTCAATTACATTTACCCAGTAGATAAATCTGACCTCATGCCCTTGGGCCTGTGGATTTGGGCCAGGACAGTTTTACTGTGCTGTTGTCAAGTTTTCCACTGTGTCCTCAGGTCAGCCCCAAATGGCTGGTATTGCTGTCCTCACACTATTTTTAGTCATAGATCAGTTATCCCTGACGTGCAGTGATGGGATTAACAAAATGCAGCCATATGCATATCTGAAGGCTGAGCATGTGTATCCCCAGCCCAAAGTGGTCTTGGGCAGTTCTAGGTAGGATTAGCAGGAGTAATTTTTTATTGTTTACTTATACTTCATATATAGATAGATAGATAGATAGATCGAGAGAGAGAGAGAGAGAGAGAGAGAGAGAGAGGGAGAATTTGGGGGAAAACCATTTTAATATGTTAAAGAAACTTGGCACAAGGTTCTTTTTAACCATGGCTCAGACCTTGTGTTTTGCCCCACTCAATTCCTCACAATCCCTGAGGGTAAGATTTTCCTTCTCTTGACGGAAAGGTATCTATTGAGCTCCCTGCTGCTTTTATGAGAACACAGAGTAATAGGTCATGCTGTGGGGGTGTCCCCATGGAGCTCTCATGTGATGCAGGGAATTTCATCATGCCCAGTGCCAGCTGGGAGGGCAGTCCACAACAGGGTAAGCACCACCGTAATCACATCATGTTCTGAAACCTCAGCCCTGATTACTCTGGTCTTTATCCTCTTTTGACCCGAGTTGAATTCAAGAGTGAACTTTAAATGACTGTTGTTTTCAGACTCCTGTACAGTGCTTGGTGTGGACTTTCTCCATGGCAGCAAATCATACCAAGGGACTCAAACCTGCTTATTGATTGATTTTAACTTTTCAAGGGTCTTGATTTTGTAAAATAGCTGTTGGTTCTTTAAAAAGGATGTAAAAACCAGGGCCCTCAAGACTTAGAGCCTTTGTCAAAGTGGTGTTTTTCTTTAAGAAAAAAAAATCTATTCTTGCTTGGCTAACACAACTACACTTATTCTATAGTCTTATGTTCTTTATAAAAACCTGAGCTTGGATTGAAAAGCATGGCATTAGCTTATTTTTTAAACATTCTATTTATTTATTTATATGTGTGTATGTATGGGTTTGCTAAGATCTCTTGCCACTGCAAACAGATACCTATCCAGCTTTCCATGAGTGGCTAGGGAATTGAAATCTGGCTGACTAATTTTGCAAACAAGTGCCTTAACCACTAAGCAATCTACCCAGCCCCAACATTGGTTTCTGGGTGATCTTAAATTAGTGCCAATGTTAGTTTAGAGTCTTATTCAGAAAGTTGAAATCTGTTAGGGAGATCTCAAAATCTGACCTACCCTTACCTTGTTCCTATACTGTGTAATTTGCTGAAGGATTCTCAGAAGAAGAGAATTGCAGTCACTAATTTTAACTCCATTTAATAATTTCTCTCTTACCATCCCTACTCTTCTTTCCTCTCTAACTGTACCTTCTTAGCAAGTGCAAATTGTCAACATGTAAATAATGACTGCATCTACCAAGCAAAATGAAACAAAACAAAACTGGTTTTTGGTTAATTAGGTAATATTTCCTTACTGAGTACCTGGGTCAAGATTAGCAATAATGGTTTGCCTGCTTCCCTCATTGAAAAGTCTCTAAATGTAACAAATGTTCCTTCTTGAGAATTTATCTATAGGTGAAACTGTCCCAATATTGGGTCAAATTCTGGCTGTAGTTGCTAGGGGTAACTAGGGTTTACTAAAATGTGTTGGAATATTTCTCTATTCTAGTATTCAATGGGGAGGGAGGGACCTTTATACTCTAGCATAAAAACAACTGCTGAGTGAACAGCCTCTCCATAGTCCAGGGCACGTCTTTAGAGTCAATTTCACCTTGCTCATACCTCCAGGTCCCCTGCACCTGGCATCCTGATCTCTTTCTTTGGCTGTGACCAGAGACACTTGGTGCATTTCCTCTATTTGCTGCTACCTGCTGGAAAATCCCCCTGAAGCAGCTGGTATTCTGCTCTTGGACTCTCACAAACCTTCCCTCTCTGCAGAGCTTGGGTTTTGCTTGGCTCCAGCCTTTCTTCTTCCTTCTCATCTCCATTTCCTTCTAGAAATTGGTTTCACATTTATGTGCCTGACAATCCCATTTTTTGTCTTGGACCTTGCATCTTATTGAGATTACCCCATGATATCTGTGGGACTTATGTAAAAAGTTAAGGTGAGCTTTTTGCCTGAAGGTGGATGTGGCCTTGGAAGGCAAAGTAATCCTAAATGAAGATTGTGTAAGACATTTCAGTGTAGAACTTTCATTTTATCTAATCTCAAAACATTAAGAGCTTGATTAGGGCTAAAGACAGAAATAGGTTCAAAGAAGAGCATGGAAAGATGGGGGAATGTTCCAGGCAGACGATAATACTGCAGGCTAAAATACAGATGTTGGATTGAGAATGAATGTTGAATGTGTGAAAAAAGATTGACCTTATTAGTACTAGGGTAAGGATAGGAATTGATGGTGAAAGGCACTTTCTGGATGATTTCCCCTGGAGGTAACAGACTTGACTTTCCTTACATGACTCCTAAGCAGAAGCAAGTACTGTGCAGAACAGCCTTCTTTCTCACCCTTCTGTTATTAGAAGTCCTCCATTCAGGAGATACTTTCAATGCATTGTCTATAAAGCTAAGAGCAAGTGAACCCTGGAACCTTGGCTAGAGATTGGTAAGAACCAATCTTTAAAGCCTAATGGGAGGCCCTGTGTCTTCTAACCCTGTGTCTTCATCTCTTTTACTGTTTCAGGTAAAGGTAGTATCTTATTGAATATACTAGAGAAAAAGGGCACACAGAGAGGTGGTGGCCACTTTCTTACTCCACAGTGGAGAACTGATGAGTCAATTTTTATCCTTAATGTGACAATTTTGATGCCATGAAAACAAAATTTGTCAAAGATTTTAAATGACACAGATATTTACTAGGTTAGTGCTGGAGAGATTGCTTACCAAAGTGCTTGCCTGCGAAGCCTAAGGACCCATTTCCAGATCCCACATAAGCCAAATGTACAAGGTGATGTAAAGTGTGCAAGGTTACACATGCACACAAGATGGCATATGTGTCTGGAGTTCAATTATAGTGGTTGGAGGTCCTGGTGCACCAATTCTCTCCCTGTCTCTTATAAAAAAGGGAAAAAATTAAAAAGAAAAAAAGATATTTACTAGGTTAAACGAAGGAAAGCATTTCCTTGAACTTTGTACACACACTCTAATTTTGACCTATTTGTATTTGAACTATGTGAGCTATTTGTATAGACAATATATGCAGCAGGATGGATTAAACTCAACTGTGCTTGATAGAGTCATCACTCAAGGTATAAGAAATAGGTAGAGAGGATGATGAGACAGAATGGACCTATCTGAAGGGTCTATGTGCCTTAGCTGAAAGGAAGGACTGCATAACTTGGATATCCCACAGGGCAGTATTTCCTGGAGTCCAGGGTTTGAAGGTATGGTGTAAAAAGCTGCCAATTTTAAATTTAGATTGTCAAATGTAGTTGAACAAAGTACTTGTTGGGACCTGTGACCCTGGGAAAGTCTATGTTAGCAGTGACAAATGGCCAGGCAGGGTTGGTTTGCTATCTGACTGTCACTGTGCAGAGCAGCTCAGCCAACACTGTCAGCCAGGTATGCCCTGGAGTGGAGAAAGCCCTTGGGTTCTGGACAGTCTGCCAGTTGCATAAATCAGTGCTAAGTCCTGTAGTCAGATGTCTCCATGGTGTTCACACATTACCATCCCCAGAATCCAGAGCTTTTATTTACTTCATGTCCCAGACCAGGGTCTCCTTGTAGACTGTAATAGGTGTGGATGGCCTAAGAGCTACATCTCTCTCTCTCTCTCTGTCTCTATTTTTGTTTATTGCTTTTGTTTTTTCCCCTGTAAAGTCAAAGACATCATCATAACCTCCTATTAGGATCCTACTAGGTATAATATGCTTCACACATATCATTTTTAATCTACTCAGAAATCCTATTATATAGCAATATTTACCCAGTTTTATGATCACTAAAATTGAGGCACAATGCGATCCCGTTATTTGCCTAGAGGCATACAATTAGTAGGTTTGAAACTAGCTGTCTATATCTGTACTTCCTGTGATGCCCTTCAGCTTATGATTTGTCATGTTGTGTGTGGCGGGTGTTGGCAGTGGAGGGAGAGGGATTATGTTTACTGCTTTACTTTTGAACTTGGCTCTTCTTTAGTTGCACCTGTTTCCTTATACTTGTTTGTTTCTCAAATGTTTCTCTCCAACAACAGACAAAAACTAATACCTCTTAGTTCTTATAACTCTCATTGCCCAAAAGAATTCTTCTCATAATGGATTGAAAATAATTATAATTTTTAAGACTTAAGTTTGACTAGAAATCAGAAGATTTTCTATACTTAGGATGACAGAAGAGTCATTCCATAACCTGGGAGCAGGCCAATACTAATGCTAAAGACAGCAAACACACAAACGTTGTGTCTAGTGCAACCCATGGTCAGACCCTTAGGTTTCTGTACTTCTCTGACATGTAAGGTGCCTTCACTTGGGGTTAGCCTCCCAGGCTCAGAATTTGACTTAGTTCTCATGAAGTCTGGTTCACTCTGTGTTAGTAATGTCTGCATTCTTCTCTCTGTCTTCCTTTCTTCAACAAATACACATATGGAGCCAGGCACTGTGCTGGTAAGCTACAGTCAATGATGGATAGGACAAGCATAGTTCCAACTATCCTTGTATCCCTGGGGAGACAGACAAACAGGAGTTACAATGAAGTGTGATCTCTGATGACGGAGAGCTCAGGGTACTCAGGAGTCAGATAGAAAGTCAGCAAAGAATTGTCTATATAAAGACCCAAAGGATGAGTTAGCACACTAGAGGGAAGGGTCTGTAAGACTGCAGAGGGAGATGAGTTCTGCAGCCCTCAGCTACCTCCCTCCCTATCTGCCTAATGCATTACTACCACTGAGCTGGAATTGGGACTGGGATTGACTTTTGTTTTTCCTAGTAAGAACTATCAGAATCCAAGGGCTATCTGAATTCCCATGGGCTATAAGAATTTCACAAAAAAGCTGAGATCAGGGGAAAATCCATGGAATAATCATATGCTTCAGTATGGAATTATTACTTGAGGAAATGGAGTACCAGTTTTCTGGAATGGGATTGACATTTAATTTTTTGTTTATTTTTATTTATTTATTTATTTGAGAGTGACAAAGAGAAAGAGGGAGAGAGAGAGAGAGAGAATGGGTGTGCGAATGCCTCCATCCACTGCAAACGAGCTCCAGACACGTGCACCCCCTTGTGCATCTGGCTAACGTGGGTCCTAGGGAATCGAGCCTCGAACTGGGGTCCTTGGGCTTCATAGGCAAGCACTTAACCATGAAGCCATCTCTCCAGCACGGGATTGACATTTAAGAAGAGACTGTATGGGGAAGTTTTATAACTCAGTGGGATGATTTTTTTTTTTCAGCAATCCAACCCCAAACCTTTGCCATATGTTGGACTGTGTCTAATTCAGGGTGGTGACAATAACATCTGTCATAGAGAATGATTAGAAAATTAGTCATAGGTTGACCTTGATGGTAAGAGAAGCAGGGATGGAGGCACACAATCAGATGTAGCTCATGACATCTAATTCTCACCAGTTAATATAATAAAGAAATTCCAGTTCGGGATATTGTCCTCAGAGATAGCACCTGAGGAATGAGACACCAAGTGTTTGAGCCCTAGTCTGATTCCAGAGTTGGTGACAGAATGAGGCTGTCCGAGTTTATGGGTTATTAAGATGTCAAACAAACAGCCTGTTGTAAGAATCTAATTATATAAGAAATTCAGTATGAACATAACATTCAAGGTGGATTGGCAGGATTTCAAAAACAACATTATTAAGAACTCTTTCCTAATTATACCAATTTACCATTTCATAAATTTGCTCTCCTTCCTTTTCCTCTTCTCCTTTTTAATAATAACACATAAAAGTATATCATATAAATTTAGTGCTTAATATTTACTATGTATTATGTGACAAGAGCTGATACACTCTATTATGTAATTTGCATAAGTATTCTATGAAGTAGAAATTATTTCACTAATTTTTAGGATAGCTAACATGTTTATTGCAAATGAACACACTGTGTAAGTGTGTGGAAAGTGTCAGAGCTGGGAGTTAGAGCCTTTTTATTCTGAATTCAAGTCTGTGTTATTAATATTGGTGATTTAGTAACTAAAATACAAATTCCAACTGTGTTGTTTACAGCCATGCACCTTTTCCACTAAAACACAGGACCATTTTCCTAGCTCTCCTGTTTGCTGATAGAACTAAGCTTAGCATACATACAGTCATAAGATATCAGTAAATACTTGTCCTGCTGTCAGAGACTAAACTAGAAGAGGCCTGGTCTAAATTTAGCTCTTCTATGTAAATTGCAGGAATTTTGCATCATCCTGCAGTTCATCTTGAAGGACAGGTCTTGTGCATGCCTGAGGCCTGAGACCCATAACAGAACACTCCCTGCCACTGTGACAATAGGAAGCCAGGGAAAGGCCAGCCATAAATTATGCCAGGGAAGGAGGCAGAGGAAAAGAGATACAGACTGCTGACAAGATTAATATGCAGTTGATGGAGAGCACTTTCACACCAGAGCGCCAACAAATAAACACAATTTGGAAAGCTCATCCCTGCCTTACCAGCAGGGCATTCCTGAGCCAAAGAAAGGGAGTAAAGGAGGAAGAAAAAGGAAATAGAAGGTGGTGGCCACATGCGCATGAGGCCTTATCTGGCAGGAATTCCTGAAGCAGGTTCATATAGCTGAGGGGTGACATGAGCTGCAGGTCTATGTTTTCTGACCATAATCAGGAGCAGACGCAGGCTGGAGCAGGCACTAAAGGGGAGATGGATGCTGAGGAAACAGTGAAAGCTGATCTGGGAGCGGGAGTGGCCATGGCCTGCCTGAGCCACCAGCTGAGACAGGTGAAGAGTCAGCACCGCTGTCTGGCTCGCTCAGCTCCTCTCCTTCCAATGGCCTCTTTCACTCCCTATTGCAGTGAGTGGGATCTTAGCAGGCTTCGGGTGACTGTTTCACAGAGAAACAATAATTCCTCCATCTTATTAGTTTGAAACAGATAGAATTGCTATACTTTGTAGGTATCATTTGGCCCAATATTGGCACTTTTATATGCTTCAGTTTGCTAGGTAGAGTTTTCAAACCAAGGCACTGAGTTCAAGATTGTGAGCCATAACAATGAGGCTATACTGTCTTGATAGTGGCTTTCCTTAGCATAAATCCAGCCTTTAAGCTAGAACTAAAAGAATTTTCATGATCTATTTTTGCTTGGTTGACTAAGCCTTTCTCTCCATGGCAACATCAAACAACTTCTTTTGTACAACCAGATTAGTTAATTTTTCATTGTTGTAAAAAAAATACCTGTAGTTGAATAATGTATGAAGAAAAAACAGTTTTATTGGGTTCTCAGTTTTGAAGCTGAAAGTCCAAGATCAAATGACTCTATCAACTTGGTGACACCATGTGATGGTCAATAGTTAACATGTTGGAAACACATGTGAGAGAGATCGCATCAGGAGATCAGGAGGCAAGGAGCCAGAGAGACTAGGGAGGGATCATTCTCTCTTATGTAACAACTTTCCCATCATGAGATTTAGGCTAGGGACTTCTGAGGGCAGACCTGTGAGGCTCTATTTCGCGAAGACCTCATCATTTGTAAGAATGCCACATTGGGAACCAAACTTCCAATACATGATACCTTGTGGGGTAAACCACATCCAAACCATGACATTATCTTGGACTACTAATCTTTAGCATATACTCTTTCCTCTCTTCTGGGACCACAGTGTATCTATCCTTCACATCTTTGCTACCATAACAATTATGCTGGGTTGAAAATTGAGGAATGTTGCATTTGCAGTATTTTGTTTAACAGCTAGTTAAATGTCTAGTACATAAATGTGCAGGCAAATGAGTAAATGAGTGCACAAATTATATGAATCAGAACCCTGCCCCTACACTCCTGTTTTTTTGGATAACGAGCCATTCCATATTAAATAATTATCTGTTTTATCACACATATTCCCAATTTTGAAACCATGTCTTGACCTTTGCCTAAAGTCTTGCTACCGGGGTTGGTGAAACTGAGAATGCAAAGCCAGAACACACGTAAACTCAAAAACCTTCTAGTTGAACTAGTTCATCTCTTGGTTTTCCATGAAGTAAGTGAGTTATCATTTTCCTTCACTTTTCTTGGCGGGGGAGGGAAGTAAATTTCATTGGAAGAATTTTCCAATAGTACCAGTAAAGAACAATTGGTTTTTGAAGGTAGTTATCAGAACTAGTTATAAATTTAAGTGCTTGTTACAATGTTAGAATTGTTATGTATTTCTAATGACTAGAGAAACTCAAACCAGCTTATCAGCATTGTCCAATCTAATTTATATAACAACTTTCTAGAAGAGAAAGTTATAGAAGTTATGGGAAAAGTGGCTTATTAACAGTTAATCATTTCTAAGGAGGAAACGTGTCCCCTCTTCTATTAACACAAGTCAACATTGGTTTATTCTGTATAGACAGAAGATTTTGTAAAGTACATGTTCTTAGAACTGAGCAAAGGAAGAATTAAGATTTGGTGGTGGATACCCACAGTCAGATGTTGGTATTGTGGGATAGTGCAATGGGCACTTCAACTAAAACACTTCTAGTAAGCTATACAACATTATAATTATTATGACTTTGTAGTGATAAACCTATCCAACTGTAAAAATGGGAATCTATTCACCTGTAAAATTGCTGACTCTCTTCAAAGGATTTTTATTGTTGGTTATGGTGTATGTGTGTGTGTGTGTGTGTGTGTGTGTGTGTGTGTTTGTGTATGTGTGTGTGTGTGTAGATGATTTATAGAAGGAGCTTAAGATAGTACAGGTCACATATAATTATTTTTAAACTTTTATCAATATTTTCATTATACCATGTCTAACAATTCACTCCTAACAAATTTTTTGTCTTTCTTTGGATAAAAGCACAAGGTGGAGCATGAAGGGACGATGAGATAGAGGGCTTAGGTTGCTTCAGAAAAGAGGTGTTAGGGTGGGGAAATACATTATATCTTGTGGGACAGCCCCTACCCTTTGAACCTACTTTCCCTTTAGAGTGTGTGTAGTGGTTGTGGAAGGAGCCCACCTGCCACAGCTGGTTGAGTTTCACTGGCCCTGTGAGCTTCTGACTTTTGCCTCTCCTTGCTCTGAAGGCAGCTCTGCTGACCTTGAGGGTCCAGGACATAGTGTTGATCCCAGGAAAGACAGTAATAGTTTTGTTGACAGATTCTTTTCAACAGCTGTATGGTATCTGGGAGGCAGAGAGGGGGGTGGGAGGAGAATGACTCATGGTTAACCCATTCTCGGCCTTGACAGTATTTCTCTTTGTAAGAAACACCTATGTGACTATAGTTCTCCTGTGTTTTGAGTTACATGTTTTTATAAACCTAAATGTTCTTTATTTTTTGAGTAAATTGACATTTAAGTTTTAGTGACATAATATACCACAGTTAAAAGCATTTAAGCAATGTATTTGAAGAGTATAAAGTAGCCAATTTGACAGTGACTCTGAAATGTCATTGGGTTCTTTCTTCTCTTACCTTCACAATAGACCTGCTGAAGGTGAGAAATAAGTCTTTCTGTTTGGAAGAGAGAACATTATTTTGTTTAATGTCATTCTAGTTTTCATAGTAGATACTTCTCACATATTTTTAATATTATTTTCCTATTTACTAATCATAATTACATAGTAACTTAGCCAGGGACTCCTTATAAAATTATTAAAGTGCTTTAAATGCATGACATTTTAAGTGCTAATCCTGTGGGACCTTTTATAATGCTAGCGTTGAGGGATAAGATGAACAACCGCTTGCAAGCTGACTCTTCTCTCTAACTTTGGCTTTGTTATATTTTAAGGCCCAATATACAAAGAATGTCTAAGTCAGTATAGCAAATATGAGTCATAATAATATTTGATTAAAAAACAGTATTTTTACTTGGAATAGTTCAGCATGTGACTATAAATGTATTCTCTTTATTTTTACATGTAGTCATTAAGAACTTACTGGATGTACGTAAGCAATGTATGGAATATTAAACAATAATCAATATTAGTGTCCTTGTCTCTGAGAAATTACAACGTAGAGAAGGGATGCAATTTATTTGGAATTAGACATGGTAGAAAGTAATGATCTGAAATAAAGATTAGTAAAAGTATTACAAAATTCAGGTGACAAATGGGATATTGCTATAGTCAGGTTTTGTTGTTAGATCTGGGTTTGATTTCATGTTATGTTCCTTACTAGCTGAGTAACATATAAATGCAGGTAATATCTCTGAACTTTATCTGCAAAATGGACATACATAATTTATTTTGTGATTCTGAAACATGTGTAAACATTTTAACAGAGTGCAGAGCAGAGAAGATGCTCAAAATATTATATCTAACAATGGTAGGTATCAGAATAGTATGGTGTAGATGCAGGCATAGAGTACTTGGGATGATACAAGGCTTTGGAGAGACAATGGATTTGAACTTTACTCGATACAGCCAAAGGACATTCCAAATGGCAGGGATAGTCTTGTTGATGGTGTGAAGTGGAACAAGAATGCACTGGGCTTCTCCAGACCTTGACACTGAAACTAGGGGACTGGAATGGAGGGCACAAAGTACTCTTCCATGCACACGTTATTCACTAATATTCTTGCTCATTTGATAGAAGATATGAGTTATCCTAGGAAGGTCTGTTAAAGAACCTAGGTTGTCATTTTAATAAGATACAAATTTATTTGGTTGGCAATGGTGAGCCTATTTGTTTCTTTTACAGGATTCTCCAATGGCATGGAGACTGAATTGTGGATGGAAGAAAAAAATGATCATTTGATTTCAACTACTTATGGAAACACTTACATCTAAGACTTTTGTCATTATAGCACAATGACAAATATCACCTTTGATTTTAAGTAGGTCTTTTTTGAGATAAAAATTTATAGGCTTTGTGTGATTTGTCTTTATTCAACAGGATCAGTCATTTGCTTCCAAAAATTCCTTTGCTGTTTACACATCTTATGGATAATTGTTGTTGTGTACTGTTGCTCTAGTACTTCCCTGTTCTGAGAGCAAGATCCAGAAGTCTTCAGCTCCAAACCTGACTATTCCTCAGTATGGCCTTTTTACAAGCAGAGAAGACTAAGAATTATCCATCAGCAAGTCTGAGATGGATCCAGTTCTTGTTGGAAATCCCCCAGAGGTTCTATGATCAGCCATTGTACTAGATTTTAAATTTTCTGAACAAGCCTCACTTTTTAAACTATAGGGCCTATCATATTATCTGGCCTAAAATAGCTATTCATGAATATGTAGCATAGAGAACTGAAATTTATAGCAAGAGCAAAGAAAAAATCAAAGTTAAAGAAAGTAATAGCTAACTCTGAACCTAGGGCAGTCTCTGAAAAGCATGTTTTGACTTCTTCTGGACAAGGTGGAGGGGAGCAGGGAAGCTAGAAGCCTAGCTGAGAGCTCTTCTTCATTGATTGCCCTGTAACTTGAGGCCTAACTGTGGCCTGAGAGTCAGAACATTAGGCTTAGCAAGTTGGAGATTATGAAAATACTGTTAAGGAGAATGTAGCATTATCAGAGATCTTAATGGTTATAGTGAGAAAGTAAGGGCATCATTTCCAAATTAGTATACCCTTATTGGTAATCAAAGAAATACAAATAAAACTAAAATACTTTCAAATCAGTAAAAGTTCTTTTTTGTTTACTTGTTTAGTTTTTATTTTGAGAAAGGGTCTCGCGTAGCCCAGGCTGGTCTTGAACTTGCTATGTAATTAAGGATGACCTCAAACTTTTACAATATTTTATTTATTTATTTGAGAGAGAGAACGAAGGAGAGATGGAGAGAGAATTTGCATATAGGGCCTCTGGCCACTGCAAACTCCAGATGCATGAGCCACCTTGTGTATTTGGCTTATGTGAGTACTGGGGGATTGAACCCGAGTTCTTAGGCTTTGTAGGCAAGCACCCTAACTGCTGAGCCATCTCTCCAGTCTGACCTTAAACTTATGATACTCTTGCCTCTACCTCCTGAGTGTTGGGATTGCAGGTGTGTACCACCATACAAAATCACAATGGCGAATCATTTTGTACTATATAGCAAGATTCCTAAATAGAACATAAATAGTATTTAAGCCAATGACATTTTAGATATCCCTTCAAAATGGTAGTTGCAAGGGCTAGGTAAAAGCTTGTGATATAATGAAAATGCAACATAACAAATATATACAAATATTTAATGACATGTCATAATATATATTCAACTTACAAGAATGCAAATGATAAGCATATTTTAAAAGCTTGCAGACCATGCACAAATATAACTCCTGTGTTAATTTGGGGTATATGAGTGATTCATCCTTATTCAAACTCTGGTGAATTAAATTTGTAATACTTTCTACTTTAAAAGTTAAAAATAATTAAGATACATGCACACTCACAAATGCGTATTAAAGTTGGTGATTGACCATGGTTATTCAAAGAACCTGAAGTAAAAATGGGGCAAGAATCTAGATAAACCATAGTCTAGATATGAGCATAGTCTCCCTTCCTTAATCCTTCAGGGACCACCACACCACAGCATGACATAATTGCTTTTGGGTTTAGTTATCAAAATCCCTTCAATATGTTAAAACATAACAATTAGCAAGAAGATATTTCCCAGACATCTATATCACATCCCATCCCCATCAGTTTTTATGAACATACAAGGAGTACATGTTTTCTTCTCTTTGTTTGAAAGCCATCCTCGAGAATGATTCATATCTGCATTATGAAGATTAATTTCTGTGTCTCAGAGGCTTTTCCAAGACATTTAGGAGGAGAGAGAAGCTTATGGAGCAAGTATGAATGTTAACTAAGGTCATGTTTGCTGCCATTAGATGTCTCCCACATGACAGGGTACTATTTTTAAAGGAGACAATTGGTGAATGACTCAGGAAGACCTTCCAAAGCCAAATAGCTGCTTAGAGGGATAGAGCTTGCTATTAACTAAGGGGAAAGTAGCTAATGCATTCTGACAAGCTCCCAATTTCTGCTTTCATGGCAACTAAACAGTGTGGCAGTAAGCCAAGCTTGCAACCCTGCTCTGTAGTACAGGTCGAGCACAGATAGGGGTTACCAGATACCTTTTCCCCTTCTTTTTCAGAAAATAATTGCATTGGAAGATAATTTTGCAAAATTGTGAACACTAAATACCCATTTGTATTGTTTACAAGATGAACTGGTACTGTAAAGATTGTTCAAGGGTATCACACCACAGACTTTTCTGTGGAGGTGTGAAGGGGGCAGGCAAACAAGATTTATAGAATGAATACTCCAGGGGTCACACTGTGGGATACACTGTTCTTGTCTGCTATTCTCATTTTACAAATAAGATAAATGGAGACATAGGGAGATTTAATGACTTGCTATAGCTGCTGCATACAGGAGCTGAAGTCAGAATGCTACCTGCCCCTCTCTCCACAGCTTCAGACTTTGCCTATCCCCTCTTTGGCAGAGCCTAGAATCAATGTTCAACAAATGCAATTACTATTATTGCAATTTATTTCCTAATAAAGACCATTAGTATTCTAGGTTCTCAAATGAATTATATTCCAAAAATGTTATGTACTATTCTTTTTGTTGTTGTTGTTTTACACTTTTTATGTATTTATTTGAGAGCAACAGACAGAGATAGAAAGAGCCAGAGAGAGAGAGAATAGGTGCACCAAGGCCTCCAGCCATTGCAAATGAACTCCACATGCATGAGCCCCGTTCTGCATCTGGCTTACATAGGGTCCTGGGGAATAGAGCCTCGAACTGGGGGTCCTTAGGCTTCATAGGCAAATGCCCAACCACTAAGCCATCTCTCCAGCCCCATGTACTATTCTTTAAATGGGAGGAATTCATACAGAATAGTTTTAAATTATTATTTATTATAATAATAGTAGTAATCAAGCCCTATTTAAAGAACATCATAGAACTAGAATTTGAGACAGAGAATTTATGGGGAAAGCATGAGAAACTACCCTTGTGGACTGGGTTTGAAAAGAGAATAACAGCGGTAAGTGAGGAACTTGGACGTCAAGCAGGATTGGCTAGGAGAAGAGGCGTGTCTGTCCAGAGCCTATGTGTAAGACCCTAAGAAGAAACCAGAGGAAAGCAATGGCAGTAACCACACATTTTGGACCTTGAGAAACTCTTCATATCCTATATCTCATATGAAGACTCCCCCTTCTATATCTCATATGAAGGGAGCCAAGTGCAAGTGAGATTGGTCTGGAAAAGCATCCCTTTCCAGCCTCTTTAAGTTCATATTGTATATCTCTTTCTTCAGAGTCTCTGCAAGTGAGGAAGAGTGCACAGGTTCCAGGGTGTAGCTGAAAACAAGTAACATGCTGATTTCATGATTGCATGTTAGCTGTACTTTGGTAACAGACAGCTCCAGGGGCAAGTTCAATGGCACAGTGTTCCAGCAGGGGTTTGGGGCAGGGGCATAGAAAAGGTCATATGTGTCTTGCTTTCAAAGAAGAAAAACAAAGCTCTAAAGCAGGAAGCAGGTCAATAACTCTAGCTGTAAGAAGCTGCTGCTTCCAGGCAGTGGGTATTAAGAGCTGGGCACATGGGGGTAGGGAGTGTTCTTAATTTAGGTCTAAGGTCATCGTTATGTATTAAGTGCCTGTAGACTTTTGTCTAAATTTTAATAAGCTACCTATGTGTTGGGCTAGGTTGATTGAATCCACCTGAATAATTTCCTGCCTATTTCAGCAGCATTAATCATAGGTACTATTTCTTGACACTTTTACTAATGTGGTATAGAATATGGACTAAAGCTGTAGCTTATTTTTTTCTATTTTTGCTATGCTTAAAATATCCATATGTAGTCATATGGATAATGGATACTTGAGATAATGGATATTTTGCATTGCCAGAATATGTAGGTAAACTCACTCTGAAGCATGCTGATGAAAGGCTTAATTGAGTAATCTACTTAAATGATAGTAATCAAAAGACACCTCACAAAGCCCTCATAGAAATGCAGTGAGGTCACAGCACTGAGCATTTTTCTGATGAAGAAATCGATAAAACTCAGAGACTAAATAACTTTTCTCAAAATTGCAAAAATAATAATGGTGGCTTAAAATTCAAATCCAGGCCTCTGTTCTTTTTACAATACTGTAACATATAAGAGTAAATGTTTTCCTGACAATACTAGACACTGCATATTGTTTGGAGGCCTCAGAAAATGGCCCTAGGTGCCAATTTTTATATTCAGATGCATTCATACATGTCTATATTATTTTGTATTTTCCGAATAAAACTGTCCATCCCTGGCTTCATTAATAAAAATTTCTGTTACAAAGAATTTTTGCATGGATAAAATTCGGCACTGCTCACCCCAGTGTGAAGGTGAGCTAGTAACTCAGAATTTGATCGTCTTTAAAAATCACTGTGAGACCCTTGCCTTCATTTGTAAGGTTAGGATAACAATATTTGATCCTATTTGTTACATCTATATTCTAGAGATGTTATGTAAATACTCTGAGCTCATGTGAAAACAAAATAAACCTGCTGTGGTAAAAACCATCCTATGATTTTGTCAAGGGACTAGTTTTTACAAATTTCCCAACCTGGTAAACTTCTTTGGAGTCATGAAAAATGCATATAAAAAGGGGGGATTAACATTTTGAATGTGCCCATAGAAACACTTCATATGGGAAAACATCTTAGTAGTTTTATTGTACTGAAGAAAGCCAAAGGTGGATTATTTTTACATAAAATCTCTCACCTAACTAGGACCACCTGGTATACAGGCCTATCCCACAAGCCAATGATGCCCCAAATCCCCTTCCAAAACAAAAGTCAACTGGCTGAGGGCCCTGTTCTGATTAGAAGGCTTGGTCAGTTCTCCATTGATACTCTTGGGGACTGCTTGCTGCAATCTTTAACATGTGAGAGCAGTGTTCCCAGTATCTTCCCTTTATGCTAGTTCATAAGGTGATCATTTTATTATCTTACCAATGTGTTGTGCTTCACAAGGAGCTGTTTTTACATATGTTGACACCTAATGTGTGTAACTGGTGAAAAGGCTTCACTTTCACAGAAGATCCTCTGCTAGCTACTGTGAATTTCTTGCCTGCAGCATTACTAGCAGTGACAAAAATATCTGAGGTTATTCCTAATAGGTAGAATACTCAGTTATACACTTCTTAAGGTGTGTTTAAATCACTTAGTTCCCTCTGTAATATGTGATGAAAACTTTGCCAACCAGGAACACTGTATGTGTGTGCAGTTCCTTTGACTTTTAAAAGCCCATCACTTTATTAACCATTGAGATTATCTGTTTCATATTTGCTTATATAAATGGCAGCAACATTTGCTTGAAACCTTCTTAAGAATGATTAATATCTATGCAATTACATTTCACTACATTATGTTAACTGCAAATAAATAAATAAATAAATAAAAATGGTAACTTTTCTCCAATATTTTAAAATTTAACTTCTAAACAAATGAACACTGATACAATTTATAATACAAAATATAATATCAGTATTATATTTAAGAAGTTCAACATATTTAAATTTTAATTTATAAGTAAATAAATATATATAATCATAATATTGCACTTAAGAAATGTAACATTTGGGGCTGGAGAGATGGCTTAGCAGTTAAGTGCTTGCTTGTGAAGCCTAAGGACCCCGGTTTGAGGCTGGATTCCCCAGGACCCACGTAAGCAAGATGCACAAGGTGGGGCATGCATCTGGAATTCATTTGCAGTGGCTAGAGGCCCTGGTACACCCATTCTCTCTCCCTCTCTCTGCCTCTTTCTCTCTTTGTCTGTCACTCTCAAATAAATATATAAAAATAAACAAAAATTTAAAAAAGAAGTATAACATTTAAATGTCTCCCTCCAATTGCCACAAGACATTTTTCTGACATCAAAAATCCAATCATGGATAACATATCACATTTAGTTATCATGCATTTTTAAGTTTCTTTCACTTAGAAGAACTTTGTAATAGCTTTGGTTGGGTATGATATTGACAATTTTAATATTTTATTTTTATTTATTTATTTGAGAGATAAAGAGACAAATAAGAAAGATGAGAGAAAGAAAGAGAGAATGGCCACGCTAGGGCCTCTAGCCACTGCAAATGAACTTAAGGCACATGTGTCACCTTGTGCTTCAGGCTTTAAGTGGGTACTGGGGAATTGAACCTGGATCCTTTGGATTTGCAGACAAGCATCTTAGCTGCTAAGCCATCTCTTCAGCCCATATTTTTTTTTAAAAAAATATTTATTTGTTTATTTATAAGCAGAGAGACACAAGACAGAGAGAGAGAGAGAGAGAGAGAGAGAGAATGGGCGCACCAGGGCCTCTAGCCACTGCAAATGAACTCTAGACACATGTGCCCCATTGTGCATCTGGCTATACTGTGGGCACTGGGGAATGGAGCCTGGATCCTTAGGCTTCACAAGCAAGCTCCTCAACTGAGCCATCTCTCCAGCCAAGTATTGACATTTTTGAAGAGTCCGCACAAATTATCTTGTAGAATGTTCTACAATCTCCTTATGATTTGATTCATGTTAAATGTTTTTGGCAAGAATATTCCATAAGTGATGTGAGCACTTGCTGTAGAATATGCTCTCTGTTTTTGAAGAGCTCATAATGAACACACTATGCATTTCACCAAATATACTATCGCATTTCCCATCCATTGGGGACTTTTATGACAACATTAATCACATATATGATATCACACACATGAACATGCACACAAAACTCATATTTAAAAATGTATCTCTTTCTAAGGCTGGCCATTGATCACAAGTGAATATTTGGGAGGAATATTTAGGAAGAGATTGGGAAGCCTCATGACTGGAAAATTTGACATATGTAGGGAACAGTATGAGCAAAGGAGAACTTGGTCAAAGGAAGAGAAGAGGAGAGAAAGCAGGGGGTAGCTGAAAGACATGTGGTCATCAGGGGATTGACACAAGTCTTACAACTCAGTGGGTCCTAGATGTGGTGGATAGTAAATCTTTTAGCCATTTACTAGAGCTTGCTTGTGTTGTCTCTAAAAAATAAATAAAAGCTAAAAAGTAAAAGAGGGCTTGACAGGCCACTTGGATAGAAAATAGCACCAAGAGAAACAATATTGTGATGAGTCAGTGCTACATGAATTAGAAACACGTGGGCTGAATTTCCCTGGAAATACAAATGGATTGAATAATTAATGGAAAAAGTACTTGGCAAAATGTACTTGAGGTTTTTATTGAACCTAAACCAAAATATTTGAAAATGTTTTGAAATATGGGAAAGCACAATATACATCTGGGTTTGCCCAACCCTAGGAACGATACAGGAAATATTTTTTATTTAACATTTATGTGATAGCTGCAGTGTACCTCAATGCTAAAGTATTTCTTACAAAAGTTCTGTGGTCTAGGTCATAATTATTATTTTCATTTGGGGTAAGAAATTTACCAGTACTCACACAGTAGGCTCAAGTTGAAGTTCCTATTAATCTGTGTTCTCTAGAGTATTTTTTTTTTAATTGGTAGGACTGTTGAGCCAATAGACACAAACTTGTATTTAATCTTGTATTTAACTTAACTTGTATTTAAACTTGTATTTTATACAAATCTTGTATTTAATTCTTTTTTTTTTTTTAATCTTTTGGTTTTTCGAGGTAGGGTCTCACTCTAGCCCAGGCTGACCTGGAATTCACTATGGAGTCTCAGGGTGGCCTTGAACTCACGGATATCCTCCTACCTCTGCCTCCCGAGTGCTGGGATTAAAGGTGTGCGCCACCACGCCCGGCTTGTATTTAATTCTTGATGGACATTCCCATTGTATATCTCCTTGGTAGGTTTTATCATTTTATAGTTATCCCCCTTTTTTTAAATATAGTTTTATTGTTTTTGACCAACTCTTCTTATTTACTATTTCCCACATGTTTCTGTGGTAGTCAGATTAATGACTTCATAAACATGTCCCATATCCTAATCCCTAGGATCGATGAGTATGTTGTGTTGCACAGCAAAGGGGAATTAAGGTCTTGAACTAGGGTGATAATTCTAGGTACTTCAAACAGGAGCCTTGAGGAAGAAGGGCAGGTTTGCTGACATCATGACATCAGCTCAGAGACTCCTGTTGGACTCCTAACCTACACAATGGGAACATAATCAGTTTGTTTTGTTCTAAGCCACTAGTTTATATAGTGAAGAAAATTTATATTCATTAATTTATAGGGGTTTTGTTTCTTTAAAAAATTTTAAATTATATATGGACATATTATGTATGTAAACAACACATGTTGTTACCATCCTTTCCCTCCTCCCTGACCCTTCTCTGAAGAGGCCTTCCTCCTTGGGGATGCAGGTCAACCCCATGGGGATTGTGGGTCATGCATTATGGGAGGGGGGCAATGTCGTTGTGCAAAATGTCACAATTTGTGGCTCTAATAATCTCTCCACCCCTTCTGCAAAATTTTCTGAGCCATGCTAGGAGCATTTTAAGTCTAATTCGGTTATGGGCACTTAGGAGCCTCTGGATCTCTGGTTTGGTAGGTGTTGAGTGACCGAAGTATCTAGCTCCATCACCTCTGTGCTGATATTAGATTCAATAAGAAAGCAGCACTCTTGCTCATTTCCCCAATTCCTCTGTGCTTTCAGCTGGGGCCAGGGTTGAGTGCACTGGGTTGTTTATCTCCTCAGGTCCAGCTCCCATTTGAAAAATAGAAGAAGATTCTCCAAGGGAGAATGAAATAAGTACCAGTTAAATGGGATAACTATTATTAATTTAGAGAGAATTAAAATGATGTAGACCCTCTTGTAGTCTAAGGTTAGTGGGAGCATGACAATGGAAAGGAGAATCATTATCTGGATGATTCTGACTTGTTTCCCAGTTCCAGATATGGTTTCCTTTCCATTGAGTGGATCTGTTAGCCAATCCAAGAGTAGTTGGTTACCCATTGTTGCAGTGAGGTTCACATTGCTGGTAGAAATCACCCAACCAAGAGCAGCTTCTGTGAAAAAAAGAGGTTTATTTTGGCTTATAGACTCTAGGGGGAAGCTCCATGATGGCAGGTAAAATGATGGTATGAGCAGAGGGTGGACATCACACCCTGGCCAACATCAGGTGGACAATAGCAACAGGAGAGTGTGCCAAACACTGGCGTGGGGAAACTGGCTATAACACCCATATGCCCGCCCCCAACAATACACCCCTCCAGGAGGCATTAATTCCCAAATCTCCATCAGCTAGGAACCTAGCATTCAGAACACCTAAGTTTATGGGGGACACCTGAATCAAACCACCATACTCATCATGGCTGTGTGCCACTGTTACACTTGTGTGAGCATGATCATGTTGTTCTTATAGTTCAGTTTATTTATGTGGTGTATTACGTTGACTGATTTCCATATGTGCAACCATCCCTGAATCTCTGGGATTAAGCCTACTTGATCAAAGTGGATAATGCTTTTAAATGTGTTGTTGAATTCAGTTTGCAAGGGTTTTCTTCAGGATCTTTGCATCTAAGATCATTATGGATTTAGGCCTATTGTTTTTTTTTTTTTTTTTCCTTGTTGCATCTTTGTGTGGTTTTAGTATTACAGTTATGGTAGCTTCATAAAAGGAGTCAGGGAGGATATCCTGGTCTCCAATTATGTGGAATAGTTTGATAAAAATTGGTTTTAGTTCTTCTATGAAGGTTTGATAGAATTCAGATGAGAAGCCAAAAGTCCTGGACTTTTCTTTCTGTGCAGGTTTTGAATACATTTTCAATCTCCATGGACGTGATAGCATTGTTTTAGAAATTAATCTGCTGAGTTTAGTTTTGGTAGTAGATATGTGTCTATGAATTCATCCATTTCTTCAAGATCATTTAATTTTTATTTTTTAAAAATATTTAATTTTTATTTATTTATTTGACAGAGAGGAAGAGGGAGAGAGAGAGAGAGAGAGAAAAAAATGGGTGGACCAGGGATCCAGCCACTTCAAACGAACTCCAGACACATACACCCCTTTTGCATCTGGCTAATGTGGGTCCAGGGGAATTGAACCTGGCTCTTTTCGCTTTGCAAACAATTGCCTTTACTGCTAAACCATCCCTCCAGCCCCAGATTATTTAATTTTGTGTAATAGAAGTTTTGGAAGTATGCTCTGATGATTCTTCCAAATTCAGTGATGTCTGTAGTGATCTCACTTTTTTTCATTTCTGATTTTGTTAATGTGAGTCTTCTCTTTTTTATACTTGATCACTTTGGTCAGGGGTGTGTCAATCTGGTTTATTTTTTCAAAGAACAAGCTCTTCATTTCATTGATTTCTTAAATTGTTTCCTTGTTTCAATTCACTAATTTCTGCTCTAATCTTGATTATTTCTTTCCATCTTGAACTCTTTGGTTTGGATTCTTCTTTTTTTTTCAAGTGCCTTTAGTTGGACAGTCAGGTTATTGATTTGTCACCTCCCTGTCTTTGTAATGAAGGCATTTATTGCTATGAATTTTCCCCTTATGACTGCCTTCATTGAGTCCCATAAGTTTGGTAGGTTGTGTTTTCATTATCATTAATATCTGAGAATTTTACAATTTCTTCCATGACTCATTCATTGTTTAAACGTGTGTTGTTTAGTCTCCAGGAGTTGGTGGTACTCTTGATGTGTCTCTTGTTGTTAATTTCCATCTTTAAAGCATTGGTATCTGACATGATGCAGGAAGTTACTTCAATTTTCTTGACTTTATGAAAGCGTGCTTTATGGCCTAATATATGGTCCATTTTGAGAAGGTTCTGTGGCCTGCTGAGAAGAGTTCTGTGTGAGTTATATTCTGTGTATTCTGTAGAGTTGGGGTACAAAGTTCTGCAGATATCTGTTATAACTAGCTGATCTATGATGTTGTTGAGCTCTAATATTTCCCTATTGATTTTCTACTTGGATGATCTGTCTATTGATGATAGTGGAGTATTGAATTCTCCAACTATGATGTTGTTGGTGTTTATTTCTGTTTTATTGTAGAGTAGATTTTGTTTCATAAACTGTGGTTCCCCTGTGTTTGGTGCATATATATTTATGATTGTGATGTGCTCATGTTGGATCATTCCCTTGATGATTAAGAAGTGGCCTTCTTTGTCCTTTCTGATTACTTTTGAAATCTGTTGTATAAGATGTTAATATAGCAATACCCACTTGCTTTTTATTTCCATTTGCTTGGAATATCATTTTCTAACCTTTCACCCTGAGGAGGTGTCTGCCTTTAGTGGTGAGGTGGGTTTTTTGAAGGCAGCAGATAGAAGAGTCCAGTTTTTGTTGTTGTTGTTGTTTTGTTTTGTTTTTGAGGTAGGGTCTTGCTCTAGCCCAGGCTGACCTGGAATTCACTACGTAGTCTCAGGGTAGCCTTGAACTCATGGCGATCCTCTTACCTCTGCCTCCCAAATGCTGGGATTAAAGGTATGCACCACCACGCCCGAGAAGAGTTCAGTTTTTTGATCCATCCTGATAGCCTGTGTCTTTTGATGGGTGAGTTAAGGCCATTGATATATATTACTGTGAGGTTTGAATTAATCCCTGCCATGATGAGGTGTTTTATGGGGTTGGGTGCTTACTTGTGTTATGTACTGTTTTGAGCCAGGTTTATTTTGGTTATTGTGATTTTCTTCTTCTTGGTTCCTGAGGTTGGTTGTTTAACTATTTTTTGTGAAGTATTCCCTCAAGTATTCTCTGTAGGTTTGGCTTTGTGTTCCTAGAATTATAGAGTTTATTTTTCTTCATGGAAAGTTTTTCTTTCACCAACTATTATGATGGATACTTTTGCTGGCTAGGGTAGCTTGGGTTGGAAGTCATAGATTTTCAGACTTTGAAATATTCCATTCCAGGCCCTTCTGGCCCTTTCTGGCTTTCCATTGAAAAATCTGATATTATTCTAATGGGATTGCCTTTGTATGTTGTGAATTGCTTCTGTCTTGCTGGTTTTAACACCCTCTCTTTTGTTTTCATTGTTAAGGGTTTTAACTATGATGTATCTTGGGGAGTTTCTTCTTTGGTCCTGCCTGTTTGGTGTTCTGTGGACTTCTTGTATCTGGATGGGCCTCTCTTTTGTAAGATTTGGAACTTTTTCTTCAATAATTTTGTTAAGTATGTTTTCTATGCCTCTTGTCTGGATTTCCTCTCCTTCTGATATACCCATGATCAGGATGTTTGGTCATTTTAGGGTGTCTCATAGTTCCCTCATATTCTGTTCAAAGTTTTGGCCTCCTGATCAATTTCTTCTGTCTTATCTTCCAGGTCAGAGGTTCTGTCTTCCACATGAGTAACTCTGTTGGTGCAAGGTTCTAGAGAGGTTTTCATACATTCTGTTTGATTTTTGTTTTCTATTGTCTTGTTTTGAATAATGAACATCTCTTTTTTTTTCTCTCAATTTTTATTAATATTTTCCATGATTATAAAAAATATCCCATGGTATTACCCTCCCCCCTTTCCCCTTTGAAATTCCATTCTCCATCATATCCCCTCCCCATCTCAATCTTTCTACTTACATTTATACAATACCAACCTAATAAAAGCCCTCCTCCCTTTCTTTCTCTTCCCTTTCTATCTCCTTTTTTAACTTACTGGCCTCTGCTACTGAGTTTTTTCCTTCTCGCACAGAAGCCCAATCATCTCTAGCTAAGATCCACATATGAGGGAGAACATGTGGCGCTTGGCTTTCTGGGCCTGGGTTACCTCACTTAGTATAATTCTTTCCAGATCCATCCACTTTTCTGCAAATTTCATAACTTCATTTCTCTTTACTGCTGAGTAAAACTCCATTGTATAAATGTGCCATATCTTCATTATCCACTCATCAGTTGAGGGACATCTAGGCTGGTTCCATTTCCCAGCTATTATAAATTGAGCAGCAATAAACATGGTTGAGCAAGTATCTCTAAGGTAATGAGATGAGTCCTTAGGATATATGCCTAGGAGAGCTATAGCTGGGTCATATGGTAGATCAATCTTTAGCTGTTTTAGGAACCTCCACACTGATTTCCACAATGGCTGGACCAGATTGCATTCCCACCAACAATGTAGAAGGGTTCCTCTTTTTCCACATCCCTGCCAACATGTATGATCATTTGTTTTCATGATGGTAGCCAATCTGACAGGAGTGAGATGGAATCTCAATGTAGTCTTAATCTGCATTTCCCTGATGACTAGGGATGTAGAACATTTTTTTAGATGCGTATATGCCATTCGTATTTCTTCCTTTGAGAATTCTCTATTTAGCTCCATAGCCCATTTTTTGATTGGTTTGTTTGATTCCTTATTATTTAACTTCTTGAGTTCTTTGTATATCCTAGATATTAATCCTCTATCAGATATATAGCTGGTGAAGATTTTTTCCCATTCTGTAGGTTGCCTCTTTGCTTTCTTCACTGTGTCCTTTGCAGTGCAAAATCTTTGTATTTTCATGAGGTCCCAGTGGTTAATCTGTGGTTTTATTGCCTGAGCAATTGGGGTTGTATTCAGAAAGTCTTTGCCAAGACCAATATGTTGAAGGGTTTCCCCTACTTTTTACTCTAGCAGTTTCAGAGTTTCAGGTCTGATGTTAAGGTCCATAATCCATTTGGACTTAATTCTTGTGAACATCTCTTTTTTGAGGTATGATTTCAATTCAAATTCTGATTTTCCTGATGCTTTTTGTAGTTCATTCTTGCATTTGATCAAGTCTTTATTAAGTTTAATCAACTGGTTGTTTAGGTCTTCCATTTCTTAACTTACCTTCAATTTATTCATATCTCTTTGGAGGGTTCTAATGTTCTTTTCCATCAAGTTAAGCCTGCTGTCAAAAGCTGAATGGCTCTAAGAGATGATTTTATTTCATTTCATTGATATGATTGTTGGTTCTTTGATAGTTTGCTTCTTGTTCAGTGATTTTTTTTTTAAATCAGGGTCTCATTGGTTGTTGTGTTTTCATTTTGGGAATGAATTTCTGTTGATATGTCTATGATTTAATTGAAGGCTTCCATTGTAGGACTAGGCATCCTTGGTGGAGATCTCTCAGTTTTCTGACTTTCATTTTTTTTTTTTTTTTTTGTGCTGTTGTCTACCCATTTTAGGAAGACTCTTTATTTTATTGAGGAGAAAGAATTGTTGTTTTCCTTTGGCCCTTTCACAGTCTGGCTCAGGTGAACAGGGATCTTAATACTTAGTGGCCAGTCAAGATACCAGAGCAAAAGGCCTGATTCCACAGCTCACATAGGAGTCATGCTTTCCCAAGTAAGGTACAATGGGACCTACCAGGACCAGGGGACTAGGAGGAATAAGGCAACAGGGATCTGGTCTATTTTGTGCCGAGCCCTCCAGGACATGGATCAGTGCAGGCAACCTAGCCTGGGGAGGTGAGAGGAGCCCAGATAAAGGGGTCTGGTCTACTTACTCCAGATGGCCTTTGCCACCCACACACTGATATGCAGGGAACTCAGACCTGGACAGTGGGAGGAGGCCAGATATGGGTCCAGCCTACTCACTCCAGACTGTAACACCTTCCCACACACTGACTGCGCAAGGAACTCAGACCTGGGAGGAGGTTAGAGGATCCAAGAAATGGGTCCAGCCTGCTCCCTGCAGACTGCTGCACCTGCCCACACACTGACCTCATAATGAACTCAGACCTGGGCAGTAGTAGAGGACCAAAAATGGGTCTAGTCTACTCACTCCAGAACACTGTGCCCACCCACACAATGACCACACAAGGAACTCAGCACCTGGAGCTGTTGAACATTTTCTTAAGTGTGTGTCAGTCATTTGTAATTCTTCCTCTGAAAATTCCCTATTCAGTTCTCTGCCCCACTTTTGGAGTAGGCTGTGTGATTTTTTTATTGTTTAGTTTTTTGAGTTACTTGTAGATTCGAGATATTAGGCGTCTGTCAGTTGTATAGCTGGAAAAGATTATTCCCATTCGGTGGGTAAATGTATTGGCTCTGCTTATGGTATGTTTGTGAAAAATCATTCTAGTTCTATGAGATCCCATGGTTCAGTGATTGTTTAATTTCCTGGGCTCCTGGCGTTTTGTTCAGGAAGTCTTTTCCCCAGTCCTATATCATGGAGAGCACCTCCTATTTTTTCCTTCAGTAGGAGAATATTTTCAGGTCTTATATTGAAGTCTTTAATGCATTTGGACTTGATTTTTGTGTATGGTGAGATGACTCTAGGTATATGTTTCTACATATGGTCATCCAATTTGTCCAACACCATTTGTTGAAGGTGTTGTATTTTTACAAGACTACATTATTGGCACCTTTGTCAAAGATCAAGTGGCTCTAGTTATTTGACCTAAGGTCTGAGATTTAAATTCTGTTCTATTGCTCTAATGTTTTCATGCTAGTACCATATTGTTTCTGTTAATATGGCTTTTTAATACAGCTTCAGATCCAGTATGGTAATACCTCCAGAGATTTTTTTATTGCTGAGGATATGTTTGGATATTTGATGCCAGCTGCCATTCCATATGAATTTTGATATCATTTTTTCAAGATATGTGAATAATGATGCTGGTATTTTTATTGTTATTGCATTAAATCTGTATATTGATTTTGGTAGAATTGTCATTTTCACAATATTAATTCTATCTATCCAGAACATGGAGGTCTTCCCATCTTCTCAAGTCTTCTTCAATTTCTTTCTTGACAAATTTTATGTTTTCATTATATAGGTCCTTAACATCCTTGGTTAGTGTTATTCTAAGTTATCTTTTTTTTTTTTCTGCTATTTAAAATGAGACAGTCCCACTGATTTCTTTCTCTGACTTTTTCCTTTGGATATAGAAATTGCTACTGACTTTTGTGCATTGATTTTGTATCCCACCACCTTATAGAAGGAGTAAATCGCCTTTAGAAGTTTGGAGATGGAGATCATCAGGTCACTTTTGTATATCATCATGTCATCTGCAAATAGGGCTAACTTGACTTTTTCCTTTCTGATTTGAATTCCTTTTATTTGTTTTTTTCCTGTCTTATTGCTTGGGCTAGTACTTTTAGAACTATGTTGAAGAGCAGTGGTGAGATTGGGCACCCATATCTTGTTCAAGATCTCAGTGGGAACTCCTTAAGTCTTTCCCTATTAACTATTATTTGGGCTTTGGGTGCTTTATATATATCCTTTATTGTGTTGAGATATAAGACCTCCATACCTATTCTTTCCATTGTTTTGATTATGGAGTGGTGTTGTATTTTATCAAAGTCCTTCTGTGCATCAATTGAGATGATCATGTTGCTTATGGTTAAGTTTATTTATGTGGTGTATTACATTGATCAATTTCCATATATGGAACCATCCCTGTATCCCTGGTATGAAGCCTACTTGATGAAGGTGGAGAATGCTTTTGACATGCTGTTGAACTTGGTTTGTGAGGATTTTGTTCAGGACCTTTGCATCTAAATTCATTAGGAATATCATTTCCTTTTCTTTTTGCATCTTTGGTTCAGGTATTAGGGTAATGCTAATTTCATCAAAGGAGTTTGGGAGGATTCCCTGGTCTCTGAATATGCAAAACAGTTTGAGAAAAATTGGTTTCAATTATTCTATGAAGGTTTGATAGAATTCAGCTGAGTAGACATCTGGTCCTAGACTTTTCTTTTTGGGGAGGTTTTTGATTTCCTTTTCAATCTGCATGGTTGTGATAGGTTTGTTTAGGAGATTAATCTGCTCTGAGTTCAGTTTTGGTAGGTGGTATTTGTCTAGGAATTCATCTATTTCTTCCAGATTATCCAATTTTGTGGAGTAAACATTTTGGAAGTATGCCCTGATGATTCTTCTGTGTTTGGTGAATATAGATTTATGATTGTGATGTCCTCATGTTGGATTATTTCCTTGATGAGTAAGAAGTGGCCTTCTTTGTTCTTTTTGATTACTTTTGGTTTGAAGTCTCTTTTATCAGATATTAATATATTTTTACTGGCCTGATTTTATTTACATTTGCATGGAATATCATTTCCCATCCTTTCACCCTGAGGTGGTATCTATCTTTAGTTGTGAGAAGGGTTTCTTGAAGACAGCAGATGTGAGGGTCCATTTTTTTGTGATCCACCCTGATAACTTGTGTCTTTTCATCAATGAGTTAGGTACATTAATATTTAAGTTTATTACTTTGAGGTTAAAAATAACTGTGCCATGATGAGGTGCTTTATGGGTTTTGGTGCTTCCTTGTGTTTTGTACTTTTTTGAGCCTGTTGTATTTTTTGGGTATTCTGATCTTCTTCTTGTTGGCTCTTAAGATTGGTTGTTTGACTCTTCTGTGTGGAGTATTCCTTGAAGTTTTGTCTGAAGGTTTGGCTTTGTGTTCATATAATTATAGAGTTGAATTTTTTCACTGAAAGTTTTCCTTTCACCATCTATTATGAGGTATATTTTTGCTGGCTAGTATAGCTTGGGTTGGAAGCCATAGTTTCTCAGACTTTGAAGTGTACCTTTCCAGGCCCTTCTGACTTTCAGAGGTTCCATTGAAAAATGTGAGGTAATTATGATGGAATTGCCTTTGTATGTAGTGAGGTGTTTCTCTCTTTCTTCTTTTAGCCCTCTCTCTTTATTTTCATTGTTCAGAGTTTTAACTATGATGTGCCTTGGAAAGTTTCTTCTTTGGTCCTATCTGTTTGGTATTGGTGTTCTGTGGGTTTCTTGAATCTGGATGGGCCTCTCTTCTGAGAGATTGGGAAATTTTTCTTCAAAAATTTTGTTGCACATATTCTCCTTGCTTATGGCCCGGATTTCCTCTCTGTTTGCTATTCCCATGATCTGGATATTTGGTCTTTTTTGGGTATATTTCAATGTGTCTTTTTTTTGTTGTTGTTACTGCTTAGTAGAATTCCATTGTGTAGATATACCACATCATGGTTATCCATTCATCCAATGATGGGCACCTGGGTTGATTCCAGTTTTTAGCTATTATGGATTGAGCAGCTATAAACATGATTAAGCAAATATCTCTGAACTGAGATGTGGAGCTTTTAGGGGAAATGCCCAGTAAGGGAATCACAAGGTCTGTTGGTAACTCAATATTCATTCTTTTCAGGAGTCTCCATATTGATTTCCACAGTGGTTGCACCAACTTACATTCCCAGCAAAAGTGAGTGTTCCTATTTCTCCACAGCCTCACCAACATTTGTTTTCATTTCATTTTTTTAATGTTTGCTATTCTTTCTGGGGTTATGTGGATTCTTATATTTGTTTTAATTTGCATTTCCCTCATGGTTAGGGATGTTGAACATTTTCTTAAGTATGTGTTTTCCATTTGTAATTCTTCCTCTGAGAACTCCTTATTTAGTTCTCTGCTCCACTTTTGGAGTTGTTTGATGTTTTATTGCTAAGTTTTTTGAGTTCTTTGTAGATCCTAGATATTATGTTTCTGTCAGTGGTATGGCTGACAAAGATTTTCTCCCATTGAGTGGTCAACCTACTGGCTCTGCTTATGGTATGTTTGTCTGTGCAAAAGCTTTTTAGCTTCATGATATCCCATTGGTTGTGTGCTTGTTTAATTTCCTTGGCTACTGGAGTTTTGTTCAGGAAGTCTTTTCCCTGTCCTATATCGCGGAGTGTGCCTCCTGTTTTTTCTTCCAGTAGTTGAAGAGTTTCAGGTATTATATTGTGATCTTTAATACATTTGGACTTGATTTTTGTATATGGCAAAATGAGTGGGTATAATTTAAATTTTCTACATATGGTCATGCAATTTGTCCAATACCATTTGTTGAAGATTCTGTCTTTTCTCCAGTCTCCATGATTGGCAACTTTGTCAAACATCAAGCAGCTTTGTAATATAGCTTCAGATCAGGTATGGTGATACCACCAGATTTATTTATTTATTTATTTATTTATTTTTTGCTGAGGATATGTTTGGATATCCAAGGCCTTCTGCCATTCCATATGAATTTTGAGATCAATTTTTCAAGCTCTGGGAAGAATGATGCTGGTATTTTTATGGGGATTGTGTTAAATGTGTATATTGCTTTTGGTTGAATTGTCATTTTCACAATATTAATTCTACCTCCCCAGAAGCATGGGATGTCTTTCTATCTTCTCAAGTCCTCCTCAATTTTTTCTTGAGTGTTTTTAGTTTTTCATTATATACTTCTTTCACATCCTTGGTTAGTGTTACTCCAAGGTATTGATTTTTTTGTTGCTATTGAAAATTGGACAGCCTTGCGACATTCTTTCTCTGTATATTTGTCCTTTGCATATAGAAAAGCTACTGAGTTTTGTGTATTGATTTTGTATCCTGCCACTTTGCTGAAGGAATTTATCACCTTTAGAAGTTTTGAGATGGAGACTATCACATTATATATATATGATTTGAAAATAGGACCAACTTGACATCTTCCTTTCCAATTTGAATCCCTTTTATTTCTTTCTCCTGTCTTATTGCTTGGGCTAGGACTTCTAGCACTATGTTGAAGAGCAATGGTGAGAGTGGGAACTCCTGTCTTGTTCCCAATCTCAGTGGGAACTCCTTGAGTTTTTCCCCATTAAGAATTGTTTGGGCTTTAGCAGCCTTTATTTTGTTGAGATATAAACCCTCCATGCCTATTCTTTCCACTATTTTGGTCATAAAGTGGTGTTGTATTTTGTTAAAGGCCCTTTCTGTATCAATTGAGATGATCATTTGGCTCTTAGGTTCAGTTTATGTATGTGGTGTATTATTTTGACCAATATCTATATGTTAAACCATCCCTGCATCCCTGGAATGAAGCCTACATGGTCAAGGTGGATAATGCTTTTGATATGTTGTTGGATTCGGTTTGCAAGGACTTTCTTCAGGATCTTTGCATCTAAGTTCATTAGTGATATAGGCCTATAATTTTCTTTCCTTGTTTAATGTCTGTCTGGTTTTGGTATTAAGGTGATGCTAGCTTCATAAAAGGTAATGGGGGAGGATTCCCTGGTCTCTGATTATGTGGAAGCATTTGAAAAAATTTTGTTTCAGCTCTTCTATGGAGGTTTGGTAGAATTTGGCTGAGAAGCCATTCAGTCCTGGACTTTTCTTTTGGGGGATATTTTTCATGACTTTTTCAATCTCCATGGATGTGACAGGTTTGTTTAAGAGATTAATCTGCTCTGAGTTTACTTTTGGTAGGTGGTATTTGTCTAGGAATTCAATGATTTCTTCTAGATTATTTAATTTTGTGGAGTAGAGGATTTGGAAGTATGCTCTGATGATTCTTCCAATTTCATTGATGTTTGTTGTGATCTCTCCTTTTTTATTTCTAATTTTGTTAATTTGAGACTTCTCTCTCTCTCTTTTTTGCTTGATCAGTTTTGCCAGGGATTTGTCAATCTTGTTTACCTTTTCATAGAACCAGCTCTTCATTTAATCAATTAAGTTATTTTCTTAGTTTCCAATTCATTAATTTCTGCTCTAATCTTGATTATTTCTTTCAGTCTGGAGTTTTTTGGGTTGGGGTTGGATTCTTCTTGTTTTTTCCCAAATCATTCTGTCTTTGTAATGAAGGCATTTAGTGCTATGAATTTTACCCTTATGACTGCCTTCATTGTGTCCCATAAGTTTTGGTAGGTTGTGTTTTCATTATTATTCAATTCTAGGAATTTTACAATTTCTTTTTTGATTTTTTTCCACACCCATTCATTGTTTAAAAGTGTGTTGTTTAGTCTCCAGGAGCTGGTGGAGTTCATGATGAATCTCCTGTTGTTAATTTCTAGTTTTAAAATATTGTGATCTTACAAGATGCATGAAATTAACTTCAATTTTCCTGAGTTTATGAAGGCACACTTTATGGCCTAATATATGGTCAATTTTGGAGAAGGTTCCATGGGCTGCTGAGAAGAATGTGTATTCTGCAGAGTTGTGGTGGAAAGTTCTGAAGATATCCATTACATCTAGCTCATATATGATGTTGTTGAGCTCTATTATTGCCCTGTTGGTTGTCTCTGTGGATTATCTCTCTATTGATAATAGTGGAGTACTGAGGTGTCCATCTATGGTGGTGTTGGTGTTTATTTCTATTTTGTTGTCAAGGAGGTTTTGTTTTATAAACTGTGTACCTGCATTTGGTGCATATAGACTTATGAGACTTATGTCTCATGTTGGATCATTCTCTTGATAGATAATTAATGGCCTTCTTTGTTATTTCTGATTACTTTTGGTTTGAAGTCTATTTTAACAGATTAATATAGCAACATCCTCTTGCTTTTTATTTCCATTTGCTTGGAATATCATTTTCCAACCTTTCACCCTGAGGAGGTATCTATCTTTAGTGATGAGGTGGGTTTCTTGAGGATAGCTGATAGAAGGGTCCAGTTTTTTGATCCATCCAGATAACCTGTGTCTTTTGATGGATGAGTTAATACCATTAATATTTTAGATTATTATTGTGAGTTTTGAATTAATCCATGCCATGATGAGGTGTTTTATGGGGTTTGGTGCTTTCTTATGTTGTGTATTGTTTTCAGCTTGGTCTAGTTTGGATTATTTTGATCTTCTTCATGTTGGGTCTTGAGATTGGTTATTTGACTGTTCTTTGTGGAGAATTCTCTCAAATATTCTCTGTAGGTTTGGCTCTGTGTTCATATAGTCATAGAGTTGGCTTTTTGCATTGAAAGTTTTTCTTTCACCATCTATTATGAGGTATACTTTTTCTGGGTAAAGTAGCTTGAGTTGGAAGCCATTGTTTTTCAGACTTTGAAGGGTTCCATTCCTGGACTTTCTGGCTTTCATTTTCATTGAGAAGTCCATGTAATTTTGATAGGATTGTCTTTTCATGTTGTAAATAGCCTCTCTCTTGCTGCTTTTAACATTCTCTCTTTGTTTTCATTGTTAATAGTTTTGACTATGATGTGTCTTGCAGAGGTTTTTTCTTTGGTACTGTCTGTTTGGTGTTCTGTGGGCTTCTTGTATCTGGATGAGCCCCTAGTTGGTGAGATTCAGGAAAGTTTTCTTCAATAATTTTGTTGAATATGTTCTCTATGCCTCTGGTCTGGATTTCCTCTCCTTCTGTTATAGCCATGATCCAGATGTTTGGTTGTTTTAGTGTGGCCCACAGTTACCTCTTATTCTGTACCCTTGACTTTTTGAACTTATCAAAGTTTTTGGCCTCCTAATCAATTTCTTCTGTCTTATCTTCTCAGTTAGAGGTTCTGTATTCCACATGAGTTACTCTGTTGGTGAGTGATTCTAAAGAGGTTTTTATAATTTCTATTTGATTTTTGTTTTCTGTTATATCATTTTGCATTGTGTCCATCTCTTTTTTGAGGTACCATTTCTATTCCAGTTCTGATTTTCTTGATGCTTCCTGGAGTTCATTTTTGCATTTGATCAAGTTTTCATTAAGCTTAGTCAACCAGCTGTTGATGTATTCTATGTCTTGACTTATCTTCAATTTATCCATATCTCTTTGGAGGGTACTAATGTTTTCTTCAATCAAGTTAAGCCTACTGTAAAAGGCTGAATGCTCTAGGAGATGATTCTCTTCAATTTCATTCATACGATTGTTGGTTCTTTGAGAGTTTGCTTCAATTTGAGAGATTTTTTTTTTTTTTTTTAAATCAGGGTCTCATTGGTTGTTGCATTTTCCTATTGGGAATGAATTTCTTTTGATTCATCTATGATTTCACTGGAGGCTTCCACAGTAGGACTAGGCATCCTTGGTGGAGATCCCTCAGTTTTCTGACTTTCATTGACTCTTTTGTGTTGTTGTCTACCCGTTTTAGGAAGACTATTTTATTGAGGAGGGAGTAAGTTTTTGTCTTTTGATCTGTTCACCCTCTGACTCAGGTGAACAGTTATGTTGGTACCTAGTTGCCAGTCAGGATATCAGAACAAAAGGCCTGATTCCACATCTCACACAGGTACCAGGCCTCCCTAAGCAAGGCTCAATGGGACCTAAGGGAACCAGAGTACTGGGAGGAGCAAGGGAATAGCAAAGAAATGGGCCTGGCATACTCACTCCAGACTCCCACGCCCACCCACACACTATTCAGGCAAAGAACTCAGACCCAGGAGGTAGAGGAGCCCGTATACTGGTCTGGCCTACTCACTTCATACAGTTGCACCTGCCCACACACTATCTGTGCAAGGAAATCAGACCCTGGAGGTGGGAGGAGTCCAGAAATGGGTCTGGCCTACTCACTCCAGACTGCCATGCCCATCCACACACTGTCCATGCAAGGAACTCTGGTTTTTGTTTCTTAACTGTGTTCCTTATAAATAATATTTAGTTTCTTAAAACCAGTTACATCCTATTCTGTCTTTTAGTATCATTCATGTTTCTATGAGTATTGATCTATTTGGTCTATGTCTTCCATGTTATTTTGTATTTTATCATTATCTTTATTTCTTCTTTTCTGCTTTCAATTTTTTTGTTTATTTTTATTTATTTATTTGAAAGTGACAGAGAGAGAAAGAGGGAGGGAGAGAGAGAGAGAGGGAGAGAGAGAGAGAGAGAAAGAGAATGGGTGCACTAGGGCCTCCAGCCACTGCAAACGAACTCCAGATGTGTGCGACCCCTTGTGCATCTGGCTAACATGGGTCCTGGGGAATTGAGCCTCAAACTGGGGTCCTTAGGCTTCACAGGCAAGCACTTAACCGCTAAGCCATCTCTCCAGCCCTGCTTTCAATTTTTTGATCTCTTTTTCTCATTTCTTTTGCAATTCTACTGAATTTTAGAGTTATATAATTTAGAGCATTTTGGTTACATTTTTACATTAAAATAAACTAGTATGTATTGGCATGCAACATAGAGAAAATTTTTATCATTACATGGTTATAGAAGGTATAAAATGAGTATATACATACAATAGTAACCATCCTCCTAGTAAAAAATTCAGCTGTGAGGCTGGAGAGATGGCTTAGCAGTTAAGATGCTTGCCTGTGAAGCCTAAGGACCCAGGTTTGATTCCCCAGTAGCTATGTAAGCCAGATGCACAAGGTGGCACATACATATCAAGTTCATTTATAGTGGATGGAAGCCCTGCTGTGCCCATTCTTTCTCTCTCTATATCTGCCTTTCTCTCTCCTTTTTCTTCAATAGCTAGCCAACTAACTACCTATTTAAAATAAAAGACTACTATTTGGACCCCAGCTCCCCCTAATATCCTTCCCTGCCATTATCTTTTTCTTCCTTTTCAAAGGTAACCACTGCCATGATTTTTAACAAACCAATAAAGCATATTTTAAGACTGGGTTCACAGAATATATGTTCATTATCCATGTTGTGATTTGTTACTCACAAAGATCATGGAATTGCCCATTCATCCAGGGATGGATGCAAGAGTATTCATAGCAGCATAAAGCCATCCATAGTAACTCAAACTAGCAGCAGTGTTTCTCTCAGCATTGCAGTGGCTATATGCATCTTGGTACATTCATACCTTTAGATTTTTAACATATAGAAATAGCAAAGTTTAAAGCTAATCAATGTTTTTATTTATAAACAACAAAAGAACTTTAAGCAGCTTAGTTTCTTCTGTTATTGTTACTTGAAATTTCAATTCCAAAAAAATTTTTTGAGGTAGGGTGTTACTCTAGCCTAGGCTGACTTGTTAAATTTAAATATTTGGTGTCTGGCAAAAATGATAATGATGAATATAGAATCAATTAAAAAATTGGGGCTGTACATAGGGGAGGCAGAGGTAGGAGGATCACTGTAAGCTCAAGGCCACCACAAGACTACATAGTGAATTACAAGTCAAGTTTGCTTTATTATTTCCCTGTTGATTTTCTGTGTGGGTTATCTGTCTACTGATGGTAGTGGAGTATTGAAATCTCTGACTATGATGGTGTTGGTGTTTATTTCTGTTTTATGTGAAGTGTTCTATTCCAGGGCCTTCTGGCTTTCAGAGTTTCCACTGAGAAATCTGAGGTAATTCTGATGGAATTGCCTTTGTATGTAGTGAGTTATTTCTCTCTTGCTGTTTTTAGCACTCTGTTTCTGTTTTCATTGTTAAGACTTTTAACTATTATGTGCCTTGGAGGGTTTCTTCTTTTGTCAAGTCTGTTTGGTGTTCTGTGGGCTTTTTGTATCTAGATGGGCCTCTCTTTTGAGAGATTGGGAAATTTTTCTTCTATAATTTTGTTGAATATGTTCTCTATGCCTCTGGCCTGGATTTCTTCTCCTTCTGGTATACCCATGATAGAGAAATTTGGTTGCTTTAGGGTATTCCACACTTCCCTCATATTCTCTTCACTTGATTTTTTGAACTTAGCAAAGTTTTTGACCTTCCAATCAATTTCTTCTGTTTTGTCTTCCAGGTTAGAAATTCTGTCTTCCACATGAGTAACTGTGTTAGTGAGGGGTTGTACAGAGATTTTTATAAGCTCTATTTGGTTTTTGCTTTCTGTTTTGTTTTTTCCCATTGTGTCAATCTCTTTTTTGAGGTACCATTTCAGTTTGAGTTCTGATTTTCATGATGCTTCCTGGAATTCATTTTTGCATTTGATCAAGTCTTCATTAAACTTAATGAATTAGTTATTTCTTTGTTGAAAGAATTTTTTAAACTTTATTTATTTGAGAGAGACAGACAGAAAGAGGGAGAGAGAGAGAGAGAGAGAGAGGGAGAGAGAGAGAATGGGCACCCTAGGGTCTCTAGCCACTGCAAATGAACTCCAGATGCATGTGCCACCTTCTGAATCTGGCTTACATGGGTCCTGGAGAATCAAACCTGGGTCCTTAGGTTTCACAGGCAATCACTTAACTGATAAGCCATCTCTCCAGCCCCTGTTGAAAGAATTTTATCTCTTCATTCAATTGTATTATTATTATTTGTCTGTTAGGATTTTCTATGTATTTATGATTCAATTTTGGCTGACTACAAAGGTCTAGAAATATATTTATTTCTTTAAGATCTTCTAATTTGATGCCATTTGCTTTGGTTGCTTGTAGTAGTATTTATGTAGTATCACTTGTAATGGCTCTTTCATTTACTTTTTTCTGTTTTTTTCTTAATCTAATTATAGCTTTATTGATTTGTTTGTTTTTATAAATAGTTTCATTAATATTTTATATTTTTAGTCTGTTTCACTTATTTCAGCTCTTTATTTTATTCCATCTACTTACTTTAGGTTTGGCTTGATTTTTCTTTTCAAGATCATTAAAATATATTGCTAAGCTGGCCATGGTGGTATATACTTGTAACCCCAGCACTTAAGAAGGTGGAGGCTGAAGGATCAGGAGTTCAAAGTCAGCATTAGCTACATAGAGAAGTTGGGGCTAGCTTATGTTACATAAGACCTTGTATCAAAAAAATAAAAAAATCAAGAATAAGCATTGCTTGGTTGCATATTTGAAATATTTCTATATGTTGATTTAGGCATCTATCGCTATCAACTCCTCTTTAGTTGTATCCTATAGTTTTTTTTTTAATTTTATATCTCCATTTTCATTTATTTCAACAAACATTTTAATTTCCATTTGGATTTAGTCTATGACACATAGTTTGTGCAATAGCATCTTAAATATTTGTAAATTTGTGCCATTCCTAAAGTTTCTTTTTTGCTCATTTTTAGTTTTATTCCATGATGTTCAGAAAAGTTGCATGATATGATTTAGACTGCATTGAATTTGAGGCTCATTTGTTGCATAATAGGTGATATATTCTATATAATTTTATACATACTCATGAAAAGAATTAATTTTGCAACTATTGGATAAAATATTTTGAATTTTTTTTTTTTGTTGTTGTTCATTATTTATTTATTTGAGAGTGACAGACAGAGCGAGAAAGGCAGGTAGAGAGAGAGAGAGAGAGAGAATGGGCGTGCCAGGGCCTCCAGGCGCTGCAAACGAACTCCAGACGCGTGCGCCCCCTTGTGCATCTGGCTAACGTGGGTCCTGGGGAATGGAGCCTCAAACCAGGGGTCCTTAGGCTTCACAGGCAAGCGCTTAACCGCTAAGCCATCTCTCCAGCCCGGATAAAATATTTTGTAAATTTCTGTTAGACCTGTTAGGTTGATAGTGATCTCTGCTGTTTCTTTTTTGATATGTATATCTTGGTCTGCATGATCTGTCCACTAATAAAAGTGGCATGTTGAATTAAGATACTTTATGGCATTTGGTTCTTTTTCCTTGGGTTTTTTTTTTTTTTTTTTTGACAAGACATTGCTATGTATCTCAGGCTGTTCTTGAACTCATGATCCTTGTGGTTTAGCCTTCTAAGTACTACTATTTTGTCATTTAGATCCAGTATGGGACACATATACTTTTACAATGTTTACATCTTGTGTTATTCATCTATTGATTATTGCATAGTAACTCTGTCTCCTAAAGTTTTTGTCTTAATTCTCTTTTGGTAGATATGAGTATAGTTATTCCTACTCATGACTTCCATCTGTAGGGAAGATCTACTTGTTTTCTTTCACTTGAAATCCACTGAAAGGAGGCCTTCCACAGGGAACTTACCAGTGTGTTACTTTTATACACATTCAGTCAGTCTGTATCTTTTCAGTAGGGAATTTAGTACATTTATATTCAAATGTATTAATAATTAAAGACTTAAATTGTAAGCCATTTACATTTCTGTTGTCCTATCATCTTTCTTGGGATAATTTTTCATATTATAATATTTGCCATATCTTCTGAATGACACTTCATTTGATCTTAAAATTTGTATTTTCTGTTCCTATAACATCATCTTCAGGACAAAAAGCTTTGTGTTAGAGTTCTTTAGGAATATTCCTATGTTCAATATCATAAGAAAACCTTTGATTTCTCTGGACTCATTTTAGCTTTAATGTAAATTTCTCAGTTTTAAGTAACTCTAGCCATATGGCTACATAGACCTTGTATCCACATGCTACATAAGCCTGGATTTCCAGTTCTCATATATTTTCCACTTACAGCTCCAAGTGGAATTTTTTTTTTTCCTTGTTGCTTACCTTCTCTTCATCTTGTAAGGGAATGTATGCCTGGACATTCCTGTGTGGGCCTGGAAACTATAATGTTTCCATTTCCCTATGAGCCCCTCACTGCTTCTTTGACTTAAGAAAATCAAGATATCCACTTGTCCTTTTGGGCACTTTCCTCTCTTTAGCTTGGTTCTGTATTGAATAATAATAACTCTATCCAGCAAGAGAGGGGTTTTTGCAGGTCTGACATTGAGAAGGGTTTTGATGTTATCTCAGCCTTACTGATGAGAATTCTGCACAAAGCACAGAACATTTCTGATATTGCATTCTTCAAAGATAAAGCAGAGTTGAAAACACCTATTTTGTAACATTCTTATATTATTAAAATAAAATCCTATGTTAAAATTTATTTTGTTATTTATTATTATAACTCTTCCAATGTACATATACACAGACATCATACTACACACCATGCCACATTTACTCTCTCCCTCTCTCTTTCACATACACACATTCTTTTTCTATTGAAATACACTGTATTAATATGTTATTAAATTGAGCAATGTCCTAGAAAATTCAGGCCATTTGTAGAATTACTTTAGATAGTGTAGTAACAAAGGTATATGATTATATATCCTTAATTACAGTTCAAGTGGCTTTATCAGCATTAGAAGAGAATGGCTTTGTGAAGGTATATTTGATGTAGGGAATTAGAAAAGATCTTTTCATTACATATTAACATGATTAAGATTATTTTTGTAGTGGCATCAAAAAAATAGAAAAGAGATGATTGTGAGTCTTACTTGAGGAAAAGTCTACTATTGAATACAGAAATGACTGGAGACTGGGAAATAAGTGTGGATATGTGCAGTTGAGACTCTGAGGAAAAATCCAAGCTGTGGTCATACTCAGGTTACCACCCTGCCCTAACCTTCAAATTGAGCTGGCTCTTCAAGCAGAGAGCAAGATAGAAACCTGGAACTCCTGGCTGCATCCTTTCTACCCCTTGTAAAGAGCAAGAAAGAAAGGTTAAGAAAAAGTAGAATATCATATCAACTCAGCTTCTTTGATTCAATATCTTCAAATAATTTGAAATTATTGTGAGAAAATTTCCATCCTATTATTGCCATTATATTTGCACAAAACATTTTTATTGAGTAAATGTTAAGTTGCTAAACACTTTGTGAAGTATTTATGAATTTATTTATAGATAGGTGATGAGCTAAAGCTTTAGAGTAGTCTGTAGTGGAATCAGTATAAATAACATTATCTTTAGATAACAGAAATGTGAAGAGATGACAGCAGATTCCATGACTTCTATAAGGACCCACTTCCAATGAAGGAGCACAGCTAGAAGATTCTCCGTGGATTTTCCTCTTCCAGTACTCTTTCATGTCAACATACATAACATTTGCTGTTAATTTCTGTGCTATTTCTTGTGCAGACCAAGATTGAAATTAAGAATAAAAAAATACTGCTAAGAAACAAATACCATAATAATTTTTAATTATTTGTCTTATTTTTAAAATTCTCTTTTACACCATTGTAATTAGTTACTTTTGTAATAATTCATGTTTCTATAATGGTGATACATATTTTCCTTATCTGCTCCATCTTTTGGTTGACAACAATCACACATGCAGTTATCTGCTATTCATGACCCAGCAAAGTTTATGTCACCAGAGGTTTTAATTTCATTTTCATATCCTTTTGACACAGAGATATTGGTAGCTTACTGTAGACTCTATCTGCTCTCTATTAAAACACAGTATCCATGATTATAAACTAAACTTTAGTACAGGGTTCAAATTTTGGCTATTGGCTAAGTCTTATGGCTCAGGTTCAATTCCCCAGTACCCACATAAAGCCAGTTCCCCAGTACCTACATAAAGCAAGATGCACAAAGTGGCGCATATGTCTGGAGTTCAGTTGCAGTGGAAAGATGCTCTGGTGTACATATATTCACTCTCTTTCTCTTTTTGCCTCCCTCTCTCACTCTAATAAATAAATAAAAATATTTTTAAAAATTGGCTAAGCAATCTACTAGTTATGTGACCTTAGACAAGTTGCTTAAACTTGCTGTGTCTATGCTGATGAGATTGGAAATCTGTTTGATGGAGACTGTATCTGTGTGTTTAACTGATGCAAAAATCACTTACTATATAAAGCACAAGAATTATGTTTGCTATTGAAGTAATTTTAACATATTTATTAAAAAATGTAATGCATGTGCATACTATAATTTGATCATACTCATAGTCCTCTTTGCCTCCCACCTCCCACCCCCATTCCACTCAATAGCCTCCTATTTCCAAGTAGTCCTTCTCCTGTTTTGAGGTCTCACTCTTTTTGTCCTTTTCTGTCCTCCATTTCACAATACTGATGGGTTCAAAAATGAGCAGTTCTTTTCAGGTAACAACAACCACTGTGAGGCTCATGTACAGTCAGTTCATGTACAGAAGACAGTGTCCCAAAATACTCCTTCCCACCCTAAGCCTCTTAACATTCTTTCTGCATTCCTTCCTGCAATGTTCTCTGTGCCTTAGAGGGCATGATTGAGCTGAGCTGTCACTTTTAGTACTGAGTGCTTAACAGTCTCTTATTTTCAGCTTTGATGGGTTTTGAGTCGCCTCAGTGTCTATCTCTATCTCCATAGAGAAGTATTCAGCTTTCTACCCTTCTCATCACCATGAAGAATGTTGGGTCTCCCTAGTATTCAGCCATTTCTAACCAAAAGTGAAAACAGCCTTAGTCAAAGGGCATGCCTACTCAGAAGGCAATTTGACAGGATTCATACAGTGGAAAGATGCTCTGGTGTACATATACTCACTCTCTTTCTCTTTTTCTCTGCCTCTCTCACTCTAATAAATAAATAAAAATATTTTTAAAAATTGGCTAAGCAATCTACTAGTTGAACATACCCATTTAACCAAATAGCAGTGATAGCTTCCCTCTGGGGCCAATGTCATTCCAGGCGATAGGCTTTTGACCTAGTTTTCAGTACCTGGTATGAATTCCTCCCACTGAGTGGACCTTAAATCCAATCAGAGAAAAATTGGTTACCATTTATAATTTGTGTGCCACTTTTGTGTCTATGAACACATCTTACCTGACTGGTTGACTGTGTAGCTTGCAGGATCCACTGCTTGTATAGACTGTTGATGACTCCCTCCGACCCCCAGTAGCCTCCAGAGTACCTTCTAGCACTATGTCAGCTAGCCAGCAGGGATGTGGTTTATTAAATAACATGTTAAAACTCTGACATTTTAGACTCTAGTTACAGGTATAAGTGGGTTTGTGGTTGCTAACTTATACTCCTGGTTTGGCATTTCAGTCTTTTGCTGACCTAACTGACTGCTCACACTGAACTTCTAATTCTCCTTGGATGATCATAACAGCATTGCTTCATAGCATGCCTTCTGCTTACTTTTATGTGTATCCTAGTAAGTATAACTTACAATAATGAATGAAAACTCAGCCATACATTCTCATCAATGGAGATGTGCTCTGAGAGATATTTATTAGGCAATTCATCATTGTGCAAATGTGAAGTCTGCATGCATAAACTTAGATGGCCTGCTGAAGTAAAAAACAAGCTCTGTGGGGCCACTGCCAGCACAATCAGTATACTGATTTGCAGTAGACATGTTTAGAATAAATGGGAATAAAATATGATAAAGCATATGACAGTAAATATATAACTAAGTAGCATAATTGTTTATTATCATTATCAAGTGTCATGTACTATATATATTTTGGTAAGACTGCCTTATAGTAAGTGCAATAAGTTTGATAACATCAACATTACCATAAGCACACGAGTAATATATTGTTTTAGAACATCATATGGCTGTAAGGTTACTAGGTGATATCATCATGATCTCATGGGGCCACTACTGTCTATTCAGGGCATTGCTGCACTTGATGGTATACAGAATTTATTTCCACCTAAACAGAATTAAGAGACTTTTGTATCCATAGGCTTTGATTCCAACAGCTTTCTGGTTTTCAAATACCTATAGATTTTCCTATTGCTATTGTCAATAATTTATTTTTAAAGCAATAATCATACAATTATAATCTTTGAAATTAAAGTAAAATTTAGTTACTAAGAATCCCATTGTGTGGAATTGGGTTCAGTGATCACTTCTCCCTGTATGTGACAACAGACATGGTTATTACAGCAAAAGTGACCTAAAGCTTAGCTACCTTAGTTAGTCACTTTGTTTACAGTTATAGACAGTAAGGCTTAGAGAAGAGTGCTTCACCTGGGTCATGTTGGTTATTGGCAAGGACAGGTTTAGAACTCTTATCTTTTGACTGACAAGAGGATGCTTTATCTACTAGCCACAGAAAAGGCAATAAGTACTCACAGTAATGATTCTGAGATAAAATAAGATCCCAAATTACCTCTTCAGTAAAAATGATAAAAATTAAAAAAATTACTACAGTTTTAGTATTGTTTTGTCATATTGCAACATTCTGATAATCAGTGATCCACACAACCCATAAGGCAATGTCCATTAGCCAGTGCAACTGATTAGTCAGAGCATTGTGCTCCCTGCTAATTCCATTACAAGGCACTTCCTGTAAAAATGTTTACTTTTGGAAATTCTATTAAATGCTAATATGAGGTAAGAGATGTGGTCTGAGGTTCATTGGTTTTGATAGGATTTTGAAGAGACTTGAGCATAATTACTAGTTGCATTACTTGAGCATACAGAACAGCTTCATTAACCCAAGGCCTTTTCCATTAAGAGAGTTGTGAGTGCAAAGACTGAGGAACAAAACTAAATGAATTATTGTCAATTTGATTTAAACTGAGACTAAGTACTAACTTTACAGGAAGTCAATATCTCTTTATCCCTCTATCTGTCAAGTTCACAGCACCCCCCCCCCGACACACACATTTTATTTAGCACATGGAGAATAAGACAAGAGAAAAATGTCATCTTAAACGTTAAACTTATATTTGTTTGGACACTTTGAAAGTAATAGCAGTCTATTTTATCTTGATTAGAGTGAAGACATATAAATATAATCACTGATTCTGTGATTTTTCTTTCATTTGTCTCTTTATTGTCAAATCCTTGTTTAAAAAAATCTTTTTATTTTATTTGAGAGAGAGAGAGAGAAAGAGAGAGAAGCATATATAGAGAGAATGGGCACACCAGGGACTTTAGCCACTGCAAACAAACACCAGGTGCATGCGCCACCTTGTGCATCTGGCTTACATGGGTCCTGGGGAATCAAACACCCTGGGTCCTTTGGCTGTGCAGGTAAGTAAGCACCTCTAAGCCATTTCTCCAGCCCTGTCAAATCCTTTTTAAGAATAAAATGTTCACAGGCTGATCCAGTTTTTTCCTTGAAGAAATTGTAAAAACAATTCTTTTTCCTTCTTGAAGACAAGCAAAATTTAATGCTGTTCTTGTGCAAGCTGTTCTTCCCAGGCTTTGGACTTCAGAGTCAGTGGAAATACACATGACTAGGGTGTGTGTGCTGCTTAATGTGAGTCTAATTCTAGAAATAGAACAATTTACCACGACAGACACTAGGGAGCATCAACCACCACAACTGGCCCTGTCTTTCCAATGCCTGTAACTGAATCAGAGTTTACCCTTCCATTTTGAATGAGTAAACTATACTGGTTTCTCTTCAGTCCCAGAAGTTCTGGCAGTCCTCAGACTCCTCAAAGGGCCACAGTTTATTGCTGGGGAGTCTCCTCTGTTGCTCATGGGAGGCTTGCCAACAACTGGATCACACTATTCAGGTACTGCTTCTGAAGAGCCTGGGGCAGGGTTAACAGTGTTTGTAGTTTTCAGTCATGTGTTGGGCTCTGGAGGTGCAGAGGCAGCTCAGGGATTCCAGGCAAGTGATTGCAAAAGGAGTCCCTGGACCCTGTCACTCTGGCCAGAAGTTCTCCCCCTCTAGCTATAGATGTGAAGTTGTTGGTAAGGAGTAGACCAAAGCAAACATAGTGATTGCAGTATATTTTCACTAAGCACCTGAGACAGGGTATATAAATGTTTCTGTCTGAATCATGAGTGCCTCTGTGCTGCAGCATTGTTCTCTCTGAGGATTTCCTGCACCTCCAAATCTAGACCACCTCCTTCCACCTGCTAGAACAAATTCTCTACCTCAACCATTTCTTGGCCCACTCCTTGACCACACAATTCTTCACCCCTTCAGATCTTTCCAGCCTCAAGGTTCACCTCAGCTCAGTTTGACTTCTGGGTCCAGCACTGTCTGCCTGTGGATGGCATGACATAGTAAGTGGATATAGAACAGCATGGCATGCTCCTGTCAGTGACAATGATAGAAAGTTAGTCCATTATATCACTGCTTTTCCAGTCCTCAACCCACAGTGTCCCACCTAAGCTACTAAGCTCATGAAACTTCCGAGTTTTGGCCACAAAGCACATTCTGGATTGATAATCCAAACATAGTAGTATATTGTGTTCAATCTATATATTATATATCTAAATACATATATCAAATTATTTTTCTCATGTGTATGGCAGGCATATGCATGTGTTCATATTAATTATTGTCACACATGTGTATGCAGGTGCACAGGCATGTGGTATGTGGGGAGGCTAGAGGAAAACTTTGGGTTGGCATTCTCTATGCAAACTTGGGATGGAACTCAGATCCTCATGCTTGCAAGGAAAGTGCTTTATTAACTGTGCCACTTCCCTAGCCCACAATGTCTAGTCTTACTAAGAGAATGTCATTAAGCCATTGATCACTGTTGTGACCTTGAGTTACACAAGGTCTTTGTGTCTTGGCTTCTTCTTCTATAAAATGAGATATAGTTAAACTGTGTAGACTATCCAAAACATACTAAGCACTTGATAAATGTTAATTATTGATAGTTATCATTTTTCTTTTATATTCATGTATGCTTTTATACTTTCCAGCACTGTAAGTTCAAAGAACATAATATCATTGAATAGATTATTCTCAATAATGAGTGTATAACTGAGAAAAGAGCAAGCTCCTATCTAGGTCACTGTGCTTAAAAATGATGGTGTTTTCATGAGATAACAACTTTTCTCACAATTTGGTTAGGAAAATATTATAATTTGCCTATAAGGAAGACCTTCCAATGATAATAATATAATTTTGTCTTCCTTAATTGTATCCATCTGAAATACATCACATATGCATTTACTTCATCTGTTAGTATGATTTTTCTTTTCTTTCCATCTTCATCTAGTACAGATTTCAAATACTATCAGCAGAAATGTGTGTTACATATTGCCTCAAACTGTGTTAAGTAGAAAATTTCTTTTGAAATACAAACACCCTTGCAAGTCGTAGGAACATCATTTGAAGTGAGTTTATTAGTTCTGTTTTGTAGTTATGAGTCTACTACTAGGGGCCTGTGAGGAGAGAGAGGGAAAAGAGAGAGAGAAATTATGAATGTTAGAGAAGGGAAGAGGGAGAGAAGAAAGGAAACTATAATAAGGCCAAAGGGCCCAAGACCAAGACTGCAGGGACCAAGGCAATAGCACCATCCTCCTGATTCTGAGGCATGGCCCTTCCTCCATATGTGATTGTTTCAGCAATGGATCACTCAAAGTGGTACAACCTTAATGTTTTGTCTTTGGAAGTAGGATGTGGATGTTTTGGAGACTACACTGACTAACCTATTAGTTGGGCACAATGCAGTGATGCCTAACCTGCTCTCAGTTTATATTATCATATGTTTTGGAACTACTTGTCTCTGTACAGTCTTACTAGATCTGGTTTCCATCATGTAAGCCTGTTTTTATTGACTTTTAGGAAAATATACTTATTTGTTCAACCACCATTTTAACAGCTTCTTGTAATATTGACCACTTTCAGCATATCTTTCATTTTATGTCTTCTTTTGGACTTGTCAATTCATGTGTTTAACCATGTTTCTACCAATATATTTATACGTAATATCTACCGACATTTTTATGTGCAAATAATACTTTGCTACACTTGATAGTTGCATTCTTATAAAAACTATATCTTTTGATTCAGGTGTTCCCTGGAAAGGGTATGATGAAAACTAACCTCAATCTTCTCCTGTTTCTCTCTCTGTGTTCTTTCTTTCTCCTTTACATTACCTATTTTTTTCTTCCTTCTGTTCCCTTGGCACTGGCTTGTAACTCCCAGTACCAGGATGGGGTTAACATCCACAATGGGCTGTTGATCAGAGAGACCTACAAGGTTTCCCAAAAGAAGATAGATTTCTTCCAGATCACTTGATTACCCACCAAAGGTTATTGGTAAGACCCTACTGCCGAAGATACCATATGTTGTTGGTACAGAACATGGAGTGACATGGCTGGAATTAGGAAGAGAGTCAGTCCCAGACAGCTTGTCTAATGCCAGAAGGTGCTACATGAGCAACTGGGGGAAAGTGACTAATATCTGTCCAAGCAACTCATAGTCTAAACTACTCAGCAGCAAACAAACTGACATGATGCTCACCCAAGTACAATAGTGGCACACAGACATGGTGGGTAACCAAATGCTCTTGATTTGGCTAACTTATCTGCTCAGTGGAACAGAACCCATAGCTGGAGCTGGGAAACAAATCAGAACCATATCCAAAATTGAGTCTGCTCTCCAATATCATGCTCCTATCAATCTTGGGCTACAAAAGGGCCTATGTCTATTAAATTCTATCTAAAATAATAGTGGCTATCCTATTTATCCAGTGCTGACTTCACTCTCTGTTGGAGAATACACTTCTCTTTTTCAGATATGCTCAGAACCTGGGGAGAGAGTCAGCCCATTGCACCTCACCAGGACCCCAGGTAAAACTATAGAGTAATTGGGGAAATGAGCAAGAGTGCTGCTTCCTTGGTGAACCTGGTACCAGCACAAGGGTGAAGGAGATAGACACAGGGAACACTCAGCTCCTACCAAACCAGATATCCAGAGATACAGAGGTTCCCAAGACCTCATCACTGAAATAGATCTAAAATGAACCCAACATGGTTCAGGGAAATTCACAGAAGAGGGGGCAAAAGATTGTTAGAGCCACAAGTTGGTATATTATGCACAAGACATTGCCTCTTCCCTACAACTGATGGCTACCCCCACAATGCATGACCCACAATCCCCAACAAGGAGGGTCCCTTTGGCTGGGGGAGAACAGGGAGAAGGCAAATGATGGTACCAACATGGCTGTTTACACACTGAGTATGTACATAACTAATAAAGAAAAAAACCTAAAAAGTAAAAATGAAAATCTATATCTATTGTCAGAAAAAATTATCCAAGAGCGTCTTTAAGGGAAGTGCCAATTGTGATTGTCTATTAATACTGTACAGCTTTTTAGAAATAAAGGCTACCAGGAAAATATTTGTCCAGTAAGGATGCAAATAATTTCTATCTAAGTAGAACCCAGAACCCAGAAATATGTTTGGCATCTTACCTCATCATCTCTATTAAGTTGCTTTTACACATTTGGCTTCTCAAATGAACTTAGGATTAGTTTTGAAATCTTGCTGGTTTCCTCATATTTGACATCTGTTACTTTTTTTTTTTTTTTTTACTGACCCAAGATTCATGATTTTTCCCTTTCAAATGATATACTTTAATACTATTGCCTCTCATGACAGCTCCATTTCCATCCATGGCTGTTACCGAATTCAAAGGAGTCATAACATTAGAAAAGATAGATACTGGCCCTGTCTATACTCTCCTATTTCCTGTCACATTAAAGTAAAAACCTCAAAATAATAGGAGAGAATAATATGGGTGAATGTGATAAAAATACAATGTGTACATATGTTAAAATGTTATAATGAGGGCTGGAGAGATGGCTTGGTGGTTAAGCACTTGCCTGTGAAGCCTAAGGACCCTGGTTCGAGGCTCGACTCCCCAGGACCCACATTAGCCAGTTGCACAAGGGGGCATACACGTCTGGAGTTCATTTGCAGTGGCTAGAGGTTCTGGTGAGCCCATTCTCTCTCTCTCTGTCTGCCTCTTTTTCTCTCTGTCACTCTCAAATAAATAAATTAATTAAAAAATGTTATAATGAAATTTGTTCCTATGTATAATTGACACATGCTAATATATACATTTTCATATATATGTATTCATGTACATATGCATGCATTACATATACATGTTTGTTGAATTACATACATACACACACACACACACACACACACACATTCTGAACATACCAAGACAAGAAAGAAAACTCCAAGTGCAAAGAATCCAGTTCACCATCTCTTTTTTGAATTGAGAGTTCAAGGTTCCCTTCTCGTGAAGCCTGTCAGGCCTGGCAAACCTAATGCTTTGTTTCCAGGTGGCTGAGGAGGAGTTTTACAACCACTTTCCATCTCACTCAGCTGAATTTTAATGGTTGTCTCTTTCCAGGGGTCTTTGTGAACTGTTCCAGGAAGGGTTATAACATACATTAAGTAATAATCATTAAAAAAGAAAGATACAGGAAATAAATTCCTTCTGTTTACACATCAAACCAAGGGTCATTGTGAGTGGGATTTTTGGCTGACTTGAGAAATGTATAAGCCTCATTATTTCTAGCCTGGGTTTCTGAAACTGCCTGCTATATGCCCTCCCTCTCAGTCTTACATTCCACTCCTGCAAACCTTGCAACAAGCAGCAAATACATTTCCCATGTACTATCTAGATCATTTATTAAGCTTTTTAATGAGAGTTTTCACACATGAACATAACATAGTTTGATCATAATCCCTCTCTGGTTCCTTCATTTGTCCCATACCCCTTCCACTGAGTCTCTTCTTACCAACTACTCCTTCTATTTTAAATTTATGGTATTTTAAATTACAATTTATTTTTGTTAATTCCTGTATCCTTTTCTACCCATAATCTCCCCCCATGTATTTTCGTTCCTTCTAGTCACATGGCATGAATATCCTTTTGCCTGTCCGTCCCCCTCCTTTGCATCCTCATTTCTTTATATTCACTGATGTGTTAATTTTTTATTTATTTGTTTGAGAGAGAGAGAGGGAGAGAAGAGAGAGAGAATGGGTGCACCTGGGGCTCTAGCCACTGCAAATGAACTTCAGATTCATGTACCACCTTGTGTATCTGGCTTACATGGTTACTGGGGAATCAAATCTGGGTCCTTAGTCTTCACAGGCCAACACCTTAATTACTAAGCCATCTCTCCAGACTCTTTGTATTCACTTTTGGTTATCGTTCTATGTTTATAGGTTTTATCCACATTTGCCACATGTGTATATACATGTGTATATACAAACATATACATATATATGTACATATACATATATGTATATATGTATGTGTATACATACATGCATAGATACAGATAGATATTCCCTCCAGATCATTTTTCTAAGAAGTAAATACAATTGCTTTATTCTCCTGGTGATGGTTCTTCAGTGGCTCCTCTTCTGTGAGGCCAGTATCGTCTTCCAGCCTCACCTTCTCCATCATTCTTTCTTTCCAATTGTTTGGCCTCACACCCACCCTTGCATGTCCCATGTGCTCTGACACCTTTCTGTGGTACACTACACAGTGCTTATCTGTCTCAAGAAGTTCTTGACCTGTTTTCTCCAGTTAACTCTGGCTTGTCTGCCACATCCCAGCTCTGGCCCCATATCCCCTTACCTCTCTTAACCATGTCTTGAGACCCTCCTACACAAAGTTACATATATTTTTTAAATCTCCTCTGGAATGCCCCACTAAGTAGCATTTTATGTACTGCTCTATAATCATGGATTTTATTCTGTGCCATTCTCAAGAGATCTCAACAAGTTGGGAACTAAGTTTTACTTCCTTTTATATCTCTAGTATTTATTGCATTGTCTTCATATAGGGAATGTTCAATAAATATTAAGTGAATGATCTCATCTTATGACTTACACCCTTTTGCAACAAAGAAATTCCTTATGATTACATGGGAAGATTTAGACATCTTTACAGTTCCTTAAATTACTATCAAACTGAGAATTTTTTTTTAAAAAGTAGTTATTTCAGTACCTTCTTGTCATTGAGAACTTGTTCTATGAGTATTTAATGAGCCTCTTGGTGTGTATAGTGCTTAAAAACATAGGTTAGAGTTATAGACAACTCCAGAAAAATTCTTTATGAAGTTCTTTGGAGGAAGAGAACATGTCGTGGGCTTCTCTTAAATCCTCTACAGACCTAATATATGACCAGTCATTTACCATGAACTCAGTAACTATGTGTTATTTGATTGACTGGTTGAAATATATAGAGTCAATGCTGCCAAGAAAATCCCAGTCTAATTATTAAGTGATGACAAGTTAGTGGTGCAACAGGGAACCTTGGGCATTATTTCATAAGACTATAGCATAGTAATTTGGGAAGCTCTTATTGGATGTCATCTAGCCCATAGCCACTTTATTAGATAGAGTGGTCAATTCAGCTGCCCTCTTTATACAATATTATCCACTGTCAAAGTTTTAAATTTCTTCTACCTGACATTCTATAGCTTCAACATTTATTTATGTAACAGAGACTAGTTCTTCCATATGTTCAGCCTTAATTTGTCTCTTAAGCTATAGACATTTCCAACTGCAGAACAGTGAGACCTTAGCAAGTACTTTGAATGCTACAAGCCTAAATGTGTGCTCAATGTTTCCTTTTCTCTATCTTAATTTTAGGTTACTGAGCCCTAAGTTCTCATTTACAGTTGTCATTGTGGCTGCTACTTCAATCTGTGGCTTTATATTTTTGTAAAATAGTATACTGGGTTTTTTTTTCCCCTCTATGTTTACTGTTAGGATCAAATAAGTACTCGTCAACATTACACAACTATGGCATTATAACTGATAGAAGCACTTACAAGAAGTCAAGGTTAGGGCTGGAGAGATGGCTTAGCAGTTAAGTGCTTGCCTGTGAAGCCTAAGGACCCCGGTTCGAGGCTCGATTCCCCAAGACCCATGTTAGCCAGATGCACAAAGGGGTGCATGCATCTGGAGTTCGTTTGCAGTGGTTGGAGGCCCTGGCCCATTCTGTCTCTTTCTATTGCCCCTTCCTCTCTATGTCTGTCACTCTCAAATAAATAAATAAAAATAACAAAAAAATTTTAAAAAATAAGTCAAGGTTAATTTTGTCTCATGATTCCAGAGGTTTCTGTCCATGATCATTTGGATCTGTTTCCTTGGGTCCAGAAGAGGCAGAACATCACAGCAGCAGTGAGTGGTCATGGAAGTTGCTCACCTTGGTACTAGGAAGTAAAAAAGAAATAAAAAGGAACCAGTTTCTAATTCCATTAAAGGGCATGTCCTAAGCTACATAGCTTTCTCTCACTATGACTGTTGTGATTGAATATAAAGTGTCCCCACAGGCTCATGTTTTTGAACATTTGGTCCCTAGATGGTGGTGCTGTTTGGGAAGGTTATAGAACCTTTAGGAGGTAGTGCCTTGCTGGAAGAAATGTGTCACTGAGGATAAGCCTTGAGGTTTTGTAGGCCAGCCTTACCTCCTGCTCATTTTCTTTGCTTAATTACTGTGGATGCTTTGTGACCAGCCCCTCTTGCTTCTGCTACCATTACTTCTCTGACATGAAGTACTGTATCCATGGAAATGTCAGCTAAAAAGCTGCTTTTTGTCAGGCAATTAGTAACAGCAATGAGAAAAGTAAGTAGAACAATGGCCCAATTCCTGAAGGTCCTATCGTTTTTCAGTAGCATCAGATTGTGGACTAAGCCTTAAACATAGGCCTTAGGAAATATTCAAAATACCAAGTATAGCAGTAAATTACTATATATAAAGCATAGTTCCTGACATATTATTTCTGTAATTGTTAGAATTATTTTTATCATTCAAGTTTTACTGTTTTGAAATTTCAGTGTTCATGGCCCTCAAGTTTGTTCATTCACCCTTATCTGTGGAAGAAGATAGACACTTCTCTGGGCCTATCTAATAAAGAGAATGCTATTCAAGAAATCAGTTTGAGAAGCTGATGAAGTTACATTGTAGAATGGTATAGTTAGCAAGTGCAGGAAGCCACTGTGACATCTAGGGACAGAAGAACAGTAAAGAAGCTTTGTCCTCTTACTGTCCAATTTTCTACCTGTGACTTTTCATATTGAAACTTGTATTTATGAAATCTAATTACCGGTAATGACCAAGAAAAGTTATTCCCTGTAATGCAAAGCAGAGTTGAGAAAGGTACTATTTCCTGAGGTCCCTTAGCTCACTGTGTCTCTCTGTCCCTTGTTCAGGCTGTCACTACCTTATTCCCTGACTGAGTAGCCTCCAAATAGTACTTCCTGATACCAGCTTTCTGCTCTAGTTTCTTCTCCATTTCTTCCAGAGTTCTTAAAAAGTTAAGACATAGCTGGGCATAGTGATGCATGCCTTTAATCCCAGCACTTGGGAGGAAGGGGTAGGAGGATCACTGTGAGTTCAAGGCAAGCCTGAGGCTACATAGTAAATTCCAGGTCAGCCTAGGTTAGAGAGAGAGAAAGAGAGAGAGAGAGAGAGAGAGAGAGACCCTACCTCCAAAAAAAAAAAAAAAAAAAATCAAGATATGGCCTCTGACTTAAAACAAACAGACAAACTTGATTTGCTCACCATTTCCCATAAGACAAAGCTTCACTCCAGCAACATGACCCTACTAGATCTCTGAGAATCCAAGTTCCTGTAAGTCAATTGTGATTGAATCTAAACTACTTCTGATGGTTTCACCTTGTACAACATTTCCATCATTTCTAATGCTGCTGCAACTACAAATTTAGATCAGGCCTTTTCATGCTTATGCTTTCTAATCTGTTTTGGAAACTTAGGTTTTTTTTTTTTTTTCTCTCCCTCTTAAGAAATTCAACCTTGGAAGTCTTTATCCTGTTTCTCACCTTAGTTGTATCTTCCTTTTAAGTATTTGGCATTGCTCCTGAACTCTCTTTACCTGTTGCACCAAATTGTCTGCTTTCTTGCCTGTTTATTCTGTCTCCTTCATGTACATCAAAGAGGACTTTCTGGGTTTTACATGTCAGATAGATGATGGACACTGGATGGAGTCCTGGTGCCAGCACTTGCCTGACTGATTTCTGTGGGTCCCAATGAGGAGGGGAAGGGTCCTGTGAAAACTGCTGTGTGAGAAGTACATCCTTTCTATTTTATAAGGCCACATGGATTGGTGGCTTCATTTTTGTTACCAGATTCACTGAGTGACATGACCAACATATTGTGCATGAAGATTTGATTTGAAAATTACTTGTATCCATCATGTAGAGTTGGTGTTTTATGTGTTGCAATTTTTCCAATTTCTTTTTTTGAACCATAAAATTTCAAGACATACTTGGCAAGGAATCTTGGTCACTTCACACTAGTGTGTCTTAGGATCTTCATATGATAAGACATATTTTTCTCATGATGTTTTCCAAAGAGCAGAAAATTTCTTAGCTATGATATATACATTTTAAAATCATTTCCATCCTTTTTTCTTGCATTATATTTCCAGAATTCTCTGAAGTGAGAACATGCATGCTCATAGAGCATTCAACAACTGCCTTTTCTTTTTCAAAAGAGGAACTGGCATTTCTCCCAAAGGAATAGGTACTTTATGTCAATAATTGTGTGACAGATAACTGTGTTTAGACACAACACCCAAAATTTGTAGAACTGTTTTCATTTATTTGAAGATGTGATTATTAACAGTAACCCCACATGTGTTCTTGGGTATTTGAAGGGTTTCTTGAAGAAGCCATTTGGTAGTAAGTAAAAATTGTTTTTCTTACTATGAATAACTTATCTGGGATATTTACTGAAAGAAAACATGACAGTCTTTGTATAAAAGAGAGAAGTCCTGGGGCTGGAGAGATTGCTCAGTAGTTAAGGTACATGCCTACAAAGCCTAAGGACCTGGATTTGATTCGCCAGTACCTATGTTAAGCCAGATGCACAAGGAAGCACATGTGTCTAGAGTTTGGAACCAAATGTAAAAGAATGTCCTACCTTGTTCTTCTTTCTGTTCCATGACCACAGCCTGTAATAATACATGGTAAAGATGGCAGTGGAGGCACACATGAGCACAGCAGCAAGAGCAGCTTAACCTGGTGAGGAAGAGCTGGGGCAGAGGAGATAGCAATTATAGGCTTCTAAAGAAAATAACTCATTATCACATACATAAACCAGGTCCTAGTACAATTATTCAGTGAGAAGAGTAAGGCTGCAGAGATGACTTTATCAGAGACATGCCTGGTCTGGCTGTCCTCATTATTCTCCTTGTTTCACCTGGGTAGAAAATGGAAATGAGGCACTGGAAGCAGTGGGCCCATTTTTATAAAAGCACAGTTAGCTTATGAATAAATATGAAGGATACTAGTACCAGTCCATCAGTGTCTATTTATTCATGTCAGTAGTTGTTTATGTTACATACACAGGGCAGAAAGTGGGTGTTACTCATTTTTCAGACTAAGAGTCTTGCATAGTACCTGACACATGGTGGCAATCAAAAATATGAGTAGAATATATTATTAGACATGTGAGAAAACCACACATAGAGTAAGTTCTGAGAGATTATTTGTTGTTCTGAATTATGGCATGATGAATGAATGGCAAAATTAACCACAATTCAAGTTATTGTTCTGCAGAACATATACATGTACAGTCAGTTGTATATGTGAGAGCATGGGCATGAAGTCGGTTCTACCTTGAGAACATGCACATGAAGTCAGTTGTGCATGTGAGAACATGGGCACAGAGTCAGTTGTGTACATGTCTGTAGTTTTCTTTTTTGGTTGTTGTATCTCTATCTGTTTTTGCTATTAGTTTAATTCTAGCTGCACAGAAGGAGTCAAGGAGCATCCTTCCCTTCCTAGTTCATGAAATAATTTGAGAAACAGCAGTTTCAGTTCTTCTTTAAAGGTCTGATAGAACTCTGTAGTGCATTTCTTTGGGCCTAGTCCTTTTCTTTTTGGCTGGGAGACTTTGTATTTTACAACTTCAATCTCATTGCTTGGTATAGATTTGTTTAAATGTTTATCTCATTTTGGTTTAAGTTTAGTAGGTAATATACATCTAGAAATTCACCAATTGTTTTTTAGATTTTCCAATTTAGTAAAATATAGGTTTTTGTGAGGTAAGGTCTCACTCTAGTTTAGGGTAACCTGTTACTCAATCTGCAGTGCTAGGCTGGCTTCAAATTCACAGTGATTTTCCTAACTCTGCCTCTGAGTGCTAGAATGAAAGGCATGTACTACTATGACTTGCTGACTATAGGTTTTTGAAATATGTCCTTATGAATTTCTCAGTTTAATTTGTATCTGTTGCAATGTCTTCAAGTAGATTATCTTTCTCTTTTTTCAATGTATGCACAAATGATGATGTCCCAGGACAGGGACTGGACAGGGCACCAAGGAGATGGTGTAGAACTTGTATTGTTTTGGGGACTTCAGGGACCTCCCTGACCCAGCATGGGGACTCTGCAGGGTACCAAGGAGAAGATGTACAGCCTGTATTGTTTTGGGAGTTTCCAACAGTTCTTAAGGAAGTATCTCACCTCTGCTGCTAGAAATTTTGTTTAATAGCCTCTGCCTTCTATGAGCATCATGGTATAACCACACAGGGTATCTATATTCAAGTTCTTGAAAACAATTGTGGTTTTGAATAGATAAAAAAGGAGTAGGTTTCCATAAGGACTTTTAGCACATCTTTAACTGTGGTGGTTTGATTCAGGTGTCCCACATAAACTTAGGTGTTTTGAATGCTAGTTTCCTAGCTGATAGAGATTTGGAAATTAACGCCTCTTGGAGGTAGTGTATTGTTGGCGGTGGGCTTATGGGTGTTATAACCAGTTTCCCTTTACCAGTGTTTGGCCATACTCTCCTGTTGCACATTATGTTGGCCAGGGGAGGTTGTCCACTCTCTGCTCATGCCATTGTTTGCCCCTGCCATCATAGAGTTTCCCCTCAAGTCTGTAAGCCAAAATAAACTCTTTTCCTCCCCCAAATCTGCTCTTGGTCAAGTGATTTCTGCCAGCAATGTGAACCTGACTGCAACAGTAAAGTTGGTACTGAGGAATGGGATTACTGCTAGACACCTGACTGTGTGGCTTTGGCCTTTTGGAGCTGATTTTCAAGAGTAATGTGGAAGGATTTGAAACCTTGTCCTAAGAAGCACCTTACAATGCTGTAAGTACAGATAGATGGATTATTCTGGTGAGAGTTGAAAGACCTGAATGCAGTAAGAACTATAGACCATGAGGTTTGGCTTATGAGGGTGAGAAAGAGCTTTGGCTGGACTAGGCTAGAAGCAGTTTGTGTGAGAGGCTTACTGTTATGTCCATGTCCTCAGAAATTGTGTGGGGTTGCTTTGTGCAAAAACAAACTGGTGTGAGCAGAGGGATATGGCACAGAAAAAATGAGATCTTTGGACTGAAACTTCTGTCCATTCAGCTGCAATTATGAGAGACTACAACCTTTGAGATTGGAGCAACAGGAAGAATGTAGACTCTTTTGAAGGGGCCTGAGTGCTCAAGTGCCTTGTTTTTCAAAGTCTTCTTTATTCCCCTCTGGATTAACAAACTGGCACCCTACCTGGTATTATGGAGTATAAGAAATGAAGGAAAGAGAGGGTCATTGAGTTTGCAACACAGTCTTGTGTTTTGCAAATGGCCATGGGCACTGTGAAGCATATTTGCTAGATGCCTGCCTGGAGACTGGATGGAGCCATGAGGATGGACCATGGGTTGTAGTAGAGACGTAGTAGAGATACTGGGACCATGAGAAGGCTGCTGAGGAGAGTTGCCAGCCCTGGATGAAGTTTTCCAGGACTATGAGTAGCCTAGTTGGAGGGCAGAATTGGAATTTCAGAGACTTGTTGCTGGTTAGCATGATTGGACATGGAGATTTGTCACTGACTAGAGTTGTTAAACTTGGAGCTACAGAGTTTAATGTTTGACCTGTTTAAATCTTGTATTGGCTGAATATTTCTTTGCTGTGCCCAATGCCATCTTTTGCAGTGTGAAAGTTTATTCTGTGCCACTATGGGATTTGTGGAGATTTTTTGGTATTATGGCTCAATAAAAAGACCTTGGATTATGGGGACATTGAATCATTAGGATTGATAGAAATATGGGGACTTTTAACATTGGACTGAATGCATTGCATTTTACATTATGAATGGTTATCAGTTTATGGGGTCCATGGGCAGAATGTGGTGGTTTGATTTAGGTGTCTGCCATAAACTTAGGTGTTCTGAGTGCTCGGTTCCTAACTGATAGAGATTTGGGAATTACTGCCTCTTGGAGGGAGTATATTGTACTTATGGTGTATATGGTGTACTTATGGGTATTATAGCCAGTTTCCCCTTACCAGTGTTTGTCACACTCTCCTGTTGCTATTATCCACCTTATGTTGGCCAGGGGGTGATGTCCACCCTCTGCTCATGCCATCGTTTTCTCCTGCCATTATGGAGCTCCCGCTCAAGTCTGTAAGCCAAAATAAATCCCCTTTTTGTTCTTCCCTATGGCTGCTCTTGGTCACGTGATTTCTGCCAGCAATGTGAACCTGACTGCAACATTAACCCTCCCCCAGCCTTCCTCTCCACCCTCTCTTATCTCCCATTCTCACCCTGCTTAAACCTTTCTGCCCCTAATATTCTGATTCTCTACTTTCTTAGCTCAGTGTGGTCCCCAGAATAGTATCATTATTCATACCTTTTCAGGGCATTTTAATGGGAAGTTGGTGTTGAGAAGAGGTCCCTGGAGTGATCTTATCCAATCCCATGATACTAGGTGAAAGCTGTAAACTATTTTTAACTTCATACCTCTAGTCTTGGCCACTTCTCTGAGCTCAAATATATATTTGCTACTTGATATTTTACTTACCATAGTCAATTCAAACATGGCTTGTATAAAATGCAGTCATGATTTATTCTCTCAAGCTTGTCTACCCCCAGTACTCCCATCTCATTAAAGAATGTCATCATTTATGTACTCAGCCTCCCAAAATAGTAGTTAATTCCCTTTCTCTTCCACATTCTGCTTATAATCCACTAGTAAGCCTGACCACTTTACCTTCCAAATAGTCACAGAAATGATCTATTTCTCGTCATTTAAATACTACATCCATTCCTTGCCATCCCTGTACCTTGGATGACTACAGTTGCTCTTAAATCATCTTCTTGCCTTTACTATCATCTCTTCAATGCCAGTTATCCAGAAACTGATATAATATTGTGGTCCTAATTAGCACTCAATGATTTCCAGGACTCTATGGAACATAGGCTGAATATTACAGGAAAAAAATAGTAATAATGGAAGTAAGATGCCAATAGAAGGTTTAATATTCCAGCACCAGAGGACTTGGAGCCTTCTAAGTCATCTGTTAAAGCTAGCATCTCATGAAGGTTGTTTTACTACATGATGGCTTTAAGACACCATAGCTTGATATTTGGCATACTCCCCTACCCAATTCCAAGCCTCTAACTTTGCTATCTTTTCTTTTCTGATACTCTTGCTCCCTGGAATAGAAGTTGAGATTTAGCAGAGGGAGACTTTTCTCAAGTTTCAAAAGTTTGGGTCATCAGCTATTTCCCACTCTTGTTTTTGCCTTCTATATGATGTCAGAGTACTCCAAGGCCAACCTGACAAAAGTTCTACAAGTTAAGTTCTTTACAAGTTATTGGATAAGGATTCTTAGTGGACATGTCCTTGGGTAGGTTGCTTTTATGCCTGAAATGCTCACATAAAGTCTTCTGTGGTGAGAGCTAGAAAGAAGGTAAAGAGAGAGATTAGAGAGAGGGGAGAAAGAGTGAGAGAGAAGGTAATACAAACAATTTAATTTAAGGACTAGACTCACATGATTGTGGGGGCTAGCAAGTACAAAACCTACAGAGTTGTCTAGAAGTTTGGAGACTCAGGAAAAAGCTGATTGTGCAGCTCACATACAATGGTAGTTTTATGGGGAAATTCATTACTGAGAGATCAGTCTCTTTATTTTAAGGCATTTGATAGATAAGATGGAGCCCACTTACATTATGAAGAATATTCTGCTTTGCTCAAAGTTAATTGACTTAAATTTTATCTTCAAAAAATACTTCTACAGAAATGACTTGAATAATGTTTGGCTGTGTATTTATATTCTGTGGCCAAGCCAAATGGACATATTTGTAGTTATCCATCACAGATAGCACATTTCACTTGGAATGGGTAACAGATCCATAGGGTAAGTAAGAGTTCTTATACACTTTGTTCTCCTATCCCAGGCAGTAAATGTACTTTACTTTAAGTGCTTTCTCATGCATCATTTTTCATTCCTTCACAGATGCTTTTTAAAGCATCATGTATAGGTAAGTTATAAAGACCTTTGTTTAAGGGATAACTTATTATTCTCAAATGAACAACCAAGTAGACAGTTCAAACAAAGCTAAAAATTAAATTCCAGAAATTACCTTTAGGTATTGTGGTCAGTTTGAATCAAAAGCTCTACCATCCAGATCCAGCATGTGAAGACCATTGCTGTCTTGCTCACCACTAACTCTAGAACAGCAGCTGTCCATGTGTGGATGTTTGATCTATTGTTATAAAAGTAATAAGTGGCCCTGTTTGTTCTCAATTAGTAGTCTTACCTTTTTAATTCTGTATATGATGCACTCCAGGACTATAATGTTCTGATCTTATAATGGTAACTGGTTCTTTTTTTTTTCCTTTTAAGTAAACTTAAGGTGCTGAGAGATGACAGTGTACAGAGTGGTTTAGCTATCGGGGGGTTAAATGCTGGTGGCATGACCAAATTACTTTTTTCTGTTTAATATTTTTACTATTTGCAAGCAGAAAGAGACAGATTACATATATATACATATATATATGTATATATATGGAAGAGAGAGAAAGAGAATGGGCATGCCAGGGCCCCTAGCTACTATAAATGTATTCCAGATGTGTACGCACTTTGTACAACTGGCTTTATGTGGGTACTAGCAGATTGAACTCAGGTTGTTAGATTTTGCAGGCAAACACTTAACTTATGAGCCATTTCTCCAGCCCAGTTACTTTTTTGATCTAGTTACTTGTGTGCAGAAAATAGAGTAATACTAGTACTTATTTGCAGTTATTAGGACTAAGTAAGAAATCACATGGTGTGCTCAGTAAAGTCCCCTCACACATAGGAAGTATTCTTCTGTGTTTTATTATTTTACTTTTACTATTATTATCATCACTCTTATTATTATAGTAAAAGAGAGGAAGATGAAGAAAAGTGAAAGAAGGCATAGCAATTACAGTTATTGTGGCCTAGTTAAAGTTTTATCCCATTGCTTTAAGAGATGATTACTTGTGTGCTGAATTACTTACCTCTTACAATATTTTTCAAAGTTAACATTCTGGCAAAGCAGTGCTCGGCTTCCTGTCTCTGGTCCTCAGTTCTAAGCATCAGATCCTACTTTAGACTTGGAAGGCCTTCTGACAACATGAAGAAAGTGAGCCTAGCTACCCTGGCTACTTTCATACTGTACTTCATGTGAGTCTACTCCCTAGAAGACGACATTATCTAATGTTAACAGATTGTGTGTCTCTCTGTGTGTGTGTGTGTGCATGTGTGTGTTGAGAAACACTTAATTTCTAATGTATCTTGTTATTTTTTTCTCATGTTATTTAGTTTATAGTTGTTTATAGAAGAATATTACTTGGTGCCTAGGGATCAATGAACCTTAGAGTTAGGCTATTGGTGGTCACAAGGTACTGAAGATTTCTGACCAAAAAAGGGTGTTAACCAGGTATCTTGGCCAGCTTCCAAGCTGGGTTCAGTGAATTTTACCTCCTTAAATTCTCCCCTGTCCTTTCAATTGGATATGGTATTCCTCTTGGCTTCCTGTCCTAAATTGAGGCCCATAGGACTGTGGTGTGGCTGCAGAACAGCTGCCACATTCCAGCACTGAGGTGCTGTGCATGGATTCCAGTGGCAGATGGAGTAACAGGCTTATGCACAGCTTGGAAAAGGTATCAACTTGCAAAATATTCTCAGACCCTCTGGGATGAAGGATTCTGGGTAGAGATGCTATGGTGGTGACGTGGATGATTCATTGCTATCTCCTGGAATGCAATGGGCTTCAGCAGTGTGGGCCAGGCCCCTGTGGTTACTTGTTCTGCCAGTCTGAGTCTGTGTGTGAGGAAAGGTTGCACGATGTTCACAGCAGGATGTTGTGATTGACTGGAGTAGGAAGCCCTGGGGGTGAATTTCAGCTGCTAGTTTTGGCCAGATGCAAGAACCCTCCTCCTATGTGTGCTTGGATGTGGATAACGGTTTCTAGGATATCTAGACCATTGAATTACCTTCCCTTTCAGAATTTATATTTATTGGTGGAATGCTAATGGCCCATAACCAGGAGGAATTTGATAAACATGGTAATGACAATGAAATCCTACATACTGACAATGAAATCAAAACACTTCCCTGGTGTGTGCCTTCCATGACTACACATAGAGAAGGACAGAAGAAAAACATATTTGAAATATTTAACTTTATTCAATAACAAGGACTTTCCTTATCAAAAAAAGACCTGGAAAATATCAATTTCAAATAATGAGAATATAAGAAAAAAATGGTACATTCTGGACCTCCTGGGAAATTTCAGATCTTGGCATTTTTCAGGGAATTTCTTATTTCCCACTGTTCTACACATTTCTGAATTTAGCCTAGGAGTTCAAGATTAAGGTCCAAAAGGTTGTGGAAGAAATGAACTGGTGAGTACTTGTCATCCATATGACCATAGAGATTGAATTTTAGAAACTGAACCTAATTTGTTTTGATCAATTCAGGCAATAACTTGAACTTGAATCACAACTATATGAACACCCTTGGAACTATGTATATTTTCTCTCTTCTTTCAGCATCCCTTTCCCCCTATACCCATCTCAGCTTCCTTTGTTTTCTGAACGTGCTCAGAAAACTATGCACTTTCTTTCACCCCAATCATTATTGAAGAAGCTGAGCATGGTGATTCAGGACAAACAAGTAGAAAATACACTCTCTGCTCCTAGGCAGCCCTATGGAAATTATAGAAGGCAAAGATTAGAACTAACTTAAAAAACTGAAAAAAGAAATCGCCCCGAGGAGATTTTTCTGGGAGCAAAAGCCTTAGGAAAAGGGACTAGAGAAAAGTCTTGGGGGAATCTATTCTTATTGCCCCTCCAATGTTTTGAGCTTTTTTTTTTTTGACAACTTCTATAATAGATAATATACTATGTTAATTCCCTCCCCTTTCCACTTCCCCCTTCACAAATCCACTCTCCATCATATCTCATACTTTCTTAATTAGTCTTTTATTTTGATGTTATCATCTTTCCCTCCTATTATGAAGATCCAGTGTAGGTAGTACCAGATGTTGTGAGATGTAGGTCATCTTGTGTCTGGAGGAGCACCTTGTAAGGAGTCCTACCCTTCCTTTGGCTCTTACATTCTTTCTGCTATCTCTTTCCAATGGACCCTGATCCTTAGAGCGTGTGATAGAGATGTTTTAGTGCTGAACACTCCTTTGTTATTTCTTCTCAGCACTATGGTGCCTTTTAAGTCATCTCACCATCATCTGAAAAGAAAAGCTTCTCTAACCCAAACATGAGAGTAGCATTAATATATGAACATTAAGAGAAGTGCTTACTGGGCAGTTTGGTGAGCATAACATATGCATTTAGACAGACACCAGAAGGTGTTATACACCTAGGGCTAATGAACTCCCCCCACCATCATAGGTGTTCAGCACCAGGCATGTATTCCCTCCTGTGGAGTGGATAGATAGCGGCTGGTTTCCCCTGTAACAGACATGCCACTATTGTACCCATTGGCTCATTTGGCCTGGCTGGCCAAACTTAAGGCTTGCAGTGTCCACTGTTGTTTATCTACACTGATGATTTCTCTCTCTCCCATGGAACTGCATGCAGTGTAGCTTTTTCCAGCTTTCTGTCAGCTAGTCTACAGGGAGGAGGTTTACAGCTCAGCTTGATATCTCAGTGAGCTTTCAGTGCAAGCATGTGGAGTCTATATCAATAGGGTTTTACCATCTATTCTTGGCGGGAAACCAAGAGCCTTGGCAGTGGGCTGTAATGTTTTGGGGGAATCAGGGAAATGCCTGGCCAACAACTCACTGGAAGATATCCCATCCCTGGCATTGACATTTTTCTAGTAGCAATCTATGGCTTCTGAGTGCACCATTGTCCAAAAAAGTAGGTTTCTATATGGCTTATTTATACCATTTTAAATTTTGATTAACTTTCCCTCCACCATTCCTTTGCTCAATCTCTTCCCCTGACCTCACTTAGGCCATTCCACCCCCAGTACTTTATTCATCTGTTTACATATAAACCATGCCATCCCTTTAAGTCCTCTGCTCTATTCCCTCCCTTAGAACTAATCAATGGCAATAAACAACAGGGGCACTATAAGCTCCATGTTGTTTTGAAAGGACGTCTACCCTATTCCTCCTATTTGTCATTCCTAAATCAGCAGGACAATTCAGCTCACTGCCAAAACCTCTGTTAGTGAGCAAGGCTATTGGGAGTAGATATCCAGTTATTTACCTTCTTCTCTAAACCTCTGGGTTGTAAAGGTTTATAAGCCTGGTGATTGTTGCTCCCAGAACTTCTCATACATAGTTCATAAGCCCAACTGTATAAAATTATTTTTTGATGCAAGTTTTGTACTTTCTTGACCTCTTCAGGCCCAGTCTTGGATGCACTGGTTCTCTCTTGACCATGTCTAAAGATACAGAGGTCATGACAAAATGCTCAAAACACATACATGCTCACCTGTGTCCCATGGGCAGGCTCTTGTTAACTACAAGTGGTACCTTTTTCCCAAATGATGGATAATTATCCATTATAGAAGATGTATATTTGTTCTGGAATTCCAGAGAACTCCTTGTGGATTGCAGGAGGATCTGTAAAGCATCATTATCCAGCATTTAAGTGTCTGTTTATTGTTTATCTTCTGTATCATATGGTCCATGCTGCCAGAGACCTTCCGTGGATGATTTTCTTATTCTCATTCTTAGGACTTGCATGTTTTTCTGTGCTACTGGGTACCTTTAAAAATAGTATGTAAACTTTTCCACAAAACAATAAGAATTCTTTTCTGGTCTTTTTCATGGTGTTCAGTAAGTGTTTTGATTAACATTTGGTAGAGATTTTCTCACAGTGAAATACATTCAATATGATCCAACAGTCAGCACAATCCAACATATGGTTAGTTCTTTTTCTCTCATAGATGTAGCTATTTGATATCAGAACAAAACAATGAGACAGAAAACAATCAGCCTTGCTTAATCACTCATTTTCTTCTGTCACAGTCTCAGCCAGCTTGGCTTAAGTGACACTCTGAGTTAGTCACTGAGCCAAAGAAGCAGGAGACAGACCACCATGTGTTTTTATTCAAAAATATATGTTCTTAAGATTCCAACAAAAACTTAAACTCAGAAGCTCTGCCCCTTTCTTCTCCATGTTCTCTATTCATACCTGAAAAATGAACTTCAGTAGTCATATTTATGAGACCTTGAAATCTCAATGACTTAAAACAACAAAGATCCATTTCTGTCTCATAGCATGCATCCATCATCCATTGGTTGGAGCTCATCCATCATCCTTACTCTGGGATGAGCAAAGGAGCACCCTCTTTCTGAAGCATTTCTTTTTATGCACAAGAGAGGGCAAGGGAGAAGGGGTACATCATGCCATGGCTGTTAAGTCCTGCCAAGAAGTATTTTACTCGTTAACATTCTCTAATGTACTTAAAAGGAGAACCTAGAAATATGCTTTCCAGCTATAATAACTACAATAATAATATATAATCTTTTACACACCCAATATAACTTGAATTAAATGACTTTATGACTATGTCTTGTTTATAATAGCTTTCTCAGCATCACTTTGTCTTTAATAATTCTTGCTTTGTTCAAAAGATTTAAGCACCTGGGCATGTTAGTGCATGCTTTTAATCCCAGCACTTGGGAAGTGAAGGTAGGAGGATCACTGTGAGTTTGAGGCCAGCCTGAGACTTCATAGTGAATTCCAGGTCAGCCTGGGCTAGAGTGAGACCCTACCTTGAGAAACAAAACAAAGCAAAGAATGATTTAAACATTGTTTCAAAGTAGCTAAGAACAGTAGAAGGTTATAAACCCAAAATTATGCAAGAACTTAAAAAGTCTCTGCCTTACATTTAGAGTGAAACTTCCAGAAAAAATAAAGCAAGGTGTATGGCCAAGAAGTCTGAGTCATATCTACACATATTGAATGTAGATAGCAACAAAATGCCAGGGGCCAGAAAGCCCATCTCTAGCAGGTGTATACAATAGGGCAAAAGCTAGCTCTACTTGATAGCGGCCCCACACTGTCACTGGAGCTAGAAACCAGTCTGCCTATCCTTTGTACATGTGGACCATAAAACTGAAAAGCCCAGAATCATGTTCTAGTTGAAGTTAAGGAACAAAAGCTGAGAAGTGTTTTCATTTTACATTTTCTGCATGTCCCAGATGATGTCCATGCCATTGAGCTGCCATGATCATGGTCAGCTTAGACTCTCCATTATAAGCATAAAGTGGCCATGTGTTCAGCCTGAGAAAACTCTGTTGTCCAAATGGAAATTTGTGCATGAAGAATAAGTAAATCCCTACTTGAATCTGGGAAAACATTTTGTCAAGTTGTCGATACAAATTTTCTGCTACAAGTAAAGTGGATGGGAGATATGAGTAGCATTATCTGTGGTGAGAAGGGTATGGTTTCTTCAAGGGCTGAAATAAGATAAATATGATATGCTGAATCAATTTGCAGTTTAGTAGAGTACTTGATGAAGTGGCCATTTTTCCCATATTCATATACCCCATGAGAGTTTGTGGTAGAAGCTGTGTGGCACAGGAATAGGGATTAAACCCCACTTTTGGGGCTTAATTTCTGCAAGAAGTCATGTTGCTCTCTTTGTCACCATCAGCCTTGTATCTAATGTCACAAATGCTTCATGGCTTTCCAACTTGATGGACGTGAACAACTGATGCTTCTCAAGGACAGAACGTTCTACTCTCAAACCACTGAGAATGGCTGTTCTGGGGTGATTTGTGAGGACTGTAAGCTCAGGCATAATTTTTCTGGATGACTGTCACCCACCTTTTTATTTGCCAAGTTGACTAAAGGTCACTTAATTTTTCTTCATTAAAACATAAACTGTCCAGGGAAACATGAAATTGCTGCTAAATGAAAACCAGTCAAAAAGCTGAAGCCAAAAATTGTTGGCAACCTTCATGCTCAATTATGCAGTCCACACATTGCAGGCAGCCTGTGGGTCCTGAGGCTGCAGCAAGTAACAGGGGAATGTGCCTCTCTCTCCCAACAGGAAGGGCCCCTGCCCAGTGGTCTGGGCCCTGGGCCATAGCTGAACCTTCCTGCCACTCCCAAGGAAAGATTTCTGTTTCACCCACAGATGACACTGTTATGTCAAGAATAAACATTTGCCTAATTAGCTTTTCTAAGCGTGAAAGAGCCTGGTTCTTCACAGGCCCATGAGCTAAACTATACCTTTTTCTAGAGTATTTTTTTAAATACCTCTATAACATCTTATCTTTTTATTTTTAAACATTTTTATTATAACTTATTATTTTTTTATTAATTACTTTTGTACTCATTGAATACAGTCAATTTGGCACCATTATTAGGCTCATCCATTACCTACCCCCTCCTCTTGGCCCCTCCTTGTTGAAGTATATGGGTCATGCATTGTGGAGTTAGCCCACAGTGATGGGCAGGATAAATGTCTGCGTATCATGACCCAACACGTGGCTCTGACATTCTTTCTACCCCCTCTTCCACAAAATTTCCCTGAGCCATGTTGGGTTCATTTTTGGTCTGCTTCAGTGATGAGGTTTTGGGGGCCTCTGGGTCTCTGGCCCTCTGATTTGGTAGGAGTTGATTTTTCTCTGTGTTGATCTCCTTCCCCCTTCTTCTGGTATCCGGTTCATCAGGAAATCAGCACCCTTGCTTGTTTTGCCAAATTTTCTTAGTTTCAGCCGGGGCCCTTTTGAGGTATGATGGGGTGGCTCTCTCCTTAGGATCTATATCTAGCTGAAAAAGAGAAGCAGATTCTCCAACAGATAGTAAGTTAGCACCAGACAAATGAGATAACCCTTACTTTTTTAGAGAGAATTTAATATGTTAGGCCCTCTTGTAGCCCACAATTGGTGGTAGCTTGATAATGGAGAGCGGGTTTATGTTTGGAAATGGTTCCGACTTGTTTCCCGGCTCCAGCTATGGGTCTTGTACCACTGAGGGGATCAGTTAGCTGACTCAAGAGCAGTTGGTTTCCCACCATGGCTGTGTGCCACTATTGCACTTGTGTGAGCATCACGACAGGTTATTTGCTGCTAAGTAGGTTAGACCATGAGTTGCTTGGACAGATATTGGTCATTTTCCCCAGTCGCCCATGTAGCACCTTCTTGCACTAGACGCACTGACTGTCTGGGGACTGACTCTCTTCCAGCTTCCAGCCATGCCATTCCATTTTATGTGCCAACCACATAAGGTGTCTTCAGCAGTAGGGCCTTACCACTAACCTTTGGTGAGTGATCAAGTACTCTGACAGAAATCTATCTTTCTTTTAGGAAATCTTGTAGGTCTCTCTGATCAAAAGTTCATTGTGGATGATAGCCAGATGCTGGTACTGGGAGTTACAGGTCAGTGCCCACTAAGAAAAGGAAGAAAAAGATAACTAATATAAAAGAGTTAGAGAGAAGAGAGAGAGGGGGAGAGAGAGAAGCTGTAGAAGATTAAGGTCAGTCTATTTTTTTAACCCTTCCAAATAAAACTTATTTAAAAACCTGTTCTATTAGGCTCTTCCTCCATATTGTATAGATCCACATCATATCTCTACATCTGTAAAGAAGTCTAAGGCTAGGGATATGTGCTTGCTCTTGAGGACCTGAATTAGAATCCCCAGAACCTATGTGAAATGCAAAGCATGGTACATGTGACTTTAATCCCAGTACTGGAGGTGGGGTCAGTGAAGTCTAGGGCTCACTGGCCAGCTAGACTAGACAAATAGGTGAGCTTTAGGTATGGAAAGTGACCCTGTCTGTAAGGAAAAGGTGGACATTAAATCAGGAAAGACCCCCAAATTAACCTATGACCTCCACATACATGCACACCACACAGATGTACATGCACAAATCAAAAAGGAGTCAGAAGATTAGAATTCACAATGTGAAGCTGTCATGGGCACTACGCCTCTCTCTGGGGCTCTTCCTCCTTGGTGCCTAGCAATATGTTGCCAGGGCCTTCCAAACCCCTCTTAGCCTCAGACTTTGGTTGTGACCTCCCTGACACATTGTGCCCTTTTCCCTTCCATCCTATTTCCCACTTGTGTATATGAAGGTATAGGTCTTAGAGTGAATTGCCCTGTGGTGGTGAATTATATCTGCTTTATTGTATAAGAATCAAAGCTTGTAGCACAAATAAGTAATAGCTTATTAAAATTAAAAATTTGAATTGCATCAAAGTGCTATAATACCTTAATACAAAACAGTGATTAACAGTGAGAATTCTGGGGAAAAGATGCATAGACTTCTTAGGCTTGGGGTTGGAGGAACAGGTTTCTGGACTCTTCTGGTCAAGTCACAAGAGTGGCTACCCCCTCACTTGCCTTTTAGATTGGCATTATACACATATCAGGCTGCCAAAGCAGTGTGCTGATATTCTGAGAGATACACATTCCCCATAATGTTCTGAGGTACAGTGTCCTGTCATGTTCTGAGGTAAAGTGCCCTGTCATGTTCCAACATACACTGTCCTGTCATATTCTGAGGTACACTGTTCTTGAAATGGGTGTCATACTTTGCTTTAGCAGGTTGGTGATGTATCATACTATATATTGTCTGGGTGAAAATACTGTGCATCTTCCTCTGCCTGACTACCTGGAAAAAAATCATTAATACTTCACTTAGTTTAAAAAGGTATTTGGGTTTGGGGTATAGCTTAGTGGTAGAGCACTAAGTCCAAGTTCCATCCCCAGCAAAACACACACATACACACACACACACACACACACACACACACACACACACACACACACACACGGGAATCAGATGTGTTGTACTATTAAGAATGTTTAAGTGGTTTGTGTAATGTTAAGGCCAAGGAATATTTTCCTGTGAAGGTATTGAATAGTCTCTGATAGAAGATCACTGTATTTTTCCATTAAAATGATTTGTGACATAACTCTTAGTCCTGTTAATATTCATATGCAGATCTGTAGCTTAATTCATATTTCATATGAACATCCAAATAAACATGTAGCAAGGAAAAAAAGGTAACCTCAAATTTTTCTGGATGCTAAATTTCAGGTTCTAAGGTTTTATGTACAGAACAATTTTAACAATGCAAATATTCATGGATTAAAAGCTTCTATTAGCCATGGTTATCACAGGACAGCAAGATGACAAGTGATTTAGATCTTTGTCTTACCAGTCTCTATTTGTGTATTATATGAGCAGGTTTTATTCAAAGGAAGAAGGCAAATATTGCTTAGAAATAAAAAGGCACTGATTCTGGTGCTATGGTGGCTTTATTCTATATTTCAGAGGTGCGATAAACATTCCAGATGGTGATTCCCACTAGGCTACAATGAGATTCAGGTGATAATGGGTAAAAAGTCTCTGTAAAAAAAAAAAAAAAGAGAGAGAGAGACATTAGAAGGAGGTCTCAAGTATCCCAAAAGTAACATGGCAGGGAATCCAGGATGACTCCTTCACTTGCCAGTTGCCTCTGGCAAGTTTAGAGTCTTGCTGCAAAGCAGTAGTCTAGTTGGCAGGCACAGACTATACGAGTGGAGGAGAAAGCACAAAGTTTACTTGTAGCTGAATTTTCTGGTGTTGCTCTCTCTCCCTACTCTTGATAAATGTTAGAGGATACAGCCAGGCTCTGACTGAAATGCTGAGTTCTGAGAGATAAGATTTAAAGTTACGGGGCAAAGGCAACCAGTAGCCATTATGGATTTCACTTTTAAAAAATGTACATTTGGATAAGTTTCATAAATGCATTTTAGTTTAATAGGACTCAGAAAATTTCATTGACCTTCTTGTGATATAACAGACATATGAAAAATGTGCCTTGGCAGTCCCGTCAGACAGTGGACTCCCAGTGGTGAGGATCTGCAGGAACAGCAAGTAGACTAGAGATCCTGAGATCACATGAAACATGGGATCCATCTGGAAAGTTTTTCTCATCAAGAAAAAAACATACTTATGACGGGGCGTGTAGTCAGGGTCAGGGAAAGACAAACAAGCTGTAGGGTTGTGAGTCATGAAGCAGGATGGCCTAAAAGCCTGCTTGAGAAGCATTGCAGTGACACATTATAAAATAATGGCTTCATTGAAAGGCCATGACAAATTTCATTGGACTCAATAAGAAAATTCAAACTTCCCCCACTGGTTCACTTTGCTCCCTTATGTTCTTGGTTATGCCATTAGCAGTAGAAATACCAGAATCAAAGTCCACAAGTCCTCAAAGATTCATTTGGTTATTAAGAACTAGGAGCTGTTCAAAGTAATCCAAGTAAAATATATTTTCTTGAAAAATATCAATCTGTAACATTGAAGAAGCTAAGAATGAGAACCCCAATAGATCAGAGTTTAGTTCTCTCCTGGGAATGAGGACCAAATTGATTCTCAACTGTACATGACACCCATGTAGTTGTCTTGATGTTTGTCACCTCACACTTTTCTCAGTTTTCATTGTTGTTTGTTTTTGTTTTTGACTCCTTTATGGTTACCTACTTCTCTTTTTAACCATTCAATGCTGTGGGTTTCACAGGTATCTTTCGTTATATTGGCCCTTTATTCACCATATCTACTCTTATGGGTTCTTGAAGTTGAGGGTATTGCAGAAAATATGAGTTTGGAGAACAAAATTGAGTTTAAATTTTCACTATCTGTGGGTCCCTGGATCCTTGGGGCTTCAGTTCCCCAAAGACATCCAGGCAACCATGAAGAGCAGGGTCTTGAGCAGCCATGAGCACAGTGGGACACACACCTGGGAGACGACTTCAGAGAGCAGCTCTTGTTTATTCAACAGGGAAATGGGTTTATAAGAAGTTGAGAGTGGGAAGAGGGTCCTAAGGGGATTTGTGGGTTCAAAGGTTGCTAGCCGATACCTAGGGACACTCATACTCATTCCAGCATGTAGGGAGAGAGTCAGGTGATCTACATAGTGGTAGGAAGAGGGTTTCAGGGGGATGGGCTGTGTGAAGGCTGCTGGCTGATACCATATAAGGAGTTTCCTAGGCAACTGGCCAAAGGTCACAGGGCTATGAACCCAGGTGTACCAGACTTGGAAAGGGAGTGGACTCCTGTACCCTGGGGGGGTCCTTAGCCATGCGTGGCAGCTCAGGCCCATCTCCTGAAGGCTCTAGCCTGTGCCTGGCAGTGCCCGACAACTATCCTATTTAAGAGATATTTTGATACTAAGATTGATTGCCTTTAATGATTTCTACTGTAATTGGAGAAATAAACCATGCTGATGAAAAATAACATGCATAGATATAACAGGTTTATTACTTATGGTCCTGAAGGATGACATGTCACATTTCCTGGGACAATTTAGTAGAGTTGAACAGATGCTGAGGATATTCAACACATACCAAAGCAGAAATTCAGAGGCTTATAAGAGCTCATTACTGAAGTAGACTTAAAACACACCCACCAAGGCTCAGGGAATTTTGCTGAAGAGGGGGCAGAAAGATTGTAAGAGTCAGAGGTTGTGGTGCCATGACCAGAGGCACTGCCTCCCCCCAATAACTTATTGCTGCTCCCACAATGCATAACCTACAACCCCATGGGAAATACCAATAACCCCACTGAGGAGGGCCCCCTGTGGAAATGGGGGCAGGGAGGAGGGAAAAGATGGTGCCAACACATGATGTATCCTTATAAAATATGTTCTTAATAATAAAAATAGTTAATGGGAACTAATAGAGACATTGTACATTTGTGAGAGGGGAAATATCTGACTGTTCCATCTGAAGGTATAAAGAGAGGGAGAAGTTGCTAGAATGCAGGCATTCACTGTGATCATGTGAATGAGCTGCTGGACAGGAGCTTCAACTTTCAGAGACATATGGGCAGCTAGAGGTATGAAACCTTTATTCATCTTCAACCCAAAACTTTTACCTACATTCCCGCTAACTGATTCCAAACTGAAGGTCAAAGGCAAGAAAGCTTGAGGAAGTAAAATTGCTATTCTGGAAAAATGATGTAAAGTAGGTAACAAGAAAAAAATGGAAAATATAAAATGAATTATACCATCATTCATGCTATTTGCACAAGTCACTTTCCAGCCAGAAGCAGATGATTAAAACAGGAAAACAGATAGAAAGAGGCTGTTCTTCAACACTCAATCTCAATCCTGATGGTTGTATTCATGGGGAGTGACTGATCTTGGAAAATGAGCTTGAGGGACAAAGACTTTGTAAACTCCAAACCATAAATACTAAATACTGGAATATTGAATTCTGTCATTATTAATACAAAGAGAAGGGACAATCTTTCCAGTAGAGGCTTGGAAGAGGAGAAAGAATTTAGAGAACATTCTCACTTGCTCACTCCCTCCTTGCATATTTGAGCCTTAAGGAAGGGCCTTCTGATCAAAGAATCCAAATAAGTTTTTTCCAGAAGGAGTCGAAGAGATGAAAAGGGAGAAGGCTTTCTTTACACATTTCTCAGGGCATAGGTAGAAAATATTCTATATCTCATAGCAAAGAACACTACTTTGAAAAATGGTGATAGTGTCTGGCTTAGAAAATTTTAAACAAGGTGTTCAAAGGACAGTTGCAAAAAGCCTGCACAACTCAGCATAGAGTGGAGAGGCAGCTGCTACTGCTAGGCCTGTCTTTCAGAGCACTGGAACATTATAATGGAGCTGAGAGTATAAGTAGTGAAAGGGTCACAATGACACAAACTCTTACCCAGCACTACTGGAAACTGAGGGCATATCATCATCCCCTTGAAAAAGATCCCACAATTGTACCTCAGAAGATATAGCCATACAATGTCCAGGATTAAGATATCATCAACTAAATAATACCAGACACCAGTGGGGGTCACACAGAATAGCAGAAAGATGAGAGTGCCATTATACTGTAGTGTACCATACCATACCATACCATACCATACCATACCATACCATACCAGTCAATTACATCACACCGCAGCACACTACACTATACTACACTGCATTGCACTCTGAATATACACTACTCTGTACACTGGAAACATTGTGACCAGGAGGGAGGGAGTGGAAAGAAAATACCATTTTCTCCCTGCCTAAATGAGCTAAATTTTTTTTTAAGATTATAAGTTTCCTTATTTTGTTGAGTTGGCAAGCTTAAAATTCTTCCTCCTACCTCCTAGAAAATGGGAGATATATTTGACAAATATTTAACAACTAAAACTAATGCATTAGATTGGAATGATGAAGAAGGTGAAGTAAGGCATAACCAGTTTGATTGGATGATAGCCCTGAAGTAGAGAGAATACCGAATCAACCTATTAAAACATTGACATGAGTTCTGTTCAGATATCCAGACACCTAGAGAGAGAAAGAGGGACTGCCAAGCATAAGATATTAATGCTTAATGCATAGGTCACTGCTGTGATTATGATATAACCACTATGAAGAACATGTGTGTAATGAGTAGATGCTAACAAAAAGTACTTATAAGCAGGGTGTGGTGACGCATGCTTTTAATCCCAGCACTCAGGAGGCAGAGGTAGGAGGATCACTTTGAGTTCAAGGTCAGCCTGGAACTACAGAGCGAGTTCCAGGTTAGCCTGGGCTATAGTGATACCTACCTCAAAAACAAACACAAAAAATGTACTTAGGTTTTGGGAAATCTCATGCATAGCTCCCTGAAAACCTAGTTCCATATGATAATCACTAATAAAGCTAGGAAAGTATGATTCAGAAGGGCAAGGTTGAATAGCTAGTAAATAGTACAGCCAAAATTTAAGCTCTATTTTATTCTCCAAATGTATGTTTTATGCAATGCCCCCAACTTCAAGAACATATAAGAGCAGATAGGAGGAATAAAGGGACAGTGGGCAGAAAGTAGACACCTGTGAAACCATCAGCATTTTAGAAATAAAAAGAGAAATATTTCAGCATGAAGCACTCAAAAACCAAACATCATCATCAACAACATAAACCTCAGAAACGGTCTGAATCAAGATTGTTAAAAGAGATATATGGCATGGAGTTAAGATAGTTAACTTAAAAGAGATATATGGCATGGATTCAACAGCAATCATAATTTAATAGGTGCATGTTGAGTGAGCACAAGCATAAACTGACACCACAAGCATGCATGAGGAGCTCAGACCCCCCTTTACCCACTATGGTGCCCTTACTGCCCTTCCCCATGCCGCCTGGTCAGAGAACAAGCCTAAGGTGATGGATGAACTGAGGTCTTTACCTATGGATAGAATCCCAAACCCATGGCAGCTGCTTTGCAATTCACTGGAGGATGTTCTGAGAGACAGCGAAGGGAGATCAACTAAACAGACCGAGTTTCAAATGATGCACATGGAGATGAGCAGCAGTGCCTAAAGCCTCAGTCAGCAGGCAGAGAAGTGAAAGAAGCAAAAGGAAGGAACAATTCAAGAAGAGTGAAAGCGGCAGCCTGTGGATAGGCATATGGGAATGGGAACCAGGGGGAAAGGTTCTTTGTCATGTACTAATGCACACACTCTGGAGAAAGCTTCAAACAGCAAACTACACAAGAAAGTATGTCAAACCACAGTGAAACAATCTCATCAGTACCCACTCCCTGAGTGCTGGTTGTCAGTATCTCCACCCTGAGTGCTGGATGTCAGTACCCCCTCCCTGAGTGCTGGTTGTCAGTACCCCCTCCCTGAGTGCTGGTTGTCAGTACCCCCTCCCTGAGTGCTGGTTGTCAGTACCTCCTCCCTGAGTGCTGGTTGTCAGTGTCTCCTCCCTGAGTGCTGGTTGTCAGTACCTCCTCCCTGAATGCTGGTTGTAAGTACCCCCTCCCTGAGTGCTGGTTGTCAGGACCTCCCCCCTGAGTGCAGGTCGTCAGTACTTCCTCCCTGAGTGCTGGTTGTCAGTGCCTCCCCCCTGAGTGCAGGTCGTCAGTACCTCCTCCCTGAGTGCTGGTTGTCAGTACCTCCTCCCTGAGTGCTGGTTGTCAGTGTCTCCTCCCTGAGTGCAGGTTGTCAGTATGTCCTCCCTGAGTGTTGGTTGTCAGTATCTCCTCCTTGAGTGCTGGTTGTCAGTATCTCCTGCCTGAGTTCAGGTTGTAAGTACCTTCCCCCTGAGTGCTTGTTGTCAGTGCCTCCCCCCTCAGTGCTGGTTGTCAATATCTCCTCCTTGAGTGTTGGTTGTCAGTATCTCCTCCCTGCGTGCTGGTTGTCAGTACCTCCTCCTTGAGTGTTGGTTGTCAGTATCTCCTCCCTGAGTGCTGGTTGTCAGTGCCTCCTCCCTGAGTTCTGGTTGTCAGGACCTCCTCCCTGAGTGCTGGTAGTCAGTGCCTCCCCTTTGAGTGCAGGTTGTCAGTATCTCCTCCCTGAGTGCTGGTTGTCAGTATCTCCTCCCTGAGTGCTGGTTGTCAGTGCCTCCTCCCTGAGTGCTGGTTGTCAGTGCCTCCCCACTGAGTGCAGGTTGTCAGTGCCTTCCCCCTGAGTGCAGATTGTCAGTATCTCCCCCCTGAATGCAGGTTGTCAGTGCCTTCCCCCTGAGTGCAGATTGTCAGTATCTCCTCCCTGAGTTCCGGTTGTCAGTATGTCCTCCCTGAGTGCTGGTTGTCAGTATCTCCTCCCTGAGTGCTGGTTGTCAGTGACTCCTCCTTGAGTGCGGGTTGTCAGTATCTCCTCCCTGAGTGCTGGTTGTCAGTGCCTACTCCCTGGGATCTGGTTGTCAGTATCTCCTCTTGAGTGCTGGTTGTCAGTACCCACTCCCTGAGTGCTGCTTGTCAGTACCCTCTCCCTGAGAGCTAGTTGTTAGCATCCCCCTCCCTGAGTGCTGGTTGCCAGTGCCTCCTCACTGAGTGCTGGTTGCCAGTACCTCCTCACTGAGTGCTGGTTGACAGTACCCTTCCTGGGTGCTGGTTGGTGGACATATACATGAAATAGCAATGGTACAGAGATGAAAACTGCACCTGAATTCAGAAGCATTAACTTCCACAAAGGACAATTTCATTACAGCTGCCTCCAAATTTATTCCCCAACAGCCTCATATACCAATATTGAGATGTCAGACTGTCATTGTGTCTCAAAGGAACTATTCGTTCACTTGAAGACAAAATGGCACCCCACATAACACCTCTTTCAGGAAGGAGCTGGCATTAATTTTGAAAATTCATTTGGGAAAAATCAGTGCCCTTGGTCCTAAAGGACCAGGAGAAACAGTATTAAGTCTCTCTGCAATGGGAGGTTAAATTCACTGAGAGGAAAGCAGTATGTATGGTACCAGAGGTAGACATAGAATTGCAGTTGAAAGCTGTGGTTTGTAGGGCTGGAGGTGCTACTGGAAGAAATGACGGTTGTCAGAGCAAGATGGTATAGGAAATTCTTGAGACCTAATGCAGAAAATTGTGAATAACAAATACTATATACTTGAAATTTGTAAAGGAATAGATTTTTAAGTGTTCATACTACTGAAAGTATATCAAAACACCATATTCTCTGTAATGAAATATATCAAGTTTTATTAATGTAAATAGAGTAATTTAAAAATTAAATGATGGCCAGCTTTTATCTATTTATCTGGTAGTTCTCTTAACTCCTTTAATACCTCTCTATTTTGAGCTGAGGTGGTGCAGTTGTGGGGTTGGAACCAGCCAATGTGTGAACACTGCATACTGAGCACTGCCATTTCTCCACAGGAGCATACAGCACGGCAGGCCTGGGCTCCTGAGCACTCTGTTGAGTTCACAGAATGATTTATCAACACTTCATTGCATTTTGTCAGCTGCCATTCTCAATTGTGCCTCTTCCTTTCTTTCTGTTTCACAAGTTTTATTTTCGGTATTTCCATCTAATTTTGGACCAGTGAGTGCTCCAGAAATGCCAACAGAGAAGACTAGTGGTATCTCTGCTGCTTCCTCATGCTAATTCACCTCCTTGGAGGCCTGCCACTCTTTCCCTCCTTGTGACTGAGAGTGTACGGCAGGTCTGGCATTGTCTTCCCTGCAAAGCTCACTCTTGCTGATCCCCAAATCTAAACCAGGGAAGTGGCCAAGGTTTCTTCCCATTCCCACTTTGTTTTCCAAGTTAGGTCTCCTTGGGAACCTTATTGCTTGAAAGTTCTTGGGCACTGACTTTCACTTGAAATGGCAATACTTTGATCGTCATCTATACTACATTTATTGTCATATGGAGAAGAAGGTTAAGTGACTGGCTTCCCAAACCTCCAATGAATAAATGATTGAATAAATCTTTCCTGGCTCTTCTGCAGTGTGCCACATCTTGGAAATTTTATATGAGCTCAAAGTGAGGTCAGGATCAAAACTCCTGTGACAGCCAGAGCAGCTAACTGTTGGTTTTCTCCTGAAGGTGATGGCTTTGTCTCCATTTTTCACTCAGCCCAGGGGTTCTTGAGTGTTGCCCTCTATCTGCCCAGTTTCCTCTTTGTCAACATTCCTACCATGAGTTGGTTTTATTTATTTATTTTTTTTATTTTTATTTATTTTTTTTCTCATTTCTTTTTTTATTTATTTTTAATTTTTATTTTTTATTTTATTTTTATTAGTCAGTTCTGTATCCAGCAAATACAGTCAGTTTGGTACCATTATTAGGCTCATCCCTGACCTACCCCCTCCCCTTGGCCCCTCCTTGTTGAGGTATACGGGTCTTGCATTGTGGAGTTAGCCCACAGTTATGGGTAAGCTAAATGTCTCTGCATATCATGACCCAACATGTGACTCTGACATTCTTTCCGCCCCCTCTTCTGCAAAATTTCCCTGAGCCATGTTGGGTTCATTTTTTGTCTGCTTCAGTGATGAGGTGTTGGGGGCCTCTGAGGCTCTGGCTCTCTGATTTGGTGGGAGTTGATTTTTCTCTGTGCTGATCTCCTTCCCCCTTGTGCTGGTGTCCGGTTCATCAGGAAAACAGCCCCCTTGTTTGTTTCGCCAATTTTTGTTAGTTTCAGCCGGGGCCCTTTTGAGGTATGATGGGGTGGCTCTCTCCTTAGGATCTACATCTATCTAAAAAGAGAAGCAGATTCTCCAACGGAGAGTAAGTTAGCACCAGGGCAAATGAGATAACCCTTACTTTTTTTTTTTTATAGAGAATTTAATAGGTGTAGGCCCTCTTGTAGCCCACAATTGATGGTAGCTTGATATTGGAGAGTGGGCTTATGTTTGGATATGGTTCTGACTTGTTTCCTAGCTCCAGCTCTGGGTCCCATACCAGTGAGGGGATCAGTTAGCCAAATTGAGAGCAGTTGGTTCCCCACCATGGCTGTGTGCCACCACTGCACTTGTGTGGGCATCACAACAAGTTATTTGCTGCTAAGTAGGTTAGACCATGCGTTGCTTCGATAGATATTGGTCAATTTCCCCCAGTCGCCCATGTAGCACCTTCTGGCACTAGACGCGCTGACTGTCTGGGGACTGACTCTCATCCAACTTCCAGCCATGCCATTCTAATTTGCATGTCAATCACATAAGGTATCTTCAGCAGTAGGGTCTTATCACTAACCTTTGGTGGGTCATCAAGTACTCTGACAGAAATCTGTCTGTCTTTTAGGAAACCTTGTAGGTCTCTCTGATCAAAAGCTCATTGTGGATGATAGCCCCATGCTGGATCTTGGAGTTACAGGTCAGTGCCCACTAAGAAAATGAGGAAAAAGATAACTAATATACAAGAGTTAGAGATAAGAGAGAGAGAGACAGGGAGAGGGGAAGTGAGGGAGAGAAGATGTAGGAGATTAAGGTTAGTCTTAATCTTACCCTCTCCAGTGTCTTGTGGTTCAGGTGTTCCCTGTAAGGGCCTGGTGAAGGATCAGCCATTTGGTCTGTCTTTTAGTAAGTAGAAGATTATGGTACCATTGCCGTTTGGGTCTAGATTTGTGTTTCCCACCCCTTTGATGCCCTCCCCTCCCTCCCCTTCCATCCTAGTGTCTAATCTAGGAGATGCTTGCTGGGTATGTAAGGTATCTTCTGTAGATTCAGGTTAGGTGCTGTAGATGAGTGAGACTATGTGGTGATTTTTTTTCTGTGATTGGGTAAGTTCACTGAGAATGATCTGTTCCAGGTTCAACCATTTTTCCTCAAATTTCATTGTGTCATTTTTTCTTACTGCTGTATAGAATTCCATTGTGTAGATATACCACATCTTAGTTATCCATTCTTCTAGTGATGGACATCTGGGTTGATTCCAGCTCTTAGCTATTACAAATTGAGCCGCTATAAACATGGTTGAGCAAATCTCTTTAGTCTGTGGTTTGACGGTTTTAGGGTAGATACCCAGTAAGGGAATAACTGGGTCTGTTGGTATCTCTATACTCAGCTTTTTCAGAAGTCTCCATATTGCTTTCCAAAGTGGTTGTACCATCCTACGTTCCCACCAACAGTGGATGAGTGTTCCTACTTCTCCACATCCTCGCCAGCATTTATTTTTATTTGATTTTTTTATGCTTGCTATCCTTATTGGGGTAAGGTGGAATCTCATAGTTGTTTTGATTTGCATTTCTCTGATGATTAAAGAGTTGGTTTTAAATTTCATTCTTCTGAAGAGCTTCCACCTGGATAATGTTTCTGCTTAAAAATCTTTTCTTTACTTCTGTGTCTAAAATGATAGGAAATATTCTGAAGTTGGAAGGAGGGAAAATTTCACATAGGAATATGCAGAGATGAAATGAATGTAAAGCTGAGCGAATTTTACTGAATAAATGAACCATATCTGTGCTTCTCATTTTCAACATTAAAGAAGAGACTAAGTAAAGGATTAAAAACCTATGTGTTGGGCCTTGAGAGGCCCGGACGCAAGGCCTAGTGGAACTTCCTGAGCCTAGCTAAGGTTTGGCGACCTGTCTCTGGCCAGCTAGGACTCAGCAAGATGCCTAATGCCTTCTTGCCTGCTATTTCCACGTGGGAGTTGGAATTATCATTTCAATAGTCACAGTTTACTATTGGCCCTTACCTCTCCCCCCATCCTAGAATCCCTGCCTTCATTCTCAACATTATATAGGCAACTGCCTGTAATAATAAAGCGAGTTCCTGCTTTGACAAGACTCCTGACTCAGTGTGTTTTTTCTCCAGTGACTAAGAGAGGTTCTGAGTCATCCAACATTCACCCTCTTCCTCAACCCCTTGGGAGGAACCAGCGGGCCTGGTCCTTCCTCAGCACTACCTGCAGGGGGGAGCCCGGCACCTATGCAATAAAGTCATTTAATAATTTTATCATTTTGATTTTCTTATAATTCTTCTTTCCAAAACAGTTTTACTAGGAAAGTGCAGCAGAAATAAATCATTTCTTATGTAACTCCATTATTTTAACCTTGAATTTTAAACTTTCCTTTTAACTATAAGAGACATACATACAGAGAAATGTAGTATAATACAACATAGAAGCAAAATAAATATACAAAAATAGATATAGGTATAGGTCTAAGATTTTCATAAGGTAAACATGGTCAGCAAGTTCTCTAAAGTCTGTTTCCTCTCATAAGCACATACCTCTTCTAATTTTAATGCCACTGTTTCAGTCCATTTGTGCCTTTCTCAACTTGCTATATGGAAGCTCACTCCTCAGTTTACTGCCATTAGTATATGGGTTGAAGTAGACCTCATAAATGGGAGTCATTCTTTATAAAGAATACTCCAGGGAACACTCTTGTCACTTGTCACTTTGGGCATATAAGGACACAACAAGAAGAAAGCACTCATTAACCAAGAATGATGCTCTTACCAAACATGGAACATGGTCGCACCTTGATGTTGGACTTCCTGGCATTCCACTGTATGAGAAATGCTGCTGTTTGCACATTGCTGTTTGTGGCACTCTGGAATAGCAGCCCAGCTGAGGACGACCACAGGCTGGGTGTATCTTCTTTAGTATGCTCTATAAATGAGATGGCACTGGATAAATTGTATTGTTTTTGGTTTCTTTCTATCAATATTATAGCTATGTGTAGAAGATGGATTATTTTTATTTTAATGACTATGGTGGTACATAACAATTTTTCTCATATCAAAATTATTTACTAATTTTGCTTTGACTTCTTTGAACATATCTTTTAGCTCACATATGGAAACATTGCTGGGTATATGTGTAAGGATGGAATTGTATGATTAGATGTATATATGATCTTAGGAGAAAATTAATTTTCCCATATGGTTGTACCAATTTATAGTCTGTGATGAAAGACATTTCGCTGTTTTACATCTAAACAGCTTAGTCATTCTGGTGAATACATAATAATATATTATTGGACTTTTAACTTGCATTTAAAACTTGAAAACTGATAATTATAAAACTATGAAAAAGGCAATACTAATGCACAGTAAAAATTTTTATTCTTTACCTGTTTTCAGAATAGTGTATTTTATAAAAATACATAGTTTTCTAAACATCAGTCTAATAATCCACCAATTTTAATCAGAATGTCTAGATATTTGTACTTGATGTTACTACCTTTGTATCTGCCTTCAGGCGCACACCTGCAGTCTGTTTGCTACTACTTTTGCCACTTAAGTATTCCTTATTTGCTCCTGTTATTTTCTTTTAAATTATTAATTTTTATATTTGTTTATCCTTCTATAGAATAAGTAATACAATTCTATCTTTGTCCTCTTTTATTTATTTTGAAGTATGTTGCATGTTAGCATGTGAAGCATCCAATTGGTAGGTGAATTCACATTTCAACTTTCCAAAATCAACATTTATGCAACATTTTAAATCTTTGTTTTAAATTTTAAAATTATTCATGCAGTTGCAAGTTCATAATGCTGGAAAGTATCATAAACTAACAATTCCAGACTTTCTTGAGACTAATAATGATTTGAAATCTCCCAGTGACTGTGGACAAGCCTCCCTGAGGAGATGAGGCACTCAGAAGAGACTGCAGAAGTAGTGAAAATATATATTACTTATAGCATCAATGAACTAACAGCTTCAAGGAAGAGGCTACCAAGCTGCTTCTGTCTCCATCTTGTACGGCTCTCCTAAGATAGGCCACTTGAAAGCTGGGGGCTCTGTTCTAATGCTAGCATCTCATTATTGCCAATGCCTTCAAACCTCATGAAAGAAGCCTGGCTGCCAACCTGGAGAAGACATCACACTATTGCTTTCTCATCCATTGGTTATACAGGTGATAAAATATCCTTATTACTCCCATAAAGCTTACTTCTATTAGGCTTCTGTCTATGCTCAGATTTGAAGTCTATGTCTCTGGAAGCATCATTTAATTCATGAAGTAAAAGAAAAAGATATAGTCATGAAAAAATAGTAGTACAAATGAATCATTAGCCAAGATCAAAAATACTTCTTCAATATTAAGAAAACAAGAATATGACTGTTTTTAAGTTAACAGACACAATTCTTCTTTGACATGTAGTGCTGAATCCCATATTGTTTGATGTGAGAAGTTCCATTTTACATTCTGATGACAGACTAGAATTGATCCGAAGTATTTTCCAGGTTTTCCATGCCTTGGCCTCGACTTTTGCTTTGACCTGACATCTTCTTCACTCTTCAGATTGCGAATTTTCTTTGGCAGGCTGTTTCTTATACGTCAGATTTTACTAAATACCCAAGACTGATGTAATTATGAGTAGTACCAATGGACTCAATTATTAAGTTACAAATAATTAAGTGAATGTTATTCCAAAAAGAAGAAAAGAGTTGAGAAGAAAGTTAGGGTCTATGAGGAAGGGTAGTTGACTGACTCCTGGACTTGGAAATTTTCAGATATATAAAGGTATATGTGCTCCTGGACACATTCATTGCTGTCATCAGGATTTACATGCAGGAGAGAGTTGCTCGAAGCCCTGGTATGTAGAATTATCAGAGGAGTCTTCTTTTAAGAAAAAAGATAAGCACTGATTGTAATGGTGCATGAAGGCTAGGCCCCTGAGACATGATAGAAACAACAGTGTCCATAACACCTTTGTCTCCCACAGCATGGATAGACATTTCTCATTCATAGCTCTCCCTTGAGAAACTAGCAGGTCAAGCACCTACTCTTTTATTATCTTACAACCTGACTGAGGCTGACTAAGGATGCCCAGGATGTTCTCAAGTAACATTGACCATGATTTAAAATGAGTCTTAAAGTCACTGGACCCTCACCTTGTCATCAACCCCACCTAAGTTAACTAGTTGAATGCTGTTGGACTTTAATACAAAACTAAATGTATTTTATGATTTTTAATATTTTTAAAGACAACCATTATAATTTATAAAACAAGTCTAAATAATTTCCAATAATGAACCCATACAGATATTATAATCTGACTACCATTCAAATTGATGAAAACAAAGAAATATTCAAAAGACAAAAGCTTCTGAATAATTCATAGGCTGATGCCATGGCAGACCCTAGAGAGTAAATACTCTTCAAGGAAATCAGAATTCTGAAATTTTGAAAGATAGCTAAAACAGGAATTAGAGGAAGATTAGTAACATTCATATTAATGCTTATCTTAGAAAATAAGAGAGAAATGTATTAAATACACTTAAAAATAAGAAATGACAGAATAAAACAGAAAAAATAGTTGAAGAGGAAATACAATAATGAATGTAAATCCAACAAAATAGTAAAAAGCAATAATAAAGGAAGTAGACCTAAGGCTGATTGCTTTGAAAAGATTAATAAATTATGAGTATCTGATGATGGGAAGACTTACCAAAGCATGAAAGAACAAATAAAGAATTTAGATGAAAAATTATATATATATATATATGTGTGTATATATATATATATATATATATATATATATATATATACTAATGAACAGAGAATTTGATATTTTGAATATTTATTTTTCTCATTTACATTCATTTAAAAATTTAATATATGTTAATTATACAACATAATGGGTTCATTGTGACGTATTCAAGCATGTGCATAATGTATTTGGATTATATTCACCTCTTTCCATTACGGTTTCTCATCTCTTGTACTCTCTCTCTTTCTGTCACACTCTCAGGGTTTAACTTTAAGATGTTTTTCTATAATGTCATCTTTATTATTAACAGCATATTTCATATGGATATATCATATCATGTGTTGGTACCCTCTTTTCCCTTGTCCCTGCCCCCATTCTGTTGGGGACGCTCCTCAGTGGGGTTACAGGTATTCCCCATGGGGTTGTGGTTTATGCACTGTGGGAGCAGTAGTCAGTTATTTTGGGGGAGGAGAGAATGCCTCTGAGCATGATGTCTCAACCTGTGGCCCTGACAAACTTAGGCAAAATTCCCTGAGCTGCGGTGGTGGGTTTTAAATCTACTTCAGTGATGAGCTCTTAGGAACCCCTGGATCGCTGCTTTGGTATGTGTTGACTATCCTCAGGGTCTGGCTCCTATACCCTGGCACTGATTATCAGGTTCAGAATGGGAGAAGCACTCTTTCTCATCTCCACAATTCCTCTGTGGTTGCAGCTGTGGCTTGACTGAAGTGTAAGGGGTAGTTTATCTCCTCCAGTCCCACTACCTTCTGAAAAAGAAGACGACATTCCCCAGCAGAGAGTGAGTGAAGTCAGCATAGTTTAAATGGGATAAGCATTATTAATTTAGGGAGAATTTGATGTATATAACTCCCTTTTTATTTTCTTTATTAGTCAGTTTTATATTCAGTAAATACAGTCAGTTTGGTACCATTATTAGGCTCATCCAGGACCTACCCCCTCCCCTTGACCCCTCCTTGTTGAGGTATATGGGTCATGCATTGTGGAGTTAGCCCACAGTTATGGGTAAGCTAAATGTCTCTGCATATCATGACCCAACATGTGGCTCTGACATTCTTTCCGCCCCCTCTTCCACAAAATTTCCCTGAGCCATGTTGGGTTCATTTTTGATCTGCTTCAGTGATGAGGTGTTGGGAGCCTCTGAGACTCTGGCTCTCTGATTTGGTAGGAGTTGATTTTTCTCTGTGCTGATCTCCTTCCCCCTTGTGCTGGTATCTGGTTCATCAGGAAAACAGCCCCCTTGCTTGTTTCGCCAATTTTTGTTAGTTTCAGCCGGGGCCCTTTTGAGGTATGATGGGGTGGCTCTCTCCTTAGGATCTACATCTATCTGAAAAAGAGAAGCAGATTCTCCAATGGAGAGTAAGTTAGCACCAGGGCAAATGAGATAACCCTTAATTTTTTTTTTATAAAGAATTTAATAGGTGTAGGCCCTCTTGTAGCCCACAATTGATGATAGCTTGATATTGGAGAGTGGGTTTATGTTTGGATATGATTCTGACATGTTTCCCAGCTCCAGCTATGGGTCCCATACCACTGAGGGGCTCAGTTAGCCAAATTGAGAGCAGGTGGTTCCCCACCATGGCTGTGTGCCACTACTGCACTTGTGTGGGCATCACAACAAGTTATTTGCTGCTAAGTAGGTTAGACCATGCGTCGCTTTGACAGATATTGGTCATTTTCCCCAGTCGCCCATGTAGCACCTTCTGGCCCTAGATGCGTTGACTGTCTGGGGACTGACTCTCTTCCAACTTCCAGCCATGCCATTCTAATTTGCATGCCAATCACATAAGGTGTCTTCAGCAGTAGGGTCTTACCACTAGCCTTTGGTGGGTCCTCAAGTACTCTGACAGAAATCTGTCTGTCTTTTAGGAAACCTTGTAGGTCTCTCTGATCAAAAGCTCATTGTGGATGATAGCCCCATGCTGCTTCTTGGGAGTTACAGGTCAGTGGCCACTAAGAAAATGAGGGAAAAGATAACTAATATACAAGAGTTAGAGATAAGAGAGGGGAAGTGAGGGAGGGAAGATGTAGGAGATTAAGGTTAGTCTTGATCTTACCCTCTCCAGTGTCTTGTGGTTCAGGTGTTCCCTGTAAGGGCCTGGTGAAGGATCAGCCATTTGGTCTGTCTTTTAGTAAGTACAAAATTATGGTACCATCGCCGTTTGGGTCTACATTTGTGTTTCCCACCCCTTTGATGCCCTCTCCTCCCTCCCCTTCCATCCTGGTGTCTAGTCTAGGAGATGCTTGCTGGATATGTAAGGTATCTTGGGTAGATTCAGGTTACGTGCTGTGGATGAGTGAGACTATGTGGTGATTTTTTTTCTGTGATTGGGTAAGTTCACTCAGAATGATCTGTTCCAGGTTCAACCATTTTTCCTCAAATTTCATTGTGTCATTTTTTCTTACTGCTTTATAGGATTCCATTCTGTAGATATACCACATCTTAGTTATCCATTCTTCTAGTGATGGACATCTGGGTTGATTCCAGCTCTTAGCTATTACAAATTGAGCCCCTATAAACATAGTTGAGCAAATCTCTCCAGCCTGTGGTTTGAAGGTGTTAGGGTAGATGCCCAGTAAGGGAATAACTGGGTCTGTTGGTATCTCTATACTCAGCTTTTTCAGAAGTCTCCATATTGCTTTCCAAAGTGGTTGTACCATCCTACATTCCCACCAACAGTGGATGAGCGTTCCTACTTCTCCACATCCTTGCCAGCATTTGTTTTTATTTGATTTTTTGATGTTTGCTCTCCTTATTGGGGTAAGGTGGAATCTCATAGTTGTTTTAATTTGCATTTCTCTGATGATTAGGGATGATGAACATTTTCTTAAGTGTATGTTTGCCATGTCTATTTATTCCTCTGTAAACTGCCTGTTCAGCTCTTTGCCCCATTTTGTGAGTGGGGTGTTTGACTTCTTACTGTTTAGATTTTTGAGTTCTTTGTTGATTCTAGAGATTAGGCCTGTATAAGTTGGATAACCCACAAATATTTTCTCCCATTCTGTGAGTAATCTATTGGCTTTGCTTATTGTATGCTTGTCTGCAAAGAAACTCTTCAGCTTCATGTGATCCCATTGGTTGAATGATGGTTTAAGTTCATGAGCTACTGGGGTTTTGTTCAGGAAGTCTTTTTCCATTCCTATATCATGGAAAGTGCTTCCTATATTTTCGTCCAGTAGTATTTGAGTTTCTTGTCTTATATTGAGATCTTTGATCCATTTGGACTTGAGTGTAGTGCATGGCGAAATGTGTGGGTCAAGTTTCAGTTTCCTGCATATGGTTATCCAGTTTGTCCAGCACCATTTGTTGAAGATGCTGTCTTTTCTCCAGCCTATATTGTTTGGGCCTTTATCGAATATCAAGTAGCTATAGTTGCTTGACCCAAAGTTTGGGTCCTCAAGTCTATTCCATTTGTCTATACTCCTGTTTTTATGCCAGTACCACATTGTTTTTATTACTATGGCTTTGTAATATAGCTTTAGATCAGGTATGGTGATGCCTCCAGAGGTATTTTTTTTGCTGAGGATATGTTTGGCAATGCGAGGCCTTCTGCCTTTCCATATGAAATTTGAGATCATTTTTTCTATCTCTGTGAAGAACACTGTAGGGATTTTAATTGGAATTGCATTAAATCTGTATATTGCCTTTGGTACGATTGTCATCTTCACAATGTTAATTCTGCCTATCCAGGAACATGGGAGGTCTTTCCATTTTCTTAAGTCCTCCTCAATTTCTTTTTTCAGTGTTTTTATATTTTCGTTGTATAGATCTTTCACTTCCTTGGTTAACGTTATTCCAAGGTATTTTATTTTTTTTGTTGCTATTGAAAATGGGACTATGTCCCTTATTTCTTTCTCTGTATCTTTGCCATTTACATAAAGGAAGGCTACTGATTTTTGTGCATTGATTTTGTATCCTGCTACTTTGCTATAGGAGTTAATCACCGTCAGTAGTTTTGGGATGGAGTCTCTCGGGTCTCTTACATATATAATCATGTCATCAGCGAATAAAGCTAACTTAACTTCTTCCTTTCCAAATTGTATCCCTTTTATTTCCTTCTCCTGTCTTATTGCTTGAGCTAGGACTTCATAAATCTGTATGCACCAAACACAGAGGCACCAGAGTTCATAAATCAAAACCTACTTGACAATAAAACAGAAATAACCACAAACACCATCATAGCTGGGGACTTCAAAACACCATTATCAGTAATAGACAGATCATCCAAACAGAAACTCAACAGGGAAGAAAGAGAGCTCAACAAAACCATAGATCACTTAGACCTAACAGACATCTACAGAACCTTCCATCCCAAATCCACAGATTACACATTCTTCTCAGCAGCCCATGGAACATTCTCTACAATAGACCATATACTCAGTCACAAAGACTGTCTCCACATATTTAGGAAGATTGACATAATTCCCTGCATGATATCAGATCTCAATGCTATATTGCTAGAAATCAACAACAAAAGACCCACCAAGAATCCCAATGGCACCTGGATACTGAACAGCACACTTTTAAACAATAAATGGATAGTGGATGAAATCAAAAATGAAATTGCAAAATTCTGGAATTGAACGACAATGAGAACACATTGTACCAAAACTTATGGGACACAATGAAGGCAGTCCTCAGGGGAAAATTCATAGCACTCAATGCCTTCATAAAAAAAACAGAAAGGTCCCAAATCAATGACCTAACCATCCACCTAAACGCACTGGAAAAACAAGAAAAATCCCACCCTAAGAGCTCCAGAAGGAAAGAAATAATTAAAATCAGAGCAGAAATCAATGAACTGGAAACGAAGGAAACAATTAAGACAATTGACAAAACAAGGAGCTGGTTCTTTGACAAAATAAACAAGATTGACAAACCCCTGGCCAATCTGATCAAGCCAAAAAAGGAGAAGCTTCAAATTAACAAAATTCAAAATGAACAAGGAGAGACCACAACAGACATAAGTGAAATTGGGAGAATCATCAGGACTTATTTCAAAAACCTCTACTCCACAAAACTGGATAATGTGGAGGAGATGGATAAATTCTTGGACGCATACCATCTACCAAAGCTAAACACAGAGCAGATTAATCACCTCAGTGAACCCATCACACTCATGGGGATTGAAAAAGGAATAAAAAACCTCCCAAAAAAGAAGAGTCCAGGACCAGATGGCTTCTCAGCTGAATTCTATCAAACCTTCATGGAAGAACTCAAACCAATCTTCCTCAAACTGTGCCACACAATTGGTGAACAGGGAAAGCTACCCAACTCCTTTTATGAAGCTAGCATCACCCTAATTCCAAAACCAGGCAGAGATGCCACAAGAAAAGAAAACTACCAGCCTATTTCTCTGATGAACTTAGATGAAAAGATCCTAAACAAAATCCTTGCAAACCGAATCCAACAACACATCAAAAGCATTATCCACCTTGACCAAGTGGGATTCACTCCAGGAACACAGGGGTGGTTCAACATACGGAAATCTGTCAATGTAATACACCACATAAACAAGGTTAAACATAAAAACCACATGATCATTTCAATAGATGCAGAAAAGGCCTTTGACAAGATTCAACATCACTTCATGTTCAAAACATTGGAGAGAATGGGCATGGTTGGTTCATATCTTAACCTAATAAAGGCAACATACGAAGCTCCGAAGGCCCAAATAATACTTACTGGAGAGAGACTGGGGGAATTCCCATTAAGATCAGGAACAAGACAGGGTTGTCCACTCTCACCTCTGCTTTTCAATAACTCCTCTTTTAGCCAAAGGCTAGTGAAAGCATGACACTGGAAAACATAATCTTTGTCTCCATAGGCTTCTGTTCAGGTTGCCAATTCCTTTACATTGAGTGGATCTCTTAGCCAATCAGAAAACTGTTGGGTACCCATCAAGGCTGTGTGCTGCTATTGCACTTGTGTGTACACCCTGTCAGGTTTTTTGCTTCTGAGTAGATTAGACCTCTGGTTGTTCAGAAGTGGTTGGCCACTTTTCCTCAGTAGCTCATATAGGACTTTCCAGCACTAGACGGATTAGCTGTCTGGGTACTGGCTCTCTTCTGGATTATAGGTAGGTCTCTCCATGCTCTTTGTTGGCAGCATATGATATCTTCAGCAATAGGGTCTTAGCTTTTGCCTCAGGTGAGTAATCAAATGCTTTGACAGAAAGCTCTCTTGATTTTAAGGCCTTGTAGGTCTCTGTGATTCACAGCTCAATGTAGGTAGCAACCAATCTAAGATGTATATATCATATATATATATATATATATATATATATGTATGTATGTATGTATATAAATACATATACATATATATTTTTAATGACACTTGGAGTGGCCTTTGTTCAAAGGGCCATTTACTCCCATGTGGGTGTTGCCTTTCTGCAGTCTCTTCTGAGTGCCCCATCTCCTCAGGGAGGATTGTCCACAGTCACTGGGAGATTTCAAATCATTATTAGTCTAAAGGAAGTCTGGAAGTGTTAGTTTATGATACTTTCCCTTTCCTTGGAAATTATTATTACCTTGCCTATCTACATTTCAAACTGTGTAAATACAGAGTTGCATTTCACTCTCTACTCCTGGGAGCACCTCTGAAGACTTGTAGAGACTTCTCCTTCAGTATATCTATCTTACTGTGTATTCTGCCAAGGGGTCAGTTTCCTTAATGTTCTTAAACTCTGTTGTTTGTAGATTGTTCACTCCTCCCACACACATTGTGGGACCAATAGTTTTTAGATTTTTCTCTCTGTTCTCTAATATAGCACTCGTGTGCTTGAAATGCTTTAACACCACAGCTCTTTGGGAATACCTTCAGTAGAGAGCCCTTATACAAGTCTCATCCATAGTGGCCCTCTTCTAGTAAGAGTCAAAGCTGATTCAGTTTCTAGTTGCCTCTAGTTACTACAAGGCTGTATAAGGTTGATTTCTATATTTAGTGCAAAGTTTGTAATTGTTTTTAACAGAAGGATTTGTCTGATACAGTATTACCACTATTTTTGAACCTGGAATCAGTTCCTAAGTTGCACATTCGTAGAAAATGTTGTTCATTCAGTGGATGTTTAAATAAGTTCTTTAGATAAAATTATAATTTTAATACTTTATACTTAACATTAGATACAACATACTCTTTCAAATGCCTTAGTGGAAACCTTATCATTACCCTACAACCTTAATAATTTATCTATATATTAAACATGTTAAAACATCCTGATTTTCAAAATTTACTGCTCATTAATGAGTGTTTCATTACTATTTTTTCCAAGCACCACAATAATCTACAGGCAGATAGTATCTCAATCCTCTTGTTATAGCAAAATGTAACAGAGCTGAAATAATACATCCAGTGTGCAGTGTATAAATAAGGGACTTGGAATTTGGACCAAATCTTCAGTCCATATTTGTGGGCATCATGCTCCTGTCCCTTGGCACAATTTACCCAACAGCAAAATTGGTTTTGTGCTGAACTATAGTGCATTAAATTCATTGGCCATTAATGACTAAATACTAAAATAGGCTTTGGCATTAGGGAACATGTCTTATTCATAGCTTTCCATAAGAAATTGCAAAGTAGACATGAATTCAGACTTTACTGTCTCATTTATGGCTTGACTTTGTTGAAAATCTTTCTCCCTCCCTCTCTGCTCCCAGGCTACAGAGTATAACCCTATATATTATTGTTGTGAAATTTAGTGAGATAATATAGTAGACAATAGCCAGCAGTAAACAGTGATCACTATTACCATAAAGCTCCTTGAATGCACTGCTCAAAGATTTCTCATGTGTCATCTCATTTAATCACAACAATCATGAGGGTCTTAGCATCTTCACTTTCCAGAAGAGACAACATTTGTGCTTTACTGACTGACTGCTCTCAGCATGGCCACTGAGCACCTGTCCAGCACTTAGATCTTCACACTGAGCAAGAGCCCTTGCTCACATTCCTCTTCCATCCCTTGCCATGTGGAAGCCAGGTAGCAGCTCTCAAAATCAGTTGACCCTTTGCATGAATTCTCTGTCCTAGCTGACTTCCCACAATGAAACCTTTATTTTGAAATAAAATTCCAAAGCCACCACTAGCTAAAAAGAAAAAAATGTCATCAACTCTGTTTTGCTTGGAATAAACTATACCAAACTTATAACAAATGTCTTCTGTTGCAAGTGGAAATGCATAATTAAGTTGGCTTTCCACCACTTGTAGTGAGCTTCCTCTCTGCCTTTCTCATGTTCTAATGAGATACCGATTTCCTCTGGCCCAGCACTCACAGATACTCTAAGCAATAAAACAGACAGCTTTGATTTTCATCATAGTGTGAAGTTTGGGTATTAACTTATTCATCTGTAACTTATTTCACTCTTCTCATGCTAAATAGCTTGATAATCTTAAAAATTAGCAAGGTGTCTGAGGCCAGAAAATGAAAGAGAAAAAAGAAATGAGAGGCCATTTAGAGGAGTGGAGAAAGTTTTTCTGTAGGAAACACTGACATTTTCATAGTGCACCCTTTGCCTTCAGCTCCCTCTGGAAACATAGGCCTACGCCAAAGACTACTTTTTCCAGGTTCCCCACCTCTCCTCTCCTGCTAAGATCGTATTCCCCAGTCTGTCCAAACTGGAAGTGGTTGGATGTGGCTTATGTGAACAGAGACAGTGCTCTCGAGCAGTGCCGGGAAGATGTGTAAGTGGTGAAGCTCGGGACTCAGCCCAGCCCAGTGCTGCCAGCCATTTTGTAGATGCAGCTCTGGCAGACTTGGGCAGCAAACTGGTTTTTTTTTTTTTTTTCTATTTTTTTAAGACTGAGAATTCTTGCAACTGACTACAAAAATCCTATAGAAATGAGCTCAACAGAACACAAGACTCTGTTCTGTGGATCTTACCAAACAGCCACTTAACTGCTATTATCTTTAATAATATTCTCAACCCCCTACTCCACATGAATACCTCTTCAACTAGCAGCATCATTTTGCTTAACTTTTGAACACATAGTTATGGACATATACAATTCACAGACTTCAAGACTCATTCATACAAAGTACATAATTTAATAGTGTTAGGGTATTCAGAGAGTTGTGCAATTATTACAATGATCTGTAATTAGCACACTCTCTTTATGCTGAAAGAAAATCCTGATCCAATAGCAGTCACTTTTTATTTACCTCCTACCTACTACCTTAATCATATGTTATTCTGTCAGTGTCTTTTTCAATTAGTATGTGGTTTAAAAATTTGTTCATGTTATAACATGTATTGGGATACGTTTGTGGTTGAATAATATTCTATTGTATGGATATACAACCTTTTTACAATCCATGATCAACTGGTAGACATTTGGGTTGTTTCTACATTTATAGTGTTATGAATAATGCTGTGTGAGTATCCATGTTTTCAAACTTTTTGTTTTTTTATTTTCTTTATTTGAGAGGGGGCATGAGAGAGAGAGAGAGACAGAGAGAGAGACAGAGAGAGAGAGAGAGAATGAGCACACATGGGCCTCTAGCCACTGTAAATGAACTCCAGACGCATGTGCCACCTTGTGCATCTGCCTTATGTGGGTTCTGGGGAATCAGACTTGGGTCCTTACCCTCTTAGGCAAATGTCTTAACCACTGAGCAACCTCTCCAGCTCCAGAAAACAAATTTTGAATTAAATATCTTCAGTTCTTTTTGAGCTGGCACATTTGGTAGATATACGTTTAACATTTTAAGCATTGCTTTTCTCATATCTTTGCTAACACTTGAGGTTATCTGTTGTTGGGACCATAGTTGTCCTGGTATGTGAGGAGTGATATTTCATTATGGCATTGGTTTTTCCTAATGCCTAATGATGTTGAACACTTGTTTAAAATTAAAGTGCTCCTTCTCCATTTGCATACCTTCTTCAGATATACAATTTTGATTGAGTTGTCTTTTTAACTGAAAGAAATCCTATGTCAGGAGGTGGTAGGGGGGACCAAACACAAGGCCTCATGTATACTAATCCATATGCTAAATTATTGAGATACATGCATCCTTTGCCCCAAGAATGTTTTGTATATTACAGATATCAAGAGTAGAATTGTGTTTTTCAGTTTCTGTGTATTATTTCACTTTCTTTTCATTGGGAACTTGATTAGATTAGTAATCAAGTAAGAGACATGCCTCTTGAGCATGTATGTGAAGAAGGTTCTTTCCCAAGAGTATGTCATTCCAGTGGTGGACGATATATACAGATGCTCCAAGAGGGCACAGGGCCTTGTGCCTTGCTGCCCATGCTACTTTCTGGTGCCTGCATCTAGCCTGTTGCTGCTCTATCATAGTCATCAAAACTCAGCTTCTGCCTTCTAGCATGGACTCTTTAGGAGTCCCCAAGGCCTTCAGTGCCTGGTTGGGACTGTTGAGATGTTCAGCATGGTGAGCTGAGCAAACACCATGTTCTTCAACTCTCTAGGCTGCAGGCAGCTATTATTGGTCTGTCTAGCCTATATCCTGTAGCTAATTTAGTAAATTACATTTATAACACATATTAACTCTCTTGATTCTGTTCTAGAGAACCATGATTAACTCAAGATCATGTGTAGTGTAAACATTTCTAAGTTTAATGCAGTCCAACTTACCTAATTTTTCTTTTGTTGCTTCTACTATAATCTAATCCAAGGTTATTGAGATTTGCTCTTACATTTTCCTATAATATACTTTTAGTTTTAGTTCTCTAATTTAGGTCTATGATCTTAAACCTAACATATTTTACAATAAAGAAAAGTTAGATTTTGTTAAGTGGCTTTTCTGTATTTGTTGAGTTAAGCAACAAGTTTTCATTCCTCCCCACTAACAAGATGAGTCGTACTAATCATCCTTGCTTCATGCACATTTGGGCCTCGACATATCATGGCTCTATATCCTCAGAGTCAACTAATTGCTGATGGAAAATATAAAATTACTTGTGTACTGAGCATGTACAGAGGCTTTTTAAAAATTATTTTCTAAATGGTATAGCATAATAATTATTTACATATAATTGACATTGTTTTAGGTATTTGAAGTGATCTATAGATGATTCAAAGTATATTGAAGGATGTATATGGTTATATGCAAATACTATGCTAAGTATTATTATATAATGTAATAATATTACATATTACTACATTAACCTTCTTCACATCTTGGTCTATGCAGGGAATCTTAGAACTAGTCACCTGAAGATACAGGGCAACTATACACAATTAGGGAGGGATCCCATTTTGATGTTTTGTTTGGAGAATTCAGGTTTCCCACCACCATCTGCTAAAAACACTATTCATTTCCCCAACTGAATTATCTAATCATTTATTAGAATAGAATGTTTTGTTTCTGGACTTTCAATTCTATCCTATTGGTGGTGTGCCTATTCATCCTCATGTCAGTATAAATCTGTCCAGGTTAACTGCAATTTTGGTAAAAAGTTGAAATCACAAAATGTAGACCCTTTAGCTTCCTGTGTTAACTAGTCTGATCCCTTTGACTTCAAAAACAATTTTAGGATCCTATTGCCAAATTCTGCAAGGAAAAATAAAACTAAGATTTTGAGATCTCACTCTGAATGTATATTGGCACTTTAGCATTGGGTGTTCTAATCTGTGAGCAAAGGGTCTCTTCAATGTATTTAGCTCTTTTATAATGTCTTCACTGGTATTTTGTAGTTTTCAGACTACAAATTTTAAGCTTCCTTTTCTTTTCTTGCCTATTTTCTTCCTTTCATGTTACAAATGGAATTGTTTTCTCAATGTTGTCTTTGTAGTACCCATTGTTTTTGCAGAGTAATCCAACAGATTTTATTATAATGTAATATCCTACACCTGATAAACATTGTGCTAATCATTTTCAGTGAAACTGTACAATTTTTTTCTATGTACCGTCATGCTATCTACAAGCAAAAGATAGTTTTATTTTTTCTCATCCAAGTTTTCATGGGCAGGGGACAATGAGACCATTATATACAGAACAAGTATTTGTTTCTTGTATTGGACAGAGTAGAATTAATTCATCAGCTATTTGATGTATAGTAAATAAACATGGTAGAGGAAAGAGTACTAGCATAATGGAGCAAAAAATACAGACAACTGATGGGCAATGTAGCCCTAATGGTTCCTTTGAAACTTTGATTCTGACTTCTCACTTGTACCATAGTTCTTGTTCATCCAGTATCATTGGGTTGTGTGACCTGTTGAAAAGTAACATGGCTAAACCATAAGTAATCCCACTTCAGCATGTGAGTTCTGGATATTATATTCCATCTGTTCTGATAAATTGACTCTTTCCCTCTAGGGAGTAGCATCATAGCTACTCCCTAGAAATCTGTACTGGACAAATTGACCATGCCCACATGGAAGAAAGACATATATTAGCAAGCAAACATGTGCCATGTCTATAAATCATACCATACATATTCATGTTCATGTTCTTCTGACCTAAATGAGATACTTCTGAAGAACTTTCAAATGTGACAGATACACACACACACACACACACACACACACACAGTATTCTCAATATCATTTGGATTAGAATTTCAATGTCCATAAGAGCTGTGAGTTTTCCTAAAGGTTGATATAATTCAGCATAATTTCAGAGCAAGCTCTTGAAGGTCACTATGACAGGAAACATAAATAACGAGGCTAATGGGAAGAGGAGAATGCGGTCCCTTCCTCCAGTATCTTATAAACAAATAGTGACAACAATTCACATTGTACATTCTTCTAATCACAATTTAAGCTCTGATATTTTTAACTTGAACATAAAGAGTAGAGGGAAGAGTACATGTCAACTATTGTATCTTTGTTGCCACTTTTCAACCATCCCTCTAATATACCTGCAATGTGGAAATATGGAGGCATATTTCAGCCTGTGGTTGGTAGGGGGAAAAGGTGGAATGTGGAATGTGTTCAAAGACCTACCTAGGCCCATTTATGGATCTAACTCCAGCTAGCACAGTCGTATTATCTGAAGAATAAGAATGATAATTGAGGGGCTGGAGAGATGGCTCAGTGGCTAAAAGTCCTTGCTTACAAAGCCTGATGACCCAGGCTTGATCTCTAGTACTCACATTAAACCAGATGCACAAAGTGGCCATGCATCTGAAGTTGTTTGCAGTTAGCATTCTCTCTCTCTTTATCTTTCTTTCTCACTCTCACACTCCCTCTACTTACACATAAATAAAGTTTTTATTGTTGTTTTTTTTAAGAATGATTACAGAAGAAATACCATGTCAGTTACTTTCTCATTACTGGGACAAAATACTCAACCAGAAGCAGCTTGCAGAAGATAATGGTATATTTCTGGATTACAGTTTCCTTCCTTCCTTCCTTCCTTCCTTCCTTCCTTCCTTCCTTTCTTTCTTTCTTTCTTTCTTTCTTTCTTTCTTTCTTTCTTTCTTTCTTTCTTTCTTTCTTTCTCTTTCTTTTGTTTACAGTTTTGAAGCAAAGTCTATCCTGGCAGGGAAAGCATGGTGAGAACAGAAAACAAGTGTCACATATTCACATCAACAGGAAGGAAGTAGAAAGAGAGAGAGCAAGTGGCAAGTGGGATGAGCTGCAACACTGCATGGCCAGCTCCTAGTTGACATACTTCTTCCAGGATGGTTCCATCTCCTAAAGGTTCCAAGACCTTCCCAAACATGTCACCTACACACATGGGTGCTACTCAAGTCTGAAGGTGGCTCTTACGAACAACAGGTCTCCTGACCTGACATAACAGAACTAGTCAGTCCCAGAGCATCCTCCAAAGAGGCTGTGGAATGTAGAACACTGGAGAAAGCATAGTTCAAAATACAAATATTCTGATTGGTTTGATCAGATGAACTGAGTTACAATTGTCATCACTAACCAGGTCAAGCTCCTCCTCAAAGCTGTAGGCACAACCATGTGCATAGGCTAAAATGTTCTGAGACAATCAGTTAGATTTAGTTTCTTCTTGGATTATGAGCAAAGGGATAGCCCCTGTTATTTCAAGGAAGCAGAGGGTGGGAAAGAAGGAAGAGAGCAATGTAGCACAAAAACACTCTTAGATTTCTCTAAAAGGAGGGTGGTGAAGGGAGAAATGGGGAGGAGGAGGAAAATTACAAAAACAAATGTGTGCCCAAGATCCATCTGGAAACCAGATACTCAGTGTGTGGGCAGAAACTCTCTTCTGGTCCAGGTGCTGTCTCTCTGATGGCTGTGTGTCTCTGTCTGCCCCTCCCTTTAGCCAAACCACAAGGCAGTCTCACTCTTCTGGAAGCAGCTCCCCTGGGACATATCGCTTAATGCCTGGAAAAATACAGTTCTATAAAAACCAACTGATTCCATTATTTGCCCCCTACAATAGTTCTATTAGCAGGATTATAGAACATATAGTTATGGGTTGTTGGAACTTGAATGGACTTTTAGGGAAATAGCAGCAGTTATGGAGATAATAAACAAATGTGAATTTCAACTCTAATTGCCAAGGATTAGATAAGTTAACAGATTATTCCATTTTATCATAGTTCAGTTTTCCTAAACTATAAAATATACATATGTGTATATATATATATATATATATATATATATATATATATATATATATACGTATACATACATATATCATGTATATATATACATATATATATATATCCATCCATCCATCCATCCATCTATCCATCCGTTTCTTAAAGTATGCAAAGCCTAAGGATCAGAGTCTGATTTCCCACCACCCATTAAAGCCAGATGTATAAAGTGGTGCATGCTTCTGGATTTCATTTGCAGTGGCTGGAAACCCTGGTTTGCCAATTCTCTCTGCCCATCCCTCTTCTCTCTAGTTCTCTCTGCTTACAAACAAATAAATAAAGATATTTAAACCAATCAAAAATATGGCCAAGAGTTGTGGCCTTTAATCTCAGCCCTTTAGAAGCTGAGGTAAATGGATTGCTGTGAGTTTGAGTCCAGCCTGCAGCAACACAGTGAGTTCTAGGTCAGCCTGAGCTACAGTGAGACCTTGCCTTGGAAAAGATTAACAAGAAAACAACATTTGTTTTTTCTCAGAAACCAAATTTATCTGCTTATTATGCACTTTTGTTTGCCAAATTTTTCAACTGGCAGTTAGAAGGAATAATAATCACTTTATAATTGTTTTTCAGTGAAATACTAATATTGGGGCTGGAGAGATGGCTTAGCGGTTAAGACGTTTGCCTACAAAGCCAAAGGATCCCGGCTCAACTCTCCAGGACCCACGTAAGCCAGATGCACAAGGGAGGTCCACACATCTGGAGTTCGTTTGCCATGACTGGATGCCCTGGTGCACCCATTCTCTCTCTGACTCTTTCTCTGTCTCAAATAAATAAATAAAATATATTTTAAAAATACTAATATTGAATATTTAGATGTTGTAAACTTAACTTTATAACGTGAATAAAGACATGAATGGCAAGTGGAGGAGTGTAAAGAAGATATAAGAATGGTATCTTAGTACATGTCTTTACCTTAAGCAAAGGAGAGTGAGATAATCAGTGCAAGTTGTAAGTACTGAATAATTCATTTATTCTAGCATTCTTCTCTTGCCAGGAAAAAATTCTTAGGGTAGTATCATATCACGTTTAGTCTGTACTATCTTTAGAAGTAAGGTTCATCTCCAAGTTTATTAGCTGTTATAAAGTAGTTCACCAAAAATTATCTTTAGTGAATATTATCCAATACAAGTAGAAACAGTAGTTATTTTGATGATTAAAAAAAAAGTTAAAGTGAGAACTTTTTTTAAAGTGATACCTTTATGCATTTTACTTTAAAATATGTGAATGCCAACCTTTTGATGCAGGGTGGAGACCTCTCTTTTGAGTGTACATCCTGAGCATTGTCTCTGCAGCACTATATAACAGCATCTCTTGTTTGCATTTGCAGTTTCTATGAAATGAGGTGTGAGAATTTAGAATACTTTTAAAGTAATTTGAGAGCAAAAGAGTGTGCTTTCACAGAAGCGGCCCATTTCTTCCACATTGTTTAGCCCTTGCCCACTGTAATTTCTGTTTTATCTTAGTTTTAGTAAATCTTTCTAAGCACTCAATGTTACTCCTTATTTTAAAAACCTGCTCTCATTCCTATTCCACTAATTTTAGTCCTATTTTATCATATATAAATTGTAGTCAGCAAGACTGGAGTAGACTGGGCTAGCTGTTACCATGTCATAAGCATTCTGCTCCATTCTTTATAATTTTAAGTAAAATCCACATTCTACTTCATATGTTTACCCTAAAGGTAGTGGCTGTAAAATAATTTGCCAAAGTATTTCAGTGTTGTGCCTTTATTTAAGCTATGCTATGGGGAGACAGGAGACTAGAGAAAATTTCTGATGGTTGTTTTCATGAAAAATTTTCCTCCTGATATGTATGTCAATATCAATTCAGATTCTTAAAACAGGAAATTTCACATTCGCCTAATCCTTCTATATTATTTTCAAGGAAGGGTTTTATATTTCTCTAGCAACTGATTTTTATTTCTTTCTTTCATGTGCTTAGCTGTGGGCATAGAGGAGAGAGGCATAATCTATTGATGAGGCCAAGAAGCTTCTTAAGAAGGTAAGCAACTGCTTATATTGGGGCTAAATTCTCAGATTAATTAAGTCCTGCAATAATTTTTATGAATATGGAATCTTATTTTCCATTCTGTAATCAGCCAAAAGACTGCAATAAAGACATAGTTACATTATAGAAAAAAATTGTGTTGAGTTTTTCTTCACAAAGTTGCAGTAATCTTTATTGAGCATCATCCGTTCTCCACCAAAAGACTCAATTTCTTAAAGTATGAAAGTCTCTTTTGCCTCTAGTATTAAATTCAGTTTTGTAGACCAGGTAACAGATCCAAATTCTTGCTTCTTTATAAATATAAAATTTTCCATTAATTTTTAGAATGAAATTGATCTATTTTACCTATGACTAATTTTCAGTAAAGCCAGACTTTTGTAAGTAACTTTTAAAAAATTATGTAAACTTTCTGTTTCTAAATACTCTTCTACAGCAAGAAAAGAGATTCATTGTTCAAATGATTGATTCTGCTTTTTGTTAAAAAAGACAGAACACTCAGGGTGGGGTTTGGCCATTTCCTGCCCCCAAACACACCTGCAAAGATTCACCATGTTAAAGCCTAAGCAAGCTACAAGACCTGATTTAACACAACAACAAATAAAGGAGATTCAAGTTCAGGCCTGTTGAAAGCTTACTCTTCTTTAAAGACTCAGATTAAAGGCTACCTCCTTTCTCAAACATGTCTGAGTTGATTTTTGCTTATCTGAAATACCATTGCTTGTTTCTGGTTATTTTAAGTCACATAGATTATACTTTAAATTACAGTTATTTAGCTATTGATTTATTTATTAAAAATCTAATCGAGGGATGGAGATCTGGCTCAGTGATTAAGGTACTTGACTGCAAAGCCTAATGATCTGGGGTTTGATTCCCCAGTACCCATGTAAAGCCAGATACACAAAGTGACACATAAATCTGGAATTCGTTTGCAGTGGCCGGAGGATCTGTCAACCCATTCTGTTTCTTCTCTCTCTCTCTCTTTCTCTCTCTGTGTGTATGTGTGTTTGAAAATAAATTTAAAAAATTCTAATCTTCCCACTGGTTATAAAAAGTTTGAGCTAAGTATGTTATTTTATTCATTATAGTATCTCCAAGGAACTGAACTAGGTGCAAAGGTTATAAGGTAAAATGAAGATGAATCATGGGGTTGGGAAGATGGTTCAACAGTTAAAGGTGCTCGCTTATAAAGTCTGTCAGTCCAGGTTCAATTCCCAAGCTGCCCATATAAGCTTGACCCCAAAAGTGGCATAAGCTTCTGGTGTTTGTTTGCATAGCAAAAAGAGGCCTCAATGTCCCTCTGCCACACATATACATATGCATGTAAATAAATAAGCAAATTCATTGTTTAAAATGAGTTATTGATATCAAAGTCTACTGAGTAAACTGAATCTGTAAATGTCTGTAATGTAGTTTGCTAATGGTTAGATTAAAACTAGATGCAAGGAGTGATATGCAGACAAATAGAAGACTGGTTTGGCCTAGTGAAGTAAAGGTTTGGCTTTAGTGGAGCATTAAAACTGTTATGTACATAGATATATACTTGCCTGAACATATGCAAGTCCATTCCCTCATCAACACATGCTGTATGGGTTTCTAGATCCAAGGACTTGCCTACATACTGCACATAAATTTGAGGTATATTTTTGAGTTTACAGAGTTGCTTGCTATCATTAGGCCATGTTGCAATTACATTCTTGTTGCTGAGACAAACATCCAACCAGAAGCAGCTTTATTGGATGAAAGGGTTTATTTAAGGTTACAGATTACAGGGGAAGCTTCATATGGTGGAAGAAGCTGGCTCACTTTCATATATTCATAGCTGAAAGACAAAAGCCAACATCAGCAAGCGGGAGCAGCCAGAGCTCAAGCTGGCACTCTACACACCTAGTAGCGTTGGATTCAAGTTCAGGTTACACACCTCCCACACCTCCTTCAGCAGGGCTTACCTGCTGAAGTCTTAGTAGGAAACTTAAGCAAAATACCTGGGTCTATGGGGATATATATTTGCAATCAAATCATTATAGGCCAGATTTAAAAGACTCTGATCCTATTCCTGGCCTTAAAGTAGAGTTTGCTGCAAGCTGGACCAAACCAACACAGAAAATGCTGTATGCTGTAGTGTGTTGGATTCATTTTATGCAGCAAAATTAGGTAGTGGGTGATGCTTTCTCCTTCAAGAGTTTTTATGCTGAACATTAGTAAAGGATCTTTAAATTTTTACTGAATAAAAATGACTTAATAATTTCATTATAAATCGATGGGATCAATATCAAATTCATTAGAAAATTCCTTAATGAGTAGCTAATTGCATGGCAGTGGCTTTTAAGTAGTCCAACAAAGATGAACAAGGCATCATCAGGAACAAAGATGTAGAGATGTAACTACAGTAAATAGGTGGAGAATAAATAAGAACATGAAGTATATATTACAAGCACACAGAAGATTGAGCTCCACACAGATACTGTGGCTTCATGCTACTCTGAGAATTGTATGCTTCATAAACACAACTGCAAACCAGGAAGCATGTTTAAAGATTTTATGGCCCCTTACACCAAAACATAGCAAAAAAAAAAAAAAAAAAAAAAAAAAAAAAAAAAGGAAGGAAGGAAGGAAGGAAGAAAAAGGTTTCGCATGGTGATTCATTCCTTTAATCCCAGCACTTGGGACCCTGAGGTAGGGGGACCTCTGTGAATTCAAGGCCAGCCTGAGATTACATAGTGAATTCTAGTCAGCCGGGGCTGGAGAAAGATTCTACCTTGAAAAACTAACAAAAAAAAATCTGCTTAGTGAAAATAAGGGCTAAGTTACATTATCAACTTTGTGTGTTTAAAATTATTTTTCTTTTTTTGATAGAGAGAAGTTGTGGGCCTTTGATGTTTGGACATGATAAAGTCATTGCATTCATAAATTTGATATTAAATATGTTTACCTGCACATGATGGAGCCAGTAAACATTCTATTATACATAGGGAAGCCACATTCCTCTCTAATGAGTTACTGACAGTTAAAGAACTCATGATAGCTAAAGAGCTAATGATAGTTAAAGGTTGCCAGGAAAGGGAAAATCTTTCTGTTCCATAACATAACCATAGGCAAGTGATGAGAAGAACTTCAGTGAAACTGAGGGAGATAAGGGAAAGTAATGTAATACAGGGTTACATATGATCAAAATATAATACATATATATGAAAATGTCAAAATAACGTATTTTTAAAATTCCCCTTTTCTTTAGGAGTTCTGAGCAGAAGCAGAATAACTCTTGCCTGAACTGTATATGAAATGTACCTCTCTCTGGACTTCCAGACTTTAGGGAATGATCTCCAATGTGAAAATCAAAGAGGGTGGCACCATGCAGTAAGGGGTCCCCAAACTGAGAAACCCAGGCATGACAGGGAATTCTTTCTGGTCTCTGTCTCTACATTTGCCCCATTTTACTGGAATATGAGTCTCAGTAAGGCAGCTGGAACATGTGTGTTTGCAGCAACCAGGGGCGAAAGCTGGCACTGAAAGGAGCTACTTCCAGAGAGGAGATCCTGTTTCCACCATTACCACTTTCCCTGGACTTATTCAGCACCCGGGCTCCAGGAAGATTTATGAGCTGCTTAAAACATGTTTGCTTGCTGCTGATCATTGGAAACTCAAGGGTGAGAACTGTATTGAGTCTTCAGGGATCTTTCTGTTTAGGCCCATGGGCTCTGAACATCCTCTTAGATTTAGTTCTCTATGCTTGCCCTCATAGCTTCCCCTGAGGCACACACAATTTATTTCCTAATGGGCTTCACTTCAATTTGCCAAAATGTAGTAAGTGTACAAAACATTGGGAGAGTTAGAAAAAGCCATTCAACCTTTATAAGAGCTTACATTTGTGAAGTAGTTTATAGTTTATAAGGTACTTTCACTTACATTAGCACTTGGCTCATTTAGTTATTCATTTAAACATACACGTATGTGGCCAATTTTTTTTTTTTTTTTTAGATATCCAGTGCATGCCAAAACTGTGTTGTGCTAGTATTTTAGCAAATACTGCTTAATTTCTGTAGACCTCTGTTTAATTCTGAAAAATTTATTTAATATCTTTGATATACCAAGACTATGAAAATCATTGTGGATATATCGATAATATAAAAATTGACAAGGTGAGATAAAGATAAAAATATCTTATCTAATAAGGGGAAGATCTGATAGGTCTAAATAAGTAAGTACAGTTTCTAGTTTCCAAATTGTAACAAAATTAATGCCTGGTGGGCCTTCTTTCCAGTTCTGATGAAGAAACACAGATAGTACTAATCCTACCTAAATCTATTGGGAAGGGGTTATGTGAAAGAATCTCTCTTAGCCTGGCTCACTGGTGGAAAGCAACAAAACCCACACAGTTTTATCCAGTAAAGTCAATGATTAGAGGTCTTGGGGCTGAAAGAGCCTTTCTTACTGTGAAAGTGTTGGAAAATAACAATGATTGTAAAAAATTAAATCTATGGAACTCATAGGAGAAAATAAAGGAGTAAAAGGACTTTGGGAAAGTTGGTCTCTAACTTCCTGTGAGTCTGGTTTAAGTATCAGAATTAGGGAAAGAGTATTGCCACTGCTATTCTATCCTTGTAATAGTCAATTGTAGTGAGAAAAACAATAAATGTTTTGTAATGGAATTCCACAAGTATATGATGATAGTGGGAAGTGATAATACTGAGCTTCAAATGCCTCCTGAAAACATACAGGCAAGTAGTCTAAATGTGTTTAATGTAGGTCCCAGTTTTTCACTCTTGCAAAGTTTTTGATGTTCTCCATCAAAAGTCAGATATAATATGGCTTGTCATGGTTTAGATGAAGGTTTAACTCTTTATTTTCAGTATGCCTTAAATTGTAAAGCTTGAATATTTTCCCCTTGGGATATTAGAACCACCCAGTTTCTGCACATAAGATCCCAGCCAACAATGACTCAGGGGAAGGAGGATGTAGACATGGTCAAAATGCTACAGACATTGCCCTTTAATACTGCCCTGGTGACTTTCTAAGTGAGGTGCTCTGGGACCACCTTCCAGGAAAAGCTATATCCATAGATGCAGGTCCAGCTTTATAGGGGGTCATTGGAAGCAAAATGAAGGAATTTTCTTAAGATATGTATAGTCTAAGAAGGAATTTGTTAGAATAGCTTTCAGGATCTCACTCTGAATTTATGAGTGTGAACTTTGCAAAGCAAGTAGCCTCCTGATCTGAACCACTCAGGGATGTACATCAACTACTGTCTGGTCAGTTCAGTCATAACCCTTTTAATATGTGCTGGGGAATAGCAGTGTTTTAAAACCTGAAATATATGGAACTTGTATGCATTTTCTTGGCTTTTGCTGCACATTACCTAGAAACTAAATATAAGCAGAATAAACATTTAAAAAGCCTTCTTGTTCCTCTCACAAGCATTCTTGGCCTGAAAGGAGGAGTCCTAAGAACAGGTGTTTCTTTGATTCAAGGGAAGCAGTTACTTTCTGGCTCCAAATAACCCAGAGCCTATTAAAGTCTCATTTTTCTTCCTTATGCTTCTAGGGATGGAAGACTTTTGTACTTTTTGACTATTGTTAACTTCTGAGCCCATGACAACAAAGGCATTTTATCTGTATGCCCTAAATGTCTTTGAATTTAAATGTTCAAGACAAATTTACTATCACCCTTGGATACCCGAAATTGTGTATCACTTTGACTTAAAAACCAAACATTGGTCTCTATTTGTAGAAAAATCTTTTTTTTTTCTTACCATTCCAGTCATCTAATAGGCACTTAGGACCCACGAAAACTACATCATAAGTTTTTCTTCTTTACTTCATTAATTATACAAACTAATGTATTAAACACTGAAGGATTGAAGAAGGCTTACTTCTTACTTTTAAATCTTATTCTTGTGAGTGCTGACATGCGAGACAAATAGCAATAAGTATAGAGGTAGAGGGAGTTTAGTAGAGCTATACCTAGGGTTTTCTGAGAGGGAATCATCCATTTTATTTTTCCTGGTAGCAATCTCAGAGTAGTGTAGATGGTCAGTAAGTGTATATCAGAACAAATGAAAGTGGTGCTGCATAGCTCTCAGCTCTTTTTTTTCCTGCCTATGAACTGTGCCCCTTTCGTTTGGCTTCCAGATAATAAAATTATAGGCACTGGGAAAAATCAAACTCTGCAGGAATAATGTTCATATAGATATATGTGTGAACCCAACAAATGCTGTCCCACTGAAAGAAAATCCAGGGATCCAGAGAAGACCAGAATGGGATTTTGGTCTTTAAGCTCCTGCTCCTTATGCTGCCTATGCTGCTGTAGTTATGTTGCACCCAACTGCATCCTCAGATCCTCCTGCTCTCAGTCTTGGAGAACAAATGTGTTAGGTTAAAAACTGAGTGGAAGCTATGTAGGCAAAAGGAAGAGTGTGCACAAACATTAAGAAATGGGGGAGACCATGTAGACTTAGTGAGAATGAGCAACATGATTGAATTGGGGGCTACCTGGTTAGAAATTGTGCTGGAGAGAAAGGCAGGGTCTTGGAGAGAGGCTTGGAATTTAAAGAAAATGATAGAAAATAAGAATTTTAAGTACGAAACAGAGCTGACCAAATTACTCTTGGAGAGGTAAGATGTTGAACTAGACTAAGATGCCAAAAAATGTGTGGGGAGAAGAATTTATAAAGTAGTCTCATATATATGTTGGTAGTAAAAGTATTATGGAGGTGGTGATGAATGCTAGAGAAAGGTGGAAAGGTTGGAAAGAGACTCTGAAGTTTCTGACTTAGACATATAAAGGTGTCATTGGCTTAGAACATGCCCTCTTTCTCTAGCATTATGATCATAATGATCATTCTCTAACTGGTGTCTTTTCCTCTGGTCTCTCCATGTTAGTCACTACAGTTTATGTACTTCATATAATTTTATCTTCTGAGTGAAGTTAAGAACTATATTTTGAAATTTTCTTTTTGCAGCTGCCTGGTATTACCATCTTTACAAAAGGAAGAAGAAGTAACATCAAAAGAAAGGAGAGAAAGCAAGATTTTCTCTTAGCTGCATATTACCTTAGACAATACAATACAAGTAAAAAGTACTCATGAAAGTGGTTTGAGAGTTTTGAAAGGATTCTGGGCATTGTAGAGTGAACAGAGTTTCTTTATAAAAACATGAATGCTTCAGATGGGAGATTCTTACAGCATATATGGAGTGATTAGGAAGCTGACTTATAAGGACTTATTCCTCAGGCCTATGAGAGGTTACAGTCAGTCCTTCATATCTGTGGCTTCTGAATTTGTGAATTCAACCAACTGCAGTTTCAAAATATTCAAAACATTGCATATATACTTAATATGTATAGACTTTTTCCATAAATAATACAGTATAACTATTCATGCATATAATTGACCTTAGCTAATAATCTACACATGAATTTAAATATATGGAAGGGTATGTATAGATAATTTCAGATTCTAAGTTATTTTATGTGAAGGGCTTCAAAATCTTCAGTAAATTTTGTTATCTGAACAGTATGATGTCTTGACCCAGACCTCCATTGTTATTAGGATAGGATAATTTAATTTTGCATCAAAAGTTTCCCTGATTCAGCAAATTTGAGGAAGTTTTTTAGTTTAAATAATTTGATTTATGTGGGCGAGGTGGGGAGACAAAATAAGGGTAGAGAGGTGTGAATGAGATGTAATTTTTCCAGTTTTTGCAGATTTGCTTGTGATACATCTGCAAATGTCTCCATGGTTTGACTGCATATTGTTTCCATATGTTTATGTGGGTGTGTTTGTTTATTAGAATGAATGGTACAAAAGTGGTTTTATTATGCACAAATATTTCAATGGACTAACATATGCATATACATGTGCATGTTAGTATTGTACTTATCTATAGGATATGTCTGAGAGAGAGAGAGAGAGAGAGAGAGAGAGAGAGAGAGAGAGAGAGATCTATGTATTTGTATGTACATGGGTGGGCTCACATTCATGAGTGTGGAGACAGGACTTCCCTGAACCTGGAGTTGATTGATTCAGCTAGATTAACTCAGTAGCGAACCTGAGGGAACTTCCTGTCTCTGACTATTCAGCACTGGGATTGCAGATGAGGACAACCATATTGAGCTTTTATGTGGCTTCTGGAGATCGGAACTCAGGTCCTTGTGGTTTCCAGGGGGTGGCAAGTACTCCACTGGGCCTTCTCCCCAACCTGGTTTGTGATTCTGAGAATAGGTTTTATTGGAGGTGGGGTGGGGAGACAAAAGAAAACTGACCTAAGATGTGAACAGGTATGTGTGTGAGGTATGGGGTAGCTAAGTCATGCATTCAGCTAGGATCTGGGTTCCAAAGCCTGGGCTATGTCTATTCATATGCTTGGAGCACAGTGGAGACAGGGTGAGCTCAGGATGGTGATTATGGCCACTATCATACTTAAACAATTGTCTCATTAATTTCTTTGAGAGGAATAAAGACTCCATTTCTAATTCATGTGTAGTTTAAAAGGAGGAATGCAATCCATATGGTTCTTATTCAATTATACTTATATCATCAAATTAGGTTGCCTGTCTTTTCTGAAAAGCTTTATCATGGCCAAGAAATTCAATGAGCATCTCTAACACGCATTTTAAGCTTAGTCTCATAAAAATAGGAAGTCATGTTTGACTTTGAGTAAACCAATTATCTCTGAACATGTTTTAGGAGTGGCTAAGTTTCTGGTATCTGCAAATCCTAAATCCATTTCAATCACATGGAATCCAGTTCCTTAAGCTTTGGAACAAACTGTCACAGGCCAGGAAAGTGAGCACATTTGTCAATGATTGTGCTCTTATAAAACAGGCTTCTCTTATTGGTTGTAATATGTTCAAAAGTAGTTCTGACTCTTTTCCCTGTTGCTACTTACTAGTCAGTCTTTGGAAAATTTCTCTTGTACCAGTCACCTTAAATTCTGGAATCACAGATTTTCAGTGACCAGCTTCCTAACATGTTTTTCATTTTTTTGAAATGTTTGAAAAACATAATAGTCCTTTGCTGCTAGAGTCAGCACACAATTATCATATACATGTTTATAATGCATTCTATGATATTTATTCCCTTATTATCTTTTTTATTCTCCTCTCTACTCCTGATGATGCCCTCCTTTTCCAAACAAGCCAAACTTTTACTTTCATGTTTATTTTTTGTTTTATTTATTTATTTATTTATGTTTATTTGAAGTAGGGTCTCACTCTAGCCCAGGCTGACCTTTGTAATGCATTTAAGAGTTTCATGAGTACAGAAACACACACAGCTTATCAGTAAACAATAGTTTTTATTTGACGCTGACTACATTGCCTGACAGGATCCCTAAAGTAGGGGTTCCAGAGTTAGTTATGGGTTGCCTAGCCTCAACTTTTATGTCCTTACAGTTATGTACACTTATAGACCCTGCAAGGCAAACGAGACCTTGTTAGTTCACTATTGGGTTCTGTGTTTTCACTTTACTCTGTTGGTCACTGTGCTTGCCCACAGAGGTGAACTGAATGGGGAGAAAACAAAGAAGAGAAACAGACACAATCCGGAAGTGTAAATACCAGCTTCTACCCAACTCACAGAGGAAATTCCTACTGATGTTGAAGACCACCCTCCACTGCCTCTGCGTAGTGATTCCTGATTTTGAAACCACTGTCATCTGTTGTCAAATGATTTTTATTTTTATTTTTCTGATTTGACTTATTTGAACACCTCATTACTGAACTTCAGAAATCTCAATTTTCCATACTATTATAATCTCTAGCTTCAAGGACCCAGGGACCTTGTCCTTCCTTAACATAAACTGGCATAATTCCCCTCTAGTTAGGAAATAATCTCCTGTTAATTGGATAAAGTTTAGGAAAAATCTTATAGATTGTTCCTCTCCTATTTTCTACGTAGGCCTTGAGGAAACAGGCACCTTTAGATCATGGCACGTCTGTAATTCACTCAGCTGGAGAACTTGGTTTACTCCCAGTAAGTATCTTGGGAAAGGTGTTGACACATGAGTCAAGTCACTGTCTGAATTAGAGTTGGGGAAGAAGTTGTAACTATGGTTAGGAAAATTGATTTATCATAGTCATTATAGAAATAAGGCCCTGGCATGCCATATGACCAACTGAGTGAATTAATGCAAATCCTTTACATCCAGGGTTTTATGAAACTCTGCCAAGACCACTGCATTTACGAGGAGGCCAGGGAAGCCCAGGTAACTCCAGCACTGACCTTGGTGTTGTGAATGATCTACTCCTGAGAGGTCCATGTGTCTTTGAGATGGAATCATAGTCACAGCCCCACCCCAACTATTCTCTGCACAATGCTTCATGAACTCAAAGCTCAAGAATGTCACTCAGATAGAACATGAGACCCATAACAGAGATTATTCTACTTTTCTATGATCTGTCTATCTGAGGTTTCCACAGATATATTTATAGAAGGAAAAGGAACTTTATAAAACTTTGTCCATGTCAGAACATAAATTTTGAGTAATGCTGACTTATGTTCTGGGCCATGGTCATTCATATTAGTTCCAGAGTAAACTGTTTTCATCTTCCTTTCAAAAACATTTCTGTAGTGAACTCCAGAAGAAGGAGAAACTAGAAGAAGCATAAAGCTAAACCAGGTGATTTCTTCAACTATAAAATGATATCACAGGGGCTGAAGAGATGGCTTAGTGGTCAAAGCCAAAGGACCCAGGTTCAGTTCCCTAGTACCCATGTAAAGCCTGATGCACAAAGTGGCACATGCATTTGGAGTTTGCAGTAGGTAGAGACTCTGGCATGCCTATTCTCTCTCTCTCTCTCTCTCTCTCTCTCTCTCTCTCTCTCTCAAACAAACAAATAAAATATTTTAAGAAGACATCATATCAAAGGCTCCCTTCATATTTCTCATGTCAGACTTGTACCAACATCTTCTGAGAAAATATAGTAATGGACTTCAGAAAAACTGGGTGATACTCATCTTCAACTACAATGAAAATTGGGTGCTATAAGTAACTAAACTCAAAATTCTTCTAACAACCTTTCTAATTCTCATTATTTATATTTCTCAAATTATTTTATATTTAGATGTTTTGAAAGTTATCTGAAGCATTTACTATCTCCTTGGTATATTCCCAAGTACTTAAAATAATGCTAGTTTGACATGGTGGTGCACAACTTTAATTCCAAAATTTGAGGCTGAGGCAGGTAAACTATAGTGGGTTCAAGGCCAACCTGGGACTATAGAGTGAATTCCATGTCAGCCTGGCTAGCATGAGATCCTTCTTCAAAATAAAATAAAATAAAATAAAATAGTGCTAATTCTGGTCTTTGGAGGATGATATTGTGTTTCTGCAGACCTCCTACTTTACTTGAACTAAGTTCATGTTTGAAAGGATTTTGTGGACAGGGAAAAACATAGGCAGTCTAGTTAAGGAGTATGATAGCACAAGCAGAGGGTTCTTTGGCTGATTAGGATACCTACATCTCTCATATGCTACCTTTACTTGCTTAGAGCATACTGGGTTCTTGATTATTTTAACTTTAGATATAATACTCCCCCATTATGTGTCACATGTAATTTTGTGACAGTTACAGAGGAAAAAATAAGAAAATCAGACCGAGATCATGATGGCTAGAAGATTTCATATAATCCATGCCTTTCTTTTTAAATGGCTTTGCTAACTATTTCTCTCTCCTGAAGACTACCTTCCCATCTACCCAGCCACTGCTATATGAAATCCTAGAAATGAACTTTTCTAGTATGGTGGGGGAATATTTGACCTTTGAATGTCTAAAATGTGATGCTTGGTCAATAAGGGGAGCTAGCATGGTGATAACACCTGAGGACTGAGCAGCTATAAACATGGTTGAGCAAATATCTCTACAGTGAAGAGTGGAGTCTTTAGGGTAGATGGCCAGTAGAGCAATGGCTAGGTCAGCTGGTAGCTCTATATTTTATCTTTGTCAGGCATCTCCACATTGATCTCTATAGTGGTTGTGTAATCACACACTTCTACCAGCAGTAAATAAGCATTCTTCTTTTTCTGCATCCTTGCCAACATTTATTGTCATTTGATTTTTAAAAAATTATTTATTAATGTTGAGAGAGAGAGAGAGAGAGGCAGATAGAGAATGGGTGTACCAGGGCCTCTGGCCACTTCAAACGAACTCCAGATGCATGTGCCACCTTGTGCATCTTACGTGGGTCCTGAGGAATTGAACCCAGGTCCTTAGACTTCACAGGCAAGTGCCTTAACCACTAAGCCATTGCTCCAGCCCCTGTCATTTGATTTTTTAATGATGGCCATCCTGAATAGAGTAAGGTAGAATCTCATACTTGTTTTAATTTGCATTCCCCTGATGGTTACAGATGTTGAACATTTTCTTAGGTGAGTATTATACATTTGTATTTCTTCCTTTGAGAATTCTCTAGTCAGTTCTCTGCCCCATTTTCGAGTGAATTGTTTGATTTTTTATTACTTAGATTATTTATTTGTTTTGTAAATTCTAGGCCACTGTCAGTGGTGTAGCTGGCAATGATTTTCTCCTACTCTGCATAGTCTGTTGGTTCTGTTTGTGGCATGTTTGTCTGTACAAAAGCATTTTAGCATCATTATATCCCTCTGGTTGAGTAATTATTTAATTTCCTGGGATACTGAGGTATTATTCAGGAAGTCTTTCCCCACTCTTACATTATGGAGAGTTCCCCTTATTTTTTTTTTATCCAGTAGTTTGATTTCCAGGTCTTATAATCAGATCTTTAATCATTTGGAGTTGATTTTGTGCATATTGAGAGGAGTGGATCTAGTTCATCTTTCTACATGGGGTTATACAATTTTTCCAGCACCATTTGTTGAATATGCTGTATTTTCTCCAGTGTATGGTCTTGTCAACACAGCTGCCCATCACTGGACGAGTGGACAATGAAGACTTGGTACACATACACAACGAAATGTAGAAAATGGCCAATGATTTGAGCAAGCAGTGGACACTGCTACATGAAAGCCACCAGACTGACAAGGTGTACACACTTGTACAATAGTGGCACACAGCCTAGGTGGTAACCCACAGCTCTATTATTGGCTAAGAGATCTTCTCAGTTGTAAGGAACCCATAGGTGGATCTGAGAACCAAGTCAGAATGCTGTGGAGACCAAGATTATGGAATCCCATGAGAAGCTCCAACCAGTCTTTGTTCAAAAGTGAGGCTGCACCCATCAAAATCTCTCTAAATTAACAAAGCCTATTCCCTTAAACGTATGTTGATATCATTCTTCATTTCTTTTTCAGAAGGCAGCAAAAATCAAGGACAACCAAAATCTATCAACAAGACAAAGAGACAGCTGACTTACTTGAAGGAAGCCAACCACCCCTTGCATAGCAGCTAGTACCAAGGTGAAACCACAGAGGAACTGGTGAGATAAGCAAGAGTGCTGCTCTCATGGTAAGCTTAAAAACCTGTCCCAGGGTGACATAGCCAGCCACTGAGGAAACTCAAAACATCCCAGTGCAGAAATCCCAAAGCTGCTGGGAAATCAGTAGTAAAGTAGAATTAGAGCTCACCCACCAAGGATCCGGGAATTTTGTGGAAGAGTGGGTGGAAAGAATGTAAGAGCCACAGGGTAGAAGAGAATATTCAGAGGCATTGTCCCCTCCAATGACTGACTGCTCCTGTCACAATTCATAACCCACAACTTCATGGTGAATACCAGCAATGTCACTAAGAGATGACCCCAGTGTAGTAGCAGCAGGGAGGAGGGAAATGATGGTATCAGCCCATGATGCATCCATACAAAGTTTCTATTTAAAAAACCACTTCTGGTAAGCATTCTACAAGGCTGAATGAATTGTCACAAGTATTTAAATATATATATTAAATATAATATATATAAATATATATTAAATAATATATATAAATATATATTAAATACATATATATATATATATATATATATATATATATATATATAATATTGACACCTTCTATAATTACAGACAACAAACCATGGTATTTCCCTCCACTCCCCCATTTTCTCCTTCATAACTCTGTTCTCTATCATATTCCCTTCCTCTCTCCATTAGTCTCTCTTTTAATTTGATGTCATCATCATCTTCTCCTATTATGAAGGTCTTCTGTGGGTACTGCTAGGCACTGCGAGGTCTTGGATATCGAGGCCAAACTTGGTCTGGACCGTTGTATGTAAGGAGTGGTACCCTTCCTTTGGCTTTTACATTCTTTCCTCCAACTCTTCCACAATGGACCCTGAGCCTTGGAGGGTGTGAGATCTTTCAGTGCTGGACACTCACCCATCCCTACTTCTCAACTCTCTGGTGCCTTTTGGGTCATCCCAGTGGTCATCACCTTCTGAAAAGAGAAGCTTCTCTAACCAGAAGTAAGAGTAGCATTAATATATGAATATGAACATTAAGTGTAGTGCTTTTAGGGCAATTTATTGAGAATAATATATACATTTATCCAGACAAGAACAGGCTTTATGCCCCTAAGGCTCATGACCTCCCCTGCCATAGGCTTTTGATTAGGTTTTCAGTACCAGGCATTTATTCCCTCCCATAGAGTGGGCCTTCAGTCCAGTTAAGAGCAGTTGGTTTCCCCCAGAGCAGACATGCCTCTATTGCACTAATATTCAGTCATTTGTCCTGTCTGGCCAAACTAAGGCTTCCAGTGTCCACTGTTTTCACTGCTAATGACTTCTGTCTCCCATAAGGCTGCATACAGTGCAGCTTTTTCCAGCTTTCAGTTGGCTGGGCTACAGGGAGAAAGTTTTCTATTCAGAATCAGCTTAATTTCTCAGTGACTTTGATGCCCAGGCATGTGAAGTCTTCAGCAACAGGGTCTAACCATCTCTTTCTCATGGGAAACCAAGGGCCTTGGCAATAGCCTGTAATGTTTTGGAGGCAACAGGGACCTCCCTGGCCAACAACTCACTGGTGGGTATCCCACCCCGGGCACTGAAAATTTTCTAGTAACAATCTATGGCTTCTGGATGTGCCATTTTTCAAGAAAGTAGATTTTCATATGTCTCATTTAGATATCTTGAATTTTGATTGACCTTCCCCCACCACCCTTCTTTTATACAATATCTTTCCCTGGCCTCGCTTAGGATTTCCCTTCCCTGTAATCTGTTCTTCTACTTACATATATACAATACCATCCTCTTAAGACCTTCCCTCTCATCCTTCCCTTACAGCCTTTTTCTAGCTTATGCGCCTCTGCTACTGATTTTTGGTTCCAGATCACACACAAGTCTATATAATTGTACCTAGGATCCACACATAAGAGAGAACATGTGACACTTAGCATTCTGGGCCTGGGTTATCTCACTTAGTATAATACTTTCCAGGTCCATCCATTTCCCTGCAAATTTCATAATTTCATTTTTCTTTACTGCTGGATAGAATTCCATTGTGTAGATGTACAATATCTTTATTATCCATTCATCTATGGATGGATATCTAGGCTGGTTCCATTTCCTAGCTATTGTGAATAGAGCAGTAATAAACATGGTTGTGCAAGTATCTCTATTGTAGTGAGAAGAGTCATTAGGATATATGCCTAGGAGTGCTATCACTGGATCATATGGTAAATCTAATTTTAGCTTTCTCAAGAACCTCCACACTGATTTCCACAATGGCTGTACCTGATTACATTCCCACCAACAGTGCAGAAGGGTTTTACTGCATCCTCACCAACATTTATTGTCATTTTTTTTTTGATGGTAGCCATTCTGACAGGAGAGAGATGGAATCTCAAAGTAGGTTTAATTTGCATTTCCCTGATGGCTAAGGATGTAGAATACATTTTTAGATGTTTACATGCCATCTGCATTTCTTATGGTGAAAACTATCTACTTAGTTCCATAGCCCATTTTTTAATTGGGTTGTTTGATTTCTTATTGTTCTGTTTTTTCAGCTCTTTGTATATTCTGGATATTAATCCTCTGTTAGATGTGTAGCTGGCAAAGATTTTTCTCCCATTCTGTAGGTTGTCTCTTTGCTCTACTCACAGTGACCTTTCCTGTACAAAAGCTTTGTAATTTCATGAGATCCCAGTGGTTGATTAGTGGTTTTATTATTTTCTGAGCAATCTGGGTTATATTCAGAAAGTCATTCTATCACCCCTGTATGTGTACTTCTGTGCACAAACAAGCTAATTTATGCAATAGCTCACAAATGGCTTTTGTTTTTGTATATGTATGAATATACATGTGTTAATAATATATATATATATTATTAAGTAGTATATATATATATACCTATATATATATATACTACTTAATTGATGCATGAGTAAGAATGTGTGAAAGGTATAAGCAGCTTGATATATTCATTTGCATCAATGTATCTCTACACATAAGCATTTAGGAGACATGAGTGATTCGATAATACACTAAGCAATGTGAAAGTTGAAAGAGTCCTCAAAGACAACATTTTTAAGTTTTTCTCCACACAAAACTTTCTCATCCTAGAGTCTATTAACCAAACTTGAAGATACCTTAATTGTCAGGAAACTTCTTGTCTCTCTATCTTTGATTGTATTTTTTATTTTAATTATGTGCTTCGTATGTGACATTTTTATAGCTCCCTAGACTGCAGGGAGAATGTCTATATGTAACATGCATAGTTGATAGCAGATCTGGATGTTCTATTTTTGAGAATCTCAGTGTCACAAGCAGACTGGACACAGGAAAGTCACTGTGCAAGAAAAACCCTCTTGATGTGTGTGTTACCCAGTATGTGCAACCATGGCTCTAAAATCTCTGAAGCTTATATATTTCTCTCAGTGCCTTGAAAGACTCTCTTAACTGCACACTTCAAAGCTCTCTGCAACCTGCTCTACTCTGTCAACAAGCAAGAAGAGCTACAGGGCAGATGTACAGAATCCAGCCAAGCTCTTGAAACCCTTTGCTGGGTGAACCAACACTTACAACAGGCTGACTGCCAAACATTCACTAAAATACTTACACTTGTTTTTGACAACAGAGGTCAGATTCAGTTTCATCATTTGCTATTCTTGGTATGGAGCTATGGCAGAAATGTCTGCAGATTCTGTGTGGCTGCAATGCCTCTTCAAAGCTACCTTTCAGCATGTCCCATGTGCTATGCTTTCAAGGACTCAGCTGTGTCAATACCTTCATAAGATTCAGCCCCAAGAGGTGAGCACAGAGGTAAGCCTCAGAGCAGCTTCTGAGGAGAAGCCCTGAGACAGGCCACTCTAGCAGTCTCTCTGCCTGAGTTGAACTCTTATATTTGAAAGCACCAGTAAGAGGTGGCTTCTAATGCCTGTCTATGATGATGGATGAGCTTGGTCCCACAGCCTGGGGAACAGAATGGATTCAGGAGAAGACAGATGTTTCAAAGCAGCTGAATTAATCTTAAATGATAATGTGCAAGTTAGACTCTTCTTTGAACATCTAAAATTCCAATCACACTGCAAAGCAAGAGCCTCATCTCTGAATTGACATCTATAATTATGAAATAATCCAGAAATTTATTTCTGATTCTAAGAATACCAAGTTAGAAGTGAAAGGTCTGGTGAATCAGCCTCCCTTATAGTATAGTATAGGGTGGGTGGGGCAGAAGGGGAGGGTAAGGATGGGGGTAGGGGGACACAAAACTGGACCCAAATGGCAATGGTACCATAAAATTCTACATCCTGAAAGACAGTCTAAGTGGTTGAACCTTCATCAGACCATAGAAGGAACACCTGAATCACAAGGTCCTGGAGAGAATATGATGAAGACTGACCTTAATCCTCTTCTGTTTCTCTCTCTCTTTATCTCTCTACTCTGTATATCTTTTATATTACTTATCTTTTTCTTCCTTCCCTTCTTGGGTGCTGCCCTGTAACTCCCGGTACCAACATGTGGCTAATATCCACAATGAGCTGTTGATCAGAGAGACCTTCAAGGTTTCCCAAAAGAAGACAGATTTCTGTCAGAGTACTTTATGACCTACCAAAGTTTAGTGGTAAGACCCTACTGCTGAAGACACCATATGCTGTTGGTACATAACATGGAATGGCCTGTCTGGAATCTGGAAAAGAGTCAGTCCCCAGACAACTCATCTAGTGCCAGAAGGTGCTACATGAGAGACTTGGAGAAAATGACCAACATCCATCCAAGCAACTCGTGGTCTAAACTACTCAGCAGCAAACAACCTGACATGATGCTCACACAAGTGTAATAGTGGTACACAGCCATGGTGGGAAACCAACTGCTCTCAATTTGGCTAACTGATCATCTCAGTGGAATGGAACCCATAGCTGGAGCTGGGAATCAAGTCAGAATGATATCCAAAAATGAGCCTGCTCTCCATTATCAAGCTCCCACCAATTGTGGGCTAAAAGAGGGCCTACATCTATTAAATTCTCTCTAAAAAAAAAAGGTTATCCCATTTATCTGGTCCTAACTTCACTCTCTGTTGGAGAATTTGCTTCTCTTTTTCAGATGTATGCAGATTCTAAGGAAAGAACCAGCCCATCACATCTCAAAAGGGCCCCAGTTGAAGCTAAGAGTATTTGGGGAGATGAGCAAAAATGCTGCTTCCTTGGTGAACCTGGTACCAGCACAAGGGTGAAAGAGATAGACACAGAGAATACTGAACTCCTACCAAACCAGATATCCAGAGACACAGAGGCTCCCAAGATCTCATGACTGAAGCATACCTAAAATGAACCCAACATGGCTCAGGGAAATTTGCATAAGAGGAGGCAGAAAGAATGTTAGAGCCACACGTTGGGTCATTAAGCACAGAGACATTGCCTCTTACCCATTACTGATGGCTAACCCCACAATACATGACCCATATTCCTCAACAAGGAGGATCCCTGCAAAGGAGGGAGGACAGGGAGGAGGCTAATGATGGTACCAACAAGACTGTATACACTGTGCACATAACTAATAAAAAATGGGCTTATTGAGCTGGAGAGATGGCTTAGTGGTTAAGTGCTTGCCTGTGAAGCCTACGTATCCTGGTTTAAGGCTCAATTTTCCAGGACCCACATTAGCCAGATGCACAAGGGGGCACACGCATCTGGAGTTCATTTGCAGTGGCCAGAGGCCCTGTCGCGCCCATTCTCTCTGTCTATCTGCCTCTTACTCTTTCTCTGTCTGTCGCTCTCAAATAAATAAATAAAAATAACAAACAAAAATTTAAAAAATGGGCTTATTGTCATATTACATAGTGCAGTAGAAAATACTGCTAATTCTGAAGACATCACAATGGAAACAAGGCAAACAAAATAATACAAGAAGAACAAGAAAAGACTAATAAATAAAAACGAACTGTGAACAGATTCTTAGTTACTTGTGAGGAGGAAGTGTAACATAATTACTGTTAGAGTTCCAGAAGAAGCAAGACACAGGCATACATGAACATGATAGTTTGAACAACTAATAGTAAATTATTTCCACATTTGTTGAAAATATAATCAATAAATCAAAGAATCTCAACAAAATCCACATATTATAAACAAATGTATGGATATATGGAAGCACATGATATAATTTCTGAATAATCAAGAAAAAATCTTAAAAAGCAGTTAGAAAAGACACATATAACAGAAAAGCAATATAACTAATAATTTCTAATTACTAGTAAAGTTTTTTCTAAAAATGTCTGAAATGATGAAAAATAGGGGATGTTGGATTAGGTTTTTCTAATTTCTAGGTAAAGAGTCACCTTAGAATTTCAGTCCTAGTTAAAATATTCTTCAAAGTAAAGAGTAAATAAAGATATTCATGGATAAATAGCATGAAAGGATTTCCCATCTTGACCTATACTATCAGAATTATTAATGGAAGTTCTTTAGGGTGATAGATAGTGAAACCAAATAGAAACTCAGATGCAGGGTACTGAGAAAGACACATATGTGGGCAAAAATAAGAGCAAAATTTCAATTTTTTTCTGATTTGTCAAAAGAGTACTATCTGATTAAAGCAAAAGTTGTAACAGAATATTGTAGTTTTGTAGGCTGTGTGCTGGAATTGAAGCCAGGATCTTGTACACATATACTGTGCATGTACTGTACCCTGAGATCTAGTGCCATGATGTGGGATTTACAACTGATTTCCAAATGCAGATGTCCATTCTTGCCTGTGCTTTTGCTTTTTGTGGCTTTGTTTTCTTTAGTTCTAGTTACATAGTCAATCAGTCTGAAAATATTAAATGTTCTAGACACAAATAATACATAAGTTTTAAATAAGTTATTATAGTATATTGACATAATATTTCTATTTCATTATTATTGTTAATATCTTACTGTACTTACTTTATAAATTAAACTATATCATGGATATATATATACATATAACATAGTTTATATAGGGTTGAGTACAATTCAAGTATTCAGGTATCTACTGAGGGTCTTTGAACATATCCCAAAAGGATAAGGATATGTGATATGAATAGAAAAGGTAATGAAAGATGAATGACTATGGAATACTTCTATAATATTTTAAATACATTCCAGTTGAAGAGATATCATATCTTAGAAAACTGTAGTAGCTTCAAAACCACAGAAAAACACTTCCAATAAACAAACTGTGGTGGTTTGATTCAGATATTCCCCATAAACTTATGTGCTCTGAATGCTAGGTTCTCGGCTGATGGCAATTTGGGAATTGGATCCTCCTGGAGGTGATGTATTGTTTGGGGGTGTGCTTATGGGTATTATAGCCAACTTCCCTTTACCAGTGTTTAAAATATTCTCTGCTGCTATTGTCCACCTAATGTTGGCCAGGAGGTGATGTCCACCCTTTGCTCATATCATTACTTTCCCCTGCTATCATGGAGCTTTTTGAGTCTATAAACCAAAAGAAACTCTTTCCTCCACAAGCTGCTCTTGGTCAGGTGTCTTCTGACAGCAATACGAACCTGGCTGCAACACTGAAGTTGGTACCAAGAAGTATGATTTGCTAGAAATCAGACTGTGTGGCTTTGGTCAATTGGAACTGATTTGAGGAAGGAATGTGGGAGAATTTGAAGCCTTGGCCTAAGAGATACATTGCTGTGGTGCAAGTACAGCTTGATGGGCCATTCCGGTCAAAGCTGAAAGAACTTAATACAGTAAGAACGATGGACTGTGAGATTTGGTTTATGAAGATGAGAAAGAGCTTTGCCTGGACTGGGCTAGAAGCAGTTTGTGTGAGGGGTGTGCTGTTATGCTCATGTTCTGAGAACTTGTGTAGGGTTGTATTACATAGAAATGGACTGGTGTGATCAGAAAGATATGGCACAGAAATGAAATCTTTGGGCTAAAATTCTGCCCATTCTGATGCAATTGTTTGAAAGATTACAACCATTGAGATTGGGCCAGCTGACCTGCACTGGGACAACAGGAAGACTGTGGACTTTTTTGAATGGTCCTGAATGCTGAAGGAGTATCTTGTTCTTCAAAATTGGCTTTATTCCCCCTAGATTAACAAGTTGGTAGCCCACCTGGTACTATGGAGTATAGAAAATGCAGCAAATGAGGGTCATTGGATTTGTAACACAGTTTTGTATTTTGGAAATGGCCATGGTCAATGTGAAGCAGGCTTGCTGTTTTACCTGCATGGAGACCTGATGGAGCTATGAGGATGAACCATGGGTTGCAGCAGAGACCCAATGGAGATGCCAGGACTATGAGATGGATGCCAAGGAGAGCTGTTGGCACTGATTGAAGTTTTCTGGGACTGTGGAGTAGCTGAGCTTGAGTGGTGGAATTGGAACTCCAAAGGCTTGTCACTGGTTAGAGTTATCACACTTGGAGACTTGTCACTGGTTCAAGTGCAATGGCTGAGGCTCTGGCAGGCCAATTCTTTCTCTCTCTAAAATTAAAAAAAAAAGAAAAATAAATTAAATTGCCATGCTTGGTAAAAAATAAACTGAGTGCCATTTTGCTCAGTAACATATTGCCTTTGTTATGAACATAAATGGGCTCAGGAATGTCTTGGGTTTGAATTCAGAATCTGCTACACTATAATAATATATGTCACAAAACAAATTCTACTTAATTGTTTGTTTTTATTCTGTTTAGTTTGAAAGTGTTATTTGTAATATGTCAAAAGCAATCATATGAAATATGCTTTTTTTCTTTTTTGTTAATTTTATTTATTTACTTGAGAGAGTGAGAGGGAAAGAGGGAGAGAGAGAGAGAGAGAGAGAGAGAGGGAAAGAATGGGCATGCCAGGGCCTCCAGCCACTGTAAACGAACTCCAGACATATGCACCACCTTGTACATCTGTTTTATGTGGGTCCTGGGGAATTGAAGTGAGGTCCTTTGGCTTTGCAGACAAATGCCTTAATCACTAAACCATATCTCCAGCCCTAAAATACTCTTGTAATATATAATGGGCTAAGAATTTTGTGACAAAATATGAAAGAATTATTTTTACACAGGCAAAGGACCAGAAATAGAAAATGATAAAACTGAGGCTTATTTTCCAGTACACTAATTTAACAAGAGAACTGCAATTGATGACGTAAAAATTTATCTGTACTATGAAAGATGAAGTGGGATTTTTAGCAGCTGGGGAAAGTAAGGAAAGTACTAGACAAAGAGAATAGAATTAGACAAAAAGTATTAGACAAAAAGAGAATAGAATTAGACAAAGTAATAGAGGAAAAATCATATGAGGGAACCAGATTGGAGTTAAATTTTTCTTCAAGGAGGAGTAATTGTGAAAACAGGATGTAAACAGTGTGTGGAATTTAATGTATAGGAGGATCTGAGCATGAGCTCCAGGAGTTTGTAACTTGTTCTATAGAAAGCAGAGAGCAGTTGAATGTCAGTATCAAATCTAGTCACATTTCCTACTCATTTTTATCATAATCACTTTTATTCACTAGAGCATTAGGTTTTTCTAGTGTTATCCACAAAGTAGGGCTTCTTTACAGCCATGTGAAGACATCACAGGATGCTGGCCTTCTACAAGCCAAGGAATGAGGCGTCAGAAAATAACCACACTTACCAGCACCTTAATTCTAGATTTCTACTTCCACAATCATGAGAAAATAACTTTCAAAGTCTAAGCTCCCCAGCCTGTGGTATTTCTTATGACATCTATGGCAAATCAAACACCATTTTGAGACTCTAGCACCCGTGATGAGGCTAGCCATTGCCTAAACATGTAACCTGCACCAAAGGAAAGTAGTAAAAGGAAAGAAGAAAACAGATTCTTAAAGAGAGATACAAATTATAGCTAAATGGCTCCACTGGAAAAATACCCCAAGTGATAGCCAGTACAAACTCTAGGAAAAAGAAAAATCAAATTATCTGAAAGAACTAAAGAGGGACCCAAATGGGATGTGGGCACTGAAGCACATTTAACACTTGAAAGAAGTACAATAACTGCAGTTTCCTAAATTATGAATTTTAGACACTTAGAAGCCAGATATACTAGATAAGCCAAAAACTGTTAGAAAATATCCAGCCTTATTGAATTGAGTAACAAGAGGACAGAATGTGAAGTGGTCATGGTTGTTGGAAATGTTAAGGGTGATTTCTAGAAAGGACAAATTCAAGCACAGTATTTTTAATTCTACGTGTTACTTCTCACCTCATCACTGACTATCTCTTGGACTACACACTTGAGAGCAGATTCCAAGTAGCTTAGAGATGTTACAAAGGACAAAGGTGGGTTGATTTGAGCTACTATTCACCACACAGAGATAGATTTCTCTGCAAGAGTCTCTTCACGTTAATGTGCCTGCTAATAAAATACACATGGTTTTCTTTAGAGGAATATTAACAAATCTAGACTCTACAACATTATTCAAAATGTCCATTATGTAAGTCAAAATTATATGACACACAAAGAAACAAAAATCCAACATAGTCTCAAGATAAATTAGTAGTGGGCTGAGGAAATGTTCAGCAATTAAAGGCACTTTGTTGCAAAGCCTGCCTGCCTGGGTACGGTTCTGCAATAGCTACACAAAGTCAGATGCACAAAATGTCATGTGTCTGGAGTTCATTTGCAGTGGCAAGAAGTCATGACATATCCATACTTTCTCTCTTTCACAGATAAATAAATGTTTTAAAAAACCATCAACAGGGACTAGCCTTGAGATGTCCCAAATGTTGGAATTGACAGAATTTTAAATTAGCCATCACAACTATGCAAATGGTAATATTCTTATACTGGGTAGTAGAGATAGATAGTAGAAAACCTTAGCATACAAATTAAAAAGTAATTTGAATTGGAAAAATGTCATACCTGAAATATGAAAATGTTATTGGATGACTTTTTAAATTTCATTTAGCTATTTATTTATTTGAGAGAGAAAGAGGCAGATAGAGAGAGATGAGCTGCACCAGCGCCTGTAGCCACTGCAAATGAACTCCAGGTGCATGCGCCACCTAGTGCCTCTGGCTTACATGGGTCCTGAGGAATCAAATTTGGTTCATGAGGCTTTGCAGGCAAGTGCCTTTAACCACTAAGCAATCTTCAGCCCTGGATGAGTTTGATAACAAAACGGGGATAACAAAAAGTTAGCAGGCTTAAAGATAAATTGTGCAATGTGTAGAACACATCATAAAATGTTGGGGAACAGGACCTGGTACTCTACTGGAGTGATATCAAAAAGATGAGCATGGGGCAGGTTCCCTGCACTTGGGAGGCAGAGGTAGAGGATCGCTGTGAGTTCCAGGCCACCCAGAGACTACATAGTGAACTCCAGATCAGCCTGGGCTAGAGTGAGACCCTACCTATGTTCAGAAAAATAAATAAATAATTTTTTTTTAAGGGCGAGCATGCATTTACTTGGAGTCCTAAGTGGAGAAGAGTCAGACATGAGATATAAAAATATTTGAATGAATGCAAGCATTAATTCAGTAAATTGTTCAAAAATTTCTATTAGTAGTTTCATATCTGGTATGGGAAGTAGAAACAACCCACCTGGGTGCAGCCAATAAGGGAGAATTTTTAGTGATAACTCAATAGCAAACCTGGTTTAAAGATCCACTGCTTACTTCTGGCCAAGATGGCGACCACCTAGCTGTGCTGCAAATCCCGGGGAAAGAAAGACCAAATGGCTGATCCTTCACCAGGCCCTCACAGGGAACACCTGAACCACAAGACACTGGAGAGGGTAAGATCAAGACTAACCTTAATCTTCTACATCTTCCCTCCCTCACTTCCCCTCTCCCCCCCCTCTCTCTCTCTTATCTCTAACTCTTGTATATTAGTTATTTTTTCCTCATTTTCTTGGTGGGCACTGACCTGTAACTCCCAGGAAGCAGCATGGGACTATCATCCACAATGAGCTTTTGATCAGAGAGACCTACAAGGTTTCCTAAAAGACAGACAGATTTCTGTCAGAGTACTTGATGACCCACCAAAGGCTAGTGGTAAGACCCTACTGCTGAAGACACCTTATGTGATTGACATGCAAATTAGAATGGCATGGCTGGAAGTTGGAAGAGAGTCAGTCCCCAGACAGTCAGCGTGTCTAGTGCCAGAAGGTGCTACATGGGCGACTGGGGGAAAATGACCAATATCTGTCGAAGCAATGCATGGTCTAACCTACTTAGCAGCAAATAACTTGTTGTGATGCCCACACAAGTGCAGTGGTGGCACACAGCCATGGTGGGGAACCAACTGCTCTCATTTCAGCTAACTGATCCTCTCAGTGGTATGGGACCCAGAGCTGGAGCTAGGAAACAAGTCAGAACCATATCCAAACATAAACCCACTCTCCAATATCAAGCTACCATCAATTATGGGCTACAAGAGGGCCTACACATATTAAATTCTCTATAAAAAAAAAAAAAGGTTATCTCATTTGTCCTGATGCTAACTTACTCTCCATTGGAGAATCTGCTTCTCTTTTTCAGATAGATGTAGATCCTAAGAAGAGAGCCACCCCATCATACCTCAAAAGGGCCCCGGCTGAAACTAAGAAAAATTGGAGAAACAAGCAAGGGGGCTGTTTTCCTGATGAACCGGATACCAGCACAAGGGGGAAGGAGATCAGCACAAAGAAAAATCAACTCCTACCAAATCAGAGAGCCAGAGCCTCAGAGGCTCCCAACACCTCATCCCTGAAGCAGACCAAAAATGAACCCAACATGGCTCAGGGAGATTTTGCGGAAGAGGGGGCGGAAAGAATGTCAGAGCCACATGTTGGGTCATGATATGCAGAGACATTTAGCTTACCTATAACTGTGGGCTAACTCCACAATGCATGACCCATATACCTCAACAAGGAGGGGCCAAGGGGAAGGGGTAGGTCACGGATGAGCCTAATAATGGTACCAAACTGACTGTATTTGCTGAATACAAAACTAACTAATAAAGAAAAAAAAAAAAAGATCAACTGCTTTTAATTTTCACCATGTACTGACAATTTTAAAGAATATTAATTTTATAATACTTCTTTACCCCAAATCTCCTATTGGTCTAAATTTTAAACAATTGCTGTCATTAGTTTCAGTTATAGATAGCATATATTTGAGCTTCAAAATAACACATTTTACTTATGATCTGATAAATAGCTATGCCACCAAGTAGCTTTGTAATTATATAAGTGTACCCAACACAAATATATGCTTTCATTTTCAGTACACTTTGTGTAGTTTTGCCTACATCCCTGGTGTTACTATGTAATCCTGTATTTCAACTAAAATAGACAATGATAGTGCTGTGATTGTAAAGGTAAAATGAGTGCATCAATTTGTAATTCTATGTGTCCACATGGAGATACTCCTTGTGTTTGACATTAAATAATGGCATAGAATGAAAGTTGTGAATTGTAACAATTGTAACATAATCCTCAATTTTTTTGAAATTGAGCTGAATTTCCTTTAAATTGTTAACCATTTCATTTTAGACTATAGAGCTAATTAAGTAAATAAAACATTCCAGAACTGTAGTCTATTACATAATTTGAATGTTTTGTGTGTATTTTGGTTGTGTTAAAATTCACTAATTACTAGAATATTATTTAAGTAAACTATTTTATGCAAGATTTTAATGAAACCAACAAAATTACAATTAAGGATGCTAAATTGATTCAACAGACATTGAATTATGCATTTATATCATGAAGTTTTCTGGAGGACAATTTCTTCTTCTGGAATATTGTTCTAACATCACCAATTGTTTAATAGTGCTCTAAATTTTATAAAGAAAGTTGAGGTGAAAACCACATATGAATATGAAAGGAAACAATCCAGTGGAGCTCAATAAAAAGAGGTGATTGAAGCCATTATGTTTGAATCTATTTTGAAATATACAACATACAACACTTTAACATTGCATAAAATTTCTGAGGATTGTCAAGAAGTAAATGGTGGCAATTCCAAGCATGAATCTTAGAACGCATGGCTCAGAGGACACTGGGTGATAGGCAACAATGTATTACATTCACATTCCATAAGCACTGACAAGGAAGAGAAAGGAAATGTTAGCAAGTGTTGGCACTGACAGGACTGTGGGAAAAGACACCAGGAAATGGCTCTCACCAAGCCCACTGTGATGAAGAAGAAACAGCAAATAATATTTTAATGTATTTTGATATAGTCACTTGTCAATAACATTTCCAGATGGCAACATTAATCCTTTTAAAAGAGGACATGAACCTGTTCAAAATAAATATGAACATTTCATCACTACTCAAAGAAAAGGAGCCAAGGTAGCAGTTGACACTCACAATTTTACAAATACTCACTAAATGGTCAAAAACCATGGCACTGTTCATAAAGATGAAATTCTTATTTTGCTTTGGCTATAAACAGGCTGTTGGGTCAGAAAATGAGCAACTGATCTTGAAAATGATTAGAATTAAATATGAAGGTCTGGGAGATATCAGAATAATACAGCTCCTGCTTTACTGAACATTATTATTTTATTTCATGACTATTAACAAAAATAATTCTTTTATAAGAAGAAATAGCATTAAAATATTTGCTCTGAGTATTAAATGTGGTAGGCATGTTATCATTTAGTAATAGTATAACCAATGTGCTTCAAAGGGGATCATTTTAATTACAGGAAGTTTTTTCATGGCTGGTTGAAACCATTTTATCTTTTGTTGAAGTTTTTACAAAAGTATTATTATTATTATTATTATTATTATTATCAAGATGTTTTGTGTGTATACATCATGTGTTGGTACTCTCTTTTCCCTTGTCCATGCCCTGTTCCTTTGAAGATACTTCTCAGTGGAGTTGCAGTTATTCCCCTTGGGGTTTTGTTTTATGCATTGTGGGAGCAGTAGTCAGTTATTTTTGGAGGGGAAGGAATGCTTCTGTGCCTAGTAGTGTATTGTTCAAGAAGATTTTTTCCCCACTCCTATATTGTAGAGTACTCCCCCTCTTGTGGGGGGCTGGGAGCTGTGATACATGAAGGCACTGACTCAGCCAAAGTTCCTGACACAGCATATTCTCTGTGCCCCAGGCTGTGGGAAAGTCCTTGTTTAGAAACTTTTGTACATCTTTAGCTATGATAAGGAAATCTTGTGACCGTCGCATGATTGCTTGCATTGTTCTGTAAGAGGGAGTCCTTTTGCTTAAAAGGTCTGCAGCTGCCTGAATAAACTTGAGCCTTGATCAGAACCTGTCTTGGCTCCATTCCTTGTGTGTTCTTGTCCTACCTTCATTCCCACTCCTTCCCTCAGGTCTTGTTCGGCTCTGGGCCGCTGGACGGCACAGCATGGCGCCCGAACAGGGACCTGAGTACAAAGGATTCAGTGAGGAACGCCAACAAGAAGAATAGCGCACAGAGAAAAAAGTGAAACTAAGAAGTTCGGAGTCGCCCGCTTCGGTCTTCAGGACACAAGTTAGTTGGCGATCTGGGACAAGCAAAGAGTAAAAAGGAACTCATAGCTGCAGCTAGAGATATCTTAAAAACACAAGGAATTGGGATTACATCAAGTTCTTTAAGAAAATTTTTTGATTTTGTTAATAAAAGGAGCCCTTGGTTTATAGAGCAGGGAAATGTTGATTCAGATGCTTGGGAGAAAGTAGGGAAAGAATTAAATGTCTGAACTAACTTTTGTGTGTGTGTGTATGTGTTTATGTGTGCTTATTGTGCTTGCTAGTTGTGTCATGTTTGTGACTGTTTGTGACTAAAGAGATGAGATGAACACAGGTGACACCCCTTTCTCTTCTAGAATCAATTTGCTGTAATTTTTTTAATAGCCTTATAAGAAATATGGTCAATAATGTGGTGAGATGAATTGATTAAAGGAACTGGAAAGGAATTTTTCAATGTTGGGACATAGAATGCTAGTTAAAAATGCTTTTTGAGTGATACTTAGATCAGAATGTTAAAGTATGTAAATAAAGGTATAGGGATGTTAAAAGAAAGAAAGAAAGAAAAAAAAATGTTCAGGTTAAACCTAAACACCATGCCTAAAGTTAGAGGTTTTTAAACTAAATATGTTGGGATAGCTTACTTAAGCTTTATCAAATTTAAGTCATGAGTAAAACATAAAATTGTTTTATGTTAATAAAAATTTCTGTGGTACATGAAATCAATAGCTATCAAGTTTAAGCCAAAATCATTGGTTATCAAATAATTTTTTTCTTTCAAAAAGATTTATCAAGGGTTATATTAATATTTAACTAGCTGTTTTGGCTCAAAAAAGACCAGATTCTACTCTATTGTATGTAAAGTAACTGTCTCAATTTTGGCATCTTAATGTCCTGTTACTTGAAAATCTATAGGCAAAGCTTGTTTATCAGGAGGAGAATATTTAATTTGGAAAGTAGAATTCTATGACTTATACAAAAAGACTACAATGTTGGATCAACAGGCAGGAAATGCTGCCTAGAATACTGATATGCTCACTGGGGAAGGAAACTATGCTGGGAATGACAATCAAATTGCATATCCCCGTGCTGTTTATCAACAAATAGCCACAGCAGCTTGTAAAGTGTGGTTTACTCTTCCTTCAAAAGGAGAAGCTGTGGGGGAAAATTTAACTAAGATTATACAGGGTCCTGATGAAAATTATGCTGATTTTGTTGATAGATTGATAAAAACAGCAGGGAGAGTATTTGGAGATGCTGGCGCTGGTATGGACTTTGTAAAACAGCTTGCTTATGAAAATACAAATAGTGCTTGCAAAGCAGATATACGGCCTTATAGAAAGAAAGTTGATCTACAAGGATATATTAGATTATGTGCTGATATTGGCCCTAGCTATACGCAGAAGATAGCCATGGCTGCAGTGTTACAAGGAATTCCTTTTCAAAGTGGCCTTTGACATGGGAAAAACTGATAGCTGCTCAAACATTAGTTCAAGAGCAATTAGAGGCAGGGCATATAGAGGAATCATCTTCACCCTGGAATACTCCAATTTTTGTCATTAAAAAGAAATCAGAAAAATGGCAATTACTACAAGATCTGAGAGCTGTGAATGTTACTATGCATTTAATGGGAGCATTGCAACCTGGTCTGACTAGTCCTGTAGCTATTCCAGCTGACTTTTCTAAAATGATTATTGACTTAAAAGATTCCTTTTTACTATACCTTTGCATTCACGAGATTGTTGCCATTTTGCTTTTAGTGTTCCTTCTAGTAATTCTAAGGATCCTATAAAAAGATATCAATAAAAAGTTCTCCCTCAGGGTATGGCTAATAGTCCAACTTTATGTCAGAAATTTGTAACTAAGGTTTTAGCTTCTACAAGAAACAAATTTCCTCAAATATATATTATTCATTATATAGATGATATTTTATTAGCTGGAAAGGAAAAGACAGATGTTTTGACTTGTTTTTCTTACATGGAACAACAGCTCACTATATGGGGATTAAAAATTGCACCTAAAAAGGTACAAAAAGATTCCCCTTTTTCTTATCTTGGGTTCTGTCAGCCTTATAATTCAAAACAGGTTTCTTGGCTTTTTGCTTTTTCAGATACTTGGGCATTATTCATGGCAGATTTTGCAGGAAGCATTGATAATCATTACCCTAAACATAAATTGATTCAGTTCTTCATGCAACATCAAGTCATTTTTCCTTGCAATACACAATTTTCTCCTATCAAGGATGCTATGTTGGCCTTTACAGATGGATCTTCTTCTGGCCTAGCTGCTTATTCTTTAAATGGACAAACATATGCTTTTAATACTCCTTATAGATCTGCACAGTTTGTAGAACTGGTAGCCTTTAAAGCTTTATTACAACATACTGCTACTATATCTGTTAATATTTACACTGATAGCCAATATATTGTCCGCTCAGTTCCTTATTTAGAAACCTGTAGTAGAATAAGTCCTTCTTCTACTGTTTACAATTTGTTTGCACAGGTTCAACTTTTGATTCTCCAGTGCTCAGCACCTTTCTATGTAGGACACCTTCGTGCTCATTCTGGCCTCCCTGGACCCTTAGCTCAGGAAAATGCTATTACAGATAAGACTACTAAAATTTTTTCTGTAAAAAAAAAACTATTAATGCTCATAAGCTTCATCATCTTAATACTAATACTCTACATCTTAAATATAAAATTACATGTGAACAAGCACGTCAGATTGTTAAAAATTGTCAACAGTGTCTCACATTTTTACCTGTGCCACATCATGGTTTGACTCCTGGCCATTTATGGCAAATGGATATAACTCATGTTCCTCAGTTTGGAAAAATGAAATTTGTACATGTTTCTATTGACACTTATTCTGGTTTCATTTGTGCTTCTGCTCAAATGGGAGAAGCTACTAAACATGTCATTGCTCATTGTCTTCATTCTTTTAATATTCTAGGAGTACCTAAACAACTGAAGACAGATAATGGTCCCGGGTACACTAGTTCAACTTTCAAATGCTTCTGTTCTTCCTTTAACATTGAACACATAACAGGAATACCTTATAACCCTCAAGGACAGGGTATTGTAGAAAGAGCTAATGGCATGTTAAAAAATCTGGTTATAAAAAAAAAAAACTAAAATGGGGGAAATGACACAGGGGTCAGTAACAAAATGGCTAAATCATACTTTATTTATTTTAAATTTTTTACTTTTGGATGCAAAAGGGTTTTCTGCTGCTGACCATTTTTGGCATGCACAAACCGAGACTAATTATGCTAAAGTAATGTGAAAAGATCCATTGACTAACAAATGGGGTGGACCCGACCCTATATGGGGATGAGGAGCTGTTTGTATTTTTTCACAGAAAGAAAATGGAGCCAGATGGTTGCCAGAACGTTTGGTCCAGTATGCAGGCCACAAGATCAAACAAGAGGACACTGCTGATCCTGATAATATGGTGTCATCTACATCTTGCTTACAGTGAAGTCTAATGGACTGTCCTCAGGATTGTGGTGGTCAGACAATGGACATCAGCAAACTTATGTGTGGAAAATTGCTGCTGCTATGGGAGGTATCAAGGTTACATCTGACAGCAACAATTCAAATAGTCTTCCAAAGGGAACTGTTATGGCCTGTTATACCACCTTATGCCCTGATGTTAGGAAATATAAATATTACTTGGTATCATGGGTCTGAAGAAATGTTTAATGTTACCTGTGATAATTGTAGTCTGTCCAATTGTATTTCTCATGATTCTAAAACTGTAATGATGGTCAAACAACCTGCATTTGTTATGATTCCTGTAAATCTTTCAAAGCCTTGGTATTCTGACAAGGGTATTTAAATTCTAGAGGAGGTTAAAAATAGTTTAAGTAGACAAAATAGAGTTGTAGGTTTAATTATTGCTGGGATTGCTGCATTTATTACATTGTTAGCTTCTATTACTACTGCTGCTGTTGCTCTTGCACAAGAAGTTCATACTGCACACTTTGTTAATAATCTAGCTAAAAACGTTTCTGTTGCTCTGGGAACTCAAGTAACCATAGATAAGAAGTTAAAAGAAAAAATAGATGCTTTGTTTGATGTAGTGACATATTTAGGAGAGCAAATTCAAGGACTGAAGATTAGGGCTCGATTGGAATGCCATGCAAATTACCAATGGATCTGCATCACTTCTAAAACTTACAATGCTAGTTATGAAGATTGGGTAAAGGTCAAAATACATTTAAAATGAATTTGGCACCATGATAACATTTCGTTAGATTTGGTTAGTTTACATTCAGAAATTCTACCTATACAGAAGAGTCATCCTGATTTTGACGCCACTAAGGCTGCTAATGATTTAATTGCTGCAATTAAGTCTGTGTTGCCCAGTTGGGACTCTCTAAGTTCCTGGATAGGCAGCTTTGCAGCTATGGGAGTCTGCCTTCTGCTTCTCTTATGCCTATTGCCTATTTTCTTCAAGCGTCTAATGAAGTCTATTGTAAATGTTCATGCAGAGGTCCGAGCTATGCACTATAGAACACGTCCTTGGCTCCCTCAAACTTTGTCATAAAAACTCGGCTGATGGTCTAGACCTACGGGAACTGCATAGGATCCAGACCTATGCATTTCAGTGACAATGGTATGGGCATCAACATGGGTGCGAGGCAAAGCACTGCAGGGGAAGGTCCCTATCTGACCGCTTCTGGATTCCCTGAGAGGTATACCTGGCTTGCATGGAGGTTGGTGCCATAACTGTTACATAGGCCCTGCCTCCCCTCCTCAAAAGGTACCAAGGGCCAAAGATAGTGGGAATAAGACATCCCATAGGAGGAGCTGGGTCCCTACTCCCCCAGTTGGTCAATGCCCACCATTTTTCCCGACAGTCACTGCCGTTTTTTGTGTTAAGTAGAAAGGGGGAGATGTAGGGAGCTGGGAGCTGTGATACATGAAGGCACTGACTCAGCCAAAGTTCCTGACACAGCATATTCTCTGTGCCCCGGGCTGTGGGAAAGTCCTTGGTTAGAAACTTTTGTACATCTTTAGCTATGATAAGGAAATCTTGTGACCGTCGCATGATTGCTTGCATTGTTCTGTAAGAGGGAGTCCTTTTGCTTAAAAGGTCTGCAGCTGCCTGAATAAACTTGAGCCTTGATCAGAACCTGTCTTGGCTCCATTCCTTGTGTGTTCTTGTCCTACCTTCATTCCCACTCCTTCCCTCAGGTCTTGTTCGACTCTGGGCCACTGGACGGCACACCCTCTGTTTTCTTCCAGTCATTTAAGAGTTTCAGGTCTTATTTTGAGATCTTGATTTTTGTGCCTAGTGAGAGGAATGGATCTAGTTTCATTTTTCTACTTGTAGTTGTCCAATTCATCCAGTACCATTTATTGAAGATGCTGTTTGCCATGTTATTTGGGAATATTGACGAGAAAACTTTGTACATGCTCAGTGTAGATCCAATTTTTGGCTTCTAGGCAGAATCTGTGGATTCAGACCTTGTGGATATCAAGTGATGACTGTATTTCCAACATTTTGCCAGCATAAGCAACATTGTAATTTTTACATTTATTTTCAAATTTGTTGGGAGACACCATAGGGGAGGATTACCAAGTGATGAATAGGCAAATACATATAATTTTGTTAGATAGCATGCACCACCACACCCAGCAATATATCTACTTTTTTTTTGAGGTAGGGTCTCACTCTAGCCCAGGCTGACCTGGAATTCACTATGCAATCTCAGGGTGGCCTCGAACTCACAGCCATCCTCCTACCTCTGCCTCCCAAGTGCTGGGATTAAAGGCGTGCGCCACCATGCCTGGCTATTATATCTACTTTTAATAATCTATGAAACATAGTGTTCATGTATTAGAAGAACCAGTATGGATAAATCTCCATATAAGCCTAGCTACTTTGCAGATTCAGTGCAACCCTATCAAGACATCAATGACATTTTTCATGAAAAAAATTATTTTTAAAACATAAAAATGTATATTGAAACCACAGGGAAAAAAACAAGCAACATGCAACAATAACAAAAGCAAACCCCCAAATCCATTCTGAACAAAAAGGTTAAGTCAGGAGAATTATGTTATCTGAGTTCAAAGTATGGTCAAAGATATAATCATCAAAACAGCAGAGTATTAGCATGGAACAGACATGTCTACCAATGACAGGATGTGGAGCCTGAAAGCAAACCCATACATCTACAGCCAGCTGATTTTCAACAAAGGTGCTAAGAGCACATATTGAAGGACAGTCTTCTGGTGTTGATAAATTAGGTATCCACAACAGAATGAAGTTAAGACCATTATCATTCATCATCATTATCATTCATGAACCCACTTGAGTGAAATGTAGGTGAAATGTTTCAATAAATGGAAGGCAAGGATTTTTTTGGACAAAATTCTAAAGCCCAGAATCTAAAAGCAATAGTAGACAAATGATGTTAAATCAAAATAAAAAGCTTTTTCAGAGCAAAGCATAGAAAGAAGTGAAGAGAAAACTTGCAGAATGGGACAAAATATGTGAGATATATATATATTTGACAAGGAGTTGATATCCAAAATACATAAACTCAAAATTCCCCTAATAATAAAGAAGCAAACCTGTTTATACAATGAGCAATATATTACAACATACTTAAATAACATTCTCAATGAGAAAATACAAATTGTCAGCAAGTATCTTTTAAAAGAAGTCTTCAAGGGCTGGAGAGATGGCACAGTGGATGAAGTGTTTGCTTGCAAATCCTAACAACCTGAGTTTGATTCCCCAGTACCCACATAAAGCCAGATGCAGAAAGTGGTGCATGTGTTTGGAATTTGAGTGCAGCAGCTAGAAGCCCTGATGCCTTCATTCATTCATTCATTCATTCTCTCTCTTTCTCTCTCTCTTTCCCAGGCATGGTGGCACACACCTTTAGTCCCAACACTCATGAGGCTGAGGTAGGAGGACTGCTGTGGGTTCAAGGAGAGCCTGAGACTACATAGTGAATTTCAGGTCAGCCTGGGATAGACGGAGACTGACTCTACCTCAGAAAAACAAACAAACAAACAAATGCTCAACATTATGTGCCATCAGAACAATGCATATCAAAATTCTATATCACATTACTTTGATAAGAATGACTACTATCAAAAGACTAAAGACCCTACAGTGAACACCAATGACACCACTGAGGATAGCCCTGATGGAAATGGGGACCTAGAAGAGGTAATATAAGGCTACACCACATATAAAAATAAACATTAAAATTCAAAAGTAAATATTTAAAAGTAAATAAATTAAAAAACTAACAATAACATAAAGATATAGAGAAAAGGGGATTCCTGCAGACTGTTGATGGGAATATAAGGAATGTAAATTAGTATGGCCATTGTAGAAAATTACTGTGTTAAGTACAGATATGTAAATACCATATAATATGACTTATGTGGACTATAAAAAGTTCATGTTCTAGAAGCTGAAAGTACAAGGTTGGTTACAGAAGGCAGGTTGTCAGGAGGCAGTGGCAAGGGATGGGGACAGATTGACCTGTGTAACTGTGAAAAATGAAATGTGAAATGGCCCTATATTATCTACTATGCTTCTGAATACTTAGTCCCCATCCTGTGCTGCTGTTTTGTTTGGTGGTCCTGGTTTTCTGATGCTGGTCACTTGTGGGGCACTTGTTGAGGCTTATAGCCAAGATCTGCTTCCAGGCTGTTCTCTGCTTCCATGTCTGGCTGCAATGAAAGGAGTTAACAAGTGACTTCCTGTCAAGATGGCAGATCTGCAACCTCACTAGAGCTCTGGGGGTGAAATCAGGCAAGAATTGAGGGTAGAGGGCTCCAGTACTAGTAGGTCTTAAAGGACCTCTCCTGGGTGGGCACGGGTATGCATATTCGGGAATCTGCCTATGATGCCTGATTCCTGTATGTTCATCTGACACAGCTAGGGTGCAACCGCTGGGGTGGGCTGGTACAGAGCACAGCCTGAGCTCAGGCAGGCAGGGCAGGCAGGCAGTCGTCCTTTCTCCACACCCACATACTCAGAGAGGGCGTGCACACAGTGTGGGAAGTGGGCCTGTGCTTCCACGTCAGCACCTGTGGCCGGGGTGTCAGGATCCTGGCACCATGTACACATCCACCACCCCACCGCTCCCATCTGCCACTCACTGTCGCTGCTGGGTCCCTATCTGCCAGACACTGGATCCGCATGCCTCTGTTCCCCACAGTTCCAGGCCAGGGCCCACGCTTGCAACCACTCTGCAACTCTAGTCCCAGGGGCACCAGGTACTGGAGCTACAGCCTGCACTTCTGCCCCACCCTGTGCTGTTTCCACTCACACCATGCCCTGCCTGCCCCGGCACATCCCCACATTGCCAGAGCCAGAGCCAGAGCCAGAGTCCACACCTTTCCCCCACTCTGCACCACTGGTCCACTGGTCCCTGGGATCTCCACCAGACAAAGCTAGGGCCCATGTGTCTGTTTCACCCCATGCCACTTCTGCCCCTCCCTGTACCACTGGCTTCTGTGTGCATCCCTAGCATACCATGGCCTGCACCCATTCTACTACACCACTCCATACTTCCTGTCCCTGCCAGAGCTACTGCTCAGCTTCTGCCATAAGCCATGGTGCCGGTCCCTGCGGGTGTCTACTCCATGCCTCTTACCCCTGAGTGTCCCCAGCCTTAGCAGATCTTTCTGGCTTCTGCAGCTTCCTCTGATCACTCCAACCACTCCAGCCCACATCACTGACCACATCCACATCTCTAAGCCCCTATACCAGCCACCTTCTGAGACCACCTTCAAGCCTAGTTCCTGGATTTCTATAGGCCCACCCACTTCCACCCTCCACTTTCCCAGACCAGTATCCACCTACCTGGCCCCCAGTTAGGGGGCACAGGAATATCAGGCAACAGGGTCAAGTACTGCTGCTCCTGATCCTCACAGGCAAGACACTGCTGGGGGTTGGGGGGATGGCTTAGCAGTTAAGGTGCTTGCCTGTAAAACATAAGGACTCATGCTTGACTCTCCAGGTCCCACATAAGTCATATGCACAGTAACACAAGCATGCAAGGTCATACATGTGCACAAGGAAGTGCACACATCTGGATTGTAGTGGCTGTAGGCCCTGGCATACCAATTCTCTCTCTTTCACACACACACATTTAAAAAAAGCAGTCTGTTTGGCTTACCCAACATATGCAGACTGGAATAGAGGACTGGAGATTCCAGACCTCCAACCACAGCTTTTGTATCAGCCACCAGCCCAGAGCTGCTGGTGCACTTGCAACATCCACAACTGGCACATCTATTGATACAATTGCAATCCACTCCAAGTAAGTTCAAACCCAAAACAGTACATTCACTGAATGAAGGCCTAACTCATGCTTTATTCTTGAAAAAAAAAAATATGACTTTTACCACAGAGATGGGTAGACCGCAACACAACTATGGTAGGTTGATTCAGGTGTTCCCCATAAACTTGAGTGTTCTGAATGCCAGGTTCCTAGCCGGTGGAAATTTGAGAACTGGAGCCTCCTGGAGGCAGTTGGTGGCAGGGTTATGAGTGTTAGAGCCAACTTCCCTTTGCCAGTGTTTGGCACATTGTCCTGTTGCTGTTGTCCATCTGATGTTGGCCAGGAGGTGATGTCTACCCTCTGCTCAAGCCATTGTTTCCCCCTGCATCATGAATCCTTTTCTCCCTCAAGCTGCTCTTGGTCAGGTGTTTTTTTTTTTTTGTTTTTTTTGTTTTTTTTGTTTTTTTGCCAGCAATGTGAACCTGACTGCAATACACATATGCATAAAAATACCACTACCCTGATGAACTTAGATGCAAAATACCAGAACAAAGTCCTCTCTAACCATATTCAACAACACATCAAAAGCATAATCAACATTTATCAATCAAGCTTCTTCCCATGGAGGCATGGATAGTTCAACAAATGGAAATAAGAACAAGTGGGCATTGGTATATAAATATCTGACAAAATAGACTTCAAAGAACAATAATCAAAGAGGATGAAGAAGGATACATTTTACTCATCAAGGGAATGATCCAACAAGAGAGTCACAATCATATATTTACACACACAAAACACTGGTACATCACATATTCTAAAGCAAAACCTACTTGACAACAAATCAAAAATAAGCCCCAATATCATAATAGTAGGGGACTTAAGTACCACTATCATCATTAGACAAATCATCTGAAAATCAACAGGAAAATAATAGAGCTTAACAATAAACCAGACCTAACAGACATCAATAGAGCATTCTACCCAAGTCTACAGAATACACATTTTTCTCAGCATCCCACTGTACTTCTCCAAAATAGATCATATGTTAGGGCCTAAAGCATGCCTCCATAAATTCAGGAAAATTGACATTACTTCCTGCATCATATCAGCACATAATGTTTTAAAGTAAGAAATTAACTACAAGAAAATATCAGAAAATATCAGAAAATATCAGAAAATATCAGAAAATATCAGAAAATATCAGAAAATATCAACCTCTTACAGACTGAAGAACATGCTATTAAGTAATGAATGGGTTGTGAAAGAAATCCAAAAGGAAATTATAAAATTTCTAGAACTGAATGATAATGAAAACGCAACATGCCAAAATTTATGGGACACAAGGAGGGCAATTCTAAGGGGAAAATACACCACACTAAATGCCTTCATAACAAAGAGATCTCAAATTTAGGTGGACTTGATGGTCCACCTAATGTCTTTGGAAAAACAAGAATAATCCAAACCTAAGAGTTCCAGATGAATGAAATAATTAAGATCAGAAAAGAAATCAATGAAAGGCACATCATAGTTAAAACAGTAAAAATGAAAACAAAGAGACAGTGCTAAAAGCAACAAGAGATACAACTCACTGCATACAAAAGCAATCCCATCAGAATTACCTCAGGCTTTTCAATGGAAACTCTGAAAGCAAGAAGGGCTTGTAATGGAAAATTTTAAAGTCTAGACAACTATGGCTTTCAATGAAAATTATTGTACCTAGCAAAAGTATCACTCATAATAGATGGTGAAAGAAAAATCTTCCATGATAAAAGCCAGCTCTACAACTATGTGAACACAAATGAAAATCTACAGAGAATACTTCAGAGAATATTACACATAGGAGACAAACAACCAATCCCAAGAACTTAAAAGAGGAAGACCACAATAACCAAAACTAGAGCAGGCACAAAAATGTACAAAGCTCAAGAATGCACTAAAATCCCATAAAACCTCAAACAGGGCAGGTATTAAATAAAACCTCACAATTATAAGCTTAACTATTAATGGTCTTAATTCACCCATCAAAAGACACAAGGTCACAGGTGGGTCACAAAAATGGACCCTTCCATCTGCTTTCTTCAAGAAACCCACCTCACCACTAAGGACAGAAACCTCCTTATGGTGAAAAGATGGAAAATGATTTTACAAACAAATGGAAATAAGAAGCAAGTGGGCATTGGTATATAAATATCTGACAAAATAGACTTCAAAGAACAATAATCAAAGAGGATGAAGAAGGATACATTTTACTCATCAAGGGAATGATCCAACAAGAGAGTCACAATCATATATTTACACACACAAAACACTGGTACATCACATATTCTAAAGCAAAACCTACTTGACAACAAATCAAAAATAAGCCCCAATATCATAATAGTAGGGGACTTAAGTACCACTATCATCATTAGACAAATCATCTGAAAAATCAACAGGAAAATAATAGAGCTTAACAATAAACCAGACCTAACAGACATCAATAGAGCATTCTACCCAAGTCTACAGAATACACATTTTTCTCAGCATCCCACTGTACTTCTCCAAAATAGATCATATGTTAGGGCCTAAAGCATGCCTCCATAAATTCAGGAAAATTGACATTACTTCCTGCATCATATCAGCACATAATGTTTTAAAGTAAGAAATTAACTACAAGAAAATATCAGAAAATATCAGAAAATATCAACCTCTTACAGACTGAAGAACATGCTATTAAGTAATGAATGGGTTGTGAAAGAAATCCAAAAGGAAATTATAAAATTTCTAGAACTGAATGATAATGAAAACGCAACATGCCAAAATTTATGGGACACAAGGAGGGCAATTCTAAGGGGAAAATACACCACACTAAATGCCTTCATAACAAAGAGATCTCAAATTTAGGTGGACTTGATGGTCCACCTAATGTCTTTGGAAAAACAAGAATAATCCAAACCTAAGAGTTCCAGATGAATGAAATAATTAAGATCAGAAAAGAAATCAATGAATTGGAAACAAAGAAAACAATTAAGAAAATTGATAAAACAAAGAGCTGGTTCTTTGAAAAAATGATGAAGATTGATAAACCCCTGGACAATTTGACAAAACCAAAATGAGAGAGAGACAGAGAGAGAGAAAGAAAGAAAGAAAGAGAAGGAGAGGAAGAGAAGTCCAAAAAAAAAAAAAAAAAATAGAAACAAAAGTGGAGAGATCACAACAGACATCAAGAAATTGGAAGAATTCATCAGAACATATTTCCAAAACTTGTGCTCCACAAAATTTGATAACCTGGAAGAAATGGATGAATTTCTAGCACATACTTCCTACCAAAACTAAATTCAAAGCAAATCTCTTCAACAAACCTATTATATCCATTGAGGTTGACAATGAAATCAAAAACCTTCCCAAAAGGAAAATTCCAGGAGCTGGTGGATTCTCAGCTGAACTCTACCAAACCTTCATCGGAAAACTGAAACCATTTCCTTTTTAAGTTTTTTTCACATAATTAGAGAATACATAATGCTCCAAAACTTTTTCTATGAAGCTATCATCACCCTAATACCAAAACCAGAGAGATACAAGAAGAAAATAAAACTATAGACCTATATCCCTGATGAACTTAGATGCAAAATACCAGAACAAAGTCCTCTCTAACCATATTCAACAACACATCAAAAGCATAATCAACATTTATCAATCAAGCTTCTTCCCATGGAGGCATGGATAGTTCAACAAATGGTAATCTTGCAACATAATACACCACATAAAAAGTCTTAAATGCAAGAACCACATGATCATTTCAATAGATGCAGAAAAGACCTTTGACAAAATACAACATCATTTAAGGATCAAAACACTGGAAATACTAGACATGAAGGGTTTATATCACAATATAATGAAGAGTAAATACAAAGTGCTTAAAGGCCAAATCATACTTAATGATTTGGAAAAGACTCAAGAAGTTCCCATTGAGATTGGGGACAAAGCAGGGCGCTTACTCTCACCACTGCTCTTCAACATAGTGCTAGAATTCCTAGTCCTAGAAATAATACAGGAGAAAGATAAAAAAGGAATAGAGATTGGACAGGAAGAAGTCAAGGTAGCCCTATTTGCAGATGACATGAATCTATACATAAGTGTCCTAAAAGACTCTACCATAAAAGTTTTAAAAGTGATAAATTCTTTCAGCAAAGTGGCAGGATACAAAATCAACACACAAAATCAGTAGCCTTTCTATAAAAGGAAAAAGACAGATACATAGAGAAATAAACAACTATAAGATTCCACCTTACTCCAGAAATAATGACAATTATTATAAAATTGGATGACAATAAAGGTAGTGGACAATGTGGGGACAGAGGAATCCTCATTTACTCCTAGTGGGAGTACAAACTTGTACAACCACTATGGAAATCAATATGGAGATTCCTGAAAAAGATAAAACTAGAGCTACCAACTGACCAAGCCATTCCTCTACTGGGCATCTACTCTATAGGTTCCATTCTTCACTGTATAGTTATTTGCTCAACCATGTTTATAGCTGTTCAATTAACAATAGCTAAGAACTGGAATCAACCCAGATGCCCATCATTTGATGAATGAATAATGAAGATGTGGTACATTTGCACAATAAAGTTCTACCCAACAGTAAGGAAAAATGATACAATAAATTTTGTTGGAAAAATTGATGGACTTGGTACAGATCATATTAAGCGAACTCACACAAGTACAGAAAGACAAACACCACATGTACTCCCTCATCTGTGGTTCATAAATTGGAAGAGCCTGAGTTTCACACATACCTGACAGACAACTCAAGAAACAGGCAAGAGGAATGGATGGTTTATGGGGGTAGGCAAAGAAAGGAGGAGGGAGTTATACACAAAATCAAATACAAGATGAATTGGTACCATAGAAACCTTTCTCCTGTATGGCAGACTAAAATATATAACCCTCATTAGAACCATGGAGGTATCATCTAGTAAGAAAGGCTCTGGATTAGGTGAGATGAAGCCTAAACTAAAACATTTGGCCTTGGCTGGTAACTTTCAGTACCAGAAATTGGTTACAATCCACATTGAGCTGTTGATCAGAGAGATCTCTTATGTCCGAAAACAAGACAATCTTTTGTCAAAGAACTTTATTGCCTGCCTGAGGTAAAAGTTAACACCCTATTGCTGAAGACACTGCATGCTGCCAAGGACGTATGGAAAATGGAACCCTCATTCACTGCAAGTTGGAGTACACATTTTTAAAACCACTGTGGAAATAAATATGGAGACGTGTAAAAGGTGGAAATAGAACTACACACTGGTCAAACTATTCCTCTACTGGGAATCTACCCTAAAGGTACCACTTTTCACTGCAGAGATACTGGCTCCACAATGTTTATAGCTGCTCAATTCACAACAGCTAAGAACTGGAATCAACCCATATGCCCATCATTTTATGAGTGGATAATGCAGATATGGTAAATATACACAATAGATTCTACTCAGCAGTAATTAGAAAATGTTATAATGAAATTTGTGGGAAAATGGATTGTCAGGCTCCCCCAGCAGGTAGTGCTGAGGAAGGACCAGGCCCACTGCTTCCTCCCAAAGGGTTGAGGAGGAGGATGAGTGTCGATGACTCAGAACCTCTCCTAGTCACTGGAGAAAAACCACACTGAGTCAGGAGTCTTGTCGAAGTAGGAACTCACTTTATTGTTATAGGTGGTTGCGAATGAGTGTTGAGAACGAGGGTGGGGATTCTAGGATAGGGGGAGAGGTAAGGGCCAATAGTATACCGCGACTTTTGAGATGATTGGTTCTAAGCGCGCATGGGCGGGAACTCTAACTTCCTATGCGGAAGTAGCAGGCTAGAGGCCATTTGGCGCCCTGCTGAGTCATAGCTGGCTGGAGGCAGTTCACCAAACTTTAGCTAGGCTCAGGAAGTTCCACTAGGCCTCATGTGCGGGCCTCTCAAGGCCCAAAATTTTCCCCTTTTGTTTTTGTAAGAGCATTAGTCACCATGGCCACTGTCTTAGGTTGTCCCCCTCTGGGGATCTTACCCATCACTGGGTACCAGGTGTTTAGCTCACTGAGAACCCAGTCCATGGCCTGTCTTAGGTTGTCTCAGTCAGTCTGAGATCTTACCCATCATCAGTCACATGGAGGGCAGAGGAGGTGGCAGTGGGTCATCTGAGGAACTTAATTCTTGAGTTGCCAGCCTGTGATAATGTATCTCAAACTGATGGATTTTTATTGCCTCCAGCTGCTGGTGAATGAATTGTGTAATTTTGTTAATTACACAAGGCCCAACAGTGAGGATAAGGGGAAGGAGAAGAGTTCCAAGTAGAGAGAGGAGGTAGGGTAAAAAGCCATGCAGGCCCATCCACATTGGGTTGTCTCGAAGGTCCTGCCATCTCTTCTCCAGGTCCTCTTGAAGCCTTTTGATCTTGTCCTGAACGATTCCCAATCTATTGGCATAGAAACAGCATTTTTCCTATAAAAACAAACATATGCCTCCCCTTTCGGCGGTTAATAGGTCTTGTCCCCTCCTGTTTTGTAGGACTACCTCAGCCCGGGAATCTAGCTGTTGTTAGAGATCAAGGATAATGTTGGACACGGCTTTTATGTCACTGATAAACTGGAGAGAGAGCTTACCCATCCCAACTGTTCTGGTGGCCATGCCTGCAGTTATTCCCAACCCAACGAGTAGAGTCATATGGGCAACTGTAGTTGTATCATTGGTGATTACTTCAAGCAGCCAGGAAGGCCCAGATCAGAGACAAAGCCAGCAATCCTCCACAAGGGAGGGAGTTATTTGGTTTAGCAGGGTGAAGACCACTTTAGGAACAGTCCTCAGGGGTGGGACACTCCCTAGAGAAGTGATTGTCAGTGTCCCCTTGTTGGGAGAAATATTTTAGGTCTCTTGCTGGTATCCAAATGGGTTTTTTCTTCTTAGAAAGTTTTACCATGGACAAAAATTCCATGAGCTTCACACAAGTTTTTATCAAAAAACTCCTTTCTGTTACAGAGTTTTTGCACTTCAATCACTGCTCAGTACAAAAGATTATCCCAAGGTTGGGAAACAAACAAACCCTTCGATCCCAGCAATACAAACATAAATCTTAATGAATGGCCAGCTCTTATCAGTAACACTGAATGTGCATAATCTTGCTTACATGGAGGTGCTAAAGTCTTGCTGTCAAATGGCCCAGAGCTATGGATACAAGGCCAGCCAAATGGCTTTAGACAATTCCCCGCCCCCTTTTTAATGAACCAGGCCCTTCTGGGCCTCGGTGCAGAAAGACTGTGCCTGTCTTAGGTTGTCCTCTATGATATTTAGGCCTTACCCGTCATTGGTACATGAATTTCATTATTCATGCCCTGTCTTAGGTTGAACTAACTCAAGAGAATCTTACCTGTCTTTGACTACCAGCCTCTGCAGGGGCTTTAAGATAATGTCTCAGGAAGCTGGGGTTGGGTCCGTAGCTGTATCCCATGTACTTCTGCGTGGATATCCATAATGGATCTCAAAAGGCATTTAACGAGTATGGGCAGCAGATATAGAATGAGCAAAAGACAAACACCTGTAGCAGCAAAGTTTCCTATCCAAGAAGTGAGAGAATTTCATCCAGGCAAGGCAGACTTAAAAGTAGATATTAAGTCATTAGCATCTTTAGCTGCATCAAAAGTAAGATGATTATTTTGCAAAGACAAAATCTTTGAATGCAACTGAATCAGATCCAAGGAAATATTATCATTATGCCAAATACCTCTTAAATGCATTTTTCCAACACTGTTGACTGTCATTATATTTTTTAGAAGTAACACTAATCCATTGAAAATTTACATGACACTCCAAACGAGTTCTAACTTTCAACCCTAGTATCTCTTTGCCCAAATACGTAACCACACCATACAGAGCATCTAACAGGTGAAATTGCAAATAGGGTACGGATCGAGCCCAAGATCTTAAAGGGAGGCACAGTTTGAACTTTCTCAGGAGCTACTTTAAAGCTGTGAGTATGAAGGATAGTTAGACATTAAAAGTACAAGCCTGAAGCCAAAAGCCACAGCACACTTCAGGAACTCCAGCTAGGCACACTTTGCATATCTTTAGATTGAAATCTGAAACCTACCACCACACCTTAAGATCCACCCAGTGACATTGCCTCCAGCCAGGTGGTGGCAGAATGCAAACTACAAACAAATAAACAACTGAATATATTAGGGGCCATCTATTCAAATTACCACATTCTTCCCCTGCCTCCCAATTGATTTATAACCATTATACATTACAATTTGTACTCAGTTCAATTTCAAAGGTCCCCACAGTCTTGACCAATTTAAGATATTAAGACCTGTAAAATCAAACAAGTTAAACACTTCTAACATATAAAGGCACAGAGTAAACATTTTTAATTGGTATAAGGCATAGCAAGGAGAGACTAAAACAATGTAAACTCAACCACCATCCAAAAGTGTTTGCATTTCTATGATAGTCTTCCCTCAGGCATCCTTTCCATGGTAAAGCAATTGAACCATCTTCCTTTAAGATTGCCAATGTGTTTGACAATAGCAGATTCAGTAACCTAAAACCAGTCTCAGTGTCTGTAATTTTAACTTGCATGAGGTTTTCCAGCTTAAAATCTTAAATCTCTCAGTCGAATATCTCTAGCCAAGCACAGCAGTCCATTACAAATTTAACCTTGATCAAACTCTCTGGGCCTGGGCAGCAGGATGCAGCCAGCCCTTATGCCAGTAGCCCTGTTCCAACAAATTCCTCTGCAGTCTTTCCTTCCTCTTAGAAAATTCATAAGCCAAGCCTCGAAGTTCAATGCTGTCTGCACTTAGCATTCTCAGACTCTCATCAGAATAGTCCATAAAACTTGGCTTACCACTCCAGAAGACATCTTCATTTGTAAGCACCAAGTCCATGTCTACTCCTCCAAAACAAAGGTTCCAAAAGATCACCATCCACATGGTCAGGTTCATCTCAGTCCACTCCTTGGTACCAAGTTCTGTAGCAGACACCTTCGGGTTCACTGAGATGAACTTCTAGACCAGACACAGTTATGGAGGAAGGGATATTTATTGAAGCTTACAGATCCAGGAAAGTTCCATAATGGCAGGAAAAGCTGGCCTGCCTTCACAGGCCCAAGGAGAGAGAGAGAGAGAGAGAGAGGCATAAGCCTAAATGTCAAAAGCCACACAGTGTGTCCACTAGGGACATATGGCCTGTTCAGAAATACAAAAGCCACAGATGCAGCTTGCCAGCGAACCAAAAGTGAAAGGAAAGAGAAAGAGAATGAAGAGATGTTGACAAGCAAGTACAGGTTATAGAAGCAAAGTTTAGCACATTAAATATGAAGACTGCCTCTGAAAGTCCCGCTCCGGGGGACTCCCCGGGCTCAGTCTCGGGAAAGACGGCACCCCAAATCACTCACGAGAAGCGGTCTTGATGCAAACAGCATGAGGATTTTTATTGAGGGACCGGTGCACCGGGGCTCGACACAGAGTCCTCACGCAGGAGGGGTGAAGAGCCCTGACCCTCTGAAGGAAAGGGTTTATAAAGGGAGAAGGGCGGGAAAGGGACAAAGGGGTTACATCACATTGCATCCTTTAAAATGATTGGTTCTAAGAAGGCGCGCACGGGAACCTTGCGAGTTGCTTTAGGGAGGGGATCCTGCTTTAGGGACTTTCCATATAGAATGAGTCCTGATTGGTCGGATCCACCTGGTGCTTCTTAATTGAGTCAGGCATAACAGCAGGCAGGGTGGTGGTTCCAGGAAACAGGGGCAGAGTTCATGGAATGGGCAGTTGAGCAAGGCATATCTTAGGTGACTATTAACTGGCAAAAGAACAAAGCATATCCTAGACAACTTATTAACTGGCGAAAGGTCAGGCTCCCATTCTCCAGGTTAACTAAGATTGGTGGATATCATAAAATGGCAGTTCTTTTTATTTTGCAGAAGCAAGCAAGCGATGTTACAGAAGCTGAATAGAGCATGTTTAGCAAAAGCAAAAACTTTTAGTCTTTCACCTCATAACTTATGAGGGTACACTCACCCGCAAACCAATTGACCTCCTCAATGAATGCCTCTCATGGGGCATTAGTCTTCCAGGTTCCTGGGGCCCCATGTTGGGCACAAGATGCCGGGCTCCTCCGGCAGGTAGTGCTGAGGAAGGACCAGGCCCGCTGCTTCCTCCCAAGGGGTTGAGGAGGAGGATGAGTGTCGACGACTCAGATCCTCTCCTAGTCACTGGAGAAAAACCACACTGAGTCAGGAGTCTTGTCGAAGTAGGAACTCACTTTATTGTTATAGGTGGTTGCAAATGAGTGTTGAGAATGAGGGTGGGGATTCTAGGATAGGGGGAGAGGTAAGGGCCAATAGTATACCGCGACTTTTGAGATGATTGGTTCTAAGCGCGCACGGGTGGGAACTCTAACTTCCTATGTGGAAGCAGCAGGCCAGAGGCCATTTGGCACCCTGCTGAGTCATAGCTGGCCATAGGCAGTTCGCCAAACTTTAGCTAGGCTCAGGAAGTTCCACTAGGCCTCACGTGAGGGCCTCTCAAGGCCCAACAATGGATGGACTTGGTACAGGTCATACTCAGCAAACTCACAGAAGTACAGAAAGACAAATGCTACATGTTATCCCTCATCTGTGGTTCTTAAATTAGAATAGTTTGAGTTGAAGGCATACCTGACAGGTAATTCAAGGGACAGATAATAGGGGTGGATATCAGGGATGGTTTTCTGGGAGGGGAAAGGGAGAGTTAGGGGAGATACACACAAAACTAAATCCAAAATGCATTGGTAGCATAGATATTGTGCTCTTGGTTAGCAGACTAAAAGATATAAAATACAATAGGAATATGGAGGGAACATCTGGTAAGAGGGGCCCTGGGTATGGTGGGATGAAGCCCAACCTTAATACATTTGGCTCTGCCTAGTAACTCCCAGTACCAGTAATTGGTTACAACCCACATTGAGCTGTTAATCAGAGAGACCTATGAGGTTCTCAAAATAAGACAGGCTTTTGTCAAATTACTTGATTACCTGCCTAAGAAAATAAGTAAGATCCTATTGCTGAAGACACCACATGCTGCCAACACAGAACATAAAGAGATCCAACCGAATCTGGAAGGAAGCCTGTCCCCAGATAGTTAGCCCTTAGAGTGCTGGAAAATACTAAATGAGCTGCTGGAGGAAAATAGCCAACAATGTTGTGAGCAAGCTGGACACATTATTTTATTATGGAAACAACCAACCTGATAAATTGTATACACCTATGCATGCACCCTAGGTGGGTAGTCAGTAGTTCTTTGATTGGCTATGAGATTCATTCAGTAGGAAGGAACCCATAACTGAAATGAGAAACCAAGTCTGAATCTTATGAAGACCAAAATAATGGGCTCCAGTGAGAAATTAACTAGCCTTCTTCCAAAAGTGAGGCTATACACATCAAAATATCCCTAAATTTACAATGCTTATCCCTTTAACCTGTCTTGATCTCACTCTCTGTTGAAAAATCTGTTTTTCTTTTCAGAAAGCAGTGAGAACTGACCTCAGCCATAATATAACAACAAGACAAGAAGAAATAACTGACTTCCTGGCAAAAAATAAACCACCCCTCACACAGCACCTAGGGCCTAGGTGAAACCACAGAGGAAATGGCAAGATGTACAAGAGTGCTGCTTCCATGGCTAGCCTGATAACCTGGGTAAGGGTGATGCAGACAGATACTGAGGATACTCAAACATACTAAAACAGAAATCAAGAATCAATAGTAAAGTAGAATTAAAGCACAGCCACCAAGGCTCTGTGAAGTTTTTAGAAGAGGGGGTGGAAATAGTGTAAGAGCCACAGGGTAGGAGGGAAGGTCTAGAGGCATTGCCCCCTCCCAAAAAAAGACCAACTTGCTCTCAGAACTCATAACCCACAAGTACATGGTGAATACAAGTAATCCAGTAAGGATGGCCTTAATTGGACTGGGGACAGGGAGTAGGGAAATGATTATAACAACATATGATATGTCCATACAAGTTTCTACTTAATAAAGAAAAAAAAAAATAACAGCAATGAACTCCCACTGATTTAGACAAGTGCCATTCATCTTTTCCATGATGGAATGAAATACCCTGAATCCATAAGTCTAATTACATCCTTCCTCCCTTACATTGCTTCTCTCAAGTATTTCATCACAGTGGCAAGAAAACTATAAGTTACAGTTAGGAGCAAAAAGCACAGTATGGTGACTGCAGAGAACAGTTATGTAATGGAGATTTCAAAATGCTAAAAGTAGGGATTTTTTAAGTTTTCACCACAAAGAGATGACAGATATTTGAGAAGATGAATTTTTTTCTGTAATCTGATTTAGACATTGTATAATAAATACATCACATAGTCCAACATTGCTATGTGAAACTTTCATTACATCAGTTAAAAATTAAATAAAATACATCACACAAAGGAGACAAACAGGGCAGTAGATTTTCCCCAAAGAATAGAGAAATGATTAACTAGTAATAATTAAGAGTACATAGCTTTTGATTCAGAAGTATACCAAAGAAACATAATACATAGCCAAGAAATAGGAAGATGTATCCATGGGCCCTTAATTCATAAGAAACAGTGACTTATAAACACTGGTAATGAGTTTTGTGTAGATTTTTTAACATATTTTATTTTTATTTATTTATTCATTTCAGAGAGAGACAGAGAGAATGAGAGGGGGGGGGGAGAGAGGCAGGCAGAGAGAGAATGGGTGCACCAGGGCCGCCAGCCATGGTAAATGAACTCCAGAAGCATGCACCACCTTATGCATCTGGCTTATGTGGGACCTGAGGAATTGAATCTGGGTCCTTTGGCCTCATAAGCAAGTGCTTTAACCACTAAGCAATCTCTCCAGCCCCTTGTGAGGATTTTGTTTAGATAAGCATGAAGGATAAAAATAAAACTAAAAAATAACTGGAGCATATAAACTGATAATTAAAGAATTAAGGTAATTAAAAGGCAAGCCTAGATGAGTGAATACATGACCAAATATATCTAACAACCAAGTTGTATCTGTTAGCATTGTATAATCTAATAGATGAAAGTTTTAAATAAGCTAACTTAACAAACATTGGACAAGAAACTTAAGTAGCTAGTTCATAAGAAAGATATTCAAAGGCAATAGGCATATAATAATGTGCTCACATTTATTAATAAGTATGGAATTGCAAATTGAAATCATAAGAAGATAACATTATATGTTCATTAAAATATGTCAAGTAAAAAACACTAATATTAATATTTGTTGACATGGATGTGCCCAACCTCACCTTCATACATTGTGGATGATTTGTAAATTGGCACTACCAATTCATGTTTTATAATAAACAAGCAAAAATGTTCATGCAGGTAATTCTTAATGGTAACAACTCAAATTGAAGATAATAAGGATGTCCATCAAAGGTAAAGTGAATATAAAAATTGTATGGATAGTTCATGCCACAATTTATTTTATAATTCAGTGAAAATGAAAAACATAGTCATAACAACATATGTATATGTAATTTTGAATGCAGCAAATCAAATACAGAAATGTAAACATCTTTTAATATCATTTATCTAAAATTTAAACATGTGCAAGAGCAAACTATTGGACTAAAAGGCAAAACAGTCCTACTTGGCAGGGACACATGTAATAGAATTTGGGAGGGGAATTCTGGAGTACTGGCATAACCTGTTTCTTGATTTGAGTAGTAACTCAGGAAGCTACTTTGTGAAATTTAATTCGTGCACTTTTCTAATATCTTTTATACTTTACATTATTTTTAAAATATCCAGATAGAAGAATAATAAATTTGAGGCAAAATTTATACATTTAGAGTCCAAATAATAGAATTCCTTAAAATCTCAAAAGATTTATTGTAGCTGATTCAAGATACCACAAAACATCTATTATCTGAAAAATTTTACATTAAAATCAAGAATTATTTTTACTAAGTGAAATCATAAAGTGAAAAGATATGTCACAAAACCAACAAATATATTTGAAGCACACATAACTATAAAAGGGTTACTTTCAGAACATGTAGACAAATACTGTAATATAAAAATAAGCAAAAGAGCTCAGCATGGTGGCACATGCCTTTAATCCCAGCACTTGGGAGGCAGAGGTAGGAGGCTCATTATGAGTTTGAGGCTACCCTGAAATTCATAGTGAATTCCAGGTTAGCCTGGTCTATAGACAGACCCTATCTCAAAAAAAACAATAAATAAATAAATAAATAAAGTAAGTAAGTAAGTAAGTGTGGTGGTTTGAATAGAATAGATGGCCCCCAATATATTCAGTTGTTTATTTGTTTGTAGTTTGCATCTCTAGCCATCTGGCTAGAGGCAATGCCATTGGGTGGATCTTAAGGTGTGGTAATGGGTTTGAGATTTCAATCTAAAGATATGCAAATTGTGCCTAGCTGGAGTTCCTGAAGTGTGCTGTGGCTTTTGACCTTTAGGCTTGTACTTCTGCTCTCTCTCTGCTTGGGCCTGTGAAGGCAGGCCAGTTTCTTCTGCCATTATGGAACTTCCCCTGGATCTGTAAGCTTCAATAAATATCCCTTCCTCCATAACTGTGTCTGGTCTGGAAGTTCATCTCAGTGAACCTGAAGCTGTCTGATACAGTAAGTAAGTAAGTAAGTAAGCAAAGGAGAAATGAGGTATTTAAAAATGGTGACACAGGCCGGGTGTGGTGGTGCACACCTTTAATCCCAGCACTCGGGAGGCAGAGGTAGGAGGATCACCATGAGTTCAAGGCCACCCTGAGACTACACAGTGAATTCCAGGTAAACCTGTGCCAGAGTGAGACCCTACCTCAAAAAAAAAAAAAAAAAAAAAAAAAAAAAAAAAAAAAAGACTCAGGAACAGCAAGTCATGCTGGAAGATACCCAATTTCATTAATAATTAAGATATAAAAACATTGATCACAAGTATAAAGTCTGATAATTCCAGATGCTGCTGTGGATATGGGGTAGCAAGAAATTATGCACTGTTGATAAAATCATAAACTGATATAATCACATAGAAAACATTGTTGCATTTAAAATGCTGAAGGCACATAAGTACTCCATGACCAGAAATCTCACCCCTTGGGTGTTCCCTGAGAAACTGCTATTATATGTATAAAAGAACATACACAAGAAAATCAATGTTATTACTTTCAATAGTAAAATACTAGAAATAACCCATATGACCATCAAAGGATTAATGAATAATAAATAGTTTATACAATGAATGATTTTGTTAACTTGGAATTTTTTGTTTAATACACACATATATAATATAATATATATTATTGACAATTTCTGTATTACAGACAACAAACCGTGGTATTTCCCTTCCCGCCCCCACTTTCCCATTCATAACTTTGCTGTCCATCATATCCTTCCCTCTCTCCATTAGTCTCTCTTTTAATTTGATGTCATCATCTTTTTCTCCTATTATGACGATCTTGTATAGGTACTGCTAGGCACTGTGAGGTCTTGGATATCGAGGCCAAACTTGGTCTGGACCGTTGTATGTAAGGAGTGGTACCCTTCCTTTGGCTTTTACATTCTTTCTGCCACCTCATCCACAATGGACCTTGAGCCTTGGAGGGTATGAGATCTTTCAGTGCTGGACACTCACCCATCCCTTCTTCTCAACACTCTGGTGCCTTTTGAGTCATCCCAGTGGTCATCACCTTCTGAAAAGAGAAGCTTATCTAACCAAAAGTGAGAGTAGCATTAATATATGAATATGAACATTAAGTGTAGTGCGTTTAGGGCAATTTATTGAGAATAATATATGCATTTATCCAGATAAGAACAGGCTTTATGCCCCTAAGGCTCATGACCTCCCCTGCCATAGGCTTTTGATTAGGTTTTCAGTATCAGGCATTTATTCCCTCCCATAGAGTGGGCCTTCAGTCCAGTTAAGAGCAATTAGTTTCCCCCAGAGCAGACACGCCTCTATTGCACTAATATTCAGTCATTTGTCCTGTCTGGCCAAACTAAGGCTTCCAGTGTCCACTGTTTTCACTGCTAATGACTTCTGTCTCCCATAAGGCTGCATACAGTGCAGCTTTTTCCAGCTTTCAGTTGGCTGGGCTACAGGGAGAAGGTTGTCTATCCAGCATCAGCTTAATTTCTCAGTGACTTTGATGCCCAGGCATGTGAAGTCTTCAGCAACAGGGTCTAACCATCTCTTTCTCATGGGAAACCAAGGGCCTTAGCAATAGCCTGTAATGTTTTGGAGGCAACAGGGACCTCCCTGGCCAACAACTCACTGGTGGGTATCCCATCCCAGGCACTGAAAATTTTCTAGTAACAATCTATGGCTTCTGGATGTGCCATTTTTCAAGAAAGTAGATTTTCATATGTCTCATTCAGATATCTTGAATTTTGATTGACCTTCCCCCACCACCCTTCTTTTACACAATATCATTCCCTGGCCTCGCTTAGGATTTCCCCTCCCTGTAATCTGTTCTTCTACTTACATGTACACAATACCATCCTTTTAAGACCTTCCTTCTCCTCCCTCCCTTATAGCCTTTTTCTAGTTTATGGGCCTCTGCTACTGATTTTTGGTTCCAGTTCACAAACAAGTCTGTACATTTGTGCCTAGGGTCCACATATAAGATAGAACATGCGACATTTGGCTTTCTGGGCCTGGGTTACAGTTCCGTCCATTTCCCTTCAAATTTCATAATTTCATTTTTCTTTACTGCTGAATAGAACTCCATTGTGTAAATGTATCACATCTTTATTATCCATTCATCTGTGGATGGGCATCTAGGATGGTCCTATTTCCTAGCTATTGTGAATAGAGCAGCAATAAACATGGTTGTGCAAGTATCTCCATTGTAGTGAGAAGAGTCATTAGGATATATGCCTAGGGTGCTATATATATTTTAGCTATCTCAAGAAACTCCACACTGATTTCCACAATGGCTGTACCAGATTACATTCCCACCAACAGTGTAGAAGGGTTTTTACCACATCCTCACCAACATTTATTGTCACTTTTTTCTTGATGGTAGCCATTCTAACAGGAGAGATGGAATCTCAAAGTAGGTTTAATTTGAATTTCCCTGATGGCTAAGGATGTAGAACACTTTTTTAGATGTTTATATGCCATCTGCATTTCTTCTGGTGAAAACTCTCTATTTAGTTCCATGGCCCATTTTTTAACTGGTTTATTTGGTTTCTTTTTTTTTTGTTGTTCTTTGTATATTCTGGATATTAATCCTCTGTCAGATGTGTAGCTGTCTCTTTGCTCTATTCATAGTGTCCTTTCCTGTACAAAAGCTTTGTAATTTCATGAGATCCCTGTGGTTGATTAGTGGTTTTATTTTCTAAGCAATCAGGGTTATATTCAGAATGCCATTACCTATGCCAATACGATGAAGGGTCTGATATTAAGGTCCCTGATCCACTTGACTTTAATTCTTGTGCATGGAGAAAGACAAGGATCCATTTTCATCCTTCTAAATATAGATATCCAGTTTCCCCAGTATAAGTTGTTGAAGAGGCTGTCTTTTCTCCATTGAATTTTTTTGGCATTTTTTGGTCAAATATCAGATGACTGTGGCTGCCTGGATTAACATCTGGGTCATCTATTCTGTTCCATTGATCTACATGTCTGTCTTTGTGCCAATACCATGCTATTTTTGTTACTATGGCTTTGTAATATAGTTTAAAATTGCATATGGTGATACCACCAGCCTTATTTTTGTTTCTCAAAATGTTTTGGCTATTAGACTTTTGTGCTTCTAAATGAATTTTAAGATTGTTTTTTTCTGTTTCTGTGAAGAATGCCATTGAATTTATTTTGATTTCGATGTTTTTATTTGACACTCCAGACAGATATGTCCCCTTGTGCATCTGGCTAACGTGGGTCCTGGGGGAATTGAACCTGGGTCCTTTGGCTTTATAGGCAAATGCCTTAACTGCTAAACTATCCCTTCAGCCAGTTGTTGGAATTTTAATGGAGATTTGCATTAAATGTGTAGATTGCTTTTAGGAAGATCAACATTTTCACAATATTGATTCTCTCAATCCAAGAACATGGGAGGTCTTTCCATTTCCTTGTGCCTTCTGCAGTTTTGTGCTTGAGTGTTTTAAATTTCTCATTGTAGATTTCTTTCATATCCTAGGTTAAGTTTATTCCAAGGTACTTTTTTGTATGTTTGTTTGCTTGAGGCAATTGTGAATGGGACAGAAGCCCTGATTTCATCCTTCACATGTTTGTTGCTAGTATATAGGAAAGCTACTGATTTCTGTGTATTTATTTTGTATCCTGCTGCATTGATAAAAGTGTTTATCAGCTCTAACAGTTTGCTGATACAGTCTTTAGGGTCTTTTATGTATAGAATCATATCATCTTCAAATAATGATAATTTGATCCCTTCCTTTACAATTCGTATCCCTTTTATGAGTGTCTCCTGCCTTATTGCTATAGCTAAGACTTCCAGTATTATATTAAATAAAAGTGGGGACAGTGGACACCTTGTTTTGTTCCTGAATTTAGTGGAAAAGCTTCAAGTTTTTCTCCATTTTGTATTATGTACTATGTATTCCTTCTATTCCCAGTTCCTGTAATACTTTTACCATGAAAGGATGTTGGATTTTTTCGAATGCCTTTTTCTGCATCCATTGAGAAGATCATGTGATTTTTGTCCTCCATATATATGTATATGATGTATTACATTTATCTATTTGTGTATGTTGAACCATCCCTACATCCCTGGGATAAAGTCAACTTGGTCAGGGTGAATAATCTTTTTGAGATATTCTTGTATTCTGTTTGCCAATGTTTTGTTCAGAATTTTTTCATCTATGTTCATGAGGGAGATTGGTCTGTAATTTTCTTTTTTTTTTGTCGTTCTGTCTTTGTCTAGATTTGGTATCAGGGTGATGCTGGCTTCATAGAGGAGTTTGGTAGAATTCCTTGCTTTTATATTTTATGGAAAAGTTTGAGAAGCAGCGGTGTTAGTTCTTCCATGAAGGTCTGGTAAAATTCACCACTGAATCCATCTGGGCCTGGACTTTTTTAGTTGGGAGACTTTTTATAACTGCCTGGATCTCTGTACTTGTTATATGTCTAATTAAATTGTTTGTCTCATTTTGATTTAATTTTCGTAGGTCATATGAATCAAGGATATTAACCATTTCTTTCAGATTCATATTATTTTTTGTTTGTATTTCATTAGTTTCCGTCCTAATCTTTATTACTTTTTCCTGTCTACTGATTTTTGGTTTGCCTTGTTCTTCTTTTTCCAAGGCCTTAAGGTGAAGTGTTAAATTGTTTATTTGTGACCTCTCTAATTTCTTAATATAGGCACTTAGAGCTATAAATTTCCTTCTTAGGTCTGCCTTCATTGTGTCCCAAAGGTTTTGGTATGTTATATTATCATCACCATTTGATTCTATGAATTTAGTGGTTTTTTTTTTTTATTTCTTCAATGACTCATTGATCCTTCAATAGTGTACTGTTTAGTCTCCATGTATTTCTATGTGCTCTGTAGCTTTTCTTGTTTCTGATTTGCAGTTTAATCCCATTGTGGTCAGATAGAGTACAAGGGATTGTTTTAGTTTTCCCATATTTGTTCAGATTTGCTTTGTGTCCTAATATATGGTCTATATTAGAGTATGTTCCATGTGCTGCTGAGAATAATGTATATTCTGCAGCATTTGGATGGAATGTTCTGTAGATATATGCTAGGTCCATTTGTTCCATGACATCATTTAATTCAGATGTCTCTCCTAACAAGAAAATTTGAAGGACTATGCATCAACATGAATGACTCTCAGGAATAAAATATTGAATAATCATAAATAAAAATACTAGTATGATTCCATTAAAGTTTAATAAAGAGTAAAGACTACTACTAGTTGATAACACATACCTTCTTGGTAACATAGCAAAAAGAAACAAGGAAATAAGGAAGACAAAATTTCTCATAGTGGTTAGAGTTCTGGGAAAAGATGAATGCAGTTATAGAAGGCTAATTATTATAATTTTGTTAGACAATTTTTGGCAATTTTATACACACAGAGAAACAAAGACATACACACACACACACACACACACACACACACACACACACAGAGTAATTTGATCATATAGTCCTCTATTAGTCCCCTCCCATTTTTGCCAAACCTCTTATTCATCCCCTCACATACTAATGGTTACATCATTGAAGAGAATAGACTCCCCATCCCTGAGCAGCCATTAATTATGAATAGTTCCTCAGGAATGAGTCAGGAATCACAAACCCTTACCCATTCATGACAGAATGGTCACTGTGACTGGCCTTGTCTTGCTCTGGTAACCACAGCTTTTATAAGTTCATGAGTAAAATGGCCATGTTATATTCATGTAAGAGAGTTCTACAACATTCCTCCCCACCCACCAGCTCTTACATTCTTTCCAGTCTATTCTGCTTCCTGATCCTTAGGATAGGATACAGATGACCCATCTAGTGATGAACACTCAGTAGTAACTTCTTACCAGACTGCATTAACCCACTGCAAGCAGTAAGTTTTTCTGCCCAAGGCTTAGAGCAACACTAATCAATGGGAATAAACATAAATATGTATAAGGCAGTTTAACTATATGTCTGTCTAGCAAAACGATACTAGTAGGGCCCGTGGTATCCCATCATTGGACTTTTGACCTGGCTTATGGTATCAGTAATGCATTGCCTTTTGTAGAACTACTCTCAAATCCACTCATGCCACTATTGTGTCAATGGGCACCTATTGCCTGGCAGGTTAGTGTTGCAGCACACAGGGTTTACCCCTTGGTGATGCCATTGATGACTTTCCTCCCCTCTGTATCCTGCAAAGCTCCTTTCATCAATATGAGAGCTAGCTGGTGGAGGGAGGCATTTTAATTTCATTACAACTTGACTTTTCTACATCTTGCAACCAGCAGGTGTAGACTGTTCTGTAGTTTGGTCTTCCTGTTCCCTTCTGGAGGGTACCCAGGAGCAAAGACAATAGCCTACATTGTTGTGGGTGCCTCTGGAACTTCCCTGACCAACAATGCATAGGGAGGTATCCCACATTTGGCACTGTTATTTTCATTTGATAAATAACTCATGGTTTCTGGAGCAGCATTGTCCATCCATGTAGGGTACTTCTATTCATTCTTACTTTTAAATTATATTTTAAATTATTTCATAAGGTAGATTTTCATATTCCTTTTCATACTACCTATGTTTTGGTTAACACCCCCCCCCTTCCTTTTTTACCCCTTGCCTTCTTCCCTGCTTAATACTTTCTGTCCCTAGTTTGTTTGGTAAGAGAGGGATATACAGATATATAGGTGATAGATGGATGGATGGATGGATAATAGGTAGATAGATATTTAAATAGATAGAGATACCTCCTTTTGTATGCATAAAATATTTCACAATAAGTAGTTTACAATCCCTATGTATTCTCTAATAAAACTGTTTTAGTGGGGCTTATAGTAGAAGCCAACAAATCAACTGACCTAGAATGTGGATACAATGAAGAGATTCTTCTAGTGTATAATGACGGTATTACAGTTTATTTTATTCTAAGTCTCCTTAGATTCTGTGTGACAGCAAAAGTAAGTACACATCATGAGCTGATGGTTAGATGCTTTTCCATTCTGAATTTTAATTTCCATTTCCTTAGCCTTTATGTGGTGCTGGAACATGTTACAGAGCATCCATTTCATTTGACAGACTGAGAAACTTGGTGGAGAGAGGGTAATGCAAGTTATCTCAAGGCACACAACTAATAAGGGTGAAGGTTGATTTGGGCATCCTTGCACACTACATTGGCTTCTGTCATGTGTCTATCCATGAGATTCAGTGGCAGCTTCAGGAACCCCAAGCATTTGGGCTTGAAAGCACATGGCCTGCATGGCTTTCTCTTTGGGAACCTCCTCTAAGCCATGAGGGAAGTGTGATTGTGGAAGTGTGGGTTGAGTGAAGGTTAAATATCAATTTCCTCTGACATTTTGCTTCTAAGTTGTGGCTGTTCCTGAGTGGCTTTTAGATGTGAGCTTCCTCTGCTCTACTGAAGGCTCAGGCCATGAGGTTGCTGCTGATCTAGAAATGCAAAGGTTCATTTCCAAGTAGGAGACCCTTTTCAGGTATAAGGAACAACCTGTGAGAGTGGTGGCCACATGAGGAGCCAAAGTTGCAGCATGTGAATGATAACTTCATCAACCTCACAATCTCTTGGGATATACTACGTATACAAGGGTTTTTTCTGGGCTATTGCCCCACCAGATGTGAAAATTATTAAATGTATATGGCTGGAGTATCTGGGGCCTCTTCTTTCTTTTTTTCATTTCTCTCTCTGCCCCAGTTTTAGCCCCATTTATATTTTATACTTTTATATTAGTTGCATTTTCAGACTCTCTAGCATGATAATCAAGGCAAAGAGAAGGTGCTGTCATAGCCATGTCATGTCATGTCTGAGTCCTAGAGCTGCCCCCTCAGTGTTTTCCCAGGAATGCTGACCTTGTGCATGAGCCATACCCAAGAGCAAGGATGTTTTCTTCTCAATAATTTATTAGCCCCTTATTAGAAAAGCCTTAGAGCTAGCTGAGAAAATTTCCACACTGGTCAGGGGACTGGTTTATACAAAGTACTTAAGTTGTCACAGAATGTTTTTTTTTTTCTTTTTCTCCCCTCATTGGATTACATTCCCTGAAGTTTAAGGTCTTTAGGAAAAATATAAGTAAGTTGAATCAATGAAGCCTTGAATTAATGGTTTTACCAATCAACACTCCATTATAAGTACTCTATTTGTATGAGTATGCTTGTATGCACACATATATTCCCAATATTCATAGTGAATTTATATATGTATATAATTTATCTATATATCCATCCATACATAGAGATCTGGATACCTTAGGTAGTGCTTCACTTGCCTGTCCCTTGGCTCTGTAATCTCTAACTCTACCATTTTAAGCCTCTGCTGTGCCTTACCTCATACATTTTCTAGGATCCCACCATCAAGACCCATTTGGTTGTGAAAGTCATGTCCAGAACATGACCCTTGTAACTAGCATAAATAAGCCTTAATTTTTTTTCCTTTCAGGTGTTATGAAAAAGATGTTGCATGAAAATTATGTCTTTTTCAGTTCTTAGGTGTAGGAGCCAGAATTTGAGTCTCATGTTTGCCTTCTAATCTGCTTGTGATTCCTGACTTACACTGGTGCATAGTTCTGTATATAAGGAGTGATGTGGAAAACCTGGTATCCTCAGATGGCTTAGAGGCCTAGAGGCCACCAGCCTTTCAGGGCAGTTTTTTCTTCTTCTCCTCCTCCTCCTCCTCCTCCTTCTTTTTCTTCTTCTTCTTCTTCACCTTTAGTGTACAGATCACCAGGAACAGAACTGTTCTGAAGGAAGAGGGGTAAAAGGCTTTCATTCTGGGTCTACCAAATTAGCTTTATAGGAATGGGACTTGACTTTGAATCCTTCTCTTCAGAGTAGACACAGAGGCGGTGCACCAGCTGGCACCACTAATCTGAGGAGCAGTGACCAGGCCGTCACCACTAGCCAGAGATGCTGCCTCATATGTCTTCTGCATGTCTGAGGCTCTGAGTGCTTGGGTGGAATGGGTCACAGTCATTATATATCCCTGAAGATTCCCATTTGGAATTTGATCCATTGGCCAGAAATTCTTTCTTCATCCCACCCAACAATGCAGGATATTTTTTCCAGCCCAGCCCAGAGGAAAAGCCAGTCGTTGCTCTCATTTAGACTAATTGGAGACAGTCTGGCCACAAACATCCCCTTTGTGCCTTTTCCCTTCTACTGGGATTGGGCTGGGCTGCCTAGAGCCTGCTGGAGGGCGGCCGGGTAGGGAGCCAGAGGAGAATAATTACAACTGCACTGCTTTCTGTCAATAAGTCCTGAATGGAATGCCAAACTGAACAATAGGAAAGATCTCTGCTGTACTTGGGAACATTTCTGCTATTGTCCTAAGCCAAGGACTTGAGTGTCAAATAAGATTCTTTTATGTCTGTACTTTTCCACAATTTTTGAAATTTCATATGGTCTGTGTAGTGATTGCAATTTGCTTATAACCTGGCAGTTGGCTGCCCTCAATTTGTTTCAGCTGGTCTGGGATTCTTTCAGTAAATTGATTGACTACAATTAGGAAAGTCTTTTGTTTCCTTTTGCTTTCTTGGAGATGGTAAATCACTGTCTCCAAGATCCAGAAAAGGACCCCGACTTTTCTACCAGCAGATGTAAGTTTTTCCTGTGTGGTGGTACAGTATTGCATTGAAATCCTCCAAGAATGGAGCCTATGCACAAATAGTAGTTGTAAAAATTTACAGAGCATTTATTTTATTCTAGCCTCTGCAGTAATTATTCTCGTGAATTTTCCTTATTTCCTCTTCCTCATTTGCTAAGAAAGCTGAAGTCAAGCAGGTAATCATTCAAGTGCTGCTTTGTACCAAGGAAATTAGCTGCAGAGCCATATTCCTTTTCTTGCTGCAGTCTGTCTTTTATTTACAATCTTTTTAATGACACAACATACCAAGCTTTAAATATCTTTACATTTTAAGATGAGAATACTGTGTTTGGTTGTTATGGTAGCCATCAAATAAGTTACATGGGAGCACCTGCTCTTAGCTGACAACAGTGGTGGTCAGAAAGCATTGCTGAAAGGAATTAGAATTTGTTGATGATGATGACTACATGGTCCTAATGGAGAACAAGTCTGTAAAAGCTAGCACACCATCTCCAAAATTTATTTAGGATGCTATCACTAAAGGAATAGGTGCTTTTTTAAACTGGTGTTTATCCATTGTATATAGTGCTACAGTTCAAAATAACCATTTCTTTTAATTATACCATAGTCACTCCCATTCCCTCCCTTTCCTCCTCCACTACTTTCCCCTCCCACTAGACTCCTTCCTTTCTCCAGTCCCCCTTCTGTGTCCAGTTGCATACTTTTTCTATCAAGACCCATATCTTCATTCTTCATGGCTGAATAAATGCTTCTGTGTATATACCACATTTTTAGCCATTCATCTATCTGTTGGTAGCTATCTTCTGTTAATAGTGCTGCAACAACATAGATGTATAAGGCTCTCTGGGGTTGGTTGACTTAAAAGTCTTCTGATTATATACCTACAAGTGATACAATGAGGTTAGATGGTAATTCTACTTTTGGTTCTTGAGGAACCTCCATATTGACTACTATACTAGATGGACTAATTTACATTGCTGTTGGCAGTGTATAAGTATTTTATATTCCTAACATCTTTCCCAACATTTGTTGTCATTTGTTTTCTTTTTTAAATTTGTGTGTGTGTGTGCATGTATGTGTGCATGTTCATGAGTGGGCATGCATGCATGTATGTCCTAGTGCATGCAGAGGCTAGAGAACAACCTCAGGTGTTATTTCTTAGGTAACATATCTACATTTATTTATTTATTAATTAATTTATTTATTTATTTATTTTTGAGAGTGATAGAGAGGGAGAGAGAGAGAGAGACAGGGAGAGAATGGGCATGCCAGGGCTTCCAGCCACTGCAAATGAACTACAGACATGTGTGCCCCCTTGTGCATCTGGCTAATGTGGGACCTGGGGAATGGAGCCTTGAACTGGGATCCTTAGGCTTCACAGGCAAGCACTTAACCACTAAGCCATCTCTCTAGCCCACATATCTACCTTTTTAAAGACAGTGTATCTCATTGGCCTGGAGCTGTCTAAGTAGGTTTGACTGACTGGCCAATGAACCCCAGGAATCTACCTGTCTGTATCCGAGCACTGGCATTATAAGCCATTATGTACCCAGCTTCATTTTTTAATGTGGTTTCTGGGAATCAAACACAGCTCCTCATGCTTTCATGGTAAGTACTTTACTGACCAACCCTGTTATTTGTTAATCATTTTGATTTGGGTGAGATGGATCTCAGGGCCCTTTTAACTTGCATTTCCATTTTCAGGTGTTTATTGGCTATTTGCATTAAACCATTTATTGATTGGGTATTTTGGATATTTAGTTATTTTAGTTCTTTACATATTTTAGATAATAATCCTCAAAGTAACCTCTGACACACTGAAATTGTTAGAGAAAACACTTCAGGATATAGACATAGGTAAGGACTTTCTGAAAAGGAGTGTACCCATAAATCAAGAAATAGCATCAAGAATTGACAAATGGACTTGCATGAAATTGAAAAGCTTGTGCCCAACAAAGGAAGCAACTGAGTGAAGAGTCTACAGAATAAAGTTCTTGCTAGCTACACACCTGATATATGAATACATGTTTTGGCCAAGTGCTTCCTTAGCCAAGTAAGTCAGTAAAATACTGCTAAAGAAAAGTCAAAGTTATTTCCTTTTTAATTTTAGAGACAGCAAGAGAGAGGGGGAGGGGGAAATAGGGAGAGAGGAGAGAGAGGGGGAATTGCTGCACCAGGGCCTCTGCCACTGCAATTGAACTCCAGATGCTTGCACCACCTAGTGAACATGTGTGACCTTGCACTTGCCTCACTGTGTGTGGGATCTGGAGAGTGGAACATGGGTCCTCAGGCTTTGCAGGCAAGCATAGTAATTACTAAGCTATCTCTCCAGCCCAAGTCAAATTAATCTCAATGAAATATTATATCAATGGACTTACTTTTGATGAGGCATCTAATTAATATGTGTAGATTAAGGTTTTTTTCCCCGAACAAAATATTAGAAAATTTGATCTATTGTAAAGATTATTGGATTTGAAGTAAGGTCAACATTGAAGACACATCAGCTTTGCAAGTTACTTAACCTATCTCAGTAAACTGCCTTAACCAATGAAATGGGCTTTGAATTACTAGTCTTACTATGCTTTAAGGAATAATGAATTAAGAAGTATTAAAGGGTATGAATTCAAAAGCATTAAATTGTCAAGGCTTCTTTTGGCTCCAATACCATCTTATACAGTATGTCAATTCATTGGCTAATGGTAAATTATTTGTTCACTGATTGGTACCAGAGACCAAACTCCCTAGGACATAAATGTAGTGGGAGGTTGATGTCCCCCTGACATAGGCAGGATTTAGGCAGAGACCAATTAAGGATATATTTGAATAAATAATTTATCTTCCTTTCCTTGTGAGGTAATCTTGTATTCATAATGTTTACAGGTGATATCTAATTTCTAAAAGATAATAGAGAATTATTTGCAAGGCAAAGAATGAGTATTTTGAAACAGAAAATTTGGAGAAAGAATTCAGCTCTCATATATCAGCAAATAGAACAATGTTAATGAATTACAATTGCATCTTAGTGTTATTCAAATCCATCATGATGATGAGTAATATATTATTTTGGCAACACAATTATAAATTTAATCAAAGTGACCAAATAGTACAGATAGAAAAAGGAAAGATAACTCATCAATACATTATTTAAAGACTACATTTGATGTTTAAGACATCTGGATGCTTACAAAGCTATTAGTCAATTACATTTGGTAATCATGTCTAGCCATTTGAAAACATCTGGATGATTGAATGTTTACCCAGATGTTCATTCTTAAGTAGATTTTTGGCAATTATAAAACATAATTTTCTAGTTGCTTGGGTCTGAATTTTGCTGAATTTTTAAAATGCTAAGTTAAAAGTTGTTTTGTGTCTATGCCATTGGCATAACTTTGGACTAATCAACTCAAAACAGGCCTGAGAATAAGACAACTAAATGAGCATTCTGAACTATCTGACCTTAAGAATTAGACTACTAAATCAATATTATGAAATACATGACCTTGCCCAATGCTAACGTATTATTCCTTCTAATAGTTTATATTATCAAGAAAATACATAGAAATCTTTATAAAGGCTTAGAGGAGAACTATGAGCCTATGAGTTGGCATATGCCTAGATTTCAGACTTTTAGACCATGACCAACACTAGACACAGCCTTCTTTCTTATAGGACTGCAGGAAAAAAAAAAAAAAGAGAATTGTGTTAGTGCTAAGTTTGTGGTGACATGTTTTGGAGTAATCTGAAGGATCCATCATTTTTAAATACTGTGATGAGCATTAGATATCATCATAATTATACCTTTAAACTTGTTTTAAACTAAAAAGGTTGTTTGAACTTATGAATTGAGTGAATTATTTGAGAATATCTTATTTAGCTTAACTGTCCTTTTCAGGCCCTCTTTCCCTCCCTCCCTCTTTCCTTTTGTCCCTAAGAAGTTTTTTCTTCTTGTTTTTAAGTTTTTACTTCAGGATAATATATATAACATTCACATAATATATATAACAACTCAGATGCAATTAGTTCTTTTTCTAGAATCTTTAGGGCTTCTTCAAGGATTATCAAACAGTATTTGGAAATAGTATGTATTTTTTTATTTTCTTGTATAATTATTTTCTCAATTTTTATCCTTTGTGTATTTCCTTAAAGTTTTTTTTAATCTACTTCAACATGTGTGCTTGCATATGTGTATGCCAGGGTTTCTTGCAAATGAATGCACATCTGGTTTTATGTGGGTGGTATGGGAAATTGAACCCAGGCTGGCAGGCTTTGCAACCAAGTGTCTTTAATGACTGAGCCATCTCCCGAGTCCCACTAACGTGCTTCAAAAAAAAATATTTGGCTCACAAATTAACATGTTATCTTATTACAGACCAATATCTTCATGACTTTCCCATAGTGCCAATTAGTGAAGGTCAAATGACACATAAAGCCACAAGCTGATCTCCTTCACTTTCTTTTTTTTTTCCATTTTTATTAATATTTTCCATGATAACAAAAAAAAATCCCATGGTATTACCCTCCCCCCTTTCCCCTTTGAAATTCCATTCTCCGTCATATCCCCTCCCCATCTCAATCTTTCTACTTACATATATACAATACCAACCTAATAAAAGCCCTCCTCCCTTTCTTTCTCTTCCCTTTCTATCTCCTTTTTTAATTTACTGGCCTCTGCTACTGAGTTTTTTCCTTCTCACACAGAAGCCCAATCATCTCTAGCTAAGATCCACATATGAGGGAGAACATGTGGCGCTTGGCTTTCTGGGCCTGGGTTACCTCACTTAGTATAATTCTTTCCAGATCCATCCACTTTTCTGCAAATTTCATAACTTCATTTCTCTTTACTGCTGAGTAAAACTCCATTGTATAAATGTGCCATATCTTCATTATCCACTCATCAGTTGAGGGACATCTAGGCTGGTTCCATTTCCCAGCTATTATAAATTGAGCAGCAATAAACATGGTTGAGCAAGTATCTCTAAGGTAATGAGATGAGTCCTTAGGATATATGCCTAGGAGAGCTATAGCTGGGTCATATGGTAGATCAATCTTTAGCTGTTTTAGGAACCTCCACACTGATTTCCACAATGGCTGGACCAGATTGCATTCCCACCAACAATGTAGAAGGGTTCCTCTTTTTCCACATCCCCTCCAACATTTATGATCATTTGTTTTCATGATGGTAGCCAATCTGACAGGAGTGAGATGGAATCTCAATGTAGTCTTAATCTGCATTTCCCTGATGACTAGGGATGTAGAACATTTTTTTAGATGCGTATATGCCATTCGTATTTCTTCCTTTGAGAATTCTCTATTTAGCTCCATTTCCCATTTTTTGATTGGTTTGTTTGATTCCTTATTATTTAACTTCTTGAGTTCTTTGTATATCTTAGATATTAATCCTTTATCAGATATATAGCTGGTGAAGATTTTTTCCCATTCTGTAGGTTGCCTCTTTGCTTTCTTCACCGTGTCCTTTGCAGTGCAAAATCTTTGTATTTTCATGAGGTCCCAGTGGTTAATCTGTGGTTTTATTGCCTGAGCAATTGGGGTTGTATTCAGAAAGTCTTTGCCAAGACCAATATGTTGAAGGGTTTCCCCTACTTCTTCCTCTAGCAGTTTCAGAGTTTCAGGTCTGATGTTAAGGTCCTTAATCCATTTGGACTTAATTCTTGTGCACGGAGAAAGAGAAGAATCTATATTCATCCTTCTACAGATATATATCCAGTTTTCCCAACACCATTTGCTGAAGAGGCTGTCTTTTCTTCAATGAATTTTTTGGCATTTTTATCAAATATCAGGTGGCTATAACTACATGGGGTTACATTTGGGTCCTCTATTCTGTTCCATTGATCTATGAGTCTGCTTTTGTGCCAGTACCATGCTGTTTTTGTTACTATGGCTCTGTAGTATAGGTTAAAATCAGGTATGGTGATACCACCAGCCTTATTTTTGTTGCTCAGTATTATTTTAGATATTCGAGGTTTTTTGTGATTCCAAATGAATTTTTGGATTGTTTTTTCTATTTCCGTGAAGAATGCCTTTGGAATTTTGATGGGGATTGCGTTAAATGTGTAGATTGCTTTTGGTAAGATTGCCATTTTCACAATATTGATTCTTCCAATCCAGGAACAAGGGATGTTTTTCCACTTCCTAGTGTCTTCTGCAATTTCTCGCTTGAGTGTTTTAAAGTTCTCATTGTATAGATTCTTTACTTCCTTAGTAAGGTTTATTCCAAGGTACTTTATTTTTTTTGATGCAATTGTGAATGGGAGTGATTCTCTGATCTCATCCTCTGTGTGTTTGTTGTTAGCATATATGAAGGCTACTGATTTCTGTGTATTTATTTTGTATCCTGCTACATGACTGTAGGTTTTTATCAGCTCTAACAGTTTGCTAGTAGAGTCTTTAGGGTCCTTTATATATAGAATCATGTCATCTGCAAATAATGATAACTTGACCTCTTCCTTTCCGATTTGTATCCCTTTTATGCATGTCTCTTGCCTTATTGCTATGGCTAAGACTTCCAGAACTATATTAAATAAAAGTGGGGACAGTGGACACCCTTGTCTTGTTCCTGATTTTAGTGGAAAAGCATCCAGTTTTTCCCCATTTAGTAATATGTTGGCTGTAGGCTTATCATAAATGGCCTTTATGATATTGAGATATGTTCCTTCTATTCCCAGTCTCTGTAGGACTTTTATCATGAAGGGATGTTGGATTTTGTCGAATGCTTTCTCTGCATCTAATGAGATGATCATGTGATTTTTGTCCTTCAACCCATTTATATAATGTATAACATTTATAGATTTGCGTATGTTGAACCATCCCTGCATCTCTGGGATAAAGCCTACTTGGTCAGGGTGAATGATCTTTCTAATGTATTCTTGTATTCTGTTTGCCAATATTTTGTTGAGAATTTTTGCATCTATGTTCATGAGGGAGATTGGTCTGTAATTTTCCTTTTTTGTTCTATCTTTGCCTGGTTTTGGTATCAGAGTGATGCTGGCTTCATAGAAGGAGTTTGGTAGAATTCCTTCTTTTTCTATTTCATGGAAAAGCTTAAGAAGCAATGGTGTTAGCTCTTCCCTGAAGGTCTGGTAAAATTCAGCAGTGAATCCATCTGGGCCTGGGCTTTTTTTAGTTGGGAGATTTTTGATAACTGTTAGGATCTCCATGCTTGTTATAGGTCTATTTAAGTGATTAATCTCATCTTGATTTAATTTAGGTAGGTCATATAAATCAAGGAAATCATCCATTTCTTTCAGATTTTCATACTTTGTGGAGTATATGTTTTTATAATATGTCCCTATGATTTTTTGAATTTCTCTGGCATCTGTCGTGATGTTACCTTTTTCATCTCTAATTTTATTAATTTGTGTCTCTTCTCTCTTTCTTTTGGTCAGATTTGCTAAGGGTTTATCAATCTTGTTTATCCTTTCAAAGAACCAGCTCTTTGTTTCATTAATTCTTTGTATTGTTTTTTTGGTTTCTATTTCATTAATTTCTGCCCTAATCTTTATTATTTCTTCCCGTCTACTGATTTTTGGTTTGCCTTGTTCTTCTTTTTCCAAGGCTTTAAGGTGAAGCATTAGGTCATTTATTTGCGACCTTTCTAATTTCTTAATATAGGCACTTAAAGCTATAAATTTACCTCTTAGAACTGCCTTCATTGTATCCCAGAGATTTTGGTATGTTGTGTTCTCATTATTGTTTGACTCTATAAATTTTTTGATTTCCTTCTTGATTTCTTCATTGACCCATTCATCATTTAGTAATGTATTGTTTAGTTTCCATGATTTTGTGTATGCTCTATATCCTTTCTTGCTATTGATTTGTAGTTTGATTCCATTGTGGTCAGATAGAATGCAAGGAATTATTTCAATTTTCCTGAATTTGTTAAGATTTGCTTTGTGTCCTAATATATGGTCTATTTTAGAGAATGATCCATGTGCTGCTGAAAAGAATGTATATTCTGCAGCATTTGGATGAAATGTCCTGTATATGTCTGTTAGGTCCATTCCTTCTATGACCTCGTTTAGTCCAGATGCCTCTCTGTTTATTTTTTCCCGGGATGACCTGTCAATTGATGAGAGTGGGGTGTTAAAGTCACCAACTACCACTGTGTTTGGTGTTATCTGTGATCTTAGTTCTAACAGTGTTTGTTTGATGAATTTGGGAGCCCCCATGTTAGGTGCATATATGTTTAGGATTGTAATGTCCTCCTGTTGGAGTGTGCCCTTAATCAATATAAAGTGACCTTCCTTATCTTTCTTGACTAATGTTGGAGTGAAGTCTGCCTTGTCAGCTATTAGGATAGCAACCCCTGCTTGCTTTCTGGGTCCATTTGCTTGAAACACCGTTTTCCAACCTTTCACCCTAAGATAATGTCCATCCTTTGTAGAAAGGTGAGTTTCTTGGAGACAACAAATTGTAGGGTCCTGCTTTTTAACCCAGTCTGCAAATCTATGTCTTTTGGTTGGAGCATTGAGGCCATTGATATTAAGAGATATTATTGAAAGATGTGTATTTATGCTTGCCATTTTTTTTTTTTTTTGTGGTTCTGGTTCTACCTTTGCTCTCTTATATTAACTAGTATTTGAGTGTTGTTTGTTGTTTTCCAGGTTCCTTATATGTGTGTTTTTCTTTCTCTTCGGCATGGAGGATTCTTTCAAGTATTTTCTGTAGAGCTGGTTTTGTCTTCAAATACTCCTTTAGCCTGCTTTTGTCATGGAATGTCCTTATTTCTCCATCTATTTGAATGGATAGTTTTGCAGGATAAAGTAGCCTTGGTTGACAGTTGTTATCTTTCAGAGTTTGGAATACATCACTCCAAGCCCTTCTGGCTTTGAAAGTTTGTGTTGAGTAATCTGCTGTGATCCTGATGGGCTTGCCTTTGTAGGTAACTTGATTTTTCTCTCTAACTGCTTTCAATATTTTTTCTTTGGATTGTGTGTTTGGTAGTTTGATTATAATATGGCGAGGAGAGGTTCTTTCCAGGTTTTGTCTGGCTGGTGTTCTAAATGCTTCCTGTATCTGCATTGGCACCTCTTTCCCAATTTGGGGGAAGTTTTCTTCTATGATTTTGTTGAAGATGCCTACTATACCTTTGGATTGAAATTCTTCTCCTTCTACTATACCCTGAATTCTTATATTTGATCTTTTCATAGTGTCCCGAATATCTTGAAATTCCCATTCATACTTTTCTATTAGTTTGTCTTTCTCTTTGTTGTATTGTATTAGATCTGCCACCTGGTCTTCTAGCTTAGATATTCTGTCCTCTCCTTCATCCATTCTACTGGTGAGATTTTCTACAGAGTTTTTTATTTCATTAACTGTGTTCTTCATTGCTAGTAATTCTGACTGGTTTTTCTTCATTATTTCTATTTCCTTATTTATGTCTTGTATTGATTTCTTTATTTCGTTAAATTGGTGTCCTGTATCTTCTCTGATTCCTTTGATTTCTTCTTTGAGTTCATTGAACATATTTACAATCATTCTTTTGAAATCTTTCTCAGGCATTTTCTCTAACTCGTTTTCACTAGAGGTCATTTCTGAAGCATTGATGCTTTTTGGTGGATTTATATTGCCTTGGTTTTTGGTGTTTCTTGTGTTATAATGTATATATTTTTGCATCTTGGATTAAGTTACTGCTTAGATTTTCCAGTTAGCTGGGTATCCTTTGCTGTATCTATTGATCTGATATTGTATATCTTCTATGTAGGAGATTAAGATGTTAGGTGTGGCTCTTACCACTCTCAGAGTATCAAGACACGTGGTCCTAGGGGTTAAGTTTGCCTGCTATGGGAGTATTCAAATAGGTTGAGTGGAATAAAATACAGGTATATTCTAAAATTTAACTAAACCCTATACACATTCAGTCAAGAACAGCACCGAGCATTTATGCAAGATTAGGTATTATAAAAACCAGATCCTCTATCAACAAAGAAGTTAAGATTTCTGGTCTGTTGAGGGATCCAAGTCAGCTTGTGACCAGGTGAGACCCTTCCCTGGTTCAATCCCAGTTACCTCTTTGGATGCTTTTGGTCTCAGTCAAGTTGCTGGCTGGGATGTTGGGCCGCTGTTCTGCTTTCTGGAACTGGGTACTGGCTTTTCCTGTGGGGCAAACCAAGCCTGGCAACTGTGGCCCTGCAGATTGGCACCCCTGATGCTGGATCCCCGCTGCTGCCGCTGGAGCTGCCGCTGCTGGGACCACTGCTGCTGGATCCGCCACTGGAGATGCCACTGCTGGGTCTGCCCCCGCTGATCCGCTGGAGCTGCCGCTGCTGGGTCCTCCGCCTCTGATCCGCTGGTGCTGCCGCTGCGGGATCTGCCTCTGCCGCTGAAGCCGCTGGAGCCTCCGCTGCTGGATTCGCTGCCCTGAAGCCGCTGTGGCCGGTACCGGAGCAGCTGATGGTGTTTTTGGGGCTGGAGTTACGGCTTCCACCGCCGCTTCTGGCTTCCACCGCCGCTTCCGCTGCCGGGGTCTGAGCCGCCGCTGTTGGATCCCGAGTCGCCACTGCCGGAGCCAGAGATGCAGCTGCCGGTGCCCGTGCTGCCGCTGCCGCTGCCAGAGTCCGAATCGCCACTACCGGGTCCCGAGGTGCCGCTGCCGGAGCCCAAGTCGCCGCTACCGGGACCCAAGCTGCCGCTGCCGGATCCCGAGCTGCCGCTACCGGGTCCCGAGCTGCTGCTGCCGGAGCTGCTTCGGCCTGCCCGTGTGGGCTCTGGATATCTCCTACTTCTCCGCTGCTGTTTTAATCTCTTATACACCTCCCTTGTGTATTTTGCTGGGTTTTCTTTGGCTTTTTCTCCCCTAGGCTGCTTAGGCGTGGTTCCTATGCCGCCATCTTGACCGGAAGTCCTCCTTCACTTTCTATGAGATCATCTTGTAGGCATATGTCCATCAAGGTCATTTTCTTAATTTTTCATGAGGTCATCTTTTAGGCACATGATCCAAAAGGTGATCTCCTTCTCTATCTATGAGATCATCTTGGAGACACATGTCCCACAATACCATATCTATCACATTCTATAAAATTATCTTTTAGGCCCATGTCCCACAAGGACACTTTCACTTTTTATAATGTCAGTTTGTAGGTATATGTCCCACAAGGCCATGTCCTACACTTTCTGTGAGGTTATCGTATAGGCAAATGTCCCACAAACTATCTCCTTCATTTTCAATAAAGTCATCTTGTAGGCACATGTATCACAAAGCCATGTCCTACACTTTCTGTGAGGTTATCTTATAGGCAGATGTCCCACAAGGCCAACTCTTTCACTTTCTATTAGGTCATATTATAGGTAAATGTCAACTAAGGGAATCTCCTTCATTTTCTATGAGGTTATCTTGTAGCCACATGTCCCACAAGCCATATACTTTGCTTTGCTTTCTATGAGGTCATTTTGCAGGCACATGTCCCACAAGACCATTTCCTTGACTTTCTATAAAAAGTCAGCTTGTATGCAAATGTCACAAAATGCCATCTCCTCTACTTTCTATGAGGTCCTCATGTAAGCACATGTCCAACAAGGCAATCTTTTTCACTTTTTGTGAGGTCAACTTTTAGGCACATGTCCCACAAGGGCATCTCCTTATCTTTCTATAAAAAGATATCCTGCACACAAATGCCCCAAAAGGCCATCTCCTTCACTTTCTATGAGGTCATCTTATAAGCACATGTCCCACAAGGCCATCTCTTTCATTTTCTATGAAGACATCTTATAGGCAAATGCCCCAAAAGGCCATCTCCTTCACTTTCTATGAGGTTATCTTGTGGGTACATGTCCCACAAGATCATATACTTCACTTTATATGACATCATCTTGTGGACACATGTCCCACAAAGCCATCTGCTTTACTTTGTATAAGGTCATCTCATTGGCAAATGTCCCCCAAGGCCATCCCCTTTGCTTTCTATGAAGTCATCTCCTACACACATGTCCCACAAGACCATTTTTTCACTTTCTATAAGTTCATATTGTGTACTAGTGTCCAACAAGGCCATCTCTTTCAATTTCAGTGGTGACATGTTGTAGGTGCAAATCCCACAAGGCCATTTCCTTTACTTTATATTAGGTTATCTTTTAGGCACATGTTCCACAAGGCCATCTCCTTCATGTTGTATATGTTTATCTCGTATTCAAATATCCCACAATGCCATTTCCTTCATTTTCTATAAGATTATCTGGTAGGCACATGTCCCACAAGGATATCTCTTTCACTTTTTCTGTGAGGGCATCTTACAGGCAAATGTCTCACTAGTCCAACTCCTTCACTTTCAATGTGGTCAACTTGTCCCACTAGAATATCTCTTTCACTTTCTTTGAGGTTATCTTGTACTCAAATATCCCACAAGACTATTTCCTTCACTTTCTTTGAGCTCAACTTGCATGCACATGTCCCACAATGCCAACTCCTTCTCTTTCTAAGAGGCCATCTTTTAGGCAAATGGCACACGATGTCATCTTATTCACTTTTTATGAGATCACCTTGTAGGCAAATGGTGCACAGCCACATTTCCTTCATTTTCTATGATGGCATCTTTTTAGAAATATTTTTTTCTTTTGGTTTTTATTATTATTACTAACAACATACTTCATATGGATACATCATGTGTTGGTACCCTCTTTTTCCTCATCCCCACTACCATTACAATGGGGATGCTCCTCAGTGGACTTGCAGGTATTCCCTATGGGGTCATGGTTTATGCATTGTGGGAACAGCAGTCAGTTATTTTTTAATGATTGCCATCCTTACTGGAGTAAGGTAGAATCACATGGTTGCTTTACTTTTTATTTCCCTAATGTTTTGGGATGTTGAACATTTTCTTAAGTGTGTTAGCCATTTGTATTATTTCCTCTGAGAACTCCATATTCAGTTTTATGCCCAATATTTTGGAGTGGGTTGTTTAATTTTTATCATATAGGTTTTTTAGTTCTTTGTAGATTCTAGATATTAGGCTTCTGTCAGTGGTATAGCTGGTGAAGATTTTCTCCCATTCAGTGGGTAATATATTGGCTCTGCTTATGGTATGTTTGTCTGTGCAAAAGCTTTTTAGCTTCATGAGATCCCATTGATTAAGTTTCATGGGCTATTAGGGTTTTGTTCAAGAAATGTTTCCTCACTCCTATATCATGGAGAGTTCCTCCTATATTTTCTTCTAGTAGGAAAAGAGTTTCAGGTCTTATATTGAGGTCTTTAATCCATTTGGACTTGATTTTTGTATATGGAGAGATGAGTGGGTCTAGTTTCATTGTTCTATACATGGTCATCAAATTTGTCCAACACTGTTTGTGCATGATGTTGTCTTTTCTACAGTCTACATTATTGACTTTATCATAGGTCAAGTAGCTGTAGTTACATGAACTAAGGTCCGCATCTTCAATTCTGTTCCATTGATCTATGTTCCTATTTTTATGCCAGTACCATGATGTTTTTGTTACTAAGGCTTTGTAATATACCTTTACATTGTGTATGTGATACCTCCAACAGTGTTTTGATTGCCAAGAATATGTTTGGATATCTGAAGCCTGTTGCTATTCCATATGAATTTTGAGATCATTTTTTTTCTATCTCTCTGAAGAATGATGCTGTGACTTTTATTGGTATTGCATTAACTCTGTATATTGCTTTTGGTAGAATGACCATATTCTCAGTATATTAATTCTACCTATCCAGGTAGAATGTGAGGTTTTTCTATCTTCTCAAGTCCTCCTCATTTTCTTTCTTGAGTGTTTTTATGTTTTCACTATATAGGTCTTTCACATCCTTGGTTAGTGTTACTCCAAGGTATTTAATATTTTTATTGCTATTAAAAATAGGATATCCTCACTGATCTCCTTTTCTATATATTTATTCTTGACATATAGAAAGGCTACTGATTTTTGTGCATGGATTTTGTATCTTGCCAATTTACTGAAGAAATCAATCACCTTTAGAAAATGTGAGATGGAGAGTTTCAGGTCATTTATCTACAGGATCATGTCATCTGTAAATAGGCCTAATTTGACTTCTTCCTTTCCAATTTGTATCCCTTTTATTTCTTGTCCCTGTCTTTTTGCTTGGGCTAGTACTTCTAATACTAAGTTGAAGAGCAGTGGTGAGATTGGGCAGCCCTGTCTTGTTCCCTATCTCAGTGCTCACTCCTTGAGTCTTTCCTCATGAAGTATTATTTAGGCTTTAGGTGTTTTATATATAGTCTTTATTGTATTCACATATAAATGTTCCATGCCTATTCCTTCTAGGGTTTTGATCATGAAGTGGTGGTGTATTTTGTCAAAGGCCTTCTCTGCATCAATTGAGAGGATCGTGTGATTCTTATGGTTAGCTTTATTATGTGGTGTATTACGTTGACTGATTTCCATATGTGGAACTATTCCTGCATCCTCAGATGAAGCCTACTTGCTCAAGGTGGATAATGCTTTTGATGTGTTGCTGAATTAGTTTGTAAGCATTTTCTTTGGGGACTTTGCATCTAAATTCATCAGTGATATAGTTCTACAGTTTTATTTTCTTGTTGTATCTCTGTCTTCTTTTGCTATTAGCGTGATGCTAGATTCATAAAATGAGTTGGGGAGGATTCGCTGGTCTCTGACTATAAGAAACAGTTTGAGAAAAATTGGTTTAGTTCTTCAATGAAGGTTTGAGAGAATTTGGATGAAAAGCAATCTGGTCCTGGACTTTTCTTTTGGGGAAGATTTTGATTATCTTTTCACTCCATGGATGTGATAGGTTTGTTTATTAGATTAATCTGCTCTGAGTTTAGTTTTGGTAGGTGGTATGTGGCTAGAAATTCATCCATTTCTTCCAGATTATCCAATTTTGTGAAGTAGAGGTTTTTGATGTATGGCATGGTGATTCTTCCATTCTTTGGTGTATATTGTGACTTCTCCTTTTTCATTTCTGCTTTTGTTAATTTGAGACTTCTATTATTTTGTTTGATCAAATTGGCCAGGGGTTTATCAATCTTGTTTATCTCTTCAAAGAACCAGCTTTTCGTCTCATCATTTTAAAAATTGCTTTCTTAGTTTCCAATTCATTAATTTCTCCTCTGATCTTGATTATTTCTTTTTCTCTGGAGCTCTTAGGGTTAGATTCTTTTTTTTTTTAATTTTGTTTTTATTTATTTATTTATTTATTTATTTATTTATTTATTTGAGAGAGACAGACAGAGAGGGAAAGAGGCAGAGGGAGAGAGAGAGAATGGGCGCGCCAGGGCCTCCAGCCACTGCAAATGAACACCAGACACGTGTGCCCCCTTGTGCATCTGCCTAACGTGGGTCCTGGGGAATCGAGCCTCGAACTTGGGTCCTTAGTCTTCACAGGCAAGTGCTTAATGTCTATGCCATCTCTCCAGCCCAGGGTTAGAGTCTTGTTGTTTTTCCAATGCCTTTGGGAGAACAGTTAGGTTATTAATTAGGGAATCTCTCTGTCTTTGTTATGAAGGGATTTAGCACTGTGAATTTCCCCTTTAGGACTGCCTTCATTGTGTCCCATAAGTACTAAGATTTTGTTTTCATTATCATTCAGTTCTAGGAATTTTACAATTTCTTTTTTGATTTGTTTTATAACCCATTCATTGTTTAAAAGTCAATTGTTTAGTTTCCAGTAGCTGGTGGAGTTCTTTATGTTATCTCTTGTTAATTTATAGCTTTAAAGCACTGTGATCTAATATGATGCAGGAAGTTACTTCAGTTTTCCTGAATTTTTGGAGACACATTTATGGCCTAATATGTAGTCTATTTTTGAGTTTATGCTTGGATGATCCGTCTATAGATGATAGGGGAGTACTGAAGTCTCCAACTATGATGGTTTTGGTGTTAATTTCTATTTGTTGTCAAGTAGGTTTTATTTTATAAGATGTGGTGTACCTGTTTTGGGGGCATATAGATTTATAATTATGGTATCTTCAAATAAGTGACCTTATTTTTCCTCCCCCCCCCCCCTTTTCTTTTTTGGTTTCTCTGAGGTAGGGTCTCACTCTAGCTCAAGCTGACCTGGAATTCACTGTGTATTCTCAAGGTGGCCTCTAACTCATAGCAATTCTCCTACCTCTGCCTCCCAAGTGCTGGGATTAAAGGCATGTGCCACCATGCCCAGCAAGAGTACTGTATTCTCTTTTTTTTTCAGGTAGGGTTTTTCTGTAGGCCAGGCTAACCGGGAATTCACTATGTAGTCTCAAGGTGGCCTCAAACTCACAGTAATACTCCTACCTCTGCCTCCCAAGTACTGCGATTAAAGATGTGTGCCACCACACCTGGATATCTTTGTCCTTTTTGATTACATTGGGTTTGAAGTCTACTTTTTCATATATTAATATCATACATTAATAAGCAACACCCACTTGTTTCTTATTTCTATTTGCTTTGAAAATCATTTTCCACTCTTTTACCCTGAAAGAGTGTCCATATTTAGTGGTGAGGTGGATTTTCTTGTAGACAGAAGATAGAAGGGTCTATTATTTGGTCCACCCTGTTAACTTGTGTATTTTTTATATTTTTTTTTATTTTTATTAATTAGTTTTGTACTCAGTGAATACCATTGTTGGTACCATTGTTAGGCTCATCCATGGCCTACCCCTGCCCTGTCCCCCCGACCCTTCCTTGTCGAGGTATGAGGGTCATACATTGTGGAGTTAGCCCACAGATATGGGTAGGAGAAATGTCTAGGCATATCATGACCCAACATGTGGCTCTGACATTCTTTCCACACCCTCTTCTGCAAAATTTCCCTGAGCCATATTGAATTCATTTTTAGTCTGCTTCAGAGATGAGGTTTTGGGGGCCTCTGGGTCTCTGGATATCTGATGTGGTAGGAGTTGGTTGTTCTCTGTGTCGATCTCATTCACCCTTGTGCTGGTACCCAGTTCACCAAAAAAACACCACTCTTGCTTGTTTTGCCAGTTGTTCTTAGTTTCAGCTGGGACCCTTTTGAGGTATGATGGGGTGGTTCTCTCCTTAGGATCTGCATCTATCTGAAAAAGAGAAGCAGATTCTCCAACGGAGAATAAAGTTAGCACAAGACAAATGGGATAACCCTTATTTTTTTAGAAAGAATTTAATAGGTGTGGTCCCTCTTCTAGCCCACGATTGGTGGTAGCTTGATAATGGAGAGTGGGCTCATGTTTGGATATAGTTCTGACTTGTTTCCCAGATCCAGCTATGAGTCCCGTTCCACTGAGGAGATCAGTTAGCCAAATCAAGAGCAGTTGGTTTCCCACCATGGCTGTGTGGCACTATTGCACTTCTGTGAGCATCATGACAGGATATTTTCTGCTAAGTAGGTTGTACCATGAGTTTCTTGGACAGATATTGGTCATATTCCCCCAGTCACCAATGTAGCACCTTCTGGCACTAGATGCGCTGACTGTTTGGGGACTGACTCTCTTCCACCTTCCAGCCATACCATTCCATTTTACATGTCACCCACATATGGTGTCTTCAGCAGTAGAGCCTTACCACTAACCTTTGGTGGATCATCAAGTACTCTGACAGAAATCTGTCTTTCTTTTAGGAAACATTGTAGGTCTCTCTAATCAAAGGCACATTGTGGATGATAGCCACCTGCTGGAACTGGGAGTTACAGGTCAGTGACCACTAAGAGAAGGAAGAATAAGATAACTAATATAAAAGTGTTAGAGAGAGAGAGAGAGAGAGAGAGAGAGAGAGAGAGAGAGAGATAAGCTGTAGAAGATTAAGGTCAGTCTTCATCATACCCTTTCTAGTGTCTTGTAGCTCAGGTATTCCCTCTAAGGGCCTGGTTAAAGTTCAGCCATTTGGTCTGCCTCTTAGGATGTAGAATTTTATGGTACCATTGCCATTTGGGTCTAGATTTGTGTTTCCCACCCTCCACCTTGCCCTCCCCTCCCTCCCCAGCCACCCTATTGTCTAGTCCTCGAGATGCTTGCTGGGTATGTTGGCATCTTGGGTAAATTCAGGTTAGATGCGGTAGATGAGTGAGACTATGTAGCATTTTTCTTTCTGTGATTGGGTAAGTTCACTGAGAATGGTCTGTTCCAGGTTCAGCCATTTTTCCTCAAATTTCATTGTATCATTTTTTCTTACTGCTGTATAGGATTCCATTGTGTAGATATACCACATCTTAGTTATCCATTCTTCTAGTGATGGACATCTGGGTTGATTCCAGCTCTAAGCTATTACAAATTGAGCCACTATAAACATGGTTGAGCAAATCCCTCTAGGCTGTGGTTTAAAAGTTTTAGGGTAGAGGCCCAGTAAGGGAATAACTGGGTCTGTGGATAAATCTATAGTCAGATTTCTCACAAGTCTCCGTATTGCTTTCCAAAGTGGTTGTACCATGTTGCATTCCCACCAACAGTAGATGAGTGTTCCTAATTCTCCACATTCTCACCAGCTTTTATTTTCATTTGATTTTTTGATGTTTACTATCCTTACTGGGTTAAGATGGAATCTCATAGTTGTTTTAATTTGCATTTCCCTGATGATTAGGGATGATGAACATTTTCTTAAGTGTGTGTTTACCATTTGTATTACTTCCTCTGTGAACTGATGTTCATCTCTTTGCCCCAGTATTGGAGTTTGTTTTTTGACTTTTTATTATTTAGGTTTTTGAGTTCTTTGTAGATTCTAGAGATTAGGCCTCTTTTAGTTCTATAATCAGCAAATATTTTCTCCCATTCTCTGGGTAAACTATTGGCTTTGCTTATTGTATGTTTGTCTGTAAAGAAACATTATTGCTCTTCAGCTTCATGTGATCCCATTGGTTGAGTGACAGTTTAAGATCCTATTCTACTGGGGTTTTGTTCAGGAAGTCTTTTTCCATTTCTATATTATGGAAAGTTCTTCCTATATTTTCTTTCAGTAGTAGCCAAGTTTCCAGTCTTATATTGAGGTCTTTGATCCATTTGAACTTGAGTGCAGTGCATGGCTAGATGTGTGGATCAAGTTTCAATTTCCAGCATATGGTTATCCACTTTGTCCAGCACCATGTGTTGAAGATGCTGTCTTTTATCCAGTCTATATCGTTAGGGACTTTGTCAAATATCAAGTAGCTGTAGTTGCTTGACCCAAAGTCCGGGTCCTCAATTCTGTTCCATTGGTCTATACTCCTGTTTTTATGCCAGTACCATGTTGTTTTTATTACTATGGCTTTGTAATATAGCTTTAGATCAGGTATGGTGATACCTCTGAAGGTATTTCTTTTGCTGAGGATAGGCTTGGTTATCTGAGGCTTCCTGTCTTTCCATATGGAATTGAGATCTTTTTTTCTATCTCTGTAATTAACACTGTAGGGATTTTAATTGGATTTGCATTAAATTTGTATATTGCCTTTGGTAGGATTGCCATCTTCACAATGTTAATTCTGTCTACCCAGGAACATGGAAGGTCTTTCCATTTTCTTAAGTCCTCCTCAGTTTCTTTTTTGAGTGTTTAATGTTTTCCTGGTAAACATCTTTCACTTCCTTGGTTAACGTTATTCCAAGAAATTTAATTTTTTTCTGTTGCTATTGAAAATGGGACCATGTCCCTTATTTCTTTCTCTGTATCTTTGCATTTGCATATAGAAAGGCTACTGATTTTTGTGCATTGATTTTGTATCCTGCTACTTTGCTATAGGAGTTAATCACCTTCAGGAGTTTTGGGATGGAGTCTCTTGGGTCTCTTACATATATAATCATGTCATCAGCGAATAAAGCTAACTTAACTTCTTCCTTTCCAAATTGTATCCCTTTTATTTCCTTCTCCTGTCTTATTGCTTGAGTTAGGACTTCCAGTACTATATTTAAAAGCAGAGGTGAGAGTGGACAATTTTGTCTTCTTCCTGATCTCAATGGGAATTCCTCCAGTCTCTCTCCATTAACTATTATTTGGGCCTTAGGATCTTGGTATATTGCCTTTATTATGTTAAGATATGAACCAACCATGCCAATTCTCTCCAATGTTTTGATCATGAAGTGATGTTGTATTTTGTCAAAGGTCTTTTCTGCATCTATCAAAATGATCATGTAGTTTTTGTGTTTAACCTTCTTTGTGTGGTGAATTACATTGACAGATTTCCGTATGTTGAACCACTCCTGTGTTCCTGGGATGAATTCCACTTGATCAAGGTGGATAATGCTTTTGATTTGTTGTTGGATTCGGTTTGTGAGGATTTTGTTCTGGATCTTTGCCACTAAGTTCATCAGGGACATAGGCCAGCAGTTTTTTTTGCTTGTGGCATCTCTGCCTGCTTTTGGAATTAGGGTGATACTAGCTTCATAGAAGGAGTTGGGTAGCTTTCACTGTTCTCTAATTGTGTTGCACAATTTGAGGAAGATTGGTTTGAGTTCTTCCATAAAGGTTTGATAGAATTCAGCTGAGAAGCCATCTGGTCCTGCACTCTTCTTTTTGGTGAGTTTTTTTTTTTTTTCATTACTTTTTCAATCTCAATGAGTGTAATAGGTTTGTTTAGGAGATTAATCTGCTCTGAGTTTAGCTTTGATAGATGGCATGTGTCCAGGAATTTATCCATCTCCTCCATACTATCCAGTTTTGTGGAGTAGAGGTTTTTGAAATAAGTCCTGATGATTCTCCCAATTTCGCTTATGTCTGTTGTGATCTCTCCTTTTTCATTTTAAATTTTGTTAATTTGAAGCATCTCTATTTTTTAAAGACTTTTTAAAAAATTTTTTTGTTTGTTTATTTATTCATTTGACAGTGACAGAGAGAAGGAGGGAGAGAGAGAGAGAGAGAGAGAGAGAGAGAGAGAGAATGGGCGCACCAGAGCTTCCAGCCTCTGTAAACGAACTCCAGATGCATGCGCCACCTTGTGCATCTGGCTAACATGGGTCCTGGAGAACTGAGCCTCGAGCCAGGGTCCTTAGGCTTCACAGGCAAGCACTTAACTGCTAAGCCATCTCTCCAGCCCAGCATCTCTATTTTTGCTTGGTCAAATTGGCCAGTGGTTTGTCAATCTTGTTTATTTTTGCAAAGAGCCATCTCCTTGCTTCATCAATTTTCTTAATTGTATTCCTAGTTTGCAATTCATTAATTTCTTCTCTGATCTTAATTATTTACTTCCATCTGGAGCTTTTGGGTTGGATTCTTCTTGCTTTTCCAGCGCCTTTAGGTGGATGGTTAGGTTATTGATATCGGATCTCTCTGTGTTTCTTATGAAGGCATTTAGTGCTATGAGTTTTCCCCCGAGGACTGCCTTCATTGGGTCCCACAAGTTTTGGTACGATGTGTTCTCATCATTATTCATTTCTAGAAATTTTGCAATTTCATTTTTCATTTCATCCACTATCAATTTATTGTTTAAAGGTGTGCTGTTCAATTTCCAGGCACAGATGGGATTCTTGGTGGGTCTTTGGCTGTTAATTTATAGCAAAATAGCATTGTGATCTGATATCATGCAGGCAATTATGTAAATCTTCCTAAATATATGGAGGCAGGCTTTGTGACCCAGTATATGATCTATTTTAGAGAATGTTCCATGGGCTGCTGAGAAGAATGTGAAGTCTGTCGATTTGGGATGCAATGTTCTGTCGATGTCTGTTAGGTCTAAGTGATCTACGGTTTTGTTGAGCTCTCTTACTTCCCTGTTGAGTTTCTGTTTGGATGATCTGTCTATTACTGATAATGGTGTATTGAAGTCCCCAACTATGATGGTGTTGGTGGTTATTTCTGTTTTATTGTCAGTAAGTTTTGCTTTATGAACTGTGGTGCCCCTGTGTTTGGTGCATAAACATTTAGGGTTGTGATATCCTCTTGTTGGATCATTCCCTTGATAAATAGGAAGTGGCCTTCTTTGTCTTTTAACTATTTTTGGTTTGAAGTCTATTTTATCTGATATTAATGTAGCTATGCCTGCTTGTTTCTTATTCCGCTTTGCTTGGAATATTTTTTTCCACCCTTTCACCCTGAAGAGGTGTCTGTCTTTAGGGGTGAGGTGGGTTCCTTGAAGACAACAGATTGAGGGGTCTAATTTTCCGATCCATCCTGTTAACCTGTTTCTCTTGATGGGTGAATTAAGGCCAATAATATTTAGGGTAATGACTGTGAGATTTGATTTCAACTCTGCCATATTGTTTTGGAATATGTGGTTTCATGTTTTCATGGACTTTGAAATTTTTTTGTGCCTTCTCTGAGTTTGGTTATTTTGATCTGCTTCTTGTAGGCATTTGAGCTTGTTTATTTGATTCTTCTGTGTGGAGAGTTTCCTGTAATTCTCTTTGTAGTTTTGGTTTTCTGTTTATATAATTGTAAAGCTGAGTTTTGTCGTGGAAAGTTTTTCTTTCACCATGCAGTATGATGTATACTTTTGCTGGGTAGAGTAGTTTGTGTTGGAAGCCATAGGTTCTTAGACTTTGCAGTGTTTCATACCAGGCCCTTCTGGCTTTCAGGGTTTCCATTGAGAAGTCTGAAGTAATTCTGATGGGGTTACCTTTAAAAGTGATGTGCTATTTTTCTCTAGCTGCTTTTAGGATTTTCTCTTTGGCGTCAATGTTTACAGTCTTAATGACAATGTGTCTTGGAGAGTTTCTCCTTTGGTCCAATCTGTTTGGAGTTCTGTTAGCTTCTTTTATCTTGCTGGGCCTTTGTTTTGAGAGAGTGGAGAAGTTTTCATCACTTATTTTGTTAAATAAGTTCTTCATGCCTTTGGTCTGAATTTCTTCTCCTTCTGGTATTCCAGTGATCCTGATATTAGGACATTTAATGGTATCCCACAATTCCCTCAAGTTCTGTTCACAGAAACTTTTGAACTTATTGAAACTTTTGAGCTCTCGAACTGTTTCTTCCATCTTGTCCTCCAGATCAGAGTTTCTATCCTCTACATGGCTGACTCTATTCTTGAGAGCTTCTGGAGAATTTTGGACTTGTTCAATTAGGTTTGCATTTTCTACTAGTTTTCTATGTATAGTTTCCATCCCTCTAGCAAGCTCCCTTTTCACATCATTTTCTGATTTTCTTGATGCTTCTTGGAATTCATCTTTGCATTTCTTTATGTCTTCATTTAGCATCAGCAGCTGATTTTTGAAGTCCTTTTTTTTCCCATCCTCCTTCATATCTCTTAACTGTCTTTGAATTCCTTCCATTTTCTTATGTATTAGGTCTAGCCTAGTGATGGCAGCATCCACATGATTAGCAGTCCTTTGTTGCTTTCCTGCAAGTTCTACCAGTAGCTTGGTCAGGGTTGCATTTCTCATAGCTTCATTTTGGTGTTCTGATCCTAATGACTCTTCTGTGTTTTGGTTAGAGGTGTTCATTGTAGGACTTCATGATCTAACTTGATTTTCTTGCATTTGATTTTTCATGTTATTTCTTTTGTGCTGTGGTGTGCCCATCACAGTGTATGGGCAGGGAGAGTAGGACTGTGGTCTTGATGGGCGGGGGAAGTGGTGCCTCTTCGGGCAGCTGGCCTGGGCTCGCTGTCAGGCAAGCAGATGGGCTGAGTGGTCTTGAGCTTACACATAGGTGGGTGGATCAGCCTGAGCTGAAGCACAGTGGGAAGCTGAAGCAGCCTGCAGTGGATTTCAAGCAGTCTGAGCTCTCACTTGGCACAATGCCAAAGCTGCCTGAGCTCCTGCATGGCAAGGGTGCCAAAGTTGCCTGAGCTTTCACAGGGTGATGCGCCAAATCTGCCTGCACTGGCACTCAGAGGAATGCTGAAGCACCAAGCACCAAAGCAGCCTAAGCTCGTGTGTGGCAGAACACTGGGACCAGAAGCAGTCTGAGCTGGCCTGCAACAGGAAAATGGCAGTCAGCTGGCCCAGCAGACAGGGAGGGACTTGCAGGCACAGGCAGGAAGACTGAGTGAACATGATTCCATGTGGGCAGGTGGAGTGGGCCTGGCCTCATGCGTGAATGGGCGGTGGCCAGAGCAGTAAATGAGCAAATAGGCTGAAAAGACTAAGCTTGCACAAGCAGGGATTGGCGGCGGTGCGTGTGTGGTTGGCAAATGGCCCAAAGGAGCCTGCGCTCCAGTGGGCCAATGGGTGGAGCCTGCCCAAGGTCAATCATGGGCAGGGGTAGAAGGGCTATTGCCCCTGTGCAGAGAGGCAAGTGGACCTATGTTGGCTTGGGATCCCTTTCCTACCATAAGTGCAAGGGTATGCTGAAGCTAGACTGTGGGTATGGTGGCTGCTTGGGGGGGCGGGGACTGGGGGGCTGGTGGGCTACCCGTGAGTGAGGGAATCAGCGATTCCCTGTTGTTTCCCCTCTGTGCCCTCCCACTGGCAATATATTAGAGATTGCTGTCACCTAAGAGACCCAGGGAACCCTTAATGTCTTGCCTTTCTTTCCTGGGGATGTGCAGTGCAGTTTGGTGGTCGCCATCTTGGCTGGAAGTCAACTTGTGTATTTTTAATGGGTGAGTTAATACCATGAATATTTGTAGTTATAAGTTTGAGGTTCAATTTCATCCCTGCCATGATGGGTTGCATTATGGGGTTTGGTTCTTGCTTGTGTTTTGTACTTTTTTGAGCCTGGTCTAGTTTTGGTTATTGTGATCTTCCCTTTGTGGTCTCTAGAGATTGGTTATTTGACTCTTCTGTGAGGAATGTTCCCCTAAGTATTCTCTGTAGGTGTGGCTTTGTATTCATATAGAGTTAAATTTTTAATGAAAGTTCCTTTCACCATCTATTTATAAAATAAAACCTAGTTGACAACAAATAAAAATAAACACCAAAACCATCATAGTTGAAGACTTCAGTACTCCCCTATCATCTGTAGACAGATCATCCAATAGGGATAATTTCATTGGGTACAGCAGCTTAGGTTGGAAGCAATAATTTTTTAGACTTTGAATTTTTGAGTGTTTCATTCCACATCCTTCTGACTTTCTGGGTCTCCATTGAGAAATCTGATGTAATTCTAATGGGATTGCCTTTGTACGTAGTAAATTGTTTCTCTCTTGCTGCCTTTAGCACTCTCTCTTTGTTTTTATTGTTAAGAGTTTTAACTATGATGTGCCTTGGAGGGTTTCTTCTTTGGTCTTCTGTTGAGCTTCTTGCATCATAATGGGCCTCTCTTTTGAGAGATTGGGAAAATTTTCTTCAATAATTATGTGGAATATGTTCTCTATGCCTCAGCCTGGATTTCCTCTCCTTCTGATATAGCCATGATCCAGATGTTTGGTCATTTTAGGGCATCCCATAGTTCGCTTATATTCTGTTTGCATGATTGTTCAAACTTAGCAAAGTTTTTGGCCTCCCAATCAATTTCTTCTGTCTTGTCTTCCAGGTCAGAGGTTTGTTCTTCCACATGAGTATCTTTGTTAGTGAGGGGTTCTAGAGAGGTTTTTATAAGCTGTATTTGACTTTTTTTTCTGCTGTGTTAGCTTGCATTATAGTCATCTCTTTTGGGGGGTACCGTTTAAGATAGTGTTCTGATTTTCTTGATGCTTCCAAGAATTCATTCCTTAATTTGACCAAGTCTTCATTAAGCTTAATCATTTAATTATTGAGATGTCCATTTGTTGATTTGCCTTGAATTCATTTATATCTCTTTTGAGGCTTCTAACCTTTTCTTCAATTAAAATATTTTATTGATTCATCTGAGAGAATAAAGAGAGAGAGAGACAGACAGACAGATAGACAGACAGACAGACAGACAGACAAGCATAGGAAGAGAATGGGCATGACAGAGCCTCCCCCCAGCCACTGTAAATGAAATCCAGACACATACCCCACCTTGTGCATATGGCACTGATGTGAGTCCTGGCCAAATGAACTGAGGTCCTTTGGCTTTGCAGGCAAACATCTTAATCACTAAGTCATCTCTCCAGCCCTAATTTCTTCAATTAACTTAAGTCTGCTGTCAAAAGCTGAGTGTTATATGAGACAATTCTGCTCAATTTTATTGACATAGTTATTATTTTTTGATGTTTTGTGTGGTGGTTTGATTCAGGTATCCCCCATAAACTTAGGCATTCTGAACACTAGGTTCCTAGCTGATAGAGATTTTGGAATTTATGCCTCTTGGAGGCAGTGTATTGTTGGGGGCAAGCTTATGGGTATTATAGCCAGTTTCCCCTTGCCAGTGTTTGGCACACTGTCCTGTTGCTATTGTCCACCTTATGTTGGCCAGGGGGTGATATCTACCCTCTGCTCATGCCATCATTTTCCCTGCCATTATGGAACTTCCCCTCAAGTCTGCAAGCCAAAATAAACCCCCTCTTTCCCCCCCAAATCTGTTCTTGGTTGTGTGATTTCTTCCAGCAATGCAAACCTTACTGCAACAGTAATGTTGGCACCTGGGAGTGGGATTGCTGCTAGACAATTAACTGTGTGACTTTGGCATTTGGGAGTTGGTTTTAAAGAGGAATGTGGAAGGATTTGGAACCTTGGCCTAAGAGATGCCTTGCAGTGCCATAAGTACAGCTTGATGGACTATTTTGGTCAGAGTTGAAAGACCTAAATGCAGTAATAAGTATGGGCTGTGAGGTTTGGCTTGTGAGAGTGAAAAAAAGCTTTGCCTGGACTGGGTTAGAAGCAGTTTATGTGAAAGGCTTGCTGTTATGGCCATGTGCTGAGAATTTGTGGAGGGTGGCATTGCATAGAAATAGATTGGAGTGAGAGGAGGAATATGGCATAGAAATGAAATCTTTGGGCTGAAACTTCTGCCTATCAGCTGCAATTATGTGAGAGATTACAACCTTTGAGATTGGGCCAACTGACATGCACTGGGGCAACAGGAAGGATGTAGACTTTTTTGAAGGGGTCTGAGTGCTCAAGGAGTGTCCTGTTCTTCAAAGTCTGCTTTATGCCCCCCCCTGATTAACAGATAGGCACCCTACCTGGTATTGTGGAATATAAGAAATGCAGGAAAGAGAGGATCACTGAGTTTGCAATGCAGTCTTGTGTTTTGGAAATGGCCATGGGCAGTGTGAAAAGGTTTCCTGGATGCCTGCATGGAGACCAACTGGAGCCATGAGGATGAACTGTGGGTTGCAGTGGAGACCTCATGGAGATGCCAGGACCATGAGATAGCTGCCAAGGAGAGCTGCCAGCCCCAGATGAAGTTTTCTGGGACTGTGAGTAGCCTAGCTGGAGGGACAGAATTTGAACCCCAGAGACATGTAGAATTATTAGACTTGCAGAGTTTTCACTTACTAGAGTTGTTGGACATGGAACTACAGAGTTTGTTGTTTGCCCCATTTAAACCTTGTATTACTTGAATATTTCTTTGCTATGCCCAGTGCCATCTTCTGAAGTATCAGTGTTTACTCTGTTCCATTATGGTTTTTTTTGGGGGGGGTGGCTATTTTGGTACTATGGCTCAGTTAAAAGACCTTGGACTATGGGAATGTTTGAACATCATTAGGATTGATAAAAATTATGGGGGCTTTTAAAGTTGGATGAATGCATTGCATTTTACATCATGAATGATTATCAATTTATTGAGAACAGGGGTGAAATGTGGTGGTATTCAGGTGTCCCTCATAAGCTTAGGTATTCTGAATGCTAAGGTTACCAGCTGATGGAGATTTGGGAATTATCACCTTTTGGAGGCAATGTGTTCTTGGGGTCAGGCTTATGGGTATTATATCCAGTTTCCACTTGCCAGCGTTTGGCACACTCTCTTGTTGCTGTTGTCTACCTTATGTTGGCCAGGGGGTGATGTCCACCCTGTGCTCATGCCATCATTTTCATTTTTTATCCTGGAGCTTCCCCTCAAGTCTGTAGGCCAAAATAAACCCTGCTTTCCCCCCAGAGCTGTTCTTGGTCTGGTGATTTCTGCCAGCAATGAAAACCTGACTGCAACAGATTGCTTCTAGTTCATCAAGTTTTTTGATCTGGGTCACATTTGTTGTGTTTTCATTTTGTGAATAAATTTCTTTTGATTTCTCTGTAATTTTGCTGGAGGCTTCCATCATGCAACTAGGCATCCTTGTTGGAGATCTCTCAGTTTTCTGACTTTTGTTGGTTCTTTTGCATTGTGGTCTACCCATCTTGGGGAAACATTTTATTCTATTGAGGGGGAAGCAAGTGTTTGTCTTTGTAAGATGTTCAGAGGGTGTTCTCTTTGAAATGTGAATCAGGTTGGTGTATGATTGGGTTATAAACACAAATGTGCAGATTGTGGAAATTTCAGGTATATCAAAGATACTTTGGAGCTCTGCCTACTCACTCCATCTGCATGTACTCTTCAGCACATGGGGATCAGGGGGCAGGGAACTAGGAGCCAGGAAGCTGGAGAGCCAGGGGAAGGAGGCCAGCTCCTACAGTGGCCCATGCATCCTTTGTTTCAGGGAAATAGGGATTTGGGTACCCAGGGGCCAATCAGGATACCAGAGCAAAAGGCCTGCTTCTGCAGCCCACACACAGGGACCAGGCCTCCCCAATGCAGCATCAGGGGTACCTGGACCAGGGAACTGGGAGGTGGGAAACCTACCAGGAGCTCTGGATTACTGATTTAACAAGCTCCTCTCAGGAGCAGGAGATCTGGGAATTAGGAATCCAGGGGTCATTCAATCAGGAAGGTGGAACAAGGAGCCTGTTTCTGTAGCAAACTTGCAGGGTCTGGATAGCCCCAAGCCAGCAGCAGGGGAATCCACAGGGAACTGGGAGGGGAAGTGGGAGGAATAGAGAGATCTGGATTACTCATTCCTATTGCTCCTGAGGTGATCTTACAGAGGCAAATTTCCTACAAGGCCATCTCTTTCACTTGCTATGAGGTGTTCTTGTATATATATCTCTCACAAGGCCATCTCCTTTACTTTCTATGAGTTCATCTTGTAGGCACATGTCCCACAGGCTAATTGTTTTTATTTGTATGAGAATATCTTGTGGAAAAATGTCCCACAGTACCTTCAGTTTTACTTTTTATGAGTTTATCTTGTAGGCGCATATCCTACATTACCATCTCTTTCAATTTCTATATGGTCACATTATAGGCAAGTTTCCTTCAAGACCATCCTATTCACTTTCTATAAGGTCATTGTGTAGTCACATGGTCCACAAGACCATTTCTTTCACTTTCTATAAGGTCATCTTATAGGCACATGTCCCAAAAAGTCATATTCTTTACTTTATATCATGTTATTTTGTGGACATATAACTCACAAGGCCATTTCTTTCACTCTCTATGAGGTTATCTTGTAGGCACATGTCCCAAAAAGCCACATTCTTAACTTTATATCATGTTATTTTGTGGGCATATGACCCACAAGGCCATCTCTTTCACATTCTATGAGGTCATCTTGCAGGCACATTCCCACAAGACCATTTCCTTCACTTTTTACCATGTTATCTTGTAGGCACTTATTCCATAATACCTTGTTCTTCACATTCTATGAGGTCATCTTATAGGCACATATCCTATAATGCCATCTCTTTCACTTTTTATGAGGTCATCTTGGAGGCAATTTTCTCACAAGGCCATCTGCTTCACTTTCTTCGAGGTTATCTTGTAGTGAACTATTCCACAAGGCCATCTTCTTCATTTTCTATGAGGTCATCTTATAGGCACATGTCCCATAAGGCCATTTCTTACACTTTTTATGAGGTTATCTTATAGGGAAATGACCCATAATGCCATCTTTTTCACTTTCTATAAAGTCATTTTTTAGGCACATGTCCTACAAGGCCAACTACTTCACTTACTATGAGGTCATCTTGTAGGCATATGTCCCAGAGGTCTTATCTTTTACTTTTTATGAGTTCATCTTGCTGGCAAATGACCCATAAGACCATCTCCTTTAGTCCCTGTAACATCATTTTGCAGGCACATGGCCATTTCCTTCATTATCTATGATGTCAACTTATAGTCACATGTCCCTCAAGGCTACCTCCTTCAGTGTTTATGAAGTTGTCTTGTAGACACATGTCCCACAAACCATCTCCTTTGCTTTCCATGAGGTCCTGTTGTAAGGAAATATCCCAGAACATTGTCTTCTTAAATTTCTATGAGGTTCTCTTTTATACACATCTCTCATTAGACCATCTCCTTCCTTTTTTATGAGGTCATCCTGTAGGCACACATCTCACAAGGCTATCTCCTTCACTTTCTATGATGTCATATTCTAGACCCTTGTCTCACAAGGTCATCTCTTTCCCTTTCTATAAGGTCATCTTATAGGCACCTGTCCCTCATGCCCATCTCTTTCACTTTATATGAGGTCATTTTTCTGGGCACATTTCTTATAAGGCCATATCATTCACTTTCTATAAGTTCTTCTTATAAGTACATGTTTCCCAGGACCATGTCACAATGCCACTTTCTATTAAGTCAAAAATGTCATAAACTGCTCTGTATACTGCCAGAAAAAAATTCCAAAAATGTCTTCATTATTAACATTTGATTATTATAGACTAGCAAATATTTTTTCTTTTATATTGTTACATGCAAGATATTCAGGGTATACAATATAGTAAGATCATTTTCACTTTCTGTAGAAATACATTCAATACTAAGTGGAATTTGCCAAATATTTTATTAGCATCATCTTCCCAAAAAGATCTAGGTCAAATATGGACAAGTTATCAATAATGTTTTATTTTACATTTTCCATGCTTTCCTTATAATTTTCAGACATCAGGAATATAATGAGAAACTACATGTTTTCTTTTAAAAGCCTTATTGATTATGACAGAATCAAGTTTTATGCTTTTGGAGGCTAACATATCTATGTATTAAAATTTTCCCATTTTGATCCAGGCTTCTGACATCTTAGTCCTGTAATAGTCAAAACAAATTAGTTTTTTGAGGAAATAATGAATGTAAATTACTGAGGTTTGGGTAGATGTTAAAAGTGGATGACCAAACTAGGCATGATGATACAGGCCTGTAGTCTCATTGCTCAGGAAAACTGCTGAGGAGACTCACATGCTTAGTGCCAGGCTGGCACTTCAAGGCTACCCTGACAACTTAGTAAGACTGTGTCTCAAAATAAGTAAATACAAGAAAAACTAAGAATATAACTTAAGTAACTCCATGATAGAGCACTTCCCTCTCATGTATGTGGCCCTCGGTTTACTCCACAGTGCTGAAAAGATAAAATACAGGAAAGAAAAGTGAAGTGAAAGTCCTAGGGCAGGAGTAGTGGGTCCAAGGAAAAGCAAGCTGAGATGATTCATAACTTCCATATGGAAAACAACAGAAACAAAGCGGGGCTGATTTCTTTTTACAATAAATTCCCTTTTCTTGGACCAAAGTGTGATACTTGCTCTTCTCCTGCACAAACTCTTCTCTGATAGTACTCTGTATGGCTCCAGTCTTGCTGATATTTGTGCATATGTGTGGTAGTTTAAATCAGATGTTCCCTATAAACTCTTATTGTGCTTTAGATGCTTGGTCCACAGCTAATGGAAATTTGGGAGGTAGTGCCTTGATTGAGGAGATGTATTGCTGGTAGTTGGCTTGGGCATGTTATAGCCAAACCCTTCTTGCTAGAGGTTGTATCACTCTCCTGATGCTATTGTCCACCTGGTGTTGGCAAGGAGGTGATATTCAGCCTCTGCTCTACCATCTTTGCCCTGCTGTCATGAGTCTTCCTCTCAAGAGTCAATTCTACTGTGGTTATTGAGGATAGCATGAGTTATTATATTTTATTTGACAATATCCAGCTATATCATTTAGCTTCAAGCATATAGAGGCCAGATTATTCTATTTATAGATCAAGCTCAAACACATTAGTTCTAAGACAAATTATGAAATACAAAAATAGCTAGATATGTAAGGTATCTTGGGTAGATTCAGGTTAGGTACTGTAGATGAGTGAGACTATGTGGCGATTTTTTTTCTGTGTTTGGGTAAGTTCACTGAGAATGATCTGTTCCAGGTTCAACCATTTTTCCTCAAATTTCATTGTGTCACTTTTTCTTACTGCTGTATAGAATTCCATTGTGTAGATATACCACATCTTAGTTATCCATTCTTCTAGTGATGGACATCTGGGTTGATTCCAGCACTTAGCTATTACAAATTGAGCCACTACAAACATGGTTGAGCAAATCTCTCTAGCCTGTGGTTTGAAGGTTTTAGGGTAGATGCCCAGTAAGGGAATAACTGGGTCTGTTAGTATATCTATACTCAGCTTTTACAGAAGTCTCCATATTGCTTTCCAAAGATGGAAGGGGAGTGAGGGGAGGGCATCAAAGGGGTGGGAAACACAAATCTAGACCCAAACGGCAATGGTACCATAATTTTCTACTTACTAAAAGACAAACCAAATGGCTGATCCTTCAACAGGCCCTTACAGGCAACACCTGAACCACAAGACACTGGAGAGGGTAAGATCAAGACTAACCTTAATCTTCTACATCTTCCCTCCCTCACTTCCCCTCTCCCCCCCCCTCTTATCTCTAACTCTTGTATATTAGTTATCTTTTTCCTCTTTTTCTTAGTGGGCACTGACCTGTAACTCCCAGAACCAGCATGGGGCTATCATCCATAATGAGCTTTTGATCAGAGAGACCTACAAAGTTTCCTAAAAAACAGATTTCTGTCAGAGTACTTGATGATCCACCAAAGGGTAGTGGTAAGACCCTTCTGCTGAAGACACCTTATGTGGTTGACATGCAAATTAGAATGGCATGGCTGGAAGTTGGAAGAGAGTCAGTCCCCAGATAGTCAGCGTATCTAGTGCCAGAAGGTGCTACATGGGTGACTGGGGGAAAATGACCAATATCTGTCGAAGCAAGGCATGGTCTAACCTACTTAGCAGCAAATAACTTGTTGTGATGCCCACACAAGTGCAGTGGTGGCACACAGCCATGGTGGGGAACCAACTGCTCTCAATTTGGCTAACTGATCCCCTCAGTGGTATGGGACCCATAGCTGGAGCTAGGAAACAAGTCAGAACCATATCCAAACATAAGCCCACTCTCCAATATCAAGCTACCATCAATTATGGGTTACAAGAGGGCCTACACCTATTAAATTCTCTATTAAAAAAAAAGGGTTATCTCATTTGTCCTGGTACTAACTTACTCTCCATTGGAGAATCTGCTTCTCTTTTTCAGATAGATGTAGATCCTAAGGAGAGAGCCACCCCATCATACCTCAAAAGGGCCCTGGCTGAAACTAAGAAAAATTGGAGAAACAAGCAAGGGGGCTGTTTTCCTGATGAACCGGATACCAGCACAAGGGGGAAGGAGATCAGCACAGAGAAAAATCATCTCCTACCAAATCAGAGAGCCAGAACCTCAGAGGCCCCCAACACCTCATCCGTGAAGCAGACCAAAAATGAACCCAACATGGCTCAGGGAAATTTTGCGGAAGAGGGGGCGGAAAGAATGTCAGAGCCACATGTTGGGTCATGATATGCAGAGACATTTAGCTTACCCATAACTGTGGGCTAACTCCACAATGCATGACCCGTATATCTCAACAAGGAGAGGCCAAGGGGAGGGGGTAGGTCACGGATAAGCCTAATAATGGTACCAAACTGACTGTGTTTGCTGAATACAAAACTAACTAAAAAAGAAAAAAGGAATAGCTAGATAATGAAGTGGTAAATAAATCAAATGTCAAATGGTAAGACAAAAGCAAAGATGGCTTAACAGCAGGAAGACATGTTTCAGAGGGCAGACATGGCTAGGCAGAGGAACATTGCCAGGGCATTGTAGTAATCTATATTTGTTTTTACAATGCTGGGACTCAAATACAGGCCTTGTACATGCTAGGCAAGCATTGTACCACTGAACTTCATTCTCAGAACACATAGTAATCTATATGATAACTCAGAACAAGCCAAACCTTGCAGACTTACAGAATAATTCAATGGTTGTTTTTGTTATTCTAAAGAATCAATGAAAAACATACCACCAAATTCTTTTAGCAGAGTTGAAAGCAAGAGGAGGGAAATTATTTGCAATTCGATCCCACGTTCAAACAGATAAATTCCTTTCAAGGAGATATTGCTCTCTTTCTCCTTGAAATGTGTAGATGAACAGATGTATCTAAATGGTATATAAACAATGATTTCAGTATTTTGAAAAGTAAATGGCAACAGGTATATTGGGGAAAAGCAGAACTTATAACATCACTGTAATGGCAATTGTACCATTGTTTCCCTGAAGTCTCCCCCACACTACTCTAAATGCATTGAGAACCCAGGGCGGTCATGGGAGTCTGACACACAGAACTCTAGCAGAGCCGTGAATTTCTAACTCAAGAAACCCCAGGCTAAGGCAGTAAAATTCTATGCAGGGCAACATTTTTCTCTTCATCATTAAAATGCACAAAAAATAATTCAGCACAGGAACTCCTAAATCTTCCTTTTTATTTTTTTTATTTTCTTTCATTCTCTCATTTTCGTTCTCAAACAATTATGGGGGTACTATACATTTTATAAAGTTTACAAATTTACAAAGTCACCTAAACCACTTGTGAATTTTAAGAAATCTACAATGCTTCAAATAGCTGTTGCCCTGGTGGTAACATTGTTTCTCTCTGGCTGCTTTCTAAAGTTTTTTCATTGTGATCAATCATCAGTGTTTTGATTATGACATATCTAAACCTAGATTTATTTGCATTTATTGTTTTTATACTTCATGAGCTTCTTCAATCCATGAATTTATATTTTCTTACCAAATTTGAGTTTTTATGTCTCCATTTCCTTTTAGCATTTTACCCTTTCTTCTCACCAGTGAAACAATGTCATGTTTTTGTTACCAACAGTCTCTAGGCTCTTATGATTAATTTTTTTCAGTTTTTTTCTCTGTTTTCCTTATTAGATACCTCCCATGTCATATTCAAGTTTTTGACTCTCTCACCCCCTCTGCTACTGAACCTATCCAGTGAGCTTTTTCAAAGTTTTGGTAATTAATTATATTTATGAAGTCTAATATTATCATAGCTTCTTCTTTATATTTTCTTTTTTTAATTTTTTTTATATTTTACATTTTTTGATGTGACTTTCTGTTATTTTACTGACTTCAACAATATTTCTAAATGCTTGATAATGTAATAACTACAGTCTGATAATACTTTATAATGTAATAATAACTAAAGTCTTAGCTAATTTTAACCAATCATATATGTACTAGTATTTATTGATAACTTTTTTCTCATGCAATTTGAAATTTTTCTGATTTGTGGGTTGAATTATTTTGGACATTATCTTATTTTGGTTATAGCATTGTGTGACATATAAGTACTGTAAAGATGTTGATACTTTTACAAACATTTTTACTGGTTAGATATAGGTTTTTATTTCCAATCCACCTTCTACAGGCTGCTTTTCTAAAACCAGTTCCATTCTCAAAGCTACTACAGTGCCAGTGAGGTCCACCTTTCTTGTTTACCATCCCATAGCCAATATGAGACCCGAGATCTGTTAGTTCATTTCTCCAAGTCTTTGATGACTATGATCAGATCTAGTCACACACAGGTATAAATTGAGCCTGGGAATTCACAAATAACTTAAAAGTCTCCTTGGTACATTTGGTGAGCTGTCTGTTGTAGTTAGCTTCTCATTGCTAGCAGAAAATATCCAACCAAGCAGCTTACCCACTCTGTCACCAACTTTTATAATCATGCTACATCAGGGAATCAGGGACAGGGCATAAAAAAATGATAAAGGAGAACCATGCAAATGGAATTGGCCCTCTCCTCTCCTCTTTGAACTGTAAAGTTCAACTGAATGTTGAGGAGCATTCCTTCTCTCAAGGTTTCTGCTCTAGGAGTTTCTCATGAGTGCCCACTGCCCCCATGGAATTGTTAGGGAAGTTAAAATGAGATGTAAGGAAAGAAAAACAATAAAAGTGGGGAGATTTCTGTATTCCCTTTCTCTACCTTTCTTCTCTACCTGCCTTTCTCTACTTGAGCCATTAATCCAGAATTTTCCCCTGAGTTCTCATTGTCTGCACTATGATGCCCACTTATGGTTCATAGTGCATTGAGTTGCCTGGGGAGTGGTAAATGAAAAGAAAGGTAGACTAATTGTTGCTAATATTAAAAAGTATATTTTTCTCCTCGAGTATGCCTGTTGCCAGATACTTTCCAAAATCCTGAAATTGTTGTTTTATGCATTCTGTCTACATAAGTTCATCAGCAGAAACAGAGAAGTATGTCTGTCTTCCCCTGTATTGGGAACTGTGGTGCTTTGATTCAGGTCCCCCTCATAAACTGGAATTTTGGGAATTGGAACCTAGTTGAAGGTGTGTTGTTGGGGGTTGGTTATGGGTATTAAAACCAGCTTCTCCTTGCCAGTGTTTGGCACATTCTCCTGCTGCTGTTGTCCACCAGATATTAGTCAGGAGGTGATATCCATTCTCTGCTCATACCACATTTACTTCTGCCATTATGGTGTTACCCCTTGACTCTCTAAGTCACAATCAACCCTTTTCTCCCATAAGCTGCTTGGTTGGATATTTTCTTCTAGCAATGAGAAGCTAACTACAACAGAAACTATTTCAATTTCCCATAGCTCTTTCTATTAACTTGATTTATTCTATTTAACTTATTTATTTTCTGTGAGTCCTCCCTTTTAGAACAGAAGCTCCATGACAACAATAATCTTGTCTATCTTTTCAAATTCGTATTTACAATTTTTATACATGTTTAATATGTTTTGATCACAATCCTCTTCCATTACCTTTGCTCATCCTCCCATGCCCCTTCCACTGAACCCTTTCTTCTTCCCAACATTCCCTCTTCTACTTTGGTCTTTTCTTCTTGTGTGAGACCCATTGAATTTAATTAGGGTTGGCTGCATAAGCATTGGTAGGGATTATTTATCAAAACATATGGGTCCTACCAGCAGCTATACCACTGAAGATAATGTCTCCACCTCCACCTTCCACCATTAGCTGCCAGTGTGGGTATTGTGCATATTACAACAGTCACTGTGAAGTCATGAATGCAACAGCTATGTCATGCTTGGATTACAGTGTTCCATAGCAGTCTTTCCCATCCTCTAGTTGCCAGTCTTTGTTTTTTACCATTATATTCTCATTGCCGATAGCAGTGTCTGACATATAGTTGTGTGTGTGTGTGTGTGTGTGTGTGTGTGTGTGTGTGTGTGTGTATTATGTATGTCATTGTGGTGGTTTGATTCAGGTGTCTCCCATAAACTTAGGTGTTGTGAATGCCAGGTTCCCAGCTGATGGAGATTTGGGAATTAATGTCTCTTTGAGGCAGTGTGCTATTGGGGGTGGACTTGTGGGTATTATAGCTAGTTTCCCCTTGCCAGTGTGAGGCACATTTTCCTGTTCCTGTTGTCCACCTTATGTTGGCCAGGGGGTGATATCCACCCTCTCTGTTCATGCCATCATTTTCCCTGCCATCATGGAGCTTCCCCCTCAAGCCTGTTAGCTAAAATAAGCTTCTTTTTCCCCCAAAAGCTGCTGTTGGTCTGATTATTTCTTCCAGCAAGGTGAACCTTACTACAACAGTAAAGTTGGTACTGAAAATGGCATTGCTGATAGACACATGACTGCGGCTTTGGCCTTTTGGTGCTATTTTCAAGAGGAATGTGGAAGGATTTGAAACCTTGCCCTAAGTGAAACCTTGCAGTGCTGTAAATACAGCTTGATGGATTCTTCTGGTCAGAGTTGCAAGACTTGAATGCAGTAGGTACTATGGACTATGAGGTTTAGTTTATGAGGGTGAAAAGGAGCTTTGTCTGGACTGGCTAGAAGCAGTTTGTGTGAGAGGCTTGCTGTTATACCTGTGTCCTGAGAACTTGTGCAGGGTTGCTTTGCATAGAAACAGACTAGTATGAGCAAAAGGATATGGCATAGAAAAAAATGAAATCTTTGGGTGAACCACTGCCCATTTGGTTGCAATTGAGAGATTACAACCTCTGAGACTGGGCCAGCTGACCTGCACTGGAGCAACAGGAAGAATGTAGCCTCTTTTGGAGAGGCCTGAGTGCTCAAGGAGTGTCCTGTTCTCCAAAATCTGTTTTATTCTGCCCCCTCATTAATAATTTGACACCCTACCCTGGAGTATAAGAAATGCAGGAAAGAAAGGGCCATTTAGTTTGTTTGGAAATGGACATGGACAGTGTGAAGCAAATTTGCTGGATGCCTGCATACAGACCCAATGGAGCCATGAGGATGAGGATGAACTGTGGATTGCAGTGAAGACTCAGTGGAGATGCTGGGGCCACGAGATAGTTGCTAAGGAAAGCTACCAGTCCCAGATGAAGTTTTCCAGGACTGTGAGTAGCCTAGCTGGAGGGGTGGAAGTAGAACTCCAGAGACTTTTTACTGGTTAGAATTATCAGACTTAGAGACTTGTCACTAACTTGAGTTGTTGGACTTGTAGCTATAGAGTTTGGTGTTTGCCCTGTTTAAATCTTGTATTGGTTGAATATTTCTTTGCTATGTCTAATGCCATCTTTTGCAGTGTGAGTGTTTATTCTGTGCCATTATGATTTTTTTGGGGGGAATTTTTGGTATTATGGCCTAGTTAAAAGATCTTGGACTATGGGAATGTTTGAGCATCATTGGGATAGATACAAACTATGGGTATGTTTAAAATTGGATGAATGCATTGAATTTTGCATCATGTATGATTATCAGTTTATTCGGGCCAGGGACAGGATGTAGTGGTTTGATTCAAGTGTCCTCCATAAACTTAGGTGTTCTGAATGCCAGGTTCCCAGCTGATGGAAATTTGGGAATCAACGCCCCTTCAAGTCAGTGTATTGTTGGAGGCGGGCTTATGGGTGTTATAGCCAGTTTTCCCATGCCACTGTGAGGCACACTCTTCTGTTCCTGTTGTCCACCTGATGTTGGCCAGGGGGTGATATCCACCCACTGCTCATGTCGATGTTTTCCCTGCCATCATGGAGCTTCCCCCTCAAGCCTGTAAGCCAAAATAAACCTTTTATCCCACCAGCTGCTCTTGGTCAGGGGATTTCTGCCAATAATGTGAACCTGACTGCAAGAGTAGTATATACATATATGTGTGCAGATGGACACACCCCACCCACACATACATAAAGGCCAGACGGGAATTTCTGGTGTCTTCCTCTCTAGTTCATCCCTGTGTTTTCTTGAGATGGAGTCTCTTATTTGACCCAGAAATGCCATTTTTGATCAAACTGTATGACTACCAAGCCTCATTAATTCTTTGGTCTTTGCTTCCTATATGGCTGAAGTTACAAGCATGCATGACTATACATAGCTATTTAAGAGTGTATTTGAAAACTGAACTTATGAAAACTTAGGTTCTATCAGGACATCATGTTTGTGCAGTAAATTCTCTTACCCACTGAGCTATCTCCCCAACCCCTAGTATGTAGTTTCAATACATATTTGTTGAATAAACAAATGAAATCCCTAAAGTATGAGATATGGCTTTGCATAGATATAGAGAAAAGGAGGTGTTTACATTCATTTTGGTAGGAGGGATAGCAATACTTTAATGGTTAGGGATTGATTAATTTGTTAGCAATAGAGGGCTCATGCAACAGAAATGTTGGTACTATACAATGAGAGTAGAAAGATGGGTTGAATCTAATTTGGGTAAAGACTATTAGCATAGGAAAAACATTAATTTTATTCAATAGGCAATGGGAAAGTGTTAAAAGTTTTAAATAGGTAAAAAATAAGACCAGCATTGCAATAATGAATGATTGTTTTGGTGAGAAGGGGAAGAAAGTTAAGTCAGGGAGACTAGAGACTATCTACATTGAAGGGATATGATTTAAGAGCATGAATTTTAAAAGGGGTAGTAGAAATAAAAAGGGAGCAACTATAAAGAAAACTCCTGATGGATGGGTAGATGGATAGATATGTAGATGGATTCAGACAGAGTGAAGAATGCCATTAAAGCAATGGTAGGTTCCTACCAAATGGGAATGCACGTTTCTCTCAAGAATTCAGGAAGATATTTTAGCAATATTTTCCTTTGAAAGTCACTATTAATCTTGTCAATACAATGTGATGGAGCACTTCTCCATATCTGTTCCTTGACTCTGTAAACCCTCTGGCTACAGGCTTCTAACCTTTCCTTAGTTGCCTGGTATCCAGGCAAGTTCTTAGCTGTCAAATTTCTTTCCAGGTGGCCTCTATAAATATCTCAACAGAATTTATTCTCTTCAATTTTCTTTGGCCTTGCTTAAGAATTTGCTGATGGGGAGACTATTTGGAGGCTACTAGGTCCAAAGATGGATAGCCACATCTGCTCGCCATTTGGGTTAATTGTTACACCTGTGTCATAAAACTTGCATTCATAAAGAGGTGGTGAGGAGACCTAGTGCAGCCTAGACAGGACCTGTACTCCTTCCCCACCTCCCTCCAGGTCAATGGCTGGCCTCCGTGGTACTTTTTGACACACCACCTTGTAGTAGTGCAGGCTTCTTTTCTCATTACCTCTTCTTCTAGTGTATCACTATGTCCTGCCAGTTCCCTTCTCAACCATTTCAGGAGTGACCTTTCCTTCCATTCTCTAGTCTCCATTCTAGTATGAATCTTCTCTAATTACATGACACCTAGATTACAAAATCAAAATTGTTTGTCTTGACAACTGCCTATACCTTCTGGCTGCACTATAAAAATCTCAAAAATTTTGCTTAAATTTCCCTTCAATGCTTTGTCTACCTTTGGTTTACTAATAGGCTTCCAGAAGTTTGCATGTTTTTTTGTTGTCTTTCTGAAAAATCAAAAACAAGTGTTTCATGCTGTTCTTCAAGGCTTTCTACCAACCTCTCTTGCATGGCTGTTCTTATTCATAGCTGATTTTTGACCAACAATTACTCATGCTGCAGCCGAGTATATCTGCTTGCCCTCATTCTTGCCTGTTGGCTGTTTGAAACCTTTATTCTTCATATAACCTTTGAACATGTTCACCTACTATTTTCATGAAGTTCTTTTTACAAACTATTTGCCAAGAATCATCCCAGAGTCTTAAATCCCAGTAAGTGGAGCTGTACACCCTATGAGCAGGGGTTGAGAATCCAGTGTGTGCAAGCCTAGAGTAGGTCCTGAAAGTAAAGAGGAAAATAACCTTTGTACCTTTAACCTGGGCTGCTGTTAATGAAAAACCACCAGCCTTCAGAATGTATATGCCTCTGGCAGAGATTTTCTTTTTAATGTGAAGTCATTTACCACATTTGAGGATGTGAAGAAGAGAGCAAACATTGGCCTTGACACTAGGCTCTGGAAAAGCCACTATGTCAATAAATGAGATGACAGATGTTTCAACTTCATAGCCCTCACAGACAAAAAAGTCATTAATAAGAAAGTGCAGTGTGGTCATAAACAGAGTTAAGTAAGAAAGGATATCAATGTGCCAAATATGCCCTTCGCTCCTCTTTCCTTCTATTGTTTAAATTTCTTAATTGTAGCCACTAATGTATATTTGAAAAGAGTTATAAAGCTTCATTTATTTTTGAGATTAGAGATTGATGATCTAAAACAATAGTGATATAAGGAATTACAGAGCCTCTTTTAACTGTTTAATCTATGTTGCTTTTAGTAGTGTGATCCAGTAGATTTAGATAAGATAGAACTAAATAACATGACATTCTTATGACAGAAATAGAATCCCATATGAATAGTTTCATTCAGGGATATTCTGTGTTTTATATGAAACAAAATGATTCATCCCTTTTCTTACATATAGCTTATTCTATTGTACATTTGTATTTCTGTCCAGTCTCTTTCACATCCTTTCTTTATTCTGTTTCTCTTTTTTCCCCCTGAAATGTAAAGGGAAAGAAAAAAATCATTAATCACTCTGCAGGATACAGTGCTTAGATGGCTATCATGGTTGATGGGGATCTGTTTAGCATCAGCAGATTTTCATTTCCTTTCAGCAGGGACAGTGGACTGCACTATGTCCCTGGGGCCATGGAACATGAATGCAGGTATTGAGTGCTCATGAGGAGACAGTTAAAACCAAGTGCTAGAGATACAATAGCATTTAAATTAACCTAGTACCTGGATTGGAGTCCTTCAGCCCTCCTTTGTTTTCATCTAACTTAAAGATGTGACTCTCCCTGGCTAGAGATTGGTCTGTGTTAACTCTATATTGTCTGAGAGTTATTCGTTCCTTATTAGTTATTCTCTTCCTCAGATGAAACACAGCTTACTAAATCCTAAAACCTAAAAAATTCACTAGAGATTTGTATATGAGAATGCAAGCTATGCATTGTCTATTAGGATACTAGGGAAGTATTGGGGAGCAGGCCCTTTGGGTACTGCCCTCACTCCCCAGCCTTCACTGTCCTGAATCAACACCCAAGCTGATTGAAGTACACAAAACATATCCAAGGATAAGAACAAGGAGGAGCCTGCTCACCTTCCAGGTGCCCAACCCAGAGCTACAAATGGACCACCATCCTACCCCCACCTGGATCAAGATTTAGCAACCCCCTCAACACAGTCTCCTCAAGAGCTACTGTTGCTTCATTCTCAGCAAGATAAAAGAAGTATCTCCATATGGGAGAACCCCAATGCCAAACAAATAACAAAAGAAAACAAAGCACAATATCTCCACCAAGAATGCCTAATCCAGTGGAAGCCTCCAATGAAAACCACTTAGACAAAACTCCAGATAGAGAATTCCAAAAGGTGATTATGTTAAGCATATTCACCAAACATTGAGGCCAGGAACAAACAGATGAATAAAATAGAAGAGAATCCAGAAAAGATCAATACATGGCTAAATTAAATGGAAGAGAATCAACAACAAAAAATAGTTAAAAAAAAAATGAATACTCCCATCTATAGATGGTACATAGCCACATGGCATTCAAATCTGATATCTGCATCACCTTCCAAATGATATAATACTGGAATAAAAATTAAACTAGAATAAAAAAATATTCAATGTACAGTGGAATAAACTCAACGAAGACATGATCAATGCAGAAATGAATTCTAAGAGACAATAAGAAATAAAAAACAAAAGGGCTGGAAGATGGCTCAGTGGTTAAGGCATTTGCCTGCAAAGCCAAAGGACCTATGTTCAATTCCCCAGGACTCACATTACCCAGATGCACAAGGGGGCACAAATGTCTGGAGTTCGTTTGCAGTGGATGGAGACCCTGGCAAGCCCATTCTCTCTCTCTCTCTCTCTCTCTCTCTCTCTCTCTCTCTCTTCCTCTCCCTCTTTTTTTCTGTCAAATAAATAAATAAAAGAAATAAAAAACAAAAAATGAGGCTGGGCTTGGTGGTGCATGCCTTTAATCCTAGCACTTGTGAGGCAGAGGTAGGAGGATCAGTGTGATTTCAAGGCCAGCCTGAGATACATAGTGAATTCCAGGCCAGCCTGGGCTAGAGCAAATCCCTACGTTGGAAAACAAAAAACAAACAAAAATTTAAGTCAATAAAAAAAATGCTAAAGAGAAACACAAGGATCCCAAGAAAAGACTCACCAATGGAAGAGACCATGTGGAAGGCAAGGGCAGACTATTGGCATGAGGGCAAGGCAGAGGAAATAGATTAGGAGGCCAAAAGTCAATAACAAGTTCAAAAAAAAAACCTGTGAAAAGAGCATGAAGGAAATGTGGGACACCTTAGAAAGACCAAGCGTTCAAATCATCTGTATAAAAGAAGGGGAAGAATTACTGGCCAAGGCAAAAGAATATATTTTCAGTAAAATTATAGAAGAAAATTTTCTGAATCTTACAAAACAGTGATCCATTCAGGAACTGGAGATGCATAGCCCAACAAATAGATAGGGACTTAGAAGAAATCCCCCATGTCATATTGTGGTTAAACACTAAACAGAGAAAACAAAGCGAGTGTACTAAAAGCTATAAAAAAGAAACAGCTAATCACTTACAAAAGAAAGACCATCAGAATTATTTCTGATTTTTCAATAGAAACTCTAAAAGCCAGAAGGGTTTGGGATGGAGTATTTCAAAATTTGAAGTACTCCAGCTGCTAACTCATACTATTGCACTTAGCCAAATTATCCTTCAGAAGCTCATGTATTCATGACCCCATAGTGGATAGTAATAACACCATGAGAAGGGCCCCTTGTGGAATGGGGATGGTGCTGAGGGAAGATAAGAGTATAATCCAATGGGAATATGACCTATTTGCAGTGCATTCATAAGTTCTCAATAAAAATAAGTAACTTATTCAGGAAATAATAAGTTTTTAAATAAAGATTGATTGTCTGTTACCACTCCTCACTAAAGAACCATTAAAAGCCTATATAAAAGAATAATAATGAAAAGATCAGTTAGAAACAATTGAAATTATAATGACCTAAATGCATGGGAAAGCCATTATGAAATCCGTCATTTCATATGCTAATTTAAAGAAATTTTAGGGGCTGGAGAGATGGCTTAGCAGTTAAGGTTCTGCCTGGGAAGCCTATGGACTTAGGTTTTATTTCCTCCGTAGAACCCTTGTAAGCCAGATGCACATAAGGGTGCATGTATCTGGAGTTTATTTGCAGTGGCTAGAGACCCTGGCATGCCCATTCTGTCTGACTCTCTATCTTTCCCCTCTCTTTCAAATAAATAAATAAAATATTTTTAAAAAAAATCAATTTAAGTAAAGGAAATTACTAATGTGACTATGGTGGTTTGAATCAGATATCCCCTATAAAGTCATGTGTTCTGAATACTTGGTCCCCATCTGGTGTCAATTTGGGAGTTGAAGGCTTCTTGGAGGAGATCTGTCACTGGAGGCTGACCTTAAGACTTATTAGCCTCCAGTTTGCTAGTGCTACTACAGCTCACTCCTGCTGCTGCTGTTTTCCACTTGTTGTGGCCAGGATGTAATGTCCAGCCTGTGCTTTATATCTTTTTCCTGCCACCAAAAAGCTTCCCCTAGAGATTATAAACAAAAATAAAATATAACTCATTTCTTCCCATGAGCTGCTTTTGGTTGGGTGTTTGGTGGCCCTCCTTCACTTCTGATGGGAGTGCAAAATTGTATAGCCACCATGGAAATAAGTATGGATACTTGTCAATATTCTAAAAATGGATCTATAATTTGACCCACTCCTGGGCTGTATGACTTCATATTCTCTAAAGACTATAGATATACTTGCTGAACCATGTTGATATTGCTTGATTCATAATATCTAAGAAGTGGAATCAGCCCAGATGCCCATCAAGTGATGAATGGTTAATGATGTTATGGTACCTATACACAATGTGATTCTACTCAGCAATGAGGTATAATGAAATTATGAACTTTTCAGTGAAACAGATGGGCCTAGAAAAATCATATTGAGTGAGGTTAAAGAGTAAGAAAGATGATTGCCACATGTTCTCCCTTTCATATGTGAATCCTAACATGGAATAGTTTGATTTGTTTATAAGTTGTAGTAAGCATCAGCAGTGCCGGTAAGGAATTAGAATGAGGCTTGGAGAGAAGAGAAACATGGAGGGAAGAGAAGAGAGGATACTTGACAGGTTAGTACAGGGACAAAGTACAAAGGGTAGAAGGATCTGGCAGGGGACTGGGTTTATGGAGGATGGAAGGAGGGAGATACACAAAACTAAAGTTGGCAAGTTGGCATGAATCAGTGCTATAGAAACCTTCCTCTTGGTTAGCTAAACAAAAGACATAACTCCTAATAAGAGAAAGAGCAAAGAAGGACTTGTTTGTGTAATAGCATCCGATATGGGTGGAGAAAGCTTTACCCTAAAATGACAGGCTATTGCTGGTAAATCCCAGTGCCAGTAGTGAGTTCCTCTCTCTAGAGTGAGTTGTTGGTCAGGGAGCCTCATGAGACCCTCAATAATGTAGGCCATTGCCAAAGCACTTGGATACCTACCAGATCTAAATGGTAAGGCCCTATCGGTAAAGACATCCTAGGCTCTGGTCATAGGAGATCAAGCTGGAAATGAGATGGAAGCACTACCTCATAGTGCTGGAAAGTTCAATGCAAGCTGATGGATAATGGTCACCACATTCCCCCAAACAGTTTAAACTATGAGAAGCAAGGTAAAAATTTAGAATGATGGACTCCCTGGTCTTCCCATCTGTGCTGCTCTGACTAGGGCCACCCAAACTGATTGTGGTCCCCAGTCCCAGGCATTGAGTAGGCTTTCCCAGGGTGCAGATGGTACCATATACCAGGGAGATTCAGTAATTATGATAAGAAAAGAAAGCCTGCTGCCTAGAGCAAGATAAGTCATCCCTATCACATCTTTCAGGACCCAGGAAACATTACAGAGGAGGTGGATAATTAAATCGGAGTGCTGCTTTCACTGTGAGCCTGAGAACTTCCCCCCCCCAGGGAGATGGTGGTAGAAAATGAGGAAACTCAAAACTCATCAAAACAGAAAATCAGAGGTGGCTGAGAATTCATCACTAAAAAATACTTCTAACATGCTCTTCAAGGTTCAGGGAACTTTGCAAAAGAGGGGTTAGAAAGAATGTAAGAATGTTTGAAATGAGACTCTCAGTTGAATCTTGGCTTGTCATTTACTACCTTGATATCTAAAACCACATTTTGAACCAGTTTCTTAATCTGTAAAACAGACACAAATGTGATAATATACACATTCCGTAAGTCATTTTACCCACTCTAGTAATTTCTTTGAACTTAGCTCAGTGTCCTCAATGTGTTTTCTCTCTTACCTTTAGTTGTCTCATTTAGAAATTGATTGTTTTTGTACATGTGTGTATGTATGTTCGTATGTGTATAGGTGCATGCTTGTGAAGGTGCACATGTGGAGAGCAAAGACTAATGTCAGCTTTCTTCCCCTATTGCTTTCCATTATATTTTTTACTGACACAGGGTTTCTTGTTGAACACACATCTTGCCATTTTGTCTAGTCTTGCTAGCCAGCTTTCTCCAGGAATCCTCAGTTTCCACCTTCAGAGAGCTGGGATTACAGATGAATCACCATGCTGATACCTGACTGGTACTACAAATCTGGTCCTCACAAAACGGACCCATTAATGTGGGGCAGGAGTCCTGGAGGGGTAAGATCTCTACAAAGATGCAGGAGACATCCAAGCTTATGAAGTCCAACTTCTGGTCCTTGTCCAAGTTATCAAAGAATTGAAAATATGGACTCAGAGAAAGGTAAATTATGAATTGTGAGATTTATTTTGGGGAGAGTTAGAATTAAAAGACAAGGAAAGCATGAAAGCCCAAGCCAAAAGAAATTCTACTCCTTCTCAGCCAGGCAGGAAGACAAAGATTTTCCTCACATAGGGGCAAAGAGCAGGACAGGGGAAAGGGGCTTACACACGTCTTTCAGACCCACTTACATGAATCAGACATCCAATTAGAATGAAACATATCATAATGCTCAGGTTTGTAAAGGAGGGTCCTGATTGGTGGACTCAAAGGCGGACTCAGGAAGGGCTAGCCCACAGGTGTTAAGTCCAAGAAAAGTTGATAAAGGAACAGAAAGCTGGTGCTGGAGTTGATGCTTGTAGATATCTTGAACAAGACTGGATCAGATGTGGGTTCTAGTGTTGGCAGAGCGGGCTAGGTGGCACTCATGTTTCTGTGGGCCAGTTCCTACCTAATTACCTACCAAAAAAAGACTGTCTTGTTCCTAATCTGTGTCCTCATCTCCTCAGCCACTACGCTTGATTTTCTAAAGCCTTCTTCCTATGTAAAGTTTGATTGCCAAGTAGGGAGACAGTTCCCCATGATGAAATCAATATCCTTTTCCCCGTATTGTATTTTCAACCTTCCACACATATTAAGGATTTGATGTGCATGGAACTTTCATTACAGCTACAAAGTTTTAACCTCAGACAATGCTTTCATGACACAAGATATGTTTTAATGTTGGGTGCATGCAATTTGTGTTACTCATATATTCCATGCTATATATGTGTTCCCAGACAAGCAAGATATACCTTAGTTTTGCTGCATGTATAAAATAAAGATTTTAGAAATCAGGAAATAGAAATAGAATTGTGGTCTAAAGCAATAATTCACTTTAGTCATTATGAGAGCAAAACAGAGACCATTCTAGAAACAAGTCTTCCAAATAGAAGCTTGCTAGTTTACGTAGGGTTTGAGATACCTGTGGTATCTCTTAATACACACGATAATATAAAGTTACTCTCCCCAACAAAGATGAAAATGTGAAGTTTATAATGACCAATAAACTGACCCAAAGTCATACATCTAGGAAGAAGTAGAACCAGGACTGAAACTGAGGTTTATAATCAACCCTTCTACCTTCTCAGGTAGTATAAAGACCATTAATTTTCCTGAAGACAAAGTACATGGATGCCAAATGATGTCTGAGTAGAGGATAAGTGGGAAAGTGTTTGTTAAGATGGACATGGGGTCAAGGTGTATAGGAGTTAAAGTATGCCTGGGTAAAGCCCTAATCACTCAGATGAAGAAATCCTTCAACACTTCATCATAGGCAGTTTATAACATCCTTTTATTACTTCTTTCATTCAATGGATAATCCAGAGCCAGCAACTTTAATCATGGAACTTTGCTAGTCATATGATCTTGAGGAAGATAACCTCTTTAGGCCTCAATTTCCTCTTGCAGTAAAATTAGGAAACTGGGTATAGTTAGTTAAGTCCCACTCAGTTGTTTCATCCTATAACTTTATGAAAGCAGGATTTTACTCCGTTTCTGCCATTTGAACTATGCATCTTTAAACAGAATTCTGGCTATAAGTTGCTTGAGCTTTTTGCTACTAGCCAATCCAAATCTCCAGTTTCAGTATCAAATGTGACCATAATGTTGACTTTTGCCACCTTTTCTATACATACATAGATACATACATAGATACATACATACATACATAGAAAATACCTTAAGAAGTGAATGTTTAGCAGTGAAAAGATTGAACATCTGAATTGTATTATATTATGTAAATATTTATAAGTTAAATATAATAAGAAAATGAACAATTACATATATATCCAATTGAATATAGATATAAATATGTAGAGAGTAATTAATGATAAATTTTAAATGAAGAAAACATGTTGCAGATGAATATTTACAGCATAAGTGGCATTGGTGAAGAAGCACAGAATACAGAAATTAAGTAATGAGGAAAGGGAGAGAAGTGAAAGATGGAGGGACAAAGAATATGTATGTGTGTGAAAAAGACATTTGTTACTAAGAACTTCTCTTTAAGGAATTTCTCTTTATGTATTCCTTTATAGTTTGGATTTTAAAATAAGCATATACTTCCATTGTAAGAAAACAATACATAATGGAAAAATTCTTAATTTTCAAGAAGCCATACTCTCACACCCTCTCTACAAAATCTCAGCCATTTCTCTCTCATTTCCCATCTCAACTCTGCAACATAGGGGAACAACTGCTTGTACATGTTCTTTTCAAGCTAAGCATATTTTCATGGCTTGCTTCATAAGTTGGCATAATACAATGCTTTACTCCCATTGTTTTTTTTAAATTGTACACTTACTGTGCTGTTGAGTGATTATTAGAAACTGCTAGAACCTGACTTCTGACACTGTCAGGGGTGTAGTGAATCCTCCTCAGCAGTGCATTCCTGCTGTCTGACATCTGATGTTGCCAGCAAGGCATTTCTCTTGAAGCATTGGGATCACCTGTGCCTACATGTGTTTCAAAGGAAAAATGTCTCTAATGTTCTTAAAGGAATGTTAAGCTATTCTTTTTAATGTTTGACTCACAGAGAAACTCTGGGAATGTTACTGCTATACAAATCAAATCCACTTGTGTTCATGGAACAAAAGAGAAAAACGGAAAACAGAATAAAGGAAGGCAGCCCCACCTATCTTCTCAAATATTCTGATATGCCTAAGCCTGCAAGAAAATGAAGGGCAAGTTGCATATCAAAGTGTTAAAGTATCATATCAAAGATAAATCAGAATTTATAAATCATAGAAATCAATCTTTGCATTTTACAAACAAAGTAACTAAAGCCAGATTAGTGAGATTATATACACAGTATCACAGAAGGTGGTAGCAGAGCTGGCATAATGCCCTTCATTTTTCCACCTTCTAGTATAAATGTGAACATGTTAGTTTTAGTACAGTAGACCAAATATGAGGTCTTAAATCCTCTAGGAATTATCAGAGAACCATTAAAACTGTTGAAATGGTGAAATTAAAAAATATGTAGTGGCTGGAGAAATGACTCAGTGACTAAGGTACTTGCTGGCAAAGCCTGAAGGCCTGGGTTCAATTCCCCAGGACCCAAGTAAAACCAGATATACAAAGTAGTGCATACATCTGGAGTTCATTTGCAGTGGCTGGAGGCCCTGGTGTGTCCTTCCTCTCTCTGCCTCTCTTTGCATATAAATAAATAAATTAATTGATTAAAATAAAATATTTTAGAGCTGGAGAAATAGCTTAGCAGTTAAGGCTAAGCTGCAAAGCCTAAGGACCCAGGTTCAATTCTCAGCACCCACGTAAGCCAGATGCACAAAGTGGCACCTGCATCTGGAGTTTGTTCACAGTGGCTGGAGGCCCTGGTGCATCCATTCTCTCTCTCTATTTGCCTCTTTCTCTCCCCCCCTCAAATAAAAAATTAAATTAAAAATATTTTAATGCATAAAGTAAAATGAAAAAATCAAATATGGCTCCTTGCTGCCAGACCGCCGCCATCATGGGCCGCACGCTCCAGAGAAGGGCCTGTCCCAGTCGGCAGCCGTACAGCCACAGCGTGCCCACGTGGCTGAAGTTGACGTTGGATGACCTGAAGGATCAGATTTTCAAACTGGCCAAGAAGGGTCTGAGTCACTTTCACATGGCATTGCAGAAGTGCGCTTTGTGACAGTTAATAAAATCTTGTGAATCTTGAAGTCCAAAGGACTGGCTCCTGATATTCCTGAAGACCTCAACCATCTAATCAAGAAAGAGGTTGCTGTTCGCAGGCATCTTGAAAGGAACATAAAGGATAAGGATGCTAAGTTCCTGCTGATTCTGATAGAGAGCCAAATTCACCGATTAGCTCATTACTGTAAGACCAAGCGGGTGCTTCCTCCCAATTGGAAATATGAGTCATGCACAGCCTCTGCTCTAGTGGCATAAATTTATCTTGTGTACTCCAGCAATAAAATCTCTTGAAATAAAAAAAATCAAATATGAAAAAATATGAAAACAGGCCTTTGTAAACTTCAAAAATCCTCTGATAAAAGTCCTGGTGGTACTAAGAATAGAAGGAACATATCTCAAGAGAACAAAGGATATATCTTGCTATCCCATAGTTAACATTGTAATGAAATTAAACTAAAAGTGTTTTCTCTAAAATCAGAACAAGATAAGGTGTTGACTTCCTCCACTCTCACTCAATATTGTGCTTTAATTCTTATATAGAGCAATAAGGCAAGAGAAAGAAATAGAAGAGATACAATTCAAAAATAAGATAAATTATCCCAGCAGCCAACATGACCACATACGTAAAAGACCCTAAGGAGCCCATGAGATAATTCTTATAACCCCTCCTCAAAACTTTCATTAAAGTAGCAGGATACAAAATCAGCATTGAAAAATCAATAGTTTTTCTATATACCAATAACAAAGAGAAAGAAAAGAAATCATGAAAATAATATCATTTATAATACTCTCAAAAAATACCTAGGCATAAACCTAACTAACAAGGTGAAAGATATCTACATTGAAAACTATAAAACATTGAAGAAAGGAATTGAAGATGAGGGCTGCAAAGATGGCTTAGTGGTTGAGACATTTGTATGCTTAGCCTAAAGACCCAAGTTGGATGCCCCAATACATAAGCCAGATGCACAAGGGGGCACATGTATCTGGAGTGTGCTTGCAGCACCTAGAAGTCCTGGCCTGCCCATTCTCTTTCTATCTCTCTCAATTAAATGAATAAAATATTTTAAAAAGAAATTGACAATGACTCTAGAAGACAGAAGACTTCCATTGCTTATGGACTGGAGGAATTTTATTAGGAAAATGGCTATAACTACTCAATGCAATCTACAGATTCAGCGTGAACACAATCAAAATTTCAGTGATATTCTTCAAAGAAAAACAGACAAAATATAGTTTCATATGGAAGCATAAAAACTCCCTGAGTAGTCAAGGCACTCTTTATTTATTTATTTTTTTATTGAGAACATTCTTGTATGGATACATCATGTGTTGGTACCATCTTTTTCCTCCTCCCTGTCCCCATTCCTCAGGGAGCCCCCCTCAGTGGGTTTGCCGGTGTTCCCCATGGGGTTGTAGAAATTCTGTTACAAAAAAATTAACAATGCTACAGGAATCACAAAATTTAATTTCAAGTCATACTACAAAGCCACAGTAACTAAAACTGCTTGATACTGGCATACAAATGACATGTATACCAACACAATATAATAGAGGACCCAAAAATAAATTCACACAGCTACAATCACCTAATTTTTGAAAAAGATGGCAAAATTATACTTGAGAGAAAAGTAAAAGGCTTCAATAAATTGTTAGGAAAACTGGGTATTTCCATATAGAAATTAAAATATCTGTATCTCTTACCTTGTGACAAAATCAATACATAATGAATTTTAGACTTTGATGTTGGACTTCAAACTGAAGCTGCTTCAGGAACACACATCATAACAAAATCATAGGCAAGAACTTTCTAAATACAAAAAACAAATCATCCAATCTATAAGTGATCAAGTGAGGTGAACAGACAGTTTTTAAAAGTGAAGTTCAGATGTCCAGTGAGAAATGCCAAATATGAGAAATGTTCAGCATCCTTGGCCATCAGGGAAATGAGACTCAACACTGCTTTGTGTTTCCACTTCATCCCTACCAGAATAGCTATCCTCAAGGACATAAATGACAACAAATGCTGGTGAAGATGGGGGGAGAGCCTTATAACCACTGGAAGGTATGTGAACTTAGGCAGCCATTATAGAAATCAGAATAGAGATTACTAAAATAAATTGAAAATAGAACTACTATATGACTCAGCTGCATGACTCCTGGGATTATGCTCAAGAGAATCTAAGTCAACATACTGGAAAACCTGCTCACCCATCTTTATTACCACACTATTCACTAAAGAGAAGTCATAGAGTCCACCCAAGTGCCCTTTAACAAATTAATGGATAAAGAAAATATGGCATATACATAAAATGAAGCTTTGTTATAAAGAACAAGCCTGTCATTTGCAGGGAAGTGAATACAATTGGAGGTCATAATATTAATTAGATAGACCCAGAATGACAAACATTGCATGGTTTCCTCCATATGTGAAATCTATGCTTTATGCATGCATACACATGCACATGCACACCACACTATATTGCATCACATCACATCACATCACATCACATCACATCACATCACATCACATGAAAATAGAAGGGGGCTCTTTGACAAGAAAAGAACCAAGAGGCTAGGGGACAGGATAGAATAAATATGTTTAAGGGACATGATGTACTTGACCAAAAAGTTATTATGAAACCCATCTTTGCACACTGCTTTGTACAATGAACACATAGAAATTTTAAAAACCTTAAAACTAGTAATAAATGTTCTGATAAAGTGAATTAAGTAAAGTTCAAGGATAGAGCTGCTTGTCCACATGGCTACCATTTAATCCCATTCTTAAGTGGCTGTGTCCATATCAGACAGTGTAAAATGGAAACCATTTTCATCATTCAGTAAGTTCTGCTGCACAGTGCTAATGTAGACACAGTTCTTGAATAAAGTGAATGATGGAAATATAGTAATCAAATAGAAATGGTGACTAAGAAGCACTATGATAAACACAGAACAATCTTAAGGTATTAGAAAAATGCCATTAAAGATGAAATGTAGTGAAAACAGATTTATGAGAAAAAGGTTGATAAGCTTTTATATTAATGTAGTGAACAACAAAAAAGCTAACAGAAGATAGTGGGTCCAAGCTTTTCTGTGTGTCACTTGCCTGGTAAACAGAATGAGAGGATTAGCTGTTCTCACAGTCCTTCCGGGTGCAGTGTGTCCAGTAGATTATGTTTGTTTCTTCAAGGGGCACTCAGTAGAACACTAAAACTAAGATCATCTTGGGTAGAACATCCTAGAAAAGAAACTAATGAGTATGAAAACCTACTGCTTGCATGTGAGAGAGAGCTAGAGCAGGTCCTCTGGTTGTGACATGAGAGCAGCCTGGCAGAAGGCCCATCAGGTGCTGATATTTTTGTAGAGCAGCATTCTCCATTCTAAAAATGTTGATAAACTGTCTTCTCTTAGAAGAGGCTGTGATGTGTGGAGGACATATTTAGATAAATAACTGGATACAAATCTAGATGGGATCCAGTTCTATTTCAGCCACCTCAGACCTTCTCCACTCATACGGCACCCTTATTGTAACAAGAGTGCCTTTTCTTCTTCCTAGAACATACAGGCCATGTCCTCATAATAGAACCATCTCAGAAAAAAAAAAAAAAAACAAACTTAACCTTGAGAGTATCTCCATCCCTAGCTACACATGTCAGGAAATAACAGAGAAGTCAACTGAACTCATTGTGCTTATGCAGTCTGAAATTGTGAAGGGCATGATATGACCACTTGCAAGCTAACAGATTATTCTACCATTGCTATATGTGTACACACACACAGAGACACACACACACACACACAGATAGATAGATAGATAGATAGATAGATAGATAGATAGATAGATAGATAGATAGATAGATAGAAAGTGTGAATCAGGGAACACTTTGCTCACATAGCTTTTTGCACCAGCTCCCTATGCTACAATAGGCCACAGCAGTACATGTTGAGAGCTAAATGTACTTTCATAACACAGAATTTATGAAACCTGGTGCAAACTTTTGCTCTGGAACATAGACAGATCCACATAAACAGAGAAGAAAGGAAGCATCTAGTATATGGAAACATTAAACAAAAGACTTCAAGGGAGTAGAGACTAACTCTTACTGCTGACAATGCACAGTCTCTAACTTTCAAAGTCTGTTTGCTCAATTCTTTGAGTTACCAGAAACATTTATTCAGAAAACTTATATTCTTCTTTTCACATTCCTTCCAGTTCCCTACCCCTCTTATCAACAAATATTAATAAATTCTTGTTCCTAGGCATGGTGACACACTTGTTTAACCTCAGAACTCTGGTGCTGAGGCTGAAGGTTCATGAATCCTCAATGAGAGGTGAGGCTGAGGAGACAGCTGCCTTTCGCACTGCCTGGTTTATTTAGGCTCCCTTTCACTTACTTGCTGATTTCTAGAGTCCACCCTCATCTACTGCTCTTCAAATTCAGGCCTTCCTTTGTTGTCTAGGTCTGTGTGGCTGAGGTGCACACAGAACAGTTCTGTCTACTTGTTCAGGATCTTACACCCTCGGACCTTTTCCTTTGCAATCACATGTATGTGAATGACTTTAACTAGCATGAAACTATAATGATTATTTTCTATAAATTTCTTTTCTAGTTCATTCTATTTCTATTTTATTCCATTACCTCTCAGGTAGTCACTTCTGTTGCCTAAGTCTGACCTTTTATGCTTCCTTTAGAGTTAGTAGGATCTATAGCTTCCTTTTCATAATTAAATATTATAATTTTTAAATATATTGTCCTATTTGAGGGCACCACCCTGAATTAAGAGAAGACTAACCTCTGGAACTTTCCTATCCAGAAGTGGTCAAACTGCTTCTAAGAGCAGAGCCTGAGAGGTGGGAGAGGTAACTCCTGATACTCCCATCCCAGGAGTGGGGTAGCTGCCTCTAGTAGTAGCCTGAGTAAAAAGAATGTAGCTGGGTGTGGTGGCACACACCTTTAATCCCAGCACTTGGAAGGTAGAGGTGGGAGGATTGCTGGGAGTTCCAGGCCACCCTGAGACTATATAGTGAGTTCCAGTTCAGCCTGGGCTAGAGTGAAACCCTACCTTAAAAACAAAACAAAAAAGAAAAAGAAAAAAGAAACTGAAGAGAAGTTAGTTTAAACCAAAGTACCTGCTGCATCTGCTGTCACCACTACTCTGTTACTACAGCTGTGGCTTCCTTTCTATAAGTAGTACATTGCATGAGCAAAGGGTAAGAAACTTTCATTAAAGAAAGGGAGGTAGTGGTATGACCTGCTGGACTCTACTTATCCAGAGCACATATACACTCTATTCATAAGAACAATCACACTAAGCTTACCTGTTGCCTTCAACAGACCTGTGTGTGTGCCCATAGTTACTGACCTCATTGTCTTTAATGATATGATCAGCACTTCTTACACATGTATGTTTGTTCTGAGTCAAGAGTCCAACCAGATCTCTGAAGAGAGGAGCATAGAGCATATCTTAAGATCAGTCAGCATCTCTGTACATTTCTTGTCAATATTGGTCATCTGTGCTGTTCAGGCCAAAGGTACCCCAAGGCAGAGGAAACCTAGTCACATTACTTAGATTGGGTGGATTACATAATTGTAAGATTAACTTTAGAGCAAGCTATAAGAAAGGAATTTAGAATCTCACAGCAATAATATTACAAAAGTTATTTATAAAGTCCAAAAGAAATAGTCCCAGTTATTTTCCCATAATTTGTTCCCACAGTTTGTTCATCACTGCAATATATTTATGCCAGTTTGTTGTAATAATCCTAGTCCTTTAATTAGTGTAGGGCATATACAGCATTATATATATATATATATATATATATATATATATATATATATAATATATATATATATATACACATACATATGCATATATACATGCATATGTATGTGTGTGTATTTATATGTTTATCATATATATAAATATGTGTGTTTATTTTGTAGAGGAACTTTTATAGGAAATATTTTTGTTTAGATGGAATACATAATTTTGCATAGGGGTTGAGTGGTGCTTTAGTTTTGGTTCAAGGTGAGCTCAAATGTATAAATGTGTATATGTATACATATTAGTATTATTTAGCATAATATATATGTATGTGTGTATATATGTATATAAATTATTGTTAATGAAAATTGGGACAGTTTTCAATGCATTATTTCAGAAATGTGGGTAGGTAATTTTTTATATCTATAACTCTGGTTATGATTATATGTGAATATTTTGTATTAGATTATTTCTAATATAGATTTTCTAGATTCAAAGACAAAACATTTCAATCAATTCTACCCTCTCATTTTTTTCATTCCTTTGATATAGAGATCCACTATGGATCTCCAACTAGCCTTTAACTATGTAGCTTAAATGAGCCTTGAATTCTCCACAATCCTTTTGTCTCAGCCTTCCAAATGCAAATGGACATGTGTCCATCATGTCTGGCCTAAGAAAAACAGATGGAGGGGCCCATTCCAAGTAAATGGTGAAGCAGGAAACATCAGGAATCTGTCTTCCCATCAGACAGTGGTTGCACTGGCAGAATGGCATGCCTGTTTTCAGAACTCTACAGTTTTTTGGATGCTTGCAAGTTCCAAGGTTTGAATAGTAATCTGCTCAGGGCCTTCAAGTCCCAGAGTTAGTCTAGATTGTGAGATTTACTCCCAGCCACAATGTCAGGGAGCAGATGTACTTATTTTCCTGAGCTGAGCCTTCTGCCACCTGTATTTCTCCATATGTCAGTGTCTGGCTCCCCCACTTTCCACAACTGTTCACAAGGCTGTCTCTCATCCTATGGCTATGGCAAACAAAATTCGGGCTTCCTATTTTCATAGTTTTTTGCTGTTCCCAGCTTCCTAGGTTAGCTCATTTTCTCTCATAACCTAGGTCAGCTCATTTTCAAATAATAATTCTCTCTCAAGATGGTATTTGGCTACTTCCCTGAGTCACACAGTGACAACATAGGGTTCCTCCTCTGCTCACCTACCTGCCAAAGGAATTGTGTTTTCATTACGACCACCTGGCTTTCTTTTGTGGGACTCTTTTGTGTCTCTTCCCTTGATCTGTGAGCTTCAAAGCTGTAGTGGTGTTCAGCATTGCTTCTTTTCTGTGAGTACACTGTCTTTCACCCCACACTTTCCAAGTATCCTGTTGAACGTTTTTGAATTTTTGGCATTCTTCCCCACTTTCTCCCTTTGCAGCAGAGTCTAATTTTTCTTTTTTCTTTTCTTTTTTTCTTTTTTTTAAGTCAAGTCTTCCTATAGCCAGGCTGACCTGGAATTCACTCTGTAGTCTCAGGGTGGCCTCAAACTCATGACGATCCTTCTACCTCAGCCTCCCAAGTCCTGGGTCACAATGAGGAAGTGTCTAATCTTCCATATTACCCAGAACTTTTCTTGCTTCATATTGCTCTGCCCCCTACCGTTCTGGAAACTCAAAAACAACTGTATATATAGAAGAAACTAGAAAATTTCTGAACCTGTTCAGGAAAAGGTACAGGCTCAGGAAATGCCCCAGAATTCTCTCAAGTTTTAATCTCCAAATTGATTATTAGCATGAAGGTAGAGTCTGTCACAAAATTTTTTAAATACTGTGTTTATTTAAGAGAGAGAGAGAATAAATGGGCATGCCAGTCCTCTTGCCACTGCAAATGAACTCCAGACACATACACTACCTTGTGCATTGGGCTTTACATGAGTACTGGGGAATAGAAACCAGGTCCTTAGGCTTTGCAGGCAAGCACCTTAACCACTAACCCATCTCCACAGACACTGGAAAAACAAGAAAAATCCCACCCTAAGAGCTCCAGAAGGAAAGAAATAATTAAAATCAGAGCAGAAATCAATGAACTGGAAACGAAGGAAACAATTAAGACAATTGACAAAACAAAGAGCTGGTTCTTTGAAAAAATAAACAAGATTGACAAACCCCTGGCCAATCTGATCAAGCCAAAAAAGGAGAAGCTTCAAATTAACAAAATTCAAAATGAAAAAGGAGAGACCACAACAGACATAAGTGAAATTGGGAGAATCATCAGGGCTTATTTCAAAAACCTCTACTCCACAAAACTGGATAATGTGGAGGAGATGGATAAATTCTTGGATGCATACCATCTACCAAAGCTAAACACAGAGCAGATTAATCACCTCAATCAACCCATCACACTCATGGAGATTGAAAAAGGAATAAAAAACCTCCCAAAAAAGAAGTATCCAGGACTAGATGGCTTCTCAGCTGAATTCTATCAAACCTTCACGGAAGAACTCAAACCAATCTTCCTCAAACTGTGCCACACAATTGGTGAACAGGGAAAGCTACCCAACTCCTTTTATGAAGCTGGTATCACCCTAATTCCAAAACCAGGCAGAGATGCCACAAGAAAAGAAAACTACCGGCCTATTTCCCTGATGAACTTAGATGCAAAGATCCTAAACAAAATCCTTGCAAACCGAATCCAACAACACATCAAAAGCATTATCCACCTTGACCAAGTGGGATTCACTCCAGGAACACAGGGGTGGTTCAACATACGGAAATCTGTCAATGTAATACACCACATAAACAAGGTTAAACATAAAAACAACATGATCATTTCGATAGATGCAGGAAAGGCCTTTGACAAAATACAACATCACTTCATGATCAAAATATTGGAGAGAATTGCCATGGTTGGTTCATATTTTAACATAATAAAGGAAGTATACAAAGCTGCAAAGGCCCATATAATACTTAATGGAGATACACTGGAAGAATTCCCATTAAGATCAGGAACAAGACAGGGGTGTCCACTCTCACCTCTGCTCTTCAATATAGTACTGGAAGTCCTAGCTCAAGCAATAAGACAGGAGAAGGAAATAAAAGGGATCCAATTTGGAAAGGAAGAAGTTAAGTTAGCTTTATTCGCTGATGACATGATTATATATGTAAGAGACCTGAGAGACTCCATCCCAAAACTCCTGAAGGTGATTAACTCCTATAGCAAAGTAGCAGGATAGAAAATCAATGCACAAAAATCAGTAACCTTCCTTTATGCAAATGACAAAGATACAGAGAAAGAAATAAGGGACATAGTTCCATTTTCAATTGCTACAAAAAAAAAATAAAATACCTTGGAATAACGTTAACCATGGAAGTGAAAGATCTATACAACGAAAACATAAAAACACTCAAAAAAGAAATTGAGGCTGACTTGAGAAAACGGAAAGACCTCCCCTGTTCCTGGATAGGCAGAATTAACATTGTGAAGATGACAATCCTACCAAAGGCAATATACAGATTTAATGCAATTCCAATTGAAATCCCTACAGTGTTCTTCACAGAGATAGAAAAAATGATCTCAAATTTCATATGGAAAGGCAGAAGGCCTCACATTGCCAAACATATCCTCAGCAAAAGAAATACCTCTGGAGGCATCACCATACCTGATCTAAAGCTATATTACAAAGCCATAGTAATAAAACCAGCATGGTACTGGCATAAAAACAGGAGTATAGATCAATGGAATAGACTTGAGGACCCGGATTTTGGGTCAAGCAACTATAGGTACTTGATATTCGATAAAGGCTCAAACAATATAGGCTGGAAAAAAGACAGCATCTTCAACAAATGGTGCTGGACAAACTGGATAACCATATGCAGGAAACTGAAACTTGACCCACACATTTCACCATGCACTACACTCAAGTCCAAATGGATCAAAGATCTCAATATAAGACAAGAAACTCAAATACTACTGGACGAAAATATAGGAAGCACTTTCCATGATATAGGAATGGAAAAAGATTTCCTGAAGAAAACCCCAGTAGCTCATGAACTTAAACCATCATTCAACCAATGGGATCACATGAAGCTGAAGAGTTTCTTTGCAGACAAGCATACAATAAGCAAAGCCAATAGATTACCCACAGAATGGGAGAAAATATTTGTGGGTTATCCAACTTATACAGGCCTAATCTCTAGAATCTACAAAGAACTCAAAAAACTTAACAGTAAGAAGTCAAACACCCCACTCACAAAATGGGGCAAAGAGCTGAACAGGCAGTTTACAGAGGAAGAAATAGACATGGCAAACATACACTTAAGAAAATGTTCATCATCCCTAATCATCAGAGAAATGCAAATTGAAACAACTATGAGATTCCTCCTTACCCCAATAAGGATAGCAAACATCAAAAAATCAAATAAAAATAAATGCTGGCGAGGATGTGGAGAAGTAGGAACGCTCATCCACTGTTGGTGGGAATGTAGGATGGTACAACCACTTTGGAAAGCAATATGGAGACTTCTGAAAAAGCTGAGTATAGAGATACCAAGAGACCCAGTTATTCCCTTACTGGACATCTACCCTAAAACCTTCAAACCACAGGCAAGAGAGATTTGCTCAACCATGTTTATAGCGGCTCAATTTGTAATAGCTAATAGCTGGAATCAACCCACATGTCCATCAGTAGAAGAATGGATAACTAAGATGTGGTATATCTACACAATGGAATTCTATACAGCAGTAAGAAAAAGTGACACAATGAAATTTGAGGAAAAATGGTTGAACCTGGAACAGATCATTCTCAGTGAACTTACCCAATCACAGAAAAAAAATCGCCACATAGTCTCACTCATCTACAGCACCTAACCTGAATCTACCCAAGGTACCTTACATACCCCGAAAGCATCTCCTAGACTAGACACCAGGATGGAAGGGGAGGGAGGAGAGGACATCAAAGGGGTGGGAAACACAAATCTAGACCCAAACGGCAATGGTACCATAATTTTCTACTTACTAAAAGACAGACCAAATGGCTGATCCTTCACCAGGCCCTTACAGGGAACACCTGAACCACAAGACACTGGAGAGGGTAAGATCAAGACTAACCTTAATCTTCTACATCTTCCCTCCATCACTTCGCCTCTCCCTCTCTCTCTCTCTCTCTCTCTCTCTCTCTCTCTCTCTTATCTCTAACTCTTGTGTATTAGTTATCTTTTACCTCATTTTCTTAGTGGGCACTGACCTGTAACTCCCAGAACCAGCATGGGGCTATCATCCACAATGAGCTTTTGATCAGAGAGACCTACAAGGTTTCCTAAAAGACAGACAGATTTCTGTCAGAGTACTTGATGATCCACCAAAGGGTAGTGGTAAGACCCTACTGCTGAAGACACCTTATGTGACTGACATGCAAATTAGAATGGCATGGCTGGAAGTTGGAAGAGAGTCAGTACCCAGACAGTCAGCGCGTCTAGTGCCAGAAGGTGCTATATGGGCGACTGGGGGAAAATGACCAATATCTATCGAAGCAAGGCATGGTCTATCCTACTTAGCAGCAAATAACTTGTTGTGATGCCCACACAAGTGCAGTGGTGGCATACAGCCATGGTGGGGAACCAACTGCTCTCAATTTGGCTAACTGATCCCCTCAGTGGTATGGGACCCATAGCTGGAGCTAGGAAACAAGTCAGAACCATATCCAAACATAAGCCCACTCTCCAATATCAAGCTACCATGAATTATGGGCTACAAGATGGCCTACACCTATTAAATTCTCTATATAAAAAAAAGGGTTATCTCATTTGTCCTGGTACTAACTTACTCTCCATTGGAGAATCTGTTTCTCTTTTTCAGATAGATGTAGATCCTAAGGAGAGAGCCACCCCATCATACCTCAAAAGGGCCCCGGCTGAAACTAAGAAAAATTGGAGAAACAAGCAAGGGGGCTGTTTTCCTGATGAACCAGATACCAGCACAAGGGGGAAGGAGATCAGTACAGAGAAAAATCAACTCCTACCAAATCAGAGAGCCAGAGCCTCAGAGGTCCCCAACACCTCATCACTGAAGCAGACCAAAAATGAACCCAACATGGCTCAGGGAAATTTTGTGGAAGAGGGGGCGGAAAGAATGTGAGAGCCACATGTTGGGTCATGATATGCAGAGACATTTAGCTTACCCATAACTGTCAACAAGGAGTGGCCAAGGGGAGGGGGTAAGTCACAGATGAGCCTAATAATGGTACGAAACTGACTGTATTTGCTGAATACAAAACTGACTAATAAAGAAAAAATTAAACAAAAATAAAATAAAATAGAATTGAGTTTGCAACTTCCGCCCCTAGCAAGCAGATTCCTGCTACAGGTGTGTGTGCTACTGGGGCTGGATCCAGTTCTAACCTGAAAGTGTAAAAAAAAAAAAAAAAGAAAAAGAAAAGAAAAGAAAGAAAATAGACTTCATCTTTAAGCTTTTTATTAGGAAACCATATATCTGTGGTATTTATAGCACCATATCTCATTTTCTCCAGTTCTGACTAATTTTATGCATTTTCTTAGGGATTCAAATCTGAACGAGAAATATACTGACCTTTAGTTTTGGCTTTTGGTGTTCATGATGGAACCCAGGGCCTTGCATATGCTGGGCTACTGTGACACATGCAGAGCTTGTAATATTTTTTCAATCTGCTTTTGATTTTGAGTAGTTTCTAAGGAACCAGAGCATCCATGTGGACCGCTATCAGAGCAGCTCTGGAACCAGCAGGCGGCACATGGCAGGGTCAGCCCAGTGGTGAGCACTGCCGACTAGAATTATTATTTATTCTCTGCCATCACATGTCTGTGATCTTGAACAGGTCACTTTACCTCCTTGTATCTGCCCTCCTTTACTATAGGTATTGCAAGGCTCAAAAGAAATAATGCACTATGAAAATGTTGTACTATGGAAATTTTAAAATGGAATGCATGTAGGAAGTTTTGTTGCAAAATAAGCTTTTATGATGTTGAGTCTTAGGAACTAAACAAAATCTTATGCGTTTTGTGACCACCCTGTTTGCCATCTGCCAAAGAAGGGGAAGTTCTTTGTTTTATTTTATTTTATTTTGCTGTTGCATTCTTTAGCAAAAGAATTGAGTTGGCTGGCTGTGAGCAATAGCAGAAGCACAGCCTCATATGACAATCAACTCTGCCAATATCTCCTACCTTCCGCATCCACTTGGTTCACTTCACACTGAAATCTGTGTGATTGGTTCTTCCCTGATCATCCCAATTATTTTCTAAACAGAGCAGGATATTTAAATGAGTACTTTTTAGGAGGTAGAAATTTGAGGACAAATGCCCTCTTCCTCAATAATAAAAAGGTCAGATACTACAATAATAATTCAGCCTACAGCTGAAGGCATATTCCTAGCACTTACCTTTCTTCGCAGCTTCTGAAAAAACGGATTCCTTAGATTAACAAATTTGGGTTGCAAATCTGACTCAAGCTTGCTTATGAGAGAAAGACAAAATTAAAAATAATTTAATGTCACTTACAAAGTTCAAGACTAATTTGGGCACTGACCTATGATTGTATGATACTTCTTTTCATAATTACTTTAATGCTACCAATGTGATATTATGGAACATAAAGTTGGGAAGAGAAATGCACACCTGGTTTTGAGAACCAGTACCATGCTGTGCTGTGTCCCAAACTTATAGCATTCAGGAGAACTTGGTCCCTTGCCTGAGACAGAGGGTGGAATGAGAATAAGAAAAGGGGGCTTGTAGTACTTCTTACAACATACATTTAGAATTTGCCAGATGCAAGTACTGTTCTTAATTGATAATAAGTACTCAGTAGTCCTCTATTTGGTAAAAGTATTCAGTACTCTTCTTTTTAATTTTGTTTATTTTTATTTATTTATTTGAAAGTGACAGAGAGAGAGAGAAAGAGGCAGATAGAGAGAGAGACAGAGAATGGGCGCACCAGGGCCTCCAGTCACTGCAAACAAACTCCAGATATGTGCACCACCTTGTGCATCTGGCTAACGTGGGTCCTGGGGAAACGAACCTCGAACCAGTGTACTTAGGCTTCACAGGCAAGTGCTTAACTGCTAAGCCATCTCTCCAGACCTCAGTACTATTTTTATTTGTTATAATAGCTTCAATTTCTAATCATTGCAGCCTAGGTTTTAATGCTGGTTTTATAATTTGCTCTCTACTCTTGAGTGTAGTATCATCTAAGGTATAGTATCATCTATGTCATAGAATTTTTTGTGGAATGAGGCTGGGGAGGTGGCCCAGTGGACAAGTACTTTCTATGTAAACATGAGGACATGAATCCAACACCCAGCACACACACTGAAAGCTGGGCATGTCTGTGTGTGCTTATATCCCCAGTGGTAAGAGGGACAGAGACAAAAGAATCAATAGGATTCACTGGCAAGGCAGTCTAACCCCAACAAAATGAGTTCCATATTCAGTGAGAGATTGTGTGTTAAGGAAATAAGATGAGGGAATGATAGAAGAGACAGCTGACATCTTCCTCTGGTCAACACATGGATGTGCATAGGCCATACACATTTGTACGCACACACACAAACATGCATAAACATACATATATCACATGCAGATGCACAACACAATACTGTACACACAATATCAATAAAAGTAAAGCAACAAGAAAGGTTTGAGGAATGAAATGAATTCATAGGCATCAAGCATTTAAAACATTTCCTTATTCTCAGTGAGTTCCTGCCAGGCTAGCTGTCGATATGTCATTACTACCTTCTAGTCTTTTTAACATCATTATGATGGGTGTGCTCTATTATCTCTAGGGAAGAAACTTACAGATTAAATGGTTTGTCCAAGTCACTCAAACTTCTTGAGAATAGGAGTAACAGGAATTGGCCTGTATTTTTGAAACGAAGTTTATGGCAATGTGTAGGTGAGAATGAGATGGAAAGAGACTAGAGCCAAGGCAATGACTTATATGTTATTGCAAGAGTTTGTAAAAGCCCAGAATTAGGGTAGGGTTGGAGGGAAGTGAAACACTTTGAGAAATATGTACTCAAAAAGTATAACTATCAAAATCATTCCTACTGATGAGAAAAATAAGTCCGCTTACAATCAGAGACATTTAAGTAAATATATCATTATTGACCACTTAGGAGAAACTGGGTGTTACACTAGACACTGGTAGAAAATTTACTATTGGCTATGTATTATTGCAAGCCATTTTTATGCATTTTGTAACTTAAAGTATCACAGCCCTATACAATTTACAGATGGAATGCCATATATCAGCGAGACAAACTAACTTGTTCAGAGTAAATGGCAGACACCCTGAACTCCTAGTATATCTCACAATACACAAATGGGAAATGCTGGCATAGACAAGACAGTCCTCGCCAGCCCAGACAGTTCATTGGCTGTGCAGCTACACTTTGTGCGTCTGCTTTTCCCCATTGACTCTTCTCAGCTGAGCAGCTACAATAACATAATTTGAAAACTTAAGTCACTTAGCTGCTTAAAATCCTTCCAGGGTTTCTCAATATTTCTACAATACATTCTAGTCCTTTGCTTAGCTGCTGGGCCCTGTGGGTTCAGCCCCAAGCACTATCCCTGCTTGCCTCACACCACCTCTTGCTTCTCATAGTCCAAGCATCCAATCTCTTTCAGATCCTGGAACATTATTAGCACTTTCTTTTCTCAGGGACTTTGAAAATGTTTTGTTTCTCTGGGATCCTCCCCTTATTTTTTACTAGCCAAGTTCTTATGTGTGTACACACACATGCTTTGTGTCTTTGCAAGTGTTCACATATTATTATCTGAAGCACCACTCAACATGATAGACCCTAAGATAAAAGGAAAACTTAGTAATACTGTTGTCTCATATTGTTATTTTGGCTTTTTTTTGCATTATTGTTAATGTTTAAAATATTCTGTGAGGACTGGAGAGATTTCTCAGTGGCTAGCGGCACTTGCTTGCAAAGCCTGGCAGTCTGGGTTTGATTTACCGACACCCACATAAAGCCAGACGCACAAAGTGGCACACACATCTGGGGTTTGTTTGCAGTGGCAAGAGCCCCTGGCATGTGCATGTTTTATCTCCTCCACCCTTTCCTTGCAAATGAATAAATCAAATATTTTAAAATATTATATGAAAATGTTTATCTTGATTGCTGAATGTTTTGGTCCTTCCATGCAGTTTGTACTGGACATGAGCTCTTTATTAGTATTTATTACTTTATTATCATTGCTCACTTTCACTTCTAGTATGTTGTAAGCTTCGGTGAGGCAAGAGGCAAGAACCCTCTCTCATTAACCACTGGACCCACTGTGTGCAGCAAAATGATTATCATAGAAAAAGTACTAAATTCCAGGACTGGAGAGATGGCTTAGTGGTTAAGGCACCGGCTTGCAAAGCTTAAGGACTCATATTCAACTCTCCAGATCCCATGTAAGCCAGACACATAAGGTGATGCAAGTGTTGCACATGCACACAAGATGATAACAACTTCCATTCCCTGGGTCTTGAATGAAACATGGAATTTTTCATAGTCAAATGCACCATCTCATTTTATCATCACTATAACTCTATGATTAGGTATTCTATTCTATTTATAGATAAAGAAAGTATAATGCTTCAAGATGTTCAGTATTTTGGCCAAGGTTAAATGCAGTTAATTATTACATGTTCAAGGTATAATTTGGAATTAAGCCTTTAACTTTAGAACCAGATGCTTCTGATTTCACCAGCTTCTGCACAGAAATACATTCAGAAACAGCCTGTATAGGCATGTATCAGGGTGCTCAGAACACGCACGAAGCTATACGAGTTGACTTTTATGTTCTAGTCAAGCACTTAACATTAATAGCATGACAGCCACCACCATTAATACAGCCTATGGGATCTGGAGATGAATAGAACTTGGTAACTATGGATTATTGATTTTCCAATTAGGAATAACAAAATCTAACTGACTTGTTTTGAGCATTAAATGAGACAGTTTGTATAAATTGCCTAACACTGCAATTGACAGGTAGGTGGTAGTTGGTGTTGGTTATTAACAATAATCAAGAACTTGGGTGAGAGTGAGAACCCTGGAGTTGGGGAGTGAAATAACTTTATCCACTTCTCCCCTGGGAACAGAATATAGCAACAGCATCATTTCCATACATGTCTTTCTGACAAGGCATCTCAGTCCTATTCTGAAGGTGAGTGTGAAGGCTCTGAAAAGAGCTTCCAGGAGTTGTGCCTCTTTGCTTTTTAGAGTGGAACTAATTCCTAATAGCTCCAAACATCCTGTCCTGATTCTTCTCTCTCAGTCTTACAGATGGCTTGGTGCTTGAGGACAGGAAAAAGCTGTCTTACAATTACCTTCTGTCTAATGACAGCTACATGACACATCTTTACACAGACATGCAAAAGATGCTATATCTGCTGGAAGTAACATCAGAATTAGTGTTTCTCAGGACAGAGCATGGTTTTAATCAGCTGAAGCCACACATGGGCTCCTGGCTCTTCTCCTCTACCTGTTGTTCCTCAGACTCATCCCAGCAGGGACAGAATTATGTCCAGCCTAATACTCACCTGAGTCAACTTCATAACCTTGTGCATGATGCAGGTATCATACCAGGCACCCAATAAACACATGTGGAATGACTGATAAAACATTCATGTATAATGGACAACTTTACACACATGCTCACAAATTTACAGGCTAAAAAGCATCTGTCTGCACACACTTTATCCTTTGGATTCCCTTTCATGGTTCTATTTTCCATTGTCTTGGTTCCTTTGTTATGCCTCCTGCCATCTTTACATATACTCCCTCATCTGCACACATTTATATGTATAAGTGTTTTTTAAGATGAAAATATGTGGATATAGAACATATCACTTTTTATTTTAGACTGATGATATAATATTTAGCAAGTATGCCTCTTCTGCTGGTTATTCAGTGCCTGTGAAGATGCAAGCAATGCTTGGCTGAATTCACTCCTCCCTCTGGATAATTTAACATTCTGTATCATTTTAGGAGAAGTCAATGAAGCGTAACTGGCTCTTTCACCTTGGGTAAAGAACGTGGGATCAGGCTTAGAGATCAGAAGATGAGGAAAGAGGGATAAAAATGCATATTGATAAAAGGCGACTTAATAATAACAGAAATAGCATAGTAAAAGTAAAAGGGACAGGATTTACTTAGCTTCCATTGCTAAAAACAGCATCATGGTAAGCAAGGTATGAAAACTTATGTGCTTTATGTCAAAGTTATTCCCAGGGTTGCAGGGGAGGCTACTCATGACAAGAGGGTACACAATCAGGTGAGCAAACACAGGAACATAAAGTCCAGGTGTAATACTAGTATGTCCAAGCAGGCAGCAACTTGAATATCTGCCCATAAATAAGTAGTTGTGCCAATTCATAGATACTAGATACTTGAAATGGGGCTGTCAAAAGATTAAGGCATACTCTGGTCTTGGTAGGAAATTCATTATAGTTGATTATTAAAAAAAAAACTACAGATTCTTCCCATCACTATATGGATACTCTTTTGTGATGCAAACTTTGCTCTTGTCCCATTCAGAAGTAGACTGCATTCTACACTCATTCTTTGTTTTATTTCAGATGTTGCAAGCAGAAGCCTGAAAATGACTTCCTCAAACATCTATCACCTCTCTTTCTATTCAGAGAATTGCCAACCACACCATGTGACACTTTCTAAGTCAGTCTATTAAATGAAGAGAGATGCCTCACAATCAAAGCCAACAAACATTGACAATTGGTAGCTGGAATCATGTCACTGACCTTCAGCTGTCTATAGCACATGAGTGAACCTGCAGCTATCTAAAGCACATGAGTAAACTGGCAACAGAGCCACCCAGCCATACCAACTCCAATCTGACAAAATACAGAATTGGAAGCTAAGTCAATGGCTGTTGTTTTAGCCACCCTAAACTGAAGTGGCATATTTCATAGAGCATGAGAAGCATAAAACAATGAAATTCAAAGCCAGGTGTCATGGCGCACACCTTCAATCCCAGCACTTGGAGGCACAGGGAGGAGGATCACTATAAATTGGTGGCCACTCTGAGATCACATAGTGAATTCCAGGTTAGCCTGGGCTACAGTGAGACACTACCTCAAAAAATGAAAAAACAACAACAACAACATGAAATTCACATTATCAAGTAGATCCAGTTCTTGCATCTGTACTTATAGATATAGGAAGAAGAATTTAGTCAAGAGAAAATCTCAGCCTTGGGACACATAGGAAGGCTGGTAAAGAAAGTAAGCCTATGTAAGGGAATCAGAATCTCACAGACAAGGTGGAAATAAACTTGTCCAATTGCAAAACTCATGTTAATATGACATTTCAATGGTTAACATCATACCATGCACCCATTTCCTTAGTGCCTCCTGGGGAAAATCAAGAGGCTGCTGCTGGGAAATTTGACTTTTTGATTCTTTATTTTATTTTATTATTATTATTATTATTATTATTATTATTATTGGTTTTTCAACTCTCACTCTAGTCCAGGCTGACCTGGAATTCACTCTGTATTCTCAGGGTAGCCTCTAACTCACAGCGATCCTCCTACCTCTGCCTCCCTAGTGCTGGGATTAAAGGTGTGCGCCACCACACCCGGCTTGACTTTTTGATTCTTAACTATCTTTTGTACCTATTATCCATATAAACTACTTCAATTTCCCCAAACTCTCCAGATTGCATATTATATATTGTCTCACTCTCTCACCTGCTGACCTTTCATTCCTACCCCATATTTCAGAGGAAATAAAAAGAACTTCATAAGAACTCAGTTAGCTTTCTACCACAGAAAGTATAGACCTAGCTACTACACTCAAATGTCTCCTCCCCAATACAGTGTAACTATCATATGATTCCCACTAATCCTCTTTGCTGGGCTCTGAACCCATCTAGAAGACATTTATCATCTTTATGAACTGAAGTTCACAAAGAACTTCAGAAAAAAAATGCCCCACCCATGTTAAAAATTCTGCAGCAAACAACCTGATGTGATGCTCACACAAGTGCAATAGTGGTGTACAGCCATGGTGGGAAACCAACTGCTCTTGATTTGGCTAACTGCTCTGCTCTGCTCAGTGGAACGGAACCCAGGGCTGGAGCTAGGAAACAAGTCAGAATCATATCCAAAAATGAGCCTGCTCTCCATTATCAAGTTCCCACCAATCATGGGCTACAAGAGGGCCTACACATATTACATTCTCTTAAAAACAAAACAAAACAAAACAAGGGTTATACCATTTATCTAGTGCTAACTAACTTTACTGTCCATCAGAGAATTTGCTTCTCTTTTTCAGATAGATACAGACACTAAGGAGAGAACCATCCCATCATACCTCAAAAGGGCCCCCAATCTGAAACTAAGAAAAATTGGGGAAACAAGCAAGAGTGCTGTTTTATTGGTTTTATTGGTACCAGCACAAAGGTGAAGGAGATAGACACAGGAACAATCAACTCCTACCAAACCAGATACCCAGAGACACAGAGGCTCCCAAGACCTCATCACTGAAGCAGACCTAAAATGAACCCAACATGGCTCAGGGAAATTTACGGAAGAGGGGGTGGAAAGAATGTCAGAGCCACATGTTGGGCCATGATACACAGAGGCATTGCCTCCTACTCATAACTGATGGCTAACTCCACAAAGCATGACCTATATTCCACATCAAGGAGGGGCCCTGCAGAGGGAAGCAGTCAGGGAGGAGGCTAACAATAGTACCAACTTGACTGTATTCACTGAGTACAAAAGTAATAATAAAAAAACTGCAATGCTGATTGACTGGTTAGAACTATATAAAATCTTAGAACCACAAATAAGAGGGAAAATATGTTATTTGTCCATCAGGGATTGACTTAATTACCTTAAAATGATTATCTTCATCTATATCCATTTTCCTGAGGATGATGTGACTTCATCTCTTTAGCAAAATAAAAACATTTACATAATACCCTCCCACCACTCTCCTTTGCTTCCCTCAATGAACCTGTGCCTTTTCCCAACTCTTCCCTCTTCTAAATTGATTTTTTTCTTTCTTTCTTTTTTGCCCTTCATCATCCACAACAGCCTGTTGCTGGTCCCAATTTATTCATATCTTGTGTAGATAATGGCAGCCATTGTGAGGTAAGGCATATGACAATTACTTTCTGCCTGGGAGACAGCATTATAAAGCACTCCTCCCCATCTTTTGACTCTTACATTCTTTCTGCAACCTCTTCCACTATTATCACTGAACCATTGGAGGGTGTGATAGAAATGTCTCATTAAGTGCTGAATACTAAACAATCACTTCTTCTTGGCACTTTGACAAGTTGTGAGGCTCCCTGACAGTCACCCCTCCATCTAAAAGGAGAGACTTCTCTAGCAAAAAGTAAGAACAGCACTAGCATATAAGTATAGATGTAAGTATTTAGAGGGAAATTTGGTGGCTAAAGTATAATCTTGTAGTCAAGCAATGGTAGAAGCTTCTTGCTCCCAAAGGTTTGTGACCCTCCCACCAATAAGCTTTTGGTATCAGGTGTGAATTCTCTACCATGGAGCAGCCTCAAATCAAATTGCAGAGCAGTTGGTTATCCCCACAAGAGATGTGCCACTATTGTACTAGTGGATGCATCTTGCCTGGGTAGCCAGTTATTTAGCTTGCAGGGTCCAATGTTGGTTAAGACCATTGATGACTTTTCTCCTCCATCATGCTGCATAGAACTTTCCAACAATTATGACTGCAGGGAGAAGCCTCCCATCTTCTAGTTTGATTTCTCAGTATCTTACAAGTGAAGTGTGTGTTGTCTTCAACAATAGGGCCTTACCATCAGTTTCTTGTGGGCAGCAACAATAGCCTGTATTAATTTGGAGACTTCAGGGACCTCACTGATCTCATGGGGAGGTATCCTGCCTCTGAAGATGAAATTTTTCTGTGATAACCTATGGCCTCTGGGTACAACATTTATACAACCTCTCAGTACTTCTGCCCTGACTTTATTCTTTCAATTATATATTTTTAAATTAGCTAACAAAGATGATTATTTTACTAATTACTATTATGACTAGGGTGAGATGGAATCTCAATATAGGTTTGCTTAAAATTTCTTGAATGGGTAGTGATGTTGAACTTTTAAAAATATGTTTATTGAAGGGGGAAGGAGATCAGCATAGAGAAAAATCAACTCCTACCAAATCAGAGAGCCAGAGCCTCAGAGGCCCCCAACACCTCATCACTGAAGCAGACCAAAAATGAACCCAACATGGCTCAGGGAAATTTTGCGGAAGAGGGGGCAGAAAGAATGTCAGAGTCACATGTTGGGTCATGATATGCAGAGACATTTAGCTTACCCATAACTGTGGGCTAACTCCACAATGCATGACCAGTATACCTCAACAAGGAGGGGCCAAGGGGAGGGGGTAGGTCACGAATGAGCCTAATAATGGTACCAAACTGACTGTATTTGCTGAATACAGAACTGACTAATAAAGGAAAAAAAAAATAAAAATAAAAAAAAGAAGAAAAAAAATAAAAAAATAAATAAAATAAAATATGTTTATTGGACATTTGTATTGAAGCTTTTGGGGTAGAGAGTTAATCAGAGTTAAAGAATTCTGTAAAACCATATGGAAACCTACTTGTTTATTAGCTAACTAAAAAGCACAAATTTTAAAAATTAGGTATACCTACACAGTATGGGTTATTATAGTAAAATTTTAGTGCCAGGGATGTGTTACCTCCCAATCAGTAGTTAGTCAGGGAGGTCCTTGAGGCCACCAAAATAATACAAGCTATCATCACTGCTCTTGGTTGCCTGACGGAACTAGAAAGTAAGGTCCTATTGCTGTAGATATCACATACTTATGTTTCAGGATACAGAGAAATCAGGCTGAAGTCTTCCTTGGAGGCTAGCTTTCATACTGTGGGAAGATACTATGTGATCTTCTGATGGAGCAAAATCTTACCCAGCAGTGGACTCTTACTAATATCCTAACCAATATGTGCCCTCAGGTGTGATAGTGGCATAACTGTTATGGGGGTAACCAATTGCTCCCTAGTTGGATTTAAGGCCCATTCCATGGAAGGGAATTCATACCTAGCACTGAAAACCTAGTCAAAAGACTAGCTGGGAAGGTACTACTGTTGTTGGGCTAAATGGATGTTGTGCTCATCAAATTATTCTCCACATATTTATTTTCATGTCAATAGATTAGTGCTGCTTTCACTGTTGGTCACTCTTGCATTCATAACTATACAGCAACCACAAGTTACCTGCACAAGACCTTCACATTATTGGGTCATCAACATTCCATAAAATGTGACAGAACAGGGCAAAACATTAAAAATATATCAGAGTAGATGAGAAGCTAATTGGAAAAGGGAAGGGATTCACTAGAATAGGATAATAATGGGGGACAAAATAAGTTAATGGGAGGGTCAAAATATATTATGTATATTGATTGACACACACACACACACTCATATATATATATATATATATATATATATATATATATATATACATATATATTTTTTCAATCAATCAATAAAAGGAGGGAGGTGAATAAGGGCAAGGGAAGGGACATGAGGCAGATTTGGATAGAGATAGAATTAAAAGAGAAATAGGTAAAGAAATGCAAGGAGATAACCTAAACAAATCCCATCTCTTAGGAGGCTGAAGTAGGAGGATCCCCAAAACCAGAACAGCATGTATTCTTTGGGAAATACTATCAACAGGAACATGAAAAGCAAAAGAATAGAAGAAAAATGAGTGAAGGAGAAAAAGCAAAGAGAAAAAGAAGAAACAAGAGAACAAGAATCGAGCAGGGAAAACCTTGCCTGATAAATTGACATTGAGTATGAAATAAAGGAGGAATAAAAGGTAAAGGAGTTGGATAAGGATTCAAAGCCTGAATATTTTCTCTTGTCTATGTGCTAGATCCAGTTGTCTCTAGGAGTTCCTTCCTGGGCTCATAGACGCCAGTCACACCTCTGGATAATCTTTCAAAGGTGTGGTGGTAAATGCTGTTGATGTCTCTAGAGGGTCTTTTACCTGTCCTATTGGGAATGCTGATCACACTTGTGGGTGGTCCTTCATGATTTGCATTGGGAATTCTGTCCACACATCTGGACAGTCCTTTGGGAGAGTGGATCACAGATGCTGGTTCTGTCAGTGGGAGGTCCAATAGGTTGGATTACAAATGCTGATCACACCCCTGTGTGGTCCTTCCCAATGTGTGACTTTTTTTGAAACCTGTGTCTGTGTCCCATTGCAGACTCTACCTCTGACCAGGCTCCCACCTAACTGAGAACTAAATGGTTCTGTCTCAATGTTCCTTCTCCACTGTCAGGAGGCTTGCTGCTGACAGTCCAGTCCAATAGCATTTACTTTTGGTTTAGAGAATATATGGTTCAGGGAGGGTCTAGGGTCATCATGTTTCCAACTCAGAAAAGGTCTTTCTAAAACTGTTTCTAGCCATTGTTCCTGTTCTGTATAGAAGGGAGAGCTTTCCTGTTCCTTTCATTGTGGAACTTTAGTTTCCTTCCTCTTTTTCTGCTCTTTGAAATGTGTTGCAAAAGTACAGCGCAGGCTTATGAGGTTCTCTGTCTAAATGTGGCTATAGTTTGTTTGTCTGTCATTGCACTCCTCACTGAGAGGGGACAGTGTATACTCTGAACTGACCTGTTCTGTCCTGGAAAGTTTCCCATTTCACATTGTTATTGAAACTAGAGATTTTGAGTCATCATTTACCTCTTCTGATAGCTATTATCCAACTTTTAGCAACTCTCCAAGATTCTAGCAGACCATGCCTACATACTATTCACTGTTGACACCATACAGTGGCACTTGACAGAACACAAAATGAACAAACAACACAGAAAGTGTGATTTAAAGGAGGATCAAGGGATATACTTGAGTGCTCACTGAACTTACTGTACGTTACACTTTTTATGTTGAATTTTTTAATTGATAACTTCCATAATTATAGACAATAAATGACGGTAATTCCCTCCCTTTCCCTCACATTTCTCTTTGCAACTCCACTCTCCATCACTACATGATGCTTTTATTGAGTTTCAGGCAGTCAAAGCTATGGGGACTCTGAGCATAAGACAGATCATGAGTTTGCATCAGATTATATCATGAGTTTTTCCTTTACCAGGAAATCTTTGGAGAAGTTGCAAGTACCTTATCTTTAAGAAGCACCATCCGGGCTAGAGAGATGGCTTAGCAGTTAAGTGCTTGCCTGTGACGCCTAAGGACCCCAGTTTGAGGCTCAATTCCCCAGGACCCATGTTAGCCAGATGCACAAGGGGGCACAAGCATCTGGAGTTCGTTTGCAGTGGCTGGAGGCCCTGGCGCGCCCATTCTCTCTCTCTATCTGCCTCTCTCTCTCTCTCTGTCTGTCACTTTCAAATAAATAAATAAATAAGAAACACCATCCAAGGTGTTTGACCATCTATATTCTCAGCCTTTGCTTTGACAAAGATTACCCTGTTGCCAACTAGCTTGATATCCACAACTCACCATCTCAAGTTTATTTTCCAAAGTTGTATCAGTTACTTTCTCACTGCTGGGACAAAATGCTCCAGAGAAACCACATAAAAAAGAAGAGGGTTTAATTTGGCTTACAGTTCCAGGAGACTATATTCCATCATGGTGGGGTTATATGGCCATCCAGTTTGTCACATATCTGCCATGAAGCAGAGGGTGAACAGGAAATGGGGTGGTACTGTAAAACATTAAGGCCTACCCCCAGTAACCCACTTCCTTCAGCAAGGCTCTGCTTCCTAAAGGTTTTACAACCTCCTCCAAATAGTGCCTCCAGTTGGGAACCCCATGCTCAAACACCTGAGCCCATGGAGGACATTTTGCATTCAAATCATAACATTCTTCCCCTGGCCTTGATAAGTTTGTGGCTACATCATGCTATGAAATGCATTCAGTCCAACTTCAAACATCCACATAGTCTCTTAACAGTTCCAACATTATTCAAAAACCCAAACTCCAAAGTCTCTTCTGAGTTAAGGCAATCTCTTAACTATGACCCCTTGTAAAAGTTAAAAGAAAAGTATAAGCATTACCAACATTCCTAAGGGAAGGAATTGGGACAAAGCAGGAATATATTGGACCATGGGCTAGAGAGGTGGTTTAGTGGTTAAGGTGCTTGCCTGTGAAACCTAAGGACCCAGGTTTGATTCACCAGTACCGGTGAAAGCCAGATGCACAAGGTGGTACATGCATCTGTATTTTTTTTTACAGTGGCTGGAGGTCCTGGCACACCCATTCTCTCTCTATCTGCCCCCACCCTCTCCATCCTAAATAAACACTAAAAACGTAAAAGAAAAAGAAAATATTGTACTAAAGCAAGACCAAAACCCAGTTGGGTACACATCAAATCCTGTGGCTCCATGTCTGGTATATGGTACTGACCCTGCTACATTGCTAAGCCTCTGCAACAGCTCTCTGGAACCATGGTACCTCATGACTCCCTCTACTTTGCATTTTTTTTCTTGCCTGTAAAACCAGCACCATGAGGACAACTCTGACAAGTACTATTGCCAGCTTAATATGAAGTCTGGTCCACTTGGACCTTAGCTGTATTAGTTTCTATGGGCCTTAGTTGCTTAATCTGTAAAATTGCTATCATGGTTAGCTGCTTCTGAGCACAAACATCTTCTGAAGCATTTCACTTCATTTTTTCCTTAAAAAGAATTTGCTTTCTCAATAGAGAGAAACTTCATTGGGTGAGGCCTCAGCCTCAGAGCCTCTTTTCTCTTTATTAGTGTCAGTGTCGATACAACCACAGTTGCTTCTTCAGCAACAACACTCTTATTAGGAGAAATTTAAACTTGCTTCTCTCCTTGCCAAATGACACAATTTATATATTTTTTTCCTGCTTGTTGTTCGCTTTCTCTATTGACTTGGATAAGAGGATTTAGCTGAAGTCACGTACAACCTGAATGCCAGGAAGTCTTGAAATTTTCTCTATCAAATGCATAATCCATTAATTTTAAATTTAAACCCATTCAAGTCTCAGGACACAGGAAGAATGCAATCAGTTTCTTTACCAGAATATCACTTGTTCATTACCAATGAAATCCTTGTTCCCCTCTGAAACCATATGAACTAAGTGTTGCAGTCAGGTTTGCATTGCTGGTAGAAATCACCCAACCAAGAGCAGCTTCTGGGAAAAAGAGGTTTATTTTGGCTTACAGGCTCCAGAGGAAGCTCCACAATGGCAGGGAAAATGACGGCATGAGCAGAGGGTGTACATCACTGCCTGGCCAACATAAGGTGGACAATAGCAATAGGAGAGTGTGCCAAACACTGGCATGGGGAAACTGGCAATAACACATATAAGCCCGCCCCCAACAATACACTGTCTTGAGAAGGCATTAATACCCAAATCTCCATCAGCTGGGAACCTAGCATTCAGAACAACTAAGTTTATGGGGGATACCTGAATAAAACCACCACACTAAGCCTCTATTGTCTGTGTTCTCTCAGCATTGTGCTCTTCCAATACTTTCAGGGAATGTGGCCCATTAAACTCTACTTACAGCAATGTAAAGCTTTTCTAGACCAAAGTTCAAAATTTTTATATATTTCTCTTACAAGCCCATCACAAATGCTTAAAACTGTATGGCTAGGTCTATCACAGCAAACACCAACTTCTCAGTGCCAATTTTCTGTATGTGTTACCTTCTTGTTGCTGGAACAAAATACCTAAATACTAAATGATCAAACTCTTCACAGAGGAGGAAACAACATAAATGGCCAAAAGATATATAAGAAGACATATTCTGGTACTTTGAATGTAGAATTTCCCCCATACCTTCACCTGTTTGAAACACTGGGTCTCCACTTGCTACCAATACAGGAAGGATGTGGAGTCTTTGGGAAGTAGAGCCTTGATACAGGAGGTGTGTTATTGAGGGCAGACCTTACAGTTAAAAGTCCAGCCCACTGGGTATTTAGAGTTATCATTCTGGCTGCCTCCTCGCAACTGATATGATAAATTGTGATGGCCCAAGTTCTGCTCTGCCATACTTTCTTTGCCATAATGAAGCTTCCCCTCAAAACTATCAGCTACTTCTGGTTGGGTGTTTTGTCCCAGCAACAATAAGGTAATTTCTATAAATATCTTTATTGACCAATGAAGTACATTTTAAAACCATTTATACTACACTTACTCAATATAAGACTGGCATTTTACCAAGACTATGGAATAATGAGATGGCTGAGCAATTGTTGATGCCATTTAGTTTGGTACTATTATATAGAGTAATTTAACATTCTTAAATGAAGTTGAAAGAGGGCAAACCCTAATTAGTTCTTTTATAGAAGAAACTTACCTATTTTACAATAAGCAGGGAATAAGAATCTTTAAAAAAATTTTTTTTTAGATTTTTATTTATTCATTTGAGAGTGACAGACAGACAGATAAAGAGGCAGAGAGAGAGAGAGAGAGAGAGAGAGAGAGAGAGAATGGGTGCGCCAGGGCCTCCAGCCACTGCAAACAAACTCCAGATGTGTGCGCCCCATTGTGCATCTGGCTAACGTGGGTCCTGGGGAATTGAGCCCTGATCTGGGGTCCTTAGGCTTCACAGGCAAGTGCTTAACCACTAAGCCATCTCTCCAGCCCAGAATGAGAATCTTGACAGCAAGAATCATTCATTTTTAAATCCATTTTTAATTTAGCATTAAACATAATGTGTTTCATTATGGTATTTCCATGCATATAAGTCAGCATGCTTTATTCTTTTTATCCTTACCCTAAACTACTCCTACATTCTCCCTCCCCTCCTTTCATAGACAAAATATTCTTAACATCACAAAAGAAAATCAAAACAGGAAAACCAATAAAACAATGAAAAATAGTCATATGTCTATTCAATGGATAGTTTTTAAAACAAATTATAAAATGAAAAAGCAGCTGAAATAATGGAACTATCAAACACACATCAACAGAAATGAATCTCACAAATAATGCTGAGGAAAAACAACCAAACAAGAAACTCTTTATCTGGTTAACAATCACTTTGAGAGAGGAGGGAAAACTGGTATGATTTAGGAAGAGGGAAGAATGTTTGATGTACTTTTGAAAGCTTGGTGATGGGTACATGACTAGTCATTTCATCACTATTCTTTAAATCATAAGATTTAAAACATATGATGTGAAATGGTTTTAGAATTAAAAATAGAAATAAAAGAATAAAAGTCCCTCAAAATATCTAAATTATTCAGATTGAACAATGGTCATGTTTAGAACTTAAATAAACTAATACAGCCAGGTGATAGATATTTGTACCTGGGTATAGATAGAATAAAGTAACTAGATACCACATTTTACCATCATTGTGTAGTTCTGTTTTTGACATGTGATACAGATACACTAAGCATTGACTAGATGAACTGATGAATAGAAAACAGGTTAAAAATCCTTGAACTTGGCCTTGGAAAATACAGACTTCCTTTTATGAAAGTAGTGCTGTAAAGGCAAATAGTGTGATACTTTGAAAATATATCCTTTGTGTTTCAGGCAGTTAAAGATGCAAAACAATGAATTACTGATGATTGGAGGGAACCATAGGTATGAGGAAAACAATTCAGTTCATTTAGTTGTCTGCATGTAGCTTCAACAAAGACACACAGCCTAATAATTTCATGTACATAACAGACTAGCTTTAGGATTGTCCTGTGGTAAAATTGAACCTTCCTGAGAAAACAGTAATATGTTCTGAGAAATACAGCTATCTTATGTAGCATTTAATATTTTATATAAGGGAATTCTGTCAAATATACAACTCAATTACAAAACTTCTATAATCATATGTGTAGTGTATAATTTAAGAAATTTAAAAAAAACAGGAAGACCAAATATATTACTTTGTCACACAATTAATTATAGAAATAATTTAGCCAAAATCAGAGACTAAACTAAGAAACTACAGCTAGATGTTCAGAATAAGAAGTGATGTAAGTGGTTCAGGACACACACATGTCCATTGCTTAACTCAAAATTCAGTGTCCAAATAGTTTAACAAAAGTATGTCTAAACTAAAGGAAACATGTCATGAAGTCTGCTTTCATGTTGTTGCTCTAACATTTTGATTACTGCACACCATATAATTTACCTCCCAGAATCAGGCTTCTGTGAGATTAGGCCATGAAAAAACAAAAGTAATATTACTTTTCCTCCCATCCTTACAAAATTGACATTCATACCTAATCTCTCAGAAATATGATAACTAACTTTAGCCTTAATCTTTGATTAGAGAACACTTATATCACTAGAGGAGGAAGGTTGACCAAGGGAAGGACTGAGGATATTTAGAGTAGAGCACTGCCCAATGATATCATTTCAGTAGGTGACTCAAGCAGGTGTATCAAGCCTCACAAAGAATACAGGGGATATTCTGCCACCTTGAAAGGGTGAGTGGCCTGATGGAATTGACTCCAAAGTCTAATGTCTTCTACTTGCCAATTAGAATAGCAATGAATACCTTGCTAGACATCTGTTCAACACTCTCTAACAGTTGGTGAAGAAGAAAATTGTGTAGAGTCTGTTAAGGGTGTGGGGGGGGGAGTAAGTCACAGCTCAAAGGAGATTACAGATGATTTTAAGTACAGAGGTAGTGGTATAAAAATCAACTTTTACTGCCTGTGAAGAATATAGAGAATGGAGTGTGAATGGTGATCTTGGCAAAGAGCATATTCTTATTTTATTCTATTCATTAAGTATTTGTACACTTCACCAGAACAGGTATATCAGTTATGTTCTCATTGATGGAACAACCTCCCCAGAAGCAGTTCATGGAAGGTGAAGGATTTAATTGAACTTACACTTCCCAGTGTAGAGTTTGTCATGGGGGCAAAGCATGGCAGGAGTAGGAAACTGGTATTACATCATCACATCAACAGGAAAGAAAGTAGAGAACAATGAATGCTAGTGCTAATCCAGCTCTCTCTTTTTTATACTGTCCAGGATACCATCTAGAGTTAAAGTAGGTCTTCCCTTCTCAATTAACCTAATTAATATGACCTGGAAGATGATTTTAGGTCCTGCCAAGCTGAAAATAAATATATGAACCATCATACCAGTTAAAAAAGAATCCAGTAAGGAGCATAACTTGTGGATATCAAACAAGACATGAATGCCACTGACTAGTGAAGACAAAAGATACTGCAGCTATTTCAGAGAAAAAAAGAATTTCCTTTGGGTGCATGTGCTTACTGCCAGAGGAGGCATTTGTAAGAAATTTGTAAATATTTGAGTGTATGCTAAGAAGCAAGGAGGCAATCTGGAAGAGAAAAGCAGCCCAGCAAGGTGGTCAGACTGTACAACCTGATGGTACCTGGGTAAATTGATGTAAAGAAGTGTGATAGCATAATGTCCACTACTTAGGTCACATTCCAGCTCTCTCACTAGTGACCTCAGGCAAAAGAAAACAGTTTTATTGTTGGAATATAATAAAGAACAGTGCTTGTCTTACAGGAATTCAATAAGGAAATTATATGTGTAAGATGCTCAGTTTGATAATTTTATTTAATATTATTTAGTGTTGCTTTTACTGACACAGAAATTAGTATTTTTGCCAGTAGAAAATAAAGCTATGAAAGCCAGATTATTCATTAGGTGACAGACAATAATATTTAAATTTTATTCAGTAGGAAGTGAGGAAGCTTGTGGATGCATGCCATCATTGGGGAAACTTACCCCAATTAGCAGAAGCCTCTATGTGACTAGGAGCTGGGGAGCTAGAAGAAGGGAAAGCCAGGGGAAGTGATGGCTACAGCTATTGCATGAGGTAATATGACAGCAGAGGTGAGAAGGAAGTCATAGGATGTAACGACATTGTGAGAAAAGGTGGGAGAGGGGGTATGTGTATTTGAACCTAGGAAACAAGGCCAAAGTTACGTGTGATATTTTGAGATCTCGTGCCTAAAAGTAATATTAAAATATAAAGCAGTAAACTAGGATAAACATTATATTTAGAGAGGAGGGTATATAATATAAAATTTAAGTGAATTAGCCTTTAGGCATCTGGAAGTGCAGAATAAATTCAGGAGAAAGGTCAAATAGAGGTATGTTGTCATTAGAGTAGTGTCAGAGAGCAGGTTGATTAATGAGTTTGTTGTAAGGAAAAAAGACAAGGTAAAATTCTAAACTAATATCTGAACCTGGGGGATTAGCAGACTTGGTGATTTCATCCACGTTCTTCATGAAGTCATTTTTCCTTCATTTGCATGTTTATAGACATTCAGTTTTTAGCATGTTTATTGCTCAGTGCCTAACAATGGATGAAGTCCATGTCACTATCAAATTTACATAAAAGCTACCTGCTGCCATGTTCACCTTTGGAACGGGCATTGCTTGGAGATGTGCCTGGCATTATTGAGGCCCCATTCACTTTGGCTATGCATAGGCAGTCTGTAGCTTTGAAGTAGTCTGACAGACTATTTTATAACCTTCCTTTAACGTTTACCAAAACTATTTTGGGTCTACTCTATTTTATGCAATAAACAACCATTTCTTTTTAGTGAGAGTTGTTCTAAGAGTCCCATCTCCTTAGCCTTTGCATCTTAACAGCACTTTGTATCTTAACAATGTCAACTAGAGGTTATGGTTAACATGAGATCACCAACTAAATACATTTGTTTGCTTACCTCTTTAAAACAAGACAGCTAATTGTTCTTAACTGCCTAAGCCACACTGAAGGGAAGAGCACCTTGTGCCCTTTTCCAGCTTCCCAAACCTACCCCCAATCCCTCTTCCTCCACCATCTCCATGGAAACCTCTAAAACAAGTCATTATAATCCTGACATGGCAGCAGGCTGACACCTTGGGCTGGGATTTAATTTTGAGTTATGACCACGTTAGGAAAACATATGATGTGGCTGTTTGCTTACAGAGAGGGGGGAAATCATAAAACCCCTTTTCTTTATGAGCTGTCGCTTGATTCGTTCCTGGAGCCCCAAGTAGCAAGCTTCTAAATCAATGTGTGCAGCTGTTTGGGCTTCTTGGATCCCAGCAGGTGTATTGCTCGGCTTGGCTGCCATCTCCCTGCACTCACATAACAAATAATAATGTCTTCCACACACCAGCCATCCATCAGAGTTACTGCCAGTCCCTGAGAGGCTTCTTTCCCTTGTCCCTACAACCCTTTATCCACCTCTCTTTCTTGTCTACTCTTTCCTTTTTCTTCCTTAGCAGTAGATATGTGCCACACATGATTGTTTCATCACACTTCCTAGATGTCTTTTAATGAATAATAGCCTCTACATCTTTTGGAAAGAGGAGAGAAGGAGAAACAGGAGAAAACCCACCACAGTATTTATTGTGTTTTAAAAATATAACAATAGAAGTATTGTGACTGATGAAATCAATTAGTCTTCCTAAGCACTGAAGGTCCACATCTGGTGTGACTTAAGTTAATGTAAGGAAAAGGGCTGCAGAGGCCCAGAGACCTTGCATTCTCATTTCAACAGGTGACAGAGAAGGCATAAAAGGCTAATAATATACTATGAGTGCAGAAATGGTGTGATAAATACTGGGAGAGGGGTGCCTTGGAGGTAAAATCTTTACTGGCCCATGATGGCTAACTGTTCCTTCTTAAAGCTGAACATTGGCTCCAGAGAACTGAAAGACTAAGTGTCAACTTGAGACTATTCCAAAGGTCAACATGAACTTTTCATAGAGAAATGCAGAGATAAGAACATGAACTCCTGAGAATTGGTGGTGGGGCAAGTGACGAAAGATCTGACATGTAGAACCTCAGTCAGAGTGGGTCAGTGGAGGGAAAGTTGAGGAATCTGTACCTGGTGATTTTGCAGTCCGGGCTTCTGGATGAGTCAGAACTATGACTTACATCTTTTTTTTCTTTATTAGTTATGTACATACTTGGTGTATAAACAGCCATGTTGTTACCATCATTAGCCTCCTCCCTCTCTTCCCCTAGCTGAATGAACCCTCCTCATTGGGGAGATTGTGGGTCATGCATTGTGGGGTTAGCCATCAGTTATGGGGAAGAGGCAATGTCTCTGTGCATAATGTCCCAACGTGTGGCTTTAACAATCTTTCCACTCCCTCTTCCCTGAATGTTGGATTTGTTTTAGGTCTACTTCAGTGATGGGCTCTTGGAAGCCTCTGTGCCTCTGGATCTCTGATTTAGTAGGAGTTGAGTGTCCTCTGTGTCTATCTCCTTCACCCTTGTGCTGGTACCAGGTTCACCAAGAAAGCAGCACTCTTGCTCATTTCCCCAATTACTCTATGGTGTCAGCTGGGACCCTGGTGTGGTGTTATGGGCTGAATCTCTCCTCAGAATTTGCATTCATCCGCAAAAGAGAAGCAAATTCTCCAATGGAGAGTGAAGTCAGCACCAGATAAATGTGATAACCATTATTATTTTAGAGGGAATTTAATAGGTATAGGCCCTCTTGTAGCCCAAGATTGATGGGAGCTTGATATTGGAGAGCAGAATCGATTTTTGGATATGGTTCTGACTTGTTTCCCAGTTCCAGCTATGGGTTCCAGCCTTTTAGTAAAGCAGCTAGACTTAAAGTAAAGATGTAGGACACCCATCTAAATTGGAATTTCAACTAACATAGTAATTTCTGTAGTCTTCATATATATGCAATGATTGCACATTCACTAAAATTTTGTTGGTCATCAAAGTTTCCCATGTGTTTCTTGGGAAATTTTACTTCTAGCAACTTGAACTTTTTACATTTGATACCCTCCTGCATGTTTTCCATGTTGTATTATGAGAAAAAGAAAAAAAGAAACCACCACCCTGAAAGCGTTGCTGTCTCCAGTGCTGAGCCACACTGTTCGATGTCCACCCAGTATTCAGCAACCCATGGATAAAAATTCATGGGACAAACCCTTTTGGTAAAAATAAATAAGGACTGGAGAGATGGCTTAGCAGTTATGGTACTTGCCTTCAAATCTAAGGACCCAGGTTCCATTCCCCAGGACCCATGTAAACAGATGCACAACATGGCACATGCATCTGGAGTTCCTCTGTAGAGGCTACAGGCTCTGGCGTGACCATTCTTTCTCTCTCTTTTTCTATCTCAAATGCATAAATAAATAAAAATAAACTTTAAAACCTTTTAAAAATAAATAAGGGCCATTCTCACATAAACTGAAAAAAAAAAACTATTCCTTCATCACAAGTCTTACTTTTATCTTGGCAGCAGAGGGACTTGGGACTTAAATTGTTGTCCCAGTGAAGAAATCACTTAGGTGTTGGCCCACCTTCATACGGTATGTCCCATAGAAGACCACAGGCAAAACCTGTGGGGTGGCCTTCTCTTGGAAATTTATAGTGATTTATAGCAAGTTAAAGGATCTTGACAAATTTGCAGTGAAAAACTGTTTAGCCTTTCTCCACATTTATTTAATTTGTTTGATTACAGAACAAACTTTTCCAGAAATACCTTTTGATACCCAGAAGAACTAAAATTCACTGAGAAACAAAGCTGACTGATCTGCTGGTTCGTATGTTTATTCTTCCTTCACTCTACATAATTTTAATCTTACATTAAAATGTTAATTTTCTTATTCCACATGTATTTTATTGCAAGCAGTCTCATCATTTTTGATAGTGAATTTGAAGTGAATTTGAACAAGTAAATAAATAAATACCATGAAGTAATTGGGAGCTATACAAGATACATGGAATACTTATGAAGGCCTTGTAACTTAGAAATTCAGAGACTCTTAAACGGGTGGTTCTTAAACAAGCTCACTCTCTCTTCTTAATGTAATACTGCCCACAAATGTGTGGGTGCCACTCCCCAACCTCTTCCTTATTCACTGGCTCCTGCCTCTTCATAGTGCTTTACTGGGGCAAGAACCTATGTCTCACCTCCCCATAGCCAGTTTCTCTCAGGCATTCGCTTCCACTCCAGAGAAGACCGTGTAGCAGGAGCCTGAGCCTTGGGGATCTATTACACATGTAGTAGTTAGGGGCCCTTTAAGAATAAAAGGGGGGAACATTATAAAAGTCTCAATTATTAACTTAGTCCTTATGTGAGACCCCCTGGTAACTATCAATCATTCCAGCACAATATAAATCTATCATAAAGAAATCTCATTCCAAGGGAAAAGATTCTCTTACTTATTCCAAAGCCGAGAGCAGGTACAAAAACCTGGAATGACAGGATAGTCAATGGGTATTTTTATTTTTATTATTTTCTTAAACCAGTTTCCAACAGCTGGTTGCCAGTTGCCCCTGACATAGACACATGAAAGCAAAGCCTCCAGAACTGTGCCAGCCAGGATCAGGGAAGAAACGCGGACCTCATAAATCAAGGCAGCACTGCTCTATAGCTTGAGCACAATGAAGTGCATGTGCAGGGGATCAGAGGGACAAGATGTATCTAATAGGAGAGAGCTATGCTCTTTCCTGGGGATAGAAGCCAGCCCTCATTTAGATAAAGCTTTGTCATCCTCTGGGTTTCTCTGCATTGGCCAAATCATTTCTTCAGGACTGAACACTTTAGTGGGCAAGGTTTATCATGGTTCAAATCACTATCATGGTTCTTTTCAAAGAAGAACCTGTTTCTGCTTTGAGCTTTAGGAAGGATGACCCGTCAAGTTTGCAGAGCAAAAGTGTGAAAAATATAGTCCATTCCTGTCTATCTGTATTGTAATTCACTAGAATTATTGAAGCAGATATGGGGCTATGTTTCAGGAAGCAAAGAAGGGAAGGTCTTTTATATAGAGAGAAGATAGGATTAAAAGTGGAAGTGTGGGGCTGGGAGATGGCTCAGCAGATAAGAGGCCCTGTTCAATCCCCAGCACCTATTTAAAACACTGGATGGGGCCATGCACACTTATAACCATAGTCTTAAGGGGAAAGAGACCAGAATAACTCTGGGGCTCACTGGTCAGACAGTCTGACCAAAAAAGCAGTGGCTCTGGTTTCTATGAGAAACTGTTTCAAGGAAACACTGAGGAGCAATAGATGGCTCCTGTGGTCTTCACACATGTGCACAGGCACACACATCTCAACATACATGTACATATATCACACCAGATACACACATACCTGTCACATGCTACACACACACACACACACACAGAGAGAGAGAGAGAGAGAGAGAGAGAGAGAGAGTAAAAAAAAATGAAAATGTGGAATAAAATGAAAAAAGAAGCAAGAAGTAAGCACCCATCAAATCGGTGAAATTTCATTCAGGGCAGAGGAATACCTTTCTAGGAAGTGGCTCAGGTGAAATAAACAGGAGATCATAAGCACTCTAAAATTAACTCAGAGGGTTCAGTAATTGATCTCAAAGTTTTAATTGAAATGAAAAGTCAATACTGGTTATACATCCAACATTGCTGGAAGGAGATAACCAGAAATGTACCAGTGAGGCACTACCTACTGGGAAAAAGTTCAGGATTCTTCATGTGAGGAAGGGTGACCTTGATGCTAATAGGGCTGTAGTGCTAACGTAGGGAAGGAACTAGCAATGAGTTCTCTGTTAGTAACTTAGTTATTCATACACAGAGGTTAAAGTCTATGCCAGATATGCATCAGATGGCTGTCTGGGTAGAATGAGAATCCCAGACCTAGCATTCCTGCCACTGTATAACCCAATTATAGCACAGATACAGATGTGTAGAGGATATTACACTGGACACCATCAGAGCCAGTGGGAAACAGAGAGTGCTGACTCTAAATGGAAGTTATAAATCATGTAACTCTCATTAGCTCCTTTTTAGTCCTCTAATGTGTTATACTTTGCTGGGGTAATCAGGGTGAATCATGAACCTAGACTGAAGGTAGGTGCTTCATGTACCTCACCACTGCTGGGGGTCCTAGAGTCAGGTCTCCTGCTGCCATCACACCTACAATGCTGGAGGGAGCTATCCAGCACATGACTACTGCCATGACATTAGAGGAGTCAGAGTAGTCATCCTGTGGGTACCCCACCCTCATGATTGTATGTACTATGTCTGTTCAGGCTGCTACAGTATTACCATTCCTCCATGGCTGCCAAAGACAGTGCATCTCTTCAATAATATGTCTTTTCACACTGTGTCCAGAAACATTAATTATAGCCAAAATTCCCCAAAACTATAGAGTACTGCACTATGTGCACAGTAGTAAATGATCTCTCTCATAAATGGAATGTAAAATGTACATATCATAGAAGATAAGTATGAAATAGTTGTTACTAGATGCTGAGCATAGTGAAGGTGGGGAGAGAAAGAAGGGGTAGGGAAAGGTTGATTAATGAGAACTAAGTTACATTTAGATAAGATTGTTGCAGTTACCTTCCCATTGCTGGACAAGGTACCAGACCAGAAGCAGTTTATGGAAGGACAAGGTTTATTTTGGCTTATACTTTAAAGGGGAAGTTTCATCATGGTGGAGAAAGCATGGCAGAGGCAGGAGGCTGGCTTCCATTGTTACATACTAGTAGGGAAGAACAAGAATGAGCTAACTCATGCTAGAAAGGGTGTTTGGATTATAAAATTCCATGGGCCACCCCATGGAACAACACACTTCCTAAAAACTCCAACCACTAGGGATCAATTATGAGGCTTAATCACAAATACATGAGGTTTTGGGGGACATTTTACATTCAAATCACAACAAGCAGTAAACAGTTATTGTACAGTATTGTATAGTAGAATGACTATAGGTAATAACTATCTACTAAGCAAAGAGAAAGTATTTTCAACATAATGAAATGGTGAAATATTTGAACAGATACATGTTTAACCTGATTCAAACATTATGTAATATACTAAACATCATACTGTTCTCCATTAGTACATATAAATGTTAATTAATAACAAGAGAACACTATAATCACCCATAGATCAGAAGAAAAGGAGCAATGCTTAGTTGTTAGGAGTAAGTTTGATAGCAGGGGAAGGGTTATGTCATAAAGCTCAATGATGTCATTGTGAACATATTTCAAGTGTATCACCCCTCAGCTTATTTACTTTAGTACTCCAATTTCTTTCAATTGTTTGATTTCATTAATATAGAAATAGGTATTTTTGTATGATTTTAGCATCTTGTAACCTCACCTTGCTCGGCCTAGTTTAGATATTCCAGTTCATCATGACCATCACTCCCTTGTATAATATGACTAACTCCTGGCCAACTCTCCATTTATTATGTCCTTTTAGAGCAATTTCAGAAATTATTACATTGAAAACACTGTTGATGCTATATCCTCCTTTCCATAATTGAATATGTGAGGAAAGCACACCAAATGAATGAACCTTATTCTAATTTTATGACCAGTAATACCAGAAGGATTCATGCTACCTTGCAGTCACACTGCATTTCTTTAGACCCTTCTTCTCTCTCCTCTATGGATGCCATCTCTAACATTTCTATCTCTCCTCTGGATTGAACCTTCATCAGCCATCATCACTCAATTTTCATATTTACTCTCAATTTTATTATCTTGCTTCCTATTTAATTGAGAAAAAAACTGACTATCAAAAATCACCCCTTGAGAGAAAAAGAACATAAAGTTAACATGGTAATGGAGTTAACAAATTATTGAAATGATTAAACTAAAACAGTAAATATACTAAATGTAAAGAAAGTAAATACTCTAATTAAAGTATAAGTACACTCAAACTCCATAAAAAACTGTATGATAATTACAAGACATAGTTTTTACCTATAAAGACAAAAGAATGATGAAATTAAAAAAATCTAAGGAAAACTGCTGGCATGGTGGTGCACACCTTTGATCCCAGCACTCAGGAGGTAGAGGTAAGAGGATCACTGTGAGTTTGAGGCCACCCTGAGACTATACAGCAAATTCCAGGTCAGCCTAGACTACAGTGAGATTCTACCTTGAGACAAACAAACAAACAAAAATTCTAAGGAAAGATGAGCCTTTTAGACACCAACTAAAAATAATCTAGTATAAAATTACTAGTATCAAATAAAGTAAACCTTTAGAAACATAATTACAGATGAAAATTACAATGATAAAATATATGAAACAATTGTAATTTGTGTGCTTCTACTAATATAGTCTTATAATTTACAAAGCAGGGCTCATCTGCTCAGGCCTCTCCTGTTTACAGGAGTTACACCTTCTTTGCTCTTCTAAGTTCTGTGTCACAGGGCTTCTTCTTTCTTTCCTTCTCTTAAGCTCTATGAATAAATTTTTGTTTTGCTTGACTTTCAAAAAAATTTACAAACCAAATCATGTCAAAATAAAGAATGCTACAAGTAAATCTAAAACCAATGTATAACTTCTGTTATAACACATAGAGTAATGTTCCAAAAACCTGTCATATGCAGAAGAGTTCAGCAGAATTATGTAAATGGCTCTCTCTCTCTCTCTCTCTCTCTCTCTATATATATATATATATATATATACACACACACACACACACACATATATAACCATTATAACCAGCAATTACAGAATATTTCTAAAAAATATATTTTGAACTTTAAACAATTTCAAAAGATATTACTGAAATTAAATCATTCAGTAGATATATATAAAACAAACCAGAATTAAACTGAGAAATTATTTTACAAACAAATGTAGAAAATAACCATGCTTAGAAATAAATTAAACCTTAGGACAGAAACAGAATTTCAAAAACCATCACAGTACTGATTTAAACATACTCTGATATGAATGCTAAACACCATATAAGAGAAAGCTGAATACAGAGCTAGATCTTGGTGGTAGAGTACTTGGCAAGCTTACACAGGCCCTGGGCATGATCCTGTATCCCCAGCAACAGAAGAAGAAAGAAAAGGAGAAAGAAGACGAAAATAAAGAAGGAGTAGGAGAAACATTTATGTAATTAAAGCTGTGATTAAGGAAGGAACATATGTTCTTAAAAACAAAGGTTAAAATCATTTATCCCAACATTCATTTTTAAAGGCAAGAACAAAACATAGTCAGGCTTACAGAAACCAGGAGAAAATAACAATGAATTAACAAAGAAGAAGTATTTATGCTAACTTTGGGTTTAAGAAAAAAGGACCAATAAAGTTGCATTAAAATAAAATTTCTTGCAATACTGGTCAAAAAAGAAAGAATAGAAAGCAAAGATGACCATACCAAGAAAAGTTGATATTTCTCATGGCAAAGTGTTAATTTTGTTTTTCTTCTGAAAACAAAGATGAGAGAAAGATACCTACTTGCATTATTTCTGTTCAACTGTCCTAGCCATTGTTATGCAGGAAAAAAAAATTCTGGCAGGATTTTTGTCTAACAAGGAGGTGACCAGGTACCTTCTAAATTCTGTCTTTCATAAACCACAAAACACTGTCCAATACTATCAGAAATATTTATTTGAAGACTTTTGAAATTGACCAACGACAATCAACAAACTGAGAAGTGTTTGTTCATCAACTCTGAGCTTTGAGTAAGAGCAGTGGAAATGCATGATTTACTTAGAGCTACATCATCTGCCCCCCAGCTCATTGACAAGGTTGTTCACTACAGTAGGACTGGCCATGAGCCCACAGATTTCCTGTGGGAGGAAGCTTCTTTCCTTTAGAGTCATCATCAATTAAAGTATCAGGATGAACAAAGCCTGGACTCCTTTTAGCTATTAGTGTAGCACGACAGAAGACTAGTTAACAGGGACATCCTTGAAATGAGTAACTAGTAGAAAGGCCAGCAAGCTTGCTAGGTGTCCTGGCAGTACATCATATGCACATACAGGGTAAACCTGGAAGTTTCTGGAAGCAGACAAAAGCTATGGCAGACTTGAAAGCTGCCTGAAATTTGTCCTATCCAACTTTGACCCAGATCTACTAAGAGAGAGTAGAATCCTTATTCATTGTAAAGCTTTGAACTAAATCTCTTATCAATAATTGACAGGTTGTTCAACTCCTTAGGTACAAGAGGTGATCCTCAGAAAGCAAGGCTAAAATGTAAAAATAAGCTTAGCAGTAACATTAGCTATGTGAATAATCTATGTACTAAGTAACAACTAACAAGTTCCAAAGATCAGGCAAATTCCATGAAAGCAAAATCTATCCTCTCATGAAGGATAAAAGGCAAATGACAATACAACAATATTCAGGAAACGGTATCAGAATCCATAACTGCTAAAGGCATAGTTTTCAACAAGAAATTATGCATTGCAAAAATACAGATGAACTAAAATGATACATTAGAGATACTTCATTTTGTAGTGTCAGGGGCATTCCTCATATTATGCAAATGCTCTGCTACAGAGCTATAGCCTTAGCCCTGGCTTTTGTTTGTTTTTGTTTCTGATTTTTTTTTTTCCTTGAGATAGCATCTTACTAAGTTATTCAGGCTGGCCTTGAACTCATTCTGTGGTTAAGGCAGGTCTTAAACTTGTATTCCTCTCACCTCAGCTCCCAGAGAAGCTAGAGTTATAGTCCTGTTTAAAACTATTTCTTTGACAAAAAAGGAAGCAGTAAAGAAGAAACAAAAGCACACAAAATCATAAGCCATATAGAAAATAACTTAAAGATGTCAGACATAAATTTACTTTTATTTTGTTTTTGTTTACTTTTATTTATTTATGTGAAAGTGACAGACAGAGAAAGAGGCAAATAGAGAGAAAGAGAGAGAATGGGCATGCCTGGGCTTCCAGCCACTGCAAATGAATTCTAGAAGCATGCACCCCCTTGTGCACCTGGCTAACGTGGGTCCTGGGGAATTTTAGCCAGGGTCCTCAGGCTTCACAGGCAAGCACTTAACCACTAAGCCATCTCTCCAGCCTGATAAATTTAAGCAGTTCATTCTATTAAATATGTATGGGCTACTTTGCTCAAAGGAAGAGGTTATCAAACTGAACTTTAAAAGCAATATTCATTCGTATGCTATAGACTGAAGACATACTTGAGAATCAAGATACAAATAACTCAAAGGTAAAATTGTGGAAAAAATATATATCATACAAATAGTGACCAAAAGAATTGGAATAGTTATTCTGATAATAGACAAAAAACTTATAAAGATAAGAAATTCTTCTATGGAGAAAAAAGAATTATTTCCTAGTAATAAAAAATGAATAAATTTAAATTGGGAAAATATTATTATTATAAATGTATGCATGATTACTAAAAGAAGTCCATAATAAATAAAGTAAAAACAGGCATTTAAAAAAATTATTTACATGTGCATGAGAGACAGACAGACAGAATGAAAATGAGGGCACCAGGGTCTCCTGTGGGTGCAAATGAACTTCAGACACCTGCGCTGCTTGGTGCATCTGGCTTTATGTGGGTATTTGGGAGTTGAACCAGAACTGGCAGGCTTTGCAAGCTAGTTCCTTCAACCACTGAGCCACTTCCCCATCCCAAAACTAACAAAAATTTAAAGGAGAAATGAGCACAAATTTCTAAAATTACAACTATCAAGACAAATATGATGATGCTCATTCTTTTTTTTTATATTCTTTTTTTGTATTAATTAGTTTTGTATTCAGCAAATACAGTCAGTTTGGTACCATTATTAGGCTTATCCGTGACCTACCCCCTCCCCTTGGCCCCTCCTTGTTGAGGCATATGGGGCATGCATTGTGGAGTTAGCCCACAGTTATGAGTAAGATAAATGTCTCTGCATATCATGACCCAACATGTGACTCTGACATTCTTTCCGCCCCCTCTTCTGCAAAATTTCCCTGAGCCATGTTGGGTTCATTTTTGGTCTGCTTCAGTGATGAGGTGTTGGGGGCCTCTGGGTCTCTGGCTCTCTGATTTGGTAGGAATTGATTTTTCTCTGTGTTGATCTCCTTCCCCCTTGTGCTGGTATCCGGTTCATCAGGAAAACAGCACCCTTGCTTGTTTCACCAATTTTTCTTAGTTTCAGCCGGGGCCCTTTGGAGGAATGATGGGGTGGCTCTCTCCTTAGGATCTACATCTATCTGAAAAAGAGAAGCAGATTCTCCAACGGAGAGTAAGTTAGCACCAGGACAAATGAGATAACCCTTTTTTTTTTATAGAGAATTTAGTAGGTATAGGCCCTCTTGTAGCCCACGATTGATGGTAGCTTGATAATGGAGAGTGGGCTTGTGGCTATGAGCCACAATGAGCTTTTGATTAAAGAGACCTACAAGGTTTCCTAAAAGAAAGACAGATTTCTGTCAGAGTACTTGATGACCCACCAAAGGTTAGTGGTAAGACCCTACTGCTGAAGACACCTTATGTGGTTGACATGTAAAATAGAATGGCATGGCTGGAAGTTGGAAGACAGTCAGTCCCCAGACAGTCAGAACGTCTAGTGCCAGAAGGTGCTACATGAGTGACTGGGGGAAAATGACCAATATCTGTCCCAGCAACTCATGGTCTAACCTACTTAGCAGCACATAACCTGCTGTGATGCCCACACAAGTGCAATAGTGACACACAGCCATGGTGGGGAACCAACTGCTCTTGATTTGGCTAACTGATCTCCTCAGTGGTACGGGACCCATAGCTGGAGGTGGGAAACAAGTCAGAACTATGCTCATTCTTATAATATCAACAATAGGTAGGCTGAGATAGGCTCATATGTTGGAGGACACTGTCACTTATATATTACCCAACTATCTCAGAATTCATACGCTTTTAAAAATCATTTAACCTAAAGCATTCTTAAGAAGAAATCATATACTATGACATGAACTTAGTCTCAATATATATAAAATGACTGAACTTATGCCAGTAATTTTCCCAACCACAATGGAACTGAATTAAAAATTGGAATAAAAGTTAATTTAAGAATATCCTGTGGCTGGAGAGATTGCTTAGGGGTTAAGATGCTTGCCTGTGAAGCCTAAAGACCCAGGTTTGATTCCCCAGTACCCACATGTGTCTGGAGTTCATTTGTAATGGCTGGAGGCACTGGTGTACCCATTCTCTCTGTGTGTCTATCTGCCTATCTCTCCCCCACCAAAAAAATAAATGAATAAAATATTACATAAAAGAATATCCAAATTATTTGGTCATTAGCATATTTCCAAATAACTCAAAGGTCAAAGAAAAAAATTACAGGATAAATCATAAAATATTTTACATTAAACAAAAATAAAATTTCAATATCTTGAAGTGTAAAAGATAAATCAGTGTTATGTAAAATACAAGTTCTAAGATCAATGTTCAACTTAGAAACCAAAAAGGAGCCAATTACATCTAAAGAAGGAAGGGGGATAATGAACATCAGTGGGAACAAATAAAACACAGAGAGAAAAGCAAAAAGGAAAAGTAGGTGAAACCAGAAGTCATACTTAGAAAATGTAAAAATAAAATGAGAAGCTTTAGCAAGACACAAAAGAAAACAAAAGAAAAAAAATGATAATAGACAAAAAATTACTAAATATAAGAATAGAAGAAAGAATATCACTATTATATTAATCAAACTTAAAATGACTCCAAATGAACAACTTTTACCAACAAATCGGACAACTAATATGAAATGGAAGAACTTTTCATGGGGTGGTGGTACATACCTTCAATCCTAGGACTTAGAAGGATGAAGTAGGAGGATCACAGTGAGTTCAATGCCACCTTGGGCTACACAGTGAGTTCTTGGTCAGCCTGAACCTTGCCCCTGAAAAGAAGGAAAATAAAAGAAAGAATTACCAAAAAAGTACAAGTATAAAAACAACCTGAAGATTAAATTAAAAATCTCAGTATATCCCATATAAGTACATTAATTGAACTTTCATTAAATTCTTATCACAATTTTAAACCTGTATTTAGATGGCTGCACTGGTGAAGATTTTTCTAATACTTAAAAAAAATGCTAATCCTTCACAAACGTGTTCAGATAATTGGGGAAGCTGTACTTCTAAATTCATTCTTGAAGCCAGTACTACTCAAAGTCAACCATCATAAATAAAATCACACACTAAAATCCTTCAGGAACACAGGTATAAATATCCTTTATAAAATATTAAGTAAATCATTAACTTATATGCAACAACATATAGAAATAATTATATAACATAACCAAATATTTTCCTCAGATCTGCAAGTATGCAAGATTGGAATATAATTTGAAAAATCAATGTAACTTATCATATTCATAAAGAGTAGTGGGACATGACCTTGATAGATACAGAAAAAAAAAAAATCACTTGACCAAATTCAATCTTTTTTTCTCTTTATTCTGCATGGATACATCATGTGGCCTTAAAAAAATAATCTGGCACTAGCTACCCAGGGCACTGTGGAGGCTCATGACCTGACCGCTACCCATGATGAAATATTGACAGGCTCAAGCTTCTGCAGGAAATAGCTGCTGATATTTTCACAGGATTTACACTATTTAAAATAAAGTTGTGTTTTCACATGAATTAAAAAAAAAATAAAACATCTGGTGGAATTACAAAAATATATAATCTGGATGTGGAGTGAGATTGAGTAAGCAATTGTATGAAACAAAAATTGCCCTGAGTTTATAATTGCAGAAGACAGAAAAGAGGTCGTGATTTTCTTGTTTATTTTCCTGTGTTTATACATCTAGATATGTTTATTAGAGCTGCAACTATAGATTATGTAAGATTTGGGAGTGTCCAAGACCACACAAACCACTCTGAGGCAAAGATGAAAGCTTTTATTCGGGGAAAAACATGAGCTGCCAGGACTGATTCTCAAGAGCACAGCCAACCTGAGATTTCAGAGAGTGGACTTTATAGAGCTCTTCAGTTGGGGGAAGGTGAAGAAGGGCAGAGAACTCCTTTACATTAGCCATTTCAAATAGTGAGGGTGTGAGGCCAGAGCAGTGAGCAGGTGATTTACAAGACAAAGGGCAGGAAACCATGACCTTGCAGGGCATTGTTAGGCAAAGAGGAAGTAATGGCTGGGCGGTTTCTTGATAAATTTCTGTTGCCATCCTGCTGTCCTTGGTAACTCCATTTTGGGGAGCCTGTCCTGACCTAACAGATTAGTTTTAGGGGAATATGTTTCAGTTAATCCTAATAAACAACTATTTAAAGCAATAAATACTGAAGCCATTCAAATCATTATCATGCTCAGTTGGTAGAATGCTTGCCTAGAACGCATATGGCTCAGTCTGTATCCATAGTATGGATGTAGATTATCCTCAGTATTGAAAGAGTCACTGCCTTTGGACCAGAAAAAAAAAGCATAACAAAATCACTCATTTTTATGTATTTTAAAAAGTTTTTTATTTTAAGGTTTTCTTGAAGCAGGGCTTCACTCTAGCCCAGAGTGACCTGGAACTCATCTTGTTACTACAGGCTGGCCTCAAACTCACAGAGATCTTCCTACCTCAGCCTCCTGAGTGCTGGGACTAAAGTCGTGCTCTATCGTATCTAGTCACTTATTATTTAAAACACAGCTTGGAGAGATAAGGTCTTTACACATATCAAGAAAAAGAGCAGTAGTCTACAGAAAATGGTATGTCATGTTAAATAGAATTAGAGGTTGGGAAATCAAATGAAAAAACTAGTCACTGGACATTGGGTGGGGGGGAGTTTCAAAAGAAAACTGTTTGAATAGAGAATGTGCATAACAGGGAGGATGCAGATGGTAGTATCAATAAATGGAAAACTTGAAATGGGCAAGGCATTTGAAAGCCATAGGACTAGTATGATAGATGTGTGGACAACCAGGTGGCAAACTGAGCCACAAGGTAAAGTTGAGGATCTGCATGAGGCCAGCATTTCCTGTGCTCAAACAGGCAGAACTAGAAGATGAAGACATTGAGCATGTGTGTGTTTGTGGAAATCTGTGTGCACTCAGTTGTTTATGTGGGTATCTAATGAAGCACAGAGTGGGATATATGATACCTGCTGATTCATTCATGCTTGCATGCTACTTTTCCTTAAAGAACAAAAAAGTTAGTTTGGCATTCTTAACAGTTTTGGTCAGCCTATTTTACCTTATTTCCAGGTCCCTATTAGGTAAATATCCCCTATAGGTAAATACCCATTAACATCAGCTGTTAGTAATCATTTTTACAAAGGCTATTGTCATTTGTGTAGCTGTTGTACAATTTATTCAGAATTCATTATAGTAGGTGAAGCGATTCTCAGTATTTTTTAAAAAATTTTTTTGTTCAGTTTTATTTATTTATTTGAGAGTGACAGAGAGAGGAAGAGGCAGATAGAGAGAAAGAGAGAGAATGGGCGCGACAGGGCTTCCAGCCACTGCAAACGAACTCCAGACGTGTGCGCCCCCTTGTGCATCTGGCTAATGTGGGTCCTGGGAAATCGAGCCTGGAACTCGGTTGCTTAGGCTTCACAGGCAAGCGCTGAACCACTAAGCCATCTCTCCAGCCCTTTTCAGATATTTTTTAATGAATTTGATCTATTAATGAGAGGAAAATCAACATAGCCTAGCTATATAATTCTAATCGAGCCCTTTGCAACCAGAGGAGAAAGGTGAGAAAAGAGGAATTTAGCTTATTCTGTGGTTTGTGAGCTAAGAAATGTAGGTTTTATTGACAAGGGAAAGGAAAAGGAAAAGGAAAAGGAAAGAAGTCCCAAGCCAAAGCCTCCCGCAAGGAGATGTCTTGTTGCTTCCTGGGGTCTGGCTTGCTGCAAATCCCAAGCTGTTAACACAAGTGCTGCTGTTCATATCTAAGGGTCCATATCAGTCTGGCCTGAGAGTAGAGGTAGCAAAATGGTTGACAAGGTGATCAGGAGTGGAGGGTAGGTCTGTGTTCTCTTCTAAGTACTAATGCAACTAAATACCCCTCAGAATCCTCCATATCAGGGTACGCTTTCTGTTTAAAAAAATTTGTCAAATAAGTGGAAACCATGGCTGAAGAACAACCCCCTTTTCTGTGACAAATGGAATTGAGCTGACTCAGCAACCATGGGTTGCTATGCTGTGGGGTATGATATGATTTGGTGTATGACATGGTATGGTATGGTACGGTGTGGTATGGTATGGTACGGTGTGGTATGGTATGGTATGGTATGGTATGGTATGGTATGGTATGGTTGGTAGCTATATACTTGGAATAAATCAGTACCCAGGCAGTCTCAACTAGACTCATGTTTAACATATACACTAAGTTATATTAGCCAAATCAGAGCAACAAAATCAACCTTCTCTCTCCTCCCTCTTCTGTTCTTCCATCTCTCCTCTTCACTCATTATATATGTGTGAATATATATATGATTTATTTTGTACAAAAAATTCAGCTAATTGAAAACAATGGTGGGAGTTCTGAGAGTTACCCTTTTGTGCTATCTTAGAAAATGAGGAAGTGGAGGGTAGGAGAAATAATACTCCCTCCTAGGAGTGTATTTGGTATGAGGAAAAAGCTAGTTGAAAGTCATCTGTATTTGGAGAGTAAAAGTGCAGGGAGCATGGAAGAAGCACAGCCTTTCTAACTACAGTCTCTCCCCACATGCAAACAGCAAAGCTCCCATCATTCTGATAATGGGAGATGTGGTTCCTGGCATAACATTGACACTTGGCAGTCCCTTCAGTGTTGCTCTCCTCCTTGTCTTATACACAAAATATGCAGAAATATGCCTTTAAAACAAGTATATTTAATGTGTAAAATCCAAATTTATATAACCAATACATTAAGTACTTGTTATTGACTCTATGAGAGTGTTTTTGTTGTCCTTAACAAATTGATTAGCACATCAAAACCATCATTCAACTTACAAGGATCTGATTTGCACATTTTCACGTAAATATGAGCAACACAGAGTGAGACAAAATTGCAGATATGTTTTCCAAATGTAAGTTAATCTAGTTTTGATTAGATAAACCAGATACTAAATTTCCTTGGAGAGTTGGTTATTTGAAAGGGACCCAAGGTGAATTCTTTTGGTAAAACAAACTCTTCTTGAATGGTGAAAATTTTGTGAGAAACTTGATGACAACTTCTCCTGGTTAGAAAGAAATATTTGTCAAGTTTCCCCAGAGTGGAGGACAAAGTTCAAAGAAAAGCTGAGGTAAAGGAAAGAGGAGGTTCTCAGAGGAAGTGGTGGGCAGATCTTTGAACAAATCTGTCAATTTCTATCCTTAGCTAGAATACACATGCATGGATTCCAGACACAAAGTCATGCTTGCATAGCTTTTTTTAAAATTTGGGCATGTTGGACATTGTTTTCTTCATGTGTATCATTGATTAATTTTAGAAATTTAGCCGGGCATGGTGGCACATGCCTTTAATCCCAGTACTTGGGAGGAAGAGGTAGATGGATCACTGCGAGTTCAAGGCCACCCTGAGATTACATAATGAATTCCAGGTCAACCTGGGCTAGAGTGAGACCCTACCTCAAAAATCCAAAAATAAATAAATAAATAAATAAATAAATAAAATTTAAAATGCATTTTTGCTAAATATGGAAATAAAATTACATATGGAGGGAAAATTAATGATACTTAAAACCTTAAGAGGAAATAAGGACATCTCAAGGAATGTGAAATTGAGAGTGAGAGAGGGAAGGAAAGACAAGAGTGAAGGCATAACAAAGGAAAGATCAGACTGTACAGGGACAGTCTGAAAATAAACCCAGGAAAGCATGATATAGGAAGCCAATAAAGAACCACTTGCAACAAGTAAAGAGTGGATAACTAGACTAATTGCTGTGAATAAGTCAGCTCTGATGAAGCATAGCAGGTGTCCAGTAGATTTAGTAATATTGGGGTTAGTGGGGACCATTGAAGACCAGCTTCAGAGTGGCAGGGGATTCAGAGTGCAATAATTGACCCTTGTTTCTCACACATTAGCTGTTCCAGAGGTTGTTGATAACCAACTTGTTAGCAACACAAGAGTTAGCTACCTTCAGGTAATTGTGTGTGTGTGTATGTATGTGTGTGTATGTACGTATGTATGTATGTATGTATGTATGTATGCTAATGTATGGAGTGAGTATGTTTGTATGTATGTGTGTATGTGAATTTAGGTGCTGTGGTTACCTGTGAATAATTATGTATTAATATGAATGTATTATTGTAGTTACCTTCATAGTGCTGGGACAAAATACTCTACCAAAAGCAACTGATAGGAGAAAAGGGTTTATTTTGGCATACAGTCTCAAGGGGAAGCTTCATGATAGCAGGGGCATGCATAGCATGAGCAGAGGCTGGACATTACCTCCTTGTCACAACAGCTGGTAGAAATCAGCAAAAGTGAGCAGTGCTACCACTGGCAAACTGGAGGCTAATAAGCCTTAAGGTCTGGCCCCCAGTGACACACCTCCTTTAGCAAGGCTCCAGCAATTGAAGACTGAACATTCAAAACACATTAGCTTATAGGGGCCATCTTACTAAAATCACCACATTATGTGTGTTTTAGTGTGTTCTGTTTAAGAGAAAATAACTGACATGGCAGTGGCAAGCACATTTATATTGTGGTAAGTACACATTTTTCACCTAAGGATACATATCAGTTTGCTATTATATAATTTTTTGCAAGTAAATTTTAAACTTCTTGCAAAAGACAATTCTGAATTTCTTTGTGTTATTCTACATGTTGGTGATACTGTGATTTCTTTGCTTTGGTTTGAGACAACAGTGAGTTCTAGTCTCCCTCATCATGGTTTCTAGGTCTTCTACACTTGGGAACTCCTAATCCTATATTAATCATATGTATTTATTGGTGACTTATTCATTTGTCCTTTATCTGTTCAACAAATATTTATTGAAAGAAATCATTTTTGCTAGGATAAGTAATGTATCTAAACAAACTGCTAGATAAAGTGAATAATATCCCACATCTTAAGTGCATGCTAGATTAATACAATTAAATTCTTAGAAACATGTAAACAAAAGAAAATTGGATCTGATGTAAGATGTAGGGGTTGGTTCCAAGTATTTCAAATAAGATGCAGTAATATGCCTTTGGCTAGCTCTTCTGTCTTTTACTATTCTCATATAGTCTACCTCTCAAATCATTAAATATAGCTCTGCTTTTGTCAGTATTTTCAAGCTTTTACTATCCCATAGAGTCCAATATATGGACAGTAAATGCAAAAATGAGTGTATAAATGTTTCTGAAATGAATATGACAATAGGCAGTATTTTGTGGGCACTAGTATGTAGAGGTAGGTTTAGGTTTTCTTCTGACAGTGAATGCCATTGACAGCTTTTGAGGTTAGAACACATGAGGATTCTGATAAACAGTCAGTGACAGTTTATCCTTGGCCTCCCAGCCATGCTGGGAGAATTTCCAGACAGAACCCCTAAGACTATACATGCTTTGTTTCCACCTGCCAAGGTATCACTATAAATACAAACAGAACTGAGAACCAGAAGGTGATGCAAAGCTTTCCTACATGACTTTGGAAAGTCAGGAGAGTTGATCAACTGTTATTTTCTGATCAATAAATCATCATTTTCCAACCTCCTGTCTGCTTTCCATAAAATACTGCCTATGGGACTTTTCTGTGAAAGAACATCTCATGTTTATAATGACCTTGTAAATAATAATATAGTACAATGAAAGAGTATGCTGTTATAAATCACAAAAATCAGGTCACATGGTTGACTATTTTGGTATATATAAGAGTGTGCCTACATGCCCTAGAATAAGCATCTTCTACCTAAAGGCCTTTCATCTCAGAATATTCATTTGCATTCATTTTCAAATAAAGAAATGATTTGTTCATAAAATCATCCTCTTTATAATCAATGTGGACAATATTGTTGTCCATTGGAAGAACAAGACTCAAAGAGAGTAACTTTCCCAAGATCAGCCCTGACCAGGAATAGACTATATTGTGGGAGCCATGATTTTTACTCATTTCCTAAGATACCATTTTTATCTTTTGAGGACATTTTTGTTATTAAGATAAAAGTTATGGGAGCTGGGCTTGGTGGTGCATACCTTTAATCCCAGCACTTGGGAGGCAGAGGTAGGAGGATCGCCGTGAGTTTTAGGCCACCCTGAGACTGCATAGTGAATTCCAGGTCAGCCTGGGCTACAGTGAGACCTTACCTTGGAACACCAAAAACAAACAAACAAAAAAAAAGTTATGGGAGAAGGTGACACTTGGGAACATTGTCACTTTCTAGGAGCTTCTTAGAAATCTAGGGTCTTTTCTATGATCTGAATCACTGTCTATATTTTACAGTTTAACCTAATTCATAACTGCATTAAAACTTGAGAAGGAATAAAGTCACTTGTTTCATTGAGTGTTCATTTATTCATTCAACACATATTTATTAGCCATCAGGTAATATTCACTGAGCAATTCTAGCTCTGTAAATTTAGTGTTGATGGTTGCAAACTGAGCAGGAATTAATAAAACCTTTAGGCAAAGCACTATAAATGCCCACTTGCTGAATGATGTTTGTTGATTTCATAAGTGAAGCCAGTTAAACAACTATTAGACTCAATTTTTTTTATTTATTTTTTCTTTCTTTTTTGTTAGTTATGTATATAGTGAGGATACAGCCATGATTAGCCTATTCCCTGTCATTGTCCCCCTGCAGATTGTGGGTGTTGCATTGTGGGGGTGGCCTTCAGTTATGGGGGAGAGGCCATCAGGTAATATTCACTAATTTTCTCATTTTCCCAGAAAATTGACACAAATATCATCTCCTATGTTCTGTTCACACACCTGCCTGTCATGCTGCCCAAATGGCTTTTAGACAAGACAGAGTTTGTAGTCTTTAGAACTCAACACTTACTTCATTTTGCTATGGAACATGAGTAAAAAAATGGTAATATATAGTAAAATATAAAATAATAGTAAAAATTTTTAAACTAGTATAATTAGTGAGTGACTTAAATAATTTGGGAGGGTAGGAGGACTATGCCAGGTATTATTGACACAATGCCACCCATTCTATTTAGCTTATCTTCTTAATCAGCATAATTTCTTTTAAAAAATACATTGAGTAAACTCCCCCTTGTTTTCTGCATTTAGGACACAAATGAAAGATCCCTTGATTGTTGCTGCCACTGATCATTACTGTCAATTATTTATGTGATGATTTACTTTGAAAAAAGCAATTGAACTGGTGACTATACAATAAAGTTAATTAAAAACAGGTGTCATGGAAGTATTAAGCCAGAAATGGAGGAGAGAGACTCTTGAATAAAGATTGACTTGGAATACTAACTTCCTCAAAGTGATGTAACCGATTAAGGCCTTACATTTATTACTCTCTATAATAACTATATTTTTCTAGAACATACTGGATGTCTTTCCTTTCTACTGTTCACACATGATTGAGCTATCTTATTGTACAATTCAGACATTAATCTTCAGAACTCAGTGATCAAATGCAATTTTATAGCTATGTCTTTCTCTTCTTGCTTTAGTTTATATAAATGTCAAAACTTACACTTAGTTTGTAATTACTTTTTGTACAACATACCTTTGGTTTATTCAATTTGATTGCAACTATAGCAATAAAAACTAACAATTTGGAAAATTTTGTCATTCTGGCAGTCTAGAGGGTCAAGGGACATCAAAAGGAGACAATTACTTCTAATACAATTATTACGTAACTGATTCTAAGATTTGAAAATTTTGGAGAATAAAGCAAATAACCACATACATTTAATAGCTGTTTAAGGTTTCCCACCCAATCTTTTCAAGAAACACTGGTGTTACTTACTCCTAAGGAACCAGTCTTGTTTCCAACTGCCAGATACTTAAAAAGCTGCACATCTACCAGCTCCAGTTCCTATTGCTTCTGCCACATGGTCTGGCAGGATTTTGTCTATGCCCGCCCCTCTCTTTTGACAGGTCTTATAACATGTACTCACACATTATGGCTGCTGAACTGACACACCTAAGTTCAGACATTTCCCCATGTATAACATCTATGTAGGGTGATGAAGCTGAGAAAGCTGCTAGCCTCAACCACACATAGGTCAGCATATGCTCTCCCCCATAAATACCCAATCATCGCACTGAGACTCCCAAGACCTCTGTCACTGAAGCAGACCTAAAATGAACCCAACATGGCTCAGGGAAATTCGTGGAAGAGGGGTCGGAAAGATTGTTAGAGCCATAAGTTGGGTCATTATGCACAGAGCCATTGCCTCTCCCCCATAACTGAAGGCCACCCCCACAATGCAACATCCACAGTCTACAGGGGGGACAATGACAGGGAATAGGCTAATGATGGTACCATCATGGCTGTATCCTCACTATATACATAGCTAACAAAAAAGAAAGAAAAAATAAATAAATAAACTTCAATTTTAAAAAATCATCAGAATTTTTTTTTTCTCCTTGTGAACTTAGTTTTCAGGCCCTCAGTAGACTTCTCTTCCTGTGACTCTCAATCAGGTTTTGTTCATGGCAATACTGAACCTCAACAAAGTCCTCCTCTTCCAGGGAAATTTTGAGTTCATGCAAATTTATTTCATTTTTCCTTAACACTGAGTAGAATTCCATTGTATATATGTACCACATTTTCATTAACCATTCATTTGTTGATGAGTAAAGTCACACAGGTTCAGAAGGAAAAATGCCACATGACCTCTCTCATATGCAGTTCCTAACCTGATACAGCATCAGTTAATTGTAAGCTGTAATAAATATATACAATATGGATATGACATTAAAATGAAGACAGGAAAAAACAGGAAATAGTGAGGGAAGGGAGGAAGGGCTACTGGACAATAAGTTAACAATCAGCAAAAAGAAAGAAAGGTATGGAAAAGCCTAGAGAGTAGAGGAATGAGGGGGTGCAACTTGGGGATACACAAAACTAACAGCAACATGAATCAACCCCATAGAAACCTTCTTCTGGTTACTACTCTACAAGTCATTACCCTCAATAAGGGGGAGGGAATACCCAAAGAAAAAAGCTCTATAAAAGGTGGAGAAAACATTACCCTAAAACCATAGGCACTGGCTGGCAAATCCCAGGGCCAGAATTGGGTCTGCCCCCACCCCACCCCACAGTTGGTCAAGGAGACATGAAGTCCCCAAAATAATACAGACTATTGCCAAAACACTTGGTTACCTGCAAAAGTTAAAGGTATTTCAATCACATAAGGTATCTTCAGCAGTAGGGTCTTACCACTAACCTTTGGTGGGTCATCAAGTACTCTGACAGAAATCTGTCTGTCTTTTAGGAAACCTTGTAGGTCTCTCTGATCAAAAGCTCATTGTGGATGATAGCCCCATGCTGGATCTTGGAGTTACAGGTCAGTGCCCACTAAGAAAATGAGGAAAAAGATAACTAATATACAAGAGTTAGAGATAAGAGAGAGAAAGACAGGGAGAGGGGAAGTGAGGAAGGGAAGGTGTAGGAGATTAAGGTTCGTCTTAATCTTACCCTCTCCAGTGTCTTGTGGTTCAGGTGTTCCCTGTAAGGGCCTGGTGAAGGATCAGCCATTTGGTCTGTCTTTTAGTAAGTAGAATTTTATGGTACCATTGCCGTTTGGGTCTACATTTGTGTTTCCCACCCCTTTGATGCCCTCCCCTCCCTCCCCTTCCATCCTGGTGTCTAGTCTAGGAGATGCTTGCTGGGTATGTAAGGTATCTTCAGTAGATTCAGGTTAGGTGCTGTAGATGAGTGAGACTATGTGGCGTTTTTTTTTCTGTGTTTGGGTAAGTTCACTGAGAATGATCTGTTCCAGGTTCAACCATTTTTCCTCAAATTTCATTGTGTCATTTTTTCTTACTGCTGTATAGAATTCCATTGTGTAGATATACCACATCTTAGTTATCCATTCTTCTAGTGATGGACATCTGGGTTGATTCCAGCTCTTAGCTATTACAAATTGAGCCGCTATAAACATGGTTGAGCAAATCTCTTTAGTCTGTGGTTTGAAGGTTTTAGGGTAGATGCCCAGTAAGGGAATAACTGGGTCTGTTGGTATCTCTATACTCAGCTTTATGAACCGGACACCAGCACAAGGGGGAAGGAGATCAGCACAGAGAAAAATCAACTCCCACCAAATCAGAGAGCCAGAGCCTCAGAGGCCCCCAACACCTCATCACTGAAGCAGACCAAAAATGAACCCAACATGGCTCAGGGAAATTTTGTGGAAGAGGGGGCGGAAAGAATGTCAGAGTCACATGTTGGGTCATGATATGCAGAGACATTTAGCTTACCCATAACTGTGGGCTAACTCCACAATGCATGACCCATATACCTCAACAAGGAGGGGCCAAGGGGAGGGGGTAGGTCACGGATGAGCCTAATAATGGTACCAAATTGACTGTATTTGCTGAATACAGAACTGACTAATAAAAAAAAAATTGTGTTCAATCAAATAAATTATCATTGTGAAAAAAAAAAGTTAAAGGTATTAAAAACTTATTAAAGTTATTATTATTATATATTATATTATATGTATATTATATATTATATTATATATTATTTAAAGTTATTAAAGTTAAAAATTAAAGTTCCTGAGTTGCTGAGGATACTACAGCCTGCAGTTACAGGACATCAAGTGATCATGCTGGAACTGGGAGGGAATCCAGTTCCCTCCTGGCTAGCCCTCATATACTGCTGAAAAGCGCTATAGAGCAGCTACAGTATAACAGTTGCCAACAGATTGAATAAGCAGGAAATCCTGCCAGTCACAAAATCAACCAGTTTAGCAAGAAGTATACCCTTGTGCAACAGTGGCACATAGCAGATGTAGGTAACCAACTTCTCATGGACATGAGACCTGCTTATTGGGGGTGAACCCATATTTGGCTCTGGGAACTAAGCCTCATTCCCTAGAACAGGAAACCAATAGACCCCAGAGAGAACCTCCACTGCTCTCTAAGAAGGATGGATGTACACATCAATATATCTTTCTAATGACTAGGCTTATCCCCTTTTATTCAAACTTGTCTTACTTTTGGTTGGAGAATCTGTTCCATTTTATAGATGGAGGAGAATATGTGGGAGAATGATGATACATCAATACATCAAGAAGGAAGAGCTGGTTGTCTACCAAGAGATGGGTCACCTCCACCTCATTTGCCTGGGCCCAGAAGTCATTATGAGGGAAGCAGTGACATGAATACTACTTTCACAGCTAGCCTGAAAACTAGTTCCAAGGAAATGGCAACAAACACTGTGGCCACTCAAACCTCATAAAAACAGAGAACCAGAGTCTACAGGGAAGGCAACACTAAATTAGATCTCTATCTTGCCCACCAAGGCTCAGTGAACATTTCAGAAAAGGAGGTGGAAAGACTGTAAAAGCCTTTGAGTGGGTGGGAATAGCCTGAGACACAATGTTTCCCCCATCCTTGCAGAGACTGATTAAGCACATTTGGTCCCCCAGTGAGTACCAATATCCCTACCAAAGAACCTCAGCAGAATTGGGGTGGGGAAGAGGGGTTCTATGTGTACAACATTTAAAAAAATCAAATCAATAAATTTTAAAAAATTAACTTCTTGTAAATTTACCCACTTTCTTCTCATGAATCAGCATTGCATACTAATGAATGCTGGAGGAAGCTATGGTTTGAGGTGCTAAAGGACCACTTAGAATATAGTCCATGATAGTAAGTGTTTGTAGCCTTATTTTTATTTATACATACAACAAACATATATGAATACCTAAAGTATTCCTTGGAGTTGTTTTAGGGCCTAAGGAAACTGCAATGAATAACTCTGATCAAGTTCTGCCAGTCACAGGGTTTACATTCTAGTTGAAGAAATAATGAATGATGAACAAATACCAACGTATTTATTTGCAAGTAGTGGTAGAAATAGAAAAAAAATGATCTAAGATATAAGAAGGATATTTTTGTAGAAATGATAATTTAACATTGATTGAAATGAGAAGATAATCATACAAATTCTGAGGAAAGAAAATTATAGAAAAACAGCACATGTAACACAATGGGGGTAGAGCATGCTTCGCAAGTCCAAACAGCAGCTTGGAAGTCAGTGTGTTTGGTGCAGAATGGGCATAAGGGAGGTGGCAGTTAAGATCATGAAGACAGAGGTTATAAAAACAAGTAGTCTAGAAGGTCAGGCAAGAACCTTGGATGGAATTTTATAAGAGGGAAGTTTTTACAAGGTCTCAGAAGACTGGCAGAATCTGATTTATCTTATAAAGAAAAACTAGTATGTATAAATGGAAGCATGGGGTTTGGAACAATAGGGATAAGAGAAAAAAAAGGAGAATCATACAGTAAGTTGAGAAAGTACAGGTCTGATTATTGGTGTCTGATTTAAATTACTAGAGGTTACTGGTGACCTTTGGAAGCACAGTTTTACTAGACTGGTAAGAAGAAAATGTGTGTATGTGTGTCCCACTGTCTATTCCTTCATGAAATATTTTGAAGGGTCAGGTAAAATTCATTCATTGAGTATGGCTTTTTAAAAATTAGTTAATTATTATGTGCCAAATAATATGCTCCTTACTGGAGGAACAACAAGTTAATTAAATAATGTTGTTTTAATATTTTTATTTTTATTTATTTATTTGACAGAGAAAAAGGTGGGAGAGAGAATGGGCACACCAGTGCCTCCAGCCACTGCAAATGAACTCCAGATGCATGCACCCCCTTGTGCATCTGGCTAACGTGGGTCTTAAGGAATTGTACCTTGGTCCTTTGGCTTTGCAGGCAAATGCCTTAACCTAAGCCATCATTCTAGCCCTTAAATAATGTTATTTAACACACCAATAGTTAATAAAAAGACAAGAAAAGTGATCAAATTAACCCAACACCTAAGTGATTAGAGGAATGCATAGTAGTAGTCTTACATTTGCAGAACAGTGGTTGCTGTGCAGTTCTTGGCTATTATCTCACCCATTCCCATGAGGCTTGTGTGGATTGGTGTGGTTATTTTCATTTCCTGTACTAGAACAGAAATCAATGAAAAGAAAGGAACTGTGCTATAGAAATGATTCTTGCAAATCTAGGACAGGGTGTTTATGTCATCAAGCAACACAAGAGCCTAATAAACCAGCAAAAGGACATTGACCATACCATGACCCATTCAAATAAACACTCTGACCACCCTGACTGGGTTTACCTGAATGCTGTGAGTGTGTGCGTGTGTGTTTACAATTTATTAAATACAGCTATGTTTATTCATCTATGCACCTGTGACTGGAGATCATTCATATCTTCATCTTTGAAAGAGAATAAGAAGAAAAATTGTACAGCACATGAAAACCTATTCACACTAGCGTATATGCACAAAAATACTTGGTAATTTTATAGCAAAAATCATTGTTTTGAAACCTGAAGCTAGTGAGTCAACTGAATAACTAGATGTAATCCTTTTAGAAGGACTTCTAAGAAGAGTCACAAACATGATGAAAGAAATTAGAGATACATGAAAGCACATGAGAAAACAGGAATTATGTGACATGGTATTGTGTAGCTACTTTGTCTAAACTGAAACATGCCCTCCCAGAGGGAGGATAGTTAAGACTCAGGAAATGGCTTAACTTACAAAGCAGAGAAAGTAAACAAAACTCACAAATCTCAGAAAGTTACTGAAACTTACAAGATTCATAAAGCCTTCCCCAGGGTTATACAAGCTGTAATAATTGCTAAGAAGATGAGACTGACCAACCTGCAAGATGGGCACGGATCTTCAGTGATACAGCTGCCTCTGCATCATCCATACCCCTATATTCAGCCCTTCACCCTGCTTTGTAAATAAACCCAATAAACTCATGGGTTCACCTAGGTGGACACTGGTGGAATTGTTACTTTGGTCTGTTGTGGGTTTCTTTCTGGGGAAATTAGACATTCATGTCTCCCCAGGAATAGTTATTATAAATACAACACATGAAGACAACCAACCATCTTAACATATGGAAGACAGCTTACTATCTTAAAGTATACAAATGGTTATTCTAGAGAAAGTGACAATGTGTAAAGCCACATATGGAATGAAGTGTAGAAAGCCAACTTACCAAGGAGGTTTGTTAAATATCAAAGCAACATACAGAAGTTGAGACTGATATCGTGTTTCAGCTGATACATATTCTTAGCATGCAGACAACAATGAAGAGGCTAAACTGCTCTCTATGAACTTACCATTTGTCCTCCAGCCCACTTTGACTCTCTTGACCTTGATGAGAAACAGTAATCACAAAATCATGACTGCTGTAGAAGAAGGATACCAATGCAGAAGGCTGCCAAATGTTGGTCATGATGTTTAGAAACTCAGCTTTCACAAAAAGCATTGGGAGCATAAAATGCTGTACAAATGGTGGAGTCATTATCACAAAGTTAAACATGTACCTACCTATGACGCAATAATTCCACTCTTAAGCACTTAGCCACAAAAAAGACCATCTGTTCACAAACATACTGTGCAGAAATGTTCATAAAAACTCTATCCATAGTGGATAAAAATGGCCAACAACTCAAAGGTCCATTCATAAGTGAATGTAGATATCTGAATATATTGTGATATAGTCACAGAATGGAATATTACTCAGCAATAAAAATGAATGGCCCTAGAGGAGCAAGCAATAGCATGGAGAAAGTTCATAATTTTTTATGTGAAAGATCCTAGGATGGTTTAAAGAAAAATAGTATATGCAATATACAATTCCATTATATTAAATTCAAAAGTAGGTAAGAACTACAATGACAGAAATAAGAATAATGACTGTTAGGCAGAGGTAGCCTTTAATGAGGAAGAGATAAGAAAATTATTTTTAAGAGTAAGGTTTTCTACACAGAAGCATACATCAGTTAAAATTCATCAAATGTGCATGTTCATGTAAATCTTACCTCAATTAAAATGATTCAAACCTCTAGTCATTTATCATCTCACTTCGAATCAAATAAAATCTTTTTTTACATGGTTTCTAAGGTGTTGCATGATCCAGGCTTTCCATTTTGTGACTTTTCTTCAGCTGTGCTCCTTTCAGTCTCCCTTCGCACAAATTCAAAGCTCTCTTATTGATTCTATGAGGACATGCTTCTGCCTTGGAAGCTATACTCTTCATTCTCCTGCTCAAACTCTCCTCTGTGGCTCTGTAAAACTAGTTTCCTCCCTTCAAATCTCTGGCACAATGTGGAGTTCACTTTAAACCCTCTCTAAGTATACATTCACAGCATACATACAAACATACATGTATGCATTTGTATACACTTCATCCCTCCTGATCTGGTCTCACTGCCATGGCATACACCAATCCCGGATAGTATATACTATATATTCCTCCTTGGAAGGAGAAATTCTACAGCCAATAACTTTATGTTATTCATTGAAATATCCCTTAGTACCTAGAAAAGATCTGCACATGGACATTCAATAGATATTTGCTGAATGACTGACTTGCTAAGCAGAGGCTTTATTGGGTGATGATGCAAGAGAGAAGTAAGTTAGAGGGCAAAATTGACAAGATGGTGCACCAGTCATCCATCACATAGCAAATTTCCCAAAAACTGATAGATAAAAACAAAATATTCCTTCACATATCCACACTTTGAATAATATTCAATAGGAACAGCTAGTTTTTCTGCTCCCAACAGGGTCATCCCCAATGGCTTGAATAGGGAAGAATGGTTCATTCATGTGGAAGCTCAGCTGAGTCTCTATGACTGGCATCCTCACAATATAGAGGCTGGGTTCTGAGAGCATCTAGGGTAAGAGAACGTAGAAGCATCACTTCCCCACTATTGCAGTGTGGGTGTAGCATTTATGGAATGAATGTGAACCCCACCTCTTCATAGGGAGAGAGCCAAAGAATTTTGAGTTACTTTTACAACTACCATACAAGGTGATCGTTCAGATGTTCCCCCATTGCAGATTTTATATTCCTGTAATTTACTTCATTGCAGAGGCTTACCAAAATCACAGGAGGTGAAGTGACTTAACATTAAAATAAAGCCATAAGGGGACTGGAGAGATGGCTTAGTGGTTAAGGTGCTTGCCTGCAAAGCCAAAGGACCCAGGTTCAATTCCCCAGGACCCACATAAGCCAGATGCACAAGGGGGCACATGTATCTGGAGTTCGTTTGCAGTGGCTGGAGGCCGTGGTGCACTCATTTTTTTTTCTCTCTCTCTCCATTTCTGTATCTCTCTCTCAAATAAAAAAAGAAGATAAAACCATAATATAAACACTAGCTAATAATACTTTATTAATATAAATTTCTGATTGTGTACCAGGTACTTTATTAATGTGTTTTATTTAGTATCTCTGTTCTCTTTAATTTTAATAAATATCTTCTATCAATATGAAGAAGGAATTGCTATTAGCAAGCTAGTGATAAAACCTAGTTTAATCTTTATAAAAATCCCAAAAGTTTATTTGCTATTATTATCCCCCATGTACAAGTTGGAAGCCAAACATCATGACATTAAACCCTGCACAGATCCATATAGCCAGTGAAGGTGAATGGATGCTAACCTTCAGTCTGGCCCTAGAGCTTGTACCCTTAACTATAGTGCCATTCTGTCCCTCTCTAATCCACCCAATGATCCTGTGAGGTAGCACTGCTATTCCTATTTCACAGAAGAAATAATTGAGACTTAGAGCAAGTAAATCACTTTTCCAAATTCTGCCTTCCAGAAGGCAGTATTTTACCTCTGCTTCCAATTGTGACAGCACAGTTGCAAGGAAGATGTGTGCAAACAGTTATATGTTAAGAACACTGTTTCTAGGTTATGTAGCTAGCAAATATTGGAACTGTAATCCAAACTCAGGTGTATGTAATTAGGAAACCAGACTCCTTTATCTGCTACTGCCCCTATACTCCAAGCAGGAAAAGAAGAGACATTGAAGCGGAAACCACAGAAGAGAGGGTCCTCTTTTGCCCTGGGCCTGTTGCTAAACTCTGGGAGAGCTGGTGACCAGCACTCTACAGGTTGTCAGTAAAGGTCCTGGATTTGTCTGTGGATGAGAGCTGCTGCCAGTGTTCCCACTCTTGCCTTTCTTCTCTGGGACACAGCCTGTTCACCACTGTAGCCTTCACCGCCAACACAGCTGATAGGGAGGGAAGTGATGAAAGTCAGCATCTACCCAGGGTCCTCTTTGGTTCAGTCAATTAATTTTGGCCCTTGGGGGAAAGTGGAGTCAAAAATAGTGAGTCACAAAGGAAGAGATGAGAAAAAAAAAATCAACTAATCTCCCAAACTTGACACGGTTTCTCTCAACTTTTCCAATGAAGATGTCCCTTGTGGCCCATTTAGAGTCATTTACCAAACATTTTTCAGACTTCTTTGATTCTCACATCTGCTTTCCTCTTTCTTTCCCTGCGCAGGGTTATGCTTCCTGAATGCAGGGCTGTCGGCCTTTGATCTTGGTGCCTCTGGTTAGCTACATGCTGTAAGTCATTCCCCTCCTGGAGCTAATTCTGGACAATGATGAAATCTACATCCTTTCCTTCTTCACCCTCTTTTCCCTAAGCCTCCCATGTAGGCTGACAGGGCTCAGACCCGCCCTCCCACAGGAACTCACACCAATCCTTTATGTACATGGTAGCACAGTTATTAAGCTAATCCTATAAACCAGCCACCTTGAACATCAGAGGCCCCAAAGAAATCAAGTTAGAGTAATTGATAAATTCCATGCTAATTTAAGTTACAGGAAATAAGTTTTATATAAATTTCATGCATAGTTAGCTGAGATAAGGCAATTCTCGCATTATTTTCAACACTCCATTGCCATCATGATTGGGTTTTTATCAAGTATAATTCCACTCTGGCATGAGAAGTGCTGGATGATATATGAAGGACAAGCTAATTTGAGGAAGATTAATTTGAATAATGTGATTAAATCATAAAAGCATTCCCAAGATCAGTTTATTCTTTGTGATGCATCTGGAAAATATAAAATTATTCCAATTATTCATGTTCCTAGGAATTATTTTACAAAGCAACTTACAGTAAACATTTAATGTAATTGAACATGTTTGCAAAATCTTTTCACAAGCAATTTGAATATTTCTAGGTGAAATTTCCACCACACAGCATTTGTATTCAAATTATGCTTTAATGATAAGTGAGGAAAAAGGTGAATGCTAGACCATCTTCTAGGCAAATAATCATAAATTCTGAATAATGGAGATTTTATTGTAATACTTTCTGTTTTGGAGAAAGTAATATATAAAACATTTATTCTAGTGAATAGGGACTTCTTATGTTTTCAATTATTAATTACTATGACTCCCAAAGGAAATTACATTGTATTACTGTTAACTCTTAATCTCAAGTAAATTTTCTCATTCCGTGCCTTTTCCCTTGCTAAAATATACTTCCAATTTCACTATAGTCATGAATTCTGTCTATACTACAGCATGTTTCTGGCAGCTACTCTCTGCCTAGGAATTGGTTGAAATAGTCAATGTAATGTCAGAGTGAATTAAACAGCAAGAGTTGTAAGCATCTCATCTTAAAATTATCTATTATTTAGGGGTTACACATATCATAACCCTTTCCATCTAATTACAAACAAACAAATATTATTAAGTTGTCACTTTAAAAGAAACTCATAGTGAAACTAAGAAAACTTTTGTTTTCACAATGACATGAGATATTTACATAATATTTACATAATCTTCTATTTAAAAAGATATTGATAAGGCCCACATACAGAGAAAGAGAGAGAAACAGAGATAGTGAAAATATAATATATTCTTGGCTAAACCACCCAAGCTTAATAATAGGCCATGGAACTGAGAAAGGTGGCTTTTTATTCCTGCTTTTTTAAACATTTATTTAAGAGAAAGAGAGAGAGAGGGAGGAAGGGGGAAAGAGAGAGAGAGAGAAGAATGGGCACACCAGGGCCTCCAGTAGCTGCAAACTAACTCCAGATGGGTGCACCACCATGTACATTTAACTTAATATGGGTATGGGGGAATCAAACCTGGATCCTTTGGCTTTGCAGGCAAGCACCTTAACCACTAAGCAATCTCTCCAGTCCTATCCTGGTTTTTAAATTGTGCTATGCCTTATAGACTGGACTATGTCCAAGGAAGGAGGAGGGTACAGGAAAAAAAGAGTCCAAGAATGCCCTCAGAATCAATGGTGGCAGTATAGTCTCTAAACTTCTACGTTAAAGTCCTAATTCCTGCCAAGCATGGTTGAGCTTGCCTTTAATCCCAGCACTTGGGAGGCAGAGGTAGGAGGATCACTGTGAGTTCAAAGGCACCCTGAGAACTACATACTGAATTCCAGGTCAGCCTAGACTAGAGTGACACCCCACATCGAAAAACAAAAACAAACCAAAAACAAAACCAAAAAAATTCTAATTCCCAAGGAGATGGTGGTAGGAGAGGTCACCTTTGGAAGTTATTATGTCATGGGATAATGCCTTTAGGACTAGGGTTTATAAAAGGGGCCCCAGTGAGCTTCCTTGCTTGTCATGAGAGGATGTAGTATGAAGATGACATCCATGAACCAGAAAGCTGGTCACCACCAGATACCAGCTCTATACTTACCAGTGTCCAGATCTGTGAGAAATATTTTTTATAAAATTATTTTTAGTTATCCATTTGCAAGCAGAGAGAGACAAAGAGAAGACAGCCAGACAGAAAGAACGGGCCCACCAGAGCCTCTAACTGCTGTACACGAACTCCAGATGCATGCATCTCCCCATGCATGTGGCTTTATATGGATCCTGGGGAATTGAATCTGGGTCATTAGGCATTGCAGACAAGCAAGGCCTCAACTGCTGAGCCATCTCCTCAACTCCTTTCTGGTTTGTAAAAGCTATCCACTGGGCTAGGGAATTGGCTTAGTAGTTAAGGTGCTTACCTCCAAAGCCAAAGGACCTAGGTTTGATTTCCCAGGACCCATGTAAGCCAGATGTAAAAGGTGGTACATGCATCTGGAGTTCATTTGCAGCAGCTATAGGCCCTGGTGCTCCCATTTTCTATCTGCCTCTCTCTCTCTATCTCAAATAAATAGATAGATAAATAAATAAATAAATAAATTTTTAAAAAGGAACAAGTTCCTAATTAAAAAAAAAAAAAAAGCTATCCGTTTTCTGCCCTTTGTTTTAACACAAAGGGACTAAAGAGTTTATCAATTGGATTGTGTGGATTGTGGAGGCATGTGAAGAAGGGCAGAACTACCAGAAGGAGAATGTCTGCCCTAGCCAGTGGTGGTTAGCTTGTGTTCAGAGCAGACTTCCTCCCCAGGGGCAGATATTTCCAGAAATTCTTTGAAGCAGAAAGCTACTCCTGTGGAACCTGAGGTAAGCTGTCCTCACCCCATCCAGGCGGGGCTTCAGCTTTGCTGACTCCATCATGTGCTGCTAGCTGACAGTGAAGTGGGAAGGCTTGGGAAGGCCTCTTAGAGCCTCATCCCTTTTTCGGACTCCCCAGAAAGAACTGTCAGTGATGTGTTCCGGGCCATAAAAAATGATCCTCTTCCTGGGGACTAGATTATTTCACCTGGAAAAATCAAGCATTGTTCCTACAAGCATTTATCAATGGGATGATGGTTCCACCCCCTTCACTGCCTGGTGCCTGGATCTCTGACATTCATCTATGACCCATTACTGCAGTCTGATCTTCCTTATTGTGCACGTCCCCAGCAATGCCCGATCTCCAGAACTACAGCTTAGGATCACAGTTCAGAGGGAGTACCATACTGAGACAAGCAGTCCTGGGCCTTTCCTGCCTTCAAGGTACCAATAAACTTAACAGCTGGTGTATGAACAGCACTTAAGTTCCAGTGAGCCCAGAGAAGTTTGCAGTGACAAACTAATTATGCGCCAATCCTTGGGAGGCAACAGGTATTAATGTTATTCTGCTCTATACACAGGAGCTTATAATGGCTTGCAGAACATCACACCATCATTATATACACCATCATTAAAAAGCTCTTTCATTCAATTGATTTTTCCATGTCCTTATCACTGTACTATAAGATAGAAAGACATTAGCTCATTCTCTCTTAAATTTGCATGATGGTAAGAATCACCTGGGACTTTGCAACTTTCCTGACCCTTGTCTTAGACATTATAATGAAGTGGATCTGAGATCCAGGAATTTGTGTGTTTAATAAATATTGCAGGCATTTTTCCCTTCTATTTGTAATATATAACATTACAATTGATTATTATGACTAGAAAATTTGGGAGATATCATTTATTTGATTTAATTTCTATAGCAATCTTATAGAACTTGAAGGTATAATTATGCATCTTTACTGTATATCTATCTATATCTATATCTATATCTATATCTATATATATATATATTCCATAGGGGCTCATTGGTCAGCTAATATAGCCTACTTGGCTAGCAACAGGCCAGTGAGAGATACTATCTCAGAACAGGTAAATGGTGTTCCTAAGAAACTATAGCTGAGGTTGTCCTTTGCCCGCTCCCCAACCTATATATAAACACACACACACACACACACACACACACACACACACACACACACACACACACACATTTGAAAAATGAATAGAGGGCTGGAGAGATGGCTCAGAGGTTAAAGGCATTTGCTTACAAAGCCTGCCAGCCCTGGCTCAATTCCTCAGTACTCACATAAATACAGATACACAAAGTATCTATGATTTTGTAGTTAGACTGAAGCAGCAAGAAGCCTCGGAGAGCCCATACATTATCTCCTTCTCTCAAATAAATAAATAAAATACAAAGAAAAAAAGAAAAGAAATATATAATTAGCTTGTCAATATTGCGGCTCAGATTTGAAATCTCAATTAATACAGTTCTAACTCCTAACAGCAAGAAGTGACAGCTGATTTCTTGTATTTCCTTATATTTCCCAACCATACTTTCTCACTGAAATAATTCAAACAAAAATATCTGAGGTTTGAAGTATATGCACAGTATTTGAGACCTGTGCCACAACTTAGTGCTACATGAGCTTTGTATTAAAGACTGTTCAAAATTGTCCTTCTCCCTTTTTAAAACACTTAGAATGGAATATCAGCTCGTCTGCAAGTTACGTTCATGCTCTTGGCTATACTGAGACTTAGAGCTATCCTTTCCTGTTATTGTTACTACTTTTGTGTCTCTGTCTCAGTACCTTCCCTTCTTCCTCACTCCCTTGATCTTTTTCTGTCTTTCTCTTTCTAAAATACTTCCAAATCTCCTCTCTCACAGTGCTTCTATGGCCACTGAATGTTGCACAATTCAATCCATAGTTCCAATATTCTATGACTGACCCTTCAGGAAAGATTTCCATCACCTTCAAGAGGGAGCATCAATTTACCCATGGTTCTGGAGAACCCCAAATCAACCCATGAGAGGTCTCTTTGTTCCTCTGATTTACAAACTGCCAGGCTAGCCAGGTGTGGCGATGCATGCCTTTAATCCCAGCACTCAGGTGGCAGAGGTAGGAGGATCACCATGAGTTCAAGACCACCCTGAGACTACATAGTGAATTCCAGGTCAGCCTGAGCTAGAGTGAGACCCTACCTTGAAAAAACAACAACAACAACAACAACAAAACCTGCCAGGCTAGGGAATATCCTCTGCCCAAGTGCATAGAAGTATATTACATCTGAATTAAGAAGTAAAAAAAGAATGCATCTGTTCATGGTATCATAATGAACCAATGACTGGTGTCTCATAAATCATACTTTCTCTAGAAAAGTTAGACCATAAGCAAGTTCACAAGACTGTGCAACCCCAATATGTTGCATTTTAAGGTTCCAGTGATATAAATACCTTTATTATGACAAATTCCAAGGTACCAAAGATTTAATAACGAGGATGAAAGGTTCTCTAGCATTTAATAATCAACATCCACAGACTATTATAATCAAGCTGGAGTATACCACTATGTATATCCAACATGAGGAAACAACTCACTTTCCTCAGATATGTACCCACTAGGTGTTTTATATACTGTTACACAAAGAATTACTCACAATATCTGTGATGCTGTGCTACTTCCACTCTGTTTTTCCTGATAACATCCCATTTGCCAGAATATTTTTCCTCTAATCTCTGTAAGACCTCTCCCAACTACTTTGTGTTTCTCACATTCTCATAGAACTTGACCTGTAACTTTCTTACATCATTTACAATTTATGCTCTTGTATTAGTGTGAAGGTTTTTATTTATTTATTTTAATTTTTTTATTAATTAGTTTTATACTCAGTGAATACATTCAAGTTGGTACCATTGTTAGGCTAGTCCATGTCCTACCCCCTCCCCCTGGCCCCTCCTTGTTGAGGTATATGGGTCATGCATTGTGGAGTTAGCACATAGTTATGGGTAAGAGAAATGTCTCTGTGTATCATGACACAACGTGTGGCTTTGACATTCTTTCTGCCCCCACTTCTGAAAAATTTCCCTGAGCCATTTTCGGTTCATTTTGGGTCTACTTCAGTGATGAGGTGTTGGGAGCCTCTGTGTCTCTGGATATCTAAGTTGGTGGGAGATGATTGTTCTCTGTGTTGATCTCCTTCACCCTTGTGCTGGTACCCGGTTCACCGAGAAAACAGCACCCTTGCTTGTTTCGCCAATTATTCTTAGTTTCAGCTGTGGCCCTTTTGAGGTATGATGGGGTGGTTCTCTCCTTAGGTTCTGGGTCTATCTGAAAAAGAGAAGCAGATTCTCCAACAGAGAATAAAGTTAGCACCAGACAAATGGGATAACCCTTATTTTTTTAGAGAGAATTTAATAGGTGTAGGCCCTCTTGTAGACCGCTATTGGAGGTACCTTCATAACGGAGAGCAGGCTCATGTTTGGATATGGTTCTGACTTGTTTCCCAGCTCCAGCTATGGGTCTTGTTCCACTGAGCAAATCAGTTAGCCAAACCAAGAGCAGTTGGGGATTCCCACCATGGCTGTGTGCCACTATTGCACTTATGTGAGCATCATGACAAGTTATTTGTTGCTAAGTAGGTTGTACCATGAGTTGCTTGGACAGATATTGGTCATTTCCCCCCAGTCACCCATGTAGCACCTTCTGGCACTAGATGTGCTGACTGTCTGGGGACTGACTCTCTTCCAGCTGCCAGCCATGTCATTCCATTTTACGTGTCAACTACATTTGGTGTCTTCAGCAGTTGGGTCTTACCACTAACCTTTGGTGGGTCATCAAGTACTCTGACATAAATCTGTCTTTCTTTTTGGAAACGTCTTAGGTCTCTCTGATCAAAAGTTCATTGTGGTTGATAGCTACCTGCTGGTACTGGGAGTTACAGGTCAGTGCCCACTAAGAGAAGGAAGAAAAGGATAACTGGTATAAAAGAATTAGAGAGAAGAGAGAGAAGCTGTAGAAGATTAAATTTAGTCTTCATCATACCCTCTCCAATGCCTTGTGACTCAGGTGTCCCCTCTAAGGGCCTGGTGAAGGTTCAACCATTTGGTCTACCTTTTAGGATGTAGAATTTTATGGAACCATTGCCATTTGGGTCTAGATTTGTGTCCCCCACCCCCTACCTTGTCCTCCCCTCCCTCCCCTTCCACCCTATTGTCTTGTCCTTGAGATGCTTGCTGGGTATGTTGGCATCTTGGGTAGATTCAGGTTAGGAGCTGTAGATGAGTGAGACTAGATGGTGATTATCTTTCTGTGATTGGGTAAGTTCACTGAGAATGATGTGTTCCAGATTCAACCACTTTTCTTCAAATTTCATTGTGCCATTTTTTATTTTTATTTTTATTTTTTATTTTTATTTTTTACTGATGTGTAGAATTCCATTGTGTAGATATACCACATATTAGTTACCCATTCTTCTAGTGATGGACATCTGGGTTGATTCCAGATCTTAGTTATGAATTGAGCTGCTATAAGCATGTTTGAGCAAGCATCAAAATAGCAAATGAAAATAAATGCTGGTGAGGATGTGGAGAAATAGGAACCCTCATCCACTGTTGGTGGGAATGTAAGATGGTACAACCACTTTGGAAAGCAATATGGAGATTTCTAAAAAAGCTGACTATAGAGTTACCAACAGACCCAGTTATTCCCTTATTGGGATGTACCCTAAAACCTTTAAACCTCAGTCCAGTGTGGACATTTTATACTTTTATCCTATTTGATTGCTGTGCTTACACTGACTCTGTAATCTCAAAACACTGCAATAACTAGAGTTATTGCCCTTGCATATGCTATGTCAGAAACAGACAGATAGACACACTTATCTTTCCACAATGTTAGAATTTATTGAATAACAACAACAACAAAAAATCACAAGTTACAGTGGATTCAATTGCAGCACTTTGCCAGATACTCTTGCTGTCCTCAATAGGCCTGGTTAGGCAAACAGTTTTGTTTTTTGTAACTCCAATATTAATTTCTTAGGTTAACCCTCAAATTTCACATTGCACACTATACATTATTTGGTAAATATATCTCTGTACATGGCTACTAAAGGTTTAAAAGGCACACTTCCAAGGAGGGCTGAGAGGCTAGAGCTGAGAAACATAGAAATGCAAACTCTCTACATCAATAAGACCCAGACACAAAGGGGCAGGAGGATGGCAGGTCCAGATGGGCGAATAAGTCAATAGGCAGAATTGAGTGGGTAGACTTAACAGTGGGATACACCTGGCCTGAAGTCCTTGGAACAGTGCAAAGTTCCTCTGTTGTACACACTTGACAGGTTGACAGGTCACTGGGCACAGTCACTATAATAGTACTAGGTATATCCCCACTTCTGACATCCTTTCAACTCCAGGAAGAAAAAATCATTTATCAGTCATGGGTGGTACAATATTCATGGTGCCCTTTATATGTCCATTTATGAGCAAAGTTACCCTCCACCTTCAAAATGGAGTATAAAGTGGAATTCCTCGGGGCAAAAAAAGAAAAACCACTGGTTTATACAACATACAGAGAAACTTAGAGCAGGACACAACCTGAGCATAGAAAGGATTAACAATTTTTTTTTTCTGAAGGAACAAATAATGCTATTTATAATAATTTGTGTTGTGCTTGAGCTAAGTGGAACATTAAAACTAAGATATAGGGCTAGAGGGATGGCTTAGTGGTTAAGGCTCTTGCCTGGAAAGTCAAAAGACCCAGGTTTGATACCCCAGGACCCACTTAAGCCAGATGCACATGGTTCTGGAGTTCATTTGCAGCAGCTGAAGACCTTGGCATGCCCCTTCTGCCTCTCTCTCTCTTCCACTTTTTCTCCCTGTCAAATAAATAAAATAAATAAAAAGTTAAGAAAAAAAAAAAAAAAAAACTAAGATATAGTAAATAGAAGACTCAAGAAGTCAGTAGATTTGCTTTGTTAGCTGTCTGGGAAATCAAAATTATTTGATATCTAGCAGTTCCTTCTAATAATATTTTCGTTAGGTGTTATTTTTGCAGTACTATTCATATGTTTTTTGCAGTGTTAAATGTTATCACATATCTTGAACCACATCTTCAAGGAGGATCAACAACTGAGGTAATATTCATGTCCTCCTGAAACTTCAGTGGAGGGAGGAACTGAAAGAATGAGTACCTGGGAAATGCCCCCCTACACACAAATAAATATCAGCAAAGAAAAACTCCTAGAAGATGATATTGTTCTATAACTGGCAGAACAAGTAATTTCTAGAAAATGTTTTAAGCATACTTTGTTCATGAATAAAATATCTACAGCCACAGAACCATTAGAATTGCTTTTAGATATGTTCAAAAGTTTGACTAAATCTAAGATAATTTATTTTTGAACACATTTCTAAAACCCAATCAGTTTGCTATATCCCATGGCTCTCTCTCAATCAATCAGAAATGGACTATTTCACTGACATGACTCCAAGTGGCATACAATCAAAAGTCTTCCTTAAGTAGACACTCTTTTGTGCTTTATAACACCCAGTCAGAACTCTGAAGTCCTGCAATCCCTGAACAAAATCATCTTCCCTACCTAGAGAATCTCTGAATAACACAGATCTCCTTCACTTACCCAGGCTCTGAACTCAGCATGTGTTCATTATTTATTTCACCATTTGAGTGGTATGTTTATCCTTTGAAAAGAGAATGGAAGGAACAAGATAGAAAAGACATTTCGGGTACTGGGCATAACTTCTTTAAAAGCACAGTCACCGAATTTGATAGATTCAGGAATGTGGAACCCTGGTGGTGGTTTATTAGAGTTGGAAATGTCAAGTGTAAAGACAAATTAGCATTTTAAAAGCCCATATATGAAGATCATATTTTAATCTGTGAAGTATTCAAGTCTCATTAAATATTTTAAGATGGAATTTATTATAAATAAATTCAATTTTAGGGGCTGAAATATATATTGTCAGGATTAGTGGTACAAGTGGCCATGATATACGTAAAATCCTAATGAATATATTGGCTCTTAACACTTAGTGAATGACTGAGGTAAGTAAATGAGGGTAAAAAGTGATAATTTCAGGTTTCCAACCAAGATGGCATCTGCCTAACCACACCACAACTCCAGGGAAGGAGAGGCAAGGAATTAAGGGGTCACTGAGTCTTTTAGGGGAGAGAAATCTCTAATAGATCACCAGTGGGAGGATGTGGAGGGGCAAAAAAGGGAATTGGCTGATTCCCATGCTCTTAGTAATGCACCAGTCCCTCAAACCCCCCAAGAAGCAGTCTTAGCCATAGTCCCAGCCTCAGGCTACTCTCACACTGACTGCAGGGAAGGAGACCCAGGCCAGTAGTTCCACCTGTGCCACCGGAGATCTGTGGCACAGGAGATCACCTGGATACACAACCCCCCCACCCTTGTGTCCTCAGATCCCCTCCACCCCCCTACCCTGCACCTCTCCAATGGCCCACTCCCCCATTGCTGTCCCTCTCCACTCAGCCCCCACCCTCTGTGACTTCAGACCTACCCTACTCAGCCCTGCCCCCATGACTTCAGATCAGCACCATGCCCAACCCCAAGACTTCAGACCCACCCTGCTCAATCCCAACCCCCACTTCGATCTGCTCTGCTGGGCCCCAACACACCCCACATGGCTTCAGACCCTTAATGTTCTGCCCCGACCCCATGCTACTTCAGATCTGCTTGGACCCCCACCCCACACCAATCTCAGCCCCTGCAAAGTGGCACCAGCTTTCCTGACCATCTCAATCACAGTCCATTCTCTGTGCTCCCACACTGTGATAAGCAGACCACAATGCATATGGAATGACATAAAAAATCAAATGCAAGTAAATCCAATAAGATTTCCCAGTCCTACAACAGATATATCTAATCAAAACATTGAAGAGACAATAGGATCAGAACCCCAAAATGAAGTTATGAGCAATGCAACCCTGATCAAGCTGCTGGTAGAACTTGCAGAAAAGCAACAAAGGACTGATAATTGTATGGATGCTGCCGTCACTAGTCTGGACCTAATAGATAAGAAAATGGAATGGGTCCAAACACAGTTAAAAGATATAAAGGAAAGAGAGAGAAAAAAAAGAAGACCTAAAAAACCTAGGTGACTATGCTGAATGAAGACAAAAAGAAATGCAAGGAGGAATTCCAAGAAAAATTAAGAAAATCAGAAAATGATGTGAAAATTGAACTTGACAGAGGCATGGAAACTATACATGGAAAAGTAGTAGAAAAAGCAAACCTGATTGAACAATCCCAAAACTGCTTAAAAATTCTCAAGAATAGAGTCAGCCACATGGAGGTTAGAAAATCAGATCTGGAGGACAAAACAGAAGAAACAGTTTGAGAGTGCAAAAGTTTCAATAAGTTCAAAAATTTCTGTAAACAAAACATGCGGGAAATATGGGATACCCTTAAACATCCTAGCATTTGGATCATGAGAATACCAGAAGGGGAAGAAATTCAGACCAAAGGCATGGAGAACTTATTCAACAAAATAATAAAAGAAAACTTTTCCACTCTCTCAAAAGAAAGGCCCATGAAGATACAAGAAACTAACAGAAATTCAAACAGATTGGACCAAAGGAGAAACTCTCCAAGACATATTGTCATTAAGACTCTAAACATTGACATCAAAGAGAAAGTCCTAAAAGCAGCTAGGGAAAAACAACACATCACATTAAAAGGTAACCCCATCAAAATCATGTCAGACTTCTCAATGGAAACCTGAAAGCCAGAAGGGTTGGGAATGGAGCACTGAAAACTCTAAGAACCTATGGGTTTCAACACGAACTACTCTACCCAGCAAAAGTATCCCTGACAATAGATGGTTAAAGAAAAACTTTCCATGAAAAAACTCAGCTTTACAACAATATGAACACAAAACCAAACCTACAGAGAGTATTTCAGGAAATTCTCCACACAGAAGAATCAAATAATCAACCTCAAGTCCCTACCTGAATCAGATTACGTTAACCAAACTCAGAGAATGCACAAAAAAAGAAACAAACAACAAAAAAAAACCTTCAAAGTCCATGAAAGCACCAAACCGCATAAAGCAACATAATATGGCAGTGATCAAATGAAATCTCACAGTCATTAGTCTAAATATCAATGGCCTTAATTCACCCATCAAGAGACACAAGCTAACAGGGTGGATCAGAAAATTAGACCCCTCAATCTGTTGTCTTCAAGAAACCCACCTCACAACTAAATATAGACACCTCCTCAGGATGAAAGGGTGGAAATTGACAATCCAAGCAAATGGGAATAAGAAACGAGCAGGCCTAGCCATACTAATATTGGATAAAATAGACTTGAAACCAAAAATAATCAAAAAGGATAAAGATAGCCACCTCCTACTGATCAGGGAATAATCGAGCAAGAGGATATCCCAATTATCAATATTTATGCACCAAACACAGGTGCACCACAGTTCATAAAACAAAACCTACTCAACAATAAAAGAGAAATAACCAGCAACACCATCATAGTTATGGACTTCAATACACCATTATCATTAATAGGTAGATCATCGAAACAGAACCACAACAGGGAAGTGAGAGAGCTCAACAAAACCATAGAACACCTAGACCTAACGGACATCTACAGAACATTACACCCCAAATCCACAGGCTACACATTCTTCTCAGCAGTCCACAGAACCTTCTCTAAAATAGATCATATACTGGGTCACAAGACCTACCTTCATATATTTTGGAAGATTGACATAATCCCCTGCATGATATTAGATCACAATGCTATATTGCTAGAAATCAACAACAAAACACCCACCAAAAATCCTATTGGCTCCTGAAAACTGAAGAGCACACTTTTATACAATAAATTGGTAGTGGTTGAAATAAAAAAATAAAGTTGAGAAATTTCTAGGAACAAATGACAACAGGAACACATCATACCAAAACTTATGGGACACAATGAAGGTGGTCCTCTGGGGAAAATTCATAGCACTAAATGCCTTCATAACAAAGACAGAGAGATCCCAAATCAATAACCTAACCATACACCTAAAGTCACTGGAACAGCAAGAAGAATCCAACCCCAAAAGAGCTCCAGATGGAAAGAAATAATTAAGATCAGAACAGAAATTAATGAGTTGGAAACTAGGAGAACAATTAATAAAATTGATGAAACAAAGAGTTGGTTCTTTGAAAAAATAAACAAGGTTGACAAACCCCTTGCCAATTTGATCAAGTGAAAAAAAAGAGGCGCTTCAAGTTAACAAAATTAGAAATGAAAAAGAGAGATCACAACAGACATAAGTGAAATTGGGAAAATCATCAGGTCTCACTTCAAAAACCTATACTCGCCAAGTGTGGTGGCACACGCCTTTAATCCCAGCACTAGGGAGGCAGAGATAGGAGGATCACCATGAGTTTGAGGCTCCCTGAGACTACATAGTGAATTCCAGGTCCGCCTGGGCTAGAGTGAGACCCTACCTCTAAAAATAAATAAATAAATAAATAACCTGTACTCAAAAAAAAAAAAATGGAAAATATGGAGGAAATGAATAAATTCCTAGACACATACCATCTACCAAAGCTAAACTCAGAGCAGATTAATCTCCTAAACAAACCTATCACATTCATAGGGATTGAAAAGGTAATAAAAATCCTCCCCAGAAAGAATAGTCCAGGACCAGATGACTTCTCAGCTGAATTCTTCCAGAACTTCCTGGCAGAACTAGAACCAATCTTTCTCAAACTGTACCACACAATCAGAGAACAGGTAAAGCTCCCCAACTCCTTCTATGAAGCTACTATCACCCTAATACCAAAACCAGGAAGAGATGCCACAGAGGAAAACTGAAGGCCTATTTCCCTGATGAACTTAGATGCAAAGATCCTGAACAAAATACTTGCAAACCAAATACAACAACACATCAAATCTATTATCCAACTTGATCAAGTGGGCTTCAGCCCAGGAATGCAGGGGTGGTTCAACATACAGAAATCTGTCAATGTAATATACCACATAAACAAGGTCAACCACAAAAACCACATGATCATTTTGATAGATTCAGAAAAGGCCATTGACAAAATGCAATATCACTTCGTGATCAAAACACTGGAGAGAATCAGCATGGTGGGTGTATATCTTAATGTAATAAAGGCTATATACAATGCTCCTAAAGCCCACATAATACTTAATGGAGAGAGACTGAAGGAATTCCCATTGAGATCAGGAACAAGACAGGGGTGTCCACTAACCTCTACTCTGCTATATAGTACTGGAAGTCCTAGCTCAAGCAATAAGACAGGAGAAAGAAATAAAGGGGATACAATTTGGAAAGGAAGAAGTTAAGTTAGCACTATTCACAGACATGATTCTACATGTAAGAGACCTGAGAGCCTCCGTTCCAAAACTCTTAAATATGATAAACTCCTTCAGCAAAGTAGCAGGATACAAAATCAATGCATAAAAATCAGTAGCCTTTCTATATTTAAATGACAGAGATACAGAGAAAGAAATAAGGGGCTTTGACCCATTTTCAATAGCAACCACAACAAAAAATTTAAATACCTTGGAATAACATTAACCAAGGAAGTGAAAGATCTATACAATGAAAACATAAAAACCCTCAAAAAGGAAATTGAGAATGACTTAAGAGAATATAAAGACCTCCCATGCTGCTGGATACGCAGAATTAACATTGTGAAAATGGCAATCCTACCAAAGGCAATCTACAGATTTAATGCAATTCCCATTAGAATCCCAATATCATTTTTCACAGAGATAGAAAAATTGATCTCAAAATTCATATGGAAAAGCAGAAGGCCTTGGATATCCAAGCATATCCTGAGCAAAAAAACACCACTGGAGTCATCACCATGCCTGATCTAAAGCTATAATAATAAAAACATTATGGTAGGGGCTAGAGAGATGGCTTAGCAGTTAAACACTTGCCTCTGAAGCCTAAAGACCTCAGTTAGAGGCTCAATTCCCCAGGACCCACATAAGCCAGATGCACAAGGGGGTGCATGTGTCTGGAGTTTGTTTGCAGTGCCTGGAGGCCCTGGCATGCCCATTCTCACTCTATGTATCTGCCTCTTTCTCTCTGTGTCTGTGTCAAATAAATAAAAATTATTTAAGAAAAACAGCATGGTACTGGCATAAAAATAGGATATAGACCAATGGAATAGAATTGAAGACTCAGACAATGGGTCAAGTAACTACCACTACTTGATATTTGACGAAGGTCCTAACAATATAGGCTGGAAAAAAGACAGCATCTTCAACAAATGGTGCCGGACAAACTGGGTAACCATATAGAGGAAATTGAAACTTGATCCGCACATCTCACCATGCACAACAATCAAGTTCAAATGGGTCAAAGACCTCAATATAACACTAGAAATTTGGCTACTGCTGGAAGAAAAGTTAGGAGGAACATTCCATGATTTAGGAATGGGAAAAGACTTCATGAAAGAAAAAAAGAAAAAAAAAAAAAAACCAGTAGCACAGGATCTGAAAAAATCACTCAACCAATAGGATCTTATATAGCTGAAAAGTACCTTCACAAACAAATAAGCAGAGCCAACAGGTTACCCACATCATGGGAGAAAATATTTGCTGAATATCCAACTGACAGAGGCCTAATTTCTAGAATCTACAAAGAACTCAAAAACTTAAACAATGAAAAGTCAAACAATCCACTCACTAAATGGGGCAAAGAACTGTACAGGCAGTTCACAGAGGAAGAAATACCAATGGCAAAAACACACTTAAGAAAATGTTCATCATCCCTAATCATCAGAGAAATGCAAATTAAAACAACTATGAGATTCCACCTTATGCCAGTAAGGATAGCAAACATCAGAAAATCAAATGCAAATAAATGCTGGCAAGCAAGTGGAGATATAGGAACCCTCATCCACTGTTGGTGGGAATGTAAGATGGTACAACCACTTTGGAAAGCAACATGGAGACTCCTAGAAAGGCTGACTATAGAATTACCAACAGACCCAGTTATTCCCTTACTGGGTATGCACCCTAAAATCTCCATGCCTTATTTTAGAGAGATTTGCTCAACAAACTCAATTCATAATAGCCAAGAGTTGGAATCAACCCACATGTTCATCATTAGATGAATGAATAACTAAGATGAGGTATATCTACATGATGGAATTCTACACAGCAGTAAGGAAAAGTGACACAATGAAACTTGAAGAAAAATGGTCAAACCTGGAACAGATCATTCTCAGAAAGATAATCGCCACATAGTCTCACTCTTCTATAGCTTCTAACCTGAATCTCCCCAAGTTGCCAACATACCTAGCAAGCATCTTGAGGACTGGATAATAGGGAGGGTGGGGAGAGAGAGGGTAAAGTAGGGGTGAGGGACACAAAAGTGGACTCAAATGGCAGTGGTACCATAAAACTCTACATCCCAAAAGACAGACCAAATGGTTGAACCTTCACCAAGCGCTTTCAGGGACCACAGGATTCACAAGGCCCTGGAGAGGGTGTGATAAAAACTGACCATTATCTCCTGTTTCTCTCTCTCTCTCTCTCTCCTCTTTATCTCTTTTATATCACTTATCCTTTTCTACTTTCTCTTCTTGGGCATTGACCTGTAACTCCTGGTACCAGTAGGTGGATATCACCCACAATGGGCTTTTGATCAGAGACCTATAAGGTCTCCAAAAAGAATACAGATTTATGTCAGAGCACTTGATGACCCACCATAGGTTAGTGGTAAGACCCTACTGCTGAAATCACCAGACACTGTTGGCACCTATCATGGAGTGATATGGCTGGAAGCTGGAAGAGAGGCTGTCCTCATACAGTTAGCATGTCTAGTGCTGAAAGGCGCTACATGAGCGAATGGGGGAAAATGACCAATATCTCTCCAAGCAACCTATGGTCTAACCTACTTAGCAGCAAACAACCTGATGTGATGCTCATACAAATGCAATAGATTGCATAGCCATGGTGGGAAACCAACTGCTCTCAATTTGGCTAACTGATCTGCTCAGTGGAACATGACCCATAGCTGGAGCTGGGAAACAAGTCAGAACCATATCCAACAATGAGCCCACTCTCCATTAAAATCTCTCTAAAAAATAATGGTTATCACATTTACTTGGTGCTAACTTTAACATCCGCTGAAGAATCTGCTTCTATTTTTCAGATAGATGCATATCCTAAGGACAGAACCACCCCATCATACCTCAAAAGGGCCCCAGCTGAAAGTAAGAATAATTGGGGAAATATGCAAGAGTGCTGGTTGTTTGATGAACCTGGTACCAGCACAAAGGTGAAGGAGATAGATACAGAGATCAATCCCTACTAAACCATATATCCAGAGATACAGAGGCTCCCAAAATCTCAACACTGTAGCAGACCTAAAATGAACCCAACATGGCTCAGGGAAAATTGTGGAAGAGGGGGCAGAAAGAATGTCAGAGCCACACATTGGGATATGACACGCAGAGATATTTCCTCCTACCCAAAATTAATTCTAATCTCACAATGCACAACTCATATACCCCAACAAGGGGGGTCCCTGTGGAGTGGGGAGGACAGGGGGGAAGGTAACAATGGTACCAACTTGACTGTATTCACTGTCTACAAAAATATAAAAAATAAATTAATTAAAAGAATGTAAAAATAAAAGTGATAATTTCAGGCTGAAGGGATGGCTCAACAGGAATTGTGCTTACATTTAAGACCTAATATACCCACATAAAGCCAGATATATAAAGTGGTGCATGCATTGGGAATTCATTTGCAGTGGTTGGATTCCCTGGCATGCCCATGCCCTCTGTCTCTCTTCTCTCTATCTCTCTCTTTTTGCAAATAAATAAATAAAAATATTTTTTGAAAAGATTGATAATTTCAAGTTGAGTGATTTATTTGAATGAATTAAAGAATAAATGAGTGGAATACATTTCTGCTAAGTCATGTTGCTACTAAGTGTTCACAATGGAAGAGATAGGATAAATATTAAATTATTTAAACTTTTCACACATTTAACAACCACTTAAAGCTTTCTATTTATGTGTTGGTACCTTAGACACCTGCCTTTGTGAAGAAACCCTAACACAAGTGATAAAAGAGTTTGTTCAGTGCTTTTTCCCATTTTGCGGGGGATTTTTACATCATTTGCCCAGTGGCATTTGCACAGCTCTCAGTGGAGCACTCTTCACCTCTACCCGTTTGTGGTAGCTTGAATGGACACCCCCCAATACATTCAGGAGTTTATTAAAGCTTGTAACTAAAAGATCACCAGTCACCTGTCTGGAGAAGATGTCACTATGGGCAGATCATAGGGTCCAGCTCTAAGGTGTGGGGTTAAATTTGGGATTCCAGTCCAAAGAAATGCAAAGTGTGGGAATTTGCCTAGAGTTCCTGAAGTGTGTTTGCTTGTTTTGGGTGGTGGCTTTTCTCTCATCTTGGGTCTGTGAAAGGGGCCAACTTATTTTTCCATTATGGAATTTTCCATGGATATGTAATCTTCAAATAAAGATCCCTTCCTCCATAACTGTGCCTGGTTCACAGGCTCATCCCAGCAGCATCAGGCTGATTGCTACACAGTCCATCACTCCATGCATAGCTGTGGTAATAAAGCTGCATTTTGGGCTCTGCCTCCCCCACCCCTTTTTTTTCTTTTCTTTCTTCTCTTTTTTTCTACTTCCTCTTGTTCTTTCCTTTTTTTTTTTTTTTTTCACTTTTTGGGGGTATATGCATAGGTATTGTTAGGTCAGGACAAAATGGAGTCACTGAGAACAGCAGGAGGGCAATAGAAACACAAGGAAGTGGATCATCCACATTCCCCAGGGAACCACCCAGCCACCATCCCTTCCTTGCCTAACAATGCTCCAGGTCTAGGTTTCCTGCCTCCTTATCTCTCAGGAAATTAGGTAGGTCTGATGTCACACCCTGGCTATCTTAGATCTACCCTAAAGAAACCATTTCTTTACTTCCCCCTCCTTACCTTCCCCCAGCTGAAGAGTTCTATATAGCCCACTATCAGTAATCCCAACTTGACTACTCTGCTCTTGAGAATTAGTCCTGGCAGCTTGTATTTTTCCCAAATAAAAGCTTGCATCTTTTCCTCAGAGTGGTCTCCATGGTCTTGGTCACTCCTGAACCCAACAGGTATGTGAGTTTAGTGTATTCACATGTGCATGCAGAGGCCAGAGGAGAACGTTGTTGTGTCCTCCTCTATTACTTGTCCACTTTTGAAGCCTGCAGCAAATATTTGTGGAGAATTTGAAACCATCCACTGTGTTTTGAGCTGTGTCACAATGAGGAATCTGACTTTAAAGCTTTCACTTTGGCATTTGCTTAGCTTGAAGTACAAGATTATATTTAGAGTGCTATTTTATTTTCACAATTATAGTTTAGTGCTTAAGAGTCTGAGCAAGTTCTTATTGTCTTCCCTGGGGGTTAAAAAGTCTGATAACAAATCAAAGCCTCTACTTGTAGGCTTTTCTCAAGTTAGATTTAAACAATAAAGAAAAAAATATTTTGAGAGTAAGTGAAGCAAGAGTTAGAGCTTAAATTATATGGTAAAAAGGACTAAAAACTATGTCACTGGCCTTTCTTCACAGTGCTTTGGTGGAGTGAGCAGTGGACCTAAAGAATGGTCCCATTTTACATATTTAAGAATTCTTTGGCAAAATTACTGAAATGGCATCTTTTTGGAGGCTGTATTTCCTTTCAGGTTTTACACTCAGGGGATATGCATTTCATCACCAAGTTTATTCACTGATATTTTGGAGGAAAGTACCCTCCCACTGCGTCCCAGGAGCTTAAATCCAGTTTTTATGTGAGGACCCCCAGGGAAGAACACAAGGACACCAAGTAGTAAGAAAGGAATCTTGATTAGCTCAGCAGCGTCTATATCCAGGACTTGGGAGGCTGAATGCAGTACCAGGCTATACTTCAGGGTTCCTTTTATAGGAGAAATCCATAAGATTGCACATCTTAGTTTTGCAGTTCACAAGTTCAGTAATCATAATCGTACAAAACTAAGAGTTAATTTCAGCTGATTTTAGAAAAAACAAAAACAGAAACTTTTTCAGGAATCTCCCCTCCCTGCATTTTCCCTCTCCTGCAAATGCAAGCAAACAGCACTTAAAATATAAACTGAAGATTGCATTTAGCAATAGTGAGAAAAACATCTTGCCTTGTGGTGACCCATTGTGTTCAAGCAAGCCGAGCATAAAGTTGAAATGCAGGTGAGACCATGTCCTATGGTACCAGCTAAGTGGAACTTCTTTGTATAAGTTCACAATATGGAGTCACTTCTTAATTGATTCCTTCAGTTTTACTTATACTATCTCTTTCTCTTTAATCCTTCTGAATGTGAAAGACCCAGAAACTAAACTGAGGCCACGAAGGGATTCAGGAGGGTGCTGCCCTGGCTAGGCTTAAGTTTCAGGTTCCCGCTTAAGCAGAAGGCAACTGCCTTGACATATGGTCAGGAAAGATATCCGCCCAAGGGTCTAAGTCACCCCTAGACATGCCCAGGACATGCCTGAGACCTGTCCCTTCTGCCTTTCTGCCCCAGCCAAGTGAAAGCATACAAATGTTACCGCTGCTTGCTTAGCCAATCACAATGGAGATTACCTCTTCTGCCTGGAGTTCCCCTAGCTTCTGCCCCCAACTTTGTGGGCCAAAATCCCAAGCCAATCAGAAGAGTACAAGTGCAGTTACTGTTTAAATCAACCAATCATGTACTCATCCCCTTCTTCTATGTTCAAATCCCTATAAAAACCCTACCCTCCACTACTTGGGGCTCTTGTACAGATCCACTGTGTTGGTAAAGTCAAGAGACCGATCTTAAGCCCAAAATAAAGCTCCTTGCCCTTTCATACGTGTTTGGTTCTCCTTGGTGGTCACTGGGGGTGCCTAGAACTGGGCACAACAAATGCATCTTTGTCTTGTTTCTTGAAAACCCCAAGACCTTGAAGAATCTGGGGACATTGAACTCTCAGATTCTGAAGAAGTTGTTTTGCATGAAAATGTGACCTCCCCTCCCTTAGCAGCAGTTTCATCCCTACCCCCACACCTTGAAGTACTTCCCCCTCCATCCTTGCCTGGGGGAATTAATCCTTCCTTTTCTGAGGAACCAGCAATCATCCTCCCAACAGGAGGTGTTGATTCTCCTCAGTGCCCACCCATCTTCACCTTCAGGCCTATAACCAGATGTAAGACTAAGTAGGTCCCTAAAGTTGAGATAGAAAGCATGACTCAAGGGCTGGAGAGATGGCTTAGTGGTTAAGGCATTTGCCTGTGAAGCCAAAGGACTTAGGTTCAATTCTGCAGGACCCATGTAAGCCAGTTGCACAAGGATCATATGTGTCTGGAGTTTGTGGTGGCTAGAGGCCCTGGTGTGCTCATTCTCTCTGTGCCTGTCTCTTTTCTCTCTCCCTCTCTCTCTCTCTGCTTGCTAAATAAAAAAAAAATAAGTAAAATTTAAAAAGAAAGAAAGAAAGCATGACTCAAGATATATATATATAAATATATATGATGTGATGTATGTATATATATAAATTCCAGAGCAAAGGAACAAAAGGTCACTTTGAATTATAGCAGCAGATAAGTGTTTCTACACTTGAGCCAGTTTACAGATTCAGAGCCCCTTGATTGAAGAATTGGCTATGTCCACTCAATGAAGGACCCTTCCACAAACCCCCCAAATCCTTCTTCAGAGGGACCCTTTCCTAGGGTAACTATACAATGGGGATAAGGAAATAATCAGAACTTTCAGGTCCTATTGGACATTGGCTCTGAATTGACATTGATTCCTGGAGACCTCAAAGAGCATTGTGGCCCACAACTTAAAGTATGTGCTTATGGAGGTCAGGTGATCAATGAGATTTTGGCAATTGTGAGAATGACAGTGGGTCCACTGTGTCCTCTAACTCATCCTATAGTTATTTCCCTAGTCCCAGAATGCATAATTGGGAAAGATATACTTAGGAGTTGACAGAACCCCCACAAAGGTTCCCTGATTACTAGAGTGAGGGCCAGTTAAGGAAATTATGTATAATGTAAGGAAATATGGTTTGGTATCAAGTTGATAAGGGGTGGACTTATGATGGGTAAGATTTTTGCAAATAGATCTGTTTAGGAATCCACAGACATTCCTCATGAGCAAGTATCTGAGGTTGTTTCCAGGATAAATTAGCTGAAGGAGGAAGCCCTTCCCTCAGGATGAGCCCTTCTCCCAGAGTGGGCAGCTCCTCTCAGAGCAGGGCTTTAGCTAAGGAAGCTATAGCAAAAAAGAAACCTTTCCTCCCACCTAGCTGCAGTGCTGCATGCTGCTTTCTGGTATAAACTGAAGACCACCAACTCTCCAGGAAGCCTCCAGGTCTTCAGAGCCAGATTGGTATTGCTGAGGCTCCAGCCTTGTGGACTGAGCAGCTACTGGGCTTCTTGACTTTCGGGCCTGCAAACTACTGTTGTTGGACTACCATAAGCTAACCTAATAAATTCCCCCCTTTTATTTCTGGTTATGCCTTTATTGAAATACTTGGAAAACCACCTAGCTCATTTGACTATTACCACCTACATTATGAATGTCATAGGCCAACTATGTTGTAATAACAATTAAAGACTGAGAATATTGACAAGCCAAAAGAAATATACATTACTTATTATTCCGACTGCTAGGTGGGAAGATGGTGTTTTAAGAAGAGTTTTCACAGATTAGAAAGATGGCTCAGCAGCTAAGAAGAGATTTCACATTAACACTATTCAAATAAAAGTGACATAAGCATAGTACTGTCAAGGCTTGGCTGTAAATCTCTCATGTTTTTTGGTTCCCAGAGCATAGCACAAAGCTTTTCTGGAACTAGATTGAATCTAATGTCTTTCTTTTCTTCTGGGGAAAAGTAAGGAAGCTGGAAAATCAGAGGCCCAATTCATTTAGTTGGCAAGTCCTGGGACTAGTATGAAGTCACATTGAGCTTGTAAGAAATGAAGGCAGCTCTTGGCGTGCTTCCATTGTTGTTTGTTTCCACAGTTATCATTATTATTTTAGCATTAACATTTTCTTTTTATTAGTTTTTTAAAGTTAGCATACAAAATAACTAGTTTTAAATGACATCTTAATATGTACATGTCATTATACTATGCTATTTATACCCCATGCCCTACTCTCCAAAATTATTTTTCATTTTACAAATAATAATTCTATATAATTATGGGGCACAGTGTGATATTTCAATTTGTATATACTATATAATGATCAAATCAATGCAAGTACCTTGGCTTATATTGTTATTATATGATGGTAATAGGAATATTAACTGTATATCCATTACCATATTTAACTTTATCTGCTTGTTGGAGGGAACACAGTATTGTGAATATTTACATTATTTTTAAATTTTTTTTAATTTTTTTATTAACAACTTCCATGATTATAAAAAATACCCCATGGTAATACCCTCCCCCCCCCCACTTACCCCTTTGAAACTCCACTCTCCATCATACCCCCCTCCCCATCTCAGTCTCTTTTACTTTTGATGTCTTGATCTTTTCCTCCTCTTATGATGGTCTTATGCAGTTAGTGTCAGGCACTGTGAGGCCATGGATATCCAGGCCATTTTGTGTATGGAGGGAGCATGTTGTATGGAGTCCTGCCCTTCCTATGGCTCTTACATCCTTCCTGCCACCTCTTCCGCATTAGACCCTGAGCCTTGGAAGGTGTGATAGAGATATTGCAGTACTGAGCACTGTGGTCATTTCTTTCCATCACCATGATACCTTCTGAGTTGTCCCAAGGTCACTGCCATCTGGAAAGAGAAGATTCTCAACCAAAAGTGAGAGTAGCATTAATATAAGGTTGTGAACATTAAGAGAAGTGATTACTGGGCAGTTTGCTAAGCATAGTATATACACTGGGTCAGACAACAGCAGACATTACACCCCTAGGGCTCATGACTATCCCTGTTTTAAGTTTTCAGTATCAGGGATGTATTCCCTTCCCATGGAGTGGGCCTCCAGTCCAATTATAGGTCAGTTGGTTTCCCCCATAACAGACATGCCACTATTGCACCCATTGGCTCATTTGGCCTGGCTGCCCAATTATAAGGCTTGCAGTGTCCACTGATGATTTCTCTTTCTCCCATTGAACTGCATGCAGAATGGCTTCTTTCAGCTTTCTGACAGCTGGTCAACATGGAGGAGGTTATCAGCTCAGATCCATCAAGATTTCTCAGTGGCCTTGCAGCCCATGTATATGGAGTCTTCAGTAATATGGTCTTACCATCTATTCCTGGTGGGAAACCAAGGGCCTCAGCAATGGCCTATAATGTTTTGTGGCATCAGGGATCTTCCTGGCAAACAACTCACTGGAAGATATCCCATCCCTGGCACTAAAAATTTTCTAGCAAAAATCTATGGTTCCTGAGGTTCCATCATCTAAAAAAGTAGGATTACATGTATTTTATTTATATCCTCTTAGATTTTGATTAACTGTCCCTCCACCTTTCCTTTACTCAATCTCTTCCCCAAACCTCATTTTGGGCCTTTTCACCCCCATTAATCTATTCTTCTACTTATATATATGCAATACCATCCTATTAAGTACCCCTCTCCCTTCCTTTCTCTCCCCTTTCTATCTCTTTTCTAGCTTAATGGCCTCTGCTACTGAGGTTTTTCCTGCTCACACAGAAGCCCAGTCATCTCTAGCTAGGATCCACATATGAGAGAGAACATGTGATGCTTGGCTTTCTGGGCATGGGTTACCTCACTTAGTATAATCCTTTCCAGATCCATCCATTTTCCTGAAAATTTCATAACTTCATTTTTCTTTACCGCTGGGTAGAACTCCATTGTATAAATGTGCCATGTCTTCATTATCCATTCATCAGTTGAGGGACATCTTGGCTGGTTCCATTTCCCAGATATTGTGAATTGAGCAGCAATAAACATGGTAGAGCATGTACTTCTAAGGAAATGAGATGAGTCCTTAGGATATATGCCTAGGAGTGCTATAGCTGAGTCATATGGTAGATCAATTTTTAGCTGTCTTAGGAACCTCCACATTGATTTCCACAATGCTGGACCAGATTGCATTCCCACCAACAGTGTAGAAGGGTTCCTCTTTTTCCACATCCTTGCCAGCATTTATGGTGATTTGTTTTCATGATGATAGCCAATCTGATAGGAGTGAGATGGAATCTCAACCTAGTTTTAAACTCCATTTCCCTGATGACTAGAGTTGTAGAACATTTTTTTAGATGCTTATATGCCATTCATATTTCTTCTTTTGAGAACTCTCTATTTAGTTCCATAGCACATTTTTAATTGGCTTGTTTGATTTCTTATTATTTAATTTTTTTGAGTTCTTTGTATATCCTAGATATTAATCTTCTATCAGATGTATAGCTGGCAAAGACTTTTTCACATTCTGTAGGTTGCCTCTTTGCTTTATTTAGTGTCCTTTGCTGTACAAAATCTTTGTAATTTCATGAGGTCCCAGCAGTTAATCTGTGGCTTAATTGCCTGAGCAATTGGAGTTATATTCAGAAAGTCTTTGCCAATATGTTGAAGACCAATATGTTGAAGGGTTTCCCCTACTTTTTCCTCTAGCAGTTTCAGAGTCTCAGGTCTGACGTTAAGGTCTTTAATCCATTTGGACTTAATTCTTGTGTATGGAGAGAGAGAAATCTATTTTCATCTTTCTACAAATAAATATCCAGTTTTCCCAGCACCATTTGCTGAAGAGGCTGTCTTTTCTCCAATGAGTATTTTTGGCATTTTTATCGAATATCAGGTGGCTATAGCTACCTGGACTTGCATCTGGGTCCTCTATTCTGTTCCATTGATCTACATGTCTGCTTTTGTGCCAGTACCACACTGTTTTTGTTACTATGGCTGTGTAGTAGAGGTTAAAATCAGGTATACTGATACCACCAGCCTCATTTTTGTTGCTCATTATTATTTTAGATATTCGAGGTTTTTTGTGATTCCAAATGAATTTTTGGATTGTTTTTTCTATTTCTATGAAGAATGCCACTGGAATTTTCATGGGGATTGCAATAAATGTGTAGCTTGCTATTGGTAAGATTGCCATTTTCACAATATCGATTCTTCCAATCCAGGGACAAGAGATGTTTTTCCATTTCCTAGTGTCCTCTGTGATTTCTCACTTGAGTGTTTTATAGTTTTCATCATAGATATCCCTTATTTCTTTGGTTAGGTTTATTGCAAGGTACTTTATTTTCTTTGATGCAATTGTGAATGGGAGTGATTCTCTGATTTCATTCTCTGTGTGTTTGTTGTTAGCATATAGGAATGTTACTGATTTCTGTATATTTATTTTGTATCTTGCTACATGGCTGTAGGTGTTTATCAGCTCTAACAGTTTGCTGGTAGAGTCTTTAGGGTCCTTTATATATGGAATCATGTCATCTGAAAATAACGATAACTTGATCTCTTCCTTTCCAACTTGTACCCCTTTTATTCATGTCTCTCGCCTTATTGCTATGCCTAAGACTTCCAGTATTATATTAAATAAGAGTGTGGACAATGGACACCCTTTTCTTATTCCTGATTTTAGTGGAAAACCTTCCTATATTTCCCATTTAGGAATATGTTGGCTGTAGGCTTGTCATAAACAGTCTTTATTATATTGAGATATGATCCTTCTATTCTTAGTCTCTGTAGGACTTTTATCATGAAGGCATGTTGGACTTTGTCAAATGCTTTTTCTGTGTCTAATGAGATGATCATAAGATTTTTGTCCTTCAGTCCATTTATATAATGTATTACATTTATTGATTCGCATATGTTGAAACATCCCTGCATCTCTGGTATAAAGCCTACTTGGTCTGGGTGAATGATATTTCTGATATATTCTTGTATTCTGTTTGCCAATATTTTGTTAAGAATTTTTGAATCTATGTTCATGAGGGAGATTGGTCTGTAATTTTCTTTTTTTGTTCTATCTTTGCCTGGTTTTGGTATCAGGGTGATGCTGGCTTCATAGAAGGAGTTTGGTAGTATTCCTTCTTTTTCTATTTTGTGGAAAAGCATAAGAGGCAATGGCATTAGTTCTTCCCTGAAGGCCTGCTAAAATTCAGCAAAGAAACCATCTGGGCCTGGACTTTTTTTATTTGGGAGGTTTTAGATAACTGCTCGGATCTCCATACTTGTTATACGTCTATTTAAGTGATTAATATCATCTTGATTTAATTTATGTAGGCCATACAAATCAAGAAAATCATCCATTTCTTTCAGATTTCCATACTTAGTGGAGTATATGTTTTTATAGTATGACCCTATGATTTTTTTGTGTGTGTGTTATTTAAGTAGTGACTTTTTTTCTTTTCTTTTTTTCCCCTTATGAGTTAGTTTTGTATTCAGCAAATACAGTCAGTTTGGTACCATTATTAGGCTCATCCGTGACCTACCCCCTCCCCTTGGACTCCTTGTTGAGGTATATGGGTCATACATTCTGGAGTTAGCCCACAGTTATGTGTAAGATAAATGTCTCTACATATCATGACCCAACATGTGGCTCTGACATTTGTTCCAGCCCCTCTTCTGCAAAATTTCCCTGAGCCATGTTGGGTTCATTTTTGGTCTGCCTCAGTGATGAGGTGTTGGGGGCCTCTGAGGCTCTGGCTGATTTGGAAGGAGTAGATTTTTCTCTGTGTTGATCTCCTTCCCCCTTCTGCTGGTATATGGATCATCAGGAAAACAGCACCCTTGCTTGTTTCGCCAATTTTTCTTAGTTTCAGCCGGGGCCCATTTGAGGTATGATGGGGTGGCTCCCTCCTTAGGATCTACATCTATCTGAAAAAGAGAAGCAGATTCTCCAATGGAGAGTAAGTTAGCACCAGGACAAACGACGTAACCGTTACGATTTTTATAGAGAATTTAATAGGTGTAGGCCCTGTTGTAGCCCACGATTGATGGGAGCTTGATATTGGCGAGTGTGCTTATGTTTGTATATGGTTCTGACTTGTTTCCCAGCTCCAGCTATGGGTCGCATACCACTGAGGAGATCAGTTAGCCAAATTAAGAGCAATTGGTTCCCCACCATGGCTGTGTGCCACCACTGCACTTGTGTGGGCATCACAACAAGTTATTTGCTGCTAAGTAGGTTAGGCCATGAATTGCTTGGACTGATATTGGTTATTTTCCCCCAGTGGCCCATGTAGCACCTTCTGGTACTACATGCACTGACTGTCTGGGGACTGACTGTCTTCCAACATCCAGCCATGCCATTCTATTTTGCATGTCAACCACATATGTTGTCTTCAGCAGTAGGGTCTTACCACTTACCTTTGGTGGGTCATCAAGTACCATGACAGAAATCTGTCTGTCTTTTAGGAAACCTTGTAGGTCTCTCTGATCAAAAGCTCATTGTGGAGGATAGCCCCATGCTGGTTCTGGGAGTTACAGGTCAGTGCCAACTAAGAAAATGAGGAAAAAGATAACTAATATACAAGAGTTAGAGAGAAGAGAGAGAAAGAGGGAGAGGGAGAGTGAGAGAGAGAGGGAGGGAGGGAAGATGTAGAAGATTAAGTTTAGTCTTGAGCCTACCCTCTCCAGTGTCTTGTAATTCAGGTGTTTCCTGTAAGGGCCTGGTGAAGGATCAGCCATTTGGTCTGTCTTTTAGTAAGTAGAATTTTATGGTACCATTGCCGTTTGGGTCTAGATTTGTGTTTCCCACCCCTTTGATGCCCTCCTCTCCCTCCCCTTCCATCCTAGTGTCTAATCCATGAGATGCTTGCTGGATATGTAAGGTACCTTGGGTAGATTCAGCTTAGTTGCTGTAGGTCAGTGAGACTATGTGGCAATTTTTTTTGTGTGTGTGTGTGAATGGGTAAGTTTACTGAAAATGATGTGTTCCAGGTTAAACCACTTGTCCTCCAATTTCATTGTGTCATTTTTTCTTACTGCTGTATAGAATTCCATTGTGTAGATATACCACATCTTAGTTATATATTCTTCTAGTGATGGACATCTGGGTTGATTCCAGCTCTTAGCTATTACAAATTGAGCTGCTACAAACATGGTTGAGCAAATCTCTCTAGCCTGTGGTTTGAAGGTTTTAGGGTAGATGCCCAGTAAGGGAATAACTGGGTCTGTTGGTATCTCTATACTCAGCTTTTTCAGAAGTCTCCATATTGCTTTCCAAAGTGGTTGTACCATCCTACATTCCCACCAACAGTGGATGAGTGTTCCTACTTCTCCACATCCTCGCCAGCATTTATTTTTATTTGATTTTTTGATGTTTGCTATCCTTATTGGGGTAAGGTGGAATCTCATAGTTGTTTTAATTTGCATTTCTCTGATTATTGGGGATGATGAACATTTTCTTAAGTTTATGTTTGCCATTACTATTTCTTCCTCTGTGAACTGCCTGTTTAACTCTTTGCCCAATTTTGTGAGTGGGGTGTTTGACTTCTTACTATTTAGGGTTTTGAGTTCTTTGTAGATTCTAGAGATTAGGCCTCTATCAGTTGGATAACCCGCAAATATTTTCTCCCATTCTGTGGGTAATCTATTGGCTTTGGTTATTGTATGCTTGTCTGTAAAGAAACTCTTCAGCCTCATGTGATCCCATTGGTTGAGAGACAGTTTAAGTTCATGAGCTACTGGGTTTTTCTTCATGAAGTCTTTTTCCATTCCTATATCATGGAATCATGGAAAGTACTTTCTAAAATTTCTTCCTGTAGTTTTCGAGTTTCTGGTCTTTTATTGAGGTCTTTTGTCCATTTGGACTTGAGTGTAGTGCATGGTGAAATGCGTGAATCAACTTTCAGTTTCGTGCATATGGTTATCCAATTTGTCTAGCACCATTTGTTGAAGATGCTGTCTTTTTTCCATCCTATATTGTTTGGACCTTTATTGAATATCAAGTAGCTATAGTTGCTTGACCTTAAGTCTGGGTCCTCAAGTCTATTCCATTGGTCTATACTCCTGTTTTTATGCCAGTACCATGCTGTTTTCATTACAATGGCTTTGTAATGTAGCTTTAGAACAGGTATGGTGATGCCTCCAGAGGTATTTCTTTTGCTGAGGATATGTTTGGATATGCGAGGCCTTCTGCCTTTCCATATGAAATTTGAGATCATTTTTTCTATCTCTGTGAAGAACACTGTAGGGATTTTAATTGGAATTGCATTAAATCTGTATATTGCCTTTGGTAGGATTGTCATCTTCACAATGTTAATTCTGCCTATCCAGGAACATGGGAGGTCTTTCCGTTTTCTCAAGTCAGCCTCAATTTCTTTTATGAGTGTTTTTATGTTTTCATTGTATAGATCTTTCACTTCCTTGGTTAACGTTAGTCCAAGGTATTATTTTTTTTTCCATTGAAAATGGGACTATGTCCCTTGTTTCTTTCTCTGTATCTTTGTCATTTGCATATAGGAAGGCTACTGATTTTTGTGCATTGATTTTATATCCTGCTAGTTTGCTATGGGAGTTAATCACCTTCAGGGGTTTTGGGATGGAGTCTCTCATATCTCTTACATATATAATCATGTCATTAGCGAATAAAGCTAACTTAACTTCTTCCTTTCCAAATTGTATGCCTTTTATTTCCTCTCCTGTCTTTTTGCTTGAGCTAGGACTTCCAGTACTATATTGAAAAGCAGTGGTGAGAGTGGACAACCCTGTCTTGTTCCTGATCTTAATGGGAATTCCTCTAGTCTCCCGCCATTAAGTATTATTTGGGCCTTTGGAGCTTTGTATATTGCCTTTATTATGTTAAGATATGAAACAACCATGCCAATTCTCTCCAATGTTTTGATCATGAAGTTATGTTGTATTTTGCAAAGGCCTTTTCTGCATCTATCGAAATGATCATGTGGTTTTTATATTTAACCTTGTTTATGTGGTGTATTACATTGACAGATTTCCATATGTTGAACCACCCCTGTGTTCCTGGGATGAATCCCACTTGGTGGAGGTGGCTAATGCTTTTCATGTGTTGTTGGATTAGGTTTGTGAGGATTTTGTTTAGGATCTTTGCATCTAAGTTCATCAGGGAAATAGGCCGGTAGTTTTCTTTTCTTATGGCATCTCTGCCTGGTTTTGGAATAAGGGTGATGCTAGCTTCATAAAAGGAATTGGGTAGCTTTTGCTGTTCACCAATTGTGTGGCACAGATTGAGGAAAATTGGTTTGAGTTCTTCCATGAATATTTCATAGAATTCAGCAGAGAAGCCATCTGGTCCTGCACTCTTCTTTTTTGGGAGGCTTTTTATTACTTTTTCAATCTCCATGAGTGTGATGGGTTGATTGAGGTGATTAATCTGCTCTGTGTTTAGCTTTGGTAGATGGTATGCTTCCAGGAATTAATCCATCTCCTCCACATTATCCAGTTTCCTGGAGCAGAGGTTTTTGAAGTAAGTCCTCATGATTCTCCCAATTTACTTATGTCTGCTGTGATCTCTCCTTTTTCATTTTGAATTTCGTTAATTTGAAGCTTCTCCTTTCTTTGCTTGATCTGATTGGCCAGGGGTTTGTCAATCTTGTTTATTTTTTCAAAGAACCAGCTCTTTGTTTTGTCAATTGTCTTAATTGTTTCCTTGGTTTCCAATTCATTGATTTCTGCTCTGATTTTAATTATTTCTTTCCTTCTGGAGCTCTTTGGGTTGGATTTTTCTTGTTTTTCCAGTGCCTTTAGGTGGATGGTTAGGTTATTGATTTGGGACATTTCTGTCTTTCTTATGAAGGCATTGAGTGCTATGAATTTTCTCCTGAGGACTGCCTTCATTTTGTCCCACAAGTTTTGGTACAATGTGTTCTCATGGTCATTCAATTCCAGAAATTTTGCAATTTCATTTTTTATTTCATCCACTGTCCATTTATTGTTTAAAAGTGTGCTGTGCAGTTTCCAGGTGCCATTGGGATTCTTGGTGGGTCTTTTGTTGTTGATTTCTAGCAGTATAGCAGTGTGATCTGATATCATGCAGGGAATTATGTCAATCTTCCTAAATATGTGGAGGCAGTCTTTGTGACCCAGTATATGGTCTATTTTAGAGAATGTTCCGTGGGCTGCTGAGAAGAATGTGTAGTCTGTGGATCTGGGATGGAAAGTTCTGTAGATGTCCGTTAGGTCTAAGTGATCTATGGTTTTGTTGAGGTCTCTTACTTCCCTGTTGAGTTTTGTTTGGGTGATCTGTCTATTACTGATAATGGTGCATTGACATCCCCAGCTATGATGGTGTTGGTGGTTATTTCTGTTTTATTGTCAAGTAGGTTTTGTTTTATGAACTGTGGTGCCCCTGTGTTTGGTGCATACAGATTTATGATTGTAATATCCTTTGCTGGATCATTCCCTTCATAAGTAGGAAGTGGCCTTCTTTGTCTTTGATTATTTTTGTTTTGCAGTCTATTTTTTCCGATATTAATAAAGCTAAACGTGCTTGTTTCTTATTCGATTTGCTTGGAATATTTTTTTTTCCACCCTTTCACTCTGAGGAGGTGTCTGTCTTTAGTGGTGAGGTGGGTTTCTTGAAGGCAACAGATTGAAGGGTCTAATTGTTTGATCCATTCTGTTAGCTTGTGTCTCTTGATGGGTGAATTAGGGCCATTAATATTTAGGGTAATGACTGTGAGGTTTGATTTGATCCCTGTCATATTGTGTTGGTATATGTATTTTGGTGTTTTCATTGCCTTTGAAGATTTTTGTGCCTACTTTGTGTTTGGTTGTTGTGATCTGCTTCTTGTAGGCAATTGAGTTTGATTATTTGTTTCTTCTGTGTGGAGAATTTCCTGAAGTACTCTCTGTAGGTTTGGTTTTGTGTTCCTATAATTGTAAAGCTTTGTTTTGTCGTTGAATGTTTTTCTTTCACCATCTATTATGAGGGATACTTTTGCTTGGTAGAGTAGTTTGGGTTGGAAGCCATAGGTTCTTAGACTTTGCAGTGTTTCATTCCAGGCCCTTCTAGCTTTCAGGGTTTCCATTGAGAAGTCTGAAGTAATTCTGATGGGGTTATCTTTGAAGGTGGTGTGCTGTTTTTCCCTACCTGCTTTTAGGATTTTCTCTTTGGTGTCAATGTTTAGAGTCTTAATGATAATATGTCTTGGAGATTTTCTCCTTTGGTCCAGTCTGTTTGGAATTAACTCTCTAAATGTTTCTTCCATTTTGTCTTCCAGATCAGAGTTTCTATCCTCCACTTGGCTGACTCTATTCGTGAGAGCTTCTAGAGAGTTTTGGACGTGCTCAATTAAGTTTCTTCCATTTTGTCTTCCAGATCAGAGTGTCTATCCTCCAGTTGGCTGACTCTATTCTTGAGAGCTTTTAGAGAGTTTTTGACTTGTTCAATTAAGTTTGCATTTTCTACTTTTCTATGTGTAATTTGCATCCCTCTGTCAAGCTCCCTTTTCACATCATTTTCTGATTTTCTTGATGATTCTTGGAATTCATCCTTGCAGTTCTTTATGTCTTCATTTAGCATGGCCAGCTGATTTTTAAGGTCTTATTTTTTTTTCACTGTCCCTCAAATCTCTTAACTCTCTTTGAACTCCTTCCAATTTCTTTTCTATAAGTTCTACTTTAGTGATGGCAGTATCCACACGATTATCAGTCCTTTGTTCCTTCCTGCAACTTCTACCAGTAGGTTGTTTAGGGTTGCATTGCTGATAGCTTCAATTTGGTGTTCTGATCCTTTTGGTTCTTCTGTTTTGGTTAGATGTATTCATTGTAGGACTGGGTGATCTAACTGGATCTTCTTGCATTTGATTTTTCATGTTATTTCTTTTGCACTGTGGTCTGCCCATGACAGTGTATGGGCATGTAGGTGAGCGTATCAGCCTGGGCTCAAGCACAATGGGAATCTGAGGCAGCCTGGGGCAGTTGCCAAGCAGCCTGTGCTTTGTCTGTCACTTGCTAAAGCCGCTTATCTACTGGCTGGCAGGGGCACCAAAGTTGCCTGAATTCTCAAGCAGTAATGTGCCAAAGCTTCCTGCATTTGAGCAAGGAGTGACACTGAGGCACCAAGCACTGAAGCAGCCCGAACTCTGGGTGGGAACACTGGGACCTGGAAGCAGTCTGAGCTCCCCCACCACAGGACAATGGTGCATGGCGGCTTGGCAGACAGGTAGGGGATGACACCTGAGCTGGCGCAAGCTGGAGACACAGTATGAGCTTGTGTGGCAGTTGCTGTGGGACTGGGCTCACTCAGTAAGTGGGCAAGTGGACGAGTGTGCAGAGCAATATAAGCTTCTGCATGCAGGGATCAATTGGCACATGGCAGCAGCAGCTACCCGCCCGCGAGGGGAATCGTGATTCTCTGTTTCCCCTGCCTCTGTGCCTTGCCACTGACAATGTATTGGAGATTTCTGTCCCCTAAAAGCCCCAATGAACCCTTAATATCTTGCCTTTCTTTCCCCGGTATTTGCAGCGCAGCTAGGCATTCGCCATCTTGGCCAGAAGTCCCTATGATTTTTTGAATTTCTCTGGTATCTGTTGTGATGTTGCCTTTTTCATCTATAATTTTATTAATTTGTGTCTCTTCTCTCTTTCTTTTGGTCAGATAAGGGTTTATCAATCTTGTTTATCTTTTCAAAGAACCAACTCTTTGTTTCATTGATTCTTTGGATTTTTTTCTTTCTATTTCATTGATTTCTGCCCTAATCTTTATTATTTCTTCCTGTCTATTGATTTTTGGTTTGCCTCATTCTTCTTTTTCCAACGTGAAGCATTAGGTCGTCTACTTGCGACTTTTCTAATTTCTTAACATAGGCACTTAAGGGTATAAATTTACTTCTTAGAACAGCCTTCATTGTGTTCCAAAGGTTTTGGTATGTTGTGTTCTCATTATCGTTTGACTCTTTGAATTTTTTGATTTCCTTCTTTATTTCTTTATTGACCCATTCATCATTTAGTAGTTTATTTTTTGTATGATCTATACCTTTTCTTGCTATTGATTTGTAGTTTGATTCCATTGTGGTCAGATAGAATGCAAGGAAGTATTTTAATTTTCCTGTATTTGTTAAGATTTCCTTTGTGTCCTAATATATGGTCTATTTCAGAGAATGTTCCATGTGCTGCTGAAAAGAATGTATATTTTGCAGCATTTGGATGAAATGTCCTGTATGTATCTGTTAGGTCCATTCCTTCTATGACCTCATTTAGTCCAGATGCTTCTCTGTTTATTTTTTTCTGGGATGACCTGTCAATTGATGAGAGTGAGGTGTTGAAGTCACCCACTACCACTGTGTTTGGTGATATCTCTGACTTTAGTTCTAATAGCGTCTGTTTGATGAATTTGGGAGCCCCCATGTTAGGTGCATATATGTTTAGGATTGTAATGTCCTCCTGTTGGAGTGTGCCCTTAATCAATATAAAATGACCTTCCTTATCTTTCTTGACTAACGTTGTACTGAATTCTACCTTGTCAGATATTAGGATAGCAACCCCTGCTTGTTTTCTAGGCCCATTTGCTTGAAACACCATTTTCTAACCTTTTGCCCTAAGATAATGTCCATCCTTTGTTGAAAGGTGAGTTTCTTGGAGACAACAAATTGTAGGATCCTGCTTTTTAACCCAGTCTTCAAATCTATGTCTTTTGGTTGGGGCATTGAGGCCATTGATATTAAGAGATATTATTGAAAGGTATGTATTTATGTTTGCCATTTTTTTTCAGTTCCGGTTCTACCTTTGCTCTCTTGTGTTAACTAGTATTTCAGTATTGTTTTTTTTTTTTCCAGGTTCCTTATATATGTGCTTTTCCTTCTCTTCAGCATGGAGGATTATTTCAAGTATTTTCTGTATAGCTGGTTTTGTCTTCAAATACTCCTTTAGCCTGCTTTTGTCATGGAATGTCCTTATTTCTCCATCTATTTGAATGGATAGCTTTGCAGGATAAAGTAACCTTGTTTGACAGTTGTTGTCTTTCAGAACTTGGAATACATCACTCTAAGCCCTTCTGGCTTTTAAAGTTTGTGTTGAATAATCTGCTATAATCCTGATGGGCTTGCCTTTGTAGGTAACTTCAGTTTTCTCTCTAATTGCTTTCAATATATATATGGATTGTGTGTTTGGTAGTTTGATTATAATATGGTGAGGAGAGGTTCTTTCTAGGTTTTGTGTGGCTGGTGTTCTAAAGGATTCCTGTATCTGCCTGGCACCTCTTTCCCAATTTGGGGAAAGTTTTCTTCTTATTTTGTTGAAGATGCCTACTATGCCTTTGGAGTGAAATTCTCCTTCTACTATGCTCTGAATTCTCATGTTTGATCTTTTCATAGTGTCCCAACTATGTTGAAATTCCCATTCATACTTTTCTATTAGTTTGTCTTTCTCTTTGTTGGACTGTATTAGATCTGCCACCTGGTCTTCTAGCTTAGATATTCTGTCCTCTCCTTCATCCATTCTACTGATGTGATTTTCTACAGAGTTTTTTATTTCATTAACTGTGTTCTTAATTGCTAGTAATTCTGACTGGTTTTTCTTTATTATTTCTATTTCCTTATTTATGTCTTGTATCGACTTCTTTATTTCATTAAATTGGTGTCCTGTGTCTTCTTTGATTCCTTTGATTTCCTCTTTGATTCCTTTGATTTTTTCTTTGATTCCTTTGATTTCTTCTTTGACTTCTTTGAACATATTTACAATCATTCTTTTGATACCTTTCTTAGGCATTTCCTGTAACTCATTCTTCACTGGAAGTCATTTCTGATGCATTAATACTTTTTGGTGGATTTATATTGTCTTGATTTTTAGTGTTTCTCGTGTTATAATGTATATATTTTTGCAACCTGGATCAAGTTAATGCTTGGGTTTTCTAGTTAGCTGGGTATTCTTAGCTGTATCAATCGATCTGGTGTTATATATCTTCAGGGTAGGAGCTTAAGGTGCTAGGTGTGGCTGTTAAGACTCACAGAGTAATTACAAAGGTGTTCCTAGGGGTTAGGTTTGCCTGCTATGGGAGTATTCAAGTAGGTTGAGTGGAACAAAATACAGATAGATTCTAAAATTTAACTAAACAATGTACATATTCAATGAAAACCAGCACTGAGTATTTATGCAAGAGTAGGTATTATAACAACCAGGTCCTCTATCAACAAAGAGGTTAAGATTTCTGGTCTGTTGAGTGTTCCAAGTCAGCTTGTGACCAAGTGAGACCCTTCCCTGGTGCAATCCCAGTTACCTTTTTGGATGATTTTGGTCTCAGTTTTGCTGCACTCTTTGTGTCCCTCTTTCATGCCCTGTGTGTTCAAGTAGGCTGGATGGATCACTGGACCACTATTCTGTTTTCTGGAGCTGGGCAGTGGCTTTTCCTGTGAGGCAAGCCAAGCCTGGCAGCTGTGGCCCCACAGACCTGGCACCGCTGCTGCTGTAGTTGCCGCTGCTGGAGCTCCCGCTGCTGTAGCCACCACTGCTGCTGCTTTAGCCACCACCGCTGCTGCTGCTGCTGCTGCTGCTGGAGCTGGAGCTGGAGCTGCTGCTGCTGCTGCTGGATCTGCTACTTCCGGAGCCACTGCTGCTGCTGCTGGCAGAGCCAGCACTACCAATTCCAGAGCTGGAGCCAGAGCTACTGCTTGCACTGCTGCTGCTGCTGCCGGAGCAGCTGCTGCCAGAGCTGGACCCGGAGCCACCACTGCCAGAGCCACTTAGGCCTGCCTGTGTGGGCTCTGGATGCTCTGGATCTCTCCTACTTCTCTGCTGCCATTTTAATTTCTTATACACCTCAATTTTTGGTAAAAGTGTGTACTTTGCTGGGTATTCTTTGGCTTTTTCTCCCCTAGGCTGCTTTGGTGTGGTTCCTAAGCCGCCATATTAACCAGAAGTCCATAAATTCCCTTTTAATACAATTCATTGTATTGGTTCCATTACTCTAGATAACCCTGACTAATGCAGCCCTTCTGAGTGGGATTCATGGTTTTCACCATGGAGTTGTAGGTTATGCGTTGCGAGAACAGCAGTCAGTCATTTTGGTGGTGTGGGTTGGGCAATGTCTTTGGATAATTCATCCTACTCTGTGGCTCTTACAGTCTTTCTTGCCCCTCTTCTGCCAAATTCCTGAGCCTTGGAGAATGTACTTTAAGCCTAGTTCAGGGTTGAGCTCTCAGCAGCTTCAGAATTTCTGCTTTGGGGCATTTTGAGTATTCTCAGTGTCTGTCTCCAACACCTTGGTGCAGGTTGTCAGGCTTGCCATAGAAGCAGCACTCTTGATCATCTCACAAATTCCTCTGTGGTTTCACCTGGGTCCTGACTACTGTGCTAAGGGTGGTTCATCTCATGTTAGGGAGTCAGCTATATATTCTTGTATTGTTACAAATTTTGGTTGTCCTCAGTTCTTGCTGCTTTCTGAAAAAGAAAAAACAGAGTCTCTAATAGAGAGTGAGATCAGGATAGGTTAAAAGGAAAAAGAATAATTAATTTAGCGAAATTTTGATGCATGTAGTCTCTTTTGGCCTCAGACTAGTGAGAGCTTCTTACTGGACTCTATAGTCTTGGTCTGCATATGATTCTGACTTGGATCTCAGTTCCAGATATGGGCTCTGTATTAGTCAGGGTTCTCTAGAGGAATAGAACCACTAGAATGAATTATATTAAAAAAGGAAGACACCTAAACCATCACAGGTTTCTTTCCACAAAGTGGATCTCTTAAACAATCACAGAGCCATTGATTACCCACCTAGGCTATGTGCCACTATCGCACAGTTTTGTAAATCTTGTCAGGCTGGTTCCTTTCATATAGCAGTGTCCTCTGCTTGTTCACAATTTTTCATTTAGTGGTTTGAGTTTCAGGTCTTATATTGAGGTCTTTAATCCATTTGCAGTTGATTTTTGTGCATGGTGAGAGGAATGGGTTTAGTTTCATTTTCCTACATGTGGTCATCTAATTTGACCAGCACCATTTGTTGAATGTGCTGCCTTTTATCCAGTGTATGTTGTTGGCTTCTTTGCCAAACATCAAGTAGCTGTAGTTATTTGAACTAAGGACTGGATCTTCAATTATGTTCCATTGGTCTATCTGCCTGTGTTTATTTCTTTCTTTTCTTTTTTTTTTTTTTTTGGTCAGTATCACGCTGTTTTTGTTATTATGGCTTTGTAGTATAGCTTTAGATGGGCATTACGTTTCTTTTGGTGAGGATATTTTTGGATATCCAGGGCCTTTTGCAATTCTATATGAATTTTGAGATTTTTTTATATCTTTGTGAAGAATGATGCTGGGATTTTTATTGGTATTGCATTGGTATGCATGAATCTGTATATTGCTTTTGATAGAATTGCCATTTTCACAATATTAATTCTACCTATCTAGGAGCATGGAATATCTTTCTGTCTTCTCATGTCCTCCTCGATTTTTTTTCTTGCATGTGTTTATGTATTCATTATACAGGTCTTTCGTGACATTGCTTAGTGTTATTCCAAAGTATTTGATTTAATTTTTTGGCCACTATTGAAAACAGGATAGCCTTGATGACTTATTTTTCTATGTATTTGTCTTTTGTGTATAGAAAGACCAGTGATTTTTGTGCATTAATTTTGTATCCTGCCATTTTGCTGAAGGAATTTTTGTCTAACATGATTTCTTTCTGCACTGCAGGCTGGTCTCCAAAATGAATAATGGCAATGCCATGTCTTTGATGAGGCAGAACATGAACACTAAATTGTGTCATCACCCCCTCAGGCAATAAAGTAGCATGTGGTGGGCCCAGAATTCTAGTCAGAAATGGCCACCCTGGTGTGCTGGGTTGGTCAAGCCTGTTTAATCCATTGCTGTGATCCCTCGGTGGTCATTTAATATTATTACTTTCTCTCTCCTTTTCTCAGCACTGTGTTTCCTCCTGTCTCCACATGAAGCATTAGTGAATAGGGAGAAAACTGGGAAGATGAAGGGGTCAAAACAAGAGAAAAAGATAATAAGGATATCCCTTCACATTTCTAGAGTGCTTTATAATTAATGAATCTCTTTGGAACATACTATCACATAGATTCCCTTGTTCATAAAATTATACCTATTAACAATCCCAATCATTAGTTCCTCACTTATTAAATGGTTATGTCAACCTCACAGGATCATAAGGATTGAAAAATCATGTATGTAAACATACAAAAGTACACCTAGGACTCATTCTTTCTTTTATATAAAATGCATGTAGAATGTATATACCATGTCACAAGTACTGAGCTAGGCAGTGGGGGAAGATCAGTAAACAGAAAAATGTATGCGTAATAGTCACATCCTAGTGTCATACACACACACACTCACACAAAACCATAGGTCATAGTTTTATTAACATAGCTGTGAGAATTGAAAGAAGTGATCATATATGTTATATACATTATAAATATATAATTATCGTAACTAGGAGATCCATGTTTGGTTTGGACTGGCCAACCAGAAGGACGGTGTCTCCATAATCTGTAATTAGGGCTCTGGAAGGAGAGAAAGGTTGGGTATGTGGTAGACAGCCTTCATAATGACTCCCAAAGAACTCTGCTTCCTGATATTTATTCCCCTTTCCCCTGAGTGAGAGCCAGAACTATCAATGGCAGAAGAAATGATATGTTACTTCCAAGATTACATTATAGTAAGATTGTGATTCAACTTGTAAGCTCATTTCCTTATACCTTCTCCCCTATTTTCCATCCCCTCTCTCTTCATTTCTCTTGCTCCTTCTCTCTGTCTCCCTCACTCCCTCTCCCTCTTCTTTCCTCTCCCTCTTTCATAGCTAGCTTCTAGGCTATGAGTAGTGTTCACATGGAAAGGAAGTTCTTTGTCTCACCTATACCCAATGCAGAACTGAGTCTCTCAATTTATGTAGGTGTCTTTGGAAAAGAGTCTTCTGAGATTTATTCAAGTACTGAGCTTCCAAGTAGATCCTTCCCCAGTGGAAAGATGGTTGTAGCCCCAGACATCACTTCAATGACAACCTTGTGAAAACCAGGAGAAAACCTGGCCCATATTTTTGCCCATATATTGCCCCATATAAGCTGCAAAATAATAAATGTTTGTCATTTTAAGCTATTACACCTTGAACTCATTTGTTGTAAAATGTTTATAATAACAAATAACTAATACAGGATAGCTCATTTTGGAGATTTTGGTTTGAGATGCACAGGGGATAACTAAGCACTAGTGATAAATTGGTGTGGAGCATCTATCTGGAGTTCATGAGTACTGGACTAGATATCAGGTGAGCAGCAAGTATAAGGAGAGACCAAGGATGGTGGGAGGCTTTTAAAGTAGTGTGACTTCCAAGGAAAAGTTGCAATACCAGCTTTTTACCAAGAGAAAATAAAGTTTAGGGAAGTTTATTTATGGTTTTATAGATATATATCTAAGCAGAAAACATTTAACCAATTAATAATACTAGTGAGAATATGCATGCTGAGAGTCAAATTGCAATTTTAAATAAAAAATTGAATGTAAGGGAAAATGGGAGGATACTTAATGAAATCAGGTTCTATGTAGAACAGGTTGAGGCAGAGTCAAGAGAACTAACAACTGTTGGAGTTAAGGCACTTGCCTGCAAAATCTAAGGACCCAGGTTCAATTCCCCAGTACCCACGTACACCAGATGCACATGATGGTGCATGTGTCTAGAGTTTATTTTCAATGTCTTGAAGGTCTGGTGTACCAGTTCTCATTCCATCTCTCATCTCCTTCTCTCTCTAAATAAAAAAATATAAAAACATAGAGAACTATCAAAAAGATTAGACTCAGCCCAAAGGGAAGTACACCAATTATCTATCATTATGGAACTAATTATTAGGTATGTAGAAGTTAAAAACAAGACACATTTATTATGGTGTGGTAGTTTCAGTGAGTCATGAGTCTGGGCATGGCTCAACTAAGTCCACTTCTCAGGTTTTCATAAGCCTGTAATGAAGGCGTCAGCTGTTCTGCCTTCCTTTCTGTTGCTCCAAGTTCACTTTCAGACTCAGTGTTCTTGGCACAATTCAGTTCCTATAGTTGTAACACTGAGATCCTGTCAGTCAGGGAATGCTTTTAGCTCGAGATGACTTATTATTCGTAAGCACATGAATATGATGCAGACTCTCCTACAACATGGCCATTGACTTCTTCAAAGTCAGTGAGAGAATCTCTCTCTATTCTACTAAAGCAACTAATAAATAAATAATTAATATTAATTATTATAATTTAATTAATAAAATATGATTAGGGCAGTAACTTCTCCATAACACTTGTCATGTTCAATTACAAGTTACAAATTCCTGGGTCATGCATGTGGAAGAAAGTATGCAAGAGCTTAACTCATATGGGTTAAAGTGGGGGTGCCTACCTTAGAATAGGCAAGTGGAGAAAACAAAGATCCTTCTGCATAGATAGTAGTTTGGAAGACATTTTTCCCCCAGAAAATCAACCCATGGTAGTGGTCAGCCATAGAGTTATTAAATTACTGAAAGAGTATTAACTCTATTATAAGGGGGCATGCCTTCGTAATATGTGTGTTAAAGAATGTGCCTAGCTGAAGTCAAAGGATAACTATGTTTTAGCAGGTAATTCCTTTCAGCAATGCAAGTTTTCAATACAACATAACTAATATCACGAGTGGCTCTAGAGGGATTCTAAATAATATGAAATAAATGTGAAGTCTTGTGTGACCCTATGGAACTAGCCAGCTGTGTGTACTGAGGAATCTCCTTTCTTGATGACTGTTCACTTCCCATCTGGAAAACCATGCACTTGGAGTATGTTGCTGGTTTGCTAATGACACTTTTCAAATTTGAAAGTTTTCAGAAGTTTGTTACAATTCCTTTAAGCAACAACAAGCTACTTTCTATCAGATAATAAAATGTTAGTATCCTAAATAACCCATTTGTTTATTTATTATTCTTCACTTAACACTTAGGATTCTTGTGTAATACTACTTTGAAAGGAGGAATTTCTAACTCCTCAGCTAGTTAACCTCTGAGGTCTAGCTCTGGCTTCCTTTGAATCCATAGGGCACATCATTCTATGGAGATTTAAAATTAGGCCTTGAGGTAGAATGTTCTTAGTGAATTCTGAATCCACCACATGAGAACTGGAAGAAGCTATTGAATTTCCTCACATCTCAATTTCATTATGCAGGTGATAGCAGAATTTTAATTTAGAGTATATACAAAAATTTCTTTTAATTATTAAGGTTAATTTTTCTAAATTTTATTCCTTATAATATAGCTTCCTAAAAAGTTCTCATGTGGTGTTCTGATTGTAATGTCCTCCATAGGCTTATGTGTTTTGAATACTTGGTCCCCAACAAGTGATAATTTGAAAAAGTGGTACAATCTTTGGGAGGTAGAGTCTGGCTGGAGGAGCTGTGCTAATGTGGTTGGGCCTTGGGGTTTTATAATACAGCCTCCCTGCCAGTGCAGGCAAACTCACTTTTGCTGCTTCCTCCTAGCTGGTGTAACACCCAGAATTCTGTCATGGTGAAACTTCCCCTCAAAACAGTAAGTCAAAATAAATCCTTTCCTTCCAGAAGCTGCTTCTGGCTGGGTGTTTTGTCCCTGCAACAAGAAGGTAACTGCTATGACATAAATCTAGATACAGTTAAATGTCCAAAGTGATCAATCCTGCAGAGTGCTGAGGAAACAAGTCAAGTTCTAGCCTGGCAAGTAATGAGATGTAAATTCAAAGCCTTGATTTCAGCTCTGTATCACAGGATGGAGAGGGGTGGCTACTTCTGAAACCACAATGCTAATGTGGAAAACCAAGCCAGCTGCTCACCAACTCATCCAACAGCAATTATGTAGCTTCGATTTCTGACCACCTTGGGGCAGGGTTTCTGAACCTCACACTAATAACATCTAGAACCAGGTAATTTTTTTTTTTTTTTTTTTGCTACCAGCTTGTGCAATGACTTTGAACTCTACATGTTGGATGCCATCTGTATAACCCTGCTTGACAAGAAAAAAAACAATCTTGTAGTGTTGCCAAATGTCCCCTCAGGACTTTGGTTCAGAATCACTTCATTTGAAGAATGCCAAACCAACAGTGCTGAGCTGGTAGGACAAGGTTTGGAGAAGTGTCACTCATGATACTTGAGCCTCAGTCTCATGCCAGGGAACAGTCTGTGCTTCCCTAATCACAGCTAAAAAGCCCCACATACTATATGTTAAGTATCCTGTGGTACACTGGATAATCACCTCCCAAAGGAATCAATTTCTAGTCTTTGGAACCATTAAGTACTGCCTTCTGAGGAAAAAAGAGTCTTTGCAAACATAATTAAATTAAGGATCATAAGATGGAGATCATCCTGGATTGAGAAGTAGAAGAGAAGACAATGTGCTCATGAAGGCAGTGACTGGAGTCAGGCAGTCACAAGCAAGAAATAGGAGGACCAGCAGAGGCTGAAAGAGTCAAGGATCACTTCCTTCCTTAGAGCCAATGGTAAGGATGCCACCTCGCCAGCAACCAGATTTTGAAGAGTAAAACTGCTTCTTCTTTAATAGTATTGTTTTAGATTACTAACCTTTTAGTAGTTTGCTTCATCAAGTATATGAATTACATAAAGATCCTGAGTTTGAGACTCATATCTTGCTATATTCCTGCATGTTATCCCTATTCCCATCCATGGAAGATTTCCATAATAAATTATGTTCCAACAGACCCACTGCACACTGTTCATCTCAGTTTGCATGACACTTTCATTAACAAATACTCTTTCAGCATTCACTGCATGTCAAACAATGTTTATGGCCCTCAGGACCTGGAGGTGAATACAACTGGCCCAATTTCAGGCTGAAGGTGAAAGTTTTAGGAAAGAAGCATAGAAGATGGAGGTAGAATAAAAATGGACAATAAAAACACGCTAAGTAAATATCAGTGCATCATAATAATAATGTAGAAACAAACACAAATATGTTCACAAAAACTACCTGGAATGCCACAGACAAAGCATGTCTTCTTGATACCTCAAGATTCTTTCTAGATCTCATATCAAATAGACTGCAGATCCATATCCTTGAGTTTTGTATCTTTGGCTCCTACCAATCATGACTGAAAATATTTGAGAAAGTGTAATTGCATCTCTACTAAATGTGTATAGACATTTTTTCCCTATCTCTAATCCCTAAATGATAGTTGTTAAACTATCATTTAGTTGTTAGACTATCTTTTAGGGATAATTTGCTATCATTTAAGAATAGACACATTTATATATCCTTAGGCATGATGGGTAATACAGAGATGATTTAAAGTACATGAGAGGATGTACATAGGTGATATGCAAATACTAATCCTCTTTTACATGAGAGACTTGTGCATGTGTGGATTTTGGTATCCACCAGAGTTCCTGGAACCAGTCCCCCAGTGACACAGAGGGAACACTATAATCTGATTTAGATATCTATATTTTGTGGTGTTTTTCATTGAGGAGCTTGCATATTGCAGAAGTGTTTACCACTGAGCTGCATGTCCATGAAAAAAAATACAAAGCAAGGCATGCAAAAAAGCAAAACCTGCAAATGAGCAAAGCCCCTTTCTGACCCTCACTGAAGTAGAAACTTTGCAGTTTATAAGATTTTTGCATTATTTAAGAAGGAGACAGGAGGGTCTTGGCTTCAGAGATGAGCCCTAGAGATCGAGAAACTGCTACGTCAAGTTATATGCGAGGTAAATTAGTCAATTCTAAGGAATGGAGACAAGTTTCATATGAATAAACATTCCACTCCAGTTCACCAATCAGTTCAGTGCTGTGGCCATTCTGATTCTTGTTTTGAGGGTGCTCATCAGAAACAGTAGAAAGCTGACTGCTTTCCCTAAAAGAACTTCTAAATTCTCCCCTTCTCTAATGAGGAAAATATGAGAACCTAGCCCAGGTTGTTGGATACAGTTGGTTTCCTTATCTTTCAAATTTCTTAGAAACAAAAGTTCTCTAAAACATATCAGTGTTGCATACATGTACTTACATCTGCCCTAAGTCTTTTATGCTATAGGAGTTAAATTCAGCTTCTTGTTGAAAAATGAGTTCTCTCTTCTTAGCAGGAGGTAGTGTGATTATTTTGCAAAAGACCTCCAAAGCTCTCTTGTCACCTTCTTCTCTGGGACCTCTGTGCTGAGAATTCACTTTATCTGCCATAGACAGGATTGCCGAATCTTCTGAGGATGCTAATAAGAAGACAGCTTTAAAGGACCTTTATGATGGTACTGATCTGAGGGCAGGCCTTCAGGGCCAGGTAGGATGTGAGTGTATGTGCTTTGGGTGTGGCTACTTCTTCAAATCCAGATGGCCTATGATGTTACTGGAAAAGCCCTGAGTCCTGAAGCAAGAGAGTACTTTATGTCTCTCTCTGCAATAGTCCCATAAGCTGGGCTTCAGGTGGCAAAAGAAAGGAACTGAAAGACTTTTATATCTTCCCAGAACTTTCTGTATGTGACTTTGGGCCACAGAGAAAGGAAGGATTGGGGGAAGGGAGGGGATTTAGTGATGAAGAGGAAAGAGCAAAAGGAGAAAGGGAGTTGAGAGCTTCTACATTCCCTTTCATCCTGCCTCTGTGTCTCCTCAAAATATACTTTGTTCTCACAGGTCACTCTCCTATCACACTTTGAGATTTGTACCTCCACCTTATCTATCCCTGTGCACTCAGAAGCTGAAGCAATCTGTTAGGTAATATGTGCCCAACAAATGTTAAAATAATGCAATTTGACATTGAAGCCAAGTTTTAAGACCATTGCAGCCAAAATTAAGTAACCAAAACAAAATAAAGAAGTTAAATTTGATCAGACTAAAAAGGAAAGCAAAAAAATTGAAAAAAAGAAAAATAAAGAAATTTAAAAATAAAGAAAAGTTAATCTATGGGATGCAAAAAATGTTTCCCAACCATATTTCTGATAAAAATGAGGAACTTCTAATACTCATCAAAAAGCAAATAAATCGGGCATAGTGGTGCATGTCTTTAATCCCAGCACTTGGGAGGCAGAGGTAGGAAGGTTTCCATGAGTTTGAGGCCACCCTGAGACTGTATAGGGAATCCCAAATCAACCTGGACAAGAGTGAAACCCTTCCTCAAAAAACCAATAAAAAATAATAATAAATAAACATTTTGAAAATAATCCAAATAAATTGCCAACAGGTATATGAAGAGTTCAATGCCATTAATCTTCAAAGTAATCCAAGTCAAAATTACACTGATATATCACTTCATAGTCATTAGGGTGGTATATTAATTTATTTTCTCATTGCTGTGACAACATACCTCAAAAAAAGCACATAAATCAACTTAGTGGGAGAAGTATTTATTTGACCCACAGTTTTAGAGACTATAGTCCATCTTGAAGGGAAGTCATGGCAGAGTTCATGTAAGCTGGAATAGGAACCTTGAACTCTTCACAGTTGGGAAGACAAAGAAGCAGAGAGCTGGTATGATGGTGATCTTTTCCCCCTTTTGATTCAGTCAGAGACCCCAGTCCATGACATGGTGCTGCCCTTATTCAGGGTTTGTCTTCTCTCCTCACCTAGGCCTCATATACATACATTAGTGGTATGTCTCCTAGGTGATCCCAAATGCAGTCAAGTTGACAAGAAAGACTAATTAATATAAGTCTGCCCTGCCTTTGTTACCTTGCCACTCAAACATATTAATTTTAAGTCATAACACTTCATCATTGGTCCTCAAAGGCTTATGAATAATGGGGAACACATTTAGTGTTTATGTAATAATCCCTAAATCTTAATGATTTTAGCATTGCACAAAAGCCCAAAATCTCTTCTGAAATTTAAGACAATCTCTTAAGTATGAACCCTTATAAAGTTAAAAAAATAAGTTACACACTTCCAATATATAATGACACAGATTCAAAATTCCAATTCCAAAATGGAGGGATGAGAACATAACAAAGAAAGCATGGGCCAAAGTAAGACCAAAGACCATAAAAGCAGAGAGAGAAAGAGAGAGAGAGAGAGAGGTAAAAGAAAAGAAAAAGAAAAAAAGCTGGTATGGTGGTGTATGCCTTTAATCCTAGCACTTGGGATACTGAGGTAGGAGGATCTCTGAGTTTGAGGCAAACCTGAGACTACATATGAATTCCAGTTCAGTCTGGGCTAGAGATCCTACTTCAACAAAATAAAAAAGCAAACACAAACCCTGCATCTTCATGTGCAACATCTGGGGCTATTGGTGATATCATTGTGTTCTCATAGGCTTGGATATCCCTGTTCCTTTAATCCTGCTGCCTAAGCACATGTAAGTTCTTTCTTAGGATGACTCCTTGTAAGTGAAATAGGTTTGATATTGGTGCTGGTGTTACTTTTCCTATTGCCCTAGTACGAAGTGTGACATTTCCCTTTCACTATGCTAATTGTGCTAATTTCCATAATAATTGCAGTTGCTTTTCTCAGCATGTTCCTTGTTTATAAATTTTTATAATCTTTCCATGTCAGTTACCATCTTATTACTGGAACAATGTACTATACCATTTGCAGCTTAAGGAAGAAAAGGATTTATTTTCAGCTTATGTTTTGAGGAGGAATTTCAACATGGTGGGAAAGCATGGCAGAACTGGAATCTGGGTCAAATCTTCACATCAGCAGGAAAGAAGTAAACAGGGGGGGGGGATGATGGTGGTGAATCCTTAATAGTGAACTAGCTTTCTCATTTTTTTAAAAAAAATTATTTTAGAGAGAAAGAGACAGAGAAAATTGGCATGCCAGGGCCTCAGCCACTGAAATTGAACTCCAGATGCTTGTACCACCTTGTGTCCAAGTGTAACTTTGCACTTGCCTCCCACTTGTATGTCTGGCTAATGTGGCATCTGGAGAGTCCTACAGGGGACCTTAGGTTTTCACTAATCCATCTCTCCAGCCCTATTTCCTTTTTACACAGTCCATAAACACAGTACCTAACTCAGCAGTGAGCAGACTGTGTCTCCTAAGTGGTTCCAAATCCATGCAAATTGGCAATGAAGATTAACTATCACAGTTAGCTATTATTAAAGAAAAGAAAACAAATGTTGGTGAGGATGTGGTTATGGTGGGGAAACCTACCATTGATCCAATAATACCACTTCTTAAGACTTCCTGAAGGAATTAAACCTAGTAACTTAGAACAATATATACACTCACATATTCACTGTAACCTTATTCATATAACTATGGCATAAAGCAACCTAAGTGTCCATGAACAGATGAGTGAATAAAATATATTATATAAGTAGTCTACACGAAGTTCTATAGATATGGTGTTAGTTCAGTAGTTATATTTGGCTAGGGAAAGGAATATATGACAACAATTTTATGTGGTGATTCTATACTTTGTTTTATGTATATACTGATTTTATATATTTATCCAACTTGAATTACACACCTACCATCTCTGCATCTTATTAATAAAAATTATATTAAAAATAAAAGAGGATAGAAAATTTGGGTAAAAATACTATGCTGGGGCTGGAGAGATGGCTTAGCGGTTAAGCGCTTGCCTGTGAAGCCTAAGGACCCCGGTTCGAGGCTCAATTCCCCAGGACCCACGTTAGCCAGATGCACAAGGGGGCGCATGCATCTGGAGTTCGTTTACAGAGGCTTGAAGCTCTGGCGTGCCCATTCTCTCTCTCTCTCTCTCTCTCTCTCTCTGCCTCCTTCTCTCTGTCGCTCTCAAATAAAAAAACAAAACAAACAAACAAACAAAAAAGGTGTACTTGTTGCATTTAAAAAAAAATACTATGCTGGAATGAAGTAAGTCTTACCCTGAAGCAATAGGTAAATCACAGTGTCAGAGATGGGTCATTTCCCCCACCCTACTCACACATACACACAGTGAGCCATGAAGCCCCTGAAACAATCCAGGCCATTGCCAAATCATTTGGTTACCCACCAAAACTATGTGATGGTTAGAGTCTACATGACGCTACATGATTCTATACCCTACTGCTGAAGACATGACAGGTTGCAGTTGCAGGGCATTGAGGAAACAAGCTACAAATCAAATGGAAGCCATCTCCCTGCTGGGTATCTGTCACAGTGTTGGAAAGTACTATGTGAGTTGTAGGGGGATAAAAGTCATCAATGTGTGTGAACAAGCAGTAGATCCTGCACACTACAAAACAACCATCCAGGCAAGATGTATTTATTGGTGCAATAGTGCCACATAACTTACGCAGGTAACCATTTGTTGCTCTCTGATTGGATATGAGGTTGGCTCAGTGGGAGTGAATTCACACATGGTACTGTGAACAGAGTCAAAAGCTTGGAAGGCCATAGGCTCTAGAGGGAAGCTACAACTGTTCTTTGGCTAAATGGAGATGTTATGCCCATCCCAAAGCCTTCTAAATGTATATGTTTATGCCCTTTGGATAATGCTGTTCTCACTTTTGGTTAGAGAACCTTCCTTTTGCAGATGGTTACTAATGCCAGGGATTCCCAATACCCATCAAAATGACAAAAAGAGCAAGTTTAATGCTTACCACTAGACAAGCCACCTCTATCACATCTAGACAGAGAATTGTCTCTATGGAGATAGAAGTCCACACGGGAGAGATTCAAAAGTCATCAAAGCAGACAATAAGAGGCTGTCAAGAGGGTAACACTAAATGAGATTTCTATTATACCCTCCAAGGCTCAGGGAACAATGGGAAGAGGGGGCAGAAAGAATGTAGGAGCCACAGGGTGCTAAGGCAAACTTTGGGACACTATCCTCCTGACATGAACTGATTGGTGCATTTATGACCCCTCAGTGGTTATTGATACCTACACAACCATAATGGTTCTGAGTCCAAAAACATTTTGAACTTAAGAACACAGAAGGTCAAAGGGGAGGTGATAACAAAACAGAGGAAGGACTACTTTGAAAAAGGAGGATTTTCAGTAGATGGGGTTGGAGGAGAGGAAGTCAAGAGAGGATAATGGGATGGGATCATAATAAAATTACAATTTTTTCATGTATAAAATTCTCAATAAAAAAATAAAGACATGAAACACATCCAGCACTTCTTTGTGCTTCCCCTGATTATACCAAAAGAAAAGTCACATAGTTGCAGGAAGAGGTGGGTTGCTAGAGAGGTAAAGGAGTACGAAAGTAGTCACAAAGTGAAAACCAGAAATACTGAACTTTAGAAATACAAGGTAATCAGAGAGCCCTAGCAGTGAGTCTCCAGTGTGATGCCATGCCTTTGTAGGGCTACAGGCATAAGAGAAAAGGAAAACATCTATACACCCCCAAACTGACACTTTGGCGAAACAAAGCTAGGGACTTCAGTCTTCATGGTAAACTGGTACTGGAAAAGGGGCTGAGCTTCTTAGCTTAGCCCTTAGGTACACAATAGAAGCCATCTTGACAGACTTTTAATATATGACCTTATTGCCTGAGGGATCAGAAACCTTGGCACTTTTTATCTCCACGTTTCAGTTGCCCATCCTCTTAACTGGCCCAGTGGGCGGCCACTCTGGCAGCAAGTGATTGTGATTTACACACATTCACACAACATACAACTCTATGTGTTATTAAACACTCTGCATTTCAGAGACAATTGGAAGTTGCTCCCATTTAAAAGAAGTAGTTTGAACTTAGAGGTGGGAAGAAAGACCTGCCATGTATGGATCTTTAGGATGGAGACCACAGAGCAGTATAGCAAGAACAAAGGGATTAATCTGAATTCCTAGTGTGTCCACTCCCCTGCTAATTGCTTAGATTTAGCCATACCCTCCATGTACAAAGGCCAAGACATTAAAAGGAGATGCTGCCCCTGCTTAGAAATGTCCCATGGAGTGACAGAGCACCTAGGATGAAAAAGAATACCAACATGAGTTGAACACAGGCTGAGCCAGCAAAGCTCACACTGACCTTCTATAATGGCACATATTGTAGTCACCTTCAGAATTACTAGTGTGAATATTGCCTGGTAATAGACATTGTCTTGGCAGCAAGCAAGGCAGGATAGGGTTCATATCCATGCTGCCAAGTCTGGCTTGGCCCTTTCACTGATTATAAGAATAGAAAAGTCACATTGCCCACCCTCTCCGTAGCTACTGTGCTAGAATACAGAGGTCTGGCTCCTACACTTTAGTACAGATGCAATTTTCATTTAATATTTTTTCTTTGTTTGAAATTTGTATTATTGTGTTTTCTCTCACTAGTTTTTCCTTATGGCTCATATTCTTCCTTTATTGTATTGCTTAATTCTTTTTCCTTTTTCTACTTTTTTATTAACATCATTCTTACTTTAATTAATTGTCAATTTTTTGTTTTAGCTTACTTTATATTTGCCCTTAAGAGAACACTGATCACTAAGAAAACCCTCATATTCTTTTATCTTCTTATTGTGTGTATGCTGAATATTTACAATTGACTTGTTGATAATATATATTGACATATATAAATTTACAAATATATATATATAATATATTTATATATAATAATATATAATAAATCCTAATACTATATAATAAAATATATAAATATAAAATAATATATAATGAATAATATAAATAACATAATGAAAAAATATATAAAAATGTATATTTATTTATGAATTTCAAGTATGTTAGAATTAATGCTTTTATTTTCCTTCCTGAAACTACAGAGAGCTGAGGCTGGTTTTCTCTAACCTGAGTCAGACTGAAAATTGTGCCCTTAAGAGAACACTGATCATGTAAATGTTGAAGAGATATCAACCTCAAAAATATGCAAATTGTAATATAGAAACCAAGAAAGATTTAAAAAGTAATAACTCTTCCAAAGTATTAATTCAATAATTTAATCCAAGCATCAAAGCTTATAAAATGCCAAGACTTTGAAAGTTTAACTTTAAAAATGATCTGTGACAAGCCGGGCGTGGTGGCACACGCCTTTAATCCCAGCACTCGAGAGGCAGAGGTAGGAGGATCGCCGTGAGTTTGAGGCCACCCTGAGACTCCATAGTGAATTCCAGGTCAGCCTGGGCTAGAGTGAGACCCTACCTCGAAAAACCAAAAAAAAAAAAAAAAAAAAAAAAGATCTGTGACTTCAAAGAAGAGACAAATAAAGACAGAGGAGATAATGAAAAACAGGACAAGAGACAGCAATAAGAGAGAGACTCTGAAACAAATGGTTGTCTTAGAAAAATTTCATCAATCAATAAAAACCTAGTAGAAAGAAGTCCCAAATAAACTACAGCTAATAGGAGATAAGACATCAGTCTTGAACAGTAAAATGCTCAAATAATAAAAAATAAAAATAAAACATATGGCCACTACTTTCATGACCACTAACATACAATTAAGAGATCAAGTTTATAATTCTTTTGACATCAAACTGTGGGTGGAGAAAACCTGTTTGGTGAAATAATAGCAAAATCCCCCAATTGTGGAAAGTATCAACATCCCTGTATATGAGGCAATTAGACCACCTAATAGACAAGACTATAACAGAATCAATCCATGTTATAGTTTACTTACAATACCAAGACTACAGAACAAATAAATCCATCAAAATAGCAGAACACTTCTTAGCCTAAATTTTAAAACCCTGGGATAATGTATATCAAGCCCCAAACAAAATAATTATCAATAGAAATTACTATATCTGAAATGGTATCTTTAAAATAAAATGAAAAATAGACACTTGCTATGGGAATTCCGGTCAGGATGGTATCTGCCTAACCACACCACACCTCCCGGGGAAGGACATTAAGGGTTCATTGGGTTCTCTAGTTGGGGAGAAGACTCTAATAGTCCTCCAGTGGCAGGGTGTGAAGTGGCAAACAAAAAAGGGAATCGGCTGATTCCCATGCTTTTAGGCAGTCCAACAGTTCCCCGATTCCCCCAAGCAGCTGTCCTAGCCATAGTCCCAGCTGCAGGTTCCTCCTGCACTAACTGCAGGTAAGGGGACCCAGGTCTGTGTAGCTCCACCTGAGCTTCTGTGCCTGGATGAATGCCCTCCCCACCATGCACGACCACTGTCCCATTTCCCCCACCCCATGCTACCACTGTCCCACTTGCCCTGGTGAACCAATGCCTTATCACAGGCCACCTCCCAACCCCATGCCCAGACCCAAGCCAGTGGGCCTGCATAGCTCCACCTGTGCATCCAGATCAGGAACACCATCCCACACCCCACCACCCCCCATCTCTGACCACAAACCCAAGCTAGCAATCCAGCATAGCTCCATCCACACCTCCAGGCTAGGGATCACCTTCCCAGTTGCTGCCACTCCCCCACCCTCTTCCCCCACATGGGTGGACACAGGCAGGCCATATTAGTTCCACCTGGCCTCTAAGCCTGGGAATGCTATTCCACTCTGGACCATCCCCCATGTCTATGCTCAGGCCCAGGTAGACCAGAGTAGCTCCACAAAGACCTCTGGGCTTGGGAATGCCATCCCATAATGCCATGCTACTGTCCCCCATCCCCCTGTCCACTTTGGGCCACCTGACCCCTCACTCCCATACTTCAAATCACAAAACAAGTCTCTATAGCAAGTCTTCAGGCCCCCACCAGAGCCTCACAGGCTCCTTCCCTCTTGAGCAGGCAGGCCCAGTTGCCCCCAGAAGCCTAGTGGAAGAAAACATAAAAGGGAATAACCACTGAACACACTTCAAGGGTACCCTACAGCTTCCTCCTAAATTAAATAAGGCTCCTACACTTTGAAGGGCAGACCACAGTGCAAAAGGAATAACATGAAAAAATCAAATGCAAGTAAATCCAATAAAATTGCCTAGGCCCACAATGAATGTCTCTAATCAAAATATAGAAGACACATTAGGAAAAGAATTGCAAAATGAAGATATAGGCTATGCAACCCTGACAAAGGAAATAGCAGAACTTTCAGAAAAGCAACAAAGGGCTGATACTTGTATAAATGCTGTCCTCACCAGACTAGACCTAATAGATAAGAACCTGGGAGGGGTCCAAAGACAGTAAAATGATCTGAAGGAGAGCTACACTCAATGAAGACATAAAGAAATTCAAGGATGAATTTCAAGAACCACCAAGAAAATCAGAAAATGACATGAAAAGGGAACTCACAGAGGGATGGAAACTATACATAAAAAAGTCGTGGAAAATACAAACCAAACTGAACAAGCCAAAAACTCTATAGAAGCTCTCAAGAATAGAGTCAGCCATGTGGAGGGTAGAAACTCAGAACTGGAAGACAAAACAGAAGAAACAGTTCATGAATCCAAAAGTTTCAATAAGTTCAAAAATGTCTGTGAACAGAACATGAGGGGACTTTGGGATATTCTTACACTTCACAACATTCAGATTATGGGAATACCAGACGGGGAAGAAATTCAGACCAAAGGCATGGAGAACTTATTCAACAAAATTAACAAAGAAAACTTTCCCACTATCTCAAAAGAAATGCCCATCAAGTTACAAGAAGCCAACAGAACTCCAAACAGACTGGACCAAAGGAGATATTCTCCAAGACATTGTTATTAAGACTCTAAACACTAATACCACACAGAAAAATCCCAAAAACAGCTAGGAGAAAGAAAACAAATATTACATATAAAGGTAACCCCATCAAAATTACTTCAGACTTCTCAGTGGAAATGCTGAAAGCCAGAAGGGCATGGAATGGAACACTGCAAAGTCTAAGAACCTATGGCTTCCAACCCAAACTGCTCTACCCAGCAAAAGTATCCCTCATAATAGATGGTGAAAGAAAAACTATCCATGATAAAACTCAGCTTTACAACTATATGAACACAAAGCCAAACCTGCAGAGAGTACTTCAGGGAATTCTCCACACAGAAGAATCAAATAATCAACCTCAAGTGCCTACAAGAAGGAGATCACAATAACCAAACTCAGAGAAGGCACAAAAAAACTACAAAATCCAAGTAAACACCAAGCCACATAAACCACCGTGATATGGAAGGGATCAAATCCAGTCTCACAGTCATTACCTGAAATATTAATGGCTTTAATTCACCCATCAAGAGACATAAGCTAAGAGGGTGGATCAGAAAATTAGACCTCTCAATCTGTTGTCTTCAAGAAACTCACCTCACCACTAAAGACAGACACCTCTTCAGGGTGAAAGGGTGGAAAATGATATTCCAAGCAAATGGGATTAAGAAACAAGCAGGCATAGCTATATTAATATAGTATAAAATAGACGTCAAGCCAAAAGTAATCAAAAAAGACAAAGGAGGCCACTTCCTACTTATCAAGGGAATGATCCAACAAGAGGATATCACAATCATAAATCTTTATGCACCAAACACAAGGGTACCACAATTCCTAAAACAAAACCTACTTGACAACAAAACAGAAATAACCACTAGTACCATCACAGTTGGGGACTTCAATACTCCACTATCAGCAATAGATAGATCAACCAAACAGAAAATCAAGAGGGAAGTGAGAGAGCTCAATAAAACCATAGATCAATTAGACCTAAAGGACATCTACAGAACATTCTATGGCAAAGCCACAGACTACACATTGTTCTGAGCAGCCCATGGAACCTTCTCTAAAATAGATCATATACTGAGTCATAAAGCCTGCCTCCATATGTTTAGGAAGATCAACACAATTTCCTGTATGATATCAGATCACAATGCTATATTGCTAGAAATTAAAAACAAAAGATGCACCAGGAATCCCATCGGCTCCTGGAAATTGAACAACACACTTTTAAACAATAAATGGGTACTTAATGAAATGGATATGAAATTGCAAAATTTCTAGAAATGAATTACAATGAGAACACATTGTACCAAAACTTATGGGACACAATGAAGGTGGTCCTCAACGGAAAATTCATAGCACTAAATGCCTTCATAGCAGACAGTGAGATCCCAAAGCAATAACCTAACCTTATCCACCTAAAGACATACAACCCCAAAAGCTCCAAATGGAAATAATTAAGATCAGAGCAGAAATTAATAAATTGGAGACTAAGAAAACAAATAAGAAAATTGATGAAACATTGAGCTGGTTCTTTGAAAAAATAAATATCATTGACAAAACCCTGGCCAATTTGATCAAGCGAAAAAAGAAAAAAAAGACACTTCAAATTAACAAAATTAGAAATGAAAAAGGGGAGATCACAACAGACATAAGTGAAATTGAGAGAATCATCAGGACTTATTTCAAAAACACCTATTCCACAAAACTGGATAATATGAAGGAAATGGATGAATTCCTGGACTCATAGCACCTACCAAAGCTAAACTCGGAGCAGATTAATCTCCTAAACACACCTATATCTCCTTAATTAATCTCCTATTACACCCACAAAGATTGAAAAGGTAATCAAAAACCTTTCCCAAAAGAAGAGTCCAGGACCAGATGGCTTCTCAGATGAATTCTATGAAACCTTCATGGAAGAACTGAAACCAATTTTTCTGAAATTATGCCATGCAATTGGAGAACAGGGAAAGCTCCCCAACTCCTTTTATGAAGCTAGTATCACCCTAATACCAAAACCAGGCAGAGATGCCACAAGAAAACTGTAGGTCTATTTCCCTGATGAACTTAGACGCAAAGATCCTGAACAAAACCTTGCAAACCAAATCCAACAACACATCACAAGCATTATCCACCTTGATCAAGTAGGCTTCATCCCAGGAATGCAGGGGTGGTTCAACATGTGGAATTTTGTCAATGTAATACACCACATAAATAAACTTAAACACAAAAATGACATGACCATTTCGATAGATGCAGAAAAGGCCTTTGACAAAATATATCACTTCATGACCAAAACTAGAGAGAAGAGGCATGGAGGGTTTGTATCTCAACATAATAAAGCCTATATATAAAGCTCCTAAGGCCCAAATAATACTAAATGGGTAGAGACTGGAGGAATTCCCATTGGGATCGGGAACAAGACAGGGGTATCCACTCTCACCTCTACTCTTCAACATAGTACTGGAAGTCCTAGCTCCAGCAATAAGACAGGAGAAAAAAAAAATAAAAAGGGATACAAATTGTAAAGGAAGAAGTTAAATTAGCTCTATTTGCAGATGAGAAATAAAGACCTTTCAAAATGAGCTTTAATACGTGCATGCATGTGTGTGTGTGTGTATGCGCGTGCACGTGTTTGTGTACACATGTGTTATGTATATTGTGCCTGTGTGTATGTGTGTGTGTGCCCTTGTGGTACCACATGCACTTACATGTGGCAGGATGCATTTGACTGTGTGTTTAGAGAGTAACGTCAGGTGTCCAACTTCATTGCTCTTCCATCTGTTCTTATTTCAGCCTGAGTTTCTTAGTGATCCCAGAGCTTATTGCTGTTTGTCTTTCTCTCTCTTCCAGAGTTCCAACAAGTTCCAGGTGTATGTACCTCTGTAGGACTGGGGTTATAAGTGCACAAGGCAATACCCATTGGTTCTGGAGAGTCAAACTGAGATGGTCTCAGGCTCTTGTGCTTGCATTGAAAGTGTATTTTATTGAACCATCTCTCCAGCCCCTCTTGCTATGTCATTGATCTTAAAGGGAAAACTTTAGGTTTTTCTCCATTAATTAAGATGCACTTCTTTTTAAGAATTTTTGAATCATTGCCCTACACTTGGAAATATACAGTTATAGTTACTCCATATTCAAATAACACTAGGCTTCCTTATGCATAATTCACTGTAAGAAAAAAATATTTTTTTAAAAAAATTGTGTCATTCTGTTTTTTTTAAAAATATTTTATTTATGTATTTGAGAGAGGGAGAGAGAGAAAGAAAGGGTGTGGAGGGGGGTGGGGAATGGGTGCATGAGGACCTCTAGCCACTATGAAAGAGCTTCATATGCATATGCCACCTTGTGCATCTAGATTTACATAGGTACTTGGGAATTGAACCTGGGTCCTTAGGCTTTATAGGCAGGCACTTTAACTTCTAAGCCATCTCTTCAACCCAGAAAAGTTCTTTTTTTTTTTTCTTTAAAAAAAATACTTTATTTATTTGCAAGCAGAGAGAGAAAGTAGGGAGAAAAGAGACAGACAGAGAGAATGGGCACTCCAGAGCATCCAGTCACTGCAAATGGATGCATGTACCACTTTGTGAATCTGGATTTACATGAGAACTGGGGAATTGAACTTGGATCATTAGGCTTTGCAGTGCCTAAAATACCGAAACACCCAGTTCATCAAACTATTAAGGCATCTCTGTGCACAAATTCCTCATCCACCTTTCTACAATTAATACCATCAACCCTGAGCCCTATCCCTCATTCTATGAATTTTACTCCCTATACCCTTTTTTTGTTTGTTTGTATTTCCTATGCCCCCCATTTTATTTTTATTTATTTATTTTCATTTTTTTTATTATTAAATATGGACCTATTTTGTATGGAAACATCACATGTTGGTACCATCCTTTCCCTCCTCCCTAAGGAAAAAAAAATTCCAATACCTTTCTTTCATCTCTTATATCATAGCTGTTGGTTATTTAGTTTATTTATAGGCATTTATGGTGTATACACATTCCAGTGTAATTAAATACACTATCACTATTTTATTATGAACAAATCATTATCTCTGATCAATAAAAAAAAAAGAAAAACTAAGGTTTTCATTTTACCTTCACTAGTTCATTATCTCTTGTAATTCTACATTGTTGATCTGTATCACTTTATCTCTCCTGATAACCCTATTGAAACTTTTGTTGCAGGACAAATCTACTGGCACCTTATTCACTTAATTTTTGCTTGTTTGAGAAAGGTTTTATATCTCTTTCAGTTATGAAAACTAATTTTACAGGGAAAATGATTTGATGTTGATGGAATTTTTCATTGGATATTTTGTTTCACAATCATGTACTTGCATAAATTCTAAAGCCAAGCTATATGTAATTCTTATATTTGTTCCTCAAAGACAGGTTTTTTTTTAGCATTTCAATTATTTTAAATTTTTCTCTATTTTTATTTTCTGTAGTTTGAATATGATATGTATAGGTATAGAAGTTTTTTAAAAATACTTTTACTTCATATTCTTTGAACTTCTTAGATATGTTATTTGGTATTGACATTAAGTTAGGGATAATCTTAACCAATATTACTTCAAGGTAGGCATTGTTCCTTCTTACTGTTTTCTCTTTCTGGTATTTCCACTATGCATATGTTGTGCCATTTGTGATTATCCCATAGTTCTTAGATATTCGGTTATAATAATTTTTAGCCTTCTTTCTCCCTGATTTTTATTTGGAGTAGTTTCTATTGTCATGTAATCGACTGCCAATAATATCTCCTGGATTTAGTTTCAATGATTTGGATCTCTACTATTTCTGCTTGATTCTTTCTTGGAATTTCCATTTCCTTTTTATTTATATTTTGTTGCATGATATATATCTCTCACATTAAAGCCCTTAATAATAGATTTTTATTTTGTTTTTTTGAGGTAGGGTTGCACTCTAGCTCAGGGTAACCTGGAATTACCTATGTAGTCTCAGGGTGGCCTTAAACTCATAGTGATCTTCCCCCCCTGCCTCCAGAATACTGAGATTAAAGGTGTATGCCACCATGCCTGGCACAAAATAGATTTTTTTAAATTCCTGATCTATTAGCTTGAAAATTCCTAGCATATAAAATCTGGTTTTGACCCTTGTTTAGTGCTTTCTCTGTTTCTGCTTTTTACTTTATTATATAGCTTAAATTAAGAGGTGGACAACATACCATGTGAAAGGAACTGTGTCAAATAGGCTGCTGGTAAGCAGTGGTAAGTTAGAAATGAAAGAAGGTTTTCTGCAGTCATGTGATTAGTTCTCAGTCTCTTGGTATCCCTGTGCCTTTGGGCTATGAGATTTATACTATTTATCTGTCTCTTTAGGAATAATAGGGTAGTTAGAGGGGACTAGACAGAGCATTTTCTTTCTCCTAGGTAGGAGAGACTCTGACTAAACCCCAGCAGGTGAAACACTAGTACAAAAATTAAAAAAAAAAAAATCCTTGAATACAGGCCTTGTAAAGAACAGAATGCTCTGGCATATTTCAAAATGGTTCTTTTAGCTCCTCCTGTAGGAAACACAAGAAAATTGTTTTCCAAACTTGTTTTGAGGACCTGAGAGTGTTCCTAGAAGTGAAACTGGACAGTGTGGGAATCCCATTTGACTGTGTCCCTTGGAAAATGTTAAGACTTAAAGAAGTTCACACTGGGCCTATAGACATTTGTCAGTTATAGCACCATTTCTCTGCTCTGGCACTATTCCTACTTTGGTGAGCTGTGACTCTATCTGCCTCACCCAGAGGGCAGTTTGTCTTGTGACCTCATTTCTCTGATGATTGAAGAAGAGCTGCTGGTCTTTCAGCTTGTTCAGCTTTGACCTTCCTGTGGGGTGGACTTGCGATTTCTAATCTTGCATCTCTCCTGACTTGACGTCATTCCTGGTTCTCTTCTTGTTTGGCCAGGTACAGTTACTTCCTGCTATCAAACAATGCTACCATGTTCAATTTGCAGGCTTTACATACAAAATTACCATTTTGCATACAAAGAGATACATTAAATCCCAGAGCTCCAGGAAAACCCATCTTAACCAGGTTGGCCTTGGGAAGCACTCTACATTTTCATCTGTCCTGAAGTGACTTTCATTTTGCTCTAAGTCTCTCTAAGCCCAGGTCAGTGGTCAGAAATATTACTGATCATATTTAATTTTGTTGGTTATGATCTTTCACTATAAGAAAGTTATTATCTTGCTGCTTTTTTACCATATGAAATATAACATCTGGTATCAGTATGCAATGGGATTTTGTTTTAAATGACTTTTACAGACAAAAATCTGAGAAAGAAAACCCAGGTCAGGTTAATTTTGAGGAATATGGTGTCAATATGACATTGCTGCAGTTTGGATACCAAGAATCCCTCAAAGGCTAGAGATGTGGTTCTCAGTTTGGTACTGTGAGTGGTAGAGAGTCTGAGGCCTAATAGGAGAACAGGTTTTTGAGTTTGTGTCCTCACAGGGATTTAGGGACTCTGTTCCCTTATTGTCACTATCTTTTGCTTTAAAACTATGAGGTGAGCATTTTTGTTTCATCATGTTCTTCTGCTAATGATGCTTATCTTCACCCAGACCCAAAACAACAGAACCAACCAACCATGAACTGAAACTTTCAAAACTGTGAAACAAAACAAACCTTCTCTCTTTATGCTCTGATCATCTCTCAATTTTTTTTATAGCAACAGAAGACTGACTAACACAAATATCATACTCTAAATTAAACTACAGACTATGCAGACAAAAATTAATTATATATACTCCCAGGAGAATCAGTACTTAAAAGACAGAATTCTGGGGATATTTGACTGTTGTTCGATCTTCCTGGTCACAGATTTCTCTGAAAAGTAATATTTAAGTGTAAGGAAGAAAGCATAATGATGCACAAAAATAAAACTAGAATATGAATAAATTCAAGTTATCAGGGTATATAACTTTGATTCTTTCAGTCCTGGGCAATCAAATGTAGGGATCTCGGCCACTCAGGGCCTTGGCTTCATATCTCTTCAGTGAGAGTCTACCTAGATGATTATTAAACTGATCTTTGATTACATCCCATTGAAGAGCCTGGTATGCTAGCCACAAAGAACCATGGAAGAGTAGAAGAAATGACAATAGAAGGGTAGTAAGGAAAGCCATTAGTAACAGACAGCATGATCAAGTTGGTTAGATGAAAGAGAAGTCAAAGAAATTATGGAAGGTCTGAGTAAAGAGAAAAGTTTTCACTCATAACCCTAAAGTCAGTGTAAGACTTACAAAAATGTTACAAAAACAATAGGAACTAAGAAGAGCAAGGAAAGATTAGGAAAAAAGATTGCAAAAACAACCAGATCCAGAGGTACACATGCCATGAAAGAGAACTACATAACAGGAGGGAAACTGGTTCCCAAGAATGGGAAGATTCTAGTCATGTCCAAATCGTGGCCCAAGGGCCACATCCAACACAGAATAGCTATGAAAGCTTCATAGCACAAAATCATAAACTTGCTTAAAACAGGAGAGTTTGTGCAGTTTTTTCTTTCTCCTTTATTTTTAAACACACACACACACACACACACACACACACACAGAGAGAGAGAGAGAGAGAGAGAGAGAGAGAGAGAGAGAGAAACAGAGTAGACAGACAGACAGATGAGAATGGGTGTGCCAGGGCCTCTAGCCACTGCAAACAAACTCCAGATGCATGCACCACTTTGTGCATCTGGCTTTAGGTGGGTACTGGGGAATTGGACCTGGGTGGTAAGGCTTTGCAGGCAAGTTTCTTAATCACCGAACAATCTCTCTATCCCAGTTTCTTTTTTGTGTGATGAACTCAATAAATAACCTCATTGTGTTGCAATGTCAGAAGGTTGGGCATTCCTAATATATCTCTGGAATATATGTCTCTCAGTGTGTGGTAAGACAGTAAAAATAAGTTATCTGACTTCAATCTTCACTGCCATCATCATTCATTTATATTATTCACTGACTCCACCTTCTCAAATTCCATAGGGTTTATTCTCATCTTCTTTCCTGTGTACTTTCTGTCGTTCATATTATTCCCCTGACCCACATGTTAATCAGCTTTTAACTTTTAACTTTCAGGTTTTGTTTATAGGGTTTATTTTATTAATTGGTTTTCTGTTGGTACTTTGTTGATTTTATGAATTTAGGAATAGATTTTTTTTTTTTACTATGTAAAAAGCACCTGGTAAAGTTTGAGTTAGTCAGTTTTTTTTCTTTTTTCTTTTTATAGACTTGACTTTAGGCAAAATATGGGCCGGGATCTTTCACTGCAAAGGTAAATTTGTATTATATTGAAAAAATAAAACAGCAACTATAATAGCTTGTTAGAAGTTACTGGAAATATAAATGTGTTTATCAAATGCTAATTTTCTCTTATCATATCTGGTGGCTTGTTTCAAACAAGTTCATTTGAAAATAACTCCAAGAATAATTACATTTGCTTTTCCCCTGTATATTATGTACATAAGCATAAATGAGCCTGACATAGTATGATATACACACACCCACACCCACAGCCACCCACCCACCCACACACACACACCAGAGATGCCTGTGTCCTGAGAATAATTTGGGGAAATGAGATCAAAATATATTGTATAAATGCATGAAAATTTTAAAATGGAAAAATAAATAAAAATTGTTTAAAAAATTTGATGCCCAGTGGTCTAAGCACAAACAGAAGTTTCTTTGGCCAGCTGTAAGTTTCCTGACAAGTGTTTTTTTATTTGTAAAGGAAAATGACATTCCACTCTCCCCCTGACATACCTTAGACTCTGTTTTCATCTTTACATGTAAGGAGTATGTTCAGTATCATGAGATAGACACTGCCTTCTCCCCTAATGGATACCAATCTTTAGTTAAGATGCAAATGAACCAGCAAGAAACCTATCTCTTTCCCATAGCACCCTGGTTTGCAAGAGAAATGTGGGGCAGAATTTGGTGGTTTGATTCAGGTGCCTCCCATAAACTTATGTCTTCTGAATCCTAGGTCCCCAGTTGGTATCAATTTAGGAACTGGAGTCTCCTGGAGGTGGTGTATTATTGAGTTCAGGCTTATGGCCATTACAGCCTGCTTCCCCTTGCCAGTGTTTGGCACAATCTCCTGTTGCTGTTGTCCACCTGATATTGGCCAAGAGATGTTGCCCACCCTCTGCACATGCCATCATTTTCCCCCTACTGTAATGGAATTTCCCCTCCAATCTATAAGCTGAAATAAATCCTTCCCTCCTATAACCTGCTCTTGTTTGGGTTCTTTGTGCCAGCAATGTGAAGCTAACTGCAACAGTAAACTTGGTACTGAGAAGTGGGGTTGTTATTGCTAGAAACCTGACTGTGGTTTTTGGCCTTTTGGGACTGATTTGAGGGAGTAATGTGGGTGGGTTTGAAACCTTGGCTTAAGTGATGCCTTGTAGTGCTGTAATTACAGCTTGATGGACCATTCGGTCAGGGTTAAAAGACCTGAGTGCAGCAACAATCATGGACTGTGAGGTTTAACTTATGAGTGTGAGAAAGAGCTTTGCCTGGACTTGGTAAAAGCAGTTTATGTGAGTGGCCTGCAGTTATGCCTGTGTCCTGAGAACTTGTAAAGGGTTGCACTGCAAAGAAATGGACTGATATGAAGAGAGGGATATGGCACAGAAAGAAATGAAATTTGGGGCCAGAACTGCTGCCTGTTCCGCTGTTTGAGAGACTACATTCATTGAGATTGGGCCACCTGATCTGCTTTGGGACAACAGGAAGAATGCAGTCTTGAATGCTGAAGGAGTATCCTGTTTTTTAAAGTCTGCTTTATTCTCTCCTGGATCAACAAATTCGTTCACTTGGTACTCTGAGGTACAACAAATGTAGGAAGAGAGGACTTTTTTTTATTTATTTATTTATTTTTTATTTTGGAAATGGCCATGAGCAGTGTGAAGTGGGCTTGTTGGTTTACCTGTGTGGAGCCTGATGGAGCCATGAGGATGAAGTGTGGGTTGCAGTGAAGACCCGATGGAGATACTAGAACTATGGTATGGTTGCCAAGGAGAGTTACTGGCACTGGATAAAGTTTTCTGGGACTGTGGGCTGGAGGGGCAGAATTGGAAATCCAGACTTGTTACAAATTAGAATTATTAGACTTGGAGACTTGTCATGGCTAGAGTTGTCGGATATGGAGCTACAGAATTTGATATTTACCCTGTTTGTTTTAAAACTTCTATTTCTTAGTTATTCTCAATGTCATCTTTTGCAGTGTGAATGTGTACTCTGTGTTATTATGGTGTTTTTGGTACTACGGCTCAGTTAGAAGACATTGGACTATGGGGATATTTGAACATCATTAGGATTGTTAAAAACTATGGTAATGTGTAATGTCGGACTGAATGCACTGCATTTTACATCATGGATGGTCATCAGTTTATGGGGCCCAGGGGCAGAATGTGGTGGTTTGATTCAGGAATCTCCCATAAACTTATGTGTTCTGAATGCTAGGTGCCCAGCTGGTGGCAATTTGGAAATCAGATTCTCCTGAAAGGCAGTGTATTGTTGGGAGTGGGTTTATGGATGTTATAGCCAGCTTCCTCTTGCCAGTGTTTGGCACAATCTGTTTCTGCTATTGTCCACATGTTGTTGGCCAGGAGGTGATGTTCATCCACTGCTTATGCCATCATTTTCCCCTGTCATCATGGTGTTTCCCCTCAAATCTTTAAGTCAAAATAAACCCTTTCCTCCCCCAAGCTACTCTTGGTTAGGTGATTTCTGATAGCCTCATGAAGCTGACTATAACAGATAGCAATCTTTAGTAAAGATACAAATGAACCAGCAAGAAACCTATCTCTTTCTCATAGCAATATGAACTGAAGAATGTATCTTATTCATGCAACAACATTGCAGGCTGATTTTGCTGCAGTCCAGATGTGAAACTCTCCCTGCTGTTCACTACTTTGGACACTTCTCAATATTACAGAAATATGCAAGGGAAATTAATAGTTTTGATATGAACAAAAGCTATTTAGTTTATAGAGTTGGATTGAAATAGATGTATAATTCCCCTTTCTGACTCCATGTTCATTTGGTGTACATATTTTCTGCAGACATATACAAACTATGGTTAAAAATATGGGGGAAAACTATACTTAAGTAAGTGTGCTTTTCTTACTGTTCAAATATTTTATATAAAGTCTGGGTATCCATTAAGTTTTGGTTACTAATACTTGGTTACTAGAAAAACAGAATCATCTAAAATAGCTTAAAGGATATAGCAGTTAATTTCTCAGTCTTGTAAAATAAGTCCAGAAATGAGACAGTAAGGCTGGTCATCATGGTTTCATGTGAGACCTGGGCTCCATTTTCTTTCCCATGGTCCAAGAGGCTTTTTGATCTACCACCCTTAATAGTTTATCATTTTATCAAGGGCAAAGATGGTTTCTGATTTTCCCTTTTTAAATTTTTGTATCAGTGAATACAGTCAAGTTGGTACCATTGTTAGCCTCTTACCTGCCGTCCCCTTCCACAGGGACTCTCCTTGTTGGGGTATATGGGTTGTGCATTGTGGGGTTAACCTTCAGTTTTGGGTAGGAGGAAATGTCTCTGAACGTCATGACCCAATGTGAGGCTCTGACATTTTTTCTGCCCCTCTTCCACAAATTTCCCTGATTCATGTTGGGTTCATTTTAGGTCTGTTTCAGTGTTGAGATCTTGGGAACCTCTGTGGCTCTGGATATCTGGTTTGGTAGGAGTTAATTGTTCTCTATGTCTATCTCCTTCACCTTTGTGCTGGTACCAGGTTCATCAAGAAAACAGCATTCTTGCATGTTTCCCCAATTATCCTTAGTTTCAGCTGGGGTCCTTTTGAGGTATGATGGGGTGGTTCTGTCCTTATGATCTGTGTCTATCTGAAAAAGAGAAGCAGATTCTTCAACGGAGAGTAAAGTGAGCACCAAGTAAATGTGGTAACCATTATTTTTTAGAGAGAGTTTAATGGAGAGCAGGTTCATTGTTGGATATGGTTTTGACTTGTTTCCCAGATCCAACTATGGGTTCCATTCCACTGAGCAGATCAGTTAGCCAAATTGAGAGCAGTTGGTTTCCCACCATGGCTGTGCACTACTATTGTACTTGTGTGAGCATCAGGTCAGGTTGTTTGCTGCTAAGTAGGTTAGACCATGTGTTGCTTGGACAGATATTGGTCATTTTCCCCCAGTCACTCATGTAGTACCTTCCAGCACTAGACACACTAACTGTCTGGGGACTGACTCTCTTCTAGCTTCCAGCCACGTTAATCCATGTTATGTGCCAACAGCATATGGTGTCTTCAGCAGTAGGGTCTTACCACTAACTTATGGTGGATCATTAAGTGCTCTGCCACAAATCTGTCTTCTTTTGGGAAACCGTGTAGATCTCTCTGATCAAAAGCTCATTGTAGATGATATCCACCTGCTGGTACCTGGGAGTTACGTGTCAGTGCCCAAGAAGAGAAGGAAGAAAAAGATAACTGATATAAAAGAGATAGAAAGATGAGAGAGAAGAGGGAGATATATAGATAGATCGATAGACAGACAAAGGAAGAGATAAAGGTCAGTTTTCATCGTATACCCTCCAAGGCCTTGTGATCCAGGTGTTCCCTCTAAGGGCCGAGTGAAGGTTCAACCATTTAGTCTGTCTTTTAAGATGTAGAGTTTTATGGTACCATTGCTGTTTGGGAACGTTTTGTGTCCCCTACCTCCTCCTTTACCCTCTGTGCCCTCTCCACCCTCCCTTATTGTCCAGTCCTTGAAACACTTGCTAGGCATGTCAACAACTTGGGCAGATTCAGGTTAGGAGCTGTAGATGAGTGACACTATGTGGCAATTATCTTTCTGTGATTGGTGAGTTCACTGAGAATGATCTGTTCCAGGTTTGGCCATTTTTCTTCAAACCCTAACCCTAACAATATGCAGTAAATTGAAACTTGATCCATACATCTTGCCAAGCACAACAATAAAGTTCAAATGGATCAAAGACCTCAATATAACCCCAGAAACTTGGCTACTACTGGACGAAAATTTAGAAGGAACATTCCATGATATAGGAATGGCAAAAGACTTCCTGAACAAAACCCCAGAAGCATAGGATCTTAAACAATCACTCAACCAATGGAATCTTATGAAGCTGAAAAGTTTCTTCACAGACAAATAAGCAGAGCCAATAGATTACTGACAGAATGGGAGAAAATATTTGCTGAATATCCAACTGACAGAGGCCTAATCTCTAGAATCTACAAAGAACTCAAAAACATAAACAAAAAAACATCAAACAACCCACTCACAAAATGGGGCAAGTAACTGGACAGGCAGTTCACAGAGGAAGAAATACCAATGGCAAACACACACTTAAGAAAAATGTTTATCATCCCTAATCATCAGGGAAACACAAATTAAAACAACAATGAGATTCCACCTTACCCCAGTAAGGATAGCAAAAAAGTCAAATGAAAATAAATGCTGGTGGGAATGTGGAGAAATAGGAACCCTCATCCACTGTTGGTGGGAATGTAAGATGGTACAACTTCTTTTAAAAGCAATTTGGAGACTCCCAAAAAAGCTGACTACAGAGTTATCAACAGACCCAGTTATTCCCTTACTGGGCATGTACCCTAAAAGCTTCATGCCTCAGTCCAGAGAGAGTTGCTCAACCATGTTTATAGCTGCTCAATTCATAATAGCTAAGAGCTGGAATCAACTCAGATGCCCATCACTTGACAAATGGATAACTAAGATAGCTACATGATGGAATTCTACACAGAATTAAGGAAAAATGACAAAATGAAATTCGATTTGCCCTTTTATTTATTTTTTTAATTTTTAAATTATTTATTTATTTATTTAAGACATATAGAAAGAGGGAGGGGAGAAAATGGGTGTACCAGGGCCTCTAGCCACTGCAAATGAACTCCAGATACACATGCCACCTTGTGCATCTGGATTATGTAGGTGCTGGGGAATCAAACCTGGCTCCTTAGGGTTCTCAGGCAAGCACCTTAACTACTAAGCAAATTCTACAGCCCAAGAATATGTTTTTATTTGTCTGTGTTTGTCCACAGTTTACAAAATGTTACACTATAAATTTCACTAATCATTTACTCACTTCTTGTAGTGTTTTTAAGGTTGATTTACATTATTCCTTATGCATCTAGTTGTTGCTTCATAGAGCTACAGTGTTCTATGATATATGATGTCCTCATCTTATAAATCCTTTATTTTAGAGGAGAACACTGCTATGCTTTTATTTTTAACTTCACAAATAACATGATGAAGAGCATGGTGGATATATATCCTTCTGAATCTCAGAAGAATTTATTGATATAAAATTGGGGAGAACATACTGTCATACTGATTTCTGGCTTAGAAAGATTAGTTAATTATTATTCCCATTTGCCATATACTAGTGTTCAGGTCCAACTCCTCTATATTAGATAATTCCTTTTTCCTAATTTTTACCACTCACTTGGATACACATTGATTTTTTGTTTTAATTAGCATTCTTTTCAGCTATTAATTGTGATTTTGTTCTTCAAGTGAGCTTCCATAAGCCTTCTGCAGTGCTTCATACCTTTTTGTTTGTTGTCAAATGATCTTTTCTAAAATAATTCAAACATTATTTCCTTACTAGTTTTAAAAGTTGCCAAATTCTCCTCCCAGACTTTCCATATGCCCACTGTTCATAAATAGCCTTAGAAAAGTTGAATTTTTGTGTGGTCTCCTCTGTTTTTCTTTTCCCTTTTCTTTTTTTCTTTATTAGTTAGTTTTGTATTCAGCAAATATAGTCAGTTTGGTACCATTCTTAGGATCATCCGTGACCTACCCCCACCCCTTGGCCCCTCCTTGTTGAGGTATATGGGTCATACATTCTGGAGTTAGGCCACAGTTATGTGTAAGATAAATGTCTCTGCATATCATGACCCAATATGTGGCTCTGACATTCTTTCCGGCCCCTCTACTACAAAATTTCCCTGAGCCATGTTGGGTTCATTCTTGGTCTGCTTCAGTGATGAGGTGTTGGGGGCCTCTGAGGCTCTGGCTCTCTGATTTGGTAGGAGTTGATTTTTCCCTGTGTTGATATCCTTCCCCTTCTGCTGGTATCCAGTTCATCAGGAAAACAGCACCTTTTCTTGTTTCGCCAATTTTTCTTAGTTTCAGCCAGGGCCCCTTTGAGGTATGATGGAGTGGCTCTCTCCTTAGGATCTACATCTATCTGAAAAAGAGAAGCAGATTCTCCAACGGAGAGTAAGTTAGCACCAGGACAAATGAGGTAAGGCTTACTTTTTTTTCATAGAGAATTTAATAGTTGTAGGCCCTCTTGTAGCCCATGATTGATGGTAGCTTGATATTGGAGAGTGAGCTTATGTTTGGATATGGTTCTGACTTGTTTCCCAGCTCCAGCTATGGGTCCTGCACCACTGAGGAGATCAGTTAGCCAAATTAAGAGCAGTTGGTTCCCCACCATGGCTGTGTGCCACTATTGCACTTGTGTGGGCATCACAACAAGTTATTTGCTGCTAAGTAGGTTAGACCATGACTTGCTTGGACAGATGTTGGTCACTTTCCCCCAGTTGCCCATGTAGCACCTTCTGGCACTAGATGCGCTGACTCTCTGGGGACTGACTGTCTTCCAACTTCCAGCCATACCATTCAATTTTGCATGTCAACCACATCATTGCACGTCATCAGCAATAGGGTCTTACCACTAACCTTTGGAGGGTCATCAAGTACTCTGACAGAAATCTGTCTGTCTTTAGGAAACCTTGTAGATCTCTCTGATCAAAAGCCCATCGTGGATATAGCCCCATGCTGGTACTGGGAGTTAAAGGTCAGTGCCCACTAAGAAAATGAGGAAAAAGATAACTAATATAAAAGAGTTAGAGAGAAGAGAGAGATAGAGAGAGGGAGAGGGAGAGGGAGCGAGGGAAGATGTAGAAGATTAAGGTTAGTCTTGATCCTACCCTCTCCAGTGTCTTGTGGTTCAGGTGTTCCCTGTAAGGACCTGGTGAGGGATCAGCCATTTGGTCTGTCTTTTAGTAAGTAGAATTTTATGGTACCATTGCCGTTTGGGTCTAGATTTGTGTTTCCCACCCCTTTGATGTCCTTCCGTCCCTCCATTTCCATCCTAGTGTCTAGTCCATGAGATGCTTGCTGGATATGTAAGGTATCTTAGGTAGATTCAGCTTAGGTGCTGTAGATGAGTGAGACTATGTGGCGATTTTTTTTTTCTGTGATTGGGTAAGTTCACTGAGAATGATCTGTTCCAGGTTCAAGCATTTGTCCTCCAATTTCATTGTGTCATTTTTTCTTACTGCTGTATAGAATTCCATTGTTTAGATATACCACATCTTAGTTATCCATTCTTCTAGTGATGGACATCTGGGTTGATTCCAGCTCTTAACTATTGCAAATTGAGCAGCTACAAACATGGTTGAGCAAATCTCTCTAGCCTGTGGGTTGAAGGTTTTAGGGTAGATGCCCAGTAAGGGAATAACTGGGTCTGTTGGTATCTCTATACTCAGCTTTTCCAGAAGTCTCCATATTGCTTTCCAAAGTGGTTGTACCATCCTACATTCCCACCAACAGTGGATAAGTGTTCCTACTTCTCCACATCCTTGCCAGCATTTATTTTTATTTGATTTTTTGATGTTTGCTATCCTTATTGGGGTAAGGTGGAATCTCATAGTTGTTTTAATTTGCATTTCTCTGATTATTAGGGATGAGGAACATTTTCTTAACTGTATGTTTGCCATCTGTATTTCTTCCTCTGTGAACTGCCTGTTCAGCTCTTTGCCCAATTTTGTGAGTGGGGTGTTTGACTTATTACTGTTTAGGGTTTTGAGGTCTTTGTAGATTCTAGAGATTAGGCCCCTATCAGTTGGATAACCCACAAATATTTTCTCCCATTCTGTGGGTAATCTATTGGCTTTGGTTATTGTATGCTTGTCTGTAAAGAAACTATTCATTTTCATGTGATCCCATTGGTTGAGTGAAGGTTTAAGTTCATGAGCTACTGGGGTTTTCTTCAGGAAGTCTTTTTCCATTCCTATATCATGCAAAGTCCTTCCTAAATTTTCTTCCAGTAGTATTTGAGTTTCTGGTCTTATATTGAGGTCTTTGATCCATTTGGACTTGAGTGTAGTGCATGGAGAAATGTGTGGATCAAGTTTCAGTTTCCTGCATATGGTTATCCAGTTTGTCCAGCACCATTTGTTGAAGATGCTGTCTTTTTTCCATCCTATATTTTTTGGGCCTTTACCAAATATCAAGTAGCTATAGTTGCTTGACTCAAAGTTCAGGTCCTCAAGTCTATTCTATTGGTCTATACTCCTGTTTTTATGCCAGTACCATGCTGTTTTTATTACAATGGCTTTGTAATATAGCTTTAGATTAGGTACGGTGGTGCCTACAGAGGTATTTCTGTAGCTGAGGATATGTTTGGCAATGCGAGGCCTTCTGCCTTTCCATATGAAATTCGAGATCATTTTTTCTACCTCTGTGAAGAACACTGTAGGGATTTTAATTGGAATTGCATTAAATCTGTATATTGCCTTTGGTAGGATTGTCATCTTCACAATGTTAATTCTGCCTATCCAGAAACATGGGAGGTCTTTCCATTTTTTCAAGTCCTCCTCAATTTCTTTTTTGAGTGTTTTTATGTTTTCATTGTATGGATCTTTCACTTCCTTGGTTAACGTTAGTCCAAGGTATTTTACTTTTTTGTTTCTTATTTCTTTCTCTGTATCTTTGTCATTTGCATGTATGAAGGCTACTGATTTTTGTGCATTGATTTTGTAGCCTGCTACTTTGTGACCCAGTATATGGTCTATTTTAGAGAATGTTCCATGGGCTGCTGAGAAGAATGTGTAATCTGTGGATTTGGGATGGAAAGTTCTGTAGATGTCCGTTAGGTCTAAGTGATCTATGGTTTTGTTGAGCTCTCTTACTTCCCTATTGAGTTTCTGTTTGGATGATCTGTCTATTACTGATAATGGTGTATTGAAGTCCCCAGCTATGATGGTGTTGGTGGTTATTTTTGTTTTATTGTCAAGTAGGTTTTGTTTTATGAACTGTGGTGCCCCTGTGTTTGGTGCATACAGATTTATGATTGTAATATCCTCTTGATGGATCGTTCCCTTCATAAGCAGGAAGTGGCCTTCTTTATCTTCTTTGATTATTTTTGGTTTGAAGTCTATTTTGTCCGATATTAATATAGCTACACCTGCTTGTTTCTTATTCCCATTTGCTTGGAATATTTTTTTTCCACCCTTTCACCCTGAGGAGGTGTGTGTCTTTAGTGGTGAGGTGGGTTAGTTGAACGCAACAGATTGAGGGGTCTAATTGTTTGATCCATCCTGTTAGCTTGTGTCTCTTGATGGGTGAATTCTGGCCATTAATATTTAGGGTAATGACTGTGAGATTTGATTTGATCCATGCCATATTGTGATGGTAAATATTGGTTGGTGTTTTCATGGACTTTTAAGATTTTTGTGCCTACTCTGAGTTTGGTTGTTGTGATCTGCTTCTTGTAGGCAATTGAGTTTGATTATTTGTTTCTTCTGTGTGGAGAATTTCCTGAATTACTCTCTGTAGGTTTGGTTTTGTGTTCCTATAATTGTAAAGCTTTGTTTTGTTGTTGAATGTTTTTCTTTCACCATCTATTATGAGGGATACTTTTGCTTGGTAGAGTAGTTTGGGTTGGAAGCCATAGGTTCTTAGACTTTGCAGTGTTTCATTCCAGGCCCTTCTAGCTTTCAGGGTTTCCATTGAGAAGTCTGAAGTAATTCTGATGGGGTTTTCTTTGAAGGTGGTGTGCTGTTTTTCCCTACCTGCTTTTAGGATTTTCTCTTTGGTGTCAATGTTTAGAGTCTTAATGATAATATGTCTTGGAGAGTTTCTCCTTTGGTCCAGTCTGTTTGGAATTCTGTTGGCTTCTTGTATCTTGATGGGCCTTTCTTTTAAGAGACTGGGGAATTTTTCTTCAATTATTTTGCTACATAAGTTCTCCATGGCTTTGGTCTGAATTTCTTCTCCTTCTGGTATTATTTGTTATCAGTGATCCTGATATTAGGACATTTAAGTGTATCCCACAATTCCCTCATGTTCTGTTCACAGGAACTTTTGAACTTACTGAAATTTTTGATCTCTTAACTCTTTCTTCCATTTTGTCTTCCAGATCAGAGTGTCTATCCTCCAGTTGGCTGACTCTATTCTTGAGAGCTTTTAGAGAGTTTTTGACTTGTTCAATTAAGTTTGCATTTTCTATTATTTTTCTATGTGTAATTTGCATCCCTCTGTCAAGCTCCCTTTTCAAATCATTGTGTGATTTTCTTGATGCTTCTTGGAATTCATCCTTGCAGTTCTTTATGTCTTCATTTAGCATGGCCAGCTGATTTTTAAGGTCTTCTTTTTTTTTTCACTGTCCCTCAAATCTCTTAACTCTCTTTGAACTCCTTCCAATTTCTTATCTATTAGTTCTAGTTTAGTGATGGCAGCATCCACACGATTATCAGTCCTTTGTTGCTTTCCTGGAAGTTCTTCTGGTAGGTTTGTCAGGGTTGCATTGTTCATAGCTTCAATTTGGTGTTCTGATCCTTTTGGTTCCTCTATGTTTTGGTTAGATGTATTCATTGTGGGATTGGGTGATCTAACTGGATTTTCTTGCATTTGATTTTTCATGTTATTTCTTTTGCACTGTGGTCTGCCCATGACAGTGTATGGGCATGTAGTTGGGCGTATCCACCTGGGTTCCAGCACAATGGGAATCTGAGGCAGTCTGGGGCAGTTGCCAAGCAGCCTGTTCTTTTGCTCTCACTTGCCAAAGCCACCTATCTACTGCCTGGCAGGGGCGCCAAAGTTGCCTGAATTCTCAAGCAGTAATTTGCCAAAATTGCCTGCATTTGAGCTAGGAGTGACACTGAGGCACCAAGCACTGAAGCAGCCCGAACTCTGGGTGGGAACACTGGGACCTGGAAGCAGTCTGTGCTCTCCCACCACAGGACAATGGTGGACAGCAGCTTGGCAGACAGGTAGGATATGGCACCTGAGCTGGTGCAAGCGAGAGACCCAGTCTGAGCTTGTGTCACAGTTGCTGTGGGAGTGGGCTCACTCAGTAAGTGGGCAAGTTGACGAGTGTGCTGAGCAGTCTAAGCTTCCACATGCAGGGATCTATTGGCACTGGTGGCAGCTGCGGTGTGGACACGGTGGTTATTTGGGGGGAGGGGTGGGCTACCTGTCAGTGAGGGGATCCGTGATTCCCTGTTTCCCCTGCCTCTGTGCCCTCCCAGATTATTCTCCCCTAAAAGTCCCAATGAACCCTTAATATCTTGCCTTTCTTTTCCTGGGATTTGAAGCGCAGGTAGGCAGTCGCCATCTGGGCCAGAACTCTCCCGATTTGCCCTTTTAGCTATAGGAACTAGAATATATTGTCCCTGGAATGACCGAATAATTGGAGAATCTTTCTGTTAGAGTTAGCATTACAAGTTATGCACATACCAGCAGATGAGTACCTGATTAGTGGAGGAATATGGTATATACACCAGAGCAACTTTACACTGATTTCTGAGTGATATGCAGGATTTGACTAGAAAATTAAGCTATGTGTTGGTACCAGGAAACTAAGAAAGAGTAAAAAAAAAAAATATATTGGCTTGCGGTTCTATCTCAGTTTTTTATGAGATGAATAAATCTTGGCAAAATAAGTAGAGTTATATGAGCCTGTGCCATCCATAAAATGAATACAGTAAGACTTGTAACTTATGGCAAGATTTTCATTTTAGTTGTTTTTTAATTTTTTTTGTTCTAACTTTCCTGTTTCCATTTTTATTTTTTATTAAGTATAAATGTTATATGGGTACATAATGTGTTGGTATCATCATTTTCTTCTTCCATTCCCCCATTAAACTGAGGGCTATCCTTAGTGGGATTGTTGGTATTCACCCCAGAGTGATGGATTATGAGATGTCAGAGCAGCATTCAGTCATTTTGGGAGGGGAGTGAAATCTGTAGATATTCCTTCCCACCCTGTGGCTTTTACACTGTTTCTGACTACTCTTCTGCAAAATTCTCTGAGCCATGGTGGGTATGCTTTAAGTCTACTTTGGTATTGAGCTCTCAGCAGCTTCTGTATTTCTGCTCCTGTGCATTTTCAGTATCCTCAGAGTCTGTCTCCATCAACCTGCTGCAGGTTTTCAGGTTTACCGTGAAAGCAGCATTCTTACTCATCTCACCAAATCCTCTGTGGTTTCGCCTACACCCTAGCTGCTGTGCAAGGGTGGTTCGTCTCCTGCCAGGGAGTCAGCTATCTATTCTTTTGTGGATTTTGGTTGTTCTTGGTTCTCACTGCTCTCTGAAAAAGCAAAACAGATTCTCCAGTGGAGAGTGAGATCAGAATAGGTTAAAGGGGATAAGCATTTTTAATTTAGAGAGGTTTTCATGGGTGTTGCCTCAATTTTGGCCAAAGACTAGTGGTCACTTCCCATTAGAGTCCATAGTCTTGATCTTCATAAAATTCTGATTGATTCCCAGTTTTAGCTATGTGTTCCTTTCTACTGAGCAATCTCTTAGCCAATCAGAGAACCATTGGTTAACCTCCTACATTGGGAAACACTATTGCACAGGTGTGTACCTCTTGTCAGGCTGGTTGATTTCATATATCAGAGTACACTGCTTGTTTACAACGTGGTTGGCCATTTTCCCTTAGCAGCTCATGTAGCATATCCTAGCACTATATGAGAGAACCATCTGGGAATTGGCTTTCTTTTAGATTCAGCCAGATCTCTTGATGTTCTGCATCAGCAGCATATGGTTTCTTTAACAATGGAGTCTTACCTTTTACCCCAGGTCTGTCTTATTAATAGCTTGGTCTGGGTTGTAAACAACTTCTGGTAATGGGATTTACAAGCCAGAGCCAAATGTTTTAGAGATCTCCTTCATCCCACCATCTTCAAGGCCCTTCTTACCAGATGATCACTCCATGCTCCTATTGAGGTGGAAGCAAGTATTTGTAGGATCTTCTGTGGGTGTTTTATTTTGAGTTTGAAACAGATTGGAGTTGGAAGGCATTGTATTCACAGATGTCAGGGTTGTGGAGATTTCAAGTGCACCTTCTGATTTCATTCATCATTTAGTATTGTATTGTTTAGTTTCCATGTTTTGTTTATGCTATATAGCTTTTCTGGCTGTTTATTTGTAGTTTAATCCCTTTGTGATCAGATAGAGTGCAAGGAATGAAATAATTGAAATAATTTGAAATAATAATAAATAAATAATAATAAATTGAAATAATTGAAATAAATTTTCCTGTATTAGGTAAGGCTTTCTTTTTGCTCTAATATATGATTTATTTCAGTAAAGGTTTCATGTGCTGCTGAGAAGAATGTGTATTCTGAAGCATTTGGATGAAATGTTTTGTAGATATCTGTTAAGTCCATTTTGTCTATGACCTCACTTAATCTGGATGCTTTTCTGTTTATTTTTTTGCTGGGATTACCTGTCAGTTGATGGGGTATTGAAATCACCAACTACAACTGTGTTTGGTGTTATATGTGACCTTAATTCTAATAGTGATTGTTTGATGAAATTGGGAGCTGCCAATTTAGGGGCATATATATTTAGAACTGTAATGACTTCTAGTTAGAATGTTCCTTTCATTAATACAAAGTTTACCTTCTTTATCTTTCTTAACTAATGTTAGTTTGAAGTCTACCCTATTAAATATTAGGATAATGACACCTGCTTATTTTCTAGGGCCATTTGCTTGAAATACCATTCTCTATCCTTTCACCTTAAGATAGTATCTATCTTTTATGGAAAGGTGAGTTTCTTGGAGGCAACAAATAGAAGGACATTGCTTCTTAACCCAGACTGCAAACTGTGGCTTTTGGTTGGTTCATTGAGGCCATTGAAATTAAGTGTTATTATTTAAAGGTGTGTGTTTATTCTTGCCATTCTTCTTCTTTTGTAGTTCTCCCAGTTTTTCCCTTACTCTCTTGTATGAACTATTATTTGCATATGATATATTTTTTCCTGTTTCCTTATGTGTGTGCCTTTCTTTCTCTTCAGAATAGAGGATCCTTTCCAGTATTTTTTTGTAGACCTGGTTTAGTGATCATATATACTTTTAGCCTGTTGTGTGTGTGTGTGTGTGTATGTGTGTGTGTGTGTGTGTGTGTGTGTGTGTGTAATGTCCTTATTTCTCCATCAATGTGGATAGATAACTTTGCTGGATAAAGTAATCTTAATTGACAGTTGTTATCATTCAGGAGTTGGAATACATCCTTCCAAGCCCTTCTGGCTTTTAAAGTTTTTGTTGAGTAATTTACTGTTATCCTGATGGGCTTCCCTTTGTATATGACTTGATCTTTCTCTCTAACTGCTTTCAATATATTTTCTTTGGTTTGTGTGTGTGGTGGTTTGAATAGAATAGATGGCCCCCAATATATTCAGTTGTTTATTTGTTTATAGTTTGCATCTCTAGCCATCTGGCTGGAGGCAATGCCATTGTGTGGATCTTAAGGTGTGGTGGTGGGTTTGAGATTTCAATCTAAAGATATGCAAAGTGTGCCTAGCTGGAGTTCCTGAAGTGTGCTGTGGCTTTTGGCTTTAGGCTTGTGCTTCTCTCTCTCTCTCTCTCTCTCTCTCTCTCTCTCTCTCTGCTTGGTCCTGTGAAGGCAGGCCAGTTTCTTCTGCCATTATGGAACTTCCCCTGGATCTGTAAGCTTCAATAAATATCCCTTCCTCCATAACTGTGCCTGGTCTGGAAGTTCATCTCAGCAAACTTGAAGCTGTCTAATACAGTGTGTTTTTTAGTTTAATTATAATATGGCAGTGAGAGGTTCGTTCCTGAGTTTGTCTGTTTGGTGTTCTAAAGGCTTCTTTAATCTGTATTGGCATCACTTTCTCTATTTGGGTAAATTTTCTTTTATGATTTTGTTGGAGTGAAATTCTTCTTCTACTATGCCCCAAATTCTTATGTTTGATCTCTTCATAGTGTCCCAAATATCTTGAAATTCTGATTCATACCTTCCTAGTAGTTTATCTTTCTCTTGTTGGACTTTACTAGATCTGCTACCTAGTCTTCTAGTTTAGATATTCTGTCCTCTGCTTGATCCATTCTCCTGGTGAGACTTTCTACAGAGTTCTCTATTTGACTTACTCTTTCATTTCTAGTGTTTCTTATTGACTTTTTTTTTTCATTATCTCTATTTCTTTATTCATGGCATGTATTGACCTCCTTATTTCATTTATTTGGTTTCCTATGTTCTCTTGGGATTCCTTCAGGAGTTTGTTTTCTTCTTTGATTCCTTTGATTTATTTGAGCATAAATATAATCTTTTTTTAACTTTTGTCAGGCATTTCATCTAAAACAGCCTCACTAGAGGTCATTTCTGATAGATTTATAATTTTTTGTTTGGTTTTGTTTGTTTGTTTGTTTTTAGAGATAGGGTCTCACTCCAGCTCAGGCTGACCTGGAATTCACTATGTAGTCTTCAGGTGATCTCAAACTCATGGTGATCCTCCTACCTCTGCCTCCTGAGTGCTGGGATTAAAGATGTGTACCACCATGCCTGGCCTAGATTTATAATTTATGATGGGATTGTATTGTCTTTATTTTTTAAATAATTCTTATATTATAGTGTAGATTTTTAAATCTTGAGTTAATTTGATACTTGAGTTTTCTAATTATCTGCAGTGTTCTTAGCTGTGTAGATTCAACTTTCTATATCTTCAGGCTTTACTTGATTATTTTGTGCATTTGTATCACATTTTCCTTTTCTATATATCTGTTGATTCATACTTAGATTGATTCCTAACTTGGCTATTGGGAGTAATGTTGAAATGAATACTAATTCACCACTTTAATTTTAGTTCATTAAAATATGTAACTAGAAGTGGTATTGATGGATTATATGGTAATTCTATTTTTGTTTTTTTGTGAGTAATTTCATACAGTTTTCCAAAATAACTATGCTAATGCACTCCCACAACATAAAATTCTGACATTTGTGACAACATGCGTGAACCTTTAAGAACATTATGATTAGCCAACAAAGCAGGTACAGAAAGATAAAGACTGCATCCTCTCACTTATGTGGAATGTATAAAGTCAAACTCACAGAAGCATAAAATAGAATGATGATTATGAGAGTCTGAGATCAGATATTAAGGAATATGAAGGGGGGAAGGGGAAATGTTTGTCAAAGAATACAAAATTTCATGTTTATAGCTGTTCAATTCATAGCAGCTAAGAACTAGAATCAACCCAGGTACCCATAATTGGAGGAATGGATATCTAAGATGTGGTATATCTTCATGTTGGAATTCTACTCAGCAGTAAGAAAAAAATGACACACTGAAATTTGTAGAAAAAAATGGTCAAACTTGGAACAGTTCATACTCAGTGAATTCACACAATCACAGAAAGACAATCATCACATGATCTCACTCATTTGCAATTCCTAACCTGGATCAGCCTGAGATGCTGACATACCTAATAGGCCTGGACAATAGGGAGGGTAGGACTTAAGGGGAGGGAAATGGGGGGGGGGGCACAAAACTTAACCTAAATGGCACTGGTACCATAGAATGCTATATCCTAGAAGATACAATAAAATGTTGACCTCTCAACAGAGCCTTATGGGTAGCACCTGAGTCAAAGGGTCCTGGAGAGGGTGAGATGAAACCTAACCTTAATTTTCTCCTGTTTCCTTTTTTTTTTTTTTTCCTTTTCTTTTCTTTCTTTTACTATTTTCTTATTTCTTTTCCCTGGGTGCTGGCCTGTAACTCCTAGTACCAGGATGTGGTTAATGCCCACAATGAGCTGTTGATCAGAGAGACCTACCAGGTTTCCCAAACTAAGACAGACTTCTGTCAGAGCAAATGATTACCCTCCAGAGGTTGTGATACCCACCAGAGGTACCCTACTGCTGAAGACACCATATGCTGTTAGTATGGAACATGGAGAGACCTGACTGTAATCTGGAAGAGAGCCAATCCCTAGACATTTAGCCTGTCTAGTGCTAGAAAGTGTGACATGAGCTACTGAGGAAAAGTGGCCAATGTATGCCTGAGCAACTCGAGGTATAAGCTACTCAGAAGTAAACAACTTTCTGTGATAATGGCACACAGCCATGGTGGGTAACCCACTGCTCTTGGATTGGCTAACAGATCCTCACAATGGAAAGGAGCACATATATCTGGAACTAGGAAACAAGTCAGAATCCTATCCAGAGAATGATTTTGCTTTCCAATATAAGCTCCCATTAATTAGGGGCCAGAAGAGGGTCTATGCCCATTCAATTCTCTCTAAACTAATAATGGTTATCCCATTTAATCTGGGCTAACTACACTCTGTTGGAGAATCTGCTTCTCTTTTTCAGACAGGAGCAAGACCTGAGGGGAGAAATGACCCATTGCACTATACCAGGCCCCTAGCTGAAACCACAGAGGAATTGGAGAAATGGGCAAGAATGCTACTTTCTCAGTGAACCTCAGCACAAGGGTGAAGGAGACACTGAGGACACTCAACACCTACCAAACCAGAGATCCGGAGGCTCCTAAGAGCCCATCACTGAAATAGACCAGAAACAAACCCAACATGGCTCAGGGAATTTTGTAGAATAGGATCCAGAAAGATTGTTAGCCACTATGGGACACTATGCACAGAGCCATTGCCTTTCCCCATAACTAATGGCTGTCCCCATAATCTGTGACCCACAGTCTCCATGGGGATGACCTGCATCCTGGAAGAGGAAGGCCCCTTTGTAAAAGGGGCAGGGATGAGGGATGCTGTTTACATACTAAGTATGTCCATAGCTAATAAAATTTTAAAAATTTAAAAAGAATACAAAATGTCAGTTAGAGAGGAAGAATAGATTTCAGTGAGAGAGGAAGAATGCATTTCAGTGATCTGTTGTATAACATATTAGCCATAAATAATAATAATATTATACAATTCAAAAATGCTAATAGTGTGTTTTAAGAAGTCTCATCATAAGTAATGTGATAGCTAGGCTAATTAGCTTTATTTAATATTTTGACAATATTTTTACATTTCTAAACATAAATAACTTTGTCAAATAAAATGAGTAAGGAAATAACTATATAAAAAGAAAAGAATTTGAGATCTATCCAGGATTAAAGCACAGGTATTTTGATTGTAAATCCCTTATCATATTCACCCTAAAGAATCCACAATTTTCACTTGAAGGTAATAAAAAGCAATGAGTCATATTATAATCTTCAAATGACCCTAGACTCCCAGCCAACACTTTCTTCTAGCCCCTCCCACACAGAGAATTCCTAAGACATCTAGTTAAGTACTCCAGGTAAACTCCAAGGTATTAGAGGCATTTATAGCTCCCATCTTTTGGGAGAGTTCACATCTTGTTTCTGAAATCCCTGCCTTTGGTAACTCCTATTAAATCCAGTTGTAATGTACTTGTAAGATCAATTGCTCAGAGGAAAGTCTGTTCTGAGTTAGAAAACTGTTGCTCCTAAGGAGCCCCTGGGGGCTGGGACAGGGGTGCTGCACATGGGTTTAGCAAGGCAGGCCCTGTGCTGATAATGAATGGGGGAAATGTGGCCAGTTAGGTCCACAGAAAGAAAAATACTTAAGCCCCTTGATGAAAGGCCATATAAGAAGGTAAGTGTTATAATTCAACTGAAAATAAAAGCCAGCAGCAGGTTATCTTTCTCTGCAGACAGTGCAAGGGATTGCTTTCCTGCAGCTACTGTGGCAGTGATGGATTAACCGGGGAGATGAAGCAACTGAGCAGATCTACCCACTCCTTTTCCAGTTCCCAATTCCCCTCAGGCTACAGGGTTTCAGGGCAGCCTCAATCGCTTTTAGCCTCCACTCCTCCATAGATCCCAAGACAAGTCCTAGGAGGCAACAGGCCTGGAGAGCATCCTCCTAAGCTGTTTTCTGAAACCCATGCCTGAAAGACTGGCGTTGGCTCTCAGATAGTCATGATTCTTCTGGGGAGGATTATTTGAACATCTGGCCCTATGGAGGTTTTGAATCTGACCCCAGAGGACTGTTGGCTATTCAGAGGTTCTCATTAGAGGTATGTCTGTAATGAACTGTTCATTTCAGGAGCACTCAGGAAGCCTCACAAAGACAACCACAAAAACAAGGACCAATTGGAGAGGGAATGGGTGAGAGGCCTGCCTCTCTGATCATGTCTCTGATTGCTAATGATAATTTTGCTGCTCTACTTATCCTTGCCCTGGTTACCATCATGACAAGCTTGAGTTGCCCTTTCGAAGTTAGTTTATGTATATTTTATATATATTAGGTAGTCTTTGGATCCCTTAAGCCTATGAAGGCATGTCTCCAGTCTTGAAATTGCAGGGTTGTCAGGAAAAGGGATCTTAAATAAGTAGGCCATAGTGGCTCTGTCCAACCTCTCTATATTGTAGTCACATGTTTGCCTACACAGGCAGGCCAGATTCTCACAAATGTAGTCAGAACAACAAACAAAAGATGCTTTCCTCTTTCTACTCCTTGCTTGTCCCTGCTGATGTTATATCCAATACTAGATGGAGTAAGTTGCCCCACAGAGAAAGCTGGAAAGAGCTGAGGGTTTTCAAGGCTTACAACCCAATCCCTATAATGGAGATGAGTTTCAGAGTAGGAGCCTGAGACTGATATTACACTCCACATTTTAGCTTCTGTCTTACATTTTGTAGAAAATGTCTTTTAGACTTCCACGAAACCTTGCCATTTTCTATAATATCATGTTTATTCAACCAAGAATAAGAAATTCTATGTACAAAATTTTAATGGCTTCATATATATAAATATATATACCACATATCATATATATATTATATGATATATATATTATATATAAATATTATATATATTATATAATATATATATTATGTAATATATATTATATTATATATATATATATAGTGTGTGCGTGTCTGTGTGTGTGTGTGTAGAGAGAGAGAGAGGGAGAGAGAGAGAGAGAGAGAGAGAGAGAGAGCGCATGTGGGTGGTAGGTGTTATCAAATTGCATGAGTTTTATGTCAGAACAAACCTGTTCAAATTCTATCACTTCTAAGTGGGACCTTAAGCATTTGCATATATGATTTTTCAGCTGTAAAATGTCAGTAATGTACGTTATTCCTGTCAAGCTAGTTACTGTAGACATTAAATAAGATATACAAATCCTAAATCCACTGATGATTACAAAATGGAGTCAATTTAAATTAAATGGGAAAAACAGGTGCAATTTTCCTTTTTTCTTATAATTTCCTCTAGTAAGGCAGAACTAGAGATGGTAGACAGATTTTATTCTCAATTATTTTAGAAACATGCTATATTATGTGTAAGTAATGTGGTGCTTTATAAAGAATATTCATTTATTTTGTGTTATATTAGTAGTCACAGACATTTCTTGAATACATACTGCTCCAACCCTATATCAACAACTGGATAACTATGATAGAATGGCAAAGAAATGCAGATTTAAGACTAGTGATATAAAATTAAGAAAGGAGCAGGAAAATAGGAGGGGAGAAGAGAAGTTAAATTCTATTCCTGATCAGTAAGACCTTGTTTTCAAGTTGGGGTACAAAGTTCAATACAAACAACAGCCAAGGAAAATCACATATGCTAGGATGTGATTAGAAGCAGAATGAATGAAACTCATGAAAACCTACCTATCCTTTTAAGTGAAGAATTAGAGCAGCATCTTATAGTGCCTGGGAGGCTTTAGACATATGAAGCAGGCTTTGCAAGAAAGCTCAATTTAATACATAGACAACAGGAGTCAGTGCACCCAGTGCAAAAGCTGTGCCACAGGCTTCACTGACTGCACACTCATGAGATTCTCACAGCTGCCTGATCACTCATATGAATCGCTTCTTCATGTGAATTCACATGAGTGAATCTCTCAGTTGCCTATACACCCACAAGAGTTACCAGAAGGGATCTCAAAATTAAGGTACCTGATTCCTAGCCTCAGAAATTCAACTTTAAAAGAGATTTTAGAGCTGTATCATAGATTTAAGCATTTTTCTATGAAATTTCTAATCTCTTATGATAAAAGAAACAGATGTCTTAGTTTATTTAGGAGTTTAGTTTTTATCTCTTGTGTCATTTATAATTGTTCCTGAACAAAGATGTGTCATATATATCATAAATTATGTTTCTTGATTATGTGCCATTTAATCTGAGTTTGGTTAATATTGCTATGTCATGTTCTTGTCTTTTGAAGTGACTGGGAGGAGGTCTCAATGCCACACTTATCAGCTGCCTGGTTTAGTGCAGTCAAGGCTTCCATTTCTTCATCTGTCATACAGAGGAGATGGACTCATGGAGGACTTCAGGGAAAGGCCTGGTGTCTGATGTGAAAGGCAAGTGCTACACACCAGCTTCAACCGGAGAAAGTCTATCTATATATCAAGTCTCTAATACTAACAAGAGTAACAAGGCTAGTTGTCAAGAAATTAGCAGAGTAAACAGCTCCAAGTTTCAGTTTTGCAGGAGCATCATTTACAATAGCCAAAAAACAGAGATTACCCAATAGATTGATAGATAAAGAAGTTGTGGTATACACATTAAGTAAAATATTATTCATCTATATAAAGAAATGAAATTATGGGATTGAAGAGATGGCTTGGCTGTTAAGTACTTGCCTGTGAAGCCTAAGGACCCTGGTTCGAAGCTCAATTCCCCAGGACCCACATAAGCCAGATGCACAAGGTGGCACATGTGTCTAGAGTTTGTTTGCAGTGGCTGGAGGCCCTGGTGCGCCCATTCTCTCTCTCTCTCTCTCTCTCTCTCTCTGTCTCTCTCTCTGTGTTGCTCTCAAATAAATAAACAATTAAAAAAATCTACCAACTAGGCACTTGCATTCAAAGCCTGGGCTAGAGTGAGACCCCCACCTCACACACAAAAAAATGAAATTATGATAGCAATGTCAATGAATTTTCAAAATACTGTGTTGAATGAAAGGATCCAAACACAGAAGTCTATATATTGTATTTTTTATTTTCATAACATCTCTGGGGTATATATATATATATATATATATATATATATATAGAGAGAGAGAGAGAGAGAGAGAGAGAGAGAGAGACAGAGAGAGACAGAGAGAGACAGAGAGAGGCAGAGAGAGACACAGAGAGAAAATGCACACTTGTGGGAGATAGGGCCTTATAGAAGAAAGAATTAAGAAAAACCTGCTTACTGCATATGGAGATTTATTCTGTAGTCATGGAAATGCTTGGAGTTAGGTAGAAGTCATAGCCGCACCACACTGCCTCAGCCACCCTAATTATTCTCAAAATGGTTAATTTTAATCTCAGTTTTTATTTGAGGCAAGCCCAACAGACTGGCCTTTTTGTTATGAGTGAGAGTGAGAGTGAGAGCACCAGACAGAGAGAAAGAATTGGCATGTCAGGGCCTCCAGCCATTATACTTAAAACTCCAGACACATGTGCCATGAAGAAAAACACAGTGCTAAGGGTTCACAAGGAGAATTGGGGGCAAGAACAAAAGGTTTACAAATAAGGAAACATTTGAAATAGATTCTTAAGGACAAAGAGAACTTTACCTGGAGACTACAGGTCATCACAGACATGGAAATAAGAACTTGTGGAATAGCAGTGGTCAGGAGATTGAGTCAAATGTCAGGGTAAAAACCTTTTTTTTCTTTTTGATTCATAGTTTGTCTTGATTAGGGCTAGAGAGATGACTCAGTGGTTAAAAACACTTGATATGCAAGCCTGACAACCAGATTTGGATCTTCAGAGCCCACATAAAGCCAGACAGAAGTAGCATACATGTCTGTAATCCCAAACTATATGTAGCAAGGAAAGACAGAGTTAGGAGAATCTGGCTCATGGGCCAGCTAGTCTGGCTTTTACATCACAGTGGCAAATAAGAGAGGCCCTGTCTCAAACAAGGTAGGTGAAAATCAACACACTGAGGTTGTTCTCTGGCCTCCATATGTGTATCATGGCACACCCCCCCAACACATACACAGTTATACAAAGTTTTGGAGTAAAAAATCCATATAATTGTAAATTTAACTTTAAAAGAATGAGGGAATGCTCTGAAGATATAGCACAGAGAGTCAGTTAATGGTCTGGACTAAAGAGAGATTGCCAAATGTGAAGACCACTCTGGGATGATCTGTCACAGGGCCATGGGGCAAGTTACTTCTTAAGGCCACAGTTTCATCATTTAAACTACAAACAATATCCACCTCATAGGGGTGTTAGGATTAAATGCATTAATATTTGTTGTGCATGAAGAAGGACTTTATGTGAATTCAATGTTATACCACTCTGTAAAGAATGAAAATTTATGTAATATTGATTGAGAGCAAATGCTGAACTGAAAGGCTTGGCAGTGTTGAAGGAGTCTAAATGGAAACTGCCTGGGAGTGGGTAACAGAATAACCATGGGTAGTCTGCAGGATTCTACATGCAGAGATTCCACGGAGAAATGACACTTTGGTTCAAAAATTTAGAGGAAAAGCATGGAAAAGAACAAGGTCTAGCAAAAAGAATTGGCATTTGTTAGGACATTTGTTTTTATCAGCAAGACTATGTCCATGTGGAACAGAATCAGAGATGAAATAAACCTCTGTGAGAGAGATGAGGAAACTTTGGAGGCCAAGTTAGAGGCAGCATCACTTACTAATACTGACAGCACAAAGTTCCTCAAATTCGCTCGCAAAGCAAGAGTTTAAGGCTTTTGTGTTGTGGAATCTTAAATCACTTCAAAATCCATGTGTCCAGGATAGAGGGATAGCTAAGTGGTTAAGGGCATTGGCTTGCACAGCCTAATGGCTCTGGTTCATGTGCCCATGTAAAACCAGATGCACACAGTGGCACATGCAGCCGGAGTCTGTTTGAAGTGGCAGGAAGCCTTGGTGTTCCTATATTCTCTCTCTCTCTCTCTCTCTCTCTTTCACTGCCTCTGTGGCTCTCTCAAGTAAATAAATGAATAAAATATTTTAAATAATTAATATGCCTGACTGGATTTCTGAACATCTGTCTGGAATTATCTTAGGTTTCCTTGTGTAATAAAATATGACAAATCTAATAGTATGTTATTTTCATTTGTCCCTACATCTATACCACCATCACACCACCCAAGTCTTGTCATTTTTATGCTTAAATATCTCCTAAATAAATCCACCTGTCTTTTATCTTCATGGTCCCAACTTGATGTAAGATTCTTCTGGGGTTCAGCAATAGCCTCTAACCTGTTATCTGATATCCACTCTGTCTTTTTCCACTTATTCTTGATGTTGGGTGGAAATTCCCTCACCTGGCACATATCATTGTATGGTGCCTTTTCATTTCCTCCAATCTGACATGTGCTCTTGAGCACTCATTTCTGCTGTGACTCCCATGTTTTAGTTAGCCCGTTATTCATAGGTTCTCAGCTTGAACATCATTTCCTTAGAAAAATCTCCTATTCATTGGCCAGGTTACATGTTCCTGTTAATGCATTTGGTTAGCACTAGGCATCCTGTTTTTTATGTATTTATATAATTGATTTTTGTTGATTTACTTGTGTGATTATTACATTTAATTTCAGACTGAGCTCCATAAGGACAAATTTCTATCAGATTTATTATTATTTCTTTAGCATAGTGACTAGCCTTCATATTTGGAGTATCTTTGAGTGAATAGATTACCAGTAAACTACTGTCTACTCTTGCAAAGACATAAGCCACAAAGGAAAGTTTTCATGAGGCTATGAAATTCTGATAGCTGTTAAGAGAATGGAGAGGTGGAAGTAGTTAGGTGAAGAGGCTTGAAAAGCACAAGCCCAGGCAGAGTGCAATGAGATGAGAGACTTGAACTAGACATGCCTCGTGTGGCTAAAGGGAAGAGCCAAAGCATGCTTGTGCTCAGGTAGGTGAAGAGACAGTGCCACAGAAACACTCACAGCTTTTACTTCTTACAGTTATCTTCCTTTTGAAAAAAAGATAAATAATTGTATATATTTATGACATAAAACTGGTGTTTTGATATACATCATATATTACTATATATTATAGAATGACTAAGTTCAGAAAATTATTATATTGCATTATATATATATATATATATATATATATATATATATATGAATTTAATTTCCATGGGCAATAAAAGCTATTAATGCTTTTAGAAGTTAAATGCTATGCTTGATATTTTTAAAGGCAAGAGCTAGATGGATGGTTCAGTGAGGAAGTGCTTGACAACAAACATGAGGACCTGAGTATGAAACCTCAGCACCCACATAAACTGAGGGTGTGGTGGTGCACACTTGTAGTCTCAATGTTCAGAAAGTGGAGTCAGGAGCATCCTAGAGTATTCTAGCTCTCTAAACTTATTGAATTTGTGAGCTCTGGATTCAGCAGGAGACCCTGTCTCTATAGATAAAGTGGAGATCAGTTATGGAGATGCAGACTTGACCTGTTGCTTCCACACACATGTGCACACATACATGTGTCCACACACATACAAACCTGACTACAAACACAGAAGAACAAGACAATGAAGACTCTTTGGAGGCCATAGCTGTGATTTAGGCTAGAAGCGGTGATAGTCTGGATTAGGATACAGTTAGAGATGAAAATAGATGGAACATACAAAATGGCATGATGGTTTGTGAAGGTGGCTATGGCACTGTTGAGGAGGATACTGAAGGAAAGAAATTTCTCCAAACTCCTTGTAATCATTATCATTAGAAGATTTGGAAGCAATACCAAGGAATGGCCCTTGCTCTATAATGCCATTGGCTCTAAATGGAAGCATAATCCATGTTAAAAAAAACAAAGACTTTGACTTCCAGTCAAGATGGCAACCACCTAACTGCACCACACATCCCCGGGAACGAAAGGCAAGGCATTAAGGATTCACTGGGTCTTTTAGGGGAGAGCAATCTCTAATAGATCGCCAGTGGGAGGGTGCAGAGGGGAAAAAAAGGGAATCACTGATTCCCTCACTCGTAGGTAGCCCAACAGTCACACAATCCCCCCAAGCAGCCTCCATACTCACAGTCCCAGCTTCAGGATACTCCCACACTTACTGTAGGAAAGGCGACCCAGGCCAGCATAGTTCCACTTACCTCACTGCACAGGGGTGATGCTCTGCTACCCCTGATCACAAGTGACCTTGGGCAGGCTCTGCCTGCTGGCCCACTTGAGCTCAGGCTCCATCAGACCATCTGTGAGCCACATGTGTGTCACCTGTCTCTGCTTGTGCAAGTTTACCTTGCTCTGCCCATTTGCCCACTTACTTCTCTGGCTGCCACCTGCCCACATGCGAGCTCAGGCCCATTCCACCTGACCACACGAGCTCAGGCACACTCTGCCTGTCTGCCAACGACAGCTCAGTGCAATCCCCTGCCTGTCTGCTGTGCTGGCCGCCAGCTGGTGTCCTGTTGCACGAGCTCAGACAGCTTCTGTGCCCCAGTGTCCTGCCACATGCGAGTTTAGGCTGATTCAGTGCTTGGTGCTTCAGCATCCCCCTGAACGTGAGCTCAGGCAGCTTTGGTGCATGACAGCGTGAGAGATCAGGCTACTTTGGCACCCCTGCCATGAAGGAGCTCAGGACGTTTGGCATTCTGCCAAGTGAGAGCTCAGAAAGCCTCAGCCTCTGGCCTAAGGCTGCTTCAGCTTCCCAATGTATATGAGCTCAGGCTGATCCACCCACGTGTTAGATCAGGATCATTCTACCCATCTACTTGCCTGATGGCTAGCCCAGGCCAGCTTCCCCAAGAGGCACAACTTCCCCCACCCATCAAGACCACAGTCCTACTCTCCATGCCCATACACTGTGATGGGCAGACCACAGTGCAAAAGATATAACATGAAAAATCAAATGCAAGTAAATCCAGTAAGATCACCCAGTACTAACATGAACATCTCCAATCAAAACATAGAGGAGACATTAGGATCACAACACCAAAATGAAGCTATGAGCAATGAAACCCTGACCAAGATACTGGTAGAACTTGCAAAAAAGCAACAAAGGACCGATAATCATGTGGATGCTGCCATCACTAGGCTAGACCTAATTGATAAGAAAATGGAAGGAGATCAAAGACAATTAAGAGATATGAAGGATAGTGAAAAAAAAAAGAGGACCTCAAGAATCAGCTGGCAATGCTAAATGAAGACATAAAGAAATGTAAGGATGAATTCCAAGAAGCATCAAGAAAATCAGAAAGTGATGTGAAAAGGGAGCTTAACAGAAGGATGGAAACTATACATAGAAAAGTAGTAGAAGATGCAAACCCAATAGAACAAGTCCAAAACTCTGTAGAAAATCTCAAGAATAGAGTCAGCCATGTGGAGGATAGAAACCCCGATCTAGAAGACAAGATGGAAGAAACATATCAGGGTTCAAAAGTTTCAAAAAGTTCAAAAATTTCTGTGAACAGAACATGAGAGAATTGTGGGATACCCTTAAACATCCTAATATCTGGATCACTGGAATATCAGAAGGAGAAGAAATTCAGACCAAAGGCATGGAGAACTAATTTAACAAAATAATCAAAGAAAACTTTCCCACTCTTGCAAACGAAAGGCCCATCAAAATACAAGAGGCTAACAGAACTCCAAACAGATTGGACCAAAGGAGAAATTCTCCAAGACATATTGTCATTAAGACTCTAAACATTGACACCAAAGAGAAAATCCTAAAAGCAGTTAGGGAAAAACAGCACATCACTTTTAAAGGTAACCCCATTAGAATTACTTCAGACTTCTCAATGGAAACCTTGAAAGCCAGAAGGGCCTGAAATGAAGCGCTGCAAAGTCTAAAAACCTATGGCGTCCAACCCAAACTACTTTATACAGCAAATGTATCTCTCCTAATAGATGGTTAAAGAAAAACTTTCCATGAGAAAGCTCAACTTTACAATTATATGAAAACAAAACCAAAACTTCACAGAGTATTTCAGGAAATTCTCCACACAGAAGAATCAAATAAGCAGCCTCAAATGCCTACAAGAAGCAGATCACAATAACCAAACTCAGAGAAGACACAAAAAAATTCAAAGTCCATGAAAACACCAAACCACATATACCAACACAATATGACAGGGATCAAATCAAACCTCACAGTAATTAACCTGAATATTAATGGCCTTAATTTGCCCATCAAGAGACACAAGCTAACAGGATGGATCAGAAAAATAGACCCCTCAATCTGTTGTCTTCAAGAAACCCATCTCACCACTAAAGACAGACATCTAATCAGGGCGAAAGGGTGGAAAACAGTATTTCGAGCAAATGGGAATAAGAAGCAAGCAGGCATAACTATATTAATATCAGATAAAATAGACTTTGAACCAAAAAAATCAAAAAAGACAAATAAGCCTACTTCCTACTTATCAAGGGAACAATCCATCAAGAGGATATCACAATCATAAATCTGTATGCACTAAATACAGGAACACCAGAGTTCATAAAACAAAACCTACTTGAGAAATAACCACCAACACCATCATAGTTGGGGACTTCAATACACCATTATCAGTAATAGACAGATCATCCAAACAGAAACTGAACAGGGAAGTAAGAGAGCTCAACAAAAACATAGATCACTTAGACCTAATGCACATCTACAGAAGATTCCATTCCAAATCCATAGATGTACACATTCTTCTAAGAAGGCCATGGAACATTCTCTAAAATAGATCATATACTGGGTCACAAAACATACCTCCATATATTTAGGAAGATTGGCATAATATCCTACATGATATCAGATCACAATGCTATATTGCTAGAAATTAACAACAAAAGATGCACCAAGAATCCCATCAGTGCCTGGAAACTGGAACACTTATAAACAATAAATGGTTAGTGGACAAAATAAAAAATGAAATTGTGAAATTTCTAGAAATGAATGAGAACACATCTTAACAAAATTTATGGGACACAGTGAAGGTGGTCCTCAGGGGAAATTCATAGCACTAAATGCCCTCATAACAAAGACAGAGAGATCCCAAATCTGTAACCTAACCATACACCTAAAGGCACAGGAAAAGCAAGAAGAATCCAACCACAAATGCTCCAGAAGGAAAGAAATAATTAAGATCAGAGCAGTAATTAATGAATTGGAAACTAAGAAAACAATTAAGAAAATTGACAAAACAAAAAGCTGGTCCTTTGAAAAAATAAACAAGATTGACAAACCCCTGGCCAATTTGATCAAGCAAAAAAAAAAAAAAAAAAAGATGCTTCAAATTAACAAAACTCGAAATGAAAAAGGAGAGATAAGATTGCACATAAGTGCCCATCAAGAGACACAAGCTAACAGGATGGATGAGAAAAATAGACCCCTCAATCTGTTGTCTTCAAGAAACCCATCTCACCACTAAAGACAGACATCTAGTCAGGGCGAAAAGGTGGAAATTGGGAAAATCATCAGGACTTATTTCAAAAACCTCTACTCCACAAAACTGGATAATGTGCAGGATATGGATAAATTCCTGGACACATACCATCTATCAAAGCTAAACTCAGAGCAGATTAATCTCGTAAACAAATCTATCACACTTAATGAGATTGAAAAAGTAATTAAAAAAAAAAAAAAAAACCTCCCCAAAATGAAGAGTCCAGGACCAGATAGCTTCTCAGCTGAATTCTATCAAACCTTCATGGAAGAACTCAAATCAATCTTTCTCAAACTGTGTAACACAACTGGAGAACAGGGAAAGCTCCCCAACTCCTTCTATGAAGCTAACATGACCCTAAATCCAAAACCAGGCAGAGATGCCACAAGAAAAGAAAACTACCAGCCTATTTGCCTGATGAACTTAGACACAAAGATCCTAAACAAAATCCTCACAAACCAAATCCAACAACACATCAAAAGCATTATCCACCTTGATCAAGTAGGATTCACCCCAGTATGCAGGGGTAGTCCAACATACAGAAATCTGTCAATATCACAAAAACCACATGATCATTTCGATAGATGCAGGAAAGGCCTTTGACAAAATACAACATCACTTCATGATCAAAACATTGGAGAGAATTGCCATGGTTGGTTCATATCTTAACATAATAAAGGAAATATACAAAGCTCCAAAGGCCCATATAATACTTAATGGAGATAGACTGGAAGAATTCCCATTAAGATCAGGAACAAGACAGGGGTGTCCACTCTCACCTCTGCTCTTCAATATAGTACTGGAAGTCCTAGCTCAAGCAATAAGACAGGAGAAGGACATAAAAGGGATACAATTTGGAAAGGAAGAAGTGAGTTTAGCTCTATTTGCTGACAACATGATTGTACACGTAACAGACCCAAGAGACTCCATTCCAAAACACTTGAAGGTGATTAACACCTATAGCAAAGTAGCAGGATACAAAATCAATGCACAAAAATCAGTAGCCTTTCTATATGCAAATGACAAAGATACAGAAGAAGAAATAAGGGACCTGGTCCATTTTCAATAGCAACAACAACAACAACAACAACAACAACAAAACCTTGGAATAATGTTAACCAAGGAAGTGAAAGATCTATACAATAAAAACATAAAAACACTCAAAAAAAAATTGAGGAGGACTTGAGAAAATGTAAAGACCTCCCATTCCCCTGGACAGGCAGAATTAACCCTGTGAAGATGGCAATCCTACCAAAGGCAATATACAAATTTAATGCATTTCCAATTAAAATTCCAACATTGTTCTTCACAGAGATAGAAGAAAATGATCTCAAAGTTCATATGGAAAGGCAAAAGGCCTCGCATTTCCAAACATATCCTCAGCAAAAGAAATACCTCTGGAGGCATCACCATACCTGATCTAATGCTATATTACAAAGGCACAGTAATAAAAACAGCATGATACTGGCATAAAAACAGGAGTATAGACCAATGGAATAGAATTGAGGACCCAGACTTTGGGTCAAGCAACTACAGCTACTTGATATTTGACAAAGTCCCTAACAATATAGGCTGGATAAAAGACAGCATCTTCAACACATGGTGCTCGACAAAGTGGATAACCATATGCAGGAAATTGAAACTTGATTCACATATCTAGCCATGCACAACACTCCAGTCCAAATGGATCAAAGACCTCAATATAAGACTGGAAACTTGGCTACTACTGAAAGAAAATATAGGAAGAACTTTCCATGATATGGAAATGGCAAAAGACTTCCTGTACAAAACCCCAGTAGCATAGGATCTTAAACTGTCCCTCAACCAATGGGATCACATGAAGCTGAAGAGTTTCTTCACAGACAAGCAAACAATAAGCAAAGCCAATAGATTACTCATAGAATGGGAGAAAATAGTTGCTGAATATGCAACTGGCAGAGGCCTAATCTCTAGAATTTACAAAGAACTCAAAAACCTCAACAATAAAATGTCAAACATCCCTCTCACAAAGCGGGCCAAAGAGCTGGACAGGCAGTTCACAGAGGAAGAAATACAAATGGCAAACACACACTTAAGAAAATGTGCATCATCCCTAAGCATCAGGGAAATGCAAATTAAAACAACTATGAGATTATACTATGCCCCAGTTAGGATAGAAAACATCAAAAAATCAAATGAAAATAAATGCTGGCGAGGATGTGGAGAAATAGGAACCCTAATCCACTGTTGGTAGGAATGTAAGATGGTACAACCACTTTGAAAAACAATATGGCGACTCCTAAAACAAAGCTGACTACAGAGTTACCAACAGACCCAGTGATTCCCTTACTTGGCATGTACCCTAAAACCTTTAAACCTCAGTCCAGAAAGATTTGCTCAACATTGTTTATAGCAGCTCAATTCTTAATAGCTAAGAGCTGGAATCAACCCAGATGCCCATAACTAGAAGAATGGGTAACTAAGATGTGGTATATCTACACAATGGAATTCTACACAGCAGTAAGAAAAAAATGACACAATGAAATTTGAAGAAAAATGGTTGAACTGGGAACAATTCATTCTCAGTGAACTTACCCAATCACAGAAATATAATGGCTACATAGTCTCACTCATCTACAGCACCTAATCTGAATCTACACAAGATGACAACATACCCAGCAAGCATCTCGAGGATTAGACAACAGGGTGGGTAAGGAGGGATGGGAGGGGAAGGGAGGGAGTGGGGGACACAAATATAGACCCAAATGGCAATGGTACCAAAAAATGCTACATTCTAAAACCCAGACCAAATGGTTGAATCTTCACCAGGCCCTTAGAGGGAACACCTGAGCCACAAGGCACTGGAGAGGGTACAATGAAGACTGACCTTAATCTTCTACAGCTCTCTCTCTCTCTCTCTCTCTCTCTCTCTCTCTCTCTCTCCTCTCTAACTCTTTTATATTAGTTATCTTTTTCTTCCTTTTCTTAGTGGGCACTGACCTGTAACTCCCAGTACCAGCAGGTGGCTATCATCCACAATGAGCTTTTTATCAGAGAGACCTACAATGTTTCTTAAAAGAAAGAGAGATTTCTGTCCAAGTACTTGATGACCCACGAACGGTTAGTGGTAAACTTTACTGCTGAAGACATCATATGTGGTTGGCACGTAAAATGGAATGGCATGGTTGGAAGCTGGAAGAGAGTCAGACCCCAGACAATCAGCACATAAAGTGCCATAAGGTGCTACATGGGTGACTGGCAGAAAATGACCAATATCTGTCCAAGCAATTCATGGTCTAACCTACTTAGCAGCAAATAACCTGTCGTGATGCTCACACAAATGCAATAGTGGCCCACAGCCATTGTGAGAAACCAACTGCTCTTGATTTGGCTAACTTATCCCCTCAGTGGAACGTGACCCATAGCTGGAGCTGGGAAACAAGTCAGAACCATATCCAAATATGAGCCCACTCTCCATTATGAAGCTACCACCAATAGTGGGCTACAAGAGGGCCTATACCTATTAAATTCTCTATAGAAAAATAAGGGTTATCCCATTTGTCCAGTGCTTACTTTACTCTCTGTTGTAGAATCTGCTTCTCTTTTTCAGATGGATGCAGATCGTAAGGAGAGAACCAGCCCATCATACCTCAAAATGGCCCCAGCTGAAACTAAGAATAATTGGTGAAACAAGCAAGGGTGCTGTTTTCTTGGGGAATCAGATACCAGCACAAGGATGAAGGTGATCAACACAGAGAACAATCAACTCCTTCAAAATCAGATATCCAGAGACACAGAGGCTCCCAACACCTCATCATTGAAGCAGACCCAAAATGAACCCAACATGGTTCAGGGAAATTTTGCAGAAGAGGGGGTGCAAAGAATGTCAGAGCCACATGTTGTGTCATGATACACAGAGACATTTCTCCTATCCATAACTGTGGGGCTAATGCATGACCCATATACCTCAACAAGGAGGGGCCAGGGGGAGGGGGTAGGGCATGGATGAGCCTAACAATGGTACCAACTTGACTGTATTCACTGAGTACCAAACTAATTAATAAAAAGTAAATAAATTAGATTAAAAAAACTGTACTGTGTACAGTGCAAGCACAGCCTTAGGGTAAGTCTTTTGTGGATTTCTTCTGCTCCTAATAATCCTCCAATATTAACATAACCAAAGAAGCCATCCTTTGTGCTACCAGTATTTTATCATTTAGTACTTTCATGCTTTGCTTCATTTAACAATCATGACCTTATTGTCTCCCTCAGTCTTTCCAAAGAGAAAGTTGGAGTGCAATAAAGAAAAATATCCTGCTCTAGTGATGACAGAGCTAGTGTCACTCACAGCTCTGTCTGTTTGTGGGTACAGCCTCCCAATCATACTCCCCTCCCCCATCCTTTCCTCCACCATGTGGCAAATGGACCTGTGTTTGGGGAGCCTCTCCAGAAAATGGTTTGGAGTCCACATCTTAACACTAATGTGACATTAGCATTTTTCTTTGCATTCATACTCAGACAGCCTTTTAGCTTGGCTCATTCTGACACTGTTTCCTATAACATAGGGAATGCTGTAGAACATAGGAACACACAGATGTCGTCTTGATTGAAATGGGTGAAGTTTGTTTTCTTTTATGTTCCATTTCTCTCCCATGCCTTCATGAACTAGTGGGTCCAGATGGTTGAAATCACCAATTAAAAACAAAGAGAACCCTAAAAAAGCAGTTGGAGAGAGATACCAACTGGCAATTAGGGATGAGACAGCTGAAATGGCTTCATGATGGTAAAGATTCTTTCATTCAGAAAGAATGTGTGTGCAAATTAGAATCCTTTTCTCCTTCTGGACTGTAAAGAAAATTTAGCATTAATAAATTTCCACAAGAATTCTTTATTTTTTTAAGAAAATGCATGCTGGCTTTTTCCACAGTAATCAATGTGTGTCATTTAAATTACAGATTGGCTGATGTAAAACAGTTGAAAAACCCAAGAAGACAGGAAGCCTGCTGCAGACTTGAGGTCAATAAGCCCATGTCAGACATCCCCTGTGGCTAGGACAGAGGCCATTGCTGCGTGGACATGGGTTTTCAGTGTCTGCAAGCCTCACTTGAAAGCAACACAGAGAGGAAGGTTAGCACTTTAGAAGCAGTTCATGCAGTTTTAGTTGATAGTCTATATGTAAGATATTAACATCTCTCAACTTCAGGTTAGAAACCAAAGTGAGGACACAGAGAAACAAAAGAATGAACAGAAGGAGAGACAAAGAAGAGAAAGAGAAAGGGGGAACCAGGCATGGTGGCACATGTCTATAACCCCAACTCTTGGTAAGTGGAGGCAGGTGAAGAATGTCTAGTTCAAGGCAAGATTGGAATAAATAGTGAGACCTTGCCTCAAAGTCAGGAGGAGAATAAGGAGGCAAGAAAGGAAGGAGAGGGATCAGTAAAAGGGTGACATATAGAGAAGAAAGGGGAAATCTTAATTTAAGACAACTAGGTCATTCCAGAATAAAAGTATAGTCTAGGGCTTGAAAGGTGGCTTAGTGGTTAAGGTGCTTGCCTGCAAAGCCAAAGGACCTCAGTTCAGTTTCCCAGGATGCATGTAAGCCAGATGCACCAGTTGGCACATACAATTTGTGTTTGTTTGCAGTGGCTGGAGGTCCTGGTGCACCCACTCTTTTTATCTCTTTTTCTCTTTCTTCCTCTACCTCATTTTCTCTCTCTCAAATAAATACATAAAAATAAAATTAAAAAGTATAGTCCATTACATTCAGATGTTCAAAATGCAATAAATGCTCTAAGTAATTCCTGTTGCCTCTGGCAGCAAATTTAGTAATTGCTTCTTTTTCTACTTGTTTGTATCTAAGGAACTCAGTAAATGTGTTTAAAAGCAGATCTATCCAAATTTTCAGAATCAATTTGTTAGGGGATTTTTTTTTATACTGATTTTTCTTCCATAGATGAACTTTAATTAAGACACTCTTCAAGTTACTGCAAATTTCAAATAATAAAATCCAAGTGATTGAGGTCTGGTTGGGTTCCTTATTGTCAAAATATTTCAGTGCCTCTATGGTTTCATGTTGAATGACACTGAAAGAAAACTTCAAGGATTTATATAAAGTGAATTTTGCCTGCCGTCCTTTTCTCCTTTCTACAGCAAATCTCTACTTTTCCCATTTCCATGTCACAGGCTTGGCCAACAGGTGTCACCCCAGCCTGCTAAGGGTCAAATTGCCCAGCCTTTGTCCACCACACAGTCTTCTGAGAATAAGGGTTCCATTTGTCTTGGTCACTCCAGACCTGGAGGTCTCAGAGCACAGCTCCTATTTATTGGTATTCTTGGTTGCTCTGTCAGCCTTCTAGGCTGGCTTTTCCCAGAGCTGCCTATAATAGACATTGTATTCTTTGCACATGGAGATTTCTCAGAGTTGCCATCCTTGAAATGATTCTGATATGAACCACTACACAACCTAGAGGTTCCCTCTCCTCTTCTGATCCAGTTTGTGTCCTGGACTTTGCTGTTGACCTCACCTGTCTTGACTGTGGCTCCATGTTCTGGTTTCTTGCTTAGGTGTCAATAAATACCTATCCATCCAAGGGGCATGTTGAGTTTATGATGATCAGACATGAGATTTGCTTCAGCTGAGTTGCCAAAGAAGGGTCCAAATACTAGAGGCAACTGAATGCCATGTAAACAGAACACATTCCATATTTGCTCTGAACTACTACTTCTCAAACCTTGGTGCACATAGGAACCACTTTGGGGGAGCATTCTTGGCTTTATCTATGGAGAATCTTATTCACTAAGGCCTGGGGGAGAGGGAAGGTGAAGTCTGAGAATTTGAATTTCAGTGAGCTAAACATCCTTATCAGGGTCCAGAGCCCCTCTGAGAAGCCAGGCTTGATTTTTTACCATTCAGTCTCGCTCTCTTCATGTCTGGATACTGAAAAGCATCTGTCTGCTTCAGCTAGTAACAACACGAGTCCTTCAGGACTTCCTTTTCTTTTCCTTTTCCTTCCTTCCCTTTTTTTTTTTATCATTTGACATTTTCACATGGGTTCAAATTGGGTCTGGCTAAAGTGAGTGAGGCTGGAAGTAAGAGTAAACAATCCTACAAAAAATGTAAATCGAGAGTATGCAGATTACTCTTATCAACATGACTCTTTTTATGTTTTCTAATGAAAATAATTTTAAATAGAAAATATTAAGCCAAGAGACAGAGAGTTTCTTGGACCTGTATTAGTGACCAGGAAGCAGTTTAAGGAAGAAAAGTTTATTGTAGCTTATAGTTCTGAGAGGACACATTCCATCATAACAAGGCAGCAGGAACAAGAGGCCAGCTGGTCACACTGTATCCACATTGATCTTCCCTCATTGATCCACTAGCTCCTATAAGGCTCCACCTCCTAAAAGTACCACAACTTTCCAAAAGAGCTGAGGACCATGTGTTCACACATGTGAGCTTATGGGGACATTTTACATTCTAACTACAACAGGCCCCAATTGCTTTTCAAATTCTACTCATCTGTGTATATTGAGGACATAGGATCATAACTGTAGATTTAGCAAAGCAAAGCATACTGTGTCCTGTCTTCAAGATGCTACAAGTTGTTAGCATCAAGGGTTTCAAAGTTTTTAAAAACCTATTTCATTTCAATTTATTTTGTCTTTTGGGGGTTTTGAGTAGGCTGACCTGGAGTTTGTCTCAGGCTGGCCCCAAACTCACAACAATCCTCCTACCTCAGCCTCCTTTAAATATAATAATTACAATATAATGAAGAAAAAAGTCACAAAATAATATATAATCTTTTCTATAAAAATAAATCACCTAATATGTATATATCTTCAAATTTTGTATTTGTTTAAGGAAATAATCTGAAATAATATTCAGCAGCATGAACAAGTATTGTCTCAGGTATGTAAACATAGATAAATTCAATTCTTTCTGTTTTTCTGTTCAGCACTTCTTTTCTGAATTTTTCTAAATTAAGAGTCAGTAATATATAAAGGTTACCATGAGGTGGTGAAAAGGGCATTTATTTCTGAGAATAACTTTGAGAAAGAAATCTGAAGCAGTTAAAAGTCAGTGTGTGAATTCTCAGCTCATAATCAACCTATTTTCAAGAATATCTATTTATAGTTTTGTGAGGAATTGCCTGCCATATCCATTTTCATAGTGGCTGCACTAGTTCAAATTCCCAGGGTTTCTTAAACTAGTGGTGTGATAATATTTGTTATGTACAGATCCATATTATTACAGCTATCCCATAATCTATGATTCTATGTTTTTTCACTTAGATATGCTTTCTATATTTTTTTTCTGGAAAGCCAGAACTCACCACCATTTACCTCTTTATGAAATATGGGGTTAAAATATGTAACTGGAAATAACACTATGAAAACTTGTTTTAAATTAAATTAATGATAGATACATACATATAGATACATATAGATAGATTATAATGAAAAAGATAAAAATGTCTTATTCCATTATAGCTATTATATTTTCCTATTTAGTATAAACAATCTTACAGAGCATCAACATCAGATAAAGCCATTCTGTAATGATCTCCTGTCAACCAAGGATCCTAAAACACATATAAAATGAAATACTGGTGAAAAGAGATGGTTCAGAGGTTAAGAAGGTGCTTGCCAGCAAAGCCTACCTGCCCAGGTTCAACTCTCCAGTCCACATGTAAAGCTGGATTCAAAGAGCTATGACCATAGGAGTTGGAGCTAGGAGAAACTGAAGCTGGGTCAGCTAGTCTGACATTTTTTTGCAGCCTGGAAGTTAATTTAAAGCAGCAAGAGACCCTGTCTCAAAGAAGGTGGGGCACTGACACTTCAACATTGTCCTCTGACATTCACACGCATGCCATTTCTCACATACCAAAAAATAAACTTATAAAAATGAGACACTTTTTAACCTTATTTAAGAACACCAAAAACAGGAGCAAAGGGGCTGGAGAGATTGCTCACGATTAAGGTACATGCCTGCAAAACCTAACAACCCAAGTTCAATTCCCTGGTACCCACATAGAGCCAGATGCACACAGTGGTGTACACATGTGGAGCTTGTTTGCAGTGGCTGGAGGCCCTGGCATGCCCATTCTTTCTGTCTCTCTATCTCTGCCTGTCTCTCTTTCTCTCTCTGCTTGCAAATACATAAATAAAATATTTACAAATAAAAATAAACAGGAGCATTGTGGAAATAAGAACAAAATGATCATACTTCTACCCATTTAGGCTAATCTAAATGTTACTAAAACTTACATATTCTGAAATTCATATGCTAAAATTTCAATCCCCAGTGTGAAGTTATTTAGACATAGGGTCTTTAAGCTGTAATTAAGTTTGGATGAGAACATGAGATGGGCCCCATGATAGGATTAGTGCCATTAAAGTGAGAAAAAGAGACATGAGCTTGCTCACTCCTCCCTTATGACATAACATAGAGGTGTCTGAGTACATGCTGGAAACAGATCCTCACCATGATGGCTTCTGATCCTGGACTCTAGCCTCCAGACTTATGAGAAATAAATTTCCATTGTCTAATGCTCTAGGCGTGTACACCCTTTTGAGATTATGACACAATGTTGTCAAACTTGAGAACTGCACAGTCAAGCTACAAAGAAATATCACAAAAACATCTCATAATGTTTAAGTTTACATTTTGTGTTGAGTCTCATTCAAAGCTATATTTGGCCACGTATGACTGTTTGGAACTGCTTGGACATGAAAGCTTGAGCTACAGCAATACATGACTTCTAATTTTCAAGTTATAGTTTTAACCTCCTTTTCACTTTCCCTAATTATAGATAAATCTCATTAGGAGAATTACCCTACTTCTTGACAATATCCATTCTGAAGTAGAGTCCTTATTTTAGGAATAATTCCTTAAACCCCTTTCTAAGCACTCTAACCATTACTTGAAAATATACCCAAGGCTCTCCACAATATGTTCACCATATTTGCAGTGAGAAGCAACAACTTATTTAACTACTAGTATACTCTTTGTGGCCTTGATGAAGATCATTGGCATAATATAACATACATACAGACACACACACACACACACACACACACACACACACACACACACACACACATATCCATCCATCTATTGGGAGGGCCTACAAGTGAAGACCAACAATGCAGATATCAGATTTCAAATATCATTCTTTAATGAAAAACAACATGAGTAAGAGAAATCACTCAAGCAAGGAAAATAGCAGAAGAATAAAACTTCTTGTGGGTCTGGTAAATAGGGTAGGGCTTTAAAAAGTTGTTACATACTTGTCAAAATAAGACTCAGTCTAAAGGGGTTGCTGATGGACAAACAAGACAATTAACACAACAGAGTGAGGTGAAAATCTACCAGTGGGCAGTGATACAAAGGAGTGAGTAAATAAACAAGATATTAAAATCCTAAGCAGTAAATGTAGAAGGAATGATGGAAATAGCAAATGATCATTTGGAAAAAAATCAAATATGTTAAAGAGTAATCATCAATTTGATAAATAAAATTAGAGGACAGATGCATGAGAAACAGATATTTTGTAGTTGCAAACTACCCACAAAAGGAAACATGGTAACTTTAGAGTAGTGAAAACCTGTGAGCACAACCTTACTCCACTCTAGGAAGTTACATTAAGGCAATGGGACATATCTTACCCACATGCATCTTGATATGGCACTGAGAGAAACAGCCACTCAGCTATGAGATGTGAATTATGAAGAACCACTCAGCACAAATGTAACAACCTACAAAAACAACTGACAGTGGCTCTCCAATAGTGGAAAAATCATAATAGTGCAAAGAAAATTGAGGGTTCCAGATGTTCAAAGACCATACACACTAATGGTAGTACATGATCATGCACTAGAAGAAAATTAATTGGTAAATGTGAGTAAAGTCTAGATTAGAAAGCAGTACTATATCAACATAACTTTCCTGATCTGGCAATTGCACTGATGTTATATGTGTTATTAACATTTAGGAAAGTAGGATGAAGGGCATTTGGGAATGCTAGCAAAATTTGAATATTTCTACAAAACTGCAATAGTTTCAAAATGAACATTTTAACTTAAAATTTAAACATATATCATACTTTTGTGTTCTAACCCTGGTTGTACCTATACATTAATTTAGTAGGAAATCAGTTAATCTTTGAATTTTCAAAAATGTATAATCTAAAGAGGACAGTTAATGCATGGAATAAAATCAAAATTGCCACAAAATATGTATTACCTAAATGCCAAGGTTCTGACACATTTAGCTTCAAAATTCATATACTTTTTAATTAGAAATTATCCTGGTAATTATGCACATTGCATATTTTCCTCCTTTCTGGTTCTAAAAGTTATTTTTCCTAATTTTTTCTTGCTTTCTAATATATTCTATTTTTATTTATTTGAGAGAGGAAGAGGTGAGAGAGAAAGAGAGAGACAGAATGGGCACACCAGGGCCTCCAGCTGCTGCAAATGAACTCTAGACACATGTGTTACCTTGTACATCTGGCTTATGTGGGTCCTGGGGAATCAAACTTGGGTACTTTGGCTTTGCAGGGAAATGTCTTAACCCCTAAGCCATCTCTCCAGCCCTTTTTTCCTAATTTATTGCTACTACTGCATTTTCAGTTGGGTTTTAGTTTCTCTCTATATATCTTTTTTACTTTTTAATTTTTGAGTGACTTCATGTCTTCAGAATTTTTCAAACCATATATTTAACAAAACAATCAGCACTCACAAAATAACTCATAATCCTAAATGATTTTGTTATAATTTTATTTAAATATGTAAAAATAAACCATATGCATTCTTAACTTTGTCAGTGTTACAAAGTAAAAAGCATGATTGTATCTGTCATTAAACTGGTCATGCCTTAGGGTATATCTACCCCAAACCACAAACAAATATAATCAGCCATATGTTAAAGAAGGTAAATATATGGCTATTAGAACCATCTGGTATTTGTGGAGATAATTCCAATTTACTCAGAACTTTAGCTTACCCAAACACTGTCAGCATACCTCACAATCCTTGGCAGAAGCACAGATCCTCTCTTGCTCTATCTCCCAGCTACAGAAACCCCTCATACTCTACAGGTATGTGAAACTGTAGGTTGCTGGTGCCTTAAGATGAACAGATAACTCACATTAATGTCAACCAACATTAGCAGTTTTTGAAAGAAATGACCATTGCCCTGACCCCAGTAACCTCGAGTTAATATACTTGTACAGATACTTTTTTTTTTAACCATCTCTGCATCCACTGTACAGTAAAGAGTAACACCAAACACCAGTGACATACAAACTTTTAGAAGGTTGTGGCACTCTCTTGTCCCAGTGAGAACATGCCTTGGCCCAATAAAAGTCCCAGTCCCAGGGTGTACTATGAGTGCTTGCCTGTCATTGTAACTTTTTTTTTTTTTTGAGATAGGGTTTTGCTCTAGCCCAGGCTGACCTGGAATTCACTATGTAGGCTCAGGGTGGTCTTGAACTCAAGGCAATCCCCCTACCTCTGCCTCCCAAGTGCTGTTCTGGCATTAAAGGTGTGTGCCACCACACCCAGCTCCATTGTAACATTTTGTTGTTAAAAATAACAAAGAATACTGTGAATGCCCAGGATTTTTTTTTTTTTTGTAGTCATCATTACCTCTTACTCAGTTCTCAGTCTTCTCCATAAACCTATGCTGTCACCACCATATCTCTACATAGTCACCTCCAGGCCCCACTAGTATACCTGTTTCTAAAGTTACAAAGGAATGAAGATCAGGAAGGGACCATTTGGAATGAGAACATGTGTATGTGTGTGTTTGAATTATTGTTTCTTATCCCATGAGCCTTCCTATGATACCACTTCTCTCATTTTAGAAAGCACTGTAGTCCAAAAATGGAAGGGATAAATGTAGCTTGATTTGCAGATTGCAGGTGCAACTAATCTTTGTGTTTGAGAATCAGGCTGATGAGTAATACAGCTGGATACTTGATGTTTCACGATCCCCCTCCATCCATCAAGGTGAGACTAGAGGGTGTGGCATCAGCACATACACATGCATATCTCTCTCTGTGTGTCTGTTTCTCTCTCTCTCTCTCTCTCTCTCTCTCTCTCTCTCTCTCTCTCACACACACACACACACACACACACACATCAGGATAACACTGACCTTATAAAATGACCACAGAATGAACCTTTCTTCATCAGTCTTCTGGAAGAATTTAGAGAAGTGGTATTACTTATTTTTTATTTGTTTAATGAATCTCATCAATGTTTCCATCCAAGCCTGCAATTTTATAAGTGAGAAGGTTTGAACTACAAACATAATTTCTTTAATCAACATAGATCTATTCCAGTTATCTGTTTCTTCTTGAGTGAGATTTAATAGTTTCCATCTTCTAAGAAACCATTTCATTTAACTTGTTGGATTTAATGGAAAACATCTTGAAAAGTATTTCTCTATAATCATCATGTTAACAGTATGAAATTTTACTTTTCTTTTTAAAAAATATTTTAATTTTATTTACAAGAAGAAAGAGAGAGAGAGAATGGGCACACCAGGGTCATGTTACTTTGTGCATCTGGCTTTACATGGGTACTGGGGAATTGAACTGAGGTCGTTAGGCTTTGCAGGCAAGTGTCTTAACTGCTGAGCCATCTCTCTGGCTCTTTTTCTTTTTCTCCTTTCTTAATGAGCATCCTAGATAGATATTTGTCAAAGTTATAGACTTCTCAATGAAACAGATTTCTGGTTTTATTGATTTTTTTCTTTTATACCAAATTTTACTCTCTCTCTCTCTTCTCTCTTCCTCTCTCTCTCTCTCTCTCTCTCTCTCTCTCTCTCTCTCTATATATATATATATATATATATATATATATACATATATATATATGTATAGTTTCTATTGATTGTGTACTATATTTGCTCTATTTTTCTAATTTTTTAGATGTGTTAGTTTCTTGTTATTGTGACAAAATATCTGAAAAGAAGCAATTTAATATTTATTTGGGCTTATAGTTTGCATGGTCACAGTCTACCATGGCAGGGGAGGTATGGCAGTAGAAGTATGAGTATGGGGAATCTGGTCACATCATGGTAGGAAACAAAAGTGACAAATGCTGGTGCTCAGCATTCAGTCTTGTACTGTAGTCCATGGAATGGTGCTGCCCACATTCAGGCTGGACCAACATCCTTGTTTAAACCTCTCTGGAAACATCCATAAATATGTTTCCATGGTGATTCTAAAGCCAGTCATACTGACAATGACAATGAACTATCACAGCACCCTCTTTTCATTAATACATACCTTTGCTATGGAAATTTCTCTATAACTGCTGGTTTAGTGATAAGATGATAGATTAGTAGTGATAGACTTAGTTTTCATTCAGCTCAAAGTTAACTTCTAAGAAAAGCTTCTAGGAATAAATATTTGAGAACATCTTTATGATCTCATGGTATGGAAGAATATTAGACATGAAAGGAAAAGACATTTTTGCAGAGAAAGTTTGATGGATTTTTTATACAGAAATGTAAAAGAATTAACATTGATTAAAGAATTGATGCATGAAAGTTCTAGCAATTAAAAAATAATAATGATAAATTTGCAAAATGGTAGTAGGTTTAATGAGAAATTCATAGAAAAAACTTGTATAAACAACAAACATCCAAAATGCTTATTTTATGCATAATCAAAATAAAAACAAAATGTGCTATTTGACACACACCATGTTTCCAGAATTATTCTGACTAAAAAATAACAGCAATAATTTTGGATGGTAGAGTAATTTTTCCATTTACTAAAGGAGATATTCTGGTAAAACCACTTGGTAAAACATGCTTTGTAATTTCTAGGAAAGTTCAAAAGTCTCCACCCCAGGATTTAGCAGCTTAATTTCTATATTTATGTCCTTGAGAAACTTATACAATTGTACACTGAAATGTATGTAGAGGGAAATTTGTTTGTTAAATAATATTTTGGAAGCATTTGAATATTGTCAGAATGGGGAAAAGACAAATAGGATGGGTGATAGTAATACAAAAGAACAGACTTCTTTAAGCATAGTTCAAGAACAGTAACATCACTGGTTTTGGGCAACTATTCTATTTAATAAGGTGACTGTTTTACATTTAGGCCAGTATTAGTGATGGGTAATACCTGGGAGAGTTGAGAATACAGTCATTTCAGTCATTGCCTTGGATCCCATTGTGAAGTTGAAGAACCCTATCTGAGAGAAGCACCACACACCAATTAAATCCAGCCACTTTGGATATGGGAAATCACTGCAAAATGAGAATAAGGTGAGAAAACAAGATTAATAAAATACATACTTCATATAATGTGTAAGTACTTGTGTAAAATTTAAAACATATATCATCATATATTACTTGAAATTATATTTTCCGTATAGCATTATACTATTGGCTATTATTTAAATATACAGTAAAACTATAAATGTTTTGGGCTGAGAGAACATAGTTCAGCAGTTAAAGGTGCTTGCTTTCTAGTCCAACTCTAGTTTGATCTTCCTCAGTGCCCATGTAAAATCAGATAGAAAGTGGTATACAATATGAGCTAGGAAAATTCAGAAGCAATTAAGCAGTAGTGGAAGATGTTGATCCTTCCATACTTTACCTCTTTGCAGATGTTAGATAACACAAACATTCTCACAGATTTCTACTGTCTCTTGTATTACCAAGGTATCTAGCAAACAAGAGAATGAACTCATCTTGGCTAATTGAAAGTCCATTAATTAATTACTGCTTACAATGAGGTAGGTGAATTGCACAGTAAAGTAAGGAGTATTAACATATGCAGAGATTAGAAAAACTTCGAAAGCACAAACAAACATGGTTAATAAGGCAGATAATATTTTTACCTAGAATGTGAGATATCAGATGAGGATAGGATACTCCTGAAGGGCTGCAGACTTGGAAAGATTCATGTACTGGTAGCAATGTTGCCAACATCAAGGAACAAGCATGAATAAATAACATGTTTTTTGTCTTTTGCCCTGTAAGTCTACTTGAAAACAGGTTATAAATATTTTGCTGGCATATAAGTAAGAAAAATAAGTTAAATGTATGGTAAGAATATAAGCACATTCATGGGAGCAAAACTTCATCTTTACTAACTGACTATTTGGAGTAACGTAATATCTTAAAGGCTTAGTCTAACCAAATTATATGTAAGTCAGTAGGGTGCCTGGATAAAGCAGGTCTTAGACATCATCCCTCTCTGGTCCCAAACTGGGTCAGTGAGAGAGGAAGGAGCTTTGGAGGAGAAGGAATAAACAGAATAATCAACCCTTCCCCCAATGGCCTGAAATTCTCAATTTTATATAAAATCTTTTCTATCAAGTTCATCTTATCTGATAATGCCACCTCCCACCACTTCTCAAGGCTGTTATCTACTTCTCACTTTCTATTAAAGCTACTTTCACAGTTTACCTCCACAATAGTCATTCTAATTTTGCAAGTATGGTAAATGAACTATTGAATTATCACTTTTGCTTCAAATAAGAAGCAGGTTTTCAAAGAGATAAAAAGTGTCCCATCCCACAATGTGTCTACATGTACTCACTTCCCCTTTTCTTCAGTTTCAAAAAATAGGCTTTTTCCTGTCCATCTGGAACAATCTGCTTGTGCTCTGTATTAGATTCCTGCCTGTCTCTGTCATGATTATGTTCTCTTATCCTCTGTCAACCTTTCTTATAGCCATAAATACTTTCCCCTCATTACAAAAGAGAAAGTATCAGAAATGTGAATATGGTTCAGTAAGAAAGAGTGTAAGCATAAGGACATGGCTTTGAATCTCAGCATACACAATATGGTAGTTTTCTTTTCAATGTTGGGACAAAACAAGTGGCTAAAAGCAGCATTTGGGAGAAAAGGGTTTGTTTTGGCTTACATTCTGGAGGGGAGCTTTATCATGGCATGGAAAGAAGGGTGGAGCAGAGGCTAAAAATTAGATCTCACCACAGAACCTGGAGGAAGCAGCAAGAGTAAGCTGTGTTTTGACAAGAGGGAGTTCTCAGACTGTAACACCCCAAAGCCCACCTTCAACCACATGCCTCCTTCAGCAAAGTTCCACCTTCAAAATTGCCACTAACTGGGGACCAACTATTCATAACTCATGAGACTATGGGAGCCAACTCCCTTGAAAGACCACACCTGTAAAATGCAGGGCATGACAACATATATTTGGAACACATAGCTCAGGAAGCAGAGATAGGAGGATCACTGGGTTCACAAGGTAAGCCAAAAAATGACGAGTTCTAGGTTCTGTGACAGACCAAGGTCTCAAGATAATGCTAAAGAAGAGAGATAGAAGAGGACACCTAGAATCCTGTTCTGCCTTCCACACAGTGCATAGGCATCTTCAGTCACACACACACTACACCACACATATTAAATCACAAACAAAAAAGTACTTCACTTGAATCACTTTTTCTAGTTGCTATCTTGCTTCTTCTGTTAACATGCTCCTCCCAACAGCCTATACTATTTTTGCCTCTTCTCTTCTCACCTACTACTGAGCCACAGCAATCAGTCTTGGTCCAGGAAACATTTTTCAGCATCTTTGGGAGACACTTCCCATTGTTGACTAGTCTCATTCCTGTTGTTAAATAAGATAAGATTTTCCTTTGTTTTCTTTCTTGACTTCTGTGGCTGCTCATTTTGTTAGATACTTCTTTAATGCCAGCATTCCTGAAGTTTCTGTCCTTGATTCTTTTCTGTCACTGGGCATGCTCCTAGTGGTATGGTTCTTTGTCTCTGAGTTTCAGCCCCCATAGCTTCCACCATCCTAGACCTCAGTTCAAAGTTCCAGACCCCACACAATAACTTCAGTGGTGCCTTTTAAGACCTAAGAGACAAGTTTATAAGTGTATCTCATAACATATCTATGAGGTAGGTACAGTTGAGAATCCTGGAGGCACTAAAATGATATCTTATTTCATGTGACAGAGACCAAATTTGGTCTCAGACAGTATGACTCCAAAAGCCCATACTCTCAACCCTTATACTGCTTTACTGTTATATAAATTATTTATTTCAATGTCTCTTGAGTATCTCTTACTCAACATACCTAATACTTCACTTATCACCATTCTCTGAAAACTGGCACCTCAGAATCTAACCAACACTGAGCAAGATAGTGTCCAAAATTGCTTCAAACTGATACATTTTAATTATTTTCTCAAAAATTTAATTAGATATTTTTAGAGGATAAGCTAATAAACAATATATGCTTTTATCTCTGATAGAGAGACTTACTATGTCTGTGAATACAATATAAAATTCAGATATTTGAAATAGCCTTTAAGATATTCCATTATTCCAAATAGTCAGTAATGATGAAGTTTTACTCCCATGAATGTGCTTATATTCTTACCATACATTTAACTTATTTTTCTTACTTATATGCCAGTAAAATATTTATAACCTCTTTTCAAGTAGAATCATTTTAAATGGATAATGGAAAATAAATAAAATATTACTTGGCATGGAAATTTCTGGTCAGACTCTTTATGTAAGTGATGTAGTTTTAAGGTAAAGTACAATTACCTTGGAACTTTCTGTTAAAATAATAGATTAGAAGCCACACCAAAGAAATCTCGGAGAAAAAAAGGCCAGATAACACACAACCCACCGTTGGACCAAACAGTTAAGATGTGGGAAGAATTATTAACCTTGGGCAGCCAAGGTCAGAGAAGTTGGAGTGAGCAGAGAATGCCCATCACGCACATAGCCTGTGAAGATCTGATCCAGGGGGTAGCGGACTGGAAGTGCTTCCCTGACTGGGAAGTGCTACCACCTGCTGGGTCCAGTCTACCTCATCTAGCCGATCTACCTACATGAAAGTGATTCCCCGAAGCAAAAATAAAATAAAATAATAAAATAAAATACTGAAGGAAGGTGATGTGAAGAGCAAAGGAGACCCAAAGCTAGCCTCCCTGAGCTTCTCCTCAACATGTCTCACCCCAAAGTCCTAAGCTCTGCTACAGGGGCTCGCAAGCAGCTCCCACCCCTAGAAAACAGACAGCGAGTAACACTGTGAATTCAAGCCCATTTGGGCTTCCTAGCTCCCCCACCCCCACTGCATACCTGGTCCTGCAATTACTGTAAAGGTGAGCTGCCATACCAGCTCCACGTCGCTTGTCACCATTCTCTGAAAACTGGCACCTCAGAATCTAACCAACACTGGGCAAGCTAGATTCCCAAATTGCTTCAAATTGACATTTCCTTTCCACTTGTTGTGTGGCACCAGCACTGTGACCCACAGGGACCAAAGGGTGATCACTCAACAAAGTCCAGGTAGTGGGGGGAGGTAAAGCTGAAGGTTCAAGTCCAGATAAGCTCAAGCTCTACCCCCAGTTTCTACCTGATCCTTTAATTCCTTATCTGCTGTGAGCAGGGAGCCTCCCACATAAGACTGGAGCACATTTCTGACAACAAACCCCTGAAACTCCAGTTCTGTCCAAAAAGCCCTGAGGAACACAAGGACCTGGTGCTGATCTTACTCCAAAGTTTGAGGCAGTGAATAATGCTGGGAGAACAGGGCTCTGCTTGGACACTCAGCAGTCCAGACCTTCCAGGGTCATACCCAGAACCTCCTGTAAGACACAAGGGAGACCCTGCTCAGACTCAAATGTACCTAGCCCATTGAAGTATATGAACCACCCTCTGACTTCCACCTTGATCAAAGCTGACCAGTAACTCAATACAGGCAGAGCTCCAATTGCTACACTCTTAGCAAAACAAGAGGATATCTTGAGATGGGTAAACCCCAATGAAAAAAAAAAATGACATCAAGCCAAGAGATCCCCACCAAGAATTACTAATCCCAGAATAGAAGCATCTAATGAAAAAATAGAGGAAACTCTAGAAACAGATTAGTAAAATGAAGCTATAAACAAATTTAATGGGGTCATGAACAAATGACTAGATGAAACAGTAGAGAATCTACAAAAACAATGCAGAATAGAATTTAAAGCATGACTGAATGAAGAAAATCATTAAAAAGTACAAAGCAGGGCTGAAGGAAATGTAAGCATCAACACAAAGAATTCAGTAAATACCTGAATGAAATGAAAGAGAATCAACAAAACATTCCCCATAGCCTCAATAAATTGAAGAGAATCAAAATATATCAGAAAAATGAAAATGGAGGAGAATCAACAACAAAAGGATTAACTAAATGGTCAGTGGAATAAGCACAATGAGGACATGGTCAAATGCAGGAATAAATTTCAAGAGATGAAAAGAAAGTCACGTACAAAAATGAAAATGGAATTCAATAAAGAGATGGAGACATTAGGGCTGGAGAGAGGTTTAGCAGTTAAGGAACTTGCCTGCAAAGCCTAAGGAGCCAGATTCTATTCTCCAGGTCCCATGTAAGCCAGATGCACAAGGTACAAGGTGGTACATGCATTTGGAGTTTGTTTGTGATGGGTAGAGACCCCAGTGTGCCTGACCCCCTGCATCAGGGAGATGGTGATAGACACTGGGAACACTCAAAACTTATCAAAGCAGAAATCCAAAAATTGCAAGAGCTCAACACTAAAGTTAACTTATAACATATCCACCAAGTCTCAGGGAACATTGTGGAAGAGGGGATACAGGATTATAAGAGCCACATAGTAGGAAGGAGTATCCTGAGACATTGACCCCCTCCCTACCCCTGCCATCGAGACTGCAGAACCCCATGGTTTGTGCCAGTAACTTCACTGAGCAGGGCCCTCAGTGGAAAGGTGGCTGGAAAGAGGATAACATGAGTGGAATGGGACCACACATTATTTGCCCATACAATAAACTTCTTAATTAACAAAGTTAAAATGATATTACCATGGTTATAACCTTTGAGAACATGCAATGCATGTTTTATTCATCTAGAAATATTTAAAAGATTATGGATAAATTCATCATAATGAGCTCTACTATATGCTTCAAAAACCACAAACCAGGTTTATAAGTGAAATCCCTTAGCACTTTTTTTTCATAATATTTGAAACAGAGAATCAGGTACAACTGGAATCAGGAAGACAAATAAATTTGTACTTGCAGTACCAAAACCATGAAGTTTTCTAATATGGCAGAGATAAAGTGTTCTATTTTATTTTCTTTCACTTTGAATTCAAGAAATTTCCAACAAGACCAAATAAATAGCAATAGACTCAGTGATCTGCATTTTCCTGTGAAAGCAGAATAATTTTTTATGATATAAACATTTTTAAAAGTTTTGTACATGCATATATTTTATGTTAGGCATATTCCCCCTCAGGCCTCCCCTCTTTCCTCATCCCTCCCCTTCCTCTTAGCAGTTTCTTTGCAACTTTTTCCTACTTTCTCAGTTCTTATCATCTCATTAGTATTTTGACACATCCAAATAGAAAATTCTTGGTGCAAATATTAAGATGTTTAAATGCTGTCCAGTAGGATAGTAAGTCAAATCTTCCAGATAAACAGTGTTTTGCCATGCTTTATCTTGTCTCAGAAAAGCAGCTGACAGTAAATGCTTGCTTGAGGTAACACTCATATGGCTACCCACGGTTTAGGAACAGAACATGCAGTTGTGGGGTACAACTTACATGCCATCTTTCCATCATTCCTCAGTAGGGAAAGGATGGTATCAATGAAGAACTGGGTGCTGTTTTTTTTTTTTTTTTTTTTATTCCAGGCTCTATTTAGCTTAGCAGGATTGAGAATGTTTTACCTGGAAAATAACAATTTAAGTGGTTGCCTGTGGAAACCTGTGGCATTAATTAGCACTGTGGTTATGAGTTGTTCTAATGGTATTTTAACATCTGTTATAGATTGATGCCTTGGGCAGGTAGTTGCAACAGGCTGACTCATAACCAACCTGTGCATTCTTTTCCTTTTGTAAAATGTAAAAGTGGTGCTTCTCAATACAGAAATTAAAGAGCCCTAAAAATTCTTATCTATCGCTGAGCCTCCTTCCTGTATTTAAAATAAACTTGGACATGGTACATCAAAAATAAGCATGGTACTGCTTTCAAAAACCAGGCTATGAGCAATAATGACTTGTGGCTCTTTGGGAATAACAGAATATCAGTAGTGTGTGACTAGTATCCTTTGGAGATTTTCGCTCAATATCAATGTATCAAAACAGATAGAAATTTCTCATTTTTTGCATGCATGTGTGATGTGCATGCATGTCTGTATGCCTGTTTGCATATGTGTAGGTATACGTGTGTTCAGGTGTGCATGCATGTGTGTAGAATCCAGATTTTGACATCAGGTCCCTTCTATTATTCTGCATCTTATTTGCTGAAGCAAGGTCTCTCTCTTGAACCTACAGCTCATGGATTCAGGTAGCTAGCTAAATAGCTTGCCTCAGGGATCCCCTGACCCTGTCTCCAAAGTGCTGGAATTACAGGCAGGCTGCTGTCCACCCAGCATTTGTGTGGATGCTGAGGATCTGAACTCAGGTCCTTATGCTTCTGCAGTAAGTATTTTATTCACTATTCCATATCCTCAACCCCACCTTTTTGAATGTAGACTTGTATCCAAAGTCCAGTTCCTCTAGCAGAAGGAGCATCTTTCTCTCTGTGGAGATGCTAATGCATGTCATCCACAGAGGTCAGATTCTACATGTACCTGATGGAATTTTAAAGTTAACCATAATGATGATGTCATATTTTTGCATGCATATTTTATTTAAATATGATAAAGTCATGGGAAGTGGGATATAATTTAACAAATGTAAGAAGAATAAACCTTACAACCAAGACAGAGTTTCTTCTGTTTCTCTAGCTCTTCAATCTCTTCACTACATTTTTGAAGACTTCCACACCTACTTACATGACTTCTATTTGTTCTTCCTTTCAGAGGCAAAGTCTGACAGTATTCCAGGACTTGGGATTTCATTGTCTCAAAGAGTATTTACTCATGATTGATAGCTGCTCTCATACTTAAATTCTTGCAAGGAAGGAACTTTACTAATCCTCTGCCCTTATATACAAGAAACTTGGGAGTCTTTGAACCCATTCTCAACATCAAGTCTTTTGATTTGCATTGCTACTTTGGAACTGACCTTGTTTAAGTGTGAATATATGATATATTTGAAAGAGAATTATCTCTCTAAATAGTATTTCTTTATTTTCAAGACATATCCTTACCCTGGTTCCAACTATTGAGACAAAATGGTGATTTCTACCTTTATGTTTTTCTTCTAATTACTGCTTTCCCCCAATATATTTCATACCAAACATATGATTTAGTGTCATGTGCTACATAATACTTATATTCTTTTTTATCAATTATATATATTATTTATAGTTATGCCTTTAAAACTAATTGCTTTACCAGAATTTCTTTGTAATGAAATTGAAGTATTACACTTTCTCAATTTTTAGTCTAACCTTTGCAAAACTCAGAAATAATATTACTATATACACTCCCCTCCGAGGAACTTGTTTCTTCAGTGGGTTTTTTGTATTATTGTATTACTGTATTATTTTTTGAGGTAGGGTCTCCTACCTCTGCCTTTTAAGTGCTGGGATTAAAGGTGTGTACCATGACGCCTGACCTTTCTTCAGTGTTTTTGAGTATTACATGAATATTCAAGATAATTGACATGAATTATTTTATTCAACGGCAAATAGGACTATATTTTGCAATAAATACAGAGATAGCCATAGAAATTTCAACCTGCTACCGAAGGACCAGAATGCTTAGGTTTCTGCATCACCAACCTTAATATATTACTTAGAATTTGCTAAGCTGTAAGCTGTACAACAAAATTTCTGACATCTTAGAATCTATACATAGAGAAGGAAAGAGAGCACGACAGAGGGGGGGATGTGATCAGTGGATGTGGTACTCATTCAGGAACCAAAGTTCCTATTACCTTATCCTCAATATGGAGCCAAGTTCATCACTAAAGGGGAATAAAGGCATGTGGGAATCATTCATGGAGGTTTTATGGCAGGAGGAAAAACAGCATATCCTTTAGCTCGAATCCACTAACATGGCCTACTTTTTCATTTAATTTGTAACCTTTTTACTTGTAGTTGCAAAGGAATCCAGGAAGTATTTGTTTGGTTTTGTTTTTTTGAGGTAGGGTTTCACTCTTGCCCAGGCTGACCTGAAATTCACTATGTAGTCTCAGAGTGGCCTCAAACTCATGGTGATCCTTCTACCTCTCCCTCCCAAGTGCTAGAATTAAAGGTATGCCCCAAGCCAGGCCCAGGAAGTATTCTTTAAGATAGAGCAAAGAAGAAAATGTATTTGGTAATGTCTGCGATGTGAGTACAGTGTTGAGTAATGTATATTTTCACTATATTGTATTCTGTGATTGATATGCCAGAGATTCTGATACAATGCCATAAGATTTCATAATATAAAGAAGCTCCTCTTAGAGGATTTAGGGTAGGTTTCATAGAAAATATAAAATTTAGATTGGATAATAATGAAAGGCTTGCAGTTCATTATGAAAAATATAGCTAGAGAGGTTGTATGCTATCACATTATATTTGGATTATGTTCCTTGCTAAAAAGTTATGTAGGCAATACAATGTGACCAGGAAGTTTTTTTACAGGGGTCATAGAATTGCCTCTACCATTGAGTAATTGTTGCTGAGTGTATTACCTAATAGCATAATAATGCCAAGATCCAGGAGACTTGTATTCTTTAAATATAGATAAAGAGGAGTATAGAGTAGGGAAGTTGAGACTGTCTTACTTCTAAGGTCTCTGATTGTAAGTCTGTTTAGCCTACTTCCAACTCCTAAGATGTTTTCATCTAGTATCATATTGGCTATTTCTTGAGATAGGATTCCCAAGCTCCTCACAGTGTTTTCATCATCAAAATCTAAGAGTAAGCTCTTTTCCCACAAGCCAAAATGAGCCTTCTTCAAGCTTTTATCCATTGGTTTTAGCTAATTGATATTTTTGAAGGTCATAGTATTCTTTGGAAATTTAAAATCTGCTAACTTCCTCCCTCTAAAGAGTATGAATGTCCATAAAATTCACTTACTAGTTCACAGATTTTGGAGAATTCTTTGGACAGTGAAGAACCTTTGACCTATTATGATTCTTAAAAGAAACCTACTTCATTATTACAGCCACTCAAATATAATATCATTTCATTAACTAACTTGCTCAAGTAAAATGGCAACAAAATGAATAAAAACAGGCTTGAAAGAAGATAATCTGTCTTTTGAATCTATGCTCTGCACTTAGCAGTGTGATACTTTATTGATGTTCAACTTAGAAAACTAAAGTTCAAGTTTTATATTTGTATGTCATAACGTTCAGGTTTTTTTTTTCTTGCTCTTTTCTATACAATGTAATTTTTAAATGTTCCTTTAAAATGGTTTGCTTCATTCCAAATTCTAAAAATATACTGTAGACAAATGTATTGGTAAAGCATCATACTGGAGCAGCTTTTCTATGGCTTTCAGCCACAAAGAAGTTATTCCTGCTGAGGGAGGAAAACAGGAAGAAGGAAGAGGTCTGGGGTTCTTTCTTAGTCTGATACTGTTTCTGGTTGCTTTCGGCAAAAGTTAGAAATAGCTTAAGCGTTAGTCTTATCTGTAAGACTTTGCTACCCAGCATCACAGGCAAAATCATGCATGAATTATTTTCCACTCAGAATGAAACCTGTCACAGTTTCCATATAATTGTCCATAAGGGAGTTAAGTAGTACCTAATTAAGAACCACAATATTAAGTCCTAACTTGGACCATAGAACCATCACACTTCAAGAATCCACATTCCTAAACAAGGAAGGACTGTTAATCTATGCTGACACCTTTAGCCTGATTTTATTTTATTGGCAGGATTTTATAAGGGCTATTATCTCCTGGTTTACTTAATCCTACACTTCCCCTAACTATGAGAATTGAGAGTCATAGTAGCTTGAGTTCACAATCCTTTGCAGCTGGAAGTTCTGGGATTCGATGTCAAGACCACAGACCACCACACTAGTAGATATATACTTGGGAAGGTGGGGGGGGGGGAGTTTCTGGGATGCAATCCATCAAATTGTCTGCGTTGAAGTGATTGGAAACGTGTACTATAAGTGATCCTAAACCTGAACTAATTTGACTTGAAGGTTCAGTGACCTGTCTTAACTGGGAGACTCCCTTGCTCTAGCACATTCACCCTTCATTGATGTCTCTTGCTCATAATTTAGCCAGCGCGAAAGTATGCTTAAAGATCAACTTTTTCCTGCTGCAAACATGACTTTAGTCCAAGTATTTAAGCACCTGAACTCAAGTGAGGATAATAAATGTCAAAGGAATATTTATAGCGTGGTATGTGGAGACTTTCCAGGTCCCTGTTCTGCAGTAATGCAGATCCGTCTGCTAAGGGCATTAGGGTTGTGAGTTGTTGCCTATGTTCTTTTTTTCTCCAACTCCATAAGTTCTGAAGATAACAAACTACATTATGTGAAAACCACCATTGATTGATTTTAACCCCTTACTACTCAAATAATTATTGAATTAGGACTTAATTACCAAGGGCAGTCTCCAGAATTCCTAGCTATTGGATGCAAGCCCAGAAGAAACCTTAGCCGAGTCTTATGTAAACCCTGTCATCATTGTGCTGATAGATCTACCTGAGGATTTACTGGATGGTTGTCAGGCTTCAGGGGCTTAGGGTTAGTCCACTCCCAAGTCTATCGTTGGGATTATGATTGTTTTTACTGCTATACCATAAACATGGTCACCACTGGTACTATTGTCAGCTAGCATGCTCCTGCCCTAAGAGAACATTTAAATATTTAGGGATTGTGTTTATTCCAGGAGGTTAATTTTCTTTCTATGACAAACAAGGGTAAAAGAAAATTTTCTGGCTCTTTTCCATCTGTGTATCACAACCTAGAAAAGTTGACTGAGGGTCAACTCACTGCTAAATGAGAAAGTGTTTTGCATTGTTGACATTTGTACAAGAATACAAGTCCAGGCACCACAATAAGGTGTATGTGTGTGTGGGGGGGGGGCTAAGAATGGAACCTCTCTTATGATTAATGCATGCATATCCTCTGTTTCACTGGAGAACTGAGGGCCATATTTTATGTTTTATGTATATTATGAAATGGCATATAAATTAAATTTTGAGCAGTATGTTTTCCTTTATATAGTTGCAAACATATTTAATTTGTAGACCGTCAGTTGGCAGTGAGTCTTCTTTAATATTTTACAAGGACCTTATTGCAGAGAGTAGAGGTAACTGTTCTACTCATTGACTCATCACAGTCTGCACAAGGCATCCCTCTGTACTTCCTAACAAGATCACTCTTATCTAGTATATGGTACTGATTCATACTTGCACCCCACATGAGGACAATTCTCCTTATAGGCTTGATTTTAACCTTATTACAAGCCTCAGTATTCTTAGTTTTCTCCCCTGAAATAGACTTCAGAAATACAATCTTACTGCTATGTATGTATATACCTTGTGGCTTATGACTTCTACTAAGTATCTAATGGTATGTATGCACCTTTGTTAAGACTTCTTTAAGGGATGGAGCCCTGACAGTATTGTCTTCCTGCCACCACAAATAATGCTGTAATCATCAATGCTGTAAGTTTTTTTAAGCTTCTATTTATTATTTATCCAGTAATGAAAACCTTTAAACAAAAACTCAAGTTTTCCTAGCATTCGGGAGGCAGAGGTAGGAGGATGAATGAGTTTGAGACCACCCTGAGGCTACATAGTGAATTCCAGGCCAGCCTGGGCTAGAGTGAGACCCCACCTCAAAAAACCAAAAAAAAAAAAAAAAAAAAAAAAACACTCAAGTTTATTGATCAATCCCCTAGGAAAGCATGTGGAGTTTTATTAAAAATTAGCTCATATTACTATTTCTTTTATATGTAAAAAATTATCAGTACATTTCTTGTATAAATGTATGCTTGGACTTGTATACATTTGGCTTCTATAAAGACAAAATATCTATGCAAAACAGATTCTTCCAGTCCAGTAGGCTTACTGCTTTGCTCCCTTTCATTTAAAATGTCTTAAGTAATCAGCTTTCTTTTTGAAGATATTGTATCCCAAGTCAAAAGATATAATTGTGTGAAAGCCCTAAAATTTGGCTTACATTTTCTTTTTTATACAAATCTAATAAAATGATCTCTTTAGGAAAATTTTCTCCCTAAAGAAATTAAACAGTGTACAAATTTGGCTAAAAAGGCAAATTCACAATAATAACTCCATTTGAGGTCAGGAATAGGCAATAATAGATGAAGATAAAACAGCTTTGTAGATATTGACTGGCTACACACTTGAGCTAAATAATATAACTAGTACTTAGTAAAATATGATTGGCATTTAGCAAACATAACTGTCATTCTATTCATTTTCTTTACTTGAATATAATGAGGTCTGCGCATCATTGATTAAAATGCTATATATTGGGCTGGAGAGATGGCTTAGCAGTTAAGAGCTTGCCTGTGAAGCCTAAGGACTCCGGTTCGAGGCTCAATTCCCCAGGACCCATGTTAGCCAGATGCACAAGGGGGCGCACGCATCTGGAGTTCGTTTACAGAGGCTGGAAGCTCTGGCGCACCCATTCTCTCTCTCTCTCTGCCACTTTCAAATAAATAAATAAACAAACCAAAAATATGAAAAAAATGCTATATATTGGGGAAGTGAAATATTTAAATTAGTAAATGTTTACTAAAGAGATCTTATATTTGAGTTGCTATGACCAAAAGTGGGATGCAAAAAACATGGAACATTTAGAAATTTAAGTGTATATAATATATAGTGGTCATGACTGGTATAAAGAACTGGAGAAAATACAATGACAGAAGTCCATTAACTTTATTTAGTAAATATTTATGGACTTTCAATCCAAGGACAGGCTCTTGCTTTAAGCTCTTCATCAAATAAACATAAATAGCTCCAGTGTCAGCATTGACAGTGTTGAACAGGTTAATGAAAAAGACATACAAATGTGATTTTAATATTCTTCTGTGGTTTCTGTTCAGCACTATGTGAATTTTGTGTTAAATTAGCTATTTGTGTTTGTCTGACTCTTATTATTCGGTATTGTCAGAGATGTCTATGTAATGTATCTTCTCAAAGCAATATGCATACCTTTGCTAACTAATGTATCTTCATTTTATACTTGTTTTCTGTCCCTATTATTATTGTGCTTTATTTTCCTTTGATTTATTCTGTTGTTCCTGGTCTAATTCATAGGTTCCATGTTCAGTTCATTCATTTAATACTCCTTCTCTTCCAATATAAAATAAACATTTAAAGTTTTAAATTTGCCTGTTAGTTAGGCTGTTTCCCACAAGTTTTGCCATTTGGTATATTTCACCATTCATGTTTTTTCTCATTATTTACATATATATTTCAACATTCAGTTTTAAGTTTTTAAAATATTTTTTGGTTCATTTTTATTTATTTATTTGAGAGTGACAGAGAGAGAAAGAGGCAGATAGATAGAGAGAGAATGGACGTGCCAGGGCTTCCAGCCACTGCAAACGAACTCCAGACGCTTGCGCCCCCTTGTGCATCTGGCTAACGTGGGACCTGGGGAATTGAGCCTCGAACCTGAGTCCTTAGCCTTCACAGGCAAGCGCTTAACCACTAAGCCATCTCTCCAGCCCCTCAGTTTTAATTCTGATTAATATTCTAATGTTTTCCTTTAAGTCCCATGTTACTTAAATGTGATTTTAGGGTTTTTTTAAATTTAATTAGTGTGAAAAATCATAGGCTTAGCCAAAAAAAGAGCAGTTGGTTTCCCACCATGGCTGTGTGCCACTATTGCACTTGTGTGAGCATAATGTCAGGATATTTGCTGCTGAGTAGTATAGACCATGAGTTGCTTGGACAGATATTGGTCATTTTCCCCCAGTCGCTCATGTAGGACCTTCCGGCATTAGCCAAGCTAAATGTCTGGGGACTGACTCACTTCCAGTCATGTCACTCCATGTTCTGTACCAACAGTATATGGTGTCATCAGCAGTAGGGTCTTAACACTAACCTTTGGTGGGTCATCAGTACTCTGACAGAAATTGGTCTTCTTTTGGGAAACCTTGTAGGTCTCTCTGATCAAGAGCTCATTGTGCATGATACCAAATGCTAGTACTGGGAGTTACAGGTTAGCACCCAAGAAGAGAAGGAAGGAAAATGTAAGTAATATAAAAGAGATAAAGAGAAGAAGGAGAGAGAAAGAGAGAGATAAACAGAAACAGGAGAACATTAAAGTCAGTCTTCATCATACCTTCTCCAGGGCCATGTATTCAGGTGCTCCCTGTAAGGGCCTGGTGAAGGTTCAACCATTTAGTCTATCTTTTAGGTCATATAATTTTATGGTACCATTGCCATTTGGGTCCAGTTTTGTATCCCTCACCCCCACCCTTAGTCTCCCCTCCCTCCCCACTCACCCTATCGTCTGGTCCTCGAGATGTTTGTTAGGTATGTCTGCATCTCAGGTAGATTCAGGTTAGGAGCCATAGATTAGTGAGAGTATGCAGCAATTATCTTTCTGTGATTGGGGAATTCATGAGAATGATCCGTTCTAGGTTCTACCATTTTTCTTCAAATTTCATTGTCTCATTTTTCCTTACTGCTGTGTAGAATTCTATTGTGCAGATATGCCATATCTTAGTTTTCCATTCATCCAATGACAGACAGTGCGGTTGATTCCAGCTGTTAGCTATTACAAATTGAGCAGCTATAAACATGGTTGAGCAAATCCCTCTGAACTGAGGCATGGAGCTTTTAGGATAGATGCCCAGTAAGGGAATAACTGGGCCTATATGGTAACTATATCATTAACTTTTTTAGGAATTTCCATATTGCTTTCTAAAATGGTCATACCATCTTGCATTCCCACCAACACTGGATGAGGGTTCTTATTTCTCCACATCCTCACCAGCATTTATTTTCATTTGATTTTTTAATGTTTTCTATCCTACTGGGGTAAGGTGGAATCTCATAGTTGTTTTAACTTGCATCTCCCTGATGATTAGGGATGATGAACATTTTCTTAACTGTGTGTTTGCCACTGGTATTTCTTCCTCTGAGAATTGCCTGACCAATTCTATGCCCCATTTTGTGAGGGGGTTGTTTGACTTTTTGTTGTTTAGGCTTTTGAGTTCTTTGTAGGTTCTAGAAATTAGGCCTCTGTCAATCTGATATTCTGCAAATACTTTCTCCCATTCTGTGGGTAATATATTGGCTCTGCTCATTTTATGTTTGTCTGTGGAGAAACTTTTCAACTTCATGTGATTGGTTGAGTGATTGTTTAAGACCCTGTGCTACTGGGGTTTTGTTCAGGAAGTCTTTTCCCATTCCTATGTCATGGAAAGTTCCTCCTATTTTTTCTTCCAGTAGTAACCAAGTTTCCAGTTTTATATTGAGGTCTTTGTTCCATTTGGACTTGACTGTTGTGCGTGGCAAGTTGTGTGGATCAAGTTTCAATTTCCTGCATATGGTTATCCAGGTTGTCCGGCACCATTTACTGAAGATACTGTCTTTTTTTCAGCCTATATTATTAGGGCCTTTGTCAAATAACAAGTAGCAGTAGTTATTTGACTCAAACTCCAGGTCCTCAATTCTGTTCCATTGGTCTATACTCCTGTTTACCAGTACCATGCTGTTTTTATTGTTATGGCCTTGTAACATATCTTTAGATCAGGTATGGTGATGCCTCCAGAAGTGTTTCTTTTGCTGAGTATATGCTTGGATATTCAGGGCCTTCTGCCTTTCCATATAAATTCTGAGATCATTTTTTCCATCTCTGTGAAGACCAATGTTGGGATTTTGAGTGGTATTGCATTAAATTTGTATATTGTCTTTGGTAGGATTGCCATCTTCACAATGTTAATTCTGCCTGTCCAGGACCATGGGAGGTCTTTCCATTTTCTCAAGTCCTCCTCAATTTCTTTTTTGAGTTTTTTTTTTTAAATGTTTTCATTTCATAGATCTTTTACTTCCTTGGTTAATGTATTCCAAGGTATTTTAGTTTTTCATTGCTATTGAAAATGGGACAATGTCATTTCTTTCTTTCTCTGTATCTTCATCATTTGCATGTAGAAAGGCTACTGATTTTTGTGCATTGATTTTGTATCCTGCTACTTTGCTAAAGTATTTAATCACCTTTAAAAGTTTTGAGATGGAGGCTCTTGGGTTTCTTATATATAGAATCGTGTCATTTGTGAATAGAGCTAACTTAACTTCTTCCTTTTCAATTTGTATTCCTTTTATTTCTTTTTCCTATCTTATTGCTTGAGCTAGGACTTCCAGTACTATGTTGAAGAGCAGAGGTGAGAGTGGACACCCCCATATTGTTCCTGATCTCAATGGGAATTCCTTCATTCTCTCTACATTAAGTATTATTTGGGCTTTAGGAGCTTTATATGTAGCCTTTATTGTGTTGAGATATAAATGGACCATGCCAATTCTCTCCAATGATTTGATCATGAAGTGATTTCAAAGGCCTTTTCTTCATCTACCAAAATGGTTATGTGGTTTTTGTGCTTAAACTTACTTATGTGTCTTATTTATAAACTTATTTATTTACATTGACAGATTTCCATATGTTGAAACAACCCTGCATTCTTGAGATGAAACCTGCTTGATCAAGGTGAATAATACTTTTGATGTGTTGTTGGATTTGGTGTGTGAGGATTTTGTTTAGGATCTTTGTGTCTATATTCATCAGGGAGATAGGCCTGTAGTTTTCTTTTCTTGTGGCATTTCTGCCTGGTTTTGGTATTAGGGTGATACTAACTTCATAGAAGGAGTTGGGAAGCTTTCCCTTTTCTGTGATTGTGTGACACAGTTTGAGAAATATTGGCTTCACTTCTTCCATGAAGGTTTGATAGAATTCCGCTGAGAAGGTATCTGGTCCTGGACTCTTCTTTTAGGGGAGGTTTTTGATTAAATTTTCAATTTTGATAGGTGTGATACGTTTGTTTAGGAGATTAATCTGTCCTGAGTTTAGCTTTGGTAGGTGGTATATGCCCAGGAATTCATCCATTTCCTCCATATTATCCAGTTTTGTGGAGTAGAGGTTTTTGAAGTAAGCCCTGATGATTCTCCCAATTTCACTTATGTCTGTTGTGATCTCTTCTTTTTCATTTCTAATTGTGTTAATTTGAAGCATCTCTCTCTTTTTTTTTCTTTTGTTTGATCAAATTGGCCAGGGGTTTGTCAATCTTGTTTATTTTTTCAAAGAACCAGTTCTTTGTTTCATCAGTTTTCTTAATTGTTTCCTTAGTCTCCAATTCATTAATTTCTGCTCTGATCTTAATTATTTCTTTCCATCTGGAGCTTTCTTGGTTGGATTCTTGTTGGTTTTCCAGTGCCTTTAGTTGGATGGTTAGGTTATTGATTTGGGATCTCTCTGTCTTTGTTATAAAGGGATTTAGTGCTATGAATTTTCCCTGGAGGATAGCCTTCATAATGTCCCATTAGTTTTGTTACGACGTGTTCTAATTGTCATTCATTTCTAGAAATTTCACAATTTTATTTTTTATTTCGTCCACTACCTGGTTTTTGTTTAAAAGTGTGCTGTTCAGTTTCCAGGAGCCAACAGGATTCTTGGTGCATCTTTTGTTGTTAATTTATAGCAATACAGCATTGTGATGTGATATCATGCAGGAAATTATGTCTATCTTCCTAAATATATGGAGGCAGACTTTGTGACCCAGTATATGAAGGCTCCACAGGCTGCTGAGAAAAATGTGTAGTTTGTGGATTTGGGGTAAAATGTTCTGTACATGTCCATTAGGTCTAATTGTTCTATGGTTTTCTAGAGCTCTCTCACCTCCTTGTTGATTTTCTTTTGGATGTTCTATCTATTGCTAATAATGGAGTATTGAAGCCCCCAACTCTCATGGTGTTGGTGGTTATTTCTGTTTTATTGTCAAGTAGGTTTTGTTTTATGAATTGTGGTGCCCCCGTGTTTGGTGCATAAAGATTTATGATTATGATATCTTCTTGATGGATCATTCCCTTGATAAGTAGAAAGTGGGCTTCTTTGTCTTTTTTGATTACTTTTGATTTGAAGTCTATTTCACCCGATATCAGTATAGCTACACCTGCTTGTTTGTTATTCCCATTTGCTTGGAATATCATTTTCCACCCTTTCACCCTGTGGAGGTGTCTGTCTTTGGTGGTGAGGTGGGTTTCCTGAAAACAACAGATTGAGGAGTCTAATTTTCTGATCCACCCTGTTAGCTTGTGTCTCTTGATGGGTGAACTAAGGCCATTAATGTTTTGGGTAATGACTGAGAGGTTTGATTTGATCCCTGCCATATTGTGTTTGTTTATGTGGTTTGGTATTTTCATGGACTTTGAAATTTTTGTGCCTTCTCTGTGTTTGGTTACTGTGATCTGCTTCTTGTAGGCACTTGTGGTTGATTATTTGATTCTTCTGTATGGAGAATTTCCTGAAGTACTCTCTGCAGTTTTGATTTTGTGTTCATATAGTTGTAAAGTTCAGTTTTGTGGTGGGAAGTTTTTCTTTCACCATCTATTATGAGGGATACTTTTGCTGGGTAGAGTAGTTTGGGTTGGAAGCCATTGGTTTTTAGACTATGCAGTATTCTATTCCAGACCCTTCTGGCTTTCAGGTTTTCCATTGAGAAGTCTGAAGTAATTCTGATGCGGTTACCTTGAACTGCATTGTGTTGCTTTTCCTTAGTTACTTTTAGGATTTTTCTATTTGTTATCAATATTTAGAATCTTATTGATAATATGTCTTGAGGTGTTTTCCTTTTGTCCAGTATGTTTGGAGTTCTGTTAGCTTCTTGTAACTTGATGGGCCTTTTCTTTCTTTTTTTTTTTTTTTTTTTGAGAGATTGGGAAAGTTTTCTTCAATAATTTTTCTGAATCTCGCCATGCCTTTGGTCTGAATTTCTTCCCCTTCTGGTATTCCCATGATCTGAATGTTGTGACATTTGAGGTAATCCCCAGTTTCCTCATGTTCTGTTCACAGAAATTTTTGAACTTATTGAAACTTTTGAGCTATCAAATTGTTTCTTCTGTCTTGTCTTCCAGATCTGAGTTTCTATCCTCATGCTTCTATAGAGTTTTGGGCTTGTTCAATTTAGTTTGCATTTTCTACTACTTTTCTATGTATAGTTTCCATCCCTCTGTCAGGTTCCCTTCTCACATCATTTACTGATTTTCTTGATGCTTCTTGAAATCCTTGCATTTCTTTATGTCTTCATTGAACTTAGCCAGCTGGTTTATGAGTCCTCCTTCTTTCATTCTCCTTCATATCCTTTAACTATCTTTGGACCCCTTGCATTTTCTTATCTATTTAGGTGTAGCCTAGCATGGAAGGCATCCATATGATTATTAGTACTTTGTCGTGTTTCTGCAACTTCTGCTATTTTTTTGGTCAGGGTTGCATAGCTGTTAGCTTCATTTTGGGGTTCCAATCCCAATGTATCTTCTATGTTTTGATTAGACACATCCATGGTAGGACTGGGCAATGTTATTGGATTTACTTGTATTTGATTTTTTCGTGTCATTTCTTTAGCGCTGTGGTCTGACCATCATAGTATAGGGGTGGGGAGAAGGGGACTGAGGTTGCAGGGGGCAGGGAAAATGGGGCTGAGGTCACAGGGGGAGGGGAAAGCAGGACTGAAGTCACAAGGAGTGGAGAGATTGGGGTGGCTTTCTGGCATGGGGAGCGAGGTGATCACCTGTGTGCAGCGGTACAGGTGGAGCTATGCTGGCCTGTGTCCCCTTGCCTGCAGTTATTGCAGGAGGAATCTTAGGCTGGGACTATGGCTAGGATGGCTGCTTGAGAGGATGTGGGGACTGGTGGTCTCCCTGAGAGTGTAGGAATCAACCAATTCCCTTTTATGTCCCTCTGCACCCTCCCACTGGAGGTCTATTAGAGTTTTTCCCTGTCTAGAAGACCCAATATACTCTTAATGTCTTGCCTTTCCTTCCCCAGGAGGTGCAGTGTGCTTAGGCAAATGCCATCTTGACCAGAACCTTATTTTGCATTTCTTTATATCTAAGATGTCGAACAATTTTAAAAACATTTATTTGTGTTCCTTCTTTTGACAGCTGTCTGTTAAATTCATTACAATATTTTATAATTATCAGTTTGGGTTTTTTGTTGCTGTTGTTGTTGTTTTTGAGGTAGGGTCTTACCTGTAGCCCAAGCTGATCTGGAAGTCACTATGTAGTCTCAGGTTGGCTCAAACTCATAGCAATCCTCTTACCTCTACCTCCCAAGTACTAAGATTAAAGGCATGTGCCAACACACCCAGCTCAGTCTGTGGGAGGTGGCTCTGGTTGTTGTTGTTTTATTGTTTGTATGCTTCTTTTTTGAGACAGGGTCTTGTAGCTCAGGCTGACCTAGAATTCACTATGAAGTCTCAAGATGACCTCAAACACATGGCTGTCCTTCTACATCTGCCTCCTGCATGCTAGGATTAAATGTGAGCTCCACCATGCCCAAATTTAGTTTTTTTTGTTTGTTTGTTTGTTTGTTTTTGATGCTTAGTTTTTGTAGTTCCTTGTATAGTCTAGTAATAACCCATGAATTATAGCTGAAAAATATTTCCCCCTACACTCTACCTTGTCTGTTCACTCTAATGATAGTCTCCTTTGCTGTGCAGAAGCTGTTTTAACTTTGTATCATCCCATGTGTCAATTTTGAAAGTTGTTTCCTGTGCTGTTTAAATCCTGTTCAGAAATTTCTTGCCTAGACCTATATGTTAAAGAATTCCCCTGTATTTTCCTTCAGAAATTTCAGCATCTCAGATTTTAAAGTATGGTTTTAATCCATTTTTAAAATTTTTTTTGTTTATTTATTTATTTGAGAGCAACAGAGAGAAGGAGAGAGAGAGAGAGAGAATGGGTGTGCCAGAGCTTCCAGCCTCTGTAAATGAACTCCAGATGCATGTGCCCCCTTGTGCATCTGGCTAACGTGGGTCTTGGGGAATTGAGCCTTGAACCGGGGTCCTTAGGCTTCATAGGCAAGTGCTTAGCTGCTAAGCCATCTCTCCAGCCCATTTTGATCTATTTTTAATTGATTTTGTACAGATATGGATCTAATTCCATTCTTCTGCAGGTGTATATCTAGAGTACCACACCATTTGTCGAATAGGTTACCTATTATATATATATATATTTGACACTTTTGTCCAAAATTGTGTGGCCATAACTGTGGGTTTATTTCTGGGTTCTCTCTTCTACTGGCCTACATTCACAGTAGTTTCAAAAATAATAATAAAATACCTAGGAATAAACGTACAAAGGAGATGAAACACATCTATAATAAAAACTTTAAAACACTGGAAACTAAATTGAAGAAAAGATGAGGTGATGGGAACACTTTCAATGATCTTGGAATGGTAGAATAAATATTGTGAAACTAATTATATCATCCAAAGTAATCTGCATATTCAATGTAATACTCATTAAAATTTCCAGACATTCCTTACAAAGTCTTTTAAAAATCCTAAAAAGACCATACCTACTCAAAGCAACCCTAAGAGGAAAAGATACTGCTGGAGGTATCATAATATTTGGCCTCAAATTTCACTACATATAAACAAAGTTAAAATGCCTTTTTAAATTAACAAATATATAGAATATTTTCTTATTTTAATGTTAATGTCATTGTAGTAATAGGAAAAATGAGATGTTATGAAAGAGAGGTTTCTACACATGATTGCTTATAGTAAATTATAAAACTTCCAGGGTCACAGCCATATACAGAGGCTTTAGGAAGAACAAGTATGCAAGAAAGAGTTTAGCAAGACATCTTCATAGCCATTGTACCTTCTACCTTAGCCTAGACATTCCTATAGACTATGTGTGACCATGCTATTATGCCTCATTTCTACTAGCTAGATTTAAACTTGCTTAGTTCCATAAAGAATGTTGAATTGCAGGTACTTACCATATAATCCCCTTTTATTGATATATATATATATATATATATATATATATATATATACACACACACACACACACACACACACACACACATATATCCTTATTCCCTGCCTCTCAATGAAACATTTGTCTTTATTATTGAAATTCTGTTTCCAAAATTGTAGATAAATTCTGTATATATATATATAAAATTTATGATATCTTTTCCTCTACAGTTCCTACAAAATTTTCAAAGGCATAATTGCATTATTGAGAAGGTTGAATGTTCAAATTATAAGGTTAAAAGTTCTATGCATTCTCTCCTGAACCTCCAGCTTCTGGGACCCCAGTCCATGGTATGGTGCCACTCACATTAAGATCCTAATCTGGACTTCTGCTTAAGATGGTGGTATAGGAACCACGTCAAAGCAGCCTAGGGGATAAAAAGCCAAGAAAAAAAACCAGAAAAATACCCTCTTCTACTAAAAAGTGAGGTGTATAATAAATTACTAACTGTAGCAGAGAAGTAGGAGAGATCCAGAGCATCTGAAACCCACAGAAGCAGGCAGAAGTGGATCCAGCAGCAGCAGCACCAGGTCCACATGGCTCCTGCCATAAGGCTCAGCCTGAGCTGCAGGAAAAGCGAGGTGAGGAGACTCTCCACTCACACTGGAGCTCCTTGCAAACTCAAGAAATGTGACAGGCGGGCAGCAGGGAAGAAGAGAGGAGAAGCTCATGAGGAAGACTATTGTGAGGACCAGTGAGAAAACATCAGCCACCATCCACAGCCTCCCCTCCCTCAGCATGAGCTTAAGATCCAGCAAGCACCAGAGACATGGGGAAGGGAGCTCACCTACACAGCACCCAACAGGCAATCAGAGCAGTGATCCAGTAACCCAGCAAGCCAACTGAACCCACAGTGCATAAAAGAGGGACCCAAGCAGGAGTGAAGCATAATTGAGACCAAAATCATCCCAAAAGGTAACTGGAATTACACAAGAGAAGGATCTAACATGGTCACAAGCTGACTTGGAGCTCTCAACAGACCAGAAATCTTAGCCTCCTAGTTGACAGGATTAACGGTGTGGGGCAACACACATCCTAAGGGACTGTGACTTTGTTTCAGGATCTGGTAGCTATAATAACTACTTTTGCATAAATACTCTGTGCTGTTTTTCATTTAATGTGTAGATTGTTTAGTTAAATTTTAGAATCTGCCTGTATTTTGTTACACTCAGCCTTCTTAAATGCTCTCATAGCAGGCAAACCCAACAAATAGGGTCACTTTGGTAGTCACTCTGAGACTTTTAGGAGCCACACCTAGCATACAATCTTAAGTATCCTGAAGATATATAACATCAGATTGATTGATACATCTAATAATACTGCAGATAATTAGAAAATCTATGCATTAAATTAATCCAAGATGCAAAAATATGTGCATTATAACACAAGAAACACAAAAAAATCAAGGTAATATAAACCCACCAAAAAGTATAAATGCAACAGAAATGACCTACAGTGAGACTGATTTAGAGGAAATGCCTGAGAAAGATTTCAAAAGAATGATTATAAATATGTTCAAAGAAATCATGGAGGAAATAAAAGGAATGAAAGAAGACACAGGAAACTAATTTAATGAAATGAGGAGGTCAATACAAGACATAAATAAGGAAATGGAAATAATAAAGAAAAACCAGTCAGAATTACTAGCAATGAAAAACAGAGTCAATGAAATAAAAAACCCAGTAGAATGGATGAAGGAGAGGACAGAATAACTAAACTAATAGACCAGGTGGCAGATCTAATACAGTCCAAAAAAGAGAAAGACAAACTAATGAGAAAGACAAACAGTCCAAAAAGAGAAAGACAAACTAATGAATGCAAATTTCAAAATATTTGAGACACTATGAAAAGATCAAACATAAGAATTCAGGATATAGTAGAAGGAGAATTTCACTCCAAAGACAGAGTAGGTGCTTTTCAACAAAATCATAGAAGAAAACTTCCCCCAAATTGGGAAAGACTTGCCAATGCGGATACAGGAAGCCTTTTGGACACCAAAAAGACACAACCTGGAAAGAACTTTCCTTGCCCTATTATAATTAAACTACCAAACATACAAGCCAAAGAAAAAAAAAATTGAAAGCAGTTAGACAGAAAAATCAAGTCACACACAAAGGCAAGCCCATCAGGATCACAGCAGATTACTCAACACAAACTTTAAAAGCCAGAAGGGCTTGGAATGATGTGTTCTAAATTCTGAAAGATAACAACTGTCAACCAAGGTTACTTTATCCTGCAAAGCTACCTATTCAAATAGACAGAGAAAATAAGGATATTCCACAACAAAAGCAGGCTAAAGGAATATTTAAAGACAAAACCAGCTCTACAGAAAATAACTAAAAGGATCCTCAATGCTGAAGAGAAAGAAAAGCACACATATAAGGAACCTGGACAAAACAAATCATACTCAAATATAATAATACAAGAAAGCAAAGTTAAAACCAGAAGAACTACAAAGTAAGAAAAATGGCAAAAATAAATAAACACCTTTCAATAATAACTCTTAATATCAATGGCCTCAATGCCCCAGCCAAAAGACATAGGTTTGCAGACTGGATTAAACAGCAGGAACCTTCAATTTGTTGCCTCCAAGAAACCCACCTTTCTAAAAGGATGGTCACTATCTGAGGGCAAAAGGTTGGAAAACAGTGTTTCAAGCAACTGGGCCTAGAAAACAAGCAGGGGTTGCTATCCTAATATCTGATGACAAGGGACACCTCAGTCCAACATTAGTTAGGAAAGATAAAGGTCACCTTATATTGATTAAAGGCACACTCCAACAGGAGGACATTACAATCCTAAACATACATTCACCAAACACAGGGACTCCCAATTTCATCAAACAAATGCTATTAGAGCTAAGGTCACAGATAACAACAAACACAATTGTAGTGGGTGACTTCAACACCCCACTCTCATCAACTGACAGGTCATCCTGGCAAAAAATAAACAGCATCTGAATTAAATGAGACCATAGAACAAATGGACCTAACAGATATCTACAGGATGTTTCATACAAATGCTGCAGAATACACATTCTTTTCAGCAGCACATGGAACATTCTCTAAAATAGACCATATATTAGGGCACAAAAAGAATCTTAACAAATACAGGAAAATTAAAATAATTCCTTGCACTCTATTTGATCACAATGGGATCAAACTACAAATCAATAGCAAGAAAAGCTATTGAACACACACAAAATCATGGAAACTAAACAATACACTACTAAATTCAAGCTGAAGACTACAGCCACTTCAATTGTAACTGTATGAGAGATTACCACCACTGAGATTAGGCCAGCTGTTTGAACTGGGACAGTAAGAGGAATTCTGACTCTTTTGAAAGTAGGGAGCCTGAAGGAAGAATGCTAAAAGTGTTTTCTTGCTCTTTGAGTTGGTTTTATGTCTCCCTGGATTAACAAGTTTGGTTGCTCACCTGGTATTATGGAAGTATAACAAATGTAGGAAAGAAAGGGTCATTGGATTTTCAATACAGTTTATTTTGGCAACTGGGTGATATGAGGCAGGGTTGTTGGAGACCCTGTGTGGAGTCCTGATGGAGCCATAAGTATGAAGCCATGAGTTGCAGAGGAGACCTTAGGATTGCAGAGATACCAGGAGTGTGGGATGGCTGAAGAAAGCTCAGGATGGAGTTTTCTTCAGTCTATCAGCCGTGCACCTAGAAGGGTAGAACTGGAACTCTAGGAACTTTGTCTCTAGCTGTAAATGTTTGCCCTGTTGATGTTAGATGTTACTTGTAATACCATCTTTTGCAGTGTAAATGTTTACTGTGTGCCATTATGTGTTTTATTGTTAATGTTGTTGTTATTATTGTTTTACAGGCTTGCAGTTGTGAGGCCTTGGAGTATGAGTATATTTAAAGAATATTGGCATTGATTTAAAAAGGTATGGGGACTTTTAATGTTGGATTGAATGCACTTCATTTTACATCATGTTCATGAATTTATGGGGGCCAGGGGCAGAATGTGGTGGTTTGAATCACATGTCCCTCAAAAACTCACGTGTTTTGAACGCTTAATCTCCAAATGATGACTTTTTGGGATGTGGAGCCTTGCTAGAGGAGGTTTTTTGGGGGGAATTGGCTTAGTAGTGATGTTATAGCCAGCTCCCCCTTGCTAGAGTTTGTCTCACTCACCTGCTGCTGTGTTTTACCTTCTGTGGAAGAGCTGATATACAGTCTCTACTCATGCCAAGCCTTTCTCTGCCAAAATATAAACTTTTCTTCCTTCAACTTCTTTTTGTTGGGTGCTTTATCACAGCAATGAGAAGGGAACTACAACAGTATCCATTAGGCAATTATTTGGAGTTTAGAAGGAATATAGATTGAAAGATAAATTTTAGATGGTATTGATATTCAAAATGATGGGAAGAGTAGAAAAGCTGGGATTTTAGGAGAAAAGGAGAGGGCAAGAAAAAAATCTATTTTTTAAAAATTCTTCCCACTTAGCTCCACGAATAAAACAGTTCCCTCTTTTAGCCCACTTCTAACCGATTCTGCCATTCTCTGACCTAAGTTTGCTCTCAGAGAAAGTAAAGGAGTTCTGGATTCTTTTTAAGCATTTATTCAGCCCTATAATGGATCTAGTATATAAGCTCTGCCTTCCTCTCCAGTGATTATCCCTTATGAGAATCCTTCTGGGATTCCAATAGATCAGACATGAGTTTCAAAAAAGTCACATAGTTTATACAGGATTGGCACAAAGGTGATTAAATAAGACTAGGATGGACTAGTGATTCAAAACAAAAATGAAACCTTAACAGGATTTGAGGCCTTAGGACATGGATTAAAAACAAAGTAATAGAGTGGAAAGGAATGGGTATTATCCATCCTAAGCAATCATAAAAGAAGGAGTATAAATTTGTGCATGCTTGAGACCCATGTTAGCCACCATAGTTTTCCAGCCTTGATAAAATTCTAAGAGAATAGGCATTCTTGTATCCTGTTATAGGGACTATACTTTAGTGTCATCAATCTTGGAGGGATATTGAAAGATACATATCAAAACCTTAAAGACTCTACTTTGAAAATTTTTTCATTATCAAGCTATAAAGTAAGGGCAGTAATGAACATAAAGAAAAGACCACCAAAAGAGGAACTATGTGTGGACAATAAGCTCTTAAATTTACTAGTAACTGAAAATGAAAATGAAACTGGGATACTATTTATTCTTAGCAAAGGTATATTTTATAACAGTTGCATAATATACAATGGTAAAATATTGATGTAAAACTTTATATATTGATTGTCCAAAAATTTGCTTTAAATTTCTTATTAATTATTAAAATCTTTATTAAAAATTTGGAGGACTGGGGTGATGGCTCAGCAGTTAAACTGCTGGCTTGCAGCCTGGATTTGACTCCCTAGTGCCCACATAATCCCAGGAGCAAAAGTGGCACATGTATCTGGATTTCATAGCCAGTGGCAGGAGGCCCTGGTATGGCCATTCTCTCCCTCTCTCTCTGTCTCTCTCTCTTTTATCTCATTGCAAACAAATAAATATTTTAAAAAGTAGGAGAATAACCATGAATTCATGGCCAGCCAGAGAGTACATAATGAATTCCAGGCCAGCTCAGGCTAAAGCAAGACTCTACCTTGAATCACTAAAAAGAAAAAAGAAAAATACATAATCCTCTCCTAATGCCTTTCTTTACAACTATCTTCTCTTCTATTTTGATGTCTTTTCCCCACCCCTCCATATATATATATATATATATATATATATATATATATATATACATATATGTATGTATACATATATATATCATATATACATTATATATATATAATGTATATATGATATATATTTATCATATATATATATATATATATATGTATATATATTCATTCTTTGATCATTTTAGTCCACATCTAGTCATTTAATCCAAGGAAATAAGTTATTCAGTGCAGGTATTGATTTCATAGAAAATAAGATGGACAGAAAAGGCAGTCAATTGCTAAGGTGACATAAGTTTCTGTACGGGTCAATGGATGATGTTAGAATATTTCTCCCTCAAATAATCTCATAACTTTGTATCTCCCCTCTTTCAAGTCTGCTCATATGTGTCATCATTCAATTGTAGCCTTCACCGATGCTTCACCGATGCTCTCCAAACAGAGCAAGGATGATCAGCTAGATATTCATGCTGCCTGGACAAAAAGAGAATTTTGCATAAATAATGTCAAATTGTGTTTTCTGTGATCAAAATTGATCCCAGAGAAAGTCACAACAGAATGTGTCAACACCCCATGTAAGACAGCTGTCAGCTGCAAAATGAAGAAAATATGATATTTTTCTAAAAATAGCACATTACTTATTATTAGAGCTTTCCACCTGGAACATCTCCAAACATTTGACTCTCTAATTATGTATTTGTAATTATGACTATTTTCCAAATTTTTATTTATTTATTTATTTGAGAAAGAGAAAGAGTCAGAGAGTGAGAGAATGGGGGCACCAGGGCCCCAGCCACTCACTGCAACCAAACTCCAGATGCATGCACACCTTGTGTATCTGACTTATGTGGGTCCTGGAGAATTGAACTGGGATCCTTTGGCTTGGCAGGCAAACACCTTAACCACAAAGCCATCTCTCCAGCCCTAATTATGATTATTTAATTACATCTCTGTGATTATATTTCTGCACTTGGCTCTATGGAAGCAAGGACATGGATATGTGAGTGCTACTCTTACCAAACACTGTGGTAGCTACATGACAAATGTAGTAGAATGCTAATATGGAAGTTAACATGGTAAACCTGTGAAGTCAGAATTCTCTAGAGACGTAGAACCTATAGGCTACATGTACACACACACACACACACACACACACACACACACACACACACATTCAATATAGCAGAAGAAATTGGCTCCCATGAGTTTTGAGGTTGAGAAGTAATACAAGCTGCCATCCATAGGATAAAGACCCAGAAAAGACAGTAATATAGCTGTGTGATAGAGAGGGTCACATCAAGTACAATAAAATACTGATGTCCTGACTTAGGATGTTAAACAGAGAGCAAATTTCTACTACCTATATTTTTTCTAGTTAGGTCCTGTATAGAATGAGCAAAGCCCAGCTAAGGAAGGAGCACCTGCTTTATGAGGTTAATTTCATGTAGAAGCACTCTCACAGACAAATCTATACAAGTGTTTAATCTGGGCCACTATGGTGTATCCAAGTTGTCCAAGGTAATTAGTCATCATTGAAACCAAGGCACAACAAATTTCAATTTTCAAAATTTATAAAGCAAACTGGGTTATGGCTTTTCAGGTAAGGTGTTTGCCTGGGAAGCCTAAGTTCCTGGGTTCAATTCCCCCACACCCATGTAAGCCAGATGCACAAGGTAGTACATGTATCCAGTGTTCATTTTGCAGTGGCTGTTAGCACTGGTGTGCACCCACCACCTGGCTTAGATAAATAAATAAATAAAATATAAAAAATATAAAGAAACTGTCCAGAAAATCTTTGAGGAGTTGATCACTCACCTGCATTAAGGATATTAAAAAAAAATCAAGAAATGTATATATAGACAGCCTTCCAGGTAAGATGGTGGCATAGGAGCCAGGCCAAACCAGCCTAGGGAGAGATTTAAGCAAAACCAGAGCAAAATATACTCTTCTTCTGAAAGTGAAGGAGTATAGGTTTTTCTTAGACACAGTGGAGAAGCCAGAGAAACCAAGATCCACCAGAAAGGAAGAAAATGGCCAGCATCCCACTGAGGCACTTGCAGACGGCATGGCATATATGCACAATCCACACACTCACCCGGCACCACCCCACCTGGCACACCAAGCAGCAGCAGCAGCAGAAGGAACCATACAAGGAGATTTTTCAACTTCATCAGCCTTCTTGAAAAGTTAAGAAATCTAAAGATCAACCAAGGAGCTACTGAAAGGGATACAAGTGGAACTGCATGAGCAACTACAGAAGTCTGAACTCTCCCATCCCCCACCATCAGAACTGCTAACCCCTGACCCTCTGGCATTCAGCCCCTGGTGGCAGCACAGCCAGCACTGCCAATCAGAGCTCCACTCCACAGCAAAACACAGATGGATCAAAGTGGGTACTCAGTATTGGTGAGATTGGAAGCCACCCCAAAATGTAAGGAGGCCAACTGACAGAAAAAAAAAAAAAAAACATGTACATAGACTTGCATTGGAAGAGCTAATCTCTCATTCCTTGTTAGGAAGATTATGGGTTATATATGCTTGGTTGGCCTTACCATTTTCAAATAACCTGCAGTTGGGGGTTGAATATTGTTGCCCTTGATTCTTTCATATTTAAAGGACCTTTGTCTTTTGCTTCTGTAATTATTGGGGGCAGGGTCTGATCCAGATCCAGGCTGACCTGGAACCCAATTCAGAGCAAAAATCTCTACCTCCCAGATGAAAAGATTAAGGATGTAGAACAACACACACCCTTAGGGATTTTGGCTTTACATGACTGTTTTTTGTTGTTTTTTTTTAATCCCCATAATTGCATTCTTTGCTGGTTTTTGTTGTATGTGTATATTGCTCAATTGAAGTTTAGAATTTGCCAGTAAATTTTTCCACCCAGTCCACTAAAATACTTGCTTAGCAAGGAAACTCAACATCTAGTATTACTTCTGCTGCTGGATTGGGGTACATGAGCTACATCTGGCACCTTAAAATCAAATCCTGAAGTATATAAAGGTGGATTGCCAAATCTAAGAACACTCCAGATAAGTAGAAAGCCCAAGCATCAAATCAATTCAGGATGCAAAAGTCAGTACATTATAGTATAAGAAACTCAAAGAATCAACACAACACAGTCCCACCAAAAATTATAAATCCATCAGAAATGATCACCAGTGAGATTGTCTTATATGAAATGCCTGACAAAGATTTCAAAAGAATGATGGGATCTATACTCAAAGAAATCAAAGAAGAAATGAAAAGAATCAAAGAAAAAACAAAACAAAACAAAGGAATTAAAGAAGAAAACAAACTCCTGAAAGAGAATATAGGGAAACAGCTTAGTGAAATAAGGAGGTCATTACAAGACATGAGTAAGGAAATAGAAATACTGAAGAAAAACCAGGCTGAAATCCTAGCTCTGAAGAATACTGTCAGTGAAATAAAAAAACTCTGGAAAATCTCACCAGTAGAATGGATGAAGGAGAGAAAAGAATATCTAAATGAAAACATCAGGTGGCAGTCCTAATACAGTCCAACAAAGAGAAAGACAAGGTAATAGGAAGGTATGGATGCTAATTTCAAGATATCCTGGACATTATGAAAAGATCAAACATAAGAATTCAGGGTATAATAGGAGAAGAATTTAAATCCAGAGGCTTAGTAGGTGTTTTCAACAAAAACATAGAAGAAAAATTTCCCCAAGTTGGGAAAGAAATGCAATGCAGATACAAGAAACTTTTAGAACACCAAGCAAACAAAACCTAGAAAGAGCCTCTCCTCGCCATATCATAATTAAACTACTAAACACATAAACCAAAGAAAATATATTGAAAGCAGTGTAGAGAGAAAAAGCAAGTCACCTACAAAGGCAAACCAATCAGAATAACTGCAGATCACTCAACACAAATTTTAAAAGCCAGAAGGGCTTGGAATGATGTACTGCAAGTTCTGAAACATAACAACTATCAACCAAGATTACTTTATCTTGCAAAACAAGCTATGCAAATTGATGGAGAAATAAGGACATTCCACAATAAAAACAGGCTAAAGTGGGTTGGAGAGATGGCTTAGCGGTTAAGCACTTGCCTGTGAAGCCTAAGGACCCTGGTTTGAGGCTCAGTTCTCCAGGACCCATGTTAGCCAGATGCACAAGCTGTGGCGCACCCATTCTCTCTCTCTCTCTCTCTCTCTCTCTCTCTCTCTCTCTGCCTCCTTCTCTCTGTCACTCTCAAATAAATAAATAAATAAATAAAATTTTAAAAAAACAGGCTAAAGTAATTTATGACAACTAACCCAGATCTACAGAAAATACTTGAAGGAATTTTTAATGCTGAAGAGAAAGCAAAACACACAGGAGGATATAGGAAAAAATAAACCACACTCAAATAACAGTTAAAACAAAAATGAGTAAAGGGCAAACAGGAAACACTACAAAATAAGATGAATGGTAAGAATAAATATATGTCTTTCAATAGTAACTCTTAATATTGATGGCCTCAATGCAACAACCAAAAAAATAAAATAAAATAAAACAACAACACAGGATTGCAGACTGGATTAAAAGGCAGGATCCTGCCAATAGTTGTCTCCAGGAAACTCATCTCTCAATAAAAGATAGACACTGTCTTATGGTGAAAATACGGAAAATGGTATTTCAAGCAAATGGGCCTAAGAAACAAGCAGGGATTGCTATCCTAATATCTGACAGGATAGACTCCAATCCAACATTAGTGAGGAAAGATAAAGGAGGACATTTTATACTGGTTAAAGGAACACTCAAACAGGAGGACATTACAATCCTAAACATATTTTCACCTAATGTGGGGGCTCCCAGTTTCATCAAACAAACACTATTAGACTTAAGGTCACAGATAACATCAAACACAATTGTAGTGGGTGACTTCAATACACCATTCTCATCAACTGACAGGTCATCCTGGCAAAAAATAAACATAGAGACATCTGAATTAAATGAAGTAATGGAGCAAAAGGACCTAACAGATATCTACAGATAATTCCATCCAAATGCAGCAAAATGTACATTTTTCTCAGAAGCACATGAAATATTCTCTAAAATAGACCACATATTAGGGCACAAGGCAACTCCCAACAAGCGCAGGAAAATTGAAATGATCCCTTGCACTCTATGAGACCACAGGGGATTAAACTGCAAATCAGCAACAAGAAATGCTACAGAGCATACAGAAATTCATGGACACTAAACAGTATGCAATTGAATGATCAATGGCCCATTGAAGAAATCAAAAATGAAGTCAATAAATTCATAGAATCAAAAGATGATGAGAATACAACATACCAAAACCTTTGGGACAGAATTAAGGCAGTCTTAAGAGGGAAATTTATAGCTCTAAGTGTCTATATTAAGAAATTGGAGAGTTCACAATTAAACAATTTAATGCTTCACCTTAAGGCCTTGGAAAAAGAAGAACAAGGCAAACCAAAAATCAGTAGATGGGAAGAAATAATAAAGATTAGGGTATAAATTAATGAAGTAGAAACAAAAAAAATCAATCCAAAGAATCAATGAAACAAAGTTGGTTCTTTGACAAGACAAACAAGATTGAAAAACCCTTAGAAAATCTGACCAGAAGAAAGAGTGAAGAGACAAAAATTAGTGAAATTAGAAATGAAAAGACACAATTACAAAAGATACCAAAGAAATTCAGAAAATTATATGAACATACTTTAAGAAAATATATGCCTCCAAGTTTGAAAATCTGAAAGAAATGGATTATTTCCTTGATTCATATGGCCTACCGAAATTAAATCAAGATGAGATAAACCATTTAAATAGACTTTTAAAAAGTATGGAACTTCAAGCAGTTATGGAAAGATTCCCAACTAAAATAAAAAATCCAGGCCCAGATGGATTCACTGGTGAATTTTACCAGACCTTCATGGAAGAACTAACACCACTGCTTCTCAAACCTTTCCATAAAATAGAAAAGGATGGAATTCTACCAAACTCCTTCTAGGAAGCCAGCATCACCCTCATCCCAAAACCAGACAAAGAACAAAAAATGAAAAATACACACCAATCTCTCTCATGAACATAGATACAAAAATTCTGAACAAAATATTTGCAAACAGAATACAAGAAAATATCAAAACAATTATTCTCCATGACCAAGTTGGCTTTATCCCAGGGATGCAGGGATGGTTTAACATATACAAATCGATAAATGTGATATATCATATAAATGGTCTGAAGGACAAAAATCACATGATCATCTCAATAGATGAAGAAAAGAAAGGCATTTGACAAAATCCAACATCCTTTCATGTTAAAAGCATTTACAGAAAGTGGGAATAGAAAGAACATACCTCAACAAAATAAAAGCTATTTATGACAAACCTACAGCCAACATAATACTAAATGGAGAAAAACTTGAAGCTTTTCCACTAAATTCAGGAAGGAAACATGGGTGTTAACTGTCCCCACTTTTGTTTATTATAATAGTGGAAGTCTTAGCTATAGAAATAAGGCAAGAGACACTCATAAAAGAGATACAAACTGGACAGTAAGAGATCAAATTATCATTATTTGTGGATGATATGATTCTATGCATAAAATACCATAAATACTCTACCAGCAAGTTGTTAGAGCTGACAAACACCTATAGCTAGGTAGCAGGATACAAAATAAACACACAGAAATCAGTAGCCTTCCAATATGACAACAACAAACACACACAAGATGAAATTAGATAATCACTCCTATTCACGATTGCATCAAAATAAATAAAGTACCTTGGAATAAACCTAACCAAGGAAGTGAAGAATCTCTACAATGAAAACTTTAAAACCCTCAAGCAAGAAATTTCAGGAGACACTAGGAAATGGAAAGACATCCTTTGTTATTGGATTGGAAGAGCCAATATTGTGAAAATGGCAATCTTACCAAAAGCAATCTACACATTTAATGCAATCCCCATCAAAATTCCAATGGCATTCTTCACAGAAATAGAAAAAACAATCTAAAAATTCATTTTGAAGCATAAAAACCTCAAATATCTAGAACAATTTTGAGCAACAAAAACAAGGCGTGTGGTATCACCATACCTGATTTTAACTTATACTACACAGCCTTAGTAACAAAAACAGCATGGTACTGGCACAAAAGCAGATATGTAGATCAATGGAACAGAATAGAGGACCCAGATGTAAGTCTGGGTAGCTATAGCCACTCAATATTTGATAAAGGTGACAAAAATATTCACTGGAGAAAAGAGAGCCTCTTCAGCAAATAGTGCTGAGAAAACTGGGTATGTATCTGTAGGAGGATGAAAATAGACCCTTATCTCTCTCCATGCACAAGAATGAATTTCAACTGTATCAAAGACCTTAATATCAGACTGAAACTCTGAAACTTCTAGGAGAAAGTAGGGGAAATTCTTCAACATGTTGGTCTTGGCAAGGACTTTCTGAATTGCTCAGGTAATAAAACCACAAATTAATAGCTGGGACCTATGAAAGTACAAGCCGTTTGTATGGCAAAAGACACTGTGAATAGAGCAAAGAGGCAACCTACAGAATGGGAGAAAATCTTTGCCAGTTACACATCTGATAGAGGATTAATATATAGGATATACAAAGAACTCAAAAAATTAAATACTAAGAAATCAAGCAACCCAATTAAAAAATGGGCTATGGAACTAAATAGTGTGTTCTCAAAAGAAGCAACACAAATGGGATATAAATATCCAAAAAAGTGTTCAACATCCCTAGTCATCAGGGAAATGCAGATTAAAACTACATTGAGATTCCATCTCACTCCTGTCAGATTGGCTACTATCATGAAAACAAATGAACATAACTGCTGACAAGGATGAGGAAAAAGAAGAATGCTTCTACGCTGCTGGTGGGAATGCAATCTGGTCCAGCCATTGTGGAAATCACTGGAGATTCCTGAGACAACTAAAAATAGATTTACCATATGACCAAGCTATAGGACTCCTAAGAATGTAGCCTCAGGACTCATCTCACTACCTTAGAGATGCTTGCTCAACCATGTTTATTGCCACTCTGTTCACAGTAGCTAGGAAATGGAACCAGCCTAGATGTCCCTCAACTGATGAGTGGATAATGAAGATGTGGCACATTAATGCAATGGAGCTCTACTCAGCAGTAAAGAAAAATGGAGTTATGAAATTTTCAGGAAAATGGATGGATCTGGAAAGGATTATACTAAGAGATGTAACCTAGGCCCAGAAAACCAAATATCACATGTTCTCTCTCATATGTGGATACTAGCTACAAATAACTGGACTTCTGTGTGAGTAGAAAGAAAACTCAGTAGCACAGGCCAGTAAGCTAGAAAGGAGATATAAAGGGAATAGAAAGGGAGGGAGGGGGGATCTAATAGGATGGTATTGTAGAATAACAGATTAATTGGGGTGAAAAGGCCTAAGTGAAGTGAAGGGAAGAGATTGAGTAAGGAAAGGTGGAGGGAGGGCTAACCAAAATCTAATAGGATATGAATAAGTCATATGGAAACCTGCTTTTTTTGGTCAATGGAACACACAGGAGTCATAGATTATTACTAGAAAATTTTCAGCACCAGGGATGGGATACCTTCCAGTGATTTGTTGGCCAGGGAGGTCCATGATGCCTCCAAACATTACAGGCCATTGCTGAGGCCCTTGGTTTCCCACCAGGAATAGATGGTAAGACACCATTGCTGAAGACTCCACACACTTGGGCTGCAAGGTAACTGAGAAACCCTGCTGGAGCTGAGCTGAAAACCTCCTTCATGTAGACCAGCTAACAGAAAGCTGGAAAAAGCCATGCTGCATGCAGTTCAATAGGAGAGAGAGAAATGACCAGTGAAGATACCCAACGGTGGACACTGCACGCCTTATATTTGGCCAGCCAGGCCAAATGAGCCAATGGTTGCAACAGTGGCATGTCTGTTGTGAGGGAAACCAACTGCCCTCTAATTTTACTGGAGGCCCATTCTATGGGAGGGAATATATCTCATACTGAAAACCTACAACATGGGTAGTCATGAGTGTAACGTCTGCTGCTGTCTGGCTAAAAGTATATACTATGCTCACCAACCTGCCCAGTAATCACTTCTGTTAATGTTCATACCCATATGTTAATGCTTCTCTCACTTTGGGCTAGAGAACTTTCTCTTTTCAGATGGCAGTGACCTTGGGATGACTCAGCACTGAAATGTCTCAATCACACCTTCCATGGCTCAGTATCCATTGCGGAAGAGGTGGCAGAAAGAATGTAAGAGCCAAAGGAAGGGTAGGACTCCTTACAACATGCCTGACACTACCTACACCAGACCAACATAATAGGAGGAAAAGATCATGACATCACAATAAAAGAGAGACTGATTGAGAGGGGGACAGAGTTGATGGAGAGTGGAATTTCAAAGGGAAAAGTGGGTGGGAGGGAGGGAATTACCATGGGATATTGTTCACAATTATGGAAGTTGTCAATAAAAAATGTTTTTAAAAGTTCAATGCACAATCATTGTATTACAAAAATCTTTTCCAGATCTTCTTAGTGCATAGCTATTGTTGGACTAGCAGGGAATGGACGTGGTGATACTCCATTCAATTCTTCTGCTTTCTGCTTGGTCTGTTTTGAAGCTATTGGGTTTATTCATGTTTAGAATCTTTCTTTTATTATTATTATTCTTTATTACTATTATTAATTTGTTCTTTTCTTGAGACAGGGTCTCATGTAGCTCACGCTGGCTTGATACTTGCTAGATAGTCCAGGATCGTCTTGATTTCTCTCCCTCTGTCTTTGTCTCCCAAGTAGCATGTACTACACCCAGCTCCTTTTTATTATTCCAAAGTGGCTCTCTTTATTGCTAATAACACTTTTACCTTAAAATCTGTTTTGCGTGGTAATAATACAACTACCCTGACTATTAAGTTAGTGTTATACTGTAAGTTTTATGGGGGGAGCTTTCTCTTTCAGAAGTAGGGTCTCGCTCTAGACTGGGCTAACCTGGAATTTACTATATAATCTCAGGCTGGCTTCAAACTCACAGTGATCCTCCCACCTCAGCCTTCCCTGACCTTAAGCGTTAGAATTGAATGCATCCCCCACCACACCGAGCCCCTGTAATTTTTAATCATACTTTCACCTTAAAATCTTCATCATTCTTCACAGAGATATAAAAAAAGATCTCAAAGTTCATATAGAATGGCAGAAGGCCTCAGATATCCAAAAATACCCTCAGCAAAAGGAACACCTCTGGAGGTATCACCAAACCTGACCTGAAACTATATTACAAAACCATAGTAACAAAAACAGCATGATACATGATATTGGCATAAAAACAGAAATGTAGACCAGTGGAACAGAATTGAAGACCCAGACCTTAGGTCAAGTAACTACAGCTACTTGATATTTGACAAAGGTTTCACTGAAGTAGCTTGGAGAAAAGACACCATCTTCAATAAATGCTGCTGAAAAAATTGCATCTCCATTTGGTAAGTGTTGAGTATCCTCAGGGTCTGTCTCCTTCACCCTGGTGCTGATAGACCCTGAGGATGCTCAACACTTTACAAGCAGAGATCCAGAGAGTCCTAAGAACTCATCAGTGAAGTAGACTTAAAACTCACCTACCATGGCTCAAGGAATTTTTTGTAAGAGGGGGTGGAAGGATTGTAAGAGCCACAGGTTGAGATATCACACCCAGAGGCATCCCCCCCCCCCAAGGTGTCTACTGCTCCCACAATGCATAACCCACAACCCCATAAGGAACACCTGCAACCCTACTGAAGAGCATCACCAGTGGAATGGGGGCAGGGACAAGGGAAAAGAGGCTACCAACATATGATGTATCTATACAAAATATGTTGTTAATAGTAAGAAGAAAAAAAATCTGCTTTTCGTGGTAATAATACTGTTTCCCTAATATTAAATTAGTTGTACTCTGTAGTTTTTAATCATACTTTTACTTCCAATGTTTTTTGTGTTTACATTTTAGTGAGACTTTAAAGATCATATAGATAAATCTTGTTTGTTATTTTTGGTTTTGACTGAAATTTTTAGCTTTACTATTTACTTTCTACCTACTTGTACCTACTTTATCAACCTCCGTGATTTTGTTGTTGTTGTTTTTCAAGGTAGGCTCTCACTCTGGCCCAGGCTGACCTGGAATTCACTATGTAGTCTCAGGGTGGCCTTGAACTCATGGCAATCCTCCTACCTCTGCCTCCCGAGTGCTGGGATTAAAGGCATGCGCCACCACTCCCAGCTTCCGTGATTGTCTTTTTCTCAACACTTATGTCTACTTTTCTGCATGTTTGAAATGATTCTTTTCATTCTACTTTTCTCTCCACGTTGGGTTTAAAATTGTTTGTGATTTCTATTATATATGAGATTATCCTGGAAATTTTAATACATGGGTTAAGCACAGTAAAAATGAAATCAATACACTTACCCTCTTGCCCAATATCATACAAATAATTTGTTACTTACTTGCATGTATGCATGTTCAGTAACTTCTTCCATCATAGTTTACTTTTTGAAACTTCCTTCTGAAATCACCTTTCTTCTTATGAGTGGCAACCTTATATATTTCTTCAGTGATAAGCCTGAGTTACTTGTCACTTGAACTATATTTACTTTTTCTTGAAAGAAGACATTTTTCTTGTAAGACAGTTCATTCAGAATATGATTCTAAGTCAACATTCGCTTTATTTCATCACTTTCTCGGTATTATTGCATAATCCATTTGATTCCACTGTTGCTTTTGGGAATTTGTCATTAAACCTAATTGTTCTATCATTGTAATAAATCTGTTTACTCTCTTTGTTGCTTTTATTTTTTACTTATTAATTTAGTGATAGAGGTTTAACTGAGGGCCTTGCAAATGGTAGGCCACAGCTATACCTCTGAGCTATCCAGCCTAGTCAGGTACTATTAAAATAATACATTTCTTTATACTTTACTACAATATGCTGAGGAATAGTGATGCTTGGACATATCTGGCTTGAGATGTATTATACTTTTTTGACTATAGAGAAGTGCCATTAATTTTAAAATTAAAGATTATAGCCTATAAATATGCTGCTTATCCTCCCTACAAATTCTTCTTTGATTATTTTCAATAGCTTTTCATAATTTAGTAGTTTTTAAATCATATGTCAACAAATGTAGTCCATGTATAAATTTTTAATCTTACTATCATTTTATAATTATTTTGGTAGTAAATTGATGCATAAATTTTTATACATTGACTTTGTATCTACAATTTATCAACCTCATCTATTAATTTTAACAACTTGCATGTGAATACATTAGATTTTAAATGTACAGAAGTATATTTTTATAAGTAATAGTAGTATGATATCTTCCTTTAAAATGTAGATTAATGCACAAATTCATATGTCATGAAAACTTGCTGGTGTCTCTTCTGCACAAAGAAATGTGAATCATATTTGTTCTGGAGTTTCATACAACACAAGATCACTGACAGTGACCATTGCTTACTACTCAAATTGTTGAATTGTCTTCAAGGATATTTGGTTTAATAGTTAATTGAGCTTGACTCAGAATGTAAGATCTTTAGAAATGTTTGTACTGCAAATATTTCAGCCTGAAATAGATTTGTTCAGTTCTCCACCTCTTTCCTAGAATGTTTTTCTCAGATTCAACTAAAACATTGTTATTGTCAACCATTACAAGTCAAAATACTCAGGATTTATGTAGCCTTTATATCATTGGATCACTTCTATACTCTATATGCTCATAGATTAAGGTGTTTACTAAGAAAGAAGAGAAAAGAATGAGATAAGGAACATTCAGAATAAATTTTAATTCACTATACCTGAATTTCTATAAATGTTTATAAACTCAGTTTCATTGGTCTTATTTTCGTAAAGCTAAATTTGATCATTTTTATTTTAAATTTTATTCAGCACCTAGTGAAGAACTCTTTAGAAAGAAGCAGAAAAAGGGCATCTAAACAATATTAAGGGATGTATTTATGTATTGATGTTTCTTTCAGTACAGACACCAGGCAGTTAATCAAGAACTTTCTATTATCAGGGAAATATCAACTCAGGACTTTTGAAAAAGTTTTTACCTTGAAAAATGTGCATCTCCTCTCCATCTAACTTAAGTGATGCTTTCTTGGCCCTTTTTAATCTATGTATCCCTATTTAAATGCAGACTGTAATATTCAAGATTCTTTATAACAAATGTGAATCCCAGATGTGCAAGTTTGCCAGTGATTTTCAAACATCAGTGTGCTCCAGAACCATATGGGAAGTCATTATAAAATTAGATTGTTCATGAGTTAAGGAGATGGCTAAGTAGGTAAGGTTACTTGACAGCTTAACACAAGGGCCAAATTTGACTCCCAGGAACCCACATAAAAATCTGGGTATAGCCACATACATCTGTAACCCCAGGCCACAGGGAGACAGACAGGAGGTCACAGATCACTGGTGTTCACTGATGAACAGTAGCTCTGGATTAAAGGAGAGACCTCAAGATAATATGTTTATGAGTGAGAAGGATGTTAAGCATTGTTCTCTGGCCTCCAAATTAATGAGCATAGGGCACACGCATCTTCACATATGAAGTTATACACCACACACACACACACACACAGAGAGAGAGAGAGAGAGAGAGGGACAGAGAGAGAGAGAGAAAGAGAGAGAGAGAGAGGCATAGTTTTTATTGAACTGTAACTGAAATCAAGCAGATCTTTAATTATGAACATAGACCACAAATGACAAACCTATTAGCAGTATCCCTAACCACAGAACTCTGACCATAGGTAGGTTTACTGATATAATTTGCATATCATATTCATCTTTATTCTATATAACAGTAATTAGTATTTTATATATAGATATTGCAATATAAGACATGAATACTTAAACTTTTTTCCTTTATTAATTAGTTTTGTATTCAGCAAATACAGTCAGTTTGGTACCATTATTAGGCTCATCCATGACCTACCCCCTTTCCTGGGCCCCTCCTTATAGAGGTATATGGGTCAGGAATTGTGGAGTTAGCCCACAATTATGGGTAAGATAAATGTCTCTGCATATCATGACCCAACATGTGGCTCTGACATTCTTTCCGCCCCCTCTTCTGCAAAATTTCTCTGAGCCATGTTGGATTCATTTTTGGTCTGCTTCAGTGATGAGGTGTTGGGGGCCTCTGAGGCTCTGGCTCTCTGGTTTGGTAGGAGTTGATTTTTCTCTGTGTTGATCTCATTCTCCCTTGTGCTGGTATCCGGTTCATCAGGAAAGCAGCACCCTTGCTTGTTTCGCCAAGTTATTTTGGTTTCAGCCAGGGCCCTTTTGAGGTATGATGGGGTGGCTCTCTCCTTAGGATCTACATCTATCTGAAAAAGAGAAGCAGATTCTCCAATGGAGAGTAAGTTAGCACCAGGACAAATGAGAGAACCCTTACTTTTTTATAGAGAATTTAATAGGTGTAGGCCCTCTTGTAGCCCATGATTGATGGTAGCATGATATTGAGAGTGGGCTTATGTTTGGATATGGTTCTGACTTGTTTCCCAGCTCCAGCTATGGGTCCCATACCAGGAGGGGATCAGTTAGCCAAATTAAGAGCAGTTGGTTCCCCACGATGGCTGTGTGCCACCACTGCACTTGTGTGGGCATCACAACAAGTTATTTGCTGCTAAGTAGGTTAGACCATGCGTTGCTTCAATAGATATTGGTCATTTTCCCCCAGTCGCCCATGTAGCACCTTCTTGCACTAGACGCGCTGACTGTCTGGGGACTGACTGTCTTCCAACTTCCAGCCATCCCATTCTATTTTGCATGTCAACCACATAAGGTGTCTTCAGCAGTAGGGTCTTACCACTAGCCTTTGGTGGGTCATCAAGTACTCTGACAGAAATCTGTCTGTCTTTTAGGAAACCTTGTAGGTCTCTCTGATCAAAAGCTCATTGTGGATGATAGCCCCATGCTGGTACTGGGAGTTACAGGTCAGTGCCCACTAAGAAAATGAGGAAAAAGATAACTAATATACAAGAGTTATAGAGAAGAGAGAGAGAAAGAGATAGAGAGAGGGAGAGGGAGAGGGAGGGAGGGAAGATGTAGAAGATTAAGGTCAGTCTTGATCCTACCCTCTCCAGTGTCTTGTGGTTCAGGTGTTCCCTGTAACAGCCTGGTGAAGGTTCAGCCATTTGGTCTGCCTTTTTGGAAGTAGAACTTTTATTTTGTACCAATCCATATTTTTAATATATGAGTAGTCTAAATAAAGATAATTTGCTTTGTTAAAAACTATTCTTGAATGTAACCTCAGAAATTTCCACTTGGTAACTCTAAATTGGGAACCCAAAATCTATACTTTTTAAAAAAGTTTTTGGTTTATTTTTATTTATTTATTTGAAAGTGACAGACAGAGAAAGAAAGAGGCAAATAGAGAGACAGAGAGAGGGAGAGAATGGGCGTGCTAGGGCCTCCAGCCACTGCAAAAGAATTCCAGATGCATGAGCCCCCTTGCGCATCTGGCTAACGTGGGTCCTGGGGAATCGAGCCTCGAACCGGTGTCCTTAGGCTTCACAGGCAAGCGCTTAACCGCTAAGCCCCTAAAATCTATACTTTTAACAAGGCTTTCCAAGTAGTCCTAGTAGAGGTGGTTGACACACTCTTAAAACCTTTCCCATGAGAAGTGCCAGTATCTTCTTGCTTCTACATCACTAATTTTTGCACTGATCAAGAAGTATTAGCTGCATTCAAATACGAAGAACACAAATGCTCCAATGTATGTTAAGTGAGCCAGTGGACTAATGCTACTTGGGGACATGGCTGCTTTCACACCCTTGGAATCCTCTGTTTCTAAATGATGGAGGGAAGAAGTTAAGGAAGAAGCAATGGAAGAACGTCAGAGAAGGGGTGGTGAGAGGGAGGAAGCCTAGTCTTGGAGTCTTAACCAGAAGTCAGATCTGATGAGCTGTCAGCAGCCAGTCTTTATCTTGATGAGTCAAAGACTATATACAAACCTCCCCTGGGCTATTCAGTTCAGTATTTCAGCTGGATAAGGGCATTATCTTCTTTTCATCACAGAGCTGCTTTCAACACATCAGGAAACACTGTGTCACTCTTTGGCAGGCTGGCAATTTGAACTAGGGAGATAATCTGGTGCCTTAAAAGTCCCTGATATTTTCATTTGTGATTCCACTTGACAGCACTCTCCCCTCTTTCTACTTTGTACCCTGCAGTGAGGCTTGGCAGTGAGATGTGTATTTGAAAGTGTGGGAGGTGCTAAAGGCAACCTTAATACCAGCACTTTTGAGATCTGATATGGGCACTCATGGGGACAGTGATGCATAGTGACATTGTTCTGTGGGAGAATTAAAGACATTTCAATGGGTCAGAAAGACTTGAGAGCTGTGGTTTATTACTAACCCTAACCTCTGGATCTACAGATACTTAAGAGTAGACTTCGTTTACTATATTACAGCATAGAAAAATTATTTAGCACCTACCTATTCAATTTTGATTTCCAAATATAAGTTAATATTGAATATGCTGACATTTAAGGTAAGGTGAAAATCTCATCAAAATCAAGCACTCAGGAGATCAGTCTGAAAAAATATCACTTCATTTAAAAGATGATGGAAAAAGCTGACATAGAAGGTCAATATTTGCATTGTAACTATTACATGACAACATAGCTGTGTGGATTCTACTTGTACCTTCCAGGGCAGCAAATTTTGCTAATGTCATCTTAGATGCCATTCTGACGTTTTATAATGCTGTCATTAGATGTTATTTTTTAGAGTTGGCATGTAGACGATATATGATGAGGCAAAATATCTTTAATAGGTTCTCTTTGGGCAGGATCTCTGGCTTCTCCAATCTTTCATCTCCTTCCAGCAGTAAATACCTTTGCTCTTCCAGACAGCTCTCAAAAGCAGACTGACATGAGCAGTAATACTTGCCAGGAAGCAGGGCAGCCAGGTTTAGGAAAGCCTAGCATGCCCAGGGAGGTATCTGGCTGCAAAATTCTTGAGGTGAGAAAAGTGACACCAAATAGCAGAGGAGATTCGTGTCCCTCTGGCTTTGAGTTCACACTCAAGTGCTGTGCTGAGTGTGACCAGAGGCCAAAGCTAGAGAAAAGCCTCCTTAATCTGGACAACCACTGTCATCTTCCCCATCTGGCAGGAAAATTGCCCTCTTCTGTTTTCAGTTACTTGCAGTTACTCTTTCAAACAGCATTTATATTTCTGTGGTCTGATTCTGATCAGAACCCTGCCACCCTCTAAAGCTCATGTTTGTTCATTGCTGGCCTGTTCTCTCTCTCTCTCTGTAGGTAGGTAGGTAGATAGATAGAAAGATAGATAGATAGATAGATAGATAGATAGATATTATATATATATATATATATATATATATATATATATATATATATACACATATATATATGTGCATATACATACATTATATATATACATATATAAACTTTTTATTGACAACTTCTATACCTACAGACAATGAACCATGATATTTCCCTCTCTTCCCCCACTTTCCCCTTCAAAACTCTGCTCTCCATCATATCCCCTCCCTCTCTCCATTAGTCTCTCTTTTAATTTGATGTCATTATCTTTTACTCCTATTATGAGGGATATTGCTAGGCACTGCAAGGTCATTGATATCAAGGCCAAATTCTGTCTGGACAGCTGTATGTAGGGAGTGGTACCCTTCCTTTGGTTCTTACATTCTTTCCACCACCTCTTCCACAATGGACCCTGAGCCTTGGAGGGTGTGATAGAGAGGTTTCAGTGAAGGACATTCCTCCATCCCTTCTTCTCAGAACTACATTGCCTTTTGAATCATCCCAGTGGTTATCACCATCTGAAAAGAGAAGCTTCTCTAACCAAAAATGAGAGTAGCATTAATATATGAAAATGAACATTAAGTGTAATGTTCTCAGGGCAATTGGGTGAGAATAATATATGCATTTATTCAGACAAGAGCAGACTTTATATCCCTAAGGCTCATGACCTCCTCTGCCACAGGCTTTTGATTAGGTTGTCAGTACCAGGCATGTATTCCCTCCCATAGAGTGGGCCTTCAGTCCAATTAAAGAACAGTTGGTTTCCCCCAGAGCAGACATGCCACTATTGCACTTTTTCAGTCATTTGGCCTGTCTGGCTAAACTTGAGGCTTCCAGTGTCCACTGTTTTCACTGCTGATGACTCCTGTCTCTCATAGAGATGCATATAGTGCAGCTTTTTCCAGCTTTCATTTGGCTGGTCTACAGGAAGAAGGTTTTATGCTCAGAACCAACTTGATTTCTCAGTGACTTTGCCACTCAGGAATGTGAAGTCTTCAGCAACAAGGTCTTATCTGTTTCTCAAGGCAAACCAGGGGCCTTGGCAATAGCCTATAATGTTTTGGAGGCAACAGGTACTTCCCTGCCCAAAAGCTCACTGGAAAGTATCCCATCCCTGGCACTGAAAATTTTCTAGTAACAATCTATGGCTTATGGATGTGCCATTATGCAAGAAAGTAGATTTTCATATGTCTTATTGAGAATAACTTAAATTATGATTAACTCTCCCTCTGGCCTCACTTAGGCCTTTCCATTCCCTAAAATCTGTTCTTACACTTAAATATTACAATACTATCCCCTTAAGTCCTTCCTTCTCCTCCCTCCCTTATAGCCTTTTCCTAGCTCACTGGCCTCTGCTGCTGATTTTTGGTTGCAGCTCACACTCAAGTCTATACCTTTTGAGAGAGAACATGCAACATTTGGCTTTCTGGTCCTGGGTTACCTCACTTAGTATAATCCTTTATCCATCCACTTCCTTGCAAATTTCATAATTTCATTTGTCTTTACTACTGAATAGAATTCCATTGTGTAAATGTACCACATCTTTATTATCCATTCATCTGTGGAAGGACATCTAGGCTGGTTCCATTTTGTGGCTATTGTGAAAAGAACAGCAATAAACATGGTTGTGCAAGTGTCTCTAAGGTAGTGAGAAGAGTCATTAGGATGTATGCATAGGAGTGCTATAGCTGGATCATATGGTGAATCAATTTTTAGCTGTCTCAAGTCTCCACACTGATTTCCACAATGGTTATACCAGATTACATTCCCACCAACAGTGTAGAAGGGTTCCCCTTGTTCTGCATCCTCTCCATCATTTATTGTCATTTGTTTTCTTGATGGTAGCCATTCTGACAGGAGAGAGATGGAATCTCAATGTTGTTTTAATTTGCATTTCCCTGATGGATAAGGATGTAGAACAATTTTTTAGATGTTGATATGCCATTTATATTTCTTCTGATGAGAGTTCTCTGTTTAGTTCCATAGCCCATTTTTTAATTGGATTGTTTGATTTCTTATTGTTCTGTTTTTTGAGTTCTTTCTATATTCTGGATACTAATCCTCTCTCAGAAATATAGCTGGCAAAGATTTTCTCCAATTCTGTAGGTTGTCTCTTTGCTCTATTCACAATTTCCTTTGCTGTACAAAAGCTTTGTAATTTCATGAGATCCAGTGGTTGATTAGTGGTTTTATTTCCTGAGCAATTGGGATTATACTCAGAAAGTCATTGCCTATGCCAATATGTTGAAGGATTTCCCTTACATTTTCCTCTAGCAGTTTCAGGTCTGATATTACAATTCGTGATCTACTTGTATTTGATTCTTATGCATGGAGGAAGACAAGGTTTTTTTTCCAGCTTTCTAGATATAGATATACAGTTTTCCAAGCACCTCTTCTTGAAGAGGATGTCTTTTCTCCAATGAATATTTTTGGCATCTTTGTCAAAAATCAGATGGCTGTAGCTCCTTGGATTAACATCTGGTTCCTCTACTCTGTTCCACTGACATACATGTCTGTCATTGTGCCAGTACCATGCTGCTTTTTTTTACTATGGCTTTCTAATGTAGCTTAAAATTGGTGTGGTGATACCATCAGCTTTATTTTTGTTACTCAAAATTGTTTTGCTATTCGAGGTTTTTTTTTTTCTTCCAAATGAATTTTAGGATTTTTTTTTCTATTTCTGTGAAGAACAGCATTGGAATTTTAATGGGGAATGCATTACGTGTGTATATTGCTTTTGGTAAGATTGACATTTTCACAATATTGATTCTCCCAATCCAAGAACATGGGAGGTCTTTCCATTTCCTTGTGTCTTCAGCAATTTCTTGCTTAAGTGTTTAAAAGTTCTCATTGTAGAGATCTTTCACTTCCTCGGTTAAGTTTATTCCAAGGTACTTTATTTATTATTTTTTTGAGGCATTTGTGAATGGAAGAGATTCCCTGGTTTCATCCTAAACATGTTTGTTGTTAGTACATAGGAGAGCTACTGATTTATGTGTTTATTTTGTATGATGCTATATTGCTAAAAGTGTTTATCAGTGCTGAAAGTTTGCTGGTAGAGTCTTTAGGGTCCTTTGTGTATACAATCATATCATCTGCAAATAATAATAATTTGAATTCTTCCTTTCCAATTTGTATCCCTTTTATGAGTGTCTCTTGACTTATTGCTATAGCTAAGATTTCCAGTACTATAATAAATAAAAGTGGGGACAGTGGCACCCTTGTCTTGTTCCTGAATTTAGTAGAAAAGCTTCAAGTTTTTCCCCATTTAGTATTATGTTGGCTGTAGGCTTGTTATAAATAGCTTTTATTATGTTGAGATATGTTCCTTATATTCCCAGTTTCTGCAGCACTTTTACCATGAAGGGATGTTGGATTTTGTTGAATACCTTATCTCCATCTATTGAGATGATCATGTGACTTTTGTCCTTCAGACCATTTAGATGATGCATTACATTTATCAATTTGCATATGTTGAACCATTCCTGCATCCCTGGGATAAACGCAACTTGGTTGGGGTGAATTATCTTTCTGATATATTCTTGCATTCTGTTCTCCAATATTTTGTTCAGAATTTTTGCATCTATGTTCATGAGGGAGATTGGTCTGTAATTTTCTTTTTTTTTTTTTTTTTGATCTGTCTTTGTCTGGTTTTTGCATCAGGATGATGCTGGCTCCATAGAATAAGTTCAATAGAATTCCTTCCTTTTCTATTTTATGGAAAAGTTTGAGAAGCAGTGGTGTTACTTCGTCTATGAAAGTCTGTTAAAATTCACCAGTGAATCCAAACAGTGCCTGGACATTTTTAGTTGGGAAATTATTTTTTCTTTAAATTTTTTTGTTCATTCTTATTTATTGATTGATTTGAGAGTGACAGAGAGAGAGGGAGAGAGAGAGAGAGAGAATGGGCATGCCAGGGCTTCTAGCCACTGCAAATGAACTCCAGATGTGTGCGCCTCCTTGCGCATCTGCTAATGTGGGTCCTGGGGAACCGAGCCTCAAATCAGGGTCCTTAGGCTTCACAGGCAAGCACTTAACCACTAAGCCATCTCCCCAGCCCTCCGTACTTCCAAAACAGGCCTTTGATAAAATACAATATCTCTTCATGGTAAAAATATTGGATAGGTTAGTGTTGGAGGGATCATGTCTCAACATAAAAAGACTGTACAATAAACCTAATGCCAATATCATACTAAATGGAAACAATTGAAGTATTCTTACTAAGTTCTGGAGCAACACAGGAATATAGGGAAAATGAAATTATGAATTTTTCAGGAAAATGGATAGATCTGGGAAGAATTAAACTAAGAGATCTAACACAGGATGAAAAAAATATGCTGAATGTTAACTCTCTCATATGAATCCTAACTTGAAATTGTGTGATTTGTTTATAAGTTGTAGTAAGCATCAATATTACTGGTCAGGAAGCTAGAGAAGAAGCAGAAAGATATTAGAGGAGGCAGAAACACAAGGTATTAAAGAGTTTGGGGACAGGGGAGAAGGAGGGAATGAAGGAGGATACACAAAAATAGAGGAGAGTATGAATGAATAAGTACAATAGAAATCTACTTCTCCATTGTCTAATTTAAAATTATAACTTTTAAAAAGAGAAAGGAAGACAAAAAAAGAGAGATTTGGTAGAAATACACTGCTGGGTTAGGGAAAAGTTTGCCCTAATAACACCATACACTGTTCTAGATATATCACAGTGCCCAAACTGGGTCACCCTAGGCACATATATACACAGTAAGCTGTTGGTCAATGAGGCCTATGAGGCCCTCAAAACAACCCAGGCCATTGCCAAAACACTTTGTTACCCAACAGTACTAGATGGTAAGTCCCTACTGTTGAAGACACCACACACTATTATTGAAGGACATTGAAAAATCAAGCTGAAGCTCGGATAGAAACCATCTCCCTGCTCGCTAGTTGTCTTAGTGCTGGAAAGTACAAAACAAGCTGCTGGGTGATACATGTCACCAACAGTATGAACAAGCAGTGGATTCTTCAAGCTACAAAAGCAGCCAGCCAGGCAAGATATACACAGTAGTGCAATAGTGACACATAAGTTATGATGGTAATCAACTTCTCTCTGATTGTATATGAGATATGCTTGGGGTGGAGGGATGCATGCCTGATAGTGAAAACCAAGTCAAAAGTTTAGAAGGTCATAAGGCCCAGAGGGAAGCTTCCACTGTTCTTTGGAAAAATGGAGATATTATGCCCATCAAAATGCCTTTAAATATATGTTTATCCTTTTTAATTCATGCTGCTATCACTTTTGCTTAGAGAATCTACTGATTACAAATGGGAGTGAATAGCAGGATGACCCAATACCCATCAAAATGACAGGAAGAAAAAGCTAACAAAATCATAGAAAAAAAAAACTTTCCAATAAAAACTTTAAATGTAAATAGAAGCAGCTTGCTCTGAGGTCCTCTGAGTCTTTGTCTGGCTTCAACAGTGTTGGACAGAACAGATCTTGGAACTCCCCTCTTATTCTTAAACTTCCAACTGCCTTCCATTCTCTTCAGTTACAATCTCCACAAGATTACCTCCTCTTTGCCTCCATTTTCCAGGAACAGCAAAACTCATCTATTTGTGGTTACCTTCTTATGGCCAACCAGTCATGAACACCAAGATTTCTAAGAATTATCCCACTGAGGTAGAAGCTTTCATCAACCACCTGGTAAATTTGCACCTGTGGGCCTCCTACACATACCTGTCTCTGGGCTACAATTCAGACTCACATTATGTGGCTCTGGAGGGCTTATGCCACTTCTCAGAGTTGGCAAAGAAGAATATGAGGGTTCTGAACATCTATTCAAAATGTAAAAATATCTCTTCAGGCTAGTGCTGTCCAGGACAGACAGACATCGATCTTACCTCAGCAGAACTTTGGGTCAAGCCATGCTGCTGATCTTTGTGCAAAGCTCTGCTGCTTGCTGCATCCACTCACCAACACTCCTACACCAGCTAACTCTGAGGATCTAAGCTCCAGAATGGTCCATGCTGCCCTACATCCCCCTTCTGGAACCTACCCTTTTTCTCCCAGCATTAGCCTACTGGTGCCCCCTTGGTACATAGCCCCTGTCCCAGACTGGGACCACAGAAATATCTCTTAACCACCTGCCAGCAGTTTCTAGTGAGTCCTCTAAAACCTGCTCACCTGGGTATAGGAGAGCATGGGCAAGTTCTATGGCCTCTGAGACCCACAGGCAAGGCACAGCAGTGATCATGGGCTGAATGGATTCCAGATCTCAAAGTACAGATTTCATATCAGCCACCCTCCCAGAGTTGCAAAGTCATTTGCAGATTACACAACCTGAGCATCTATAGACACAATGCCCTGTCACTCCAATCCAATTCAAACCCAAAATAGAATACTCACTGAAGATCATACAAGGGCAAAACTTGCTCTACACTTAAAAGCACTTCTACACCAAGATGGGGAGACACATAAACAGAGATCTCCACCAATATTACCTAACCCCACAAAGGAAGTCTATAATGAAAACACAAACAAAACAATAGAAATTGAATCCCAAAATAAAGGCATAATAAGCTATGTGCTCCTGACCAAATGAATCTCTGAACTGGAAGAAAATAATCAAAAGACCAACAAATGCATAAAGGAACTTGAGCAGGATCATCTCTTACAGCACAAAGTTTTGTAACTAGGCTTAACTTAACTGAGGAAAATCAGAGAGACCTCCAAAGACAGATAAATGAGTTGAGGTGAGTCAATAAATAGGGGATCTCAATAACAAGCTGATTAAGCTTAATGAAGATATGATTAAATGCAAAAATGAATCTGAAGAAGAATCAAGAAATTCAAACCATGACTTGAAATCAAAACTTGACAAAGGATGGATATGATAAAGAAAAATGCAAAAGAAAACAAAAATAAAATAGGGCTCATAAAAGCCTCCCTTGAAAATTTGACAAATGAAGTTAATCATGTGGAGGATAGAACCTCAGATCTGAAAGACAAGGCACAATAAATTGTATGGGAGTCCAAAAACTTTGATATGTTCAAAAAATCATGTGAAAAAATATTTGGGAATTGTGGAACATACTAAAATGACCACACATCTGGATCATAGGGATACCAAAAGGGTAAAAAAAATCAGACCAAGGTCATGGAGAATACAGTGAACAAAATTACTGAAGAAGACTGTCCTATACTCTCAAAAGAAAGGCCATCCAGATGCAAAAAGCTCACAGAACATAAAACAGACTGGACAAAAGAACAAACTCTCCAAAGCATATCACAGTTAAAACTCTAAACAATGAACACAAAGAAAGCAAGCTAAAAGCAGCAAGAGAGTAACAGCTCATTACATGTAGAGGCAATCCATCAGAATTGCCTCAGATTTTTCATTGGAAATCCTGAAAGACAGAAGGGTTTGGAAAGAGCATTTCAAAGCCTAAAAACCTATGGCTTCCAAACTGCTCTACCCAGAGAAAGTATCCCTCATAATAGATAGTGAAAGGAAAACTTACATGAAAAGTCATCTCTATGGCTATATGAACACAAAGCCAACCCTACAGAGAATACTTCAGGGAATATAAAGTTACACAACCAGCCTCAGGAAACTACAAAAAGAAGAACAGATGACCAAAACTGAAACATTCACTGCCAAAGAAAGCACCAAACCACATAAATCCTCCAACATGTCATGGATTAAGTCATACTTTCTAGGTATAACTTTAAATATTAATGGTTTTAACTCATCCATCAAGTGATAAAAAGTAACAGAGTGGATCATAAAAATGGACCCATCTACCCGCTATATTCAAGAAACCCACATCACCAGTAAGGATAGTCACCTCCTTGGGGATGAAAGGATGGAAAATTATTTTTTCCAACTAATGGAAATAAAAAACAAGCAAGTGTGGATTTATCAATATCTGACAAAATAGACTTCAAAGCAAAAGTAATCAAAAAGGACAAAGAAGGACACATTTTACTCATCAAGGGAACTGCCTAGCAAGAAGACATTGAGATCATAAATCTATATGCAGCAAACACTGGTATACCACAGTTTATAAATCAAAATATACTTGACAATGAACAAGAAGTAAATCCCAATACCATCATAGTAAAGGATTTTAATACCCCACAATTATCAATAGACAGATCATCTAAGATTTCCTCAGCAGCAGGGAAATATTAGTTCTTAATAATACCATAGGTCAATTAGACCTAATAGGCATTTATGGAACATAATTTTGCATAATACACATTCTTCTCAGCAGTCCACAGAACCTTCTCCAAAGTATATATTAGGTCATTAAACATGACTTCGTAAATTCAGGAAAATAGATATAACTTCATGCATCATATTGAACCACAATGCATTAAAGCTAGAAATTATCAATAAGAGAAACAGCAGAAATTACAACAGCTCCTGGAGACTTAACAACACACTACTGAAAAATTAATGGGTCATGGAAGAAATCATTAAGGAAATTGTAAAATTTCTAGAATTGAATGATAACAAAAATACAACATACAAAACTTGTGGGACACAATGAACACAGTGCTAAGGGGAGAATTCATAGTACTAAAAGTCTTCATAACATAGACAGGGAGATCTCAAATTAATAACCTAACCATTCACCTCAAATTGTTGGAAAAACAAGAACAATTCTACCCTGAGAGTTCTACATTGTAAGGACATAATTAGGATCAGAGCTGAAATTAATGAATTGGAAACCAAGAAAACAATTAAGAAAATGAATGAAACAAGTAATGGTTCTTTGAAAAAATAAACAAGATTGATAAAACTCCTGGCCAATTTGATCAAAGGGGGGAAAAAAAGACAGCTCAAGTGAACAAAATTAGAAATGAAAGCAGAGAGGTCACAATAGACACCAGTGAAATTGAAGGAATTGTCAGGACATATTCCTAAAACCTCTATTCCAAAACAATTGGATAACCCAGAAGAAATTCATGAATTCTAGAAATATACCACCTACAAAAACTAAATAACGAACAGATAAGTCTACTAAGAAAACTATTATATCCATCAAAATTCAAAATGCAATCCAAAACCTCTCCAAAAGGAATTGTTCAGGACCTGATGGATTCTCAGTTGAATTCTACCAAACTTTCTTCTAAGAACTGAAACCACTTTTTTCAAACTTTTTAACATAATTGGCAGGAAATACTCTCTAACTCTTTCTATAAAGCTAGCATCACACTAATTCCAAAATGACACAAAGATATTACAAGAAAATTATAGACCTATATCCCTGATTTACTTTCAAAAGATCCTGAAAATACCCTTGCAAACATAATTCAATAACATATTAAAAGCATTATGTACCTCAATAAAGCAGGCTTCATCCCAAGGATGCAGGGATGGTTCAACATATGGAAATCAATCAAGATCTTATTAAAAATACTTTATTTATGTACTTATATGAGAAAGATAGAAGACAGAGAGAGAGAGAGAGAGAGAGAGAGAGAGAGAGAGAGAGAGAGAACAGGCACTCCAGGGCCTCCAGCCATTGCAAATAAACTCCAGACCTATGTGCCACCTTGTGCATCTGTCTTCAAAAGGGTACTGGAGAATCAAGCCTGGGGCCTCTGTCTTAGCCACCAAGTACCTTAACCAGTAAGCCATCTCTCCAGCCCAACATAAATGATTGCAAATATTAGAACTGTATGATAATTTCAATTGATGCATTGAAAACCTTTGATAAAATACAGCACTGCTTTATGATCAAAACTCTGGAGATACTACGTATGGAGAGACTAGATCTCAACCTAATAAATGCTATATACAAACCACCTAAAATTCAAATCATGCTCAATGGGGAAAGACTCAAGGAGTTTCCACTGAGACTGGGAACAAAATAGAGGTTCCCACTCTCACTGCTGCTCTTCAACATAGTATGAGAAGTCTTGGTACAAGCAACATGACAGGAGAAAACTATAAAAAGGATACATATTGGAAAGGAAAAGGTCATACTAGTCCTACTTACAGATGAAATGATCCTATACATAAGTGACTTGAAAGATTTGGGCATAAAACTTCTACAGGTGATATATTCCTTCAGAAAAGTGATAGGATACAAAGTCAGCAAACACAAAAATAGTAGCCTTTCTATAAGAAAAAGGCAATCATACAGAGAAAGAAGTCAGTGAGGCTGTCCCGAAAATGCCAAAGGGAAGAAAATAGGAAGTGGGGGGAAAAGTGAGCCAATAATTTATACCACAGCATACTTGTGAAGCCACAGCCCCAAGACACAACACCACTGAAACATTAAATTTAATGAGACTGTAAGACACTCTCCTTCCTCTGAAACATGTGCAACATGTCCATACACAAAAAAATCTAATAGCATTATTGTGGAGAATATATGAAAAAGTTGTAGAACACATTGCGGAGAGTAATATTTTGAGAAAATCAAAGGCAAGATTGAAGACAAATCCAAGGACACTATGATAAGGTGAAAATCCTTTCATTTATAGCTACAGTGAATACTAAATAAATCCTAACCCCTACCCAAATTGCCATAATTGATTCCCCAAGACATATTCCCTGTGGTTCACAAAACCAGCACCACCACTGCTGTGGCTAGAAAGCCACTCCTAGTAGTGATCAATACTATGGGTCTAGGGACATGTCTACTATGCTTCATGGCCCAGGGAACACTGTTGTCATTGCCAAATCCCCCAACAACAAATCATCTCATACCACAAATAATTCTGAGAAAATATCTACCACAAAACACAATTTAAGTACCACAACTTCCCTTGTTGGAGTGGCCACAGAGTAGGTACTCAGTGTTATAGGTGACAAGCCTGCTAGAACATGCGTATGTACCCACCCTTATAGTCCTTGGAGGCAGACAGGCTCTCTAAATCCATTGCTGTACACCTCATACACAAAGCCATCAATTACAGCTGAAGAAGCTTCAGGGAAACATAGCACCAGTTAGCACCGAACTAAAATGTATGTCTTCTCTAGTATATGAAAATGAAAATATATGATAGATGGATAGAAAGACAGGTAGATAATGGATAAACTATATGGAAAATAAATGATTAAAATTTATGGATTATTAGGATTATTAGGGTAAAGTTGATAAAATAGGGGACAGTAAGGACAGGGATATGATTAAAACAAGCATAGATATGCATGGAAATGTCACAAACTCATTAATTATACAATTAATATAACTGAATGATTTTAACTTAAAAATCAATTGGGGCATACCAAAATATACTTTAGGACATAAATCCAGGATACATATTTTAATACAATCATAATCTTGAAAAATGGATAGATATTATTGATTTAGTAAATGCATATATTTTAATGTGGGCATAAGAAGTACAAAAACAGCCAAGTGATAAGCCCTGTCCAGAGGAAATCAATGACTCGACAGCTATAGACTCTAAGGCCAACAGTAGCAGTGAAATGCCTGAGAGAATTCAAAATAAGTTCAAAAATTACATAGAAAAGAATAAGTAAGTCAATAAAATGAAAAAAATTCATAATGTAAATGTGAAATTTATCAAAGATATTAAGATAATTTAAAAGGAAATAAATTTAAAACTGAAAGATTCATCAAGTCAAGTAAAAAATACTGTTGAAAGCCTTAAAATCAGACTTCATTAAAAATAATGGAATCTATGAACTTGAATTTAATTTTTTAAGTACTCCTCTGGAGAGAGAGAGAAGGAGGGAGAAGGAGGAGCAGAATGACAGATAAAGTGAAAGTGTCCAAGATTTATGGTATATTTGAATTATAGAGAGGTGAATAAAAATATATTCAACTAAGCAACATCTTAAAACTTTTCCAAATTGACCCAAAGAAATTCTTGCATAGCATAATGTAGTCAAATTGGCATATATGGAGTAGGCCAAAACGCCCGGTTCATTCCCCACCTCCCTCTTCCCTGGTCCCAGTACCTCTGCTGTGGGCTTGCATATTGATGGACCCTGCCAGCCTGCTGCAGAAGCAGGCCCCTTGCACTGCCTTCCTGATGGAATGGCCCCTGGGACCCCAATTCACAGATCCCCTGTTCTGCTGGGTACACATACACAGTGAATAGGCCAGAGCTCCTAGTTCCTTCTCCACCTCCCAATTCCATGATCCAAGACTCCTGCTTATACTATGGGGCTGAGTGGACCCTATGTGTGTGCTGTGGAAGCAAGTCTTTTGTCCCAGTGTCCTGATTGACGGACCCCCTGGGTCACCAAATCCCTGCTACCCTGAGCCAGAGGGTGCAAGGGCTACTGTGGAAGCTGGCCTCTTGCCTCTGCCTTCCCAGCTTCCTTGTTCTCTCATCCCTGGTTCCCTTGTGCTGAAGAGTGTGCACAAGTGGAGTAAGTCACAGTCGCAGTTCCCCATTTCTCATTTCCCCAGGTACCTTTTATATACTTGCAATATCCACAATCAGTGTATCTGTGGTTATAACTCCATACTATTCCAATCTGGCTCACATTTAAAATAGAACACTCACTGACCAGCCTACGAGAACAAATACTTGCATCCTCCTCAATAAAATAAAACTTTTAACCCAAAATGGGTAGAACACAATACAAATAAACCAACAAAAGTCAGAAAACTAGGAAATGTCCACCAAGGATGCTTAGTCCCACCATGGAAGCCTGCAATGAAATGAGAGAAAACAGCAGAAAATGAATCCCAAAATAAAACATGACAAGCTATTTGACCCTGATCAAGAGAATAGCTGAATTAGAAGCAGATGATCAAACAACCAACAAACACATAAATGAAATTGAGCAGAATTGTCCTTAGAGCACTAAGCTTTTGTTACTTGGCTTAACTTAATTGGAAAAAAAAACAGAGAATGCTCAAAAAAGTGATAAATAAATTGAAAGTCAACAAATTGAGGATATCAATAACCAGCTAATTAAGCTTAATGAAGACATGATCAAATGCAAGAATGAATTCCAGGAACCAAGAAGAAAATCAGACCTTGAACTGAAATTGGACTTCAACATAGAGATGGACATGATGCAATAAAACAAAACAGAAAACAAAAATCAAATAGACCTTTCAAAAACATCTCTCAAAATACTCACAAACAGAGTCACTCATGTGGAAGACAGAATATCTTAGCTGGAAGACAAGACAGAAGAAATTTATCCGGAGTCCAAAAAATTTGCTAAGACCAAAAAAATAATGCAAACAGAATACAAGGGAACTATAGTATCCCCTAAAATGACCAAACATATGGATCATGGGTATAATGGAAGGGGAAGAAATCCAGGGCAGAGACATAGAGAATATATTCAACAAAATTATTGAAGAAAAATTCCCCAATCTTGTTTAAAAGAGCCCCATTCAGATACAGGAAGGTCAGAGAACACCAAACAAACACAACCAAAGAAGAAACTTTCCAAGAGACATTACAGTTAAAACTCCTAACAATGAAAGCAAAGAGAGAGTGGTAAAATAGCAAAAGAGAAACAACTCAGTATATACAAATGTGATCCCAACAGAATTACCTAAAATTTCTCAATGGAAACCCTGGAGTCTAGAAAGGCATGGGATGGAACACTTCATAGTCTAAAAAACTATGGCTTCTAACCCAAATTACTGTACCAGCAAAATCTTCCCTCATAATAGATGATGAAAAGAAAACTTTCCATGAAAAAAGTCAGCCCTATGATTATATGAACACAAAGCCAAATCTACAGGGAATAATTCACACAGAAGAGTAAAACAAGCATTCTCAGGAGTCTAAAAGAAGATATCAATAACCAAAACTAGAGCAGGATTAGAAAAGTACAAAGCCCAAGAAAGCACCAAACCCCACTAAGTATCCCATCATGGCAGGAATTAAATTAATCCTCACAGTTATAACCTTGATGATTAATGGTCTTAACTCAACCATTAAAAGACACAAGTTAACAGGGTGGATCATAAAAATGGACTCTTCTATCTTCCATCTTCAAGAAACCCATCTCTCCAAACAAACAGGTGTTGCTATATTAATATTCACAAAATGGACTTCAAACCAAAAGCAATAAAACAGGAAACAGGAAAAGAAGGCCACTTATTTTTATTTTTATTTTTTTGGCTTATAGTTTTTTTTTTCTTTATTAGTTAGTTTTGTATTCAGCAAATACAGTCAGTTTGGTTCCATTATTAGGCTCATTCGTGACCTACCCCTTCCCCTTGACCCCTCCTTGTTGAGGTATACGGGTCATGCGTTGTGGAGTTAGCCCACAGTCATGGGTAAGCTAAATGTCTCTGCATATCATGACCCAACATGTGGCTCTGACATTCTTTCCGCCCCCTCTTCTGCAAAATTTCCCTGAGCCATGTTGGGTTCATTTTTGGTCTGCTTCAGTGATGAGGTGTTGGGGGCCTCTGAGGCTCTGGCTCTCTGATTTGGTGGGAGTTAATTTTTCTCTGTGTTGATCTCCTTCCCCCTTGTGCTGGTATATGGTTCATCAGGAAAACAGCACCCTTGCTTGTTTCGCCAATTTTTCTTAGTTTCAGCCGGGGCCCTTTGAGGTATGATGGGGTGGCTCTCTCCTTAGGATCTACATCTATCTGAAAAAGAGAAGCAGATTCTCCAATGGAGAGTAAGTTAGCACCAGGACAAACGACGTAACCGTTACTATTTTATAGAGAATTTAATAGGTGTAGGCCCTCTTGTAGCCCACAATTGATGGTAGCTTGAAATTGGAGAGTGGGCTTGTGTTTGGATATGGTTCTGACTTGTTTCCCAGCTCCAGCTATGGGTCCCATACCACTGAGGGGATCAGTTAGCCAAATTGAGAGCAGCTGGTTCCCCACCATGGCTGTGTGCCACCACTGCACTTGTGTGGGCATCACAACAAGTTATTTGCTGCTAAGTAGGTTAGACCATGCCTTGCTTCGACAGATATTGGTCATTTTCCCCCAGTCGCCCATGTAGCACCCTCTGGCACTGGACGCACTGACTGTCTGGGGATTGACTCTCTTCCAACTTCCAGCCATGCCATTCTAATTTGCATGTCAGTCACATAAGGTGTCTTCAGCAGTAGGGTCTTAGCACTAACCTTTGGTGGGTCATCAAGTACTCTGACAGAAATCTGTCTGTCTTTTAGAAAACCTTGTAGGTCTCTCTGATCAAAAGCTCATTGTGGAGGATAGCCCCATGCTGGTTCTGGGAGTTACAGGTCAGTGCCCACTAAGAAAATGAGGAAAAAGATAACTAATATACAAGAGTTAGAGATAAGAGAGAGAGAGAGAGAGAGAGAGAGAGGGAGAGGGAAGTGAGGGAGGGAAGATGTAGAAGATTAAGGTTAGTCTTGATCTTACCCTCTCCAGTGTCTTGTGGTTCAGGTGTTCCCTGTAAGGGCCTGGTGAAGGATCAGCCATTTGGTCTGTCTTTTAGTAAGTAGAAAATTATGGCACCATTGCCGTTTGGGTCTAGATTTGTGTTTCCCACCCCTTTGATGCCCTCCCCTCCCTCCCCTTCCATCCTAGTGTCTAGTCTAGGAAATGCTTGCTGGGTATGTAAGGTACCTTGGGTAGATTCAGGTTAGGTGCTGTAGATGAGTGAGACTATATGGTGATTTTTTTTTCTGTGATTGGGTAAGTTCACTGAGAAAGATCTGTTCCAGGTTCAACCATTTTTTCCTCAAATTTCATTGTGTCATTTTAGGAAAAGAAGGCCACTTCTTACTCATCAAGGAATGATCCAACAGGAAAACATCACAATCATAAATCTATAGGCACCAAATACAGGTACACTGCAGTTTATAAAACAATACCTACTTGACAACAAAACAGAAATAAACACCAACATAGTTGGGAACCTCAATACTCCACTATCATCAATAGATCATTCAAGCAGAAAATCAACAGGGAAGTAATAGAGCTCAACAACACCATTGATCAACTAGACCTAACAAACATTTATAGAACATTCCTCCCCAATTCCAGAGAATACACATTCTTCTCAGCAGCTCATGGAACCTTCTCCAAAATTCATCATATATTAGTCCATAAAGCATGTCTCTATGTATTCAGGAAAATAGATTAATGTCCTGCCTCATATCAGGTCACAATGCTTTAAAGCTAGAAATTAACAACAAAAGCCACATCATTAACTCTACCAGCTCCTGGAGACTGAATAACACACTTTTAAACAATGAATAGGTTTTGGAAGAAAACAAAAAAAGAAATTGTAAAATTTCTAGAATTGATTGTTGATGAACAAACAACTTATCAAAACTTATGGAACATAATGAAGGCAATTCTTACAGGAAAATTCATAGCACTAAATGCCTTAGTAACAAATACAGAGAGATCCCAAATTAATAACCTAACCATCCCCCCAAAGGCATTGGAAAAGCAAGAAGAATCCAACTGCAAGAGCTACAGATAGAAAGAACTAATCAAAATCAGGGAAGAAATCAATAAATTGGAAACTGAAAAAAATAATTAAAACAATTGAAGAAATGAAGAGCTGGTTCTTTGAAAAATAAACAGAATTGATAAACCCTTAGCCAATTTGATCAAACAAAAAAAAGAGAAGTCTCAAATTAACAAAACCATAAATAATAAGGGAAAGGTCAAAACAGGCATCAATGAAATGGAAGAATCATCAGGACATACTTCTAAAACCTCTACTCCAGAAAATTGGATAATCTGGCAGGAATGGATGGACTCCTAGATACATACCACCTACCAAGCTCAGAGCAGATTAATCTCCTGAACAAACCTATCACATTTATTGATATTGAAAAGGTAATGAAAAACCTCCCCAGAAGAAAAGCCCAGGATCAAATGGCTTCTCAGCCAAATTTTATCAAACCATCATTGAAGAACTCAAACCAATTTTTCTCAAACTGTTTCACATAATTGAAGAACAGGGAATCTTCTCCAAGTCCTTTTAGGAAGCTAGTATCACTTCAATACCAAAACTGGACAGAGATACAAGAAACAAAGCTATAGCCCTATTTCCCTTATGAACTTAAGATACAAAGATCCTAAACAAAATCATCACAAAATGAATTCAGAAACATATCAAAAGCATTGTCTACCTTGATCAAGCAGAATTCATCCCAGGAATGCAGGGATGGTTCAATATATGGAACTCTGTCAACATAATACACCACATTAATAAACTTAATAACAAGAACCACTTGATAATTTCAATAGATGTAGAGAAGGCCTTTGACAAAATACAACATCACTTCATGATCAAAACACTGGAGAGAATAGACATGGACATTTATATCTCAACACAAGGAAAGCTATATATAAAGCCTAAATGGTACTTAGTGGGTAAAGACTCAAGAAGTTTCCATCACGATAAGAAACAAGACAGGGTGCCAACTCTCACCACCACTCTTCAATATAGTACTAGAAGTCCTTGCCCAAGCAGTAAGACAGGAAAAAAAAATAAAAGAGATACAAATTGGAAAGGAAGAAGTCAAATTAGCTCTATTTGTAGATGATGAACTTAGATATATACATTTGATATGGAGACTTGAAAGTCTCCATCTCAAAATTTCTAAAGATGATTAGTTCCTTTAGCAAAGTGGCAGGATAAAAAAATCTACACACAAAATAAGTAGCCTTTCCACTTGCAAAGGACAAATAGAGAAGAATTCAGTGAGGCTATCTGATGTTCAATAGCTACAAAAAATAAATACCTTGTAATAATACTCACCAAGGACATGAAAGACCTATATAATGAAAACATATAAACACTCAAGAAAGAAATTGAAGAGGACTTCAGAAGATGGAAAGACCTCCAATGCTCATGTATAGGTAGAATTAATATTAATATTACACAATATTGGGAAAATGGCAATTCCACAGAAAGCAACACACAGACTTAATGCAATGCCAATTAAAATTCCAGATCATTCTTCACAGAAATAAAAAAATGACCTCAAAATTTATATGGAGTGACAGCAGGCCTCAGATAGCCAAACATATTCTCAGCATATTATAAAGCCATAGTAACAAAATCAGCATGGTATTGTCATAAAAACAGAAGTATAGACCAATGGAGCAGAATTGAAGGCCCAGAACATAGGTCAAGTAGCATGCCAGTAATATAGACTAGAGAAAAGAGAGCATCTTCATCAAATGGTGCTGGACAAAATGGATAACCACATGTAGAAAACAAAACCAGACCCACTCTTCTCAGCATACAAAAAAATTGAACTCCAAATGGATTAAAGACCTGAACATAAGACCTGAAACTCTTCAACTACTGGAAGAAAAAATATAAGGAACTTTCTATGTTATGGGAGTGGGGAAGGAATTCCTGAACAATACCTGAATAGCCCAGGAAATTCAACAAACTCTCAACCAATGGGATCTCATGAAGCTAAAAAGCTTTTGCACTAACAAACATACTTAATCAGAGTCAATAGATTACCCACAGAATGAAAGAAAATTTTAGCCAGCTATACCACTGACAGAGGCCTAATATCTAGAATATACAAAGAACTCAAAAAAAAAAAACCTGAACAATAGAAAATTCAAACATCCCACATGGAGTATAGAACTGAATAGTGAGTTGTCAGAGGAAGAAGTACAAATGGCTAACACACACTTAAGAAAATGTTCAACATCCCTAACCACCAAGCAAATGCAAATTAAAACAACTTTGAGATTCCACCCTACTCCAGGAAGGATAGCAATCATTAAAAAAAAAAAAAAAAATCAAATGACAGCAAATGTTGGCAAGGATGTGAGGATGTGGAACCCTCATTCATAGTTGGTGGAAATGGAAACTTGCACAACCACTATGGAAATCAATAAGCATATCCCTTTATAAAAAGATGAATATAAACTAAAAACACACTCAGTTATTCTCTTTCTGGGCATTTATCTTAAGTGCTCCATGCTTTGCTACAGAGATATCTGCCCAACATGTTCATAGCTACTCAATTCATTATAGCTAAGAACTGGAAGCAACCCATGTGACCATGATTGGATGAATAGATAACAAAGTTGTGGTATATATACAAAATGGAATTCTACTCAGCAGTAAGAAAAAAAATGTTAACAATAAAATTTGCAGGAAAATGGATGGACTTAGAACAGATCATACTCAGTTAACACACACAATCACAGAAAGACAAATGCCTCATGTTCTCACTCATCTGCACTTCCTAACCTGGCTTAGCTTGAGTTGCCCCAGTTTTGCACATAAGACTTTTAGAGCCTTTTTTATTTATGAAAGGAGGTTACATTTCTACAAAGTCTCCCCCAAAATACAGGCTTTTGTCAAAGCAATTGGTTACCTGCCTGAGGTAAAAGGTAACCCTATTGATGAGGACACCACATGCTGCCAATACAGAACATGGGGAGACCTGGCTGGAGACTAGAAGAGAGACAGTGCCCAGACTGTTAGTTAATCTAGTGCTGAAAAGTGATACATGAGCTACTAGAGGAAAGTGGCCAAGTATGGTGTGAGCAAGCAGGGGTCTAAGCTACTCAGAAACAAATAGCCTGCCAAGAAGTACACACCAGTGCAGGGGTGGCACACAGCCTTGGTAGGTAACCAATAACTTTCTGCTTGGCTAAGAGATTTGCTCAGTGGAAAGGAATCCATATGTGGAACCTGGAACCAGATATGAATCTTATAGAAACAAAGATTATGCTTTCCAATGTCAATTCCCCACTAGTCTTTGGCTAAGAGAGAGGATACATCCATCAAATTCTCCCTTAATTAAGAACACTTACCCAAATTAACCTGCGCTGACTTCACTCTCCATTGGAGAATCTGGTCTTTTTTTTTTTTTTTTTTTTCAGAAGGTAGCAAAACCTGAGGAGTTAAACCACTCCTGGCATCTCAGTCAAGGCCCAGGCAAAACCACAGAGGAAGTGGGATGACCAGGAAGTATGCTACTTCCCGAGTGAGCCTGACAATCAGCACCAGAATGAAGGAGATAAATGCTGAGGATACTCGACACATACCAAAGCCAAAATCCAGAGGCTCCTAAGAACTTATAACAAAATAGACTTAAAATACACCCACCAAAGCTCAGGGAACTTTGCAAAAGAGGGGACAGAAAGATTATGAGAGCCACAGGTTAGGATGTCATGCACAGAGCCACTGCCTTCTCCCAATAACTGACTGCTGTTGCCACTACACATAACCCACAACCCCATGGGAAATACCAGTAAACCCACTGAGAAGGGCCCCCTATAGAATAGGGGCAATGAGGAGGGAGAAGATGGTACCAACACATGATGTAGTCATAAAAACTATGTTCTTAATTAAAAAGATTATTACATAAAATAAAAATATTTTTAAAATTGGCAATTATTTTTTGCTAAAAAAAATGGGCAAATAGCCCAACAAAGAATGTTCTAAAAGCAACAAAAATGTGATGTGATGTATAAGGAACACTTGTCACAATAACATAAGATATCTTAAATGAAATATTACAGGCCAGAAAAGAACAGAAAGAAATGCTCAAAGTTTAAAAGAAAAAAACAAACTCTGGTAACTTGCACAGCTACCACATAATAAAAAAAGAAAAATTCTTTCAAAGCCAAGTAAAAATACAGGATTACTCACCACTATTCAAGCCTTACAAAAGAATCTGAAGGTAAGGTAAAGATAATTAGCATCATGAAAACATGTGGAAGCATAAATCCACTAAAATAGAATATGTAGAAAAATTGGAGAAAAAAAAACAACCTTTTTTTATACAGAAAATCACCAAACCAAAAAATACACAATAAAAGAGGAAAAAACAAATTAAGATTATTTAGGAGTCTCAGAAAATATTAACAATATCCAGAAATGGGTGTTTATGTCATTAGTAACATTGACTGTAAAGAGATTAAGTCACCCAATTAAAAATTATAGGCTGACTGAATAGATTAAAGAAAAACTAACATCCATGCTGGGTATGGTGGCTAATGCCTTTAATCTCAGCACTCAGGAGGTGAACGTACAAAGATCACCGTGAGTTCAATGCCCAAGGCCAGCCTGGGAGTACAGAGTGAGTTCCAGGTCAGCGTGGGCTAGAGTGAGACCATACCTAAAAAAGAAAAAAAAAGAAAGAAAGAAAGAAAGAAAGAAAGAAAGAAAAAGAAAAAGAAAAAGCAAGATCCAACAATAATCGCCTTCCCTACTAAAGGTACACAAAGAAAGAATAAAAGTTGAAAAATTTTTAAAAATGCCAAGCAAATGAGAACTAAAGGTGAACAGTTCTAATGTATCTACCAAAATACCCTTCAGTACAAAATAAAATAAAGTTACTAAATAAGGATCCAGACATCAATTAATAATATCAAAAGTATAAGATGCTAATAAATAATTTTAAAGATATTAAAATTCATCACTTAGAAAACTAGAATATATTACCTAGAAATTAAAGAAATAAATAAAATATAAAACATGTAACTAGGGCTGAAGAGATGGTCCAGTGGTTAAAGGTACTTGCTTGCAAGGCTGCTGGCCCAGATTTGATTCCCCAGTACCCACATAAAGACAGATGCACAAAGTGGTACATGTGACTGGAGTTCCTTTCAATGACAGTTCAGTCCTCTCCTCCTCCCCTCCCCTGCTCATCCACAACACCAGACCATGTTGTCTAATTTCCTCCTCCCCCCGCCATTGGGCCAACTGACCATGCAGTCCCCACTGGGGCTACTCCCACCTGAGCAGACAGGCCCCCTTGTCATCAAAAGCCTAATCTAGCCAAACATAAAAGGGAAAAATTACTGAAGATGCTTCAAGGGTAAACTTCAGCTTCCTCCTGAATTAAATAAGATTCCCACACTGTGATGGGCAGACCACAGGGCAAAAGAAATAACACGAAAAATCAAACAAAAGTATCCTCAACAAGGTTGTTTAGTCCCACAATGGAAGCCTCTAGTCAAAACAGAAGAGAGAACAGGATCAGAACCCCAAAATGAAGACACAAGCTATGCAACCCTGGCCAAGCAATTAGCAGAACTTGCAGAAAACCAACAACCATCCAACAGTTGTATGAATGCATGTACTTGCTAGATTAGACCTAACAGAAAAAGAAAATCCAGGAAGTCTTCCAAAGATAGTTAAGTGAGCTGAAGGAGAGAGAAAAAAAAAGAGGACTTCAATAATCAGCTGGCTAAGCTCAATGAAGACATAAATAAATGCAAGGATGAATTCCAGTAAGCATCAGAAAATGGGGGTTTCCAGTCAAGATGGTGTCCGCTTAACCATGCCTTACCTCCAGGGGAAGGAAAGACGAGACCTTTGGGTTAATTGGGATTTTCAGGGGTTTGCAGATTCCAGTAGACCTCCAGTGGGAGGGCTCGGAGGAGCAAAGTAGGAAATCCACTGATTCCCATGCTCTTGGGTAGTGCACCAGTCCCCCAAACCTCTCAAACAGCTGTCCTAGCTGCAGTCCTAACAGCAGGCTAAGTGGACCCAGGCCACTGGGCCAGTGTAGCTCCATGTGCTAGCTGCTGAAACCTCTCCTGTTCCTGGACTCAGGCCAGCAGCTAGCATTCCCCCACCACCCTAGGCATTCCCACCACCACAGAGCTCCACATGCAAACACCTCTGCCACCCCCTCTCCTGTGTGCAGGTGCAGGCCAGCAGGCTAGCATTCCCTCAGGGGACATCCACATGCATATCCTCATATCCCTACCCTGCCTTGCCACAGGACCCAGCAGTCCCATCCACCCCCTGGTACATGATCAAAGGGCCCACTGTCCCATACCCTCACCCCCTCAGTGTCTCAGAACCACCACACATTCCCATCTCCCCTCCTCTGCAGCCCAGCTCCAACACCAGTCTGCTTTGTCTCACCCCCCCAACCCCGTCCAGTTGGGTCACCTAACCACTAAGTCCCATAATCCCAAACCAAGGAAGAACAAGCCCCTTCATCAGGTCCCTGGGCCCCCAACAGAGCCTCACTGGCTCCTTCCCTCTGAGCAGGCAGACCCCATTGCAATCAGAAGCCTAGTGGAAGGAAACATAAAAGGAAATAATCACTGAAGAGGCTTCAAGGGTAGGCTTAAATTCCTCTTATATTAAATAAGATTCCTACACTGTGATGGGCAGACTACAGCGCAAAAGGAATAACATGAAAAATCAAATGCAAGCAAATCCAACAAGATTGCCTAGCCCCACAATGGATGTCTCCAATCAAAACACAGAAGAGACAACAGGATCAAAATCCCAAAATGAAGATAAAAGCTATGCAACTCTGACCAAGCAAATAGCAGAACTTGCAGAAAATCAACAAAGGGCCAATAACTGTATGAATGCTGTCCTCGCTAGATTATACCTAATAGAAAAGAACCAGAAAGGGTTCCAAAGGCAGTTAGATGTCTGAAGAAAAGAGAAAAAAAAATAAAAGGACCTTGATAACCACCTTGCTAAGCTCTATGAAGACATAAAGAAATGCAAGGATGAATTCCAAGAAGCATTAAGAAAATCAAGTAATGATGTGAAAAGGAAACTTGACAGAGTGATTTAAAGTATACACAAAAAAGCAATAGAAAATACAAACCAAATTGAACAAGCCCAAAAGTCTATAGAAATTCTCAAGAATAGAGTCAGCCATGTGGAGGATAGAAACTCAGAACTGGAAGACAAAACAGTCACTTTTTCCTGGTTTCATTCTAGATATACATCCATAATCCTAATGCTTACTGCCTTTGGCCTTCCTCTTCAGCTGGTCCATTTTAGAGCCACATGCAAAAGAAAACATGTAGCATTTGATGTTCTTAGACTTTGTGACCTTTCTTATCATATTTTTTAAATTTGTCTATTTTCCTACAAATTTCATGTTTTCCTACTGGTGAATAGAATTCCATTGTGTATTATCTTCATTATCCATTCATCTGTCAAATTGGTTAATTCCAAGCCCTAGATATTGTGAATAGAGTGACAATAAACATGGTTGAGCAAGTATCTCTGAAGTAAAAACTGTAGTCTTCAGGCTAAATGCCTAGGAGTGTAATAGCTAGGTCAGATAGTAGAACTACTTTCATCCTTTTCAGGGGTCTACATACTGATTTTCCATACTGAATAACAGACAAATTAATAAATGGAAAGAATATTAGAGGTGGTATGGTGATGGGCTGGGGAAAGGGAGGGTGGGGAGAAGTACAAATAACCTAAAGACTAAAGTAGTTTGTACATTAAAAACTGCTTTCTAAGATACTGGTATAAAATATATAACCCACAATTAAGGGAGATAAAACAGACTGATATGCCCAGTAGAAGGTTGTAAAAGTTTAATTGTAAAAACATAAGCCCTGGTTTGTGAACCCCAGGACAAGAGCTGGGTTACCTCCAACAGTGATCAGTTGGCCAGGGAGATTCATGAGGTCCCAAAAACAATGCAGAACATTGCCAAGCACTTGGTTACCCAACAGAGCTAAAAGGTAATATGTGTGTACCCAGAGGAAAGCCAGTCCTCTCCTGATAAACGCAAATAGTGCTGGAAAGTGCTACAGGAGCTAGTATGTGAGAATGGTCACCAATAGCATGAATAAGCAGGTGACCCTGTAAACTATATAACCCACCAGATGGACAGGAAGATACTTATGCAATAGTGGCACACAGACCATGTGGGTAGCCAAGTGCCCTTTGATTGGACATGAGGCCTGCTTAGTGGTAGAGAGCTCATAATTGGTGCCGGGAACCAAGTCATTGCACTCAGGCAGGAAACTGACACCCACCAGAGAGAAGTCCTCATTTTTCTCTGGACAAGTTGTGTGGGTGTCCTCATCAAAATTATATGTATACACCACTTAATCAAAGCTGCTCTCACTCTTGGTTGGCAAACCTGATTTATTTTACAGATGACAGGGAATACTGGGGAGGTCCATGATCCACCAATTCAACAAGAAAAGATAGCCAACTGTTCACCACTAGATGTTCCACTTCTACTGCATTTTACTATTGCATTTACTGCCATCCAGAAGAAACCACATAATAAGCAGTAATATGAGTATTGCTCCCAATGCTAGCCTGGCAACCACCTTCAGGGAAATAGCAACAAACAAGGAGAATTACTGAAACACATTGAAGCATAAATACAGAGACTACAGAAAACTCAACACTAAAACAAATACCTGTCAAGACTCAGAGATTGTTGCAGAAGAGGGGTTGGGAAGATTGTTAGAGAAATAGGGTGGGTAGAAATATACTGAGGTAACCCCCTTCAGGAAACTAACAGAGTCTGTAATGTGATTACCCCATGGTGGACACCAAGAACCCTACTGAGGAGAGCCCTTGGGGAAATGGGGACCTGAGGGTGAGGGGATACAAGACTATAATCTATTTTGAAAAAAAAAAAATATATATATATAATTTTTTAAGTAAAAAAGTCTATAACCTATGTAAAAATATGTTATTGAAAACAGAAAGAAACTGAGAAACTACATGGTTGACTAAGAATGGCTCTGGGACTTCAACTATAAGAAAAAGTATGGCTGGGAAAGTTCAGTAGCATTTAGCTGCTTGTAATTTTTCTCTGCAGTGAGCTTGCAGGTTAGACTCACTTGTTCTTTCAGCCTTATTTGTTCAATAGAACTCTAAGTTAACTGTTAAATTTTCAATGTACCGTTTAGGACACTTCCAACTATAGATAGGGGCAGTCCCATTGTACTTATATCCCCAGAACTTACTCCCCTGGATAAGTTTTCCATTTTCAAGGGCTCTTACCCACTATTCCCAAGTGGTTACTATAACTGCTTGTGAATATACCTGCCTGATTACCTCTGTCTGCTATAATTCTGGTTCCTATACAATAAAGTTTATTGATAATATCCACTTACTGTATCCTAGCAGCTTTTTGATTTTCTTGGCCTAATTTGGAAATGACAATTCTTTGTCATTCTCTATGCTCTCTTCTGCCTCAAAAGTACTAGTAAAACTTAAATTCCATAAGTATAAACATAGAGTTTTTCAGCCATTTTTATTTGTATGTTTTTGAGATAATGTCGTGATAAATTGCACACATAAACCTCAAACTCACAATCGGCTTGCCTCAGCCTTCCAGGGAGATTGGATTACAGGATGGTGTCACTGTGCTCATCTTATGTAAATGGATTTTAGTTACAGTTTTGCAATCCAAACAGAAAACTGTTTGCTTGCTTCCATGTAAACACCCAGTTCTTTGAACATTTATCTAAAAAATAAAACAGGCTTGAGAAATGTTCTCAGGGGAGAATAGTATCACAAACTGTCTTTCAAGCATGACAATTGGGGATTGGGTAACATTGCAGTTGTATTGGACATAGAGAAAAAGCCAGACTGAAAATCCAAAAATTAAATTGTTGTTCTGGGGCTAATCTGTAGATTGTTCTGAAGTTATTCTGGAGATGTCTTCAAGCAAAAGAGCCAAGTGGAAAAGTTGGAGAGTTGTTTTAGACTGCTCTCCTTTGTTCTCCATTGACAAGATCTGAAAGGATTCAGATAAAAGTGGTGTAATTTGGAACTTTTTCCAGGAAACACTAGGAATTAATCAGAAAGTGAGATTGGTATGGAAGTAAGCTTATAAAATTTCCTCAAATATTTTCACTGTAACAGAGGAAATGAAGATGCAGTGGTACTGATAACTCTAGAGATGATGTAGATGTACCTTACTTTGGGATTAGACACTCAGGTTGCTACCCTACAAATGTCCACTGTAATTGTTTGAAAGCTAGTTCATAATGACTATGCCATATCTAATGTTCATGCAAATATTATCACTCAGCCAGACATAAAAGAATATGGGTACAGCAGACACTATGTGATTCAAATAGGCTTCAGACTATACAGTATGAATGCCAGAAGGCTGAGTAAGGAGCTGATGGCATCTTCTATGCTAAGTATGTGAATCTGGAATTCAGGGGAAACTTTGCTTAGGGAACTAGATCTGGAAGTATTTAGTGGAGAATTAGCTTACCTTATATTTTAAAAATCATAAATTTACTGGACTATATAAATAAAATCTCCAAATATTAAAAAAAGAAAATATTTGAGGACTTCTGGTCAAGATGGTGTCAGCCTAACCACGCTTCACCTTACTGGGCAATAATAAGCAAGATCTGTGGGTGTTTTTTAAAATATTTTTTATTAACAACTTCCATAATTATAAACAATATCCCATGGTAATTCCCTCCCTCCCCCCACTTTCCCCTTTGAAATTCCCACTCTTCATCATATCCCCTTCCCCTCTCAATCAGTCTCACTTTTATTTTGATGTCATGATCTTTTCTTCCTATTATGATGGTCTTGTGTAGGTAGTGTCAGGCACCATGAGGTCATGGATATCCAGGCCATTTTGTGTCTAGAGGAGCACCTTGTAAGGAGTCCTACCATTCCTTTGGCTCTTACATTCTTTCCATCACCTCTTCCACAAAGGACCCTGAGCCTTGGAAGGTACAATAGAGATATTGCAGTGCTGAGCACTCCTGTCACTTCTTCCCAGGACCATGATGCCTTCTGAGTTATACCAAGGTCACTGCCATCTGAAAAGAGAAGGTTCTCTACCAAAAGTGAGAGTAACATTAATATATAGGTATGAACATTAAGAGAAGTGCATACTGGGCAGTTTGATGAGCATAGTATATACATTTAGCCAGACAGCAGCAGACATTACACCCCTAAGGCTCATCACTACCCCTGTTTTAGGCTTTTAGTATGAGGCATGTATTCCCTCCCATGGAGCAGGCCTCCAGTCCAATTAGAGAGTGGTTGGTTTCCACTATGACAGATATGCCACTATTGCTCCTGTTGGCTCATTTGGCCTGGATGGCAAAATGTAAGGCTTGCAGTGTCCACTGTTGAGTATCTTCATTGGTGATTTCTCTCTCTCCCATGAACTGCACACAGAATGGCTTCTTCCAGCTTTCTGTCAGCTGATATGCATGAAGGAGGTTACTAGCTAAGTTCCATCAGGATTTTTCAGTAGTCTTGTAGCCCAAGTATGTGGAGTCTCCAGTAGTAGGGTCTTACCATCTATTCCTGGTGGGAAACCAAGAGCCTCAGCAATGGACTGGAATGTTTGAGGGGCATTAGGGACCTCCCTGGCCAACAACTCACTGGAATGTATCCCATCCCTGGCACTGAAAATTTTCTAGGAACAATCTATGACTCCTGAGTGTTCCATTGTCCAAAAAAGTAGGTTTCCATACAATTTGTTTATATCCTCTTAGATTTTGATTTGCCCTCCCTCCACCTTTCCTTTACTTGATCTCTTCCCATGACCTCACTTGGGCCTTTTCACCCCCATTAATCTATTCTACTTACATATATACAATACCATCCTATTAAATAACCCTCTCTCTTCCTTTCTCTTCCCTTTATATCTCTTTTCTAGCTTACTGGCCTTTGCTACTGAGTTTTCTCCCTACTCACACAGAAGTCCAATCATCTGTAGATAGGATCCACATATGAGAGAGAACATGTGATGCTTGGCTTTCTGGGCCTGGGTTACCACACATAGCAAATTTCATAACTTCATTTTTCTTTAATGCTGAGTAGAACTGCATTGTATAAATGTGCCATATCTTGATTATCCACTCATCAGTTGAAGGACATCTAGGCTGGTTCCATTTCCCAGCTATTGTGAATTGAGCAGCAATAAACATGGTTTGTGTGTGTTTTGGTGTCAGCAGGTCCTACAAGACCTCCAGTGGGAGGACACAGAGGGGTACAGTAGAGAATACACTTGTTTTCACACTCTTGGGAAGCTCACCAGCTCCCCAAACCACTCAACCAGCCATCCTAGCAGCCACACTGCAGACCATGTTTGCTCCTGTGCTATGTGCAGCCTCCACAGATCTGGGTCAGGCACCCCTAACCTTTCCCCATGTCAACCAGCTCTCATTTCTCTCTCTCTCTCCCATGGCTTTCCTCCCTTTCCCCACCACCTGGACCACTGCCCCATCCACCCCACCCCAGAGCTCCACCAGACCCTCGTCACAGGGTCCATGCCATAAGGTCTGCCCCATTGGGTCCACACCATTGGGTCACCATCACAGGGGCCACACCATCTGGTCCATATCACAGTATCCACACCATTGGGTCTGTGTCACAGGCTCTGCACCATTGGGTCCATATCTCTGGGTCTATATGGGGCCAGCGCTGTCCCATTCTCCCACTCCACCAAATACCTAAGGGTCAGCCCCATCATATCTCCCCTGCCCCAGCCACCTGCCTCCAAGGCTGCTCACTTTCCAGGCTCCTCTCTCCATCCCACCACTGCCAGGTCTCCAAGTCCCCACCAGGGCCTTCGGGATTCCTCCTGCCTGAGCAGACAGACTCTTTTGCCATCAAAAGCCCAAGCTAGTCAAACGTAAAATGCAAGAATCACTAAAGACACTTCAAGGGTAAACTACAGCTTCCTCCTGAATTAATTAAGATTCAATAATTAATTTAAATAAGATTCCCACACTGTGATGAAAAGACCACAGCACAAAAGGAATAACATGAAAGATCAAATGGAAGTAACCCCAAAAAGATTGCCTAGTGCCACAATGGAAGTCTCTAAGTAAAACAAAGAAGAGAAAACAGGATCATAACCCCAAAATGAAGACACAGCTTTGTGGCCCTAGCCAAGCAATTGGCAGAACTTGCAGAAAATCAACAAAAGACTAACAATTGTGTCAATACTGCACTTGCGAGGTTGGAACTAATAGGAAAAAGAAAAAAAAAAAAAAAAAAAAAACAGGGAGAATTCTAAAGACAGTTAAGTGAGCTGAAGGAGGGTGGGAAAAAAAAGAAAACCTCAATAATCAGCTGGCTAAGCTCAATGAAGATATAAATAAATGCAAGGATAAATTCCAAGAAGCATTAAGAAAATCAGAAAATGATGTGAAAAGGGAACTCGACAGAAGGATAGAAACTCTACAGAAAAAGGCAAGAGAAAATACACTAAGCAAATTGAACAAATCTGAACCCCCATAGAAGCTCTCAAGAATAGAGTCAGCCATGTGGAGTATAGAAACTCAGAACTGGAAGACAAGACAAAAGAAACAGTTTGCAAGTCCAAAATATTGAACAAGTTCAAAAATTTGTGTGAACATAGCCAGGCATGGTGGTGCATGTCTTTAATCCCAGCACTTGGGAGGCAGAAGTAGGAGGATTGCTGTGAGTTCGAGGCCACCCTGAGACTCCATAGTGAATTCCAGGTCAGCTTGGACTAGAGTGAGACCCTACCTGGAAAAAAAAAAATTGTGTGAACAGAACATGAGAGAAATGTGGAATACCCTTAAATGTCCCAACATTTGGGTCATGGGTATACCACAAGGGGAACAGATTCAGACCAAAGGCATGGAGAACTTAGTCAACAAAATTATCAAAGAAAACTTTCCAAGATGCAAGATGTAGTCAAGATGGCATCTACTCAACTGTGCCGCACACCCTGGGAAGGGAAAGCCAAGACATTAAGGGTTCATTGGGTCTTCTAGGGGGGACCAGACGCTAATAGACCTCCAGTGGGAGAGCTAGAGGGGCATAAAAAGGGAATCAGCTGATTACCACACTTTCAGGTAGTCCACCAGTCCCCCAATCCCCTCAAACAGCTGTCCTAGCCATAGTCCCAGCCACAGGTTCCTCCTTCACGATCCACCGGCAATGGGACCCAGGCCAGTGCAGCTCCACCTGCACTGTACCGCCATGCTGTCCCACTCTCCCCACCACTTGCCTCCCTGTGCTTGAACACCACCCCACTTGCTGCTGCACATGCAACACCATCACACTCTCCATCCCCCCCTCCCCCATCCCATGCCCAGACCCAAGCCAGCAGGCAAACATAGCTCTACCCATGCATCCAGGCTTGGGAACACAATCTCACTCCCTGGCACCCGCCATCCCCATAAGTGGACACAAGCCAGCAAGCCAGCATAGCTCCACCCACACCTCTAGGATGTGGAATTTTGCCACCCCACCCCCATGTGTGGATCCAGGAAGGCTAGTGTAGCTCCACCTGTGCCTCCAGGCTCAGAACATCATTGCATTCGCTGCTTCCCCCCCTTCCCCTTGCAGACCCAGGCAGGCCAGATTCGCTTGACCTGCACATCCAAGCTTGAGAATGTCATCCTACTCACTGCTGTCCCCTACCCCCATGCATGGACCCAGGTGATCATTGTAGTTCCACCCATGCCTCCAGGCTCTGGGACATTTTCCAAGTCACCATCACCTTGCACAGACCCAGACAGGCCAGATTATCTTCACCTGCACCTCCAGGTTCTGGAATGCTATCCCACTCATCACTGTCCCCCATGCCTGTGGGCCAGGAAGACCAGAGTAGCTCCACAAGCACTTCCAGACTCAGGAATGCCATCGCACTCACCGCCACCCCCCATCCCCTTGTGGACCCAGGTAGACCATATTAGCTCCACCCATGTCTCCAGACTTGGATTCACCTTCCCACTGGACACCACCTGCCATTCCTCTGTCTACTTTGGGCCACCTGATCAAGCACTCCCATACCCTGAATGATGGAACAAGAAGACTCTACATCAGGTCCTTGGTCCCACATCAGAGCCTCACAGGCTCCTTCCCTCTGAGCAGGCAGGCCCAATTGCCACCAAAAGCTTAGTGGAAGCAAACATAAAAGCGAATAACCACTGAACACACTTTAAGGGTAGACTATACCTTGTTCCTAAATTAAATAAGGCTCCTACACTGTGATGGGCAGACCACAGCACAAAAGGAATAACATGAAAAATCAAAAGCAAGTAAATCCAATAACAACACCCAGTCCCGCAATGAATGTCTGTAATCAAAACATAGAAGAGACATTAGGATCAGAACTCTGAAATGAACATATAAGCTATGCAACTCTGACCAGGTAAATAGCAGAACTTGTAGAAAAGCAACAAAGGGCTGATATTCATATGAATGCTGTCCTCCCTAGACTAGACCTAATAGGTAAGAACCTGGAAGAGCCGGGCATGGTGGCACACACCTTCAATCCCAGCAGAGGTAGGAGGATTGCCATGTGCTGTAGGCCACCCTGAGACTGCATAGTTAATTCCTGGTCAGCATGGGCCAGAGTGAGATCCTACCTTAAAAAAAAAAAAAAAAAAAAACAAAATATAAACAAAAGAAAAAACAAACAAAAAAGAGGACCTCAATAACAAGCTGGCTAAATTCAATGAAGACATATAGAAATGCAAGGATGAATTCCAAGAAATATCAAGAAAATCAGAAAATGGCAAGAAAAGGGAACTTACAGAGGGAAGGAAACTATACATTAAAAAAAGTAGTAGAAAATGAAAACTAAATTGAACAAGCCCAAAATTCTATAGAAGCTCTCAAGAATAGACACAGCCATGTGGAGGGCAGAAACTCAGAACTGGAAGACAAAACAGAAGAAACAGTTCATGAGTCAAAAACTTTCAATAACTTCAAAACTTTTTGTGAACATTCTACCCCAAATCCACAAACTACACATTCTTCTCAGCAGCCCATGGAACCTTCTCTAAATAGATCATATACTGGATCATAAAGCATGCCTCCATATATTTAAGAAGGTCAACATAGTTTCCTGCATGATATCAGATATCACAATGCTATATTGCTAGAAATTAACAACAAAAGATGTACCAGGAATCCCATTGGCTCCTGGAAACTGAACAACACATTGCTAAACAATAAATGGGTAGTGGATGAAATGAAAATGAAATTGCAATTATTTCTAGAAACGAAAGATAATGATAACACAAATAACCTAACTTATGGGACATAATGAAGGCTGCCCTCGGGGGGAAATTTGTAACACTAAGTGCCTTCATAACAAAGACAGAGAGGTCGCAAATCAAAAAACATAACCATTCACCTAGGGACACTGGAAAAGCAAGAAGAACCCAACCCCAAAAGCTCCAGATGGAAAGAAATAATCAAGATCAGAGCAGAAATTAATGAATTGGAAACTGAGAAATCAATTAAGATAATTGGTGAAAAAAGAGCTGGTTCTTTGAATTCCTGGACACATACCACCTACCAAAGAAAAACTCAAAGCAGATTAATCTCCTATATGAACCTATCACAGCCATCGGGATTGAAAAGGTAATCAAAAACCTCCCCCGAAAGAAGAGTCCAGGAACAAATGGCTTCTCAGCTGAATGCTTTCAAACCTTCATGGAAGAACTGAAACCATTTTTTCTGAAATTATGCGACACAATCGGAGAAAAGGGAAAGCTCCCAAATTCCTTCTGTGAAGATAGAATCACCCTAACACTAAAACCAGGCAGAGATGCCACAAGAAAAGAAAACTATAGGCCTATTTCCCTGACGAACTTAGACACAAAATCCAGAACAAAATCCTTGTAAACCAAATCCAACAACACATGAAAAGCATTATCCACCTTAATCAAGTGGACTTCATCCCAGGAATGCAGCATTGATTCAACATATGTAAATCTTTCAATAATTACATAAATGATTACACCACATAAATAAGCTTAAAAACAAAAACCACATGATCATTTTGACAGATGCAGAAAAGGCCTTTGATAAAATACAACATCACTTCATAATCAAAACATTGGAGAGAATCGGTATGGACGGTTTATAACTCAACATAATAAAAGCTATATATAAAGCTCCTAAAGCCCAAATAATACTTAATGGAGAGAGAGACTGAAGGAATTCCCATTGAGATCAGGAATAAGAAAGGGGTGTTCACTCTCACCTTTGCTCTTCAATATAGTACTGCTCCTAGCTCAAACAATAAGACAGGAGAAAGAAATAAAGGGGATACAAATTGGAAAGAAAGAAATTAAGTTAGCTCTATTCACAGATGATATGATTCTATACATAAGAGACCCAACAGCCTCCATCTCAAAACACTTAATGGTGATTAACTATATCAACAAAGTAGCAGGATATAAAATCAATGCACAAAAATCAGTATCCTTTCTTTATGCAAAAAAACAAAGATACAGAGAAAGAAATAAGTGACATTGTCCTATTTTTAATAGCAACAAATACAACAACAAAAAAAAATAAAATACCTTGGAGTAGCATTAACCAAGGATGTGGAAGACCTATACAATGAAAACATAAAAACACTCAAAAAAGAAATTGAGGGGCTGGAGAGGTGGCTTAGCAGATAAGTGCTTGCCCATGAAGCCTAAGGACCCTGGTTCGAGGCTCGATTCCCCAGGACCCATGTTAGCCAGATGCACAGGGGGACGCATGCGTCTGGAGTTCATTCACAGTGGCTGGAGGCCCTGATGTGCCCATTCTCTCTCTCCCTCCCTCCCTCCCTCCCTTCCTCCCTCCCTCTCTCTCTCTCTCTGTTGCTCTCAAATAAAAATAAAACTAAATCTGAATTATCTTTAAAACAAAAAAGAAATTGAGGAGGACTTGAGAAAATGGAAATTTACCAAGGGCAATATATAAATTTAATGCGATACCAATAAAAAGCTCAACATTGTGCATCACAGAGATGGAAAAAATGATCTCAAATTTCATATGCAAAGGTAGAAGGCCTCAGATATCCAAGCATATCCTCAGCAAAAGAAACACCTCTGGAGGCATCACCATACCTGATCTAAAGCTATATTAGAAAACCATAGTAATAAAAACAGCATGGTACTAGCATAAAAACAGGAGTATAGACCAATGGAACAGAATCGAGGATGTGGACTTTGAGTCAAGTAACTACAGCTACTTGATATTTGATAAAGGCCCTAACAACATAGGCTAGGGAAAAAAAAAAAGACAACAAAAAAAAAACAGCATCTTCAACAAATGGTGCTAGACAAACTGGGTTACCATATGCAGGAAATTGAAACTCAATCCAAACATCTCGCCATGCACAAAAATCAAGTCCAAATGGATCAAAGACTTCAATATAAGACTGGAAACTTAGCTACTACTGGAAGAAAAGAAATAGGAGGAATTTTCCATAATATAAGAATGGGAAGAAAACATCCTGAATAAAATCCTAGTAATGCAGGATCTTAAATAAACACTCAACCATTGGGATCTCATGAAGCTGAAACGTTTCTTCACAGACAAACATACAATAAGCCGAGTCAATAGATTACCCACGAAATAGGAGAAAATTTTTTGCTGGTGATCCAACTGACAGAGGCCTAGTTTCTAGAATCTACAAAAGAACCCAAACATCTAAACAATAAAGAGTCAAACAACCCACTCGCAAAATGGGACTAAGAACTAGACAGGCAGTTCTCAGAGGAAGAAACACAAATGCCAAACACACACTTAAGAAAATGTTCATCATCCCTAATCATCAGGGAAGTGCAAATAAAAACAACTATGAGATTCCATCTTATATTCCATCTTTGTAAGGATAGCAAGCATTAAAAAATCAAATGAAAATAAATGCTTGCAAAGATGTAAAGAAATAGGAACCCTTATCCACTGTTGGTGGGAATATAAGTTGGTACAACCACTTTGGAAAGCTATATGGAGACTCCTAAAAAGGTTGACTATAGAGTTACCAAGAGAAACAGTGATTCCCTTACTGGGCATTTGTCCTAAAAGCTCCACACCTCAGTTCAGAGAGATTTGTTCAACCATGTTTGAAGCTGCTCAATTCATAATAGCTAAGAGCTGAAATCAACCCAGATGTCCATCATTAGACGAATGGATAACCAAGACGTGGTATATCATCACCATGGAATTCTACATAGCAGTAAGGAAAAATGATACAATGCAATTTGAGGAAGTATTGTCAAATGTGGAACAGATCATTCTCAGTGAACTCACCCAATCACAGAAAGATGATTGCCACATGCTCTCACTCATCTACTTCTCCTAACCTGAATCTCCCCAAGATGATGACACACCTAATAAGCATCTCAAGGACTGGACAATAGAATGGGTGGGTTGGGAGCAGAGGACAATGGTGGGGTTCGGGGACACAAAACTGGAACCAAATGGCAATGGTACCATAAAATTCTATATCCTAAATGACAGACTAAATTTTTGAACCTTCATCAGGTCCTTAGAAGGGACACATGAATCACAAGGCCCTAAAGATTGCATGATGAAGGCAGATCTTAATCTTCTCCTGTTTCATTCTCTCTCTCTCTTCCTCTCTCTCCCTCTTCTCAATCTCTTTTATATTAGCTGTCTTCTTTCTCTTCTTTGGCACTAGCTTGTAACTCCAAGTACCAGAATGTGGCTAATATTCACAATGAGCTTTAGATCAGAAAGATCTATAAGTTTTCCCCGAAGAACAAAAGAAGACAGATTTCTGTCAGAATACTTGATGACCCACTAAAGGTTAGTGGTAAGACCCTAGTGCTAAAGACACCATATGTTGCTGGTACAGAACAGAAAGTGACCTTGCAGGAATCTAGAAGAGAGTCAGTCCCTCAACAATTAGCTCATCGAGTGCCAGAAGGTACTACATGAGCAACTGGGGCAAAATGACCAACTGGAGCAAAATGACCAACATTTGTCCAAGCAACTCGTGCTCTAGCTATTCAGCAGCAAACAACCTGACGTGATGCACACACAAGTGCAACACTGGCACACAGCCATGGTGGGAAACCAACTGCTCTTGATTTGGCTAACTGATCTGCTTAGTGGAAAGGAACCCATACCTGGAATGAGAAAACAAGTCAGAACCATATCCAAAAATGAGCCTGCTCTCTGTTATAAATCTCCTACCAATTGTGGGCTTCAAGAGGGCCTAGACCTATTAAATTCTTTCTAAAGTAACAATGGTTATCCCAGTTATCTGGCACTAACTTCACTCTCTGTTGGAAAATTTGCTTCTCTTTTTCAGATGGATGCACATCCTAAGGAAAGAACCAGCCCATCCCACCTCAAAATGGCCCCAGCTGAAACTATGTGCAATTGACAAAATGAGCAAGAGTATTGCTTTCTTGGTGAACCCAGTATCAGCACAGGGTGAAGGAGATAGACACAGAGAACACTCAAATCCTACCAAACCAGATATCCAGAGACACAGAGGTTCCCAAGACCTCATCACTGAAGCAAACCTAAAATGAACTCAACATTGCTCAGGTAAATTTGCAAAAGAGGGGACAGAAAGAATGTTAGAGTCACGTGTTGGGTCATTATGCAAAGAGACATTGCCTCTTACCCATAGCTGATGGCTAACCCCACAATATATGACCCATATTCCCCAGTGATCAATTAGATCTAACAGACATCTACAGAACATTCTACCTAAAATTCACAGAATACACATTCTTCTCAGCCATCCATGGAAGCTTCTCTAAAGTAGATCTTATACTGAGTCATAAAGCCTGCCTCCATATATTTAGGAAAATTGACATAATTTTTTGCATGATATCAGACTACAATACTATAAAGCTAGAAATTAACAAGGGATGTGCCAGGAATTCAATCAGCTTCTGTAGACTGAACAATATATAGACTTTTAAACAATAAGTGGGCAGTGGATGAAAAATTGCAAAAATTCCAGAATTGAATGATAATGAGATTACATCTTACCAAAACTTATGGGACACAATGAAGGCAATCCTCAGGGGAAAATTCATAGCAATAAATGCCATCATAAGAAAACCAGAGATATCCCAAATCAATAACCTAACCATCCACCTAAAGACACTGGAAAACCAAGAAGGATCCAACCCAGATAGCTCCAGATGGAAAGAAATCATTAAGATCAGAGCAGAAATTAATGAATTGGAAACTAAGAAAACTGAGAAAACAAAGAGCTGGTTCTTTGAAAAAATAAACAAGATTGACAAACCCCTAGCCAATTTGATCAAGTGAAAAACAGGTGATGCTTCAAATTAACAAAATTAGAAATGAAAAATAAGAGATCACAAGAGACATAAGTGAAATTGGAAGAATCACAGAACTTAGTTCCAAAATCTCTACTCCAAAAAATTGGATAATTTGGAGGAAATGGATAAACTTCTGGACACATGCTACCTATCTAACTCAAACTCAGAGCAAATTAATCCCCAAAACAAAACTATCACACCCACTGAGATTGAACTGGTAATGAAAAACTTCCCTAGAAAGAAGAGTCCATGACCATATAACTTCTCAGCTGAATTCTATCAAACGTTCATGGAAGAACTAAAACCAATTTTACTCAAACTGTGCCACATAATTCAAGAATAGGGAAAGTTCCCCAACTCCTTTTATGAAAATAGGATCATCCTAATACCAAAACCAGACAGAGATACAACAAGAAAAGAAAACTGTAAACTATAGGCTTATATACCTGAAGAACTTATAAGCAAAATCCTGAGCAAAATCCTCTCAAACTTAATGCAACAACACATGCTTTTAGCATTACCCACTTTGATCAAGTAGGCTTCATCACAGGAATACAAGGTTGGTCCATCATACAGAAATTTGTCAATCTAATACACCACATAAATAAGCTTAATCACAAAAGCCACATGATTATTTCAGTAGATGCAGAAATGGCCTTCAACAAAATACAATATCACTTCATGACAAAATGTTGGAGAGCATAGGCATAGATGGTTTGTACCTCAACATAGTAAAGCTATATATAAAGAACCTAAAGCCCAAATAACACTTAATGGGTAAAGACTCAAGGAATTCCCATTGAAATCAGGAACAAGACAGGAGTGCCCACTATCACCTCTTCTCCTCAACATAGTACTAGAAGTCCTAGCCCAAGCAATAAGACAAGAGAAATAAATAAAAAGGATACAGATTGGAAAGGAAGAAGTTAAGTTAGCCCTATTTGCAGACAACATGATTCTAAACATGAGTGATCTGAGAGCCTCCATCTTCAAGATCTTAAAGGTGATTAATTCCTTCAGCAAAGTAGTAGGATACAAAAATCAATGCACAAAAATGAGTATATTTTCTATATGCAAAAGAAAAAGATACAGAGAAAGGAATTAGCAACATTGCCCCATATTCAATAGCAACAACAAAAAAATAAAATGCTTTGGAATAACACTAACAAGGATGTGAAAGACTTATATAATGAAAACATAAAAACACTCAAGAAAGACTTGAGAAGATGGAAAGACCTCCCATGCTCCTTGATAGGCAGAGTTAACATTGTGAAAATGGCAAACCTACCAAAATCAATATACAGATTTAATTCAATACAAATAAAAATTCCAGAATTATTCTTCACAGGGATAGAAAAAAATGTTCTCAAAACTCATATGGAAAGGCATCAGGCCTCAGATAACAAGCACATCCTCAGCAAAAGAAACACCTCTGAAGGCATCACCATGCCTGATCTAAAGCTACATTTCAAAGCTATAGTAACAAAAACAGCATGGTACTGGCATAAAAACAGGAATATAGACCAGTGGAACAGAATTGAGGATCTGAACTTTAATGAGGTCAAATAACTATAGCTACTTTACCACAGCATCTTCAACAAATGGTGCTGGATAAACTGTATAACCATATGGAGAAAAATGAAACTAGACCCACACATCTCACCATGCACAAAAGTCAAGTTCAACTGGATCAGAGACCTCAATATAAGACTAGAAACTCTGATATTACTGGAAGAAAAAAAGAGCAACTTTCCATGATATAGGAATGGGAAAAGACTTCCTTAACAAAACTCCAGCAACTAAGGAACTTAATCACTCAACTATTTGTATCTCATAAAGCTAAAATATGTTTTTCTCCAACAAACATACCATAAGCAGAGCCAAAAGACTATGCACAGATTGGGAGAAAATTGTTGCTGGCTATAAAACTGACATAAGCCTAATTTCTAGAATCTACAAAGAACTCAACAATCTAAACAATAAGAAGTCCAATAACCCACACACAAAGTTGGGCAGAGAACTGTACAGGGAGTTCTTAGAGGAAGTAATACAAATGGCAAACACACACTTAAGAAAGTGTTCAATATCCCTAATCATCAGGGAAATGCAAATTAAAACAACTATGAGATTCTATCTTACCCCCAGTAAAGATAGCAAATATTGAAAAACCTAATGACAACAAATGCTGGCAAGGTTGTGGAGAAATAGGAACCTTCATTCACTGTTGGTGGGAATGTAAGCTGGCACAACCACTATGGAAAGCAATATGGAGACTCCTACAAAGGTTGACTATAGAGTTTCCAACAAACCCAGTTATTCCCTTATTGAACATTTACCCTAAAAGCTCCACCTCTCAGTTCAGAGATATTTGCCCAACCATGTTTATAGCTGCTCAATTTCTAGTAGCTAAGAACTGAAATTAATCCAGGTGCCCATGATTGGATGAATGGATAACCAAGATGCAGTATATCTGCACAATGGAAATCTACTCAGCAGTTAGAAAAAAAAATGACGCAATGAAATTTGTAGAAAAAATTGTCAAACTCAAACTTGGAGCAGATCATACTCAGTGAACTCTCCCAGTAACAGGCATATAATCATCCCATGGCCTCACTCATCTGCAGCTCCTAACCTGGATCAGCCCGAGATGCTGACATACCTAATAGACATTTAGAAGACCAGACAATAGGGAGGGTAGGGCTTGAGGAAAGGGTGGAGGGTATACAAAACTGAACCCAAATGGAACTGGCACCATAAATTCTTATATATCCTGGAAGATTGACTAAAAGTTTCAACCCTCATCAGGACCTTAGAGGGAACACCTGAATCAAAGGGCCCTGGGGAGGGTGAGATCAAGCCTAACCTTATTTTTTCCTGTTTCTATTTTTTTTTCCTTTTTTATCCTTTCTTTTTTTAATATTTTCTTTCTTCTTTCTTTTCCCTTGGTGCTGGCCTGTAACTCCCTGTACCAGGATACAGTTAATACCCACAATATGCTGTTAATCAGAGAGACCTACAAAGTTTCCCAAAAGAAGACAGACGTCTGTCAGAGTACTTGATTACCCATCAGAGATTCATGGTAAGAGCCTACTGTTGAAGACAACATATGCTATCAGTATGGAACATGCAGATACCTGTCTGGAATCTGGAAGAGAGCTAGTCCCCAGACAGCTCATCTAGTGCTAGAAGGTGCTACATGAGCTACTGTGGGAAAGTGACCAGCATATGTCTGAGGAACTCAAGGTCTAAGCTACTCAGAAACAAACCAGATGCAATGCTCACACAAATGCAATAGTGGCACACAGCTATGGTGGGCAACCAACAACTCTTGTACTGGCTAACAGATCTGCTCAGTGGAAAGGAAACCATATCTGGAACTGGGAAACAAGTCAGAATCATATCCAGATAATGATTTTGCTCTCAAGTACCAAGCTCCCACCAATCTTGGGCTACAAGAGGACCTACCCCCATTAAATTCTCTATAAACTAACAGTGGTTATCCCATTTCACCTGTGCTGACTTCACTCTCCATTGCAGAATCTGATTCTCTTTTTCAGATGGAAGCAGTACCTGAGGAAAAAATTAGCCCATCACACTTCACCAGGACCCCAGCTGAAACCATAGGGGAATTGGGGAAATGAGCAAGAGTGGTGCTTTCTCTGTGAACCTGATATTAGCACAGGGGTGAAGGAGATAGACACTGAGGACACTCAACTCCTACCAAACCAGAGAGCCAGAGACACAGAGGCTCCTAAGAGCCCATCACTAAAGCATTCTCAAATGAACCCAACATGGCTCAGGGAATTTCATGGAAGAGGGAGTGGAAAGATTGTTAGAGCCACAAATTGGGATATTATGCACAGAGACATTGCCTCTTCCCTATAACTGATGGCTACCCCCACAATGCACTACCCACAATCCCCATGGGGATAACCTGCATCCCCAGTGAGGAGGCTCCGTTTGCATTAGGGACAGGGATGAGGGTAAGGATGATGCAGACAAGTGCTGTTTTCATACTCAGTATGTCCATAACTAATAAAAGAAAAGAAAAGAAAAAAGAATATTTGAGCCAGTTACATAGTGACCAAGAGGCTCCAATAATGTTCCCAAGAGGTTGGAAAACTGATTAGGGGACAAAATCTATACAGCATAAAAACTCTGCTGCTCTACTTAGAAAGCAGGCAACACATACACATGCATGTACACACACACACACACACACACACACATACATGTTATAGCAGTTACCATCTCATTTCTGGGATAACACACATGACCAGAAGCAACTGATAAAAGGAAAGCATTTATTTTAGTTTACAGTCTCTAGCAGAAATTTCATCATGGCAGGGAAAGCGTAGAAAATAATAGGAATGATCTCAACGTTAACAGGAAGAAAGTAATCTGACTACTGGGCTTGAAGCTAACCTGTATTACTCCAAAGCCAGCCCCCAGTGATATACCTCCTCTATCAAGGCTCCATCTCCCAAAGGCCCAACAACTTTCTCAAATTGCCACTAGCTGGGACCAAACATTCAAAAGTATGAGCTTATGGAAGATGTGTCATTCAAAATACCACACACATAGAGCTGAGAATGGATGTTTGTAATAGGTAGAAGAAAATGGAGATTTGCCTGGAGAATCAGGTATATCTAGGGAGGCTAAATGTACTTCATATGCAGATGGTCATGGGAGAAGGGAATATTTAATTTAATATTTTATATTGCTTACATCATCGTATATGCAGAAAGCCTGCATAGCTCAGGGTGTTACTGGTTATTATTTTCCTTCTGATACTGCAAGAAATACTGCAATCAAAACCCAATGTCTCATGGGGCCTGTAAGTATCTAACTGCTATGTGAGCTGAAAGTATTATTTCTGTCCTCATCTGTAGTCTCTGGGGCAGAAGTTATCACATTTCAGGATTGATTAGGTTACTGGTTTATTCTTGCTTTCATACTTTGTCCTTCTTGGTGCAATTCCTTTGCCTTATTGAGTATATACCATCCCAGGTAACAGTAAGGTACATGTTTATTTTTTATTTTTTTTAAGGTGCATGTTTAAAGCTCAGTAGAAGCTTGGGTGAAAATATGCATTCAAAATATATTTGAAACAATAAGAAATATAACTCAGGTCCCAGATTCCATAGCTATTTTTTTTAATAAAAAACTACCATTAGTATTTTCACTTACCTTGTGTATTCTCACTTTACCTTGACATGGTTTCCCAGTTCAGCCCAACACTTTTTCCAGAAAAAAAAGTTCAGTCTTTGTTTCCATAATGAAGCTTTTCCAAGAAATCCCTGCTGCCACTTCACATAGTCAAGAATTTCTTACAAGGTTGGGTATTGTCTTTACATAAAAGCAAGTTCCTGGAAATGTCAGGTATCTAATGAATTTCAGTTGTACTCAAAGAAGACATATCATGAAGCCAGACCCAAGTAGGGTAATCATAGTTGTATAGTTTAGAAGGAAATTTATCTTTGTCCCATTTTAGTTTTAAAAATCCCAAGTTTCAGTCTTCACTACTTATTGCTTCCATCTAGCTCTTAAAAGAGAGAGACAGAGAGAGAGAAAGAGAGAGAGAGAGAGAGAGAGAGAGAGAGAAAGAAAAGAAGGAAAGAAAGAAAGTGAAGTAAAGAAATAAAGAAAGAAAAAGTCTTTCTCAGTTTGGTGTCAGTTGAAAAGTATTTGTGTACCCTGGCCGTTAAACTGGAAACTATGAGCTTACAGAACCTCATATGCAAAGGTGGTGGGAAATTTAGTAGAGTGATGGAGGGGCATATGATTGTGGGTGCTTATGAGACAGAGCCAAGAAAATGAGACTCCCAGACTCAGAGGTAAATCTGCTCAGGTTTCCCAGTCTACCCACCTTTGTGCCAAACACAACGTGTTAGATGCTGGGTGAAAATGCCTCAGTGTTAGCCAGGAAAAGAGACCAGTGGTGTAGTGTGCTTTGCTCTGCTTAACAAGAGGCTGGTAAGCATTTGGTCTTCATTTACTTTCTGTGGCACTATCAGATAACACCATTTCAGGTCTAAACATTAATTATAACAATAAGCTTTTGTGAATTTTCCACAATAACGTATAGACAGGACATAGATAGAAAAAGGAAACTAAAACAATAATGGTGATAATGACGATGACAAGCTTCCTTCTTAGATCACCAGATTTCCAAGACAAGGAAAGAAATTTGGATCCACACTCTAAAAACATGTTCCCTCAACCAGAAGTAGAAATGAGAAAATAAAGTTAACATCCATTCAAATTTGGGGACAAAAACACATAAACCATGTTCTACTGAACAATATATTAAAGTTTTATTTTCCTCTTTGGCCTGCTTCTTTTAGGAAAGTATTTGATCCATTAAGGTTAAGAAAAAGAAGCAGTTAATTAGAGCTACAGCAAATTGCTTGAGGTCTAAGCCAACTGGCTCAAATAGATCTGTTTGCAACTGAAAAATTAGTTTGGCTCCATTGTGTTTTGGGTACTTTTAAAGACTTTATTTGGATAATTTTATTCAGTATGATGTCATAAGCTTCAGAAAGTCAACACTGCTAAAAATGTCTTTAATTTACTACTTCCATTTCCATAGACAGACAATACTGCTCCTTCTCATGTGCATGCTCTTTTCTATCCATGCATCTCTATCCAAGCATCTCCTTTGTTAACACTCCAACTCCAGAGCCACCACTAGCAAATTCTGTGAGCTCAACGCCAGCTTTTCATATAGAGATCCTTCTAAGGGCCTTACCCAGTCAGGAATAATTGAGGTTGCTTTGGGGCCTCATTGAGGCTTTACTTTATTGGGGTCACTGCTTCTCTAAAAATCAAAGTTCATAGTGAAATATGGTGAGAAGGAAAGAAATAATATTCTAGAGCCCCAAAACATATACCAGTACAATGACACAACACTTATTTATGAAGGCCCTTCTGAACTACTATGGGATAAAGCCAAGGTAGAAGCTGTCGGAGGGAACAGGCTGAGAGCAAATATTGGCAGTTAAATAAATTCATAAAGCTATTCAAACAGCAGCTAGTGTTACTATTGAATGCATCATCAAGCCAAACTGCTATTTCTATCAATTTGATACTAAACAGAAGTGTGCTCACTCTTATTGCTGTATAGCTACAATACTATACTATTACATGATTACTAAATATTGCTCCTGGGAACCATTTTAGCATGCCTGAATAGTGAGAAAATAAGACAATATTCCCTAAAACATATAAAAAAAATTAATTCGGAATAAAACAACAGTGGGCTGGGGAGATGGCTTGGCAGTTAGAAGTACTTGCTTTCAAGCTTACCAGCCTTGCTTCAGTTCCCCAGTGCCAAGGTAAAGCCAACGCAGCTCATGAGTTGAGTTTGTTTACAGCAAAAAGCAAGAGGCCCTGGTATTTTTTTTCTCTCTCTCTAGTATATAAATAAATAAAATATTTTTTAAAACCAACAAAAGCAACAAAAAGCTACTGAAGCAATCCATAAATGGATAATTGAATCTGAACATGATGCCACATACCTTTTATCCCAGTGCTTGGAAGGTAAGTGGATCACCATGACTCCAGGGTCACCCTGAGACTACATAGTGAATTCCAGGGCAGCTTCAGCTAGAGCGAGACCTTACCTTGAAAAACCAAAAAACAAACAACAAAAAAAGACCAAAAAACCTCTAAAAATGGATAATTTAAAATTTCCCAAAAACCTTCATTCTGTATTCAAAATGAATAATCCATGCATAACTGCAGGCAAATATATGCATCACCATGCCTCAAATGAATCCTCGTGAACTGTATTGTGTCCTATGTGATGAGAGCTAAAGGTGCTGACATCAAAGAGGTGGGCAGCAGGGAGATCACCAGGGACTGAATGAGCAGAATCCTGTTCTGTGCCTCTCTCTCTGGAAGCCTGGAAAAAGGTCTCCACAATCTGAACAAAGGACCTGAATCTCTGTTCTGTTCTCTTCATTAGGTCTGCCTACGTACGGCAAGAGGGTAATGGTACCATCCCTTAAGATCTTCCAAAGGACTCAACTATTTTCTAATTGTTACTGCATAGTAGTTGTACAAAAGAAAAGGTTTCATTGTGTTATACATATATACAAGGCACTTTCATCATATTCATTTCCCCTCTTAATCTGCCCAACCCCTTCTAATCCATTTCCTCTGGCCATATTGTACCACTGCTACATTCAGAACCTTATATTGCCCTTGATTCAACAGATAAGTGAAAATATGTGATACTTGTTTCTTGTGTCTGGCTTATTTTGCTCAACATAAAGATTTCCTATTCTATGTATTTTCCTATAGTAACAAAACTTTGTTCTCCTTTATGACTGAATAACATTTCTTTATTTTACCATCTTTCCCTTTCCATTCATTTGTTGATGGGCACCTAGGCTAATTCCAAAATTAGCTATTGTGGATAGTGCCCCAACAAATATGACCATGCAGCCATCTCTGTAACATGACTTTGTTTCCATTGAGCACATACCCAGGAGTGGTCATATGATGACAAAAGACATAGGAAATTTTTAAAGTATTTATTAGTCGTGCATGCTGATTTTTAAAAATTTCTACTTGGATTGTTTGCCTAATTATTAACTGGGTTATTTGCATTTTTAGTGGTTCAATTTTGAATTCTTCAGATATTCTGTATATAATTCTCCAGTCAGATATACAATTGACTTAAGTCAAGAACCAGATTATTATTAGCTGAGTGGATTTATTTCTGTGTCTTCTGTTTTATTTAATTAAACTGAATGTCTATTTTATGGCAGCACCATGCTATTTTGTTATTATGGATTTATAAAATAATTTGAATTCTGGTAGTAAGATAACTTGAATATTGCTTCATTATCTTGAGATTACCTTGGCTATTCAGGGTCTTTTCTTTTTCAGGTTTCCATATGGCTTTTAGGATGTTTTTTTCTATTTCTGAGAACAATTTCACTGGAACATTAATAAAGATTATTTTCAAATAATTAAATAAATACATTAAATATTTGAATATAAATGAAATATAAATCTTTAAATCACTTTTGGTAATACCACAATTTTAACATTCTGAATTCTGCTGATCCATGAATATAGGAGGTTTTTATCACTTTCAAGTGTCTTCATCTACTTCTTTGATGTTTTCATTGTGGAAAATTTTCTCATCATTAGGTTAGGCTATTGTGAATGACATTGTTTCTCCAACTTCTTTCTCCATCAGTTCATTACTTTTTTTCTTTTTTTATTAGTTATGGACATACTCAGTATGTGAACAACACATGTTGGTACCATCCTTACCCTCATCCCTGCATCCCCTATAAAGGGACTCTCCTCACTGGGGATGCTGGTTATCCCCATTGTGGGTTGTGTGGGGGCAGCTATCAGTTATGTGGAAGAGACAATGTCTCTGTGTAATGTCCCAACTTGTGGCTCTAACAATCTTTCCACCCCCTTTTCCATGAATTTCCCTGAGCCATGTTGGGTTCCTTTTAGGTCTAATTCAGTAATATGTTCTTAGGAACTTCTGGATCTCTGGTTTGATGTGAGTTGAGTGTCCTCAGTGTCTATCTCCTTCATACTTGTGCTGATATCAGGTTCATGGAGAAAGCAGCTCTCTTGCTCATTTCCCCAATTCCTCTATGGTTTCATACAGGGAAGTGTGATGAGCTATTTCTCTCCTCAGGTCCTGCTTCCATCTGGAAAAGAGAAGCAGATTCCCCAACAGAGAGTGAGGTCAGCACAGGGTTAAATGGGATAACCATTGTTAGTTTAGAGAGAAGTGTATAGAAGCACTATTATTTTGGTGTTTTCGCTTTGTATCATACTATTTTACTGAAAAAATATTTATCAGACCTAAGAATTTCTTCCTTCTCTAGTTTGTCCCACCGACTGACAAGTTTCTCTTTTGTCCCCCTTGGGCCTTTAGACAGTTCTCTATCCTCTGGGAGAGAGTCTAACTGCCAGACTCAATGACTCCATTCAGCTTTAAGTAAAGAAGGGTCATTGACCCCTTTCCTCTAACAGCAGTTAATAGTTTCTTCTCAGGACAGGGGAGAAATGAGGGAGAATTTGCCAGGTATCTTCCCAAGTAGGTGTCTGTGCCTGAGTTTGTTTAAACCATAGCCCCTTTTGTAATCTCTCTGGAAAATCCCCTTCACTTTTCCTCCACTCCCATGCTCGGTTTCTTGCATGGTCTCCCAGGTCTTGCCTCCACATAGGTGCGTATACTTGTTCCAGCCCCCTCCCTGGATTTATAGACTCCCCTGAATAAATGTAGTGATGTATAATCTTTCCTTCTCAGTCTGATTGATTCAATTCTTTGTTAAAAAATAGACAAAGCCCCAAAGCTTTGGAAATCTTTCCTGAGAGCTAGAAATTCTATCTAGATCCACTTTGGCATAAAGTCTTGTCATAATCCAAACCTCCTCACTACTCTTATTCCCCCAGTGTTCTCTATGTTCTTTTTGTACCCAGTAGTCACCTGTGTTACTCAGGTTTTCTAGAGGAAAAGAACTGATAGAATTAATATATACTATGAAGAAGGACTCATTATATTACTTACACAATACAGGGTGGGTAACCCAACAAGAGCTGTCATGCAGTCAACCTAAATGCCTGTCAATGGAAGATTGGATTTTTAAAAATGTAGCCTACATACGAAATGGAGTTATATTCAGCCATTAAACAGAATGAAATCATGTCATTGATAGGAAATTGAAACTGGAGGTGATCATGTTAAGTGAAATAAGAGGGACTCACACATGTTTTCTCTTGGAATTGAGCTAGGAAAGTAGAGGCTGATGCCAAAGAAAAAGGGAAACTGCAAGTAATATGGGTATGGAAAAAGAGTAAGAGATATGGGGATAAAATAAGCAATAAAGGAGATGAAAATAAACAAATTATATTATATACATGCATGAAGATGTCATAATGAATTTCATCACTTTGTAGAATGTAAATAACAGTCTGATTGATCAAAATTTTACATTAGAAAATTATAAACAAATTGATAATTTGGTCTAGTGAAAGAACTTTTAGCATGAAGATCAATGCCAATTTGTACAAATTTGTTTTTAAGGACTTTTTTTCTATCTTCAGAGAATTTAGTATACAAGTTAAACACTTTTAAAAATATTTATTTATTTATTTGAGAGACAGGGAGAGAGAGAGAGAGAGAGACTCCAGCCACAGCAAATGAGCTCCAGATGCATGTGCCACCTTTTGCATCTGGCTTATGTGGGCCCTGGGAAATCGAACCGGCGTCCTTTGGCTTTGCAGAGAAGCTCCTTAACTCCAGCCCTTAAACACTTTTTGAAATTATACTTTCTGGTGAAATATCATTAATGCTTTAGTTGTCCACTTATTTGTATCATCACACTTGGTTTAAATCCCTTGAAAGCAGGTGTTATGCATATCTCATAAGTATCCCTTATATTTGTCACATGGGAAGGATGCCTTAAATAGTATACAAAGAATGAATAAATTAATTACTTGAAACTATGGCATATTTCCTACAACCAGAAATTTTAACTATAATCATTTTATAAATTAATCAAAATAAAAAAAATTCAAGGGGGATGGGGAGATTTCTCAGTGGTGAGGGTATTTGTCTGCAAAGCCTAATCAAACCCAGTTCCATTCTAGAGTGTCCACATAAAGCTGGATGCACAAGGTGGCACATGCATCTAGAATTTGTTCTTAGTGGCTAGAGGCCCTGGTACCCCCATTCTATCTTTGTCTTTCTCCTTCTCTCTTTCTCTCTGTCTCTTCTGCTTGCAAAGAAATATTTTTCAAAAAAATTTCAAAATACATCAGCCCTTTTTAAAATCAAAGACTAGATAATAGTATGTCTCAACTTATGATAATTCTTCATATCTTATTTTTCAATGAAAAAGAAACTTCCAGCACAGTTTTCTATACATTCTATATCTATACTTATAGCTAGAATGTATGATGTTAAAAACAATGAATCAGCCAGGTGTGGTGGTACACCCTTTTAGCCCCAGCACTTGGGCGGCAGAAGTAGGTACATCGCCATGAGTTCGAAGTCACCTTGAGACTACATAGTGAATTCCAGGTCAGCATAGGCTAGAGTGAGACACTACCTCAAAAAAAAAAAAATAAATCAAAGACACCTAGGAATATTTGAAGTTTTCAACATATAAATTGCTTAAAGTACATAAATTTATTTAAGCTACAATTAGTATTTAAAAATGAAAATAAAGTTAAATATAAGTTGTGATTTGTTTAGGATTACATGGTTGTGAAATGTACATAGAGCTGTTCCAAATATTCAGATACCATACTTTACTTAGTGAATAAGGAAAGATGTTAGTATTTCAGAAACATTTACCATACTGTTACAATTTTGTGAACTCAATAAAAGCATGCACATATATTGTTAAATTTGTTAACTATATGTTACAGAGATAAGGCTACTATGTTTTGTGTTCTTAGCATACAATAAGAGTACATCTTAACTTGGCATGATAGCTCCCATATATGATTATATCACTAAAGGGGCTGAATCAAGAGGATTGTTGCAAGTTCTTGCCAGACTGGCTATAAGTGTAAAGTCCTGTTTCAAGGAAACAGTTCATCTTTGTGGGACCTATGTGACCCCATTATAGACAATGGAATGTAAACAAAATGATGCAAGCATCTTTCCTGGACCTTTCCTAGACAATACCTTGTCTGTGAAAGGCTACACAATCATGTAGATGAAAAGAAATAGGCAGAAGTATGCTTGTTAGGCAACCAGGAGGTAAACAGAGTTCTAATCTGTTGTTCTGTGTCTCCCTCTCTCTCCTCACCTTTACATTTTTCAATTTATGTTTTATACTGTCTTAAACCTCCTAGGAAAGGTGAATCTCCTCATATAAGCTGGAGTCAATGACCTGGTGTTTATTATTTATGACTTCTTCCTGAGTATGAAGTACTCTGATCCTGGTCAACCATAAGCCATATGTAGTAAGCGACAAGGTGACAAATATCTTCACTTTTCGGTGTTAGTTGTATCTTGGTGTATTATGTTATGTAATAATATTTTAAATGTCATATGTTTTGGTGAGATTAATATCTACCACTGTTCTTTTTATAAGTGCAAGCATAAGTGGGATGTAGAACATTTGTCAACGTGGATTTTTGAGATGATTTGAATAATAATATAATTGTTAAATAATATAATTACAATCAACCCATGATAATCTACTCAAATTTTATTTAATGCAGTAGCAAAAACTGAGATACCATCCCAGTATTCAGGAGGCAGAGGTAGGAGGATCGCCATGAGTTCGAGGCCACCCTGAGAATACAGAGTGAATTCCAGTTCAGCATGGGCTAGAGTGAAACCCTACCTCAAAAAACCAAAACAAAAAAAAAAAAAAATGAGGTACCTACATTCAATGATGATTACTGTATATGACTTAGGACAAAAGGGGAAATTTGGGGAAACAACATCTGAGATCTCAAAAAGAAAACAGTTAACTAGTAGTGTCATGGGCCAGGAGAATGCTGTGTTCTAGAATCCACTTCGGAGAGAACTTCAGGAAAGGAAGGATAATCATTACAGTTATAACTGCAGAATGGTTAAGTGGGATGGCAATTGAATATCCGCTGGATTCATAGCCAAGAAGACCATGTACTCTGAGGTGTGTAAATCAAGAGGGAGGGCACATGAGTGACATGATTTCCCTTGTGAGAAACTTGGATGAGGGAATTACTGGATGCTAGTAAGAAGAAAAGTGAGAGACAATGACACGTTTGGAAGTAAATATGAAAGAACTTGGAGCTTGTTTATAGACCAAATGGAAGAAACTGACAGGCAAGGTCCCAGAAGAGGGTGTGGAAGATCACAGGAAGGAAAACTGGATGGCCATCAATTCACCAACTCCCAGTTAATGTCACCATATGCACAGAGGAGACACAGAACAACAGATTAGAACTCTGTTTACCTCCTGGTTGCCTAACAAGCATACTTCTGCCTATTTCTTTTCATCTACATGATTGTGTAGCCTTTCACAGACAAGGTATTGTCTAGGAAAGGTCCAGGAAAGATGCTTGCATCATTTTGTTTACATTCCATTGTCTATAATGGGGTCACATAGGTCCCACAAAGATGAACTGTTTCCTTGAAACAGGACTTTACACTTATAGCCAGTCTGGCAAGAACTTGCAACAATCCTCTTGATTCAGCCCCTTTAGTGATATAATCATATATGGGAGCTATCATGCCAAGTTAAGATGTACTCTTATTGTATGCTAAGAACACAAAACATAGTAGCCTTATCTCTGTAACATATAGTTAACAAATTTAACAATATATGTGCATGCTTTTATTGAGTTCACAAAAATACAAAACTGCTTTTTTAATAAAGTAGCATACAAAGTCTATGATTTTTAAAAATGCATATATCAAGAACATGTTTTAGTATGACTGGTGTCCCCTGGACCTGGACCATGCTAGAAACTTTGGGAAAAGACAAGACCAGGATATGGGAACCTGCTTCCCTACACATTCCACCTGCATCCCTAGGAGAGAAAGTAAAGGGTTTTTTGACACTACATGTTTCCTGACAGCATTATATTCACCATGCTGTGTGGAAAATGGAAGGAAACCATTTTCCTAGTATGTCTTAAACAGAGCAGCTCATTCCCTAAGTGTTTCATTTATTGAAGAAATTACTACTGCATCAATAATAATTATACTTTGGTGCTATTTTCCCAAACCATGGAGATGTATCCTGTTTTTGCAATGTGCTAGCTTGTAGACAAATTTATTTCAGCATAAATTAGCACTTGATAAAATCCTCAATTCCAAATCCTGCAAGTAGTTTAAGACCAATCTGTTAATAATTATACTATCACTTGCCAATCATGTCTTTTTATGCTGCACAGTTCTGTATATTTGCTGAATGTGGTAAAAGCCAACGACTTTCTTCTTGGCTTGGAGTTTTTTCTTTAACTGGTCAGACTCTTAACTCCCACACAACCTTTTTATAGAAACATTAAACTTTCCAGTCAGTGATCTCATTGACATTTGAATAACTATATCAATTATTATTTATTATTTTTGTAAACTATATTATTAAGGTAGCAGGTACCCTCTTTTGGACAATAAATATGCTATCTACTTGTCTGCCATCTTACCATTACTACAGATGTTGAAGGTATAAAACATTTCCCAGGCTGTGTATCTGTGATGCAGGATCTTTTCTTTTTTTGGTGTGTGTGTGTGTGTGCTTATCTGTGGTGGCTGAAATAGAACTCCCACTCCATTGTTCTTCTGTCTGTTATTTATTTATTTACAAGCAAAGAGAGATACAGAGAACAGAGCCAGACAGACAGAATGACTGCATCAGGGTCTCCAGCCACTGCAAACAAACTCCAGATGCATGCACCACTTTGTGCATCTAACTTTACCTGGGTACTGGGGAGTCAACCTGGGTTGTCATGCTTTGCAAGCAAGTGCCTTAACTGTTGAGCCATCTCTCCAGCCCCCTGCCTGTTTGTATTTAAGCCAGAGTCTCTTATTGATCCCAGAGCTTTGCAAGACTTTTAAACTAACTTTCTTTCTTTCTGACTTTCTTTCTTTCTTTCTTCCTTTCTTTCTTTCTTTTCTTTCTTTTCTTGTGAGCTCTGGTGATTCTTGGTTTCTCCTACTCAATGGGACTGGGGTTGCAGATACATGTGGCCATACACAGTTGTTATATGTATCCTGGGATTCAAATTGAAGTGGTCTATCAGGCTTCTTCTAGCCCTTCTGATTGCATATGACTCTTAACTGCTAAGCCATCTCCAGCCCACAACATTTTTTTGTTATTTTAAATTCAAGTTTTATTGCATGCAATGGAAGCCAGGTAAATACATATGAATTTTCTCTTCATTTTAATAGTGGCCTTTAATAGCCTTTAACCATATTCATATTGTGTTTATCCTCTGAGTATCCTTTCATTCATAACTTCATCCATTTTATGTCATACCTGCTACACTTGTGAAATGTAAATGAGATGAAAGATAAGAAAGGATGTTGGTGCTTCTCACTCAGTGAGGAACCATGAAGAGGCGAACTAGGCTCCAGAACAGATGCTCTATCAGAGGGTGTGGTGGGAGCTATGAAGCATGACAGGAGGAGGGGCTGTCTTCAGAGATCTGAAGCTGAAGAGTAGTGTGTGCACACTCACCATGACAGCTTTCTATGGTCTAGATTTAGTCCTGACAGCTACTGACTTAGCATTTCTGTTTGCAGTTTGTTTCCAGTGAAATGAGGGAGCAATTTTGCTATTAGATGTTCAGACAGAAATCAACATGGCCATTGGCACATTCTATCAGCCTTAACACTTGCTACATACATTGAAAATGTCCTCACCACACAACAGTGTCCAGCAAAAGCTATGATTATATTTTTAAAGACCTACATATGTCATTTTCTTTTGAAAAACTGTCTTGTACTAAGTATTTGTTTCCTTAGTGGATTCCAAATATATTAACAGTGATAAACGCATGTGACACCAGAGTACAACGTCACCCTGTGCCTCTTCAAACTCATCACATTTGTCACCCTGCTCATAACAACAGACATTCATTATGTGGCTTGTTATTCATAAGGCTCTGTCCTAGACCTGAGAATTAGAACTCTTCATTGGCTTCACATTGTACTAGGAATTAAAGTTTAAAGTTTTATGCTGTCTTCCAGTAGACACTTTTGGCTATTTCCTACCCTCCCTTTCTCTCAGATAATTGTAGGCACATCTTTGTAATTCTGTATCACCATCCTATTCCTGCTATTAATCCTTTCATCCTTCAGCTTGACCTACTGTCAAGATAACCCCATCCCTTTTCCTTTGTTTGCAATGAACCCCTGAAGTTACTCTCCACAAAGGTCAGTTAGCCAGCCTTACAGGAGGAGAATTACTATCCAAGAAACTTCAGAATACTGTGAAGATTACTATTCTTTTTTCTTGAAGTTCTTATGAAATCCAAAATGTAAAAATGAATCATAGCTATTATTGGACACTGTTGTGGAATGAGGATATTTTCAATATGTGTACCAAGTGTTAAGGCTGATAGAATGTGCCAATGACCACTTTGATTTCTAGCTGAACATTTAATAGGAGATTGCTCCTTTGTTTCACTGGAAACAAACTGTAGACACAAAGAGAATTATTGTATGTGTTAGGTATTCTCTTAGCATCAATTGTTCACTCCATTTTCATCGGTAGTACTGATGTTTATTAATTTCTTATTTTCTAACTCCAAAAAGAGAAAAACTGTGAATGTTTGCTTTGCAGTTTTTTTTTTTTAATTTAGGGTATAGATAGGCAGGCAGATAAGACAGACAGAAAGACAGGGTTTTGTTGGTGACGCTGCATATCTGAACAATCCTCTTCAATGATAGTTGTATTGCTTATTGGTGGTCATCTTCCATCATCTTCTGGTTTTGGTTTCTATAAACAGTTGCAAATTTACGTTTCCCACCCCTTTGATGCCCTCCCCTCCCTCCCCTACCATCTAGTGTCTAGTCCAGGAGATGCTTGCTGGGTATGTAAGGTATCTTGGGTAGATTCAGGTTAGGTGCTGTAGATGAGTGAGACTATGTGGTGATTTTTTTTCTGTGATTATGTAAGTTCACTGAGAATGATCTGTTCCAGGTTCAACCATTTTTCCTCAAATTTCATTGTGTCATTTTTTCTTACTGCTATATAGAATTCCATTGTGTAGATACACCAGGCCCTTACAGGGAACACTTGAACCACAAGACACTGGAGAGGGTAGGATCAAGACTAACCTTAATCTTCCACATCTTCCCTCCCTCCCTCTCCCTCCCCCCCCTTCTCTCTAACTTTTGTATATTAGTTATCTTTTTCCTCATTGTCTTAGTGGGCACTGACCTGTAACTCCCAGAACCAGCATGGGGCTATCATCCACAATGAGCTTTTGATCAGAGAGACCTACAAGGTTTCCTAAAAGACAGACAGATTTCTGTCAGAGTACTTGATGACCCAGCAAACGTTAGTGGTAAGACCCTACTGCTGAAGACATCTCATGTGGTTGACATGCAAATTAGAATGGCATGGCTGGAAGTTGGAAGAGCATCAGTCCCCAGACAGTCAGCGCATCTAGTGCCAGAAGGTGCTACATGGGCGACTGGGGGAAAATGACCAATATCTGTCAAAGCAACGCATGGTCTAACCTACTTAGCAGCAAATAACTTGTTGTGATGCCCACACAAGTGCAGTGGTGGCTCACAGCCATGGTGGGGACCCAACTGCTCTCAATTTGGCTAACTGATCCCCTCACTGGTATGGGACCCATAGCTGGAGCTTGGAAACAAGTCAGAACCAGATGCAAACGTAAACTCACTCTCCAATATCAAGCTACCATTAATTGTGGGCTACAAGAGGGCCTACACATATTAAATTCTCTATTAAAAAAAAAAAAAGTAAGGGTTATCTCATTTGTTGTGGTGCTAACTTACTCTCCATTGGAGAATCTGCTTCTCTTTTTCAGATAGATGTAGATCCTAAGGAGAGAGCCACCCCATCATACCTCAAAAGGGCTCCGGCTGAAACTAAGAAAAATCGGAGAAACAAGCAAGAGTGCTGTTTTCCCTGGTGAACCAGATACCAGCACAAGGGGGAAGGAGATGAGCACAGAGAAAAATCAACTCCTACCAAATCAGAGAGCCAGAACCTCAGAGGCCCCCAACACCTCATCACTGAAGCAGACCAAAAATGAACCCAACATGGCTCAGGGAAATTTTGTGGAAGAGGGGGCGGAAAGAATGTCAGAGCCACATGTTGGGTCATGATATGCAGAGACATTTATCTTACCCATAACTGTGGGCTAACTCCACAATGCATGGCCCATATACCTCAACAAGGAAGGGCCAAGGGGAGGGGGTAGGTCACGGATGAGCCTAATAATGGTGCCAAACTGGCTGTATTTGCTGAATACAAAACTAACTAATAAAGGAAAAGAGAGAGAGAGAGAGAGAGAGAGAGAGAGAGAAACAGTTGCAAATTTAACTTACTTAGGAAACACTTGGCCAAGAAACTTCAAAACTCTAATATTTATCTTTGGTCACTCTCTTTTTTCTGTGAGGATGTCCCTCAAGGGAAGACACAAAAACCTTTGGAAGGAGGTACACCTGACCTAATGAATTATAAAGACAGAACAGGGGTCCTAAGTTGGATTTGTGAACCAGAAACCATGAATTACATGGTTGCAGTTCCCAAGGTTTCTTGAATGATCATGCCCAAAACAAATTTAAATTCTCAGTGCCTCTACTTCTTTCCCCTTCCTATCCTCCCATATAAGAAAGAAAAACAAGCAAGTTCTTTACTCTTTTGAGGACACAGTTTCTGCATATGTTAAATTGAGATAGTGGTAACTACCTCAGAGGCTCATTGTGAATGTAAGTGCCAAATCACCACACATTGTTATTATTACATGTAATTTATTTTAGTATGAGACATTAGTCAAATATTATCCTCAATGGTCATCATTATATTCATGTTTTAAAAGAAGTCCCTGACAACATTGATTCTCTAGAGGAAGTGCTAATTTCTTAATAATTTATGATGAAGTCCCCTTTTGCTTATTATTAGAGAAATATTGGGGATACTTACTAGAAATTGTTAGATGAGTTCAAATTCCAATATTTGGAAGTTGAAAACATAGCACATTAATAATTCAGGAAACATTTCTTAAGAACAAACTTGGGAAAGTTATATTTCAAAGATTAAAACACACAAAATCTGTATTTGTGTTGAATTACACATTCTTTTTTTTTTTCATGGCCAAACATAACTTTTTTAGTTTTTTTTTCTTATAAACATTCAGTTTCTTCCTTAAAAAAAAAAAAACTAGAATTTAAATACTTCCCATCACATAGAAGTCTGTATACATTATTTACATATTTCAAATAAAACATTACAGATTTTCTAACATTCAGTAACCCCTTGAAAATAATAATGATGAAACAAAACTGATCAAAAACAGTACAACTTGCATGATCTTGGCACAATTTACAATACAGCACCCATGTTGCATTTCCTATTTTAAACCACTTTTCCCCATCCAGCTACTTCAATGGAGACACTGTCTCTGGGCATTCATTCCTGTACATAACTGCAGAATCTCAACACTGCCCACATGCTCCCATTACTTGGCACTGGCAGTATTTCTCTGCTTTTTGTCTTCAGAAATGATATCTGTATTTAAGTGTTCTTATATTTACTGTGTTTTTCCCTCAACCAGTATTTCTTGACACTGCCTAGCAATAGTTTTAAGTAATAACTTAAATGTATAAGACAATTTCAAATAGAACAAAAGTATTCCCTAAAAGATCAGTGATCTCACCACCCTGGTTATGCACATACAAAAATAAGAAATACAATTTAGTGTCTGTAAAAAACTATTTTTCCTAAAAATATTTATTTCTGCAGAGCAGTTTAAGGAGAAAATCAAAATGCACTCATCTATTTTATAACCTGCACTACCAACAAAATAAAAATGAAAACTTGTGCAAAACTCTAGGAAATATTCACCTATAAGAATTTAATATTAATAATGTATGAAAGAAATAAATAAGGTTTACCTTTACATCACTAACAATGCAGTTTCAGTGACATGAGGAAAGCTGTTAACCAAAACAAACCCAAACCTATATATTAAGAAAAGTACTTCAAAATCACTAACAATGAACATCTGCAAAATCAACCCACTGTGTGTGTGTGAGAGAGAGACAGAGACAGAGACAGACACAGATGAGGAGTAGGAAAATAAAATAAAATAAAACTCTGGAAAAAGCCAGTGGTTTTACTATTTATGTATGAGAACTTTAATTCAAAGTTTTCTATTGTGTAATATTATATGCACAGAAGAAGGGAGAGAGAGAACCTGTATTAACACTCAATATTTTTGTCTGTATATTTTCTCTTCTCAAAATACAAATAAATGGATACGAGCGTCAGGTATAGAGTACAATCTTTTCCTTCAAACTGAATTCTCTAAATTGTTGGTAAAACCTTAAAAATGCAAGCCATCTTCAGTCATAATTTTGTTATGTAATTAAATTTCTCAATTATATCTTAAGATAGCTTTACTTCTAGAGATTTAGTATCTCATACAACAAACTGCTAACTGCATAAGTGATTTCTAAGGTAAATGTCAATATATCAAAACTCTGACATTAACATTATATTAGCAGTGGTCCTTGAAACACAGATCTGTGTCTATAGGAACTGGTATATTCTTTAATGTCCCAAGTAAGTTTCAAAATCAGATGTTTTCATAGTGTACAATCACAATTTAAATTACAAATGTACTTTTGGTCCCATTTCTTTTCTAAAAGCAGTTAAAATTTAAAAGTTATAAATTACATGTGAAATACTTATAGAATTGCATATATTTTAGAAATGGCATAATTAGTACATAAAATTTATTTCAATTTCAGTGTACAACAATCTCCAGTCTTTTGAAGTCAGATGGTTCACTTGAAAGAAAACCTGTTTTAAACAAAACACAAGACTTTGTTTTCTTAAACTACTTCTATTTTAAATATTGGATATAGTTTTCTATACTGTCCTTTCAATCAAAGCTATCCTATAGTAGTCCAAAAATTCAAAAGTTTATTTTGTAAAAGGAATTAAAATAGGAAACAAATTCTGGGGAAGACCTTGATTTTTAAGTATAAGGAAATTAAACTAAACTTTTTTAAAATAAAAGCTTACTCATTTAAATGGTGCTGTCTTCTTTGAAGCAGTGACAGTAAGAAAGCACTCCTTTATTAAAGGAGGGAAGCAGAGTCTCTGTTCTCAGAGAACTGTCAAGTGACTGGACTTTGTTTAGTGGCTAAGGTGGGTCACACTAAGTTGTTAAAATAGCTTCAGTGCAATTAAAATGATGAAACTGATTTTCTTGCATAGTACCTAGCCACTTATCATGGCATCTATGAAAAAGTCTAGAAACATAATTTTGCAACATTGCTGAAGTAAGTATTGCTCCCAAGGGAGCTCGTTTGAAGACCAACTCTCATTGGGATGTTATGGTGTGACATACTTATTTTTTAAAAAGTTCTACAACTCAGTATTTGTATCTCACATATTCTACTATTTTAGTGGTTATCAAAACCTCTCTCAGAGAGGGTGTAGACAAAGGTAGAAAAGAAATCTGTCATTCTGATATTTTCCCATAGCAAAGAAAATATTAACACACACAAAAATGGAAACTGGTGATTATATATGTAAAGTATAAATGTCCACACTCCTGCTTTGGGGTGAGGGATTGTAGTGCTCCATCCATCCTGACCATCCAGGCAGTAACTCAGCCTGAAATACACTCCATACACACATTCTGCCCCCGAATATACTGATGCTACCATTCAGAATTTACAATGACTAACAAAAAGAAGTCAAGAGACAGTAATATCTTTCATCTTAAGGCAAAGTGACTTTCAAGGGCACCAGCCAACTAACGCACACCTACTGTGCCAGGGCAGTTTACGGTGCATTGCTGTGGGAAGTGAATCAAGTCAGCCAATGAAAACCAGCAGCAGCCATTGCTAACTGAAAATACTTCACTTTCTGTTAGCTTCTCTTCACCAGGCTAGTCAGTCTCTATCACTTAATTCCTAAAACCTGCTTTGGCTTATCAATATTTAACCAAAGCACTGTGAGTGACAATTCTATGGTAACTTACTACGTGATATTTGATGGGATGCTCCTATCAAAGAATGAGGGAATTCCTCCAGTCTCTCTCCATTAAGTATTATTTGGCGAGGATGTGGAGAAGTAGGAACACTCATCCACTGTTGGTGGGAATGTAGGATGGTACAACCACTTTGGAAAGCAATATGGAGACTTCTGAAAAAGCTGAGTATAGAGATACCAACAGACCCAGTTATTCCCTTACTGGGCATCTACCCTAAAACCTTCAAACCACAGGCTAGAGAGATTTGCTCAACCATGCTTATAGTGGCTCAATTTGTAATAGCTAAGAGCTGGAATCAACCCAGATGTCCATCACTAGAAGAATGGATAACGAAGATGTGGTATATCTACACAATGGAATTCTATATAGCAGTAAGAAAAAATGACACAATGAAATTTGAGGAAAAATGGTTGAACCTGGAACGCATCATTCTCAGTGAACGTACCCAATCACAGAAAAAAAATCGCCACATAGTCTCACTCATCTACAGCACCTAACCTGAATCTACCCAAGATACCTTACATACCCAGCCAGCATCTCCTAGACTAGACACTAGGATGGAAAGGGAGGGAGGGGAGGGCATCAAAGGGTTGGGAAACACAAATCTAGACCCAAACGGCAATGGTACCATAATCTTCTACTCACTAAAAGACAGACCAAATGGCTGATCCTTCACCAGGCCCTTACAGGGAACACCTGAACCACAAGACACTGGAGAGGGTAAGATTAAGACGAACCTTAATCTCCTACATCTTCCCTCCCTCACTTCCCCTCTCCCTGCCTCTCTCTCTCTTATCTCTAACTCTTGTATATTAGTTATCTTTTTCCTCATTTTCTTAGTGGGCACTGACCTGTAACTCCCAGATCCAGCATGGGGCTATCATCCACAATGAGCTTTTGATCAGAGAGACCTACAAGGTTTCCTAAAAGACAGACAGATTTCTGTCAGAGTACTTGATGACCCAACAAACGCTAGTGGTAAGACCCTACTGCTGAAGATACCTTATGTGATGGACATGCAAATTAGAATGGCATGGCTGGCAGTTGGAAGAGAGTCAGTCCCCAGACAGTCAGCGCGTCTAGTGCCAGAAGGTGCTACATGGGCGACTGGGGGAAATTGACGAATATCTGTGGAAGCAATGCATGGTCTAACCTACTTAGCAGCAAATAACTTGTTGTGATGCCCACACAAGTGCAGTGGTGGCTCACAGCCATGGTGGGGAACTAACTGCTCTCAATTTGGCTAACTGATCCCCTCACTGGTATGGGACCCATAGCTGGAGCTTGGAAACAAGTCAGAACCAGATCCAAACGTAAACCCACTCTCCAATATCAAGCTACCATTAATTGTGGGCTACAAGAGGGCCTACACATATTAAATTCTCTATTAAAAAAAAAAAGTAAGGGTTATCTCATTTGTTGTGGTGCTAACTTACTCTCCATTGGAGAATCTGCTTCTCTTTTTCAGATAGATGTAGATCCTAAGGAGAGAGCCACCCCATCATACCTCAAAAGGGCTCCGGCTGAAACTAAGAAAAATCGGAGAAACAAGCAAGGGGGCTGTTTTCCTGATGAACCGGATACCAGCACAAGGGGGAAGGAGATCAGCACAGAGAAAAATCAACTCCTACCAAATCAGAGAGCAAGAGCCTCAGAGGCCCCCAACACCTCATCACGTGAAGCAGACCAAAAATGAACCCAACATGGCTCAGGGAAATTTTGTGGAAGAGGGGGCGGAAAGAATGTCAGAGCCACATGTTGGGTCATGATATGCAGAGACATTTATCTTACCCATAACTGTGGGCTAACTCCACAATGCATGACCCGTATACCTCAACAAGGAGGGGCCAAGGGGAGGGGGTAGGTCACGGATGAGCCTAATAATGGTACCACACTGACTGTATTTGCTGAATACAGAACTGACTAATAACGGAAAAAATAAAATAAAATAAAAAATTAAAAAAAAAAAGAATGAGGGAGAACACTATCTGTTTTATAGCTCTATATAAACATCAAAGGAAAATAATCAGCTTGGTAATGAGTTAGAATTTTTAAAAGATCAGGAGAAACAGACAGACAATTATAAGCAAGATCTTCTGTAAACTCAAGCTTCAATCTTACTGTCATGGCGTCCAAACCAACCAAGTGAAAGCAAGTGTTTATTGAGCCGCATCTTTCTCCTGCGTGTTTCCTTGGCTGTGGTCATCTAACGCCGTGTCCAATGCCAGGCCTCTCCCTGGGAGAGCGGCTATTCTTCTTGTCACACACGTCTCTCTTCATTTCCCCTAAGCTCATTAAATGGAACACTTGTAAACATGGCACTTGAAGATTCTGGCACACTGACAGCAAACTCCTATCTAATATACTGGGACAATAAACCCAACTACCAAGCACTGATTTACTGAAATAGCTTTCCACTTTTACAGTGCACTATATAAAGGCTTAAAAGAACAAACACATCTTTCACTGTCTCTACACATTGCTACTGGAACCCTTGGTCACCAGGTTGACAGGACATTTATGTAGGGCAGAAGATGATTTGAGTGACCATGTAAGTCACAATGTCAGATTTTATTCCCAAATCAACCCATTATGGTTGTTACTACCTACTTTGACACTAAAAGATGTGTTCTAAGGGAATTAGTTAGTTCTCACTGTGCTTTATAAATAAGCATGTAACAAACAATTGTCTAATATGTTTGCCTTTAACAAGCTGTCCTGTTACTTTTATAATTGGTACTTGAATACCTGCTAGAAATGAAGGTGGGGGGGAGGCAGCTCCCCAGGACCTTAATTATAATTACACTGTCCTACCTATTAATGACAAAACCAAACTGACTTCATTTTAGACTCTTTCCCACTAAGCATTTGCAGTATGTGTAATTTCAGAGCAAACATCTCTATTCTACTACAGAAAAGGCATAAGTTTCTAATAGAAGAGTATGCATTTCTAACTGAAGACAGCAGATTAATCAGAACTGACAATACTACAACTAGAAGTCTGAAAAGCATGTATCTAAAGAACAAAACTGACATGAAAAACCTAGATACTTACTCAAAAATCTAAGTTCCTGAACTTGCTGCTCCTGACAATAATTCATTAGAAAATCATGTCAAATAAAATTTCCAAGTCACTAACTAATGAAGTAGAATTTTCATTATACATCACTTCAAAGAGAGACTTCACAGTGGAAAAAAGAGGAAGTCACAATGCTTCACACTGGGCCAACCATGAAGGTAGTTATCATTTAAAATGATAGGCAAATACCAGCTCCATTCACTGAATGGTAATGCTAAAAAGTGATGAACTTCCCTAACCCTTTGTAAATTCCATGTGTAATGTCTGTTCTCAAAATTAATAATATATATTTTAACTTCTCATGGAAGTTGATTCCTAAAATTAAGTCTTTAAGACTCTGTTTATAAGTAATTGATTTAAAATCTACATGCCATTCTATTCCAGGGTTTTAAAAAGATTTTTCCAGAACTTGACTCCCCATAATCAATCTATTCCCTACGCTCACAGCACCCACCCCAACCACGCCCTCCTTCCCTTCTCCTCTGACGTAAAAGGGGATTCCACAGGCTTATGGCTTACTTGGCAATTGCTAGGAAACCTCACAGTTTAACATCACCTTTGAGGATGGCAATCCCATACATAACCTGAAGGCTTACACTTACAGTGCTAAGGTCAACATGTGGAAAGGAGCCAAAACACAGTAACTTACATTTCAACCTCCCCGAGTTTCAATATCACAGATATTAAGAGATGGAGAAAGGCCTGCTTGTAGAACTTTAAACATCTGTTGAACAAGTATGTGAGTCCATATCAAAAATAACTAAGAAATCATTTTTTCTTGTTTTACAGTTATGTTCTACATGCACACCTTTACTAATTATGTGTCTTTAATATAGTAAAAGCTGGAGATCACCAATTTGGGTAAACTATGGCTTTTATGACAGACTATTTTACAGCGTGCACAAGTGGGTAGTAATCCTAGCATCAATTTGAGTTCTGTTCAGTCCTGTGTTTGTGCCTGCACCTTGGAAGTGAGGCTGGCAGAGTGCTCCAACATAGAAATCTTTTATGGAAGTCACAATGCACCACGGTTTACACAACATAGAACCCAATCCATCAGCATGTCACTCAGTAAGCAATTTTGTTTCCAGCACGATATTACAAAAAGTCCTTAAGTAAGGTTAATTTTTTAAAAATTACTGTACATCACTAAGATAGAATTTACCCCTTTCAACTGTAGAGAATGGTTCTTGGCTTCCTCTCACAACAGGACATGGTTTTATGAACTCAGAATAGATAAGCGGGAACCCAACCAGCCCCCAGACCTAACACAGAAACAATCCAGATAAAAACAAAACAGAACACACCCCCAAGTACACTCCACACAGCTCCACAAGGAGACAGCTGCTCAGCTCCGCATACTCTTATCTGTCCTTGGACTTGAGTTTCTCAATCAACTCTTGTAGTGGCGCCAGCTCTCGTCTGTCAATAAGGTTGAACTTCTGGACAAAAAAAATAAAGTGCTTGAAAGATGTATTGAGATGAGCCTCCTCCTGAAGCTGGATCACAGGGTCGAAGTGCTGGTGGTAAATGTGAGCGTAAACCCTGAAGAGTCGTTTGAAGATCGTTTTTGCCACTGACATGAAATTCTTCGGAAATGGGACACCAATTTTTGATGGAAACAATGTCTCATCATCTAACTGGTCTTGAACCCACGTCATCAGGTAATCAATATACTTCGGCGCAGAGCACTTGATCGGTTTTTTAATGTTTGTTCCATCTGCCCAGTGATACTCATATTTGGGTCCAGCTGACATCACGGGACAGCTGTCCTCTGTGCAGAAGTCCGTGATGCTCCCGTACAGCATGTTGATCTGATTGAAGAAGTCCACCGTGTTAACTGCCACCCACTCGTTCATGTCTTCCCCCTCAGGAAGCATGACAGCCATGCGCAGGTTGCCACTCCCAAGTGTGGCTTCTGCCTGTTTCAGGAGCTCATACTGGTGCGACCCCTCGGGTATGTTCTTCTTTGGTTTAAAAGTTTTAGAAGAGCGACTACCAAACAAGAAGCTCATGTCGGCCGCGGCGGCTGCGGGCTCGGCGAGGTCGGCGGACGCGGGGGGCCGAATTACACATTCTATGTAGGTACTTTTTTGGAACAAAAGATATTTATTATCCTAAATTATTTTAACAATAATTTATGGAGGTTTTATCAAAAGCTTATTTGTGAGTAAAGTACATATCCTCCTTAAATTATGTGGTTGAATGAGCTTTCTGTGTAACCATGAGGGCCTGAGAAGAGCTGAGACCTCCTGAGTTTGAATCTCCAAGATCCACGTAAGCAGCTGGGTGTGACCATGTATGTCTGTAACCTTAGTCTTATGAGGAGTGGATACCAGAGGATCAGTGGTCAGGAATAGCAAGTTCTGGAATTAGTAAGACACTCCATCAGAAGGAAAAGTAGGCAGATAATGAAGAGGGACACCCCTTCTACTCCCGAGGCAGCACATGAAGCCCCTTGTCAACACATAAAGGTGCATGCATCACATACACCAACCACACCACACTCACAGCATACACACCCTAGTGCTTTGTGTTCTATCTGCAGAGTGGACTGTTGCTATCTTCTTTGTTTCACTTTTTTGAGGGAACTAAAAAGTCCTATGTCATAAAATAAAAAAATATATTGTAATACAGAGGTGGGTAGTACAGAATGTTAAATGAGGGCAGAGGAAAAGTTGATAGCAGACATACTGTAAAGCACAATACAATTAGTGGGTATGAGCTGTGAATTTGCTCCTGGACTTTGTTACAACTAAAGTCAAAAAGGTATTATAGAAACTACAATATTCCTTTACATCACCACTGAGCTCCTCAAGAGAAATAGAGGTGCCTAGCACTGAGGTCTAAGAAAAACCATTTCAGTGATCTACTTCAAAGGGATAAGGTGTTGGACATTATTTTTGGTTCCTTAGTCACCCTAAGCACAATGTTAAATATTATAATAGTCAGAACACAAACTGACTTCAGTAGAAGCAACTATGAAGGAGCAAAGGAAGGACATTGGAGGACATGTGATAGTCTGAGAGGCCTGAGTATTTCTGCTTTTAGCTGACCTTCACAAAATCTCTATGGAGAGGGGATGCCTGAACATAAGCAGAATGCAGAAGACATGCATGGCTTTGCCTGAAAAGTGAAGGCAGCTTTAAGAAAAAGTGGTATCTGTCAGTACAAACCAAGTCTGTCTGGAGGTGTAAGCCTCTGTAATCTTTGACTCCCATCTTCCACTGAGAATCTTCCCCATTTTTCTTCCCTGTAACCCAAGAAGATGGGAGGCACTGAAAACACTTATTTGAATTTACTCCAACTTCTTTCAGCTTGTGTCATTTTGAAAAGGAATAAAGTTAATTCTTTATCAGACATAGGTTATGATTATTGGCAAGTCTCCTCAAGCTTCGGTATTTCTGTGTGTTAAGAAAGTATAGAGCCGGGCATGGTGGTCCACACCTTTAATCCCACCACTCGGGAGGCAGAGGTAGGAGGATCACCATGAGTTCAAGGCCATCCCGAGATCACAGAGTGAATTTCACATCAGCCTAAGCTAGAGTGAGACCCTACCTCTCAAAAAACAAACAAACAAACAAACAAAAAGTATAGTAACAACTCCATATACTCCTGAGGAGCAAGTAAAATTTGATGTACGCAGCATTTAGAAAATAGTTGGCCATTATTGTAATAGCCAATAATTTCAACACAATTGCGGAGTATTTTTATGTCAAGGTAAATTTGATATCAAGGTAAATTATATCCCAGAGATGATGCTTGCAAAAAGAAGCAAAAGCAAAACAATACCTCTGTATGGAAAAATGGTCAATTTTTAATGAAATTCCTTAGTTGATAGAATTAATATATGCTAAAACAAAAGGTGTAGAGAAGCTCTGGAAGCCTTAAAAGGAAAGGATCCTTTTTCCAATTACATAAAAGTAAAAATGTTTGTATAGTAAAACGTAGCATAAGCAAAATCAAATAGTAAACAATAGAGTAAGTTATCTGCAATGAAGATAAGAGAAAAAATATTTAAGCATACAGAGTTAAGTTGTATTGTTATTGAAAGGAAAAATGCCAATGGATAAATAAGCAGAGTGATGGAGAGAAGTGAAAATTCAAAAGCTGATACATAGGAACACACAGCACAAGTAGTGATGTGACATTGCAAAAAAAATGTACATTGCAGCACTATTTGCAAAGGGAAAAACAGACCTGGTTACTACTTCCAGATATGGGTTCTTTTCCACTGAGCAGATCCCTTAGCCAATCAGAAAGCCATTGGTTGCACACCAAGGTTGTGTGCCACCATTGCCTTAGTGTGTTCTTGTCCGGCTGGTTGCTTCTGAGTAGCTTCTATCCCTGTTTGCTCATACTGTTCTTGGCCACTTTACCCCAGTAGCTCATGCAGCGCTTTCCAATGCTAGATGGGCTAACTTTCTGGGGACTGACTCTCTTCTGGATTCCATCCAGGTCTCTCCATGTTCTGTGTTGGCAGCATATGGTGTTTTCACCAATAGGGTCTTACCTTTTACCTCAGGCAAGTATTCAAGTGCTTTGACAGAAGCCTGTCTCTGTCTTGTTTGGGGGCCTCATAGGAATATGACCTCTTTTTAATTTTTTTTTGTTCATTTATTTATTTGGGAGCAACAGAGAGAGAGAGAATGGGTACACAACTACCTTCAGCCACTGCAAACGAACTCCAGGTGCGTGTACCCCTTGTGAATCTGGCTAATGTGGGTCCTGGGGAATCGAGCCTCAAACCAGGGTCCTTAGCCTTCACAGGCAAGTGCTTAACCACTAAGCCATCTCTCCGGCCCATGACCTCTTTTTATAAACACAAGGGCTCTAGCAATCTTATTTGCAAAAGTGGGACTATTTATATGTAAATACTATGATCACAATAGCTTTGGAACATCAGTTACTCAGAGGGATGGAGATGCAGGGGAGGAGAGGAAGCATGTTTCATATGCACACATGGGGATGGGGAAAGAGGAGAGGCAGATGCATATGTACATCCACAACTTGTACAAACAAAACTATTCATAATTTAGAAATCTCACACAAGTAACGTTTCATTTCTATATCCAGATATGGTATAACTTCTAGTGTATCATGGACACAGTCATGATAACATCTGTGGCTGATAAGTTGTGTGGTTGCTAAATGTCAGCTGGTTATTTCCTTATATACTCATATCCTTTCTACAGGACAGAGAATGATTGCTAGACCAAAGTTATGCACATTTCTCATTAAAAAAAGACAATTACTATTCAAAAAGACTGCAGTAATTATTTTTTTATTATTTCTAGTGATGTGATGAGTACTGTTAGTACTCATTTTCCCCCACATCCCAATAGCAGCAGACAGAATTCTCAAGCACTGTGCAGGAAAGTATTCTATGATAGACAGGTATTCCATCTCTCAGCTGGAAGCCTCAGCTGTTGAAGAGAGTGAAAGGAGATTGTGGTTTCAAGGAAGGTCTCTGACATGCCCATCTTAAACTTTGTGTACTATGTGCTTGAGGTAGAATGTCAGCCAGCTGCTACTGCCTTCCCTTATGGTAATCTTCACCAGCTCCAGTTTAGGACTTGACTCTTCTTCCTGGGCTGAGGTGATAATTTTACTGTGGTGGATGTTCCCATCTTTGAGGTATGTGTTGCCATTTAAAGCTTTTATCACTAAACCCAGGATTTCATGGCACTCTCAACAAATGGACACTATCATAACTTATAGCTACTTTTAATAAACTAAAGTTCACTTCAGAAGATTCCAGGGATAAGGGTTTTGGTGTGGATAACAGAGAATCATGATCTCTGGTGAGGAAGTGATAAAGAAAGAATAATTTTTTTCCTGTGGTATGTGAGTATTAGAAATTCTTTGATTAGTAGATTTTATTCCACAATGCTTATAGGGAGAGATGGACAGAGAAGAGTCAAATATGACTGAATTCTCAACAAGGTTGATTGAATAAATAATCATATAAAGAGTAATGAAATTCTCTTTAAGAAAGAGAGAAATTAAACTCAATTTTAAACACTGAGTTTTATTTAATAACACTTATTAAAGGCACAGTATATTCTGGGTTCTGGGGCTATATAAATAAATGACTCAGTCCTAGATCTGAAGACACTATGTCTAGAGCCATCAATTGATAATTAACATATGCTTTATTTAAAATATGTATTTCAGAATATTATAAGGTAAAATAAAAGGTACTTAGTTCTAATTAAGGGGCATTGGGACTCTTGTTGACCACAATGATACTGGGGAAAGTATGAGTCCAGTGATAGATAAGGAAAGGCAGAATTCTGTATGAAAGGAAAATGTGTCCAAAGGCATAAAAGTAGAACAAGAAGGATAGGTTTGGGGAAAGGCAAATGTTTAGTGGTCTGTAAATATAGGGCAGTGGCAAGAAACAGGTTTAAAGTTATGCTGCTAAAAGCCATCCAAATTCATGCTAAGAAACTCAGCTTTGATCCTGTGCTGAGGTGTTTACTCACTGATAGAGCCAATGAGTAGTGATGACAGTGGTCCTCATAGACGCTGGGCCTCTTTAGGGAAGGTGGATTTGAGAAGCAAGTTGGTGAGACGAGAGATAGAGTCCCTTAGCAAAGTCAGAGGGATCCAGAGGTGGTAGAAGTAATCACCGGGCCATGAAGACACAGGTGGAACCATTTCTGTACCTGGTGTTCTCGTGTCACTTCCTGTTGACTAACATGCCTCACTGCAGTACCCATCCTCTAGTTCTGCTCTTCTCTTTCCCTGTGCCCTCACGCTTCTATCTAGCAAAGGCTATCTTAATTAAACATCAGAAAAAGCAACAAATCATATTTTTGGGGGAAATGTCACAGGCTTATTTTAAGAGGCTCACCCTTAATTCAAAATTAAGACATTTCAGGTAGGGTATTTAGTTAAAAAGTGTATTTTTGTTTATGGAAGGGTTACATTAATATTTCATATCCAGACACCTTCTCTGCCCAAGTATAAAACCAGTCTTGTGGAGTATACAAGTGAGCGCCACACCCAACACATACTTTGGACTACATCGCTGTATCAGTTTCTTTGGTTACAAAAAAATAAATGCAACTCTGGCTAACATAAAACAGTGAGTCCATTTAGGGTGAAGCAGGGTGGACTTCTTGGAATAATATGTTGTTCACAGAATCAGAGAAGTTGGGAAACTAGACTACAGCAGTAAATAGCTCCAGAGGTCTTCAAATTTTTGAACTGATAAACAGCCCTTCTAGGACACTGCTCTGGAGATGACTTGATTTAGATTCCAGAGGGAAAGCTGTCCATGGGCTACATTTGCTTAATATACCCATTCCTTAGTAAGAGATGGGGAAGCAAAAGTGGTATCTATCACCAGAAGAGAAATTGAATGGATGAATCACTGAAAATTGGTATTTGATAGATTGAGGAAACTAGGAGATTTAAGTCTTCTGCCTCTGAACATGGATTCCAGCATTCGGTTTCCAATGTGCTAAGTTTCATGAAGGTTTTATAGATATCAGACAAAAGAAAGTCATAAATTAAGACACATTTTGAATACATTGGTGGAAACATTAGGAAGGTGGGTTACCACAAACAGTAAATCTCTGCGATGTGCTACATATGCTATCTGATGACATTCTTGGGTTTTGAACTGGTGGGAGCTAGTTGCCTTAGTTCCTCTCAGAAGAGTTCACATGACAGTTACAAAATTGTTAGGTCACACATAATGATGGGTAATGAATGGCTATTAAAAGAGCTGAAGATTACTAAAGATAATTGGTTAGGGATCTCCAACATTTCAACTTTCCATAACCACAAGTTATAATCAGTCAACCAGCTTTGTAGAATCTTTAAAATAGGTGTGCGTTTTTATCTGGGAGGTTCAGCTCATAGAATCGAGTAATCAGAGCCGGGCCGTGGTGGCTCACGCCTTTAATCCCAGCACTCGGGAGGCAGAGGTAGGAGGATCGCCAAGAGTTCGAGGCCACCCTGAGATGACAGAGTTAATTCCAGGTCAGCCTGGACCAGAGTGAGACCCTATCTCGAAAAACCAAAAAAAAAAAAAAAAAAAAAAAGAATCGAGTAATCAAATATGGCTTCATATTCTTGCATGCTTTCCTATGTCTATGGCCACTCCCTTCCCAATTCTTCCTTACCCAGACAGACAATTTTAGTCACAGTTTCTTGCCTTGGTGGAGTCTACTAGTGTTTACATGTAAGACATTGGCAACTGGTTCACAGCTATGGAAAAACTAATGCTCAAGTACTAAAGCTACAATGGAAATCTTCACAGAGAAATGGAAAGATGTGTATTTCATAGCTTTCTTGTAGAATAGGCCATTCCAGAAAGCAGCTTTGTTTAAAATATGTGAAATCTTTAGCTTTTGGAATTTCTACTTTTAAAAAAATGCAGAACTAAGAATACTCATGAGATTATTAAAAATATAATTTTTTTCCATTTATGATCATATAGAATGTTGACCAAAGAGTTGCTTCAAGTGTAAACTTGAATTGGTATGTTTGTTAACCAGTTAGTTTTGGCAACTGCCATGAGGGCATCTCCAGAGGCCTTCGAAGAGTCCTCTGTGGACTCCAGGAAGCCAGGATTTCTGCTGGCTGTAGTTCTGGCAATGGCCCTCACTCCCTTTCCATGGCAAAAGCAGATGCTTGGCACCAGACAATGTTTGCCACTACAAGTTTCTTTCTACTCAAGACCATAGACCTCCTGGCTCTGTTTCAACTTCATCGCAGAAGTTTCCTTCGTCATTATAGATGAGCTGAATCCTAGTGATTGGAATTCTGGCTTTGCTTTGAGAAGTGAATTTCAAGGAAAAAGGGAGTACCTTTGGATTCTAACTTTTTATTTGCACATGACAAAAACTGAAATTATAACCTTCTATTATTTTCCTCTTAAGTGATTTTTGACCTGCTTCTAACAAATGGGAAAATAAACTAACCAGCATGAGAAAACCAGTGTCAGCATTAGAAAAGCATGTGCAAGAGCAAATGGAAAACCAACATCTACGACTCATAAAAATTAATGGCAGGGTGTGGTTCGCAGCTGCCCAACTGATGAGAAAAAAGCTATATTGTGAATTGCTGGGGAATTAACTGCTGTAACAGGAGAAGCATAGGAATGGTGGATTTGAGCTGGTAACAGCAGGGAGAAAAATACTCAAGCATTTGCCTGAGGGTGTTTTTCTCTGATACACAGATATTTTTCGCCACGGAAATACACAATTATTGGTGCAGTGGTTATGACAATAGTTAGGGACATGTTAAAAAAAAAACAAGGAAAAAAGTTTTAGGCATAAGACACCTTGACTAAGAAGATCTCATTATAGACACCAGCAAAAAATAAGAATTTTAATCATTTCTGACCACAGGTTTTAATCAAAAGTTAAAAAAGAAAACAGAGGTGAATGAAAGAAAATATTTGAGACAATATTCACTATTTCTGCTTATATACTATTGGTCAAAACAAGTCATGTTGTCAAGCACTTGGGAAACTATTGGGAGGGGGCTGTGCTCCTTTTACCAGGATATTGGTAAAGAGATCCAGCAAATAATGAATAAATATGGAGCACACCACTCATATACTTGCTCACATCTTTATGGTGATATTGTTGTGGAGATTTTCCTCAGACTTAATTATCATACTTTATAAATCTCTTAGTTCAATTTTAACAAATTACTTTTAATTTCTCCCTAAATAACTACCAAATCATTACATTTCTCATCTTAGCCACTTCTCACGGATTTCTGTATTGATAGCTCCATCAGCCTTCATTTCTAAATATTTTCTAATTTCCATTATGAACTTTTGATCTGTTAAGTTTGGTGTTTTTAGTAAGTTCACCTGTTTAACCTGGCCAGTTATGGTCTTGAAGCTTCCTGTAACCCTAGTCAAGTTTTATGTTTTTGTTGTTGTTGTTGTTGTTTTGGTTTTTCGAGGTAGAGTCTCACTCTAGTCCAAGCTGACCTGGAACTCACTATGTAGTCTCAGGGTGGCCTTGAACTCACGATGATCCACCTACCTCTGCCTCCCAAGTGCTGGGATTAAAGCCGTGCACCACAATGCCTGGCAAGTTTTATGTTTAATTCATCATTTCTGATAGAAATAAGCCTACATAACTCACTGTGAGTATGGGTTTGTGACTTTCCTGCTGATAGTTATGCATTTTAAACAGTATTTTGAGGTTATATCATAACTTCCTTATAAACTCAGGCTTTTAAAAATATATTTATTGTGAGTATATGGGTATGCCAGGGCCTCATGCTGCTACAAATGAACACTGGATGCTTATGACGCTTTTTGGGCCTGGCTTAGGTAGGTGACCTGGGAATTGAACTCAGACAGTCAGGCTTTGCAAGCAAACACCTTTAACTGCTGAGCCATCTTCTTGGGCCCCAACTTTAGGATTTTTGTAATTCCTTGGTGAATTGTGCTTTTTTTGTATTATTTTTATGAGAGAGAGAGAGTGTGCGCACGTGTGAGAGTCAATTGTAGTCATTAGATGATGACTTTCTTTATTTCTGATAATATTCTATTCTTAAAATCCACTTTGTTGGGACTGACGAAAGGGCTTAGCCATTGAGGCATTTGCCTGTGAAGCTTAAGGACCCCAGTTCAATTCCCCAGGAACCATGTAAGCCAGATGCACAATGGGGCACATGCATCTGGAGTTCGTTTGCAATGGCTGGAGGCCCTGCTAAGCCCATTCTGTCTTTCTCTCTGCCTCTTCCTCTCACTTTCAAATAAATAAATAAATAAAACATTTTTAAAAAATACACTTTGTCCTGCTGGCACTGAGCTGATAACCTCCTCCATGTAGACCAGCTGACAGCAAGCTGGAAGAAGCCATTCTACATGTAGTTCAAGGGGAGAAAGAGATCCCACCAGTGAAGATACTCAACAGTAGACACTGCAAGCCTTATAATTGGCCAGCCAGGCCAAATGAACCAACGGGTGCAATAGTGGCACTTCTGTCATGGTGGAAACCAACTGCCCTCCAATTGGACTGGAGGCCCAACCCATGGGGGGGGGGGTAATACATCCCTGATACCGAAAACTTAAAACAGGGGTAGTCATGAGCCCTAGGGGTGTAACATCTGCTGATGTCTGGAAAGACGTATATATTATGCATATCAAAGTGCCCAGTAAGCACTTATCTTAATATTTATACCCTTATATTAATGCTACTCTCACTTTGGGTAGAGAATCTTCTCTTTTCAGATGGCAGTGTCCTTGGGATGACTCAGAAGGTATCATAGTGCTGGAAAGAAGTGACTGGAGTACTGAGTAACATCTCGATCACACCTTCCAAGGCTCAGGGTCTAATGCGGAAGAGGTGGTGGAAAGAATGTATGAGCCAAAGGAAGGGTAGGACTCCTTACAACGTGCTCCCTCCAGACATAAAATGGCCTGGATATCCATGACCTCATAGTGCATGACACTACCTACACAAGACCATCATAACAGGAGGAAAAGATCATGACATCAAAATAAAAGAGAGACTGACTGAGATGGGGAGGGGATATGATGGAGAATGGAATTTCAAAGGGGAAAGTGGGGGGAGGGAGGGTATTACCATGGGGTATTTTTTATAATCATGGAAAATGTTAATAAAAATTGAGAAAAAAATACACTTTGTCCAATACTAATGCCTGCACAGCTTTGCATGATGTCTGGTGTCTATTTCATGTTCTTTCACTTCCAGTCTTTTTCATTTCCTCGTGGTTAAATGTTTTTCTTATAGCTGTGTTTTATTTTACACTTCAACTAAAATTTTATTTCTATTTAATAGATTATGTTTTTGTGATTGCTGTTCCATTTAGATTTTTGCAACATCTGTTTTTATATTATTTTTTCTGATTTGAGGTAAATTAAGTTAGGATTCAAATCTTCATGAGAGTTATTAGCAAATGCTGTCATAGGACAGCACAAAGGTAAAACACACTTTCTACTTCTCATCTTCTTTAACCAGTGGGTAGATTGTTCTTTCAGTCTCTCACACAGGGATCTTTCTAGGACCCCAATGTGTATGTGTTTCCTATAGTTCTCTTTTTCTCATTTTTTTTTTATTTTGAGAGAGAGAGAGAGAGAGAATGGGCATGCTGGGTCCTTCATCCTACTGTGAATGAACTCCAGACATGTGTGCCCTCTTGTGCACATGTGCAATATGCATGTGTCTGGATACGTGGGACTTGGAGATTTGCACATGAGTTCTTAGGCTTTGCAGGCAAGTGCCTTAACTGCTAAGCCATCTCTCCAGCCCTTTTTTTTCTCATTTTTGACAGAAGACCTTCTTTTGTTCATATATGGCTTCTGTGATCCAAATGATTATGACACTCATACACACCTCCAAGGTCACAAAGAGAGTTTTAATGTCTCTATATTTTGACACATGGATTAGTTGTTAATGGCAAATGCAGTTATAAATTTATAATAATATGTTATATATTTTACCCTGTCTTTATGAATATTATGGACATGTGATATTTCATTAGCATATCTTAATCACAATATTTCTGGAAATGGAACTGCCACTTGTGTTTTTAAATTAAAAGTACACCATTCTTCCTCTTCCCCATGTTTTCTGGCATTTATACATCTTTTAAATGTCTTTACTCTAGATATAAGCCCTAGGTTCTTGACAAAGCACATTTGACATTTCTCAGAAAATTTTCCTGAATATTTAATGAAACAAGAACATGCATTTATACTTGTTCAATCATGCATCATGATCTTTATTTATTTCTAATTTTGGTACAAATTTGTGTTAGAGCACCATTGCTTAAGCTACAATAAACTACATTTTCCAAATGAGTAATGTTGGAAGGTGACCAAATCTGAAGTTAAAAGTGCTAAAAACAGACCTAGTTTTATGTATCAAGTCATGTAACAGTCTTCTTTTCCACTATTCCAAAGATTAAATTTGATTTAGAAATGGGAGGGGCTACATGTAGTTCATGTCCATGAAAGATGCTTGGTAATAAGTATCTTAGTTTCTATGCATTTTGTGGAGTACCATAAAAGTCACTTTCGTTGAAACTTGCAAGTTCTTGCAATAACCTCTCAATGCTTAACTTTGCATATCATGTTAAAATGGAATTTCAATGAAGCAAGCACCAAATGCCTCCAACTGGGCATCAAACAATTAAACGTGGTGTGTGTGTGTGTGTGTGTGTGTGTGTGTGTGTGTGTGTGACAGAGGTGGTAGGCAGACCAGAAGTCTATACCACAGTCACAATTTCTAGTCTCTTGTTACTTTGCTGTGTCAAACTTGGCCATTAATAGTTTCTTCTATGTATAAGTTTTATAAACAAATCAGTATTAGCACACATACAAAGATGTTTGAATCCTAAGTAGGCTTTGACTACTGAATTGTAGCAGTAACTATGGTTTTAGTTGGTAATTGATGAGTGAACCCTGTATGTATTAACACAACATTCTGTATTCCTTAAATTTGTGCAATCCTGAAGATCAGGAAAAGAGGTTTAGAAAGTACAAATAATATTTTACCTTTCCTTGTAAAATTAATTAGCCAAGATTTGAGGTGGTACAAGTATGTTACATAACCTTTTAGTCAATGATTTAAAATTTTTTAAATTCTTAATCAACTTAAGAAACTTTTGGAGTACCAATTTAATTGTTGTTAACTCTGTTGGGCTGACAGGTGTCCCTTAATCTTTATGGGGATGTTAATGTTTTATCAGTTCTGACCTAAGGTGTTCAAATGTTGTGTGAAATTAGCTTTGGATGAAAAAAAATGAGGAGCTAGAGATACAGATCAGTGGGTAAAAGTGCTTCCTGCACAAGCATCAGGGTGTGAAAGGGCCCAAGATCACCTGAATTTGAACAGATGGGTGTGGCCATGTGCACCTGCAACCTCAGTCCTGTGGGGAGCACACAGAGAATGGATGGAGCTTGAAAAAATGGCAAGTTATGGAATCAGTAAGAGACCCCTATCTCAAGAAAACAAGTAGATAAGCAATGGAGGGGTGACACACAATGTGTGCATAGTCTGTACACATGTGCATACACTATACACACACACAATGAGACACCTCATGCTACACACATGCACATATGCAAAAAAGAAAAAGAGAAACAGCTTCGCTGTAATACCACTGGAATGATACAATTTCAATCTCTTTAATGTACAAATATAGATAGGCTTATTGTTTTTCTATTGGAGCTTCCATATAAGTGTTCTTTAGCACAGAAGTCAAATAATTTTCTTCTAAAACACATGATAGGTGATGTTCATATACTTGTCACACTACCTGTATACTGTAACAAGAGTTATAGATGCTAACTAAATTCACACCCTTTCCTCACCCAAGAAACTACATCTTGAAGAATACGTATGAGTGTAAGTTTACTATTGGTATAATCTTCATTTGGGCCCAGTATGTGATAAGTACATCAATTACGAACTTTCCTGTTGATTCTACCACACTTGAAATTTGCATTCCTCATTGAAAAATACTTCCCCTAGAGTGTATGAACAAAGCCTCTTGGGAATGCTCCTTCATTTAATTACAAGCATCAAGTCCACACAACACTCTCAATCCAATGTGGCCTTAGAAATGTCAAAAATAAAAAGGTCAAACAACTTAAGATACACAATGAATCATAGTTTAAATCAGTGACATTTCTTGGAAAGTCTTTCTGCCTCTCCTTCTGTCATAGTCACTATTTATGAATGCTATCTTTATTACTTTTTAATCTTTTTCTATTTTATTTTTAATTTTTTAAATTTGTAATTGAAAACTTCTATACGTATGGACTGTATATCATGGTCAAAATTCCCTCCCACCACCCTTTCATTTACTGCCCCAAATCCATAGAATCCCTTCTTTGTTCCAACTAGTTGCTCTTCTATTTTGATGTCATCAGTTTTTCCCTCCTATTATGATTGTTTTGTGTAGGTGGCATCAGCTAAGGTGAGGTCATAAACATCAAGGCCCCTTTGTATCTGGAAGGCAGTATGGCAAAGCACTCCTCCCCTTCTTTTGGCTTTTATATTCTTTCTGCCACCTTTTCCAGAGTGGTCCCTGAACCTTGGAGGATTTGATAGAGATGTCTCACTTAATGCTCAATAAACCTCTGCCATTTCTTCTCAGCACTTTGGTAAGCTTTGAATCACCCCAGTGGTCACTGACATGCAAAAGGAGAAGCTTCTCTAACCCACAGTAAGAATAACATTAATCTGTGGGCATAAACATAAGTATTTAGAAAGTAGTTTGGTGGACATAGCATACCCATATAGCCAGACAAGAGTGGTTATTTTCCACTTAGTGTTGATCACCTCTATAGCCATAGACTTTAATTAGATTTTCAGTACTAGACATAAATTTCCAACAGGGGAATGGGCCTCAAGTTTAGTCAGAGAGCAGTTGGTTTCCCCCATAGCAGACATAGCAACATTGTATAGATTGGTGTATTTGGCCTGCCTATCCAGTCATAAAGCTTGCATGGGTCACTGCTACTTAAAACCTTTGATGTCACTTTCCCCCTGCATAGATCTTTTCATCATTCTGACAACTAGTCAACAGAGAGGAGGCGTCCAGCTCAGCTCTTGCCACCCAAGTATATGGAGTCTTCAAAGATAGGGTTTTATCATCTAGTTCTGGTGTGCAAACAAGAGCTTTGACAATAGCTTATAATGTTTGGGGGTCATCAGAAGCCTCTCTGACCAAAAACTCACTGGAAGGTATCCCACCCCTGCTACTGAAATTTTCTTATAATAATCTATGGCTTCTGGGCATAGCATTATCCACCCTCACATGATTCGTATACCCAAACACTCTCTTTTTTTAAAATCATATATTTTTAACTAGTAAAAAAAAAAAAGTAGGTTTCCATATGGCTTATTCATAACATCTTTTTTTTTATTAGTCAGTTTTGTATTCAGCAAATACAGTCAGTTTGGTACCATTATTAGGCTCATCCGTGACCTATCCCCCTCCCTTTGGCCCCTCTTTGTTGATGTATACGGGTCTTGCATTGTGGAGTTAGCCCACAGTTATGGGTAAGCTAAATGTCTCTGCATATCATGACCCAACATGTGACTCTGACATTCTTTCCGCCCCCTCTTCCGCAAAATTTCCCTGAGCCATGTTGGGTTCATTTTTGGTCTGCTACAGTGATGAGGTGTTGGGGGTCTCTGAGGCTCTGGCTCTCTGATTTGGTGAGAGTTGATTTTTCTCTGTGCTGATCTCCTTCCCCCTTGTGCTGGTGTCTGGTTCTTCAGGAAAACAGCCCCTTTGCTTGTTTCTCCATTTTTCTTAGTTTCAGCCAGGGGCCCTTTTGAGGTATGATGGGGTGGCTCTCTCCTTAGGATCTACATCTATCTGAAAAAGAGAAGCAGATTCTCCAACGGAGAGTAAGTTAGCACCATGACAAATGAGATAACCCTTACTTTTTTTTTTTATAGAGAATTTAATAGGTGTAGGCCCTCTTGTAGCCCACAATTGATGGTAGCTTGATATTAGAGAGTGGACTTATGTTTGGATATGGTTCTGACTTGTTTCCCAGCTCCAGCTATGGGTCCCCTACCAGTGAGAGGATCAGTTAGCCAAATTGAGAGCAGTTAGTTCCCCACCATGGCTGTGTGCCACCACTGCACTTGTGTGGGCATCACAACAAGTTATTTGCTGCTAAGTAGGTTAGACCATGCGTTGCTTCGATAGATATTGGTCAATTTCCCCCAGTCGCCCATGTAGCATCTTCTGGCACTAGACGCGCTGACTGTCTGGGGACTGACTCTCATCCAACTTCCAGCCATGCCATTCTAATTTGCATGTCCATCACATAAGGTATCTTCAGCAGTAGGGTCTTACCACTAGCGTTTGCTGGGTCATCAAGTACTCTGACAGAAATCTGTCTGTCTTTTAGGAAACCTTGTAGGTCTCTCTGATCAAAAGCTCATTGTGGATGATAGCCCCATGCTGGATCTGGGAGTTACAGGTCAGTGCCCACTAAGAAAATAAGGAAAAAGATAACTAATATACAAGAGTTAGAGATAAGAGAGAGAGAGACAGGGAGAGGGGAAGTGAGGGAGGGAAGTTGTAGGAGATTAAGGTTAGTCTTAATCTTACCCTCTCCAGTGTCTTGTGGTTCAGGTGTTCCCTGTAAGGGCCTGGTGAAGGAACAGCCATTTGGTCTGTCTTTTAGTGAGTAGAAGATTATGGTATCATTGCCGTTTGGGTCTAGATTTGTGTTTCCCACCCCTTTGATGCCCTCCCCTCCCTCCCTTTCCATCCTAGTGTCTAATCTAGGAGATGCTTGCTGGGTATGTAAGGTATCTTGGGTAGATTCAGGTTAGGTGCTGTAGATGAGTGAGACTATGTGGCGATTTTTTTTCAGTGATTGGGTAAGTTCACTGAGAATGATCTGTTCCAGGTTCAACCATTTTTCCTCAAATTTCAATGTGTCATTTTTTCTTAATGCTGTATAGAATTCCACTGTGGAGATATACCACATCTTAGTTATCCATTCTTCTAGTGATGGACATCTGGGTTGATTCCAGCTCTTAGCTATTACAAATTGAGCCGCTATAAACATGGGTGAGCAAATCTCTTTAGTCTGTGGTTTGAAGGTTTTAGGGTAGATACCCAGTAAGGGAATAACTGGGTCTGTTGGTATCTCTATACTCAGCTTTTTCAGAAGTCTCCATATTGCTTTCCAAAGTGGTTGTACCATCCAACATTCCCACCAACAGTGGATGAGTGCTCCTACTTCTCCACATCCTCACCAGCATTTATTCTTATTTGAGTTTTTGACATTTGCTATCCTTATTGGGGTAAGGTGGAATCTCATAGTTGTTTTCATTTGCATTTATCTGATGATTAGGGATGATGAACATTTTCTTAAGTGTATGTTTGCCATTTCTATTTCTTCCTCTGTGAACTGCCTGTTCAGCTCTTTGCCCCATTTTGTGAGTGGGGTGTTTGACTTCTTACTGTTTAGATTTTTGAGTACTTTGTAGATTCTAGAGATTAGGCCTCTATCAGTTGGATAACCCACAAATATTTTCTCCCATTCTGTGGGTAATCTATTGGCTTTGCTTATTGTATGCTTGTCTGTAAAGAAACTCTTCAACTTCATGTGATCCCATAGGTTGAGTGAAGGTTTAAGTTCGTGAGCTACTGGGGTTTTGTTCAGGAAGTCTTTTTCCATTCCTATATCATGGAATATACTTCCTAAAATTTCTTCCAGTAGTATTCGAGTTTCTGGTCTTATATTGAGATCTTTGATCCATTTGGACTTGAGCGTAGTGCATGGTGAAATGTGTGGGTCAAGTTTCAGTTTCCTGCATATGCTTATCCAGTTTGTCCAGCACCATTTGTTGAAGATGCTGTCTTTTTTCCAGCCTATATTGTTTGGGCCTTTATCGAATATCAAGTAGCTATAGTTGCTTCACCCAAAGTCCGGGTCCTCAAGTCTATTCCATTGATCTATAGTCCTGTTTTTATGCCAGTACCATGCTGTTTTTATTACTATGGCTTTGTAATATAGCTTTAGATCAGGTATGGTGATGCCTCCAGAGGTATTTCTTTTGCTGAGGATATGTTTGGAAATGCAAGGCCTTCTGCCTTTCCATATGAAATTTGAGATCATTTTTTCTATCTCTGTGAAGAACACTGTGGGGATTTTAATTGGTATTGCATTAAATCTATAAATTGCCTTTGGTAGGATTGTCATCTTCACAATGTTAATTCTGCCTATCCAGGAACATGGGAGGTCTTTCCATTTTCTCAAGTCCGCCTCAATTTCTTTTTTGAGTGTTTTTATGTTTTCATTGTATAGATCTTTCACTTCCTTTGTTAACGTTATTCCAAGGTATTTTATTTTTTTTTGTTGCAATTGAAAATGGGACTATGTCCCTTATTTCTTTTTCTGTATCTTTGTCCTTTGCATAAAGGAAGGCTACTGATTTTTGTGCATTGATTTTCTATCCTGCTACTTTGCTATAGGAGTTAATCACCTTCAGGAGTTTTGGGATGGAGTCTCTCGGGTCTCTTACATATATAATCATGTCATCAGCGAATAAAGCTAACTTAACTTCCTCCTTTCCAAATTGTATCCCTTTTATTTCCTTCTCCTGTCTTATTGCTTGAGCTAGGACTTCCAGTACTATATTGAAAAGCAGAGGTGAGAGTGGACAACCCTGTCTTGTTCCTGATCTTAATGGGAATTCCTCCAGTCTCTCTCCATTAAGTATTATTTGGGCCTTCAGAGCTTCATATATTGCCTTTATTAGGTTAAGATATGAACCAACCATGCCAACTCTCTCCAATGTTTTGAACATGAAGTGATGTTGAATCTTGTCAAAGGCCTTTTCTGCATCTATCGAAATGATCATGTGGTTTTTATGTTTAACCTTGTTTATGTGGTGTATTACACTGACAGATTTCCGTATGTTGAACCACCCCTGTCTTCCTGGAATGAATCCCATTTGGTCAAGGTGGATAATTGTTTTGATGAGTTGTTGGATTCGGTTTGCAAGGATTTTGTTTAGGATCTTTGCATCTAAATTCATCAGGGAAATAGGCCAGTAGTTTTCTTTTCTTGTGGCATCTCTGCCTGGTTTTGGAATTAGGGTGATGCTAGCTTCATAAAAGGAGTTGGGTAGCTTTCCCTGTTCACCAATTGTGTGGCACAGTTTGAGGAAGATTGGTTTGAGTTCTTCCATGAAGGTTTGATAGAATTCAGCTGAGAAGCCATCTGGTCCTGGGCTCTTCTTTTTGGGAGGTTTTTTATTACTTTTTCAATCTCCATGAGTGTGATGGGTTGATTGAGGTGTTTAATCTGCTCTGTGTTTAGCTTTGGTAGATGGTATGCGTCCAAGAATTTATCCATCTCCTCCACATTATCCAGTTTTGTGGAGTAGAGGTTTTTGAAATAAGTCCTGATGATTCTCCCAATTTCACTTATGTCTGTTGTGATCTCTCCTTTTTCATTTTGAATTTTGTTAACTTGAAGCTTCACCTTTTTTTGCTTGATCAGATTGGCCAGGGGTTTGTCAATCTTGTTTATTTTTTCAAAGAACCAGCTCTTTGTTTTGTCAATTGTCTTAATTGTTTCCTTGGTTTCCAATTCATTGATTTCTGCTCTGATTTTAATTATTTCTTTCCTTCTGGAGCTCTTTGGGTTGGATTTTTCTTGTTTTTCCAGTGCCTTTAGGTGGATGGTTAGGTTATTGATTTGGGACCTTTCTGTCTTTTTTACGAAGGCATTGAGTGCTATGAATATTCCCCTGAGGACCGCCTTCATTGTGTCCCATAAGTTTTGGTACGATGTGTTCCCATTGTCGTTCAATTCCAGAAATTTTGCAATTTCATTTTTTATTTCATCCACTATCCATTTATTGTTTAAAAGTGTGCTGTTCAGTTTTCGAGGTGTTGTTGGGATTCTTGGTGGGTCTTTTGTTGTTGATTTCTAGCAATATAGCATTGTGATCTGATATCATGCAGGGAAATATGTCAATCTTCCTAAATATGTGGAGGCAGTCTTTGTGACCCAATATATGGTCTATTTTAGAGAATGTTCCATGGACTGCTGAGAAGAATGTGTAATCTGTGGATTTGGGATGGAAGGTTCTGTAGATGTCCGTTAGGTCTAAGTGATCTATGGTTTTGTTGAGCTCTCTCACTTCCCTGCTGAGTTTCTGTTTGGATGATCTGTCAATTACTGATAATGGTGTATTGAAGTCCCCAACTATGATGGTGTTGGTGCTTATTTCTGTTTTATTGTCAAGTAGGTTTTCTTTTATGAACTGTGGTGCCCCTGTGTTTGGTGCATACAGATTTATGATTGTAATATCCTCTTGATAGATCGTTCCCTTGATAAGTAGGAAGTGGCCTTCTTTGTCTTTTTTGATTATATTTGGTTTGAAGTCTATTTTATCCGATATTAATATAGCTACACCTGCTTGTTTCTTATTCCCGTTTGCTTGGAATACTGTTTTCCACCCTTTCACCCTGAGGAGATGTCTGTCTTTAATGGTGAGGTGGGTTTCTTGAAGGCAACAGATTGAGGGGTCTCATTTTTTGATCCATCCTGTTAGCTTGTGTCTCTTGATGGGTGAATTAAGGCCATTAATATTTAGGGTAATGACTGTGAGATTTGATTTGATCCCTGCCATAATGTGATGGTAAATGTGGGTTGGAGCTTTCATGGACATTGAAGTTTTTTGTGCCTACTCTGAGTTTGGTTGTTGTGATCTGCTTCTTGTAGGCAATTGTGTTTGACTATTTTTTTCTTCTCTGTGGAGAATTTCCTGAAATACTCTCTGTAGGTTTGGTTTTGTGTTCATATAATTGTAAAGCTGAGTTTTGTCATGGAAAGTTTTTCTTTCACCATCTATTATGAGGGTTACTTTTGCTGGGTAGAGCAGTTTGGGTTGGAAGCCATAGGTTCTTAGACTTTGCAGTGTTTCATTCCAGGCCCTTCTAGCTTTCAGGGTTTCCATTGAGAAGTCTCAAGTAATTCTGATGGGGTTACCTTTGAAGGTGGTGTGCTGTTTTTCCCTACCTGCTTTTAGGATTTTCTCTTTGGTGTCAAGTTTAGAGTCTTAATGATAATATGTCTTGGAGAGTTTCTCCTTTGGTCCAGTCTGTTTGGAGTTCTATTGGCTTCTTGTATCTTGATGGGCCTTTCTTTTAAGAGATTGGGGAAGTTTTCTTCAATTATTTTGTTAAATAAGTTGTCCATGCCTTTGGTCTGGATTTCTTCTCCTTCTGGTATTCCAATGATCCTGATATTGGGACGTTTAACTGTATCCCACAATTCCCTCATGTTCTGTTCACAGGAGCTTTTAAACTTACTGAAATTTTTGAACTCTCTAACTGTTTCTTCCATCTTGTCTTCCAGATCAGAGTTTCTATCCTCCACTTGGCTGACTCTATTCTTGAGAGCTTCTAGTGAGTTTTGGACTTGTTCAATTAAGTTTGCATTTTCTATTATTTTTCTATGTATAATTTCCATCCCTCTGTCAAGCTCCCTTTTCACATCATTTTCTGATTTTCTTGATGATTCTTGGAGTTCATCCTTGCATTTCTTTATGTCTTCATTTAGCATGGCCAGCTGATTTTTAAGGTCTTCCTTTTTTTCACTCTCCCTCAAAGCTCTTAACTCTCTTTGAAATCCTTCCATTTTCTTATCTAATCCTTCCAATTTCTTATCTATTAGTTCTAGTTTAGTGATGGCAGCATCCACACGATTGTCGGCCCTTTGTTGCTTTCCTGCAAGTTCTACCAATAGGTTGGTTAGAGTTGCATTGCTCATAGCTTCAATTTGGTGTTCTGTTCCTATTGGTTCTTCTATGTTTTGTTTAGATGTATTCATTGTGGGACTGGGTGATCTAATTGGAGTTTCTTGCATTTGATTTTTCATGTTATTTCTTTTGCGCTGTGTTCTGCCCATGACAGTGTATGGGCAGATAAGTGGGCGTATCAGCCTGGGCTCAAGAACAATGGGAATCTTATGCAGCCTGGGGGCGCTGCCAAGAAGCCTGGGCTTTGGCTGTCACTTGCCAAAGCTGCCTATCTACTGCCTGGCAGGGGCGACAAAGTTGCCTGAGTTCTCAAGCGGTAATGTGCCAAAGCTGCCTGCATTCGAACTAGGAGTGGCACTGAGGCACCAAGCGCTGATGCTGCCTGAACTCTGGCTGGGCACGCTGGGAACCGGAAACAGTCTGCACTCCCCCGCCACAGGACAATCGTGGACAGCCGCGCGGCAGACAGAGGGCGAGTGGACAAGAGTGCGGAGCAGTCTAAGCTTCCGCACGCAGGGAACAATCTTACTTGCCAAAGCCGCCTATCTACTACCTGGCAGGGGCGCCAAAGTTGCTTGAGTTCTCAAGCGGTAATGTGCCACAGCTGCCTGCGTTCGAGCTAGGAGTGGCACTGAGGCACCAAGCACTGAAGCCGCCCAGACTTTGGCTGGGAATGCTGGGAACTGGAAGCAGTCTGCACTCCCCCGCCACAGGACAGTGGCGGCCCGCCGGTGCGGCAGGCAGGTAGGAGGTGGCACCTGAGCTGACGCAAGCAAGAGATACAGTCTGAGCTTGCAGGGCACCTGCTGTGGGACTGAGCACACTTAGTAGGTGGGCGAGTGGACAAGGGTGCGGAGCAGTCTAAGCTTCCGCGCGCAGGGAACGGTTGGCGTGCGGTGGCAGCCATGCGGGCTCCGGAGCAGCAGCAGTGGCAGGGGAGGAGCTTTGAACACAGCGGTTATTTGGGGCGAGGGGTGCCTACCCGCCCACAAGGGGGTCAGCGATTCCCTGTTCCCCCACCTCTGTGCCCTCCCAGATTTCTCTCCCCTAAAAGCCACTATATACCCTTAATATCTTGCCTTTCTTTCCCCGGGATTTGCAGCACAGCTAGGCGGTCGCCATCTTCCATAACATCTTTTTAAAAATATTTTATTTTATTTATTTGAGAGAAAGGCAGGCAACGAGAGAGAGATAGACAGAGAATGGGTATACCAGGGTCTTTAGCCACTGCAAATGAACTGCAGACACATGTGCCACCTTGTGCATCTGGCTTAAATGAGTCCTTGGTCCTTTGGCTTTGCAGGCAAGTGCCTTAACCATTAAGCCATCTCTCTAGCACATAACATCTTTAATTTTTGTTGATCCTCCTTCCACCCCCTCCTATCTTTCATCTATTTTATCTTATTTTTAGACTTAAGGCTTTATTGAGGCATAATTGATACAAATTAAAAATATTTAATGTTTCTATTTTGATAAGCTTGGTATGCCTGATACTAAACATACCCAGCACATTGGAAACTTTCTTCTCATTTTTTTTTAATGTACACGTGTGCTAAGGAACTTGGCATGAGAGCTATTCTTGTAACATATTTTAAAGCACATAATACTATATCCTTAACAATAGGCACTTTGTTGCACAAATTCCACTTAGCTCTATTATGAAGTGGACCTTTTTGGTCTATAGAAGTCATGTCTATATAAAGGATATTAACTTATTAACATTAATTCATTAATGGTTCTTATCTTTACCTGCATTGACATATAGCTTAAAGGTAAGTTTCAAATTCTCTTTAATAGTTTGAATATACACTCTGAATTGTTGGAATAGGCAAAAACACAGTGTGAGTAAAAATAAAATGTTTGAAAGGTAGGAAGAAAAGAATGATTTGAATCTCCTCAATCTCTACTTCCATCTCCCTGGGGGAGGTTCTCAGGCTAGCAAGGAGCCCCACAGTGATTACCAATAACCTCACTGAGGAGGTCCTTAAGTGTGATGGGGCAGGGGAGAAGGAACATAAGAGTATAACACAGTGGGAATATGACCAGTTTTCAATATGTTCATATATTAGCTTTCAATAAGAAAGAAAGGCTGACTTGAAATGAGCTCTAGGCCTAGGTGCAAGAAGGCAGAGATGTAAGGGTAGAACTAGAGAAATTTGGTTAACAAGTACCCAGAAGTTACAGAATCTGTAGGCTCTGCCCACTTGGCCTCCTATTTCCTTTATTTTAACTAATTGGCCTCCTTAAATTCTATTTAAATCAAGCTGCTCCCTTTGAAGCCCTTCAGGACCCCATAATTTACACAACACAGTATAAAGTCTGAATTACACAGCAAGGTGTGGACACTCATCATCGTCCTCAGGGATATTGCCTTTTTTTTTTTTTTAACTGGGGGACACTCTTCCTTTCATTCTTTATCATTTCCACCAGTCCAACCCTTCACACTTAAACTATTATACTACTAGACACCAAATATTTATCATTTGATATGAGCTGCCTTGAATTTTAGTGATGATTTAAAAATGGCATGTGAGGTCATGAGTTGTCCAAATTGCAACTTCCATGAGACATACACAATATTGAGCCCATGAACATTTTAACATCATAATAGAATGAGACATCAAAATAGGAGAGTGACTACATGGAGAGGAGAAGGTTCACTGAATTTGGGGTAGCAAAGGGGAGACTCATGGGAAGGATTATTCTCAATTAAAAGGAATGAGTATATGGAATAAAGAGAAGTGTTTATGAGATGGCACACCACAAGATCTTGTGGGCAGTTGTTCCATGAGAACTGTTATTTGTACAAAGACAACAAAATCCTAGACAAATGCCATCATAGGTAATAGCAATTTTTTTTCAAAGTAAAAACTAGTGTTAGAATGCATCATAGTCTGTTTTCTATTGTTATAATCATACCTGAAACTGGGAAATTTGTAAAGCAGTTTATCTTAGCTAGCCATTCTAGGAAGCTCAAAAGTATGGCACCAGCATCTCATGTTGCTTCTATCAAGACAGAGAAATGGACCATGCAAAAGTAGGGAGAGCATGAGGTCCAGACTTGCTTTACAATGATCCACTCTCATCATTTCTTTCTTTCCTTTTCTTTCTTTTTTTTTTAAAGGTAGGTGTTATGCCCAGTTCTCGGCACCCCCAGTGACCACCGAGGAGAACCAAACACATATGCAAGGGCAAGGAGCTTTATTTCAGCCTTAAGCTCAGTCTCTTGACTTCACCAACACAGTGGATCCATACAAGAGCCCCGAGTAGTGGGAGGGCGGGGTTTTTATAGGGATTTGAACAAAGAAGAAGGGGATGGGTACATGATTGGTTGATTTAAATAGTAACTGCACTTGTACTCTTCTAATTGGCTTAAGATTTTGGCAGGCAAAGTTGGTGGGCTGGGGCTAGGGGAATTGAACTTATCTATGACTACAGGAATGTATGGGATAATCAGTTTCCAGTAACTGTTAAACCCACCCTTACCAGAAAATAAAAACTTAGACCTTGCCGGTAAACAGAAACTTAGGCCTATTGAGGACTCTGAAGCCTGTCATGGCATCCGTCTGGTTCCTGAGTTCTTCAGTAGGATCTCACTCTAGCTCAGGCTGACCTGGAATTCACTATGTAGCCTCAGGGTGGCCTCGAACTGGTGGTGATCCTCCTACCTCTGCCTCCCAAGTGCTGGGATTAAAGGCTCGCGCCACCACAACTGGCATCTATCATCATTTCTTTGTCTTCATGGTGACTCCTGTACTAAAACTCTTCAGTCCCTTTTTCCATCTTTCAGGTTAAAAGGGGAGCATACAGGTCAATATAAGGAACCCATGTGACATTTTCACTCTTTCCAGCATCACCACTGGTTTTTCCTCTTATCTTGAGTTTCAGGGCCAGAAGGTGTTATTTACACAGTTTCAAAGAATCCACTTATATGCACATTGTGTTGTTTGTTTTCTGCTCTCAGTATCTTGCTTTCCCCATTTGTCATGCATCTGGCTGAATCCTTCTTTTTCTTCAAGTGTTTTCCAATCCCTATCCTTCTTCTGAGATCACTTCAGAGATATCACAGCATCCTGAGGCTTTGCTTGCATTCATCACACAGTACTGAAGACATATTTTGCTATTTTCCATAAAAATGGCTTTCTTATTTGCTCATCATCTACATGACCCTATCAGGTCTCAAGGAGGGTCTTATTTGTCTTTGTATCACTGAGCCTAGTGCCTTTCTTAATGTCTAGGCTCTCAGAAAATGTTGATTGAAAGCGCAAATGAATGAAATTCCTCTGGGATTTAAGCTTATTTGGAGACTATAGGGGGACTGTTGAAGACATCTGAGGCAGGAAAGTTTTCTAAATAGACCACATAGCAGAAACAGAACTAATTGGTAGTAAAAGAATAAGACCAATGAAACAAATAGTTGATTCTTCAGCTCTTGAAAAGATAGAAAAAGAATAGATATGAAATTTATACATTAAATTTTCAGAATGAATAGTCTGTATTCATGAGTCCAAAGTTATCATGTAATATTATTGAAGATTTATGCTGATTTTAGGCTAAAAGTATGCAAGACTCCATAGTTCTTTGTGTAGGACGTATTTACATACATTTTATGTGATCAGCACATGGGGCAGTAAAAAGTCACAATACAGTATCTGAAACCAAATTTTCAAATGTCCACAAGCATTCTTGCTGTGGCTCTTGACCTGAACATGCCAAGAAGGAAGCATTCTGGGCCATGCTCAATCAATGCCACACTCACAAAGGCAAGTAGTTCTAATATCTTCCCTCTCACAGTGGTTATATACCTTCAGCCTTATCCATGATGACCTTGTACCAGGACGGTTCTGAAGCCCACCTTCTGCTTATGAATACTTGCCAGGCTTAAGTGCTTCTCAGAGTTCCAGCTCATTTCATGAATGGTCCTTGATATTCACATTTGGTTCCACGGCTAATGCTCACTGTCCATGGCCTTGGTCTCCAAAAGCCATTCAACCCTGTTTTGTTACTTTGCTCATTTCCTTTATGCAATTTCTCCATACTATCCCATTTATAGTCATTCCATTAGTATAGAAATGGTCATATATTCTCTTAAAGAAATGTAAAAAGCCATTTAAGTTTTCCATGATAAAATGACATATTTTAATAGAAAATATGGAAAGTTAAATAGAAAACGTTTAAAATTATTCTTTCATTTCATGTGACTATGAATATTTTAGTATATTTCCTGCCCACAGAGTACCAGTCATACTAGGAGCAGAATCCCTGGAAGCAACAGTGCTGATTGGAATGTTCCTCTTTTAAACACATGCTTGTGTTTGTTTCCTTTGTCATTTGACTTTTTCATCAAAAGTCATGAGGACATGAGTGTGACAACTTCAATGGTTTCAAGCAGTGGTTATTAGGCAAGTGTTATTTTGCTTCAAGGGATATTTGATGCTTTCTGGAAATATTGGGAGATATGTAAGTTACTAGGGATCTGATAAGAAGAAGCACAAAACACTGCTAATCACCCAATAATGCACAAGATGCCCCTCCAGTAGACAAATATCCAGTCCAGAATGAGGACCTTTGGTTTAAAGCTATATTCTTTTTTTTTCTGATATTTACATAGTCTGTCTATCTCACATAAGAACTCTTTTAAAGAGAAGGAATTATCTTGCAACATAAAGGAAAAATAGGAATGAAAGTAAAAGAGAAGGATTTTTTTCTGTTCCAACAATTGAGCAGGTGCTGTGTTACTGTTAACAGGTTTTGAGAACTAAGGGTCTTTCTCAGCCCTAATGAGCTGGACTCTACTGTTTATGGTTATCGGGTTGATGTTTCATGCTAAAGAACAATTAAGGAATGTGTACAAGAAGGTGAGGAGGGCAAAAGCAGACTTTATTATGGAAAATATAGAAAAAGACTTCTGAGAGAGTGGGAGGGTCCCCCATAAGAAAAAAAATGGGGTTGCTGGATCAAGGGCTTGGAGCAGGAAAAATAATGGTGATAAAGCCCCAGAGAGTCAGGTCAAGCATTCGTAGGATGCCCACCACAAGCAAACAAGAGAAAAGAAAGTTAAACTTTCTAAATTAGGACTGAGAAAAGCCTGCTGTCTGCAGGTTTGTCAACACCTAAGGGAGGGACTCCTTGGGACTATAGTTTGTTTATCTCACTAAGGGTTCCTCCCACCTCTTTAGCAAGTCTGTAGGTGGTCTCTTGACCAGGTGAGTGACTGACAGGATTCCAGGGCTGTAAGACTTTTCTTTTGATGGGGGGAGTGGTCTCCAGGAAAGGTGCCTTCCCTTTCTAATGTTACCAGGGAAAGAGAGGGGTGGTTTTTCCTTTCAAGGACATCTAAGACTAATGTCTGTCTATGCACAGCCTTACAAGAACTGAACCTCAAGTATTTTGATCACATTCTGTAATTTAAAGACAAATCTTCCTCCACTTTCTTTATGAGCTAATTCTCTAAATAAAATAAACACACATATACTTATAAATAACACTGTAGACAAAGAAACCCCAGAGAAAGCATAAAAGATTTAGCAATGTCATAAATTAAATAATACAGAAACTTATCCAGTTAGATTTTTAAAAAACACCTTAAATATGAATTTCCACATATAACCATCTGTTTTTGTGGTTCAAGGAATCAAACTTAGGACATGCTAAACAGCATCTCTACAACTGAGTCACAACCCTAGCCAAAGGAGTTGGCATTTTTTGCTATGGGAGATAAAATCCTTCCTTTGTTCAATTACAAGAGCAATTGGTCTTTCAAAGCATAGTGTACCTCTATGCCAGTTGCACACCTGTTTAGAGTGCGATCTTGATTTCTGACCTGTGATCTAAAGTCTGTGGTCTCAAGAAGACTATTAGAGAGAATAAAAAAAACATTTATTAAGGGACTGGGGAAGGGGTGGCTGGCACCATGTCAGGCCATGAGGGTGGCAAGAAGAAATCCCTGCAAGAGCCCAAGAAGCAGATCAAAGAGATGGATGAGGAGGATAAGGCTTTCAAGCAGAAACAAAAGGAGGAAGAGAAGAAACTCAAGGATCTGAAAGCAAAGGCCACAGGGAAGGGACCCCCTGGCCACAGGTAGAATTAAGAAAGCTGGCAAAAAGGAAGCTATTCTGTAGACCTGAGATGGTGATGACCCTTCTCCATTCCTATTTAAATATCTGGATTTTCTGTCATAACATCTTTTGCTACCAATAACTTGAATGAAGTGCTGTCCTGGGATCTTCTGTATATTACAATAAGCTTTTGGAAAAAAAAAAAAACACCACCAATCATAAGGCAGCTCATTGTCTCTAGCTTTCATTCAGCCATTCCTACCTCAGCTGTGAATTTAAAATAAATCCAGTCCTGCATCCAAAAAAAAAAAAACAAACAAAAAACCACTATAGCAATATATGGCCCAGAAAAGGAGAAAACAAGCAACCAAGTTCCTTTTATAAAACTACCATTCAAATTATTTTAAGTTTCTTCATAGAGGACCTTTAGGACACAAATGCAACCTGTTATGTTCATATTTTCTACTCTCACTTGCTTGTCATTAACTTTAACTATGTCCTTACTTTTTCTCATGGAAGCATTTCATTATTATTTTTAACACTGCTTCTCTCTAGATGTCTGGATTTCTTTACATTTTAATGTTTTAGAGTGGAAGAAGAATGAAGTTAAGTTATGAAAATTCATCATTTAAAGCATTTGTTAAAGTTCATAATGTCAAGACTGGTATGGTGGCTCACACCTATAAGCCCAGCATTTTGGAGGCTGATAGGAGGATCAATATTAGTTCCAGACCAGCCTGGACTAGAGTGATACTCTGACTCAAAACAAACAAACAAACAAACAAGCAAACAGACAAACAAAAAACCCTTCCTTCTCTTCTTAAGAGATTATTATGTCTTACATTCTAGGTTGTTCCAGGCTGCCCTTGTCTCTTCCTGCATGTGGGGATTTCCTTTCACAGTCACTTGTGTCCTTACACAGCCCCTGTGGAACACACAAAGATCTCCTCTGTGGCATGCAGGCCAGAATCCATCATGTACCTAGCCTACATTTACTTTGTCTTTTATTTCTTTTTTTCTAAAATTATATTGAACAAAGCACAGTCATTTTAAAACTTATCGGAAATCCCAGCTAATACATCCATGTGGTCTTCATATGCAAACTCTTGATTTGGTAAATATGGATACCATTCTTCTGAAAAATCATCTGTGTATCAACAAATATGTCCCAAGTATTTGAAAAATATTAAAGGGTACTCTTAGTTATTGGAATATAAAATATATGTTTTTATCTTGCAGAAATCTGCTAAATGAAAATGTAAAGAGAGAAGTTGGGTAATTTCAGCATTTGCAAGTTTCTTTTAAATTGAATCCATGGGCAGAGAAAAGAAAATGAGTAGTGAATACGGTTAATTCTGCCTCAGGATAAAATAGGTGTCTGCCAACAGAACTGTGACTTGAAGAGTTCCAGAAATGCATACTTAACTTAAAACCAAGTCTCCCTCTGCAATCTGTTAGAATACTCTTAATGCTAGAATTAGAGGTTTGACTTTTTTTAAAACAAAATATTAACATGATAAGATGCATACTAAAATGTAAATGGCCTTTTTTTTTTTTTTTGCTTATTATTTGCTTGAGAGTAAATGCCAAGAATATATCCTGGAATAGGTGTTTGAGGCTAGAAAAATAAGCTTAATAATCCTGTGTTACAGATGTAAGACATCAAGTAGCAGATAATTATTAATGTAAAAAAATGCATTAGATCCTTTTTCTTTATTGACAACTTCCATGACTGTAAACAATATCCCATGGTAATTCCCTCCCTCCCCCCTCCACTTTCCCCTTTGAAACTCCACTCTCCATCCTATCCCCTCCCCTTCTCAATTAGTCTCTCTTTTATTTTGATGTCATGATCTTTTCCTCCTATTATGATGGTCTTATGTAGGTAGTGTCAGGCACTGTGAGGTCATGGATATCCAGGCCATTTTGTGTCTGGAGGAGCACATTATAAGGAGTCCTATCCTTCTTTTGGCTCTTACATTCTTTCCGACACCTCTTCCACAATGGACCCTGAGCCTTGTAAGGTGTGATAAAGATGTTTCACTTCTTCTCAGCACCATGGTGCCTTCTGAGTCATCCCAAGGTCACTGCCATCTGAAAAGACAAGTTTCTCTAAGCAAAAGTGACAGTAGCATTAACATATGGGTATAAACATTAAAAGAAGTGCTTACTGGGCAGTTTGGTGAGCATAGTATATACATTTAGCCAAACAACAGCAGCTGTTACACCACTAGGTCTCATGACTACCCCTGTTGTAGGTTTTCAGTATCAGGGATGTATTTCCTCCCATGGAGCGGGCCTCCAGTCAAATTAGAGGGTGGTTTCACTCTAGCCCAGGCAGACCTGGAATTCACTGTTGTCTCAGGCTGGCCTCAAACTCACAGTGATCCTCCTACCTCTGCCTCGCAAGTGCTGGAATTAAAGGCATGTACCACCATACCCAGCTAGAGCTTTTTTAAAATTTGTGTGTGTGTGGGTGTGGATGCTCCAGGATCTTTTGCTGCTGAAAATAAATGCTAGACTGGACAACTGGCTTTATGTGGGTACCTAGGGAAGTGAGCCCAGGCCTGCAGACTTTGGAAACAAGTGGTTTAACCATTATGCAATATTTTTGTTGTTTCTTCTTTAACTTTTTTTAGGTAGGGTCTCACTCTAGCCCAGGCTGACCTGAAATTCACTATGTAGTCTCAGGGTGGCCTTGAACTCATGGCTATCCTCCTACCTCTGCCTCTCGAGTGCTGGGATTGTTTGCATTTAAATGAGACTAAAGAGACAGTTGTAGCCCAATGAGATGACACTGAAGTGAAGAGACAGTTGGTAAGCTTCAGTGAGGAGGAAGGGCCAAATACAGATGGGGAAATCATGTTGGTTCTGGAGAATATGAAGCTTTGGTGAAATCAGAAAATATGTGAGGGAAGAGAAAGAGATATCAAAAAGATAAGTAATTTAAAAACGGAGAAAAAATTCCTAACTGATAATTTTCCAGAGTCTGGAAAATCATTATTCTATACAGATTTTTCCTTCTGCCTGTCATTGAGCCTCTGTGAGTTTCTAAAAAAAAGAACTTTTCCTTCAGCTCCTCTTAATGCTCTGCTTAAATCCAGCTTAGCACAGTGCCTTACACGTAGTAAGCACTCAATAAATATTTGATTGATTGATACTCTCCTGTCAGCTTATATGTCCTGCAACTAACACCACACCTCAGGGGCCTCTGAAAACTAAGTAAAAAAATGCTCCTGTTAACTGTAGAGTAGACATATATAGACTCAAAGTTAATGCCACAGCCACACAACTAGTGAATGTGGTATGACTGCATGCTACAAGTGGTGTTCATATAGTTTATTGAGATAAATGAGAATCAAGAGTAAAGAGTTGCTTGAGAATAAATACCAAGTGTATATCCTGAATAGGTATTTATGGTTAGAAAAACAAGCTTAATAATCCTGTGTCACAGATGTAAGACACCAGGTAACAGCGATGGCCTAAATGAACACCATCATAGGACCTCAAAGCTTAGACTCTTAACCCACTGCACAACTTAATTTCAATGACAGGAACTAAAAGTCATTACATCTTAGCTGTCACAAATGGAAGACCCTAGAAGAATACTACAGTCCTCCCATTCACTAAAACATCCTGCTGTTTGTGAAATTACAAACATTTTCCTCTAACAATACAAATGAAACTATAAGCTTCTGCCAGTGAATAAAGCCAGACTGTACTGGGCACAGAGCCTCTAATCCAGGCCTAATGTGTCAGCCAAACTGATCATAATAAGAAGCCTCTATAGAACAAGAAAGTGTCACTAGAGGTGAGAAGCCTGAAATCTTACTCTGTGGGTAGCTCACTCTACCTGCAGATTTGACAAAATAAAAGGGAGTGTAGGTCAGAACTATGGAGACTATAGTTAGCATTGCAGTAAACCAGGTAAAACATGATTATGGCTGCAAACTACAATGACATCAATGTATGTGGCAAGAATTCCAAAGAGAGGGCTGGAGAGATTGCTTAGTGGTTAAGACCCATGCCTGTGAAGCCGAAGGAGCCAGGTTAGATTCTCCAGGTTCTATTCTCCATGTCCCACATAAGCCAGATGCAAATGGTGGTGCATGAGTCTGGAGTTTGTTTGCAGTGGCTAGAGGCCCTGATGTGTCCATTATCACTCTCTCTCTCTCACTCTTTCTCCCCCCTTTGTCTCTAATAAGTAAATAAAAATAGATCTTTAAAAATAAAGGATTCCAGAGAGAGTCCAAAGACAGAGAACTTAAAGAAACTGCCAAGAGTAGAAATAGAAGAAGCAAAGATGACAGTATTTTTGTTCTGGCTAATTGAATGAATTTGCAACTTGTTGTAAGCAAAGCAGGGTTCAGGAAACAAAGAGAGCTGAACTTGCATCTGAAAGCCCATTACAATTCTAAAGCAAGACGTCAAGAAAACAAATGGATTTATACATTTGGACCTTTAAGGAGATGTTTGGGAAAATGTTATAAATGTGGGAGTCATAAACTTTTAAGTAGTGCTTAAAAATCAAATGATCCTAAAAGTTGGTTAGTCTTATTCATTTGATAATAATAGATGTGAGATAAGCCTCTCATCTCTTTAATTGTACATAGCATTATATAGGATGAATGGTCTGCATGATTTAGCTATTCCCATGTTGATGGGCATTAAAGTTGTTCCTACTTTTGAAATTTGCAATACCCAACTTTGCTTATTCCCACTACTGTGTATCTAAAATGAAATGTATTAGAGTGTGAAAGAAAATAAGTCAGTATGTCAAAGAAAAAGAATCATGATTTTTGATGAGATTACTTTAATGAAGTGAATGTTGGTAGAAATGACAAGAAATACAAGTTCTGACCCAAGGACATTTTAAATACAAAGTTCTGTCATATTGAAGGAGTTTTCTGGGGGATAGTTATGAAAAAGAAAGTATGTATCTACTGACAAGGACTACCTGACAATGATGAGACATGACTGTGTGAACAGACAGAAAGTGAGATTCAAAGCTTTTTTTATATCTAAATTAATAGCTTGTCATTTATGAAAGATAAAAACCAAACATTTGTTCTTAAGAACTTGGCTAAATTTAGTTGATCTATAAACCTATAGAAAAATATTAACTTCATTGAGATAATGTTGTTTGGATGGATGCTTGGATTCCTGATGTACAGATTAATGGACATATAGTGCCAGGAAGAAAAAGGTAAATATATTACAAACACTATGATTTGTATATCCTAAGATCAATGAAATAGAAAATTTCTATCATCAGTTCTTAATTTAAAAAATGAAACTTTTTGGTAAATGTGCCTAGCTGTGGCTCATCTACACTAATATTTATTATTATTAGTTTTGTACTCAATGAATACAGTCAGGTTGATACCATTGTTAGCCTCCTCCTTGACCACGACCCTCCGTAGGGACCCTTCTTGTTGGGGAACATGGGTCATGCATTGTGGGGTTAGCCATCAGTTATGGGTAGGAGGAAGTGTCTCTGTATATCATGACCCAATGTGTGGCTCTAACATTTTTTCGGCCCCCCTCTTCCACTTGTTTCACCAATTATTCTTAGTTTCAGCTGGGGCCCTTTTGAGGTGTGATGGGGTGGTTCTCTCCTTAGGATCTCTGTGTATCTGAAAAAGAGAAGCAGATTCTCTGACAGAGAGTAAAGTTGGCACAAGATAAATGGAATAACCATTATTTTTTAGAGAGAATTTAATAGGTGTAGGCCCTCTCTCAGCCCACAATTGCTGGAAGCTTGATAATGGAGAGTAGGCTCATTTTGGATATGGTTCTGACTTGTTTCCCAGCTCCAGATATGGGTTCCATTCCACTAAGTGGATCAGATAGTCAAATCAAGAGCAGTTTGCTTCCCATGCTGCCAGGGAATAAATTTTGCACTTGTGTGAGCATCACATCAAGTTGTTTGCTACTAAGTAGGTTAGACCATGAGTTGCTTGGACAGATATTGGTCATTTTCCCCCAGCTGCTCATGTAGCACCTTCTGGCACTAGACGTGCTAACTGTCTGGGGACTGACTCTCTTCCAGCTTCCAGTCATGTCACTCCTTGTTACATGCCAGCAGCATATGGTGTCTTCAGCAATACTCACAAAATGGAGCAAAGAACTGGACAGGCAGTTCTACAAAAAGAAATACAAATGGCAAACACACACTTTAGGAATGTTCATCATCCCTAATGATCAGGGAAATGCAAATTAAAACAACTATGAGATTCCACCTTACCCCAGTAAGGATAGCAAGCATTAAAAAATCAAATGAAAATAAATGCTGGTGAGGATGTGGAGAAATAGGAACCCTCATCCACTGTTGGTGGGAATGTAAGATGGCACAAGCACTGTGTAAAGCAATATGGAGATACCTAAAAAGCTGACTATAGAGTTCCCAACAGACCCAGTTATTCCCTTACTGGGAATGTACCCAAAAACCTTCAAGCCTCAGGTCAGAGTGATTTTCTCAACTATGTTTATAGCTGCTCAATTTGTAATAGCTAAGAGCAGGAATCAACCCAGATGTCCATCATTAGATGAATGGATAACTAAGATGTGGTATATCTACACAATGGAATTCTACACAGCATTAAGAAAAAAATGACACAATGAAATTTGAAGAAAAATGGTCGAACTGGAACAGATCATTCTCAGTGAACTCACCCAATCACAGAAAGATAATCACTGCATAGTCTCACTCATCTACAGCTCCTAACCTGAATCTACCCAAGATGCCAACAAATCTAGCAAGCGTCTTGATGACTGGACAATAGGGTGGATGAGGAGGGAGGGAGGGTAAAGGAGGGTGTGGGGGACACAAATCTGGACCCAAACAGCAATGGTACCATAAAATTCTACATCCTAAAAGACAGGCCCAATGGTTGAACCTTCACCAGGCCCTTAGAGGGAACACCTGAGTCATAAGGCCCTGGAGAGGGTATGATGAAGACTGACCTTAACCTTCTCCTATTTCTCTCTCTCTCTCTCTCTCTCTCTCTCTCTCTCTCTCTCTCTATTGCTCTCTCTCTCTCTCTGTCTCTCCCCCTGTCTCTCTATCTCTTTTATAATACTTATCTTTTTCTTACCTCTCTTCTTGGGTGCTGACCTGTAATTCCCAGTAACAGCAGGTGGCTATCATCCACAATGAGCTCTTGGTCAGATTTCTGTCAGAGTACTTGATGCACTAATATTTTTGTAATCAAATACCATCATAAATCTAATTCAGTATTCATCTGGTTATATCAATATCTGAGTAAAAAGTTTCATGGAGAAGGAAGTCAACAGAATGGAGTGATGGGAAGAATTGTGTTTCTCCTTCCTCTCACAGACACACTGACTCAACAATCAACTCTGAGAAATCCCAAAACTGATTGAGAAATCCCTATACCTACGATGAATACAAACATAGCAATATTAAAATAGGCAAGACAATTGGCGACTTTTGTCACCATAATATCCACCCTCTGACACAGAAATAAATAACCAGGGAAACACATATTTTCTCATGGGTTTTAAACTCCATGACCAGCTTCTCATTGAGAAGGGGAAGAGTTGGACCATGTTTTCACCATTTCAATTTTTGTAGGCATTACACTCTCATGGAGCACAGACATGAATTGACATGTCACAGATGCCTAAGGGCCTCTGAAAACAAAAGTAATTTAAACTAGTATGTAGTAACTATCCATGCTGAGAGGAAAAACTCATAAAGGACATGAGGAGACCCAAATTTTAGAACCATGCTGATACTTAGAATTAATTCAACCCACAGGAACAGCAACAATACCAGCAGCAGTAATAATAATAAATAATAATCAACAGCAACAACAAATAGGAATCCCTAGGAAAGGGGAAGAATCTGTTTTCCAGAGTTATTACATGAATAGATTCAAATGTCCTCCTTTCAGCAGCCATGGGAAAAAAAAATAGATATATAAAGAAACCTGAAGGTGAGGCCCATTCAAATGCATCAACAGAAACAATCACTCAGAAAAACCATATAAAGATCAAGTAGATTAAGACTTTCAAGTAATACATGTCCCGATAATTAAAGGGAGATTTGGAGAAAGTCAATGAAATATTGTAAGAATAAAATGGCAATATCAATATAAGGGGAAAAAAACTAAAATGCAACCTCCCTTAAAGAATTCTAGAGTGGAAAATACAATAAGTAAACTGAAGATCTCACTAGAAGGATTTAAAAACCAAATTAAGAAGGTTGAAGACAGAATCATGAACTGGAAGATTAAACTATGGAAATGCTTGGAGCTGGAAAAATGGTTCTGTTAGTAAAGCACCTACCCCACAAGCATGAGGATCTGAGTTCAGTCCCAGAACCCAGATAAAATGCTGGGCTTGTGCAACAGGCTTCCAGTAATCCCAGTACTCAGGAAGCCAAGAAAGGCGCTATGGAGCAAGGTTGCTAGTTTGGCTAGCTGAATAGGTGAGTTCTGGGTTCAAGCGACTTTATCTTGGGCTGGAGAGATTGTTTAGTGGTTAAGGTGCTTGCCTGTGAAGCCTAAGGACCCAGGTTCAATTCCCCAAGACCCACATAAGCCAGATGCACAAGGTGGAGTTCATTTGCAGTGGCTGGAGGCCCTGGCACACCCATTCTCCCCCGCCTTCTCTCTCAAATAAAGAAATAAAATATTTTTTAAAAAGAGACTATCTCAATAAATAAAATGAAAAGTAATCAAGAAAGATATGTGAAGTCAATATCTGGCCTACACACAATGGAAATGGTCTAGTTTGAGGAACAGAAACAGACCATGGGTTATAGAAGAGAGAATTTTAAAAGTGAATAAAGAACATGTATAACATCATCAGGTTAAACCAGAAGGCACATTCTTGAGTGTCTCAGAAGGAAAAAAAGGAGAGAATATTTGAAGAAATAATGGCTGAAAACTTCCTAGATCTAAAAACAAATATATAACTATATATATTTGAGAATCCCAGAAAACCCCCCAAAAAGGAGCTCAAAGGGACTCTTACCAAGACATATTAGAATGAAATTTCTGAAAAACAAAGTGAGACATCTGAACCACCAAAAGAGAAGCAACTTGTCACATGCAAGAGATGCATTAAAGTTCTAGCAATTCACTTCTGAGTAGCCACTGAAATCAGAATCACAAATCTAGATTAGCATTCCTATGTTCATGGGAGCATTAATCACAGTAACAAAGAAGTGAACACAATATATAAAAGGGGAACCTATCATTTGCAGAGTATGAATGAACCTAAAGTGTATTATAGTGAATGAACAAATACTGTATGGATCATTTACAAATGGAATCTGAACCATACACAAGCACAGAGAAGAATGTGGGGGGGGGGGTCTCCAGTAGTGGTTACAAATATTTGCTTATCAAGGGCTATAAGGCCTCAGACATGCAAAATTAATAAATTATAGTGAACTGCTATACAAAATGTTCCTATAAGTAAATGGATTTACAGGTGATGTTAAATGTTCTTATCCAATGAAAGCTAAAAAAATATGTATGTATGCATATATATATATACGTTCCACATATAGATATGTATTTAAGTATAATAATAATAATATGATAGCACAAAGTTGAAATCATTCTAGATTTTCCTATAGTTTATTATTCTTCCTCAGCTTACCAATAACCTTGGCTTTTTCTTTTAGCTCCATCTTGATCTTTTTTGTGCCTATTTCAACCTGTGCTTCACTGAAATGATCTTCCTACTACTCAGTTCCCTCACTCATGTGGACACATGTTTAGGCTCTTATAAAGACAAATTAAGCTTTTTGTCTCCACAAGTTCTTTCTGAGCCTCACAAGTGCTAGTCCAAGTCTTATTCATAGATTCTTAACTGGCAAAAACAGTGTTTATGGACTTCTGGTCAGCCTAACCGTGCTGCACCTCCTAGGGAAGGAAAGGCAAGGAATTAAGGGTTCACTGGGTCTTTTAGGGAAGAGAAATCTCAAATGGATTGTCAGTGGGAGGGCACGGAGAGGGGAAAAATGGGAATAGGCTGACTCTCTCTCTCTCATAGCCCACCAGTTCCCCAGCCCCCCCCCCACCCCCCAAAGCAGCCGCTCTAGCCATAGTCCCAGCCTCAGGATACTCCCGCACTTACTGCAGGAAAGGGGACCCAGGCCTGCATAGTTCCACTTGGCTCATGGCACAGGGGCAATCTCCCAGCTATCCTGGCCCCTGTGCGACCTTGGGCAAGCACCGCTGGCTGGCCCAGAGGAGCTCAGGCCCAATCCATCCATCTGCCTGCTGCACACACAAGAACTGAGGCCCATGCTGCCCATCTGCCAGTGCAAGCTCAGCCTGCTCCACCCATCTGCCTGCTTGCCACTCAGCCCACCTGTCCACATGCGAGCTCAGGCCAGTTCCACCTGCACAGGTGTGAGCTCAGACCCACTCTGCCAATCCACCCATGCTAGCTCAGGCCCAATCCCCCCTCTGACCACAATGCGCACAAGCTCTGGCTGCTTAGGCTGCATGTCCACACGTGAGCACAGGCCTGTTCCACCTGCACAAGCAAGAACACTGCCCTTCCCTTGTGCAAGATCAGGCCAGCTCCACCTGCCCACCTGTGTGAGCTCAGGCCCAATCACCCCTCTGCCCACAAAGTGCATGAGCTCAGGCTGATTCTTCCACACATGCGTGAGCTCAGGATCCCACTGCCTGACTGCTCTACCTGTCCACTTATCCACATGCTCAGGCCCACTCCCCTAAGAGGCACCAATTCCCTGGCCCATTGAGACCACAGTCCTACTATCCCTGCCCATACACTGTGATGGGCAGACCACAATGCAAAAGAAATAACATGAAAAATCAAATGCAAGTAAATCCAGCAAGATCGCCCAGTCCTACAGTGAATGTCTCTAATCAAAACACAGAAGAGACATTAGGATCAGAATACCAAAATGAAGCAATGTGCAAAGCAACCCTGACCAAGCTACTGGCAGAACTTGCAGAAAGGCAACAAATGACCGATAATTGTGTGAATGCTGCCATCACTAGATTAGGCCTAATAGATAAGAAAATGGAAGGTGTTCAAAGACAGTTTAGACATATGAAGGAGTTCAAGAGTTCAAAAGTTTCAATAAGTTCAAAATTGTTGTGAATAGAACATGGGGAAATTGTGGGATACCCAAAACGTCCTAACATCCAGATCATGGGAATACCAGGAGGGGAAGAAATTTAGACCAAAGGCATGGAGAAATTTTTTAACAAAATAATCAAAGAAAACTTTCCCACTCTCACAAAAGAAAGGCCCATCAAGGTACAAGAAGCTAACAGAACTCCAAACAGATTGGACCAATGGAGAAACTCTCCAAGACATAATGTCATTAAGACACTAAACATTGACACCAAAGAGAAATCCTAAAAGCAGCTAGAGAAAAAACGCACATCACTTTTGAAGGTAACCCCATTAGAATTACTTCAGACTTCTCAATGGAAACCCTGAAAGCCAGAAGGGCCTGGAATGAAACACTGCAACGTCTAAGAAACTACAGCTTCCAACCCAAACTACTCTACCCAGCAAAACTATCTCTCATAATAGATGGTGAAAGAAAAACTTTCCATGACAAAACTCAGCTTTACAATTGTATGAGCACAAAACCAAACCTGCAGAGAGTATTTCAGGAAATTCTCCACACAGAAGAATCAAATAATCAACCTCAAATGCCTACAAGAAGCAGATCAGAATAACCAAACTGAGAGAAGGCACACAAAACTTCAAAGTCCATGAAAACACCAAACCACATATACCAAAACAATATGGCAGGGATCAAATCAAACCTCACACTCATTATACTAAATATTAATGCCTTAATTCTCCCATCAAGAGACATAAGCTAATATGGTGGATCAAAAAATTCGACCTCTCAATCTGTTGTCCTCAAAAAACCCACCTCACCACTAAAGACAGACACCTCCTAAGGGTGAAAGGGTGGAAAATAATATCCCAAGCAAATGGGAATAAGAAATAAGCAGGCATAGCTATACTAATATCAGATAAAATAGACTTCCAACCAAAAATAATCAAGAAAAAAAAAAAAAAGGCTACTTCCTACCTATCAAGGGAATGATCCAACAAGAGGATATCACAACCCTAAATGTTTATGCACCAAACACAGGGGCAGCACAGTTCATAAAACAAAACCTACTTGACAATAACAGAAATAACCAACACCAGCATAGTTTGGGACTTCAATACACATTATCAGTAATAGATAGATCATACAAAGAGAAACTCAATAAGAAAGTAAGAGAGTTCAACAAAACCATAATCTAACCGACATCTACAGAGGATTCCATCCCAAAGTCACAGACAACACATTCTTCTCAGCAGCCCATGGAACTTTCTCTAAAATAGATCATATACTGGGTCACAAAACCTGTCTCCAAATATTTAGGAAGTATAAAATAATTCCCTGCATGATATCAGATCACAATACTATATTGCAAAAAAATAAACAACAAAAGACCCACCAGGAAACCCACCAGTTCCTGGAAACTGAACAGCACACTTTTAAACAATAAATGGGTAGTGGATGAAATAAAAACTGAAATTGCAAAATTTCTATAAGTGAATGATGATGAGAACATATCATACCAAAACTTATGGGAAACAATGAAGGTGCTCCTCAGGCGAAAGTTCATAGCACTAAAGGCCTTCATAACAAAGATAGAGAGATACCAAATCAATAATCTAACCATACAACTAAAGGCACTGCAAAAATAAGCAGAATCCAACCCAAAAAGCTCCAGATCGAAAGAAATAACAAAGTTTGAAGCAGAAATTAATGAATTGGAAACAAAGAAAACAATTGTGAAAATTGACCAAAGAGCTGGTTCTTTGAAAAACTAAACAAGATTGTGAAACCCCTGGCCAATTTGACAAAGAAAAATAAAAAAAAGAAAGAGAGAGAGATGCTTCAAATTAACAAAATGAGAAATGAAAAAGGAGAGATCACAATAGACATTAGTGAAATTGAGAGAATCATCAGGACTTATTACAAAAACCTCTACTCCACAAAATTGGATACTTTGGAGAAAATGGATACATTCCTGGATACATACTATCTACCAAAGCTAAACTCAGAGCAGATTAACCTCCTAAACAAACCTATCACACTCATTGAGATTTAAAAGGTAATCCAGGCAGAGATGCCACAAGAAAAGAAAACTACCAGCCTATTTCCTTGATGATTTTAGACGCAAAGATCCTGAACAAAATCCTCACAAACCAAATCCAACAACACATCAAAAGAATTATCCACCTTGATCAAGTGGGATTCATCTACAGGAATGCAGGGGTGGTTCAACATACAGAAATCTGTCAATGTAATACACCATATAAACAAGGTTAAACACAAAAAAACACATGATCATTTCAATAGATTCAGAAAAGGCCTTTGACAAAACACAATATCACTCATGATCAAAATATTGGAGAGAATTGGCATGGTTGGTTCACATATTAACACAATAAAGGCTACATACAAAGCTCATAAAGCCCAAATAATACTTAATGGAGAGAGACTGGAATAATTCTCATTGGGATCAGGAACAAGACAGGGGTGTCCAGTCTCACCTCTACTCTTCAATGTAGTACTGGAAGTCCTAGCTCAAGCAATAAGACAGGAGAAAGAAATAAAAGGGGTACAATTTGTAAAGGGAGAAGTAAAGTTAGCTCTATGCACAGAAGACATGATTCTATACATAAGTGACCCAAGAGACTCCATCCAAAAACTCTTGAATGTGATTAACTCCTTTAGCAAAGTAGCAGGATACAAAAATCAATGCACAAAAATCAGCAGCCTTTCTATATGCAGATGACAAAGACACAGAGAAAGAAATAAGGACATTGTTCCAATTTCAATAACAAGAAATAAAAATAAAAAACCTTGGAATATTGTTAACCAAGTAAGTGAAAGATATATACAACAAAAACATAAAAATACACAAAAAAGAAATTGAGGAGGACTTGACAATATGGAAAGATCTCCCATATACCTGGATAGGCAGATTTAACATTGTGAAAATGGCAATCCTACCAAAGGCAATATACAGATTTAATGCAATTCCAATTAAAATCCCAACATTGTTCTTCACAGAGATAGAAAATTCCATCTCAAAATTCATATGGAAATGCAGAAGGCCTCGGACATCCAAGCATATCCTCAGCCAACGAAATACCTCCGGAGGCATCACCATACCTGATCTAAAGCTATATTACAAAGCCATAGTAATAAAAACAGCATGGTACTGGCATAAAAACCGGAGTATAGACCAATGTAATAGAATCGAGGACCTGGATTTTGGGTCAAGCAACTACAGCTCCTTGATATGTGACAAAGGCTGTAAAAATATAGGCGGCATGAAAGACAGCATCCTCAACAAATGGTGCTGGACAAAGTGGATAACCATACACAGGAAATTGAAACTTGATCCACACATCTCGCCATGCACAACACTCAAGTCCAAATGGATCGAAGAGCTCAATATAAGACCAGAAACTCAGCTACTACTGGAAGAAAATATAGGAGGAACTTTCCATGATATAGGAATGGGAAAAGACTTCCTGAACAAACCCTTGATAGCACAGCATCTTAAACAATCACTCAACCAATAGGATCACATGAAGCTAAAGAATTTGTTCACAGACAAATATACAATAAACAAAGCCAATAAATTACCCATATAATATGAGAAAATACTTGCTGAATATCCAACTGACAGAGGCCTAATCTCTAGAATCTACAAAGAACCCAAAAACCTAAACAATAAAAAGTCAAACAACCCACTCAAAAAATGGTTCAAAGAGCTGGACAGGCAGTTCACAGAGGAAGAAATGCAAATAGCATACACTTAAGAAATGTGCATCATTCCTAATCATCAGGGAAATGCAAATTAAAGCAACTATGAGATTTCACTTACCCCAGTAAGGATAGCAAACATCAAAAAAACAAATGAAAATCAATGCCGGTGAGGATGTGGAGAAATAGAAACCCTCATCCACTGTTGGTGGGAATGTAAAATGGTACAACCACTTTGGAAAGCACTATGGAGACACCTAAAAAAGCTGACTATATTGCATGTCAACCACATAAGGTGTCTTCAGCAGTAGGGTCTTACCACTAACCTTTGGTGGGTCATCAAGTACTCTGACAGAAATCTGTCTGTCTTTTAGGAAATTTGTAGGTCACTCTGATCAAAAACTCATTGTGGATGATAGACCCATGCTGCTACTGGGAGTTACAGGTCAGTGCCCACAAGAAAATGAGGAAAAAGATAACTAATATTCAAGAGTTAGAGAGAAGAGAGGGGCGGGGAGAGGGAGAAGGAGGAAGGGAAGATGTAGAAGATTAAGGTTAGTCGTGATCCAAACCTCTCCAGTGTCTTATGGTTCAAGTGTTCCCTGTAAGTTCCTGGTGAAGGATCAGCCATTTGGTCTGCCATTTAGTAAGTAGAATTTTATGGTACCATTGCCATTCGGGTGTAGATTTGTGTTTCCCACCCCTTTGATGCCCTCCCCTCCATCCCCTTCCATCCTAGTGTCTAGTCCATGAGATGCTTGCTGGGTATGTAAGGTATCATGGGTAGATTCAGGTTAGGTGCTGTAGATGAGTGAGACTATGTGGTGATTTTTTTTCTGTGATTGGGTAAGTTCACTGAGAATGATGCATTCCAGGTTCAACCATTTTTCCTCAAATTTCATTGCCTCATTTTTTCTTACTGCTGTTTAGAATTCAATTGTGTAGATATACCACATCTTAGTTATCCATTCTTCTAGTGATGGACATCTGGGTTGATTCCAGCTCTTAGCTATTACAAATTGAGCCACTACAAACATGGTTGAGCAAATCTCTCTAGCCTGTGGTTTGAAGGTTTTAGGGTAGATGCCCAGTAAGGGAATAACTGGGTCTGTTGGTATCTCTAATCTCAGCTTTTTCAGAAATCTCCATATTGCTTTCTAAAGTGGTTGTACCAACTACATTCCCACCAACAGTGGATGAGTATTCCTACTTCTCCACATCCTCGCCAGCATTTATTTTTATTTGATTTTCTGATGTTTGCTATCCTTATTGGGGTAAGGTGGATTCTCATAGTTGTTTTAATTTGCATTTCTCTGATGATTAGGGATGATGAACATTTTCTTAAGTGTATGTTTGCCATTTGTATTTCTTCCTCTGTGAACTACCTGTTCAGCTCTTTGCTCCATTTTGTGAGTGGGTGTTTGACTTCTTACTGTTTATATTTTTGAGTTCTTTGTAGATTCTAGAGATTAGTCCTCTATCAGTTGGATAACCCACAAATATGTTCTCCCATTCTGTGGGTAATCTATTGGCTTTGCTTATTGTATGCTTGTCTGTAAAGAAACTCTTCAGCATCATGTGATCCCATTGGTTGAGTGACTGTTTAAGATTGTGAGCTACTAGGGTTTTGTTCAGGAAGTCTTTTTCCATTCCTATATCATGGAAAGTACTTCCTATATTTTTTTCCAGTAGTAGTCGAGTTTCTGGTCTTATATTGAGATCTTTGATCCATTTGGACTTGAGTGTAGTGCATGGTGAAATGTGTGGGTCAAGTTTCAGTTTCCTGCATATGGTTATCCAGTTTGTCCAGCACCATTTATTGAAGATGCTGTCTTTTTTCTAGCCTATATTTTTCAGGCCAAAATAGAATGGCATGGCTGGAAGTTGGAAGACAGTCAGTCCCCAGACAGTCAGCGTGTCTAGTGACAGAAGGTGCTACATGGGCAACTGGGGGAAAATGACCAATATCTATCCAAGCAACTCATGGTCTAACCTACTTAGCAGGAAATGACTTGTGATGCCCACACAAGTGCAATAGTGGCACACAGCCATGGTGGGGAACAAACTGCTCTTAATTTGGCTAACTGATCTCCTCAGTGGTACGGGACCCATAGCTGGAGCTGGGAAACAAGTCAGAACCATATCCAAACATAAGCCCACTCGCCAATATCAACCTACCATCAATCTTGGGCCACAAGAGGGCCTACGCCTATTAAATTCTCTATAAAAAAAATTAAGCCTTATCTCTTTTGTCCTGGTGCTAACTTACTCTCCATTGGAGAATCTGCTTCTCTTTTTCAGATAGATGTAGATCCTAAGGAGAGAGCCACCCCATCATACCTCAAAATGGCCCCGGCTGAAACTAAGAAAAATTGTAGAAACAAGCAAGGGTGCTGTTTTCCTGATGAACCGGATACCAGCACAAGGGGGAAGGAGATCAACACAGAGAAAAATCAACTCCTACCAAATCAGAGAGCCAGAGCCTCAGAGGCCCCCAACACCTCATCACTGAAGCAGACCAAAAATGAACCCAACATGGCTCAGGGAAATTTTGAGGAAGAGGGGGTGGAAAGAATGTCAGAGCCACATGTTGGGTCATGATATGCAGAGACATTTAGCTTACACATAACTGTGGGCTAACTCTACAATGCATGACCCATATGCCTCAACAAGGAGGGGCCAAGGGGAGGGGGTAGGTCACGGATGAGTCTAATAATGGTACCAAACTGACTGTATTTGCTGAATACAAAACTAACTAATAAAGAAAAAAAAAAGAATAGTAATAATTTAAAAAAAAAAAAAAGGTGACTATAGAGTTCCCAACAGACCCAGTTATTCCCTTACTGGGCATCTACCCTAAATCCTCCAAGCCTCAGTCCAGAGAAATTTGCTCAACCATGTTTATAGTGGCTCAATTCATAATAGCTAAGAGCTGGAATCAACCCAGATGCCCATCACTAGAAGAATGGGTAACTAAGATGTGGTATATCTACACAATGGAATTCTACACAGTATTAAGAAAAAAATGACACAATGAAATTTGAAGAAAAATGGTTAAACTGGAACAGATCTTTTTCAGTGAACTCACCCAATCACAGAAAGATAATCGCTGCATAGTCTCACTCATCCACAGCACCTAACCTGAATCTACCCAAGATGCTGACATACCAAACACGTATCTCAAGGACCGGACAATAGTGTGTGTGAGGATGGATGGGAGGGCAAGGAAGGAGGTGGGGTACACAAATCTGGACCCAAACGGCAATGGTACCATAAAATTCTACATCCTAAAAGACAGACTAAATGGTTGAGCCTTCAATAGGCCCTCAGATGGAACACCTGAGTCACAAGGCCCTAAAGAGGGGATGATGAAAACTGACCTTAATCTTCTACTGCTTCTCTCTCTCTCTCTCTCTCTCTCTCTCTCTCTCTATCTCTCTCCCTCATCTCACTAACTCTTTTGTATTACTTATCTTTTTCTTCCTTCTCTTTGTGGGCACTGACCTGTAACTCCTAGTACCAGCAGGTGGCTATCACCCACAATGAACTTTGATCAGAGTGACCTAGAAGGTTTCCTAAAAGAATGACAGATTTCTGTCAGAGTACTTGATGACCCACCGGAGGTTAGTGGTAAGACCCTACTGCTGAAGACACCATGTGCAGTTGACATGTAACATGGAGTGACATGGCTAGAAGCTGGAGGAGAATCAGTCCCCAGAAAGTCAGCATGTCTAGTACCAGAAGGCGCTACATGGGCGACTGGGGGAAAATGACCAATATCTGCCCAAGCAACTCATGGTCTAACCTACTTAGCAGCAAATAACCTGTTGTGATGCCCACACAAGTGCAACAGTGATGCACAGCCATGGTGGGAAATCACCTGCTCTTGATTTGGCTAACTCATCCACTCAGTGGAATGGAACCAATAACTGGAGCTGGGAAACAAGTCAGAACCAGATCCAAAAATGAGCCCATTCTCTGTTATCAAGCTTCCACTGATCGTGGTCTAAAAGAAGGCCTACACCTATTAAATTCTCTCTTAAAAAAATAATGGTTATCCCATTTATCTGGTGCTAACTTTACTCTGCATTGGAGAATCTGCTTCTCTTTTTCAGATACATGCAGATCCCTAGGAGAGAACCACCCCATCATACCTGAAAAGTGCCCCAGCTGAAACTAAGAATAATTGGCAAAACAAGCAACTGTGCTATTTTCTTGGTGAACCTGGTACTAGTACAAGGGTGAAGGAGATCAACACAGAGGACAATCAACTCCTACCAAATCAGATATCCAGAGACACAGAGGCTCCCAAGACCTCATCACTAAAGCAGACCTAAAATGAACCCAAAATGGCTCAGGGAAATTTCCGAAAGAGGGGGCAGAAAGACTGTCAGAGCCACATGTTGGGTCATGATACACAGAGACATTTGCTCCTACCCACAAGTGAGGGCTATCTCCACAATGCATGACCCATATACCCCAACAACGAGGGGCCAGGGGAAGGGAGAGGACAGGGAGGAGGCTAACACTGGTACCAACTTGATCATATTCACTGAGTACAAAACTAATTTTTAAAAAGTAAAAAACATACAGTTAGCATTGCGTAGCATCTACATGTGCTTATCTTAAATTAATGGCCATTATCATGTGCCACTCAAAACAAACAAAAAACAGTGTTTATGCATAGTGGTACTTAAAAAGACAGTTTTTAAAGTGAATGAATCCACATAGGAAAAAAAACACAAGGTTCCTCTAAATAAAGTAATTTCTCAGAGAAAATAATGTATTTCTGGCTTTGGAAAGCATAATTAGGTATACAAGCCATGGTTTTGAACAACAATCATACTCCTTAGAAGCTTCTTTACTTGTCACTCACTTAAAAAATAAAAGACTAGACTATGTAGCATCTATATCTAGCAGTTATGAGAACCAAAAGGGAAGATAACCATTATAGATTCTGCATTTCCTTTGGAATAGGCACAATCTATGCATCACAAACAAAAATATTCAAATTCATAGCCAACTGCTTCTCTAGTCACCCACTTTAGCCACTTCTTGCCTGATGGCTGCCTCACACATAAAGGAAGCTTCAGCTTGCTAAAACAGCTAGCCCTTTAAAGAGCCAATACTAAACTAAGGCGAAACTGGCAAATGTGCATTGCAACAATATATCCAAACCATCACACATCTCTCAAAACCTTGGTATCAAATGCTATTCCACTGGCTCCAGGCACTTCCCTCCTCTGCTCTTCTGACTTTTCCCTGGCCTGCCCTAGCACTTCTTGCTTCCCAGCTGGCTTATAGAAGGATTTCCTTACCCTATTGTGCTTGTCATTTTCCACTTCTCATTTGGCACAAAGGCTTGCTATGGTCTTTTTAAAATTATGTGTTAGGCCAACATGCCATTGCTTTGTTCCAACAAAGTGAATCCAGTCTGGAAAATTATAATGATGTTTCTCAACTTCTTACTGCATCTTCTGTCAGCCCTGGATCCAGAAAGTTCTCCAGTTATTTCCTTTGGCTACATCATTTTCATATCCTTAGAAAATCTGGACTTAGGAGGACAGGCACATTTTTTTCACTGTTATGGATATTGCTGTTTACCTTCAAGAGACCTAAGTAAAAATATTTCCCACTCTCTGTCACTCTGGCTTACTCCCAGGGCAGGAGGAGTAAGAGTTGTCTACCTGTTAGTAATTGACAGAGTCCAAGACTCCTGAAACATAAATTTCTTGCCCTTCCCAGAAGACTATAGGGCTTTGTTCTTGAAAGATACTGCATGCTGAAACTTCCCTGTTGCTGCTAACTCCATTGACTATTGTACTCAAATTTCACTTTTCCCATACTGTCCTGATTGCCTCAATTTCAGCCAAATGAACAATATGTAATAAATCATGACCTCACCTTGTTTCAATGACTAATGGTAGTCTATAATGATATTTTTTTTATGTTTCTGTAAGTAGTAAACAGTAACCATCTCCAAGATAAGAGGGCCCTGTTATTCATTCTCTAGCATCTCACACTATAGTTTGAGTTCGTGTGAGAATGAATGTAATATCTGAACTTCTACCATGCATCTCTCCTTCAAATCCCTTTATTACAAAGCACTTTAAATGAAAACACCTTTAGCTAGAAAAATCATTTTAAATGATAAACTTTTAAAGTATTCCTACTAAAGGAGAAAGATAGCCAGATCAGGATGAAAATTTTGAAGGCTGGGAAGTATGCCATGGGATTATTAAGAGGGGCGAGAGACAGCCCACAACAAAGGAAGATAATAAAAATTATGTGCTTAATGATTTTGATTTTAGGCCAAATCTATTTTTTGGCTTGGCTCATCTACTACAGAGCATCATGTTTTCAAAAGCTTTGGCCATAGAGATTGAGGATTTGATTGTCACAATTAATTTAAACATGCATTTGTGTGCAATATAGTAGGGTACATGAAACCTTGCCTTCTGCCAATATGCCTTTGGGCTGGAACTCAAACATGATGCACCTATAAAAGTGTTCCAGCAATTACCAAAAGTCCTGGCAAGCAAACAGACTAGGTTCACAGCCAGCCCTCAGGGGTTCTCTAGTGTCTCAGGTGCCTGTGCTACAACCCCACCTCATTAAGCTGCTGGGCTATGCAAACAGACAGACAGACAGACATTAATTACTCAGAATTAAGTGTGTGTGAGTAAATGCTGATTTGGGGTAATTTAGAAGGACATTAACTCTCTCAAAATGTTGACTTATGTTCAAAATACTTCCCTCAGGAAGGCCAGACACTCCAATTGGATGACAATTTATTCAAACAGTGTCATACATGACTCAACTGGCTTGCTTTGTGCTCTGTTTACCAGCTCCTCACACCTTAGGATGTTTAGCATCCAACAAAATTGTCTCCTCAAAGAGAACAACAGAACCACTGCACAGTCTGGATGTGTAGCACTCTTGCCAACTGGCTCTTGTGTTGCTAGCATGGCCCTTCTGAAGAAGCAAGGCCGGGTGAGTTCTGCTTTATATTCCTCATCACCAGAGCCACGGTATGCAACCAGCAGGTTTCATGGACCAGAGAGATTCAGGGGTTTGATCATAATTATTTTAAACACAAATACTTCATTTGCTCTTTTCCGAGAAAGATGCAACAGGTGGTGTTTTCATTAAAACCTACATCAAATTTAAACTTTTCTGTTAAATTCTACTTTCTACTCTCACCCCTTACCACAATACCAAGTTTAAGATCAATTACTGAGAAGAAAAATGTAAAATTCATATATCATGATACTGTTATACAAAGTTATCTTGATGAGATAGCTGTTTGCAAGTTTAGTACTTACTATAAGCTTTATGTATAAGTGAGTAATCTACATGTAGAAATCTGTTTCCTTTCAATAATCTGTGGCAGGTTGCTAGCTTTTCCTATCTCAGTTTTCTCCTCCTTAAAATGGAGATAATAACAGCTTATATCTCACAGGATCATTTGGGGTTTGTTTTGGTGAAAGAATGTATTCAATACAGTCCCTGATTGATAAAAGTCAGTCAATGAAATTTAGAGAGTATTACCGTTTCTAGCCATGGGGAGAACATGTATTAAGTAGGAGACACCAACATGCTCTGTTCTGAGTAACGTGAAATTACAAAATGTTAGATAGATAGGACAAATAGGACAAAGAGGACATGCTGGTTGAGAGGGGAAACCCAGAGTATGTATAAAAGAACTGGAAATCAGAATGATTTCACTTCTTAACAACAACCACTAATGTCAGAAAAAGAGGAAATGGTGTTTAAAAATTGTGAGGGAGAGTAATTTTCAACTAGGAATTGTGCATGTAAACTATCCAGCTATCTAGTAGATAGAAAGATGATAAATTACTATCAATATCCAAAGGATAAAAGATTAGATAATGCATCAATAAAATAAAAACAGGACACTATGAACTGAGTAAGCAAAGACCAGAGATAATTTTCAAAAAGAATAGTTTCTAAAAGTTAATATAGAAATCAAGACAACAGCTTAGAAAATAGTACAAGTGATAAGTAAAAATAAAATATTATACTAAGTGAGGTTACCCAGACTCAGAAAGACAAATGCCAGATCTTTTCTCACTTATGTGGATCCTAACACGGAATTGTTTTGTTTATAAGTTGTAGTAAGCAACAATAGGACTAAAGAATAGGAAGAGAAATTACTCTTATTTGGATTTTATGTTTTATATGATCTTTAAGAAACCCAAACCCTAATCTACAAGTTAAGATTTTCTTCCACCATAGAATCATAGACAAAGCAAATTTGTGAAAGAAAAATCTTTTCAAATTTATTTAGTGTCTAGTGGGTAGGTCTCCAGCATACACAGGCAACTTCTTTTATGCTTCATGCTACAGATCCACAAGAAGCATTTAACTGGTGAAGCACACATGATAAACTGCTTGTGAAACATGCATCATCTTATTTAAGGTCACAGGACACTGTGTGGTAGGCGTTATGAAAATCCATTTATGAATTTTACATTGAGGTCTGGTGGTTGAACACTTTACTTACTGTCACAATTAATAAATGACAAACATGACATAAACACAGTTCTGCTTGGCTCCAAAGCTCACATCACTTATCATCTGTTCCACCTGCATCCTGGGAGCCCTGAGGACAGAACACAGAAAGGATCTGGATAGCAGGGAACTGGTTTTGAGGCTATTCTGGAAGAAATTCAATAACTAGCAGGAGACAGCAGGAAACTAAACCATAGAAACAAAATATGTGAAGCTCCAGGGGTGGAAAAGACCAAGTCACAAGAAAATCATATAGTGACTGGCCAAGTGGAATTCATTCAAAGATGAGATGACTGGAGTGATCTTAGTATCAATATGTGTTGACTATTTTTTTTAATTTGGTTTTGTTTTTGAGAAAGTTTCTTACTCTCAACCATCCCTCTTTTAGTATCACAATTAAATTGAAACTTCCAAGCTACACTACCACATCTCAATTCTATGACTCAAGAAAAAATATTGGGGCATTTCCTGTGCCTTGGTTTCTTCATCTATTGTTTAAAAAAGAATGTTTTATCTTCTTAGCATGTTTGGATTAAATGAAATAGTGCATAAAATAGCACCTACCAATCATATAAATAATCATTGCCCACTGAATGACTATTCCTTGACTCAGCATAGAGTAAAATGAATATGTTTCAGATTAGCTCAGCAAATTTGCATATCAAGGTGACTGTTTCCAAACAATGAGAATTGACATTACACTTCCTTTTGTATTTAAGGTCATCCACATTGTACCATGTATCAGAATTTCCTTCCCTTTCTAAAGGTATAATATTCCATTGTTTGTATGTACCTTATTTCATCTATGCCTCCCTCACTGGACACTGGGTTGCTTCTACCTTTAGCTATTATGAACAATGCAATTTTTGGCTATGTACACAGAAGTGGCATTATTTGATCATATAATTAAGTTATACCATTTTTAGTAAGTGGCATACTGCTTTAAACAACAGCTATACCATTTTATATGCTTAGAACAGTGTACAAGGATTTTGATTTCTCTAAAGCTCTGTCATTTATTATTTTCTGTTTATCATATTAGCCATCCTAAGGAGAGTGAAATGGCATTTCATTCCAGATTTGAAATTTGCACTTTCCAGTGACTCACTGTTGCAGTCAGGTTCACATTGCTGGTAGAAATCACCCAACCAAGATCAGCTGTGGGAAAATGAGGTTTATTCTGGCTTACATGCTTGAGGGGGTAGCTCCATGATGGCAGGGAAAGTAATGGCATAAGCAGAGGGTAGACATCACACCCTGGCCAACATAAGGTGGACAATAGCAACAGGAAACACTGGCATGGGGAATCTGGCTATGACACTCATAAGCCCGCTCCCAAAATTAGACTCCCTCCAGGAGGTGTTAATTCCCAAATCTCCATCACCTGGGAACCCAGCATTCAGAACACCTAAGTTTATGGGGACACCTGAATCAAACCACCACATTCTGCCCCTGGCCCCCATAAACTGATACATGATGTAAAGTACAATGCATTCATTCCAACTTTAAAAGTCCCATAGATTTTTATCAATCCCAAAGGTGTTCAAACATCCCCATAGTCCAAGATCTTTTAACTGAACCATAACACCAAAAAATAACCACAAGAAAACCCATAATGGCACAGAATAAACATTCACACTGCAAAAGATGGCATTGGCATAGCAAATAAATATCAAGCAATACATGATTTAAACAGAGCAAACACCAAACTCTGTAGCTCCAAGTCCAACAACTCTCGCCAGTGACAAGTCTCCAAGTCTTATAATTCTAACCATCAACAAGTCTGTGGATTTCCAATTCCACCCCTCCAGCTAGGCTACTTATAGTCCTGGGAAACTTCATCTGGGGCAGGCAGCTCTCCTTGGCAGCCTTCTCGTGGTCCCGGCATCTCCAGTTTGTCTCCACTGCAGCCATTTCCAAAACACAAGACCATGTTGCAAACTCAATGACCCTCTCTTTCCTACATTTCTTATACTCCATAAAACCAGGTAGAGTGCCAATTTGTTAATTGGGGTGGGGGTGGGGTAAAAAATCAGACTTTTAAAAACAGGACACTTCTTGAACACTCAGGCCCCTTCAAAAGAGTCTACATTCTTCCTGTTGCCCCAGTGCAGGTCAGCTGGCCCAATCTCAAAGGTTGTAATCTCTCAGTTGCAGCTGAATGGACGGCAGTTCACCCAAAGATTTTTCTTTCTATGCCATATCCCTCTGCTCACATCAGTCCATTTCTATGCAAAGTAACCCTGCACAACTTCTCAGGACCTGATTATAACAGCAAGCCTCTCACACAAACTGTTTGTAGCCCAGTCCAGGCAAAGCTCTTTCTAACCCTCATAAGCCAAACCTCACAGTACACAGTTCTTACTACATCCAGGTCTTTCAACTCTGACCAAATAGTTCATCAAGCTGTACTTACAGCACTGCAAAGCATTTCTTAGGCCAAGGTTCCAAATCTTTCCACATTCCTCTTGAAAATCAGCTCTAAAAGGCCAAAGCCACACAGGTGTCTAGCAGCAATCCCACTCCTTGGTACCACTTTACTGTTGCAGTCAGGTTTGCAATGCTGGTAGAAATCACCCACCCAAGAGCAGCTTGTGGGAAAAAAAAGAGGTTTATTTTGGCTTACAGGCTCAAGGGGTAGCTCCATGATGGCAGGGAAAAGTATGGAATGAGCAGAGGTTGGACATCACCTCCTGGCCCACATAAGGTGGACAATAGCAACAGGAGAGTGTGCCAAACACTGGCCTGGAGGAACTAACTATGATACCCATAAGCCTGCCCCAACAATACACTTCTTTCAGGAGGTGTTAATTCCCAATTACCATCAGCTGGGAACCTAGCATTCAGAGCACCTAAGTTTATGGGAGACACCTGAATCAAACCACCCCTCTCACTTTGGCAAGCATCCTTCCATGTTTCTTGAGTAAAATGGCTACAAGTGTTTTGCTCATTTTAAAATCCAGGTTGGGTTTTTATTCTGATGCTGTAGGAATTTTTTAAATAATCTGATAACCATTCATCAGATGTATGATTTGTAAATATTTTCTCCTATTTCATAGTTTTTTTTATTCTACTAATTGTAGTCTTTTAAACAAAGTTTTTTAATTTTGATATAGATCAATTTGTTAATGTTTCCTTCTGTTCCCCGTGCTTGTGACTGAATCTAATGCCATAAGCACTTCTACTGATTTCTTCTAGAATTCTATAGCTTTAGTTCTTAAGCTTTTGATACATCTATGGTCAATATTTATGCACAGTATAAAGGTCCATCTTAATTCTTTTTCATGTGAACAAATGCTTCCCCAAAAACCATATATTAAAAAGACTGGGATATTTTTACTTCGTTGAACAGTCTTAGTATGCTCATTGAAAAGAATTTGAACATATGTGTAAACATTTATCTAGGCTTTCTACATTTGATCCCACTGATGTATATGTACTTATTTAAGCTACTACTATTACAGTTTTTTAAAACCCTTTTTGACAACTTCCATAAATATAGACAATATATCATGACCATAATCCCATCCACCATCTTCCCCCTTTCCCCTCCAAAATCCCCCTCCACTTAGTTCCTTCTTCTTCTCAATGAGTCTCTCTTCTACTTTGTCATAGTTTCCCCCTTCTATTATGTGTAGGTAGTATCAGCCACTGTAAGGTCATGAATATCAAGGCCACTTGATACTCACTCCTCCCCTTGCTTTGGAGCTGACATTTTTTTTCTGCCACCTTGGATCATATGAGAGAGGTGTCTCACACAGTGCTGAATATACCACTGTCACTTCTTCTCAGCACTTCTATGAGTTTGAATCTCCCCAGTGGTCATCGCCATCTGAAAAGAGAAGCTTCTCTCACCAAAAATGAGAGTAGCATTAGTATATGAACATAAACCTAAGTATTTAGAGGCAGTAATATATCCATTTTGACAGACAGCAGTAGTAGTTTCCCTGTAGATCTTATGACCTCCCCAGACATAGGCTTTTGATTAGGTTTTTAGTACCAGGCATGAATTCTCTCCCATGGAGTGGGTCTCAAATCCAAAGAACAATTGGTTCCTCCCATAACAGACATGATATTATTGCACCAGTTGTTACATTTGGCCTGGATGCACAACTGTAAAGTGTGCATGATCCACTGCTGGTTAAGACTATTAATGACTTTTCTTCCAGTATAGGCTGAATATCTCTTTGCTGTATCCTGATAGCTAAGGAACAGGGAGGAGGCTTCCAGCTCAGGATCAGCTTGATTTCTCTGTGATCTACAGCTCAAGCACATGGAGTCTACAGCAGCAGGGTCTAACTATCTAGTTCAGGTGGACAAACAAGAGCTTTGCCAATAGCCTGTAATGTTCTGAGGGCATCAGGGGTCTCCCTGGCCAACAACTCACTGGAAAGTTAATCACACTTGGCACTGCAATTTTTGTAACAACAATCTATGGCTTCTGGGCACAACATTATCCATCCACATAGGATACTTCTGCCCAAACTCTTTTAACATATATGTTATTAGCTACTGAAGAAGCAGATTTTCATGTGGCTTATACATAGCATCCTTAAGTTTGATTAACCTTCCTCCCACCACCTCTTCTCTGCAATTCTCTTCCCTTAGACCATCCCCCATCTTCCCCTCTACTTACATATCTACTATATCCTTCCCTTAAGCCCTTTTTTCTCCTCCCTCTGTCATGACCCCTTTCTAGCTTCCTGACCTCTACTACTAACTTTTATTCCAATTCACATACAAATCTAAACATTTGAAGCTAAGATCCACATGTGGGAGAGAGCATGTGGTCTTTGATTTTCTGTTTTGATCACTATACCATTATAGTAAGTTTTGAAATCAGAGATTACAAGATCTCAATATTATTCTTCTGTCTCAAGATTCTTTTTGCTGCTGGGATCCTCTCAAAATATCACATAAGTTTTAGGAAGATTTTTTTTCCACCTCTGCAAAATCTTAATTTGGTATTCACAGTTACTACATTGTTTGGATTGTTTTGGGTGGTACAGACATTATGACAAAATTAATTCTTCCAATCCATGAAAACAAGTTATTTTCCATTTAGTTAAATGATATTTAACATTTCTAGCAATATTTTATGTTTACACTGTAAATGTCTTTCTTTAGCTAAGTTTGTTTAGAAGTATATTTTATGCTATTGCAAGCAGAAATTTTTCCTCAAATGATTATTTAATTGTCATTGTTAGTATAGAAATGAAACTAAATTTTTATATGTTGTTTTGTATTTAACAACTTTGTTGACTTTATTTTGAGTTTTAACAAGCTTTTGTGATTTCTTTAGTGTTTCTCATATATAAAATCATGTCATTTGAAAACATTTAAATTTTCCTTGTGGATTTTTTTTTATAATTGTGTGTGTGAGAGAGAGATAATGGCCCTTCTAGGGCCTCCTAGCTACTGTAAACCAACTCCAGACACATGTGCCACCTTGTGCATCTGGCTTTATGTGGGTCCTGGAGAATCAAACCTGGATCCCTTGGCTTTGCTGGCAAGCACCTTAACTGCTAAACAATCTTTCCAGGCCCTTTGTGAATATTTTTATTTATTTTCTTACCCAATTGCTCTAAGATGTCTGGTACTATGTTAAATGGAAGTTATAAAAACAGATGCTCTTCCCTTGTTTTGATTTAGAGGAAATATTTCAGATTTTTCATCAAGGTTGCTGTAGTTTTTAGATTTTCACATTTGGTCTTTATGATGTTGGATCAGTTTTGCTTCTATTTTGTTTAATGTTTTTATTCATGAAATTGTGCTAAAGTTTTTCAATGCTATTTCTGTATTTGATCATGTGGGTTGTGTCCTTCATACTGTTACTGTGCATTGCAATGATTGATTTCCATGTACTAATACATACTTAGAGTATAGGAATAAATATCACTTGTTTATGGTGGAAATCCTTTTAACGTCCTGTTGGATGCTCTGCTAATATTTTCTTATGTATTTTATCTCATTGCCTCTGGGTTGGGCTCCTGAAAGAATTTCATTACTTCACTGCCTTTTTCTTTACCAGGTTTATTTATAAAGAGCCCCAGGTAATGCTTCCTGGAGTTTAATTTAGATCATGTCTCTTTTACCTCAATGATTTTTTCAATAGGTTAACTATTTAACCATCTAAATTTTTCCATTTTATGCTTTGTAGCACCTACCTGAATTCTGCAGTTCTTATTTCTCTTTACACTTTCCTTTATAACTCACACTGACCCTGGATTCCACAGCCAGTGATTTCTATATCCAATGCATTTCCATTTGACATCCCTTCACCCATACCCACTTATTGAAATATCACATATGCATGAATACAGGCTCATAAGTCACTTTCCCCCTGAAACCTCCATTTATTTCACCCATACATCCCATCAACAAATAGTATGTACTAGCCATGTACTAGATATATATAAGAAATATACTAGCCGGGTGTGGTGGTGCACACCTTTAATCCCAGCACTTGGGAGGCAGAGGTAGGAGGATCACCATGAGTTCGAGGCCACCCTGAGACTCCATAGTGAATCCCAGGTCAGCCTGGGTTAGAGTGAGACCCTACCTCGAAAAACAAAACAACACACACACACACACAAAGAAATATACTAAGAAATGAGGTAAAACCATTAAAAAGATCAAACTAGTAGAGGGAAACAAAAGACAGTCATGTTAGAGTGGTGGGAAGTCTAATAGTCAACATAATAGAAACAAATATTAAGTGAAATAAGCCATACTAGAATTTTCACTGCTGCCTGGAGGGCTCAGAGATAGCTTCAAAGAAACTTAAACTTGAATGAGCAGGCATTTATTAAGCAAACATGATGGAGGATCATGCAAAGTCATGAAGACAGCTTAAGCCAAACAGCAGAAAGTGTGATTTTATGATAGCTCCACTGCCTGTCATTAGCAAAGATGGACATGATAAGTATGGAAGGAGAAAGCTGAGCAGGTCTTGATCCCACACTGAAGGGTAAGTAAGATCTTACTCCTGGGTCATTTCAAAGATTTAAACAAGTAGATAGTAAAATGAGATTTAAATGCAAATTGTGGTCTATTCTCTAATACTATGATAAAAGATAATTTGGGGGCTGGAGAGATGGTTTAGTAGTTAAAGTGATTGCCTGTGAAGCCTAACGTCTCTGGTTCAAGTCTCCTGAACCCACATAAACCAGATGCACATGGTGGCACATGTGTCTGGAGTTCAATTTGCAGTGGCTGGAGGCCCTGGTATACCCACTGTCTCTCTCAAATAAACAAACTAATAAATAATAAAATAAATATTTTTTAAAAAGATAAGTTGGAGAAGTCATATGATGAAAGTAGGAAGAGTCATTAAGTTCTATTTCCATTGTCCCAGTGAAAGACAAGAAAGACCAAAATAAATTAGTAGTGGCAATAGACCACAGACTGAAAAATGATGAAGGACTTAGGATGAACTTGGTCTGTTAGGATACAAAATGGTGATACATGCTTTAATTCGTAGCAGCTGGGATACTAAGGCAAGAAAAACACATGCTTGTAGTCAGCCTCCACCACATAGCAAGTTCCAGGGCAGCGTGATCTAAATGGGACACTGTCTCAAAAAACAGGGTAGGCTGGGGACCTGAGGGTCATACCCTAAAAGAAGAGTCATCCCTGGGCAGCTTCCTGAGAGGGTAAGTCCAGTGCAAGAGAGGCTGGGAGCAGGGAGGGCTATGATGCACTCCACTGTGAGTCAGACCTGAGCTGACTCTGCCACTGGTCCCTAGGGTCCCCATAGTGCCAGAACTAGAGTCCATGCCTCTGCTCCACTCTGCATAACTTGTATCCCTCCTTATCCTGCTGTCCCCTGCATGTGTCTCCAGGGTGCCAGGGTCTACATTTCCGCCCCAATCTGCACCACCTCTCCCTTCCTATGTCTCTGATCCCTTTGTGTCCCCATGATGCCAGATCTAGGGCCCATGCTTCTTCCACCCATTATTATTGAAGAAAAATTTCAAGTCACAAAAGAGGCTAATCCAGATACAAGAGTTTAACAAAACAGCAAACAATGTGAACCACAGAAGAAACACTCCAAGGTACATCATAGTTAAAGCTCTAAGCAATGAAAACAAAGAGAAAGGGATAAAACCATCAAAAAACAAAAGCATACAAAGGTAATCCCATCAGAGTTACCTCACATTTTTCAGTGTAAACAATGAAAGCCAGAAGAGCCTGGAATGGAGTACTTCAAAGCCTAAAAACCTATGGCTTCCAACCCAAGCTACTGTACCGAGTGAAGTTATCCATCAAAATAGTCAGGGAAAGGAAAACTATTCATGCCAAAAGCCATCTTTATACAAAGCCAAACCTACAAAAAATGCTTCAGGAAATATTCCACACAGAGGAGTTGAACAATCAACAAAGAGACTACAAGAGGATGAACATGATAAGCAAAACTAGAGCAGGTGTGAAAGCACACAAAGCCCAAGAATACACCAAACCCCATAAACCTGCCAGCATGGCAGAGATTAAGTCAAACTTCACAGTTATAACTTTAAATTGACTTAACTCATTCCAAAACAAAAGACACAAATTAACAGAGTGGATCAGAGAAATGGACCCTTTCATCTGCTGCCTTCAAGAAACATACCTCACCATTAGAGATAGACACATCCTGAGGATGAAAGGATGAAAAATGATTTTCCAAGCAAATGGAAATAAGAAATAAGCATGTTTGGCTATACTAACATCTGACAAAATATACTTAAAACAAAAAGTAATTAAAAAGCACAAAGGCCACTTTATACCATCAAGGGAATGATACAAGAAGAGAACATCACAATGGCATATTCATATGAACCAAACACAAGTGCACCACATTTTGTAAAGCAAAACCTACTTGACAACTAATAAAAAATAAATCCTAATGCCATGATAGTATGGGACTGCAATACACCACTTATATCATTAGCATTGAAGCAGAAAAACAACAGGGAAATAATAGATCTTAACAACACCATAGATCAACTAGACTTAACAGACATCAATAGAATATTACACCTCAATTCTACAGAATACCCATTCTTCCCAGCATCCCATGGAACCTTTCCAAAAATAGATCATATATTAGACCATAAAGCATGCCTCCACAAATTCAGGAAAATTATTGTAACTTCCTGCATCATATTGGACCACAATGCACTAAAGCTAGAAACTAGTAACAAGCGATATAGCAGAAATTATACCAGCATCTGGAGACTGAACAACACACTATTAAGGAATGAATGCGTCATAGAAGAAATCAAAAGGGAAATTATAAAATGTCTTCCACTGAATGATAATGACAAAACAACAAGCAAAACATATAGGACAAAATGCAGGAACTTTTAAGGGGAAAAATTATAGCACCAAGTGCCTTCATAACAAAGAAAGAACTCAAATTAATAACCCAATCATCCACCTAAATTGTTGGAAAAACAAGAACCATCCAACCCTAAGAATTTCAAACAGAAAGAAGTAATTAAGATTACAGCAGAATTTAATGAATTGGAAACTAGAAAACAATTAAGAAAATTGATGAAATGAAGAGCTAGTTCTTTGAAAAAATGAACAAGATTGATAAACCCCTGGCCAATTTGATCAAATGCAAAAAAGAGAAGTCTCACATTAAAAAATTAGAAATGAAAGGGGAGAGGTAACAACAGACATCAATGAAATTAGAAGTATCATTAGTACATATTTACAAAACCTTTACTCCACAAAATTGGACAACAAGGAAGAAACGGGTGAATTTCTAGATATACATCACCTATCAAAACTAAATTCTGAGCAGAGAAATCTCCTAAATAAACCCAATACATACATCAAGACTGAAAACATAATCTAAAACCTCCCCAAAAGGAAAATTCCAGGACATGATGGATTTTCAGCTGAATTCTACCAAACCTTCTTTGGAGAAATAAAACCACTTCTTCTTAAGCTTTTTCACATAATCACCCAAATACCACAGCCAGACAGAGTTATATCAAGAAAAGGAAACTATAAACTATATCCCTGATGAACATAGATGAAAAATTCCTGAACAAAATCCTCACAAACAAAATTCAACAACACATCAAAAACATTATCCACCTCATTCAATCAGGTTTCACTCCAGCAATGCAGGGATGGGTCCACATATGGAAATAAATTAATGTAGTATACACCACATAAATAATCTCAAACAGAAGAACCACATGATCCTTTCAATAGATACAGAGAAGGCCTTTGACAAAATACAACATAACTTTATGATTAAAATGCTGGAGAGAATAAGCATGGAAAGTTTATATCTAAATGTAATAAAGTATATATACAAAGCACCTAAGCCCAAATCATACTTAATGGGGAAAGAATCATGGAGTTCCCTTTGAGATTAGGGAAAAGAAAGGGGTGCATAATGTCACCACTGATCTTCAACATATTGCCAGAAGTCCTAGCCCTAGCAATGAGACAGGAGACAGATATAAAAGAATTCTATACAAATTGGAAAGGAAGAAGTTAAATTAGCCCTATTTGCAGAAGACATTAAACTATTCATAAGTGACCTGAAACACTTTATCATAAAACTTCTAAAGGTGATACATTCCTTCAATAAAGTGTCAGAATGCAAAATCAACACACAAAATCAGTAGCCTTCCTATATACAAAAGACAAATATACAAATACGCAGATAAAGATATCAGTGAGGCTATTGTGTTTTCAATAGTCACAAAAAAACTCAAATACTTTGGAATAATACTAAATAAGGATGCAAAAGACCTTATTATGAAAGCATAAACCTATGTAGGAAAGAAATTGTGGAGGACATGAAAAGAGTTCTTATGCTCCTGAATAGGTAGAATTAATATTGTGAAAATGGCAATTCTACCAAAAACAGTATGCAAATTTAATGCAATGCCAATAAAAATACCAGTATCATTCTTCACAGAGATAGAAAAAATAACTTCAAAATTCATATGGATTAGCAGAAGGCCCCATATATCCAAAAATATCATCATCAAAGGAAACACCTCTGGATGTATCACCATACCTGATCTAAAGCTATACTACAAAGCCATAGTTAAAAAAAAAAAAAAAAAAAAAAAGCTTGCTACTGACATTAAAAAAATAAACAGACATATAGTCCAATGAAATAGAATTGAAGAACAGGCCCTTAGTTCAATAACTACAGCTACCTTGTATTAGTCAGGGTTCTCTAGAGGACCAGAACTGATAGAATGAATTATTTTAAAAAGGGAATTTATTGGATTAGCATACAGTAGTCCAATAGCACTTGCAGGCCCGAGAATCAAGGAACCTGGTAGCTACTCAGTCCACGTGGCCAGATGCCTCAGCAGTCCCAATCCGTCACTGCAGATGGTGCTGGAAGGCCTGGAGGCTTCCTGAGGAGCCACTGGATTTCAATCCATGCGGATCTTCAGTTGCTAATGATCTTCAGTCCACGCTGGTCTTCAATCCACGCTGGAAGGCAGCTAGCAGCTCCAGCAGCCAAGTGGGAAGAAGGAAGGGCTGTCTTCACCCAGATCTTCCTTATATGAAGTCCCCCTATGAGAGGGGCTGCCTGCTCTGGGGAGGGCTCACTCTGGGGGAAGGACTTCCTCCTTCAGTTAATCCTTCCTGGAAGCAACCTCGGAGACCCACCCAAAAGGGATTTCTGTGAATTACTAAACACATCAAGTTGGCAACACCTTAATTATCACAAGTCCACCCCTTGTCAACTTGACACCAAACCATATTTCCTTACATCATACTTAATTTCCAAATGAAAACAGTAACAAGCTCATAATTCCACCTAACATGGTATAACTGTCCCACATACAACTGGAACCGCAAAATCTACCCACCTCCCCAACACAAAGCTTAGTCTCTAATATAATAGGTCTAATATAAATTCAACAGTTAGCAAGTGATATAATCTCAATATTGGGCCATGCAATGTAGATATGTACAAACATTCTGTATCAAGGTAGGACAGAAACATTGCAATTACAATCGTTGTTTCTGTAACTGTTCATGTGGCCTTAGCTGGTATTTGTATCTGCCTTCTTCTACTTCCCATTCTGTATTTCCTCTACCTTCAGCAAGCACCTCAGCAGGTTTTGGTTCTTTACCTGGAGGGGTGACCCATACCTTCATTCCTGAAGGATCTGGGCCATTTATCACACTACTTCTATTGGGTTGTTGCCATGGTCCACTGACTTTGATAATAGGGTATGGTAACAATAAGAGATGCCCTAAAGGATGTCTTTCACTTCAGACATACTCTTCTTTACCTTCATTGTGGAGGAGCAGTACAATTTCCCCCTGGTAATCTGGATCAATCATCCCTGCTGTCACTGTAACTCCTTTCTCAGCCTGTCCACTCAAGGGCATTAGGAGCACAAAGTGACCAGGGGGAAGTCTTAGCTTCCAGTTCAATGGAATGTTCTTCATGTCTCTTGGCAAAAGCACTCCCCCCTCTGGAACCAAGTCTTGTAGGCCAGCAGAGCATAAGGTTGCAGGAACAGGAGGCAAAATTTTTAGCTAATGGGCCACTTGGGGTGAAGGTAAGTGGAACCATTCCTATTTCCACCCCTTGATTCCTGGACCCGTGAATCTGGGCTATAGGAGAAAGAGTGCCATATATAGAATGTTGATTCAGAGCATATACAGCCTGCTGGAGGACACTTTCCCAGCCCTCCAAGCTATTGCCACCTCGTTGGCACTGTAGCTGTTTCTTTCAAAGGACATTCCACCATTCTATCAAGCCAGCAGCTTCAGGATGGTGGGGCACATGGTAAGACCAGTGAATTCCATGATCATGAGCCCACTGCCATACTTCCTCAGTGGTGAAGTGAGTTCCTTGGTCAGAAGCAATGCTGTGTGGAATGCCATGATGGTGGATAAGGAATTCTGTAAGCCCAAGGATGGCACATTTGGCAGAAGCACTATGTGCAGGAAAGGCAAATGCATACCCAAAATAAGTGTCTATTCGAGTAGAGACAAAACGCTGCCCTTTCCATGATGAAGTGGTCCAATGTAGTCAACCTACCACCAGGTTGTTGGCTGTTCACCCTGAGGAATACTACCATATCAGGGGCTCAGAGTTGGTCTCTGCTGCTGGCAAATCTGGCATTCAGTGGTCCAGGTCAGCCTTAGTTAGTGGAAGTCCATGTTGTTGGGCCCATGCATAGCCTGCATCTCTGCCACCATGGCCACTTTGTTCATGGGCCCACTGGGCAATGACAGGGGTGGCTGAGGAAAGATGTTGACCACTATCCACAGAACAGGTCAGTTATTCTACTTGATTATTAAAACCATCCTCTGATGAGGTCACCTTCTGATGAGCATTAACATGGGACACAAGTATCTTTATATCCTTTGCCCACTCAGAGAGTTCTATCCATATACACCTTCCCCAAATGACCTTCTCACCAATTTTTCAACTATGCTCCTTCCAAGTCCCAGACCATCCAGCCAAACCATTGGCCACATCCCATGAATCAGTGTATAACCGCACAACCATGTGCACTGCTTGAAGTTCTGCCCATTGCAAAGATTTCCCTTCACCACAGTCCTTCAGAGTTGTCCCAGAAAGGGGCTGTAATGCTGCAGCTGTCTACTTCTGGGAGGTGCCCGCATAATGTGCTGAACCACCTGTAAACCATGCCCTAGTCCTCTCCTCCTCAGTCAATTGATCATAGAGCACACCCCATGATGCCATAGGTGCATGCTTGGGAACAGAAGGCATTGTAACAGTAGCAGCAACCATAGGCATTTGGGCAACTTCCTTGTACCTTCAGGGCCTACTCAAGCCCAATCACATATATTCCACTTCCACTTAGTGATGGACTGCTGCTATGCACATCCAACTTTATGGCCTGGTGGGTCAGATAACACCCAGTTCATAATGGCTAACTCAGGTCACATAGTAACTTGATGGCCCATTGTCAAATGCTCAGTTTCCACTAAGGCCCAATAACAGGCCAAGATCTGTCTCTCAAATGGAGAATAATTGTCTGTAGATGATGGCAGGGCCTTGCTCCAAAATCCCAAGAGCCTCCACTGTGATTCACCTATGGGGGCCTGCCAAAGGCTCCAAACAGCATCTCTATCTGCCATTGACACCTCAAGTACCATCAAATCTGCTGGATCATATGACCCAAGGGGCAGAGCAGCCTGCATAGCAGCCTGGGCCTATTGAAAAGCCTTCTCTTGTTCTGGGACCCACTGAAAACTAGTAGCTTTCTGAGTCACTTGATATATAGGATGGAGAAAGACACCCAAGTGAGGAATGTGCTGTCTCCAAAATCCAAATCAGCCAACTAGACATTGTGCTTCTTTCTTAGTGGTAGGAGAGGCCAAATGCAACAACTTATCCTTCACCTTAGAAGGGATATCTCTGCATGCTCCACACCACTGAACTCCTAGGAATTTCACTGAGGTGGAAGGTCCTTGAATTTTGAATGGATTTATTTCCCACCCCCTGATGTGCATATGCTGTACCAGCAGCTCCAGAGTGGTTGCCACCTCCTGCTCATTTGACCCAATCAGCATTATCGATATAATGGACCAAAGTGACACTCTATGGAAGGGACAGGTGATCAACATACCTATGAACTAAGCTATGACAAAGGGCTGGAGAATTAATATAATCTTGAGATAAATCAGTAAAGGTGTACTGTTGACCTTGCCAGCTGAAGGCAAATTGCTTCTGGTGGTCCTTATGGACAGGTATGGAGAAGAAAGCATTTGCAAGATCAATAGCTGCATACCGGGTACCAGGAGATGTGTTAATCTACTCAAGTAAAGAAACCACATCTGGTACAGCAGCTGCAATTGGAGTCACCACCTGATTAAGTTTCCAATAATCCACTGTCATTCTCCAGGATCCATCTGTCTTCTGAACAGGCCAAATAGGGGAGTTAAAGGGAGATGTGGTGGGAACCACCACCCTTGCATCCTTCAAGTCCTTTGTAGTGATGCTAATTTCTGAAATTCCCCCAGGGATGTGATACTGTTTTTGATTCAATATTTTCCCCTGTTGTGGGAACCTCAATGGCTTCCATATGGCCTTTCCAACCATAATAGCCCTCACTCTACAAGTCAGGGAACCAATGTGGGGGTTCTGCCAACTCCTAAGTATATCTATCCTAATTATGCATTCTGGGACTGGGGAAATAACCACAGGGTGAGTTTGCGGACCCACTGGATCCACTGTCAGACTAACATTTGCCAAAACTCCATTGATCACTTGACCTCCATAAGCACTTACTTTAACTGGAGGGCCACGGTGCTTTTTGGGGTCTCCTGGAATCAATGTCAACTCAGAGCCAGTGTCCAATAGGCCCCAAAAGATCTTAGTATTTCCTTTCCCTAAGTGTACAGTTACCCTAGCAAAAGGCCACAGGTCGTTCTGAGGAATGATAGGTGTAAACTTAATATTGAAACTTTTAGGGGTTGTAGGAGGGTCCTTCCATGAGGGGACCCAGCCACCCCTTCAATCAAGAGGCTCAGGATCTGTAAGCTGGCTCAAGTCTGGAAATTGATTAAGAGGTCTTGATTCTCTGTCACTATAATTCAAAGTGGCTTTATGATCCCTTGCTCTGGAGCTTTTCTTCTTGTACAGATCAAGAAGGAACTCAGTAGACTTCTTATCTATTTGACTTCTGGGGACACCATTATTAATCAGCCAATTCCAAAGGTCCATACGAGTCATATGTGTATAATTTTGCCTATGCTATCTATTATGAAAAACATGTTCACCTAGCCTTTGGGTATTTAGCACTGCCACTTGGGCCTTGTTACCCCAAGATCCAGTTATACCCACTGTGCCTAAATCACCTAATGCAGCAACTGCAGCTCCCACTGTGAGGTCTTCTTTACATAGAAGACCAATGATAGGGGACTTTAAGCATGCTGGTGCTCCCTTCACAAATCTCTTTCTTATAGTCTTAGTGAAGGGCACATCTTCTGGACGCTCCCATTGTGGGGGTAAAGATGAATTTACATGTCAAATCCACTCCAGCATTCCAAGTTCTCTGAGCTTTTTAATCAGTTCATCAACATTAAGTGAAGGGATATCAGGCAGCTCAAGCTCATTCACAGTAGGCAATCTTTGGATCCATACTTCAGCCAACCAATCAAATAAACTCTTGACATCCCTTTCAGCTGCAGTGTTAAACTTAAAATCTCTGCTCAATGGGCCTATTTCAGTAAATTCAGCCTGATCTAATCTTATGTTCCTTCCTCCATTGTCCCACACCCTTAAAATCCAGTCCCACACATATTCCCCATGCTTCTGCCTGTACATTAGAAAACTCCTGAAGTTCTATTGGGGTGTACCTCACCTCCTGTACTGTCACACTTTCTATCTCACCTTTAGGGATCTGCCTGGCCTTCCTTCTGGTTATAGACCTAGAGGCAAAGATGGGTGGGAACTGAGAAGCACCAGCACCTCTGGCTGATTCCTCAGACAAAGAGGGATTAATTCCCTCAGTCAAGGGTGGGGAGCATAATACTTCAGGGTGTGGAGGTGGGGATAGAACTGCTGGGAAAAGAGGGGAGGTTATATCTTCATCCAAAATAACTTCTTCAGAATCTGACACTTCAATGTCCCCAGGTTTTTTCAGGGTCTTCCCACACATCACCATCCCAAGTCACAGGATCCCACTCTTTTCCAATCAATGCCCTCACTTTAACTTCTGATTGCTGGTGAGGTTGGGACTTCAGTTTATGTTGCAAGTCAGCCAATCTCACAATGAGAGTTTGGGTTTGGTTTTCTGCAATCTAAGCCCTGTTCTGGCTAGAGAGGGGACTCTCCTCCAGGGCACCCTTAGAAACCTTGAAATCATGTATGTGGGTCTTAAGCTTGGAATTTTCCTTTTTGAGCTTCTGCTGTTCCCTCACTAGTTTGTCCAGAGATGCTAAACAGCAACCAACCAGCCTCATCATTGGTCTTACTTTTCCATAAATATTCAAATGTTTTAAATACAGGATCACTAAATTCCTTGCTCTTCATAAGACATGACTCAGGATTACCAAATACATCTATGTCACAGAGTTCTTTAAATAGTGTACACCATGGGTTATTAGTGTCCTCCTTATTTCCAATAAAAGCACTCTCCTTATCACCAGTAGGGGCTTTAGTAGCATTGAAGTTGGAAAACCAACCCCAGATAGCACCAAGCCCACTAGAGAAATCCATCCTTATAATTCTGTTTCTTTAGAACCACTTTTAGTACCAAAAATCTGTATTAGTCTGGGTTCTCTAGAGGAACAGAACTGCTACAATGAATTATTTTGAAAAGGGAGTTTATTGGATTTGGTTACGGTAGTCCAATAGCAGTTGCAGGCCTGAGAATCAGGGAACCTGGTAGCTACTCAATCAACGTGGCCAGATGCCTCAGCAGTCCTGATCCAGCACTGCAGGTGGTGCTGGAAGGCCTGGAGGCTTCCTGAGGAGCTGCTGGGTTTTGATCCACACAGGTCTTCAGCTCATTCTGGTCTTCAGTCCATGCTGTTCTTCAATCCATGCTGGAAGGCAGCGAGCAGCTCCGACAGCCAAGTGGGAAGAAGGAAGGGGCTCTTTTCAACCAGAGCTTCCTTACATAAAGTACCCCTCTGAGAGGGGGGAAGGGCTCACTCTGGGGGAAGGACTTCCTCCTTCAGTCAATCCTTCCTGGAAACAACCTCAGAGACCCACCCAAAAGGGATTTCTGTGGATTACTAAACACATCAAGTTGACAACACCTTAACTATCACATACCTGATCTTTGACAAAGGTGCCAACAATGTACACTGGGGAAAAGAAAGCATCTTCAACAAATGGTGTGGAAAGCAATGTACAATCACATGTTCTCTCAAGCCATCTGCTTCAGAATGGTAAGGCACTTGGTAAAACCAGTGAATTCCGTGATCATAACCCCACTGTCACATGCCAGGCTCCACCGGTGGGGGTAGGTAGTACCGAGGGAAGGACCAGGCCTGCTGGTTCCTCCCAAGGGGTTGAGGAGGAGATGAGCGTCCGATGACTTAGACCTCTCCTGGCCACCAGAGAAAAACCACACTGAGTCGGGAGTCTTGTCGAAGCAGGAACTCAATTTATTGCTATGAGCAGTTGCCTATATAATGTTGGGGACGAAGGCGGGGATTTTAGGATGGTGGGGAAAGGTAAGGGCCAATAGTAAACTGTAACTATTGAAATGATAATTCTAACTCCCATGTGGAAGTAGCAGGCTAGAAGCCATTAGGCGTCTTGCTGAGTCACGTCTGGCCAGAAGCAGATCACCAAACTTAGCTAGGCTCAGGAAGTTCCATTAGGCCTCATACCTGGGCATTTCAGAGGCCAACAGTCACTTCATTGGCTCACTAGCTGTGAAGTGATGTTTCTTGGTCAGAGCAATGCTGAGTGGAATACTATGATGGTGGATAAGGCATTCTGCAAGCCTATGGATGGTAGTTTTGACAGAAGCACTACATGCAGGACAAGCACATCCATACCCAGAAGAAGTGTTTACTCCAGTAAGGACAAAATTCTGCCCTTTCCATGACAGAAGTGGTCCAGTGTAGTCAATCTGCCACCAAGTTTCTGGCTTGTCACCTCAAGGAATGCTACCATATCAAGGGCTCAGAGTTGGTATCTGTTGCTGGAATATTTGGCACAAAACAGTAGACATAGCAAGGTCAGCCTTAATTAATGGAAGTCCATGTTGTTGGACTCATGCATAATCTGCATCCTTACCACTATGGCCTCTTCATTCTGGGCCCATTGGGCAATGACAGGGGTGGCTGAAAAAAAGAATTTGATCACTATCCCACAGAACAGGTCAGCTTATCTACTTGATTATTGAATTCATCCTCTGATGAGGTATCTTTATATCCTTTGCCCACTGAGACAGGTCTATCCACATGCACCTTCCCCAAATGTCCTTCTCACCAATTTTACAATTGTGCTCCTCCCAAGTCCAAGATCATCCACCCCAACCATTGGCCAGAGCCCATTAATCTGTTTATAACCACACATCTGGCCACTTTGCCTTTCAAGCAGAAAGTATACTAACAGGGGTAGTAACAATAGTCATTTGGGCAACTTCTTCATGTAACTTACTTGTGTATGCAGGGCCTGCTCAAGCCCAATACTGGATACACCATTTCCACTTGATGATGGACTGCTTCTGTGTACATCCAACTTTATGGCCTGGTGGGTCAGATAACATCCAGCCCATAATAGGCAGCTCAGGTGGCATAGTAACTTAATGGCCCATTGTCAAGTGTTCAGTTTCCACTAAGGCCCAATAGCAGGCCAAGAGCTGTCTCTCAAAGGAAGAACATCATCTGCAGATAATGACAGGGCCTTGCTCCAAAATCCCAAGCACCTCCACTGTGATTCACCTATGGGGTCTGCCAAAGGCTGCAAATGGCATTCCTGTCTGCCACCAACATCTCAAGTCTATAAGATCTGTTGGTTCATATGACCTAACTGGCAAAGCACCCTACACAGCATCCTGGACCTGTTGAAGAGCGTTCTCTTTTCCTGGACCCAGTTTAAACTATTAGCTTTCCAAGTCACTTGGTATATAGGACAGAGTAACACACTCATGAGGAATGTGCTGTCTCCAAATTCCAAATAGGCACAGTAGGCTCTGTGCTTCTTTCTTAGTGTTAGGAGTGACCAGGTGCAATGCTGTACAAGAAACTCCAGAGTGGTTGCCACCTCTTGCTCATTTGATACAATCAGCATAATGTCATCAGTATAATGAAACAATGTGACACCTTGTGGAAGGGACAGGTGATCAAGGTCCCTATGAACTAATCTATGACACAGGGCTGGAGAGTTATTATTGTAAGGTTTGGGAGTGACCAAGACCACGCAAACCACTCTGAGACAAAGATGAAATCTTTTATTCTGGAAAAACATGAGCTACTCAGGGCTGACTCATAAGAGAGGAGCACAGCCAACCTGAGTTTCCAGATAGTGGGCTTTATAGGGCTTCTTCAGTTGGGGGAAATTGAGGAAGCCAAAAAAGCTGAATAATAAAGGCTCCTTTAGGGGAGATCTAAGATAGCCAGCCTGTGACACCAGAACAGTGACCAGGTGACTTACGAAATAAGGGGGCAGGAAACCACAACCTGGGGGCATTGTTAGGCAAGGAAGGGATAATGGCTGGGAAGTTTCTTGAGGAATGTAGATAATCAACTTTCTTGTCTCTGGCACAATCCTGCTGTCCTTGGTGAATGCATTTTGGGAGCCTGTACTGACCTAACATTGCAGCCTTTTGTTAATGATAAGAGATGAAGATAAATTTCTTTATGTTGACCATAGTGGTGATGAGTTCTTGTGGGAGAGGCTGGATAATGTTGTTAATGTGTCTCCCTTCAGGGCAGATGATCAGGAGGCCATTTCATTGTAGCTAGAAGTGGCAGAGTGGCAAAATTGGTAGTGAGCACTCTCTGACAGCACCAGTGTAGCATGCTGTTATGACTTGGTCCTGAGTGAAACAGAGACTGTTCTAGTACTATCCCTGTATTGAGCTGGCTTTGGAGAAGTCACTGGTGACATCTGTTATAGAGAAGGTGAGGAAGATGGGCTCTGCACACCCCATGAGAAGACAGAAAGGAGAATTAAGGAGCTTGCTACTCTTGTCAACAGCTATGCCATCAAAATGCCAGATGTAAGGGGAGGATGGGCACTCAGAGGTAAGGGATAGAGGGCTTGGGGCAAAAGAGAGGAGACAGAGGATCACCAGCATATTCAAGAAGAGCACTTTTGGATCAAGGGAAGAGTAGGAATATGAGAGGGTTTAAGTTTGAGAATGTCCCTTGGGGTGGCAGTGTACTTATCCATGGATGAGGTAGGGTAAGGGCTAAGGAAGGAGGGGGCCCAAGGAGTAGCTCTGATTCTGGCTAAGGCAAGCAGGAGGAGCTGGAGCCAGGATAAGTAAAATTCAGAAGTAATCACGGACAGGCAGAAGGCATGAGTTAATGTTAAAGTTTAGTATTGTAAGTCAGCATCAGATAGGGGAGCTTATTAGTTTGAGTCTTTGTTTATATTGTAGTTATATTTTTCTTATTGGGTGATTAAGACCATGTAGGTAGGTAGGCTACCAGAATTAACTGCATATTTTGGAGGTCAATAATGACACTGTAGGAGAGACTTTTAGGGACCTATGAGAAGTTCTATGACTCTCAGCATTGTCATCTGCTAGGATAAGTCAAGGCCATGCTGACCAAGTGGTTCTCCCTCTTTGGGAAGCCTGGAGGACTGATTTTCTGTTGGGAGCCATAAAGCAAAAGCCTCTCCATTTTGCTTGGGCCTGTTCTTAAGTTGACTCATTCACCAGAAAGCTGGTCCGTCCAGCTTGCAGTTAGGAATGTGGTCTGCAGAATCTTATCATTTGCTAAAGGCCAATTTATGATCAGGATGTCAAGCCATTAAGGCAAGATTAGGAAAACACCCGGATACATCTCCTCTAGGTTCCCTAAGATTAGATAAACACCCAGTTTCACCTCCTCTTAGTTTCCTAACAATTCCGGCCCTAAGTCACGTCAGGCAGCTTGCTCCCCCCTTTTCTTCCCCTATATAACCACTGTGTAAAAAATAAATAAAGAGACCTTGACAACTCTTTGCTTGGTCTCGTTCCTTCTTTCTCACCCATCTTTACACAGGCCTGGTCCCCCTCACGCTCCCCGAATAACTGAGTCCTGCTGGACGGGACAAGTGGCGCCCAACGTGTGGGGCTCGAGGTACGGACCATTCGCCGGACGGACCATACATTTCAGCGTCCCGGGACATCATCGCCGATCGCGGTTTTGATTTGAGAACGTCCTCACCGCTCATGAAGTGACGGATCTCTGGTGAGTAGCTTCATCCGTCACATCAAAGATGGGTCATTCTATTTAAAGAGGCACTCTTTATTAAGGATATTAAGGCCTCTCTCAGGGAAAGAGGAATTAGAGTATCAAAAAAGGAATTGTCAGTTTTTCATGTTTATTTCTTATGTCTGTCTATGGATTGTTATTAATGGTCCTAGTATTCACCCGTATACTTGGGCAAAAGTAGGTCGAGAAGTTAACGAGTTGTTACATAAGGAGGGTCCTGACGCTGTCCCTCACCATGCTTTCACTTATTGGAATGTTAGTAATAGCCTTATGCATGGCTCTCATTCTACCAAAATTCTGTTGTCTGCAAGAAGAATTTCTCAAACCTCTTTCTCGCGCTACTTCTGATATCTCCCTCAAAACCTCTCGCTCACTCTCCCTTCATAGAGCTACAATCTGCCACATTAGCTTCTGTCTCTGACCTTTGTAGGGCACTTCAGGATAAAAAACTTCAGCTGCAGCTTCTCCAGGAACTTGATTCTGTCACAAAAGAACTTGCTGCCTTTTCTAATCCTTCCTCTGACAGCCGTAGGTGCAAAACAGAAGCAGACCCTCACACCTGCAATACTGGCCTTCTTGCTTTTCCTGTTATGGTGCACTGAATTTAATGAAAACTGCTCTGACTTTGCTCGCCATAATTTACAAAAGGCTGTTTCTAAAAATTGGACAAAACAAAAATTGTTGGGGGAACATCCCTACGATTGCAACAAACGGCAAGCACGCCACCCCCCTGGACTTTTAGCCCAAATACAACAGGCAGGCCTCGCCGCCTGGCAGCGCCTCCCTCCTAAAGGGGCCGCCACCGCCTCCCTGGCTAATATTCGACAGGGTCCAGAAGAGCCTTACAGTGACTTTATTAGTAGACTTAATGAAACTGCTGAGCGCCTTTTTGGTGTTGGGGAAACCAATAGCCCCTTTATCAAACACCTGGCCTTTGAGAATGCTAATCCTGCTTGTCAGTCTATTCTCCGCTCTCACAAGTGGGAGACCATATCTGATTATATCAAGTTATGTGCAGGCGTGGGCTCCTCCCACGCCATGGGCTTAGCAATTGGAGCTGCTCTCCGTTCTGCTGGTCTCACTCAGGGTACGAAAACATGTTATAATTGTAAACAACCTGGACACTTCTCTCGTGAATGCACCGCTCCTAAACAGCTCTCTGCTTCTTTCACAAATGAATATGGTTCTTTGTAGCCCCAATAGTGTTGTCACTTCCCAAATGCTTAGTCAGGGTTTTATTCCAGGGAAAGGACTTGGAAAAAATTTACAAGGCATAACAGAGCCCATTTCTCCTCCCCAGAAACTCAATTGCTCTGGCCTTGGGTATGCCCCTGAGTCTTCTTTTCCCTAGCGGCTGTTGCCATCCCTGCACCCCATGCTGATAAAATTACTTAGAAAACCCAAAGCCCTGTATGGGTTGACCAATGGTCGCTTTCACATGAGAAAACAGAGGCTGCAATGGTGTTAGTGCAGGAACAACTTGCCGCTGGCCACATCGAGCCTTCTACCTCCCCCTGGAACTCCCCTATTTTTGTCATTCAGAAAAAATCTGGCAAATGGCGCTTGCTACAGGACCTGAGAGCTATTAATAAAGCCATGGTCCCCATGGGGGCACTCCAACCAGGACTTTCTTCCCCGGTGGCCATTCCCTATGGTTCCCTCAAAATAGTTATCGATCTAAAGGATTGCTTTTTTACCATCCCTCTACACCCTGAGGATAGGCCCTGCTTTGCCTTCAGTGTAAATTTTCGTGGCCCTATGCCTCGCTTTCAATGGAAGGTTTTACCCCAAGGTATGGCTAACAGCCCCACCCTCTGTCAAAAGTTTGTGGCCATGGCCATTGACCCCCTCAGGGAGACTTTTCCCTCTGTCTACATTCTTCATTACATGGATGGCATTCTTTTAGCCACCTGTGACCAGAACCTGCTTTTCTCCTGCCTCCAGCACCTACTGTCCAATTTGCAATCATATGGGCCTCGTTGGCTCCCAGAACATCTAGTTCATCAATGGACACCACCCTCACCCCTTAAAAATTCACCCTCTCCCAGGGAAGGCTCCCCGCCCCCCTGAGGATTTGTCCTTTCCTTTTCAGGACTATGGCTGCCCCTGCCTTCGTTGGCCTCTTGCTCCTGGCATCTGGATTGATCACCACTGACCATCGACCCATGAATTTCACCTGGACCGTGCTCAGTGAAGTCGGTGATATGAACTGGGCCCACTCTATGGTTTCTCAGACATCCCCTGGCCGACTTTAGAAGTGGACGTCTGCAAGTTAGCACTAGGAGCTGATTGGGGAACACCTGATTCCTTCATCCCACAACTTAAAGCACTCGAATTACAGGACTCTAGCACAGACCCGGGATGCAGCACTACTGTAAGGAGGGCTGCCCTTGCCTTGTCTAAAGGATTCTATGTCTGCCCTGGGAATTATCGAAACCGTGCTCTTGCTAGGACATGTGGGTTTGACTCAGACTTCTTTTGTAAAGCCTGGGGTTGTGAGACCACCGGTGACACACCTATTGGAAAACATCCCCTAGATGACCCTCAGGGCGCTCCTAAGTTAGATTTCTCAGTCCTGGCCACAGAGCATCGTTCCTCCTGGTTTGGCAAATTGCTCAAACGATAAAACAAAACAGTGTTCTCAAATCTTTGGGTGTTTTGGGCATTCTCCTTGCTCAGTTATCAGGTTCATGGGTCTTTTCCTTCCTTTACTCCTTAAACTCGCATATATGATTCCCTCCTACAAAGGAGCTGCTTAGGCGCCAGACCTATGCATACTGACTCACCTCAGTGAGTACAGTATGGGCACCGACATGGGTGCGAGGCAAAGCACCGCAAGGGAAGGTCCCCAATCTGACCATTTCTGGATTCCCTGAGAGTAATACCTGATTTGCAAGGAGGTTGGTACCATGGTACATGTCATCACAATGTCGGCCCTGCCTCCCCTCCCCAAAAGGTACCAAGGGCCCAAATTGTGGGTAGTTCAAAGCCCACGGGAGGAATCAGGTCCCTGCTCCCCCAGTCGGTTATAAGCCCACCAGGGTATCCTGGTCCATTGGAATCAATAATACAAAAAAGGGAAAAAATGTTGGAGACCGAGACCGAAACTGTAGCTTGTGAAAATGACCATTACAGGAACACTGTGACCTTTTGTTGGTTAAAGCCCACCACTAAAAAGCGGGCCTCCCCCCTCTTTTGTATAAAAGAAGGGAGGAGATGTTGGGAGCCATAAAGCAAAAGCCTCTCCATTTTGCTTGGGCCTGTTCTTAAGTTGACTCATTCACCAGAAAGCTGGTCCATCCAGCTTGCAGTTAGGAATATGGTCTGCAGAATCTTATCATTTGCTAAAGGCCAGTTTATGATCAGGATGTCAAGCCATTAAGGCAAGATTAGGAAAACACCCGGATACATCTCCTCTAGGTTCCCTAAGATTAGATAAACACCCAGTTTCACCTCCTCTTAGTTTACTAACAATTCTGGCCCTAAGTCACGTCAGGCAGCTTGCTCCCCGCTTTTCTTCCCCTATATAACCACTGTGTAAAAAATAAATAAAGAGACCTTGACAACTCTTTGCTTGGTCTCGTTCCTTCTTTCTCACCCATCTTTACACAGGCCTGGTCCCCCTCGCGCTCCCCGAATAACTGAGTCCTGCTGGACGGGACAATTTTCCTCTGATGCAACTCTCCTGTTGCAGATACACTGACTTGGAATTCATTTCTGGGTCTCCATGTCCTCTCTGATAGAGAAGACAGGTAACTTACCAGAGGCTATAAGTTCAAATGTCCCATTATCTCCTGTGGCCTTTTGACCTGAGAGCAGGAACCAAAATATTGATTATCCTTTTAACTCCAATGTTTTCAATTGATTTTTGCTTCTACATATGCTTATTAATCCCTCAGAGACACTGAACATATCTTATTAGCAAAACAGATCAGTTAAAAGGGTGCAGAACATATCTGGTTACCAAAGCAGATCTGGTTAGAAAATGACACAGTAGTTTAAAATCATTTTGTTTAATATTTAAGTTTAGTTGTCAAGTGATAGTGTAAGGTATATCTGGAACACAGAAAGCATACACATTCTATCTTTAACGTATCTGTCAGTTATAAGTATAGGCAGAACATTTTACTAGTACTGGAAACCATATTTTGTAAATAACTTTAAGCCAATTGATTTAATATAGAAATTGTATGACAGGAAAAGAAAAGAAAGTATAAAAATTTGGTATCTGTGCTTGAAAACAACTTTGGCTAGTCTGTATACTAATGTAAGTACCAATTATTCCCCAAACTGGAAGCAGAACAGCAATTTAAGATTATTTTTCTAGGGCAGGAAACATGTATTAAGTATCATTCTTTCTATAAGAAATGAAATTAAGATACCAGGAATGAGACAATTAATTAAGTGAAACATTGATTGAGACTGATTATACACAGCTCAAGAATAAAATAAAACCTGGTCATTGTTGAGCTAAGCAAGCCCAATTTTTTTTTTTTTTTAAAGAGAAACCATTTTTGTCCTTCTTTTTATTACTTGAGAGCAACAGACACAGAGAGAAAGGGAAGGAGAGAGAGAGAGAGAGAGAGAGAGAGAGAGAGAGAGAGAGAAAATGGGCACAGCAGGACCTCCAGACACTGCAAACAAACTCTACACGTGTGTAACCCCTTGTGCATCTGACTAACATGGGTCCTGGGGAATCGAGCCTTCAAACTGGGATCCTTAGGCTTAAGGCAAGTGCTTAACCACTAAGCCATCTCTCCAGCCCAAGCAAGCCCAATTTTAACATACATTAGAGACAATATGACAGACACAAAGTAATTTATTAAATAAGTACCTTTGCTATTGAAAAATTTTAAGGCTTAACTAAAGAAATAAAGTCATAAGACTGTTACATGAAGCTTAGACAAACTATATAATTGTTTGCATAGAGTGGATTTTCCTATGACATGGGGAGTTTCCTTGGTTTTTTTAAGAACAAAATCACAATAAGTCACTTTTTATAAGACTTAGATTATAACCTCAGTGATAATCACCCAGGAAAACCAGCATGAACAAGACAAAAACCATCTTAAAGAGAGAGAAAGAGAGAGAGAGAGAGAAAGGGAGATTTAGCACTTTTAAAAGCTAAATAAGATGTCCATCCAATCCATAAGTCAGTTTCTGAAATTAATTCAGCTACATATAACATACCCAAAGAATAGAGGAACTGGACTAAACTGCCATGATCTAATTAAAAAAACAAGACAAGTCTCTTGGAAAAGAGAGGGAATGGTCATACCAAGGCCACTTGCCACTGCAAACAATTTCCAAATGCATGCTCCACTATGTGCATCTGGCTTTGTAAATAAGCACCTTTAACTGCTGAGCCAAAAAGAAATATTTATAATCTCCTCCAATCAATTTTGTAGAACTATATTGAATTCCAAACATACACAAAATTTTATGACACAATCTATAATCTGTAACTATTTGAACCTTAACCAACTCTATAATTCTGTCTGTGGTATTTTGGTAAACTTGATCAGTAATGATGTAAGTAAAAGTAATGACATAAATATTAAAGATTGATTGTTGGAGGAATTAAGGAATTGCATCTTAAATCAGAACATAACTTTGTTTAGAATTTATTTTTTACTATTCACATTGAAGTAAATATTTTTCAAGTGTGTGACAGATAAATATTGTTTAATATTTCCAAGTGTGGTCTATTTACCTTAAAAAATAGAAAAAAAGAGTAAATAATTCTTCTGTAAGAAAAAAATGGTTTTTTGAGGCAAGGTTTTATATATAATGACCTTAGGAAAGAATTAAATGTTAATGAGTCAATTTTAACCTTAAAATTTAGTTAAAAGATTGATAAATAGATATTGATAGATAGCTAACATGGTTGGGTACTCTAAATTCAGTCTTTTGACCAGATTAACATCAGTAAATTCAAGTCTTTTAAGTTTACAGCCTGAGTACCATAGTAACCTCCTACCAGCCAGGGCTTTTCTTTGTTAGTCTGATGTAAATTCTAGGCTAGTAGCTTTTTTATATCTCAAGAAGTCTGTAATCTAATCAAGTACTTCATCTTTAACCTTCCATTTAAGCTTACTCATACCTTCATCTACATATCTTAATCATACTTTCATCTATATATTTTTACCTTACAATCTATATAACAATCTTTTTCATCAAACATTTAATATCCAACATTTAAACTTTTTTCTCCAATTTATCTTCTTTAGTCAGTTCATCCCATCACTACCAACAAAAACTTTCATTGTCCTTACCATAAGATGATTTAAGTTTTTTTATTGTCCTCAAAAGGCCTTTTGACATAACCTTTTTATAAAAGAGTAGACCAGACTTGACTTTTTACCCAGAATAAACATGTAGATTTTATCATTTATTGATTTCAGAACTTTGTTTCTTAGACCTTTTCTGAAACACGTTTAAAAAAAAAAACATGAAAGCATATTCTAACATTATGAGAAAATTTACAAACTTAGTATTCCATACTTCTAAATTTAAGCATAAATTTTGAGGCTGTTGTCTGTTAGTACTTTCATAGAAGGATAGGAAGATAAAGCAAACTTAAAAACAGTTACAAATTTCTTATAAGAAGTCCGCATCTGTTCACAGCGACTTGGCATTCACCCATCATCATGCTGGAGCCAGGATTTTGAGATTCCCTGTGCTTACACCCCCCTGGCATTGTAAGGCAGGGAAGCTAAGAAGGAGCCTCTTTTTTTTTCTTCCTATATTCCAGGGAGAGTTTTGGACTTTGCTCAGGGCTACAAGACAACTTTCTGAGCCTGCCATTTTACAATGCTTTAAGAGTAGGAGAATCTTGTGGGGGGTTTTGTTTGTTTGCTTGTTTGTTTTGTTTTGTTTTTTTGCTAGTACAATGGGCTTGGTGGAGAATATCCCCCACAATGGAATGGCACTGCTCAGAACAGAAATCATTCTGCAGCCTTAGGGCTGTGAGCCACATACATACTCATACACACACACACACACACATACACACATTCATTTCAAGTGCACTTTTCATATAGACACTAGACAACCATTTCCCCTTCACACATTCATTCATTTATTTTTTCAGAAGCTATCCATTCGCATTTTAAATTTCTATTCTATGTGCAACTCCAGAGACTAAAATCAAACCTTGTTACCAGGAAGGGTGTCAGGAGAGGCTGAGGGAGCTAGAGGAGCTGTTGGGTGAGGTCATTTATGGTGTACAGGTCAAAATCAGAGGGTGAGGATGACTATGGGGGAGGGGCTGAGTGACAGCACATTCCTGAGACTTTGGCTAGAAGCACCTGGTGAGAAGAGCAGGCACAGCAGAGAGAATGCCATACACACAGAGTGAAAAATGTTTGAATGGACTTGTATGGAGAAAAAAGCATTGGCAAGACCAATCAATAACTGTATACCAGGTACCAGGAGATATGTTAATCTGCTCAAGTAAAGAAACATTATCTAGTACAAAAACTACAATTGGAATCATCACTTGATTAAGTTCCTAATAATCCACTGTCATTCTTTAGGATCTGACTGTCTTTCTGAACAGGCCAACTAGGAGAGTTGAAGGGAGACATGGTAGTAACCACCCCCCTACATCCTTCAGTTTCTTTATACTGGCATTAATTTCTACAATCCCTCCAGGGATGTGATGCTGTTTTTGATTCACTATTTTCCCTGGTGGTGGGAGCTCCAATGGCTTCTATGTGGCCTTTCCAACCATAATAGGCCTCACTCTACAAGTCAGAAAACCAATATGGGGGTTGTGCCAACTTCTAAGTATATTTATCCCAATTATTCATTCTGGAACTGGGGAAATAACCACAGGATGAGTTTGGGGACCCAGTGGACTCACTGTCAGTCTTAGTATTTGGCAAACTCCATTGATAACCTGACCTCCATATACACCTACTTTAACTGGAGGGTCATGATGCTGTTTGGGGTCTCCTGAAATCAATGTCAATTCAGAGCCAGTGTCCAGTAAGCCCTAAAAGGTCTGATTATTTCCTTTTCACCAGTGAATAGTTACCCTAGCAAAAGGCCACAGGTCCCTCTGAAGAAGGATACTGTATTAATATTAAGCTTAATATTTATAGTTTTGGGGATTGTGGGAGGGTACTTCCTTGAAGAAGTACACCTTCAATCAAGAGGCTCAGGATCTGTAAACATGCTCAAGTCTGGAAACTGGTTAAGAGGCCTTGATTCTCTGTTGCTATAATTCAAAGTGGCCTTTTGTTCCTTTGCTCTGGAACTTTTGCATATACAGATCAAGCAGGAACTTAGTAGGCTTCTTACCTATTTCACTTTTGGGAACACCATGATCACTCATCCACTATCAAAGGTCTACATGAGTCATACTGTTAGGGAGGACAAAAGTCCCAAGATGGAGTTGAAATGAAGGAAGAGAACAACAATTGCCTGACAGATGCAACTTTAGATGTTTATATTGCCTAACCCCCACTCCCTTGACTTAACAATGCCCTCAGCAATAGCTTCATGCTGATCTTATCTCAAAGACAGCCTGGCTCTTCTCCTGGTGATACATCCTCCTCCACAGTTTGTTCTCTGTCCCTGTGACTATCTAACATCTCCATTTGACCTCTGCTTTTCCCTGCATTCCCCATCCATTGTCTTCTGTATTCTCTTCTCAAAAGGAAAAACTCTATAAAAACCCAAACTATCCAGAGCTATGATGGCTCTTCTCTCTCTCTCCTCCTGTGAGACAGCCCAGCAGCTTTGGCCCAAATAAACAGCTATTTTCCTGCCTCAGAGTGGTACTGTGTGGTCTTTGGTTGTTCGCAAACCTTACACATACTTTTATGAGCCTATCCTGTCTGTTGTTTTGCCTATGCTGTCCATTATAGTAAACATGCTTACCTTGCCTTTGGAAATTCAGTGTTGCCACTTGGCCCTCATTACCCCAAGATCCAGTTAGCCCCATTTCACCTAAGAAATCTAATGCAGCAATTGCGGCTCCCACTTTGATGCCTTCTTTACATATTATGGCAACTATTGCCACCTTTGAGTATGCTCGGACTCCCTTCACAAATCTATTTCTTATAGTCTTAGTGAAGGACACATCTTCTGCATGCTCCCATTGTGGGGGCAAAGATGAGTTTACATGGAAAACCCACTCCCACGTTTGCATTCCAATTTCTCTGAGCCTTTTAATCTCTTCATCAACATTAAACTAGTTCACAGTAGGCCATCTTTGGATCCATATTTCAGCCAACCAATTAAATAAACAATTGGCACCTCTTCCAGCTGCAAGAGCTAAAGTGTTAAATCTAAAATCTCTGCTCAATGGACCCATTTCAATAAATTCATCCTGACTTAATCTTGTATTCCTTGTGCCATCATCCCACACCTTTAAAATCCGTTCCCACATATATTCCCCATGCTTTTTCCTGTACAATCCAGAAAACTTCTGAAGTCCTTTAGTGCTGTACCTCACCTCCTCTTGACTCCTGTTGTGTCATGTTTTCTATCTCACCTTTAAGGGCCTGCCTAATCTTTCACCTGGTTATAGGCCTAGAGGTGATGATGGGTGGGCACTGAGGAGTATCAGCACCTCCTACAGGTCATTTCTGGTTCCTCAAACAAAGAAGGATTAATTCTCCCAGGCAAAGGTGATGAGGGCAATACTTCAGGGTGTAGGGGTGGGGGTGAAACTGTCAGTATGGGTGGGGTGGTTACATTTTAATGCAAAACATCTTTATGCAACTGAATCTGAGAGTTCAATGTCTCCAGATTCTTCTGGGGTCTTCCCACATATCACCATCCCAAGTCATAGGATCACACTCTTTTCTGATCAGTGCCCTCACTTTAACTTCTGATAGCCTGTGAGGCTAGTATTTGAGCTAATCTTGCAAGTTTACCAATCTTACAGTGAGAGCTTGGGTTTGGTTTTCTGCAATTTCAGCCCTGTTCTGACAGAGAGGAGATTCTCTTCCAGGATATCCTTAGGAACCTTCAGATCATGTATGTGGATCTTAAGCTTAGAAGTTTCCTTTCTGAGCTTCTGCTTTTCCATTAATATTTTACCCAGAGATGCTAGAAGTAACCATCTAACATCATCATTTGTCTTACTTTTCCACAAATATTCAAGTTTTAGGTAGAGTCACTAAATACCTCTCTTTTCACAGGGTATGACTCAGGATCACCAAATACGTCTATCTCACAGAGTTCACTAAATTGTTCACACCATGATTATTGGATTATTGGTGCCCTCCTTACTACCAATAAAAACACTCTCCTTATTACCAGTAGAGCCTTTAGTGGCACTGAAGTTGGAGAGCCAACTCCAGATAGCACCAAGCCCTCTAGAGAAACCCATTCTTAAAATTCTGTTTCTCTAGAATCATTCCTGGTTCGACAATCTGTATTAGTCAGGGTTCTCTAGGGGAACAGAACCAATAGAATGAATTGTATTAAAACTGAATTTATTGGATTATCTTAAGGCAGTCCAACAATAGCAGTTTGTAAGCCTAAGTGTCAAGGAACCTGGTAGCTGCTCAGTCCATGAGGCTGGATGCTTCATCAGTCCCAATCCAGCACTGAAGGTCTGGAGGCTTCCTGGAGAGATGCTGGTCTTCAGTCTATGCTGGTTTTCAGTCCACACTGGAAGCAAGCAGCACCAGCAACCAGGTAGGAGGAGGAGATACTTTCCTTCCCAGGGCTTCTTTAGATAAAGCTTTCCCTGAGATGGGCCACCCACTTTGGGAGAAGGGCCCACCCTGAGGGAAGGACTTCCTCCTTCCTGGAATCCTTCCTGGAAGCAACCTCAGAGACCCATCCAATAGAAATGTCTGTGCATTCCTAAACCGATCAAATTGACACAAAACTTAACCATCACACTTAGTAAGTTCATATTTTCGTTAGTAAAACTGCATTTTATGGCTAGAAATTTGCTACCAATGCTACATATGTATATGCATCCTACAGATTCATTTTGTGTGTGTGCGTGTTTGTGCTCAGTTCCAAATACATGTACAAATGCTCAAATAAGGGCTGTAGAGATGGCTTAGAGGTTAAGCACTTGCCTGTGAAGCCTAAGGACCCTGGTTCAAGGCTCTACTCCCCAGGACCCATGTTAGCCAGATGCACAAGGGGGCGCACGTGTCTGGTGTTCGTTTGCAGTGGCTGGAGGCCCTGGCACTCCCATTCTCTATCTATCTCTATCTGCCTCTTTCTCTCTGTCTGTCTGTCACTCTCAAATAAATAAAGAATTTAAAAATAAAAATAAAAAAATGCTCAAATAAGTTTGTCAAATACACAAATACTAATCACAATAATGGATATATTATGTAAATTCATAAAAAAGTAATAGAAATAAAGTAGGTATGGCATTACAAGAATGAATTTTGGGCTGGAGAGATGGCTTAGCGGTTAAGCACTTGCCTGTGAAGCCTAAGGACCCTGGTTCGAGGCTCAATTCCCCAGGACCCACGTTAGCCAGATGCACAAGGGGGTGCACGCATCTGGAGTTCGTTTACAGAGGCTGGAAGCTCTGGCACGCCCATTCTCTCTCTCTCTCTCTCTCTCTCTCTCTCTCTCTCTCTCTCTCTCTCTCTGTGCCTCCTTCTCTCTGTCACTCTCAAATAAATAAATAAATAAATAATTTTAAAAAAGAATGAATTTCAATAGGAAAAGTTTTAGAATAGGAACAAGCAAGTCATAAGAATACAGGCTAAAACACTGAAATTTGAAACTAGAAAACACTAAAAGGTCTGTCTTATAATGTGTTAGTGAGTGATTTAAAATGAAAAAAATATTAAAATGAAATTCAGGATTGTGATTATTTCTGGAGTGAAATTAAATAAGCGTGGAAGAAATTTTAAATGGTTGATTCTGTTAAAGTTTAATGGTGAATGCAAGATGTTGGTATTTATTATTTTCTAAATGGTTCAAATATATTTTATAGACTTTCATATTGTAAATTGTACATAATAAGCAAGCTAAACTGAAAAATGCAGCAACTACAGATTTTCACAAAGAATTTCTGCAGGATTTTTGCCACCATGTGTCCCAGGTCAAGTGGTCTTAAGAAAATAGGGTCCCCTGCAGGTGCCAGTAGAACTGGGAGTAAGCATTATTAGCGTCCACTGTGGTTAGGATGCCAGGGAGAGCTTTGCAATGATGAAGATTCCTCCATACCTGTGTCCTGTGATCACATGCCTGAGGCAGCAAGCAAAGAACACAAGTTTAATATTTATGATAAGAATATGGGGGTAAAGGAGTAAAAGATTATTGGAGAGACTACAGATGGAGAGCTCCAAGTTTGTATGCTCTTTCCTTTTGCTAGTCTTGTCTTCCCTTGTTACAGGGAACTGGGGATCAGGAACAATACTTGAACCCCAGGTCCTGAGTTCATTTCCATTATTTAACCAGAGAATTGGATAAAGCCAGACTGAGAAGAGTGACTTTGAAACCACACTTTTATTCAAAAATATTGGGGATGAGAGGGAGAGAAAGGGTAAAGAAAGTGGCCAGGTCGAAGGAGAAGTCACCAGTGGTCGAGGATGCCATGTGGGAGAACAAACATGGGCCTTGGAAATGAAAATGTGAAAGGGAGTTTTACTAAAAGGCATGCATTTTCAAAGAAATTAAAAGGCCATGAAAACAGTTACAAAAATATCCCTTCCCACACTGGCAGTCAGGCTACCAGAGTAGGTGAGGCATAGTCTTACAGGAGAGGGAGATTCAAATGTGTAGGTGTGAGCAGCCCAAGAGCTGAAGGGAGAAGAAGTTACCCTCTGTGAGCAGAGTAAGACGTTTGGAGTCAATGTTGCAGAAGATATTGGCACTAGGCTCAGAGAAGTGTGTCCACCCACACCTGGGTGGATGCATGCTAAAAAGAGGAGGGGAAAGATTTGATTGGATGAGATGAGCAGACAGAGTGCTGCAACTGAGGCAGGTGAGCCTGGCTGAGGTAAGCATGGAGAGCATATGATAAGATTCCTCCCTTATAGGCCTGATCCCTGTTTAAGTGCCTTAACCCCCAAAAAGCTATTTGTCTGGACCCACTGACCCTCCTTGCTGGTAAACCACTGGACAGCAAATTCTGACCTCTATTCTCTTCTCATTTTTTATTACCTCTGTCTCCTCTCCAAGGGCATTTGAGTTTAAGTATACTATGCCTGTGTAGGTACGGTATAGATTTCTTGATAAGTACCTGATAAAATTATTCCTAATGTAGGACTTGATACGGTAACTGCAACTATTTAGGAAGGTGATGTAGGAGGATCCAAACTTCAAAGGTCTATAGAGTTCAAGAGCAACCTGGGCAACATAACAAATCTTTGTCTCAAAATTAAAATAAAAGAACTGGAGAGATAGATAGCTTACTGGCAGACCACTTTCTGAGCATGTGCAAAGCCCTAGGTTTGATCTATAGTGCCATAAAAATTAAAATAAAAATAGTTGCTATTGAAACAATATGGTCCATTCCAATTAACGAGTTTAATACACATTTTCTTCCCAGTCAACTGTAATGTTGCTGTAATTCAAGGTATTTTCTGAAAGTTATTACAAGTCATATTCACCACATGTACAAACCAAGATACATAATTGACCTTCTGTATTTTTTTCACAATTTTCATACACATATATATTATATTTAATTACAATACTCTTCTGTTATCTTCTCTTTTCCCCCTCTCCTGTCCTCCTTCCACTGAACCTTTTCTTCTTTCCAGCACTAGTGGGGGAAAATAGACATCAAAGAGAGTAGTCAGTTTGATGTCTTTTTTTTTTTCCCATGTCCACCATCCTTGACATAATGTTGATGGCCTGAATACTGTGGAGGTAATGACAGTGGCTGTGAGCTTATATATACAATAGCCATGTCATGTCCAGAAGACCATTCCATAGTCTTCCCCATTCTCTGGCTCTTACATTCTTTTCACCCCATCTTCCACAATGTTCCCTGAGCCTTGGAAGGAGTGATATAGATGTCTCATTTAGTAGTGAGCACTCCCAAGTAACTCATTTTCAGTACTTTGACAAGATTTGAATCTCCCTAGGAGTCACCACCAGATGCAATAAGAAGCTTCTCTTATCAAAGATGAGAGCAACACTAATCTATGAGCATAAACATAAATTTTAGGAGGAAATTTGGTGGACATAACAATCTATTTAGCCAAACAACAGGAGTAGCTTTCCTCCTAGGGTCTCCTCAGCAACAGGCTTTTTACTACGTTTCAGTACTAGGCATGCATTACCTCCTTGTGGAGTGGGTCTCAAATCCAATCAGAGAGCAATTGATTATTCCCCTACCAATCATGCCATTATTGCACAAGTGGCATATCTTGCCTGGGTGGTTGGTTTTATGGCTCAGAGGGTCAACCACTGAGTATGATTATTGATGACATTGTTTCCCCAACAGCTTGTACAGTAGCTTCCAGCACGATGGCGGCAAGTTAGCAGGGAGTAAGCCTCTATCTCAGTTTCAGCTTGATTTCTCAATGACTTGTAACCAAAGTAAGTGGTATCTTCTATGACATAGAACAAATTTCTTGTCTTTACAACAGCTTGACTTACAATTGTTCTAACCAGGAACTAATTTTGATCACCTTGGGTTCATTACTGTTTGTTTGCTCAGAATAACAGTGCTTCCCAGAAAAGACTTATTAAGGATATTTGAATAATTTGTATCAGGCATCAAAAATAACTGCTAAGTGGATACATTTTTCTTTTCTGTTTTGGTTGCTGCTTGATGTTTTTCATTGCTTTGTTAACTTGATACTGTGTAGCACAGGCTGCTCTGAAACTTCTAGGCTAAAGTGATGTTCCTGTCTCAGCCTGTCATGTAGCTGGAACTACAAGCATGCCAGCACACCTGCCTCAAGTTACCTAGGTTTCCTAGAAGCCTATGAACATTTATTAGAAAACAAAAAGAGTCCTAGAGTTTGCACCCAAAGTTCTGAGTCAGGCCTGCATGCTCCTTGCCTTTAGCCTATTGATCTATAGTGCCTATTTTCTCCAGGTCTTGCATGCTTTAAGAGTTGGCTATCTCTGATGGCCCAAGAACTAAATAAGGAATATGTGAAATTATTTGTGAACTATTGAGTACTGTGTAAAAACTCTTACTTTTACTGATCTAGGAGATCAGGCTTTGAGGTTGAAGACCTTTATATTCTCTTTTCAGATTGACCAAGTAAAATAGTTTCTCTAAAATTTAGATTCTTTGCCTACAAGATTTTGTTAGGCAGAGTGCCTGCCTCCTGATGTCACTAGAAAGGATGAAAAAGACAATGAATGTCAATATTTTACCTCTGCCTGGAAACTGCAAATGTAAAATATATGCTTATGTTGATTGGGGGAAATCTGCTTGGGCTTATCAGCATGAATTAGATATTCCTTTTTCTTAAAATCAAGAAAGTTTATTTGTGAAATTATATTATTAAAGTTAGAAAATGAGGTCATAATCACATATACATAGCAATGGTCCTATGCATTAGTTACTTTGGCATTATTAACTAAAATATCTGACAACTTAGGAGGAGGGAAGAGTCCATTTGGCTCATGATTTCAGAAGGTTTGAGTCTAACCTGGCATGGAAGGCAATAAAAACGGAGATCAGTCCATGACAGAAAGGACATACTCTGGTAGCTCTTCGTGTGGTGTTGGACCAGGCTGCAGAGTGGTGGTAACTAGGAGTCAGGATGCGAGCCCTCAAAGATCAGTCCCTAGTGACTTACTTATGCCAGACAGGTCCCATGTCCTAAAGGTTCTAAAACTTCCCCCTAAAAGTGTCACCAGTGCACCTGTGACGGATATTTCAAATTCAAGCCATAGCACCCACATTACTCACTCAGCAAAAGTTGCCATTGCTCAGACCCTGTAGCAGGTGTCCATTTCTGTGATAGAAATTTTATAAACATTAACTAATAATATAGGCCTCATAACAAAACTACCATGTAGTTATTATCATAAATTTTAAAGAAAGACTATGAGGCTCAATAAAGTTTAAACAAAATGACCACAGTTGCAAAGCAGTTTGAAGAAGAAGGCAAAATTTCAATTTAGACATGCTGGCTCCTTGGTAGGCCCGTGATATTTCTTTTTATTGTATTTTCTCCTTATTGTATCTTCTAACTTTTCTTTTTTTCAGTGTTCAAAATCTTAGTATACTAACTCTCTAATGCAAACACAAAGAGTTCAGAGTTTATGTTAGGCCAGGCATGGTGGTGCATGTCTTTAATCTCAGCACTTGGGAGGCAGAGGTGTGAGGATCACTATGAATTTGAGGCCACTCTGAGACTGCATAGTGAATTCCAGGTTAGCTTGGGCTACAGTGAGACTCTACCTTTAAAAACCAAGGAGAGAGAGAGAGGGAGAGAGAGAGAGAGAGGGAGAGAGAGAGAGAGAGATTATGTTGATTAATACCAGAAAAATCAACTGATCTTAAATAGTTTGTACTGTGGATATATATGAACCAATACACAAAATAAAGTAGACACAAATACAGGTTGTGCTATCACAACTGCTTCCTCTTTCATGGGGCATGTTTTCTCTGTTGTTGTAGAGATCTAGAGATGAGGAGTTTGGGTGGGATGGAGATAGGAGGCCGCCTGTTCTATGTGTGTAACTTCCTTGCATTTGGCCCTATTGAGTTTCACCTAGGTCACTACTGGTTCTGTTATTAGGAAGGAACAGAGCTTTGACAATTTACAATCATTCAATTCATTCAAACAACTAATAAAATAGTAATGGAACACTACTCATGAGTAAGGAGTTAGGGTAAATACTAAATATATAAACTGAATCAGCTCCTTCCTTCCCTTCTTTTCTCTCTCTCTCTCTTTCATATAGTTCCTTTCTCATATATAAATAGATAGATCTATCTATATATAATATTTCCTTCTTTCTTTCCTTCCAAATAGCCAAATAGAACTTTATTAGTCACATCTCTTACTATTTATATTGGGATGTAGATATTTTGCTGTCTTGAACATCTTTTAGTAATGAAGATATGTAAGAATAAAACAAGTACTCTAAAGGAAGTTGGATCTTTTAGTGGGGCTAACATGGTGAACTCTGCCATGGATGTTTGAAACAAAACCTAACTCTTATATTATTTATTATATTTTGAGAGAAAAAAAAAAACAATTGTTTAATAGCTGTAGCAGCTTCAAGAAAAAAAAATGGAATCAATTGTGATGATGTTTAATGATTGAAAAACCACAAAGCAAGATGCAGTTAGTCAAGGGTGCTTGGATGGTACTTCACACCTGGCTGACACAGTTTTTAGGCAGGAGTATTTAAGCAGGGTCTCAATTCTGTAAAATTCCAGCATGAGTGTTGCTGTTAGTTACTCAAGAGCAGCTCAATTTCTTTTCTTTTTCAAAGTTAACATTAGCAGTAGATAGTTCTTTGAAATGACTTAATAACAAAGACAGATGGAGTGCAGCCATAGGAGGCCATGCACAATGACAAGGGACCATACAGAAAGTCTGTACTTCTTTCACTCTTGTCTCTTTGAAGGTTAATGTGGCTCATTTCATGGCCTTTGTTCTTTCAACCAGCCCAGAGGAAATTAATGACATTAATAATCTCTTTTACCAGCCACAGTATCTTAGATTTGTGATTGAGATGTCCTCTTGTTAGATTTTTACCAGCCACAGTATTTTCTCTTGTTGGATTGTTCCCTTCTTTATCCTTTATTAGTTTTGGTTGAAGTCTATTTTGTCAGACATTAATACAGCCACACCTGCTTGTTTCTTATTTCTGTTTGGAAAATCATTTTCCATCCTTTCACCCTGAGGAATTGTCTATCCTTCATGGTGAGGTAGGTGTCCTGAAAACAGAAGATAGAAGGGTCCATTTTCTGATCCACCCTGTTAACTTGTGTCTTTTGATTGGTGAGTTAAGACCATTATTATTTAAGGTTATAACTGTGAGGTTCGATTTGATCTCTGCCATGCTGGAGACTTTATGGGATTTGGTGCTTTCTTGGGCTTTGTACACTTTCATGCCTGATGTAGTTTTGGTTATTGTGCTCTTCCTCTTGTAGGCTCTTGAGGTTGGTTGTTTGACTCTTCTATGTAGAATATTCCCTGAAGTTTTCTCCACAGGTTTGGCTTTGTGTTTATATAATCACATAGCTGACTTTTTTCATGGAAAGTTTTCCTTTCACCTTCTATTATGAAGGATACTTTTGCTGGGTACAGTAGTGTGTGTTGGAAGCCATAGTTTTTAGACTTTGAAAAGCTGCATTCCAGGCCCTTCTGGCTTTCAGCATTTCCATTGAAAAGTCTGAGGTAATTCTGATGGAATCGTCTTTGTACAGAATGAGTTGTTTCACTCTTGCTACTTTTAGCACTCTCTCTTTGTTTTCATTTTTAAGAGTTTTAACTATGATGTGCTTTGGAGAGTTTCTTCTTTGATTCAGCCTGTTTGGTGTTCTGTGAGCTTCCTGTATCTAGATGGGCCTCTTTCTTGAGAGGATAGCAATTTTTTCTGCAATAATTATGTTGAACATGTTCTTTATGCCTCTGGCATGGATTTCTTCCCCTTCTGGTATACCCATGATCTGGATGTTTGGTTGTTTTAAGGTATCCCACAATTCCCTTGTATTCTGTTTGCATGTTTTTTTGAACTTATCAAAGTTTTTAGACTCCCAAATAATTTCTTCTGTTTTGTGTTCCAGATCTGAGGTTCTGTCTACCACATGATTAACTTTGTTAGTGAGGGTTTCCAGAGAGGTTTTTATAAACTCGATTTTTTTTTTCTGTTGCATTTTTCTGTAGTATATCCATCCCTTTGTCAAGTTCCAAGTTCAGATTGTGAAATGATTTTCTTGATGCTTTTTAGAATTCTTGCATTTAATTATATCTTCATTAATCTTAATAAACTAGTTACTTGTGAAGATCAAGCTAATTTACAAGGTAAGCCTGAGAACATGGAAAGATGTGCACCTTGGGTGGGGTATCTTGAAGGTAGGAGCTTACAACTTCTCAAAAGATTTCCTTTTTAAATGATCATAAACCAAACAACTAGTAAATCTGAGCTGAACTGATAAGCACAAGGCAAGCAACCCATGTTCTCTGAACACATACACAAATCAATCAATTCATGATTTGTCACATGTTGGTAATTACAAACATTCTTTTAGTTCGGCTCTAGCTCCCTATAGTTTTCTATTGATAAATCTAAAATACAAGCTGCAAGTACAGTAAATATGATGTTCTCTCTTTCTTTAAAACTTGTGTTGGATAATTTTGCTTACTTCTTTCTATAGTGCATGCACGGCTTTTCTGGTGGGATATTATACAGGCTGATTCTCAAGATATTCTAACCACTCTCCCGTCCTCAAAAGAGCAACTGAAAACCTGATGAGAGAGCTACTCTTAATGTGGAACATTCTAGCTTTCTTCTAAATTTCTTTGCTTGTTATGTGTCTAATAATCTTTAAATCTTCATTCTTACTAGGTACTTGAGTTTCCATAGCTTTCAAGGGCAGAATATATAAACTGAATAAAAGGATATAAAGCTTTGACCTAAAATGTTTAGAAAGATATTTCCATTTGTAAGGACTTCTCCCTCTCTGCTTTTAGCACTCAAAAACATATGGATAATTATTTGATGTACATCTACATAAGGAACTTCACTAGAGATATTTTATGTTATTGAGTCTTACATCTCATATAAAGTTATATATAAAGATATAAAGTTGCAATATAATTTTCTTAAAGTGCACCCAGGATTTATGTACTTGTGTGTGTCCATGAGGTTTTCATGATTGTTTTTGCATGTTGTCTTGTGAAAAAAATAATAATTGAGAATAGCAACATAAAATACAAGAATATAAAACTTGTAGCCACTGCCTTATGTACATATTATGCACTTATGTACATATTATATACTTTTGTACATATTAATAAACTCAAGTAATCTTCATTTTTTAAAACTTATAAAAATATTATTTTTGTATATGCTAAATGTTTCACAAAACCATAAATGCTAGTGGTTTGGGGGATATAATATTCACTGGAATCATAAGACAAAAGATTCTTTAGGTTATTGACACTAACATTGGATGCATAAATTTGGATAATAATTTATTTCCAAAAAAGTTTTTATGATTCTATTCCACTTTTTCAATAAACATAAGTAGCAAACATAAAATATCCAAATATACTGAGTGTCCTTTAATTAGATTGATCACAATGGATTTCTTTTTTGGGATGAGGTACAAGTACCAAATGTAAAATTTTCTTTTTTTCAAATTGTGTATTAGATATGGACATATTTAGTATGTAAACCACACATGTTAGTACCATCCTTTTCTACCTTCCTACCTCTTTTCTGAAGAGGCTTTCCTAATTGGGCATGGGGGGGAGAGGCAATGTCTCTGTGAAAAATGTCCCAATTTGTGGCTCTAACAATCCTTCTGCCCCCTCTTCTGCAAAATTATCTGAGCCATGCTGGGTACATTTTAATTCTACTTCAGTGATGAGCACTTAGGAGCCTCTGGACCTCTGGTTTTGTAGGTGATGAGTGTCCTTAGTGTCTATCTCCATCACTCTTGTGCTGATATAAGATTCACTAAAAAAGCGGCACTCTTGCTCATTTCCCCAATTCCTCTGAGATTTCAGCTGAGGCCAGGGTGGAGTACACTGGGTCATTTCTACCTTCATATCCAACTCCCATCTGAAAAATAGAAGCAGATTCTCCAATGGAAAATGAAGTGATCACCAGCTAAATGGGATGACCATTACTAATTTAGAGATAATTAAAAGGGTTTGGATCCTGTTGTAGTCCAAGGTTAGTGAGAGCTTGACAATGGAAAGCAGAATAATTATCTGGATATGATTCTGACTTGTTACCCAGTTCCAGATGTGGTTTCCTTTCCACTGAGTGTATCTGGCACAGTTGGTTGTTAGTTAAACAGTTAAACAGGTTAAAGAGATTGTTGGTTAAACTGTGGGTAAATAGTTGGTTACCCACCATGGCTGTGTGCCATTATTGCACTTGTGTGAGCATCACATCAGGTTGTTTGCTTCTGAGTCACTTAGACTTTGAGTTGCTTGAACAGATGTTGGCCACTTTCCCCTGGTAGCTCGTGTAGCACCTTCCAGCACTAGATGGGCTGATTGTCTGGGAACTGGCTCTCCTCCAGATTCCAACCAGGTCTCTCCATGGTCTGTGCTGCTAGTGTATGGTGTCTTCAGCAGTAGGGTCTTACCATTAACCTCTGGTAGGTAATCAAGTGCTTGTTAGGGATTTTTTTTGTTATTCCTTTTCTCAGTGAAAATTACAATAAATAAAATTCCAGAAAACAGTAACATTCCAGAATCTGCATAGACCATAGAAAGGTAGAAAGAATGGCTTTGTTGTTAAGTATTTTTGTAAAAAAAAAAATATATATATATATATGTGTGTGTGTGTGTGTGTGTGTGTGTGTGTGTATGTGTATTTGAGAAACAGTGAGAGAGGTTTAACTGGGTGCTGGGGAATTGAACCTGGGTCCTTAGTCTTCACAGGCAAGCACCTTAACCACTCTCCAGCCTTGTTGTTAAATCTTAAACTAATGTCTTACATTTTCAGATCAATTTTAACTTTAATATAACATTAAGATATAAAAAACATTACCTGTTAATCTGTGACCTCCTCCTTCAAAACAGTTTTAAGGTCTAAATTTTCTATTTCTAAGGAATAGGTTTAAGAATAAAGATCAAAAAATAGCCAGACTTGACAAGGTGTAATGGCACAAGGCTTTAATCCCTACATTTGAAAGACAAAAGTAAGAGCTGGAGCCAGCAAGATAGCACAGGACTTTAATCCTGCATTTGGGAGGCAGAGGTAGGAGAAGCATGAGTTTGAGGACACCCTGATACTACATAATGAATTCCAGGTCAGCTTGGGCTAGATTGAGACCCTACCTCTCCATCTGGAAAAACAAAACAAAGGAGCCTGCTCGTCGAGTCTGAAGCTCCGGCTGGGGATTGGTTGAGGTGGAGGGTGGGGTCTGGGCCAAATGTAGCACCAACTTTGCACAAGGGAGAAGCAGCAGACAGGAGTGAAACTGCAAGAAAAAGCTTAGAATTTCACCTATGGCCATTGGGGACATTTGGGCCAGGCTTCAAAGAATGTGGAAAACTGCCAGAAAAAGACAAGGGAGTGGACAAGTTAGAAAATAGGTAAGAATTGACTTAAAAACTTAGAAAACAGGTACTGGGGTTACAGCCAGTGTGTCACCAAAGGAAATCTGGAACCTGAGCTGTTGCAGAGATGCAGCAGCCCTGCACCCATACCGGGAAAAAAAAAAATTTTAAGTTACTCAAGTACAAAAAAAAAAAAAAAATTGTGTGTTGGTAAGTTTTTCATTGATAATTCGTTTAATTTAAAATATTTAGGTTTATAGGACTTTGATGAATAAAATACAATCTTTACATCAAATGACCTGCTAAAATAATAAATGGCTTTATATAGCTATCTACAAACAATATGCAAGGTTGCACCAATATTTAAAAACAAGAATTATAGCAATATATCCATAATATTTTCCACTTAGCTATTAAACCCTTGTCTAATAACAAGAATAGATTGGTATAGACAGTATAATTTATTGTTTATTTTTAAAAAGAAAGTCATATAGATAAAGCTGTTAGTTTGGTTTGAATTCTTTTTAAAACACAATATGATGAAAATTTTAAGCAGCAAGGGTAATTAACCATAATCAAGATTTTATCCTATAAATTGCTGTCTCAATCCTAATATCATAAAACGTCCTTATTGCTTAGACTGGCCCTCAGAATATGATGGTTCCTGGTTCAGTATTTTATTTTTTCCCTCATAGACAAAGTTATAAGAAATGTCCTCACCTGGGGGATGTTAGATGACTTTCTTTTTTCTCTAGACATAACACAAAGCCATCTTGTGGTTAAAAAAAAAAAAAAAAAAAAACCTTGGCCATGTAGCTACTAGAAATTTAACACAAAACAATACAGTAATATGAGGTCTATAGTAATGGTAGTAGAACTATAGATAATTCCATGATGGATGGAGAAAGTGAGGATCATAAGACCCCTACCTGAGTTGCAGTTGTTCCTTCCCATTTGCCCTCCCTTAATGTCAGAGTTTACCCAACGATTTCTAACTTCTTATAACTGTTGCTCTATCTTTTTTTTTTTTATTAGTTATGTACTCAGTGTATACAGTCATGCTGGTACCATCGTTAGCCTCCTCCCTGTTCTCCCCCTTCTGCATGGACCTCCTCAATGGGAAATATGGTCAAGCATTATGGGGCTAGCCATCAGTTACAGGTAAGAGGCAATGTACATCATGACCCAATGAGTGACTCTGACATTCTTTCCACCCCCTATTCCATGAATTTCCCTGGGCCATGTTGGGTTCATTTTAGGTCTGCTTCAATGATGAGGTCTTGAGAGCGTCTGTGTCTCTGGATCTCTGGTTTGGTAGGAGCTGAGTGTTCTCTGTGTCTATCTCCTTCACCCTTGTGCTGGTACTAGGTTCACCAAGAAAGCAGCATTCATGCTTATTTCAGCTGGGGCCCTGTTGAGGTGTGATGGGCTGGTTCTCTCCTTAGGATCTGCGTCCACCTGAAAAAGAGAAGCAAATTCTCCAATGGAGAGTAAAGTTTGTGTGAGATAAATGAATAATCATTGTTTTTGTAGAGAGAATTTAATAGGTGTAGGCCTTCTTGTGGCCCATGATTGGTGGGAACATGAAAATGGAGAGTGGGCTCATTTTTGGATATGATTCTGACTTGTTTCCCAGCTCCAGCTATGGGTTCAGTTCCACTGAGCAGATCAATTAGCCAAATCAAGAACAGTTAGTTTCCCACCGTGGCTATGTGTCACTATTGCACTTGTGTGAGTATCACGTCAGGTTGTTTGCTGTTGAGTAGCTTAGACCACGAGTTGCTTCAAGAGATGTTGCTCATTTTCCCACAGAATTTCATGTAGCACCTCTTGCAGTAGACAAGATAACTGTCTGGGGACTGACTCTCTTCTAGGTTCCAGCCAGGTCACTCCATGTTCTGTACCAACAGCATATGGAGTCTTCAGCAGTAGGATCTTACCACTAACCTTTGGTGGGTCATTAAGTACTCTGACAGAAATCTGTCTTCTTTTGGGAAACCTTGTAGGTCTCTCTGATCAACAGCTCATTGTGGATGGTAGCCACATGCTGGTACTGGGAGTTACAGGTCAGCACCAAAGAAAAGAAGGAAGAAAAATATCGGTAATATGAAAGATAGAGAGAGAAGAGGGAGAGGCAGGACAGAGACAGAGACAGAGAAACAGAAGATTAAGTTCATTCTTCATCATACTCTCTTCAGGGCCTTGTGATTCAGGTATTCCCTCTAAGGACCTGGTAAAGGTTCAACCATTTAGTCTGTCTTTTAGGATGAAGAATTTTATGGTACCATTGCCATTTACATCCAGTTTTGTGTCTCCCACCCCCAAGCTTACCCTACCCCCCTCCTCACCCACTCTATTATCCAGTCCTTGAAATGCTTATTAGATATGTCAACATCTCAGGTAGATTCAGGCTTGGAGCCATAGATGAGTGAGACTATGTGACGATTATCTTTATGTGATTGGGTGAGTTCACTGAGAATGATCTGTTCCAGGTTTGACCATTTTTCTTCAAATTTTATGGTGTCATTTTTTCCTTACTGCTGTGTAGAATTCCATCATGTAGAAATACCTGGTCTTGGTTATCCATTCATCTAATGATGGACATCTGGGTTAATTAAAGCTCTTAGCTATTATGAATTGAGCAGCTATAAACATGGTTGAGCAAATCTCTCTGAACTGAGGTATGGAGCTTTTAGGATAAATGTCCAGTAAGGGTAAAACTGGGTCTGTTGGTAACTCTATAGTCAATCTTTTTAGGAGTTTCCATGTTGCTTTCCAAAGTGGTTGCACCATCTTACATTCCTACAACAGTGGATAAGGGCTCCTATTTCTCTACATCCTCTGGTCTCAAAATTCATATGGAAAGGCAGAAGGCCTCAGATAGCAAAGCATATCCTCAGCAAAAGAAACACCTCTGAAAGCATTGCCATACCTATTCTAAAGCCATATTACAAAGCCTTAGTAATAAAAACAACATGGTACTGGCATAAAAACAGGAGTACAGACCAATGGACTAGAATAGAGGATCCAGTATTTGGGTCAAGTAACTACAGCTACATGATTTTTGACAAAGGCCCTAACAATACAGGCTTGAAAAAAGACAGCATCTTCAACAAATGGTGCTGGACCAACTGGATAACCATATGCAGGAAATTGAAACTTGATCCACACATCTAATCATGCACAAAAGTCTAGTCCATATGGATCAAAGTATAAGACCTCAGTATAAGACCAAAATCTCAGCTACTACTGGAAGAAAAAATAGGAGGAACTTTCCATGATGTAGGAATAGGAAAAAAACTTCCTAAACAAAACCCAAGTAGCTCAGAATCTTAATCACTTAACCACTGGGATCTCATGAAGCTGAAAAGTTTCTTCACAGACAAACATACAATAAGCATAGCCAATAGATTACCCATAGAATGAGAGAAAATATTTATTGACTATCCAACTGACAGAGGCCTAATTTCTAGAATCTACAAAGAACTCAAAAACATAAACAATAAAAAGTCAAACAATCCACTCATAAAATAGGGCAAAAATGGCCAGGTAGTTCCCAGAGGAGGAAATACAAATGGCAAACACACACCTAAGAAAATGTTCATCATCTCTAATCATTAGGTAAAAGAAAATTTTTATTTATTTATTTATTTATTTTTAACTTGACAATTTCCATAATTGTAAACAATATCCCATAGTAATTCCCTTCCTTCCCCCATGTTCCCCTTTGAAAAGCCACTCTCCATCATATACCCTCCCCCACTCAATCAGTTTCTCTTTTATTCTGATGTCATGATCTTTTTTTTCCTTTCATGATGGTCTTGTGTATACAGTGTCAGGCACTGTGAGGTCATGGATATTCAGGCCATTTTGTGTCTGCAGGATCACATTGTAAGGAGTCCTACCCTTAGTTTGGCTCTTACATTCTTTCTTCCACCTCTTCCGCAACGGACCCTGAGCCTTGGAAGATGTGATTGAGATGTATCACTGCTGAACACTCCTTCGTCACTTCTTCTCAGAACCATGGTGCCTTCTGAGTCATCCCAAGGTCAATGCCATCTGAAAAGAGAAGGCCCTTTAGCCAAAAGTGAGAGTAGTGTTAATATATGGGTATGAACATTAAGAGAAGTGCTTACTGAGCAGTTTGATGAGCATAGTATATACATTTAGCCAGACAGCAACAGATGTTGCACCCCTCAGGTTCATGGCTACCCCTGTTGTAGGTTTTCAGTATCAGGGATGTATTCCCTCCCATGGAGCGGGCCTCCACTCAATGGCTTGGCTGGCCAAATATAAGGCTTGCAGCGTCCACTGTTGGGTATCTTCACTGGTGATTTTTCTCTCTCTCCCATTGAATTGCATGCAACATGGCTTTTTCCAGCTTTCTGAAAGCTGGTCTATATGGAAGAGGTTTTCAGCTCAGCTCCAGCAAGATTTCTCAGGGACCTTGCAGCCCAAGTATGTGGAATCTTTAGGAATAGGGTCTTGCCATCTATTCTTGGTGGGAAATCAAGGGCCTCAGCAATGGCCTGTAATGTTTTGGGGACATCAGGGACCTCCCTCACCAACAACTCACTGGAAGGTATCTCATCCCTTGCACATAAAATTTTCTAGTAAGAGCCATAGCTCTTGTGTGTTCCATTGTCCAAAAAAGTATGTTTCCATATGACATTTATATCCTCTTAGATTTTGATTAGACCTCCTTGCACATTTCCTTTACTCAATCTCTTCCCATGACCTCACTTAGGCCTTTCACCCCCATTAATCTGTTCTTCTACTTACATATATACAATACCATCCTATTAAGTCCCCCTCCCTCCCTTTCTTTTCACTTTATAGCTATAAATGATTGGACTTATATGTGAATTGGAAGAAAACTCAGTATCAGAGGCCAGTAAGCTACAAAGGAGATATAAGGGGAAATTCAAATTAAAATGACTGTAAGATTCCACCTTACCCCAGTAAGGATATCAGACATTAAAAAATCAAATGAAAATAAATGCTGATGCTCTATCTTTAAGTTTACTTATTGCTATAAATATAATTATGAAGATAATTATTTGATTTCAAAACTGACTAATGACAAATTTAAAAACTATCAAATTTATTTGGCCTTTATAGTGGTCTTTGTGGCTAAGAGTGATGCATATTGTCTATGCTACTGATACAGTAACGTTGACTCATAAAGGAGTACTCATATAAACTAAATAATAATTAAGTTCTTTGTCACCAGACATTTGTTATGCTGTTCTGTGTTTATATTTCATATAGTTTGTCTTTATGTGTAACTTAAATTATGTCCATTAAATATTCAAAAGTACATGGATAAACACTAAAATAAAACAAAATTGTCTAAAATAGTATTAAAATAAAATAAATTAAAATAGTATTCCAGTCAAGATAGTGCCTAATCACACCACACCTCCCTGGGAAGGAAAGGAAAGGCATTAAGGGTTCACTGGGTCTTTTAGGGCAGAGAAATCTCTAATAGATCACCCGTGGGAGGGCACAGAGGGGAAAAATAGGGAGTCGGCTGATTCCCTCACTCTTAGGTAGCTCACCAGCCCCTCAACCCCCTCAAGCAGCCTCCCTAGCCATACTCCCAGCCCAGGATACTCCTGCACTTACTGCAGGAAAGGGACCCCAAACCAGCATAGTTCCACTTGACTCACTGCTACCTCGCTCACACGTGATCTCAGGCTGGCTCTGTCCAGTGACCTGTGTGAGCTCAGACACAGTCCATCCATCTGCCCAATGCTTCAGCTCATGCTTAGTCCCCTGCCACCCATTCATCCATGCGAGCTCAGCCTACTCCACCCATCTGCCTGCTTGCTGCTCTGGCTATCCATCCACGCATGATCTCAGGCCTTCTCTGCCTGTCCACCACTCAAGATTAGGCCAGCTTTGCCCATCCACCTGTGCAAGCTCAGGCACAATCCCCCCCGCACCCGCCACACATACACTAGCTCAGGCTGATCCACCCACTGACAAGTGAGCTCAGTGCTGCTCTGTCTATCTGCTTGCCCACATGCAAGCTCAAGCCTGCAACCCAAAGGGGCACCATTTCCCCCACTCATTGAGACCACAGTTCTACTGTCCCTGCCCATTCACTGTGATGGGCAGACCACAGCACAGGAGAAATAACATGAAAAAGCAAATGCAAGCTGGGTGTGGTGGTGCATGCCTTTAATCACAGCACTCAAGAGGCAGAGGTAGGAGGATTGCTGTGAGTTTGAGGCCACCATGAGACTACATGATGATTTCCAGCCCAGCCTGGGTAGAGTGAAACTGTACCTCAAAAAACACAAAAAATAAAATAAAAATCAAATGCAAGTAAATCCAGTAAGGTCACCCAGTTCTAAAATGAATGTCTCTAATCAAAATATAGAAGAGACATTAGGATCAGGACACAAAAATGAAGCTATGAGCAATGCAACCCTGACCAAGCTACTGGTAGAAGCCACAAAGCACTGATGGTCATGTGGATGCTGCCATCACTAGACTAGACTTAATAGATAAGAAAATAGAAGGAGTTCAAAGACAGTTAAGAAATATGAAGGAGAGTGAAAAAAAAAGAGGACGTCAAAAATCAGCTGGGAATGCTAAATGAAGACATAAAGAAATGCAAGTATGAATTCCAAGAAGCATCAAGAAAATCCGAAAATGATGTGAAAAGGGAACTTGACAGAGGGGTAGAAACTATACATAGAAAAGTAGCATAAAATACAAACCTAATTGAATAATCCCAAAGCTCTGAAGAAGCTCTCAAGAATAGAGTCAGCCATATGGAGGACATAAACTCAGATCTGGAAGACAAGACAGAATAAACAGTTCCAGAGTTCAAAAGTTTCTATAAGTTCAAAAATTTCTGTGAACAGAACATGAGGGAATTGTAGGATACCCTCAAACATCTTAACATTCAGATCAAGGGATTACCAGAAGGAGAAGAAATTCAGAACAAAGGCATGGAAAACTTATTTAACAAAATAATCAAAGAAAACTTTCCCACTCTTGCAAAAGAAAGGCCCATCAAGGTACAAAAAGTGAACAGAACTCTAAACAGATTGGACCAAAGGAGAAACTCTCCAAGACATATTGTCATTAAGACTCTAAACATTGACACCAAAGAGAAAATCCTAAAAACAGCACATCACTTTTAAAAGTAACCCCATCAGAATTACTTCAGACTTCTCAGTGGAAACCCTGAAAGCCAGAAGGGCCTGGAAAGGAACAGTGCTAGGTCTAAGAGCCAATGGCTTCCAACCCAAACTACTTTACCAAGCAAAATATCCCTCATAATAGATTGTGAAAGAAAATTTTTGCATGTCAAAATTCAGCTTTACAATTATATGAACACAAAACCAAACCTACAGAGAGTGTTTCAGGAAATTCTCCACACAGAAGAATCAAATAATCAACCTCAAATGCCTACAAGAAGCAGATCACAATAACCAAACTCAGAGAAGGCACAAAAAACTTCAAAGTCCATGGAAAAACCAAACCACATATACAAAAACAATATGGAAGGGATCAAATCAAACCTCTCAGTCATTACCCTAAATATTAATGGCCTTAATTCACCCATCAAGAGATACAAGCTAACAGGGTGGATCAGAAAACTAGATCTCTCAATCTGTTGTCTTCAAGAAACCTACCTCACCACTAAAGACAGACACCTCCTAAAGGTTAAAGGGTGCAAAATGATATTCCAAACAAATGGGAATAAGAAAGCATAGCTATGCTAATATCAGATAAAATAGACTTCAAACCAAAAGTAATCAAAAAATACAAAGAAGGCCACTTGCTACTTATCAAGGGAATGATTCATCAAGAGGATATCAAAATCATAAATGCTTATGCACCAAACACAGGGGCACCACAGTTCATAAGTCAAAACCTCCTTGGCAATAACACAGAAATATCCACCAACACCATCATAGTTTGGGACTTCAATGCAACATTATCAGGGATAAATAGATCATCCCAACAGAAACCCAACAAGGAAGTAAGAGAGCTCAACAAAACCATAAATCACATAGACCTAACAGACATATACAGAACATTTCACTCCAGATACACAGACTACACATTCTTTTCAGCAGCCCATGGAACATTCTCTAAAATAGATCATATACTGGGTCACAAAGCCTGCCTCCATATATTTAGGAAGGTTGACATAGTTCCCTGTATGATATCAGATCACAATGCTATTTTGCTAGAAATTAACAACAAAAGACCCACCAAGAATCCCATCAGCCCCTGGAAACCGAATAGCACACTCTTAAACAATAAATGGGTAGTGGATGAAATAAAAACGAAGTTACATTATTTCTGGACATGAATGACAATGAGAACACATTGTACCAAAACTTATAGGAAACAATGAAGGCAGTCCTCAGGCAAAAATTCATAGCACTAAATGCCTTCACAACAAAGACAGAAAGATCCCAAATCAATAACCTAACCATCCACCTAAAGGCACTGAAAGAGCAAGAAGAAACCAACCCAAAAAGCTCCAGATGGAAAGAAATAACTAAAATCAGAGCAGAAATTAATGAATTGGAAACAAAGAAAACAACTGAGAAAATTGATGAAACAAACAGCTGGTTCTTTGAAAAAATAAACAAGATTGAAAAACCCCTGGCCAATTTGATCAAGTGAAAAAAGGGGTGATTCAAGTAAACAAAATTAGAAATGAAAAAGGAGAGATCACAATAGACACAAGTGAAATCGGGAGAATCATTTGGACTTACTTCAAAAACCTCTACTCCACAAAACTGGATAATTTGGAGGAAATGGATGAATTCCTGGACACATGTATACATACCATCTACCAAAGCTAAACTCAGAACAGATTAATCTCCAAAACAAACCTATCACACTCATCGAGATTGAAAAGGTAATATAAAACCTCCCCAAAAAGAAGAGTCCAGGACCAGATGATTTCTCAATAGAATTCTATCAAACCTTCCTGGAAGAATTTAAACCAATCTTTCTCCAACTGTGCCACACAATTGGAGAACATGGAAAGCTCCCCAACTCTTTCTATGAAGCTAGTATCACCCTAATTCCAAAACCAGGCAGAGATGCCACAAGAAAAGAAAACTACAGGCCTAGGCTTATTTCCTTGATGAATTTAGACACAAAGATCCTGAACAAAATCCTTGCAAACCAAGTCCAACAACACATCAAAAGCATTGTTCACCTTGATCTACTGAGATTCATCCCCAGGAATGCAGGGGTGGTTTAACAAATGGAAATCTGTCAATGTAATACACCATATAAACAAGGTTAAACACAAAAACCACATGTTAATTTCAATAGGTGCAGAAAAGGCCTTTGACAAAATACAATATCACTTCATGATCAAAACATTGGAGAGAACTGGCATGGTTGGTTCATATCTTAACATAATAAAGGCTATATACAAAGCTCCTAAGGCCCAAATAATACTTAATGGAGAGAGACTGGGGAATTCCCATTGAGATCAGGAACAAGACTGTGGTGTCCACTCTCACCTCTGCTCTTCCATATAGTACTGGAAGTCCTAGGTCAAGCAATAAGACAAGAGAAAGAAATAAAATGGATACAATTTGTAAAGGGAGAAGTAAAGTTAGCTCTATTCACAGATGACATGATTGTATATGTTAGATACTCCATCCCAAAACTCTCAAAGGTGATTAATTCCTTTAGCAATGCAGAAGGATACAAAAATCAATGTACAAAAATAAGTAGCCTTTCTATATGCAAATGACAAAGGTACAGAGAAAGAAATAAGAACATTGTCCCATTTTCAATAGCAACAACAACAAAAAAACACCAAAATACTTAGGAATAATGTTAACCTAGGAACTGAAAGATCTATATAACTAAACCTTAAAAACACTCAAAAAAAAAAAAAAATGAGAGGACTTGAGAAAATGGAAAGTCCTGGCATGGTCATAGATAGGCAGAATTAACATTGTGAAAATGACAATCCTACCAAAGGCAATATACAGATTTAATGCAATTCCAATTAAAATCCCAAAATTGTTCTTCACAGAGATAGAAAAAAAAAGATCTCAAAATTCATATGGAAATGCAGAAGGCCTTGGATATCTGAGCATATCCTCAGCAAAAGAAATACCCTGGCCTGCCATGGTGGCCCATGCCTTTAATCCCAGCACTCTGGAGGCAAAGGTAGAAGAATCACCCTGAATTAGAGGCCAACCTGAGACTACATAGAGAATTCCAGGTCAGCCTGAGCTAAAGTGAGACCCTACCTCAAAAAAAAGAAAGAAAAAAAGAAATCTCTCTGGAGGCATCACCATACCTGTTCTAAAGCTATATTACAAAGCCATAGTAATAAAAACAACATGGTACTGGCATTAAAACAGGAGTATAGAACAATGGAGTAGAATCAAGGACTTGGACTTTGAGTCAAACAACTACAGCCCCTTGATATTTGACAAAGGCCCTAACAACATAGGCTGGAAAAAAGAGAGCATCTTCAACAAATGTTGCTGGACAAAGTTGATAACCATATGCAGGAAATTGAAACTTCCATCTTGCCATGCACAACACTCAAGCCCACATGGATCAAAGACCTCAATATAAGACCAGAAACTCAGCTACTACTAGAAGAAAATATAGGAGGAACTTACCATTAAATAGGAATGGAAAAAGACTTCCTGAACAAAACCCCAGTAGCACAGGATCTTAAACAATCACTCAACCAATGGGATCACAAGAAGCTGAAAAGTTTCTTCACAGACAAACATACAATAAGCATAGGGAATAGATTACCCACAAAATGGGAGAAAATGTTTGCTGAATATACAACTGACAGAGGCCTAATCTTTATAATCTAAAAAGAAATCAAAAACCTCAATAACAAAAAGTCAAACAACCTGCTCACACAATGGGGCAAAGAACTGGACAGGCAGTTCACAGAGGAAGAAATACAAATGGCAAATACACACTTAAGAAAATGTTCATCATCCCTAATCATCAGGGAAATGCAACTTAAAACAACTATGAGATTCCAGCTTACCCTGGTAAGGATAGCAAACATTAAAAAATCAAATGAAAATCAATGCTGGTGAGGATGTGGAGAAATAGGAACCCTCATCCACTGTTGGTGGGAATGTAAGATGGTACAACCACTTTAGAAAGCACTATGGAGACTCCTAGGAAAGCTGACTATAGAGTTACCAACAGACCAGTTATTCCCTTACTGGGCATGTACCCTAAATCCTCCAAGCCTCAGTCCAGACAGATTTGCTCAACCATGTTTATAGCTGCTCAATTCATAATAGCTAAGAACTAGAATCAACCCAGTTGCCTATCACTAGATGAATGGATAAGTAAGATGTGGTATGTCTACACAACGGAATTCTACACAGCAGTAAGAAAAAATGACACAATGAAATTTGAAGAATGATGGTCAAACCTGGAACAGAGAATTCTCAGTGAACTCACCCAATCACAGAAAGATATTCACCACATAGTTTCACTCATCTACAGCACCAAACCTGAATCTACCCAAGATGCCAACATGCCAAGAAATCATCTCAAGGACCAGACAATAGGGTGGGTGAGGATGGAAGGGAGGGGAAGGGAGGAGGTGGGGAACACAAATCCTGACCCAAAAACAATGGTACCATAAAATTCTGCATCATAAAAGACAGACAAAATAGTTGAACCTTCACCAGGCCCTTAGAGGGAACACCTGATTCACAAGGCCCTGGATAGGGTAAGATGAAGACTGACCTTAATCTTCTCCTGTTTCTCTCTCTCTCTCTCTCTCTCTCTCTCTCTCTCTCTCTCTCTTTCTCTCATATTACTTATCTTTTTCTCCCTTCTCTTTGTGAGCATTGACCTGTAACTCCCAGTACCAGCAGGTCACTATCATCCACAATGAGCTTTTGATCACAGAGACCTAGAAAGTTTCCTAAAAGAATGACAGATTTCTGTCAGAATACTTGATGATCCACCAGAGGTTAGTGGTAAGACCCTACTGCTAAGGACACTATATGCAGTTGACACATAACATGGAGTGACATGGCTAGAAGCTGGAGGAGAGTCAGTCCCCAGACAGTCCGCATGTCTAATGCCAGAAGGTGCTACATGGGCAAGTGGGAGTCGGTGAGGATTTCCTGGTCTCCAATTACCTGGAACAGTTTGAGAAAAACTGGTTTCAGTTCTTCCATGAAAGTTTGATAGAATTCAGCTGAGAAGGCATCCAGTCCTGGGCTTTTCTTCTGGGGGAGGTTTTTATTATGTTTTTAATCTCCATGGATGTGATAGAATTGTTTAGGAGATTAATCTGCTCTGAGTTTAGTTTTGGTAGGTGATATTTGTCTAGAACTTCATCCATTTCTTCCATATTATTTAATTTTGTTGAGTAGAGGTTTTGGAAAGTATACCCTGGTGATTCTTCCAATTTCATTGTTGTCTGTTGTGATCTCTCCTTTTTCATTTCTGATTTTGTTAATTTGAAACTTCTCTCTCTTTTTTTTTTTTTTTTTTTTTTTTCTTGATCAATTTGGCTAGGGGTTTGTCAATCTTGTTTATTTTTTCAAAGAACCAGCTCTTTATTTTACTGTTTTTTAAAATTGCTTTCTTACTTTCCAATTCATTGATTTCTATTCTAATCTTGATTATTTCTTTCCATCTGGAGTTCTTTGGTTTGATTCTTCTTGTTTTTCTACCACCTTTAGGTGGACAGTCAGGTTATTGATTTGGGATCTCTTTGTCTTTGTAATGAAGGCATTTAGGGCTATGAATTTCCCCCTTAGCACTGCCTTCATTCCCATAGGTTTTGGTAGGTTGTGTTTCATGATCATTCAATTCCAGGAATTTTACAATTTCTTCCCCTACCCATTCATTGTTTAAAAGTGTGTTGTTTTGTTTCCAGGAGCTGGTGGACTTCTTGATGGGTCTTTTGTTGTTGATGTCTAGCTTTAGAGCATTATGATCTGACATGATGCAGGATGTTACTTAAATTTTCCTGACTTTATGAAAGCATGTTTTATGGCCTAATATATGGTCAACTTTGGAGAAGCTCCCATGGGCTGCTGAGAAGAATGTGTATTCTGTCAAGTTGGGGTGGAAAGTTCTGTAGAAATCCATTAGGTCTAGTTGATCTCTGGTGTTGTTGAGCTCTATTATTTCCCTGTTGAATTTCTGCTTGGATGATCTGTCTGTTGATGACAGTGGAATATTGAAGTCTATGACTATGATGGTGTTGGTGTTTATTTCTGTTTTGTTTCAGACAGATTTTGTTTTATAAACTGTGGTGCACCTGTGTTTGGTGCATATATATTAATGATTGTGATGTGCTCATGTTGGATCATTCCCTTGATGAGTAGGAAGTGGCCTTCTTTGTCCTTTTTGGTTTCTTTTGTTTTGAAGTCTATTTTATCAGATATTAATATGGAAACACCCACTTGTTTATTTTTTTTATTTCCACTTGTTTGGAATAGGATTTTCAAACCTTTCACCCTGATGAGGTGGCTATCATTAAAGGTGAGGTGGGTTTCATGAAGACAGCAGATAGAAAGGTCCAGTTTCTTATTCCATTCTGATAGCCTGTGCCTTTTGATGGGTGAGTTAAGACCATTAATATTTAAGGTTACTACTTTGAGGCTTGAATTAATCCCTGCAATGATGAAGTGTTTTATGGGGTTTGGGGCTTTCTTGTGTTATGTACTGCTTTGAGCCTGGTTTATTTTGGTTATTGTGATCTTATTCTTGTTAGTTCTTGAGATTGGTTTTTTGACTGTTCTGTGTGGTATATTCCCTCAAGTATTCTCTGTAGGTTTGGCTTTGTATTCATATAATCATAGAGTTGACTTTTTTCATGGAAAGGTTTTCTTTCACCATCTATTATGAGGGATACTTTTATTGGGTAAAGTAGCTTGGGTTGGAAGCTGCAGTTTTTCAGACTTTGAAGTGTTCCATCCCAAACCCTTCTGGCTTTTAGGGTTTCCGTGGAGAAATCTGATGCAATCCTGATGGGATTGCCTTTGTATTTTGTGAATTGCTTCTCTTTTTCTGCTTTTAACACTCTCTCTTTGTTTTCATTGTTAAGAGTTGCAACTATGATATGTCTTGGAGAGTCTCTTCTTTGGTCCTGTGTGTTTGGTGTTCTGTGGACTTCTTGTATCTGGATGGGCCTCTGTTTTGTGGGATTGGGAAATTTTTCTCCAATAATTTTGTTGAATATGTTCTCTATGCTTCTGGTCTGGATTATTTTCTCCTTATAGTATTCCCTTGTTCTGGATCATTTTAGGATGTCCCACCATTCCGTCACATTCTGTTCACTTGACTTTTTGAAATTAGCAAAGATTTCGGCCTCCCAATCAATTTCTTTTGTCTTATCTTCCAGGTCACAGGTTCTGTCTTCCACATGAGTAACTCTGTTGGTGAGTGCTTCTAAAGAAGTTTTTATAATTTCTATTTAATTTTTGTTTTCTGTTGTGTTGTTTTGCATCCTGTCCATCTCTTTTTTTGAGCTACAATTTCAATTCTGTTTTCCTTGATATTTCCTATAGTTCATCCCTGCATTTGATCAAGTCTTCACTAAGGTTAATCAACCAGTTGTTAAAGTCTTCCATTTCTTGACATACTTCCAATTTATTCATATCTCTTTGTAGGGTTCTAAAATTTTCTTCAATCAGGTTAAGCCTACTGTCAAAAGCTGAACATTCTAGGAGACAATTCAGTTCAATTTCATTTATATGATTGTTGGTTCTTTGGTAGTTTGCTTCAAGTTCAGTGATTCTTTTTTTTTTTTTTTTTTAATCAGGGTGTCATTGGTGGTTGTGTTTTCATTTTGGGAATGAACTTCTGTTTGTTTCTCTATTGTTTCATTTGAAGCTTCCATTGTAGGACCAGGCATCCTTGGAGGACATTTTCAGGTTTTTGGCTTTTGTTGGCTTTTTTGCACTATCTACCCATTTTAGGAAGACTATTTTATTGAGGAGGAAACAAGTTTTTGTCCTTTGGCCCATTCACACTCTGACTCAGGTGAACAGGGATGTTGGTACCTAGTGGCCAGTCAGGATACCAGAGCAAAATGCCTGATTCCACAGCTCACACAAGGACCAGGCCTCCCCAAGAAGGGCACAATGGGCTCTACCAGGAACAAGGGACTGGAAGGAGCAGGGGCCTACTTTGTACTAAGCCATCCAGCACAGAGACCAGCACAGGCCACTCAGACCTATGAGGTGAGAGGAGCCCCGACCTCACTCCAGCTATTCACTCCAGACCACTGCATCCACCTGCACACTGTCCAAGCAAGGAACTCAAACCCAGGAAGTGGAGATGGGCCTGGTCTACTCATTCCAGACTGCCATGCCCACCCACACACTGTCAGAGCAAGGAACTCAAACCTGGGCAAACCTGGGCATTGGGAGTAGCCTAGAAATGGGTCATGCCTGCCCACACACTGTCCAAGCAAGGAACTCAGGCTTGGGAGGTGGGGGTGGGAGGAGTTCATAAATGGTATTTGTCTACTCTCTCCAGACTGTGGTGCCTGCCCACACACTGCACACAAGGAACTCAGACCCAGGGGTTAGGAGTAGCCCAGAAATAGGTCTGGCCTACTCACTGCAGATCGCAGCACCCATCCACCCACTCCCGGCTGCTTTCTTGATATAGACTCTCATCCTGAATATCAAAACATCCCAATTGGAAGCCAGGCATGGTGGGGCACACCTTTAATCCCAGCACTTGGAATGCAGAGGTAGGAGGATTGCCGTGAGTTAGAGGCCACCCTGAGATTACATAGTGAATTCCAAGTCAGCCTGGGCTCTAGAGCCAGATCCTACCTTGAAAAAAAACAAAACAAAACAAACAAACAAAAAAAAAAAACCCTTGGGCAACATGTCAGGGCCCTACAGGACATGTTACCAGGTTGGGAAATTATTATGTATTAATTTGGGCCCTAAAAGTTGGATTCATGATAAACATAATCATTCCCTGTCTGTCCATACTTCTATTAATGCTTCTACAGTATATAATAATGATTCCCATTATATGGGGAGAAGTAGGGATATACAGCTTTCAACCCTTTTTAGAGAAAGGACCACTACAAATCTCTATTTGGTGACTTGGCTCCAACTTTGTAAATTATTCAGTGTGGGAAAGCTAATTTACAAAAGTAAATAATGTCTCTTCAATTACTTTCCATCATTACCACACTGTACTGATTTCACTTTGTACTCCCCACCTATATGTCTTTCTTGTTGGCCCTTTTAACATTATTCAAAAAGAAAATCTATTTCATGCTCATAGTCACTATATTCACTACTGTTTTTATCCTAGCTGCTTCTGTCATGGCAGTGACAAAAGTCACCTAATTTACTCAAATGGCTCAATTTGTAAATCAGTCTGTATGTAACGTTACTAGTGCCTTTACTATACACCATGAGATAGACAACAAACTGCTAACCTGAATACAATTAATAGAATCAGGTATAATGCACGTTTGGGGGACCAAATTTAAGCCATTCAGCTTCAAGCTATTTTAAGTTGTGATTGGAGACATAAGTCTATATGTGTCACTCTACATCCTTGGAATGAATCTTACCATACATGGGACAGTATTAACAAATATCTTCAAGGGTCTCTACATGGTAAGGTGACTATAGATATTAATAGTCTTCATGATGAAACCAGCCAAACTATAATTGCCTTACAAGATAATATTGGAAAGACATTTTGGTATCAGGACTTCACCAACAACTTATTTGGATTAATCTATCCTCCTGACTTTCAAATACTTGGCTTCCCACTCCAGTGGCCACTGGACTAATTACCTTTTTTAAAAACTATTTTATTTTTATTTATTTAGTTGACAGAGAAAGATGGAGGGAGGGAGAAAGAGAGAGAGAGACAAAATGGGCACACCAGGGCCTCCAGCCAATGTAAATGAACTCCAGATGTGTGCGAGCCCTTGTGCATCTGGCTAACGTGGATCCTGGGGAATCAAACCTGGGTCCTTTGGCTTTATAGGCAAATGCCTTAACCCCTAAGCCATCCCTCCAGCCTGGACGAATTATCTTTACTTTATTTGTTCTTTGCACCATTGGAGGGATCAACTTAAATATACTTGCTTGCCAACAACAATTTTTAAAAGAAAAGAGGAAATGTGGATATCATGCTAAATTAAGGAAATCTTTGAAAGGCTGTGCACCTTAGATGGAGGATCTTGAAGGCAGGAACAGCTTCTCCAAATATTTCCTGATAAAATGCTTATAAACCAAACAACTCATAAATGTCATCTAAACTGATGAGCACAAAACAAGCAACTCATGTTCTCTGAGGACAAACACAAGTCAATCAACTTATGATTTGTCATATGTCAGTAATTACAAACATTCTTTCAATTTGGTTCTAGCTCCCCATAGTTTTCTATTGCTGAATCTAAAATAAAAGCTATGAGTAGACTCAGTATGAGAATTGCCTGACCCTTCTTTAAGTCATATTTTGCCAGTTTTGTATTCATTTTGTGTTTATCCAAACACCACGGTATGTTATACAACAGTTACTGAAATCTTCTATTTGTTGACTCACTTTCAAATCATTTATCTTCCTTTTGAGGTCTCTCTGGTTTTCCTCAATTAATTGAGCCCAGTGATGAAAGTTGTGTGCTATAAGAGATGTTCCTGTTGCATTTCATTTATGTGAGTGTTGATTTTTTGATGATTTGCTTCTAGTTCAGCAATTCATTTGGTCAGGGTCACATAGCTTATTGTGCTTTCATTTTGGGATTCAATTTCTGTTTCTTCCTCTATATTTTCATTGGAGACTTCATTTGTGGGACTAGACGATGTTGGTGGAAATCTCTCAACTTGTTATTGTGTGTTGGGGGGTTGCATTTGCATCCATCCTTCTCAGGGTAACAATCTTGTTTTATTAAGGAGGAAGCAAGAATCTTCCCTACAAGGAGCTTCAGTGAGTGTTTTGGTTTTAGTTTGAACTGGCTTGAAGTGAGATGGCATTGTATCTATAGATGCTCAGATTTATGGGAACATATGTTTTGCTATTCTAACTATACAGTCCTGACTAAGATGTTGGAAAAGATAGGGCAGTTATTCACTGAATGCCTTACACACACTAATAATCCAGTGTTTAATTGTGTTGAACAAGGTGGGTGGGGCTGGAAGATGTGAGTGGGTACTTGTAGATGACTTCCTAGTGGCTATTCCTAAGAACATCCTTGAAAACAATGCTCAATTCATATCTGAATGCATCCCGCATTATACAAGAAGTAAATAGGCTGAGAACTGGATCATGACCCCAGGAGATTTTATTGTAAATACAAAATAGATTTTAAAACAGGCTTAGTGGTTTGAGTCTTTATCTCATCCACACATAGTCAAAAAGAGCAGCCATAAACACAAAGCAAAGGTTTAGCCAGAACAGTAGTCAGAGGCTCTCAACTAGGCAACATGGGACTCAGACTCCTGCTGAAGAATTATACCCTTCAAATTATAAATTGGAGATTATAGACCCATAATTGAGAGACCAAAGAGAAGTAACGTGCTGCATCTGGCTTCTGTGACCTTGCTTAGTGGCTGGACAGTGGTGCTGCCATTTTAAATCAGACAGCCATTTTGAGTAAATAAAGAGCCCAGGCCCGGCTCAGATGAGGAACTAGCTGACTAATGTGCTACTTTTGCTTCTGTATCCATGCTTGCTTAGCTATAGCCCCCACCCCTCGATTCCTGGGAAGCTTCCACCCAAGGACATTCCAGAGATACCTATCCATGGAGGCCCCGGCCTCTTGCAAAAGATAAGTTCTGCAAACAGCTCTTGCAAAAGATAGGTTCTGCAAACAAGTTACTCACCAAAGATAAGTAGGCTGGAGTTCCCATGTGCACCCTTTCTAAAATCCCTGGGCATGCACTTTTAAATCTATCATTTCAAAAGTCCTAATGTACCACTGCTTGATTAGACAATCATGTGCCCATCCCCTACTTCTTTGTTCAAATCCCTATATAAACCCCTTCTCCCTGAAGGAAAGGGCTCTCTCTCTCACTTCCACTGTGCCGGACTGTGTGGACAGAGCCCAGGCCTAGGCTTGCAATAAAGAAAACTGCTGCTTTTACATTCGAGTATCTCTGCTTCTGTGGTGGTTCTCTGGGTGACTCCTGGGTGACCGGGGGTCTTGGCTCCTGGTCAGGGGTCTTGGCACAACAAATAAAAAGTATGGTTACACATTATAAGGATAGGAAGAAATATATTTGTAGATTTTAAATATGAAGAAGTGTTTGGTAGGAGGGGAGGAGGATGAGAGAAAGTAATTTGGGTGAATGGAATAAAAAAGCATTTTATACATGTACAAAAGTATCAAAAATACATTATGCATTATAAAAGTAGTTCACATCCTGTGTAAATCAGACCTAGATCCCACTTTCAAATCATCTAAAATGGGAAAGATAAATACAAAAATAGTGAACAGAATGAAAAGTAGCAAAGAAACCAATGACATGGGTAGGTTCTATAAGAGTTCCAAACATGAGAATTTCCTTAAATGTGAAGATATAAATGAAAAAGTCACAGAGGAAGGGAATGTTGACCTTGTCCTTAAAAATGGTAGGATTTGTTATATAGAGAAGGCAACAGAGAGGAAAGACAGAGAAGGCCCATGGAAGGCCTCAGAAGAGGATCAGCTCTGACCAGACTGGAAGACACATAAAGAGCATTAGTGGGGTTCAGCAGAGGAAGCTACATGCAGGACTCACGGCCTGGTCTCAGCACAGCCCAAAGCAACACCCTCTAACTCCCCAGTGCTGGTCCCTTCTTTGTTCTTATTGTAATTTCTCTGGAATGTTGCCATTTAGGACTTGCCATGCCATGCAAGGGTCTTATCTACATCAGTCCTGACACCCAACACCTCTCTTTCTCTCTCTCTCTTTTTTTTCCTAAAACACTTCCTTTTCAGCATTACCAGATCCAGCTCTCAGAGCAGCAGAAGTACAAGATTCCAGTAACTGTGGGTCTTTCAGGGAGACTTGTGGTGTGGCAGCATGCCAGGTCCTGATCACTTAGCCCAGGGAATCCACCATGGGGACTTAATCTAACATGCAGAATCAGGGGTGAGGCTCCAACTCCAAGGGCACTGTGGGAGCATCGTTGCTAAATTGTACCTGACACTTAATTCCAGCTTTGGGCTGTTTTGTGCGAAACTTGACTTCAGTGAGACATTGATCAGCCCATAGCACTTCATGAGTTTTGACAAAATCAATTTTCTCCGGTGGGTTGGGCGATCATTAGCTGACTTATGGAAAGGCCTGGGTCATGCACAGCTTGCTGCAGGCCTTGAAGCTGCACGCATGGGAGAAATGATGAAAAATTGCTGCTGGCAAGTGGCTGCCCCCTTCTCAAAGGAAGCAATCCAATACAAGTCTATAAAGAACAGCTTGTCTTTAATCCTATTTCCTCAGAAATCTGGATCTTTGAGAGAATTAAGGATGCCAATTTAGGAAAAGGAGACTGCTTACTGGCACTTTCCTTAAAAACAAGTCTTCTTGTCCCAAGCCTCCTTAATTTAATGTGTCATCTTTATTTACCTAGAGATGCAATGATTTACAAACACTCAGTAAGTGTACATTACTGCAACTTATTGGGAAGTTTTAGTCAGTAAATTGATAAGCAGTATTCAGTTCATTCAAATGCAAAACAATTTTACTTAACCCACCTTTACATGCAGAATGGATAGCTTCTTATGTTATGTTCGTAGATTATAAGAATGTGTCTCTCCCAGAGCACCCAGTGCACTGTCAGAAGTTATGATCACATTTGCTCCTAGCACTATGCTCAAGGACCAACTTGGTGCTTGCCACATGATCATCACTTGTTAAAATACTGTGGAACATATTAATGAATAATTCAGGTCACATATTTATGATGTTGAAGTATTTCCTGTGGGAAAAGTGTTACCAAGAATGTCTCAAAACTCCTATTTTGTAAAAACACATAAATAGTGATTTATTTATACACTCTGTATACCTTAGCACAACATAGAATGCATTAAATATTTCCTGACTGAGGAAACTTTGTTAATCCAATCCTTTTGGAATGTGAAGTAGGAAAAGTAACTTTTCAGGAGAGGGAGAAGTCATAGAGCAGTGCTGGATATGTGTCCCTGGTCACACAGTGTCTGTCAACAAGAGTCAGGGTTGTCTGATGACAGTATTCCCTGGGGAGTATGTGCTCCATCCTCTCCAGCTGGGCAATTGGAAGCATGATAATTATGTGTAGGTAGCCCTACCACTACCCATGGTGTGAAAGAATATAATGAGGCTGTGGCTGGAGCTTGCCTCCTCCACTCCTTTTCCTAAACCCACAGATCCAGATGCACCTTCATGAGGACATACACTCTTCAGTCTTTAATGGGGGAAAAATTCTGTGGGGTCCAAGTTAAATAAGCTTCATGTGAACTTCTCAAGTAAAGCTGGCACCTGCATAACATAGTATCAGCCTAGAAACTAGCAAAATAGGCCAGGATCAGCTATATGATACACTGGGGCTTGAGTATATCTCGGGCATATTCTTAGACATATTTTTAGTAGATTTTCAATAAGATTTCATGACAGTATTAGCTCAAAATCAATTTTTAAGTTTCATTATTTGTTGCTGTGATGTGAATATGTATGTGTGTTTCCTCCACAGAATTCATCTGTGGAAATAACTACCCCTAAGTACCAGCTTTGGGAGGTGATTCTATCATAAATGCAGAGCCCTCATATGTCCTTTCAGAAGTTGCCAAGAGACTCATCCTTTCTGCCATGAAATTATAACAAGAAAATTATATTGGTGGCATGGTGATTTAGATATGACCCAAAAGCACAGACAACAAAACAAAAATAAAAAAAAATTCAACAACAGGGGCTGAAGAGATGGATCAGCAGTTAAAGGCACTTGATTACAAATCCTCATGGTCTGAGTTTAATTCCTCAGTAGCCACATAAGCCAGATGTACAAAGTGACACATGCATCTGGAGTTCTTTTGAAGTGGGAAGAGTATGAAATGCCACGCTGTCTCTCTCTCTTTCCTTTTCTTTCCCTGCTTGCAAATAAGTAAAAATATTTTAAAAGAAGAAAACTGCACCAAAAAATAGAAATCAACAGGCAAATTATTTACAAACAATTTATTTCTAAAGCAGATATATAACTCCTGTAACTCAAAATAATAAAACCGGAAACTCAGCTTAAAAAGTCAGCAAAAATGAATAGACATTTCTCAAAAGAAAGTATATCTAGAACAATCACAAGCTAAATATTACTAGTCATTAAGGAAATGAAAATTAAAACCACAATGATATATTACTTCATGTCTGTTAGATATATATTTAACATATATCTATGCCATTGAGCCTATGGTGAAGCCCAATACAAACCTTTTAGGTTTTATTAACTGCACATATACATATTCAAATATATGTTAAAGTAGAAAATGTTGGCAATAATATGAAGATAAGGGGTCCCTTTTTATTGTTGGTGGAAATGTAAAGTAGAACTGTCATTATGGAGAATAGTGTGAAAGTTCCACAAGAGGTTAAAAATAGAATCACCATGTGATCCAGCAATCTGACTTCTGGATATATGCAACTGAAATCAGAATCTCAAAGATATCTCTGGTTTCAGATCCCTCACAGCATGATTCACAATGGCTGGAATATGGAAGCAGCATAAATGTCCATTGTCAGGTGAGTGAAAATGTAAAGATGGTATAGATATACAGGAGAATACTGCCTTACTAAATGGGGAAATCTCATTATTTGCAATAGCATGGATGTATCTAGAAGACTTTTTCTTAAGTTCAAACATAGCAAATACTACATAATACCACTTACATGAGTCACCTAAAATACTCAAATTCAAGAAAACAGCGGATGAAATTGTGGTGATAGTGGCTAGAGGTAGAGAGAAAAAAATACAGTATTAGTCAAAATTACAGATTTTCTATATTAAAGATGAATAAGTCCTAAAGATCTACCTATATACACATAGCCTGTGTTTAACAATATCATATACATACTTTGTTGAAGGTATAAACTTATGTTGCATTTTCTTAGAACAATAATAGTACAGGTAACAGAAAATGAGAAGAAACTGCCAGAAGTAATGGCCAGGTTTACGGCATAAATAGTGGAGATGGTTTCATGAGTGCAAGATACATACCTAAGTTGTGTACACTGAATATGGACAGGTTTTGTGTGTCAGTTGGTATAGTTTGGATCTGGAATGTACTCCAAATACCCATGTTTTAAAGGTTTACTTCTCAGATTGGCACTATTGAGACTAGTGGAAATCCTAAGAGATGGACATAATGAGATGTTTTAGATCCACTGGAGGCAGGACCTCAAAGGGTGTGGTAGAGTACTGCTCCTTTTCTCTTTTTCTCTCTTTTGATTACTGCTTGCCAGGAGGTGAGCACTTTCCCCTCTCCATACCATCTGCCATGATGTGCTGCCTTACCACAAGCCCAAAGTAACAAGTCCAACCAACCACAGAGTGAAACCTCTAAGACTGTGAGCTCAAATAATCTATCTTATTTTTAAATCAATCACTGGAATGCCATTAGAATAAAGAGAATTTGGCTGACATAGGAGCCTGGTAGTAAGCAGAGTCACTGCTGTCACCATAACTGACCATGCAGTTTAGAAGTTCTTAGAACTGATTTATAGAAGGAGTTTGGCAAAGTTTGGAAAAGCAAGATCAAGAAAGCCTGGAATGTTGTAGGTGGAGCCTCATGGACAATCCTTGTGGGAAGTTAGAATGCTGATAGAAACTTGGGGAGTAAAGGCTGAGCTATTGAAGTTTCTGTATGGAAGTTGGGCTTAATTGGACTACAGGACACCTATACCTTCACAAGAATTTATCTAAGCTTTTGTTCATGTCCTGAGACCTTATGGAGGCTGAATTTTAAAGTGACCGACTAGACTATCTAGTGGAGGGAGATTCAAGACAGGGGGTCACTAGGGAGCAGAATGAGCACCACTGTTTCCTTTTAGTCAATTGTGTTCTGAGAGGCAAAAGCAAGTGACAGAGTGGAAATATTTGAATAATAGTTTTCACTGGGACAATAGGAAAGATGTACTGAGGGTATCTTGAGATTTGAAAATAGCTCAAGAGTATAAAAATGTCAATTTGTTTTAAATGCTTTGATTTGAGAAGAAAGCCCCAGGGTGCACAACCAAAAAAGGACAAACTTTGGTGTCATTTCCCCAGAATTTAGCAAAGCACTCATAGGTTGCTTTAGCCATGGTCCAAGCAGGCCTAGATATAGCTCACACTAGCAGCAACCTTACTATGATCCTTGTGGTATGATTTTGTAGGAATGTTAAATGAAAGAGTTACTGAATTGTGAAGGCTTCCACTAAGATTTCACAGAACAGCCCAAGAGGCAAGGTAGTGTGTAGCAGGGTCAGAGTCTGTAAGTAACCCACAAGAGGGTGATATGTGGAGCTATATGAATAATGTTAAAGTTTCTGTGGAGGCTACATTATGAAAGAGGTACCAGGAATATTCAAGCAATGTGCAAGTCCAGAAGAGAATGGCTATATCGGTTGCAAACAGCAAGACTGTAAAAGTGGTCATAACAATCTTCAACCACACTGCTCAATAGGACACTCACTAACCCACCTACTGCCTTCAAGCACTAAAATTGTTTCTAGTCAGACTAGAGATGTGCCCATATAGTGCTAGTTTTAGGGGCTGGGGTGATAGCTCAGTTGGTAAAGTGCTTTCCTTATAGGCCTGAGGACCTAAGCTTGTACCTGTAGTACCCATGTAAATGTCAGGAGGGTGTGGTAGCCTACCTGTAATCCACGAGCTTGGGAAGTGGAGACAGGCAATCCTTAGGAAAAGCTGGCTGGCTAGATAGCCATATCAGTGAACTCTTGGTTCACGTAAGAGACCCTGTCTCAATAAATAAGGTAGACAGGGAATGAGAATGTCAACTTCTAGCTTCTATACACAAACACACATGATAATTAAATAAAACACTGGGTTTTGATGACTTACTAGAAAGAAAATGAAATACCTTAGTATTGTTTTTAGCACATGATAAAATGATAGTATTTTGATTATATTTGGCAAAATAAAATACATTCTTGAAATTAACTTATTCGTGTATTCTTTATAATGGAACTAACAGAATTTCAAGACATTTTTGTTCCAAAAATAGTTCCACTGTATACTACTTAAAATCGAATACAGACCTTTGCTCTCTATGACAGTATGTTCCCACATCACAATGCTACTTTCATTTGCTATGTTCCACTCTCTAGTTGTTTGCATAGCTGGTAGTTCCTTGAGCACCAATGATAGCCCAGTTAGGACATCTGCATCTTTGTTAACTGTAAATGAAAATAAACATAACCAAAGATCTAACCTTTCTGCAAATGTGAGAGTGCTGGCCTTTGTGAACAAGTGAGAGAGATCTTTAGTTTGTTTTTCATTTTTATAACAAAATGTTTGAGCAGGCTACATAGAAAGAAAAAAAGGGAGTCTAATGTTTGTTTTTCTTGGGGGGGGGGTTGAGGTAGCGTCTCACTCTGGCTCAGGCTAACCTGGAATTAACTCTGTATTCTCAGGGTGGCCTTGAACTCACGGCGACCCTCCTACCTCTGCCTCTGGAGTACTGGGATTAAAAGCGTGCACCACCATGCCTGGCCAAGGCTAACACTTTCAAATTCTGATAGGTCATGTTCTCATGAGGGTCCCACTGTGGACAGTAGAAGTGGACATGGGAAGAAGAATTACATCTTCAAATAAGAACCCCGAGAGACTGAATGAATCCATGTTCATGCTCCTAGAACAGCTCCTCTCACTGTCTAGAGACCCAGAGACCAGAGTTTCATTTTAAGGACAGACTCTCCCCCATGACCTAAGGACCTCCCACTTGGTGACACGTCTTAAGAGTTTTGCCACCTCCTAATACAACTCAGACAGTTTAAGGTTAACAGGGTCCCCTGAAACTAAAAGCAAGGAATGTTTTTGAGCCTGTAGGCAGAGAATCTGGGCTATTCCACTTTGCTAGAAATCAGAAATATCAGAAGGGTCTATTCTTTCCTGATCTCTTCTTTCCTGAAGGAGTTACCTTTCCTAGGAAAGATAACCACCCACTGTGAGAAGGTTATACTCTTCCTTAAAGATTAAGATTCCTGAGAAGATGGCCCAGAAAATTTGACCTCAGACACCTGGCATTAGGACTGAACTGACCAGTAGGCTTCATTAAAAGACCCCAACCTGGGTATCTAGGTCAGCTTCCCATGTAGGCAAGAGCTCTATATTCTTTCCTTCACTTAAGCTCTGAGATCTATAAGTTATCCCTATAACAAATTCTTCCTAAACCTTATCATTTGGTCTGGGTTTCATTCATTGATATTCCTGAAACAAGAATTTGGAGGCCATTAACTTAGTGAAAGCTTTGTGTGGCCACTGAGCTTCTGATACTCTAGCTCCTAAGATATTGCTCACTCAAGAGCCTACTTAATGCTCCAGTGATCTCAAAGACACCCCAAATTTTCCATATCACAACCACGTTGGAAATTAAGCCTCTCATATGTGAAAATGTGAAGAGACGCACAGTATTAAGCCACAGCAGAGGATGAATCTTCTCTTATTGCCTTTCCTTCTGTTCCTTTGTTGGCTTGTTGCCTTTTAATTCTGGCCTTATATGCTCATCAGATTTTATTATGAATGCTTGTTAGTACAGCATAGATAGGAGGTTAGAACTTTCTTTTCATTAGGAAGAAACTAACAGCCAGAATCCTGAATGCCAAAGATTCAATGGTGTGTACAGTATTATGGGGAAGAAATTAACTCCACAGTACCAGCTCCCATGTAAATTCCAGGAGGGTATGGTGGCCTACCTACAGTCCCAGAGCTTCACGGTTGGAGACAGGGGATCCTCTGAACAAGATGACTGACTATACTTGCTGAATTGGCAAGCTATTCTATGGCAGATTCCAAAGTGATGTGTCTAGCTTTGCACTCAGACAAAGTCAAAGATCATCCTCATAAGGAGATTATGTCTGTATACAATGTTTTTGGAAAGCAAGATAAATCAGAGATAATTCATAGTTTGACTTTTTATTTATACTAAGTTAAGTTTCATTGATTCTTGTGGTTCACCCCCCAAAAGAACTTAATATTCTTGACTAGTCATAATTAATGTCCCTGGAAAATTCTACTGTTCTGGATCTCTGCATTTTAGGTGTCTTTTGAACTTCCTTATTATCATTATTATTATTATCATTATTATTGTTATTGTTATCATTATTAGTGAGTACTCTTATTCCTTCTTTTGAGTTTCCCCATCACCTACTGGGGAGTACTTCTATTCCTTCTGGAATAACTTCAAATGGAAGTCTTTTTCTTGCAAAGGAAGTTGGGCAAATTAGTTGAATAAGAATTTTATTCTCCTTGAGGGTTTACTCAGTGGAAACACAAATGTTCACTTAGCATCTGTACATATCCTTGACACAAGAAATTAGAAACTGAAGTGATTCTGATGGAAAAAGAAAACCAGACCCAGCTCAGGTTTTACTACTTATCAAAAAGTCTGGATTTTGAGCATAAATATAAACTCTGCCTCTCCAAAACAGAAAACAGATTGCTATCAAATTGTCAGCAAATCTAGATTTGGTGGTTTGAATATAAATATCTCCATAGCCTCAAGTATATTTTTTTTGAGAGAGAGAGAAATAGGCAGAAACAGAGAGTGAGAGAGAAAGAGAGAAAGAATAGGCATGCCAGAGCCTTTCAGCTGCTGTGAATGAACTCCAGACATATGCGCCCCCTTGTGTGCATGTGTGACATTGCAGACTGTGTCACTGCATCTGGCTACATGGGATCTGGAGATTCAAACATGTGTTGTTAGGTTTCACAGGCAAGTGCCATAACCACTAAGCAATCTCTCCAGGTCTCAGGCATTTTTTATTAAGCTTCCTTCTTGGCCTGCAGCAGGTGGAGCCCTGCTGGAGAAGATATGTCATTAGGGGCAGATCTTAAGTCCAGACCTATGGTGTATTCAGAGTCAGCTCATAATTGCAGGTGCTGACCATTGTCTCTCTGCTGTAGATGTATGATTAAATGGGCCTACTTTTTCCCTCCATGATGGAGCTTCTCCTGGAATCTATAAACCTAAAATAGACCCTTTCCTCCATAAGCTACTTCTGGCCAGGTGTTTTTCACAACAACAAGAAGGTACTGCCACACCATGCTAAAACCTCATAGCTATCACCGGAGACTCCCTCTGCCCCACTCTCAATCTTCAGGTTCTGTATGTCATCTTGGGTGATCATGAGCTATATATTTGGCTCAGATTCCAAGTTCTCCCAGAACATTCTGTCACATCTTTTCCATGTTAATCTGTCCCAAGGCATAATGTTTCACCTTAACTTAAATCACCATATCTCTTGTTTACTCTGAACGAAGGCAAGCAAGAAGGCAGGATATGGTAGAGGTGAGAGAATAGATATGTAACAGGAAGCAGAGATCATGTGGATATGGTTAGGTGCAAATGACTCAAGAAAGATGTAGGAAGGAAAAGGGAAGCATTGATATTCAACCCCAGTAAGCAACTTTGTTATCAGATAACATCAGGAGAAATGCTTAATTTTACAGAAGGTATGAAACAAAGAGTTTAAACCCATTATTTAGAGCACTATTAGGAATTCTCTTGTCCTTTATATTGGTTTCCTATAACTATAAAATAATTTACTCTCAAACCAGAGGCTTAAAATATTAAATGTTTCACAACATTGTTTCTATGATTCAAAAACCTAGGCACAGCTGAAGTGGATCTGTGTGCTGAAATGTTCTCAGGAGGTGCAGTGAAGCTGTCTTAGCAAGGGCTCTGATCTCATTTAAATGTTTTACTGAGGGAGGTGACTTCCAGATTCATTCATGTGGTTCTTAGCAGGACATAATTCCTCCACCAAGGAATTTGCTAGGCCTGCTATGTGCTGACTCAGTGAAGGCACCTATGCAAGTTAGACACCAGCAAACACCAAGGCTACCCAACACCCCTCAGAAAGACCTGGCCTTGCCATGATTTGGGAATCCTGTTGTCATTAAAACAGAAAAACAGTAAGATAGAGAGATGGCTCAAGGTTTAAGCATACTTCCCACACAAGCTTGAAGGCCTGAGACTGCCAAAGCTCAAATCTTCAGAATCTATGTTAAACAGCTGGGTATGACCAAGTTGTGTAGGGGAGCAGAGACCTGGGAATCACTGAAGCTCATGTGTGGGGACAACATAACTGGCAAGCTTTGAGGTCACTAAGAGACTCCAGCTTAAAAAAGAATGGATGGAAAATGGTGGAGAAGAGCCAGATATCCACATTCTGTTCCACAGGCTAGTGCACTGCAATGCAAGTGAGAACATGGGGTGCTGCAAGGGGATATACACATGCATACATCACACATGCACACACGTACGCACATGTACACAGATGTGAATATGTGTAAAAAAGGAAAAGCTAGAAAAAAACACTTTCTAGTCAGATACCAAGCTTTTGCTCTAGTCTCACCTTAATTTTTATATGATCTTTATGGGAAGACTTTTCCATAGCATTTCTTAAGTAACATGGCAGCTGGTCTTGATCAGGGGGAGCATTCTAAACAGAGCATAACTATATTTCCAACTAGAAGCCACATTCTCTTTATAACCTAATCATAGAAGGTTACAAAGGGAGCATGCAACCTAAAGATTATATCCCAATCCTTCTACCATAGCCTACGCAGAAGTGGATTCATTAGTCAGGCTGTACTCACTAAGGAAAGACCATGCAAGAGCATGAACAGTTGTAATTACTAGGCTCACTTTGGAGGCCTCATTCCACTCCCTGTCACTGACTTAGTCTAAAATAAAAGTTTGTTACATTTTATATACATTAACAGAATGTGTTTCTTAAAGTTTTATAGATCAATTAGAGTAAGGTATAAAAAAATACTATCATGTGATGACTTATTTAGCCAAAAAAAAATTTGATTGAAAGTAATTCTGGGGGCTGGGGAGATGGCTTAGCAGTTAAGCACTTGCCTGTGAAGCCTAAGGACCCCAGTTCGAGGCTCGATTCTCCAGGACCCACGTTAGCCAGATGCACAAGGGGGCGCACGCATCTGGAGTTCGTTTGCAGTGGCCGGAGGCCCTGGTGCGCCCATTCTTTCTCTATCTGCCTGTTTCTCTCTCTCTGTGTCCGTCACTTTCAAATAAATAAATAAAAATAAACCAAAAAAAAATTTTTAAAGTTAAAAAAGAAAGTAATTCTGTAGAAATTTAGTGGTCCAACATCAATTTGGTCAAAACATATTCTAGTCACTGGAGAAATACAAACATAAACAAAATGAAAGTAAAAGTTCCTCAAATCCAGAAAGGCAGATGAAAATTACTAAAGACTCAATAAAAGGCTGAAAAATAACATTCTATCGTGTACCAAAATAAATAATACTATGAAACTACAGCCAAGCTAGTAACGTTCCACAAATTATCATATTGGTCAGCTTGCTTCATAAGAAATTGTATTGGGCCAAATTGCCCTCAACTGAATTGCCCCATGTATGCAATTAGAAAAAAAAAAAAAAAAAAAAAAAAAAAAAAAAAAAACTACTTTGGAGTAAGATTGTTGCCAGCATTTCATATCAAGATTTCCAAGGTAGGTGACTAGTGTTAGAGGCTGAGATAGTTTTGAGTAATGAATTACACCAGAACTTCGTAGTTTAAAACAACAATTTGTGATCTTTTATGGTGTCTGTGGGTCAGAAATTAGGGGATAACTTAGCTGGAAGCTATTACTTAGGGTGTGCAATGAAGCTGCAGTTGGACATCAGCTGAAGGCATGACCAGGATTGGAGTGGTTTCCTAAGTGGCCCAACCACATGGCTGGCTGGTTAGTCTGCCTGTTCTCTCCACATGAATCTCTCCATGGAACTTCTCAGTGTGGGCCATAGTAAGCAGAGCTTCTCCAAGAGTGAGACAGGCAGGCAGGAAAATGGAAATGACCATGCCATTAAGGCCATTAAGTATCAGAAGTCATAAGCTGTCACTCTCACTATATTTTGTTAGTTACACAGATTCTTCCCTAATTTAAAGTAATAGAACACCACACACTGTGAATTCTATAAACCATGGTTCAATGGAAGTCATCTCAGAGGCCAGCTTTCATACAATAGGATATGAATAACATCCAGCCAGCATTTCCATAGATTTTTCTCTCTAAGACCTTCCTTCACATTTCTGGGATGATTATTGCTCTCTATTTGGCTTCTGTAAAGCCAAAATTACAATAAGATAATGTTTTTTTGGCTGCAGGTAAGATGGAATTGAAGTACACTTTAAGGGAGGAGCCAGTCGTACATGTTAGAGCTGCTTGGTTTCATCATTAACTCTTAGTAAAATTCACTGTGTCGTGACTAGATCTTAAATTCCTCTAGGAAGAGAAAAAATGCTGTTGTATATTTAGAGGAAAAAAATCTTAAAGTGAAAATAACCTGGGGAGAGATAATTCACAAGTCTAAATCTGCATCAATGTGTAAATATTTGCGACAGATCATTTCCAAAGAGGAAGCATGCATAAAGTTTGGACAACAAATAGAAATTGGGGAAGGCCTACAAGAAATATGGGAGATTCTTCCAGGAAAGTGGAGGTAATTATCTCTGATATCACCATTTTACTAGAGCCCACACTTATCCAGTAACAGTGCAAAGGGATAATCATATAAAGCAAAAATTTAGTAGCCAAAGATTAGCAGTAACAGGTCTTAGTGCCAGTAGTATGTTATAGAACTTATTGTTGAAAGAAATTTCATTTTTAGACTACTGTTCAATGTTTTACACTATCACTAATTTGTGCCTTTTGATTCATATGTTCTTAGATGAGACAGCATCAATAGGGGAAAAACTGAGACAGAGGAGATGGTATGGAACTCTGTGAAGACACACTCATAATGACAACCTTGGACCAGAAATGAATTACTACTGTCATATTTATGATGGTCCTTTATACCATGTGGAATTGCCCCCAAATGGGCAGAAAAACTGTAGCAATGTTGGCCTGTCTTTACCCAAATGACAAAGAGCTGGCTATTTAACGGGTGTTTAGGCCAAATCCCATGACAATGAGCCTCAAGAAGCATGGAGAAGTAGTCAAATTTCTCCATGGTTCTCCAATTTGGTTTCACCAAATATTGTTCAAGGTCACTCCCAAATACCTGAAAAATCATTCCAAGGAAATGGTTTTCAAATTATAACTTAGACTCATGGGCTATAATTTTTTAAAGGTACACAGTTTTCTTTTCCCATGATCCTTTTGGTTTCTGTCAGAATCAACTATGTGACCACTTTCTACTAGAAAAAAAAAAAAAAAAAAAAAAGCCTGCTGCTTCCAACTTTTTCCCTTCAGAAACCCTGCCCTCAAGATAGTGTTCTTTTTTTTTTCTTTATATTTCTTTCAGACTTACTTAGTCTGGATACATCATGTGTTAGTTAGTACCAGCCTTCCCCTTGTCCCTGGCCCTATTCCACTGGGGACCTCCATGGTGGGGTTGCTGGTATTCTCCATGGAGTTGTAGGTTATGTACTGTGAGAGCAGCAATCAGATATTGGGAGGGAGGTAATGCCTTTGGGTATGATGTCCCAAGCTGTGACTCTTGCAACCTTTCCTGTCTCTCTTCCTCAAAATTCCTGAACCATGTGGATGAGTTTTAAGTCTACCTCAGTGATGAGCTCTTAGTTGCTTCTGGATCTCTGTTTTGGTAAGTGTTGAGTATCCTCAACATCTGTCTCTTCCATCCTGGTGCTGATTGTCAGGCTCACCATGGAAGCAGTAGTCTTGCTCATATCACAAATTTTTCTGTGGTGGTACTATTTTGTCATTACATAGAATGCTCCATCAGACCATCTCACCCCATGCAACACATTATTTTGTATTCTGATTTTGGAAGAAAATCTGTGGATATAATTACAAATTCTACACACTAAGAAACTCATAAAAGCTCTTAATCAGAGTACTAACATAGATAAAATCATTTGTAGTAAAGTCACTCTTTTATGAAATATATATTTGTCTCTAGCAAGGCTAAAAGATAGAACTTTATGTGGAATTCAAGAATTATAAAAGGCTTTCCTTAGCCTCTTTTCTAATTGGACTTATTTACCTTCTTCAGTGTTATAAGAAATGAAGTGACTAGCATACAGTAGATAACAAATATTTATGAAGCTAAAAATGTAATAAATAACAATTCAACAAGTCAAGTCTCATGTATTCTGGCTCTTCCCCTTACCTATGAACTGCTACCCTAAAAAAAAATTGTGGATTTTTTAGTATATGTGGCTCTATACCTCATATTTATTTGATTTCCCTGTACTTTCTTCTTACTGGATGGGCAGTTTCCAAATGACCTCCCCTTTCCTACTGACTTCCCTCTAGTCCTCAATCACAGAACAACAGGTACTTTCTATTTCCAAGCACAGAGCAAAATTAAAACATGTCTAAGGGAAATAAAAGTCTAGGAAAACCCCTTCTTTGCCTTACTACAGTGCCATTCAAACACTGATTGCAGTCACTCATGTGTTTAGATGTTAGTGTATTCATTATTTTAACAAACACTTGAATGACTTCTGAGTGTTATCATATTGAAATAAAGGTACATCCAATGCAGAGCCTCTAGAAGTTACATTTCAATAATCACCATCTGGCAACCAAAAAGGAATTTATTCCTGCTTCTGAAGTGCCAAGTTACTCTTGAGCTGAATCCCATTTCAGAGACGATTTCAGAGGTGATTATAGAAATACCAACATTATTAAGGCTCTGCTATGCCAGGCACTGTTCTAGACACTTTCCACATGCTCTAAAGAGCCATTACTTTGGAGCATGAATGATGTCTTTAGATTCTACTAATTACATTGGGTTTGTATGTGTGTAAGAGAGCTGCCTCCACCTCTCGACTCTCCTAGCTACTGTTAAACAAAAAGAAAAGTTGAGTCATAGGTAACACAAACAATTGTAGCTATTAAGTTGCAGATTTTAGTTGTGTTTACAGAACTGTGGACTTGCCATAGGTAAACTTGACTTCAGAGATTTTTGGGAATTAAATTAGGCTTTTATTACTCTCGAGCTTTAAAGAAAACTGACTTAAAATTAGTCAAAAAAGAGAAAACAACCAAGAGTCATCCTGAGAAAGGCTTTAGGCTTAAATAATATATCCATATCTCTTTTTTTTTTCATTTGATCCTGTCTTTTCCCCCCACCACCTGGTCCTTAGCCCCATCTCCAAAATGAAGGGTTGCTTACTCACTTCTTGGATTTGGGCATATTTAACATAGCTCAGCATCCAAACTGTTTCTAAGTTTGAGGACCTCCTTCTGAGTATCAGGAAAGTTGAGATGGTTTGCCAGGTGTGTGAATATTCAGCATGTGACAAATCACTCACCAAGGGCTATAAAATTTCCCAGTGTCCAGATACGCCTGTGAAATATGTTTTAAATGTATGAGATACAAATTGACTACATTTTGTGAGAATATTCCCTATTATACTTGGAAGCTGGCAAGATGGGGAGTAACATGATGGGACTATCCCCTCTCTAACTTGAAAGCCCTGGGAAGTGGGGTTTCAGTCTTAAACAGGTCTGGTTACCAATGTGTGAAAGGACTTCACATTTCAGATTCGAGAAAATTCCCACTTAAAAGAAAGTACTTGAGGGGGCTGGAGAGATGGCTTAGCGGTTAAGTGCTTGCCTGTGAAACCTAAGGACACCGGTTCGAGGCTTGGTTCCCCAGGACCCACGTTAGCCAGATGCACAAGGGGGCGCACGCATCTGGAGTTCGTTTACAGAAGCTGGAAACTCTGGCGTGCCCATTCTCTCTTTCTCTCTCTCTCTCTCTCTCCCTCCCTCCTTCTCTCTGTCACTCTCAAATAAATAAATAAACAAACAAAAAATTTAAAAAAAAATAAAGTACTTGAGGCTGGGAAATTGCTTAATGGTTAAGGCATTTGCCTGTGAAGCCTAAGGACCATGGTTCAATTCTCCAGGACCCATGTAAACCATATGTACAAGATGGCACATGCATCTGGAGTTCATTTGCCGTGGCTGGAGGCCCTGGCACACCCATTCTTTCCTTCTCTCTATCTGCCTTTTCCTCTCTGTTTCTCTCTCTCTCTCTCTCTCAAATAAATACATACATAAATAAAATTATGTGGAGAACTTAAAAAAAAAGAAAGTACTTGAAATCTGACCTTTTATGGCCATAAAATCCCACACTATTTTGCACATTTACTGGCACCTGAAATAATGAGTGAGCATTTCATTCAGTTTAGCATAATAAGCATCTGATAAAACAGGACCCCTAGAAGCCTCTCTGAGCTTTCATGCTAAGCATGCACTGTCATAACACTGACAGAATCTACTGTTGGTAAGATGGTAGAAATGGAAGTATCTACCATATATTCCTTTTGGATAGTTGTGCAGAATGAAATAAAGGGGACATAAATTCTGAATAATAAATGTTGGAGGTAGCATAGTTTAGCTTTATAGTTGAGGTGTGCTATTTCACACACCAAATATTCTATGCCCCATCATCCTCTGCTTTCAAAGCACAAAAGGTCAAAATGGAAATAAGGATAAAGGAGTAATTCACCAGCAAAATTTATAGACACACATTTCTTATCACTAAATAAAATTATAGTTTTCTATGTATTTTAGAGTTTCAAGATAGTCTAGTCTTATTTTTGCCCCAAGCCCTGGCCCATGAATACACACCCATTAGGCATGTTGACTGTGTGAATTAAGAACACATTGAAGGTTGTTATCATCAGTAATATGCTCCAACTCTTCACACTCTCTTCAACTGTATTCTATTCTACTAGAATCTTTTGTTTTGATGGTGATGATGAAGCCATAGCCTTTTAATCATATTTTGTGCCTAAGCAAATTACAAATAATGAGTATTTCCCCCTTTTCTTCATATGAAAATAACTGTAAGAAAGGTCATCCAAACAATAATAACTATGGACATGGGATACACATACATTTTAATAATTTTAATTTTTGAGTAGTATAATCTATCACCTTATAAAGCATTATTCTATTAGAGTTTTCAAGAGGAACAGAACCAACAAATCAACATATTGAATACATACTATGAAGGGGGTTTAGTGGACTATCTTACAAGTTACAGGTTAGGCAGTCCATAATAGCTATCTGCAGGCTGGAGAAACAGAGAACCCAGTAGCTGCTCACTCCTTGAAGCTGGATCTCTAAGCAGTCCCAATAGAGCACTGAAGGCCTAGAGAATTCCTGGAGAGCCACTGGTCTTAATTCCATGATAGCAGGTTGATGAAACTGAATTCCCATGTCCATGAAGGAAAACTGAAACAGGGTAGGTAAACTTACCAGCAAGTAGAACAGGCAGAAAGACAAAAATCCTTTTGGTCTTTTGGAGCTTCTTTTTATATAGTACACTGTGGGATGGGTCACCTGAACTGGGGGAAGATCTGTCTCCTTCTATCAATACTTCTGGAAGCACCCTCACAGACTCTCACCCAAGAGGCATGCCTTATTTGATTCCTAATCTTGTCAAGTGAGCAATTTCACCATCACAGTGACTAATGACAAAAGACAAAACAAAATGGACAGGAAAGCCTGGATTTTCATCATGAAGATGGACATGACTGTGTAGTTCATCTCTTGAGCTTGGCCTTCACATATAATCAAGAAGTCTCAAGTCCTTGTGTTCAAGCCCTGTTCTCTTTCTCTTTATTACCAGTCAGTCCTCCTCTGCATGCTGAGTGCATGGGATTTGTTTCTGAGTTGCTCTTAGATGCCACATACTTCTTCAATGGGGATGTATTTAAGTAGATGCCATCCTGTTTTGAAGGATGAAAACAGATCCTTCCTTACTGCTGATAGAGTTGTAATAGCATAGAAGGCTTCAAAGAACCTAATCTGGACTTCTGCGTAAAATGGTGGTGTAGTAGCTATGCCAAAGAAACCCAAATAGGAAATAAGTAAAAAAACAGCAAAGTACATATTTCTACTAAAAAGTGAAGGTGTATAAGGAATTATCAACCTCAACAGAGAAGCAGGGCCTCATCAGAGAAGCAGGAGAAACCCAAGGCTTCTAGTGGCCACAGAAGCAGGCAGAACTGGATCCCATAGCAGTGCAAGTCCGCGTGACTGCAGATTCTGCCTGAGCCTCAGGAGAAGCCAGGTGAATGGATTTTTCACTCATATCAGCCTTCTCACAAAGTCAAGAAACCTGAAGAAGACAGCAAGGACCAACTGAGAAGCTCATGAAGAAAAGGAACACAGGGACCAGCTACACAGCTCCAGTACAACTTCAGGTACCCTCCACAGCATCCCTACCCCCAATATCCAGTGCCAACAAACACCAGAGACTGGGAGAAGGGAGATCAGCCACCTAGCACCCAGCACAGGTGATCAGAGCAGTGGATCCACTGACACAGCCAACCTATATGTGCAGAGAGTGCAGTAAATAGGGATCCAAGTGGGCAGACAGCATAACAGAAACCAAAGCCATCCCAAAAGGTAAGAGAGTCTATTTACACTGGGTCAGTACTTGCCACAAAACCTGGTATATAGGCCTGAATTGGAAGTGCTAATTGCACCTTCCATGTCAGGGTAGGTTATGTGTTAGATTTGATTGATGGTCAGCTTTGTCATTCTTAAATAAGCTGTATTTAGGAGTAGTCCTTTATTGTTTTTTGATATACAGTGCTTTTGTCTTCTTTTATCATTCATGGGGGCAGAGTGTTACTTGGCCCCAGGTTGACTTGGAACCCCTTACAGACCAGAAATCTCAGGCTCCCAGCTCACAGGACTAAGGGTATGGGGCAACACACACCCTTAGGGACTTAATTATTTTTTTAATTTTTGTTTTTATGTTTTAGAGAGAGAGACAGACAGACACAGAGAGAGAATTGGCACATCAGGGTCTCAGCCACTGAAATTGAACTCCAGATGCTTGTGACACCTAGTGGGCATGTGCAACCTTGTGCTTGCCTCAGTCTTGTGCATCTGGCTTATGTGGGATCTGGAAAGTGGAACTTGAGTCCTTAGGCTTCACAGGCAAGCACTTTAACTGCTAAGTCATATCTCAAGCCCACCCTTAGGGACTTTGAACTTGTTAGATTATCCATTTTGTTTTAATACCCACTCTTACATAAATACTCTATGCTGGTTTTGATTGAGTATGTATATTGTTCAGTTGGATTCTAGAATTTGCCTATATTTTGGTTCACCCAGCCTACTACAATAATTGCATAGCGGGAAAACCCAACACAGAGGGTCATTTCTGCTGTTACTCTGAGAGTTATTTAAAAGCCACACCTGGCACCTTAAAATCCTACCCTGGAGATAATGTCAGATTTACACATCTAAGAATACTGTAGATAATTAGAAAATGCAAGAATCAAATTAATCCGAGATGCAAAAATCTCTACATTATAATACAAGAAGCACAAGAAATCACAATAATACAATCCCACCAAAAATTATAATTCCATCAGAAATGACCTCCAGAGTGACTGACTTAGATGAAGTGTCTGAGAAAGATTTTAAGAGGATAATTATAACTATGTTCAAAGAAATCAAATGACTCAAAGAAGAAAAATCTGCTAAAGGAGAACACAAGAAACCAACTTAATAGTAAAAAACGAGGTCAGTACAAGACATGAGGAAGGACATAGAAATACTGAAGAAAGACTGATCAGAAATACTAGAAATGATTGTGAATAAGACACATGATAAACTACTTTTTTGGATAATGGAACACCCAGAAGCCATGGACTGTTACTAGAAAATTTTCAGTGCCAGAGATGGGATACCTTCCAGTGAATTGTTGGCCAGGGATGTCATTGATGTTCCCAAAACATTGCAGGCCATCGTGAAGGCTCTTGGTTTCCCACTAGAAATAGATGGTAAGACCCTATTGCTGAAGACTCCACATGCCTGGGCTGCAAGGTCATTGAGAAATCAAACTGGGAATGAGATGAAAACCTTCTCCCAGTATACCAGCTGCCAGAAAGCTAGAAAAAGTTACACTGCATGCAGCCCTATGGGAGACAGAAACCATCAATGGTAAAAACACTTGACATTGCAAGCCACAAGTTTATCCATCCAGGCCAAATGAGCCAACAGGTGAACTAGTGCCCTGTATGTTATGGGGAAAGGCAACTGTTCTCTAATTGGACTGGACACCCACTCTATGAGAAGGAATACATGTGTAGTACTGAAAACCCAATCAAAAGTGTATGGTGGGGGAAGTCATGAGTATTAGGAATGTAATGCCTGCACTTCTTTGGCTAAATGCATATATCATGGTCACCAAACTCCCTGTAAACACTTTACTTAATGTCCATACTCATATATTAATGCTACTCTCACTTTTGGTTAGAGAAGCTTCTCTTTTCAGATGGTGGTGATCCATGAGGCACCATAGTGCTGAGAAGATGTGATGGAGGAATGTTCATCATTGAAACATCTGTGTCACACCTTCCAAGGCTCAGGGTCCATTACAGAAGAGGGTGCAGAAAGAATGTAAGAGCCAAAGGAAGGGCTGGACTGCTTACAATGCAATTGAACAGACAATAATTGTCCTTGATATCCATGACCTCACAGGGCCTAGTGCTATCTTCACAAGACCCTCATAATAGGAGGAAAAGATGATGACATTAAAATAAAGGAGAGACTAGTGGAGAGAGGGGGGATATGATAGAGTGTAGACTTGTGAAGGAGAAACTGGGGAAGGGAATTATGGTTTATTGTCTGTAAGTATGGAAGTTGTCAATAAAAAGGAAACAAATAATAGAAATGAAAACAGAGTAAGTCAAATAAAAAATTCTGTAGATAATATTGCCAATAGAATAGATGAAGGGAAGAACAGAATATCCAAACTAGACCAGGTGGCAGATCTAATGTATTCCAACAAAGAGAAAACAAGTTAATAGGAGAGTATGAATAGGGAATTGAAGATATTTGGGACACTGTGAAGAGATAAAACATAAGAATTCAGGGTATAGTAGAAGGAGAAGAACTTCATTCCAAAGGCAAAGTATAAGTTTTCAACAAAATCATGGAAGAAAGTTTCCCCTATATAGGGAATAGGATGCCAATGCAGCTATAGGAAGCTTTTAGAACACTAAATGGACAAAACCTGGAAAGAACCTTTCCTTGCCATATTATAATTAAACTACTAAACACACAAACCTATATATATATAGCAGTGAAAGAGAAAACTCAAGTCACTTATAAAAGCAAGCCCATCAGGATTACAGCAGATTACTCAACACAAACTTTAAAAGCCAGAAGGGATTGGAATGATACATTCCAAGTTCTGAAAGATAACTGTCAAACAAAGTTACTTTATCCAGCAAAACTATCCATTCAAATTGATAGAGAAATTGAGGGCATTCCACAACAAGCTCTACAGAAAGTACTGGAAAGGATCCTCTATGTTGAAGAGAAAGGAAAGCACACACATGAGGAAACAGGAAAAAGTAAACCATACTCAAATAATACTTATACAAGAGAGTAAAGGGTATATAGGAAGCACTACAAAACAAGAGGAATGGTGCGAATAAGTACATACCTTTCAATGTAAACTCTGAATGTCAATGGCCTCAATACCCCAACTAAAAGGCTTGCAGATTGGATTAAAAGGAAGGATCCTTCAGTTTGTTGCCTCTAAGAAACTCACTTCTCCATAAAGATAGATGCTTTCTTAGAGTGAAAGGATAGAAAATGGTATTTCAAGCAAATAGGTTAGGAAACAAGAAGATGTTGCTATCCTAATATCGAACAGGGTAGACTTTAAATCAACATTAGTAAGGAAATATAAGGAAGGTCACTTTATATTGATTGAAGGAACAATACAAATGGAAAACATTACAATTCTAAAAAATATGCATTTAGCCGGGCATGGTGGTGCATGCCTTTAATCCCAGCACTTGGGAGGCAGAGGTAGGAGGATTGCCATGAGTTCAAGGCCACCCTGAGACTCCATAGTGAATTCCAGGTCAGCCTGGGCTACAGTGAGACCCTACCTCAAAAATCCAAAATAAGTAAAAAAATAAAAATATATACATTTAACATGGGTGCTCTCAATTTCATCAAACAAACATTATTAGATTTAAGGTCACAGATAACACCAAACACTACTGTACTTGGAAACTTCAATACCCCACCTATAACATATATAGACCAATAACAAGTGTGGAGATCCAAGCAGTAAAAAAGAAAATCTTCTAAGTAAAGCCATCCAAGAACAGATGGATTCACTGGTGAAATACACCAAACCTTTATGGAACAACTAATATCAATGTTTTTCAAACTTTTCCATAAAACAGAAAAGAGAGGAATACTACCAAACTCCTTCTATGAAGCCAGCATCACACTGATACCAAAACCAGACAAAGACAGAACAAAGAAAGAAAATTTCAAGCCAATCCTCCTCATGAACATAGATGCAAAAATTGTCAACAAAATACTGGCAAAGAGAATAAAAGAATACATCAAAAAGATCACTCACCCCAACCAAGTATGTTTTATCCCAGAGATGCAAGGATGAATCAACAGACACAAATCACTATGTGAATGGACTGAAGGACAAAAATCACATGATCTGGGCTGGAGTGATGGCTTAGCGGTTAGGCGCTTGCCTGTGAAGCCTAAGGACCCCGGTTCGAGGCTCAATTCCCCAGGACCCACGTTAGCCAGATGCACAAGGGGGCGCATGCGTCTGGAGTTCCTTTGCAGTGGCTGGAGGCCCTGGTGCGCCCATTCTCCCCCCCTCTCTCTCTATCTGCCTCCTTCTCTCTCTGTCTGTCGCTCTCAAATAAATAAAATAAAAAATATTTTTAAAAAATCACATGATCTTCTCAATAGATGCAAAAAAGGCATTTGACAAAATCCAACATCCTTTTGTGGTAAAAGTCTTACAGAAACTGGGAAGAGAAGGAGCTTATCTCAACATAATAAAGGCTATTTATTGCAAACGTACAGCCAACATAAAACTAAATGGGGGAAAACATGAAGCTTTTCCACTAAAATCAGGAAGAAGACAAAGGTGTCCACTGTCCCCACTTTTATTTAATATGGTACTGGAAGTCTTAGCTTCAGCAATAAGGCAGGAGACACACATACAAGGGATACAAATGAGAAAGGAAGAGATCAAATTATTATTATTTGCAGATGACATGATTCTATACATAAAGGACCCTAAAGACTCTACCAACAAACTGTTAGAGCTGATAAACACTTTTAGCAATGTAACAGGATATGCAATAAACACACAGAAATTAGTAGCCTTCCTATATACTAACAGCAAATATTCTGCTGATGAAATCAGGGAATCACTTCCATTCACAATTAATAAAAAAAAAAGATAGAGTACCTTGAAGTAAACATAACTAAGGAAGTGAAGAATCTCTACAATAAAAACTTTAAAACACTCACTAGGAAATGGAAAGACATCCCATGTTCTTGGATTGGAAGAACCAATATTGTGAAAATGTCAATCTTAGCAAAAGTAATCTACATATATAATGTAATCCTCATCAAAATTCCAATGGCATTCTTCACAGAAATAGAAAAGGCAATCCTGAAATTCATTTGGAAGCAAGAAAAAAAAAAAAACCTTGAATAGCCAAAACAATTTGAGCATCAAAAATAAGACTGGCAGTATTTCCATTTTAAGCAATATTTGTAGATCCATAGTAACAAAAACAGCACAGTACTAGCAAAAACACAGACATACAGATCAATGATCTAGAATAGAGGATGCAGATGTAAGTCTGGGCATCTACAGACATTCTGATATTCAACAAAAATGCCAAAAACATTCTTTGGAAAAAGGCAGCTTCTTAAAAAAAAAAAATGGTGCTGGGAAAACTGGATATCTTTATGTAGAAGTATGAAAATAGATCCTTATCTCTCTACATACACAAGAATCAAGTACAAATTGATAAAGGACCTTAATATTAGACCTGAAACTCTGAAATTGCTACAGGAAAAAGTAGGGGAAATATTTCTACTAATTGGCATAGGCAATGGCTTTCTGAATATAATCCCAGTTGTTCAGGAACTAAAACCACTAATCAAACACTGGGACCTCATAAAATTTAAAACATCTTTTACAGGCAAAAGGCAACTTATAAAATCGGAGACAATTTCTGGCAGCTATATGTCTGACAGAGGGTCCATATATAAGATATATGAACACAGTCATTATTCCCACCCCTGCCTTTCTGAGCCCCGTGCATGAAATCACTGTTCCAGTCACAGATCCTGCCCTAGCCTTTCTGAACCCCACATGCATGATCACTGGCCCACTACTGCCATCCCTTCCCACCCCAGAACGGGGATCCAGGCTAGCAGGCCAGTATCTGCACCACAGCCTTTTGGACCCCCACATGCACAACCACCAGTCCTCTCACCACCACCCCCTCCCACCCCCAAACAGGGTCCCCGGCCAGCTGGACAGTGTCCCCGCCCTAGCCTTTCTGAGCTCCATGCATGATCGCTACCCCACTCACTGCTGCCCCTCCCATGATTGATCAGGGACCCAGGCTAGTTTCTGCACCCTAGCCTTTCTGAACTCCATGGGTAAGGGCCATACCACTACCTGCTGCTCCCCTACCCCAGGCCAGCAGGCTAGCTTCCCCCACCCTAGGCTTCCAAAACCCTTGTGATGGGTAGACCATAGTGAAAAAGGAATAGCATGAAAAATCAGATGCAAGTAAATCCACCTAGATTGCCCAGTCCCACAATGGATGTCTCTAATCAAAACATAGAAGAGACAATAGGATCAGAACTCCAAAATGAAGATACAAACTATGCAACCTTGGCCAAGCAAATAGCAGAACTTTCAGAAAATCAACAAAGAACCAATAACTATACAAATGGTGTGCTCCCTAGACTATGCCTAATAGAAAAGAACCAGGAAGGATTCCAAAGACAGTTAAATGATCTAAAAGAGAGTGAAAAAAGGAGGACCTTAATAACCAGCTGGCTAAGCTCAAGGAAGACATTAACAAAATGCAAGGATGAACTCCAAGAAGCATTAAGAAAATCAGATTGAGATGGGGAGGGGATATGATGGAGAATGGAATTTCAAAGGGGAAAGGGGGGAGGGTAATACCATGGGATTTTTTTTTTTGTTATCATGGAAAATATTAATAAAAATGGAGAAAATAAAAAAAATAAAATAAAATAAAATAAAATAAAAAAAAGAAAATCAGAAAATGACATGAAAAGGGAATGCAACAGAGGGTTGGAAACTATAAATAAAAAGAGCTATAGAAAACACAAACCAAATTGAACAAGCATAAAACTATAGAAGCTCTCAAGGATAGAGTCAGCTATGTGGAGGATAGAAACTCAGAATTGGAAAACAGAAGAAACCGTTCACAAGTCCAAAAGTTTTCATAAGTTCAAAACTTGTTGAATACAGAACATGAGGGAAATGTGGGATACCCTTAAGCATCCCAAGATTTGGATCATGGGAACACCAGAGGGGAAGAAATTCAGAACAAAGACATAGAGAACTTATTCAACAAAATTATTGAAGAAAACTTTCCCACTCTCTCAAAAGAAAGACCCATCAAGTTACAAGAAGCTAGCAAAACTCCAAACAGACTGGACCAAAGGAGAACTTCTCCAAAACATATTATAACTAAGACTCTAAACATCAATCACAAAGAGAAAGTTCTAAAGGCAGCAAGGGAGAAAAAACATGTTACATATAAAGGAAACTTCACCAGAATTACTTTAGACTTCTCAATGGAAACCCTGAAAGTCAGAAAGGTCTGGAATGAAACATGGCAAACTCTAAGAACTTATGGCTTCCAGCCAAACTACTCTACCCAGCAAAAGTATCCCTCATAATAGATGGTGAAAGAAAAACTTCCCATGATAAAACTCAGCTTTACAACTATATGAACACAAAGCCAAACCTACAGACAGTAATTCAGGTAATACTCCACACAGAAGATTGAAATAAACAACTTCAAGTGCCTATGAGAAGAAGATCACAATAACCAAACTTCGAGAATGCTCAAAAACAAGAAAGGCCAAGAAAACACCAAACCACCTAAACCACCACAGTATGGCAGGTATTAAATCAAACCTCACAGTTATTACTCTAAATATTAACAGCCTTAATTGACTCATCAAGGGACATAAGCTAACAGGATAGATGAGAAGATTAGACCCCACAATCTGCTGTCTTCAAGAAACCAACCTCACCACTAAAGACAGACACCTCCTCGGAGTGAAAGGGTGAAAAATGATATTCCGAGTGAGGCAAAATAAGAAACAAGCATGAATTGCCATACTCATATCAGATAAGATAGACTTCAAATCAAAAGTAGTAAAAAAAAGACAAAGAAAGCCACTTCTTACTTATCAAGGGAATGATCCAACAAGAGGATATCACAATGATTAATCTTTATGCACAAAATACAGGCACACCACAATTCATAAAGCAAAACCTACTTGACAATAAAATAGAAATAACCACCAACACCATCATTGTTGGGGACGTCAATACTGCATTATCAGCATCCAAACATAAAATTATCAGGGAAGCAAGAGAGTTCAACAACACCATAGATCAATTAGACCTAATGGACATGTACAGAAGGTTCTACCCAAATTCCACAGATAACACATTCTTCTCAACTGCCATGGAACCTTCTCTAAAGTAGATAATAAACTGGGTCATAAAGCCTATCTTCATATATTTAGGAGGTTCACCATAATTTCATGCATGATATCAGATCACAATGCTGTATTGTTAGAAACTAATAAAAAAAGAAGCACCAGAAACCCAATTAACTCCTGGAAACTGAACAACACACTCTTTTTTTTTTTTTTTTTTTTACTTTTTTTAAATTTTTCTTTATTAGTTAGTTTTGTATTCAGCAAATACAGTCAGTTTGGTACCATTATTAGGCTCATCTGTGACCTACCACCTCCCCTTGACCCCTCCTTGTTGAGGTATAAGGGTTATGCATTGTGGAGTTAGCCCACAGTTATGGGTAAGATAAATGTCTCTGCATATCATGACCCAACATGTGGCTCTGACATTCTTTCTGCCCCCTCTACAGCAAAATTTCCCTGAGCCATGTTGGGTTCATTTTTGGTCTGCTTCAGTGATGAGGTGTTGGGGGCCTCTGAGGCTCTGGCTCTCTGATTTGGTAGGAGTTGATTTTTCTCTGTGCTGATCTCCTTCTCCTTTGTGCTGGTATCCGGTTCATCAGGAAAACAGCCCCCTTGCTTGTTTCTACAATTTTTCTTAGTTTCAGCCAGGGCCCTTTTGAGGTATGATGGGGTGGCTCTCTCCTTAGGATCTACATCTATCTGAAAAAGAGAAGCAGACTCTCCAATGGAGAGTAAGTTAGCATCAGGACAAATGAGATAACCCTTTTTTTTTTTCTTATAGAGAATTTAATAGGTGTAGGCCCTCTTGTAGCCCACAATTGATGGTAGCTTGATATTGGAGAGTGGGCTTATGTTTGGATATGGTTCTGACTTGTTTCCCAGCTCCAGCTATGGGTCCCATACCAGTGAGGGGATCAGTTAGCCAAATTGAGAGCAGTTAGTTCCCCACCATGGCTGTGTGCCACCACTGCACTTGTGTGGGCATCACACCAAGTTATTTGCTGCTAAGTAGGTTAGACCATGTGTTGCTTTGACAGATATTGGTCATTTTCCCCCAGTCGCCCATGTAGCACCTTCTGGCACTAGATGCGCTGACTGTCTGGGGACTGACTGTCTTCCAACTTCCAGCCATGCCATTCTAATTTGCATGTCAATCACATAAGGTGTCTTCAGCCGTAGGGTCTTACCACTAGCCTTTGGTGGGTCATCAAGTACTCTGACAGAAATCTGTCTGTCTTTTAGGAAACCTTGTAGGTCTCTCTGATCAAAAGCTCATTGTGGATGATAGCCCCATGCTGATTCTGAGAGTTACAGGTCAGTGCCCACTAAGAAAATGAGGAAAAAGATAACTAATATACAAGAGTTAGAGATAAGAGAGAGAGAGAGAGAGGGAGAGGGGAAGTGAGGGAGGGAAGATGTAGAAGATTAAGGGTAGTCTTGATCTTACCCTCTCCAGTGTCTTGTGCATACCACAAGACACTGAACAACACACACTGAAACAATAACTGAGTAGTGGACAAAATAAAAAACGAAATTGTGAAATTTCTAGAAATGAATGACAATGAGAACATAATGTACCAAATCTTATGGACACAATGAAGGCAGTACTCAGGGGGAAAATCAGTCTGCTAAATACCTTCATAACAAAGACAGAGATCCCAAATCAATGACCTAGCCATTCTCCTAATTGCATTGGAAAAACAAGAAATATCCAACCCAAAAAGTCCAGACAGAAAGAAATAATTAATATCAGAGCAGAAGTTAATGAACTGGAAACCAAGAAAACAAATAAGAAAACTGACCAAACAAAGAGCTGGTTCTTTGAAAAAAATAAGCAAGATTGATAAACCCCTAGCCAATTTGACCAAGCAAAGAAAACACAATTCTAATTAACAAAATTAAAAATGAAAAAGGCAAGGTCACAGAAAACTTAAGTGAAATTGGGAAAATCATGAGGACTTATTTCAAAAACACCTATTGCACAAAACTGGATAATAAGGAGGCAATGGATGAATTCCTGGACACAAACCACCTATCAAAGCTCAGAGCAGATTAATCTCCTAAACAAATCTATCACAACCACTGAGATTGAAATGGTAATAAGATACCTCCCTAAAAACAAGAGTCCAGGACCAGATAGCTTCTCAGCTGAATTCTATCAAACCTTCATGGAAGAACTTTAACCAATTTTTCTCAAATTGTGCCACACAATTGAAGAACAAGGAAAGCTCCCCAACTCCTTCTATGAAGCTAGTATCACCCTAATTCCAAAACCAGGTAGAGATGCTACAAGAAAAGAAAACGACAGGCCTATTTCCCTGATGAACTTAGATTCAAAGAGCCTAAACAAAATCCAAAGCAAATTCAACAGCACCTCAAAAGTATTATCTACCTGGATCAAATAGGCTTCATCCCAGGAACACAGGGATGGTTCAACATATGTAAACTTGTGAATGTAATACATCACATAAATAATCTTAAACACAAAAACCACATAATCATTTCAATAGATGCAGAAAAGGCCTTTGACAAAATACATCACTTCATGATCAAAATTTTGGAGAGAATATGCATGGATGGTTTATATCTCAACATAATAAAGGCTATATATAAAGCTCCTAAAGCCCAAATAATGCTTAATGGGGAGAGATTGCAGGAATTCACATTGAGATCAGGAATAAGACAGGAGTGTCCACTCTCACCTATGCTCTTCAACATAGTTCTGGAAGTACTAGCTCAAGCAATAAGATAGGAGAAAGAAATAAAAGGAATACAAATTAGAAAGGAAGAAGTTAAGTTAGCCCTATTTGCAGATGACATAATTCTATGCGTAAGTGACATGAGAACCTCCCTCTCAAAACTGTTAAAAGTGATTAACTCCTTCTGTAAAGTAGCAGAATGCAAAAATCAATGCACAAAATCAGTAGCATTTCAACATGAAAAAGACAAAGACACAGAGAAAGAAATAAGTGACATTGTCCTATTTTCAATAGCATCAAAAAAAAAAAATACCTTAGAATAACATTAACCAAGGAAGTGAAAGATCTTTACAATGAAAGCATAAAAACACTCAAGAAAGAAATTGACGAGGACTTGAGAAAATAGAAAGACCACCCATGTTCCTGGATAGGAAGAATTAACAATGTCAAAATGGCAATCTTACCAAAAGCAATATATGTATTTAATGCAATACCAATAAAAATCCCAACACCTTTCTTCACAGAGATAGTAAAAATGATCTCAAAATTCATATGGAATGGCAGAAGGCCTGGGATATCCAATTATATCCTCAGCAAAAGAAACACCTCTGGAGGCATCACCATACATGATCTAAAGCTATACAAAGCCATAATAATAAAAATGACTTGGTACTGGAATAAAAACAGGATTATAGTCCAATGAAACAGAATTGAGGACCTGAACTTTGGGTCAAGGAACTACAGCTGCTTGATATTTGACAAAGGCCCTGACAATATAGACTAGAAAAAAAGACAGCATCTTCAACAAATGGTGCTGGACAAACAGGATAACCATATGCAGGAAAATGAAACTCGATCCACACATTTTGCCATGAACAAAATTCAAGTCCAAATGGATCAAAGACCTCAATATAAGACTGGAAACTCTGTTACTACTGGAAGAAAAAAAAATAGGAGGACCTTTCCATGATATTGGAGTGGGAATAAACTTCCTAAACAAAACCTCAGTAGCTCAGGGAATTAAACAATAACTCAATCATTGGGATCTTAGGAGCTGCAAAGCTTTTTCATAGACCAACATACAATAAGCAGAGCCAATAGATTACCCAAAGAATGGGAGAAAAAATTTTGCTGGTTATACAACTGGTAGAGGGCTAATTTCTAGAATCTACAAAGAACTCAAAAATGTAAACAATAAAAAGTCAAATAACCCACTCACAAAATGGGGCAGAGAACTTCACTGGGAGTTCTCAGGGGAAGAATACAAATGGAAAACACACACTTAAGAAAATGTTCAACATCCCTAATCATCAGGGAAATGCAAATTAAAACAACTATGAGATTTCACCTTACCCCAGTAAGGATAGCAAACATTAAAAAAATCTAATGTCAACAAATGCTGGTGATGTTGTGGAGCAATAGGAACCCTCATTCACTGTTGGAGGGAATGTAAGATGGTACAACCACTTTGGAAATGGAGACTCATAAAAAGGATGACTATAGAGGTACCAACAGACCCAGTTATTCCCTTATTGGCATTTACCTAAAAAGCTCCAAACTTAAGCTTAGAGATATTTGCTCAACCATGTTTATAGCTGCTCAATTCATAATAGCTAAGAGCTGGAATCAACCCAAATGTCCATCATTAGATGAATGGATAAGTAAGATGTGGCATATCTACACGATGGAAATCTACACAGCAGTAAGGAAAAATGACACAATGAAATTTGAAGAAAAATGGTCAAACTTGGAACAAATCATTCTCAGTGAACTCACCCAATCACAGAAAGATAATCATCTCATGGTCTCACTCAACTGTGGCTCCTAACCTAAATCTGCCTGAGATGTTGATATACCTAATAAACATCTAGAGGACTGGACAATAGGGATTGTGGGAGGGGAGGATAAGGGTGGGAGGGAGAAAAAAACTGGACTCAAATGGAAATGATACCATACAATCCTACATCCTAAAAGACATACTAAATGTTGAACCTTCATCAGGTGCTTAGAGAGAACTCCTGAATCACAGGAGCCTGGAGAGGGTATGGTAAAAGACTATCCTCAATCTTCTCCTGTTTCCTCTCTCTCACACCCCCTCCTTTATCTTTCATATTATCTATATTTTTCTTCTTTCTTTTCATTTGGCACTGACCTATAACTCCTAGTACCAGCATGTTGGTAACATCCACAATGAGCTATTGATCAGAGAGCCCTACAAGGTTTCCCAAAAGAAGACAGAATTCTGTCACAGTACTTGATAACTCACCAAAGGTTAATGGTAAGACTCTACTGTCAAAGACATCATATGCTGTTGAGATGGAACATGGAGTGACCTGGCTGGAAACTGGAAGAGAGTCAATTCCCAGATAGTTAGTTTGTCTATTGCCAGAAGGTGTTATATGAGCGACTGTAGGAAAATGACCAACATCTGTCTAAACAACTCATGGTCTAAGATACTCAGCAACAATCAATCTGACATGATGCTCACACAAGTGCAATAGTGGCACACAGCCATGGTGGGTTAGCAACTGCTCTTGATTTGGCTAATGGATCAACTCAGTGGAACAGAACTTATACCTGGAATGGGGAAACAAATCAGACCACATCCAAACACGATCCCACTCTCCAATATCAAGTTCCTACCAATATTGGATTACAAGAGGGCCTACACCTATTAAATTCTATCCAAAATAATATTGGGTATCCATGTATCTTGCACTGACCTCACTCTCCATTGGAGAATTTTCTTCTCATTTTCAGATGGTCACAGAACCTGAGGAGAGAATCAGTCCATCACTCCTCACAAGGGCACCAGCTGAAACCGTAGAGTTGGTGGGGAAATAAGCAAGAGCTTCTTTCTTGGTGAACCTGGTATATGTACAAGGGTGAAGGAGATAGACACAGAGAACACTCAACTTCTACCAAATCATATATCGAGAGACACAGATGCTCCCAAGACTTAATCACTGAAATAGACCTAAAATGAACCCAGGGAAATTTATGGAAGAAGGGGTGGAAAGATTCTTAGATCCCTAAGTTGGGTCATTATGCATAGACTTTGCCTTTCCCCCATAACTGATGACCACCCCCCACAATGCAAAACCCACAATCCCCATGGGGAGATGACAGTGAGAGGGCTAATGATGGTACCATCCTGGCTGTATACACACTATATACACAACTAATAAAAAATAATAAATTGGGTAAATAAGTCAACACAGAATTTCTGAAAATGGTTGTACCTTTGGATGATTTCTCAAATTTCCCAGATTACAGTAATCTGGAGAATAATGTTTTGCCTTGAGAGGGGCCCAGGCTGTTTGTGAGCAGTGCAGATCATTCCTTTGAATAGTAGAAAAAAGTCAAGATGTTGTGAATAAGCCATATGGAATCCTACTTTATTGGATAACGGCACACCCAAAGGCATAGAGTGTTAGTAGAAAATTTTCAGTGTCAGGGATGGGATGCTGTTGTTGGTCAGGGAGGTCCCTATTGCCCCCAAAACATTATAGGCCATTGCCAATGGTCTTGGTTTACTACTGGAAATGGATGGTAAGAATGTATTGTTGAAGACTCCACATGCCTGGGCTGCAAGGTCACTGAGAAAGCAAGCAGGTGTTGAGCTGAAAACTTCCTCCCTGTAGACCAGCTGATAGAAAGCTGGAAAAAGCTGCACTTCATGAATCCCTATGGGAGACAGAAGTCATCAGTGATGAAAACAGTGGACATTGAAAGCCTTAAGTTTGGCCAATGACTAAATGTGTGCAATAGTGGCATGTCTGATATGGGGAACACCAAATCTTCTCTAACTGAGCTGGAGGCCTACTCCATGGGAGGGAATACATACATGTCTGGTACTGAACTAATCAAAAGCATATGTCAAAGGAGGTCATGAATCCTAGGGCTGTGACGCCTGCTCCTTTCAGGCTAAATGCAACTATTATGCTCACCAAAGTGCTGTGTAAGTAGTTTTCTTAAGGCTCATACACATATATTAAAGCTACTCTCACTTTTGGTTAGAGAAGCTTCTCTTTTCAGATGGTGGTGGCCACTGGGATATCCCAAAAGTCATCTCAGTGCTGAGAAGAAGTGACTGAGGAGTGTTTAGCACCAAAATATCTCTATTATACCTGACAAGGCTCAGGGTCTATTGCAGAGGAGGTGGTGGAAAGAATATGAGCCAAAGGAATAGTACGACTGCAAACAATGCAATCGTTCAGACAGAAATTGGCTTTAATATCTATGACCTCACAGTGCCTAGCACTACCTTCACAAGACCCTTATAATAGGATGAAAAGATGATGACATCAAAATAAAGGAAAGACTCATTGAGAGAAGGGATATGATAGACAGTGAATTTGTGAAGGAGAAAGTGGGGGATGGGAGAGAATAAGCATTATTGTCTATAATTATGGCAGTTTTCAATAAAAATGTTTTAAAAATAAAGAATGCAATCTGGCAACATGGTTCTAGCTTTGTCTCTCCCCATAAAGAATATAACACAGATTTTTTTTCCTTCTGTTAAACCTTTCAAGTTAAATCATTACTAGATTCCACCTCTCATTTGGTCACATTTAGTAGAAAGTAAACTGATCCCAATAATGGTAGTGTGTGTTTTGATCATGGTGGAAATTTTACAATGCTTTGAGAAATATATACTTATTGGTGCTCTCTCTATGCACAAGAAATGATCAGATGGATTTGATGATCAGCATTCTTTTTAATGTCACACACGCCTGATAAGCGAGATGGAGAGAGGTAGAGACAGAGTCAGAAAAGCATTAAATTTCCCAAAAGACATGTGTCATTACTTAAGTAGTTGTGATGTATACTGGACAGATCTACAAGGAAGTGGGGATTCACTTTTTCTGTCATCTGCTGAAGTCCCTTAAGACTTGCCAAGGTGATGTGGATGAAATATCAGAGTTGCCACACAGGAGATAACCAGTAATAACATTTACAGGGAGAACCCTTGGAAGTAAATCAACTTACCTTTGTGAGTATCTATTTTTTAGCCTTTTTTATTTTTTATTATTAGATATGGACATATTTTTATTATTAGATATGGACATATTTTGTATGTAAACATCACATGTTGCTACCATCCTTTCCCTCCTCCTTGCCCCTTTTCTGAAGAGTCCTTCCTCATTGGGGATGCAGGTAAACCCCATAGGAATTGTGGGTCATGCATTATGGGGGCAGCAATCAGTTCTGGGGGAAAGGCAATGTCTCTGGCTCCAATAATCTTTCTGCCCCCTCTTCCGCAAAATTCCCTGAACGATGCTGGGAACATTTTTAAGTCTACTTGAGTGATGGGCACTTAGGAGCATCTAGGTGTTTGGTTTGATAGGAGTTGAGTATCCTCAGTATCTTTCTCCATCACCCTTGTGCTGGTATCAGCTTAACTAAGACAGCAACATTCTTGCTCATTTCCTCAATTCCTCTGTGGTTTCATCTAGGGACAGGGTGGAGTGTGCTGGGTTGTTTATCTTCTCAAGTTCAGTTTAAACTTGAAAAAGAGAAACAGATTCTCCAATGGAGAATGAAGTCAGCACCAGTTAAATGGGATAACTATTGTTAATTCAGAGAGAATTATAAGGGTTTAGACACTTTTATAGTGTAAGGTTAGTGGCAGCTTGACAATGGAAAGAGGAATCATTATCTGGATATGATTCTGACTTATTTCCCAGTTCCAGGTGTGGTTTCTTTTCCACTGAGTGGATCTGTTAGCCAATCCAAGAGCAGTTGGTTACCCACCATGGCTGTGTGCCACTATTGCACTTGTGTGAGCATCATGTCAAGTTGTTTACTTTTGAGTCGCTTAGTCTTTCAGTTGCTTGAACAGATGTTGGCCACTTTCCCCTGGTACCTCATATAGCACCTTCCAGCACTAAAAAAGAAATTCATCTTAAGATTAAGCCATGCAGTTCTTGCATTTTAAAAATAACTCTTTTCCTAACAGTTTCAACTTCAAGTATTTATTAGATCATAAGCTACACATCAACAGAAAGAAATAAAAGGTAACCTTTATGGAAATTGTGATATTTTCAAAGGACAAATCTACAAAGGTAAAGAATACCTGAGCTTTATAAATGTATGCAAAGAGTTTACACCATACATAAGTTTTTTCAACTGAAATCTGTGTATGGTAAAGCCAAGTCCAATATTAAGATAATTTATATTTAATCCTAACTCAAGATAGATTTCTAGACTGCACCAACAGGTTTGGTCAAAACATTGCTCAGATTTCTGTATAAATTATATAGATTTTCACTAGATGAATGAATCACCTTTAGGAAAAAAATTAAAGTGCAGTTCATTAAAACCATGTTTTCATAGAACATCTCTGGCACTGTGGCAGCTAGCCAGCAGGGAAGAAGTTTCCAGCTCACTTACAGGCTTATTTCTCTTTGTCTTACAACTGAAGCATGTGATATCTTCAACAATAGCAACTTAACAACTAGTTCTAGTGGAAAACAAACAGTAATGCCAATAGTTTATATTGTTTTGGGGGCTTCAGGGTTTCCCTGAGTATCAACTCATAAGGAGCCAGCTAACTCCTGGTACTGGGAGTTTCATTTAATAAGCTTTTGTCTTGTGAGAGGGCTCTGTGTGCCCATGCAGAGTACCTCCTTTTAACCTTTGTTATATCTTATCTTGAAATTAGCTTATATAGTGGCAGGTTTCCTATAGCCTTATACTTAATTTTTTATTGACTATACCCTCCACCCACCTTTTCTCCATCTCCTTGCCCATATCCCCCTTAAAATGTTCCGCCCCCAGTATTTTCCCTTTCACTTTTTTTTTCTGAGGTAGGGTCTCATTCTATCCCAGGCTGACCTGCAATTCACTATGTAGTCTCAGGGTGGCCTTGAAACCACAGCAACCCTCCTACCTCTGCCTCCCAAGTGCTGAGATTAAAGGCATGCACCACCACACCTGGCTTCCCCTTCCACTTTGATATGATATGCATTCTACTGTCCTTCCTCTCCCTTTCTCTTAAGACTTCTTCTTTCCCTATCATGTGCCCTTTCTAGTGTTCTGTCCTCTACAAACACTTCCACAGAAATATATATATATATATGCAAGGATCTGTATATGAAAGCATATGGGGTATTTGTCTTTCAGAGCCTGGGTTTCCTTATTCAATATAATATTTTCCAATTATATCCATTTACCTGCAAAGTTCATATCTACTCATCAGTTAATGGACATCTAAGATATACTATTTTCCATTTGTTGTGAATAGGATAGCAATATATGTTGACCACTTTTTAAAATATTTATTGGGTCAAGTTTCAGTTTCCTGCATATGGTTATCCAGTTTCTCCAGCACCATTTGTTGAAGATGCTGTCTTTTTTCCAGCCTATATTGTTTGGGCCTTTATCGAATATCAAGTAGCTATAGTTGCTTGACCCAAAGTACAGGTCCTCAAGTCTATTCCATTGATCTATACTCCCGTTTTTATGCCAGTACCATGCTGTTTTTATTACTATGGGCAAACTGGATAACCATATACAGGAAACTGAAACTTGACCCACACATTTCACCATGCACTACACTCAAGTCCAAATGGATCAAAGATCTCAATATAAGACCAGAAACTCGAATACTACTGGAAGAAAATTTAGGAAGTACTTTTCATGATATAGGAATGGAAAAAGACTTCGTGAACAAAACCCCAGTAGCTCATGAACTTAAACCGTCACTCAACCAATGGGATCACATGAAGCTGAAGAGTTTCTTTACAGACAAGCATAGAATAAGCAAAGCCAACAGATTACCCACAGAATGGGAGAAAATATTTGCAGGTTATCCAAATGATAGAGGCCTAATCTCTAGAATCTACAAAGAACTCAAAAATCTAAACAGTAAGAAGTCAAACACCGCACTCACAAAATGGGGCAAGGAGCTGAACAGCCAGTTCACAGAGGAAGAAATACAAATGGCAAACGTACACTTAAGAAAATGTTCACCATCCCTAATCATCAGAGAAATGCAAATTAAAACTATGAGATTCTACCTTACCCCATTAAGGATAGCAAACATCAAAAAATCAAATAACAATAAATGCTGGCGAGGATGTGGAGAAGTAGGAACACTCATCCACTGTTGTTGGGAATGTAGGATGGTACAACCACTTTGGAAAGCAATATGGAGACTTCTGACAAAAGTATAGAGTATAGAGATACCAACAGACCCAGTTATTCCCTTACTGGGCATCTACCCTAAAACCTTCAAACCACAGGCTAGAGAGATTTGCTCAACCAAGCTTATAGTGGCTCAATTTGTAATAGCTAAGAGCTGGAATCAACCCAGATGTCCATCACTAGAAGAATGGATAACGAAGATGTGGTATATCTACACAATGGAATTCTATATAGCAGTAAGAAAAAATGAGACAATGAAATTTGAGGAAAAATGGTTGAACCTGGAACGCATCATTCTTAGTGAACGTACCCAATCACAGAAAAAAAATCGCCACATAGTCTCACTCATCTACAGCACCTAACCTGAATCTACCCAAGATACCTTACATACCCAGCAAGCATCTCCTAGACTAGACACCAGGATGGAAGGGGAGGGAGGGGAGGACATCAATGAGGTGGGAAACACAAATCTAGACCCAAACGACAATGGTACCATAATCTTCTACTTACTAAAAGACAGAACAAATGGCTGATCCTTCACCAGGCCCTCACAGGGAACACCTGAACCACAAGACACTGGAGAGGGTAAGATCAAGACTACCCTTAATCTTCTACATCTTCCCTCCCTCACTTCCCCTCTCCCTCTCTCTCTCTCTCTCTCTCTCTCTCTCTCTCTAACTCTTGAATATTAGTTATCTTTTTCCTCATTTTCTTAGTGGGCACTGACCTGTAACTCCCAGAACCAGCATGGGGCTATCATCCACAATGAGCTTTTGATCAGAGAGACCTACAAGGTCTCCTAAAAGACAGACAGATTTCTGTCAGAGTACTTGATGACCCACCAAAGGCTAGTGGTAAGACCCTACGGCTGAAGACACCTTATGTGATTGACATGCAAATTAGAATGGCATGGCTGGAAGTTGGAAGACAGTTAGTCCCCAGACAGTCAGCGCATCTAGTGCCAGAAGGTGCTACATGGGCGACTGGGGGAAAATGACCAATATCTGTCAAAGCAACACATGGTCTAACCTACTTAGCAGCAAATAACTTGGTGTGATGCCCACACAAGTGCAGTGGTGGCACACAGCCATGGTGGGGAACCAACTGCTCTCAATTTGGCTAACTGATCCCCTCACTGGTATGGGACCCATAGCTGGAGCTGGGAAACAAGTCATAACCATATCCAAACATAAGCCCACTCTCCAATTTCAAGCTACCATCAATTGTGGGCTACAAGAGGGCCTACACCTATTAAATTCTCTATAAAAAAAAAGTAAGGGTTATCTAATTTGTCCTGGTGCTAACTTACTCTCCATTGGAGAATCTGCTTCTCTTTTTCAGATAGATGTAGATCCTAAGGAGGGAGCCACCCCATCATACCTCAAAAGGGCCCTGGCTGAAACTAAGAAAAATTGTAGAAACAAGCAAGGGGGCTGTTTTCCTGATGAACCGGATACCAGCACAAGGGAGAAGGAGATCAGCACAGAGAAAAATCAACTCCTACCAAATCAGAGAGCCAGAGCCTCAGAGGCCCCCAACACCTCATCACTGAAGCAGACCAAAAATGAACCCAACATGGCTCAGGGAAATTTTGCCGTAGAGGGGGCGGAAAGAATGTCAGAGCCACATGTTGGGTCATGATATGCAGAGACATTTAGCTTACCCATAACTGTGGGCTAACTCCACAATGCATGACCCTTATACCTCAACAAGGAGGGCCTAAGGGGAGGGGGTAGGTAACGGATGAGCCTAATAATGGTACCAAACTGACTGTATTTGCTGAATACAAAACTGACAAATAAAGAAAAAAAATATTTATTGGTAATTTCTATTTCTTCTTTTGAAAACTCTATTCAGTTCCATGTCCAATTTTTTGATTGAGTTGTTTGCTATTTCTTGTTGGTTAGTCATTTTTTAAAACTTCTTTGTATATTCTAAATATTAATCATCTGTCAGGTCTATAGCTGGAAAAAAAAATGTTCCCATTCTGTAGGGTTTGTCTTTATGTAGTTAAGCTTCATTTGTTGTATAAGTGCTTTATAATTTCTTGAGGTCCTATTTATCAATTGTTGGCTTTATTTTCTAAGCAACTGGATTTCTATTTAAAAATTCCTTACTTATGCCTAAATCTTCATGTGTTCATGTGCTTTCTCCAGTGTATTGAGAGTTTTTTGGTTGTATGTTAGGATCTTTGATTTATTTTGTGTTTATTTTTGTGCAGAGTGAGAGATAAGGACCTAATTTCATTCTTCTACATGTAGAAATTTAGTCATACAGTGCCATTTATTAAAGAGATTGCCTTTTCTTCAATGAGTATTGTTGCAGTGAGGTTCGCATTGCTGGCAGAAAACACCCAACCAAGAGCAACTTGTGGGAAAAAGGGGTTTAATTTTGCTTTCAGACTTGTAGGGAAGCTCCATGATAGCAGAGGAAAACAATGGCATGAGCAGAGGGTGGACATCACTTCCTGGCCAGCATCAGGAAGACAGCAGCTACAGGCGAGTGTGCCAAACACTGGCAAAAGGAAGCTGTTCATAACACCCATAAGCTCAGCCCCAACAATACACTGCCTTTAGGAGGCTTTAATTCTCAAGTTGCTATCAGCTGTGGACATAACATTTAAGACACCTAAGTGTATGGGGAATACCTGAATCAAACCATCACAAGTATTTTTGGCATCTTTGTCAGAATTCAGGTGGCTGTAACTGTGTTGGTTTATTTCTGGATCTCATATTCTGTTCCATTGATCAAAGTGTCTGTTTTGTGCCAATATCATGCTGTTTTACATCATTTCAAGCTCTCTTGGCTTTTAAAGTTTTAGAGAATTTTCTGCAATTCTGATCGGCTTGCCTTTGCAAGTGGCTTGCTGCTTCTCTCTTTTCAAGGTCAATGTACTTTCTTTGTCCTATATACCTACAGGCTTAATTATACACTTTCTTTGTACTGTATACTTAGTCATTTAATTAAAATGTGATGAGGGGAGATTCTTTCCTGCTCTCTATTTTGTGTTCTGAATGCCTCCTGTAACTAGATGGCATCTCGTTCCTTTTCTGGGGAAAATATTATGATATTTTGGAAGTATTTTCTATGCATTTAGAATAAAATTCTTCTCTTCTTGTTTACCCATTATTTTGGAATTTAATATTTATCTTTATCCATGTTGGATTGTTCCAATTCCTCCATTTTGTTTTTATTCATAGTCATTCTTTCATTCATCCATTAGACAAAAGACTCCCATGAGCTTTTTATTTGACTTACTGGGTTTTTTATTATCAACATTTCAGTTTGGTTTTCCTTCATTATTTCTAGCTCCTTATTGAATTCCTTTTCATATCATGTACCTATTTCTTTATTTCACTCTGCTATTTGTGTTCTCTTAGAACCTGTTTAAGAGCTTGTTTTTTTTTATTCAATTTCTTCGAACATTCTTATAATCATTCCTTTGAGTTCTTTAGGATTTCTTCTCACTCCCTCTCACTGGAGGTCTATGAGATTAGTAATTTTTGGAGGAGTTACATTTCCCTGTTTTTTCATGTTTGTCATATTACTGAATTGAAATTTACACATCTGGAGTTAATTTGATGCTTGAGTTTTTTATTGTGTATATTCTTTCATTTGAAGTATTTGTTTAACATGTATGACTTGACTCATAACAATCATGGCAGAAATGTTCATTTGGGGCTAGACTGTGATATAGTTATGATTAATAGTTCAGAAGCTATATCCTCAGCCCAGGAGCTTTAGATAGTTGATGGAGCTTCTCCATTACTCCCAGAGTAGAATATTAACTGTGGAGGTGACCATATTGGCTGATGTGTCCACTATGCATGCCATGCTAGCCAATTAACAATATTAGTACTTGTCCCTTCAATTACAAAACTGTTGTAGGACAAATGTACAAGGATAGCATGGTACATACTAGGATTTTAATAATATTAGCAATGAGAAAGAAGTGGGTTGAGAAATAATGGGGACTAGTGTTAGATCAACTTTGAAAAAGTAACTAGAAAGGGAAAATAGGGATAGTATTAGGGTCCACTGAGTTTAGAGATTGTTAAAGTTATGAAAGTTGTAGTTACGGAGTATGGTGACTAGGGGTTGGGGGCTGGGGAAATAGGTCAGCATGTAAGCCCAGGTTCTATTCCCCAATACTCATGTAATGCTGAATGCAAAGTGGCTCATGTATCTGGGATCTCAACCTGTCTATTACAATGGGAAATAGAGCTAAGAGAATCAAAGGTCATAGGCCAGCTAGTCAGACATTCTTTTGCAGTCTGGAAGTTCATTTGTGATGGCAAGAGGCCCTGTCTCAAAAAAGATATAGCACAAATGCTTTGAAGTTGTTCTCTGACCCCCACACAACACTACTGCACACATACTGCCCTCATGCACACACAAATAAAAACTATTTAAGTAGTGTACAAGGAAGAGATAAATAAAAAGAAACAGTGATTAGAGGGAAAGTACATGAGAGATTCATGGGAAAAGTATCAGAGTGTTCAAATAGTAACAGACTGGGTAGAGATCCTAGCCAAGCAATATGCAAACTAAAACAAGACTATATGACCTATACATATATTTATATGCTTTCAAACAGTAAATTCTAACAAAGATTAAAAGTAACGAACAAAAAGTCAAAGTCTAATAAAAGTACATTAGATTAAAAAATACCACATCAGTTGGTATGCTTTCTTGGTGGAATGGATTCCTTGGGAAGATGTGTTCTTAATTCCTTCCCTCCTAGTTATACTTTATCTAGCAAACCACTGTAATGAAAGAGGTGAAATTTGCAATTCCAGTTCAAACCTAAATAGACAGATTTGGAGTATGTATTGCCCCAGTGGATTTCAGGCCAAATAAAGTTTGGAATGAGTCTCTGGCATGACAGTGCAGAGTTAAGTGGTACAATTTTCAGGTCCCATTTTGGTGCTTTTTCTGGCTCATCTACATGGGAAAGGGGTAAGTGGGAGGCCCTGGACTCAGCATCAGCATCAGTGTTCCACAGTTCCAATATGTAAGGGAAGAGAGTTTCTAAGTCATTATCTGTCAGTTCCTATGTGCCCCAGCGCCACAGCCAATCCCTACACTCTACCTGTACTTTTTTTTTTTTTTTTTTTTTTTTGCTTAAAAAGAATTAGGTTTTATTATGGTATTTTCAAAAGAAATTCTTCCTTCTTTCTGTTTCCCTCTTCCTACTTGTGCTCTGACCCTAAATTTAGTCTTGTTCCTGCTTTCATATATTGTTTTCATATATCTTTTGTTCTTTAGCCCTTTCTCATTACCGCTTGTTCCTCTCATGTAATCTATTATCTTGAATCATAGCCCATACTCAAACACACATCCCCTTATTTACATACATAGCAAACATTAACAGTTAAGATCAACATATGAGAACAAACATACAAATTTTGTGTTTTGGGGTTTAGTTTGCCTCACTAGGTATGTTTTTCCCAAATTCTGCAAATTACATAATTTCATTTTTCTTTCCAGCTGAGTAAAACACGAATGTGTATATTACCATGTTTATTATCAAGTCATCAGTTAGTGGACAATTAAATTGATTCCATTTCCTAGCTATTGTGAATAGAGCAACAATGAACATGGATGTGCAAGTGTCTCTTGCATTTTCACCATTACTGGATTGATATAAAGATCTCTGATCCACATTGAGTTGGATATTAGTGCAGGATGAGAGGTATGGGTATAAGTTCATTCTTCTGCAGGCGGATATCCAGTTTTGTCAGCACCATTTAATGGGATGTCTTTTCTTCAATTTTCTTTTTGTTTCTTTTGTTTGTTTGTTTGTTTTTTTGAGGCAAGGTCTCACTCTAGCCCAGGCTAACCTGGAATTCACTATCTAGTCTCAGGCTGGCCCCAAACTATCAGTGATCCTCCTACCTCTACCTTCAAAGTTCTAAGACTAAAAGCATGCACCACCACACCCAGCTACCAATGTATGTTTTTGATCTCTTTGTTGAAAATTAGGTGCCCATAGCTGTGTAGGCTTATTTTGGGCCCTTTATTTTATTCCACTTATCTATGTGTCTGTTTTGTGCCAGTATCATGCTGCCTTTCTCACAATGCATCTATACCATATTTGTCATTTTCTTTTGTCTGTGTGGTGAAGTTGTCTTTGTAGCGATCTTTCACAGCCTGGATGAGGTTTATTCCTAGGCAATTTGTTTTGGAGGGAGATATTGTAAATGGGAAATTTTTCTTAATGTCTTTGACAGCAAATTCACTGTTGAAATATGTTAATTCTGTTGACTTTTGTGTGCTGATTTTGTACTGACAACTTTATTGAAGAAATCATAGAGAATTTAAATATTTTCTAGAAATTAATGAAAATGAGAACACAACCTACCATATCCTCTGGGATATAATAAAGGCTAAGACTGAGAGATCTCAAATAAATAATCTAATGATGAAAATTTACAAAATAAGGTATAAACCATAAATATAATACCTACAAAGAAATAATTAAGATTAGTGCAGAAATTAATGAAATTGAGGCTAAAAGTACTGTATAAATATATTAAAAAAGTTAACAATACATAAAATTTAACAATGGTGACAAAGCCATGGCAAAACTAAAAGAAAAAGAGTGAAGAGTCAAATAACAAATGGACTTAAAAAAGGACATATTACAACAGACCCCAATGATTCTACATAAGCCAGAAGTACAAGGTCACACAAGTATGCAAGGTCATACATGCACACAAGATGGCACACACGTCTGGAGTTTGATTATAGTGACTGGAGGCCCTGGTGTGCCAGTTCACTCTCTTGCATAAAAAGGTCAGTCTGTTGGGCTTGCCTCAAAATAAATAAATAAATAAATATAACTCACTATATCAATAAACTGGAGGACAGAAATTATACAATCATCTTATAGATGCAGTGATGAGTGATGGCATTTGACAAAGTTCAACATGTCTTCATGATGAAAGTCCTAGAAATATTAGGAGCAAATGGAGCATACCTCAAAATAAATGTTTTACATGGGAGTTTGAATCAGTTATCCCCAATAAATTCATGTGTTTTGAATACTGGTGTACAGCTGGAGGCAATTTAGGAGGTAGAGTCTCACTGGAGAAGATGTGTTTCTGGGGGCAGGATGTGAGATGTTACAGCCAAGCTTCTCCCTTGCCAGAGCTCAGTTCACTCTCTTTTGGCTTCCTACCAGCTGCTGTGGCACAGATGATTTGTAGCTTCTGTGCTACCATTCTTTCCCTGCCTCCATGAAGTTCCCCTTGAGACTGTAAGCCAAAATAAATCCATTCCCCCCATAAGCTGGTTTTGGTCAGGTGTTTTGTCTAAGCAATGAGAAAGTTACTACAATGCTATATATGACAAACCTATACCCAACATTATACTAAATAGGTAAAAAATAAAAACTTTTCCTCTGGAATCTGGAAGAAGACAAGTTTTCTTAGTGTCTCCACTTTTATTTCATCTAGTTCAAAAAGTCTCAGCTAGAGCAATAAGACAAGTGAATAACATAAAAGGGATAAAGATTGGGATGGAAAAAATGAAACTATCCCTATCTGCAGATGACATTATTCTGCATTATGTTCCGTATCATCACTATTTGCAATTAACATACTTCTATATAGATGCTATCAGTACACTATGATATTTAAGAAAAGCTTTCTGCTTCAACTTTAATTCCTGATTTTATTGCAAATTATGCATTCAAATCTTGGTTGTCCAGCAGACTGATCCTATAGCACTACTACGGGTGAGGAGAGGAGCTTTCCTGCCAGTTTCTGCTGCCCTCACCAGAGCAACTCAGCTTTGCCAGCTGACAATTTTACCTGTCTTAGATTTCATAAATGAACAAAATATTGCTAATATGCTTAATAGTCCTCCTCTCCAACCAAATTCACTAGTCTCTTTTTTTCTTTCTACAGAATAACCAGATTTGATATGCAATATTTTCAGTATTTTTATACTTTTAACAAATGTGTTTATTTTAATTCATAGTTGTATTTGTTCTACTGGTTTAGATATGATGAATTCTCCCACGCTTTATAATTATCTTCTATATTTAACTTGTCTATTTTAAATAACAAAATTTAAAACTGATCAATATCTACTGTCCAATAAGATATAAGACCTAAAAGAACCTGTTGTATTTCCTTACCTTACTTCAGGAATTTTTTTAAACAATTTGTGTTTTCTTAGATTATTTGTATTTTAAAAATCTACATATTTACCAATTCCTTTGCATTATATTCCTTGGTATCTTTCTCTTCCTTTTGAACCCCTTTACTTTAATGAAAAATATTCTTCAGAAATTTCTTCAATAAGATTTATAAATGATAAATACCCTTAAAAATTACAGATTTTAGATTGATAGAATTTCTTTTGTCTTTGTATTTCTTCTACTCTTTGTAAGACAGTTTACTAAAAGGTATGAATATATTTTTATTAATGTTGTTTGGGTCTTATGGTGTTTATTTACATAAATCTTCACATCTGGAACTTTTATTCTGAAAAATTTCTAAAAATTGCATATCTTTGAAGTTTACTTTTTATTCTCTTTTATTTATTAGACACAGAGAAAGGGGAGAGAAAAGGAAGAGAGAGAATGAGAATGGGCATGCCTGGGTCTTTAGCCACTGCAAACGAACTCTAGATGCATGATGCACCTTGTGTATCTGGCTTACATGGGACCTGGAGAATCAAACCTGAGTCCTGAGGCTTTGCAGGCAATCACCTTAACCACTAAACCATCTCTCCAGTCTTGAAAATTACTTCCTAGTATCTCTATTTTTTCTTCTTTATAATTCCAATTAACTACATATTAGCCTTTTACTTTGTAGCAGACAGCTTCAGGTTCACTAAGATGAACTTCCAGACCAGGAACAGTTATGAGGAAGAGATATTTATAGAAGCTTATAGATCCAGGGGAAGTTCCATAATGGCAGGAGAAGCTGGCCTGTTTTCACAGGCCCAAGCAGAGAGAGAAAGAAGCACAAGCCAAAAACCTCATAGCACAGCACACTTCAGGAACTCCAGATAGGAACACTTTGCATATCTTTAGATTGGAATCTCAAACCCACCACCACACCTTAGGACTGGACCCTAAGATACAGCCAGTGACACCACCTCCAGCCAGGTGGCTTCAGATCCAAACTATAAGCTAATAAAACACTGAATATATTGGGGGCCATATATTCAAACTACCACATACTTCTAACCACTACAGTTTTTAACTTCTCATTCATATTTTATATCAAATGCATACTCAATGCTGTGCACTTGTGGTATATCTCTACTCTTCCAAATACCAGCCTTACTTGAGGATTTGCATTCCAGATCTTTCCTTTGCTGAGTATACAACTCTATCTTGGACCCTTAAAAATACTCAAACTTCAGCTTTTATTTTCTTGGGGCCATCACAGAGAGAAGTCTAGAATTCCCTTGTACTTCTAGAAAGCCAATTTGCAATATATGAACAGTATAAATACTCAAAAAGGATGGACTGGCATGATATCAGGCCTCACAATCATGTCTAAAAAATACTTTTTAATTCTAATTCTTATTTAATGGGTAAAGAATTCTAGATTTGAATTTCTTCTCAGAATTTGGAGGAGTTTGATATATAAAGAGGCCTTAACATGGACAGTACAGGTTTTCAAATATCTGAAGTTATTTCGTCAGGAGAATAATTGAAATGTAGGTGCTAACTTAAGAAGTATAACTAAAGCAACCATGTGACTTCTTCAAGGAATGGCTTTATATTCACAAAGAGAAGTCTTCCAATGTTCAGAATGGCTACAAATGTTGCAGACACTCTCAAGATACACTAAGTTTCCTATATTTGGAGAAGTTTTCAAGAATATGGAGGACAAGTAAACTAGACAAATATTGGACAGGAATGTTGTAAAAAAAAGACTCAAGTGTCATATAATTACAGAACTGTTGGGGGTTTTAGGTTTCCAAAACTGAGACACTCATAATTACTTTGGACCAAAGAAGGGCAATTTCATAGGACTGTGTTGCATTCGGGTTCACATTGGCAGAAATCACCCAACCAAGAGCAACTTTTGGGAAAAGGGGTTTATTTTGGTTTACAGGCTCAAGGGGAAACTCCATGATGGCAGGGAAAAATGATGGCATAAGCAGCAGAGAATGAATATCACCTCCTGGCCAACATCAGGTAGACAATAGGAACAGGAGAGTGTGCCTAACACTGGTAAAAGTAAACTGGTTATAATACCCATAAGTCTGCCCCCAACGATACACTGCCTCCAGGAGACATTAATTCTCAAACCTCCAGCTGGGAACCTAGCATTAAGAACACCTAAGTTTATGGGGACACCTGAATCAAACCACCACATTCCACCCCTGCCCCCCATAAACTAATAACCACCTATGATGTAAAATACAATGCATTCAGTCCATCTTTAAAACTCACCATAGTTTTTATCAGTCCTAATGGTGTTCAAACATCCCCATAATCCAAGGTCTTTTAACTGAGCCATAATATCAAAAAATCCTGCCCCCCAGGAACCATAATGGCACAGAATAAACACTTACACTGGAAAAGATTGCATTGGGCATAGCAAAGAAATATTCAACCAATACAAGATTTAAACAGGGCAAACTTCAACTCTGTAGCTCCAAGTACAGCAACTGTAGTCAGTGACAAGTTTCCAAATCCAATAATTCTAACCAGCAATAAGTTTCTGGAGTTTGAATTCTGCCCCTTCAGTTAGGCTATTCACAGTCCTAGAAAACTTCATCCAGGGCCAGCAACTCTTCTTGGGAGCCATCTCGTGGCCCTGTCATTTCCACTGGGTCTCCACTGCAACCCACAGCTCATCCTCATGGGTCCATCTGGTCTCAATGCAGGCATCCAGCAAACCTGTCTCATACTGCCTGTGGCCATTTCCGAAACACAAGACCATGTTGCAAATTCAATGACCCCCTCTTTCCTGCATTTCTTATACTCCATAATAACAGGTAGGGTGCCAATTTGATAGTCTGGCTGGGGGGGGGGGATGAAGCAGATTTTGAAGAACATGACACTTCTTGAGCACTCAGTGCCCTTCAAATAAGTGCATTCTTCTTGTTGCCCCAATGCAGGTCAGCTAGCCCAATTTCAAAGGTTGTAATATCTCATAATTGCAGATGAATGGGCAGAAGTTTCAGCCCAAATATTTCATTTTTTTCTGTGCCATATCTCTCTGCTCACACTAGTCCATTTCTATGCAATGCAAACCTGCACAAATTCTCAGGACACGTGCATAACAGCAAGCCTCTCACACAAACTGCTTCTAGCCCAGTCCAGTCAAAGCTCTTTCTCACCCTCACAAGCCAAACCGAACAGTCCATAGTTCTTACTGCTTTCAGGTCATTCAACTCTGACTAGAATAGTCCATCAAGCTGTTCTTACAGCACTGCAAGTCATCTCTTAGGCCAAGGTTTCAAATTCATCCACATTCCTCTGGAAAATCAGCTCCAAAAGGCCAAAGCCATATAGTCAGGTGTCTAGGAGCAAATGACACCACTCCTTGGTACCAACTGTACTGTTACAGTCAGGTTTGCATTGTTGACAGAAATCACCTGACCAAGAGCATCTTGGGGAAAAAAATTTGGCTTACAGACTCAGGGAAAAGTTCCATGGTGGCAGGGGAAATAATGACATGAACAGAGGGTAGACATCACCTCCTGGTCAACATCAGATGAACAACAGTAACAAGAGAATGTGCCAAACACCAGCAAGGGGAAACTGGCCTAAATTTATGGTGAACACTTGAATCAAATCACCACCAACTGGAGTATGCACCAACACTTACTTAGTGTTTATTGATTAAATGAAGTATTATTTTGATCCTGTAATCTCAGTACATTCTAACAACAAATATTTACTACTTATGATGTACATTATAGGTAAGCTGGTATCCATGACTGGGGCTTTGCTCATCTCCATTGACAATGGGCCATCTTTGGTGGTTCTTATTCTGGCTAAGAATCAGCCACTAATGGGAACATGCTGTTCTCAAAGAGGGTGGGGAAAACTGAACCAAACCAGGAAAGCACATTTAAACTTTTGCTTGGAAGTGGCTTAAGTCATCTGCTCATATTCCAATAAGCAATTTATGTTATTTAGCCAATCTTAAAGTCACTAATGCAAAGTGCCACCCCTAGAAAAGCTCAACAGAGGCAAGAAAGAGCCAATGGTATGCTAGAACCAGCTTGTAGTGACTTCCAATAGCCAATAGTTTTAACTTCAGAGATTTGGCCAGCCAATTACTAAACCACCAATACTGGGAAATGGAAATAGTTATACTATGGAAGTTGGAAAATGAGGCAAATTAAACTTTCCTGGCCTCCCCTACTTTGCCTAGACTAGTTTAACAGTTACCAGCACACCACTAGAGGAAACCAGTAGAAACCAACAAAACTGGCTATTATTGTTTCCTTGGCAACCAGAACCTCAAGAGGCCCTGCATTAGCAATGGATAGATAGCACTTAAAAATCCTTCAAGATGGGTCTCATCTCTGCATCCCAAAGGACATGATGTTTATTTTCTTAGCTCTAAGGAATGAACCAGTATTTGTTAGACCATTAGAACTTTTCACATCACCTTCTGGCATAGCAAGTTGAAGCCACACCAAAAAGGCAAAAATCCAGTCACTTCCCCATATCTTTCAAGAGCCGAGCTTAAGGTCTTGTTTCCATAGCAATATACCTGACACTAAAACTACTTCCAATTCCCATTCTCTCCACTAATTTGAGTACATCCAATAAAATATTTCCATGACTTTTTGCTCTCTTAGCATCTCATATGAACTCATGGGATGGTTTCCAGACTGGGCCCCCTGCTTTAGCACAAAGTCCCTTCCTTACACTAAGCTCTAATTGACTCCAACAATGCCTGTCCTGCAGTGTGAGCTGGATAGTGCTAAGTGCTGTCACTTAAGGAACCCCAGGTAAGAAAACTGAGCTTCCCCCAATCCCCACACTGCTATTTGCTCACCTCCTACATTGACTAACTGACCTATATTGTCAAGATTTCCTAAGTCAGTGCCTGATATTGGGTACTGGTAGATTCTTCCTGGAGACTATCCCATCCTAAAGATTATGAAAGGATTAAGGAGAAACTAACTTAAAAGAATACCAAAGGGTTTCTGCAGAACTACCTACAGAAATCACTAGAACTGTGTTTCTGTCCCAAATTCGTGAACATTCATCTGCTTTGTCCTTCTTCTGTTGCTACCAGTTTCCTTCTCTGGGCCTCCACCTCCATCTCCTTCACCACCTCGGTGGACTGGTTCCAATTGTAAAGCTATTCCTGCACTATCTCTGGCAATTGGAGTGAAAGGTGCCGACAAAGAGGCCCTCTCTTCAGCTCCCTTTTCACAAGAAGCACGTATCCAATTAAAGGATTTTAATTAAAATGCTTTCTGTGGCATCCTGTTTCTCTACTCACTGTTATAAATTAAACTTGACATTCTCTGATTTAACAGGTGGGTGAGATTATTCTGAAAGCTGTCAGATGAGAGGAAATAGAAACTAGGCTGAAGGAAGCTATGTGCCTGGATGCCTGAGGGTGTGTGTGGGTGTGGGTGTGTGGGGGTGTGTGTGTGTGTGATATGTACACATATGCTGATGCAACTGCACCGTAATCTGTGCATACATTTGTCTTTATATTGGCCTTAAATCATTCAGTCTTAAATTGGAAAGTCATGATACAGCAAAGGAGCTACCAAAAAGAGTAGAATTCCAATATTAAAATTATAATTTCATGCAATATCCTTAAAATCTGAGCCCAGCAGTATTCAATTATACATTTCTCATTATTGTCATTTTATTTCTAAGCATCAACTATAAAACTATATGTACAAGCTCCATTTTTCTATAATGGTTATTTCAATTCACATTACTTGTACAAGAGTATAAGATGGAAGAAAGTTTCAGTAGTGTTAACAATCACAAGTTTTATATACTCAGTACTTTAGAAAATCAGTCATAACAAAATAGAAAGGCATGGCTTGAAGCTGGAAGAGAGTCAGTCCCCAGACAGTCAGAGTGTCTAGTGCCAGAAGGTGCTTCATGGGCAACTGGGGGAAAATGACCAATATCTGTCCAAGCAACTCATGGTCTAACCTACTTAGCAGCAAATAACTTGTTGTGATGCCCACACAAGTGCAGTGGTGGCACACAGCCATGGTGGGGAACCAACTGCTCTTAATTTGGCTAACTGATCTCCTCAGTGGTAAGGGACCCATAGCTGCAGCTGGGAAACAAGTCATAACCATATCCAAACATAAGCCCACTCTCCAATATCAAGCTACCATTAATCATGGGCTACAAGAGGGTCTACACTTATTAAATTCTCTATAAAAAAGTAAGGGTTATCTCATTTGTCCTGGTGCTAACTTACTCTCCATTGGAGAATCTGCTTCTCTTTTTCAGATAGATGTAGATCCTAAGGAGAGAGCCACCCCATCATACCTCAAAAAGGCCCCGGCTGAAACTAAGAAAAATTGGCGAAACAAGCAAGGGGTCTGTTTTCCTGATGAACCGGATACCAGCAGAAGGGGGAAGATCAACACAGAGAAAAATCAACTCCTACCAAATCAGAGAGCCAGAGCCTCAGAGGCCCCCAACACCTCATCACTGAAGCAGACCAAAAATGAGCCCAACATGGCTCAGGGAAATTTTGCAGAAGAGGGGGCCGAAAGAATGTCAGAGCCACATGTTGGGTCATGATATGCAGAGACATTTATCTTACCCATAACTGTGGGCTAACTTCACAATGCATGACCCATATACCTGAACAAGGAGGGGCCAAGGGGAGGGGGTAGGTCATGGATGAGCCTAATAATGGTACCAAACTGACTGTATTTGCTGAATACAAAACTAACTAATAAAGAAAAGAAAATCAGTCATAAAATTATGCATTCCACAAAGTTCTTAGAAATCATGTGTTACACCTTCAGGTGTATATTGACTACTTGGAGGCTTCCCTTTGTTCCAAAGGGAGTAAGTTAAATACAAGGCTACTACTTAGAGTAGCATCATAATTCCATGTGATGCTCATGTTGCCTTCTATGTGTAGACCACTCCTCTCAAAAACTACCTCTTCCTCTCAGAATCTGCTCTTATCCCTCTTCTTCATGACATACTCACCACTCCAGTACAAGCTTTAATGGCTTCCATATTTGTATATTTCATCACCAGGGCTAACTAGTGCTATAGGTTTTAAAGGCACAGCAGAGAACAATAAGAAAATTAAAATAGATAAAATACATTTGGTGGTGGATGCATGCTAGAAAGAAAACTAAATAAAGTGTTGCTCGCATTATTATCTACTTCTGTTATAATTTAAAGTTTTATATATTAATACTCCATTTCTCCAAAAACTTTTCTTCTCTTCTTCTCTCCTCTCCTCTTTCCACTTCCTAGACTAGTACTCTACCAGTGAGCTATATCCCTACCTGCTGGATTTAGGGTTTGCCTCCCTCTAGTAGTATTTACCTCATCTTAGTTAATGATGACTGCTGTCTTCTCTCCTGTTCAGCTCTGTTTTGGGATGGGTCAAATTGAAGCTTTTCTGTGTCTGGGATCATAGCCTGATTCTTTTCTTCAAACTCTCTCCCTTTCTTTTGAAAGCACAATCTGCTAATTGCTTCAGTCAATGTTCACCTCATTGATGGGCCAATATTTAAGCAATTGGTGGCTAGTTTTCAACAAAGATTGGGAACTTGGGCAATGTTATAGTTTATATATTTTTGTTTTTGTCTTTTGAGGTAGGGTTTCACTCTAGCCAAGGCTGACCTGATATTCACTATGTAGTTTCAGGGTAGCCTTGAACTCACAGCAGTCCTCCTACCTCTGCCGAATGCTGTGATTAAAGGCATGTACCACCACACCTGGCTTATAGTTTATATTTTAGCTAGAAAGTACATTAGTATTATTCCTTAATGCAGTTTGGCAATGTGAATAAATTTCTTAAATGCATGCCCCTTTTGAAATAACAATTCCACTTTTACAAGCTTCTAGGACAAGCAAAGTTATCATAATAAATGTACAAAGATAAATGTGACTATTCTTTTTGCAATAAAATATTAGAAGGAAGTTAAACATTGGTTAACAACTGTGTTACAATTGGTTAACAATTGTATAACTGTTTTTTTTTGTTTTTTTTTTTTTTTGAGGAAGAGTTTCATTCTAGCCCAGTCTGACTTGGAACTCACTCTGTAGTACCAGGCTGGCCTCAAACTCAGAGGTCTTCCTACCTCAGCCTCCTGAATGCTGAGATTAAAGGCATGTACAACCACACATGGCAATAATTGTGTCTTTTCAATGGTCTATACTTCAGCTTTTGAGTGGAGGTTATCAATCAATTTGTTTTGATAGAGAAATATGTGAACTTAAAGAATCTGCAAAAAAAATATATAGACAATGACATTAACTACTGGAGTATGAAAAATTTGCAAAAATATTTTTATTTAGGACATTTCTAAAACATGTCCTGTTGTTTGTTTTGTTGTAAGCTCTTTCAAAGTTTCTAGGAACTCTTAATGCTGAAGTTTTTATTTTAAAACCATGTAGCTTAAGTAAGACAATTGGCTTGTTTTAATATACTTGTATTTATTGCTCCATTATTCATTTTACTGGGAAATAGAGCAGTAGAAAGAGCAAATTGAAAATTTAAATCTGATAAAATGTTGGTCCATCTTGGTAGGTATACAAGACTTTCCATCATTTTAACATAATTTAGAGTTTATATTTTTTTCTATACTGTATTTTACTCACTTCTTTTAAGACAGTGCTTATCACTGGCCCAGAACTCACCAACTAGTTTAGTCTGACTAGGTAGGCAGCTCCAGAAATCCACCTCTCTCTACCTCCCCAGCACTGGGAATACAGGCACCTACCATCAAGTTTGGATTCTCTTCCTGGGTTCAAGGGATAGGCAAGCATTTTACACACTGAGCTACCTTCCCAGAATCTATATTTAATTCTTTGTGACACTTTTATAATTTATATCTTACCTGCAATTAATCTAATGTATTTCTCTTAAATTTATACAATACAATTTTCTTTCTTTTTTCTTTTTTTATTTTTTCAAGGTAGGGTCTGTCTATCCCAGGCTGACCTGGAATTCACTATGTAGTCTCAGGGTGGCCTTGAACTCACAGCGATCCTCTTACCTCTGCCTCCCAAGGGCAAGTATTACCAGGCCTGACTCTTTAAAATACCATTTTCTATACACTTTAATGATAAGGTAAAAGTCATTTTATTTTCTCTAGGCAGGGCATAAAAAAGGAAATTATTTTATATTTTTGATGTTTATTTATTTTGCAGCGCTAAGGATAGAACCCCTTGAATATGTTATGCAGTTTCTATCCATTGTATTATGCTATTGCTTGTTATCTTGTTATTCTCTCTCTCTCTCTCTCTCTGTGTGTGTCCACATATATACACATAATGCTCTTATTCATGGAGGGTGTGTGTACAAGTGTAACATATGTGGTGTGGTGCATACATGTGGGGATAGAGACATTTGGGCCGTGTCTGCATGCATACAGAAGCCACATGAAGAAGCACTGGGTGTCCTCTGTTGCTCTTTAGCTGAGTTTCCCCAGGTCTATACCTGTACTTCTCTCTCTCCCTCACATGGGAAGAATCTGTCTCTATGCTATGCTTCTTAGTATTGAGAGAGGGCATCTGTTTTCCTCTGGGGTCTTCTTGGTGTTGAGAGAGGGCATTTCTTTTCCTCTGAGGTCTTCAATGCTCCAGCTAGTTACTAGTTACTAGTTCACCTGGTTTCCTCGGCTCTTGTGAAGGTAGTTTCTTGAATGAATTCCTATTTCTGTTGCAACAATTGCTGAAATATCCTACTTGCTTGCTCCACCTCTAGCATTGTTTTTGGTTATTTTTTAAAAATTTTCATGTAAAGTAAGATTATGGAGTAGGCCAGAATATATTGTTCATTATACTTTATATTGACTTTTTATAAATTCCTTGACAGTTTTAAGGTGTTCTGCTCTAATGTTGGGTATTGTGAATATTCTAAATACCAGATAAATTTATGAATTTTATGGTAGTAGAGAATTCTGTGGAATTTTGTGTAGACTTTGTTATTCATTCATCCCTCAAGGAATGTGGAATTGAGAAGTGGGGCCAAAATAACAAGATCTGGATGTTTTATATCACATAAAGTATTTATTCTTCTTTCTTTTAGCTTAGTTTTATTTTTGGCTACAGCATCTCACTATGTTCTCCATTCTGGCATTGAACTCTCAGACACAAATAGGGCTCCTAACTCACTCTCACCACTAGGTAGGCCTATAGGTACATGGTGCCATGTCCAGTATACATTCTTTCTCTCAAAGAACCTACTTACAGCATACAGTTATTGAATTGTACCATTATTGAATTTTTATTATTTATTTTATGTGTTTTTTGTTTTTTATTATTTATTTTATCTGTTCATATGTATGTATAAGTATGGGTACAAATGTATACTATGTGTGTATGTACATGCATGTGCCACAGAATGCATGTAGAATTCAGAAGATACTCTCAGGGTGTTTCTCCTTTCCTTCTAACTTCTAACTTCTCTTTTGAGTCAGTGTCTCTTTTGCTGTCTGTTTGTTTATTTGTTTTTTGTGAGCTTACAAAATCTCCTGGCTCTGCCTCTCATGGATATAGACACATTGGTACTACACAGGCATTTGCCACTTTTGCATTTGACTTTACTGGGTGCTGAGAAGGACCAAACTTGTGCTGGCAAGCTTGCAAGCAAGCAGCTTTGACTGTCAAACCATCTCTCCAGCCCTAAATTTTTAATATATCTGAGAATTTATACAGTGATCCCACAATTTTAGAGATGTGGTTCCCAGTTGCCAGCATCCAAGTACCGGCATTGAATTATCATCATCAGATGTCACATGTGCTCGTATAACACAGTCATTATCAACAGTATTTAACCCTGCCATTGCAAATGGTAAGTGTTTAATGTTCTTAGAAGGTAAGTAAGCACTCTTCTTTATTGTTCAGAGAACTTCTACACCTCAGATGGTCTCACACATTTCTACAAACAGACCCATTTCATGTTGTGTGAGGAAGGGCTCAGACCTTGGTTCCCATTTTCCTGTCAATTAATTTTCATAAGGAAAGTATACACAACCCTTTATGTTATTATTTTAATCATATCATGGCTTCTACAATATCTCAAAAGGAACATAACCTCCCCAAAAATTATGGATAAAGAAGACATCTCAGCCACGTATGGTGGCACATGCTTTTAATCCCACCACTCCGAAGGCAGCGGCAGAAGAATTGCTTTGAGCTTGAGGCCACCCTGAGACTACATAGTGAATTCCATGTTAGCCTAGTCTACATTGAAACCTTACTTTGAAAAACCAAAAATATAAATAAATAAATAAATAAATAAGAAGACTTCTCAGTAAAAAGTCAACAAAGAACTGTTTTTATCAGGCCAACTAGTAAGGTGTTCTGCTCAACTTTTAGGAAATTTGTATAAATATTGAAAAACTATACTTTGAAAAGACATTATATTTTTTAAAAATGCTGCCAAATTTGGTATGCATCAAGGGTTTTGTCTTAAGGAAAAAACAGTGTCACAGGAAATTCTTTCCTTGGAGTGACGCAAACACACATCTTTTCCCCAGATAGGACACAAACAATATACCAAAGGACAATTATACCAAAACCAATTTTGGTGAACCAATGAGTTTTTTGGGGTTACTTACAGAGCTGGGTAAGGGGTTGCTTAAGGAGCAACAGATGACAGCTTAATCACAGGAAAATTCACCCCAGCATAGGTGATGACTCACTGAAACTGCATCTCCCAAGCACACTGTGCAACCTGCTGGCAATATGGCTGGTCAGAATCTTGAACACACTACCTCACTTGCAGGCAGCATAATCTGAGAATTTCATCTCCAAGCAATGGTTTTCCCTTTATAGAGCCCTGGGTGGGGATTTGCAACCCTTTCCCAGACATGTTGACTTCCTGAGTCTTAAAAAATTGCTCTTCCCCAAGGAAAGAATATTTCAGTTTCTAATTAGCATACCTTTGGTGGGTGGTTTTGTGACCTTAAAATTTCTGGTCTCCAAGCCTTCACTTCCTTGATCACAGCCTCCTTCCCCTTTCTTCAAGAGAGAATGTTTCAATTTAGAGGAATCTTCTACATAACACAGAGGAACTGAAGAAAAGCCTCAACAAGATTTTTAATAATATCTTTATTAAAAGTATCTATACTTACAGACAATAAACCATGATAATTCCCTCCCCTCTCCCACTTTGCCCTTCACAACTCCATTCTCCATCATATCCCCTCCCTCTCCATTAGTCTCTCTTTTATTTTGATGTCATCATCATTCTCTCTTATTATGAGGGTCTTGTGAAGGTATTGCTAGGCACTGTGAGGTTGTGGATATTGAGGCCAATTTCTGTCTGGACAGTTGCATTGCAAGGAGTGGTACCCTTCCTTTGGCTCTTACATTCTTTCTGTCACCTCTTCCACAATGGACCCTGAGCCTTGGGGGGTATGGTGGAAATTTTCAGTGCTGGACACTCCTGTGTCACTTCTTCTCAGAACTATGTTGCCTTTTGGGTCATCCCAGTGGTCACCAGCATCTGAAAAGAGAAGCTTCTCTAACCAAAAGTGAGAGTAGCATTAATATATGAATATGAACAGTTACAACTCAGATGGAGTCTATGGTAAAGGTTAGTTGTATGGTAGTATATATATCAAAAAGTCCATTTACTGACTGTTTTGATTAAGCAGTGAATGTAGAACATGATATTGATAGTATATACTGAAAAACTAGGGGCTGTTTCTAAATCAGTTTGTAACATCAGACAAGGTAAATGGAAGAAATTGCAAAATCCATCAAAAGAAGTTTGAAGAGAACTGCTAATTTAAAATTTTATTTTTGGCATTAGATGACAGCTCTTACTACAAATATTGTTCAACATGTCATGGTTATTAAAGGTGTTGATGATGAACATAATTTCACTAATAAAGCAATTTGTTTTTTTAAAAAAATATTTATTTATTTATTTATTTATTTAAGAGAGGAGGGTAGAGAGGGAGAGAGAGAAAATGGATGTTCCAGGACCTCCACTCACTGCAAACAAACTCCCACTACTTGCACCACCTTGTGCATCTGGCTTATGTGGGTTCTGGGGAATCGAACTGGAGTCCTTTGGCTTTGCAGGCAAATGCCTTAACTGCTAAGCCATCTCATCCAGCCCCAATTTCTTTATCAATATTATAGCACATATCTAAATCAAGATTTATATGACCCATAAAAATATGCTAAAGCAATTTTCTTTGTCCATTGTGAACCTCTCTGGTATAGATATGGATGTTGTTTAATTTGTAAAATTAAGATGGTGCAATTGACAACCAAACTCACCTTTAATGTAGTATCATTGCCTAGTACATCAAAAAAATTCAGGTACAAAAGCATGAAAATTAGCATCATGGAAACTGTCATGACTACTGAATTTTATGAGCCAGAGATTAAAACCTCACTATTTCCAGGAATTACTAAGAGTGCTCATGCTCAATATGGTATCACCATTCACATTGCAGAAGAGAGCTAAATTGAGGTCAAATGTAAAACTTTGTGATTTGTAACATGTTATCAAAGCATTGATGATGCCAAAAGCAAAATTTGTTGCTTATGGTTAAGATGGTGGAAAAGGAAGCTGGGCAGAAAAAAGGAGGCAAAATTTCAGGATGCAGCCACAAGCAATAATGTGTCTGACCTCCACACTCAGCAGATTCAAGCTGGGCAAATACAAAAGTCACTTGAGCCAGTGAGGAAGAAACAACTGGGCCTTCAAAGCACAGTTGGGCCAGGTGGGCAGAAAACCTCTAGGCCACCAAGGTGCATGTGGGCTGTGCTCCCCCCCCCCCCCAGCAGTGCATATGGGCAGGGAACCACAGATCTTCTAGGCACTTTTGGACTGAGTGAGCAAGGAACCTCTGGGCTGCCTAGATGCCTTTGGGCTGGGCCATTAGAGAAACACCAGGTCCCCTGGGCACATTTGGGCCTTTGGGGAAGAACAGGCAACCACTGGGACCCTAGGCACTTTTGGACCAGGCACGTAGGGAACTGATAGATACTCACACACAATGTGTCAGGGAAGGGCCACAAACAGGGTTCTTCATGCTATTTTTGAACCCACTCCCACAATCACTGATTGAGATCCAGCTCCAGTAGTGGGATTTCAGCTTTCTGCTCCCCCTGCCTTCCATCAGCAACCACAGCCAAATCCACCACCAAGGACTAGGAGTAGTAGAGGGCTAGGTGAGTAGTAGAGGGACAACAGGGCCCTGTTTGGTCATTGAGGTAACCAGGCCTTCCAGGGTCCCACCCAGAATTTCTAGAAGACTGAATACACAAGGAAGACCTGGCTCAGGCTCAAGAGCACCCAGCCAAAACTTGACAACATACCACCATCCCACCCACTCCTACCTTAGCCAAACCTGAGCAAGGCAATCAAAGCAGCTAACTGACATGTTCTTAGTAAAACAAGACAACTGAATTGAGATGGATGAACTCCAATGCAAAACAAATAATGCAATACACCAAGCTAAGGGAGCCCCATCAAAGAGGTCTAGTCTCAAAATGGAAACCTCCATTGCAAACCTAGAGGAAACTCCAGCCAAAGAACACCAAAGTGAAGCTGTGACAGGTATATTAAATAAACTTGATGAGGCCATGAACAAAGGCTGGAAAAATTAGAAGAGAATCAACATAAACAACTCAGAAAAGAATCTAAAGCATGGCTGAATGAAGAAAATATATATAAAAAATCAAAAATGAAGTTAAAGCATGGCTAAGGGAAATGGTAACAAAAGAATTCAATACACATCTCAAAAAAAAAAAAATGAAGAGAATCAAAAAGAACCTAATGTATAAAGGATGGAGGGAACCAACAAGATCAACAATATCAAAAAAAAAAAAACAAAAAACTGAACTCAATGGCCAGTGGAACAAACTCAATGAGAATATGAACAAATGCAAGAATTAATTCTAAGAAACAATAAGCAAGTCTAATCAAGAAAGAGAATTGGAATTCCATAAATATATTTCAATGCTAAAAATTAATGTAAAACATAATGAAATAACTGTATTAAAAGGTTATCAGAAAGCTTTGCCAACAGAATTGGCCATGTAGATGACATATAATTAGAAATCAAGGGGGAAAAAAAAGAGGAAATAGTCTAGGAGTCCAAAACAATGACAACTTTTAAAAAGCATGGACAGAATATGAGGGAAATAAAGGGCACCTTAAAAAAACAAAGTATTCAGGTAATAGGCATGCAAGAAGGTGAAGACATATAGCCCAAAGGCATAGTGAATACCTTCAACAAAATTATTGAAGAAAATTTCATTAATCTCACAAAAAAAGAGGCCCATCAAAGCACAAAAGGTACACTGAATACCAAACAAACAAAACCAGAGAAGAAATTTCCCATCTTGCATTATAGTTAAAACCCTTAACACTAAGCCTGGCATGGTGGCGCATGCCTTTAATCCCAGCACTCAGGAGGCAGAGTTAGGAAAATCGCCGTGAGTTCGAGGCCACCCTGAGACTCTATAGTGAATTCCAGGTCAGCCTGGGCTAGAGTGAGACCCTACCTCGAAAAACCAAAAAAAAAAAAAAAAAAAAAAAAAAAAAAAAAACCCTTAACACTGAACATAAGGAAAGAGTATTAAAAGCTTCAAGGGATAAAGAATTTGTTACATACAAAGGTAAACCCATCAGAATTACCTTTGATTTTTCCATAGAAACTCTAAACGCCAGAAGGGAATGAGGAATTTTATTTTATTTTTTTATTAATTAGTTTTGTACTCAGTGAATACAGTCAATTTGGTACCATTGTTAGGCTCACCCAGGCCTACCTGCTCCCCCTGGCCCCTTCTAGTTGAGGTATATGGGTCATGTATTGTCGAGTTAGCCCAGAGTTATGGGTAGAAGAAATGTCTGTGCATATAATCTCTGCATATCAACGTGTGGCTCTGACATTCTTTCTGACCCCTCTTCCACAAAATTTCCCTGACTCATGTTGGGTTCATTTTTGGTCTGCTTCAATGATGAGGTGTTGGGGGACTCTGGGTCTCTGGATATCTGATTTGGTAGGAGTTGATATTTCTCTGTGATGATCTCCTTCACCCTTGTGCTGGTACCCAGTTCACCAAGAAAACAGCACCCTTCCTTATTTCGCCAAATGTTCTTAGTTTCAGCTGGGGCCCTTTTGAGGTATGATGGGGTGGTACTCTCCTTAGGATCTGCTTTTATCTGAAAAAGAGAAGTAGATTCTCCAATGGAGAGTAAAGTTAGCAGCAGACAAATGGGATAACTCTTACTTTTTATACGGAATGTAGTAGGTGTAGGCCCTCTTGTAGCCCACAATTTGTGGTAGCTTGATAAAGGAGAGCAGGCTTATGTTTGGATATGGTTCTGACTTGTTTTCCAGCTCCAGCTATGGGGATCAGTTAGCCAATCAAGAGCAGTTGGTTTCCCACCATGGCTGTGAGTCACTATTGCACTTGTGTGAACATCACGACAGGTTATTTGCTGCTAAGTAGGTTAGACCATGAGTTGCTTGGACAGATATTGGTCATTTTCCCCCAGTTGCCCATGTAGCACCTTCTGGCACTAGACACGCTGACTGTCTGGGGACTGACTCTCTTCTAGCTTCCAGCAATGTCATTCCATTTTATGTGTCAACCACATATGGTGTCTTCAGCAATAGGGTATTACCACTAACCTTTGGTGGGTCATCAAGTACTCTGACAGAAATCTGTCTTTCTTTTAGGAAACGTTCGAGGTCTCTCTGATCAAAAGCTCATTGTATAGGATAACCACATGCTGGTACTGGGAATTACAGGTCAGTGCCCACTAAGAAAAGGAAGAAAATGATAACTAATATAAAAGAGTTAGAGAGAAGACGGGGGGATAAAGAAGCTGTAAAAGACTAAGGTCAGTCTTCATCATACACTCTCCAGGGTCTTGTGGCTAAGGTGTTACCTCTAAGGGCCTGGTGAAGGTTCAACCACTTGGTCTGCCTTTCAGGATGTAGAATTTTATGGTACCACTCCAGATTGGATCTAGACGTGTGTCTCAGACCTCCTCCCTTGCCTTCTCTTCCCTCCCCACCCATCCTACTGTCTAGTCATCAAGATGCTTGCTGGGTATGTAAGGCATCTTTGGTAGATTCAGGTTAGGTGCTGTAGATGAGTGAGACTATGTGGCAATTTTTTTTCTGTGATTGGGTAAGTTCACTGAGAATGATCTGTTCCTGGTTCAACCATGTTTCCTCACATTTCATTGTGTCATTTTTTCTTAATGCTGTGTAGAATTCCATTGTGTAGATATACCACATCTTAGTTATCCATTCTTCTAGTGATGGACATCTGGGTTGATTCCAGCTATTAGCTATTACGAATTGAGCTACTATAAACATGGTTGAGCAAATCTCTCTGGACTGAGGTTGAAAGGTTTTAGGGTAGATGCCCAGTAAGGGAATAACTGCGACTGTTGGTACCTCTATGGTTAACTTTTTTAGGAGTCTCCATATTACTTTCCAAAGTGGTTGTACCATCTTACGTTCCCACCAACAGTGGATGAGGGTTCCTATTTCTCCACATCCACATCAGCATCTGTTTTCATTTGATTTTTTTTGTTTATGTATTTATTTATTTGAGAGTGACAGAGAGAAGGAGGCAGAGAGAGAGAGAGACAGAGACAGAGAGAGAGAGAGAGACAAAATGGGTGCACCAGAGCTTCCAGCCTCTGTAAATGAACCCAGATGTGTGCTCCCCCTTGTGCATCTGGCTAATGTGGGTCCTGGGGAATTGAGCCTCGAACTGGGGTCCTAAGGCTCCACAGGCAAGTGCTTAACCACTAAGCCATCTCTCCAGCCCTTAATTTGATTTTTTGATGTTTGCTATCCTTACCAGGGTGAGGTGGAATCTCATAGTTGTTTTAATTGGCATTTCCCTGATGATTAGGGATGATGAACATTTTCTTAAATGTGTGTTTGCCATTTGTATTTCTTCCTCTGTGAACTGCCTGTTCAGCTCTTTGCCCCATTTTGTGAGTGGGTGTTTGACTTTTTATTGTTTAGGTTTTTGAGTTCTTTCTGGATTCTAGAGGTTAGGCCTCTGTCAGTTGGATAATCAGCAATTATTTTCTCCCATTCTGTGGGTAATCTGTTGGGTTTGCTTATTGTATGCTTGCCTGTAAAGAAACTCTTCAGGTTCATAAGATCCCATTGGTTGAGTGACTGTTTAAGATCATGCACTACTGGGGTTTTGTTCGGGAAGTCTTTTTCCATTCCTATATCATGAAAAGTTCTTCCTATATTTTCCTCCAGTAGTAGCCAAGTTTCTGGTCTTATATGGAGGTCTTTGATCCATTTGGACTTGAGTGTAGTGCATGGTGAGATGTGTGGATCAAGTTTGAATTTCCTGTATATGGTTATCCAGTTTGTCCAGCACCATTTGTTGAAGATGCTGTCTTTTTTCCAGCCTATATTGTTAGACCCTTTGTCAAATATCAAGTAGCTGTAGTTGCTTGACCCAAAGTATGGGTCCTCAAGTCTATTCCATTGGTCTATGCTCCTGTTTTTATGCCAGTACTGTGGCTTTGTAATACAGCTTTAGATCAGGTATGGTGATGCCTCCAGAGGTATTTCTTTTGCTGAGGATATGCTGGGATATCTGAGGCCTTCTGCCTTTCCATATGAAATTTGAGATCATTTTTTCTATCTCTGTGAAGAACACTGTTGGGATTTTAATTGGAATTGCATTAAATCTGTATATTGCCTTTGGTAGGATTGCCATCTTCACAATGTTAATTCTGCCTATCAAGGAGCATAGGAGGTCTTTCCATTTTCTTAAGTCCTCCTCAATTTCTTTTTTTAGTGTTTTAATGTTTTCCGGGTATATATCCTTCACTTCCATGGTTAACGTCATTCCAAGATATTTATTTTTTGTTGTTGTTGCTATTGAAAAAGGGACCATGTCTCTTATTTCTCTCTCTGTATATTTGTCATCTGCATACAGAAAGGCTACTGAGTTTTGTGCATTGATATTGTATCCTGCTACTTTGCTATAGGGGTCAATCACCTTCGAGAGTTTTGGGATGGAGTCCCTCAGGTCTCTTACATATACAATCATATCATCAGTGAATAGAGCTAACTTAACTTCTTCCTTTTCAAATTGCATCCCTTTTATTTCTTTCTCCTGTATTATTGCTTGAGCTAGGACTTCCAGTACTCTATTGAAGAGCAGAGGTGAGAGTGGAAAACTCTGTCTTTTTCCTGATCTCAATGGGAATTCGTCCAGTCTCTCTACATTAAGTATTATTTGGGCCTTAGGAGCTTTTTATATTGCCTTTATTATGTTAAAATATGAACCAACCATACCAATTCTCTCCAATGTTTTGATCATGAAGCGATGTTGCATTTTGTCAAAGGCCTTTTGTGCATCTATGAAAATTATCATGTAGTTTTTGTGTTTAACCTTCTTTGTGTGGTGAATTACATTGATAGATTTCTGTATGTTGACCCACCCCTGCATTCCTGGGATGAATTCCACTTGATCAAGGTGGACAATGCTTTTGATGTGTTGTTGGATTCGGTTTGCGAGGATATTGTTCAGGATCTAAGGTCACCAGGGAAATAGGATGGTAGTTTACTTTCCTTGTGGCATCTCAGCCTCGTTTTGGAACTAGGGTGAAACTAGCTTCACAGAAGGACTTAGGTAGCTTTCTCTGTTGTCCAATTGTGTGGCACAGCTTGAGAAAGATTGGTTTGATAGAATTCAGCTGAGAAGCCATGTGGTCATGGACTCTTCATTTTTGGGAGGTTTTTATTATTATTTTTTTCAATCTCAATCAGTATGATAGGTTTGTTTAGGAGATTAATCTGCTCTGCATTTAGCTTTCATGGATGGTATGTGTCCAGGAATTCATCCATTTCCTACGCATTATTCATTTTTGTGGAGTAGAGGTTTTTGAAATAAGTCCTGATGATTCTTACAATTTCACTTTTGTCCAATGTTATCTCTCCTTTTTCATTTCAAATTTTGTTAATTTCAAGCATCGCTTTTTTTGCTTGATCAAAATGGCCAAGGGTTTGTCAATCTTGTTTATATTTTCAAAGAACCAGCTCTTTGTTTTGTCAATTATCTTAATTGTTTTCTTAGTTTCCAATTCATTAATTCCTGCTCTGATGTTAATTATTTCTTTCCTTCTGGAGTTTTTGGGATTGATTTTTCTTGCTTTTCCACTGTCTTTAGGTGGATGGTTAGGTTATTGATTTGGGATCTCTGTGTCTTTCTTATGAAGTCATTTAGTGCTATGAATTTTCCCCTGAGGACCACCTTCATTGTGTCCAACAAGTTTTGGTATGATGTGTTCTCATCATCATTCATTTCTAGAAATTTTGAAATTGCATTGGTTATTTCATCCACTATCCATTTATTGTTTGAAAGTGTGCTGTTCAGTTTCCAGGCACTGATGGGATTCTTGGTGTGTCTTTTGTTGTTAATTTCTAGCAATATAGCATTGTGATCTGATATCATGCCAGGAATTATGTCAACCTGCCTAAATATATGGAGGCAGGCTTTGTGACCCAGTATATGGTCTATTTTAGAGAATGTTCCATGGGCTTCTGAGAAGAATGTGTAGTCTCTGAATTTGGGATGCAATGTTTTGTAGATGTCTGTTAGGTCTGAGTGATCTATGTTTTTGTGGAGCTCTCTTCCTGTTGAGTTTGTTTGGATGATCTATTACTGATAATGGTGTATTGAAGTCCCCAAATATGATGGTGTTGGTGCTTATTTCTGTTTTATTGTCAAGTAGATTTTGCTTTATGAACTATGGTGCCCCTGTGTTTGGTGCATACAGATTTATGATTGTAATATCCTCAGGATGAATCATTCCCTTGATAGCTAGGAAAAGGCCTTCTTTGTATTTTTTGATTATTTTTGGTTTGAAGTCTATTTTATCCGATATTAATATAGCTACACCCACTTGTTTTTTATTCCCATTTACTTAGAATAATGTTTTCCACCCTTTCACCCTGAGGAGGTGTCTATCTTTAGTGCTGAGGTGGGTTTCTTGAAGACAACAGATTGAGGGGTCTAATTTTCTGATCCATCCTGTTAGCTTGTATCTCTTTATGGGTGAATTAAGGCCATTAATATTTAGGGTAATGACTGAGAGGTTTGATTTGATCTCTGCCATATTGTGATGGCATATGTGGTTTGGTGTTTTCATGGACTTTGAGGTTTTCTGTGCCTTCTCTGAGTTTGGTTATTGTGATCTGCTTCTTGTAGGCATTTGAGGTTGATTATTTGTTTCTTCTCTGTGGAGAATTTCCTGAAATACTCTCTGTAGGTTTGGTTTTGTGTTCATATAATTGTAAAGCTGAGTTTTGTCATGGAAAGTTTTTCTTTCACCATGTATTATGAGGGATATTTTGCTGGGTAGAGTAGTTTGGGTTTGATACCACAGGTTCTTAGGCTTTGCAGGGTTTCATTCCAGGCCCTTCAAGCTTTCATGGTTTCCATTGAGCACTCTGAAGTAATTCTTATGGGGTTGTCTTTAAAAGTGATGTGCTGTTTTTCCCTACCTGCTTTTAGGATTTTCTCTTTGGTGTCAGTGATTAGAGTTGGAGAGTTTCTCCTTTGGTCCAGTCTGTTTGGAGTTCTGTTAGCTTCTTGTATCTTGATGGGCCTCTCTTTCGAAAGAGAAGGGAAGTTTTCTTCCATTATTTTTTTAAGCAAGTTCTCCATGCCTTTGATCTGAATTTTTTCTCCTTCTGGTACTCCAATGATCCTGATGTTAGGAAGTTTAAGGGCATCCCACAATTTTCTCATGTTCTGTTCACAGAAACTTTTGAACTTATTGAAACTTTTGAACTCTCGAACAGTTTCTTCCATCTTGTCTTCCAGATCAGAGTTTCTATCCTCCACATGGCTGACTCTATTCTTGAGAGCTTCTAGAGAGTTTCGGACTTGTTCATTTAGATTTGCATTTTCTACTACTTTTCTATGTATAGTTTCCATCCCTCTGTCAAGCTCCCTTTACACATCATTTTCTAATTTTCTTGGTGCTTCTTGGAATTCATCCTTGCATTTCTTTATGTCTTCATTTAGCATTACCAGCTGATTTTGAGGTCCTCTTTTTTTCAGTCTCCTTCATATCTCTTAACTGTCTTTGAATTCCTTCCATTTTCTTATCTATTAGGTCTAGTCTAGTCATGGCAGCATCCACACAATTATTGGTCCTTTGTTGCTTTTCTGGAATTTCTACCAGTAGCTTGGTCAGGGTTGCATTGCTCATAGCTTCATTTTGGTGTTCTGATCCTAATGACTCTTCTATGTTTTGATTAGAGATGTTCATTGTAGGTCTTGGGGATCTAACTGGATTTTCTTGCAACTGATTTTTCATGTTATTTCTTTTGCACTGTGGTCTGCCCATCACAGTTTATGGGCAGGGAAAGTATGACTGTGGTCTCTATGGGCAGGGGAAAAGGTGCCTCTTGGGGTAGCTGGCCTGGGACTAGCTGGCAGGCAAGCAGATGGGCTGAGTAGTCTTGAGCTAACACATAGATGGGTGGATCGGGTTGACATCAAGTACAGTGGGAAGCTGAAGCAGCCTGAGGCAGATGCCAAACAGTCTGAGCTTTGGCTGTCACTTGCCAAAGCTGCCTGAGCTCCTGCCTGGCAGGGGTGCCAAAGTTGCCTGAGCTCTCACATGGTGATGTGCCAAAGCTGCCTGTGTTGGCACTCAGAGGGATGCTGAAGCACTAAGCACAGAAGCAGCCTAAACTTAGACATGGCAGAACACTGAGAACTGGAAGCAGTCTGAGCTTGCCCACAACATGACAGTGGTGGTCAGCTGGCATGGCAGACAGGGAGGGGTGGCACCTGAGCTGGCACAAGCAGACAGGCATAGAGGGCCTGAGATCATGTGGGCAAGTGGAATGGGTCTGGGCTCTACCATGAATGTGTGGCAGTCAGACCAGTAAGTGGGCAGATGGGCTGATCAGGCTAAGCTTGCACAAGCAGGGATCAGCTGCGGCATGTGTGTGGCAGGCAAATGGATCAAAGGAGCCTGAGCTCCATTGGGCCAGCAAGCAGAGCCTGCCCAAGATCACTCGTGGGCAGGGGTATCAGGGCAATCGCCCATGTGCAGTGAGGCAAATGGAACTATGTTGGCCTGGGACCCCTTACCTACAGTAAGCACGGGAGTATCCTGAAGCTGGGACTGTGGGTATGGCAGCTGCTTGTGGGAGAGGGGGAGATGGTAGGTTACCTGCAGGTGAAGGAATCAGCAATTCCCTGCTTTTTTCCCCTCTTTTCCCTCCCCCTGGCAATCTATTGGAGATTGCTCTCCCCTAAAAGACCCAGTGAACCCTGAATGCCTTCCCTTTCTTTCCTGGGGATGTGTGGTGCAATTAGGTGGCTGCCATCTTGGCCAGAAGCAGAATGAAGAATTTTAAATTTTAAAAGACCCTCTGGCTGCGATCTCAAAATAATGCACCCAGCAAAATTATCCCTCATAATAGAATGTGAAAGAAAAACTTTGCATAATAAAAGGCAGCTATAAAATTATATGAGCAATAAGATAATCCTACAAAGAATATTATAGAGAATATTTCATGATAGAGAAGCAAACACACTCAAGACACTACAAAAAAGGGAAAATAACTTCCGGCCAAGATGGCGACCACCTAACTGCCCCACACATCCCTGAGAAAGAAAGGCAAGAAATGAAGGGTTCACTGGGTCTTTTAGGGAAGAGAAATCTCCAATAGATTGCCAGTGGGAGAGCACAGAGGGGAAAAAACAGGGATTCACTGATTCCCTCCTGGGCAGGCAGGTAGCCCACCCCTCCTCCATGCAGCCTCCATCATGGTCCCAGCTTCAGGAAAATCCCACACTTACTGTAGGAAAAGGGTTCCAGGCCAACATACTTCCACTTGCCTCACTGCACATGGGCAATCACCCTGCTACCCCTGCCCATGAGTGACCTTGGTCAGGCTATGCCTGCTGGCCCATTGGAGCTCAGGCTCCCTTGATCAATTTAAATGGCACCCGCTGCCACTCAGATCCCACTCCTGGAAGTTTAGTCTGCTACACCCACTTTCCCAATTACTCTTCCAGCTGGTACACATTCACGCACACAAGCCCAGGCCAATTTCCAACTCCACACGTGAGTTCAGACTGTGTCTGTCACTTACACTAGCTCAGGTGCCATTCCCTCCCTGTCTCCCACAATGGCTGACCGCTATTGTCCTGTTGTGGGGGAGTGCAGACTGCTTCCGGGTCCCAGTGTTGCACCACACCAGGGTTTGGGCTAGTTCAGTGCTTGGTTCCTCTGTGTCCCCCCTAGTGTGAGCACAGGCAGCTTTGGCACCCTGGCCAGGAAGGAACTCAGATGGATTTGGCAAGCAAAAGCCAAAGCCCAGGCCGCTTGGCAACAGCCTCAGGCTGCTTCAGATTCCCATTGTGCTTGAGCCCAGGCTGGTCCCCAAACCTATGTGCCCATACACTGTGATGGTCAGACCACCGAGCAAAAGAAATAACATGAGAAGTCAAATGCAAGAAAATACAGTTAGATACCCCAGTCCTACAATGAACATCTCTAATCAAAACATGGAAGAGTCATTAGGATCAGAACAGCAAAATGAAGCTATGAGCATTGCAACCCTAACCAAGCTACTGGTAGAACTAGCAGAAAAGCAACAAAGGAACAATAATCATGTGGATGCTACCATCACTACACTCGACCTAATAGATAAGAAAATGGAAGGAGTTCAAAGACAGTAAAGAGATTTGAGGGAGAGTGAAAAAAAAAAAAAAAAAAAAAAAAGAAGACCTCAAAATCAGTTTACTAAATGAAGACATAAAGAAATGCAAGGATGAATTCCAAGAAGCATCAAGAAAATAAGAAAATGATATGAAAAAGGAGCTTGACAGAGGGATGGAAACTATACATAGAAATGTAGTAGAAAATGAAAACTAAATGAACAAGTCCAAAACTCTCTAGAAGCTCTCAAGAATAGAGTCAGCCATGTGGAGGATAGAAACTCTGATCTGGAAGACAAGATGGAAGAAACAGTTCAAGAGTTCAAAAATTTCAGTAAGTTCAAAAGTTCCTGTGAACAGAACATGAGGGAATTGTGGGATACACTTAAACATCCAAATATTAGGATCACTGGAATACCAGAAGGAGAAGAAATTCAGACCAAGGGCATGGAGAACTTATTTAACAAAATAATTGGAGAAAACCTCCCCAGTCTCTTAAAAGAAAGGCCTATCAAGATACAAGAAGCCAACAGAACTCCAAACAGACTGGACCAAAGGATAAACTCTCCAAGACATATTGTCATTAAGACTCTAAACATTGACACCAAAGAGAAAATCCTAAAAGCAGCTAGGGAAAAACAGCACACCATTTTTAAAGGTAACCCCATCAGAATTACTCCAGGCTTCTCAATGGAAACCCTGAAAGCCAGAAGGACCTGAAATGAAGCACTGCAAAGTCTAAGAACCTATGGCTTCCAACCCAGACTACTCTACCCAGCAAAAGTATTCCTCATGATAGCTGGTGAAAGAAAAACTTTCCATGACAAAACTCAGCTTTACAATTATATGAACACAAAACCAAACCTACAGAGAGTATTTCAGGAAATTCTCCACAGAGAAGAAACAAATAATCAACCTCAAATGCCTACAAGAAGCAGATCACAATAACCAAACTCAGAGTAGGCACAAAAAACTTCAAAGTCCATGAAACCACCAATCCACATATACCATCACAATATGGCAGGGATCAAATCAAATCTCACAGTCATTACCCCAAATATCAATGGCCTTAATTCACCCATAAAGAGACACAAGCTAACAGGATGGATCAAAATATCAGACCCTTCAATCTTTTGTCTTCAAGAGACCCACCTCACCACTAAAGTCAGACACCTCCTCAGGGTGAAAGGGTGAAAAGAAATATTCCAAACAAACAGGAATAAGAAACAAGGAGGTGTAGCTACATTAATATGGGATAGAATAGAGTTCAAAACAAAAATAATTTAAAAAGGTGAAGAAGGCCACTTCCTTCTAATAAAGGGAATGATCCATCCTGAGGATATTACAATCATAAATCTGTATATACCAAACACAGGGGCACCACAGTTCATAAAGCAAAACTGACTTGACAATAAAACAGAAATAAGCACCAACACCATCATAGTTGGGGACTTCAATACACCATTATCAGTAATACACAGATCATCCAAACAGAAACTGAACAGGGTAGTAAGAGAGCTCAACAAAACCATAGATCACTTAGACCTAATGGACATTTATAGAACTTTCCATCCCAAATCTACAAACTACACATTCTTCTCAGCAGCCCATGGAACATTCTCTAAAATAGGCCATATACAGGGTCACAAAGCCTGCCTCCACATGTTTAGGAAGGTTGACATAATTCCCTGCATGATATCAGATCACAATGCTATATTGCTAGAAATTAACAACAAAAGACACACCAAGAATCCCAACGGAAACTGGAAACTGAACAGCACACTTTTAAACAATAAATGGATAGTGGATGAAATAAAAAATGAAATTGCAAAATTTGTAGAATTGAATGATGATGAGAACACATCGTACCAATATTTATGGGACACAATGAAGGTGGTCCTCAGGGGAAAATTCATAGCACTCAATGCCTTCATAAAAAAGATTGACCCCAAATCAATAACCTAACCATCCACCTAAAGGCACTGGAAAAGCAAGAAAAATCCAACCCAAAGAGCTCCACAAGGAAATAAATAATTAAGATCAGAGCAGAAATTAATGAATTGGAAACTAAGAAAACAATTAAGGCAATTGACAGAAAAAAGAGCTGGTTCTTTGAAAAAATATACAAGATTGACAAACCCCTAGCCAATTTGATCAAGCAAAAAAAAAGGAGACACTTGAAATTAGCAAAATTCAAAATGAAAAAGGAGAGATATCATTGGACATAGTGAAATTGTGAGAATCATCAGGACTTATTTCAAAAACCTCTCCTCCACAAAACTTGATAACATGGAAGACGGATAAATTCCTGGATGCGTACCATCTATCAAAGCTAAACTCAGAGCATATAATCTGTGAAATGAACCTATCACATTCATTGAGATTGAAATAAAACCTCCCAAAAAGAAGAGTCCAGGACCAGATGGCTTCTCAGCTGAATTCTATCAAACGTTCATGGAAGAACTCAAACCAATCTTCCTCAAACTGTGCCACACAATTGGTGAACAGGGAAAGCTACCACACTTCTTTTATGAAGCTAGCATCACCCTAATTCCAAAAACAGGCAGAGATGCCACAAGAAAAGTAAACTACCGGCCTATTTCCCTGATGAATTTAGATGCAAAGATCCTGAACAAAATCCTTCAAACCGAATCCAACAACACATCAAAAGCATTAGCCACCTCGACCAAGTGGGATTCATCCCAGAAACACAGGGGGGGTTGAACATACAGAAATCTGTCAATGTAATTCACCACATCAACAAGGTTAAACACAAAAACCACATGATAATTTTGATAGATGCAGAACAGGCCTTTGACAAGATACAACATCACTTCATGATCAAAACATTGGAGACAATTGGCATGGTTGGTTCATATCTTAACATAATAAAGGCAATATACCAAGATCTTAAGGCCCAAATAATACTTAATGGAGAGAGGCTGGAGGAATTCCCATTGAGATAAGGAAGAAGACAAAGTTGTCCACTCTCACCTCTGCTGTTCAATATAGTACTGGAAGTCCTAGCTCAAGCAATAAGATAGGAGAAAGAAATAAAAGGTACACAATTTGGAAAGGAAGAACTAAGTCAGCTCTATTTGCTGATGACATGATGGTATATGTAAGAGACCCAAGAGACTCCATCCCAAAACTCCTGAAGGTGATTAACTCCTATAGCAAAGTAGCAGGATACAATATCAATACACAAAAATCAGTAGCCTTTCTATATGCAAATTACAAAGATACAGAGAACGAAATAGGGGACATGGTCCCATTTTCAATAGCAACCAAAAAATAAAATACCTTGGCATAACGTTAACCAAGGAAGTGAAAGATCTATACAAAGAAAACATAAAAACACTCAAAAAAGAAATTGAGGAGGACATGAGAAAATGGAAAGACCTCCCATGCTCCTGGATAGGCAGAACTTACATTGTGAACATGGCAATCCTACCAAACGCAATATACATATTTAATGCAATTCCAATTAATATCCCAATGGTGTTCTTCACAGAGATAGAAAAAATGATCTCAAATTTCATATGAAAAGGCAGAAGGTCTTGTATATCCAAACATATCCTCAGCAAAAGAAATACCTCTGGAGGCATCACCATACCTGTTCTAAAGCTGTATTACAAAGCCATAGTAATAAAAACAGCATGGTACTGGCATAAAAACAGGAGCATAGACCAATGGAATAGACTTGAGGACCCGGACTTTGGTTCAAGCAACTATAGCTACTTGATATTTGACAAAGGCCCTAACAATTTAGGCTGGAAAAAAGACAGCATCTTCAACAAATGGTGCTGGACAAACTGTATAACCATATGCAGGAAACTGAAACTTGATCCACACATCTCACCATGCACTACACTCAAGTCCAAATGGATCAAAGACCTCAATATAAGACCAGAAACTCGACTACTACTGGAAGAAAATATCAGAAGTACTTTCCATGATATAGGAATGGAAAAAGACTTCCTGAACAAAACCCCAGTAGCTCACAATCTTAAACAGTCACTCAACCAATGGGATCACATGATGCTGAAGAGTTTCTTTACAGGCAAGCATACAAAAAGCAAAGTCAATAGACTACCCCCAGAATGGGAGAAAATATTTGCTGGTTATCCAACTTACAGAGGTCTAATATCTAGAATCTACAAAGAATTCAAAAATCTAAACAGCGAAAAGTCAAACACCCCACTCACAAATGAGTCAAAGAGCTGAACAGGCAGTTCACAGAGGAAGAAATACAAATGGCAAACACACACTTAAGAAAATGTTCATCATCCCTAATCATCAGGGAAATGCAACTTAAAACAACAATGAGATTCCACCTTAACCCAATAAGGATAGCAAACATCACAAAATCAAATAAAAATAAATACTGGTGAGGATGTGGAGAAGTAGGAACACTCATCCACTGTTGGTGGGAATGTAGGATGGTACAACCACTTTGGAAAGCAATCTGCAGAGTCCTGAAAAAGCTGACAATAGAGATACCAACAGACCCAGTTATTCCCTTACTGGACATCTACTCTAAAACCTTCAAACCTCAGGCCAGAGAGATTTGCTCAACCACGTTTGTAGCAGCTCAATTCATAATAGCTAAGAGCTGGAATCAACCAAGATGTCCATCACTAGAAGAATGGATAATTAAGATATGTTATATGTACACAATGGAATTTTATACAGCAGTAAGAAAAAATGACACAATTAAATTTGAGGAAAAATGGTTGAGCCAGGAACACATCATTCTCAGTGAACTTACCCAATCACAGAAAAAAAATCACCACATAGTCTCACTCATCTACAGCACCTAACCAGAATCTACCAAGATGCCTTACATACCCAGCAAGCTTCTCATGGACTAGACAACAGAATGGGTGGGGAAGGAGGGGAGGGGAAAGGAGTAGATGGAAAACACAAATCTAGACCCAAATGGCAATGGTACCATAAAATTTTACATCCTAAAAGGCAGACCAAATGTCTGAACCTTCACCAGGCCCTTAGAGGGAACACCTGACCCACAAGACACTGGAGAGGGTATGATGAAGACTGACCTTAATCTTCTACTCTCCGTTGGAGAATCTGCTTCTCTTTTTCAGATAGATGTAGATCCTAAGGAGAGAGCAACCCCACCATACCTCAAAAGGGCCCCAGCTGAAACTAAGAACAATTGCCGAAACAAGAAAGGGTGCTCTTTTCTTGGTGACCGGGTGCCAGCACAAGTGGGAAAGAGATCAACACTGAGAAAAATCAACTCCTACCAAATCAGAGATCCAGAGACCCAGAGGCCCCCAACACCTCATCAGTGAAACAGACCAAAAATGAACCCAACATGGCTTAGGGAAATTTTGTGGAAGAGGGGGCAGAAAGAATGTCAGAGCCACATGTTGGGTCATGATGACATTTCTCCTACCCATAACTGTGGGCTAACTCCAGAATGTATGACCCATACACCTCAACAAAGAGGGGCCAAGGGGAGGGGGCAGGTAATGGATGAGCCTAATAATGGTACCAAATTGACTGCATTTGCTCAGTACAAAACTAATTAATAAAAAATTTTTAAAGGGAAAATAAGCCCAAAGTAGAACAAACATGAAAAAAATATTTAAATCAAGAAAACACCAAGCTCTACAAAGCATCCAACTCAACAGGGATGAACTCACACCTCACAGGTATAAATCTAGACATTAATGTAGTCAACTCCCCAATCAAAAGACACAAATTTAAAGCAGAAAAATTGTACCCACCCATTTTCAGTCTACAGGAAACCCGCCTTACCACAAATAGACACCACCTAGGGTGAAGGCATAGAAAAAGATATTCCAAGCAGATGGAAATAAGAAACAAGCAGATGTAGCTATGCTGATATCAGGCAAAATAGTCTTCAAACCAAAAGTAATCAAAATAGATAAAGAAGGCTACTTCATACTCATTAAGTGATGAATATAAGAGGATATTACATTCACAAACCTATATGCACCAAATTTTACAAACCAACCAAAATCTCTGAGACAATAAAATAGAAATAACCTTCAATGCAATAATAATTATAATTTGACAGATTATCTAAGGGGAAACATAAACTGAGAAATGAGGGCAGTAAATAATACTATCGATGTATTGGATTTAACAGACATACATGTACAGAATATTCTACCCTAGTACAACAGGATACACATTATTTTCAGTAACCCATGAAATCTCCTCTAAAACAGACCATAAATTAGCCATCCATTTGGAGGCACTGGAAAAGCAAGAACAATCTAAACACAACACTGCTAAGACACAAAGAAATAAATTAAATACAGAGCAGAAATCAATTAATTGGAAATGAAGAAAATAATGTAAAACTTGGTGAAACAAAGATCTGGTTCTTTGAAAAAACATAAACAAGACTGAGAAACCCCTAGCCAATTTAATCAAAAAGAAAAAAAGAGAAGGCTCAAACAACAAAATCAGAAATACAAAAGAAAATGTAACAACAGAAAACAATGAAGTTGGGAGAATCATCAGGACATATTTCAAAGACCTATATGCCACAAAATTGAAAAAACCTGGAATAAACTGATGAATTCCTTAACTCACACCACCTACTAAAACTAACAATAGATGAGATAAATTATCTGAATAGAGGTATATCATCAAATGAGATTGAAATGTAATTAAAAGCTTCCTAACAACAATGAAAAGAAAAAGTCCAGGTCCAGGCTTATTCACTATTGAATTCTACCAAACCTTCATTGAAGAATACTAAAACCAATATTTCTCAAGTTATTCCACACAATTGAAATGTAGGTAATTGTTCCTGACTCCTTTGATGAACTCAACATTACACTAATACCAAAACTATAGTGACAAAACAACAAAAGAAAATTATAAACCTATATCCCTGAAGAACTTAGATGCAAAAATTCTTAATAAAATTCTTGCAAACTTAATTCAAGAACACAATATAAATTTTTCCACCTTGCTGGGCATGGTGGTGCACGCCTTTAATCCCAGCACTTGGGAGGCAGAGGTAGGAGGATTGCTGTGAGTTCAAGGCGACCCTGAGGCTCCATAGTGAATTCCAGATCATCCTGGGCTAGAGTGAGACCCTTCGTTGAAAAACCAAAATAAATAAATAAATAAATATTTCCACCTTGATCAAGTAGGCTTCTTACCAGAAATGCAAATTTGATTCAACATATAGAAATTGATAAACATAATACATCACTTAAACAGACTTAAAGTCAAGAATCACATGATCATTTCCATAGATGTAGAAAATGACTTCAACAAAATACAACATCACTTCATGATTAAAACATGGAGGAAGATAGGGGTGGAGGGACCATATCACAATGTAATAAAGGCAATATATAACAGACTTAAAGCACATACCATACTAAATGGGGAACAACTTGAAACATTCCAATTAAAGTCTGGAAATAGACATGGGTGCTCACTCCCACCACTGCTTTTCAACATAGTACTTGAAGTCTTGGCTCAAGCAACAAGGTAAGTGAAAGAAATAAAAGAAATATGAATTAGAAAGGAAGTAGTTAAACTAGCCCTATACACAGATGACATAATTCTATATATACAAAATCCAAAAAAATCCATCAAAATAGTCCTAGAACTTATCAATGCTTTCACTTAAGTGGCAGGATATAAAATCAACACACAAAAATCAGTAGCCTTCACGTATACCATTGAAAAACATATAGAGAAAGAAATCCGGGAAGCAATCTCATTTACAATAGCCACAGAAAATCAAATACCTTGGAATTTCCCTGTGGTGATTTGATTCAGGTGTCTCCCATAAACTTAGGTCTTCTGAATGCTAGCTTCCCACCTGATAGAGATTTGGGGATTAATGCCTGCTGGAATGAGTGTATTGTTGGGGGTGGGCTTATGGGTGTAATAGCCAGTTTCTCCTTCTGTCAGTGTTTGGCAGAGTCTCCTGTTGCTATGGTCTACCTTATGTTGGCCAGGGTGTGATGCCCACCCTCTGCTCTTGCCATCATTTTCCCTTGCCATGGTGGAGCTTCCCCTCAAGTTTGTAAGTCAGAATAAACCTCTTTTTCCCACAAGCTGCTGTTGGTTGGCTGATTTCTACTAGCAATGTGAACCTGACTGCAAAAGTCCCTAACCTAGAAAGTGAAAGACCTATACAGTGAAAACATTAAAACACTGGAGAAATACAGGAGAACATGGAATGACCTCCCATGCTCATAAATTGGAAGAATTGATAATGTTACAATGGCCATCCTACCAAAATCAATGAAATTTCAATCAAAATCCCAGCAACATTCTTTTTTTTATTTTTTTTTATTTTTCAAGGTAGTGTCTGACTCTAGTCCAGGCTGACCTAGAATTCACTATGTAGTCTCAGGGTGGCCTCAAACTCATAGTGATCCTCCTACTTCTGCCTCCTGAGTGCTGGGATTAAAGGCGTGCGCCTCCACAGCTGACCAGCAACATTCTTCACAATGTTAGGGGAAAAAAAACAGTCTTAAATTTGAAATGGAAGCAAAAAAGGCCTCAGATCACCAAAAATGTATTCAGCAAAAGGAACACCTCTGGTGGTATCACCATGCCTTATTTCAAGTTATACTGTAAAGCCATAGTAATAAGAACAATATAGTACTGGCATGAAAAGCAGGCATATTAATCAATGGACTATGATAGAAGATTTAGGTATGAGTTCAAGTAACTATAGCTATCTGATCTTTGACAAGGAGGCCTAAAATGCTCAGTGGAGAAAAGAGCATTTTCAGCAAATGGTGCTGGACAAACTGGATAGCCACACGTAGAAGATTGAATTTGTACCATCTCCTCTCACCTTGCACAAAAATTGACTTCAAATGAAGCAAGAGCCTCAATATAAGACCTGAAACTCTAAAATGACTAGAAGCAAAAAAAAAAAAAAAAAAAAAAAAGATGGAGAAAACTCCAAGATAGAGCCATAAAGAAAGGCTTTTGAAACAAGACTACAGTACCCCAGGGAAGTATGAAAGCCCTCAACAACTGGGACCTCATGGAAAATAAAAGGCTATCGTACAGATAAGCAAACCATCAACAGAGTTAATAGACAACCTACTTGTGGTGGTTTGATTCAGGTTTCCCCCATAAACTTAGGTGTTCTGGATGTTACATTCCCCCCACTGATGGCAATTGGAAATTAATGCCTCCTGGAAGTGGTTTATTGTTGGGGGCAGGCTTATGGATGTTATAGCCAGTTTCCCCATGCCAGCGTTTGGCACACTCTCCTGTTCCTGTTGTCTATCTTATGTGGGCCAGGGGGTGCTGCCTACCCTCTGCTCATGCTATCATTTTCCCCTGCCATCAGGGAGCTTCCCCCTCAAGCCTGTAAGCCAAAATAAACCTCTTTTTTCCCACAAGCTGCTCTTGGTTGGGTGATTTCTACTAGCAATGCAAACCTGACTGCAACGGTAAAGTGGTACGAGAATGGGATTGCTGCTAGACACCTGACTGTGTGGCTTTGGCCTTTTGGAGCTGATTTTCAAGAGGACTGTGGAAGGATTTGTAACCTTGGCCTAAGAGATGCCTTGCAGTGCTGTAAGTACAGTTTCATGGACTATTCTGGTCAGAGTTGAAAGACCTGAATGCAATAAGAACTATGGACTATGGGGATTGGCTTATGAAGAGGGTAAGAAAGATCTTTGCTTGGATTGGGCTAGAGGCAGTTTATGTGAAAAGCTTGCAGTTATGCCCATGTCCTGAGAAGTTGGGAAGGGTTGCTTTGCATAGAATGAACTGGAGTGAGCATAGGGATATGACAATGAAAGAAAAATCTTTGGGTGAACTGTTGCCCGTTCAGATGCAATTGAGAGATTACAACCTTTGAGACTGGGCTAGCTGACCTGCACTGGGGCAATAGGTCTCTTTGGGAGGGGCCTGAGTGCTCAAAAAGTGTCCTGTTCTTCAAAGTTTGCTTTTTCCCCCCTGGATTAACAAATGGGCACCCTACTTGGTTTTGTGGAGTATAAGAAATGCAGGAAAGAAAGGGTCATTGAGTTTGTAACATGGTCTTGTGTTTTGGAAATGGTCATGGGCACTGTGAAGCAGATTTGCTGGATGCCTGCATGGAGACCCCATGGGCCATGAGGATGAACCATGGATTGCAGTGGAGACCCAGTGGAGATGCTGGGATGATGAGATGGGTGCTAAGAAAAGCTACCAGCCCAGGATGAAGTTTTCCAGGACTGTGAGTAGCCTAGCTGGAGGGGCAGAATTGGAAGTCCAGAGACTTGCTGCTGGTTAGAGTTATAGGACTGGGAGATTTGTCACTAGCTAGAGTTGTTGGAGCTACAGAGTTTGGTATTTGCCCTGTTTAAATCATGTATTTCTTGAGTATTTATTTGCTAAGCCCAATGCCATCTTTTGCAGCGTGAATGTTTTTTCTGTGCCATTATGGGTTTGGAGGGGAATGTTTTTGTATTATGGCTCAGTTAAAAGACAATGGAGTATGGCGATGTATGAACATCATTGCAATTGGTAAGAACTATGTAGACTTTTAAAGTTGGACTAAATGCACTGTATTTTATATCATATATGGATATCAGTTTATGGGGACCAGGGAAAGAATGTGTTGGTTTGATTCAGGTATACCCATAAACTTAGGTGTTCTGGATGTTAGGTTCCCTAGCTGATGGCAATTGGAAATTAAAGCCTCCTGGAGGTGGTGTATTGTTGGGGGCAGGCTTATGGATATTATAGCCAGTTTCCCTGTGCCAGTGTTTGGCATATGTGGGCCAGGGGGAGATGTCCACCCTCTGCTCATGCCATCATTTTCCCCTGCCATCGTGGAGCTTCCCCCTCAAGCTTATAAGCCAAAATACACCTCTTTTTCCCACAAGCTGCTCTTGGTTGGATGATTTCTACAAGCAATATGAACCTGACTGCAACACTACTGAATGGGAGAAATTCTTCACCATCTATACTCTGACAGAGGTTTAATATCAAGAATCTACAACAAACTCAAAAACGTAAATAATAAAAAAAATCAAGCAACTCACTCAAAAAGTAAGGCAGAAAATTGAACAGTGTTCTCATGGTAGAAATATAAATGGAAAATAAACATCTAAATAGATGTTACTATATCTACTCATCAGGAAAATGCAAATTAAAACAACTGTAAGATTCCATCTCACTCCAGTCAGGATAGCAATCATCAAAAACTCAAATGACAGCAAATGTTGGTAGGATGTGGGGAAAGAGGAACCCTAATAAACTCCTCAAAATGATGAAAATAGAACTAACATTAGATCCAGATATACCACTTTTTTTTTCAGACTTTCATCAAGGTTTTATTTTTATCAGATGTTTGTATAATTTCAATGTGAATTTTTTTTACATACATTTGTTATGAAGTTTTATAACCTGTGAGATAGACAACAAAGGTTAAGATGTGAATGACATGAGCTAGTAGTGCTCCACACAATTAACCACATGGGCACTCAGGCTGCACTTTTGTGGAAAGGTATGTATATATATATGCCAAGTCTGTGTTGAAGACAATTTTTCAAACAGTGAAGAGCCCAGATTAAGTGAGTTTACATCAGCTAATGGGTAATGAGTTCACTTGTGTATGTCCAAAATCCAAGGCCCCGGATGGGCTGGTCAGGCCCTAGTTAGTGCACTTATGGCCATCGATATACCTCTTTTGGGCATATACCCTAAAGACTGTACTATTTACTACAGAGACACTTGCTCAACAATATTCATTGCTGCTCTTTTCACAATCACTAGGAACTAGAATCATCCAAGATGCCCATCAACAAATGAATAATTAATGAAGAGGTGGCACATGCACACAGTAGAATTTTACTCAATGGTGAGGAAGAACAAAATAATGAAATTTTTAGGAATAATGAATAGACTTTGAAAAAATCATACTAAGCAAGGTCATACAGTCTCAGAAAGATAAACACCACATGTTCTCTCTCATATGCAATTCCTAACCTGGATCATCTTCAGTTGGTTGTATTAGATAGTCAGCATCAGGAGTATTGACTTGATGCTAGGAAAAAGGAGCAATAAGGAGGGAGGGGAAGAAGGAGTATTTGATAAACAAATTGAAGGTCAGAAGAAAGAAAGAAAAAGAGAGAAAGAAGGGAGGGAGGGTGGGAGAGGAGGAGGGAAAGAAGGAAGGAAGGAAGGAAGGAAGGAAGGAAGGAAGGAAGGAAGGAAGGAAGAAAGGAGGGAGGGAAAGAAGCAAGCAACTGGTGGAAAGGTCTTTAGGGAACAAGGAAGTGAGGGTATACATAAAACTATTGTCAACATGAATCAATTCCATAGAAACCTTACTCCTGTATAGCATTATAGAAGATGTAACCCTTAATAAGTGGGAAGGGGGACAGAACAGAAAAGCCCCATAGAAGATGGAGAAAGCTTAACACTAAAACCATGGGCTTTGGCTGATAAATCCACAGCCTACAATTGAGTCATGGAGACACATAAGGTCCACAAAATAATGTAGGCTATTGCCAAAGCATGTGGTTACTTCCAAAACTAAAAGGCAAGGCCCTGTTGCTGAAGATACCACACCTTGTGGTCACAGGACATCCAGAGGCCATGCAGGATCTGAGAAAACCTCCTAGCTAGCCATCATCATGCTGGAAAATGCTATGGGATCTTAAAACACTCTTGGTTGTCACTCTTGTCTGTCTTGTCTTGGTCTGTCACTCTTGGTTGGAGAATCTGTTTTATCTTGTAGGTGATGGAGAATACTGAGAAAATTCAGGATACATTAATACATCAAGAAGATATAGCCAACTGTCTACCACATGAATGGTCACCTACACATCTATCTGGGCTCAGGAGCCATTGCAGAGGAAGCAGTGACATGAATACTGCTCTTACTGCTTAGCTGAAAACCAGTTCCAGAGAGATGGTGGCAGACACTATGGTCACTCAAACCTCATTAAAAAGAGATCCAGAAGCTATAGAGAATTCAATACTAAATCAGATTTCTATCTTGCCTGCCAAGACTCATGGAACATTGTGGAAGAAGGGATGGAGAGATTGTAAGAGCCTCAGGGTGGGTGGGATTAACCCAAAGCACCATCCCCCACCTCCAGAAACTGAGGTCTTTAGGACCTCTCAATAAATACCAGTAATCCCACCAAGGAGGACCCTCAGTAGGATGGGTTTGGGGTAGAGGGGATATAAGAATACAGTCTTTTATTTTTAAAAATATTAGTAAAAAATTGTGCCAGAATTTAACAATTAAACTTGGCTTAAAAATTTAGTGTTTTTAATGTATGTAACCCTTCTTTTGAATGAATTAAACATGCAATTTCAAGATGAAAGCTAATTTATTAACACAATGTTTCAAATTATTACAGCATCCCAAATGAAGCTGAAATTATGGCAACCTCTAATTAAGGCGAACAATGTTATGCTTTTCAGCACATAAGCTAAACATAGTCCTGTGAGCAGTGAAAATGATGTAATCTTACTTTTAGATTTAATAGGAGAACTTGAAGTCAGGTTTCCAGCAAAAGAAACAATATTTTTTGTATTTGTAATTCCATTTTCAGTTGACATAAATATCTTACCTGCTAGTTTTTTTAATGGAATCATAGAGTTGTAATATAATATTAACTTAAAGAAAAATTTACTGAGGAGGCCCTCAGTGCAAAGGGATCAGGGAGGAAGGAAATGGTATCAACACATGATATGTCCATACAAAGTTTCTGCTTAATAGAAAAAGAAAGAAAAATTTGACCATGCTTTTTATTAGACTTTTATAGGTTCTATCTTCCTAGAGAAAAATGTCCCTCACTTCACAGTCATGCCTTGTTTATGTCATCACTTTTTGGCAGCACCTGCATTTATGGGCGACTTCAGGAGTGAAGCTCTCTAAGAGGAACATTGGAACCTCAATGTGATGAGAACCTGGAGAACTCACTGAGAATTTCAATTTATTCCATCAAACCAAATATTCATGCATTAGTCTCTCAAATATAATGTCAAATATCCCACTAGTTCTTTGTAACCCTCTTTTACTTTTATAAGAATATCTGAAAAAGTTTTTGTACCCCTACTTTTTTTTATTAGTGATCACAAAGTTGGGGCTTGCTTGATGATTTTTAAGATTCTCCAAATGTAGTACTATAATTAGGATTCATATGTGAAGATATTTGTGCTTATGTATGGAGGCAGATGGAATGAAAAAATACACCTGTTTTCTCGTTGTGGTGTCTTTCATTAGTATTTTTGCATTGAATGTGTGCCCAAAGGCAATTCTTGATCCATTGTGTCCCAGAGAAGCCAAAAGGATGGAACTCCAGATTTAGGCCACAGTGCTGAGTAAAGCCATCCCCCCATCCTGCAGGTAGCCCTCAGCTTCATAGAATTTACTGAAGGCCTGAGTAGAACAAATAAATGTAAGAATTTCACATGACTCCTATCTTCAGATGGAACTTGCACTATTGGCTTTCTTGCTTCTCTGGTACTTGGAATCTGGAATGGATTGTAACACTGACTCCTTTGTCTGCACTTCTCAACCCCCATTACCACAATCATGTGAGCCAATTCTTTATATCCTTTCCTTCTCCCTCTGTCACTCGCTTTCTACTGACAATGAGATATTTATTCATTTGCCCATTTGCATTCCTTTAGTTCTGTTCCTCTGCAGAACCTTAACACACTAACCAATTTCACTTGGAATCTCAAGACTAAATTCCTTAGCAATTACCTCCATCCCACTCTTTCTCCAGTTACTTGTACAGTTGGTGTGTCTTCTACTTCCCCTTCCACATATATTTGAGCCACACTAGCTTTCCATTTGCTCCTTAGTGCATAGAATTCGCTCTACAGTTTCATTATGCTCCTCAATCTAGAGGAAAGCTATCTCCTCCTGATTTTCTTCTCATTGCTCGAGCCTCAGATTAAGTGTATCTCCACAGAAAATGGCTCCTCTAACAATCACTGGCATATCTAAAACAAGAGGCTTCATTATTCTATTTAGCTGTATAGCATTGTACTGCCTATTATGACTACTTTAGTTTATTTATTTTATTAACTTACAAAGGAGACTTCCAAGCCAGGTGAAAGCACAGACCATGCTTTATTCAGGAACACATCACTGGAGTTGGAACTAGTTTATAGTAGATGTCTAAGTATTTGACAAATAAATACATTCATGAAAATGTAACCATAGTCAAAGACCTTACTGATTGTGTTTTGTTTGCAAAGTCTCCCTCTAGCCCAGACTGACCTGGAGTTCACCATGTAGTCTCAGGGTAGCCTCAATCTCACAGCAATCCTCCTACTTCTGCCTCCCAAGTGCTGGGATTAAAGGCACATACTACAATGCCTGATCTTACTGATGTTCTTGTTTTGACTTAATAATAATTTGATGTATATAGAGGTTTTTTTCTTCCAGTGGGTAGTAGTATAATTTCCAGGAATCATTAATGAATAACTAGTCATAAAATGCCTCTGAAATCTTGGCATAGCAAGTAGTTTTATACTATCCCAAGGCCAACCCTGAAGGCAGCACTTAATTTGAATGTTCTCTCCACTCTGAGCCTGCATGGTGCTTTGCTATAGCCACAATGGTGGGAACTACACTGGCCACCAGTGAGATGCGCTGAAGTGAATAAGACAGCCATGAAGTAGGACAACTGTTACTGAAACCAGCACTAAATGGTCTGTGACATCTGATCACATTGGGACGTTGGGAGCAGGTAAGGCCCACATGTATAACTGGGCCAGAGGTCCAGTTGCCTCATTTCTAGTTTGCTCCCCATCAAAAATCTATACAACAGTTTTTGGGCAGAAGTCAAAGGGGATTCCACACTCACTCCACCAAAGCTCAGGTCTCTGGCTGAAGTACTAATAAGCAGTAAAAGGCCAGAAGGTGATGAAGAGAAGGGAGAAAGAGGACCTAGATTATCCAAGACCTAAACAATCATCCCCTGATGATTTAGCTTAGTAGACGTGCAAAGTCCCCTTTCCACCCAAGAGTGAGAGGGACATTTGGAGGAGATGCTAAGCATCAGGAGATGAAATATAGCTTCACTAAGAACTTGCAAATGTTGATGTTATCTCCTTAGAAAAGAGCCTTTTAGGGCAACTGAAGGGGGTCTTCAGTGCTTATCAGTGGAATTTTATAGCATATTTGGTTACAAAGCTATTATATTTCTGAACAGTTTCTGGAAACCTTTTCCCTTCACTACTCCAATAACTTTACTCTGCAGTCTTCCTCTTCTGAAAGGTTATTGGCCAAAGTAAAACATACAGAGTGGTAAAACAAGGTTTACAAATTTGACAATAAAATTTCTATTTGTGTAATGTGTATATTTTAAAAATATTTTATGTATTTATTTGCAAGCATACAGAGACAGAGAGTGAGGAGGGAGAGAATGGGCATGCCGGGGCCTCTAGCCACTGCAAACAAACTCCAGATGCATGTGTCACCTTGTGCATTTGGCTTTATATATTTGAACATGGGTACTTAGGCTTTGCAGGAAAGCATCTTAACTGCTGAGCCATCTCTGTGGCTATGAACACATATATTTCTAAGTACCAAAATGATGTTACAAAAGGTAGGGTTGAAAAGAGATATGCAGGAGCCATTGCCATGAGCCAGTTTTTAGTGTAGGAATGACACACATGTGGACTTGAGGAATCAAGTACATCAAGTCAAATATAGGTCTACCTGTTATTAGCTTTGTAACCTTGGAAATGTTAACTAACACCTCTGAACCTTATATTACTCATCTTTCAAATGGGGACAATAATACACAAGATATGTCTTAGTTATAAACATAGACTTGAAGAAAAATGCCCAGCATATACCAGGTGCTCAACACATGATAGAAGGTGCTAGTATTGCTGGTTATTATTTCCTTCAGCAAAAAAAAAAAGGTCATAACTTCTATTGGGAGCTGATGAGTGTCCAGAAGTTCCTGTATCAAAACACTCATATGAACTCCACATTACCTAAGAATTGAAAATTATCTAATGTCTGTTATCTTCTAATATAGACCCAAATAAAATTCCTGAGAACAATCTTATTGGAGACCATAGACATAGACAGCAGGATGCAAATAGATACCTCTTACTGACTAGACACCCTGGTACATGTTTACAATTTAGTTGAGGATATACACTCTAATGGAAATATAATGAATATATATGAGTAATCACCACAAAACAAATTTAAACAACTTAATTTAAAAATTGCTGAGATACCACCCAAGTGCAACAGTGGTACACAGCCATGGTGGGTAACCAACTGCTCTTGGATTGGCTAACAAATCCACTCAGTGGAACAAAACCCATAGCTGGAAGTAGGAAACAAGTCACAATCATATCCAAATAATGAGTTCACTATCCATTATTAAACTCCCACCAATCTCAGGCTATAAGAGGGCCTACACCTATTAAATTCTCTCTAAACTAATAATGGTTATCCCATTTATACACTGCTGGCTCCACTCTCCTTTGGAGAATATGCTTCTCATTTTTAGATGGATGTAAAACCTGAGGAGAGAATCAGCCCATCGCACCTCACCAGGGCCCCAGCTGAAACCGTAGAGAAATTGGGGATATCAGCAAGAGTGCTGCTTTCTTGGTGAACCTGATATCAGCACAAGGGTGTAGGAGGTCGACACAGAGGACACTCAACTCCTACCAAACCAGAGATCCAGAGACACAGAGGCTCCCAGGAGGTCATCATTGAAGTAGACCTAAAAGGAACCCAACATGGCTCTGGGAAATTCACAGAAGAGGGGGATGAAAGATAGTTAGAGCCACAAGTTGGGAAATTATGCACAGAGACATTGCCTCTTCCCCATAATTGATGGCTACCCCCACAATGCAGGACCCACAATCCCCATGGGGATAATTGGCATCCCCAATGAGGAGTGTCCCTTTGGGGGAGGTGTGGGTTCCTGGTTCCTTGGTCCAGCCATGATCCCCTGAGGTATCCCAGGCAACTGTGGTGATGAGCACATGAGAATCACTCTCACAAAACAGTTTCCATGAACAGCTCTCAGTTTGTTGTCAGAGAAATGGGTTTATAAGCAGTTGAGGGTCCTAAGGGGACTGGATGTCCAAGGTTGCTAGCTGATGCCTAATTAATTAATGGTAGGGGTAGGAGCTGTGCAAAGGTGCTGGCTGGATACCATATAAGGAGTTACCTAGGCAAATGGCCAAAGGCCACAGGGTTATGGGCAAAGCCCAAATCTTATCTGAATGTCCAGGTATCCCATGCTTGGAGAGGGAGTGGCCTTACTTCCTGCTGATCTCAGGGTCTGAGATTTTGTCTGAGGGTTCAGGCTCACTGCAACCCCTGGGAATGGGGGGAGAAGCTCCCCTGCTGGTCCAGTCCCCAAGGCTTCTGTGGCCCCTCCATATCCTCCATAGCCTGGTGTTGGGCCTTGAAAGGCCTGGACGCTAGGCGTAGTGGAACTTCCTGAGCCCAGCTAAAGTTTGGCGATCTGCCTCTGGCCAGCTATAACTCAGCAAGACGCCTAATGGCCTCTGGCCTGTTACTTCCGTGTAGGAGTTGGAATTCCTGCACGCGCACTTAGAACCAATCATTTCAAAAGTCGCGGTATACTATTGGCCCTTACCTCTCCCCCATCCTAGGATCCCCACCCTTGTTCTCAACACTATATAGGCAACCGCCTGTAACAATAAAGTGAGTTCCTGCTTTGACGAGACTCCCGGCTTGGTGGTGTGTTCCTGGCCATCGACACTCATCCTCCTCCTCAACCCCTTGGGAGGAACCAGTGGGCCTGGTCCGTCCTCAGCACTACCTGCCGGGGGGAGCCCAGCAGCCTGGGGCCTTTGTGTCAGACAGCTTAGGTTTGTTTTAACCCTGGGCCCTGCCTATGTCCAACAGAAGGGGACAGGGATCAGGGTAAGGATGGTACCAATATGTGCTGTTTACATACTCACACTGAGCATGTACATAACTAATAAAAAATTTGCTGAGATATTAGCAGTCTGATTAAGTGCTGAGTTCTCTGTGCTTTCTGGGTTTCTGTGTCAGTGTGTTTTGATTAACCACAACGTCTGTCACCATTTCACTGGAGCTGGTTGTCAAGCCAGCAATGGGAACAATCTTTGTGTCACTGCTTCTTCTGAAAATTCTCATGGGCTCCAATATTCGTAGTATAGGTGGCACGTCTCTTCATATACAGTTGGCTGTCTTTACTTGTCATATAGCTGGATTTTGGATCTCTCCAGCATTCTCTGCTATGTATAAAATAAAACAGATTCTCCAACCAAGAGTTAGGGCAGCTTTAGTTAAGGGATCCCATCCATAGTGATTTGAGAGACTTCTTGTTGTGTATGCCCACTTTACTTATCCAGAGGGCCTTATCTCCAGGGTCTATTAGCTTTCTGGCCATGAGGTTATAACAGTTCTCAGTACCAGGTATGAGTTCTCTCCCATTGAAGAGGTCTCATATCCAATGAGAGGCCAGTTGGTTACCTATATAGGCTGTATGCCACTATTATATGGGTATGCACTTCTTGCCTATATCATTGATTGTATAATTTGAAGGATCCCCTGCTTATTTAGGCTGTTAGTGATCATTATTACCCAGCAGCTCATATAGCATTTTCCCAAAGTTTGAGGGTCTGCCAGGAGAGGTCTGGGTTTCCTCTCAGTTCCAACATGGTCTCTCAGTGTCTATCAGACTTGTCAGGGCTTGAGGATCATTGTGGAAAAGGGAGCAGAAAGATTGTAAGAGCCACAGGGTGGGTAGAAATATCCTGAGGCACAGCTCACCTCTCCCCACAGAAAGATTGACTGAGGCTTTAATTACCCTCACAGTGAATACCAATAATGCCACTGAGGAGAGATCTCAGGGTAAGTGATGGTGGGGGAGGGGGTATAAGACTATAGTCTTTGTAAAATAACATTGAAAAAAATAAATTTTAAATGCTGGTAGTAGGAAAAGGATGAAGAGAGTGCTAAATGAACTCCATTAACCTTCATAAAATCACTCTTGACAGAGATTAGGCTTGTATATTAACTCACACAGTTTAGAGAACAATTGTAATGTTTATGTAGTCTTGCAACAGGAAGAAAGTGCAGTGGTGAACTGTGGTGACACAGCAATGTGCTTAGAAACAGTTCATATTTCACAACCTAATTGGCTCAAAATCTGTGAATGATATTTCACTGTGGAGAAGTTAGATCATCTGTTTATTTGTATGTCAATAACTGAAGGGTGGCCTGGGACCAAAAGAGGCTAAATGACATGATGTAGCTCCTCTAAGATCAGAGTTAGAGACAGTATCACCATCACAGTGTACTGGACATTTTTTGGATCATTTTCATCCTGGTAACAGTGACATCAATGGTCCAAGCCTAAGGTATCTGTGCAGTTTTCAACACCTTGTCCAGAAGCTGTGTGTGTATGCTGAGGTATGGATGCATCATATACATGTACAGATTCTTGGCCTTGAGTCAAACTCATTTCACCTTGTCATTAAGCACTTAGCTCCTGGATGTGGAGCAGACCTTATATACACAGGAATGTAAACTTTAGAGAAGGACACACCATATTGGAGGATTGAGTGGGAGTGTCTACCTGTGGAACACAAGCCCCAGACAGCTGCTTCACAAACTCAAGCCTTTTGTGACTAACTCCTGCTATCCACATTCCCACCTCCTTCCTCATAGGCTCCCATGATTTCCTGGAAGGATAGACAGAAAGGCAAAGCAAAGACTTAAATTAAATTTACTCATGAGACAGGTGTTTGAACACTTTTTATGAGCCAGTCTCCATTGTACTAGCCACAACACAGCACAGTAAGACACACACATCCACTCTCGTGGAGTGCAGAGTTTGAATTATAATTATTTTCAATAACAGGGCAGAGTAATATATTTTTTACATTTTTGAGTAAGTTTGCTGATTGATTTAGCTACACAGTTAAAAATATTCTCCCTCTCTAAATTATAAAGCCATTAATGCTAAAATGCTATAATGGAACTCATTACTTTGTATGTCAACTCAGTTAAGCATTTAAATAAAGCCTGTGTCTACCTTTGGACTATCTGCTGTGAAACAAAATGATTCTAGACAGACACAGATGAGGACTGATAATACTATGTGAAATATACAATTTGTGTGTCAAAGACTATGTGTACATAGTAGGTTTGGGGATAAAAGCAATTTTACCTTTTGAAAATTATTCCTCACCATTCACATATTCAAAAAGTATTTACTAAGCCAAGCATAGTGGTTTAGGCCTTTAATCCCAGCACTCAGGAGGCTAAGGTAAGAGAATTTCCCTAAATTTGAGGACATCCTGGATTATAGTGTGTCCAAGATCAGCCTGGGCTAGAGGAGACCCTGCCTTGAAAAAGCAATGACAACAACAAAAGATTTTTGAGCCATCACTCTGAGCCAAGTGTTTCTTCAGATAAATAAATGTGATATATGCCTCTGGCTTTATTATAACTACTTTTATACTCATTGTCTAAAATCTTTCTGATAATTATCCTGTGACTTGACTCAAGAAACTTTTATCATTAATAATAATTATATAATAATAAATAATAATTATTCCCATCAGGGTTCTAAGTACCCAGGGTCAGTGGTTCTAAACATCACACAGATGAGGAGCAGCACAGCTGCTCTGTTGTATGACCGTAGGCAACCGAAAACATCTCTGTGCCTTGGTTTGTTCACTGGAAATGGAGAAAAAAAAATAGTTCAGTTCCTACTTCATGTTATTGTTGTGAGAATTTAAATAAGATAATAGAAGTTAGACATGTAACGGTGACTGGTAGTTGTCTGACTGGAATGCTTAATATGTCTTTACCATTCTCATCAAGCTTGCTGGGATGGAAGCCTTGCCTGCTGCCTTTGTCCTGAGCTGATTCCACTTCACTCAGCATTTTTATTACTTCTCATCAGAAGCATTTGCATCTCAAACTCTCAAATTCCACTTGAAATTCTGACTAGGTTAATCAGCAGTATATTATAATGGTAAAAGCTTTACAAATCAGGTCAAAAACCAGTACAATCTAACAGGTTTTCACTTTCCATAGGAAAAGCCATTATTTTTTAAGGCCATCCATCCTCCATCATTGAAATTCAATCATCAGAGGCTCTGGTAAGCATGCTATTCTTAGCACTGAAGCACCCATTTCTTTTTGTAGATATAGTAAAAGTAATTTGTCTCCAAGAACCTAGGCATACTTTATTATCCATTTAAGCAAAGATTGCTTGGTAACTTTTAAAGGAAAATAAGAAAGGATTGGTTCAGTTTGGTTAAGGAGAACTGTGTGATTGCTTATGTGCGTTGACCCCTTAGCCATCGGTGTGTCAATGCACATTTCCTGTGTACTCACCTTGTGCTGAGATTTGCCAGGAATACTGGAGATTCAGAGATAAGTGAAAAGTGGTTCCTGACATCATAGCCAAAGGAAAGTTGGAGAGGCAGCTGCACTCCAAATGGGTATCCCCTTGTTCCTAAGAGTTTGCTTGTTAAGAGAATCTGATTTGGAAGGAGCCTTTAAAAGTTGCCTGCTGAGCTTCCTTCCTCTGAGGCTTTAAGCAAGCATTCTGTTTGCCAAGAAACTGATCCCCACCCTCAGAGATAGAGTGACAGAACAAAACTAAGTCAGCACTACCTGTAAGTCACATAACTGTAAAAGAATATATGTGAACTTTGAATCCAGAACACAGAGACACTGCTAGATGGGGGCCCATGAGGTTGGCGAGATGTCATGCAGTAGGGCTCACAAAGGCAGTCCAAGATCTTTGTTCTAGCAAAAATAGTTACTCTCTGCTTCAGGGTAGCTTAAAATGCTTATAGAAATGGTTCTAAAGGCTGCTTGGCTATCCAAAAGTCTCACAAAACATTTTCCTAAGTGTGAAAGAATCATAAGCAAATAGATTAAATTTCCCACAGAATACCCAGAGTTCAGCAATTAACAACAATAACAAAAAGGTTTTAATGTTTTAATGGTTAAAGTGCTTGCCTGCAAAGCGAAAAGATCCAGGTTCAATTCCTCAGAACCCATGTAAAGCCAGATGCACAAGGTGGTGCATGTGTCTGGAGTTTGTTTGCAGAGGCTGGAGGCCATGACACACCCATTCTCTCTCTCTCTCTCTCTCTCTCTCTCTCTCTCTCTCTCTTTCTCCCTCTCTCAAATAAATAGATAAAAATAATTTTTAAAAAAAGATTTAAAAAGCAAGAAGGAAAACCAAGTCTGGCAATTGTCCAAGTGCAAACCTGGAAGGAAGCTCAAGGTATTCTGCCAAATGCTTAGCTCTGTCACATCCTTTATTTTCTACAACTAGAGGATCATTATGTAAAATGCAACTCATGTGCCTGCTTTAAAATATGGACCATGGACTGGGGAAATTGCTCAGTGGTTAAAGGTGCCTGCTGACAAAGCCTTCCAGCAGGGATTCAATTCCCTAGTCCCCACATAAACCAGAAGCACAAAGTAGCACATGTGTTGAGTTCATTTGCAGCAGCAAGAAGCTCTGGTTCTCATTCTCTTTCTCTCTCTATTTACCTCTAGTTCTCCTGTCTCATAAATAAATTGATTTTTTTGCAATAAAATATAATTCATGGTAGTTCACTCAGAAGCTCTTATGGCATTGTTTTCTGTGTGCTCTGTGCACCACTGCCCTCGGGATGCAAGCCCCATGCCCTTATTCATGCCATCAAAAGCTGCTTCCAATGCCACCTCCTTTGAAGATGTTTTCCTTCACCATCTCCCAACCAGCTTCCCCATCAGGCCAGACAACTGCACTTTTGGTTGGTAGCTTGACAATGCCACCAATGAAAATAGTAGTAGATTACAAACCAAAGATAGGGCATAGACCAATGAGCTCCCTTGAGAATTGGTCTGCACTCCATCCCCACCCTGTTATACAACAGGACCTCATTAGTATGGTAGGCTATAACAGTGGCATCCTGCTAGCAAAGTAAAGTATACAAAGTGCTCCTGATGTCCAGCCCCACTCATTTGGGTACCTGCTTCCATGCACTGGCCATGCTGTCCAGAACAACACAGGTGCAGATACACTGCCTGAAATAGAGAGAAATGTAGTACCTTTTGACTCTCAGGGGAGAAACCAAGATGTAGGATCATCTACACATTGGTATAGATTTGATATAGGTCAATAGTACATTCTTGGAATGTTTTAGGTAGTACATTAAAATAAGATTCTCTGATTAAATTAATTCAGAATTTTTAGAGCATTCAATGCGGGGTTTTGTATCATGAAAGTGTGAATGGAGAGAAAATAACTGGATACGGTGGATCCAAGACTCCCTTCACCAGTAAACCTATTTTTATAAAGCATTCTTGTGGCTTTCTAAGAAACACATAAAATAAAAAAAGACACACTTTCTTGACTTTTTTCCCAATAAATGGTGGTATTCACTTCAATATTACTGTCTTACTTCAAACTTATAATAGTTCCTCTGTACTTTCTGGCCTTAATGTGAAGTCACTGTATGGGTTCCTGGAAGTTTGTGAATACTTTTAAATTGCATGTGAAAATGAATTCATATATGTATTCTCAGACTGGAAGCTCCCCAATTTACGGAGGACTTCAAGACTTCAAAGAATGAAAATTTCTCTATAAGCCTGTCTTCAGTACCCTGGTAACATATCAAGGAAGAATAGTACAGGTTCCTCATATACCCAGGTAAAGGGAGCATAGAACCATGCTCCAGAACACAACCTTTATCTTAATACTATCATCCTCTCATCTGGTCAGGTGATTGATGTCAATTCGGCCCACAGAAAGATCTGGCTCAGCATTTACCTGACTGACAAGCTTGCTAGCAAGGGCATAGATGGCAAATATAATAGAGGGGCCCAGATGCCTTTAAGGCACCACAGAAATGGGTCTTGTGGCACAGGAAAGAGATCCAAAAATAAAAGGAGTGAGTTCAAAAGATCAAGATGCATTTTCATTGATCTGGGACTTGTAAGAACTGCACCATCAATCATAGTCATTCAAACATTCCTATTAATGGCCCTGGATGCTGGAGCTGCCATATGTTTTTTCTTTGTAACATTTGGTCTTGGACAACTCTGGAATCAGCATAAGAATCTGTTACTGTCAGATCCAGACCCATACTGGCTACTTCACTCCTTAGAGCAGGGTGAGAGAGGAAGGCAGACAGCATGCTCAAGCACATGCTTCAGGTGGATAGGCCCTGAAAACCAGTGGACTGGTGATCCAATACTGCTGGAAGGGAGCTAAAGGAAGATTCAGCCAAGGAAGCAAATCTGAAAAGAAACATTACCCCATTCCATCTATCTCAGATATGAAGGTGGAAGGCTCCCTGGGAGAAAATTCCTGGGTATCTGAAGGGCTCTGTGCTTACAGAAAATCAATAGAAATTGCAAGAGCACCAGGGAAAACCTCTCTTCCTGATTTCTCTCCTGACCTCACTGAAACAGTGCCATGCTTACCAACATGACAGGGAGAAGGGAACCCAGCACTACATTAAAAATTATCAAGTGTGAAGATAACTAGTCACATATGGAAACTGAGAACATGAATGGTTAGCAAAGATTCAAGCTGTTATGCACATCAGGGCCTATAGCCACTGCAAAAGAACTCCAGATACATGCCCCACCTTGTGCATCTGGCTTTATGTGGGTACTGAGGAATCTAACCTCATCCCTTTAGCTTTGCAGGAAAGCACTTTAATCACTAAGCCATCTCTCCAGCCCAACACAGCCTTTTTTAATGCTATTCAAATATTACAAAGCACATATGTGAATCATATAATTCTTGTGCAGTGTGTCATTCCAGGTCATGCCATTCCAGACTCTGTCATTGCAGAGTGTGTCATTCTAGAGCATGTCATTGCAGTGTGTCATTGCAGACTGTGTCATTGCAGACTGTGTTATTCCAGAGCATACCCCCTCAGAGTGCATCATTCCAGAGTATGTCATAGCAGTGTGTCATACCAGTGTTCCATTCCAGAGTGTGTCATTCCACATTGTGCCATTGCAAAGTGTGTCATTCCAGAGTGTGTCTGCACTAATTTTACTGCACAGCTGGAACACAATACTTCAAAGTAGATGTCTAAAAACAATAATTATTTATTTATTTTCTCAAGTTTCAAAGGCAAGAAAGTCCCCAATAAGGCTCCAGGAATGTTAATTTTTCTGGAAGCCTCTGAGAGAAAATCTGCTCCATGCAGTGTCCCCAGTTGGTGTTTGTCAGCAATATGTGGACTTTTTCTTAACATGAAGATACATCATCTCAATCCTTGCCTACATTCTGACATCACATTCTTCATAGTGTATGTGTCTGTGTGACTTGTATTCTTATAAGTACCTCAGTCACACTGGGTTTAGAGGCCACCATATTCTAGTATGACCTCATCTTAACTAACTATATCTATAAAGACCCTATTTTCAAAGCCACATTCTGAGGCTACAGAAAGGGCATAAATTTAGAGGACAGTATTGAACCCAGTAGAATGGCCAAACTAGTCCTTTAGATTAATAGGAAGCCCAAGCCTCTCTTGCTGTACAGGATACACTATCAAAACTGACTGGTGAGCCATCCTGCCATGGGCCCTGCCAAGCTCACCAGATATATCTTGAACTTCTAGAGTCTTTCTGTTTACTGAGAAGTGTATTAAGGTAAAACAGTCCAGACTGAACACGAGGAGAATTGAGTTCTAACTCTGGATCTGTCATTAACACTACAGTGGCCATCAGCAGAAATATTAACCCATTCTACACCTCCAAATTTTCCTATGTCTAGAGTGGAAACAGATTTCTAAATTTCTAAATTCATAAGATAGCTTTGAAATTAGCATGGGAAGACAAATGAAGGGCTGGAGAGATGATACAGTGGTTAAAGTGCTTGCCTGAGAAGGCTAAAGATCTAGGTTCGATTCCCCAGTACTCATATAAGCCAAAAGCACCAGGTGGTGCATATGCCTGGATTTCATTTGCAGTGGCTGGAAGCCTTAGCATGCCCATTCTGTATCTGCTTCTCTCTCTCTCTCTCTCTCTCTCTCTCTCTCTCTCTCTTCTCTCTTTCTCCCTCCTCTCTCTCCCCCTCTCTCTATTAAATAAATAAATAAATAATTTTTTTAAAAAGCGACAAATGGAAGTCATTGTTACAGATTTCATCTACTTCACTATACTTAAAGAAAACAGAACAAGCACTGGATGCTGAAGAAACTGGGATCACTCTGCTTCTTGCAGAACTGGGACAAACTCCTGAAACTCCCACAGAGCTCAATGTCCCCAGGTTACTTTTCACCTTGTTGTCCCACTGTGGTCAAAGGATTATTTATAAATTTAGAAAGGTTCTATCTATATCAGTCACTCCCCACTTAAAAGGTTTTACCGAGGACTTCCGGTCAAGATGGCGGCATAGGAAACATGCCAAAGAAGCCTAGGGGAGAAAAAGCCAAAGAAAACCCAGAAAAATACACACCTTTACTGAAAAGGGATGTGTATAAGAGATTAAAACAGCAGCAGAGAAGTAGGAGAGATCCAGAGCATCCAGAGCCCACACGGGCAGGCCGAAGCAGCTCCGGCAGCAGCGGCTCGGGCTCCAGCAGTGGTGGCTTGGGTTCCGGCAGTGGAAGCAGCAGTGGAAGCCATGACTCTGGCTCCAACAGCAATATCAGCGGCTCCAGCACAGGCTACAGCGGCTTCAGCGGCGGCGGATCCAGCAGCGGCAGCTCCAGCGGATCCAGCAGCAGGGGTGCCGATCTGCAGGGCCACAGTTGCCAGGCTTGGTTTGCCCCACAGGAAAAGCCAGTGCCCAGTTCCAGAAAACGGAACAGCCGCCCAACGTACCAGCCAGCAACTTGACTGAGACCAAAAGCATCCAAAAAGGTAACTGGGATTGAACAAGGGAAGGGTCTCACTTGGTCACAAGCTGACTTGGATCCCTCAACAGACCAGAAATCTTAACCTCTTTGTTGATAGAGGATCTGGTTCTTATAATACCTACTCTTGCATAAATACTCGGTGCTGTTTTTGACTGAATGTGTACAGGGTTTAGTTAAATTTTAGAATCTACCTGTATTTTATTCCACTCAACCTACTTGAATACTCCCATACCAGGCAAACTCAACCCCTAGGAACACTTGTCTAGATACTCTGACAGTGTTAGAGCCACACCTAACATCTTAATCTCCTACATTGAAGATATACATCAGATCAATTGATACAGCTAAGAATACCCAGCTAACTGGAAAATCTAAGCAGTAACTTTATCCAAGATGCAAAAATATATACATTATAACACGAGAAACGCCAAAAACCAAGGCAATATAAATCCACCAAAAAGTATCAATGCATCAGAAATGACCTCCAGTGAGAACGAGTTAGAGGAAATGCCTGAGAAAGATTTCAAAAGAATGATTGTAAATATGTTCAATGAACTCAAAGAAGAAATCAAAGGAATCAAAGAGGAAATCAAGGGAATCAAAGAAGACACAGGACACCAATTTAACAAAATAAAGAAGTCAATACAAGACATAAATAAGGAAATAGAAATAATAAAGAAAAACCAGTCATAATTACTAGCAATGAAGAACACAGTTAATGAAATAAAAAACTCTGTAGAAAATCTCACCAGTAGAATGGATGAAGGAGAGGACAGAATATCTAAGCTAGAAGACCAGGTGGCAGATCTAATACAATCCAACAAAGAGAAAGACAAACTAATAGAAAAGTACGAATGGGAATTTCAAGACATTCGGGACACTATGAAAAGATCAAATATAAGAATTCAGGGCATAGTAGAAAGAGAAGAACTTCACTCCAAAGGCATAGTAGGCATCTTCAACAAAATCATAGAAGAAAACTTCCCCCAAATTGGGAAAGAGGTACCAATGCAGATGCAGGAAGCCTTTAGTACACCAGCCAGACAAAACCTGGAAAGAACCTCTCCTTGCCATATTATAATCAAACTACCAAACACACAATCCAAAGAAAAAATATTGAAAGCAGTTAGAGAGAAAAATCAAGTTACCTACAAAGGAAAGCCCATGAGGATCACAGCAGATTACTCAACAGAAACTTTCAAATACTCTAGTATTTTGTTATAGTTACCACAGACAAACTAATACATATGATATACACAGAAGGAAATAAACACTATGCTGTGTAGACTGTATGCAGCCATTTAGGTAAAGCCCACACCATCTAAGTCAACTGGAATACAGTCCAAACTGACTAGGCAAAAAACAATCACTTCAGGAAGACCAGGTTCCAAGGACTCACTGGAGAAAATAGACTCATAGGAAGATGGAATTTGAAATGCCTGCCATTTAGTTGTACAAAAACAAGGAAGTAATTTATTTTTGTTTATTGTAGTCTTTATTTGCAGATCCTTAGTAAAATGGAATCCTTTATTCCCAGAGTGCTTGATGCTGCTTGTTTCTTTGTACAATGGCTCTCACTGGGCTCTAACGCCACTAGTGAGCACCTTCCTCTGCTGACATACAGGACATGGGTAGGGTCAGACGAGTGGCAGAAATGCCCTGCCTAGAAAGGCAGTGCCTCCTGTGCTACTGATGGCTACCCTTTGAAGTTCTGCCTGTGAGTCTTCCAAAGTCCTCCCTCCCTGTATACTGAGAATTCTTATCAATTGCAAATTTACTACCAGTGTCATCTGCATCCCAGCAGGCCTCTCTATCCATAACATCTCTCCAAAACTCCAGCTGCTTCAAAAGTCTTCACTGAACCTGCTGTGGAAGAAACTAATCTATGTCTTCCAAGCAGGATGTACAGGTGCCCTTAGTTTATCAGAACAGTTCTAGTTTACATTTCTAATGCTGATCTTATAGTAACCCCACTGCACTCAAATTCGTTCATAGATGACAAATTCTGATGGTACACTCTGTCCAAACGATGATATCCAAAGAGAGTTCTTTTTGACTATAATACCAAAAGATACCACAATGTTTCCCTAGTTTGAAAAATATTGCATACTTTGTTTAATAAATAAAAGTAAATTTGAGGGATTAAAGGCTCTGAAAAATCCCTGATTAGGGACTTCCTGTCAAGATGGCATCCACTTAACCATACCTCACCTCCAAGGGAAGAAAAGGCAAGCACTTTGGAGTTCGTTGGGGTTTTTAGGGGTTTGCAGATCCTAGCAGAACTCTAGTGGGAGGGTGCAGAAGAGCAAAGCAGGGAATCCACTGATTCCCACACTCTCCGGTAGCCCACCAGTCCCCCAATCCCCTCAAGCAGACCTCCTAGCTGCAGTCCCAGCCACAGGTTCCTCCTGCACTAACCGCAGGCTAAGTGGACCCAGGCCAGCAGGCCAGTGTAGCTCAATAATCAGCAGGCTAAGCTCAACGAAAACATAAATAAATGCAAGAATGAATTCCAAGAAGCATCAGAATATGGGGATTTCTGGTCAAGATGGTGTCTGCCTAACCCTGCGTCACCTCCTAGGGAAGGAAAGGCAAGACCTTTAGGAATCATTGTTTTTTAGAGGTTTGCAGATTCTAGTAGACCACCAGTGGGAGGCCGTGGAGGAGAAAAGTAGGCAGTCCGCTGATTCCTATGCTTTCGAGTAGCCCACCCGTCCCCCAAGGCCCTCAAGCAGCTGTCCTAGCCACAGTCCCAGCCGCAGGTTCTTTCTGCACTAACTGTAGGCTAAGTGGAACCAGGCCAACGGGCCAGCATGGCTCCAGGTGTGAAAGCCATGCCACTAGCCACCACTCCCCGCCATTCCCAGACCCAGGCCAGCAGGCTAGCATCCGCCCCCCCACCCTAGGCATTCCTGCCACCTTGGAACTCCACACACAAATGCCACTGCCACCCCCAACAAATGAGTGGACCCAGGCCTGCAGGCTACTATTCCCCCAGGGGACCTCCATGTGTAAACACTTTCCCACTTGCCACCAACCCCCACCCCCATGGGCGGACCCAGACAGCAGGCTAGCATTCCCACAGGGGACCTCCACACTTGTGATATGCCCATATCCCTACCCTGCCTTTTCACAGGACCCAGCAGTCACATCCATCCCCTGGAACACTGTTCCCCTGGAACACTGTTCCCAAGGGGCCTGCTGTCTCATCCCCTCATCCCTCAGCATCTCAGAACCACCATCCATTCACATCCTCCCCTCCCCCTCCACAGCCCAGCCCCAACACCAGTCTTTTTTGTCCTATTTCCCCCCTACCACCTATCCACTCGGGCCACCTGACCAGCAGACCCATAACAATCCAAACAATCAATGAAATAGAGTTGGTTCTTTGGAAGGATAAACAAGACTGATAAACCACTAGCAAATTCATAATTTGTAAAATAGCAATGTAGAAGTATACAAAATAAATACATAGATACCAGTAGCTTTTCTATATACTAACAATAAACATGCAGAGGATGAAATCCATGAATCACTCCCATTCACAATTGCCTCAGGAAAAAAATAATAAATAAAGTATCTTTAAATAAGTCTAACCAAGAAAGAGAAGGATCTCTACATACAAACTTTAAAACACTCAAGTGATAAATTGCAGAAGACTATAGGAAATGGAAAGACATCCCATATTCTTGGATTGGAAGAATGGATATTGTGAAAATGTCAATCTTACCAAAAGTAATCTACACATTTAATGCAATCCCCATTAAAATAATAATGGCATTCTTCATGAATTTTTTTTTAATCCTTAAGTTTATTTGGTAGCACACACACACACAAAAAAAAATAGCCCAAACAATTTTGACCAACAAAAATAAGGCTGGCAGTATTACCATGGCTGATTATAAACTAAATTACAAAGCCACAGTAACAAAAACAGCATGGTACTGGCACAAAGACAGACATGTAGATCAATGGAACAGAATAGAGGACCCAGATGTTAATCCAGACAGTTACAGCCATTTGATTTTTGACAAAAATGCCAAAAAAAAAAAAAAATCCTTGGAGAAAAGACAGTTCTTTAACAAGTGGTTCTGGGAAAACTGGATATCTATAATGAGAAGGATGAAAATAGATCTTTGTCTCTTTCCATGCACAAGAATCAAGTCCAAATGGATCAGGGATCTAAATATTAGACCTGAAACTCTAAACCTGTTACAGGAAAAAGTAAGAGAAACTCTTCCAACATACTGTCATAGGCAATGACTTTCTGAATATAACCCCAGTTGCTCAAGAAATAGTACCACTAATCAACCACTGAGAGCTCATGAAATTACAAAGCTTTTGTGCAGCAAAGGACACTGAGAATAGAGCAAAGAGACAACCTACAGAATGGGAGAAAACCTTTGCCAGTTATACATCTGACAGATGATTATTATCCAGAATATACAAAAAACAAAACAATACAATAAGAATTCAAACAACCTACTTTAAAATGGGCTATGGAACTAAATAGAGAATTATCAAAAGAAGAAATACAGATGGCATATAAACATGTAAAAAGTGTTCTACGTCCTTAGCCATCAGGGAAATGCAAATTAAAACTACTTTGAGTAGTCAGAATGGCTATCATCAAGAAAACCAATGACAATAAATGTTGACAAGGATGCAGGAAAAGAGGAACCCTTCTACACTGTTGAAGGGAATGTAGTCTGGTACAGCCATTGTGGAAATCAGTGTGGAGGTCACTGAGATGGTTAAAAATAGATTTGCTACAACACCCAGCTTATAGCACTCCTAGGCATATATCCTGAGAGCTCTTTGCACTACCTTACAGAAACTTGCAAAACATTGTTTATTGCTGCTCTACTCATAGTACCTAGGAATTGGAATCAGCCTAGATGTTCCTCAACAGATGAATGGATAACAAAGATGTGGTGTGTTTACACAACAAAGGTCTATTCAGTGGTAAAGAGAAATGAATTATGAAACTTCCAAGGATATGGATGGATCTGGAAAGGATTATACTAAGTGAGGTAACCCAGGCCCAGAAAGCCAAACGTTGCATGTTTTCACTCATATGTGGATCCTAATTACAAATGTTCAGACTTATGTGAGTTGGAGTAAAAATTGGTAGCAGAGGCTAGTAAGCAAAAAAAAAGGGGGGGGTATAATGGAGGGAGGAGAGGGGTGGACTTCAGGATATGGTACTCCATATATGTAAGTAGATGGACAGATTACTATGCATAGACTGGCCTAAGCAAGGTCAGGGGAAGAGATTGAGTAAAAGGAGTGTGGGGGAGTGGTAATCAAAATTCAGAATATCATGAATAAGCCACATGATAACCTTGTTCTTTGGATAATAGCACACCCAGAAGCCATAGGCTGTTACTAGAAAAATTTCAGTGACAGGGATGGGATACCTTCCAATAAGACATTGGCCAGGGAAGGCTCTGATGTCCCTCCAAAATTACAGGCTATTGCCAAGGCTACTGGTTTCCCACGAGAAATAGATGATAAGACTCTATTGCTGAAGACTCCACATACCTGGGCTGCAAGATCACTGAGAAATCAAACTGGGGCTGAGCTGAAAATCCTTCTCCCAGTAGACCAGCTGACAGAAAGCTGGAAAAAGTTGCACTACATGCAGCCTTATGGAGACAGAAGCCATCAGTGGTGTAATCAGTGGGCACTGCAAGTCTCAAATTTGGCCAGCCAGGCCAAATGAGCCAATGGGTACAATAGTAGCATGTTTGTTATGGGAGAAACTAACTGCTGTAACTGGACTGGAGACCCACTGTATGGGAGGTAATACAAGCCTGGTACTGAAAACCTAACCAAAAGCCTAAGGTGGGGGAGGTCATGAGTATTAGAAGTGCAATGCCTGCTCAGGGGAGGTCATGAGCATCAGAAGTGTAATGCCCGCTATTGTCTAGCTTCATGCAAATATGATGCTCACCAAACTTCCCTGTTTGTACTTTACTTAATGTTCATACCCACACATTAATGCTATTCTCACTTATGGTTAGAGAAGCTTCTCTCTTCAGGTGATTGTGACCCATGCTGAGAAGATGCGATGGAGAAATGTTCAGCACTGAAATATCTCTATCACACCTTCCAAGGCTCAGTGTCCATTGTGGAAGAGGTGGCAGAAAGAATGTAAGAGAGGCCCATCCAGATACAAGATGCTCACAGAATACCAAACAAAGAGAACCAAAGAAGAAACTATCCAAAGCACATAATAGTTAAAACTCTTTACAATGAAAACAAAAAAAGAGTGTCAAAAGCAGCAAGAGAGAAACAACCCACAATATACAAAGGCAATCCCATCAGAATTAAATCAGATTTCTCCATGGAAACCCTGAAAGCCAGAGGGCCTGGAATGGAACAATTAAAAGTCTAAAAAATCTATGGCTTTCAACCCAAGCTACTGTATTCAGTGAAATTATCCCTCATAATAGATGGTGAAAGGAAAGCTTTCCATAAAAAAGTCAACTCTATGATTATATGAACACAAAGCCAAACCTACCAAGAATACTTCAGGGAACATGCCATACAGAAGAGTCAAGCAACCAATTTCAAGAGCCAACAAGAAGAAGATCATAATAACCAAAACTGGAGACTCAAAAACATTCAAAACACAAGAAAGAACCAAACTCCATAAAGCAACCCATGATGGCAGGGATTAAACTGAACCTCAGTTATAAACTTAGACAATAATGGTCTTAACTCACCCATCAAAAGACACAAGTTAACAGGGTGGATCAAAAAAAAAAAATGGATCTAGGCCTGGAGAGTTTGCTTAGCCTTTAAGGCACATGCCTGCAAAGCTGAAGGATTCAGGTTCATTTCTCCAGGTCCCACTTAAACCAGATGCACATAGTGGTGCATGCATCTGGAGTTCATTCACAGTGGCTGGAAGCCCTGGCATGCCCATACTCTCTCTTTCTCTCTCTCTCTCTCCAAAATACATAAATAAAAATAAATCTTTTTTTTTTAAATGGACCCTTCTATCTGCTGTCTTCAAGAAACTAACCTTACTACTAAAGACAAACACCACCTCAGGATGAAAGGATGGAAAATGATATTCCAAGAAAATAGGAAAAAGAAATAAGCAGGTGCTGCTATATTAATAACTAATAACATAGAGTTGGAATCAAAAGTAATCAAAATGGACAAAGAAGGCCACTTCTTACTCATCAACAGAACTGTGGCAGATAGGTCCGCATTTCGCATTGCTGGCAGAAAACACATGATCAAGAGCAGCTTGTGGGGAAAACAAATTTATTTTGTCTTACAGACTTGAGAGGAAACTCCATGATAGAAAGGGAAAACAGTGGCATGAATACAAGTGGAATATCACCTCCTAGCCAACATAAAGTGGACAATAGCAACAGCAGAGCATGCCAAACACTGGTGAGGGGAAACTGCTTATAATACCCATAAGCCTGTCCCCAACAATACACTGCCTCCAGGATGCATTAATTCCCAAATGTCCATCAGCTGGGAATCTAGCATTCAGAATACCTAAGTTTATGAGGGCAACCTGAATCAAACCACCACATTATGCCCTGGCTCCTATAAACTGACACCCATCCATTATGTAAAAGGCAAACATCCCCATAATCCAAGGTCTTTTAATTGAGCAATAATACCAAAAAATCCTGAAAAACCATAATGGCAAAAAATAAACATTTACATTGCAAAAGATGGCATTGGGCATAGCAAAGAAATATTCAACCAACACAACATTTAATCAAGACAAATATCAAACTCTGTAGCTCCAACTCCAACAACTCTAGTCAATGATAAATCTCCAAGTCCAATAATCCTAACCATTCTGCTCCTCCAGGCTACTCACCGTCCTGGAAAAGTTCATCCAAGGCCCAGCAGCTCTCATTGGCAGCCACCTCCTAGTCCTGGCATTTCCACTAGGTCTCCATTGCAACCCACAGTTCTTCCTGATGGCTCCATTGGATCTCCATGCAGGTAATCCAACAAACCTGCCCATGGCCATTTCCAAAATATAAAACTGTTGAAAATTCAATGACCCTTTCTTTCCTGCATTTGGTATTCTCCATAATACCAGGTGGGCTGCCAATTTTTTTTTTAATCCAGGGGGGAATAAAGCAGACTTTGAAGAACAGGACACTCCTTGAGCACTCCAGCCCCTTCAAAAGAGGCTGCATTCTTCCTGTTATCCCAATGCAGGTCAGCTGGCCCAATCTTAATGGCTGTAATCTCTCAAGCAATTGCAACTAAGTGGGAAGTAGCTTCAGCAAAAAGATTACATTTTTTTCTGCCATATCCCTCTGCTCACAACAGTCCATTTGTATGCAATGCAACCCTGCACAAGTTCCCAGGACACAGGCAAGCAGATCACAGCAAGCCTATCACACAAACTGCTTCTAGCCCAATTAAGAAAGCTCTGCCTCACAATCACAAGCCAAAGCTCACAGTCCATATTTCCTACTGCATTCAGGTCTTCAACTCTGGCCACAATAGTCCATAAAGCTGTACTTACAGCACCAGAAGGCATCCCTTGGGCCAATATTTCAAATTACTCCACATTCCTCTTGAAAAACAGCTGCAAAAGGCCAAAGCCACACAGACAGGTGTCTAGCAGCAATGACCCCACTCTTGCTACCAACTTTACTGTCGCATTCAGGTTCAAAGTGCTGGCAGAAATCACCTGACCAAGAGCAGCTTTGAGAAAAGGGTTTGTTGTGGCTTATACACTCAAGGTAAAGCTCCATGGTGGCAGAAGAAAACAGTGGCATGAGCAAAGTAGGATATCACCTCATGACCAATGTCATATGCACAACAGCAATAGGAGTGTGTGCCAAACACTGGGAAGGGGAAACTAACTATAATACCCATGAGCTCACCTCAACAATACACTGCCTCCAGGATGCATTAATTCCCAAATCTCCATCAGCTTCAAGCCCAGCATTCAGAATACCTAAGTTTATGGGGTACACCTGAATCAAACCACCAAAAGAACTATCCAACATGAGGACATCACAATCATAAATCTATATATGACAAACACAGGTACACCACAGTTTACAAAACAAATATACCTGACAACAAATCAGAAAGAAACACCAATACATCATAGTCAGAGACTTCAATACTCCCCTATCATCAATAGACAGATCAGCCAAGCAGACAATCAACAAGGAAATAGCAGACCTCAACAACATGATACATCAGCTAGACCTAATGGATACTTGCAGAACTTTCAGCCCTGTTTATACAGAATACAAATTCTTCTCAGAAGCCCATGGAACCTTCTTTAAAGTACACCATGTATTAGGCCATAAAACATGCCTCCATAAATTCATGAAAACTGAAGTAACTTCCTGCATCATATTAGATCACAATGCTTTCAAACTAGAAATTATTAACAAGAGACACATCAGGAATTCCACCAGCTCCTGGATACTGAACAACACACTCTTCAACAATAAACAGGTTGTCAAAGAAATAAAAAAATAAATTATAAAATTCCTAGACTTAACGATAATAAAAACTCAACTTAGGCAGTCCTAAAGGAGAAATTCGTAGTGCTAAATGCCATCATATCAAAGACAGATAAATCCCAAATTAATAACCTAACTGTCCACCTAAGTGCATTGGAAAAACAAGAATTTAACCCAACCCAAAAAGCTCTAGACAGAAAGAAATAATCAAGATCAGAGCAGAAATTAATGAATTGGAAACTAAGAAAACAATTTTTAAAAATTAAATGAAGTCAGCCTGGGCCAGAGTGAGACCCTACCTCAAAAAACAAAACAAAAAAAAAAAAGTTAAGAGCTATTTCTTTGAAAAAATAAACATGATTGATAACCCCTGGCCAATTTGATCAAGCAAAAAAGAGAGATATCAATTAACAAAATCAGAAATGAAAAAGGAGAGGTCAAAACAGACATCAATGAAATTAGAAGAATCATCAGAACATACTTCCAAAACCTCTACTCCATAAAATGGGATAATCTGGTAGAAATGGATGAATTCCTAGACACCTACCACCTACCAAAACTAAAACTCAGAGCAGATTACTCTCTTAAACAATTTTGATACAACCATGGAGTTTGAAAAAGTAATCAAAAACCTCCCCCAAAAGAAATGTCCAGGACAAGATGTCTTCTTGGCCAAATTCTATCAAACCATCATTGAACATTCAACAACATATCAAAGCATTATCAACCATGGTCAAGTAGGGTTCATCAAAGGGATGCCTGGATGGTTCAACATATGGAAATCAGTAAACAATACACCACATAAATAAACTTAATTATAAGAACCACATGATCATCTCAATTGGTACAGAGAATGTCTTGGACAAAATACAATACCAATTCATGATCAAAACACTGGAGAAAATAAGAATGGAGCGTTTACATCTCAACACAATAAAGGCTATGTATAGAGCACCTAAAGCCCAAATAATACTTCATGGGGAAGACTCAAGGAGTTCCCATTAAGACTGGGAATAAGACAGGGTGCCCACTCTCGACACTGCTCCTCAACATAGTACTAGAAGTACTAGCCCAAGCAATAAGACAGAAGAAAGAAAGAAAAGGAATACAAATTGGAAAGAAAGGAGTCAAGTTAGCCCTTTTTGCAGATGATATGATCTGATAAACAAGTGACCCAAAAGTTTCCATCTCAAAACTTCTAAAGGTGATTAATTCATTCAGTAAAATGTCAGGATACAAAATCAACACACAAAAATCAATTGCCTTCCTATATGCAAAAGAAAAATACACAGAGAACAAAATCAGTGAGGCTGTCTCATTTTCAATAGCAACAAAAAATTAAAGAGCTTGTAATAACACTAACCATGGATGTAAAAGACCTATGTAATGAAAACATTTAAAAAAAAAAACACTGAGGAAAGAAATTGAGGAGGAGTTGAGAAGATGGAAAGACTTCCCATGCTCCTGGATAGTAGACTTAATATTCTGACAATGGCAAGTCTACCAAAAGCAACATAAAAATTTAATGCAATACCAGTAAAAATTCCATCATCATTACTCACAGAGATAGAAAAACTGGTCTCAAAATTCATGTGGAATGCCAGCAGGCCTCAGATATCCAAACTTATCCTCAGCAAATGAAACACCCTAGAGGAGACTTCCAGCTAAGATGGCAGCATAGGAGTCACGCCAAACCAGGATACAGAGGGATTTAAGCAAAATGCGGTCTTCTTTGGAAAAGTGAAGCTGTTTAGGTCTTTATTAGCCACAGAGGACAAGCAGGAGAGACCAAGATCTACCAAAAGGGAGGAAAATGGCCAGAATTCCACTGAGATGCGTGTGCCCCAATCCTGTGTGCCCACCCGGCCCAGGGCTGAGTTGCAGGAATAGAGACAAAACAAGGGGCTTTTCGAACCTCATCAGCCTCCTTTCAAAGTCAAGAAACCCGAAAGGGAGACAGTGGAGATCAGCTAAGAAGCTGGTAAAAGGGTTACAAGTAAGACCAGATGAGCAGTGCCAGTACAACTCCAGGCTTCCCGCCCTCTCCCATTCCCCAACTGTCAGAACCTCTGGAGAACTCATTCAGCCTCAAGTGGGAGGGCATCCAGCACAGGTGATCAGAACACTACATCCACAACATAACACCAAAGCATTAGGGTGGGCACTCACCATTGGTGAGATTGGAAGCCACCCCAAAAGGTAACAAGGCCGATGACAAAAAAAAGTAGGTACAAAGGATCTTTTCATGTCAGGGCAGGTTATGAGTTACATATTTGCAATTGGCTTTACCATTCTTAATTAAGCTGTATTTAGGAATTGACTATTGTTGCCTTTGATGCTTTCAGATTTATAGGGCATTTATCTTTTGTTTCTGTCATTATTGGGGGCAGGGTCTGATTCAGATCCAGGCTGACCTGAAACTCATTTCAGAATAGATATCTCAAACTCCAAGCTAACAGGACTAAGTATGGAGAGCAACACACACCCTTAGAGTATATGGCTTTATAAGGTTGTCTGTTTGTGTTAATCCTCACACTTGCATATCCTGTACTGGTTTTTATAGAATATTTATATTGCTCAGTTGAAGTTTAGAATTTACCAGTAAATTGTTCTACACCACCCAATAAAATACTTGAATAGCAGGTAAATTCAACACCTATGATTACTTCTGCGGCTGGATTAGAGCACAAGAGCTACACTTGGCACCTTAAACACATATCCTGAGGTGTATAAAGTTGGATCTCCACATCTAAGAACACTGCAAATATGTAGAAAACCCAAGCATCAAATCAAGTCAGGATAAAAAAAAGTTGCTACATTATAATACAAGAAACACAAATGATCAAGACAGTACAATCCCACCAAAAATAATAAATCCATCAGAAAAGACCTCCAGTGAGACAGTTATAGGTGAAATGCCTGATAAAGATTTCAAATAAATGATTTTATCTATACTCAAAGAAATCAAAGGAATCAAAGAAGTAAAAAAGGTATTAAAGAATAAAACAAACTCCTGAAAGAGAAATAGGAAACCAGCTTGATGAAATAAGGAGGTCATTATAAGACATGAGTGAGGACATAGAAATACTGAAGAAAAGCTAGGGAAAAATAGTAGCACTGAAAAACACAGTAAGTCAAATAAAAACTCTGTGAGCCTCACCAGTAGAATGGATGAATGAGAGAACAGCATATGTAAACTAGAAGACCAGGTGCTAGACCTATACAGTCCAAAAAAGAGAAAGACAAGCTAATAGGAAGGTATCAAGGGGAATTTCAAGATATTTGGGACACTATGAAAAGATCAAACATAAGAATTCAGGGTATAGTAGAAGGAGAAGAATTTCACTCCAAAGTCATAGTAAGCATTTTCAACAAAATCATAGAAGAAAAATTTCCCCAAATTGGGAAAGAAATGCCAATGCAGCTATAGGAAACTTTTAGAACATGAAACAGACAAAACATGGAAAGAACCTCTCCTCACCATGTTAGAATTAAACTAATAAATGCATAAACCAAAGGAAATATATTGAAAGTGGTTAGAGAGCAAAAGTAAATTACCAACAAAGGCAAGCCCATTAGAATAACAGCAGATTACTCAACATAAACTTTAAAAGCCAGAAGGGCTTAGAATAATGTATTCCAAGTTCTAAAAGATAAGGACTGTTAACCAAGATTACTTTATCCTGCAAAGTTATTTATCCAAATTAATGGAGAAATAAGGACATTCCACAACAAAAACAGGCTAAAGGAATTTAAGACAACTATGCCAGCTCTACAGAAAATACTTGAAGGAATCCTTCATGCTGAAGAAAAAGCAAAACACATACATGAGGAAACAGGAAAAATTAACCATATTCAAATAATTAAAACAAGTGAGTAAAAGGAAAACAGGAAGCTCCACAAAACAAGAATGGAGAGAATAAATACATACCTTTCAATAATAACTCAATATCAATGGCCTCAATGCCCCAACCAAAAGACAGGCCTGCAGATGGGATTAAAAGGCAGGATCCTGTTGTTTGTTGCCACCAGGAAACTCATCTTTCAATAAAAGATAGACAATGTCTTAGGGTGAGAGGATGGAAAATGGTATTTCAAGCAATTGGGCCTAAGAAACAAGCAGGTGTTGCTATTTTAATGTCTTACTGAAAAGACTTCAAACCAACATTAGCGAGGAAAGATGAAGAAGGTCACCTTATACTGATTAATGGAACACTCCAACAGGAGGACATTATAATCCTAAATGTATATGTACCTAACACAGGTACTCCCAATTTCATCAAACACTTTTAGACTCAAGGTCACAAGATAACACCAAACAAAATTGTAGTGGGTGACATCACTACCCCACTCTCATCAATTGACAGGTCATCCCAGCAAAAAACAGAGAGACATCTGATTATATGATGTCATGGAACAAATGGAACTAACAGATATCTGCAGAACATTCCATCCAAATGCCGCAGAATATACATTTTTCTCAGCAGCACATGGAACATTCTCCAAAATAGACCATATATAAGGAGACAAAGCAAATCTGAACAAATAAAGGAAGATTGAAATAATCCCTTGTACTCTATCTGACCACAGTGGGATTAAACTACAAATCAGCAATTAGAAAAACTGCAAAGCATACAGAAATTTATGGAGACTAATGAGTACACAATTGAATGATGAATGACTCATTGAAGAAATCTGAAAGGAAATCAATGAATTAATAGAATCAAATGATGATGAGAATAAATATATCAAAAACTTCAGGACACAATGAAGGCAGTCCTAAGAGGGAAATTTATAGCTCTAAGTGCCTATATTAAGAAATTAGATATTTCACAAGTAAACAATTTAATGCTTAACCTTAAAGCCTTGGAAAAAGAAGAACAAGGCAAACCAAAAATCCATAGAAGAGAAGAAATAATAAAGATTAGGGAAAATATTAATGAAATTGAAACCAAAAAAATTCAAAGAATCAATGAAACAAAGAGTTGGTTCTTTGAAAAGATAAACAAGATTGATAAACCCTTAGCAAATCTGACAGATGAAAAAGAGAAGAGACAAAAATAATAATAAAATTGGAAGAGGGCTGGAGAGATGGCTTAGCAGATAAGGTGCATGCCTCCAAAGCCTAAGGGCACATATTTGATTCTCCAGGTCCCACATAAGCTAGATGCACATGGTAGTGCATGCATCTGGACTTAGTCTGTAGTGGCTAGAGGCCCTAGCATGCCCATTATCCCTCTTTCTCAATTTCTTTCTTTCTTTCTCTCTCTCTCTCTTGCTTTTGCTCTTGCTCTCACTCTCTCTCTCTGTCTCTAATAATAAATACATAAAAATAAGATTTTTTTAAAAATGAAATTAGGGAAGAAAAAGGCATCATTACAACAGATAGCAAAGAAATTCAGAAAATCATAAGGGCATACTTTGAAAGTATACATGCCACTAAATTTGAAAATCTGAAAGAAATAGATGATTTCCCTGATTTTTATGACCTAACAAAATTAAATCAAGATGAGATAAACCATTTCAATAGACATATAACAAGTATGGAGAGCCAAGCAGTTATGTCTCCCAACTAAAAATAGTTCAGGCCCAGATGGATTCACTGTTGAATTTTACCATACCTTCATGGCAGAAGTAACACCTCTGATTCTCAAACTTTTCCATAAAATAGAAAAGGAAGGAATTCTACCAAACTTCTTCTACAAAGCCACCATCACCCTGACACCAAAACCAGGCACAGAACAAAAAAAGAAACTTACACACCAATCTCCCTCATGAACATAGATGCAAAAATTCTCAACAAAATATTGGCATACAGAATACAAGAATATATCAAAAAGATCATGTATCCTAACAAAGTAGGCTTAATCCCAGAGATGCAGGATGGTTCAGCATACAGAAGTCGATAAATGGAGTGAAGGGCAAAAATCACATGATCATCTCAATAGATCCAGAAAAGGCATTTGACAAAATCCAACATGCCTTCATGGTAAAAGTCCTACAAAAACTGGGAATAAAGGAGCATATCTCAACATAATAAAGGCTATTTATAACACACCTACAGCCAACATAATACTAAATGGGGAAAAAATTGAAGCATTTTCACTAAAATCAAGAACAAGACAAGGGGGTCCATTGTCCCCACTCTTATTTATTATAGTTGTGGAAGTCTTAGCTATAGCAATAAGAGACACTCATAAAAGGGATATAAATTGAAAAGGATTAGATCCAATTATTATTATTTGCAGATATGATTCTGTTCATAAATGACCCTAACAATTCTACCAGCAAACTGTTAGAACTGATAAAAATTTTAGCAATATTAGCAGGATACTAAATAAACACACAGAAATCAGTATCTTTTCTTTACACTAACAACAAACATGAGGAAGATGAAATCCAGGAATCACTCCAATTCACAATTGCCTAAAAAATATTAATAAATAAAGTACCTCAGAATAAATCTAACCAAGAAAATGAGGGATCTCTACAATGAAAACTTAAAAACATTCAAATGAGAAATTGCTGAAGGCACTAGGAAATGAAAAGACATCCCATATTCTTGGATTGGAAGAATCAATATTGTGAAAATGTCTATCTTTCCAAAAGCAATCTACACATTTAATGCAATCCCCATTAAAATTCCAAAGGCATTCTTTAGGGAAATAGGAAAAACAATCCTAAAATTCATTTGGAAGCATCTGAAATCCTCATATAGTCAAAACAATTTTGAGCAATAAAAATAAGTCTGGCAGTATCACCATAGCTGATTTTAAGCTATGTTACAAAGCTATAGTAACAAAAACAGCATGGTACTGGCACAAAGACAGACATGTAGATCAATGGAACAGAATAGAGGACTCAGATGTTAATTTGGGCAGCCACAGCCATCTATTTTTTTTTTCAAGGTAGGATTTTGCTCTAGCCCAGGCTTACCTGGAATTCACTATGTAATCTCAGGGTGGCCTCGAACTCATGGTGATCCTCCTACCTCTGCCTCCCAAGTGCTGGGATTAAAAGCATGTGCCACCATGCCTGGCTGGATCAGTGATCTTAATATGAGACTCAAAACCCTGAAACTGCTAGAGGAAAAATTAGGGGAACCCTTCAACATATTGGCATAGGCAATGTCTTTCTGAATATAACCCCAGTTAATCAGGAAATGAAACCACAAATCAGCCACTGGAATCTCATGAAATTACAAAGCTTTTGTATAGGAAAGGATGCTATGAATAGAGCAAGGAGATGACCTATAGAATGGGAGAAAATCTTGGCCAGCTATGTATCTGATAGAGGATTAATAATATCCAGGATATACAAGGAACTCAAAAAAAAAAAAAACCTACAAATGTACAGACGTGTGTGAGCTGGAACCAAAAATCAGTAGCAGAGGCTCATAAGCCAGAAAAGGGCTGTAAGGAAGGGAGGAGAAGGGTGGACTTAAGGGGATTGTACTGTATATATGTAAGTACATGGACAGATTGTTGCAGGTTGAATGGCCTAAGTGAGGTCAGGGGAAGAGATTGAGTAAAAGGAATGTAGGAGGGAGGGGTAATCAAAACCTAGGATATTGTGAATAAGCCACATGATACCAAAACATGATATATCCATACAAAATATATTTTGAGGAAGAAGGAGGAGGAGGATAAGGAGAAGAAGGAAAAACAACAAGAATAAAAACATCTGCTAGGGCTGGAGAGACAGCTTAGTGTTTAAGGCACTTTCCTGGGAATCCTAAGAACTCATGTCCAAATCTCCATGTCCCATGCAGCAGACACAGTGATACAAGTGCACATTGTTGCACATGCACACAGGGGAGGGTTGTTTGCAGCTGCTGAAGTCCATGGCATACCCATTCTCATTCTCTCTCTCCCCTCTCAAAAATAATAAATAATAAAAATATTTTTAATTTTTTTAAAATCTGCTAAATTTCAATTAAGTCAACATTCTCAATTAAGCTACAGCTCCTAAATATCTATTAATGGATTCTCAGAAAACCATTTGGAAAATGCTTCTTTGAAGTGTTAAAGTCCCAACATACTGCTTCTCTCAGATTTCACAGCTGTGACTCAGGGAGAAGTGCACAATCATCTAAAATTTAAAGAGCTCTTTGCAAAGCATCCATATTCGTCACAACCAGATTTTTCCTCATTAGATACTTGGCAATGTAATTAGATATGCTGATATTATGTGGCCTTAAAATGAAGTATTTAAGTCCAGATGGACATAACTCTTAGCCCATATACACCGTCCTATCTCCATTCTCCCTGACAACTGACCTACAGACAAATATTCAGCCCTCTGATATTCAGCCTGGGGGATAGAAAAGGACTGACATCGCTGAGAAACATCTTACTGAAGAGTTCCTCCCAAGAACAAGACAGGCACAAATGAGGAAGTGGTGGGTAACAGAGATAGTGAGAGAATGACCAAAAGCACAAGATATAAAAACTCAGGCCTCCACTACTTAATAATTTTAAGATTCATGACTGTTTACCTCTAAGTTTTCAACAGGTTTCATACCATGAAATGATAGAGTAGCTCTTATTAACCATGTCAAAAGCTCAAAGTATGCTGGGCGTGGTGATGAACTCTTAATTGCAGCACTAGGGAGGCAGAGGTTGAAGGATCACTGTGAGTTCAAGGCCACCCTAAGACTACATAGTAAATTCCAGGTCAGTCTGGGAAGAGGGAGACCCTACGTTGAAAAACCAGCAAAAAAAAAAAAAAAAAAAAAAAAAAAAAAAGCTCAAAGTAGAAGGTCAAATCTATGTAGAAATGAAGATAATGGTGATAAATTTCCTTACTCCATCTAAGATGATGTATATGCTCACTGGAAATGAGCTGCACCATGACCAGGATAATATGCAAAGATAACTCATAGTGTCTTCCAAAGAGGCTCATGTAAAAGTTTTTAAATCGAACTAACAATGCTCCCAGCCCCAGGAGGAGTCATACAGATCTTTACACCAACTTTAAGTACAATGACTGTACTACATCTAGGCAGCTTGATGAGGCTACTTGGATCATAACCCTGAAAATAACTGTGGTGTCACCCAACTGGTTAGTAGTAGGTGTGGGTTTCTATTAAGCCGACATGAGTGTTTCCTCATATTCAAAGATACCAGCAGTAAGAGCAAGAAAGCTGAGCCTATCATTTATGCAGCAGACAGTGCTCCATATAGCTTGTAAAGGCAGCAGGGCCGTGTTTTTCCATTAGTAAATCTTGGAGCAGAGGCCCCAGATAGATGCCAACAGAAACTGCAGAGTTGCAAGGAAATGTGCACCCGGCATACTCTGCCTCTTGTCCTTTGCTCCTTCAAACATTTCTGGTTCCCACTGGCCCAGGAGTCACTGCTTTAGTTTCACAAGTATGATGACTTTTTTCATAGAAAGCCAGAGTTTGATATTATGATAGTAATTTTCACAAAACTGGGACTTTCTTTTCTGCAGGTTCTGTTTTTCACTTTATTATTCTTTTGTTTTTAGGATAATCACCTTTATTATATTCTAAAATTTGATCATTTTAACTTTCCTGTTTGATTTTTTTTTGCCTTTTCTGCATTTTTCTTCTTGTAATTGGCATATAAGTATCATTTATTCTAGTGTTTTCAAATACAATTTGTTTTTGTTAATTCCTGTCTTCCCTTTCTATCCTCCTCCCCTTTGCTCAAATTCTACTCTCCTGTGTCTCTCCCTCTTCTGTTCTTTGTGTTTACTTTTGATTATCGTTCAGCTTTTATAGATTTTGTCCATATTCCCTCCTATATATACACATGCTTGTGGATATCACAGTCTAAGAACGTATAGTTTGTGTACTTTCTGAGTTACATTCACTTCATTTAGTATATTTTCCAGGTCCATCCATTTTCCTGCAAATTTCACAATTTAATTTTTCTGTACTACTGAATAAAATTCAGATATGTATATGTAGCATGTTTTCATTATCCATTCTTATGTAGATGGAAAGCAAGGCTGATTCCAATTCTTAACTATTGTAAACAGAGCCACAATAAACAATGATATACAAGTATCTTTGTAGTAGAGAATTAAGTCCTTAGAATACATGCCTTGGAGTAGAATAGCTGGGTCATATATGGGAAGTCTATTCCTAACTTTTGAGATACCTCAGTACTATTTTCCATAATGACTATGGATGAAAGTTCTTTTCCTACACCTCGCCAGCATTTGTTGTCTGTTTTCTTAATGACAGCCATTCTGACTTGGGTAAGGTGATATCTCAAAGTTGTTTTAATTGCATTTTCTTGATAACTAGGGATGTTGAGCACTTTTTCAAGTACTTACCAATTATTTTTATCTTCTGTGAACTGCCTGTTCATTTAACTAGTCCATTTTGTAATTGCCAGATATTTTGGTCTTTAATTTTTTCCAGTTCTTTCCAGATTCTGGTTATTACCCTCCTATTTGACATAGATGGCAAAGGTTTCCTCCCATTCTGCAGGTTATCTGTTTGCTTTGTTGGTGGTTTCTTTTTCTCTGCAGGAACTTTTAAATTTTATAATGTCCCATTTGTTTACTCTTGGGGCGGTTTCCTGTGCTATCAGCATCCTATTCAGAAAGTTCTTGCTTATGCCCAATCCTGGACAGTGTTCCCTAATTTTTCCTCTAGCTGTTTTTCATGTTTTGGATTAAGGTCTTTAATACACTTTGAATTGATATTTGTACAGAGTAAAAGATACAGATCTAAAGCCGGGTGTGGTGGCGCATGCCTTTAAACCCAGTACTCAGGAGGCAGAGGTGGGAGGATCGCTGTGAGTTCGAGGCCACTCTGAAACTACATAGTGAATTCCAGGTCAGCCTGAACTAGAGTGAGACCCTACCTCAAAAAAAAAAAAAAAAAAGATACAGATCTAATTTCTTTCTTCTATAGGTTGATATATAGTGCTATCTCCATTCGTTGAATAAACTGTCTTCTTTCCATTGGATGTTTTTGGCTCACCTGTCAAAGATTAGGTGGCCAGAGAGTATGGATTTATTTCTGGTTCCTCTACTTTGTTCCACTGGTCTACATATCAATTGTAGTGACAGAACCATGCAGTCTTTATCATTATTGCTCCATAGTATAATTTGAGATCAGGTGTAGTGATACCTCCATATGTGTTCTTTCTCCTAAGGATTGCTCTGACTATTCATGGTCTTTTATGGCGTCATACATATTCCTGTATTCTTTTTTTTCCAGAACAATGAGGAATGCTTTTGAAATTTTGATGAGAATTGTGTTGAATCTGTAGATTACTTTTGGCAAGACAGCCATTTTCACAATATAAATCCTGCCAATGCAGAAGCATGGAAGACCTTTACATCATGTAGTGTCCTCTTTGCCTTCTTTTATTAGTGTCTTAAAGTTTTCCTTGTAAAGATCTTTCACATTTTTTATTAGATTTATTTATTCTAAGTAGTTAATTGTTTTGGTAGCTGTTATTAATGGGCTATTGTCCTTGATTTGTTTCTTTCTGCATTAATTGTTGGAATACATGAAATGTAGTGATTTTTGTGTGTTGATTTTGGATCCTGCAACTTTACAGAAAGTATTTATTAACTCTAGGATGTTTATGTAAATTCTATAGGGTTTTTAAACTATAGAATCATGTCATCTGCAAATAGGGGTAGTTTAATTGCTTTCTTTCCTATTTTTATTCATTTTATGTCTTCTTGTCTTATCACTCTAGCCAGAAATTCAAGCCTCATAGTGAATAGAAGTGGTGATAGTGGGCATCCATGTGTCAGTCCTGTTTGTAGAGGAATTAGTCTTAGTGTTTCTGCATTTAAGGTAATGTTGGCTAAAGAGTTGTCATATATGACCTTTACTATTTTGAGGCATATTACGTCTATTCTGACTTTTTCAAAGGCTTTCATCATAAAGCCATGTGGGATTTTGTGGAATGTATTTTCTGTACCAATTGAGATGGTAGTGTGATTTCTATCATTGAGTTTATTTATGTGGTATATTACATTTACTGCTTTCATAACAAATTTTCCACCTCTGGCATGAATCCCACTTGCTTATAAAGGATAATCTTCTTAACATGATCTTGAATTCAATCTTCAAGAATCTTACTGAAAAAATTTCCATCTATGTTCATTAGGGAAATTCATCTATATTTTTTTCTGTATCTTTATCCACTATGGGATAAGCATAATGCTAGCTTTATAGAATGGATTTGGAAGTGTACCTCCCCTCTACTGTGGAACACCTTGATAAGAGTTGGTACTAGGTCTTCTTTCTTTATTTTTTTAATATATAATTTCTTTTTAAAATATATTTTATTTATTTATTTATTTATTTGAGAGAAAGAAAGAGGGAGAGAGAGAGAAAAAGAGAGAGAGAGAGAGGGAGAGAAAGAATGGGTACACTACGGCCTCCAACCACTGCAAACGAGCTCCAGATGCATGCACCCCCTTGTACATCTCACTTTTGTGGGTCCTAGAGAATCAAACTGGGATCCTTTGGCTTTGCAGGCAAAGGTATTAACACCTAAGCCATCTCTCCAGCCCTTAGGTCTCCTTTAGAAGCTTGAAAGGGAAGAGTAGGCATTAGGTTATCTTTAGAAGCTTGAAAGAATTCCACAGTGAATCAGTCTGATACTGGGCTTTTATTTGTGGAGAGGATTTTAATTACACCTTCAATTTCATTGCTTATAATGGGTCTATTGAAGTTATTGATGTCATCCACTTTTTTTTTCTCCTTTCTTTTTTTTTTCTTTATTAGTTAGTTTTGTATTCAGAAAATACAATCAGTTTGGTACCATTATTAGGCTCATCCGTGACCTACCCCCTCCCCTTGGCCCCTCCTTGTTGAGGTATACGGGTCATGCATTGTGGAGTTAGCCCACAGTTATGGGTAAGCTAAATGTCTCTGCATATCATGACCCAACATGTGGCTCTGACATTCTTTCCGCCCCCTCTTCCGCAAAATTTCCCTGAGCCATGTTGGGTTCATTTTGGTCTGCTTCAGTGATGAGGTGTTGGGGGCCTCTGAGGCTCTGGCTCTCTGATGTCATACACTTTTAACTTTAGAGAAGTTATATGTGTTTAGAAATTTCTCTATTTTTTTTCTAGGTTTTCAAGCTCTTAGAATATAAGTGTTCTAAATATTCTCTAACGACCTTTTGGATTTCATTGGTGGAATCTGTTATAACAAGTCCTCTTTTGTCTCAAATGTTGCTAACTTGGGTGTTCTCCTCTGTTTTCTTAGTGAGGCCATTTACATTTAGGGTTATAGAGATAAATTTGCTGTTCTCTAATATCTTGTGGTGTGATATTCTGATTGGCTAGATTGCTTTCTTTCTACTTCCTTTCCACTGAGAATTTGCTGCTTTGTTGTGTTAGGCACAGCTGACTCTTTCCAATTTCTTCTTTCTCATCTGTTCCTTTCATGAACTGTATCCTGTCTTGTGTAATCACACATGGGTCTGTCTTCTTTCCTGTACAGCATTCCCTTCAAAATCTGTAAAGGTGGCTTGGTTGAACTAAATTGACGTAATCTTCGTCTGTCTTGAAATATCCTTATTTCTTAATTGATTTTGAATTATACTTTTCTGGGTATAGCATTTCTTGATTGGTATTTATTTATGTTCAGAGTTTGGAATGTGTATTTCCTCTTTTTTCTGGACTTTAATGTATGCTGACAAAAGTCTGAGATTTTTCTGACGTCCTTGCTTTTGTGTGAGAGTTGGTGTTTCTTTCTTACATCTTTTAGCATTGTTTCTTTTTTTTTAACTTTTGTTTTTATTGACAGGTTCCATACTTACAGATAATAAACCATGATAATTCCCTCCCCTCCCCCACTTTCCCCTTCACAAATCCATACTCGAATATATCCCTTCCCTCTCTCCATTAATCTCTCTTTTATTTTGATGTCATCATCTTTTCCTCCAATTATGAGGGTCTTGTGAAGGTGGTTCTAAGAATTGTGAAGTCAAGGATATTGAAGCCAATTTCCATCGGATGATTGCATTGTAAGCAGTCCTACTCTTCCTTTGGCTCTTACAGCCTTTAAGCCACCTCTTCTGCAATGGACCCTGAGCCTTGAAAGGTGTGAAAGAGATGTTTCACTGCTGAGCGCTCCTCTGTCACTTCTTCTCAATGCTATGGTGTCTTTTTAGTCATCCTAGTGGTCACTACCATCTGAAAAGAGAAGCTTCTCTAACCAAAAGTAAGAGTAGCATTAATTTATGGGTATCAACATTGTAAAATTCTTACAGCTTACAGGGCAGTTTGGTGAGCATAATAAACACGTTTAGCCAGACAAGAGCAGGTGTTGTACTCCTAAGACTCATGACCTCCCCCAACATAGGCTTTTTGATTAGGTTTTCAGTACCAGGCATGTATTCCCTCCCATAGAGTGGGTCTCCAGTCAAATTAGAGAGCAGTTGGTTTCTCCCATAACAGACATACCATTATTGCACCTGTTTGGACATTTGGCCTGGCTGGCAAAACGAGACTTGCAGTGCCCATCTCCCATGGCTGCATAAAGGGAAGCTTTTACCAGTTTTCTGTCAGCTGGCTGATAGGGAGGAGGTTTTCAGCTCTGTCCCAGCTTGATTTCTCAGTGACCTTATAGCCCAGGCGTATAGGGTCTTACCATCTACTTATGTTGAGAAATCAAGAGTCTTTGCAATAGCCTGTAATGTTTTGAGGGCATATCTGAGACCTCCCTGGCCAGCAACTCTCTAGAAGGTATTGCATCCCTGGCACTGAAATTTTTCTAGTAGCAGTCTATGGCTTCTGAGTGTGCCATAATCCAAATGTGGATTTTCATATGGCTTCATCACAATATCCTGATTTTTGTTTTGTTTTGTTTTTTCGAGGTAGGGTCTCACTTTAGCTCAGGCTGACCTGGAATTCTCTACGTAGTCTCAGGGTGGCCTCGAAATCATGGTGATCCTCCTATCTCTGCTTCCCAAGTGCTGGGATTAAAGGCATGCACCACCGTGCCTGGCTTCTGAATTTTGATTAACCCTCCCACCACCCTTCTTTTACTCAACCTCTTTCCCTGACATCGCTTAGGCCATTCTACTCTCCGTAATTTGTTATTCTACTTACATATTTGCAATATCATCCCCTTAAGTCCTTCCCTCTCCTCCTTCCCTTATAGCCCTCTTCTAGCTTACTGGCCTCTTCTTCAACTTTTTTTTTACCCAAACTCACACAGAAGCCTAAATATTTGTAGCTAGGATCCATATATGAGAGAGAACATATGATGTTTGGTTTTCTGGGCCTGGGTTATCTCACTTAATATAATCCTTTCTAGATACATCCATTTCCCTGCAAATTTCATAATTTCATTTTTCTTTACTGCTGACTAGAACCCCATTGTGTAAGTGTATCACATCTTCATTATCCATTCATCAGCTGAGGGGCATCCAGGTTGGTTCCATTTCCTAGCTACTGCGAAAAGAACAGCAATAAACATGGTTGTAAAAGTATCTCTAAGGCAGTGAGATGAGTACTTAGGATATATACCTAGGAGTTCTATAGATGGGTCATATGGTAAATCCATTTTTAGCTGTTCCAGGAACCTCCATGCTGATTTGCACAATGGCTATACCAGATTACATTCCCACCAACAGTGTAGAAGGGTGCCTCTTTTTCCACATTCTTTTTTTTTTTTTTTTTTTTTGAGAGCGACAGAGAGAGAAAGAAGGAGAGAGAGAGAGAGAAAGAGAGAGAGAGAGAATGGGCACACCAGGGCCTCCAGCCACTGCAAACGAACTCCAGACACGTGTGCCCCCTTGTGCATCTGGCTAACATGGGTCCTGGGGAATCGAGCCTCGAACCAGGGTCCTTAGGCTTCACAGGCAAGCGCTTAACCACTAAGCCATCTCTCCAGCCCTTTTTCCGCATTCTTGCCAACATTTATGGGCATTTGTTTTCTTCATGATAGTCATTCTGACAGGCATGAGACAGAATCTCAAAGTAGTTTTAACTTTAAATTTGCATTTCCCTAATGGCTAAGGATGCAGAACATTTTTTAGATGTTTATATGCCATCTGTATTTCTTCCTTTGAGAAGTCTCTCTTTCTTTCCATAGCCATTTTTAACTGGGTTGTGTGACTACTTATAATCTTCTTATAATTCATTTTCCAGAATTCTTTGTATATCCTAGATATTAATACTCTGTCAGATGTAGAGCTGGTAAAGATTTTCTCCCATTGTGTAGGTTGCCTCTTTGCTCTATTCACAGTGTCCTTTGCTATAGAAAAAAAGTTTAAAATTTTATAAGATCCCAGTTTTTGGTTAGTGGTTTTATTTTATTTTTATTTTTTAAAAATTTCATTTTTAGGTTTTCAAGGTAGGGTCTCACTCTAGCTCAGGCTGACCTAGAATTCAATATTTGGTCTCAGGGTGTCCTTGAATTCATGATGATCCCCCTACCTCTGCTTCCCAAGTGCTGGGATTAAAGGCATGCACCACCATGCCCAGCTAATGGTTTTATTTTTTGAGCAGCTGGGGTTATATTCAGAAAGTCATTGCCTATGCCTTTGCCAATTAGTTGAAGTGTTCCCCCTACTTTTTCCTGTAGCAATTTTGGAGTTTCAGGTCTGATACTAAGGTCTTTTATTGACATGGACTTAATTCTTGTGCATGTAGAGAGGTAAGGATCTATTTTCTTCCTTCTACATACAGATATCCAGTCTTCCCAGCATCATTTGTTAAAGAGGCTGTCTTTTCTCCAATGAATATTTTTTGTCAAAAATTATATGGATGTAGCTGCCTGGATTTACATGTGGGTCCTCTATTTTATTCCGCTGATTTACATGTCTGTCTTTGTGCCAGTACCATGATGTTTTGGTTACAGTGGCATTGTAATATATCTTAAAATTGGGTAGGGTGATACTGCTAGCCTTATTTTTGTTGCTCAAAATTGCTTTGATTGTTCTAGTTTTTTTGTGTGTGCTTACAAATGAATTTTAGGATTGTTTTCTCTATTTCTATAAGAATGCCATTGGAAGTTTAATGGGGATTACATTAAATATGCAGATTACTTTTGGTAAAATTGACATTTTCACAATATTGGTTCTTCCAATCCAAGAAGATGAGATATCTTTTCATTTCCTAGTGTCTTCTGCAATTTCTTGCTGGAGTATGTTAAAGTTTTCAATGTAGAGATCCTTAACTTCCTTGGTTGGGTTTATTCCAAGGTACCGTATTAATTTTTGAGGCAATATGAGGGATTCCCTGATTCCATCCTCTGCATATTTGTTGTTAGTATATAGGAAAGCTACTAATTCTGTGTATTTATTTTGTATCCTGTTACATTGATAAAAGTGTTTATAAGCTCAAACAGTTTTCTGGTAGAGTCTTTAGGGTCCTTTATGTATATAATCATATCATCTGGAAATAATGATAATTTGATCTCTTCCTTTCCAATTTGTATCCTTTTATGAGTGCTTCTTGTGTTATTGCTATAGCTAATACTTCTAATACTATATTAAATGAGAGCAGGGAGAGTTGGTACCCTTGTCTGTTGCCTGATTTTAATGGAAAAGTTTCAAGTTTTTCTCCATTTAGTATTATGTTGGCTATAGGTACACCATAAATAATAGCCTTTATTATGTTGAGATATGTTCCTTCTATTTCCAGTTTCTGTAAGAATTTTACCATGAAGGGATGTTAGATTTATTTTTTTGTCAAATGCATTTTGGCATTTATTGAGATAATCATGTGATTTTTGTCCTTCAATCCATTTATATAGTGTATTACATTTATTGATTTGTGTATGTTGATCCATCCCTGGATCTCCAGGATAAAACATACTTGGTTGGACTAAATGATCTTTTTGATATATTCTTGTATTCTGTTTGCCAATATTTTGTTGAGAATTTTTGCATTAAAGTTTATAAAAGAGATTGGTCTGCAATTTTCTTTTCTTTTCTTTTCTTTTTTTTTTTTTTTTTTTTTTTTTTGTTCTGTCTTTGCCTGGTTTTGGTATCAGGGTAATGCTGGCTTCATAGGAGTTTGGTAGAATTCTATTTTACGGAAAAGTTTGAGAAGTATTGGTATTAGTTCTTCCATGAAGGTCTGGTAAAATTCACCAGTGAATCCATCTGTGCCTGGATTTTTTTTTTAACTTAGATTTTTTTTAATATATAACTTCTTGGATTTCTATACTTGTTATTGGTCTATATAGGTGACAGATAGGGTACTGGAGTCAGCAAGTAAAATGTGCTTGGTGTCATCTGTGACCTTATGTGCAACACTGTTTGATGAAATTGGGAGCACCCTTATTAGATGCATACATGCTTATAATTGTAATGCCTTCCAATTGAATTATTCTTTTAATCAATATAAAGTAAACTTCTTTATCTTTCCTCACTGGTGTTTGCTTGAAGCCTACATTGTCAGATATTATGATAGCAACACGTGCTTGCTTCCTAGACCCATTTGTTTGAAATACTGTTTTCTATCCTTTCACCCCAAGAAAGTATCTCTTTATGGAGAAGTGAGTTTCTTGGAGCCAACAAAAATAAGGATCCTGCCTTTTAATCCAGTCTGCAAGCCTGTATCTTTTGGTTGGGGCATTGAGGCCATTAAGAGTTATTATTGAAAGGTATTTATTCTTGCCATTCTTCTTGTTTTGTAGTACTTCCTGTTTTCCCTTACTCTCTTGTATTAACTGTTACTTGAGTGTGGTTTATTTTTTACCCACTTTCTCATGTATGTGCTTTCCTTTATCTTCAGCATAAATGACTCCTTCAAGTATTTTCTGTAGAGCTGGCTTAATGGTCACATATTACTTTAACTTGTTTTTGTGGTGGAATGTCCTTATTTCTCCATCAATTTGAATGGATAACTTTGCTGGATAAAGTAATCGTGCTTGGCAGTTGTTATCTTTCAGAACTTCAACTGTCATTCCGAGACCTTCTGGCTTTTAAAGTTTGTGTTGAGTAATCAGCTGTTATCCTGGTGGGCTTGCTTTCATAAGTGATTTGCTTTTTCTCTCTAACTGCTTTTAATATATTTTCTTTGGTTTGCATGTTTGCTGGTTTAATTATAACATGTTGAGGAGAGGTTCTTTCTGGGTTTTGTCTGTTTGGTGTTCTAAAAGCGTCCTGTAACTGCTTTGCCATCTCTTTTACAATTTGGGGAAATTTTTCTTATATGATTTTATTGAAAATACCTACTATGCCTTTGTAGTTAAATTCTTCTCCTTCTACCATACCATGGCTTCTTTTTTTTCCTCAATTTTTATTAACATCTTCCACGATTATAAAACATATCCCATGGTAATACCCTCCCTCCCCCCACTTTCCCCTTTGAAATTCCATTCTCCATCATCTCCCCTCCCCATCTCAATCAGTCTCTTTTATTTTGATGTCATGATCTTTTCCTCCTATTATGATCATCTTGTGTAGGTAGTGTCAGGCACTGTGAGATCATGGATATCCAGGCCATTTTATGTCTGGAGGGAGCATACCACGGATTTTTTTTAGACTTTATTTGATGTAACTCCTGGTCTTCTACTTTAGAAAATCTATTCTCTCCTCCATCCACTCTATTGGTGAGACTTTCTGCAGAGTTTTTTTTTTTTTATCTGACTTACTCTGTTGTTCATTTCTAGTATTTATTATTGGTTTTTCTTCAGTATTTCTATTTCCTTACTCATGTCTTATGTTGACCTCCTTATTTCATTAAATTGGTTTTCTTTGTCTTATTTGATTCCTTTGATTTGTTTGAACATAGTTATAATTGTTCATTTGAAATCTTTCTCAAGCATTTCATAAACCAGTCTCATTGGAAGTCACTTTGCATGGATTTATAATTTTGGGTAGAGCTATATAATCTTGATTTTTGTATTCTTGTATTATATATTATGTTGTATTATAATGTAGAGATTTTTACATTTTGGGTTAATTTGATGCTTGGTTTTTTTTTCTAATTATCTGCAGTATACTTAGATGTGTAAATCCTACATTATATATCTTCTGGTTAGGAGCCTAACATGCCAGGTTTGACTGTTAAATGACTCCAAGAGTAACAGCAAAAGTGACCCTAGGTATTGAATTTGCCTGCTATTTGAGTATTCTAGTAGGCAGGGTAGAGCAAAATATAGGCAAATTCTATAACTTAATTGAACAATATACACATTCAATCAATCAATGGAATATTTATATAAGAATGGGCATTAAAACAAATAGATCATCTAACAAAGTCAAAGTCCCTAAGGATGTGTGTTAATCCTGTCAACTGTGAGGCTGAGATTTCCAGTCTGTTAAGGGTGCCAGGTCAACCTGTGACTGAATGAGACTCTGCCCCCATGAAAAACAGAAGAGACAGAGACACTCTAAATCAGGAAGCAACAAAGAACAACCCCAAAATGTAGCTTTTTTAAGAATGGCAAAACTGACCATCCATCAGATTTAACACATAACTTGCTCTGACATGGAAGGTACAAATAGCACTTCAAATGCTGGCCTATATACCAGGCTTTTTGGCAGGTACTAACCTTGTGTAAGTAGGCTGTGTTACCTTTTGGGATGGTTTGGTCTTAGCTATGCTCTGTGTCCTCTTGGGTCTCTCTTTACTGTGCTGTGGGCTCAGGAATACTGACTGGCTGGGTCAATAGCTACTCTGATTGCCCCTGCTGTGTGCTGGGTAGCTGAGTACTCTTCCCTAGGTCTCCAGTGGTTGCCAGTGCTGGTGGTTGGGGGAGAGGATAGTGCCTGAAATTATACCAGAGCTGAGTGGCTGTTACCCACGATTCTCTTCCTCTTGAGCCACTCAGCTAATTCCTGCTGTCTTCTCCTTCAGGTTTCTTGAGTTCGCAAGGAGGCTGGTATAAGTGGAAAATCCCTTCACCTGGTTTTTCCTGCAGCTCAGGCAGAGCCTTGTGGCCATGTGTGGTCATGCTGCTGCTAGAGCTACTTCTGCCAGATTTTGTGGTCTCTAGAAGCTCTGGATCTCTCCTACTTCTCTTTTCTTATACACCTTCACTCTTTGGTAGAAGAGTGTTAGTTGATTTTCTGCTTATTTACCCCATAAGCTGCTTTAGTGTGGCTCCTATGCTGACATCTTACCCAGAAGTCTCCTAGTATTATTTCTTTACTATGGAATTTTGACATTGTTACTATGATGTGCCATGCACAGGTCCTTCTCTGGTCCAGTTTGTTTGGAGTTATATTTGCCTTTGTGTTCAGAGGTCAACTTTTTTATGCTAGATCTGGGAAATTTTCTCCTAAAGTTTCATTAAACATTTGATCAATTCTATTCCTACCCCATGTATTTTTAGATTTGGTCTCTTTAAAATTATATGAGTTCTAAGCACCTCCCTCTTTTCTTTGTTCCCTTTTTTCTTCACTCTATTTGGTTGTTTCTTTTAGCTTCATTCAGAAGCATATTTCTTCTTTAAAAGTTTAAAAGTTTTAATGCATATTTTTATTTTTTCTGATTTATTTTTATTTATTTCTTTATTATAGACACACAGAGAGAGAGTGAGAATGGGCACACCAGGGCCTCTAGCCACTGCAAATGAACTCCAGAAACATGTGCCACCATGTGCATCTGGGTTACGTGGGACCTGGAAAATAGAACCTGGGTCCTTAGGCTTCACAGGCAAATGCCTTAACTGCTAAGCCATCGCTGCATCCCTAAAATTTTTTAAATATGTTATTTATTTAGCTATTTGAGATAGAAAGAGAGAACAATAGAGAAAGAGGCATAAAAAAATAGACAGAGGGGGGAATGGGAATGCCAGTGCCTCTAGACACTTGCACCACCTTGTGCATTGAGCTTCACATGAGTACTAGGAAATAAAACATGGTTTCTGAGGCTTTGCATGCAAGTTCCTTAACCTCTCAGCCATTACTCTAGGCCTCAGACCCATATTTCTATGAGGATTTTAGGAGGTATGCTTAGTTTTGAGCCCCGCAAAGTTGTTGGTAGATTTGGTTTTGCTCAGCTGAATTGTAATATTTTGTGTTACCTTTCTGTGTTGCTTGGGTAACTTAAATATTAGTACATAATAATTCAGGTATTACTATCAATATGTCTTTAGAGTAGTTTGGCTACTAGGGAATTGACATCCAAATTCAAGAAAAACCATAACATCAATATTAAAAATGTTTAAGAGAACTGCAAAAGCCAAATGAATAAGCCTAAAAGGAAAAAGAGAGAATGAGAAGAAGAAAGAAAAGGATACATTAAAGAACAAAAAAGAACAGGAACACAAAGAATAACAGAGTCCACCAAAACCAACAATGAACAGAATCAATTTATGCAAAACAAGAAAAAATGATAAAAGCTGCCAGTGGGAATATATATATATACACACACGTGTGTGTGTGTGTGTGTGTGTGTGTGTGTGTGTGTGTAGCCTTTCAACCTCCCCTTATGTTATGGTATATATATGGTATATAATGGTGGTACCTCATGTCAGCCAGATTAATTTTGGGTGCATATCTATCAGGAAAGAACATGCTCTGTGAAGAAAAGTTAGCTGGGCTGGTGGTTCATGACCACAAACCCATCAGTACTTGGGCTAAGGTAGAGGATTGCTGTTGAGCTCAAGGTCAGCCTGGGCTAAAAAGTGAGTTCCAGGACAGGAAAAAAGGAAGAAAAGCCAACTTTTTTGTCAATCACTTCTAGATTTGGGCTTCTAGGCCTGCTAGGGTGGATAAAATCTTGCCCCCCACCTATGTTATTGAGACTACACCTCCCATCAGAAGGTCTTTTCAATGGGTTGGAGGAATGTGGAAGGCTTGCCCAGTGGTGGGCCTCACAGTAGTAGTTTGAGATGCTGAGTTCCCTTGCAACCACCCATCCTTAGCTGAACAGAGCAAAGGTTCCAGAACTCCTGGGGTATTCTGGCTAGCCCATGCTAGCAGTTTGGTGCACTAAGTTCCCTTTCAATCACCAGATTGGAGCATCTGTCTGTTATTATCAGCACAGCTCTTGGCTTCCAATGCTCCCAGGGTGTTTATCAGTGCTGTCTTGAGGCATTGGAATTCATGTATATACTGCCCAGCATCAGTCAGGAAACTGCTGTAAGGATCATAGTTTGCTGGAGTTGGTCACTGTAGAAGGCTGGTGGAGAGGAGAGGTCGAGGGGGAAGGTCTTCACTGCCCAAAAAAAGTCAAAGGGACAGCATTCAGAGGAGCTTCTGTCAGTTACTGCAGGGGTCAAGCCATTACTGCAGGGGACAAGCCAACAAGATAACCTCATCTTCTTCTACTGTCTTTCTTCTATGCTGGAAGGTTGATTACCAGCTGTGCTCACAACACTTGATGACTGGTTAGTCAACAGGGTTTGGGAATAGATATTTTTCCACCCAGTTCTTGTTATTGCTCTACGTGTCCTAAAGTATGCCCTGGTATTTTAGCTATTTCTGTACATTTCTTCTCCATTCTTTATTTTTGAATATTTATTTTATTTTTTTATTTGAGAGAGAGAAATAGGCAGAGAGAGAGAGAGAGAATAGGCATGTCAGGGCCTCCAGCCACTGCAAACAAACTTCAAATGCATGTGCCCCCTTGTGCATCTTATTTATGTGGGTCCTGGGAAATTGAACCTGGATCCTTTGGCTTTGCAGGCAAGTGCTTGAACCTCTAAGCCATCTCTCCAGCCCTTCTCTGTTCTTTCAAACAAGACTTGTATCCCATCATCTTACCTGGACATTCTAAATGTATTCTTTTACAAAATTTCTTCACAGCTCAATTTAATTTCCCTTGTACCAGCAGTTTTGCTGTTACAAGGATGACTTTGGCTTCATGAGATCCATACCCAGAAGACATCATACTTGGTTGGATGCTAGCTTTTGCTATTTTGAAATTTCCAATAAATTTGAACATACATTGTCATTTTGTATTGGTTCTGCACATTAGATAGTGGTCTTAACTGCAACAAACAAAAATAATCTCTGGCTTTGGAGTAACACTTTTTAAATTTTCAATGTATCTTCACAGTTATGATCTCATTTTATCTTCATAAGAAAGCAATAATAAAGGAGAGAAATTTATGGATAAAGGAAACCTTGAAGTTAGACAAGACTTGGTTGCAACTTAAGTTCTACAATTATTATGTAACCTTGGACTAATGATTTAATTTCTTTTATTCCTCAACACAACAGGTGCAGAGTACACCTCAGTTCTTCTCTTCCCTTTGTGGAGAATCTGAGAGGCTGAGAGCTCAGAGACAGAGAATGGGGGGATTTTTTCCACCAAAGAGTTAAAAAGATATAGAAACTCTATTCGGAAAGGACCATGCCATTCTATGGGAAGATCCCCTTCCTGAGTTAGCAGTCCTTGAGACCAAGAAACTTAGCTGCCCTTCAGATGAAAAAAGGCAAGAATCCTTGAAAGCAAAGCTTCTATTTCTGCTTCTAGTAAAAGGCCCCTAAATCTTCCATTTCTATAGATTTCCCCTAGAAACTGCATCTTTTTTATATCTTAACCAATCATGCGAGATTGTAAGGCCCAGGATCCTGCCTGTATTAAGAAATATGAAAATTGTGGCAAAATTTCTGCTGGTGTGCCAGTTGCCTGAACTCTTTAAACACTATGCACCTTTTGCAGAAGTAAACATTGCCTTGCCAATATAGTTTGGATTATGTGGTCATTCTCAAACCCAAATTACAAAGTATAAAAGAAAAGCTGAACTTCTTAAAAATCTACCTATTATGTTATTCTATGTGACTTGAGATTACATGTGCAAAATAAATTAGGAAAGTCCTATGTAAAGAGCTCAAACTCCCTGCACATACCTTTGGGCTAGAATTTGGATCTGCCCCCAGTGACCTACTCCCTCCAGCAGGCTACTGGAGACTGAAGCAGGAAACTTAAATTCCTGAGGATAATGGAAAACACACACCCATATTCAAACTACCATGGGTGGTGACCACTGAGGTGATTCAGAAGTGACCATAGTGCTGAGAAGAAGTGACAGTGGAGTGTTTAGCACTGAGACATCTCTATCACACCACTTAAGGCTCAAGAACCCTATGGGCAGAGGTAGTATAAAGATTGTAAGAGCCAAAGTAAGGGGAGGACTGCTTTCAATGGGATCATCCAGATAGAAAATGACCTTGATATTCATGACCTCTCAGTGGCTGAAGCAACCTACAAACAAGCCCTGTGAATAATTGGAGGTAAATACTAAATAGCATCAAAAGAGAGATGAGGGGGGTTGGAAGAGGGAAAAAGGAAGGGTGGTAATAAGAGATTATGATCATAGTATATTGTTTATATTTATAGAGATTCATCAATAAATAGTGTTTTTTTTTAAAAAAAAAAAAAAGATGGGCCAAGTGTTATGCCTTGGGATCATAGGAAACATGCTCTGATGATGAAACCTAACTCACTGAAAGCTCAGGCTAGTAAGAAAGCAAATTGTTTAGAAAGGAGAGGGCTTTGGGGCTGGAGAGATGACTTAGCAGTTAAAGACACTTGCTTGTAAAGCCTGTCAGTCCTAGTTCATTTCCCCAGTACCAACATAAAGCAGATGCACAAAGTATGGTTCTGGAGTCTGTTTGCAACAGCAGGAGGTCTTGGTGAATGAATTCTCTCTCTCTCATAAATAACTAAATTTTAAAGGAAGAAGCCAAAAGGAATGAAGGAGTATCTTGCTCCTCAAGGTCAAACTTTATTCACTCCTGGATTTACAAATTTGACAGTTCTGTCTAAATGGTACTGGTTGGTTTTAGAAACATGAGAAATGTGGGAAGCAGCATGAAGTGCAACCATGGTTCCAGGAGCCTGTGAAATGTAGTGATGTGAGGCAGGGTTGAAATCCCTTCATGGAGGCCAGTGAGAACATTGTATGGAGCTGTGAGGATGAACCTTGAGTTGTAATGGAGAACCCCCCCAAAAAAATTTTGAAATACAAAAACAGTGGGACAACCACCAAGGAAAGATGCTTGCTCTGACTCAAGTGGATCTGCCCAAATAGCAAGCAGCACAGTGCAAGGGTGGCAATGAGCCCTTTTGAGCAAGAGAATTTCATTATAGCTGCCAGATGCCAGACATGGAGCTCCAGGATTTGATGCTTGCCCTAATGGTTTTTGATCTTATCTTGGTCCACTCATCTTGTTGTGCCTTCTTTTTACAATGTGAATGTTTACTCTGTGCCATTATGTGTTAGAAGTATGTAACTTGTATTTTGATTTTATAGGAATCACAGTTAAGAGAGGTCGTGAATCTCAGATGAGACATTGGAATTTTGAATAATGTTGGAGTTGATAAAGACTATGGGGTCTTTAAAGTTGGATTGAGCACATATTGCATTATGAGATGTTCATGAGTCTATGGTGGTAAGGGGCAGAATGTGGTTTCTTGAATATAAAATATTCCCCATAGCCTCAAGGGATTTTGGTTAAGTTTTCTACTTAGTCTTCAGTTGGCGGAGCCTTTGGAAGAGGTATGCCATTGGGGGTGGACCTTAAAGTTGATAAGTCTATCCCATTTGATATTCAGAGATAGCTCTCTCACCCACTTTCATGCTTTCTCTCTCTTCCCTGTGGGAGAAACAACTCCCAAGTTTCTCCACCATAATAAAGCTCTCCCTCAAAACTGTAAGCCTAAAATAAATCCTTTCTTTTCATAAGGTCAGGTGTCTTGTCCCACCAACAAAAAGCTAACTGCTACCCATAATAAGATATGTTTACTCATTAAAAAATAGATAGATAGATTAATAAGGTAAGGGTAATCTGATTTAAAATAACAGAAGAAAACCAATTACCAATTTTCTATTTTTTTGTTTATTTTTATTTATTTATTTGAGAGCAACAGACAGACAGAGAGAAAGAGGCAGAGAGAGAGAGAGAGAGAGAGAGAGAGAGAGAGAGAGAGAGAGAATAGGCATGCCAGGGCCTCCAGCTACTGCAAACAAACACCAGTTGCATGCACCACTTTGTACATCAGGCTTATGTGGGTCCTGGGGAATTGAGCCTCAAACTGGGGTCCTTAGGCATCACCTTAGTGCTTAAGTGCTAAGCCATCACTCCAGCCCCTAAACTTTCTTCTTTAAATTCTATTGTGTTCACTCTTCATTTAATTTTTTTTAATTTACTTGAAAGAGAGAGAGATCAATAACTAGACAGCTAGGGCTTCTTACTATTGCAAATGAACTCCATATGCCTGTGCCATTTTGTGAATCTGACTTTATGTGGGTACAGGGGAATCAAACCTGGCCAGCAGGATTTGCAGGTAAGTGCCTTTAACTACTGAACCATCTTCTCAAACGTGATCCTTGATAAGATCCAACTCAGACCAGCTTTTGTAATTCTACTTACTCTTTATTGCCACCTCCACAATTTCATGCATACATACCCTGCCACATTAATCTGAATTTAAAGAATTTTACTATTTTTGCATGGTAAATTTGTAGAAGCCCATTTCCACCCATGATACCAAGTGCAAAAAATGAAAGCTTATAGGGAAAAAATTAAAATAGGCATAATTTTTTTATTCCACAAAATGGAACCAAATCTTCTACTCAATTTCAAATTCTCAACAAAATTCTTCAGAGATACAAGTTCTGCCTTCACAGGAATTTTAAACAGGAGTCTCAGCAATGGCAAGAAGCATGACTCTATAAAATATTTTTATAAAATCATTTCTTCATACTGGTCTGGGTTCCCTGCACCGGACAGCGTGAAGCTGGGTAAAGCATGAAGACACAGTTAACATCCTCGATGAGCTGTTGATCAGAGAGACCTCAAAGTCTCCCAAAACAAGACAGAATTCTGTCAGAGCACTTGATTACCCACCAGAGGTTAATGGTAAGACCCTACTGCTGAAGACACCATACTCTGTGGGCAAGGATCATGGAGAGACATGGTTGGAATCCATAAGAGAGCCAGTCCCCAGACAGTTAGTCCATCTAGTGCTAGAAGGCACTATATGAGCTACCAGGGAAAGTGGCCAACATCTGTCTGGGTAAGTCAAAGTCTAAGATACTCAGAAGCAAACAACCTGAGGTGATGTTCACACAAGTGCAAGAGTGGCACACAGCCACAGTGGGTAACCCACTGCTCTTGGATTGGCTAACAGATCTGCTAGCGGAAAGGAAACCATATCTGGAGCTGGGAAACAGATCAGAATCATATGCTGATAATGATTCTCATTTCCAATGTCAAGCTCCCACGATTATTGGACTATAAGAGGGTCTACACCCTTTAAGTTCTCTCTAAATTAATAATGGTTATCCCATTTAACCCATGCTGACTTCACTCTGTTGGAGATTCTGCTTCTCTTTTTCAGATGGAAGCTGGACTTGAGGAGATAAACAGCCCAGCGCACTTCACCCTGGCCCCAGCTGAAACCACAGAGAAACTGGGGAAATGAGCAAGAGTACTGCTTTCTCATTGAACCTGTTATCAGCACAAGGGTGGAGGAGATAGACAGAGGACACTCAACACTTACCAAAGTAGAAGAGATCCAGAGGCTCCTTAAGAGTCCAACACTGAAGTAGACTTAAAATGCACCCAACATGGCTCAGGGAATTTTGTGGAAGAGGGGGCAGAAAGATTATGAGTGCCACAAGTTGGGACATTATGCACAGAGACATTGCCTCTCCTTCATAACACTTCTGCCCCCACAATGCATGACCCACAATCCCCATGGGGTTGACCTGCATCCCAAATGAGGAGGGCCTCTTCAAAAATGGGGCAGGGAGGAGGGAAAGGATGGTACCAACATGTATTTTGTACATACTTCGTGTGCCCATATCTAATAAAAATAAATTTTAAAAAGAAGGACAGTGATGTAGAAGTATAAGAAGAAGGGTGAATAGATGAGGGAATGGGAAGATGAGCGGATGGAGTGGATGGACAGACAGAAGGAAGAACAGGAGATGGTGAGTGTGGGAGGATAGAAGTATGGAAGCATGAGAAGAAGAAATGAATGAATAATTGGGGATGGAAGAACAACATGGAGGAGTGATTGAGAGATGAAGCTAGCATGCACTAGGCTGTGCTTAAGCATGTATAGAAGTTGCCACGGGGATTATGTTGTTAGTTATTAGGAGCCAACTGAATACTGGGCAATTGTGCAAAGCAGCTTATATTTATACTTTAAAGAATCTTATGAAATAGTTACTCTTATTTCCCACAAATCCAAATAAATAAAGGCTTTTGATTATTAAGTAAAGTATAAAAAATCATTTATTCATATCAAACTTATATCAAATCTTCAAGTTATCATAGCATATGTTCATCATACCCCTTCACTATTGTACATAAACAGTTCTGCTTAAGTGTTTTGGTAAGGTTCCCACTTCATAAATAGAGATTCCATGTGAGATTTGGAAACATATGATGTTTCATTATTATTCTTTAGGTGACTGAACTATTTCCCTGCTGAATCTGTTTTCCTTCGAACAAGAGTGAATTGTATCATCTACCTTATAGGTATGTACTGGTTTTTAAAAGAAATAATGGAAATTGTGAGTTGCTCTGGAATATAAGCTCTATTCATCCACTTGGACACACAGCTGAAGGACATTCCAGCCTCTTTTGTAGTTAGAAGAGGTCAAATGACTGAGCTCTTGGTAATGAAAGGTGTGATGCATATCACTTTCAGGATTATTCTTTTGTTCCAAAAAATGTTGCATGTTGATCCTCCCTCTATTTCACCACCTTTGTGCTCAATAAAAATATTCCATAGATCTGGAAGAAGGAGGAGCCAGCCACCAAACAAAGCAGAAATGAGTCTCTCCATGGCTGCATCTCTCACCAGCCATCATCCCCAGACCCATAGAGTTCTCTAGAGAGGCAAAATTGTGCACAATATTTTATAATCAGTCACTGAGATTTTAAAGTTTTTAAGGCATTTCTAACACATGTATGTATATTAAGCTAATATGTAAAACACAGCATCAAGTATATAAAAGTGACTAGTATATATTAGCAACCAGTATGACCTCCAGCACTACTGCTTCCACATAGTCTTACTGGATTCCAATACATTAATCAAAATTAACTTGGTTGTTTCCTTCTAGAATTGACCCAATCACTTTAGGAGACACAAGTAACTGAATTACTTAGGAAGGGAGGATTGGGTTTCTAGTTTGTGTCTCTGTTTTGCTGTGGAATTGTTTGAATTCCCCATATATTCTGAATATAAAGGTCTTGCCAGATAAATGTCTTGTAATATGTTCTGTCATTCAGAAAGCTATTGCTTTTCTGGGGTTTTTTGTTATTGTTTGTTTGTTTATTTGTTTGTTTGCTTTGCACTTTTTAAATTTAATTAGAAACTTTATTGTGTGGACAAATCATATGTTGGTCCCATTCTCCTCCTCTCTTCCCACATTCCACTTAGGGCCTTCTTCAGTGGGTTTCTCATGTTCACTATGGGGTTGTGGGTTTTGTGAAAGCAGCAGTCAATCGTTGTTGAGGCAGGCAATGCCTCTGAGCAATGCCTTTGCACCCTGTGGCTCTTACAATCTTTCTCCCCCTCTTCTGCTATGTTTCCTGAGCTTGGGGAGTGTGTTATAAGACTACATTAGTGCAGAGCTCTCAGCAACTTCTGGATTTCTGTTTTGATACATTTTGATTGTTCTCAGTGTCTATTGCCATCTCCCTGGAACAGGTTGTCAGGCTCACTGTGACATTAGTATTCATGCTTAATTCGCCAGTTCCTCTGTGATTTCACCTGGGCTCTGGCTGTTTGTGCACAAAATTTTTGCTTTTGTATAATCTTAATCAGCTACTTTTACTCTTGCTACCTAAGCACTTGATATTATATACAGAAAAATCATTGGTGAAGCAAATGTCATGAGAATACTTTCCTAGTGGATCCAGAATTGTAAATGTTACTTAACCATTAATCATTTTTTATGATTGGAGAGGAAAAGTTCCAGTTTCCATCTAGTGGATAGATATCCAGTTTCCAAGCACTGGTTATTAAAGACATTACCCTCTTTCCCGATACGTGTTCTGTATGCCCTTGTTGAAAATCAGTTGTCTGTAAATTCATCAGGTTATTTTTATTTGTTATTTTATATTTTTTATTTTTTATTTTTGGTTTTTCAAGGTAGGGTCTCACTCTAGCCCAGGCTTACCTGGAATTCACTCTGTAGTCTCAGGGTGGCCTTGAACTCACAGCAATCCTCCTACCTCTGCCTCCCAAGTGCTGGGATTAAAGGCATGCACCACCATGCCCTGCTCATCAGGTTATTTTTAGGCTCTCTATTCTATTCCACTAATATTTCTGCTTCTCTGCCAATACCATGCTGTCTTGAGTACTATAATCTTGTGATACATTTTGAATCTAGAGAGCATGATTGATTCTTCTGGCTTTGTTCTCTTGGTCCAAGATTAACTGACTATTTAGAATAACCTGTGGTTTCATATTAACATCAAGACTGTTTTATCTAACTTCACAAAAGATGATATTGGTATTTTAGTAGGGATTACAATGAGTCTGTGTGACTATTTTTTATGGGAGAGAAAGGCAGAGAATTGGCAGGTCAGGGTCCCTAGCCACTACAAGAGAACTCCAGATGCATGTGCACTTTGAATGCATGTGTAATCTTGTACACATGCATAATCTTGTGCATCTGGCTCATGTGGGTTCTGAAGAGTCAAGCCTGGGTCCTCAGGCTTTGCAGGCAAGTGCCTTAGCCACTAAGCCATCTCAGCAGCCCTGTGTGACTACTTTTATAATATTAAATCTTCCAATTTATAAATATTGTTCCATTTGGATATTCTTTAATTTATTTTATCACAACTTTATAATTTTCATTGTAAAGATATTTACTTCCCTGCTTGAAATAACTCTTATGTACTTTAATTTTTTATAACTACTTATATGGAATTATTTTATTGACTTCTTTTCAGGTAACTCATAATTAGTATGCAGGAACCATACTGATTTTTATATCCTACAACTATATTGCATTTGCTTATTAGTTTCAACAGGCTTTTGTGAACTATCTCAGGTTGCACATCACACAACACAACCCTTCCTATTTGTATGTCTTTTATCATTTTCTTTTACCTAATTTCTGTAGCTAGGACTTCCAGGTCTATGTTTAATAAAATTAATAAAAGTAGACATCATTTTCTTGTTCTAGGTCTAAGAGAAAAACTTTTAGTACTTCATCCGGTATGATATTGGCTATGGGTCTATTGTATTGTCCCTCAATAATTTAGGGAAATCTAAATTATTTCTCATGAATTGTTTTTAAGTTATATATGATTAAGCTTCATTGTCATTCAAACCAATGTATGTTGTGTTATTTTAGGGGGATATAAACAGACATCTATTCACCTGTATAAGCCATTATGAACAGACCAAAGAAATGATCCCATCAGCCAGTTGTGGTGGCACACGCCAGCAGGATATTCCTGAAGAGGTGGAGGCAGGAGGATCAGAAATTATTCCACCCAAATATAGCTTAGTGAACTAATGAATTTATTGGGGTTACTTACAGGAGTATTGGTGAGTGTTTTTTTACAGAAGCACTAGTGAGTTAAAGGTAGCTGTATCCCCGGAAAGCACCCCCACCCCCAGCATCCCTGGAGCTTCCTACAAAACTTACAGTCAGTTTATCTAGTTAGAATTCCTTCTATCCAGCAACTATTTGCTACTTTTATAAATTTGTGGAGGGGCATTGTGAATTTTATAACTTTCAGAACTTCCAGAACCTTCTAAGTTTCATTAGCTTTCTAAATTGCATGAGCTTCCCTCCTCCCTGCAGGACTAAATGTTTCGGTTATACATAGAAATCTTTTTTATAGAAGGTGGGCAGGATATCTGAAGGCCCACTGCTGTCTACTCCAACAAGTACCAATTGGTCTTGGATGGCTAAGGAAAATCTAGAAAAAGAAGTGTTATCAATGTTCAATATAGCATGAAAAGATTCCATCACTTATAGCAATTTTTTTCACCAAAAGAGTCTTGTTGGGTATACAACATGGATGGGATGTATAGACCTACTCTCCACAATGCACTGTCAATTTTGAGCCATCTGACCCCCTAATCCTGAGCTTCTGGTGCTGCTGCTGCCGCCAGTAGGCTACTACATATCTCCTTACCCTGATGGTCTCTGTGGTACTGGCTTGGCCCAGGTGGGTGCAGGCTTCACACTGACCTGTTATGCCTGCTGCTGGCTCTCTGGTTCTTACAGTCTCCAGGCCAATACCATGGCCCTCACCTTCTCAACAGTCACACTTGGCTACTCAAAAAAGCCCAGGCTGAGTGAACAATCTCCGCTCCCAGTATACTTTCTTACAAGGGAAAAGTGTACACTGCATACTTTAGGGTTCTAACTTCCCACCCATAGAGCAACTTTATCTTTTCATCTGTACTGTTCTGTCATTTGTTTTCCTTTTATGAGCTATAGCTCAGGCTTCAACACCACTCAGAAGCTCATTAGCACAGTACTTGGGGTTTTTTTTAACATATTCCTTATTTTCAAGCAGAGAGAGAGAGAGAGAGATAGGGAAGAGAGAGGCAGACACACAGAGAATAGGTTCACCAGGGCATCTAGCCACTCCAAAGGAACTCCAGATGCATGCACCACTTTGTTCATCTGGCTTACATGGGTATTAAAGTATCAAAGCCTGGTTGTTAGGTTTTGTAGGCAAGCACCTTAATCATTGAGCAACCTCCTTGCCCAAGTACTTGGTTTTATAGGAATGTTTTCCCTAGGAACTCAAATTGAGTACGAATTTTGCCACATTTGTTTCTGAGCCATCTAGGCTGACCCTTTTACCATCTATGCTTTTCTTTTATAACCTTTAGTACTTTATGAACCTAATTCAACCCTTCACAGATGGGCGGGCACTGCAGTGTGGAATGAGTAGGCCATACCCCTGTTTCCTGGCTCCTCCCACTTCCCTGGTCTGTGTTCCCTGCACTGACAGCTTGTGGGTAGGTGCAGCAATGCAGGGTGAGTAGGCCAGACCCCTGTTTCCTGGCTCCTCCCACCTCCTTGGTCTGATTTCCCCACACCAGTCTGTGTGCAGGCTGGTATGAATAGACCAGGCCCCTGTTTCCAGGGTCCTCCTATCTCCCTGGTCTGGGTTCCCTGTGCCTACTGTGTGTGGACTTGCAAGGCAGTGAGAAGTGAGTAGACTAGAACCCTCCTTCCTAGCTCCTCCTAGTTCCTCCTAGTTCCTTGGTCTAAGTTCCCTGAGCCAGTCTGTGTGCTGGAGTCACTGCTAAGAGTAAGTAGGCCGATCCCTGTTCCCTGGCTCCTCCCAGTACCCTGGTCCTGATCGGTCCCATTGTGCCTTGTTTGGGGAGGCCTAGTCTCTGTGTGAGCTGTGGAATCAGGCATTTTGCTTTGTCATACTGACTGACCACTGGGTACCAACAACCTCGTTCACCCGAGTGAGAGGGTAAATGGGTCAAAGGACAAAAACTTGCTTCTTCCTCAATGAAATAAAAAGTCTTCCTAAAATGGGTAGACAATAACAAAAAAGCCAACAAAATTCAGAAAACTGAGAGATCTCCATGAAGGATGCTTAGTCCTACAATGGAAACCTCCAATAAAATCATAGGAAAATCAACAGAAATTCAATCCCAAAATGAGAACACAACTAATGAGACCCTGATAAAAATAAAATAAAAAATAAAAATGCTGAACTGGAAGCAAACCACCAAAGAACCAACAATTGTATCAATGAAATTGAACAGAATTGTCCCTAGAACATTCATTTTTTGACAATAGGCTTAACTTGATTGAAGAAAACATTAGAACAGCCCAAAGAGATATAAATAAATTGAAGATGAGTCAAGAAATGAAGATCTCAACAACAAGTTGATGAAGCTTAATGAAGACTTGATCAAATGCAAGATTGAATTCCAGGAAGCATCAAAAAAATCAGAACTCAAATTAAAATCATATCTGAAAAAAGAGATGGACAGGACACAAAATAATACAACAGAAAACAAAAATCAAATAGAAATTATAAAAATCTCTCTAGAACCCCTGACCAACAGAGTTACTCATGTGGAAGACAGAACTTCTGATCTGGAAGACAAGACAGAAGAAAGTGATCAGGAGCCAAAAACTTTGCTAAGTTCAAAAAATCAAGTGAACAGAATATGAGGGAACTATTGTATACTCTAAATTGAGAAAACATCTGGATCATGGGTATACCAGAAGGAGAGGAAATCCACACCAGAGGCATACAGACCATATTCAACCACATTATTGAAGAAAATTTTCCCAATCTCTCAAAACACAGGCCCATCCAGATACAAGAAGCCCACAGAACACAAAACAGACAGGATCGAAGAAGAAACTCTCCAAGACACAGCATAGTTTAAAAAAAAAAAAAACTGTTAACAATGAAAATAAAGAGAGAGTGTTAAAAGCAGCAAGAGAGAAAAAATTCACAATATACAAAGGCAATCCCACCAGAATAACATCAGATTTCTCAATGGAAAGCCTGAAAGCTGAAAGGGCCTGAAATGGAACGCTTCAAAGTCTGAAAAACTATGGCTTCCAACCCAAGCTACTCTGCTCATCAAAAGTATCCCTCATAATAGATGATGAAAGAAAATCTTTTCATGAAAAAAGTCAACTCTATGATTATATGAACACAAAGCAAAACCTACAGAGAATACTTGAGGGAATGCTCCAGACAGAACAGTAAAACAATTAATCTCAAGAGCTAACAAGAAGAACATCACAATAACCAAGATAGACCAGGCTTAAAATAGTACAAAACACAAGAAAGGACCAAACCCCATAAAACACGTCATCATGGCAGGGATTAATTCAAACCTAATAGTAATAGCCATAAATATTAATGGTATTAACTCTCCCATCAAAAAACACACTTATCAAGATGGATCAAATAAAATCTACCCAAAAATAAAACAGAAATAAACACCAACACCATCATAGTCAGAGACTTCAATACTACACTATCATCAATACATCATCCAAGCAGAAAGTCAACAGGGAAATAATAGAGCTCAACATCATAGATGAACTAGATGTAATGCATATCTACAGAAATTTCCACCCCAACTCTACAAAATACACATTCTTCTCAACATTCCATGGAACTTTCTCCAAAATTAACCATATATTAGACCACAAAGTGTGCTTTCATAAAGTCAGGAAAACTGAAGTAACTTCCTGCATCATGTCAGATCACACTGCTTTAAACATAGAAATTAACAACAAGAGACACATCAAGAAGTCCACCAGCTCCTGGAGACTAAACAACACACTTTAAAACAATGAATGGGTCAGAGGAGAAATCAAAAAAGAAATTGAAAAATTCCCAGAAAAGAATGAAAATGAAAACACAATCTACCAAAACTTATGGGACACAATGAAGGTAGTCCTAAGGAGAAAATTCACAGCCCTAAATGCCTTCATTACAAACACAGAGAGATCCCAAATTAATAACCTGACTGTCCACCTAAAGGCACTGGAAAAACAAGAAGAATCCAACCCAAAGTGCTCCAGATGGAAAGAAATAATCAAAATAAATTTAGAGCAGAAATTAATGAATTGTAAATTAAAAAACAATTTAAAAAATTGGAGACTTGTCACTGACTAGAGTTGTTGAACTTGAGCTACAGAGTCTGGTGTTTGCCCTGTTTAAATCTTGTATTGGCTGAATATTTCTTTGCTATAACCAACACCATCTTTTTCAATGTGAACATTTATTCTGTGCCATTATGGGATTTTTTTTGGTATTGTATGGCTCAGTTAAAAGACCTTGGACTATGGGGATATTTGAACATCATTGGGATTGATAAAAAAAAAAAAACTATGGGTACTTTTAAAGTTGAATGAATGCATTGCATTTTATATCATGCATGGTTACCAGTTTATGGCGGCTAGGGGTGGAATGTGGTGGTTTGATTCAAGGGGTCTCCCATAAACTTAGGTATTCTGAATGCCAGATTCCCAGCTGATGGCAATTTGGGAATTACTGCATGGACATAATGTATTTTGGGAGGCAGGCTTGTGGGTGTTATAGATAGCTTTCTTTTGCCAGTGTTTGGCACAGTGTCCTGTTGCTGTTGTCCATCTGATGTTGCCCAGGAGGTGATGTCTACCCTTTGCTCATGCAATTGTTTTCCCCTGTCACCATGGAGTTTTCTTGAGAGTCTGTAAACCAAAATAAACCCTTTTTGTCCACAAGCTGTTCTTGGTCGGTTGATTTCTGCCAGCAACGTGAACCTGACTGCAACAGAGTGCTAACAAACAAAATAATGAGTTTTACCAAGGGGAAAGTAAGCAAGATTTCATGTATAGGTCTAGCTTAATAGGAATATTTTTTAAGAATTATAGCCCAGGGGTCAAGATGGCATCTGCCTAACCACACTGCACCTCCTGGGGAAGGAAAGGCAAGAGATTAAGGGTACATTGGATCTTCTAGAGGGTAGCAGACTCTAATACACCTCAAGTGGGAGGATGCAGAGGGGTAAACAAAGGAAACAGTTGATTCCCACACTCTCAGATAGCCCACCAGTCTCCCAATCCTCTCAAGCAGCTGTCCTAGCTACAGTCCCAGCCAGAGGTTCCTCCATGTAGACAAGGGGACACAGGGCAGCATAGCTCCACCTGCGCCACTGTGCAGGGGCTATCACCCAAGTCCCCCCACCCTGTATGAAAGCCGCCCCACTCCCTGCACCCCACCCAAAAGCCGCCCAGCTCGCCCCACCCCTGCACAGCTTGAGGGCTGTCCCACTCCCCCACACCCCTGTTACCTCAGTTCCACTCCCCCGCCCCTTGTGACCTCAGTTCCTCTCTCTGTACCCCCCGTACCCACAGTCACACTCTCCCCATCCCTATACTGTGATGGGCAGACCACAGCACAAAAGGAATTACATGAAAACTCAAATACAAGTAAATCCAATAAGATTGCCCAGACCTACAACGGATGTCTCTAATCAAAACATAGAAAAGATATTAGGATAAGAACCCCAAAATGAAGCTATGAACTATGCAACCCTGACCAAGCAAACAGCAGAACTTACAGAAAAGCAACAGAGTGCCAATAATCATATGAATGCTTTCAATGCTAGACTAGAACTAATAGATAAGGAAATGGAAGGGGTCCAAAGACAGATAAAGGATATGAAGGAGAGTGAAAAAAAAAGGAGTTCCTCAAAAACCAGATGGTTCAATTAAGCTCAATGAAGACAGAAAAAAATACAATGATAAATTCCAAGAATCACCAAGGAAATCACAAAATGATGTGAAAAGGGAACTTGACAGGGGGATGGAAACTATACTTAGAAAACTAGTAGAAAATGGAAGCCAAATTGAACAAGCCCAAAATTTTAGAAGCTCTCAAGAACAGAGTCAGCCATGTAGAGGATAAAAACTCAGATATGGAAGACAAAAGAGGAGAAACAGTTCGAGAGTCCAAAAGCTTCAATAAAATCAAAAATTTCTGTGAAGAGGACATGAGGGAACTGTGGGATCCCCTTAAACATCCTAACATTCAGATCAAGGGACTACCAGAAGGGGCAGAAATTCAGACCAAAGGCATGGAGAACTTATTCAACAAAATAATCAAAGAAAATTAGGGCTGGAGAGATGGCTTAGCAGTTAGGCTCTTGCCTGTGAAGCCTAAGGACCCCGGTTCGAGGCTCGGTTCTCAAGGACCCACGTTAGCCAGATGCACAAGGGGGCACATGCGTCTGGAGTTCGTTTGCAGTGGCTGGAAGCCCTGGCGTGCCCATTCTCTCTCTCTCTCTCTCTCTCTCTCTCTCTCTCTCTCACACACACACACACACACTCTCTCTCTCTCTCTCTCTCTCTCTCTCTCTCTCAAATAAATAAAAATGAACAAAAAAAAATTTTTTTTAAAGAAAAATTTCCCACTCTCTCAAAAGAAAGGTACATCAAGTTACAAGAAGCTAGCAGAACTCCAAACAGACTGGATCAAAGGAGAAATTCTCCAAGACATATTGTCACTAAGACTCTAAATGCTGATACCAAAGAGAAAATCCTAAAAGCAGCTAGGGGGAAATAACATATTACATTTAAAGGTAACCACATCAGAATTACATCAGACTTCTCAATGGAAACCTGGAAAGCCAGAAGAGCCTGGAATGGAACACTGCTAGGTCTAAGAACTGATGGCTTCCAAACCAAACTACTCTACCCATCAAAAGTACCCCTTATAATAGATGGTAAAAGAAAAACTTTCAATGACAAAACTCAGCTTTACAACTGCATGAATACAAAAATAAACCTACAAAGAGTACTTCAGGAAATTCTCCAACAGAAGAATCAGATAATCAACCTCAAGTGTCTACAAGAAGTAGATCACAATAACCAAACTCAGAGAAGGCACAAAAAACTTCAAAGTCTATGAAAACACTAAACCACATAAACCAACACAATATGGAAGGGATCAAATCAAACCTCATAGTCATTACCCTTAATATTAATGGCCTTAATTCACCTGCCAAGAGACATAAGCTAACAGGGTGGATCAGAAAATTACACTCCTCAATCTGTTGTCTTCAAGAAACCCACCTAACCACCAAACACTGACACCTTCTCGGGGAGAAATGGTGGAAAATGATATTCCAAGCAAATGGGAATAAGAAACAAGCAGGCATAGCTATACTAACACTAGAAAAAGTAGACTTCAAACCAAAAGTAATCAATAAACACAAAGAAGACCATTTCCTACTTATCAAGGGAATGATCCATCAAGAGGATATCACAATCATAAATTTTTATGCACAAAACACAGGGGCACCACAATTCATATAACAAAACCTACTTGACACTAACACAAAAATAACCACCAACACCATCATAGGTGGGGACTTAAATACTCCACTATCAGCAATAGATAGATCATCCAAACAGAAAATCAATAGGGAAGTGAGAGAGCTCAACAAAACCATAGAACAATTAGACCTAATGGACATCTATAGAACATTGCACCCCAAATCCACAGATTACACATTCTTCTCAGCAGCCCATGGAACCTTTGCTAAAATAGATCATGCACTGGGTCACAAAGCCTGCTTCCATATATTTAGGAAGATCGACATAATTTTCTGCATGATATCAGGTCACAATGCTGTATTGCTAGAAACTAACAATAAAAGATGCACCAAGAATCCCGTCATCTCCTAGAAACTGAATGTCACACTTTTAAAAAATAAATGGGTAGTGAGCAAAATAAAGAATGAAATTATGAAATTTCTAGAAATAAATGACAATGAGAACACATTGTACCAAAACTTATGGGACACAATGAAGGCAGTCTTCAGGGGAAAATTCATAGCACTAAATGCCTTCATAACAAAGACAGAGAGATCCCAAATCAATAACCTAACCATACACATAAAGGCACTGAAAAAGCAAGAAGAATCCAACCCCAAAAGCTCCAGGCTGAAAGAAGTAATTAAGATCAGAGCAGAAATTAATGAACTGGAAACTAAAAAAAAAGTAACAAAATTGATGAAACAAGGAACTGGTTCTTTGAAAAAAAAATAAACAAGATTGCCAAAGCCCTTGCTAATTTGACCAAGCAAAAAAAGAGGCACTTCAAATTAACAAAATTAGAAATGAAAAAGGAGAGATCACAGCAGACATAAGTGAAATTGGGAGAAACATCAGAACTTATTTCAAAAAACTACTCTACCAAACATGATAATATGGAGGAAATGGATGAATTCCTAGACACATATCACCTGCCAAAGCTAAATTCCAAGCAAATTAATCTCCTGAACAAACCTATCATGCCCATTGAGTTTGAAAATGTAATCAAAAACCTCCTCAAAAAGAAGAGTCCAGGACCAGATGGCTTCTCAGCTGAATTCTATTTAACCTTCACGGAAGAACTGAACCAATCTTTCTCAATCTGTGCCACACAATTGGAGATCAGGGAAAGCTCCCCAACTCCTTCTGTGAAGCTAGTATCACCCTAATACCAAAACCAGGAAGAGATGCCACAGAAAAGAAAACTTCAGGCCTATTTCCTTGATGAACTTAGACACAAAGATACTGAACAAAATGCTCACAAACCAAATACACCAACACATCAAAAGCATTATCCACCTTAATCAAGTAAGCTTTATCCCAGGAATGCAAGGGTGGTTCAACATATGGAAATATATCAATATATATCAATATATACACCACAGAAATAAGCTTAAACACAAAAATCACATGTTCATTTCAATAGATGCAGAAAAGGCCTTTGACAAAATACAACACCACTTCATGATCAAAATATTGGAGAGAATTGGCATGGTCAGTTTATATCTCATCATAATAAAGGCTACATATGAAGCTCCTAAAACCCAAATAATACTTAATGGAGAGAGACATAAGGAATTCCCATTGAGAACAGTAACAAGATAGGGGTGACCATTCTCACCTCTGCCTTTCAACATAGTACTGGAAGTCCTAGCTCAGGCAATAAGACAAGAGAAAGAAAAAAAAGGGATACAAATTAGAAAAGAAGAAATTAAGTTAGCTCTATTCACAGACATGATTCTATACATAAGAGACCGGAGAGCCTCCATCTCAAAACTTTTAAAGGTGATTAAATCCTTCAGCAAAGTCCGGGATACAAAATTGAGGCACAAAAATCAGTACCCTTTCTATATGCAAATGGAAAAGATACAGAGAAATAAATAAGTGACATTTTCCTATTTTCAGTAGCAACAAGAAAAATAATAAAATACCTTAGAATAACATTAACCAAGGAAGTGAAATATCTGTACATTGAAAACATTTTAAAAAAACTCAGAAAAGAAATTGAGGAGGATTTGAGAAAATGGAAAGACCTCCCATGCTCCTAGATAGGCAGAATTAACATTGTGAAAAATGGCAATCCTACCAAAGGCAGTATGCAGATCTAATGCAATACCAATCAAAATTTGAACATTGCTCTTCACAGAGATAGAAAAAAAAATGATCTCAAAATTCGTATGGAAATGTGGAAGGCCTCAGATATCCAAGCATATCCTCAGCAAAAGAAACACCTCTGGAGACCTCACCATACCTGAGCTAAAGCCATATTACAATGCCATAGTAATAAAAATAGCTTGGTACTGGCATAAAAAGAGGTGTATATAAAAATGGAACCGAATCGAGGAACCAGACTTTGCATCAAGTAACTACAGCTACTTGATATTTCACAAAGGCCCTAACAAGATTGGCTGGAGAAAAAAAAACATCTTCAACAAATGGTGCTGGACAAACTGAATAACCATATGCAGGAAATTGAAACTTGATCCAGCTGGGCATGGTGGCACATGCCTTTAATCCCAGCACTCGGGAGGCAGAGGTAGGAGGATTGCTGTGAGTTCAAAGGCACCCTGAGACTACAGAGTGAATTCCAGGTCAGCTTCAGCTAGAGTGAGACCCTACCTTGAAAAAAATAAATAAAAAGAAAGAAACTTGATCCACACACCTCATTATGCACAACATTCAAGTCCAAATGAATCAAAGGCCTCAATATAAGACCAGAAACTCAGCTACTATTGGAAGAAACAATAGGAGGAACTTTCCATGATATAGGAATGGGAAAAGGCTTCCTGAACAAAACTCCAGTAGCATAGGATCTTCAACAATCACTCAACCAATGGGATCATATGAAGCTGAAAAGTTTCTTCACAGACAAACATACAATAAGCAGAGCCAACAGATTACCCAAAGAATGGGAGAAAATTTTTGCTGGTTATACAACTGACAGAGGCCTAACTTCTAGAATCTACAAAGAATTCAAAAACCTAAACAATAAAAAGTCAAACAACTCACTCACAAAATTGGACAAATAACTGGACAGGGAGTTCTCAGAGGAAGAAATAAAAATACCAAACACATACATGAGGAAATGTTCATCATCCTCAATCATCAGGGAAATGCAAATTAAAACAACTATGAGATTCCACCTAACCCCAGTAAGGATAGCAAACATTAAAAAAATAAAAATAAAGCCGGGCGTGGTGGCGCACGCCTTTAATCCCAGCACTCGGGAGGCAGAGGTAGGAGGATCGCCGTGAGTTCGAGGCCACCCTGAGACTCCATAGTGAATTCCAGGTCAGCCTGGGCTAGAGTGAAACCCTACCTCGAAAAACCAAAAAAAAATAAAAAATAAAAAAAAAAAATAAAAATAAAAATAAAAATAAATGCTGCAAGTATGTGGAGAAATAGGAACTCTCATCCACTGTTTGTGGGAATGTAAGATGGTACAACCATTTTGGAAAGCAATCTGGAGACTCCTAAAAAGTTGACTATAGAGTTACCAACAGACCCAGTTATTCCCTTACTGGGCATTTATCTCCATGCCTCAGTTCAGAGAGATTTTCTCAGCCATGTTTATAGCTGCTCAATTGGTAATAGCTAAGAGCTGGAATAAACCCAGATGTCCATCATTATACAAATGGATAACTAATATGTGGTATATCTACACAATGGAATTCTACACAGAAGTAAGGAAAAATGACACAATGAAATTTGAAGAAAAAATGTTCAAACCTGGAACAGACCATTCTCAGTGAACTCACCCAATCACAGAAAGATAATTGCTGCATAGTCTCACTCATCTATGGCTCCTAACCTGAATCAACCCAAGATGCTGACATACCTAACAAGCATCTCAAGAACCAGACACTACGGTGGGTGGGGAGAGAGGGGAGGGGAGGGTAAGGGTGGGGTGGGGGACACAAAACTGGACCCAAACAGCAATGGTACCATAAAATTCTACATCCTAAAAGACAGACTAAATGTTTGAACCTTCACTAGGCCCTTAGAGGGAGTACCTCAATCACAAGGCCCTGGAGAGGGTACGATGAAGACTGACCTTAATCTTCTCTTGTTTCTGTTTCTCTCTCTCTCTCTCTCTCTCTCTCTCTCTCTCTCTCTCTCTCTCTCTCTCTCTCTCCTTCTCTCTATCCCTTTGATATTACTTATCTTTTTCTTCCTTCTCTTCTTGGGCACAGACCTGAAGCTCCCAGTACCAGCAGGTGGCTATCCACAATGAGCTCCTGATCAGAGACCTACAAGTTTTCCTAAAAGAAGACAGATTTCTGTCAGATTACTTGTTGGCCCACCAAAGGTTAGTGGTAAGACCCTACTGCTGAAGACACCATATGCTGTTGGTACAGAACATGGAGTAACATGGCTAGAATCTGGAAGAGAGTCAGTCCCCAGAGAGTTAGCATGTCTAGTGCAAGAAGGTGCTACATGAGCAACTGGAGGAAAATGACCAACATCTGTGCAAGAAATTTGTGGTCTAAACTACTCAGCAGCAAATAACTTGATGTGACGCTCACACAAGTGCAATAGTGGTGCAAAGCCATGATGGGATACCAACTGCTCTTGATTTGGCTAACTGATCTTCTCAATGGAATGGATCCCATAGCTGGAGCTGGAAATCGAGTCAGAACCATACCCAAAACGAGCCCACTCTCCATTTCCAAGTTCCCACCAATCGTGGGCTACAAGAAGGCCTATAGCTATCAAATTCTCTCTTATAAAAAAAGGTTACCCAATTTATCTGGCACTAACTTCACTCTCCATTGGAAAATTTGCTTCGCTTTTTCAGATGGATGCAGATTCTAAGGAGAGAACCAGCCCATCACACCTCAAAAGGGCCCCAGCTAAAACTAAGAATAATTGGAGAAATGATTAAGACTGTTGCTTTCTTGGTAAACCTGGTACCAGCACAAGGGTGAAGGAGATAGGCACACAGAACACACAACTCCTATAAAACCAGATATCCAGAGACACAGAGGCTCCCAAGACCTCATCACTGAAGCAGACCTAAAATGAACCCAACATGGCTCAGGGAAATTTGTGCAAGAGGGGGAAGAAAGAATGTCAGAGCCACACTTTGGGTCATGATACACAGAGACATTGCCTACTACCCATAGCTGATTGCTAGCCCCACGATGCACAACCCATATTCCCCAATGAGGGAGATCCCTGCAGAGGGGGGGAGAGGCTAATGATGGTACCAATTTGACTGTATACACTGAGTACAAAACAAAACAAAACAAAACAAATAAAATAAAATAATTATAGCCCAGAACAACAGTTGCCTCTGCTGGTCACAGAGTTGTCAAGTCACACACACACACACACACACACACACACACACAAGATAATAAACAGGCCATTTAAAAAGGCTAATAGCCCAAAATAATTTTGACTCATTTGCTTCTCCACCAATGATGCAGTCTGTCATTTAAGTTCTAGTAACACATGGCTCTCCATTTGTCAAACCTCACTTTGCAGTTTGTGTACATAGCAGACTTTTGTCCCATGTGGCTAGGAGGCTTTTTTCTAGTCTGTTATAGATACTGCTGAACAGCCAAGGAGAGTGATAATTTTCAGACTCATTATGAAAGAAATTCGTAGATCATATTAGAACTATTAGCAATTATGATTTTGTATTATGTATCTATATATGAACTTTCTGTATGTGACATGACATTTACATGTACAGTCTATATTAGTTGACACATGAGTATTATGTTTAAAGTTGAAAACAGTAACATAGGCAGTAAATAAGGAAACAAGGGGTGTTGTCCGTAGAAGTCAGGAAGAAGGCCTTTTTAACTTTTGATAAGAAGAGCTAATTGAAATTTATGGAAATTTGGTTTAGGTAACATAGGAAGTTTCAGAAACTAGTTTTTTTTTTTTTTTTTATTAGTCAGTTCTGTATTCAGCAAATACAGTCAGTTTGGTACCATTATTAGGCTCATCCGTGACCTACCCCCTCCCCTTGGCCCCTCCTTGTTGAGGTATGCGGGTCGTGCATTGTGGAGTTAGCCCACAGTTATGGGTAAGCTAAATGTCTCTGCATATCATGACCCAACATGTGACTCTGACATTCTTTCCGCCCCCTCTTCCGCAAAATTTCCCTGAGCCATGTTGGGTTCATTTTTGGTCTGCTTCAGTGATGAGGTGTTGAGGGCCTCTGAGGCTCTGGCTCTCTGATTTGGTAGGAGTTGATTTTTCTCTATGCTGATCTCCTTCCCCCTTGTGCTGGTGTCCGGTTCATCAGGAAAAACAGCCCCCTTGCTTGTTTCTCGAAGTTTTCTTAGTTTCAGCCGGAGCCCTTTTGAGGTATGATGGGGTGGCTCTCTCCTTAGGGTCTACATCTATCTGAAAAAGAGAAGCAGATTCTCCAACGGAGAGTAAGTTAGCACCAGGACAAATGAGATAACCCTTACTTTTTTTTTTTTTATAGAGAATTTAATATGTGTAGGCCCTCTTGTAGCCCACAATTGATAGTAGGTTGATACTGGAGAGTGGGCTTATGTTTGGATATGGTTCTGACTTGTTTCCCAGCTCCAGCTATGGGTCCCATACCAGTGAGGGGATCAGTTAGCCAAATTGAGAGCAGTTGGTTCCACACCATGGCTGTGTGCCACCACTGCACTTGTGTGGGCATCACAATAAGTTATTTGCTGCTAAGTAGGTTAGACCATGCGTTGCTTCGATAGATATTGGTCAATTTCCCCCAGTCGCCCATGTAGCACCTTCTGGCACTAGATGCGCTGACTGTCTGGGGACTGACTCTCATCCAACTTCCAGCCATGCCATTCTAATTTGCATGTCAATCACATAAGGTATCTTCAGCAGTAGGGTCTTACCACTAACCTTTGGTGGGTCAGAAACTAGTTTTGAAGCAATATTTGAAATATCTTAAACAATTTTAAATTTAAACATGACAGAACTTAAGAAGGTAACTAATTTTAGCTATCAGGTTTAAAAAAATTTCTTTATATATCTTCATATGGATGAGTTATAATTTTTACTTCATAGAGAGATCAAGAGGTTATAACTTTAGCAAAACCAATTAAAATATGTCAGGCTAAAAGGCTAGAAGTTTTGATTAATCTTTTTTAATATACTTTATTTATTATTTATTTATTTGAGAGAGAGAAAGAAGGAGAGAATAGGTATGCCAGGGCCTTCAGCCAATGCAAACGAAATCCAGATGCATGCACCCCCTTGTGCATCTGGCTTACGTGAGTCCTGGAGAATTGAACCAGGATCCTTTGGTTTTGCAGGCAAACACCTTAACTGCTAAGCCATCTCTCCAGCCCAAGTTTTGATTAATCTTGATAATTTATTACTATCAGTTGTTTATTTTATAGGCACAATGAAATTTTATATAATTAGGTGCAATTGTTATCTAGTAGAATATATTTTTATCAAACAAATTTTACCTAATAGGAAAACATAATATGTAAGATATCTATGGTTGTTAGCAGCAAAGCAAATGTTTTATCTAAGCAAATGAAAGCTTCATTCAATGGAAAACCTATATACTTACCATTTGAATATAACTCAATTTAACTTTTAACTTTCCTTTTTTTTTTTTTTTTTTTTTTTTTTGAGGTAGCATCTCACTCTAGCCCAGGCTAACCTGGAATTCACTATGTAGTCTTAGGGTGGCCTTGAACTCACAGCGATCTTCCTACCTCTGCCTCCCAAGGGCTGGGATGAAAGGGATGTGCCACCATGCCTGGCTTCAATTTAAGTTTTAAGTATTTTATTTAACCTAAATTTATTGTTTGTAAATCATTTTGTGAACATTAGTATTAAAAAATGTAGAGCAATATGTAGATCTATTGATATGAATAGAATCAGGCATCTTGTAAACATAATTAAGAGCAGAATAATATTTTAAAAGACTTGAATTTTGATCTTTGAAATTTAAAAGCATTTAATAATTTTTTATGTCATTCTTTTTGTTTGATCTTTAAATCTTAATTAGAAACTTAACTCTTTTTCACCTAACTTCTGCTTTTCTGGATTTATGCCCCTGTGGTTAATTAAAAATAGTCTGTCAGGATTCTGTCTATCTGCCTTTCCTGACAGACTATTTTTTATTAACCACAGGGGCAGAAATGTTTGTAGATCAGGGGATGAGAAAGAATTTTGTGTAAAGAGGCTGAGGCTGAGATAAGAGTGTGAGCTTGTGAACTTGACTAAGAGAGAGAGTGAAGGTGGAGGAAAAGGGAAATTGTGGAGGTTTGGCTATGAAAGGGAAGAGGAGGAGTCACAGCGAGAACATGGTGATAAGGGAGGAGATGGGGAAGGGGGATTTTGATGAGGAGGGGTCTTGTCAGTTGGGTTTGGATCTAAGAGAGGGTTCAGGGAGCTTAGTGGTAGGGTTTGAGCTAAAAGCATTTGGTAGGTGTAGACCAAGGAATATATGGAAGGATGGGAGTAAAAGAAAGCCTTTGTGGAAGAAACCTCTGTCCAGTTGTTGTTTTTTTGGAGAATGTGAGCTAGCAAATTTATGCCAGCAGTTGTGCTTGTCTGAAATGTATTGAGTGGAGAATTGGATGAGACAGTGAGTCTTAAGGGTGTGACTTTAAGCCCAATTTTTGAAATTAGAGAACAGCTCAAGGGCTGTCTTGTGGATTGGAGGAATAATTGCCCATTTGGGAGTTTTTCATGTCTATCAGTCTCTGAGACTGAAAGGGTTGACTAGACTTCCTGAGAGTTCTTTTCTAGCATCCTGAAAAAGAGTGTCAGGAAAGAATTAAAAAGACCATTAGGAGATATGAAAAGACCTCCTAGAAGCCTTAAAGGCTGTCAGGAGATTTGTCAGAAGGATTTCCTGGTGTTCTAAAAGGCCAGAAGGAGATATAAAGAGACCTTCTGGTGGCCTTAAGGACCATTAGTAGATATGAAAAAAAATGGGCCTCCAGTTAAGATGGTGGCATAGGAATCATGCCAAAGCAGCCTAGAGGAGAAAAAGCCAAAAAAAAAAAAAAAAAAAAAAAAAAAAAAAAAAAAACAGCAAAATACACTCTTCTACTAAAAAGATGTATAAAAAATAAAAATGACAGAAGAGAAGCAGAGCCCACATGGGCAGGCAGAAGTGGCTCCTGCGGTGGTGGCACCAGGTCCATGGGGCCAGAGCTGCCAGGCTCAGCTTGAGCTGTAGGAAAAGCCAGGTGAGGGGATTTCCCACTCACACTGGAGCTCTTCCCAAACTCAAGAAATGTGGACAACCTCAGTGAACAATGGAGGAGCAGAGCATGAGGTAGAAGATCACGTGGACCAGCAAAAGAAATAGAGCCACCATTGAGAGCCACCCTCCCCCACCTCCAGTGCAAGCACCAGCAAGCACCAGAGACCAGTGGAAGGGAGATCACAGCACCCAGCACCAGTGAACAGAGCAGTGATCCAACCACCCAGACAGCCTCCGTGAACCCACAGTGCATCAAAGAGGGACCCAAGAAGGTGCACAGCATAACTGAGACCAAAATCATCCCAAAAGGGAACTGGGATTACACCATGTCAGTACCCATCAAATAAACCTGGTATCTAGGCCTGAACCAGAAGTGCTAAATGTACCTTCCATGCCAGGATAAATTATATGTTAAATCTGATGGATGGTCAGATTTTCCATTCCTAAATAAGCTATATCATGGGATTGTTACTTGTTGCATCTTGATTTATAGTGGCTTTGTTTCCTCTTCTGTTATACATTAGGGAAAGGTCTCACTTGGTTGCAAGCTGACTTGGAACCCTCAACAGACCAGAAATCTTAACCTCCTTGTTGTCAGGATTAAGGGTGTGAGGCACCACACACCCTAAGGGACAGTTAGAGGATCTGGTTGTCATAATACCTACTCTTGCATAAATACTCTGTGCTGTTTTACATTGAAAGTGTACATTGTTTAGTTAATTTTTAGAATCTGCCTCTATTTTGTTCCACTCAGCCTACTTGAATACTCTCATAGTAGGCAAACCCAACACCTAGGGTCACTTTTGTAGATACTCTGAGAGTCTCGAGAGCCACACCTAGCGCCTTCAGCTCCTACCCTGAAGATATATAACATCAGATTGATTAATACATCTAATAATACTGCAGATAACTAGAAAATCCAAGCATTAAATTAATCCAAGATGCAAAAATATGTACATTATAACACAAGAAACACCAAAAATCAAGACAATATAAATCCATCAAAAAGTATTAATGCATCAGAAATGACCTCCAGTGAGAATGAATTAGAGGAAATGCCTGAGAAAGATTCCAAAAGAATGATTATCAATATGCTCAAAGGGATGAAAGAAGAAATCAAAGAAGACACAGGATGCCAATTTAATGTAATAAAGAGGTCAATACAAGACATAAATAAGGAAATAGAAATAATAAAGAAAAACCAGTCAGAATTACTAGCAATGAAGAACACAGTTAATGAAATAAAAAAAAAACTCGAGAAAATCTCACCAGTAGAATAGATGAAGGAGAGGACAGAATATCTAAGCTAGAAGACCAGGTGGTAGATCTAATACAGTCCAACAAAGAGAAAGACAAACCAATAGAAAAGTATGAATGGGAATTTAAAGATATTTAGGATGCTATGAAAAGGTTAAACATAAGAATTCAGGGCATAGTAGAAGGAGTGGAATTTCACCCCAAAGGCATAGTAGGTGTCTTCAACAAAATCATAGAAGAAACTTCCCCCAAATTGGGAAAGAGGTGCCAATGCAGATACAGGAATCCTTTAGAACACCAACCAGACAAAACCTGGAAAGAACCTCTCCTCGCTATATTATAATCAAACCACCAAACACACAAACCAAAGAAAAAAATTGAAAACAGTTAGAGAGAAAAATCAAGTTACCTACAAAGGCAAGCCCATAAGGATCACATCAGATTACTCAACAGAAACTTTAAAAGTCAGAAGGGCTTGGAGTGATGTATTCCAAATTCTGAAAGATAACAACTGTCCACCAAGTTTACTTTATCCTGCAAAGTGATCCATTCAAATAGATGAAGAAATAAGGACATTCCATGACAAAAACAGGCTAAAGGGATATTTGAAGACAAAACCAGCTCTAAAGAAAATACTTGAAAGAATCTTCCATGCTGAAGAGAAAGGAAAGCACACATATAAGGAACCCGAAAAAAAAAAAAAAAACTCAAATACTAGTTAACACAAGAGAGCAAAGGTAAAACTGGAAGATTTAAAAGAAATGGCAAAAATAAATGCATACCTTTCAATAATATCTCTTAATATCAACGGCCTCAATACCCCAACCAAAAGACATAGGTTTGCAGACTGGGTTAAAAATCAGGATCCTTCAATTTGCTGCCTCCAAGAAACTCACCTTTCTACAAAAGATGGACACTATCTTAGGGTGAAAGGTTGGAAAATGGTGTTTCAAGCAAATGGGCCTAGAAAGGAGGAAGGGGCTGCTATCCTAATATCTGACAAGGTAGACTTCAGTCCAACATTAGTTAAGAAAAATAAGGAAGGTCACTTTATACTGAAAGGCACACTCCAACAGGAGGACATTACAATCCTAAACATATATGCACCTAACATGGGGGCTCCCAAAATCATCAAACAAACACTATTAGAACTAAGGTCACAGATAACACCAAACACAGTGGTAGTGGGTGACTTCAACACCCCACTCTCATCAATTGACAGGTCATCATGGGAAAAAATAAACAGAGAGGCATCTGGATTAAATTAGGTCATAGAAGAAATGGATCTACCAGATATATACAGGACATTTCCTCCAAATGCTACAGAATATACATTCTTTTCAACAGCACATGAAACATTCTCTAAAATAGACCATATATTAGGACACAAAGCATATCTTAACAAATACAGGAAAATTGAAATAATTCCTTGCATTCTATCTGACCACAATGGAATCAAACTACAAATCAATAGAAAGAAAAGTTATAGAGAATACACAAAATCATGGAAACTAAACAATACACTACTGAATAATGAATGGGTCAATGAAGAAATCAAAAATTCATAGAGTCAAATGATAATGAGAACACAACATATCAAAACTTTTAGGACACAATGAAGGTAGTCCTAAGAGGTAAATTTATAGCTTTAAGTGCCTAGATTAAGAAGTTAGAAAGGTTGCAAGTAAACGACCTAATGCTTCACCTTAAAGTCTTGGAAAAAGAAGAACAAGGCAAACTGAAAATCAGTAGATGGGAAGAAATAATAAAGACTAGGGCAGAAATTAAGGAAATGGAAACCAAAAAAAATAATAATAATAATAAAAAGAATCAATGAAACAAAGAGGTGGTTCTTTGAAAGGATAAACAAGAATGATAAACCCTTAGCAAATCTGACTAAAAGAAAGAGAGAAGAGACACAAATTAATAAAATTAGAGATGAAGAAAAAACATGAGAACAGGTACCAAAGAAATTCAAAAAATCGTAGGGACATACTCCACTAAGTATGAAAATCTGAAAGAAATGGATGATTTCCTTGATTTATATGACCTACCTAAATTAAATCAAGATGAGATTAATCACATAAATAGACCTATAACAACTATGGAAATCCAAGCAGTTATCAAAAATCTTCCAACTAAAAAAAGTCCAGGCCCAGATGGATTCACTGCTGAATTTTACCAGACCTTCAGGGAGGAACTAGCACCATTGCTTCTTAAGCTTTTCCATAAGATAGAAAAAGAAGGAATCCTACCAAACTCCTCCCATGAAGCCAGCATCATCCTGATACAAAAACCTGGCAAAGATAGAACAAAAAAAAAGAAAATTACAGAACAATCTCCCTCATGAACATAGATGGAAAAATTCTCAACAAAATATTGGCAAACAGAATACAAGAATATATCAGAAAGATCGTTCACCCTGACCAAATAGGCTTTATCCCAGAGATGCAGGGATGGTTTACCATATGCAAATCGATAAATGTAATACATTATATAAATGGACTGAAGGACAAAAATCGCATGACCATCTCATTAGACACAGAAAAAGCATTTGACAAAATCCAATATCCCTTCATGATAAAAGTCCTACAGAATCTGGGAATAGAAGGAACATATCTCAATATTATAAAGGCTATTTATGACAAGCCTACAGCCAACATATTACTAAATAGGGAAAAACTGGAAGCTTTTCCACTAAAATCAGGAACACGACAAGGGTGTCCACTGTCCCCACATTTATTTAATATATTACTGGAAGTCTTAGCCATAGCAATAAGGCAAGCGACACACATAAAAGGGTTACAAATTGTAAAGGAAGAGATCAAGTTATCATTATTTGCAGATGACATGATTCTATACATAAAGGACCCTAAAGACTCTACCAGCAAACTTTTAGAGCTGATAAACACCTACAGTCATATAGCAGGATACAAATAAATACACAGAAATCAGTAGCCTTCCTATACGCTAACAACAAACACACAGAGGATGAAATCAGAGAATCACTCCCATTCACAATTGCATCAAAGAAACTGAAGTAACTTGGGATAAACCTAACCAAGGAAGTAAAGGATCTCTACAATAAAAACTTTAAAACACTCAAGTGAGAAATTGCAAAAGACACTAGGAAATGGAAAAACATCCCTTGTTCCTGGATCAGAAGAATCAACATTGTGAAAATGGCAATCTTACCAAAAGCAATCTACACATTTAATGCAATCCCTATCAAAACTCCAATGGTATTCTTCACAGAAATAGAAAAAACAATCCAAAAATTCATTTGGAAATACAAAACACCTGGAATATCTAAAACAATACTGAGCAGCAAAAATAAGGCTGATGGTATCACCACACCTGTTTTTAACCTATACTACAGACCCATAGTGACAAAAACAGCATGGTACTGGCACAAAAATGGACATGTAGATCAATGGAACAGAATAGAAGACCCAGATGTAAGTCCAGGTAGCTGTAGCCACCTGATATTCAATAAAAATGCCAAAAATACTCATTGGAGAAAAGACAGTCTCTTCAGCAAAAGGTTCTGGGAAAACTGGATATGTATCTGCAGACAGATGAAAATAGATTCTTCTCTCTCTCCATGCACAAGAATTAAATCCAAATGGATTAAAGACCTTAACATCAGATCTGAAATTCTGAAACTGCTAGAGGAAAAAGTAGGGGAAACCCTTCAACATATTGATCTTGGCAAAGACTTTCTGAATATAACCTCAATTGCTCAGGCAATAAAACTACAGATTAACTGCTGGGACCTCATGAAATTACAAAGATTTTGTACAGCAAAGGACACTGTGAATAAAGCAAAGAGACAACCTACAGAATGGGAAAAAGTCTTTGCTAGCTATATTTCTGATAGGGGATTAATATCTAGGACATACAAAGGAGCCAAAAAATTAAATAATAAGAAATCAAACAAGCCAACTAAAAAATGGAACTAAATAGAGAGTTCTCAAAAGAAGAAACACGGATGGCGTATAAGCATCTTAAAAAATGTTCTACATCCCTAGTCATCAGGGAAATGCAGATTAAACCTACACTGAGATTCCATCTCACTCCTCCCAGATTGGCTACCATCATGAAAACAAATGACCATAAATGCTGGTGAGGATGTGGAAAAAGAGGAACCCCTTTACACTGTTGGTGTGAATGCAATCTGGTCCAGCCATTGTGGAAATCATTGCAGAGGTTCATAAGACAGCTAAAAATAGATGTACCATATGAACCAGCTATAGCACTCCTAGGCATATCTCATCCCATTGCCTTAGAAATATTTGCTCAACCGTGTTTTTGCTGCTCAATTCACAATAGCTGGGAAATGGAACCAGCCTAGATATCCCTCACCTTATGAGTGGATAATGAAGATATGGCACATTTATACAATGGAGTTCTACTCAGCAGTAAAGAAAAATGAAGTTATCAAATTCGCAGGAAAATGGATGGATCCGGAAAGGATTATACTAAGTAACCCAGGCCCAGAAAGCTAAGTGTCACATGTTCTGTCTCATATGTGGATCCTAGCTACAGATGATTGGACTTCTGTGTGAGTAGGGAGAAAACTCAGTATCAAAGTCCAGTAAACTAGAAAATAAATATAAAGGGAAGAGAAATGAAGGGAGGGGATACTTAATAGGATGGTATTGTATATATATATATAAGTAGAAGAATAGATTAATAGGGGTGAAAAGGCCCAAAGTGAGGTCAGGGGAAGAGATTGAGTAAAGGAAAAGTGGAGGGAGGGCTAATCAAAATCTCAGAGGATATGAATAAAACATATGGAATCCTACTTTTTTGGACAATGGAACACTCAAGAGCCATAGATTGTTGCTAGAAAATTTTGAGTGCCAGGGATGGGATACCTTCCAGTGAGTTGTTGGATAGGGAGGTCCCTTATGCCCCCAAAACATTATAGGCCATTGCTGAGGCCCTTGGTTTCCCACCAGGAATAGATGGTAAGACCCTATTGCCAAAGACTCCACATACTTGGGCTGCAAGGCCACTGGGAAATCCTGCTGGAAGTGAGATGATAATCTTCTTAATGTAGACCAGGTGACAGAAAGCTGGAAGAGGCCATGCTGCATGCAGTTCAATGGGAGAAAGAGAAAACACCAGTGAAGATACTCAACAGTGGACACTGCAAGCCTTATATTTGGCCAGCCAGGTCAAATGAGTCAACAAGTACAATAGTGGCACATCCATCATGTTGGAAACCAACTGCCCTCTAATTGGACTGGAAGCCCACTCCATGGGAGGGAATACATCCCTGATACTGAAAACTTAAAACAGGAGTAGTCATGAGCCTTAGGGTTGTAACGTCTGCTGCTGTCTGGCTAAATATATATACTATGCTTATCAAACTACCCAGTAAGCACTTCTCTTAATGTTCATACCCTTATATTAATGCTACTCTCACTTTTGGTAGAGAATCTTCTCTTTCCAGATGGCAGTGACCTTGGGATGACTCAGAAGGCATCATGGTGCTGGAAAGAAGTGACCAGAGTGCTCAATACTGCAATACCTCTATCACACCTTCAAAGTCTCAGGGTCTAATCGGAAGAGGTGGCGGAAAGAATGTAAGAGCCAAAGAAAAGGTAGGACTCCTTACAATGTGCTCCCCCCAAACACAAAATGGCCTGGATATCCATGACCTCACAGTGCCTGACACTACCTACACAAGACCATCATATGAGGAGGAAAAGATCATGACATCAGAATAGAAGAGGGACTGATTCAGATGGGGAGAGGATATTATGGAGAATGGAGTTTCAAAGGGAAATGGGGGGAGGGAGGGTATTACCATGGGATATTCTTTATAATCATGGAATTTGTTAATAAAAATTTGAAAAACAGAAAAAAAAAGGGGATCTTGGAAATGAAACAGAAGTCCCAGGGCACTACTAGGAAATTGATGGGAGGGTCCTTACCTTACTCTTTGGGCTGTTGTGTCAGATGGTCTGAGTTGGATGTTGCTTCAGAAATGTCGAGAACAAACCTCTTTGTGCCAGAGATTAAGAAGGATGGAAAGCAGGGAGGAAAGGAGTAAAAGGGGAAGAGGAAGAATAAGAAAGAGAAAAAACGGAGTGGAAGCCAAGGACTTCCCATAGTTCAGTGGCCAGCCTGGGATGAGTTGCCACTGCCCACTGCCCTCTGCCCCCTAGTTTCAAGGAGAGTCCTTGCTCTAGTACCTGTCCCAGACTTTGGCACTACTATGTAAGGAATAAGTTCAGGGACAAGTTAGAAGGAAGAAATTGATAGGAATATCAACAGCAAAGAGCAGGCTTTATTTAGAGTATAGTTTCTGATAGGTGGGACACCTATTATTCCAATGGCATAATGACCCTAGAAACAAGAGTACGCACTGGGTAGCATGTGCTGGGGAGATATTTAGTCTTGGGGGTGGGGGTAGGGATGTTCTAGCTGCAAAATAGGGAAGGGGGAAGTTAAGACATGAGATCTGTAAGATGTCTGGAGTTATTTCAGTTTTCTAGGTGGCAAGTGGCTTTATGTGGCCTAAGATAGAGGGTGGGGTAGATAGCTGGTTATCTCTGGGCAGAATGTGGCTGGAGTTTGTCTGCAAGTCTGCAATCTCTGGTCAAATCACCTGGTGCCTGTCCAGGGCCTATTTGCTAACTCCTTCAAGAGGGAGCATTGCAGCCACCACCACAGCAAGGAGGCATACCATCCAGTACACAATGGGGGAGGAAAGCCATATTGGGATTGCCCTCATGAATGCTCAAACCTCAGACAAATCATCTTTAGTTACAGAGACCATGCAACCACTCTTCATCACTCAGCACTAGTTCTATCTCTCTGCATGTATATATTACGTTTTGTGCTAGAGATGGGGGAAAAATCTATTCATCCCAGATAGGCTACTAACAGCAGACAAAAGAAATGATACCACCCAAATCTAGAATCATGAGCCAGTGAATTTATCTGGGTTACCTTCAGAAGTATGGATGACTCAAAGGCAGCTGCATCACCAGACATTACATCCCAATGTGGATGATGACTCACAAAAGCTTCCTCCATAACTTCTAGTCAGTACATTAAATCACCTTTTCTCCCCAGAAATATTTACTACTTTTAGAATTTAGGAAAGAATCCTTGTGAGTGTTGTAATTTTCTGAGCTTCCTAAGCCTTGTAAGTTTACTCAACTATCTGAGTCATTTTTATGATTTATTTGAGAGAGAGAGTGGGCATGCCAGGGCGGCCAGCAGCTGAAAATGAACTCCAGATGCATGTGCTACCTTGTGCACCTGGCTTATGTGGGTCCTGGGGCATCCAGTCTAAGTCCTTTGGCTTTGCAAGCAAGTATGTTAACCACTAAGCAATCTCTCCAACTCAACTTCTTGAGTTGTCTGAGTCTCCTACCTGCCTCCAGGAAGGAATGTTTTGATTCAGAGGAAAAAAGTTAGACAATACCATGTTTTACCATCTTGCCCAGAAAATGTTTTTAATCTCTTAGGAGTTTTGTTGTTGTTGTTTTTGTTGCTGCTGCTGTTGCTGCTTCTGTTGTTTGAGACAGTTTCTCACTTTGAATTCACAGTGATCTTCCTATCTCCACCTCCCCAGTATTAAAGGCATGAGCCACCATACCTAGCTGCTTCAAGATCTTTGTCAAGTGTCATATTGTGTGATTGGCCAAGTCATAACACTTTCTTCATCAGTTATAACACACTTTTGCTGTAGGCCATGCTGATCTAAAACATGGTGTGGAGCTCAGTCTGGCCTTGAACTTTCAAACCTCCTGCCTTTACCTCCCTTTTAAAACTGGGATTACAGACATATGTCACCAGACCTATAATAATTCAGTAGTGCTAACTAAAAAAAAAAAAAAAAAAAAGACATTTACTTCGAATAACTTTTTAAACAACCCTTGGCTGACTCCCAGCCATTGCTGTCTTTTAAAAATGCTGTCAAATAGAGCCGGGCGTGGTGGCGCACGCCTTTAATCCCAGCACTAGGGAGGCAGAGGTAGGAGGATCACCGTGATTTCAAGGCCACCCTGAGACTCCATAGTGAATTCCAGGTCAGCCTGGGCTAGAGGGAGACCCTACCTCGAAAAACCAAAAAAAAAAAAAAAAAATGCTGTCAAATCTTGTGCATTAATACATTCCTAAGCTTTCATGGATTTGATATCAAACCTACATTGTTTAAACTCTCTCCCGAGTCCTCTTTCAAATAATTACATTTCCTCTTTTATTTTTTATTTTTTTCAAATTCAGGAACATTTTAATAATAGTATTCACCTTAATCAAGTAGATTTTTATTCACTTTTGTTATTTTTATTTCTATTATTTCTGTTTAAGGGGGGAAAAGTATACATACATGATTCATGCACTTTTACATTTTGTGTGAATTTACTTCAGGAAGAGACATTAGATAATTGAGCTTAAGATCCCCAAATCCAAAATTACCTCATCATGAGCATTTTTTTTCTTTTTAATTTTTAAAATGCTTTATTTTTTTCTTTATTAGTTAGTTTTCTATTCAGCAAATACAGTCAGTTTGGTACCATTATTAGGCTCATCCATGACCTACCCCCTCCCCTTGGCCCCTCCTTGTTGAGGTATATGGGTCATGCATTGTGGAGTTAGCCCACAGTTATGGGTAAGATAAATGTCTCTGCATATCATGACCCAACATGTGGCTCTAACATTCTTTCCGCCCCCTCTTCCACAAATTTTCCTGAGCCATGTTGGGTTCATTTTTGGTCTGCTTCAGTGATGAGGTGTTGGGGGGCCTCTGAGGCTCTGGCTCTCTGATTTGGTAGGAGTTGATTTTTCTCTGTGCTGAACTCCTTCCCCCTTGTGCTGGTATCCAGTTCATCAGGAAAACAGCCCCCTTGCTTGTTTCTCCAATTTTTCTTAGTTTCAGCCGGGGCCCTTTTGAGGTATGATGGGGTGGCTCTCTCCTTAGGATCTACATGTATCTGAAAAAGAGAAGCAGATTCTCCAGCGGAGAGTAAGTTAGTACCAGGACAAATGAGATAACCCTTACTTTTTTTTTTTATAGACAATTTAATAGGTGTAGGCCCTCTTGTAGCCCACAATTGATGGTAGCTTGATATTGGAGAGTGGGCTCATGTTTGGATATGGTTCTGACTTGTTTCCCAGCTCCAGCTATGGGTCCCATACCACGAGGGGATCAGTTAACCAAAATGAGAGCAGTTGGTTCCCCACCATGGCTGTGTGCCACCACTGCACTTGTGTGGGCATCACAACAAGTTATTTGCTGCTAAGTAGGTTAGACCATGCATTGCTTCGACAGGTATTGGTCATTTTCCACCAGTCACCCATGTAGCAATTTCTGGCACTAGATGCGCTGACTGTCTGGGGACTGACTCTCTTCCAACTTCCAGCCATGCCATTCTAATTTGCATGTCAATCACATAAGGTGTCTTCAGCCATAGGGTCTTACCACTAGCCTTTGGTGGGTCATCAAGTACTCTGACAGAAATCTGTCTGTCTTTTAGGAAACCTTGTAGGTCTCTCTGATCAAAAGCTCATTGTGGATGATAGCCCCATGCTGGTTCTGGGAGTTACAGGTCAGTGCCCACTAAGAAAATGAGGAAAAAGATAACTAATATACAAGAGGTAGAGATAAGAGAGAGAGGGAGAGGGGAAGTGAGGGAGGGAAGATATAGAAGATTAAGGTTAGTCTTGATCTTACCCTCTCCAGTGTCTTGTGGTTCAGGTGTTCCCTGTAAGGGCCTGGTGAAGGATCAGCCTTTTGGTCTGTCTTTTAGTAAGTAGAAGATTATGGTACCATTGCCATTTGGGTCTAGATTTGTGTTTCCCACCCCTTTGATGCCCTCCCCTCCCTCCCTTTCCATCCTAGTGTCTAGTCCATGAGATGCTTGCTGGGTATGTAAGGTATCTTGGATAGATTCAGGTTAGGTGCTGTAGATGAGTGAGACTATGTGGCGATTTTTTTTCTGTGATTGGGTAAGTTCACTGAGAATGATCTGTTCCAGGTTCAACCATTTTTTTTTAATTTTTTTTTGTTTATTTATTTATTTGAGAGCAACAGACAGAGCGAGGAAGAGGCAGAGAGAGAGACACAGAGAGAATGGGCACGCCAGGGCCTCCAGCCACTGCAAACGAACTCCAGACGCGTGCGCCCCCTTGTGCATCTGGCTAACGTGGGTCCTGGGGAGTCGAGCCTCGAACTGGGGTCCTTAGGCTTCACAGGCAAGCGCTTAACTGCTAAGCCATCTCTCCAGCCCCTCAGGTTCAACCATTTTTCCTCAAATTTCATTGTATCATATTTTTCTTACTGCTGTATAGAATTCCATTGTGTAGATATACCACATCTTAGTTATCCATTCTTCTAGTGATGGACATCTGGGTTGATTCCAGCTCTTAGCTATTACAAATTGAGCTGCTATAAACATGGTTGAACAAATCTCTCTAGCCTGTGGTTTGAAGGTTTTAGGGTAGATGCCCAGTAAGGGAATAACTGGGTTTGTTGGTATCTCTATACTCAGCTTTTTCAGAAGTCTCCATATTGCTTTCCAAAGTGGTTGTACCATCCTACATTCCCATCAACAGTGGATGAGTGTTCCTACTTCTCCACATCCTCGCCAGCATTTATTTTTATTTGATTTTTTGATATTTGCTATCCTTATTGGGGTAAGGTGGAATCTCATAGTTGTTTTAATTTGCATTTCTCTGATGACTAGGGATGATGAACATTTTCTTAAGTGCATGTTTGCCATTTCTATTTCTTCCTCTGTGAACTGCCTGTTCAGCTCTTTGCCCCATTTTGTGAGTGGGGTGTTTTACTTCTTACTCTATAGATTTTTGAGTTCTTTGTAGAATCTAGAGATTAGGCCTCTATCAGTTGGATAACCCACAAGTATTTTCTCCCATTCTGTGGGTAATCTATTGGCTTTGCTTATTGTATGTTTGTCTGTAAAGAAACTCTTCAGCTTCATGTCATCCCATTGGTTGAGTTACAGTTTAAGTTCATGAGCTACTGGGGTTTTGTTCAGGAAGTCTTTTTCCATTCCTATATCATGGAAAGTATTTCCTAAATTTTCTGCCAGTAGTATTCAAGTTTCTTGTCTTATATTGAGATCTTTGATCCATTTGGACTTGAGTGTAGTGCATGGTGAAATGTGTGGGTCAAGTTTCCGTTTCCTGCATATGGTTATCCAGTTTGTCCAGCACCATTTCTTGAAGATGCTGTCTTTTTTCCAGCCTATATTGTTTGGGCCTTTATCGAATATCAAGTACCTATAGTTGCTTGACCCAAAATCCGGGTCCTCAAGTCTATTCCATTGATCTATACTCCTGTTTTTATGCCAGTACCATGCTGTTTTTATTACTATGGCTTTGTAATATAGCTTTAGATCAGGTATGGTGGTGCCTCCAGAGGTATTTCTTTTGCTGAGGATATGTTTGGCAATGCAAGGCCTTCTGCCTTTCCTTATGAAATTTGAGATCATTTTTTCTATCTCTGTGAAGAACACTGTAGGGATTTTAATTGGAATTGCATTAAATATGTATATTGCCTTTGGTAGGATTTTCATCTTCACAATGTTAATTCTGCCTATCCAGGAACATGGGAGGTCTTTCCATTTTCTCAAGTCTGCCTCAATTTCTTTTTTGCAATGCAGAAGTAGAAGTCAACCAGGTCTTTCTAACTCCAAACCTTACTCTTCACTGAGTCATTCCTATCACAATAGGATTTCATATCATCTTCTCTCTGATATTGAGCTTTGATTTCTTTTTTTAATTATGTCTGCTCTGCACTTTACAGTATAGAAAAATTTGGTGAAGTAACATGTCAGACAGTGAGGTGCATGCTCCACCTCTATGTCCATCAGATATTATAAGCATCACTAATGACTAAGCCTATTGCAACAAAAGGAGCTTTCTTGTTTTATATAGATCCAAGCTATCCTATGTTTTTATCTTGACCTTCCCCCTTTCATCCTCTATATTTTACCTACAAGCCTCTTGAACATGTTAGTGAGCCTTAGTTTCATTGTATCCTCAGAACACCAGTCCTGAGCAATTTCTCCAGCCCTTATAGTTTATCTTTCTCCTAGCCAGACTGGTCTTTGAATCTCATTCTCCTAAACATCAAGCCTATTCCCATTTTCTTCTCTCTGATTTTCATTGAGAAGACTCTTGGTGCATTTCCCATTCTCATATCCATTCAGCAGCAGACAGCGCTGACTTTGCATTAGCTGATGAGCATGCCAACAACTTAGAATTCAGGCACACCTTCTAGAGAGAGAGACTGCCTAGGTCCAAATACTGACTATCATTAGCCTCCTAAATAAAGTGGGTCAATTTACTTAGTCTCTCTGGGCCTGAGTTTGTATATCTGTCTGATGAGGAAATATTCTGCAAGAAAATATTGTCATTTTTGTCTTCTGTTAAATGAAGGAGAAACAACAGCGGGTTGAGAGCTCTGAGGGTTGCCATCAAATTCACACTATGTGTGATTTCCTCTTCTGCTCAGCCAGTAAGCACAGACAGACTTTCTGAGTTGTCAGTGTCATTGCATCCCAAGCAAGAGTTATAAACTCAAATGTTGTTGAAACAGACCACATAAACACTGCCACATTGGAAAACCTTTGGCCCTCTTGAAGAGGGCAAACTAACTTAGTTACATCTAAAGCTCTGGCTACAAAATTGCCAATTTTCTTTTGCTTTTATATGAAATACCAGAAATTCAAATCTTTATGCAAAAATCTCTCTTTTTAAAAGTGGTCCAGTTATTTTCAAGTATATAGTATTTACCAATAGTCTGCCACCTTGGGCTAAAAGCCCAAAGTTCTCCCTTAGTCACAGGACATATGACTGCAGCATGCAGTGACCATGACTACCAGCAATCATACAGGTCAGGAAAATATCTAATTTATGGAAAAACAGTGCATGTATTCAGCTGTGTGCAAGCATCACCATTTTGCCATAGATATTAGTTTACCCCAAGACTTCTCTTGTCAGCTCCCCCATAATCTACAGGTCAAATTCCTGACCCATCCCAAGATTCCAACCACTCACTGGTGATCATACTTATGGTGTCAATTACTAATAGCTCTGACATTAAGAACTTGATGAAACAGATGGCAGGAAAGCTGTTGCTAAAACAGTCAATGTATGATTAGAGACAAGGAGAATCCTAGCCCTGTCCTATGCATCTGTGAAGGGGAGGTTATTGGAACAAGTATCCAGTGTTTGTGCTCAAGTCCACTGAAGCCTGCAAGATTTCCCCTCTGGGAAAGATGGGGCTGGTAGCAGCTGTTAAATAAGCCTTGCTCATTTTAGGGTTATGGAAGTGCTAAAGAAGCCTTGATAAATTGCTCAGAGCCACATCTATCTTTGGAATCCAACATAATTTTCCAGTAACTTCTATCCATAAAGAGTTGGAGCTAAGGTTGGTTAAGCTTTAATGTCTACAAGTGGTCAAATCATGTTTTTATAAATTTAAGCTGGGCATGGTGGCACATGCTTCTTCTTAGCCCATCACTTAAGAGGTAGAGGCAGAAAGAGGCCAGTCTGTGCTAATAGTGAGTTCTAAGCTATCACCATATTAGAAAAATAAAATTTAACAAAGAAAATAAGTGAATGTTTACCTTCAGAGAGCTAGATAAAATCCAGGTATGACTCTACAGCATGGTGATATATGCCTGTAATTCCAGTACTCAGGAAAGGGAGGTAGGAAGACTGCTGGAGTTTGAGGTCTGCCTGAATTACATAAAGTCCCAGACCAGCCTGGGCTACAGAATAAGACTCTGTCTGCAAAGAAACCCTCCCTTGCAAAACTTATAGCACATATATACTATAAAATTATGTGTAGTTATATATGAAAGAAGTGAAATTAATTTTAAAAGGTTATCCATAGAACAATATGTATAGCATTTCCATTTTTGCTAAAACAAAGATGATGGAAAGTAGCCAGGCATAGTGGCACACACCTTTAATCCCAGCACTTGGGAGGCAGAGGTAGGAGGATCACCGTGAGTTCAAGGCTACCCTGAAACTACATAGTGAATTCCAGGTCAGCCTGGGCTAGAGCAAGACTCAACCTCAAAAAAAATAAAAATAAAAATAAAAAGATGGTGAAAAGAAATTTTAAAAACCTCTATAATAGATTTTGGAAAAAAATCTTGAAAGATACATGCCAAATGATTAATGACAGCATGGCAGGGAAAATTCTTTATTGCTATTGAATATACATTGGCATTTTACTTTATGACACCAAGCAAAAGTAATTTTGTAAATTTTAAAAGTGAATATAAATATTTAGACCCTAAGCCTATGGTGTCTGCCATAACAGTGAAAGAAGGACTCCTTCTGTCCTAAGTATCACAATCCACTAGGGAAGCCTGGGTATGTGTACAGTTTGTAGGTGTGTTTCAAACCCATGTCATCAGACCCTTCTCCTTCCCTAAGTAAAGAGAGCTATAATTATTCTTCTTTTACCCATGAAGGAAACTGACATACAAAGTTCTAATTAGAACTTTTACAAAGCAAGAGATAAGATATCCAAGGGTTCAAATTTAACTTACTGTTCAAGTAAGGTTTGTCAGATTATTACTGGTCTTCTGTTATTTCTTTAAACAAAATCTACTCCAAAGATTATGGAGAAGACCTTAGACATCACCTTATGTAATACTTCTATTTTATATTTTTATTTATTTATTGGAGTGAGAGAGTGAGTTTGGGAGTGCCAGGGCCTCCTGTCACTGCAAACAATTGCCAGTCATATGAACCACTTTGTGCATCTGGCTTTATGTAGGTACTGGGGAATTTAACTCTGGCCTTTGGGCTTTGCAAGCAAGTGCCTATAACCACTGAGCAATCTTCTCAGCCCTGATACTTATATTATTTTTGACTGTTTTTCTTTATTACTTAGGTACATATTCAGTGTGAAAACAGCCATGTCAGTGCCATTATTAGCCTGTCCTTCCCCCTCCAAAGGGACCCTCCTCATTGGGGATTGTGGGTCATGCATTGTTGAGGTAGCCATCAGTTATAGGTAAGAGGCAATGTCTCTGTGTGTAATGTCCCAACATGTGGCTCTAATAATCTTTCTGCCCCCTCTTCTCCGAATTTCCCTGAGACATGATGCTTCTATTTTAAAGGCAAGGAACTGAGGCCTAGAAAGACCTAAAGAAGCCATGACAGCTGAGCAGAGGCAGATCTGGGGCTGGAATCTACTACTGCTTCAGCTAATTCATGCCATGGTCTCCCACCAGTGACCCAGTGAGATCTCAAGCTCACAGTTCTGCACATCTCAGTTACCAAAAGGATGCTTCTGACAACTGACCTAAGCAAGATTCTCACAGGTTCACTGATCCCCTGGTCAGCCTGAATGGAGCTGGGGAATGTGCTGTTTTTAAAATGCTTTTTATTAGAGAGAGAGAAAGAAAGAAAGAGGAAGCTACACAGAGAGAAAATGAGAACACCAGGAGGGCCTCTAACCACTGCAAATGAACTCCAGATGCATGTGTCACCTTGTGCATTCATATTTATGTGGGTACTAGGGCATCAAACCTGGGTCCTTTGGCTTTTCTGGAAAGTGCCTTAACCACTAAGCAATCTCACCAGCCCCAGATTGTGCTATTTGGATCACATCTTTGTAGAACTTTTGCTATTATAATATCTTTTATCAGGAAGCATAAGTACAATCTGGATTTATCAAGTTCTTCTCAAGGCACTCTCACTGAAGTTAGGGCTTTCAAAATATTTTATTTATTTGTTTATTTAAGAGAGAGAGAAAGAGGCAGCCACTGCAATCAAACTCCAGACACGTGCACCACCCTGTGCATCTGACTTACATGGGTCCTGGGAAATTGAACCTGGGTCCTTGGTCTTTGCAGGCAAATGCCTTAACCACTAAGCCATCTCTCCAGCTCCAGAGATTAGGGCTTTTGATTGCTTAATTTATGACTTAAGATGTAGGTTACAATCTTTATTTTATTGCTTATAAATGATGAACTCAAAGTCTCAAACCCAGACTTTTAAAAAAATAGTCCTACGGCTCTTTCCCTTTATACTGCTTTCCATGGTGTAATAGAGAAAACATTAAAGTTGGCCCAAAGTCTGTAGCTTCTTTTGAAGCACAACATGCTAATAAAATCTCGGCTTCCAGGGGGAAGTCAATGTAAATTAAGTAAGAGTGCATTTCATCCTGTCATCTCCTGATCTATAAAACTGGAAAGAACAGAATCCTGGAGAGTCATTGCCTCCAAGCCTTGCAGGAGTCTCTGCTCATTTCTCATTGTCTCAGACTTTTGTATCTCATTCTCTGGCCTGCTTCCTGCTTTCTAATCACAGCAGCTCTCCAGTCTGGGCTAGGACACTTTGTAAAATCGATGCTCCTTCCTTGGAACATAGCCGGTCTTGGGCTTAGAAATTTTATAAACTGTCCTTTGAGTTGCTTGTAGTGTGCATTTAATAGAGCTGAAGCAAAAAATAGACATTCATGTAAAAGTGTTATGCTCGAGATTGGACACAGGTTTGAGCATGCTAAGATACACTTTAAAACTGAGTTATATCCTCAAATCTTTTTTATATTTTTTGAGACAGGATCTCACTAACTTGTGCAGTCTGGCTTTGACCTCATTGTAGAACAAGCAGGCCTTGAATGTGTGATCTTTCTGCTTCAGCCTCCCTAGTTCCTGGGATTACAAGTTTCCATTACCTAGCACAGTCCCAACCCCCTTCTTACTGTCACCTAGTTTAGGTAAGGATCCACTGCTAAATGCAGTGAGAGAAAAAGAGTTGTTTGGTGTGTTTGCAAGAGCAGGTTCCATGGAGCTTGTGTTCCTTGTACAATTCATGGCAAAGCAGCATTGCCCAGAAGATAATGAGCTGCAGTGAATACATTCCCCAGTAGTAGTTCCTCTTTAGTTTTGCTCCAAGCAGAAAAAATTATGTCACTGAAAGCATAAAATGCACCTAAAAATTATTTTTCAGTAAACCCCAATAGAAGCAAGGTGTGACATCCCCATGAACAGCCAAGTCAAAAAACAGCTAGTCATGTTGAAAGCCACATTAAGTAACTCAATTTTGGATCTCTGGTTCCTGAAAGCACCCTCAAGTATAGCCCTGTGGAATGCCAGCAATAAACAAGAAAGCTCCTGGTGAATCTTGCTTAACTTTGTCTCCTTGCCAGTAACTCTTCTATTATTTGACTCTCCCCATGGATCTTATACTTACCCACAACTGACCTTCTCACTTTATGCTTGGCTTTTCTTTGGTGGGTTGTGTCTGCATACATTCATGTCACATGGTCTTGGCGTGGAAGTGACATGATCATATGGTATTGTTCTGAGGAAATTCAAGACAGTTTAAGCTTCTGTATAGGCTCTTATAATCAACTTCTGGCATACTTATGGTTCTAAGGACATGATCACTAGATGAATGCCCTCAGTGTCCCATGATACTGCTTCTTGTAATCTCTTAAGCTGAGCCACACTGTTTAGCAAAGAGAACTTCCATACATCTGATAGTGCCCAGGGCCTCAGACTACTCATCCTATACTATGCGTTGTTATGTCCTAACATTCTGGGATAATTTCCTCTAATATGAAATTCTCCAAATTCCATGTACATATTGTGTCATGCGGCCATGGGTTTCTATATGTCCTTGGAGCATTATTATAGGCATTCTCTTACAATCACTGGATACCAGCATATCCTGTGTCTAAATTAAGCAATCTTATTTCAACTACCTATCATCATCTCTGGACGGCCTTACTTGAACTCTGAATTGACTCAGTTTCTCCCATTGGCTTCACATTGTTTTCTAAAGTATCATTTCCTCATAATAACATTTATTTCTATTTCAAGTCTGTCTCTCTACTAAACTTTGATCTCTAAAATTATATTAAATTATATTATATATCTCACTTTTCACTTAGCATTAGGTCCTATATGAAATAAGAATTTGGTACATGTTGATAAGCCATTGTTGAAGGTTTAGGCAAATGGGTTAAGATAAAAATTATTGCCAGACCTGTGTATTCCAGAAACTCGGCTGCTGATAATAATTATCATGAAATATTAAATATGGCTTGTGTTGCAATTTACATAGGAAGACATATAGCAAGAATTGTCACTATAGAAAGACTGGTTGACTTTCAGAAATAAACTTTATTCATCATGTCTTTCAGTATAGAAAGAGATTGTTGTCCCCCATGTATTCACCTTATAGGAGACAAGAATTTATCAGCCACTTAAATCGACTTGGCTTTAGTGTGATCACTTTAGCTCCAAATCCTCTGGGTTATCTTTTTTAACCCCCAAAATGGTTGTACTGGATTTCATGGATATGATAACACCATCTTTCTGATGTAATGGTCCTATCACCTTTTATCTCTATATTAAAACTGCATTCTATGCACCCAAGCATGCTTCTCTCTTAGATAAAGACTTAGAGCCTCAAAGATTACCTTTGCTAATATCAATGCCTTCAATTTGCTCAGGGATAGCTCTGTTCAGCTGCATAATACAATATAGCTCTGAGTTCATCAGTCTTGGAGAATCTTAAATGTTGGTGGTATGAGAAACTGACTTTACCCATGATCATTTTAGAGATCTTCATCTTCTAGTTCTGAATAGTGAACAGAACCATTCTCTGGTCATGATTCAGGAGAATGAGCCTTTTTAGATTATGTTTAGATAACTCAGATTAGAAGATACACGTGACTTCCGGCCAAGATGGCGACCGCCTAGCTGCGCTGCAAATCCCAGGGAAAGAGAGGCAAGATATTAAGGGTATATAGTGGCTTTTAGGGGAGAGAAATCTGGGAGGGCACAGAGGTGGGGGAACAGGGAATCGCTGGTCCCCTTTCGGGCAGGTAGGCACCCCTCGCCCCAAATAACCGCCGTGTTCAAAGCTCCACACCTGCCGCTGCTGCTGCTCCGGAGCCCGCACGGCTGCCACTGCGCGCCGTTCATTCCCTCCGCACGGAAGCTCAGACTGCTCCGCACCCTTGTCCACTCGCCCACCTACTGAGTGTGCCCAGTCCCACAAGCTCAGACTGTATCTCTCACTTGCGTCAGCTCAGGTGCCACCCCCTACCTGCCTGCCCCACCGGCGGGCCGCCATTGTCCCGTGGAGGGGGAGCGCAGACTGCTTCCGGTTCCCAGCGTTCCCAGCCAAAGTCTGGGCGGCTTCAGTGCTTGGTGCCTCAGTGCCACTCCTAGCTCGAACGCAGGCAGCTGTGGCACAGTACCGCTTGAGAACTCAACCAACCTTGGTGCCCCTATCAGGTAGTAGATAGGCGGCTTTGGCAAGTGAGATTATTCCCTGCGTGCAGAAGCTTAGACTGCTCCGCACTCCCGTCCACTCGCCCTCTGTCTGCCGCGCGGCTGTCCACAATTGTCCTGTGGCGGGGGAGCGCAGACTGCTGCCGGTTCCCAGCGTGCCCAGCCAGAGTTCGGGCGGCATCAGTGCTTGGTGCCTCAGTCCCACTCCTAGTTCGAACGCAGGCAGCCTTGGCACATTACCGCTTGAGAACTCAGGCAACTTCAGCGCCCCTGCCAGGCAGTAGATAGGCGGCTTTGGCAAGTGACAGCCAAAGCCCAGGCTTCTTGGCAACGCCCCCAGGCTGCATAAGATTCCCATTGTTCTTGAGCCCAGGCTGATACGCCCACTTATCTGCCCATACACTGTCATGGGCAGAACACAGCGCAAAAGAAATAACATGAATAATCAAATGCAAGAAAATCCAATTAGATCACCCACTCCCACAATGAATACTTCTAACCAAAACATAGAAGAACAAATAGGACCAGAACACCACATTGAAGCTATGAGCAATGCAACTCTAACCAACCTATTGGTAGAACTTGCAGGAAAGCAACAAAGGGCCGACAATCGTGTGGATGCTGCCATCACTAAACTAGAACTAATAGATAAGAAATTGGAAGGATTAGATAAGAAAATGGAAGGATTTCAAAGAGAGTTAAGAGATTTGAGGGAAAGTGAAAAAAAAGGAGACCTTAAAAATCAGCTGGCCATGCTAAATGAAGACATAAAGAAATGCAAGGATGAACTCCAAGAATCATCAAGAAAATCAGAAAATGATGTGAAAAGGGAGCTTGACAGAGGGATGGAAATTATACATAGAAAAATAATAGAAAATGCAAACTTAATTGAACAAGCCCAAAACTCACTAGAAGCTCTCAAGAATAGAGTCAGCCAAGTGGAGGATAGAAACTCTGATCTGGAAGACAAGATGGAAGAAACAGTTAGAGAGTTCAAAAATTTCAGTAAGTTTAAAAGCTCCTGTGAACAGAACATGAGGGAATTGTGGGATACAGTTAAACGTCCCAATATCAGGATCATTGGAATACCAGAAGGAGAAGAAATCCAGACCAAAGGCATGGAGAACTTATTTAACAAAATAATTGAAGAAAACTTCCCCAATCTCTTAAAAGAAAGGCCCATCAAGATACAAGAAGCCAATAGAACTCCAAACAGACTGGACCAAAGGAGAAACTCTCCAAGACATATTATTATTAAGACTCTAAACATTGACACCAAAGAGAAAATCCTAAAAGCATCTAGGGAAAAACAGCACACCACCTTCAGAGGTAACCCCATCAGAATTACTTCAGACTTCTCAATAGAAACCCTGAAAGCTAGAAGAGCCTGGAATGAAACACTGCAAAGTCTAAGAACCTATGGCTTCCAACCGAAACTACTCTGTCCAGCAAAAGTATCCCTCATAATAGATGGTGAACAAAAAACTTTCCATGACAAAACTCAGCTTTACAATTATATGAACACAAAACCAAACCTACAGAGAGTATTTCAGGAAATTCTACACAGAGAAGAAAAAAATAATCAAACACAATTGCCTACAAGAAGCAGATCACAACAACCAAACTCAGAGTAGGCACAAAAAACTTCAATGTCCATGAAAACTCCAACCCACATTTACCATCACAATATGGCAGGGATCAAATCAAATCTCACAGTCATTACCCTAAATATTAATGGCCTTAATTCACCCATCAAGAGACACAAGCTAACAGGATGGATCAAAAAATTAGACCCCTCAATCTGTTGCCTTCAAGAAACCCACCTCACCATTAAAGACAGACATCTCCTCAGGGTGAAAGGGTGGAAAACAGTATTCCAAGCAAACGGGAATAAGAAACAAGCAGGTGTAGCTATATTAATATCAGATAAAATAGACTTCAAACCAAATATAATCAAAAAACACAAAGAAGGCCACTTCCTACTTATCAAGGGAATGATCCATCAAGAGGATATTACAATCATAAATCTGTTTGCACCAAACACAGGGGCACCACAGTTCATAAAACAAAACCTACTTGACAATAAAACAGAAATAACCACAAACACCATCATAGCTGGGGACTTCAATACACCATTATCAGTAATAGACAGATCATCCAAACAGAAACTCAACAGGGAAGTAAGAGAGCTCAACAAAACCATAGATCACTTAGACCTAACGGACGTCTACAGAACATTCCATCCCAAATCCACAGATTACACATTCTTCTCAGCAGTCCATGGAACATTCTCTAAAATAGACCATATATTGGGTCACAAAGACTGCCTCCACATATTTAGGAAGATTGACATAATTCCCTGCATGATATCAGATCACAATGCTATATTGCTTGAAATCAACAATAAAAGACCCACCAAGAATCCCAAAGGCACCTGGAAACTGAACAACACACTTTTAAACAATAAATGGATAGTGGATGAAATAAAAAATGAAATTGCAAAATTTCTGGAATTGAACGACAATGAGAACACATCGTATCAAAACTTATGGGACACAATGAAGGCGGTCCTCAGGGGAAAATTCATAGCACTCAATGCCTTCGTAAAAAAGACAGAAAGGTCCCAAATCAATAACCTAACCATCCACCTAAAGGCACTGGAAAAACAAGAAAAATCCAACCCAAAGAGCTCCAGAAGGAAAGAAATAATTAAAATCAGAGCAGAAATCAATGAATTGGAAACCAAGGAAACAATTAAGACAATTGACAAAACAAAGAGCTGGTTCTTTGAAAAAATAAACAAGATTGACAAACCCCTGGCCAATCTGATCAAGCAAAAAAAGGTGAAGCTTCAAATTAACAAAATTCAAAATGAAAAAGGAGAGATCACAACAGACATAAGTGAAATTGGGAGAATCATCAGGACTTATTTCAAAAACCTCTACTCCACAAAACTGGATAATGTGGAGGAGATGGATAAATTCTTGGATGCATACCATCTACCAAAGCTAAACATAGAGCAGATTAATCACCTCAATCAACCCATCACACTCATGGAGATTGAAAAAGTAATAAAAAACCTCCCAAAAAAGAAGAGCCCAGGACCAGATGGCTTCTCAGCTGAATTCTATCAAACCTTCATGGAAGAACTCAAACCAATCTTCCTCAAACTGTGCCACACAATTCATGAACAGGGAAAGCTACCCAACTCCTTTTATGAAGCTAGCATCACCCTAATTCCAAAACCAGGCAGAGATGCCACAAGAAAAGAAAACTACAGGCCTATTTCCCTGATGAATTTAGATGCAAAGATCCTAAACAAAATCCTTGCAAACCGAATCCAACAACAAATCAAAAGCATTATCCACCTTGACCAAGTGGGATTCATTCCAGGAACACAGGGGTGGCTCAACATACGGAAGTCTGTCAATGTAATACACCACATAAACAAGGTTAAACATAAAAACCACATGATCATTTCGATAGATGAAGAAAAGGCCTTTGACAAGATTCAACACCACTTCATGTTCAAAACATTGGAGAGAGTTGGCACGGTTGGTTCATATCTCAACCTAATAAAGGCAATATACGAAGCTCCGAAGGCCCAAATAATACTTAATGGAGAGAGACTGGAGGAATTCCCATTAAGATCAGGAACAAGACAGGGTTGTCCACTCTCACCTCTGTTTTTCAATATAGTTCTGGAAGTCCTAGCTCAAGCAATAAGACAGGAGAAGGAAATAAAAGGGATACAATTTGGAAAGGAGGAAGTTAAGTTAGCTTTATTCACTGATGATATGATTATATATGTAAGAGACCCGAGAGACTCCATCCCAAAACTCCTGAAGGTGATTAACTCCTATAGCAAAGTAGCAGGATACAAAATCAATGCACAAAAATCAGTAGCCTTTCTTTATGCAAAGGACAAAGATACAGAAAAAGAAATAAGGGACATAGTCCCATTTTCAATTGCGACAAAAAAAATAAAATACCTTGGAATAACGTTAACCAAGGAAGTGAAAGATCTATACAATGAAAACATAAAAACACTCAAAAAAGGAATTGAGGTGGACTTGAGAAAATGGAAAGACCTCCCATGTTCCTGGATAGGCAGAATTAACATTGTGAAGATGACAATCCTACCAAAGGCAATTTACAGATTTAATGCAATACCAATTAAAATCCCCACAGTGTTCTTCACAGAGATAGAAAAAATGATCTCAAATTTCATATGGAAAGGCAGAAGGCCTCGCATTTCCAAACATATCCTCAGCAAAAGAAATACCTCTGGAGGCATCACCATACCTGATCTAAAGCTATATTACAAAGCCATAGTAATAAAAACAGCATGGTACTGGCATAAAAACAGGACTATAGATCAATGGAATAGACTTGAGGACCCGGACTTTGGGTCAAGCAACTATAGCTACTTGATATTTGATAAAGGCCCAAACAATATAAGCTGGAAAAAAGACAGCATCTTCAACAAATGGTGCTGGACAAACTGGATAACCATATGCAGGAAACTAAAACTTGACCCACACATTTCACCATGCACTACACTCAAGTCCAAATGGATCAAAGATCTCAATATAAGACCAGAAACTCGAATACTACTGGAAGAAAATTTAGGAAGTACATTCCATGATATAGGAATGGAAAAAGACTTCCTGAACAAAACCCCAGTAGCTCATGAACTTAAACCATCACTCAACCAATGGGACCACATGAAGCTGAGGAGTTTCTTTACAGACAAGCATACAATTAGCAAAGCCAATAGATTACCCACAGAATGGGAGAAAATATTTGTGGGTTATCCAACTGATAGAGGCCTAATCTCTAGAATCTACAAAGAACTGAAAAATCTAAACAGTAAGAAGTCAAACACCCCACTCACAAGATGGGGCAAAGAGCTGAACAGGCAGTTCACAGAGGAAAAAATAGAAATGGCAAACATACACTTAAGAAAATGTTCATCATCCCTAATCATCAGAGAAATGCAAATTAAAACAACTATGAGATTCCACCTTACCCCAATAAGGATAGCAAGCATCAAAAAATCAAATGAAAATAAATGCTGGCGAGGATGTGGAGAAGTAGGAACACTCATCCACTGTTGGTGGGAATGTAGGATGGTACAACCACTTTGGAAAGCAATATGGAGACTTCTGAAAAAGCTGAGTATAGAGATACCAACAGACCCAGTTATTCCCTTACTGGGCATCTACCCTAAAACCTTCAAACCACAGACTAAAGAGATTTGCTCAACCATGTTTATAGCGGCTCAATTTGTAATAGCTAAGAGCTGGAATCAACCCAGATGTCCATCACTAGAAGAATGGATAACTAAGATGTGGTATATCTACACAATGGAATTCTATACAGCAGTAAGAAAAAATGACACAATGAAATTTGAGGAAAAATGGTTGAACCTGGAACAGATCATTCTCAGTGAACTTACCCAATCACAGAAAAAAAATCGCCACATAGTCTCACTCATCTACAGCACCTAACCTGAATCTACCGAAGAAACTTTACATACCCAGCAAGCATCTCCTAGATTAGACACTAGGATGGAAGGGGAGGGAGGGGAGGGCATCAAAGGGGTGGGAAACACAAATCTAGACCCAAACGGCAATGGTACCATAATCTTCTACTTACTAAAAGATAGACCAAATGGCTGATCCTTCACCAGGCCCTTACAGGGAACACCTGAACCACAAGACACTGGAGAGGGTAAGATTAAGACTAACCTTAGTCTCCTCCATCTTCCCTCCCTCACTTCCCCTCTCCCTGTCTCTCTCTCTCTCTTATCTCTAACTCTTGTATATTAGTTATCTTTTTCCTCATTTTCTTAGTGGGCACTGACCTGTAACTCCCAGAACCAGCATGGGGCTATCATCCACAATGAGCTTTTGATCAGAGAGACCTACAAGGTTTCCTAAAAGACAGACAGATTTCTGTCAGAGTACTTGATGACCCACCAAAGGCTAGTGGTAAGACCCTATGGCTGAAGACACCTTATGTGATTGACATGCAAATTAGAATGGCATGGCTGGAAGTTGGAAGAGAGTCAGTCCCCAGACAGTCAGCGCGTCTAGTGCCAGAAGGTGCTACATGGGCGACTGGGGGAAATTGACCAATACCTATCGAAGCAACACATGGTCTAACCTACTTAGCAGCAAATAACTTATTGTGATGCCCACACAAGTGCAGTGGTGGCACACAGCCATGGTGGGGAACCAACTGCTCTCAATTTGGCTAACTGATCCCCTCACTGGTATGGGACCTATAGCTGGAGCTGGGAAACAAGTCAGAACCATATCCAAACATAAGCCCACTCTCCAGTATCAAGCTACTATCAATTGTGGGCTACAAGAGGGCCCACACCTATTAAATTCTCTATAAAAAAAAAAAAGTAAGGGTTATCTCATTTGTCCTGGTGCTAACTTACTCTCCGCTGGAGAATCTGCTTCTCTTTTTCAGATACATGTAGACCCTAAGGAGAGAGCCACCCCATCATACCTCAAAAGGGCCCCGGCTGAAACTAAGAAAACTTCGAGAAACAAGCAAGGGGGCTGTTTTCCTGATGAACCGGACACCAGCACAAGGGGGAAGGAGATCAGCATAGAGAAAAATCAACTCCTACCAAATCAGAGAGCCAGAGCCTCAGAGGCCCTCAACACCTCATCACTGAAGCAGACCAAAAATGAACCCAACATGGCTCAGGGAAATTTTGCGGAAGAGGGGGCGGAAAGAATGTCAGAGTCACATGTTGGGTCATGATATGCAGAGACATTTAGCTTACCCATAACTGTGGGCTAACTCCACAATGCATGACCCGTATACCTCAACAAGGAGGGGCCAAGGGGAGGGGGTAGGTCATGGATGAGCCTAATAATGGTACCAAACTGACTGTATTTGCTGAATACAGAACTGACTAATAAAAAAAAAAAAAAGAAGATACACGTAAGCCAATGTTACAAGAGACTTGTGAAGCATGAAAATCCCCTCAGACCAGCAGATAATGGAAAATAGGACATATGAAAGCTTACATATATGCTTTTAGGGACTGTTCACAATGAAAGGATAACTATTTCTTACCTAAAAAGATGATTAATTGGTGAGGAAACCTGACATGTTGATTTATTTCCCGTTGCCTGAGTCTATGTGCCTCCTCTCTAAAAAGTACCTGATGCCACAGGCTGAAGCACTGTCATAAGGTGACAAAACACATTCTAGAAACTCAGGTTAGGATCCATTTTGAAATCAGCCTCTCCCTGATCTATTTTAAGTCACCTAGATAGACTGTATCTTTGGATGATAGAAAATAACATTGCATGGCCAGTTTTCCAGTTCTGCTTCAGAATGTGAAGTGTTACTGTGGTGGTTCGAATCAGATATGCCCCATAAACTCATGTGTCCTGAGTGCTTGGTCTTTAGCAGGTGGAAATTGTGGAAGTGGAACCTTGCTGGAGTTACTCTGTTGGGGCAGGCTTTGGGTATTACAGCCCCTTGCCAGAGCTTAGTTTTTTCCCTTGCTGATGTTTATCATCTGCTGTAGCAAGAAGTGATGTCCACCTTGACCAGTGTTATGCTTTTCCCTGTCATGATGAAGCTTCCTCTCAAAACAATAAGCCAAAATAAATATTTTCCTCCAATTGGCTGCTTTTGATCAGGTATGTTGTCATAGCAACACAACATAACTACAAGAGTCCTCCAAGGGTCTGCAATAAAGACACACTAGGTACAGATCCTGACACTCCAGTGAGGACCTCCACATGAATGTCACACTTGGGCTCTTTCTGGATGAAATGAAATGAGAAGTGATTCATATTATACAGTAAGCTTCTCAAGGTTGACAAAGTGGCTTACCTATATTATTTTCAGCATTTTGCATGATACAAACTGACTGATGCATTCATAACCTCACAGAGGTTGTTGTTACCCTCACAAGACCTTCAGAGGTCTGAGCCCATGTGCATTTTGACATAGAGGACAAAGGATGACTAAAAGAATGAGACATCAAAATAGGAGAAAGAGCACTTCAAAAAAGAAGAGTGCTTGATGGAACAAGGGCAGGGGAGGGGGGACAAAAGTGGCTAATAGAAGGAGAATATGATCAAATTACAGTACATTCATGTATTAAAGTTCTCAATAAAAACATTTTTGAAATATTTTATATTAGCAATACAGGCTGTAAATAAGACCTTCAACAAGATGATTAGTCTCTGCACTTCACATGTAATATAGGTATGATAATCATAGTATCAATTTCATAACATGGTTGTTGAGAATTAAATAAGATGAGGTATGTAAACACTTTATTGATATATAATATGCATTCATTTTATAGATCTCACATCTTGAGAACACTCTCACTCTTCAGTTGTTGAATCCTCAAGATGTTTTAAAAAAATGAGGATCTCCTAAGGAGTGATATATCTTGCAGATGAAATTAACTCCAATGGAGATAAATCTACTGTTTCCAATGGTTGTACAATGTAGATGGGAAGCTGGATCAAGAAGTTAGACTTACCTTGGCCTGTCAGGTTTACAAGAACAACGTATTAGATTGGCTCAAGCTAAATGGCCTCTAGAACTGGCAAAAACTTTCTAATGTATAACAAATATTTCCCCCCATATCAAAGAATCTATTTATCTTACTCCCCTTGCAGTTATGTATTTTCATAGGAGTCCTACCTATTAGAATGGGGGGAAAGTCATGTATCCAATTATAGACCTGTATTATAAACATACCTCATATTCAAGTTTTCATTCTTTTACCATCTGCTAGCTCAAGGGAGAGTGTGTTAAAGATAATGAAATAGAAGGAGTATTGTTTCCTGAGTCACTGTCAGGAGAATAGCCACTTAACCAGAAGCCCCATGTTTGATCATGAGTATTCATATGCTAAGATTTGGAGGCTGGTCAGTTACATCATCTAAAGAACATTTGAGAGGTGGAGGAAGGGTTGCACTGTTGCAAGATGGGAGAATGCCATGAATCTTTGTCATACAATCCACAAGCTTCTCCTAGAACAAGAACTGCTTGAGGTTGTTTTGGCAGTCCTTTGCCAGCCCTGTTTGCCCACTTTGGCTTCATGTGCTTAAAAAAAAGCTAAATTGACTCAAACCCCCTCTGGAGCTGGTTTTTGGCAGGGCTTGCAGCAAAGTCTAATGAAAGCAAAAAGTGAGAGAAGGAAGCATCTGAAGTGGGAAATGCTGCTAGGTTCACCATGAAAGACTAGTGCTATGGTCAGTAAAGTGAGCTAATAAGGAAAACACGATGAGTGTTTTCTTGGCTTGAAGCATCAAGGCCCCTTTCACTGTCCCCTGTGGCTGGAAAGAGCAAGGGGCTCTGTGGAGAATCTGACTCAGGGAGTGTGGCAGCTGAGCTTTCCCTCAGGCCCTGAGGGCATGAGTAGAGGTGTTGGAGACATAACTTGTCTCCTTCATCACCTCTCAGCCTCTCCCTGATCTATTTTAAGTTAAGATTCCAACTGAGACACTGGAAGAAATCTTGAGCTTCCAAAGTTACAAAGCCAGGACATTTCAACATCACAAAGGTGAACCTAGAGTCAAGATTCCTGAAGCAGCAACAAGAACATGATGAGGTTGACTGAGGAGGGTGGGCATCTCCCTTGACCTACTGCCAGAGCTCAACCCACACAGAGATATGTATTTGTCTTGTGTTGCCCAACACCCTCATACCAGAATTGCCTTTCTCTTTAATATACACCACTTCCAGAGTATTCAAAATACAGTCCAAGCCCAATCTTCACTACAAACCTATCTGTATTTCAGTCCTTATAAATCTCTGTCTGAACCTGGGTGTGAGTCCTGCTTCTGTTACTTGCCAGTTCTGATTTTGTACATAGTACTAACTTCCTTGGTTTCAGGTTCTCCACTTATAAAGTACAGATTGAAATATAAATCCTATATGGTGCTTATAAGGATTATAAGAAATCACCTTGCATAATATGTAGCATGTAATAAACACCCAATAAAAATTAGTTTCCTTCTGAAAATGGGTAGCATATATGATACCACCAATTTAAAACTTTGTTCACTCTTGTACATGTGTATGTCTTGACACCTTAGCCAGACTGAAATCTTTTTCAAGGTAGAGATTTTCTGTATCCTCATATAACATATGACAGTTTGGAGAACATAGTAGAATACTAATCATTCTTTTTGTCTATTAATTACTGTTTGCTATTAGTCTAATTGTTATTATTAAAAGGTTGATCACTAGTTTTAAATTTTTACTGAAGTCAAATAGAAAAGATGTTTCTTATTTGCCTAGGAAGTCATAAATATGTGACCTTATTGGGGCCATGTAGAAGGTAGATTCAGATTTTAGAAGTCACAAAAGGATCCTAAGCTTTGGCAAATAAGTAGAAATTCTACAAAGCAATGGTGAGAACAAAATAGTGCCTGGGCTCAGCTGAAGCAAGACTGGCTGAGCATATCTCCCAGTAAAGATAAAGTCTAAAATCATGGCTTCAGTTGTACTAGCTCAAATGTTACCTGCTTCAAGCTGCCTTATGCAAAATCCTATTTTAACAAGCCCTTGTCCCCATTCCTGTCACTTCATGACATTCTGCTATCTTTAACATCCACAAAGTCATTATTGCTATCTGCTGTATTTATCATGACATGCAGTCTCACTCTAAGCCATGAACTCCTTCAAGTCAGGAATGTGTCTGGTTGTTCATTGCTCTTTTCTCATCCTACAGCAGCACTTGGAAGAGTAGTCATTCAATAATGTGCTCAGTTGAACCAGATGAATGAATGAAGCTGGTCATGGTGTGGAGACCAACTCTCCAATTAATAAAGATCACAAGCAAAACAGAAATTGTGAAAAAGGTATCTCTGTATCTGGGTTTCCTTGAGGGGACAACTGACAGCTCCCCTATAGCTTGACAACTATGAGTCAGTAAAGGACTAAGCAATGAATCTAACATTTGACATCTATTCAGCTCTGTTCTTGGATGAATGATAGAGAAAGAACACCCAACCTTGTCCTCTATGCAGCCATACAGGACATGTGCATCTGTACACATGTGCAAACACTTTTACCACACCACCTACACACACACACACACATGCATGTGCAACCAATACATACTACACATATACATAGACACAAATGTGCAGAACGTTACATGGTAAGACCCTATAGCTGAAGACACCACATACTTGTGCTGCAAGGTCACTGAGAAATCCTGTTGGAGCTGAGCTGAAATCCTCCTCCATGTAGACCAGCTGACAGAAAGCTGACAAAAGCTATGCTGCATGCAGTTCAAAGGGAAAGAGAGAAATCACCAGTGGAGACACTCAACAGTGGACACTGCAAGCCTTAAATTTGGCCAGCCAAGCCAAATGAGCCAGTGGTTGCAACAATGGAATGTCTGTTACAGGGGAAACCAACTGCTCTCTAATTGGACTGGAGGACTGCTCCATGGGAGGGAACACATCCCTGATACTGAAAATCTACAACAGGGGTAGTCATGAGCCCTAGGGATGTAATGTCTGCTGGTGTCTGGCTAAACTCATATACTATGCTCACCAAACTACCCAGTAAGCACTTCTCTTAATGTTCATACCCATATATTAATGCTACTCTCACTTTTGGTTAGAGAAGCTTCTCTTTTCAGATGGTGGTGACCTTATGATGACTCAGAAGGCACAGCAGTGTTGAGAAGAAGACAGAGGAGTACTCAGGACTGAAATATCTCTATCACATCTTCCAAGTCTCAGGGTCCATTAAGGAAGAGGTGGTAGAAAGAATGTAAGAGCCAAAGGAAGGGTAGGACTCCTTACAATGTGCTCCTCCAGACACAAAATGGCCTGGATATCCATGACCTCACAATGCTTGACACTACTTACACAAGACCATCATAATAGGAGGAACTGATTGAGAGGGAGAGGGGATATGATAGAGAATGGAGTTTCAAAAGGGAAAGTGGGGGAAGGGAGGGAATTACCATGGGTTGTTGTCTATGATTATGGAAATTGTCAATAAAAATATATTAAATAATTAAAAAATAACTAGATACATTAAACATCAAATGTGCACATCAAAAAAAAAAAACCATGAAAAACAAATATTTTGCATTTGATCCACAGAACTACAAGGAAAAAAAAAAGGCAAGAAAAGAGAAGAGACAGGCAGGGCAGGGCAGGGCAGGGTAGGGCAGGATAGGACAGGACAGGACAGGACAGGACAGGACAGGACAGGACAGGAAAGGAAAGGAAAGGAAAGGAAAGGAAAGGAGAAAGGAAAGGAAAGGAAAGGAAAGGAAAGGGAAAGAAGGGAGGGGAGGGGAGGGGAGGCAAAGGGAAGGGAAGAGAAGAAGAGGGGAAGGAAGAGAAGGGAAAAGTTCCTGAATGTCTCTAGCTTGATTAATTTACTCATCTTTAAATAAATTCTAATTTATTTAAATTATTTAATTTAATAAATAAAATAAATTGTATGATTCAATTCTTATTTTCTTGCTTTTTAAAGTTATTTCATTCCATGGGCTAGAGAGATGGTTTAGAGGTTAAGGCACTTGCCTGCAAAGCCAAAGGACCCAGGCTCAATTCCCCAGGACCCATGTAAGCCAGAAGAGTTCATTTGCAGAGATTGGAGGCCCTAGCATGCCCATTCTCATTCTCTCCCTCTCCTTCTCTCTAACTCTTTCTTTCTCTCTCTTTGTCTCTCAAATAAGTGAATAAATAAAAATAAAATATTTTTAAAGGTAAAAAGTTATTTCATTCTTAAAACTATCAATTCCTACCATTTGAGCATTCTCCAAAGTTCAGTTTAAATTCTACTTCCTTAATGAAAAGTATTTCAACCTCACCTTCTTATCCTGAGCAACTTCTTTCAATTTTAGAGCCTTTTTATTATTTGCCACATATGAGTGACTAACTAAAAAGGGAGCCCTTTCGAAACAGAAATCATGAAATACATTGTTTTCTACCCTCCCGGGTGTACAATGAGTACTAGCTACCATATAAATTAAACTTACATTTGTTTGTAGAAGGATGCTCTGTGAAAAACTACAAAAAATTTTGCTAATTTAGGTCCCCATTTTTTGTGGAGTGAATAATAGTTCAGCCATGTGATCATTTTGCTCTGTCTTGGAAAAAATGAATTTGGCAGACAAATTCAGTAGTAAGAGTAGGCATATACTGAGATTCTATGATAAGCTGCAACCCAGGCACTTGGGATGCACAGATGAACAAAGCAGTGTTTTCCCCAGGAAAATGAGCAAGGGGGAAGGAAGTAGCTAAGCCTACAAAGGAATAATCCTCTTAATAAACAGCATTTTATATGCAATCAGTGTGTCAAATACAAAAACAATTTCATTTGGAAGAGCATATTCTTGAGAAATTCTTTGTCTAGTTTGTGTTTATTTGTAGATCACTTACTTGGGTAGAGATGGATATGCCATAATTATTTGTACAATTCTAATAAAATGAAAATTATATAACTATTCTGTATTTAATATTTTAAATGATTTATTCAAATTATAATTCTTCCTATTAAAAGAAAATATAAAATCTTCTATGCCAAGTTTGTTGTCTGGAATGTTATGATTATTTATTACCTAAAACCTCAAAGGGCACTAATCCAATGAGCAATGGTTGATATACTAATAAATAATACATAAATATCCAAAAGTGTCATATGTAGTTGATTTTAGTCTATCATTATGCCCATGTAATATATAAGGTTTCCTAATGAAGAATGTCTTCTTAAGTTTGGAGATAGTCATGCCTAGACAGCCTAATATCCATAAAGATGTTTCCTTAGTCATCATCTCAGCTATGTTGGCAATAATTTGATGACTAATGGAATTAACGGGCATACTCTTATCTGAGGTTTCTGATACACCAAAGCAATAACTGACTAATTAAAGCTTTTGCTCCCCCAAACCCAACTCCATTTCCAATGCATGAATATAGTTGTCATTGAGCATCTTGAGAAGTCCACATGGATCCTGGTGAAATGCATCAACTAGAAATCAGTGTAACCATCCAGCAAAGAACAGGTAGATGTTGGGGTAAGAACAAGAGATCTCCACTGCCTCCAAGACACATTACTTAGTGGCATATTACAGCATTTACATTACTATTTTCCATTTATAAGCAATACTTCCAACCTGTCTACATTATGGCTCTTGTGAGGCTCAAATAAGATAATATGTATCAGTGTTTGAAATGGCATAGTCCACACTCTTTATTAATGTATTGTCACTTGTGCACAACAGCTCCTCCTATTCCTCAGTGATTGATTCAAAGAGTAGTGTATATATTTATAATTAAACATGTAAAGCATAGTTCAGCTTCAGAAACACTCTTGCCTCAACTCCTTGGATACATCTATTTTGTTTTTCTGATTGTCCAAGTATATTTTGGCACTTGAGCTCTGGAAAAGAGAGGTCAGCCCACCAGCTCCATTACTTACTACCTGAGGGCTTTGATCATGTATTTAACCTGTTTATGAGCTGCTTCCAGATCTACAAAATAAGTATTAGAATTAAACCCATATTACAGAATTGTTGGAGGGTGAGACAGTCATGTAAAAGAAATGGAATGATACCTGACACTTAACAACACTGAGGAACACTATTAGACCCACATAGATTTTCCGTAGCTAATATGCTGGTGAGCATTCTGTTACAATCAGAAGACATGGTATCAAGTTGAATTTCCTCTCTGATGGCTTGTATGATTCTGGGCAATTCATCCAAACTCTACGAAGCTCAAAAACTGATGGTAGTGACAGTTATTTCGTGGACTCTGTACAAAGACACAGTATGGTAGTAGCAGAACACAAATGCTCAAGACCATTATTTAATTTTTGTATAAATAAAAACGCAGAAAACAATTGCAAAGATTTTATTTAGCGGCTTTCTGTGCTTGGCACTTAGAAACGTTCCGTGCATAAGGGCAAATTTTTATACACCTTTTCTTCATACGTATTTTACATACCCTTTTATTGCCCCCATTTTAATATTCATAATATTGGGTGACCCACTAGGTATATAAATACATTTATCTACAACACCTCAAGACCAAAAATCTTAACAATATCTGTATTATTTTACTTGGTATTATTTGCATTTCCACATCATTTAAAATTTTTAGCTTGTACCAAGCTTCATTTGTTTTCTTATCATTAAAGGAACAAAAGGGAAAGGTGAAGGGAAAAAAAAACTCAAAACTTCAAACTGCAACAAACTATTCGATAAAAATGGAGACCTACAGGCAAGTGGAAACATGTAGAAGATCCATCTGCAATTCTCTGCAGCATGACAGGATTTCTCACTGGGGCCAGTGAGCAGATAGTTCAGGTCAGAGCTCTGGATCTGGCATTCAAGATCTACCCCTGCTTGTGTACTTCTGTTTCCCATAGCCTGCTGTTCTGCAGGCTATGGATCCACAATCCTGTGTGGTGTACCTCTCTCCTGGGTCATGATGGTCAGGGCTGTGTCATCAAGATGCACCCCTTGGCCTGGTCCCTTCCATTCTTACCCTGACCATAAACAGTGTCCCAAAGATGCTTGCTCCCCAGCAATATCATCACTCTTTAAATAACTTTAGGGGACAAACAAACCCAAACAAATCTTGGTGAATTAAAACTCCTCATTACTCACATCTCTCAGTCTTGCTCTCCACTCTCTCCTGCTCTCTATTCTTTCTTTCTCTTTCCTTCAGCAGCTCTCATTCCTTCCTTCCACAGGCAACACTGGGGCATCAACAATAGCACACAAAGTTTAAAATAAGTCATCTTCAGGCATCAAAGTCTAGTTGTACTACTAGTGTCTTTTCATTCCATCAATAAAGAGGGTTTCCAGGACACACAGTTCATTCCAGAGTCATGGTAAGCGGACAGATGGAGAGAGAAAGGCTGGTGGCTACAACTGGCCCAATCCATCTAGTATTTGACAAATTCTTCACCAAATTCTTGATGAAAGCGGTAATTCTGAGCCACCCTCCACAGAGTTCACCCAGGTTGGAGTCAGTGTGCAAGATGCCTGTGTATATATGAGTTTGTGTATGATTGAGTGTGTGTATGAATGTATGCATGTATGTGTGTATAGATAGGTGTGTGTGTGTATGTGTGTGCATGTGTGTGTGTGTGTAATTTTCCATAGCTGCTACATGCTAGCATCTCCTTTAACATTATTATAAAGGATTATTCAGTCTCTTCAAAGGTAACTCTATCATACACAGTACTTTATAAAACTAAGATTTAAGAAGGCAGGATAATGGCCACTGAGTTATTGATGACTCACTGCAAACATCCTCCAGTGGCTTAAAGGTATCTCTCATTCTGGGTTTTCTTCCTCCAGAAAAAAAAAAAAAAAAAGCACAGTTCTTATTTTACCAAGGCATTGGATTCCAAAGAGAAGGATCCACCCACGGAGATGCTGGGATTGTGACTACCATTATCTCCGCAGAGTTGCATTGCTCTTTAAACCATGTGCACAGACATCTGGGAGGAGGAGCCTGGGACTGCCCCATACTGCCTGCCATCACAAGTGTTGGTGGCCTGTTGATTGTTGGGCGAAGGACTGATCATGTGCATGCTGTGTTCCATCCCTGTTGGCAGGTACTGCCTCTCTCCAAAGGCCCCATTAGAAGGAGAAGAACAGAGTAAAGTGCTTTGAGATGTGCTCAGTTTTTCTGGGCTTGCTGCTAGCCTGGGGGAGGTGGGGAAATTGTATCCATACAGGTTGTAGGGATTGTGAAGAGAGAAGGCATTGTAGGAGCTCTGCTGCATGTGGCTGCCACCAAACATGTGTGGTGATGAGGAGCTGGAGGCTGCGTTGCCTGCCTGCATGACATATTGAAACTGAGAAGTGGGGAAAGACCCCAATTGGCCACCATAGGCTTCCATCTTGCTGTTGCTAGGCAACGAGGGAGGAGTTGGTATTCCTGAGATCAGGGATGGAGTCCTCTGAGGCATGAAGGTTTCAGGGGGTTGAGTGGCTGAAGTGGTGCCACTCTGAAGCCTGTTGTAGCCACTGTCACTCAGCCCTGGATAGCTCTGCAAAGCAGCCATGTTGCTTCGGGCACATGGTGGATAATCAGAGAGGTTTAGGTTGCACAGCTGGCTTTCTCGACAGCCCACGTTGAAAGTGTTCGGGGCCAGGTGAAAAGTTGGAGGAGAGCAGGATGGAGATAAAAGATGAGAAGAAGCCGAAGGGGATGGCGTCCCGGTGCTGGAGGTGCTCGGAGAAGTGCCTGTGCTGCCCCCTGCAAAATAAACATGATTCCATTGCTTAAAGATGAGCCTATCTGGTTCAAATGCGAGCCATACAGAAGCCATGCCAGCCAATGTTTAAGAATTTTACAGAACCATTGCTTTCTCTTGGCTCAGGAGAGATAGTGCTACATGATTCAATCAGACATTACAAAACAAAACAAAGGGAAACCACTAAAGTCTCTGCTTTTTTCCTGTAATAGCTTTAATATCTCTTATTTAAAAAAACTTTCCAATGTTCATTTTTCCTGTTTTCACCATCAAGTTCCCTTTTTATAAGACCTCCAATGATGAGCAGTAAAATTCATGAGCTCAGCTCTTTCCATTCTCAGTGGAAATACATGGAATATGTCTTTAACCAGATGCAGGTTGTTTCTTGCTTTTCCTTCTTTCAGTCCAAAATATAGAATACCAAAGCATAACACTAATCTTGGGAGAAATAAGCAGGGTATCAAGTCAGGACTGAGGCCTAAGAAGTAATCAAGATCTATCATAAGATAAAGATGTTATCAGGAGCATAATTATAAGATGTAGAATAAAGCAAGACTAATTTGAAACAAAATCACATGATATGGAGGACTTACCTGTCTTTTCTAGAAGCCTGCCTATTCTCTGAGACTGGGACAAAGTTTGAAATTATAATGCTTGAGTCTAGATGTATATGAGGCTAAAAGAGGCATAAAACGACCTGATGTTAGAACAGCGTACTCATAGCTCTGCCACCTTGTCACCTTGCTCACCCTGCAGAGGTGCCAATTCCTTCAACAGAGATGAGGCATTGAGGTCAGTGATTCTCAAGGTGCCACTTACGAAATGTTGATGTTCTAGTATTCAACCTTGGACCAACTAACAGAGAGATTCTGGGAGTAGGAGCTTCACACCAGTGTTATTTCAAAGCTTCTCAAACAACTCTAATGTGCAGCAGGGTTGAGAATAATGATATGGCATGAGTTCTATTCCACAGTAGCCAGATTAATTCTGAAAGAACATCAGATTTCTCACTCTAACCAGAGTTCCAATTCTGTCCACCTGGGGAAAACCCTGAGATTAGATTTCTTACAAGCTCTCAGGTCCAGGGTCTACCCTTCAACTTAGATGACATCCAGATTCCTTCCATTTCCACATGACCTTGAGTCTGTATTGCAAAGAGTTGACCTTAGGCCATGTGGATGTTAGAGCTGGATGGATGGTAGTTATACCAACAGACTAAAGGCTGTTTCAAGACAAGCATTTTCTTTTTTTTTTAAATTTATTTTTACTTTTATTTATTTATTTGAGAGCGACAGAGAGAGAAAGAGGCAGATAGAGAGAGAGAGAATGGGCATGCCAGGGCCTCTAGCCACTGCAAACGAACTTCAGATGCATGCACCATCTTGTGCATCTGGCTTATATGGGTCCTGGGGAATTGAGCCTTGAACCGAGGTCCTTAGGATTCACAGGCAAGCACTTAACCACTAAGCCATCTCTCCAGCCCAAGCCAAACACTTTCAAAGGAAGAAGGCCAAGAGGAACTTTTACCAAGCCTCTTCTCTCAGGGCTAGGAAGCAGAATTCTAGGGTTCATTTTCTGTTGTTCCCAATGGAAGTTAAAGATATCCTTTGTGCTGTTGAGCCTTTCATTGAATTCCAAAATGTTCAGATATTTTCTCTTCCTGGAAATCACCCCTGATGGATTGTATAATTGAATTTAAAGCCAATGCAGTCATGTCAGAAAATTATTCTTCCTCTTTCCATAACCTAAATTCCTTTATTTTATATTTATTTATTTATTTATTTATTTATTTAACAGAGAAAGAAGGAGAAAGAGAGAGAATGGGCGTTCCAGGGCCTCCAGCCACTACAAATGAACTCCAGACACGTGCACTCCCTTATGCATCTGGGTAACATGGGTCCTGAGCAATCCAACCTGGGTCTTTTGGCTTTGCAGGCAAACACCTTAGCCACTAAGCCATCCCTCCAGCCCCAATAACCTAAATTTCTATATAAGAAGTAAGATGATTTTTATTTGAAAAGCCAAGATAAGACCAAAATGGCAAATACTACCAGTAGTTGGCCATTGTGGGAACAGCCCCTCTCTAGCTCACAACCAAAAGTAATGCTACCTCTTTATTCTCTTTAGTTGTGAAATGGAGGGTGTGGTAGTTTGAATAGAATAGATGGCCCCCAATATATGCAGTTGTTTATTTGTTTGTAGTTTGCATCTCTAGCCATCTGGCTGGAGGCAATGCCATTGTGTGGATCTTAAGGTGTGGTGGTGGGTTTCAGATTTCAATCTAAAGATATGCAAAGTGTGCTTAGCTGGAGTTCCTGAAGTGTGCTCTGGCTTTTGACCTTTAGGCTTGTACTGCTCTCTCTCTGCTTGGTCCTGTGAAGGCAGGCCAGTTTCTTCTGCCATTATGGAACTTCCCCTGTATCTGTAAGCTTCAATAAATATCCCTTCCTCCATAACTGTGCCTGGTCTGGAAGTTCATCTCAGCGAACCTGAAGCTGACTAATACAGAATTTGGTACCGGGAGTGGGGTGAGATGAACCTTACTATGTGGATATTGAGCTTGTGGATCCTTTCTTTTGGAGGAATAGGCATGGACTTGGTGCTTGCAACTGAAGATGTCTTCTGGAGTGGTAAGCCAAGTTTTATGGACTATCCTGATGAGAGTCTGAGAATGCTAAGTGCAGATAGCACTGAACTTCGAGGCTTGGGTTATGAGCTTTCTAAGGGGAAGGAAAGACTGCAGAGGACTTTGTTAGAACTGGGCTACTGGCATAAGGGCTGGCTGCGTCCTGCTGCCCAGGCCCAGAGTGTTTGATCAAGGTTAAATTTGTAATGGACTGATGTGCTTGGCTGAAGATATTGGACTGAGAGATTTAATATTTTAAGCTGGAAAATCGCAAGCAAGTTAAAATTACAGGCACAGAGACTGGTTTTAGGTTACTGAACCTGCTATTGTCAAACACATTAGCAATCTTAAGGAAGATGTTCCAACTGCTTTACATTAAAACAATGGAAAGGATGCCTGAGGAAAGACTATCATAGAAATGCAAACACTTTTGGAAAGAGTTGACTGGAGAAGGAACCTGCTCTTCAAGGCTATGATTTGTTTCGTCCCTGAATTAAGAATATGGCTGTGTCCTGCACACCTGGTATTGGTTTCAGAAGCATGAAAAATGCACGGAGTGGCCGTGAATTGCACATGCTTCCAGGAGCCGCTGCTGAGATGCAGCATGAGGTAGGGCCTGATGCCCTGATAGGCTGAAGGAGCCTTTGGAAAATGTGAGGAGTGGTCATGAATTGCACATGGTTCCAGGAGCTGCTGCTGAGATGTGGCATGAGGCAGGGCCTGATGCCCTGATAGGCTGAAGGAGCCTTTGGAAAATGTGAGGAGTGGTCATGAATTGCACATGGTTCCAGGAGCTGCTGCTGAGATGTGGCATGAGGCAGGGCATGATGCCCTGATAGACTGAAAGAGCCTTTGGAAGATGGACCATGGTTTGCATAAAAACCTGAAGATGTTTTGTATATACCAGGACTGTGCAAGGGCTACCATAGAGCACACTGTTGGCCTGGGATGGAAGTGTTCCCCCGGTACTCTGGCCAGCTGGAGGGGCAGAATTGGAAAGTCTGGAGACTGTTAGTTTCTGGGTATATTGAACTTGAACTGCAGAAGTTTGATGTTTGTTTGATGGTGGTTGAGTTTGCATTGTTTTAGTCTCTCCTTGCTGTGCCTTATACCCGTTGAAAATGTTTACTCTGTGCCTTTATATGTTAGAAGTGTTTAACTTGTTTGATTTTTACAGGTCTTCATATCTTAAATTGGTCAAGACTGTGGGGACCTTCGAAATTGAACTGAGTACAATTAATAATGTGTGATGGTTATAAATCTATTGGGGGCCAGGGGCGGAATGTGGTAGTTTGAATAGAATAGATGGCCCCCAATATATGCAGTTGTTTATTTGTTTGTAGTTTGCATCTCTAGCCATCTGGCTGGAGGCAATGCCATTGTGTGGATCTTAAGGTGTGGTGGTGGGTTTCAGATTTCAATCTAAAGATATGCAAAGTGTGCTTAGCTGGATTTCCTGAAGTGTGCTCTGGCTTTTGACCTTTAGGCTTGTACTGCTCTCTCTCTGCTTGGTCCTGTGAAGGCAGGCCAGTTTCTTCTGCCATTATGGAACTTCCCCTGTATCTGTAAGCTTCAATAAATATCCCTTCCTCCATAACTGTGCCTGGTCTGGAAGTTCATCTCAGCGAACCTGAAGCTGACTAATACAAAGGGCTTTGAACTAATTGTGCTCAGTTTCTGTCATTTTTCAGTCCAACTCTGAGGATTAAATTAAACCATGAATGGTCAACTCCAAGTACTTTCCAAAGAATCATTAATGTAATGAGGGAGTTCTGGAGGGAGAAGTTTCTAGAAGAAAGAGGACTATTTCCTGCTTCTTGTTGAACAATTGAATAGCCCAATATGTCCTATAGGAAGCTAGGAGATTCATTTTCTCCTCTTTGAGGCATCCTACCCATTTTCTTTCTTTTACTTTCTAAATGCCATGAAGTTTACTGCAGCAAGTGCTATGGCACAAGTGGAGAAACCTGACTCCAGCTGAAAAGAAGTTTGTGTTTTATGATACATATATATATATATATATATATATATATATATATATATATCTGTTATCCTCTCTTTGAAAGCCAGATATGCTCTCCGTGTTCTGGTGTTTATGTGGTCCCTAAGGAGACCACCTGCTCAGCCACAGTGTCCTCACTGTTATTAAGCTCCATCAGGCACTTGCCTCAGCCCCACAGCCAGAAGAACAAGCTGGAACAGATGATTTTCTACAACTTTGAATGGTTTCTCAGATGGCCCAAGATAGAACAAATGGTACTGATTTAAGGCATCAATTGGTTTCACTACAAAAAAAAAAGAATAGAATTATTAACAAGTTTGAGGAATTTCTGCTGTGCAGATGAGAGGCACATGTTAAAAAGTCTGTAGTCAACTTACTTTGGCCTTTAAATGACATTCACTGGAAATGAGACTTGGTGGCCTGCTGAGCTTCAGGGAGTGTGAGCTTCCACATGAACTAGTATTTGAATTGGGGTAGCAAGCTTGCCTAAAAGAAGGTCACGTCACTTCCATACACTTTGAAGAGGAACCATTATATACTAAAAATGCTCAGTACAGATAGATAATAGCTACTTTTCAAAGTTCACACAGAGAAAAGACTGTAGTATTCATTTTGAAGAAAAGCAAACTGAGATACTGATAAGTCTTTATTCTCTTATGATCTAACAGCTCATCAAATGTTGAACAAGATTGGGAATGCCAGCCAAAGGCTAAAGAGGCTTAATCAGGCAGCCCACCCTCCCTGTGCATTTCAACACTTGTCTGAGGACAGACCTTAGCACAGAAAAGTTAGAGGAGAGTGGGAGGTTAGGCCCATTGACAAAGGATGGGCCAGGGCTACCTCTTGAAGTACAGTTTGCTTCCTTTTCTGGCATAGCATTTTCTTCCTCTCATCCTCATTTCCTCAGTACCTGTGAGGTGATGAGTGGTCTAAGAATTTTGGTATAAATTTATTTAGTGGACAAGCATAGACTATTGAGCCAAAACTAAGTCTACCCCTTCTACTTTGCTGACTATGAAACCTTAGCAAGTCATCTCTCCAAGCTTCAGATTTCAGAATATATGTCTATGTATGCATGGATATATATATATATATATATATATATATAGAGAGAGAGAGAGAGAGAGAGAGAGAGAGTCACAAATGTCTACCTTCTAGGGTATTTTGAGAACTGAAATAACAAAATAAAAAATGCACACAATTTGACATATAGGCATTCAACATTATGTTTTTTGAGAAGGAATAACAAAGGAAAAGGGAATCCTGAGATATAGGGCTTTCTGTGGAGATGACTCTCCACACAGTGTTTGCAGAAACCTATGTGTCTTGGCCTCAGTGCACACTGATGAGCATGATATCCAAGATTCTTTTACCCTTTTGTTATAAAGGAGCCTCCATCCTGTGAATGATGGGAGCACTGGAACAAATGCCAGCTATAAACCCACCTGAGCCAGGTTCCCAAAGTCTATACAGTATCTGTCTCTCTTCTTCAGTTCTGCCTGAGAATGACAGTGGGATGCCCAAGGGTTCTACCTCTCCTCAAATCAACCAAATCAGAGCTGCAGAACACAAGTATATAGTTTGAAACTTTCCCACTGACTTCAGAGACATAAATCCACCTTTGATAAGTGATTAAAATATACTGCTACAATCAGCTTCATATGCTCAGGTGTTCTGGGACCAGTGTCCACCCCTAGCTCCCTCCATCCTATCTTACTGTAAAGTGAGTAGGCACACATTAAAATTCATATCCAACATTAACTTGCTCCCAATATTCAAGGCCAAAACAACCAAAAAGAATACATGTTTAGCCAGGTGTGGTGGCACACGCCTTTAATCCCAGCACTTGGGAGGCAGAGGTAGGAGGATTGCCGTGAGTTCGAGGCCACCCTGAGACTACATAGTGAATTCCAGGTCATCCTGGGCTGGAGTGAGACCCTACCTCAAAAAAAAAAAAAAAAAAAAAAGAATACATGTTTGACAGTGATCCCATATGAGGGCAATAACCTAAAATATACTTGTGTACCATAAAGACAAGTTAAATGTGACTGTGACAATCCTGAATACTAAATCTGCTGAGTTTTGCATCTTTAAATTGATCATTTCCAGATTACAATGTGGAAGTTTTCATATGCATTTTCATTTTCTGTTTATTTTGTTGCTTCTCCCACACACACCACCAAAAATACTGAAAAGGAGGAAGATAAAACCCCATCTGAGCTAGTAAATAATAAATTTTCATGCAATTACTTGATTTTACAAGCTAGCCTTCTCTTATATAAGTTGATGGAGTCTGTCCCTGAGGAGTGCTAACTCACGGTGTATTCCAAAGTTTACCTGTTTGAGGTAAGAGATAAGATATCAGCACCCCATGGACAGATCCTAGGGAATAAACCCAAAGGCTGTAAAGTGTAATAAGCACAGCAACTAAAGAATTAGCCTCAGATGAGATGACAACATTTCTCATAATATTAACATTATAGTACTAATGGGAATTGTATGTTTCAATCTTAGAATTACTCCTAGTGCATCATTTTCCCATAAAATTCAAAGATATGCATAGATCCAAATATCTTCCCCTAAGATAGCCCCTTCTAAGCCTCTTTTTTTTGCATTGTCTGAATCTCTCTGATTTTTATATGCTACTATTTTATCACATTCCTTAGGTGGACCTGCCCTTATTTCTTCATTTTCATGACTTATTTATTTTCTCTGATACTTATTGATGTCCTTCCTTGCCTCCCTGCTTGTTATTGTGAATTGATCTGCCTCTCTCCTGGAAACAGTCTCTCTCCCATTCTCACTCCTTCACCTCTACATCCAGAAAAAAGGCATTTGACCCTGGCCTGGATAAGCAGACCACCATACTTCCATGGCTCTAGCATGACCCCATGAGAATCAATAAGCCTTAATGAGATTTTGCTGGAAATCTCAGAATAGAGGCACATGACCTTTGCACTTAGAGGTAAACCTAAAAATATCTAGGGCCAGCGATACTTGCTGGGCTACCATATGCAAAGCTTGAGAATGAAGTTACCATGGAGGAAAGCAAAGTCTAAAGAAAGATGGCAAGACTTGGCCTGGGTGAACGTGCTTGGGCTCCTGTATAGAGCTTTGTCTAAAAGCAAGAACTTGAATCCTTTCAGTTCTGTAAGCCAATTGGCTTTTATTTTCCTTGCCATTAAGGTTTTACCCTACTTAAAACACTAAGGATTCTCCAACTCTAAAGATTTTTCCACTGTTAATATAAAGGGCTGAGAATATTAGGATAAAGCTTGTGGGAGAGAAAAACAAAAATAACAGTGGAAGTATTATTTTTTTGTCAGGTGGAAGCTGTGAGTGATGTCTTTCTCTGTTGGGATAAGCACTTGACTAGTAGTAAAGGGTTTCAGCTGTTTTGATGCCTGGTCTATATATACCTGGTTCTGCTAAACAAAAATATGATCAGATATCTATTTTACTTTTAAAAACATAATAATTTTTCAAAAATATAACAATATCTTAAACAGTAAATTAATGGTATCTGCTACTCTGTCCTCATTCTGCTCAATAATCACAAGTTAAACTTGTAAAAATGCTGGTGCTTTTTAAAAGAGGCCTTTTCATATGAGCACTCATAGCAAATAAGTAACATAATGTGGAGAAGGGGAAAACAGCTGCTGATTTTAAAAAGATTATAGGAAATATACACATAAGTACATTAACTGAAAAATGTAGATAAGAAAGTGATACTGAAAACCAATATGTTATCAATATGCCATATTTTCCTATGATATGAAGATAAGAGTATTAAAAACATCAAGTTGGCTATTTTATGATGGGCTTATTAACAAAGTTAGATAAGTCACAGAGAAGGATATTCAAAAAGAGAAATAAACAATGGTATGATCTTGTGAGAGTAATATTAGGAAGCCTGTAATTAAGTTTATGGATTTCCTTAATGTCTTCATGTCTTTGTTTCTCTTCAATTTATTTCCTTCAAACAAGATGTATCATTTTAATTTGTTATTCTTTATTTTCATCAGCTTAACTTTATGTTTTGAAACATGTATATACTGTGTAATGTTTAAAGCAGTATAAGCATATCTATTTCCTTAAGTATCATTCCTTTAGTCTGTAAACATTCAAGTCCTTTCTTCTAGTGTTTATCGTTATCTGTAGGCCCTTGACTGGACTCTGTCTTACTTTTTTCTTACCATATCAATCAATCTCTTGCCGTTTTTTCCTCCTAATTATAATTCTTATTATTAATTATTTTTGATGAATTCTTATTTATTTGCTAGCAAAGAGATAGATAGAAAAGAGACAGACAGAATGGGTGTGCCAGGGTGTCCAGCTCATGCAAATGAACCTCAGATACATGCTCTACTTTGTGAATCTGGCTTTAAATGGGTCCTGGGGAATCAAACTTCAATCATTAGGCTTTGCAGACAAGTTCCCTAACCACTGAGAAATCATGCCAGCCCCTAGTTCTGTTTTAATCAATCTCTTTTTCCTTCAAATTTTCACAGAAAGTTGGTGAAATCTTGCCAATAGTTCATTCATGGACCTATGGATTTTATTACAAGGAAAAATTGGTAAGAACGTCAATGAAATAATGAAACAAATGAAAGCACACCCTAGGAAGGATTTAGTCTACTATAGATGACAAAGCAAATTTCCCAAGGAAGTGCTGTTTCTTAGCTGGAATTTCAAAGATATAAAACCCCTGGCAGTATGAAGGCAGATGAGTGAGTGGCAAGGGGACCAACATGTGACAGGAAAGAGCAGAGGTATAGGCTACAGCTAGAGGAATGATGAAGTATCAAGGATAATAAGAAGAACAAATACTTGATAAGCCCTAGATGCTTTTATTATAAGCACTTCATCATATTTAAGCTATTATGTAATTCTAATTGTCACTGTCTTTTTTATAGGTCTACTCATCTATATTAAGGAAGTGAAAGCAAAGTGTGGCCATTGGAGGGTTTTAACAAGTTAGGGTGGTCAGTTTGTATGAATAGATGTGTCTTGAAAACATGACTTTGACCACTGCATGAAAAATGGACTCAAGGAGCTTGTGATGGAGATGGAGAAGGTAAAACACCCACAAAGATGAGTGGATAATGGGATACTTCCATATGGAGAAAGTCCAAGGTCAGTTTGTATACACTGAGCTTTAGAAACTTGAGGAAAAGGTAAATATATATATATATATATGTTATCAACTTCAGATTGAGTTTCCCTTATCTGAAATTCTTAGGGCCAGAAGTTTTTTTTTTGGATTTGGGTAAGGTTTTTTTAAATTTTAGAATATTTCCATGTATACAGTGAGATGTCTTTGGAACAGAATACAAGCCTATCTTTACATGAAATTCATTTTTATTTTATTTATGGCTTTCACATGTAACCTAGGTAATGGTATATAATATTTTAAATATTTTAAAAGAAATAAAGTTCTATTGGAATCAAATTTTCTACTTGTGATATGTTTATACTCAAAAGTTTTAAATTTTGAGTTTTGAGATTACTGTTGTTTAGTGGACTGATTTGAGATGTTTTCTACTTCTCATTAGGAGCTCCTCAGTCTTATAGTGAAAGTCATGCAGTGAAATCAAAATTCTTTTATGACAAGAGAGCAGTGCTTTAATAAAATTATATGTGATTATTAAGTTGAAAAATTATTGGCTTGCTGTTATTCATCCACTCAGAGACAAAGAATATTTGTGTGAACTGGCTGCCTCGGAATCATTACAATGGGTTCACTATTGAAAGACCATGTCCATTGGATTATTTTCTCAATATTTTACTCCTATGACCTGTTGAATATTTGATAGTTCTCACTGGTTAGTTTTTACCTAATACCAATCAAAGTAAAGAAAATTCAGTAGCCACCAAATATCCCTATAATTCTAATTCGTGACTAAACACCGAAACATACAATGAATGCTATTGAAATCTAAAGTTTTGTCTGCTAGCACTTGAGTAGATGGAGAAACTTCTGAAATGCCAGGTCTGCATGTTTCCACAGAGGGAGAAATGAACCATTCTAGCATGACCAAATTTAGTATTTCTGGAACTCCCATTCATAAAATCTCAGCTTTTAACATATGATGTATGTTTGAGGGAAGTGAGGCACAGCTTTTATTTCAGAATGTCAGTCGGAACAACAGGATCACATTTTACTTGGCTATAACACACCTGGGTTCTTATTTTTCTCTCAATGTCTACATTGCCTTAGTCACCTCCCTCTAGCGATAGTTTTGATTGTCAAACTGATTAGACTGAGAAACACCTAAGAGGTTAGTAAAGCACACCTGTAGGTGTGCCTGTGAGGTAATTTCCTGAGACAACTGGATCCAGATCAAATCAGTGGTTTAATCTATTTAAGTATTTAAATTTTGAATAGACTATTAGGATGTAGTAGAACTACAAATATGGGGCCTAGCTGGAGCAAGTGGGTCATTCCCTTGAAGGATAGTGTTGCCCTGACACTTCTTGACTCTTCATTTGCTTCCTTGCTGCCATGAGGTGAACAGCTCTCCTCTACCACAACCTTCCAGCGTGATGCATGGCTTTTCCATAGGCCAGTAACATGCAGGAGGCCAACTTGACTGAAACCTCTAAAACCATGAATTAAAGTAAATTGTTCTTCCCTCAAGTTGTTTAGGCCAGTATTTGTCAACTGATAGAAAACTAAAACACCAAGAATAATTTACTTGGCTAGTTTTTTTCTTGCCTGCTACTAGTAACACTCAAGAAAAAGCCATTTCTGAGAGAAATTTCTATCCTCAGATTTTTGAACCATAAATAATATTGCTGATTCTCAATGAAGATACCTGAAAATAAAACCATACTATTTTCTTCACATGAAAAATAGAATATATACCTATTACTGAATATATACCTATTATTGAACAATAAATCTTTAGCAGGAAAAGCCTAATAAACCCCTTGTGGTAAAGCAGAGCTCGAGCATGAATGAGGAAAGATATGTAGTATGGTAGAAAGGAAATAGCCTTGTCAAACAGATATGTACATTAGTGTTTTCAATTCTGTTTTGCTACCACTTACCACAGTGTATGTTATAAGACTCTTTTATGCCTCTGGGATGTTTGTTTGTTTCAATCCCACACATTTTTCTCATACAAATACTCTATTCAATGTTTTTTTAAAAAGATTTTGAATTTTTGCAAAACTATGGCTAATCCACCCATTTTCCTTAAAATTTTTATCATTTAATGAGTCAAGAGAGAAATTAAAATAATAGCAAGGGAAGGAAAAATAAAGTATCTATAACCTCCAAGTACAAGGGTTATTCCAGCCCCCACTGGTTAGAGGCTACTATTTGACATGAAGATACTCAAGTGCTTGAACCAGTGAGGATTTTATGGACACCTGGTGTTTTCCTGGGTTTGTTTCAAACACTGTCGACAAAACCATTATTGAAAGAAAATCACTTCAAAAACAGTGCAGATTCCAATAGCAACTTTTATTTAATGTTCCAAGACTCAGCGTAAGTCAGCATAGATGGCTCCATCTCTTTTCTTCATGTTTTGAGCACTACTGCCCAGAGTTACTGGAACCAATAGATAATGGAAGAAGGAATAAGTACTGTTGCTATTACTTTCTTTCTTAATGTAAAAAAAAAAGCCACATATTCAATAATGAGAACTTGGATCAAGTTCAGTATAGAATCTAAATATATATCCCAATAAAAGTATGTAATAGAAAGTTTACCAACTATTTAATAGATTTAATTCAGTAAAGTTGCCTTTCCTCTAGCCACATCCTACTATTATATATGTCTAATAATTCTAGCTCATTACCCAGACTAAAAAGGAAGTAGCTAGAATGATCCTGGTATCATGCTTTGAAAGTTCAATTTCTCTGAAATTAATTGCTTTCAAAGTATCAATAACAAATCTATGTTCTGATAAATTTTCAGTACATATCATGATACCTAAACTGCCAAAACAAGTGCTCTTATGCTTGTGCCCAATCAGGCTGTTCCAATGCAGGTTTCCATATCCATCAACATACATACAAGGTTTCTATGCTGCAAAATGGAAGCTAACAATGACCCTACCTATCTAAGCCAAAAACCATAAATAATCTTTCACACTTACCAGGTATCATCTAGGTTCCATGTCCTGTGGTAGACCTTAGGGACACAGCAGTGAACATGACTGTCTGCATAAATGCCTGCCCTCATAAACTGGTAACCTTCTGAAGCCTCTGATATAAATGCCTGCTTTGCTAGATCTTGGAGAGTCAATGGATAAAGCAAAGCAAAGCATATGTACAACAGATCTACCTCAGAAATAAAATGAATCAGGCTTGATGGATGGCTTAGCAGTTAAGGCACCTGCCTGCAAAGCCAAAGGACCATGGTTCAATGCCCCAGGACCACATATGGCAAATGGTCAAGATGATGCACATCTGGAGTTTGTTTTCAGTTGTTGGTGGCCCTGTCATGCCTATTCTCTCTCTCTCTCTCTCTCTCAAATAAACTTCAAAAAAAGTTTTTAAGAAATAAACAGAATCAAGAATGTCTGAATGACACATTTTCATCTATAAAGCATATTTATATTAATAACCGCACAAAAATTAGCTCATTATTTGATGAGAAAGCAACAGGCACTGAAAGTGGAAGAAAACTGCCAAGGTTACATATTGAGTGAGTGACAACCAAAGGTGAAGGACTAGACTAGCCTGACTCACATAAACCTGTGTCTCAAGCAACTCATGGTCTAACCTACTTAGCAGCAAAATAACTTGTTGTGATGCCCACAGAAGTGCAATAGTGGCACACAGCCATGGTGGGGAACCAACTGCTCTTAATTTGGCTACCTGATCTCCTCAGTGGTATGGGACCCATAGCTGGAGCTGGGAAACAAGTCAGAACCATATCCAAACATAAGCCCACCTGCCAACATCAAGCCACCATCAATCCTGGGGTACAAGAGGGCCTACACCTATTAAATTCTCTATTAAAAAAAGTAAGGGTTATCTCATTTGTCCCGGTGCTAACTTACTCTCCATTGGAGAATCTGCTTCCCTTTTTCAGATAGATGTAGATCCTAAGGAGAGAGCCACCCCATCATACCTCAAAAGGGCCCCGGCTGAAACTAAGAAAAATTGGAGAAACAAGCAAGGGTGCTGTTTTCCTGATGAACCGGATACCAGCACAAGGGGGAAGGAGATCAACACAGAGAAAAATCAACTCCTACCAAATCAGACAGCCAGAGCCTCAGAGGCCCCCAACACCTTATCACTGAAGCAGACCAAAAATGAACCCAACATGGCTCAGGGAAATTTTGCGGAAGAGGGGGTGGAAAGAATATCAGAGCCATATGTTGGGTCATGATATGCAGAGACATTTATCTTACCCATAACTGTGGGCTAACTCCACAATGCATGACCCATATATCTCAACAAGGAGGGGCCAAGGAGAGGGGGTAGGTCACGGATGAGCCTAATAATGGTACCAAACTGACTGTATTTGCTGAATACAAAATTAACTAATAAAGAAAAAAAGGAAAAAAAGAAAAGAAAAAAAGAAAAAATATATACATAACTTAAAACCAAAGGTAGGCTGGAGAGATGGCTTAGCAGTTAAGGTGCTTGCCTGCAAAGCCTAAGGACCTATGTTCAACTCCAGATTGCATGTAAGCCATATGCACAAAGGTAAGGCAAGTTCAAGGTTGTACATGCCCACTAGTTGGCAGAAGTGTCTGGAGTTTGATTGCAGTGGTTGAGGCCCTGATGTACCAATTCTTTGTTTCTCTCTCTCTCAAAATAAAAATAAAACTAAAATAAAAAAGTTTAAAAAAAAACCCTATGTCTATGAAGGGTCACAAGGGCCTCAGAGCAGTACTAATACTGAATAAGTACTAAAACTGCTTGTAATCACAACTTTGGGGGTAAAAGTATTTCCTCTGAAGGGTTTCAATTTCTCTCTCACCTATAAAAATGAGATGGAAATTGTGCATAACCTACTTCACTACAGCCCTATGAAGTTACTGTCTTATGTTTCAAATCATTATCAGAAAGGATCTAGTTTCTGGCAGGGGAGATGTCTGAGTGCTTGCTTGCAAAGCTTGCTGGCCTAGGTTCAAATCCCCAATACCCATGGAAAGCCAGTTGAACAGAAAGGTGAAGACATCTGGACTTCATTTGCAGTGACAAGGGGCCCTGGTGAGCTCTTCTTACTCTTTCTTTCCCCTCCCTCCCTCCCTTCCTCCCCCTCTCTCCTTGCAAATAAGTAACCACATTTTTTAAAAAGACAGACTCTAGTTTCCTTGTTCCCATCCCTGATTCGTCTTCATGGTAGGTTTCCATAACAAGGACATGGGAGATAAAGCTGTTAAGACAGGGTCTCATTAAGTTGCACATGTTGGCCTTAACTTGATCTGCAACCCAGGCTAGCCTTTACATGTGTGATCTTCTTGTCTCAGCCTCCCAAGTAGCTAGGATTACAAGTCAAAATCACAAATCCCAGCTTGAGTCTATGTTTTAACTCTATGCATCTTAAAACTCAAGGCATTTCAGCAATGGTGGTTACAAACCCAATTCAGCATGTAAAGTGGTAGCTATTCTTCTTTTTTTATGTTTTTTTTTTTTGGTTTATTTTATTTTGTTTATTTGAGAGAGATAGAAAGAGGGGGAGAGAGAATAGGCACACTGAGTATCTTCAGCCAATGTAAATGAACTCCAGATGCATGTGCCACCTTGTATATCTGGCTTACTTGGGTCCTAGGGAATTGAACCTAGTTCCTTTGTTTTTGCAGGCAGATGTCTTAACCACTAAGCAATCTCTCCAGCCTGATAGCTGCTCTTCTCAGAAGAGTATGAAATAAAAAGACTATTATTAAGTCCTAGAATGATCTTAAATAGAAGAATCACAAATTCATTTATCAGTGGTAAGCACTTAGTAGAACAGAATGAACTCAGTCTGCACATTGTGATCAGGGTCACATTTGAGCTGGGGAAGGGTAGAGATGAAAACATAAACCATCCTACACATTGGGAAACTTCCACTCAAGTACTTGTAGATATGACTAGTCTGATATTAGGATTTGAAATCATCCCATAAGCCTTCTGTATACATAGCCAAGGTTTCCCAACCTAAGCTACAAGAGAAAGAAATTTAGAACTAGGCTAAAAATCACAAAACAGTGGAACAAAAGCCACTTAGCCCACCAGTGTGGGAGGGCTATTATTTTGAACAAGCACAAAGGGCTAGACCATATGTTCTGAAGGGAATGTGGCATCCTCCCTCTTCTCGAGTAAGACATGAGGCAATGTATTTCCATTAACTAGAGCTAAGATTTTTGTTATCTACAAAACTAGAATAAGAAAACTGATGAGGTTGCTATGAGGTATAAATGAAGATATTGTGATGATCTTTTCAAATGGAAAGGCCTATGAGAACATGCATTAGTCATCACAATAACTTCATCACCATCATAATCATAGACCATAGTATAACTATGGGTCTGGAGATAGAGCTCAGTGATAAGGTGCTTGCCTCCTGTGCATGAGGCTCTAGGTTTTACTCCCAGTACCACAATGAAAAGAAAAAGGAATATAGAGCCAATGCTTTTGGAAAGAATTTTAAATGGAAGTAAAATCTGCCTCTAGATCCAGCTTGTTTGCACAGCTGGTGGGGCTTTGGTTATTTATGGAGCTACAAGTTCTGTTTGTTCCCGGGAAATTGACACAGCCCATGCTTTGGCCTGGAGCCACATATGCCATACTCAAGTAAGTTTCCCTCCTTTTGCAGCCTATTACTAACTAGAGGCCTTTACCTTGCTGCTTTTGCATGGTGGTGAAATCCTCAAAGGTGAGCGTGCGCACAGGTGGTCTCCAGAAGGCATAAGTCTCCATGATGGCTTCAAGTCCAGTTCTAAAGAGAGAAAAGCCAGAATAATGAACCTGTAAGTAATCCCAAGAAATGTACTATTGTGTAAAGATCCAGAAGTGGTTTTTTGATAAGTGGCACTTTACAGGCACTGACAGAAACATGACCAAAGTAAGTTAACATGGCAATCTGCTTTGCAGGAAGAAAAACAAAGGAACCTAACTCAGATTATTTGTAAGAAAATCCTTAACTATGATGAAATTTCATTCTGAATCTTCTTCTGAAGAGGTGTCATGTATATGGCAAAAAACGATATTAAAGGTCAAGACTAATAACGCCATAAGTACAAATGAACAGAGAACCACTGCCTGCTTCTTGTGCCATCATCACCTCATCCCTGCCAAAATCTGATCCCAGAGTCTGCTCCATTCCTAGAGTTTGTGAAGGATTAATGAAGTTGTCAAATTGACATGGCTTCAAAGATTTTAATATTTTATTTTTATTTATTTATTTGAGAGAGAAAATGAACATGGGCATGTCAGGGCCTCAAGCTGCTGCAAATGAACTCCAGAAGCATGCTTACATGGGTTTTGAAATATTGAGCCTGGGTCCTTTGGCTTTGCAGGCAAGCACCCTAACTGTTAAACCATCTCTCCAACTCCAAAGATTTTTTTAGGAGACATGAGAGAAGCAAGAGAAATAGGAAGAGAATAAGCAATCAGACTCAAGTTTCTATTACAACAAGAGATACCTCCCTGAAGGCAAAGAGGGCTTGGTTCCAGAAGTTATCCCATAGGAAACAGACCAGTAAATGTCTCCAAATATTTATCTTACTCTTAAAACAAAATAATAAATCTGGAGCTGGAGAGATGCCTAGTGATTAAGGCACATGCCTGCGAAGCCTAAGGACCCCAGTTCAATTCTCCAGGTCCCACGTTAGCCAGATGTACAGGGAACGCATGCATCTGGAGTTCATTTGCAGGGGCTGGAGGCCCTGGCGTGCCCATTCTCAATCTCTCTCCCTCCCTCTCTCTGTCTCTAATAAATAAATAAATAAAAGTAAAAGTCTTTAAAAAATAATAAATCTGGCCTTTTAGAACCACAAACTTTCAGACTTCAGGAAATATCTAACATTTTATCTGCACAGTCTTCTTTACCTTTGTAAAGGTACTGATATAATTATTTAAGTGACTTCCATCATATTACTGCTGACATTCCATATTCTCAAACAGAGTGTTGGGTGGGCTTTGTTATTTAAAAATATAGTTTCTAACTATTGATTTTACTTTGAAATTGTTTCACTCCTATCTATCTATGTAAAGGAAAGAGGAGAGTGAAGAAGAGTAACAGCAAACGGCCCAAGTCCTTCCACTGCAAGGTCATTGAAAAGGGGCAGTGTTTCCCTATTGATATGAGACTCAATACATGTACCTTCTTCCTAAGTAATATAGTTACAAAGCTCTCTTTCATCTTACATGTCAGGAATAAAGTCAGAGATTTTATTTTAAATAAGAACAAGCAGCAACTTTGCTATAGTATTTGCTACTGGATTCCCTGAGGTTCTTCTCAGATGAGCTGTTGACATGCTGATTGTCTTTTTGTGTTGGAAATTTTCCTCTCTGAATAGGTCTTACTTGCATAGTTAACTGTCTAAATCTTCCCTGGAGTACCAGAGGTTTTAAATACAGTAATGCTGGCAAACCAAACTCTGTATTTTAAGAAGAGGGTCACAGAAGAGTGTTGCACAGTGTTTATTAGCTGTTAATCTGTGAGAAGTAGGAATAGAAAATATTTCTATATAGTCACTCCAAATCAATGGTGAATACATTTCATGAAACTACCTATGGATAGAAAGAGTTCTGGCAATTAGGGAATTCAGGGTAATAATGGGATTGGCAGATAAAGCCATGTTGAGCCTTGATGGATAGAAGAAATAGGCCCAGTTTAGATCTCACTGCTTTGTTTTGGAATGCTGGCACCCCACCAGAACATCCTCAGATTCCCTTTTGTAGTGCAGGAGGCTTACTGCAGATGGCAGGGTTTTACTGTTCTACCTTCCTTTCCATCCTGCCAGGGAAAATGTGCCCACACAAAGTGAGCACAAGGACGAAGAACCAGCCCTGCATGTGTCCTAACAAAGTGAAAGAAGGCTGTGAAGTTGCAATTACACACTGGTACACTGTCATTACTATAACTATTAAACAAATGGAAAATAAACTTTGATTTCCTTTTCATAATAGACAAAAGTGTGGTAGGCAAGGTATGACTGATTTTATTTAAGCAACCAAATTTATACTATAAAATACTGACTGTGTGTGGTGGTTTGATTCATGTGTCCCCGATGAACTTAGGTTTTCTGCATGCTAGGTTCCCAGCTGATACAGATTTGGGAATTAATGCCTCCTGGAGGGAGTATATTGTTGGGGATGGGCTTATGGGTGCTATAGCCAGCTCCCCCTTGCTAGTTTTGGCACACTCTCCTGTTGCTATGGTCTACCTTATGTTGGCCAGGGAGTGACGTCCACCCTCTGCGCTTGTCGTTTTCCCTGCCATCATGGAGCTTCCACCTTGAGTCTGTAAGCCACAATAAAACTCTATTTTCTCACAAGCTACTTTTAGTTGGGTGATTTCTACCAGCAATGCAAACCTGACTGCAACACCACGTATCATATAATTAACTGTGAAATCCAACTAAAAAGAAGAATAGCAGAATAATAGATGTAAATTTTGGGAAGGATCTTGAGTAGCATCTATTCTACCTTTAGGACATCATCTTTGTTGGTAATTCTCCCTCACTTGGTATATTTTCTTAAAAATATTCAGGTTTTTTGTTAAATCAGTTAGGAAGCTGCTGCTGTAATTTGGCTGAAATCTCTTTTCTTAACTCGCTGGATTTTATTGTCAGTGGTCAAGTGATGAGAGTGCCATATACTGCCAAAAAGGCATTTGCCTGTCACATCCTCCTAAAGGAGAGCTTCCTTAGCTCAAGAATGAAATATCCATGCCACATATGGACACACCCATGGCCATCCAAGGGTCTGTCATAGCAAAGCCTATTTTTATGGTAGTGTTGGTGAGATAGGAGTTTGGGCTCCTCCCAAACAGTGGCTAAGACTACATTACTAGCCACAACTTATTATTAATCTGTATATCTATCTCTCATAAGTTTATACTACATAGAACAAAATACAAATTGTTCTATAATGTATATTACCCTATAAATTATTACATAGAAACATGGCTAACCATTTGACATTGTGACATGATCATCTCAAAAATTCATGCTTCATGATTTTGTGTTGGTTCACATTCATACATAGATTGGAATGAGTGCAGCTGCATGTGACCCACAAGCACAGGTTGAATGTGATGATTTTATGTATTGACACTGTGTCCTTTTTTATATGAGTGTATGTGAAGAGAATTGTGGTGTGCTGTGTGATATGTCTATGTAGTGTATGCTTATATGTATGTATAGATGAATGTACCCTGTGTCCACATGTATGGAAGCCATAGGAGAACATCACTTCCTCGTTTTGCTCATCTGCCTATTGCCTTGCCTTGAGAAAGAGTCTCTCACTCAACCCACAACTATCATTTTCACATCATTTTTGGTTAGTAAGCTTAAGGATTCTCCGCCAATCTCCTGTTTCCATAGGGCTGTGGTTACAGACATGCATGGCCACACAGCTGTTTATATAAGTGCTGCGGAATTTAACTCAGGTGCTCAAGCCATGTTTTCCCAGCCATGATGAAAGTTCTCAAAACTCTGAATTGAAATAAATCCTTTCTTTCCATAAGCTGCTCCTGATTAGGTGTTTTGTCCTAGCAACAAGAGAGTAATTGCTACATCGAGTTTGACTCTTCCCCATACTATTTGCTGATTATACTATTGACAAAGAGAATTTGTGTGATGGATTGGGATGGCCATTGGTCCTCTCTCAATGAAAAACAGCCAAAAGCTAAAAGCAATATAATGTAGCAGGGATCTTGTGGTCATAAAGAAGTTAGCTAGTCAAGAAAACCACATGTCCTAAGTTTAGGACATATGAAAGCAAAAACATACAGGGTCATTGCCCTTTAGGAATATCCTGTTCAGTATAAACAGGGAACATAAAAAATGACTTTACATATACTAAATTCATATAATAGATACTATCAAGTAATAAGGACTTAATATACCTTGGAAAGTCAAAGAAGATCCCACAAAATGTCAATTATTTACTCTTTTTAAAAAATGCTTTATTTACTTATTTATTTATTTGAAAGAGAGAGAGAGAATGGACATGCCAGGGCCTCCAGCCACTGCAGAAGAACTCCAGACGCATGCACCACCAGATGCATGTGCATCTGGCTAACGTAGGTCCTAGGGAATTGAACCTGGGTCCTTTGGCTTTGCAGGCAAATGTTTTATCCACTAAGCCATCCCTCCAGCCCTATTTATTCTTAATATTACAAGATATTCAGCAATCTACCCTCAATCAAAAGGTAGAAAGAGCTTTCTTAGTAGAGTAAGTGAAAAGAGCAAGCAGTATGAAGGGAAAGCATGCTCTGGGGACTGAACACAATAATGGTGACTGAAGCTCAGAGTGTCAAATGGGAAGAGGGTTATAGACCCATGGATATTTATTCGACTTGTGGTGCTTAGATTTTATCCCATGAATGGTGTTGTGCCTCTACTCTACTTTCCATACTCCTCCTACTCCAGTATTGGGAAAGATTCAGAATAAGAATATAATACTATCTCACTAACATAACTCAACATTCTAAGACTATCCTTGCTCCATTGAGGTGAGGCAAACCTCCCTTACTTTCTCTTTAAATGGATCTGGAATCAGTGCCAACACCCAGATTAATGAAGATATATGGTATGCAGGGGTCTTTTTAAAAGACTTCCCATCAGGAGACTACAGATTGTCTAAGGGCAAAAACAACATTTGACATTTATCTTCAGAAGGTACAGTAAGTATATCTCCCTAATGATATAGCAGTCAACAAAAGCTTAGAATAACAAGGGTTTTATGGAAAGATGTTTAGAGTTGAGTGAAAATTGTTCATCACTTAGTGACAGTGACATACAATTTGGTATTCCTATCCCACACCCTCCCTGGAGTATTATTTTTTTTATTTTTATTTTTTTTTATTTTTTATTTTTTTGGTTTTTCGAGGTAGGGTCTCACTCTAGCCCAGGCTGACCTGGAATTCACTATGGAGTCTCAGGGTGGCCTAGAACTCACGGCAATCCTCCTACCTCTGCCTCCCGAGTGCTGGGATTAAAGGCGTGCGCCACCACGCCCGGCTTCCCTGGAGTTTTAAATGGCGGTCTATGGGAAATTTTCACTGCCTCGACAAGTATAATAAAAATTCATAATGATACTAAGCAGGCTAACGTAAATATTAAGTTCCTTTGAATTTCACTATTATCATCTAACTTTAGTAATGCTAAAGTTACACAAGGGACTGATTAGCATTGTCATTAATAGCATTGGCTGGTGATCCACAGCCTGGGTTCAGATGAGCTACCAAGTGGTGTAACTCCTTCATGTCTAAGTCTCAGTATTTATAAGATGGAGATACTGGTATTAGTTTATCCTTAAAACATGTCCAAAAATATGTCCCTCAAGCCCCTGTAGTCCTCATTATCTTGAAGATATTTTAGACTCCAATATGTTAGCCATTAAAAAGATGTCACTATGTTCAATGACATCATCTTTGGATAAGAGCCACAGATAATAAAACAATTTCCAATGTACTCTGGCAAATCCAGATGGCCAAGAAGACAATGGTAGAAATGTTTCATGACAAAGGAGGAAAAACAAATAATAATGTAGAGAAAAACATTAAATACTAGCTAACATGCCATGCTATGGGACATGACAAACAACTATGGTCTGGGTGAGTGAGAGGAATCCAGCTGGATGCTCCTGCCAAAACCAGTGCAGGGCCAGCAGCTGCCTTGAATAATAGATGCACCAGTGTGCTAGGAGTCCAACAGTCATTGCTTCCATAGACCTGTTAAGTGACAGAAGCCACCCATGCCAGGGATAGCAAAAAAGTATGCAGAAATCTACAGAGGCTTATAAGATTGCCAGTAAAAGAGGAGGATAAGATTGGCTGGAAAAATGTGGCCAATGGCTCTAGAGAGAGCAAATGAAAACACACAAATGGAGCATGAGGGAGACTTGGGATGTTGTATTGGTGGAAAAAGACTGAGCTATGTGAGCCCTATGAGCAACAGAGAGCCTGATGTGGACAAAAGCAGGGTTTCTCTGCCTGGAAACCTGTGTCTGCAGAAGATAGTGAAGTCATTTCCTGGATGCTATGACTGGCTAGATTTGCAATTCTGAATCTAGTAGCTCTAAATTCAGTTTTGCCGCCAGTATAATGTGAAATGCTGCATTGATGCAATCAACTCAGAGGTAAAACTGAAGTGTTTGAACCACAGGCACATGTATGAAACAATAGTTATTATTATTTGAATAGCTAAAAATAGCTGTGAGACTAAATTGACTGGTATTTTGCCATTTTACCTGTAACAGAACAATTTCCTATGTTTAGCTTAGTGTACAGAAAAAGGTGAAGGGAAAGATCTGAATTAGATGTTTACAGTAGAGAACACTCCAGATGTTAGCTTACATACACCTGTATCCTGCCTCTCTCCACTCTAAAAGTTGTTTGAGATCTAAGCACAGATGAACTAGCCTAGAGGTTAATGCATAGCTGATTTCTGCTGATATTTTCTTTATGTTAACATTTGGCATTTTGATTCCACACTCCACTGCTCTTTCTACCCGATATCTTGAGTAGAGGCTGAGTCTGTAACAGGGGTTCCAGTCTGTCACTGGGAGAAGAGTTTCTTCATTCTATAGGTTTAACCATGGGACAACAGCTGCTTAAATATTCTTAAATATTCCCAAATATTCTACCCATCACCAGTCAATAATAACTTCTTTGGTATTAAGTATTAACCTCATGGAACCTCTTCTTTCATCAAGCAAATATATCCATTCCCATAATGCAATGAACAAGCATGGTCACCTAAAACATATAAAGGGAGAAATACCAAGAAGAACTGACATCAGCCATTCTCCCAGCAAACAGCAATGCTGGCTGGGAACTTCTGGCAATGAGTGCAGACCCAGAATTCCTCTAGCTTCATCCTGTAGGTCCTATGAGGACCTGCCATTAAAAGTACTCATCTGTGTAAATCTACTTGCCCAACTCACATGGCTCCTTCCTGACTATTCCTGAGTTTTGGAATGTATCTGTCCTGGCTCAAGCCCTTAAGGGTAGATTATATAGAGAACATACACTTCTAAAATGCGGCATCACCCATATATTAATGCTACTCTCATTTCGAGTTAGTAAAGCTTCTTTTTTCAGACAGTGGTGACCATTAGGATGACTCAAAACTCATCAAAATGCTGAGAAGATACAGTGGAGTATTCAGCACTAAATGAGACATTTCTATCACACCCTCCAAGTCTCAGGGATCATTGTGGAAGAGGTAGCAGAAAGAGTGTAAGAGCTAAACGAAGGTAAGAACTGCTTACAATACTATCTTCTACATACAAAGTGGCCTTGATATGTATGACCTCGCAGTGGCTGATGCTACCTACACAAGACCTGCATCATAGGAGAAGGAAAAATGATGACACTAAAAGAGAAGAGAACCTAATTTGGAAAAAGAATTAATTCAGTGGAGGGTAGATTTGGGAGGGATAAAGGGGAGGATGATGAGAGGGGATTATGATCATGGTATATTGTTTATATTTATGGAAGGTGTCAATAAAATATTTTTTAAATTTTTATTGTATTTTTATCTTTTTTATTTTTTATAATTAACAACATCCATAATTGTAAACAATATCGCATGGTAATTCCCTCCCTTCCCCCACTTTCCCCTTTGAAACTCCACTCTCCATCACATCTCCTATCCCTCTCAATCAGTTTCTCATTTATTTTGATGTCATCATCTTTTCCTCCTGTTATGATGGTCTTGTGTAGGTAGTGTCAGGAACTGTGAGGTTGTAAGGATCCTTCCTTTGGCTCTTACATTCTTTCCGCCACCTCTTCTGCAATGGACCCTGAGCCTTGGAAGGTGTGATAGACATATTGCAGTGCTGAGCACTCATCTGTCACTTCTTCTCAGTACCATGATGCCTTCTGAGTCATCCCAAGGTCACTGCCATCTGAAAAGAGAAAGTTTTCTAATGAAAAAGTGAGAGTATCATTAATATTTGGGTATGAACATTAAGAGAAGTGAAGAAGAAAAAAGAGAGAAGTGATTACTGGGCAGTTTGGTGAGCACAGTATATACATTTAGCCAGACAGCAGCAGACGTTATACCCCTAGGGCTCATGACTACCCCTGTTGTATACTTTCAGTATCAGGAATGTATTCCCTCCCATGGAGTGGGCCTCCTATCCAGTTAGAGGGCAGTTGGTTTCCCCCATAATAGACATGCCACTATTGCACCTGTTGGCTCATGAGGTAACCCAGACCCAGAAAGCCAAACATCACATGTTCTCTCTCATATGTGGATACTAGTTACAAATAAACTGTTTGTTTTTTAATAAAATAAATGCTTATCAATTCTCTGGGCTAAAATGGCTCATTCTATCTGGGACCTGTGAGCTGCGTCCTCTAAGGTACCATGTCAGCTGAAGGTGGTATCCTCGATTGGCTGACATGCCATGGAGCTGGGAGTAAGGGCAAGGCCCATGGTGAAAGACAGAATTAAAGGCACAAGCAGGGGAAAACTTAGAGTCCCTCTCTCCATGGCACCATTTTTCTCCTTTTAGATTTATTTTTAGTGTGTGTGTGAGAGAGAGTACACGTGTGCATGCATGTACAGGACAACTTTTGGGTTAGTCCTTGCCTGTTCACCTCATCTGAGGCAGGACTTCTCACTCTAAATTCTCTCTCTGCTATCCTTCGCTGTGTTTTTCACAAGCGTCCAGGACATTCTCCAGTTTCTCCGTCCTAACAGCATGTTGGGATTACAAAAGCCTGCCATGGTTTCTGGCTTTTCACCTGGGGTCTGGAGATTGAACTCAGGTACTCTAGCTTGAGTGGAGAGCACCTTATTTATTGAGCAATCTCCCCAGCTTTCCATGGCACTTTTAAGATAAGTCCATGGAACTTTTCACTCTCCAGTCTGATCATAAATTTTAATCTTGTCCCTTTTACGTACATATTTGTTTGGGAGGAAGTCTCCAGAAAGTCCATAAAGTTCTTCAAGCTGACTTGGACTTTCTATAAAGTCTTAGCAGCCACTCCTAACAGAGGCTTTTACATCAGATGGAGCTGAGAGACCCACAGAGTCTTCCTTCTTTCCCTTCCTGTGGCTCCCTCTCTAATGAACAGTATCTGTACAATTGTCACTCCCTCAAGCTAGGCATGCATGCTCTCCAGGCATGGAGATACACCTCCGTGGTTGCTTCTCAACAGTAACAATCAAAGACGCCTGCTTTTCTTCAGCTTCCGCCCTTGTCTTTGTTTTGGCACATGCTCTCTGTTGGGGTAGCCAACCCTGAAGGTACAATGATACTTCTTAGTTCAGTATCAGGTAATCTTTCTTGACCAAATCTCATTCTGCTTTAGTGTATCCTCTGAAAACCCTCTTTGGCTGAGACTCATGAGCACTGAAAATGCATGGGTGTCTTTCTCCAAGAGTATGTGTTTAAGCAGCAACCAGGACAAGTCAATGTTGTACCAAAGTAACTAATGTCAGATATGCACTGAGATTGCTGTCAGCTTTTCAAACTTCTCGCCCTTTCTCCCCTCTCACTGGGTGTCCAAACTCAGCTCCTGACCACTGTTTTCCTTGATTTGCTATTGCTTAAAATAGTTTTCTAGAAATCCTAGATTTTAATTTCTCTTCCACTCACCAATACTATTTTGTAACTAATGAACAATAATCATTTCAATTTGCATATCTGACACAGTAGGGCATTTTTTTTCTGGAGAAACTTGAATAAGTATAAATCTTTGTTCCTAGAAGCTTACATTCTATCAGGAGGCAGAGCCCAGGTCCACCCACCACAAGGAAAATAATTGCAAGCTAAGGGAATTGCAAGCTGCTGTTTCCCCAGAGACAAGAAAGTGTTACTGTCTCACCCTGGCAGATGTTTCCCGGAGTTAGCTTTGAGGGTTGTGACTGGTGCTAGGCCTAATTAAAAGTGATCATGGACTGGAGAGATGGCTTAGCGGTTAAGTGCTTGCCTGTGAAGCCTAAGGACCCTGGTTCGAGGCTCAATTCCCCAGGACCCATGTTAGCCAGATGCACAAGAGGGCACACGCATCTGGAGTTCATTTGCAATGGTTGGAAGCCCTGGCGTGCCCATTCTCTCTCTCTCTCTCTCTCTTTCTCAAATAAATAAATAAAAATAAACCAAAAAAAATTTTTTTTAAGTGATCATATCTTGACCTCCATTCAAAACTAGATTTGAGCTCCATAATTTATAAGAAATCTAGAATTGCAACACCTTACAAACATGGTTTCCCTTTCACTGTAGAGACAATGACTATAAGCAAATCTGTCAGTGTCTCTACTCTGAAAGGAATAACAGCTATTCACATTCATACACAAAATACAGTTTCTTATACACACACACACACACACACACACACACACACACACACGGTTCCCAGCAGGGATTTCTAATCATGGGACTGGAAAGTGGCATTTCTGTTAGTGAAGGTTGAAGATTAAAGATCTCCTTACACTAAACCATGTGCTTATCTCGCACTTCGCAGACTAAGACAAGAGGATAACTGGAGCTGGAAACCAGGCTGAGCAATGTAGCAGGAGAGAGGGAGGGAGGTAACTATAACAGACTCAGGTGCTGGTAAGACCAAGATCATTACAGCTCCCACTGAGGTTTGAAATGGTCCAGTAACTATTAGCTCTTGTTTTCATCCACACTCAGAATCAGTAATGAAAGACATAGGAGTTGAATGCTATGAGGAGCAAAATACCAACTCTTTAGATGATAAAACTGTCTGGAGAGTGTGGCACAGGTGTGAGGCTGAATGAGAGAGCTAGAAATCCCCTGAAAGAAGCTAACTACCCCACACAGCAGCCTTCCTCTGCTATACTCATAACCTGACAGGAGAGCCCAAGATATGCACCCTCTACAAGGAAGTAGGCCCTGAAGGGTCATCCTTCCAGATTCAGCAGTCAGTTCAGTCACCAGTTAGCATAAGAAAAAGGAGAAAAGGATGAGTCTAGAAGCCAGGAGCATTTCTTCCTAGATATTTCTTTACACTAAAATATGGAGAATGACAGCTACATTCCGCAGTCATAACTCCCTCCCCACTCATGTGTACTTCAGAGATGCCTGTCAGCTGCTCTACACCCTGACTGCACTAAGTGTGAGAACCTCAGAGGCATTGGGGGAGAGTGAAGTGGATGTCTAGGTACTCCCATCTTTCCTCTAACCTCCTTCCTTCCCTGGCCTCGGACTGCACTGAAATGGATTGAGATGGACAAACCTGAACATGTTTTGGGTTGAGGTTTGGCAAACTCTGTAACTCCAAAGTATTCCACAAATGTTTTGTGTTCTGCAAAACCAAAAAACATTGGCCAAGCACTTTCCCCCCTAATTTTTAAGCCCATGTGTTTTTAAAGGAAATGTAATCCGTATGTTTTGGGAACATTTATATGCAACTCATAAAGCCATACTCCTCTGCATGAGTCACTTGATGTCTGAAATGCATGAGGAAGAGTTCAGAGTCACAAGAGCTCTGTTAGCAAAAGAAAGGGCACAGATGAGGCACTAGGTAGAAGGTAGTAAACTGGTTCCTAATGCTGGTCAAGGACCACCCGGTCCCAGAAGATTTGCAAATAATTCTCTATATCCTCACCCATCGACTTTCCTCATCTGTTGGATGACATTAAGATTTCTTACCCTTGGGATGGATAGATGGCTTAGCAGTTAAGCTATTTGCCTGCAAAGCCTAAGGACTCAGTTCAATTCCCCAATACCCATATAAAGCCAGATATACAAGGTGGTATACTTGTCTGGAGTTTGTTTGCAGTGACTAGAGCCCTGGCATGCCCATTCCCACACCCCAAACTATCAATTAAATAAATAAAATCTAAATAAATTTTTTAAATTTCAAAAAGAAATCTCATCAGATCCTGCAGTGAGTATTAAGGAACTAGGCAGCTAGTTGATAATTTTGAACTTTTTCAAGAAAACAATACAAAAGTCTTAAGAAGTCAATTGAAACCCAGTTTCTCAGCATGCTAGAAGAAGAAGCCATTCATCCTTGTCCCACACCAGTTCATGGGGAGTACATCACCGTGTCACTTGCTACAGAAGCTCATGCTGGCTACCTGTCTGCAACTAGAGAAGCCATAGTGAGCCGGGCGTGGTGGCGCACGCCTTTAATCCCAGCACTTGGGAGGCAGAGGTAAGAGGATTGCCATGAGTTCGAGGCCACCCTGAGACGACATAGTGAATTCCAGGTCAGCCTGAACTAGAGTGAGACCCTACCTCGAAAAACCAAAAAAAAAAAAAAAAAAAAAAAAAAAAAGAAGCCATAGTGAGTACTTCACAAAAATAGGCTAAGGATATCCTAGTGGCTTTATATGGACAAGAGACAGACCTGGATGATATGTGTGCTTTTAGGGGAAAACAAAGGAGGTCAAACGTAAACTGCTAGCATGATAGAGCAGCATGCACAGGCTCTGAGTCAGCCCAAGTCAGATTTAGTTTGTGTTCCTGCTTTACTTTAAGACAATAGCCACCTGACTCTTCCATGCCTCTGTTTTCTCATTTCTCATTTCAAAACAACATAGGTTGTTTTGAAAACTGGAGAGAAAATTAGGATCGTGCCTAAGAAATAGAGGCTCATTCACAAGCAACTGGTAGAATTACTAATGTTTTTAAAGTCACCAGCATAGTTTTTTTTAACTTTATTGACATGTATTGATTTAGGTGGCATAGTATGATCATTCAATGTAAACAATTACAATATGTAATGATCAAATCAAGGTAACCATAATTCCCTTCTCCTTAAAATGTTTCAATTCTTTAAAACTGGAAGCTTTGAACTTTCCTAGGTTTATAAAATGCATACTAAATTGTGAACTTCAGTTATCCTACAGTGTTGTAGAACACTGAATGTATAACTCTCACTTTGGTAATTGTTACCTGGCTTTCTTCTATCCCCTCCCACTCTCTCCTTCTAACTTCTAGCATACACTATTCTTCTCTTTACTTCTACAAAATAAACTTTTCTAACTTCCATATGTGAATGACAATACATGGTACTTGTCTTTTGTGCTGTGTCATTTCAGTGTCCTCCAGTGTCATTGATGGTACCACAATTGACAGGATTGCATTTTTTTTATGTAGCACACAGGCTTTGATACAGCAAAATGAAAAAAAATATGCTACTGGAAAAAATAATTAATTATGTATGAAAATGAGCTATTAAGGATCCACAGTCCTGCTTTCCTAAAGTCCACATAGAGAAGAGCAACCTGCCAAGCAGGACAGACAGTTACTGACTCCAGGACAAAAAAAAAAAAAAAAGAAAGAAAAAAAATAGAAGAAGAAAAGAAAAGAAAAGAAAAAGCCTCCAGGAGGACCTCACCTAGCACTTCAGCTAAGAAAGATGTGACCAAAAGTTCCTGATGAATGGTACAGTCTTAAACATGCAGGTCTTATCCCCAAGGTATAGAAACTCTTCAACAGAGCTTCTGTACTACCTCTGCACCTCCATTTCATGCTGCTCAAACACATTCATGAGCAAGGCCAATTCCCTATAACCACAGGGTCTTCTTGATGTACATATACACCTAGTTTATGTCTGTCTTTGTACCTGATGTTTCTTCTACACAGAAATAGATACATACATCAAAATTTCTCTTGCATTACTCTCAGCATCTGAACAGAGACACTAGCCCTGGCCACCCTACATAAGTGACTCCCAGTCTATCCAAGTGACTTCATTTTCTTCTTTGTACTTATCAAAAATTCACATTAATGGACAAGAAATGGTAGAAAGTACATACAAACTACAAGTGATAAGGGTAGGATACCCATTAATAGAAAGCAATCAATTGGGGAACCAAATTCAACTAGAAAAGGTTGCCAAATGTTTTGCAAAGCATGGATTCTAATAGGAGAGAAAGGCAAAGAAAAAGAAAATATCCTACGTGCTAATACAAAAATAAACAAAGACTGAGCCAGGTGTGGTGGTGCACGCCTTTAATCCCAGCACTTGGGAAATACAGGTAGGAGGATCGCTGTCAGTTCAAGGCCACCCTGAGACTACATAGTAAATTCGAGGTCAACCTGGACTAGAGTGAAACCCTACCTCAAAAAAAAAGAATAAACAAAAACTAAATGTTATTAAAGATCCAGAGGAAATCACAAAGAAAGATATATGTGAATACGTAACATTAAATGGTTTGGTCCAGGATAGATAGGCAAATATAGAGCAGAAATTCTTAATTTTGAAGATGGACTTTTCTGAAAATCAGTTTTATTTTATTATTTCATTTTATATTTTATCTGGACCATGCCAGGTCTTCTTGCCACTATAAACAAATTCCAGATGTATGTACTACTTTCTGCATATGGCTTTTATATAAGTACTGGGGATTCAAACCCAGGCTGGCAGACTTTGCCAGCAAGCACCTTTAACTACTGAGTCATCTCAGCAGCCCCCCTTTTTAAAAATCTTATGAAAGCTATAGAGTTACATATACATATGTGTATATATATATATATAAACATATACATATATATATAAACTTGTGTATATACATATATATATGTAACTCTATAACTTTATAACTTTTATATATATATATATATATATATATATATATATATATATATATACATACACACAAGTTTACTTACAACACTTGGAACCCACAAAATCTTAGAAATCCATCCAACACCAAACTACAAGTTTAAATGCCTTTGCCATACATGTTCTACCCATCACTTATGTCTTGCCCCAAAGAAGCACTATGCTGGAAGATCTAGAGGCTTCTATATGAAAGGTTAGCTGCCATTTTTTGCTCCTTGTCACTAACCAGATCTTCAGGAAGCACAGAGTTTCCTGTGCAGCGGGGTTTGGGTCCCACTTGAAATGGAAGGAAGAAATGTTTGTTTTTCATTGGCTAACCTGAAAATAAAGGCCTTTGTCTTATTTTAAACAAAGAATCATGGAATGGAAAAACATTTTGCCAGGAGTCCATAGTCTCCAGGTCATGGTGTCCTCTACCAGTAATAGCTTGACCTAGAATACATTACTCAGTATCATTATCTGAAAGCTGGAAGTTTAAGTGAATTTTACATTAGCTGGAGGATATATTCTAAGGTGAATAAAAGACACAGAAAACTAAATATATTCTGATTATACAGCAATAGTTTGGTAAAGAAATGATTTCATGAAACATTTTGTAGAAGAAATGATCACCATGAGTGACTTGTAATTTAGAACTGCCAAAGAAAAGTATTACTTAATGATTATGGTACATTCTGAGGAATGTGTCATTACATAGGCTAGTCATTGTGTAAACATTATAGAGTATTCTTACACAAAACTAGACAGTATAGCCTACTATAACTTTCACCATAAGTATGTACTATGGTAATTCAGTCTGCTCCTGCTGAAACATTGTTATACAGCACATGACTGCATAATATATCACATATTTCCTGAAGTAGTTCTAAATATAAATTTTTGGTTTATCGAAAAACTTGTAGAGAGAATACCAAAGATAATTCCTGACACTCTGTCATCCACATGTAAAGAAATGCCTGCAAATTATGAAAAATGCCTGACAACCAATGAAAGTATATCATTGTTGCAAAGCCTATGCACCACACTAGATAGTTGTGTTACACTTGCTAATTTGGTATTGTCTATATAAGATGAAATTATCTAATTGAATAACCTTTGATATATCTGGCTTCCTTAGCTATTTTAGTTCTCTCCTAACTTTCTATTGATAGCAGATTTTAATTTTATGTAGTACTCTAGATCTGTAAACCTGAAATAAACTTTTTCCTCCCATATCCTGTTTCTGGTTAGATGTTTGTCCCAGCAATGCAAAGCTGACTGCAACAGGTAAGAAGAGAAGTTAGAACCAGAAAAGTAGCACAGTCTCTAAGGCATTACCAACAGCAGCAGGTGGTTCTACTATCTGTAATTCCTGATACTGATGGAAGAGGTCATCAAAAAAAGATGGTGTTCTAGAAAGTCCTTATAACAAAGCAGGAAGCATGCATGTAGTTTGCAACAATTTTTTAGGAGCAAAATAATTAGTATTTTTAAAATAAACTTCAGCTAATAAAAGCAGTAAGTTTCTGATTTTTCTTTTGTAAATGCAAAATATATAAGACATAAGTGTAGTTAGTATAGTCACCTACCAATATTTATTATAATATATACCAAACTATTTTAATAATAAAATTGCCATATACGTGTTGTACTAAGGAAGGTGTAGGAGGTAAAGCAGCCTGCCAAGTTTGTTCTTCTGATTTAGAGTGATTTCCCAAAGGGTTTGTGGGAGGAGTTTGGGGATCCCAGGTCAACACAGTTGCAGAACATGTGGGCTTTATTGAGGAATCAGAAGCCTAAAGTCACCAATGGTGCATAGGAAAGTAATTTCATATATAAAAACATGTCAGTGAGTTTCCTCTACTTGTGTTCTTACCTGTTTCTCCCAGAATCTCTGAATCCTTTAGCAAAAGGGTTTCGGTCAATTTTTAATCTGGTGATCTGGAAACAAACAAATAATATGAGTTATTTTTGTGTTACTTCCAGAAAGCTAACAAAATTTACCCTATTGATAACATCTGTTGTTTCCATTTAGTTTCCTTTTGGTTTAGATTTAAACTGCAGCTTGACATAGGACTTGGGCCTGGTGCACAGATGTGTGATTCACTCCTCTCTAAAAAGCAAGGTTTGCCCCACATGTGACTATGAACTCTCTTCTACACCCTGTCATTGCCTCAACGTGGTGATAAATCACTTGCTTAGATAGACACAGGCCGTGCTCTGTGACACGTGGAGGCACTTTAGAAATGCTTGCTGAATGAATAGTGAGCAAGTGAGTGAAGGACAGATGGGTAGATTCAGCCCTTAGTTAAGGTGGAATCAGTCTGAAAAGCCAAGCAATGGGGTATGCTCCCCATTTTACTTGCAACATGCCTTTCCTGCCACCAGAACTTGTTCATTTAGTCACCTGGAATGTGTGTGGAAGACATATAATATGTCTAGACTTTTGCCAGCCTTTTACACAAAGGGAAAATCTGCACAAACTTGAGACTGAATGGGGAAAATTGAAACACATCTCCTTTGGTCTCCAAGACTTATACGCAAATCAGAAGAAACAAAGGTAGAAGCAGTTTTACAGCTTGAACAAACCTAGCATTTGGCTGGGTCCCACTCCATGCATCTGTCCCCTCCACTGTGTCCTATCTTAAACTCAGTAAAACCTTCCATGGTTGTGTATATTACTCTCATGCTTCTAGATGTAAAAAAGCCTAACCAACATATTCCATATGTGCCCAGTGTTTCTGCTTTCAGACTTGGTCATGGGAGGCATTTTGATACCTCTGTGTCTAAACCAGATGTTAATGAGTTGCTATATTCAAGCCTTGGAGACTCAGAGGTAAGGGCTGACAAGTTCAGGAAAAGGAAAGACACTCTTGATGGGAAGTAACTCTAGAGGAAAGAAAATCTCATTGTTTAAGGCCATCCTCACACTTCTGCTAACTTCAGAATTTATCACTAAGACAACTAAAATTGCTTCCTATGCTGCAAGTCTTCCCTGGTCCCTCTTACTTTTCACTTCGTCAGAGTGGAATTTACCAAACCCACAGCCTTTAAAAACTCGTTAAAATGCAATGTGAGATTCTGACATACAGACTCTGGCTTGAAAGAGCCATGCTGGCTTCAAGATTATTTTTCTCCCTAAACATTCCTTGCCTCAAGAATACCACACTAATAACATAGCACTAATAATGTAGCAAAAGCAATTTTACATCTATTTTATAGACCAGAGCAGGAGCCTGCAGGTTTGGCTTTCTGAAGTTCAGTGTCTGCCATGTGAATACTGTATTGAGTTTAAAGAGTGTCACTGCTTTTCTGCATTTGACTTAAAATCACTTCTTTCTTCCTCATAATCCACAGCAATAAACCACACACCATATTTTCTTTTCAAGTTGGGGTTATAATATTTTATTTTCTCTTTCAAGTTGGCTTATCCTGTTCAACTCATTTATGATAGAAGTTTCTGATATATCATTGTACTGCCATGTTTAGGGTGCCTCTACAGACCCCTGTAAATTTAATGACATTCTACTTCATGGCCTGGGAGAAATGGTTGAAAAATCGAATTCCCTTAGCTCAGTGGAGCCCAGGCCAATATTGTACATAATTTAATAGAAAAGAACCTTCAAATGTTGGGGAAAATAACACTTCACTTGTAAGAAATTAATGAAAGATTTGGAGAATATCAAGTATCTTATGTATGCTAAAGGTGACAGGCAAGCCAGGTTACAGTGTAGTCAACAGTCACCAAATATGGAAGCTCATAATCTAGAAGAACAAAAGACAGGTGCATACACTAGTAATGACATAAAATAGATTGTTATAAAGTCCACAGCAAAGAAAAAATGATATGAGAACTGCTCCAAGCTGAAGGTTTCTGAGGCTTTATCTTAGATGTTTTAGATGAACCTGTTATTAAAGAATGTGTACAATTCTAATTTTTAAAATGCAGACAAAGGAAAAAGGGAGACAAAATACGTGTTTCATGAGAAAGACTGAATGTAAGCCAGAGCATCAAAGTTGGAAGAATTACATATATTCAAGAAACAGTGTCTATCTTGACCTGAGCCCAGGCTACAGGAAGAGAAGCCATAAGAGTATGGATTAGAGAGGCTGTGTTATGGTTATATCATGGAAATAAAGCCTTTTATTGCTTGCTATGAACATTTGGAGTGCTCATGAAGCAATATAACTTTAGTTAAATAAATCACATTATGATCCCTTTAGTGCTGTGCAGGTAACTCTGGCTACATGTAAAAATACAAAGGTAAATAGAGACAATATTCAGAAGAACTAAATCAATAAGTTTCTAATGGCAATAGTCTTTATTTTAATCCCATGAAGAGGCAGCCTGGTTGATTCATATCTGGCCAGTGTCCTTTATAATAGAAAAAGGGATGCAAGTGACAGTTCTGCCAAAAAGCTTGTTATCTCTCCTATGGAAGAGAAGGTTGTGATAAAAGTCTCATAAGGTAGAAGAGAAAGTTAAAAATTCTCCTTTTCTCCTACCTCCTTGGAGACAAAGAAGGAAGCAGTTGAATCCCATGTGCCTCTACTCCCCTAGTCAAACCAATGCCTAAGATGGGCTGGAAATACTGGGAAGAAGCTGGTGAGCTCCATGTATGTGGGGAAGTGGCTAACCAGGACACAGATGTGCTGCAGTCTCATAAAGAATAAAAAAGAAGACCTGAGGTAAGCTGAGCCAATGATGAAACCCTGACTGAGACAAGAAAACCAAGTGCAATTTTAGCAGGCTTTTACCCATAAGAGACTATCAGATCCTAGGGCCCAATGGCAAATGAACCACGTGCCCCAGAGTAGGGACGTGCCCAGAAGACAGCATAGGAAGCCATAAGTAGCCATAAGAACACATAACCTATCACCTCCGCTCTTGTGCACATACCACATAAGATGTGCCATGGTATAGCAGAGAGGGAGAAACAACCCCTTAATACCCAAAACAAAGCAAGTTAGGCAGAGCAATATTATAAGAAGTGGAAAGTTATATGTTACCCTATTCTTCCCTTTTAGAATACACAGGCATAAAAAATTATGTATGCATATTCAATTTTAATAATATACATGGAGAGAGTATTTGAATAACTTGGACTGCTAATTATGTTTACCAGTTTGACATATATGTCTATCTCACTTCCCTAACCTTAGACATAGACTCTTGATAAACTATTGTAAATGGCCTTAAAACTGACCTCCTTCCTTCCACTCTTGTCCTTGTCTAATCTACAGAACCATCAAAGTGATCTGTATTAACACATTCTTGCAGCGTGCCATTCCCTTCAGTAGCTACCCCTGTTTATGATGCAAGCCAAGCTCCTGGCTTAGTTTTGCCTTGCTCCAGCTCATGCTCCAACCCCATAATTTCTCTGCCCCAGTTCACAGGCTCCAGCCAAACTGGGCTTCTCTCAGTGATGCAAGGTGCTAAGCTCCTTCCCTACAGACGCACTTCACATGTATTCTACTCTTATACTCTGCTTTACACAGAGCTGACCTAAGCCTAGGTCTCAGTCTAAATGTTGGGGCCAAAGAGGCAAGTTCCTTAATTATTTCTGCTAGTGTCTGCAACTACAGGCACCCTCTTTAATTCCCTCTTAGCTCTTAACCCAATTTGTAAACATATATTTACTTTTATTATGTATTTACTGACATTCTTTTGCCTATATAAAAGACAGGAACTATATTTTATTTTATTTTTTGTTTGGCAGGGTTTCACTCTAGCTACGACTGATCTAGAATTCACTATGTAGTCTCAAGGTGGCCTCAAACTCACAATAATCCTCCTACCTCTGCCTCCCAAATCCTAGGATTAAAGGTATGCACCATTATGCTTGCTTGGAAGTATATTTTACATACCATTTTATTAAGCAGAGACTAGTATAACATAATATTGCTGTTCAATGGATATTATTAATGATGAGTGAATGGATAGTTGTATACGAACCAGGGAACACTGGTCCCAAAACCACAAAAAGACTTAAAGGTTCTCAACCAAACAGCTCAATAGCAGTCATGATCATACTCAGTCAAGAGATAAGGAGAAGACACAGAAAATGCAGAAGTCACTAAGACTCACTGATTTTATTTCTATAACCTTAATAGTTATTTGTATTGTCTGAGTTATTGAATACTGGAATGAAATGGCATGCTTGCTGGCTTGTGCCCATTCATTTTGATCAGTGCCATTACCTTTTTGGCTAGCAACACAGAGACAGTTAAATTAGGTATACATACAATGCACAGTGCAGACACAAATAGCATAGGCTCCAATAGAAATGAAATGAATAGGCTAAGCATGATTTTATAGAACCAAGGCTGGAAGAGCCTTCCCTTATAACTAAGAGAATAATCAGGCATTATTTGTTTTTTAACCATACTGCTTGGAGGTTTTTTCCATCAGGCAAAAGAATACAAAACAAAAATTCTGACACAATATGGTTAAAAATGTCTAATTGGAAAGTTAGAGCAAAACTGGCTCAGTAATATAGGATATAATGACTGGCTTAAGAATCCTATTATATTTGCTTCCACAAAGCTGGCAGTGGTTTCAGACATTCTATTGGGGTCATGGAGCCAAGTCTCATCAAAAAATAAGACTGTGTTACCTGGGGAGAGCATAGCTATGTCTTTAAGTCTAGTTTCCTATTTGGGAAAAAAAAAATCAACACCCATCAGTTGTTTTCCCTTAGAGAAGACGAATACTTTGCAATGGAAATTTCCTGCTAAGTCCATGAGGATATGTTGGCATCAGGGTCTTCCAAGAAAAAGCATATTGTATTGAGTCACCTTTATTTTCCTTGTACCAACTTATTCTCCACAATGAAATTCTGAGCATGCTATACCTTTAACTTTATAGATCTTCCACATTAGATTCCAAAAGGAAATAATAGTAATAATAACTTCAGTATATTATCAATTTTAGGAGTCTACAAGTTGGGAAGCAATGTGCGAGAAAGAGATGGGAAGAGGGCTGGAGAGATGGCTTAGTGGTTAAGCGCTTGCCTGTGAAGTCTAAGGACCCTGGTTCAAGGCTTGATTCCTCAGGACCCACATTAGCCAGATGCACAAGGGGGCGCATACATCTGCAGTTCATTTGCAGTGGTTGGAGGCTCTGGCGCGCCCTTTCTCTCTCTTTCTCTCTCATTCTGCCTCTTTCTCTGTCTGTCGCTCTTAAATAAATAAATAAATAAAAATAGCTTTAAAAAAAGAAATGGGAAGAAAGAAAAACATAAAATACTTCATGAAAATAAAAATACTTCTTTCCTACTTCATATCCAAAGAAGCAGAATCACAGACATATGCAGTGAGTTGCTAAATATATATCCAGTCCATGTACTATGGAACAAATGCAAATACTTTAGAATTATGGAAATTGAAGCACCCTTTATCTGAATTCATGATTTCTGGGCTTTAAGATTTACAGCCCAGTTTAATCCCTCCCTTAACACTTGAAGAAATCAACATTTGTGTTCCAGCTTTTTTTAAGATTTTATTTTTTTAAATTTATTTATTAGAGACAGAGAGAGACAGAGAAAGAATGGGCACACTAGGGCCTCTTGCCACTGCAAACAAACTCCAGATGCATGTGCCACCATGAGCATCTGGCTTACATGGGACCTGGAGAATTAAATCTGGGTCCTTAGGTTTCACAGGCATGTACCTTAACCACTAAGCCATCTCTCCAACCCTGTGTTCCAGTTTTTATTTCATCAACTGAAGAGAGTTAAAACCTGTCTTCTCTCTTGCCATCAATATAAAATAGAATAATAGGGCTGGAGAGATGGCTTAGTGGTTAAGCGCTTGCCTGTGAAGCCTATGGATCCCGGTTCAAGGACCCATGTTAGCCAGATGCACAAGGGGGCACACATGTCTGGTGTTCATTTGCAGTGGCTAGAGGCCCTGGCATACCCATTTTCTTTCTTTCTTTCTATCTATCTTCTATCTATCTATCTATCTATCTATCTATCTATCTATCTATCTGCCTCTTTCTCTCTCTGTCGCTCTCAACTAAATAAATAAAAAAATGAACAAAAAAATTTAAAAAATAGAATAATATACTGTCTATTAAATTGAATAGTCATATATACAAAAATGTCCCTATACTCCCTACATTTTTCTCATTTTTTCAGTAGACCATAAAAATTTTCTCAGACTTGCAGTGATTCGGATCCAACCATCAATTTTCAAACAAGAATGCTGAGGTAGAGTAATTTACCAAAAGGAGAATTATCAAGGATCCTGGAAAGCACAGGACAATTCTTGATTTCTAGAAGAAACTGAAGACTAAAAAGAGACTTGTTCAGAGTTATTGTTGGTAGAGAACGTAGGACTTGAATCCAAATCTCCATTTCTGTCTTGCAACAGAACACAGCTTTTCTAGAAACACTGGATATCATTTCAGTTCAGTTCCATTTGTCTCACTCACCTTCTCTCCTTGTGTTCCTCCAGACAAGTCTCTAGAAATAATGAGAACCTGCAACTAACTTTTTATCCTCTTTATGTTCACATAGGCCTCCCAAATACTTCCTTCAAAAGATAGAGACAGTAAACTCTTGCCTTAAAATATTAACTGTTCTTATTCTATAATATCACAGCAGTGAGTGAATATAGGTTACAAAAGAGAATAATTTCTGTCCCCTGGAATTTTCAGGGCAAGTCTGAAAATTACCACAAGGTAACCTTGTAATTTATCAGGTACAGATTTCAAAGAGCCAAGGGAAAAGACCTGAGATTGTTTTGTTTGATTAGAAGGCCTATCAACAGAACCAAGAAAATATTAAACAATCATGCTTAGTAATTTATGCAGGGATTGTGGGCTTGTTAAATAGGCACCTATTTTGGATGCCATCACATCATGAATGCATTAACATGACAGGACAGAGATCAGAATTACCTATTTATTATAATTCCTTCAAGAGCCAATGTAGCTATTCAAATTCCAACAACATGCTTATTCCCTAATGATAATATATTCTTTAAATTTGCCTCTATCTCCTAATCATATCCATGCATAGACCCAGACATAGGGCAGTGTAGGCTAAATCCTCATAACTGGATAGCAGGATGGATTAATGAAACCATTGATGCTGCCTCATCTACTCTGCATAACTCCATGGTGGCAGATACATTTGCACACACAGGAACCACAAGGGGAAGTTAAGAAACAGTTAAAGCCATACATCTGTCTATGGAAAGGTCATAAATTAAGCTGGGTATATCAGCTGTCAAATCTCATGATCTTAACCATTTGCCAAGCCCCTTCCCACTGAACCAGCTGTACACAAAATATTTATTTGACTTGAATGTACTCAACACTGGACCTGCTATGAGAGTAAATGGAGTGTGAAAAAGAGATTTCAAATACCCATGTTTGATCCTTTCTCATAACCAAAGTAAGTCATTGTTTCTGACTTTCAATAATGGCTTTTATGGTTGTAAAATGGACCTACATAACATAGTGCAATGCTCAATCTTTGTTAATCTAGATAGTTCTGTATCCTTCTCTTCCAAAGGCAGTGATGTGGCAATAAGTACTCCATTTTAGCTCCTTTTAGCTTTTAGCTATTGATCAAAATGGCAAACTGGGTAACCTTGGTAAAGTCCAACCAGTTATTACAAGAACTTAGACTCATACTACCCCTCTCCTGGTTCAGAATGGATTCCAAGGTCTCAACTATGCCATAGATGGTTTCTATATTGCTGCTATATCTTGTCATTGCTTCAAAAATCTCACAAAAGTGAACTTGCCCCCAGCCTTGCAATTTACCATGTAAGAAGTTTGAGAGAATTTAATCATTTTAAATAATTTTTTAAATTTTTAATCATTAAATATCATCTAAAGCAAACTAATGTTCCTTATTTACCATAAATAAGATGTATGTAGCATACACAAGGAAAATCTGAAATTGGGAACACTTAACAGCTTCTGAGAAACTCTGACAATTATACAGTATTTAACATTTGCTAGGCTAAGGAGTTGCCACATTTAATTCCTCTGGAAGTAAAGAACATCTAAGGAATATTATCCAAAGACAAAAGGAAAGATAGAAATATCCTCAGAATACCATACTCCCTCATAGTGATGAAAAGCCCTATGGGAGCTGCTGAAAGGCAAGATACTAACAACATGAATAAGCAGGGGACCCTGAAGACTGGAATCAAGCAGCCAGACAAGTAGTATGCACTTGTGCAATAGTGACACACAGCCTCTGCCAGTAACCAATTATTATCTGATTGGACATAAGGCCTGCTAAGTGGGAAAGGACTAATATCTGGTACTAGAAATAAAGTCAAAATGCCATGGTCAGGAAACTCATAGACTTCAGAGAGAAGTCCCCACTGTTCTGTGGAGAAGAAGAGTAGACATGCACACCAAAAAGTCCCTCATATAATTTTGCATCTCCCCATTATCCCAAACTGCTCTCACTCTGGGTGGAGAATCTGTTTTATTTTACAGAAGGCAGAGAAAATGGAGGAGAACCAAGATTCATAAATAAGACAAAAAGATACCTGACCACCCACCATGAGATATGCATCTCTACCACATTTTCCAGGGCCCAGAAGAAATTGACTGACAACCTGGCCCAGGGTGATGGTGACAGACATGGTGATCAATCAAAACCCATCAAAGCAGAAATCCAGAGGGTACAGAGAACTCAAAACTAAATAAGACTGCCAACACACCTACCATGGCTCAGAGAACATTGCAAAAGAGGGATCAGGAAGACTATAAGAGGCACAGAGTGGGCAGGAATACCCTGAGTCACAGTATCCCTGCTATCTCACAGAGACTGACAGAGGCCTTCAGGACCCCACAGTGAATACCAAAGCTCTACTGAGGAGGGCTCTCAGTGTAAATGGAGCAGAGGGAAAGGAATAAAAGAGTATGACTTGTTATATATGGGATCTGCTGGGGAATAATGATCATCAACACTATAAATGAGCAGGCTATCCTGCAAACTATGAAAGCGACAATCAGCTAGGCAAGAAATACACACCTGTCTAATAGTGGCACATAGCCTATGTGGATATAAACAAATTAACTGCTCTCACATTGGACATGAGGGCTACCAAGTGGGAGAGAATGCATACCTGGCACTGGAAATACATAGACTCTAGAGAGAAGCCCCCCTGCTCTTTGGCTAAGATGAGTGGGCACATATGCCAAAAAGTCCCTCAAAAAACCATGCTTATCACCTTTAACAAGCTGCTCTCACTTCAGTTGTGGAATCTATCTGTTTTACAGATAGCATAGGATACTAGGGAGAGCCAAGGTCCATCAATATGACATGAAAAGATATCTGACTACCCAGAATGAGATGAGTCATCTCTGTCACATCTGCTCAGGCCCAGGAGAAATTGGAGGTGAAGCAGTGACACAAGTACTTCTCTCACTGTCAGCCTGACACTCAGCTCCAAGGAGATGGTGACAGACACTGTGGTCACTCAAAACTCACCAAAGCAGAAATCCAGAGGCAATAGAGAACTCAACAGTAAATCAGATGGCTAACACACTTGCCAAGGCTCAGAGCACATTGAGAGGAGGGGGCAGATAGATTGTAAAAGCCACAGAGTGGGTGGGATTAGCCTGAGACTGACAAAGGCCTTCAAGACCCCACAGTGAATACCAATAACCACAGTAAGAGAACCTCACTGAAATGTGGGTGGCGAAGAGAAGATATAATAGTATAACCTTTGGAAAAATAAAATAATTTTTAAAAAGTATCAGCACTTTCAAGAAACCTTTCTTATTCTACAAACCAACAAATAACCCTGCCCATATATTTTTCATTGAATTATTACCCTCTGTTACCACTATGGATTTATGTGTTTTTTCTTTATGAAAACTCTTTGTAAAGAAAATCTCATCTGAACCAGTTCTGTCAATCAGCTCTATTTTTCTACTAAGACTGAATCCTAGTAACTTCTCAATAAATATTTAGGGAATGAATGAACATGCTATAGACACAAAAATTTACAAATGCTACAGTATGGTTCTGGTCATATGGAGGTGAACTTAGTTTGAAAATGTAAATGGAAGTGGTCTTAGTTTACAAGGCTTGATGACTTTGAGGTTGCCTGGTGGAGGGATACACAGAAAACTTCATGTACCAGAGAGGGCATGCATCAATCCTCTATACTTGCAGAGGAATTCCAAGTGATGCAGATCATTTGACAGGATTTGAAAGAGATCAAGAGTACAGGTACTAAAATTTAGGAGGTCTGGAGCTCTCCTTAAAGGATCTTGTGCCTGATCTAAATGTAGACTGTGTCAGCTGTCACTAAGCATCACCATACTGTCACCACCAAAGACATGTAATATATTGCAAAACTAGTGGCTCGCATTGTGATTTCTGATGCCATTGATAATTAAACATTCTTTATCAAAAACAAGACTAACTTCCTTTAAATGCAGACGGGGTAGTGATTACCTGCTGGTTCTGATAGGCTGTGACTGTGGTAAACACCGTCTCAGGAAAGTTGAATGTTTTCACCCCGTCGCCAACAGGAATAGGCTTGGTGGGTGAAAGGTCACTGCTAAAGTCTTTGCGAATCACATGAACTCGAGGCTGGTATTTATGCATAGAGTGCAGAATGATCTGAAATGAGAAGATCAAATACTATGTTGGACTTGGCTTTTCAAGCTCTTGCAAAATAGTCACAAGAGGGAAGCATTATAGGAAGACAGATTGAGGGTGAGATGCACAAGAAACTAGAAAGCAATGTACTTGCTGATGACCAGAAGAACTAAGCCTCTGAATAGTGTTAAATGGTAACATATAATAGGGTTTCCCTATCATGGATGGTAGATGTAATTACCTTTATTCTTGATTGGAAAGATACTAACTGACTATTCTAGTACCAGAAGATAACAGTTCACAAAACATTCTCAGAGTCTTGGCCCTATGGCTTCAAATTTTCATAATGAATCCATGTTATCTTTAAATTCTATACACTGTTGTTTGTATTAATTAAATTTGTGATGTTTTATTTCATGTCATATGAAAGTAAATGGTGTGTGTGTGTATGTGTGTGTACGTGTGTGTATGTGTGTTACTATTTCAGGAAGTCATCATTTTCTTGAAGAAATGGGTTTAGCTTCTTCAAGCGTCATAGCAACCAGTAAGGATGTTGGCATTGACTGAAATACAGCATATGTTCTCTTAACAGAGGTAAGTTATTAACATCAGTTTTTCAAATTATACCTGCAGTCTTGAGATTTAGTCTTCTCTCACAAATTCATAAATTTTTCAGCAAATCAGATCAAACTGTCATTCCCTTGTTTCTCTTGGGTATGGCCTTCTGAATTATTCTCCTGAATGCTATGATTTCTTTTGCCATTGTTTAATCTTGTTTCTCTTGGGCACGGCCTTATGAGTTATTCTATAGAATGCTGTGATTTCTTTTGCCATTGTTTAATCTGTTTTGTGTTTCTGCCTTGCCTCCTTGACTGGACTGTGAGTCCCTGGAGCAAAAAGTAGTTTGTCTGATAAATACAAGTTGATGCATAGCAGATGTCTCCTAAATATTAGATTTGTAGCAAGTGAAATTTAAGTGAAGAAAAATCATTTATGCTTAATTAAAATGACTTAAATCACATACAGATTCTTCTTTTACCCGTTTGCAAAAGTTTGAGGGATAAACAGCCCTTAAGCCAAAAGAATAATAGGGAGAAAGTGGGAAATGGGATTCTTTAACTCACATGCCCTTGATCATCCAGCTCATTGTTGGTCAGCTTGAGTTTGTCGAAACTGACCACCTGTCTCATCCATGTGTCTCCAGAAGCCAGAGAATCAGGATGTATATATACCCTTGGAGGCACAGGGGAGTCTGCATTGCCAGCCACCATCCACTTGGAGCTATGATACACATATCTGAGACAGAGAGGGAGAAAAAAGAATTCAGATGCAAATTCAGAGGGGGGAATGGAGGCCCAGGAAGCAAATAGAGACAGGAACAGGAGAACTAAAGAGATGACAAAAATAGAAAAGAAATGGAAATGAGAAAAATGGAAAAGCAAGTAACCAAGGAAAATGAAATAGAGATGGAAATGAACAACAGGATGTAGTGGGGGAGGGCAGAGAGATGTTATAGTTAATGATCAAAGCTACAGCCCTCACACCACTAAAAACATTCTCCCAGTCCTTTTTCTTTCTTCTCTCTCTCCTTTCCATGCACCCCTGTGTCCTGTGTGCACACAGGCATCCTGAACCAATGTGCCTAGCTAAGTAAAAGGTATTTTACTGCAACCTTTCACCTTTCAAATGCAAACCATATAATCCCTTGGCCACTTGTTCAGGATTTTGTTCCTCATTAGAAACATCTTCCATATTGTTCTATGAAATACAACCATGTACTGAGACCCTCCAAGCCTCTCACTTGTTAGCCATTTCCTTGCTAATAGTCTAAATCCTGTGGCATTTCTATGAGAATGGAAAGCTTTTTGACTTATGCAACCATTCCCAGAACCGCCATCAAATATTCCCAGCTGGTTACTCGATAAACCTGGTTTTGAAATTCATTATCATTTACATTACTTTTCTATAATGTTACTGTACATGATATGTTGATTGTATCAAACAAAGTCAGTTTTCCAGACATTACCAATCTTTCAATGGTCCTCAAAGCCACTCTATGGATCTTGAACCTCACTGATTCTAAGTTCTAAAGGATGGCATGGGTCCTGAACCCAAACAAACAGGGGCACTCTGGCTGAATGACAACTGCCAAGGAAATGAGGAAGCTTCTCTAAGCATTGCAGTTTAGACCTTGCCTCACTTGGCCTGATTTCTCCCCTAGCATGCTAGCTCTGGCTTTCCCATCCATCTCTTACTTCCAAATTCATATATTGACAGCCAAGTTCTCTGATTTTAGATATTTCAAAAGTGAGCTATGATTCACTGTTTGAGATCTCAAGAGATCAAAAAAGTCACAGCTTTTTCTTATAACAACACATAAGCCATCCAAGAGACTTGGAGACTATATTGGGTATTAGTGAATTTGAGTTATTCAGCAAACTCATTCACAGTCATGTTAAGGGCAATAAGTCTTCTTTGAGGTCTATCCTCTCCACTTTTTGAAGGTAGTATATCAGATGAATGACTGAATATCTACACTGGCCCACTCCTTTCTTTCTCCAAAATAATACCTCACAACTTTGTTAGCATTTCATAAACAAACTTACTCACCATATTATCACCAGACTCAAGACCCACTTAATATTTACTGCCCAGAGGTAATACTATGAAGCAGTAGTATGTCCAGAGCCAGGAAGATTTGAGACTAAACTTACTAAACCTTGATTTCCTATTTTAGTTACTGCTTCCAGCATGATGGTCTGCCACAAACCATTGATACACCCTCTGCCCTTGCTCCTGAGCAGTGGACATTTTTAAAATACTTCACCTAATGAGTTTAAAGAATTGTCTTGGCATATTGGTGATGTTCACATTCCAAATTCCAGAGTCTTTCTTACCTGTATCTTTTATTGTCCACTGGCACAATATCCATTGCTATGTAGTATTGCTGATGTGGATCCAATCCAGTGATCTTCACTCTCATGGCAGGAAACATTCTCCTGTGAAGAATATGGCAATGAGTTCAACAAATGAAGAAGAAAAGGTAGAGGTAGAGCTCAGGTGTCTTCTTACTAGGTATTTTAAGCATATCAAAGTCCAATGTCCAGGATGGAGAGATGGCTTAGTGATGAAAGATCTTGTCTGTGAAGCCTAAGGACCCAGATTCAATTCCCCAGTACCCACATAAGCCAGATGCACAAGGTAGTGCATGCATCTAGAGATTGTTGCAGTGTCTAGAGGCCCAGACATACCCATTCTCTCTCGCGCTATCTACCTCTTTCTCTCCCTCTCAAATAAAATAAATAAATAATAATTTAAAAGTTCAATGTCCCCTAATTCTCAAAGTTGGCTATTGTTTATTCCACTGTAAATGACCACTAAAAATATGGCAAAGGCATCTATTGTTGACACAGCATCTCTTGTTAGCTTACATTGATGTACTTCATGATTCATAGACTGAAGGAGCTCATCACTTACCTTGTTTATATGTTCAATTTTTCAGTAGCCTGTGTAAAACATTTTTTACTTAGTTTATTTGAAAATAATCACTCTAAAAATAATTTCTCAGAAAAACAAATAAGAGGAAAATAAAGGTGCAACTAGTCTCCAAAAAAGGACACCAGTTTTCTTTTCAATGCATAAAACTATTTTTAAAAAATATCTGCAACTAACTTTTCAGACTGTCAATGTGTATGTTAGAGGAAGGAGTTGTGGAATAGGGAGCAAATGCCAAATGAGTTCTAGTGGCCTCTGGGAAATACCTTGTGTCTACCACAATGGCTTATTAAACTTGCCAAAGAAAGATAGGACAGGATATGCACTTTACAACTTCTCTCATAATTGAAAAGAGGAGAAAGTACAGCACAAAAGACAGACTGAATTTCGATAAGTCTGGAATAAACTTCACTATTTATTTAATGATAAAATGAAAACTCTAAAATATTTTTTATCAATCCAGACATTAAAAAGTGTTCAGTTCAAAAATTTGGATTGCCTTGAATGTGCTCTAGGGTACTTGTACAGAAAATGCAACATTAAGTTTAACCATCTGGGGCTAGTTAGTTGAGCTGGGCAGAGCACAGTGCTAATGAGGTCAAGGTCATAGGCTTGATCCACATATGGCATAATTGGCTTTGCTCCATTTCACAGCCATTGAAAAATACCCTGACCTCAGACAGCCATCTTGAAATGTGTACAAAGCTTTCTGTGCAGTATTTATCTAAGAAAAGCAGCCCAAAAAGCAAATGCCCCTATGGCAGTCAGTGATATCATAGGCATATTTGAGATACAACAGTTCTTTAATAGGGAAAATGGTGAATTCTGAAACAGTAGCATAACCATATTTTATTTTCTACTTTGTTACTTTACAAAATTTTCTGTTTGGAGATGATTTTATATTTTGTCCCTTGTCCTCAGAAGTTTAATATTACTATGAGCTAATGAAATTTAATGGGTGGCTACAGTTAAGTACTAAATCTAATATTCTGTGTGGTTTATACATTTTGGTCAATACTATTTCTTCCATACATTTGAGAAACTTAGTCTATGTATTTAAATATAGATCAATAATTCCCTTGTTAACAGTAATGAATTAAAATTTGTTTTATGTTTAAATTATTTGAAGGCATCTTGCCAAATAGAGAAAGTCCTCTCACAACCTATTGTAAGAGATTTACAGCTCCTTTAAGTTACCTACAGAGGTTGTGTTACATTGAAAGAAACAGATTTATTTTTGTCTTAATGACTTTAAGAAAAATTTCTTGATGTATTTAAATTTAGTCCCTTTTTCCCTGGAAAAGTTTCATGATCTTAAGTACTTAAGTTTTAAAATGAATGATATAGGTGACTTACCATCTATAAAACAAACCAAAGGCCCAGATAACCCACATTTTCAAATTGTTTGAATTCTTAAAACTTTATAAAAACTACCTTTTCTTTGTTTATTATTTTAGTAAAAAACATCAAGAGAAATTATGACATTCTGAAGAAGAAATAATATTTCATACTTCATAAAATGAGCTATATTTGGTTTTAATATTATGGCTAAATTTAGGCCAATTCCTTTGTCTTCCTAGACCCACAGATCGCAATGAGAATCTCTGTCCATGGTGCTGATCGCCCAGACTGATAGAGCATTCAAAAACCAAGGGCTTTGTAAGCTCTGAAGCCATTCAGAAGCAACAGGGCTGTAGTGTGGGAAAAGATATGCTGTTACTAGAACTTCTGAGTGGGAAAGCGTTCAGATGATTTGACTTAACTAACATAACGAAGAAAAATTGAAATTGGAATTAAACTTGAAAAGGAGAGCATAGAATAGGAAATGACGTGACAAGAAAGAAAAGAACCCCCCCCCAAAAAAAAGAAAGAAAAAAGAAAAGAAAAAGAGAGAGAAAGAGAGAGAAGGAGTTAAGAAAACTGATAGAAGAGGAAGCTGGTTTCATATACATCTGAGTTTTTCCAGAATTATCTGATAATCTACAACATCTGGGTCATTCTTATACTGAAGAAAAGAACATGGTTTCTAAACCTAAACCAAGGACTTTAATATGACAAAAGAAGCAGGTAGGGAATATGATGACATCTTCATGTATCAAAGGGAATTTCTGGAAACAAATGTGCAGAAGAAACCCTGAAATGATCCACAAAAGAGACATCAAGTGTGTGCTCCAATGAACAAAGCGCACTACTTGGACAGAGTGGGAAGTGATGTCAGGAACAAGATTGAGTGGCATGAACAGACCTAACAGCAAGGTGAGACCCAAAATAAAAGCTAAAAAGTCTTGTATACACACACACCAATAAAAAGTCAGTTGTAATAGCACACTCCTTTCCAAAAAAATCTTTTGGTGAAAAAAGTAAAAAAAAAAAAAAATCCTTGAATTGCTTTTTTTTTTTTTTTCCAAACCTAAACAACACAAAATGTAGAAAATCCCAAGTGATGAGAAAAAGATGCCATAAAAAATAAATCTCCTTCAAAGTTACTCCACTAAGTAAGCCAGATTTTCATCACTGCTAAAATTTGGAGAAAGAAGATTCCAGAAGAGAAAGAAAAGGAATAGGGTTATATGATGTCTTGTTGTATTTGGAAGTTTCTCTCCATTTATATAGGTGAACTGAACTTAATAAAAATGTCCATGAAATGGCTTATAAGGGAGATCTTTCCCATTCCTATGACATTAAATCTATCTATATTAGCCTTGAAAAAATAATGATAGCATAATTGTTTTTGCTTAATTTCATTGTCCATTCCTGTATGTTCAAAAGCTTAATCCAAACTTAGTTTTACATAAAACAATTTCCTTTTCAACTGAAGGGGCAAGAACACAACTATTAGCAGTGTAGAGTTCTGTATAGTCATGACCACTACTTCAGATCCTCACAAATATGTGAACTTTTGGCCTACTCCTTAACACCCCTCTGCCTTGGTCAAGTTAATTAACATCTTTTGGTCTTTGCCTCATCATCCACATATGGGATGACCATATCCCACTCTAAATGACTTCTATGAAGTTTAAATGACATAGTATTTACTGAGTGTACAGCATGGACAGATACTTATCTATGGAAAACTGAAAGATGTCAAGAAAGGCATGGTTTAATTAAAGTATCTATTTTAAGAGATACGTTTTTAATACTACATTTATTTATATTTATTTATTTATTTGTTTATTTATTTAAGAGAGAGATCAAGAAAGAGGCAGACACAGAGGGAAAGAGAGAAACGGGCACACCAGGGCCTCTAGCCACTGCAAATGTACTGCAGACATATATGCTACCTTGTGCATCTGGCTTACATGGGTACTGGAGACTCAAACTTAGCCTTCAGAGACAAGCACCATAACCACTGAGCCATCTCTCCAGCCTGAGATAACTGTGTTTTTAAAGCTTTTATTATCCTGTATAGATGGTTCTGCAAGAGGATCCACAGGTTATCATAAAGGTTTCTAATGACTTGAAACTAAAACACAATACCTGGATCAACAAGCAGTTCTCAGAGGGTGTACCAAGTCTTATTCTTACTGAATCATGTGGTCGTTTAATGCCTTAGAAGATTCAAGCTGCTGCTTGGAAAGAAAGCTCTGGAAACTTCCAGGTTAAAGAGTAATCACTTGTTTTATTAATATTTATTTATTTATTTATTTATTTATTTATTTGAAAGATCAAGAAAGAGGCAGAGAGAGAGAGAGAGAGAATAGGTGTGCCAGGGCCTCCAGTTGCTGCAAATGAACACCAGACACATGTGCCACCTTGTACATCTGGCTTATGTGGGTCTTGGAGAATTGAAGCTGGGTCCTTTGGCTTTGTAGGCAAGCACCTAAACTGCTAAGCAATTGCTTCAGCTCAGTTGTTTTGGATCTGTTGGCCATTAGGATACCAAGAATTAGCCAAAGCCTGTTTATAAATGGAAAGTGTTTATGAGGATAGGGGATTTGCATACTTGGAGGAAAATATCAAAATCAAAGTAAACACATCAAGATTTCATTACTGAGTCCAAATGCAGAGAAGCCAGTGCTGCCTTCATGTTGTTAGCACAGACATGTAAGGGCACATGATGGTACCCACCTCTGGATTCTTTGAATCTGCCCAAAAAAGCATCCTCACCTGCCTGCTTTGGTGATGATCATTTCCGTTCCAATGTCATGGAATCTTTTCCAGAGGTCAGCACATTGCAGCTCCACCTGTATCTCCTCCATGGAAGACATGGCAGCAGACACTGGGCCTGTGCTGGCAGAGGCAAGGTCAGCGTGTGAGCTGAAGGAGCAGGAGGTCCGTTCGGTGAGCACCTCAGAATCAGACCCAGTGCTCTGCTCTGAATCTAAAAAAAAAAAAAAAAAAAAAAAGTCATCAAGGCTGATATATGAAACTGCTGACCTGCCCTGGCCAGGTGGTACACTGGGGAGAGGAATGAACAAAAGAAGGCTGGGAGCTGGAGCTATGGTGTTTTATTATTGTTTTATGATTTGTTTTAGTGATTTACAACCTTTCAGGTTTCATGTTTCCATCATGACATCTGGCATTTTAGTAAGTTTTAGTAACAACTAAAGAAAGTTGGTCCACAAGAAGCATATAAAGAATATTAATGTCACTATGCTGAGGCCAAACTAGGGTGACAAAATAAATGCCAGATTAAAGGAAAAATCACAATTACAGACCATCTCTAAATCTAGATCGGACTATAATTTGTTGCTAATTTTGGATTCTTTCATCCCCAGCCACTCATCACCACCCTTCACATGATGATTTTTAAACACAGAAAATTTTCCTCCACTCATCTATATCCTGGCCATCACAAGTAATGAAAAGTGTTTTGGGAACATTAGAAGCACTTTGTTACATATTTGAGTAAACACTTTTTCCAAAGAGACCAATCAAGCCATTTCTGAAGGTGGAAAAAAACTTCTGTTGTGAGGCAAGGATATAAACATATGGAAAAAGTTACTGGAGGAGGCTAGTTAAAGCAAAAGGAATAAATGAGCTCAGGAGATACTTTGAGTGGTTTGTGACATATGCATGAGGAGAGGAGTGATTCAAACAGAAGGTAGAATTCAAGGTAACCAAATAAAAAGTGAGTCTGGGCTGAGATGGACATGGCTCAGACCTTCTAGGTCACATGGTTCTTTCCTCTGTCTTCTGTTCTCATGTGGGATTGGGGAGAGCGGGACAGGAAGGTAGAAAGATGATGGATCAAATCACATTTACCAGATATGAAATTTATGAATTTTTAAAACTTTACTTTTAGAAGCCTAATATCAAAAATTCTAAATCCTAAGATTTTCCACTTTAAGATTAACTAGTATAACTCTTATGTTAAATGATACTGCAAACCCAGCCTATAAACATGTTGCTCTAACCCACCCTTCAACATCAAAGATTCATATTACCTTCCCCATCAATAAATAGATATATTTATGAGAAAAGGTTATAAATAAACACTGGACTTTGATAAATGACATCATTTGCATTAACTTGGCATATACTTATACAATATACTGCAATATCTGTATCACACCTTCCAAGGCTCAGGGTCTAATGCGGAAGAGGTAGTGGAAAGAATGTAAGAGCCAAAGGAAGGGCAAGACTCCATACAACATGCTCCCTCCAGACACAAAATGGCCTAGATATCCATGGCCTCGCAGTGCCTGACACTACTTACATAAGACCATCATAAGAGGAGGAAATGATCAAGACATCAAAAGTAAAAGAGAGACTGATTGAGATGGGGAGAGGGTATGATGGAGAGTGGAGTTTCAAAGAGGTAAGTGGGGGGAGGGAGGGTATCACCATGGGGTAGTCTTTTTATAATCATGGAAGTTGTTAATAAAAAAATTTAAAAAATTTTAAAAAGCCTATGGCGGAGGAGGTCATGAACCCTAGGAGAGTAACACCTGCTCTTGTCTAAATGTATATATTATGTTCACCAAACTGCTCTGTAAGCACTTTTCTTAACATTCATACCCACATATTAATGCTAGTCACACTTTTGGTTAGAGAATCTTCTCTTTTCAGATGGTGGTGACCTCTGGGATGACCCAAAAGACACTGTAGTGCTAAGAAGTGACAGAGGAGTGCTCAGCACTGAAACATCTCTATCACACCTTCCAAGGCTCAGGGTCCATTGCCAAAGAGGTGGCAGGAAGAACATAAGAGCCGAAGGAAGGGCAGGACTGCTTACAATGCAACTGTCCAGACACAAATTGGCCTGAATATCCATGACCTCTCAGTGCCTAGCAATACTTACACAAGACCATCATAACAGGAGGAAAAGATGATGACATCAAAATAAAAGAGAGACTAATTGAGAGAAAGAGGGGATATGATGGAGAGTAGATTTGTGAAGGGGAAAGTAGGGGAGGGAAGAGGGAATCAGTGTGTTTTATTATCTATAATTACCGAAGTTGTCAATTAAAAAAAAGTTTTTTTAAAAAATTCTAAGTCCTAATATTTTCCACCTTAAGATTAACTAGTATAACTCTTATGTTAAATGATACTGCAAACCCAGCCTATAAACATGTTCCTCTAACCCACCCTTTACCATCAAAGATTCATATTACCTTCCCCATCAATAAATAGATATATTTATGAGAAAAGGTTATAAACAAACACTTGACTTTGATAAATGACTTCATTTGTATTAACTTGACATATACTTATACAATCTTATTGATAAGTTACTGATAATTTGGTATACAGATGTAATGTGTAATGATCAAGCCAGGTTACGTAACATTTCCAACTCCTGAATAAGTTACAATTGGGGGGTATTTTATTTAATTGTTTTTTTAACTCGTACATGATGACTTTAAATTGTATGTAGTAACAGGACACCATGATGATTCTTATTAATTGGTGTACATTCACTGCACATAGCATTTGGTTTCATAAATACAATTCCTTTCAAGTACACTATGTATTTTGACCATATTCACTCCCCCATAACCTCTCATTTCTCTCCCTCTCTTTTTCCCCACACTTTTCTACTTCCTCACTCTAGTCTATAAATTCATACATACATATATACATATTTACATATTTATCAAAAAAATCTAGGAACTATAACTGAAGGAAAACATACAATATTTATTTTTGAATCTGGCTTGTTTCACTTAATATGACAATCTCCAGTTGTACCCATTTTCCAGGAAACAGCATAATTTCATTCTTCTTTATGACTGAATAAAATTCTTTTTTAATATATTTTATTATTTATTTATTTATTTGAGACAGAGAAAGAGGGAGGGAAGGGGAGAGAGAGAGAAAAAAATGGGCATGCCAGGGCATCTAGCCACTACAAACGAACTCCAGACATATGCACTACCTTGTGCATCTAGCTTACGTGGATTCTGGAGAATCAAACTGGGATCCTTTGGCTTTGTAGGCAAGCGCTTCACTGCTAAGCCATCTCTCCAGACCTGAAGAAAATTCTTTAGTGTTTATATATACCATATTTTCTTTATCCATTCATCTGTAAATGAGCACCCAGGATGACTCCAAATAACTTGGCTATTATGAATAGTGCTGACTTACAGTCCTTTGAGTAGATACTCACAAGTGGCATACCTGATCATATGACAGTGCTATTTCAGGTTTTTTTGAGGATCCTCCATACCAATTTCTACATAAGGTGAACTAATTTACATTTCCACCACTCCATATTTGCCAGCATCTGTTGGCATTTATTTTGTTAATGGTAGTCTTTCTGATGGATGACATGGTGTCTCAATATTATTTTAATTTACATTCCCTGATGGTGAATGATGTGAAACAATTCTCAAAAGTTTATTGGCCACTTGCAGTTCATGTTTTGAGAACTGCCTGTTCATTTCATAAGCCCATTCATTGACTGGATTGTTTAAGGAGTATTTGGTTATTTAGTTTTTTAGTTCTTTGTGTATTGTAGATGTTAATCCTCTATCAGATGTATAGCTAGCAAATATTTTCTTGTATTTCATTTTTCAGGCTATCTTTTCACTTATTTTTTTTCCTTACTGTGCAGAAGCCTTTTTATTTCATCATTTCTGGAATTTATTTCCTGAGTCACTGGAATCTTTTTCAGAAATATCTTACCTATACTGATACCTGTTAGTGTTTTTCTTCAATGGGTTTAGCCTTTCAGGTCTTATATTAATGTCTTTGATGCATTATTATTATTATTATTATTATTATTAATATTTTGTTTTGTTTTTTCAAGATAGGGTTTCACTCTAGTCCAAGCTGACCTGTAATTCACTATGTAGTCTCAGGGTAGCCTCAAACTCACTCACGTTGATCCTCCTACCTCTGCCTCCAAAGTTCTGAGATTAAAGGCATGCACCACCATGCCCAGCTTGAATTATTTTTTTACAAAGTATCTATATGTATCTATATGTAGTATCTATATGTAGATATCCAGTTTTCTATCACTATTGTTAAAGAGGTTGCCATTTCTCCATGTAGTTTTTTTTAATATTTTTGTCAAAAATCAGATAGTTATGTTGGTTGAATTCTTTGTTCTATATTCTGTCAATCTATGTGTCTGTTTTTGTATGAGTACCATGCTGTGTTTACTACTATAGCTCTGTGGTATAACTTAAAATACGATGTTGTGATACCTCTAGCATTATTCTTATGGTTCAGAGTTGCTTTGGCTAGTTAAGGTATTTTATTTTTGCATGTGAATTTTAGAATTTCTTATTCATTATGTGAATAAAGCCATTGAAATTTTATGAAGATTGCACTGAACCTGTAAACTACTTTTAGCAATGTAGGTACTTTCAATATATCAAGTTTTCCAATCCCTGAGTATAACATGTTTTGATTATATGTGTGGGTGTGTGTGTGATTATACCTAATCAAATATGTATTAAACATAATGTATGTGATTATATATAATCAAATATATATTATATTATATATACCATGCATAGTATATAGTGTTTAAATCAGTTTTAAATCATATTACACGTGTCTTTGGTCACTGTTCATTTCTTTCCTTTTTAAGCTGCAAACATCCTTTATTTGTTGCAAAAGTAAATGGAGAAAGAAGGAAACATGTCAGCAATCGTTTCTGGGTAGGTATCCATAGATGCCATCACCACTCTCCAAAAAGCCACTTATCATTTCTTTATGGTGAAAAATTTCAAACTCCTCTTTTCTAGCTTTTGGAAATATATAGATATTATTGTTACCTACTGTGAAATATAACACCAGAACTTGCTGTTCTTATCTAAGTGTAACTCAGAATCTGTTTTTACCTCTATTCGTCACAGTCTCTAAAACCCAACATTCTCTTCTCAATTTCTATAAAATCAATATTTGAAGATTCCGCAGGTGTGAGATCATGACCATTTTTTCTGTGTCTGGATTGCTTTAGTAAACATGATGACCAGCAGTTCCATATATGTTATTTCAAATGCAGAATATTACTCTTTCTGTGGCCACATAGTATTTCATTGTATATATGTACTACACTTACCTACACCTGGTCTCTAGACATATGAACAATACTTTCAATTTTTCTAGACACAACTTCTTTCTCTGGCATCATCTCTGGCAAGAGTACCCCACAACTTTGTCAATGTCCATAAGGAAGAAAATGCCTACTGGTAATAAAGTATCATTTGTGTTTATTTTCTAAGTCTTCAGTGTCACTTATGATCAGATTCAAGTTGCTAGCTACATAGTCATCCCACTTGTGATAAAAAGACTAGCTTCAGACCAAAATTTTAGTTCACCCAGTCATCCAGTCCTCAATAACAACATCAAAAAAATACTAAAAAGTTATGTAAATAAGGTTCTACATGTCTGAGCCTATAGTTTTATGCCTTAGGTTAAAGGAAGTAATGCTTATCACCTTCAAGCACAGATCTAAGATAAGACCTATTGGTGATTTTCATCCTAGCTTGATTTACATCCTATTGTCACATTATACAGCTATCCACATACAGTGGACATGGATTTCTAAATCCTATTTAGTTTCTGTGATATACCAAGAGTTCTCCACTAATCATGAATATTTTAATTTGTTTAAAAAATTTCAGAAATCAAGATTTAACTATCCTTAGCTGGGTGCGGTGGTGCATGCCTTTAATCCCAGCACATGGGAGGCAGAGGTAGGAGGACTGCCATGAGGCCACCCTGAGACTCCATAGTGAATTCCAGGTCAGCCTGGGCTAGAGTGAGACCCTACCTCAAAAAAACAAAACAAAAAAAAAAAAAAAGAAAGAAAGAAAAAGAAAAGAAACTATCCTTAACTTACATATGGGAGCAAAGGTTATAAGATTTTTTTACAAACCCTAAGTAAGACCCAGCAAAAGCTTTTCCATGTTCAGAGAGTGGGAAGGAAGGGAAATGTGCCATAACACAAAGCCATAAATTCAGCAATAGTCAACATGGTATTGAAATGGGGAGCACGGCTGGAGAATAAGGAAGTCTCTACTCTTAACTCAGTGTCTGGAGTTTAAAAAGGGACTCAGAATGTAACACAAAGTGAATTAAAAAAAATAAGCTTGGTCAAGTTACTTCACTACCAAGGACTTTATTTCTCACCAATCAGATAAAAACTCTTCAAATTTTTTCCAACCCTGATGTCTGGGAGAATGCCATAATCCTCTCCAATTCAGGTAATAATCCAGGATATCTCAATTATAAGCATCAAATGTGAACTCATTTAGGCAAACTAGAATAAATAAAGGGAAAGAATTAAGGTCTAGATTCACATTAGAGTAATTAAAGAATTAAGTGGCCAGGTGTAATGACTCACACCTATAATTCCAGCACTTGGAATACTAAAGTAGGAGGAGCACTGTAAATGCAAAGCCAGCCTGGGCTACAAAGTAAATTAAAGATCACCCTGGGCTAGAGTGAGACCCTGCCTCAAATAAATAAATAAATAAATAAATAAATAAAATCAAAACCAATTGGATAGGATTCACTAAGGGTCTGAAGTTACATCTCAGCCAGTCAACAAGCACCCATGAGCATATGGTTGAAAGTAAAGTATCACATAGATAATTAGAAACAGAATCCAGATCTTGAGGAGTTTCCTAGTTAGTATTAGTGATGTATGAGTTTATTGAGTGGTGCCTATATGTGCCTAGCATTGTGCTACATTTTGAGAAGTACCAAAAAAAGAGACCCCTTTTTCAAGTTACTACAGTCCAACTAGGAGTTTATGACATTCATAAATACAGAGCGACACAGATAACTACTATGTCTCATATTCTCATAGAAGTCCGGAAAAGAGAGAGGTTTGAGAGGCTGGGACTGCCTTGGGGATTGCGCAGCTACTGGAAAGGAAATATTTGAGTCTATGGAGGCATACATAGTATTTGCCAAAAAGAGGATTTTCAAAAGCATCTACTTAGATCCCTGGAAATAGTCCAAACTCCTAGAAGCTCACACTCTTTCAAAACAGAGCCAGGGTGCTCTTATTACAGATTGCAGGCACTAGCCTATGCTTCAATAATGGAAATGCACTTTGTAATTTTTCCATTCTCATTTATGTTACAGGTGTCATAATTTGCAAATAAAATTGATGTTGCATGCTGTACAGTTTAAGTAAAAACTTCAAAAGGAGTTAAAGCCATCTATGAGATGAGCTCCCATACAGTAACCTTAAAAGTAATCTCATAGAAGCCAGCTCCCTGTTGGCAAGCTCTCATAGTGCTAGAAAGTACTATACAACTGCTGGGAAATAATGGTCACCAACAGCATAAGCAATAAGTACTGGACACTGCAAACTACAAAATCAACCAGCCAAGCAAGATATTAACACCCATGCAACAGTGGGATATAGTCTATGGGGTAATCAACTGTTCTCTGATTGGATATGAGGCCTGTTCATTGGAAAATATTTGGTACTGAGAACCATGTCAGAAGTCTATGACTTAGAAAGTCATAGACCTGGGCTGGAGAAATGGTTTAGCAGTTAAGTGCTTGCCTGTGAAGCCTAAGGACTCCAGTTTGAGGCTTAATTCCCCAGGACCCACATTAGCCAGATGCACAAGGGGGCGCAGGTGTCTGGAGTTCGTTTGCAGTGGTGAGAGGCCCTGGTGCACCCATTCTCTATCTCTATCTGCCTTTTTCTCTCTGTGTCTGTTGCTCTCAAATAAATAAATAAATGAATAAAAGTCATAGGCCCTACACCTACAGAGAAGTCCCACTGTTCTTTGGCTAAAAGGAGAGATTATGCCTGTCAAAAACTCTTCTAAATGTCTGTATTTATCCCCTTTGATCCATGCTGTTCTCACTCTTGGTTAGAGAATCTGCTTTACACAGATGGCGGTAAATACCAGAAATACAAAAAACTACAGGGAAGGGAAGGGAAGGGAAGGGAAGGGAAGGGGAAGGGGAGGGGAGGGGAGGGGAGGGGAGGGGAGGGGAGGGGAGGGGAGGGGAGGGGAGGGGAGGGGAGGGGAGGGGAGGGGAGGGGAGGGGAGGGAGGGGAGGGGAGGGGAGGGGAGGGGAGGGGAGGGGAGGGGAGGGGAGGGGAGGGGAGGGGAGGGGAGGGGAGGGGAGGGGAGGGGAGGGGAGGGGAGGGGAGGGGAGGGGAGGGGAGGGGAGGGGAGGGGAGGGGAGGGAAGGGAAGGGAAAGAAAAGAAAAGAGAAAAGAAAAGAAAAGAAAAAAAAAGAAAAAAGAAAAAAAAAGAAAAGAAGAGGAGAACATAAATAATAATAAAGTTGGTCCATGCTGTTCTCACTCTTGGTTAGAGAATCTGCTTTATACAGATGGCGGTAAATACTAGAAATACAGAAAACCACCAATATTTTTATATTATATAGGAAAGGAAAGGAAAGGAAAGGAAAGGAAAGGAAAGGAAAGGAAAGGAAAGGAAAGGAAAGGAAAGGAAAGGAAAGGACAGGACAGGACAGGACAGGAAAGGAAAGTAGGGGAAAGAAAAGAAAAGAGAGGAGAGGAGAGGAGAGGAGAGGAGAGGAGAGGAGAGGAGAGGAGAGGAGAGGAGAGGAGCGGAGAATATAAATAATAATAAAGCTACATTTAAAAAGTTAAAGTTAAGCCAGTTCTCCAAAGTGGTTCATAGGGTCAAACCAACTTATCTATTTCCACCCAAAATAATTCCTCCTTAACAGAGGCTAACCACACTCAGTGTCATTCACTTTCTATATCTAACCTATTTTGCCTTGATAAAATGGATATTATAATACCATTGCACAGATTAGCTGAGTTTAGTTTATGAAACAAAATAATAGTCATTTCTTGATTTACTTATTTTATACTTATGAACTATTATTCTAATTGGTGAAGTAGAGGGCCTTCATTTTATGTCTATTTTGTGGATGAAGACATTAAATGCAAGAAAAGTTGAAAAATAACCAACCAGGACAGATTTTCTTCCTCTTAATTCAATGACAAATTCTCCCAACATCATACCAGATTTCACCCTGATCAGATCATCTGGCAACTCTCTACCATTACTCAAACATTTGAGCTCTGCTCACAGTGAAATATCTTCACCATGTTTGATCTTGACCAACTCACTTAGCTATTCTGATCCCCATTTTTCTTTTTCTTTTTAAAAATATTTCATTTTTATTTATTTTTGAGAGAGAAAGAGGCATATAGAGAAAGAGAAAATATAGGCATGCCAGGACCTCTATCCACTGCAAACAAACTCTAGACACATGTGCTACCATGTGCGTCTGGCATACATGGGTACTGGGGAATCAAACCTGGGCCCTTAGGCTTTGCAGACAAGCACCTTAAGTGCTGAGCCATCTCTCCAGCTTGCCATTTTTATCTTTATAACATAGTACATATCCATTTAATTAGAGGTGCTATAAAGTCCCTCTTAACTCTAATGTGCGATGGATGCCTTAGTAGTGATGTTTAGAGAACACCATGGCTAACAACAAAATTCCAACCATAATAAGATGATTTAGTTAGTATGAATGTACAATGTCTCTTTGTATGCATCTAATTTAATGAATATTTAGTATCAAAATTAAGGACACTACATTATTGAAACATTTTGTAATCAGGCAATTTTTGTCTGTTCTAAACCCAGACAGACAGACTTTTTTTTCGTTTGTTTGTTTGTTTGTTTTTTTGTTTTTCAAGGTAGGGTTTCACTCTAGCCCAGGCTGACCTGGAATTCACTAGGGAGTCTCAGGGTGGCCTCAAACTCATAGCAATCCTCCTACCTCTGTCTCCCTAGTGCTGAGATTAAAGGCATGCACCACCACGCCCAGCTTTTTTTGGTTTTGAGACACCTGAAACCCATGATGACCATGCAGGCCTCAAACTCACAGTGAGTCTCCTTCCCCATACTCCCAAGCACTGGGATTACAGACATGAGCCACCTCACTGAAGCTTAATCCATAATGTTGAACAAGCATTCATTATACAGTGAACAAAGTACATTTAGTGCTGGGACTTTCTTAGACAAATCAACAGTGAGACATTTAGAAGTATCTTTAGTTCGCTGGGCTTCAGTCTCCTCATCTTTATGATTAGGGGCTGAGGGTCTAAAACATGATCCTGCTTTTTAAAAATATATTTATGTCTTGATGATAAAACAATCTGATGATTCTGTTGTCAAAAATTCTGTTTTTGATTTGAGTAGTGAGATGAATATGAACTCAATAGAATGTTTACCATCTATATAACAGACCTTTATGTAACAGATACTCTATCAAGACTATATGTTTCTCATAATTTAATATAGAAAAAACTAAGAATTATTATCACCACATTATATAGTATTAATTCTAAGTTTAGTTAGATTTCACCATACATGAGATTACATTTAATTCCATTTTTTCAGTAAACATTCTGCTTCATATACACCAGGTTATATATTAATGGAACAAAACAGATAGATCAAGTTCATGCTCTGAAGAAGCTCAGAATCTAGTAGGAGGAAAAGTGTTAAAGAAAAGTGACGATGCTAGGTGCTCTAGAAAAGGTAAGAAAAAGTATGAAAGGGCTTCAAAGAGGAGGAAAATCAATAGGAGAATTGAAGAGACTTCAGGGGGTGACACTTGAGTAAGAACTTATAATACAATAGAAGCTGCATTCAACAAGTGAAGAAATAATAGGGAAAGAACTTCAGGTAGTGGGAATAGCAAGAACATAGATTTGACATTTTAAAATAATAAGCAATTTGGTATAGCCAGAGTGTAGCATATATATAAGGATAAAGGGAAAGGAACATAAGAGATGAAGGTGGAAAATCAGATCCAATGCAGTTAAAAAACTATTTACTGAACATTTAGTATAAGCTGTAATCATACTTCTACACTCTTGGACATGAGAAAACAAACAAACATTCCTAATCACATGAAGTTTGCAACCTACAGAGACCATTAGTATCAGAATATAGATTTTGGCCTTCATTCTCTGCATACTTAAATTTCATTTTGCATGAAGGTGATGATAGTTCTGACTCTCTTCCAGACTATAAATTTCATAAGTCAGGTTTAACACTTTGCCATGTCTCCAGTGGGAATGGAGTCTGTTTCAATGTGGGAGATGGATGGTAGGTTACAATGGAAAATGTAGAACTTCTGAGAAAAAATGAGAATTTCTACTTCTACATGACTAGGTGAGTTCTCATATGTTCCCCAAGGAGGAAACTATGTTTAAACAATTTCAGGTAAATGACCCAGCCCAGATATTAACCAGACACTTTATCTCATTCATATTTTTCTACCAAGTGCTGATTCATAATCATACTGAGAGATATTTTCTATCTGGTACTGGTAAGACAGCCTCTCCTTGGTCGAGTTCTTGTGTCCCAAACTTTCTAAAATCAAGATTCCTTGGCCATCACAGTACTGCCTTTCAGGTCAGTATACATAGAAGAATCTTAAAACCCAAGCAGGACTCTATGCATCAGACATAAGGAAGCTGTTTCCAGCAGACATCTGAAGTAGAGACTGGTTCTGGGCTTTCAGATTTCATCAGGTAGCTAAGAGAAAGCTGATGAAGAAAACTTTCATAGGGTAAGTCTAAATATGGGCTAAGCCAATCACCTGGCATTGACTTGAGCACTGACTAAACTCAAATTTGATATTCATTCCAGAGCTTCAAGAGACTGAACTGTAACCCAGGTTAGATTAAACTAAAATTATAATGACAGAAAACATTCAGATGAACCTGTTTGATGACTTCAGTAATGAAATGGAGTCTCTGAGTTCTCCAGGCCATCCAGGTTCTATTTGGAAGAAAGGAGGCTGTAACATGAAGCCTGAAATTCCCATGCCAATAATCCAATTAGAGAGACCAAGAGTTCTTTTCAGTCCCTTTAGCTGCCCAAAGAGTCTCCACCTAACCACCAGCAAGGGCCCCAGCCATCCTTGAGATGTGAGCCTTGTAAAGAGGTTTGTAAAGAAGGGACAACAGCCATTATTTTTCATCTATCTCTTGAGCCTCTTAAGCCCCAACATCCTTTAATGGTCTAGGGAACAAAAGATGTATCTGACACTATACTAGGGTGTTGATATATGTTATTTCATGTAATTTTTACAGAAAGTACAAAGTAGGCATTATTGCTGAAATTTTACAAATGAGACTATGCTTGGCATGAATAAGATTTCTCATATTATGTGATTAATATGTATCAGAGTAGGATTGAGCTAATCTGATACTAGGGTTTGTGCTCTTCCAACTCCATACTGTTGTCTATTTTCAGAGCTATCACTGCACAGCTGTACCCATCCAGACTATTTAGTCAGAAGATATCTCTATGGGAAATAAAATGTCATTACTTTGAAGACATGAAAAACTGAAAACAAGATTAGGAAGTTTTCTTTCCCAGTGCCAAAACATGATGTTCAGGAATATTTAATGTCTCTTTACCAACTTAATGCTATTCAATGAGGAAGCCTAGACCCAAGTGTAAAAAGTTTCTTTTGTCATACTTCACTTCCTACCCCAGTTCCAGTTGGGTAAAAGATCCAACTATGACAGACAATGAAGATTACTGTCAGTGTCACATCACCCTTTTTCTTTAACATAGCATAATAACAAATAGTATAGTAGCTAGATGGTCCAGTTTTGAGAAATTTTAGTGGCAGCTCTGAAAGACAGGACATGGACACTGAAGCAATTCCTGATGTGCAAAATGTGGCTTATGTCTCAGGGCCCAGAAGTATTTCATCATTCTAAATGGATACCTATTCTTGAAGAAAACTTGGCTGATAATATATGTGAAGGCACTGTATAAAAAGAAAGTGTCAACCAATGCTGTTCTAATGTCAAGAAGACTAAGAAAATATAAGATACAAATGAATCCTGGACTTTCTAAAACAGACCTACTTTCAGATTTGTGTTAATACTCTTCATAAAATTAAAAATTAGTCTGGTGGGATGGTACATGCCTTGAATCCCAGCATATGGGAGGCCAAGGTAGAAGGATTGCTGTGAGTTCAAGGCTAGTATGAGACTACAGAGTGAATTCCAGGTAAACTTGGGTTAGATTAAAGCCTTACCTCAAAAAAAAAAAACTTTATAACTTATTCCTGATAAATGCACAAATAATCCATAAATGAAATTATCAAAAGTTGGCCACATGACAATATCCAACTTAAGGACCTTGCACCAAAGGCTTACAAAAGTTGATTCTGATCTACTGGGTGGTCTTCAAAACTCACCAGTCAATTCAATTTCAGGTTGGCAACTGTCAACACAGATCCCTTCCTGAGGCTCTGGCATTGTTCCTGCATGAAGTGATACTCCATAAGCTACTGCTTGTTTGCTGTGTGCAACCATGACATCCAACTTTCCAACACCACCCCAACACCGGACACTATTTTGGCACCAGTTTACATCCACTATCATGAGTTTGTACTTTCTGTGAATTGAAAGTAGGCTTCCCTCCACAGTCTCTAGTAGCATTCGCCTTATACCTTCTTAGGATGTACCTGTTAAGCACCAATTAACAAACAAATTCATGCTGATGTGCTAAAGGGTAAGAAGTAAAGAGCCTAGTCAACAAGTATAACTGTGACTTCTAGCAAGTTCAAAATTGTGAGTGAGCTAGACATTGAGAACAGCCAGAAATATACAATCCCCTTCAATGGATACTCAGGAGACCTCCAATCACACAATATTTAAAATCCACAAACCATGCCATGAAAACAGAACATTCTGTTGGGTATATGCTAACAATTATATAATAACTTCTTAAATTACCTTCTGAATTCTTCTGTTTAGTCAATCATTTATTTGTTCAGGAAAAAAAAAGATTTTTTTAGCTTAGACCTTGTGTTTTTAGGGGACACTAAATTGAGTAAGATATAATATACATATGCCTCTAAGTGCTTGTAAAGACCCTTTAGAGAGATAAGATGGGTCAATAGGTAAGTCAAATAAACATACAATACTCAAAAGTCAGCATGGCATCTAGGACAAGACTTGGGATCCAGCAGGCAAAATTCTAGGATTCATTTCTCTTTCCAGCTGCCTCACCTTAAAGCACTTCACCTCTAAGATTAGGTTGATAATTTGTAAAGTAAATATATATTCTGTGAAACTTGTATGAACTGCTATATGTTTATATGTGAATATATGTGCATTTACTTAACTACCTTATCAACAGAAAAAAGTCTGGAAGGCTGAATAGATAGCTCAGCTATTAAGACTCTTACCTGCAAAGCCAGGTTCAGTTCCCCAATACCCATATAAAGCCAGATGCACAGGGTGGTGCATACATCTGGAGTTCATTTTCAGTGGTTGGAAGCCCTGGAGGGCTTGTTCTCCACCACCACCACCCCATCTCTTCTCTCTCTTTCTGTCTCTCTGTCTCTCTCTCTCTCTCTCTCCTTGCAAATAAATAAAGAAAAATATAGTTTTTTTTAAAAAAATGTCTGGGTATCATGTTACTTTTCATCTAAAAGAAATACTAACAAAATGCCATGGGAGTTTAGAGGTGAGAGATACTGCTTCCATTGAAAGCATCTTGTCTCAGAAAATGATTCATAGAGATAGATGGCAAAGAAGAAGAAATACTTTCCAGGAAAAAGGAATTTTGTAGCAGAAGCATGGTAATAAAAATCCACCAGACATACTTAAAGAACAATAATCTGTGTGATCTAGATCTATGTCTTTAGCACCTAAAACATTGTCTGGCACTTACTATATACTCAACAAGATGCTACTTGTTGAATGAATGAATAAATGAAATGCTCTGCATTTAAAAAGCAAGAGAAGACCTATAGGTTGACACATGGTGGCAGGGTGCTGTGGTGAGAAAATCAAGAGACTTAATGTCATTCTTCTGATCTTACAGAAGACACATATATCCCTAGCAATGAGTTATTTTTACTGTTCCCAGAAAAATCATTCTTAAGTGCCTTCTGGCTTCATAGCCTCAGCACTGAGTATGCATTTTGTTAAACAGATTAAAACCTTTCAGGAGCTTGTAATGAGGGTAGTAAGTCTAGACACTTCTGTGAGTAGCAGTTAATCAAGCATCTAAAAATTATTAACTCTCTTCCATATAAATCTGAGAAGAGAAGGTGCCTACAGTTATGCAGACAAAACGTGTAGAGAATCAAGTTCTACAAACACTAGAACTAGTGCAGCTGAAGGAGAAGTGTAGAGGCAAAGTTGCCCTCTTCTTAAACATATGGAATGACTCCTATATAGATAGATGCTGCACCCCAGATTCCACATGCAGCCAGTGTCCTTTCACTTGCAATGAGGTGGGATGTTCAGAAATGTTATTGGATAAGGGAGAAATACAGGTGTGTATGACCTTTTTCTGCCACTTCCATCTCAATGGACCTCATTGGGAAATGTTGATGGCTCTCAATAGAGCCTCTGCACAGGGTAAGAGTATATTTAATTTCTTGTATGATTTAGGAAGGGAGATGACCATAAGGTCTGAATTTCTCTTAATCACTTCCCTATCTATCTCTGAAGGAAAGGAAGGTTGTGTCCTTTCAAATGAATAAAAGCATATCACAACACATAGCATGTAAACTATAGAAGAGAAAAAGATCACAAGGTGAAGAAAATGTCAGGGCCAGAAAGAAAAAAAAACTGTCAAAACTGAATAATGTTAAGAAAATGATAAAATGGTAGAAAGACATAAAGCAATGAAACAATAAAAATGGCACTTAAGAAAGACTTTTTATGTCTCTAATTAAGAGGCTTTATATTTCTACACTGCCACGTTGTCTGAGAATAGTCATAACAAATATTTTGTGAAAGTACTTTAGAATGAACAATACAGATTAGTTTGTTAACCCTATGTTCTTTGTGTGGATCTATTTTCTTGTGATCTCTTAGTTCACGGCTGGGTCAGAAAAAAAATGACAAGCGCAGACTGCTGAGCAGAGATTCTTCAAGACTCTTGAGAATCACAGAGAGCAAATGCAGCTGAAGAAGCAAATAGGGCCTTGATCTAAGAAACACAGAGACAAATAGACCAGAGCTGTGAGGCTGCAGGCAGCCCTCATTCCAGCTCATCAACATTGTCAAGAGCACTCACTCAGGGCTGGAGAGATGGCTTAGTGGTTAAGGGCTAGCCTGTGAAGCCTAAGGACTCCGGTTCGAGGCTCAATTCCCTAGGACCCACATTAGCCAGATGCACAAGGGGGTGCGCTCTCTGCCTCTCTCTCTCTCTCTCTCTCTCTCTCTCTCTCTCTCTCTGTCTCTCTGTTGCTCTCAAATAAATAAATAAAAATAAACAAAAAAAATTTTTTTAAAGAGCACTCACTCACCATCCTTCTCAAGATGAGAAAATATACACTGCGGAATGACAAAAAATCAGTGCCTAGGTAAAACTCCCAGAATAGAAGAGAAGGCCAAGAGTGGCCATTATAGCATCATTTTACAAGTGAGATATTTAAGACTTAGATAAAATAACATGCCCGGGTGACTCATCCAGAAGTATTAGAGAGAATAAAAGACCTCGTGTCTGTCTTGTTCCTAAATCTGAACTCATCTACCATCCCAAACCACCTTCAGTCTCCTTAAAATTAGCGAGACATGTTAGTGAGTCTCTGTAATCCCAGGAATAGGAATGTGATCCCAGAGACAAGGAGGATCACACGTTCCAGGTATGCCTTGGTTATACAGCAAGACTCTCAAAAAAAAAAAAAGAAGAAGAAGAAGAAAATGCTCCAGTAGGAAAAAGAACTCCGCTTTGGGAAGAACAGGAGTAGCCAGCACTGAAATACCCTGGATTTCTGCATAAATAGTATTATCTTTAAACTTACTACTATTCTGCCCAGCATAAGTCATGTACAAAACTTTAAAATTCTACCCCCATGTCTCATGTCCCTGGGCCAACAAGGAAAACTCTACCTGTTGATGCTCTGCTTTTTCTTCCTGCCCCAACCTACTTTCTAAAACTCTTTCAAAAAGGGTTCAAAAAAAAAAAGTCATCAAAGGTTTCAAACCCCAGTGCAGCCTTTTAGTGATGGCCAAGCAGCAGCAGGAGGAATGAAATAGGAATTGTTTGATACTGCTTTCTGTATAGAAGGTTGAATTCAGAATCTCAAAGTCAACAAGCTTTCCTTCCTCCATCCCTGACTCCTTGAGTTATCGTACCAGACTGTTTGACTCTACCTCTTTCCAAACAATAAGTTGGATAAAGCATCCTTGATTTTTCCCCAGAACTACCTACCTTAAAAAGTCAGAATGTCCTTTGAAGAGACAGTGTCCTCCAAGTATGTCAGCAATATTGAAGCTGACAGTTTCTAAAATAGCTGGTATGTTCATGGATGTCTGTTCCCCTGTGAAGGAGTCGTAGTGTTACAGCTGCAGCAGGATTTCCTTGCCAAAACTGCTCCTTCCCTTCTCCCCCATAAGACTGTGCACTGCCTCTCTTTTTCTGGCCTAGGAAGACTGAGCACAGAGGCCATGGCATTTAAGAACTGTCAGAGTTCCCACTTCAACTCCCATAGTGATGCCAGTTCAGCATCTGTCATGATGACCCAGCCTGAACTGTATTTAGAAGCTTCAGACAAGGCACCATGTTCCAGCCTGGCTGGAGTGACAGGAGATCTCCTGAGTACCTGGGACTGTGATTCAAGTTCCCTCTACCCAGGGAATGACTTTCCTCTGATGGTCTGTTTTCTTCTCAGGAGCCTGTTGTAGGTTCAGTGCTATTGTAAAATACTATTCTGAAACTCCATACTTTTAAATAAAGCTTGTGATACATGCCAGGAGAAGAATAAATAATAGAAAAATCATTCAGAAGATGAATTTATTTACTAGAGACAGATAGAGGGAGAGACAGAGATGGTGAGAGAGATAGAGAGAGAGAGAGAGAGAGAGAGAGAGAGAGAGAGAGAATGGCCATGTGGGCCTCTAGCCACTGCAAATGAACTCCAGACACATGCACCACCATGTGCATCTGGTTTATGTGAGACCTGGAGAATTGAATCTGGGTCCTTAGGCTTTGCAGGCAATCATCTAACTGCTAAGCCATCTCTCCAGGCCAAGAAAATGAGTTTAGTTTTTTACTTATGGGCAGTTCTTTTCATGTGTGGATATGTGTGGTATGTGCATATATTTCACGTGTGGGTGTGTCTGGCGTATGTGTGATGCATGCATATATGTTATGTGGAGGTGTGGTGTGTGGGTGGGGGTACAGTATGTGTGTGTGTGTGTGTGAGAGAGAGAGAGAGAGAGAGAGCACGTGTGCACGCTCATGCGCATGTGTATGCAAGAGATCAATGTCTAGATTCTTTCTCTATTGCTTTCCCCCTAAAGATTTTTTTTTACTTACTAATTTACAAGCTGAGAGAGACAGAAACAGAGACTGAGACAGAGAAAGAATAGGCACACCAGGGCTTCTTGCCACTGTAAATGAACTCCAGATGCTTGTGCCACCTTGTATATCTAGCTTTACATGGGTATTAGGGAATTGAACCCAAGCCGTCAGGCTTTGCAAGCAAGTGCCTTAACCATTGCTCCATCTCTCCATTCCCCCATCTAAAGTTTTTGAGACAAAGTATCTCACTAGACTCAGAGCTCACCAATTTGACTGGACAAGCTAGTAAGTCCCAGGTTTCTTCTTGTACCACCACACCTGACTTTTACAGATGCTCAGGATCCAAACTAAGATATTCATGCTTGCTTGGCAAGCACTTTATCAACTGAGCCATCTCCCATCCTCCTTATGGACTATTTTCACACAGATAATTTTCCCTTCAAATACATCCTGTTGAGTCATAGGATCTAGAAGATGATGTTAGTGAATAACAATAGCTGTGATTGGCTTATTGGACAGTGGTAATACTTTACTTCTTAAAAATAGCCTAGAAGAAGCTCAAAACAAGTACAAGTTAATTCTTTCAGTGATAAAAGAAAGTTATTTATTTACATTTTAATGTAATCTCTATACAAAGAAGCAGACTGATGATCATTAACACTAACTGGGTTAGCTGCCAGTTTGAACGGTAACTTAATGGGTCTAGATTCTCAACAGATCACAGGAGAAACACTAACTCCCAGCTCTGTCTCCTATCCCTGACCAGAGTCACTTAGAGGCACTCTGTCATCTAAAGGCATCAGTGGTTGGCCTCTCCCCATTTCTGGGCAAGGAACCAACACTCAGAGAATGTGGTTTTAGGATCATGGCATCTAATCCGTTCAAGGATTATTCCCCCTACTGCTCAGATGGGTGTGTTAGTCATCACCTCCCTTTGTTCTGTAATAGATCCAACCCTGGCTAATTCCAAACCTCTATGCATCACTGAAGTTTAAAGATGGCATTTTGACAGGTCAGATATTTAGAATCAATGGACCACCAACCAGTCAAAAATTTTAAGTATTTCTAGGAACATGTGGAATGAATTTTTCCCAAGAATTTGCAAGTTTGGAGGATGAGATATTATTGATGGCATATGAAAGGTTATGTATATTAAAGTATTGCTTTATTGCTATATTCATAGATAATCAAAATTAGTTTAACAATGAAGGCAGATGTTTCTTATAATATCAAATATTATGCAGGTGTTATCATATAGAAGTGGAGAGCATTTTTTATTATTTTATTGTGTGCATATATGTTCATGTGGGTATAGGCATGTGTGTGCCATGTTACATATGTAGGGGTCAGAGAACAACTTTCAGGTGGATCCTTACCTGTCTACCTCATGTGAAGAAGTTTCTTGCTCTGTATTCTAGTTCTGCTATTCTTTGCTATGCTTGCCCAGTTCTCTTGTCTTCACCTTGCCATCAGCATCACCATGCTGGGACCACAGAAGCCCACCACAGATGCTGGCTTTTAACATGGGGTCTGAGGGTTTGACTAAGGTACTCCAGCTGGACAGCACTGTATTTTAAAAAGTAATAAAATAAGATTGTAAGTAAATGTGCAGTGAGTACCTGCTTCAAATTCAAATAATATAAGGGAGGTTGTTTCATAGAAGCCAGAATATCCAATTACATTGTTCACTTGTGACAGGGTCTCATGTAGCCTGGGCTGGCCTTGAACTCCTGATCTTCCTGTTGCAGCTTTCCAAGTGCTAAGTTTATAGATATGCACTACCATTCCTGGCCTCACCTACATCTAACTACAATCATTTCTAATGGATGCAATGAATTTTTATTAAAGAAAAATTTATTCCATAAAATGTTAATTTCTAATTTTTACAAATTAAGAAGTTACTAAGCTAAAGTCAATGGGTAGCTTTCAGACATACAAGTCACCTAAAGTTATAAATTAAATTTAAATGACTACAATTTTCTCAATTTGATAGGCTTTCTTCAGTAGGGGACAAAGGTCCATTTCTGCTCTAATTTATTTACAATGGACAAAATATTCAAAAAATCTAACAAAGAACACAATAGTATATCTTAGTAATAAACAAACAAATAAATAATACAATTTTAACATCTGATGAAGTGGTTGTGTTCCTGTGTAGTAGGGAGTACTAAATGGCCACTTTTTCTGCCTCTGTCTTTATTTCCCATTTTTCTTTATAGTAACCACACATACACATTTATGTAGAGTAAATCACAGCCTACATCAGATCTTTTCAGGAAGTCAGTGGAATAAACACTGTACTCATGGGAGGGGGCTTTTCCTTTACAGTCTGATTTTATTTATGATGGCTCACTCTTCTTCCTCATGTCTCAGAAAACATCAGTGACACAAAAAGTCAATGTTTACCAAGCTGCTTCTCCTTTAGTATGCCAAAACCACACCAAGTCTGCTGTTGCGGGACACCGAGTCCAGGCCCCTGGCCAGGGATATGCTGTCAGTGGTTCCCATGCCTCAGAAGAAACCTTCACCTTGCGTTCTCTAAGGAAGAGCCCATGTCTGGCACTAGGGGTAGAAGGCAGCCTCCTGGGGAAAGCTTGGCCCAGAAGGCAAGGCAGTGAGGTTAACCATGCCAAGGCTTTCCTAAAATCTGTGGCCACCAGGCCTGCCAGACGGAAGAACATTTTGGTGAGCTCAGTTTGTACACTGCTGAGAACATCCTTGCTTTCACAGCTAAACGTTTATTTTTACCACCCAGTGACACAGAAGACACTGCTATACTAAAGTGAATGAAAAATGGAGTCAACTCTGCATTTTGTGTCATGCTGTTGTGGGAAAACCCCTGGATTCTGAATCTGAAGCAGAAGAATGGGCCCAGTTCAGATTCTTTGTGACAATAACATAATGAAGAATCTACTTGCCCTGTAGAGGCTCTGCTGACTCCATATGGACTTAATGAGTCACCAGCAGACAATGATGTATATAAAAGCATTTGGTAGACTCTAAAGTGCTTATAGATGTTAATTATCAGTGTTACAGGTAATGTCTCAGCCTCAAACAACTTTTCATGTGCTCCACCACTGTGAAGTCCACTGCCCATTAGAGATAAGGAAGCCAAGACTCAGAGAAGCAGAATGGTGCAGTGAGAAGCCTGTTCTGTGGAAACTTGGGTTCTCTCTTTGCACTCATCCATGCCTTACTCAGATTTCATTTCTTCTTGCTGGATAGCTGCTGCCTAGTCTTTAAAAGGAAAGTGAAAATCACCTGCTTCTGTGAGGCAAACATCTAGACAAAATAACCTCAGCACCTTGTTCCATATACCATGATTTTGCAAAATGTAAGCCAGTTATGGGTTATCTTGTGGTAAGTGGAGACTAGTAGCCACATCTGCTGACCAATATACCTCTTTATTGTACTATTGTTCCATTGGCCTCTGAACCATGACCTGACCATTTACCTAGTAGTAACTCAATGGAAAAATCAGTACATGTAGGGTCTCTGTCATGCTAAATGAATTTCACTATATTATGATTCTCTATAAATCAGCATATATAGTAACTATTTACCTATCAAATAAAATAGCCCATTATTCATTGAAGACAAATACCTTCCTTAAATGGTGAAATTAAAGTTCATTCCAGGATATTAACTCTATTGTGTCAAGATTGGTGGGCTGTGGGATAATTATTGTAGCCAATTTGTCTTACTTATCAGTAGGAATAGGGGGGTTTGCTCAATGCCATAGCAGAATGTTTCATGTACTGACCCCACAAGATTTTGCACCTACAGCAGAGATGGCCTTCTACTCCTCTCCAAGTCATCCCAGCGAGCTTCAACTTTGTTTGCCATAAAGTTACTTAGCTTCTCCAAGTCTAACACTCATGCCCCTTATTTTCCTGGGCCTGAATATACGGGCTTCTCTTTGCCCTATGCTTAGTGTTATGGCTGGACTCCATTTTTACAACTTGCATCCAACTTCACTAAGAAATGCCTAAAGAAAGATGCTAACATTGGCTCTCATTTCTTTTGTGTTTGTTTTGATGGGGAGGAGAGTGCTGTTTTCATTTGTGACATGCACTCACTCTGTAGCCCAAGCTAGCCTTAGCCTCCTGAGTGCTGAGATATAGGCATGTATCACAAACCTGGCCTAGTTTTTATTTCTTAAGGGACCTTCTGAAATATTCTGTTCAGAGAAGTGATTTCCCAGTACCATGGCTTTATTGAGATTATCTATTTGAGCATAGTTTTTCCCCTATTTATCTTTTTTGTTTTATGTTTTGTTTTGTTTTGTTTTGAGGTAGGGTCCCACTCTAACCCAGGGTGACCTGGATCTCACTCTGTAATCCCAGGCTGACCTTGAACTCATAGCAATTCTCCGACCTCTGCCTCCCTAGTGCTTGAATTAAAGGTGTGAGCCACCATGCCCAGCTGTCCCCTACTTACCTATAGTGATGGAGTACTGCTAACTCAGTCCTTAGAAGAAAGTGATATTTCTTGCCCTGCTTTTAAATCAACTTGGGAAGATTTCCTCCTTGTCATTATTTATAATTTATGAGATAATGCGTCCCATTACAATCAAGAAAAAGGCAGTAGGAAATGACAACATCTATGTTACTTATTCAATATTGATGTCTTTTCATGGTTTCTACTGAAATGGTGCCATGTATGAATTTTCACACTGTCTCTCTTACCTGCTTTCAGGCCTTTATGTCATTGTGCATATTTTATGTTGTTCTTTCCAGTGGTCCAGGTTCTCCAGAGGCCTCAGAGAAGCCACTAATCTCTCTCACCTAGCAAGAAGGTCATCATGTTAACAAACTTCTGCTCTGACACAGTTGTGGTTTTAATGGAGAACTAATGTCTTCATCAGTATCTGTGCTATTTCACACTTCATTTCCTCCACAACTCTTGGATGAAAACCATCCGGTCCTGGTGATTTACTTTGTGGGAGTTTCTTTCAAGTGACTTTCCTTCTCTAGCGATGCCACGCAAGCACTTTCAGGACTCCAGCTGGGGAGCACCCAGCCTTGAAACATCAGTGTGTGATCAAGTCATTCAAGAAAGCCAAAGGCGTTGGCAGCCAAATAGCCATGAAGTCCTTAGCTGAGGCCTTTGAGTCTGAAGCTAACTCCAGCTGCAGTGTTTTTTGCTTGTCTGTTAGATGCTGGCTTGGTGGCTCAAGGTAGTACAGATAGTCAGGACCCTGATAAGTGGGAATACATAAGAGGAAACAGAGTTGCTCTGAACTTGTGATTCAGACTGTCTCCAAATCTCTTAATGAATTCCAAAGTCTCAAAACCACTTTAAGGCAACAACATTTTAAAATCTTTTTCACTTGACCCATAGTTGTAGCTGTTGGCCAGTCCTGACCAAAAACAGTCTTTGTTTCCATTCTGTGGCTCTCAAGACACATCTGCACTTAAAATTATATATCGCCTAACATTGGCTTGAAAAAACAGCCCTTAACATGAGTACATAAATACTTTGGTTTTTTTAAATTCTGTCTACATGGCACAACTCAGAGAAGTGAGTTGGAAGGTTAAAGGAGAAAGTGCTACAACTTCAACAAGTGTTTACTGGACTACTCTTCAAGGACAGAAGTTATTCCTTCACAGTAACTTTCCAATAGTCTCAGAATGAAGCGTACAAGACTTGTGAGGGAGAGAATCTTTTGCTAAGTTGAGGCCTGTGGCTTCATCTGAGCAGACTCACATTTGAATTCTCTACTGGGAGGAAACAAAAAATAATTAAGGAGGAAGGGTCCAAGATAGCAACAACTAATGCACAGCCATGTCTCACTGACATTGAAATGGCATCTTTTTCATGCATACTTTAGGCAGAAGCTAAAATAATATGTTCTCACTTTGGTTTTCAATATGACTTAAGTGATGACAAGAGATATGTTGGACAATTAAAATATTTTCCAGTAGCAGAAAAAAGTACATATGTATAAGAACCTTGTCACAGATCAAGCTCCCAGAGAAACCTGCATGAGTGGCACTGGCTTGGGGGCCATAACTGCTGATGTTATATTGTTGTTGCTACCTTGTTTTGATATGAATATCTGGTATTAATGTCTTGATAAGGATGGACCTGCCTTCACTGTTCACCAACAATAATGCCAGAATAGAGTTAAATGTTACTCCAAATGCCTAATGGAATTTAAAGACTATGCTCAAGAAAAATATGAACTAGGCAGGGAGGCACATGCCTATATGTCCACCCCTGGGGAGGCTAAGGCAAGAGGATTGTGAATAAGTTTGAGGTTAGCCTGACTACATAGTGAAACTTTATCTCCAAAACCTAAAAGAGGGCTGGGGGTATAAATCATAATCAATGCACGTATCTAGAATGCATGAGGCCATGACCTTGAACTTTAGTACTAAAATAATAGATGATGATGATGATGGATAGATAGATAGATGATAGACAAATGATAGATATAGAGATGATAGATGTCAACTGATAGATATATCAATAGATAGATAGATGATAGATAGATAGATAGATAGATAGATAGATAGATAGATAGATAGATAGATGATGAACATTCAAGGCAAATAAAAATAGGAAACATAACAGCTTTGGTTTTTCTAAGCTCACTACTTGCCAACACAACACAATAGGTTTCATATTCTCACAGGAGGAGTAGCTGGGTCAGTCTAAACACTATTATGATCTTGGATACCTGCTAGTGAAACAGTATAGATAGGAAAGTCCATATCCCTGTGTCACTTTGGAAGGCACTGGCACCAACTGCCAGCCCCCCCAAGAAGAAACATGTGGCAACTTTCATACTGCAATAAATTTAACATTGTAAGAACAGATAGAATCATTACACATTAAGGGGCCAAGTAGTCACAGGCAAGAAGAACAGGATACTGCAGAAAGAAAATAATTGATTACAGCTATAATGTCCTAAGACACCTATTTTGAAATAAGTTTTCTCAAAAGAAAGAAGGGAAGGAAGGAGAGAAGGAGGAAGAAAAAAAAGCAGAAAAAGAAGGAAAGGATGAAGGCAGGCTTTCTTGGCCAGAGATTTAAAATTAAACTCCAGCTGTCAAGATAGCAAAATAACAGGGAATAAGTTTTTCCAACTACACAGCATGAGAATCTTCACCCAACTAGCTTGTTATAAATTCTTAGAATAATTTTATATTTATTTGTATGGAACAGCTAAATCTAGTCCCTCAGAGCAGAGAAGTAACTGCTGAAGAGCAGGAGTAACCTATGCCACACAGCATCTCTCAGCTGTACAGAGGTCACTATAGGTGTTTAAGTAACAATAATAACAGCTGATGGCTCCCAGCCAGGACAGACCTGTGAAATCCCAGGCTCTAGCCCTCTCTTTCTGTCTGGCATGGTCTCCACATGGCTCGGGAATGCTCCCTGGCAGTCATTAAAGTTCACCTGCTACAACTACAGGTGCTATTTTTCTACTTTGCTTCAAAACCTTAGTTGCAATACACTATTGTTCCTAAGTCCAGGTAGAGAAATCTAAAGCCATCATTACCCTAGGCAGAAATTGCTTCCTGCACCTATGACAGTCTGCAGTGTGCAATGCATTAAGCTCACCTCTGTCCTTATATGGGTCTTGCTCAGCCTCCATTTCTACTGCCTCTACAAGGTTATATCTCTTGTGTGTGCCTTGCCTGCTGCAAGCTTCAGAGGGCTCAGTGCCCACACCAGCATAAGAAATGTGAGTGTGACTCGTAGTGCCTTTTGTTCTTAGGACTGTAAGACTGCAGTAGAAAATGATGCAAGTTGCTACTAAGGAGAAATTTTAAAAATAATAATATTTTTTACACTTAAAACTAGCCATAACTTCCAACTGAAACCAAGGTTCAATTCTCAGACCTTTGGGAATGAGTTTTCATCTCGCTCATGACAATCACTAGGAGCCCCAGTTGTTAGCCATTTTTGTGAGACCTTGAACAATCCTGGATCAACCCTAAGTCCCAAGTGCTTCGTTCCTCTTTTACCTGGGCAGTCACCCTAACATTGCTCTGAGCAGTCACACTTCCCAGACTTGCCACACTTACTTTAAGGATGGCTGCAAGTCCCACAGGAGCTAACCATAGAGTTTATAACAAACAGGACACACAGTAGCTCCTTTTTGGCTCAAGAAACTTCACAAGAACTTTTCCATTGGCCAAGAATCTGCTCTAGGGCACAAAAAAAGACAGAAATCAAGTACTTCTTTTTTTCAATTTTTTTTTTTCTTGCCCTGCATGTGTCTGAAGTTTGCAGTGGCTGGAGGCCCTAGAGCTTCCATTTTCATTCTCTCTCTCTCAAATAAATAAATAAAATAAAATTTTAAAAATAAATATAAAACAGAAAAATGAAGATCATTTGCCTAGTATGTGAGAGTCCCTGAGCTCCACCTCCAGTAAAATAAAAATAAATAATTTTTTTAGAAAGAAGGAATTACAGAATCTGAGTAAATTCCAACAACACAACATCCATAGTTTCCACCTCTCTCATGTCTTCCCAACCTCCCACTCCCCTCTGTCCTCAGCACCTCATTCCAACTAGAAAGAAATATAAAGATGACTTACTCAAACTCTTTAAGGTTTCTTTGTTTCATAATTTCAGAAAGTTCACATGCCTATCTTATATGTGATGTTACATAGGTAGAATTGTCTCAGAACACAGAGCTGCTTCAAGGGCTTTTTTAATGTTATGTTTCTTTTTTATTTTTATTTTTTTCAAATTTTTTTGAGGTAGGTTCTCACTCTAGCCCAGGCTGTCCTTGAACTCATAAGTGATCCTCCAACTTCTGCTTCCCAAGTGCTGGGATTAAAAGCGTTCACCAGGGCTGGAGAGATGGCTTAGCAGTTAAGCACTTGCCTGTGAAGCCTAAGGACCCCGGTTCGAGGCTCGACTAGCCACGACCCACGTTAGCCAGATGCACAAGGGGGCGCATGTGTCTGGAGTTCGTTTGCAGTGGCTGGAGGCCCTGGCACACCCATTCTCTCTCTATCTGCCTCTTTTTCTCTCTGTCTGTCACTGTCAAATAAATAAATAAAAATGAACAAAAATAAATAAATAAATAAAAGCATTCACCATCATGCCTGTGCTTTAAGAATTTCTTAAGTATGTGGGCCTTCACTCAAGAAAATCAGCAATTGTTTGTACTACATGAAACGTTTTTTTTAATTTTCTTATCTTTAATTGATCTAAAAGACAGCACTGGGTATATCAGAGTCATCACCATATACCAGTTAATCACAGCCTGTGGATAAGATAGATGTATCACAGTGATGTTATCAGAGAAGAGAGCAAGGTATTAAGGGTTCTACAAGTTTTCTGCACTATATATGGCCTCATATAACAGTATTGGAAAGTAGATATAGATCAGTTAAAATATATAGACTATGGGCTGGAGAGATGGTTCAGTGGTTAAAGGCACTTGCTTGCAAAGCTTGAAGGCCTGTGTTCAGTTCCATGGCACCCATGTAAAGCCAGTTGCAAAGAGTGGGCATGTGTCTGAAGTTTGTTTGCAGTGGCAGGAGGCTCTAGTGTGCCCACACTCTCTGTCTCTCTCGCGCGCTCTCGCTCTCGCTCTTGCTCTCTTTCTCTCTCTCTCTCTGCCTGCCCCTCTCAAATAAATAAATAAAAATAATATATGTATACATGTTCAACTCTACATGAAGCATGAAGCAAAGCTTACTTAAAAAGCATAATATGAGGGCTGGAGGGATTGCTTAATGGTTAAGGCATTTGCCTGCAAAGCCAAAGGACCCCGGTTCAATTCCCCAGAACCCACGTTAGTCAGATGTACAAGGGGGCACACACATCTTAGAGTTAGTTTGCAGTGGCTGGAGGCCCTGGCATGCTAATTTTTCTCTCCCTCTTTCTCTGTCAAATAAATAAATAAGTAAAAATAAAATATTTTTAAAGCATAATATTAAATTTTGAGTAAAAACATTCAGCCATACCAAATGCTCAATTAGAAAAGACATAAAAATGAGGGAAATATAAGACAAATACAAAACAAGTATTTTCTGATCAGGAAATCCATATAGCTCTGTAGCCTCTTAGAAATTACTTTTTTAAAAAATTATTTATTTATTTACTTATGAGAGAGAGAATGGGCATGCCAGGGCCTCCAGCCACTGCACACAAACTCCAGACACATGCACTGCCTTGTGAATCTGGCTTATGTGGGTACTGAGGAATTGAACCTGAGTCCTTAGGCTTTACAGACAAGCTTATTCCCTACTAATCCACATCTCCAGCTCTAGAAATTACTTTTACATGTTATTAGAGTTTTGATTTTGAGGGGATGATCACTAAATGTGAGTGTTCAGAAGACTTTATTCAGGTATGTCAATTCCTACACTGAGTGTACATGAAACATTTTTAATGGATGTGAATAAGTATTTCTCTTGCCCCTTACAAAGGAAGAGATTATTTCAGAAAATCTATATTAGTTCTAAGCAGGCATTCTAAGAGTAAAAGAACTAAAGAACTTTCTGTATTTGTCATGGGAATGGATCTAGCATGAGTATTGTAAGTGGTCTATAGGGGCCTTTACCCATACTTCTAAAGTCCTCATACTCAGAAAGACAAAACAAGGCCAAGGTTCTAACTCTTAAACTTGTTACCAGTCACAATAATTGAGGAACACTTCTGTACCTGTGGATACCTGGAAGGCCTTGGTTTGACCAGCTACTTTCCAGTGGGCTGTCAAAGTCCCAACCACAGTCAAGTCAAGCCATAAGAGGAAGAATAAATACCACAAGTTTGCAAAGTCAGATCACCCACTTGGGACCAAGGAAGGCTAAGAGTTCCCCTATTTGGCTTGCTAAAGTCAGGATCAAAGGAAGCCTGGAGTGGGTGCAATACCACAGTCCTGGAACAGAGTCCAGGTATTTGGCCTTTTCATGGCTTCCAATGATATTGAATACAACAGATAAATTAGATTAGGGCACAAGGAAGTTCTGAAAGCACAAGCCTGTCCCCAGGAGATCCCAGGGGCAAAGCTATCATCCACAGTGAGTCAGATCTTGCCCTCACTTAGACAAATGCCTTTTAACATGGGGTGAATTGCATACAACAATGTCTACTCAAAAGCCCTTACAGCCTGCTCACAGAAGGGGATAACTTCAGCAAGAGTGTCACTTGTACTAAGAAGATAATCTAATGCAGGACAGGGCACAGCTGATGGAAGTCACTAAGCTACAGTTCCTAATTAAGCATGTATGTGTGGAGAGGGTGATTAATCAAAATAGCAAGAAAGCTAGCTCATGAGTTTAAAGAAAAATCTGACCCTTTAAGTTAAGACAAGCATAGCTGGTAAGCATATCTCAAAATCAGAAAATATTTCTGGAATTAGTAACTCAAACCTATATTCACTTCACTTTGGTAGTTTGGTGCATGAGCAATAAGCTGGGTACTCTACAGGTCTTTGAATAGTACAGGCTTTAAAGTGAACCAAAGCCTGGCCTCATCATAAATAGGGAAGATATTAGCACCTCTTTGACTGCATTGCAAGATCAAAATCTTAAAAAAAAAGCTTAAGGCTTCATCAGGCAGTATAGAAGTCACCTGCATTGTCATTTTAGGGTTGTGAGGAAGACCTCCCTTGTTCTCAGTTTGCATCACTAGAGATCATCAGGGCTATTATTTTATTGCCATTTAAAATGGACTTCTAGGCTACTCCTGTTAAAGGGCTAGCTGCCATTTAAATGGGAAGAATGTGGCGAGAGCCAGGAGAGAGAGGGAGAGAGAAAGAGAGAGAGAGAGAGCAAGCTCTGGTGACTCTAGTGACTTTGACTCTACAAGGAATATCTAGACCCATGAGGTTAAAATTAACACAGCAACGACCTTATCCACATGAGCCAAGACATTTCACTATTAATTCTAATTACACACATCACTAAATAGTTGGAGCTGCTCCAGAAAACTAATCAGTGAATAATTACTAAGCATGTACAATGGGTAATGCTATTAAGTATAATTCAGGGGTCTACCCCCAAGGCATTTATAATATAGTTTGTACACCATGTAGAAATATATAACTCTTGGATCAAAAAAAAAAGTGTGGCATGTTTTTCTGCTAGGCCCTACAAACATAGCTGTCAGTACAAAAGTTCCTTGCTCTATGGCCATCAGAAAGTTAAAAAAGTTATACTCATCACCTAAGGTTAGTGTTCTCTGCTTTAATTACATGTGACCCTACCCTAGGCTCCAAGAAATATTTATGGCGATTTATTGAGTTCAAGGCTTAGTTACAGCAAACCACACTTCCGTGCGTGTGTGTGTGTGTGTGTGTGTGTGTGTGTGTGTCCCTGAAAGGTCTATAGAACATGTAAGAAAGGTCATCTGTAAAATAACTTACCCTTCCAGGTGAGGTAAACACATAGAGTTCATCCTAGGTCTGCATAGACTTATCACTCTGATGGATATGAGCTGTGGGTCTTGCCTCCTTTCTTTGACCATAACATCCTCAAAATTGGTACAGATTTACTGTGGACATTCACATAGTATGTAGCTATATGTTATCATAGTGTTTGCCAGAGTTTAGTGTGTGCTCTTCTTATCTTTCCTATGAGAATGTAAACCTCAAGGGAAATGGAATCATGTTTTATGCACTATAGAATCAACAAGAACTGAATGAAAAGGAGGATTTTTTAAAAATTTTTTTAATAAATATGCCCAAAGAAGCTAAGTACTAAACTCATGAAGTTTACATCAGAGCAGCTGATCATCACAGCCACATCTAGACTTGCATGCAGAAAAAAACAAACAAAAAAAAAAAAACAATGGATTCTAAAAGGGCTCACCAATGATGCCTTTTCAGAGTAAATACTGATGCTACCTTATAGAGAATTTGGCTCAATTAACATTAAGATCATTGACTTTCCATGCAGAACTCAAATCCCATCCTCAGAATAGCCTCTCTTAAAAAGAAAGCAGCTAACAAGTTAAAATTCAAATCATATTGTTTTGAACATCTTTCTTGACCAAAGGTAAGAAAGTACTCAAAAAATAATGGTGTCCTCCTTGTGCATCTGGCTTACGTGGGTCCTGGGGAATTGAACCTGGGTCCTTTGGCTTTGCAGGCAAACGCCTTAACTGCTAAGCCATCTTCTCCAGCCAGGGTCCATTGCAGAAGAGGTGGCAGAAAGAATGTAAGAGCCAAAGGAAGGGCACCACTCCTTACATACAACTGTCTGGACAAAAATTGGCCTTGATATCCAAGACTGCACAGTGCCTAGAAATACCTACACAAGACCTTTATAATAGGAGAAAAATATGATGACATCAAAGTAAAAGAGAGAGTAATGGAGAGAGGGAGGGTATATGACAGAGAGAGGGAGGGATATGATGGAGAGCAGAGTTATGAAGGGGAAAGTGGGGGAGGGGAGGGAACTACCATGTTTTTTTTTTCTGTAAGTATAGAAGTTGTCAATAAAAAAATATAATATATTGCTGGACGTGGTGGTGCTTGCCTTTAATCCCAACACTCGGGAGGCAGGGGTAGGAGAATCACTGTGATTTCGAGGCCACCCTGAGACTACAGAGTGAATTCCAGGTCAGCCTGGGCTAGAGTGAGACCCTACCTTGAAAAACCAAATATATATACATATACATATATATATGTGTGTATGTATATATGTGTGTGTGTATATATACATTATATATATGCATATATACATATATGTGTGTGTATATATATATTTTTTAAAGGTGGCACATGTGAGGACACAAGCACAAATCTAAAGGATTTCTACTGGCCAAGTTAGGGACAATATGAGCATCAAAACAAACAAATCAGACAATGCAAACTCTAATCTGTTAAATATAATAGATACCTATTTCGTCCACAGTAAGTATCTATGTAAGTAAATAAACTATGAAGAAAAACTGTTCCATGCAGTGCAAAGTAGAGTAACAAATACAGATGGGAGAATACATATATATCATCAATGAACACTAGAAAGGAAAAATGTGATTAGGAAAAAGTTATTTGCATGACATTAAACTATTATTCTACAATTACTTACCAATTTCACAATATAACAAACTATCTTTACACAGAGGAAAGAAATGGTTAACACAATCAAGTGATCAAAACTAACATCAGCAAAACTGGGATAAACAAACATCATGAATTTTGATACCAGGCACTGAGGCCACATCACTTCTGTGATGTTTCTAACTAAGTGACATGACTTGAATGTGAACATAAGGAAACATCACAGAAGCCTAAATCAACAGGAAGTCTACAAAGCAGCTCATCAGTGCACTTTAAAGAGTAACAAGGACAATACATACAAAGACCAAGAGTTACAGATGAAAAAAGATTAACAGAATTCAAATCTAAATCAATATATGGTTGCTCTGGTCTGAATGTGAGGGTTCCCCAAAAATTCATATGTTGAAATCTAACTTCTAAATACATGGTGGTATCAGGAAGTAATGACTTGGGAAAGTGATTAGGCTGTTAGGGCAAAACCTTCATAAAGAGTAAGAGCTTTATAAAAGAAACCCAAAGAGTGGTCCTTCCACCAAAGGACCCAGCTTTCTAAAGGCCCCATATGTGAACAAGAAAACAGACTTAACAATACACCAACAGATTGGATGCTAAGTCTATTGGTGTCTTGCTCTTGGACTTCCCAGACTTCAGAGCTGTATAAATGAATGTTTGTTACAAGCTACCACTTTCACAATATTTAGTTATAGTGGGCTGAATGGAATGAAACAATGACTCTGACTTAGAATTTAACATGTGGTCCAAGACAATTCTTTGTTCAGTGTGACCTTAGGAAGCCAAAAGGTAAGATACCCTTGGATTACATTTTACATGAAGAAAAAGAATACTAGCAGCACTCACTCTCGGTTGGAGAATCTGCTTTATTTTACAGATGGCAGAGAAAATGGAGGAGAGTTGAAATCTGGTGAGAAGACAAGAAGATAACCAACTGCCCACCACAAGGCTTGCTACCTCTTCCACATCTGCCAGGGCCAGATGAACTTGCAGTGGAAGCAGCGCTATGAGCACTGCTCTTACTGTTACCTGATAACCAGCTCCAGGAAAATGGTGGCAGACACTGTGATCAAGCACAGCCTATCAAAGCAAAAATCCAGAGTCTACAAGGAACACCACACTAAGTCAGACTGCCAACAGGCCTGCCATAGCTCAGGGAACATTGTGGAAGAGAGAGCAGAAAGATCACAAGAGCCACAAAGTGGGGGGAAATACCCTGAGGCTCGTTTCCCCATTATCCTATTGTGACTGACTGAGGCCTTAATGACCCCCTAGTAAATTCCATAACCCAGCAGAGGGGGGCCTCACAGAAATGGGAATGGGGAAACAGAATAAAAGGGTACAATCTGTTAAATAAAATTTTTAAAAAGAATATTAGCAGCAAATGTTTGGACAAATAATAAACTTTAAATACAGATGATCAAGAAATATATGACTGTGTTAATGTGCACAGAAAGAGAAATCAAATGAAAAAATTTATAAACAACTCATGAGAAGAGGTTAAGGGTACAGGAGTTCCTTATACAGTGCCCATAACTTCTATGTAAATTTAAAATCATAACAAAATTAAACATTAAAAAAGATTTAGTCAACCCTGGGCTAGAGGGTGCATGCAGCTGGTGCTGAGTGAGTAGGCCAAATCCCTGTTTCCCCAGGCTCCTCCTAGTTTCCTGAGCCTGGTGGGTCCCCCTGAGGATGGCTTGGGACAGCTTGGACCCTGTGAGCTTGCTGTGGAAGCAGGAGCTTACTCAGTCTTCCTGATCGAAGTGCCCCTGACTCCCCAATTCCCTGATCCTCTGCGCCAGGAAGTAGGTGCTGGAATGTGGGAAAAGGTAGCAAGACTGGAAGAGATAAACTACCCCTCACACCTCAGCCAAGCCACAGCTGAATCCACAGAGGAACTTTGGAGATGAGCAAGAATGCTGCTTCCATGATGTTCATGATAATTAGCTCCAGGGTGTAGGAGACAGACCCTGAGGATACTCAACACCTACCAAAGTTGAGATCCAGAGGCTCCTAAGAGCTCATCACTGAAGTAGGTTTAAAACTCACCAACCAAGGCTCAGGGAATTTTGCGGAAGAGGAGGTAGAAAGATTTTAAGAGGCACAGGTTGAGACATCTTGCCCAGAGGCATTCCTTCCCTCCAAAAATAACTGCTGCTCCCACAATGCATAAACCACAACCCCATGGGGAAGGTCCCCAATGGAATGGGGGCAGGGACAAGGGAAAAGAAGGTACCAACACATGATGTATCCATAGGAAACATCTTGTTAATAATAATAATAAACATTAAAAAACTGACAACAAGTGAAAACATACTTATAATGTTCTCAATAAACCTTATTCACTTCCCCTAAAATATTAAATCCTTCACAGTCCAAAAAAAAAAAGGTTTAGTCATTTTGGAAAAATATCCAAAACATTTTGAAAAAAAATCATATCAAAGAACTCAAGGACATTCATAGTCTTTAAATTAGATTTAATATGACAACACTCAAAAATTTCAGAAGTCACAACATTTAGCTAATAAAACTGAAGATCCAGAATGGGTCCTCAGTTTCCTGTTACTCATAAGAGAGGGAAATAGATTTGGTTATAGACTACTATGTTTAATTATTGCAATATTGGGTGAAATGCTATCTACTACAGAACAATTAAACTGTTAAAAATGAAACTATGGGGCGGGAGAGATGGCTCAGCATTAAGGCACTTGCCGAAAAAGCCAAAGGACCCTAGTATGAACTCCCAAGACCTACATAAGCCAGATACACAAGGTTGTGCATGTGTCTGGAGTTTGTATGCCATAGCTGGTGGTCCCATTCTCTTTATATGCCTCTCTCTCTCTTTCCCTCTTACTCTCTCCTCTAATAAACAAATAAATAAAAAACTTTTCTTAAAAAGAAAGAAAATGAAATTATGCACTCAAAGATAACTAAGGAAGGAAAAAGAATTAAAAGTTTTAATAACGTTGGACCAGTTCAATGAGTGGCCACACTCACCCATTTAACTCAGAGTGGTGTCTTAGCCCATTGTCCCATCTCAAACCCAGAAGGTATGGTATCACTAGAGTAATAGGACTGTTGTATAGCAAGTAAGAAACTGGCTTGAAGTACAAAATTCAGGAATGAAGAATAATATGTAAATGCAACATTTCTACAAGTCAAAAATAATGCAAAAAAATGGTAATGAACAAAATTATCAAAACATAAGATATAGACAGGGAGACTGGGGGAGATGGATCAAAGGTTAGGTTCTTGCTTGCAAAGCCTCACAGCCAATGTTCCCTAACACTGATATAAAGCCAGATGTGAAAAGTGGCACAAGCATGTAGCATTGGTTTGTAATAATAGCATGCACACACTCTTATACACACATGTATGCAAATAAGTAAAAATACTAAAGCAAATTTTTCTTTTTAAAAAGACAGTGTTAGTGACTGCTCCCCCCCCCTCCAAAAAAATCAAACACCAAATCCCAAACCCCCAATGTAACAATTTTGGGAAATGAATCTTTGGGAAGATAATTAGGGTTAGATGAGATTATGAGGATTGGGCCATGATCTGATGGGATGAGTGTCCTTATGCGAAGATACAATACAGAGCTCATTTTCTCTTTTTCTACCAGGTGAGCATACAGCAAGCAGGTGGCTATGTGAAAGTCAGAAAGAGAGCCTTCACAAGAAATCAACATCACCCTACAACGTCCTGAGGCTTTCAGCAACCAAAACCAAGAAAATAAATTTCCAAGACTGACAGGGCAGGTATTACTGATGGATCCTGTTGTTCCAGGTTCCAATATCACTTTAACATTTTGATTTTAGTTTACTATGGATCTTTATATCAATTTTGAGTTTTTAAAATACTGCCCTAAAATATTCCTTTTCTTGATAAGTAAGTGAATTTTGCTTTACCCTGGTCCTAACCTTAGCAAACACAGTCTAGGGCTTCACTCTTCTCCCAACCTAATATCCTCACACATCTCCATAATCTCTTGTATTTTACCACTTACCATGTTAGGTCATATTGAGGTACTAACAATTCCCTCCTAACCCCATGTGGCCACTCCTACCTTCTCTACTTCCCAGTGGTCTGGTTCTAAAGAAGAAAAATATTAAACAGCTTTCCCACCATAGAAGAAACAAAGAGAGAAGAGGGAGAGTTGGTAATTGATTGGTAGAACACCATAATACTATTCCAGTATTATAAATACTAGTCATAGGAAGTCTCTGTAACTTGGAGAGAAAATATCTGAGCAGTCATCAAATAGTATAACATTTTCTATTAGATAGATGATAGATGATTGGTAGATAGACTGATGATAGATAGATAGTAGGTAGGTAAGTAGGTAGGAAGGTATTAGAGATATTAAATGCATGTTCTTTTAGGAGAGGGAAAGGAAAGGAGATATGAAAGAGAAAGAGGAAGATCAGCAATTAAGTGCTTCCTCCATACCAGAATCTATGCTACTGTTTCCTACACTACCTCACTACATCCTCCCAGCTCAGTGCTGTGCTGTGCTGTGCAGGATGCATGCTGCTATGCCAGAAAGCTTTCAGGCAAAGAAGAGCATGTATTTATAGACATCTGGAAGAAAGTGTCAGCTCTCCCTTGGAAGGCGGAGAGCTGTGTTCTGCCAGGTGTTCAGGGCTTCTGCATCTAAATATGAAATGGACGAGGTGTCTTGGGCTGGTAATGGAGAGATGATGCTTCATGATGTTTCCAGTATCTGACCTCTGTCAGCACAATAGGGGCTCCAGTTTTTGTAGCTGGGAAAAAATAAATGCCACCATCCTTGCCAAGCTCTGCAAAGCCCTCCCTGAAATCACCCCTGGGCAACATCTGTTTCATTACTACTGTCTTTACCCATCTCCTAAACTCGCCTTAACACTCAGAGTACTAGCAAAATATAGAATTTTATTTTCCAGAACAAAGTCAGTCGTCCTCCACCTCAATTCACTGTTATTAAACAGTGAATAAACTTGGCTCTGTGAGTATTAACAGCTACACAGAGACTGAATAAGAAAAAAGATGAAATCTGACTGCAAAACCAGAGTAAGTACAAATATCTTCAAAAAAACAAATATCTAAAAACACCAGGATTGTGGGGCTGGAGAGATTGCTTAGCAGTTAAGGCACTTGCCTGCAAAGCCTAAGGACCCAGGTTCAATTCTCCAGTACCCATGTAAGCCAAATGCACAAGGTGGTGAATGCATCTGGAATTCATTTGCAGTGGCTGAAAGCCCTGGTGCACCCATTCTCTCTATATATCCACCTCTCTCCCCATAGATAGATAGGTAGGTAGGTAGGTAGATAGATAGATAAATAGATAGATAGATAGAATCTCCCTCTCTCTCATCTCTTTCAAATAAATAAATAAAATATTTTTAAAAACACCAGGATTGAAACTGGAGCTAGATGCCAATTTCTCCTGCCTGTACAAACAGACACCTGGCATGTGTTGCTTTGTAGTACAGTAAAGCAATTCTTGCAAGAAGCTCTTGATGAAGACCAGCTTCTCCTCCTGCACTCTAAGCAGAGGCCCAGCAGCTCACAGATTGTCAAGACCACTGTAGCCATGGACACTGGATACAGAGTTCCTGTAGCAAAAGGTAACTTGAAGTGATACAAAGAAAAAGAGAAAAGGTCCAAACAAGAAGAATGTCTTCCAGAAGCTGGTGGTTTGAGTGATACAGGATAGGGGAATGCTATTTCTGACTCTATTTTTGGTGGCTTCTCCATTTTGCTGTGTTTATGGCCTTGATGTGACCTCCCAAGTGTACCCACTAAGCTTGTTCTGGAAAACTTGCTACCTCCATTGAAATTCATGTTTCATCTGATTCATACCATGAAGCTCTGCCTACAAAAACTCTTCACTTTTTGTTTTGTTTTGTTTTTGTTTTTGTTTTTTGAGGTAGGGTCTCACTCTGGCTCAGGCTGACCTGGAATTAACTATGTAGTCTCAAGGTGGCCTTGAACTCATGGCAATTCTTCTACCTCTGCCTCCTGAGTGCTAGGATTATAGGTGTGCACCACCACACCTGGCTTAACTCTACACATTTTGCAGCTGAATAGAAACAACTGGATGAAAACCAAACCTGGACATACCTGCGCAGATTCACTGTGCTTTCCTTTATCCAGGCCACCAGCTCTACCCTGTAACTTTTGAGGTGACTGACTTGAATGGCCTTGCTAGGTGTCCCATTTTCTTGAGGCTTTCATGTCAATAGCTGTCAGCTTCCCAGGATCCCAGGAAAGGAAGCCAGTCCCAACAAGTGCCAAAGTTTGCACAACACAGTTTGATGACCAAAAAGCCACCATGGAGAAGGAGGGAAAGGGCTTCTGGGAAAGCATGCCAGGCAGAGAGCACAAGGTTGCAATTTATAGGAGATGACACAGCCTCCCAAGCAGGCTGTTGAATGAGCCTAGCTGGCAGTTTCCCTCAGGATTGGGGCTCTGTGTTCTGAAGTTAAGAGGGTATGAAGAAATAGGGACAAGTGGCCACTCTGACTCAGTCATCCAGAATGTTTGCTGCTTGCTGCTTTGAAGGGAGGAAGAACAGTAACTGAGGTCTGGTTAACACAGCAGTGATTTGAAGTGAAGTTTACTCATCCTGGCCTTTACCCAATCCATCCTCTTGGTGTGTGAGAGGAGCAATTCCTCTGCTGTCATTGACACTGGGAGGCCACAGCCAGAGATCTGTGGGCAGCAGCAGCAGGAAAGTTTGGAGAGAAGAGAAGGGGCATGGCAGTCTCCCTGGGCTGAGGAGATAACAGGAAAGGACCAGTTCCCTGGTTTTTCTTCCTCTACCCCTAATGTAGGGAAACATGGTAGAATCAGGAGGCAAACCATAACTTTCTGCTCCCCTTTCCCAACCCAGGCTTCTATCCTTGACCATCACCTTATATTATATTTATCTGGTTATATATTGTTTTATTAAGAGGAGAGACTGTATTTATTCATTCTTATACCTCCTGGCACCTAGAACCCTGTTTGTTGAATGAAAACAAGGAACTCCTGCTATGATAAAAGCGTGTTTATTCTCTCCATTGAAAGAGGAGCACTGTTTTGCTGCAATGGTCTCAGTGTCTGCATAGTAGTAATTGGCTGCCCTCTTCCCTGAGGCAAAAGATCACTATTCAAAGAGCATGGGGAAAAGGTAGGATTCAGAAAAATGTCTCAACCACTACTCAGAAATTAAATTTCTGAGCCTTTCTGCTGACTCTCCAAAGCAAAAACTTGTCTAAGGAGTCCTAAAAAGGACCCAGAGTTTCATCTCAGTAGGATCCCTTATTTTTTTATTATTAAAATCTTTATTTTTTACAGTTTTTTTCACAAACAATAGCAGAAATTGTGAGAATCCCAGGTACTCCCACCCTGGCTCATGGATATTCTCTCCCATAATATCCAGCACAATCAGGGTCTACTCACTTCCACAGTGGTACATGGTTATCATCCAGGGTCCAGAGACTACAGTAGGGTTCACTCTTTGTACTGAACAGCCCATGAGTTTTTACACATGTCAAAGCCAATGCAGATTTATCCAGAATAGTTTCAATGTCCTAAAAATGTCCTAGCAAGATCTCTTTTGTTGTGAAATATATATATATATATATATATATATATATATATATATATATAATTATTATATATATTATAATACATAATATATATTATCAGGTTATACTCTTTTATGCATTTGCCCCTGTTCCCATTACCCTGAGGGCCCTCCTCAGTGAGGTTATGGTATTAACTGCGGGGAGTAGCAGTGGGACCACGCCTCATAGATACCCTTATTTTACAGGGAAAGTAAGGAGGCATAAGGAAGAAAAGTGATTTGTCCAACTGGCAGAGCTGAAATAGATCTTAGTTCTTTCCCAACATAAGCTGAGTCACTTATGTGAACATCTCTCCAGCACTTGCCTACTCCTTGCTAAGTTTTGAGAGGGGATATAAGGATGATTAAAGCTTGATCCCTGTTTTCAAAGAATGTATACTTTAAGCACTGAAATAAGACTCACTCCTACACTCAAGACAGTCTATGGAAAATATGTTGAAGCAGAAGGTAATGGCTCTGGTCCTCCTGAAGCTCAAGATGTAGATGTTTAGGTAAGAATATTTTCAGTTATGGTCAATTCTGATTTTATAGAAGGACTATAATGGAATAACATTGAAAATACATTAAACTTAATTTTACCAATTTTTCTTTCTCTTTTGATGATGTTATATATATATATATTCATTGCTTACAGAACCTTAAGCAAGACTGTGTAAATGTCAATTACTACTGACCAGTACTAAGAACTTTGGTTTACAATTTGAAACTTGATTATTTTTCTAATTTCAAATGAATAAAAATTGACTTGGGGCTGGAAGGATTGCTTAGTGGTTAAGGAGCATACCTGCAAAGCCAAAGGACCCAGGTTCAATTCCCCAGGACCCATGTAAGCCATGTAAGCCCATGTACATGGTGGCACATGCATCTGGAATTCATTTGCAGTGACTGAAGGCCCTGGTGTGCTCTCTTGCTCTCTCTCTCTCTCTCTCTCTCCCAAATAAATAAATAATTGAAAAAAATGGACTTGTCAATTTTTTTTCAAAAAATGTATGGAAACATCCTTGAATGTCTAGCACATTAAATGATGGCAGAGTGACAATTCAGATAAAGCTAATTATCATCATTCCCCTACAAAGTGGTTCAGGTGATTATTCATCTCTGTGGCCAGAAGCACCAACTAACCCTTCCCATGTATTTAAACAACAAAGGTGCTATGTTCCAAGGGCTTCAAAATCATCTGCATGAACAAGAGAAGACAGGTACACCATACCAAGGGGCTCTTAGAAAGGTTAAGCCAAATGCTCAATTGAAATTTCCATATTTCCACAAAATATAACTTCTGAGATTTAAGATGCTTCTCTCTAACCTTCAGTACAGTAGAGGCACAATATCCATTCCTGCTTCAATGGGAATCTCTAAGATTGATGCCAAGAACAAACTTTAGAGAAGTATGAACTTATAAGCGCCGACAATCATGTCAACCATAACAATTTAGGATTACATGATTGGGAGGAGCGGTAGCAAAAGCAGAATTTGTTTATGTCAATCTTTCAGTTCCTTTAAGAACTAAAAACAAAAAAAGCTTCCATAAAAGGGAAGAATGAGTTGCCAGGGGGAAATGGACAACATTGTGAGCAAGCAGGATACACTGTTACATGTAAGGAACCAGCCTGACAAGATGTACATAACTGTGCAATAGTGGCACCCATCCTAGGTGGGTTACCAGTAGTTTGCTGATTGGCTAAGAGATTCACTCAGTGGAAACCAACCCATAGCTAGAACTGGGAACTGAGTCAGAATGCCATGGAGACCAGGATCATGGATGCAATGAGAAGCTCCCATTTGTCTTTTGCCAAAGAGAGGCCAAACCTATCAAAATCTCTCCAAATTAAAAATGCTTATCCCCTTTAACTTATCCTAAACTAATTTTCCATTGGAGAATCGTTTTTTCTTTTTCAAAAAGCAGCAAGAATTGAAGCAACCAAAACTTCTCAATATAACAATAGGCAGCCGACTCCCTGTCAGCAGATGACCCAGCCCCCCGCCCCCCGACCACACACACAGTATCTAGGTCCCAAGTGAAACCACAGAGGAATTGGCAAGATAAGCAAGAATTCTGCTTCCATAGTGAACCAGATAACCTGTGCCAGGGTGATGAAGACAGATACTGAGGATACTCATAACCCACCAAAGCAGAAATCCAGAACAACTAAGAGCTTAACAATAAAGTAGACACACCCACCAAGGCTCAAAGAAGTTTGTGGATCAGGGGGTGGAAAGAATGTAAGAGACACAGGGTGGGAATATACAGAGGCATTGCCCCCCTTCCACAATGACTAACTGCTTCTCTCACAACTCATAACCCCCAACTCCATTGTGAAAACCAGCAATCTCATTTGAGGAGGGCCCCCAGTGGAATGGGGGCAGTGAGGAAAGAAATGATGGTACCAATATATGATGTATCCATGCAAAATTTCTACTTAATAAAAAAAAAGGAATAATGAGGGCTGAAGTGATGGCTTAGAGGTTAAGGCACTTATCTGTGAAACCTAAGGAGCTAGGTTTAATGCCCCAGAACCCACGTAAGCCAGATGTGCACGGTGGCACATGCGTCTGGAGTTCATTTGCAGTGGCTAGAGGCCCTGGCATGCCTATTCTCAACCTCTCTCTCATAAATAAAGTAATAAAATATTTTTAAAACTTTTAAATGAAAGAAATAATGAAACTTTCAATGGACTACTTCTCAGAAAGGTAAGTCTAACTGGCATGCCCAAGGAAGCCCAAGTTAGCAACATAGAGAAGTTATGTGGAGAACAGACAACATAGAGAAGTTATGTGGAGAACAGAGGACCATCAAACCCTTAGATACCAGACAAAATTACTGTAATCTATTTCAGCCATCTACTTGAGCCACCCCCACAAAGGCTCCAGATACTATGGACCATCCTGCTGTGCCCAAAATGCCTGCCCACTAAGTACAGAAAGTGATAAATGAATCTATGAACAAGAAGTAAACTTACAAATATTCAGCATCTAAAACTTCAGGATTTGTCAGTATTGAGAGGCCTAAACTCTGACCTCTCCATTTCTTATCCCTCCTCAGTTCCATGCTTCAGCATATTATTCACTACTGTTATGTGAATTTTCCTAAGGAACAGCCTTGATCACATGATACTTACTAGCATTAATCAATGACTAACTGTGCTAAACTTACATAATTCTTAGAAGAAATCTTCATAGATAAGGAAATTGAGATTATAAGAAATGAAGCAAACTGCTCACATTTTCAGAGCTAGTAAGAAACATTCATACCTCAAACCCATCCTAAGATCTTAAACCACTGTCTTCCCCAAAAACTTTCAGCATCTCCAGATTTGGTTATCTTCTATGCCTAAATTTTAAAAATACTTAAAGTGAGAACTAGTCCTTACTCATCTGCATACTATGTATCCATAAAATAGTTGCTGAATTTAATTGAATGAACTACTTGTCTCAGGCCTCATAAAAACAAGCTGATGCACATGTGCACAGCTCAAAGAAAGCTTAAGCACTGGGGTCAAATACACAGCATGGCTCATAACCTCTCAAAGTATTCTTTGGAGTAGGGGGCAACAGCCAGTTGGAGTCATTGTCTGGATCCCCCTCAAGGCTTTTCCAGCAGTTCCAATTCTTTCCAAGTACAGGAAGGGATAAACACCCTTCATATATTTCCTCTCACCCCCAAGAGTAACACTAATTAGTTGTAACAGGGTGTTCATTTCACGCAGATCTCAGCAGGCTGCCCTGCCATTCTTTCAGCAGGCTGCCCTCCCATCCTTTGAAACAGTCTGGAAACAGACTTGATTTTAAACATCTGAAGATAATTGAACCAAAGTTTCACCCAAAAACTCTTGAGTGACATGCCTTTTATTCTCTTCCTTGCTAATAAGAAAAGGTTGGTGCCATTTCTTACTGACTCAACACCTTGACAGCCTCGGGCAATTGAGACTTGTACCCCAGGACCCTAAAGGTATGAGTTAAGTCATAACTGGTAATAAATGGAAGAAAAGGACAAAAGCCTGTGCCTGTGTAAAGGAAAAAAGAAATTGCCGAAAGATCTATAAACTTAAGCTCTACACCTGGAAAACATGGAAAAACTGATGAAAATTTATGATAAAATTAAATTGCAAGAATTGTTGAAAGACAAGGATATTAACTAGCCAAAGATGTAAACATTTTATAATATATTGTTAGCGAATAGGAAATATGCTATTATAGAGGTAAAAGTAGAAACATCCTATTTGGGGGGTAATCTTGAATAAACATCAAAGTTTTAAATGGCATAACTTCAACTGTACAACTCTACCTCTAGAATTTATTCTATAAATGCTACCACAAAAGTGCCCAAATATAATAATGGCACTTCATTTAAAGAAATAAATGACTGAAAGCACCATAAGACTCATTAAAATAAGTTTGATAAAAGATATTAGAGGGGCTAAAGAGTGGTTAAAGGTGATTGCTTGCAAAGCCTGAAGACCTGGGTTTGATTCCCCATTACCCACATAAAGCCAGATGCACAAAGCAGCACATGTTTCTGGGGTTCATTTGCAGTGGCACTAGGCCCTGGTGTGCCCATTCTTATTCTTTTTCTCTGTCTCTCTACTTGAAAATAAGTAAAAAAAAATTACTTTTAAAGATATTATAAGGCAGGTGCAGTGGCACACACCTTTAATCCCAGCATTCAGAAGGCAGACAGGAGGATACTGTGAGTTCCAGGCCAGCCTGAGATACATAGAGAGTTCTAGGTCAGCCTGAGCTAGAATGAGACCCTACCTCAAAACACCAAAAAAAAAAAAAAAAGACATTGATTCATAGGATGTGACATAAAACATAGGGAAAGAAAGATGGCTATTTCACAATCTCCAATACAGCAACTCAAAGCTAACATCATGAAGTCCAAATTCCTACATGTGTCATGCCACAATTTGTGTTTTCTTCTTAAAGGCATATATATATATATATATTGTGTATGTTTATACTATCACTTATATACACCATTTTTATAATGACATATATATATAATTTGTGTATGTTTATACTATCACTTATATACACCATTTATATAATGACATATATATATATATATATATATATATATATATATATATCTGGAATAATGAAAAAGAAATTAGAAATAATAGTTATTCTGGGATAATAAACTAAATGATTTGGGATAAGAGATTATTTTTTGGTTATGCATTTCACTGAGTACTCTTTCAGGGTGTTTGAATTTTTCATGTGTACAAATTATCTGCATTTTTAATGTGTAATTTAAAGCAGAGATAAATACCAATTATCACAACCTATTTTAGAATGGAAACTTAGAGCTGGGTGTAGTAGTGCATGCCTTTAATCCCAGCACTTGGGAGGCAGAGGTAGGAGGATCACCGTGAGTTCAAGGCCAGCCTGAGACTAATCCCAGGTCAGTCTGTGCTAGAGCAAGACCCTACTTCACAAAAAAAGGAAACTTAAAAGGCCAACTTGGTCATCTAAGGTATGGTAACAGTACTTTAAGAATAAGGAAACATTGAACTCTTCTTGTAGTTTGAGGCTCCAATATGGTCTTTCAGACTGAATTTCAGAAATTCTATGAATACACATGCCACCCAGACAATGGTTCAGCAAGTGTGGAGGCCACTAGAGGCTTATCCCAGAAGGAGACACATAATGGCACTGTCATGCAGCACAGGAGGTGCTCCTGGAACTATTGGAAGTCAGAGAAACACAAATCAGAAAATTGGCTCCTTGCAAAGATTGAAGAAAGCTCTCCACATCACCACTGCATCCTGACAGGACCAGGATGTCTGTAGAACTAAGAGAAACCCCTATAGCACTTCGGAAGTCCTCAGAACATAATGCAGTATTCTTTAACCTCCCACCAGGGTCCAGGGTAAGGAAAGGAGGGCATCCTGAAGCTAGAGATCTTAATAGGGAACTAATGTTTCTAATCCAGAGTTCTGCTTATATCTGACTATGACCTTGGACAAGTTGTCTTCATTTGTTTCCTCATGTCAAAGATAACACGTAGCTTTATTTTTATGGATTTCAAAAGAAATTGCTAATGTGATTTTCAACCCTGAGATAGACAGTTTTTTGAGAAAATAAACTGGTACACAAATGTGAAATGTAAGCCGTATCACACAGGTAATCATTCTTTCATGGAAAGCCAACAATTTGTCCGAATTGTCTAGTCAATTGGATCAATCAAAACAGTTACTGTGGGCTAGAGAGATGGCTTAGCGGTTAAGCGCTTGCCTGTGAAGCCTAAGGACCCCAGTTCTAGGCTCAATTCCCCAGGACCCACATTAGCCAGATGCACAAGGGGGCGCATGCATCTGGAGTTCGTTTGCAGTGGCTGGAAGCCCTGGCGTGCCCATTCTGTCTCTCTCTGCCTCTTTCTCTGTCTGTCTCTCTCAAATAAATAAATAAAAATAAAAAAAGAAAAACAAAACAAAGCAAACAAAAAAAAGTTACTTTTGTAACTCAGCAGAAACATAACCCTCAAATATGATTGATTAGTTTATTGCCACACACATTCACTGAAAATTCATTGCAAGCCAAGAGTGATATAAAGACTAGAAATACACAGACAAGAAAATAGACTCCTTCATACACATCGGTGGTACAGCCACTGGTAAGCTGCCGGTGCTCCAGTTAATAGCCCCTCCCCCAACATGTTCATACAAGTAACCCCAATTAAACTCAGTGGGACACAAAGATAATAATATATGAAAGTAGAGGAGAAATAATAGGAAGAAGGGAATTAGCAGGAATAGGAGGGTGATAAGAGAATAAAATGAAGGATAAATATATCCAAAAAATTATATACATGCATAAAATTGTCAAAAAGAAAATAAATTTCTGATGTGTAGGAACTATGTGAAGCAAATCTGTAAGCAAATATTTATATCCTGGTAACACTGTTATAGTATTGTATTGTAGGTAAAGTGAACTGCCATAAGGGAAGAAAAGAATTGGCACAGTGATGCTTTTTGAAGAAGCAGCCACCTTCACCTTCACACACAACCCACCAAACATCAAGGCACATAGAGTAATAAAATTTCTTACCTCACTGAACATTTATTTGTTGAGGAATATGCAAGTTATTAGTGGTAATTTCTTATAACTGGATACTAATCAACACCTGTGCTTAGTGTTGTGTAAACTTAGTCAAGCATCTAACTGAATACCAAAACTGAGGGACCAAAACAATTCAATAGTTGGTGGTTATTTCAGATTTCACAGTGGTTGGAAAACTGTATAAAAATTATAGGTTATATAAATATGACCTTTAAGCAGCAATATTATTAGCCAATATTTCTATCAAGATGCTTTGTAAAGAATATGTTCACCACTACCAAGCTTATATTTTATGCTTTCAGTACCTAATCAACAAAGATGCAGTCCATTAAAACAAGAGCTGACCCACTTGTCATAAAATCAAATTCATTAAGTGAAAGAAAAAGAAAAGATATAATTATCAAAACAATATGACAAATAGTGAAAGTCATGCAGCTAAAAAGAGATTAATTAAGCATTTCACTTTTAAACTTTTACTTAATTCAATTTGGTATTGAAGTCAGCTAAATATCTTTAACCGCAAATAATGGGCCAAACTTTCATAAAATTAAATTTAATTCTAATTTAATTCAATTCTAGAATGACATTATGTTGTCAATGCTAAAACCCTGAAGGAGTTTGATTTCTTGTAACCTATATAAAATAGCCTGGTTTTTGCCATGGCCAGGAAAACATTCTGAGTTTTATTTGCCTAGAAATCCTTGAATCATATATTACTTACTGCCCTACATTATTTCAAATGCTACAAAAAAAGTAAGTTTCTGACCTTGCTATAGGAATGCTTGATGCTTCTTCTCAGCTATAACATTGGTGTGGGTGCTGATAGAACTGTTAACCATAGCTTTAAATTTTTGGAATACATAGCCTTCTAACCAAATAGGCATTTTCCAGCCCCTTTGTTCCAAGGCATTCCTAAGAAAAAGATAGTGGTATTCAACAGTGGCTTCCAAAACTGAGCTGCCCAACAAAATCAATATAAACATTAACCCTTCCACCCCCTTTAAATCCCAGGGAAAGAGTCTTTGTAGGTGGGTTAACACAGTGTTTAGGTTTGTTAAATGACGAAACAAACTCAGACCTTTATGGGGTCTGTGATGTCCTTAAAAGAACTGTGTTAGCAGATCAGAAAAGAAGAGTTGATGTTAATAAGAACGTGGAAGCTTCTGAACAAATCCAGGAGATGTATGAGCTAAGATGATATGAAAAAACAGTATTAATTGTGTGGTATGCAATGATGATACTATACTTTTGCTAGGAAGCTATCTGTGTTTGAAGACTACTGGTGTACTCAAGTACTTAGTGAAATGCTTTAAAATGCTCCAAGCTCTAAGATGTGGAACAAAAACACATGGCAAAAATATAGATGGGTCTTAAAAATCACCCACCATGGCTCAGGGAATTTTGTGAAAGAGGGATTGTAAGAGCCAAAGGTTGAGTCATTGTGCCCAGAGGCATTCTCTCCCCCCCGCCAAAAAAAAAAAAAACAAAAAAAAAGTCACTGCTGCTCCCACAACACATAACCCACAATCCCATTGGGAATATCTGCAACCCAATTAAGGAGGGTCCCCAGCAAAATGGGGACAGGGATGAGAGAAAAGAGGGTATCAACACATGATATATCCTGTTAATAATAATAAATATAGATGGGATTGAAGGTAGATGGTGGGGTTATAGTAACTGTAGTGCTTCCATATCCAGAAAGTTTCATAACAAATATTGGAATCATCTGAGCAATGATAATAATAACTAGAGAGTATCTCTGTCAGGTTAAGCTATCTAGTTGCTATACCTCTAAAAGACAGTGCATTATCAGGCTCCATTCTCCCTCATTCTCAGAGGGGGGGAAAATGATTTATTGCAAGTTCCTGCTCCTAGTTGGTGTCCAACATTTCCTTCACAGAAGGCTTTTAATATCCTACTCTGAAAATGGAATCAAGGACTTTTCCTATTGCTGCTATAGATGAAATTGACTTCAATAAAGTGTTTTCAGGGCTGGAGAGATTGTTTAGTGGTTAGGGACCCAAGTTCGATTCCCTAGTACACAAGCCAGACGCACAAGGTGGTCCATGCATCTGGAGTTCATTTGCAGTGGTCGAAGGCCCTGGAGTGCCCATTCTCTCTCTCTCTCTCTCTCTCTCTCTCTCTCTAATAAAAAAATAGAAGAAAAATAAAGCATTTTAATATTCCTTTAAGAAATTCCCTGAAGTTGGACATTTTTAACTTTAAGCAGAAATACACAGAATCTGAGAGATTGGCAAAACAGGATATAAAATTCAAGTCAAGTATGCATAAAGGTTTTTGAAGCCTGAACTAAAACACACAACTTCTATAGAAAAATATAATTTACTTTCAGCAAATTTGATATATGAAAATCTAGCTAAGCATTTGTCCTCATTTTATCAATGGAAATTTTTGTCTAGCACAGCATTTCACTCTAGAACATTGCAACTGAAAACCACAAACATTCCTGGTACAAGAAAAATAAATTTGTCATGCATGACTAGTGAAAATTCACATTTCAAAAAGTGAGCTATAGCAGGGGCCTAACTATAAGTCCCACCAATGAAAATACAATGCAAGTATATTTGCAGACTACTCTGAATATCAGAAGAGGTGGTGCAGAAGATACTGTGCACTCACAGGTTAAAAGGCTGTTTTGCTGATGTTTCTGGATAAAGGTCTGAGAATGGAAACTAGTTTGAGGGCCTTGTGGTTCCCTTTGGCTCCTAAAGCAAAGCATTGGTGCCACACTAACCAGCTAACAGAATGTCTATGATGTTGACTTGCCATCTGTAGCAAGCAAGGTCTCCAATCCAATAGAGAGGGCTTTTCTATTTGCCCACATTCCTCTCAGGTTTCAACCTCCACCTTGAGTACTAAGCACATACTGGGTGTGGTTTTTTGTTTTGTTTTGTTTTGTTTTTTGGTTTTTTACTTTTTTGTATATCATAAATGTATTTGGAACTAGGAAGTTAATTTTTAGGTTTACCTAGAATAGAACAGCTCTAACATTATAGTCAGTACATTTCTATCACAGGCTATTAACAAGATCTGCTTAAAGAGAAGTCCTCTTACAAGCCATTAAAGGCAGGTGGTATAGTACACAGAGCCCCCATTCTCCCTGAATATCTCCTCCAATATCCTTAGTATCCTGGGCAAATTACTCATTACTTGTACTTCATGCAGCTCAATGATAAACTTCTTCCTAAATCCTATAGTTCAAGTTCATCTCATCTCCTGTACTCAGTAGAGGTCACAACTTTGTTGAAACACAAGAGGGCTGAGAGCTCAATCTATGTGATAATTTCAAGACAGGGATCTGCAGTTATTTTCCATGGCTGTTAGCCTTGACTTTTATGATAGACTAGCCTAAAATTTAGTTGTGAGTCAAGATGCCAACAAATATGGACTTTCAATTTATTATTGACAACGTGCGCTCCTCATAATGTGCCACAGCATCTGATGTGTTCCACTGTTCACCACTGGTAAACAGAATCGTTCATGGCCTGTAAGTAGACCTTGGGGAGTTACCATCTGGCTTCTCTCCTAGGTGCTGAGTTCCTGGATCATAGTTACTTCCTAAAGAGAGTCCAGACAAATATGGTGGAATCCACCAAGTTACTAAGAAACTTAACCATTTCTAGAGTATGTTGAATATTAATCATGAAGGACTAGTAAATGCATCTAGAAGTATCTTCTTGACTCAGAATTTTAAAAGTTCAACTAGAGAAAGATAGACTCAGTCATTCTGATTGTTTATACATGGAATGCAAAGAAAATATTTTTCCCTATTGGAAGCTCAATACATGAACTGCCCCAGCTCTGTCTCAACACTTTGGAAGAAGCTTCATGCTCCATTTATCACAGGCTATCTTCACTCTGTAGGCTTAAAATGTGGCAATGGCTGAAAGCCACTAGCACTACAGAAATCACAGTGACATTGGGTCAGACCCAGTCATTTACTGCTGATGTGGACATAGAAGCTAAGAACTCAAACAAATCAAATGTGGACCTTTATCTTCTGTAGCAAGCTCCAGTTTCAAACAGAGAGAAAGCAGATTAGAAGACAAAAAGGACAAGTGGAAATAGCATAGTGAGATTATTTGCCTCCAGGTCCAGAACAATACTAAGTAGTTTATATGTAATTGGACCAAAAACTGCCTGGCCCTCTATCTATCTCTGTCCCTGGCCCTTCATGACAAAGCTGTTTCTGATATGCCTTTTCACCGAGCTGCCTCATGTCCCTCAGCCCTCTTGCTGGCCCAGAAATTACCTTGTATCCTTTTGTTGTTGTTGTTGTTGTTTCAGGGGCGGGTGTATTCTTTTTCTTCTATCAACCTGCCTTCTCCCCATCATGAGACTGTGCCCTAAGCTGAGGCCTCCTGTCAGTTCACTCACATATTCTCCACTACTCATTGAAGAAAAAGCCAAAGGAATTTCTATCATAATGCTTGATCTTAACCTAACTCTGCTAACAAATATATGAAATCTATCTTTTATTTGGAGATGTTTGTTGCATTTCTATTTAACACTGGAATTTTTCAAAATTCTTCTTATTCCATTTCTTTTCCCCACTGGTGAAAAGGAAACAGAAATTGCTATGGATATACAACCTGAAATCTATAAGGAATTGTGGGTCAAAGATACTCCTGTAAATAAATCATACCTCTAATTAGCATTACTAACACCTTTTCAGGCAAGAACTCCATTAAAAATTCCTCCATGAGAGATCATTCAGTAATTTCTATCTATAAAAATGTCTTGCTAAGCCAGGTGTGGTGGTGCACGCCTTTAATCCCAGCACTTGGGAAGCAGAGGTAGGAGGATTGCAGTGAGTTCAAGACAACCCTGAGACTACATAGTGGATTCCAGGTCAGCCTGAGCTAGAGTGAAACCCTACCTGGAAAAAAAATGTCTTGCTAAGAGTACAGTTAACTTTTTCTTCTTATTTAAATCCAATTTTTTCATTCCCATTACAGATAGAGACTACGAAATACAAAGAAAGCAACTAATGCATCTATGATTATGCCTAGACCAGCAGATATCACATGCTGGGCCTCTATGACCATCTCAAAACCAAGTTATCCTGAGAGTGGCTATATTTGTTACCAAACCCATCATCAAAGTTTGACAAGTACTGATTCCACCCAAGGAATGGTCACTGAATGAGTAGGACAGTGTTCTCCAAGGTTTTCTAGTCAAGGTGAGACTTGTAAAATAAGTATACCTTCCAAAAACTTATAATTCAAGGAAAAATGTGTTGAATGTCAAAATAAGGTACAAAATATTAATTTTAAGCTGGGGTTGTTTGATTGATTGATTTTTGCATTTTGGAGATAGTATCTCACTTCATAACCCAAGCTGGACTCAAATTCATGATCCTCCTGTGTTAATCACCTGAGTGTTATAAAATATTAACTTTTATTTATAGGCTCCTACTTTACTCCTTCTCCTCCAGCCACTAGGACCAGTTCTACAAAGTAGCAAAGCTCAGGGGAAAGCACTGAGTGTGCATATGTATTTACATGAGCACAAACATGACCACAGATCAGAAGCCACCATCTCCCTGAGTACAGGCATCAACTGTCTAAGAGTCTAAGTTAATACCAATCTAATGTGCAGCCTGAAAAATCATATGAAAACAAAGACTTCATATATAATTATATGAAGCCTTGCTCAGAAATTATCTAATCAGATAATCTGGTGAAGACCTTTTCAAAAAAGGAACTTTCTATAGTCAAAGGGGAATGCCCATATTTGTTTGATCTTAGTTACCATTTTGAGAACTGCATATTATCTACCTGGGATCACCTGTCATCATTAAATCACAGTAGCATTCTGGTATCATGCAAAGAAGAAGTCATGCAGATTCCTATAAAAGAGGATCTCGGCCGGGCGTGGTGGCACACGCCTTTAATCCCAGCACTGGGGAGGCAGAGGTAGGAGGATCGTCCATGAGTGCGAGGCTACCCTGAGACTGCATAGTGAATTCCAGGTCAGCCTGGGCTAGAGTGAGACCCTACCTCAAAGAAAACCAAAAATAAATGAATGAATAAAAGAGGATCTCCCTATATCAGACTCAAGTGAAGATAAAGTTGATAGCATCCAAGAACTCTCACCCACTATGGTAATACTGGCATATGTGAGCTCTGCATAGGCATATGTAATCTTCTGAACCTATCAGACCTTTGGTTTGGACATCATGTCAATCAACATTCATATCAAATTGTCCTTTTACTGTCACATTGGTGCTTAAGATGTGACTTGAAAGTTGGATAAACTGATCAGGCATGGTGACACATTCCTTTAATCCCAGAACATGGGAAGTTGAGGTCGGAGATCATTGTGAGTTCAAGACCAGCCTGAGAATAATCCAAGTCAATCTGGGCTACAGCGAGACCTACCTCAAAAATCCAAAAAGAAAAAGAAAAAAGAAAACTGGTTAAACTTTAAACTTTCTTCAGAAAGACTTTTATTGGTACAGCAAGGGACATGCGTTCCAAAGAAAAACAGATGCAAGAGAATTCCCATGAAAGTGAGGCATCCTGGGAGGTAGGCTGGATATGAGCAGGGCAGTAGTGCAGACAAAGTGAGGAGGGTAGTGTCCAATTTTCTCTAAATGGTTTCATATGCAGACATTAAAGATTCTCCAAGTTTTCTCATTCACCAACAGTATAATTAGGAGCAAGAATAAGAGAGATGGCTTAGCAGTTAGAGCACTTGTCTGTGAAGCCTAAGGACTCAGGTTTGATTGGCCAGTACCCATGTAAGCCAGATGAACAAGATGGTACATGCGCAGTGGCTAGAGGCCCTGGCATGCCCATTCTCTCTTTATATCTGCCACTTTCTCTCTAAAATAAACAAATAAAATATTTTTTTAGTTGTTATTTTGAGCACTTTCTATGATCCAGGCTTGACACCTCACTTAATTCTCACAACAACCCTGTAGTAGGTATTACTACTCTCATTTTACATAAGTGAGGCAAAGAGTGACCAAGTCACTTGCCCAAAACCACACAACGAGAATTAGTTTCAAGTCATATCCCTGTGACCCCCACCCTTATTTCTCTGCTCTGCAGTGCTGTCTCCTTGACATTTGTGTTAATTTTCTGTCACTGTAACAAAATGTCTAAGACAATCAATTTAAAAGAGAAAGTTATTTTGGCTCAAAGTTTTAGAGTTCTTCATCACCTGGCTCAATTGTTTCTGGGCCTATGGTGAAGCAACACATGCTATCAGTGAAGACATGACAAAGGAAAGCTGGTTACTGCACAGTGACCACAGAGCAGAGAGAGAAAGGAAATAGCAAAAGCCCTTCAAGGTCATGCCCCAACGACCTAACTTCCTCCAACTAGGCTCCACTTCCTAAAAGTTGTACCACCTCCTAGTAGTCCCACAGGATCATGACCAAGCCATTCCCTCCACCTTAACACGCCTTCTGTCTTGGTTTCCCACACCAGCGAGTGTCTTCTGCTTTTAGGATATGAAGAGATGTTTGCTTTCAAGAGCATTTCAATCTCATCTCCCAAGAGAGGCTCCAATGTGCCATAGGGCTAGAATGGTAATAAAAAGCCTTCAAAATCTAGACACAAATCTGAACAAAAGCCCCTCAAAAGTCTGTTCCTATACACATGCCCAAAATTTGCCCTTGTTATAATGTAGATATTTCATTCTCAATACTCACTAGTAATGAGCCACACAGCTGTGGAGGCCTAAAAGTTTGGGCAGGAAAACAGGCAAAGAAAAAGAATGTAGTCAAGCCCCAAGGAAAAATGTTAACATCCGGAACCAATTCACCCACACAGGCTGGGAAGTGTTACACCCAGCTCTCCATAACACCCCTCATCACCTCAGCCCCCCCCCCCACACACACACACATACACACACATGCACACACACTCGAGGCTCGGTTTATATTTGTTTCCTTACAGCAATCAGATTGGCCTGTACCTACAGGAAATGCCTCTAGCCTTTTGCAGTACCTACCACCCAGTCAAAATATCACAGCGATGTCTTAAATCTATAATGTCATAGTCTAATCTGCATAATGAACAGTTGTACCAGATATCATTTAATGTCCCAAGATTGATGCTGATCATGCATCCAGTGCTGTAAATGCTGAAGGGAAAATGATGAAAATGATGTTGCCAATGCTGGGCTGATGGCATATGTTGCATAATCCACATTTGTAATTGGACATATCTCATGGATGGAATCCAGTAACAAATGACAACTGAAGTATCCTTCTTATCATTGGACAAACTCTACATTTCAAGAGTTTGTCTCCAGTTCCATGGAAAAGGAAATGGACCCATGGCTTCATATGCTTCTGTGCCTGCAAGAGCATACCAAAGTTCATCAACCAGTTGCCTGCACGGACTAGTGCTGGAAATGACAGAAAACACAGCTATAAAGCAAAGATGGACTTTACATCTTCTGTGTTGGGATTGTAAAAGCCACTTTTCTATTATTGAGGACAACAGACAGAAATATATTAGGGCTGTACAATTGAATAGCCAAGGCACACATTAATGGGAAAATAAATCTACACATGGAAATCAGGGTGGCAAACTGCTGTGGATTTTCTCCAAATCCCTGCTGGAGACATCAGACTTCCTAAGAGAGAATAGATAATTGGTGTGGGAGGAAGAGTGATGGAAAGACATTGAACAGGTGGACAAAAGGAAAAAGAAAAGAAACTTGTGATTAAGTTCCTTGCAACTTAATCACAAATTAAGTTCACTGCTCACATTGCATCCACTTATAGCAGTAAAAAAGAAATGAAGCATGATTGTAAGCATGTATTAGAATGAAAGATTTATTCAAACAGTGGATTCCATACCAAACAAGACTGCTCTAAACAGAGCTGTTAACAGACATGGGAGTCAGAGCAGTCACCAAGAGGTTAAAGCTAAAGCCATGACTCTGAGAGCCGGTGTTCTTACAGTGGGTCCTCAAAGCAGTTTCCTAATCCTGGAGCATTAAAAAGAAGCCACTGTGGAAATCAGAATCTCTTCCTTCGTAAATTCAATCCATGGTATAGGGATTTCAGCTGCGATTCCAGAGTTTGAAAAAAAAAATCAACAGTACTTAGAAATGCAGGAATTGCCCTTCACTGCAACTGATATGTTCCTAAGCTGTTCCATTTTGAATCAATTACCAATAAGATTCCATCCATTGTGAATACAGATGGAATGAGTAGAACAGAGCAGTTAGTATCCCCTGGACTTTACGACAGAAGGGGACTTGAAAATGAGGAGGCTTTAGCTACCACCCTTCAGACTTGAGATTTCTGTGTATTAAAGTCAAAGAAAAGCAGAACACATTGGGAAAGCTTCACATGTCCCATTTCAAAACTTATCCCTTAGACACTCAGTCCAACATTGCTGTCACAGTGGAACCCTCTATCAATATGTATGGCTAAAGTCAACATTAGAGGGAGGATAATTTAAAAACTAAAAAGTAAAGAGACCCATAAACTGTAAATAAGCTCATGTTTATAATTTAATAATTTCTTTTGGGGGGTATAGCACTTAAGAATCATTTACAGTGGAGGCAACATAGAGTAGGCATTAGTAACACTAGCTCAGGATCTATACAAGACTGCATTCAAATTCTGGCTAAATTACTTAAAGTGAACTAGAACTGTGTAATTGTGGGTATGATATTTAATCTGTTAATCCTCATTTCATGCCCTGTAAAATGGGGAAACAATTACCTTCTCTGAAGACTAGTGGGTGAATGTAATGAGAGAATGTGAATAAAACCATCAACACAGTGTGTGCTATAGAGTGTACCCTCAGTCCATAAAGCTACTGTTAGTTACATCATAGGCACACTGAGCTAACATGCTGCCCTTTAGGTGGGAAAAGTGTAGGGATATCGGTCTTAAGATAAAATAGAGAGCTGGAGAGATTGCTCAGTGGTTAAGGCACATGCCTGCAAAACCTAAGTACCCAGTTTGATTCCCCAGGACCCACATAAATCAGATGCACAAGATGGCACATGCATCTGGAGTTCGTTTGCAGTGACTAGAGGTCCTGGAGTGCGCTCTCTCTCTCTCTCTCTCTCTCTCTCTCTCCCTCTCTAGCTGCCTCTTTCTCTCTCTCAAATAAATAAATATTTTTTAAAAGATCAAATAGAGGGCTGGAGAGATGGCTTAGCAATTACGGCGTTTGCCTGCAAAGCCAAAGAATCCAGGTTCAACTCCCTAGGACCCACATAAGCCAGATGCACAAGGAGGTGCATGTGTCTGGAGTTCATTTGCAGTATCTGGAGGCCCTGACATGCCCATTCTCTATCTGCCTCTTTCTCTGTCCTTCTCTCTCTCTCTCCCTCTCTAATAAATAAAATGAAAACCTTACATACACACACACACACACACACACACACACACACAAAGAGAGAGAGAGAGAGAGAGATCAAATAGAAGCAGTCTCTACTTGGAAGATTGAGATCTGGCCTACAGCAGGAAACAACAGCCCCCCTTCCTTCAGAAGCAGGACCTGAACATCTCTGGGCTGACTAAAGAACACTCAAGAAGGGATCCCTTCTCTCTTATTCTCAAAGAAATAATATAAAGATCTAGGATGTAAATAATATACAGTAATGCTGCATTCACATTCGCATTGCTGGTAGAAATCACCCAACTAAGAGCACCTTGTGGGAAAAAGAGGTTTGTTTTGGCTTATAGGCTTGAGAGGAAGCTCCACGATGGCAGGGGGAAACGATGGCATGAGCAGAGGGTGGACATCACACCCTGGCCAACATAAGGTGGACAACAGCAACAGGAGAGTGTGCGAAACACTGGCAAGGGGAAACTGGCTATAACATCCATAAGCCCGCCCCCAACAATACACTGCCTCCAAGAAGCATTAATTCTCAAATCTCCATCAGCTGTGAACCTAGAATTCAGAACAACTAAGTTTATGGGGGACACCTAAAACAAACCACCACAAGTAAATACTATAAAAAGATATAATAATAATAAATAAAATAAAAAATAATATAAAGAGTTAGGATGTAACAATATCTTAAAAAGTAGCAAATGGCTAACTCCAGGATTGTGTTTGTTAGAAGAAAGAAGACTAGACAGACAGATATGGCTCTAACATGAGCTGGGGCCCATGCTGCTTCTCTAAAAAGATTTCCTAAGCTCTCCTTCCATCACCTTCACCTATTCAGCTTTTCCTTTAAATTGATTTTGCTCTCTCTCTCTCTCTCTCCCTCATCTTTTTTTAGTTTTTATTTATTTATTTGGGAGTGATAGAGAGAGAAAGAGGCAGGTAAGTAGAGAGAAAATGGGTGGGCCAAGACATCCAGCCAGTGCAAACAAACTCCAGATGCATGTGCCACCTTGTGCATCTGGCTTTCATGGGTCCTGAGGAATCGAGCCTTGAACCTGGGTGCTTAGGCTTCACAGGCAAGGGCTTAACCACTAAGCCATCTCTCCAGCCCCTCTCTCTCATCTTTTAGCTTAATTAACCACACAAACTAATCTTAATTTACTGCAGCCTCAACTAATTAGTCCAACTAATTTTGCCCATAATTCTGGAGTTCCATCAGAATATAGCTTTACAAAGAAAGAGGAGGTCTTCCTACTTCCCATCTGGAAAAGGCTGACCTTTTCAGGACTTCTGGGCTCTAAAACCTAACCAGAAGGAAATCCTACATGTGCTGTTCCAAACAGGTCTGTCTGTCCTCTAAGAGTAGAGATGTTGGGGAGCTGGTAAATCTGAGTTACCCCAGCCCCTCCTTTTGCCGATTGCCTTGTTCTACCTTAAGCCAGACACAGATCTCCATCCTTGCAGAACTTCCTTTCCTCCCTGCCTCCCTTCTGCCATCCCTTAAAAGCTTATTTGAGTTCTGGCCCCTTGTCTCCATGGAATCTTGAGTAGCAACAGCTCTCTTAACTTCTCTTATCTTCATGAGCCACACTTACTCAAATGCTGTACTGTTTCTAACCATAGGCATAAACAGTGAAAATCCGACTATGGATCCCAAATGATCCACTTAAAGCAAAGGTGTGGGGAAAGTGGGGTGGGATGGAGAGATGGCTCAGTAGTTAAAGATGCTTGCTTGCAAAGCCTTCTGGTCTAGGTTTTGCCAGTACCCATATAAAGTAATACACACAAAGTGGTGTATGTGTCTGGAATCTGTTCTCCCCTCCTGTCAAATAAATAAATATATTTTTTTAAAGAAGGGGAAAAGAAACATTATTACCTATAGTAATAACTTGTAGTAATTTCTTACCCAAAGTGATCACCATCAATTCAATTGAGAGGAAGCCCAACACTGTGCTAAATCCTTTCTTCCTATATTGCACTATCTCATCTGATCCTAATATCAAGCATTTCATGACATATTTATTATTTCTATTTCATAGCTGCAAAAATTAAGGTTAAAAAAGATTAAGTTTCTCAAGGTCATACAACTAGGAAGTTTCAGAAACAGTGTAACCACAGAAAGCTGACCTATTCTACTGTATAATTGATAGTCATTCCAACAAACAGAAATAATAAGAGTAACTCTCAAAATGTTTGATATGTAATTAATTAGAATACATACATGTAAGTGTGCAAAAATGTGTATGCTTGTATGTATGGTATATAAGCTTAGCACAATGGCTGACACAGTATATGTTGAATAAATGTTAGTTTTTATTGTTTGTATTGTGCTATGAATGTAACTATATTTTTTATTTACAAAGTGCCAGATAGTTATCCTATGCTCTAAAGAAACAAAAATGAGAGCCAGGCGTGGTGGTGCACGCCTTTAACCAGCATTTGGGAGGCAGAGGTAGAAGGATTGCCATGAGTTCAAGGCCACCCTGAGACTATATAGTGAATTCCAGGTTAGCCTGAGCTAGAGTGAGACCCTACCTCAAGAAAAAAAAAAAATGAAAGAAAGAAAAATTAAACAATGTTCCTGCCCTACAGCTGTTTATAGAGTATTAGTAAGAGAACAGCTAGTAAATCCAGCACTCCATGATTACAGTAATCTACACAGGGTCTGTGCAAAACAAGGTCATCAGATGAAGGTGGGGAGTCACCACTAAGGTACAGCAGTGTGAAGAAACACAGCCTCATAAGATAGAAATATGAGAAAGCCTCCTAGTGTGTGCTGGGCCTAGTTTTGCCTCTGACCCTGCCCTCAAGTTCAGCTGCTATGAATAGAGGTCTTGAATGCTAAACTGTCTTCTGATCTATCTTGTTGACAAGCGTTTTGCCTGTTACTAAGTCATCCTCTTAGCATCCTCACATCTTTGCCAGATCAAGATCTCAGCTTAGCAAGCTAGACATGGAAAATAGTTACTAGTGCTTTCCATGGGGCTCAAATAGTAATGGGTGGGGGAGGGACGAGAGATTGTTTTTTGGCACACCAGTTCAATTTACCAATGATCAAGTGACTTTTCTCAATCTTTATTTTTCAATTATGTGGTTTTCTGGTTACTTCTGAGAAAGACATAGAAAATGATCAAATGTATAAGTCACTTGCATTTCCTTCAACTGATTAATGCCATACAGATTTTGAGGCATTATTCTCACAGGTAACAACAGGTTACATAAAACACAAAGGTCTTCTAAACATGTGATATTAATAGAAATATTTTTCAAGAGTTTTATGAAAGCTCTTAATTTTAACTCTAAAAAAGTATTTTGGGGTCTTGAGTTGTCATTATCATTTTGTTCTATGACTGCAGGGAAATTCCTCTCATTCCAACAATATCAGGGATGGATCAAATGATGGCCTAGGTGCTGTAGAAGAAAAACGTTAGTACTTTTTTAAACGAAATGTAGTTGGGCTATAGAATCTCACAGACAAAAGGGCTTCAGGTTTCACTTGAGTTCATCTCTCTCACTGGATGATATAAAATATTTTAAAACATTTTTCAACATCAGGATGCCTGCTTTTATATTCTGGTTTTAACATTAATAGTAAAGCTAGCACTAGAATTTAAGCTTCCTAATCATGTGAATCCCACCTTCTTCCTACTAATAGCTCATAGACATAGCATAGAATGAACATGACATAGAGTATGGAAGTCTAGTGAAAGCTTTGTAGTGAAGTCGTTGTGAAAACTCGTAGCCAGATAAGCAAATAGAGTTTCTGGAAAGCTTTAATTCCAGTGTTCCTGTGAAAAGCTTCTCTATACCTTTGATTTTCAAACTAACCTCTTTTTTTTTTTTTTTTTCTGAATACTGCCTTGATACAGCTCTGCCTGGGTTGTGTCATACAAAAAAAAAAAAAAAGGAAGGAAAGAAGGGAGAGAGGGAGGGAGGGAAGGGGAAGGAGGGAGAGAGAGAGAGAGAGAGAGAGGGAGGAAAGAAGGAAGGGAGGGAGGAAATTATTAATTAAGCTTCCAGATTAAGAAAACTGTTTCATCCAGAGAAAGCACTCCTGTGTCCATGAAGGTGCCCGTTCCCTCTGTAAAAATTAGTTGTTGGTTGGAATAAGAATGGAAGCTCTAAGACACTCAGGCCCTCTGAATTCAGGTCAAGAAGCCCAAGAGCAGGATGCGCCTGGGCCAGGCCAATAAGGCTGAGCTTCCGGGCCAGCCCTTCCTGCGGACTTCTCACTGCATTTAGTCATCTTTACTGAACTTGGTCATTTTCCGTGACTAGTAGTCACTTAGCCTACTTTGGAAAGTTGAGTAGGTTCTACTTTAAGAAAATAATGACTTCTCTGCTCTTGATCTTGCGCATGAAGAACCATCCTCCGGGTGTCCGTCCCGTCCCGCGGGCGGGTTCAGAAGGACGCGGTCAGCGCTCACCTCTGCCGGAGGACCGTCGGGGCAGCCGAACCAGCCGGACGTCTTTCTTTCAAACAGATTGGCTACAATATTTACTGACCCCAGAATTACCCATTTGGAAATGGTTAGGGATTAAAAGTTCTGCAGGCCGCGAGATTCTTGGTTCCTAATTGCTAATGTTTGAAGTAGGTTTGATTCCTCGGAAATTTGTTCAGGCTGATGAAAGCAAAACCCAGATCGCCCGGGGCGCGAGGTGTAAGATCCCCGGGTTCCGTTTGTTTTCTTATTTGTTTGGGGGGTCTGATTGGTCCCCCAAAGCCTCCCCCGTTACCCCAGCCCTCCCAGTTCTCCAGGATGTAATTAGAGCGACGAGGAGCACCGATCATCCCAGGGGATCTACTCCGCGGGTTCAAAGGCTCGGCCGCAGCGCGGGCGCCCGCAGCCCCGGCCCGCGCCGGGGTGGGCGCGGGGAGCCGACGGGGCGGGGCGGGGGGGAGCGGGACGCTGGGACGACCCAAGCGGCTCCCGGGCCCGACGCCCCCGCAGCCCTGGCCCGACCCGGCCCGGCCGCCACTCACTCGTAAAGGTCACGCGCGAGCGGCCCTGTCACCGGGAGCGACCCGCTCGGCGGGCTGCGAGGCGTCGGCTGGAGTGGTTTGGACGCGTGCGGGGGAAGCCGACTACTGCGGCCCAAGAGAAGAGAGACGCAGTAAGAAAGGGGGTAACTCCCACACTGGACCTCCTTTCAAGGGCAACTCACATGAAATGCACTGAGTGGTCTTTTTGTATGTTTTCTTCTTCCTATAAAATGTGTGACACGTTTTTGCAAAACATTTACTTTGAGCTTTTGCAACTATGTCGTAAATATTAGAAGACAAATAGGGGATACGTTTCTACATGTAGTTTCTGTATTACTAAATTAATTACTCCAGTTCACAATGTTTCTTGCCTTAGTTTTGTAAGCCGTAATTATTATCCAGATTTCTTCGGCATTCCCTTCACTTCCTACTTGAAACAAACATGAATTATTCTTCAGGATTAACAGCAGTATTCCGTCCATCCAAACTATAGATGGCATTATTCCCAAAATTAAATGACTAATTCACTGAGAAAAGTTTACACTATCGCTTGTTATTGGTATTAGTGTTGCCTTTATAACATTTGAATAGTCTTCCTTTCTGGTATTGCTGTTTGAATTGAGTCAAAATCAGTTGCCCTAAAATTTAAATGAAAACACATAGTAAATAGAAGTTTTAAATCTTGAGTTTTCAAATTCTAATTAAAGGTGACAAAATTTTTGCCGTCCCATACTTTGTTAAAGTGGACACACACACACATATTTCTCGTTCCTGAAATACTGTCTTATCCCATCTGATCTAGTGTTTTCTTTCCCTATAGATATAGCATTCTTGAGATAGTATGCTGGTCACATGCATAAATTTGTAAATTTGTATATTAATACTCATTGTATATCCTTATCTTTAAAGGACAAAACTAGACACTAGTTTGTTTTGTTTTGTTGTAAAACAGAATCAAAAGTAGTGAATGAAGTGCTGTTTTCACTTGTGGTGTCAAATCTCTTACCAGTTTTTGCTTAGCAAAATATCCTGCCTCTAAGTGAAACCATTTAATGGTGCTAAATAAATGCTGATTAGTCCTCCCCAGTTGCTTAACCCCCCCCCCCCACACACACACACCTCTTCCCATTTCACAGCAGGGCCCACACTACCAACTCTCATTTTCCACCTTGACACTTACTGCAAGGGCCTCACTTAAATTAACTAACGATTATCCTTCCCCAAAGAAGTGTAAACAGACCCTGATTTATAAATTTGCTAACTGCTTTTCCCAGTGCAGACCCCTGTATCTCAATTGTGTGCATATAAAATTCCAGGGTTGCTAAAAACTAGGAAAGTAGAGCAAAAATGAACCACAAGGATGGGAAAAGAAAGGGGAAATTCCACATTCACCAGTTCCCTGCTTCCCTTTCTTTTCTTTTGAAAAGCATCTCAAAAGGTCAAAACTTAAGCCTTGGATGTGAGAACGGCTTATACAGTATGTAATTGAACTATGTAGTCTTTTGAGAATAAGAAATAACCAGCTATGCTTCCAGAATAATCATCAGATCGACTTCTGGCTTTCCAGAAAGGAGAAAGCAAAGTGACATTCCTGTCAGCTGGTTCTCCCTATGGAATTTGCACAGGTCAGCTTTGCTTCCCCCCCTCCTCTTTTTTTAAGTCTAAAACCAACCTGATAAAGAATTCATGCACAGATTTTTAAAATAATTGTTTTCCCACAAAGCATTGAAAAAACAAAGATGTAATATAGTCTACAATCAAGATCTCAAAATTCTTCTCTCACTTTATTACATTGTAATTTTTGTCAATAGTCCCACTAAAGGGAATCTGGATGAAACATTCCACTTTGTAATAAGAGCAACGAATGCCCTAGGAGAGGCTTGAATGACCACAACTTTTAGAACTTCTGGACTAAAATGTGTTAGTCTTACTAGCCTTGTGGTTTGATATGTAGGATTAATGATGAGGGACGTGTTTCCTTAAAATTCATGTTCAAATGCAAAGAAAATACACCAAACCTTACGGAACACGAGTCACTGGTGCTTTTAGCTTTGGCCTCAAGTTAGGTACTTCAAGCCATTCTTTACTCCACATATGCTTCGTGTTTTAACAATATTTTAAATTAATTTTCTTTCATAATTAAAATGCAGCATTTGAAGTAACTGATAGAATATGGGAGTCTCAAGGAAATGTCAGGGAATCTGTGTCAATATAATTTGTCTGAATTCTACTCCAAGAAATTTAATTCCTTCTCCCTGCATACCCATGAGTTACTCCAAGGACTGTTGTTTCTGGGCATTTCATCTACAAAATCAGTAAACTCAAAGTGGATATCTGGAAATCCTAATACAACGTTTAATCATAATAGTTGGGGTGGGGTGACAGACTATTTGACAAGGAAAGCCTTTGTTGTTTGTTGTTCTGAGTTTGCACTCAGAAAAGGTTGCTAAGGTGCTGAGTGGGTGATGGAGGCTACGGTAGTGAGGCCTGTGAGTGGCTCTCCTTAGCCTGTGGGGGTGACCTATAAGGCATAGTCATTGCACACTCCTTCCTTCTCTATTTGAAGTGGACTGAGTTATAATTACTTCTTACAAGCTCCTCCAAGAGCTCGGATTTTACATAGAAAGCCTATGTGATGAGACAATACAGTGTCAGCCTCCAGCATTACAGAGGGCGTCTGCTGTAGCCACTGCCTGACCCACACTCCTCTCCGTGAACAATCTTCTCTAGTGGTTGACAGATTGAGTCATTACCTCCTCTCTCCTTCACACTAGTCGCTTACCAAAGGGGTCTTCAGGCCAGACCTGACCTGACAGGCCTGAGCCTTGCAAACTTCAAACAATGCACACAAGCCCCTCCGAGGGCGCCTGCGTACGTATCAGGGTAGGTATGCCACAGAGATGAACCAGGCTTCCTAAGACCACCACTCCAGGCCGAACCTTGGTGCTGTGGCCGACAGTTCTACTCCAGCCCATCTGGGCTCCTACTTGGATTCTATCCGACCACATTCTCTCCACTGGCTTCCTGCCCTTCCCTCTTTATCTTTTCCTTAAATGTCAATGAAGAGTCACTTCCTCTGTTTCACGCTATTGGGAGTGGAGTGGGTAAAGATGTAATGTCACCGTTAGAATCTCAAACAATAAACTGGCAGGTTAATTCATGTGACCATCTGAGCTCAGGAGTTCAGAGGTAACTTTAAATAAAGCACCTTGAGGCAGCCAAGGTTTCTTGGGTTTTGTATGCCCGCGCTCGAGGCCCGTGAGCCCCGGGTCCTCGAGTGAGTCTGCTGTCCAGGCCCACCCGCACCCGCAGGCGCGGCCACCTTCCTGGCCGGGCCTGCGGGTTCTGGAGGAAGAAATCCCAGGGCAGAGGGTTTGAATTATTTCGCTCCGCAGGGGACCCGGCCTGGGCCGCACAGCTGAGGATTCGAGTAGGAAACCGGGTGGAGGGAAGATGGGGTCCAGCGCAGACGGCGCCGCCGCGCGCCCGAAATACACTTTCAAGGCCACGGTCGCCGCAGCTGTTCTGCCGACCGGCTGGAAAGCTTCCCCCGCGGCAGCTCAGCCGGAGGCGGGGGTGGGGAGGGAGCGGTGAAGCCTGGCGGCTTCTCCCAAGAAGCTCCGTGCGGGAGAGGACCAGTGGGAGGGAACCTTATTAGCGTCTTCCAAAGCCCGGTCCGTGGCTCTCGGGCTGGGAGGAAAGTTTTGAAGCACACACTATCCTCTGCGGGATGAGCTGCCCAGCGCCAAGGCCTAGCTGCTCCCCGCCCCTCAGGTTGGCGCCCCAGGCTTTCGGGTGCTTTGGCGCCTACTAAAACCAGATCTCCAGATACAGAAAGAAAAGCGGGCTGGGAAAAAGCAAAAGGCTGCGTCTTGGAATTAAAGTTAAGCATTACAACTTAAGCTTCGTGTTGTCTGAGGATCCTGGCGTTTCCAGGCTTGAGCAGCCTGAGCACAGCGATGTCAATCTGAGAAAGAAGATGGTGAGAAGTAATAAGGTTGCTCTGGTATGGTGTTGCGTGCATATTTAACTCCTCCTCGGGGCTGAGGCAGTTTTGGCTTATTTATTTATTTATTTAATTTTCTGCGTTTACCTGTGTTGTTTTTGGCCTAAGGCAAACGAGCCACACAGCAACACCCCTGGCCCTAACAAGAAGAAGACTGGTCAGAATTGTGAGGCCCAATTCCATACACACGTCTTTAAAGGTGGTCTTCTGCGTGTCTCTTGGGGCTCTATTATTAGAGAAGAAAAGAAAGGCTTACAAACCATCTCCCTCCATCCCTGGCCAACAATTCTGTTATAGCTGGATCCAGAGCAGACAGTTCAAACATCAAGGCTTTACTCCTGAATCCACAGCATCTTCATGCCTTGGGTTCCCTTTCCTGGAAAGACGTTTTCTCACCCTAAAACCAATAAGGAAGTCTTAAGCTATAGCCAGGGCTTCAACTTTGAGACTCCATCAGGGTTCCACCATGTCTGATCAGCCTGAACCCTGACTCCTCAGAACCCTAAAGTGCTTTCAGGTTTGGTTTTTTCTCCCTGGAATATTTCCCATAAACATATTTCATTTTCTCTAATCCAAATGCCCTTTGCTTTTCCTTTTTAAACATGTGATAAAGTACTGGAGCAGACCAACTGGCAGTTCCACACCCTGGCTGTTTTGCACAGTGAAATCTTGGCTCTATACTAGGTATACCCCCATCTCAGACAGGCAGAAGCTGGTGAACAGTTTTGAGGAATGTTCACCATGTTCATGTCCTTGGCATGGTCTCCTTTCTCTCTTTACTCTCCTTACTTCTAGTTGAGAACAAATGCAGTAAGAGAAAACTGGATTGGGTCCCTGATTTTGAACCCCAAATGTGGGCCCTTTTGAACAGAGAACTCTAAACAGGCACCCAGAGAAAACAAAACTCTTTCAACAGGACGTCTGCCTTGCCCAATTAAATAAATTCCTTCCCCGCTGTCCAGAAAAAAATACAAAACCCTCCAAATGGGAAGTTGCCCAAAGGCCTGCAAGAACTTCCACTGATTGTAGAAGGAAGGTTCTAGTGAGACATTGAGTATTTAAAGAAAGGCCCTAGTGAGACACTGACAACAAGTCAATTAAGTGAAGAAACAGCCTGGTAAAAGAAGGTCCACACTTCACCCATGGTTCCCTCCCCTGCCCACGCTTGAGCCAGTGAGGCCTGGCCCCCTGTGCAAATAGAGAAAGGCTTGAGTGAATGAAATAAATCTCCTTTTAATTTTCTTTTCATCGACTAATAAAAATAATTCCCCAGCACTAAACCCAAATTCCGGAACGGGCCACAAGAACACGGAGAATTCCTAAAACCCAGTCTCTGCAGGTCTCTCGCTAATCGCGTTATTATTAGCATCGGGAGCATGGAAATTGAACTGTCACTGCCTGGAGAGAAAATGTAAGCGACAGCTGTCCCTCTTTGGGTTTGGCCGGCTTTCCTGCTGGGATCCCCAAGCTCCTGAACTTGCCCAGGCCACTGGTCTTTCTCGCGCCCGAGTCTGGATGGGCAGCAAGGGCGCCTCCAGCATCATGTTAGAAGTCTGACTTGAAAATTTTGTGAATCTGCTAAACTAAGCTGTGAGTGTTGTTTGTGTGCATGCGCACCAGCGTCGTCTGACAACAGCTGTTCCCCTGGCTGTTTTGCACAGTTGAAATCTTGGCACTTTCTTACAAAACGTTAAGCTGTTCTTCCCATTCCTACGGTTCTGTTAAAATACATAGACTCCCTCCCTGTGTTTCACGTGTTCTGTGCACATGATATGCGTAAAATATGCATTGATCCGAGACACAAATTAATTGAAACACCCAACCACTCAAATACAGAGATGTGGGCCCTGAGGAGTGACTCGGGGTGTAGAAAAAGGGTTCTAATATCCATTCTTGTTTCCACCGGAATAGAGATATAAGTACACTCTACCATCAAAAAGTTACTTGGGAGAGGGGCCAAATGAGGAAAACAGCATTTCCCAAGACGGAAACAGAAATCTCTCACTAGGCTCCCCAACTCTCAGAAGCAAGTTCCAAATCCACTTGTCTCTCTCGCCGTAGCCATTGACCTTGCTTTCCACATTCAGAGACTCGAGGCCCTTCAGACTGAGTTGGTCTGCTTGGACCAGAGAAGGAAGTGCGCGAAAGCAGGCCTCCTGCTGTGTTCAGGCCAGCCCCGAATTGGTTCCGGTGAATTTAGGAAGGCTCCAGGCGTTTGCACCAAGAAAAGGAAACCCTTCTCTACAGGGCTTCAGCAGACCAGGCCTCCTTCCACACCCGTGAATTATCGGTTAGCGTCCCCGCTCCACCCTCTCCCCTCCGCGGTCAGATCCGACGAACTCACCGACGTGGGGTTCCAGGCCTTGTGTGGCCGGGTCCTCCGGGTCTCCGAGTGGGCCTGCAGGACTCAATGCCTCCATGGACAGGTCCAGCCCCTTCTCTTCCCAGTCTCGCAGTTTCCGCTTTTTACTGGAGCCGATCAAGGCTTCAACGGAGAAGGCATGTGCTCGCGAGCTCAGGGCGACTGCTGATCTTCTCCGTTCACTCATCTTAGCCGCCCGCACCTCGGTCCCCGCTCGCCCCCGCTTCCGCGCCCTCCCGCTCCCAGCGCCCGCCCGTCCTCCCGTCCCGCCCGGGGCCGCAGCGCGGCGCGGCGCAGAGGCCGAGGCTGAGCGCGGCTCCGCGGGTGCCCTCGCCTCCTCGCGGCTCACGGCTCGCCGCCCTCCGCCGCCCGTGGGACCCGCGCCCCAGCTCCGGCCCCTAGCAGCGCGCGCCCCGGACGCCGCCCGCTCGCCGCATGAGCGCCGGGCCCTGCTTCCCACCCACCGGGCAGGCCTTCACAGGCAGTGTGAACTGAACTTCATTTTTTTCATTTTCTCTCTCTCTCTCTTTCTTTCTCTCTCTCTCCTTCTCTCTCTCCCTCTCTCCCTCCCTCTTTCTTTCTCTCTCTTTCTCTTTCTTCCTCCTCCCTCTCCCTCTTCCCCTCAGTCTTGCGGACCTTCCCCTGGTCCAAACTTCTGGGAAACTTTTTTTCCCCCTGAACTCTTCCCTTCCCTAGGAACTTGGTGCCCTGTCCGAGGGGTGTGGGAGAGGGAGGGGGGAAGAAAAAGACTGAGGGGGGAAAAAGCCAGCCCCCAACCAATAGCAAGAAGGGAACAAGAGAAACCCTGAGAACAAGGGCCAATGAGAGGAAGAGAGAGACTGAGGCTCGGGCCAAAGCCGAGCTCAGTCTTCCCCAGGATACTCCTGGCCGACTTTAACCCCTGGCTCCCCGGTACCCCATAGCTTGGTTACTCTGTGTGAAAAGACTGCAAGACTGAAAGCTGGGATTGGATCTGCGCCGGTATGACTCCAGCAAATTCCAAATCCGTATGTTTTCGTCCTAATTCAGCTGGATCTCATAGACAGAGTCCAGTCATTTTAGTTGCAGATCTGGACTTTTGGTGCTCCAGAGCAAAATATCAGCAAAATGCTAATCTCCCCCTCAAAAGCCAGAAAACGGTTTTGACCATGTCACTCCTGACCCCGGGTGCTTTTATATCTATCTACCACTTCTTCCTGATTTTGCCTACAGGTCCCTGCTTTGATCGCCCTGAACGTTTTCCAAGCAACTCTAGTTAAGACAAAACGAAACAAACAAATATGCAGCCCATTACTACCCAGGGTTTTAACTGAAAATCCCAGGACTGCTTCTTCCTTTCAGCTCTACCTGGTGGAGGAGGCCAGCGCGGGAGAGCGAAGAGCCCAGCCCGTTTGTCCTGCAAGCTTTTCCCTGGGGCTTGGCTGGGCCCGCACCAATCAAACACTGTCGGAGGTAGTCTGCTGAGCTGCACTTCGCCTATTCCGGGGCTCTTATTCCACAGAATCCGAATCCGCGGGGAGAGCCGACCAAGCTAGTAACTCTGATAGTTGAGTATGATTTTTTTCAAATGTCTCTTCAGATCCCTTCGCATCAATAGCCACTCCTTTATCCTTAATTATTTCCCATTACCCCCTTTTAAAATTCATTCACGGAAGTGCGGTCATGGGGATATCTAAGGAAAATACAACACTCCTGGCCATTCTTATTGTCCACATAATCCACAAAGATATCCCACTGGTTGTGTGTTGCAGAAGACCCCATACAGCACTCTTAACAGAACAAACTCAGGCTGGCAGAGAAGTTGGTCCTGTAGAATTGGAAAAGCATCTTGGATTTCCAGAGAAAAGCCTAGATATCTCATTTTCCTCTCCCACCTTCCTGGTGCTGGAAAGAGCAAGTCTCCTCCACAGGCTGAGCAAAGTCTTCACGACAGTCGGGCATAAACAAGTAAGCTTGTATTAATAGAGTTTGTAGTGTGTGAGATGTCCCCATGGGCCAGTTACCATGAGACCTGCAACTCCAAGGCTCAAGAAAATCTAGTCTCAGCTTCTATTGTAACTAAAAATGCTTGAGCTCAGAAGCAATGGCTAAGTACTGAATGTGCCTTAGGACTCTTTGGAAGGAAGCAAAAAATATCGCTTTTGGATTTCCCTCCAATTATGTTCAAACCTGGACACAAGGAAGCTGGTGGCACAACAGACCAGAAAGAATAATTGAAAAATGTTGAATGGGGGTGATTTAGTCAGACCTGGCCTCCAAGGCCTTTCTGGAGTCCTCTTCTCAGGCTTGGAAGGCCTTAAGAAGCAAATCTGAGAATACAAGGGTCTTGGAAGCTGGGCACTCCTGCTTTTATCCCTGCAGTCTCTGTAAATCTGGTTGCCAAGGTACAGTCACTACTCAGCATTGCTTTCAGGAGCTGAAAATGACAACAATGAGGTTCAGGCAAAGAAAAAATAAATTGGAGACAAGGCAGACCAGGAGCCTTACAAATACGTTTTCCAGCAGCTCAGGCCTTGTTCTTGTTCATGATGTCTTGTCAGATCCCTGCCTGGACCAGTTCTTTCCTCCATCCGCATGGCCTGAATTTACTGTCCCTCTAGCAACCTCGTGCTTTCCACTCTTTCACCAGGCTGTTTAGGACTAAGAAACGAATACACCATGGGCCACACACAATCACTAAGTCTACCTTAGTACCCCCTCCAAATGAGGATTTTTTGATTATTCACCAAAACCAATATGCAAGGAAAAAGCCCTGAACCAACACAAGAATGCCCACGGACAAAAGGCTCAGAGGTATGCGAAGAGATAAAAACAGTGCCTGTACTCCACCCCAGAGCACAGAGTTCTGCATCCCTTTTCAGATTGTACTCATCCTTTCCATTTCCACACAGGTTATTCCACTAACACCAGTCTGACCCAAGCCATGATAAGCTGATTTGGAACAGTCATGGGAATAGGAGGTGGGGATTCTAGGTAGGTAGAAATGGCCTTAAAATTCTGGGCCTCTATAGGGGATAACCCCCAACCCGGAGGTATGCACTGTTTAGTATGTAACTGTGCTGATGGGGAGGAAGGTCTAGAGAAAAAAATTAAATACATTTATGTGTGACTGGGGTGCGTAGTATACAGTCAGTGAGGAATAGGGCATGGGTTAGGGGGATTAACTATAAGAATCTGCAAGTGAGTGTGAAGTTTCTTTCTATTGATTACTTAGAAAAAAAATTCAAAACATTCTCTTGTTTCCCTAGTTTCTTTCTCTTTATGCATTTAGGAATAACAGTGGGATCACCAGGATGAAGCAAATGCCTAGACATTTGCCATGCTTCCCAGCCATAGGCTCCACCTTGTGCACAGGCACTGAGTTCACTTCAAATCCTTGTCAAGCCTGAAGCTGACTGACAGCTACCTTGCTGGAGGCCTGGCTGAGGCCCTGCAGCCCAACGCCAGCAGAATTGTAAAGACAAACATAAAACATGGGCTTGAACCCCTAGAAAGCCAGAGGAGATTCTCAGGAAGTCATTGGCAACTAGGAGGTCTTATATCTGGAAGTAAGACCCAAGTCTAACCTTGACAGGAAGAAAGCCAGGAAGAGCAATACAGCACAGTGAATGCCCACCTAAAACTGGCAGTGCCCACACACTGAAATTTCAAAAGCAATATCAGAATTTGGTAGCATCAGGACAAGAGTCAAAACCCCAAACAGGTAGTCCCAGAAATCAATTTCGTGCCTCTTCCAGGCATTCCCAGAAATAGAGTTCCCACATCACTTATGTACCTTGCTTTTTTCCTCTTGTACCCGAAATGCGACCTTAATTCCACCGTTGCTAGTGCCTCAGTACTGAGGTGAGCCACCAGTGGGCTTTGATTGTGGAGTTGTGGGTAATTGAAAACAACATTAAGAATAGTTGGCTAGGAGGACATATTTAAGCTGCCATTAAACACGTGGGCAAGGCACCCTGTGGGGGCAGAGGAATTGCAATGAGTGAGGCCATCAAGGGATGTATAAAACGTTATGAGGCGACTATGGGATAGGAATAAACCATAGGGACTCTAAGGTGAGGTGTCATTCAGTGATCTGGCTGGTTCAACCCCAAACTGTGTGACCTTAGGCATGTCAATAAATGGACCACCAGGGCCTCAGTTTCCCTCTTCTCAGAATGTGGGGTCAGGGAACAAATGATTTATAGCTAAGCAGAACAAGTATGGGAGGTACTCTGGGCAGACCTGAGGTTTTATGTGATGAAACCATTATTACCACCTTTTACTTCTGCTTCCAAACTGGTGCCCCAAGCAACAAAAGGGCATGAAGTGGGGAGGCTTAAGTGGCCTGGAGCAGCAGGAAGGAACAGATTCCCAGAGGTGCCTGCTCCACCGCCAAGTCTTTGGAGGTAGGGCTGGCCCATCTCTACAATGATAGAGACACAGGGTCACAGGGTCGGTTTTGGTTCCCCCCTACACCCCATCCCCCGCCAAAACTGCAGCACTTGTTGTGAGTCATTGGCGATTCAACCAACCGCTCTAACAGTTTTTAAAAATAATGATGTTTTCTTGTTTTGTGAAATAAAAATCTATTTTTGTTTAAAACCAGCAGCATGCCCACCTCTCGGTCCTTCCCAGATGTTTGCAATAAAATCGCAGGTTTTGCCTTTGGGACTGGAAATAAAATTTAACGGCCTTCACCCTGTAATTATTCTCTTAGCTCGCCCTTCATAAATTTATCTGCTTTCTATCGGTGTTGGGTAAGAGGCGAGGGAAAGGGGGAAAGCCCCGATTTTATATTCGTGACTATAAAAACGCGCCACCCGGTTTCCTCGCTTTGGCCGCCGCAGTGTGGCCGGGCAGGCCCGGCACGGCAACATTGCGCTATTGTTGGCTGAATTTGGGCTGCGCTGGAGCAAGACCCCGGCACAAAGGGAGCCTTGTGTGGCCCTACCCGCTGTGGCCGCACCAAGGGGCTAGGAAATCCTGTCCCACAGGCCCAGCTCCTCTTTCCCTGGTGTTTGGCAGCTCCACCTTCGCCTTCCGTAGACGCTGGCGGCGTGGGGCGCGGGCCCTGGTGCTTCCAGCCTCCTTCGCAAGCAGCAGAGCTTCCATCCTGAGCGGAGCCTTTTGAGAGCAGGATCCTACCTGTGGATACAAGCAGCCACCAAACCGCCGACCTGGCACAGGAGACAAGGGGTTTGGGGAAAGCCCTCTGGACTTTCTCTTTTAATTCTCTTGGGCAAGGTTGGAAGGTAACACTTTGCATTCACCAGAGTTCAGAATTGCTTGGAAGCTCCAATTTACCCATCCACAGTCAAGGATTTTATGGCCACCAGTACACATCCCATAATAAACATGGTACATCAGCAGCTACCACCACATAGCTGTACGTGCTGAAGCTTATGAGTTCATTGCGGTTATCATGCTTACCTATCTTGTAATACACACACTACACTTTACAAGTCCACATATAATCAAACATGAGAGTACAAGGACAACAAAACCCTGACACTTTGCAGGGTTTTGGTACACTGTGACACGCACAGGCACATGGAGAAACATCCCGAATTTACATTTAGTTGCTTCAAACGTCTTTCATTCTGCCAGCTGCATGTCTTGAACCAAACCTCAGCACTGGTGGCTCTTCGTACTTGGCTTTCCTGTAATTTCCTCTTCTGCACCTGCATAGAGCTACCTTCATGGTCAAAGTCTAGGAGCCAGACAGCCCACAAAAACGGGAAATTAGAAACACCCTATTTCAAGGACTAGTCTCTGGGAAAGCCACCCAGAGGCTGGGAAAGACCAACTGTTTTAGCAAAGCTCCAAGAACCCTAGTAGGGGCTGGCAGACCAAACAAGGTAAATGGAAGTGGGAGCTATAGGGCTCTGACTTATTTGTGCAGTGCCTTCCTCATTTGAGTTCTCGACCTGGAGCCAGGAAGCCAAACCTAGAAGCTGGATATATCTGAGACAAAACTTGGGGTTCTTTCTGGTCCCAGGATTTCTACATCGTCTAGGATCACCAGGAGATGACTTCATTCCCACCTTCCTGCTAGTTTTGCACGTACCTGTCCAAACAGTTCCCTTTGCTGGTTTGTTTTGTTTAGAGGAAGAATTGTACAGAATTTATTGGAGGAAGTGGCAAAAAAGCACCAGCCCTGCAGCCTAATTCTGCAGAAACCTTGGGAGAAAAAAATGGTACCCCAGGTTCCTTTGGGAGAGGAGGCTGTTAGAAATGAATGAGGGGGAAAAGGACATCTGGTTCTTCTAATACTAAAACCTAACAGAGCATTAAGGATGAATAGCTAAACATACCCAATTTGAGACATTAGAATCGATGTAATGATGACTTTTTTCCTGCCAGAAGTGCTTGGATTTCAGTTGTCACCAATAAAACAGCCCATAGGAACAAAATATCCTCAACGGAGCTGACTGAATTCATCCCAGACACTCTCACCAGCAAAGGCTGACTGGTGGATTTTTAAAGTCCTTGTGATTAATCCCTCTGCAAGTAGACAGTGACGGACTATTCAAGAGTGAAATACAGCTTTCCACAATCAACAATAAAAAGTGCAGTTGCATTGAGAGATGTGGTAACTAGGTCTTGCTGCATCAGGGTAGCTAGGGTGGCTGGACTTGTGCTTGCTTTGGTCTTGTATTCAGCTGGGGAATAGCAAAGCTGGTAATGGTATGACTTAGATCATGGGAAGCTTTTCTTTAGTTTTGACCCAAATTCATGGACCCAAGCCCAAATCAAAGGAGGTGAAAAGGAATATAGAATTATTGTATGATATCCATGACATCTTTGGCAATATGTACATTAGCCAGGGTAAGATTTTCAATACCAGAAGTCTGGTTATTACCACCCTCTCCAGAAAAATAAGCAATCAAAATGGTTGAGAAGTTTCTTGGATAACCTGACCAGCCTTTCAGAGAAGAGACACATGTGTAGGTGTCTATGGAAAGACATTGGCAGAAGACTCTAGGTCTATTACTGAGAAAGAGGCAAGTGGTACAATCCCACAATTAGTAGCTCTCAAATTGCCCCACGAGGTTTTTCACTCTGGCCTGCAGATACCCTAGACTGACAGAAGTGAGAAAAGCATTCTTACCCCAAACAGGGAAAAAAAAAATCATTTACTTCACATTCTTCCCAGGACTTTATAGGGATAGCGAACAAACCCATATAAATAAAGACATTCCCCAAATTGAACAGTCCACATATCCATGTTCGTAGTTCACATGATGCCTGCCATATTAGGAGACTAGGAGATTTGAGGAGCCTGAGAGACAAAGATTAGGGTATGGGGTGTGCTGGGACTACCCAAGAACTCAATATCCCTGCTCTTCTTTTCCTTCATCTTTAGAAATTTGAAGTTTTCACCCAATCCAGGAAAGAGCAAAAGCCAATGTATCCACAGCTCACACTGTCCAGAAAAAGCACAGAGGAGAAGGATAAAAAGTGTTTATTTCCACAGCCTTCCTCTCTTACCATGAGCTGCATTCTGTAATCTCCTCTGTCTGGTCTGCACCACTTATGAAGAGTTAAAGTTTATTGAGCCTTTTGGGTCCTGTGCTAAGTGTTTTACATGGACCAACTCACTCCACCCACTTCAAGTTCTATGAGCCAAGAACTAGTATTACCAGCTGTATTTTACACGCGGGACGGGAAAACTGTGAAGTAAAAAGGAGTTATGTAACTTGGCAAGGATCTCACAGCTTTTAGTGCAGGTAATCTCACTCCACAGTCAGAATTTTCAATCCCTCTACCCCCAGCTTCACTTCTTGCATGCATATTTATGTAGTCAATGCATCTAGATTATGTCTGGTTGCAAGAGACTCAGGCAAAGCTACAGAAATTGTCATATAAAATCTGTCCCATTATAAGTACCCAACAGAGAGGCAGCATCCTTATGAATGGCAGGTTAAATAGAAGATGTGGTTGTTGCTAGATAGAATGAATAGCACCCTGCAAGTACCAGAGGCTGCACGCTGGAAGGGAACCAGGGCAGTCCTTTTAGGCTGGCTTTAAGTAAGATCATGCCACTTCTTTCAGAGCCAGTGCCCAGCATGTCAAGGCTGCTTCATTTTAGCAACATGGCTCTAACCTCAAAGCCATCTATCTGTGAAGGCTTTTTAGACTGCACCAATCCTACTCACCAGCAACTTCTATGCTACACATGTGACACATATTTGTGGCTACTAACAGTGACTACAAAACAATGGGGGAGCTCTTGGCAGGCTCTAAGCTTAGTTTGAGGAAACTGTCCATCTCAGGGCTGCTATGGTAGACAGTATGCCATGCCCAGAATTTTGACTGCAGCTCAGAGTGGAAGCCTCTTAAGAACAGATGTTTTAATTCGGCCTGGGAGCTACTTCCCTAACTCCATGGCCTCCAGAAAGATGCCACTAGCTTTCCAATAGAGTTTCTCTATTCCTGGGCCCTGGTACATACACACAGATTGAGCTGTGAAACCTCTGTATATTTTAATCATCAGGCCTACAACTCAGCTGCACTTGAAATGCAAATGAAGGACAAATGTGGAAAAAAGTTTCCACAGTAAGATGGTTTAAGTGGTTTACTTCTGAGTATCTGAAGCCTAAGAAATCAGGTGCCATGGGAGGAAGGACCCAGAGTGAAAGCTCATGTATAAGAAAAAAACGAGAGAGAGAGAGGGTAGGAGAATGAGTATGTTTTGGTGTTAATTTGGCATGAAAGGAAGGAAAGACAGAGGTCAGATTCTCTAGGAGGGCTCCCATGAAGCCTGGTTAGCCCTGAGAAACTCATCCGGGCCAGACATAAAGTCTCTTCCTATACTGCAAGCCCAGCCTCCAGGAGTGAGGCTGCTCCAATTGGGGTAGGGGAGGATTTAGTCATGTTTTAAACTCACCCCTAGCTTCCAGAGAAGGCTGGTCTGGGGAGCCTAGCAAACTCAAAGTCCCAGGGACAGTCCTGGGCTTGGCCACTGCCAGCCATTGTCCATAGGATCCAGAGGAGAAGGAAGAGAGTGAAATGTAAGAAGCACTCCCCTCTGCTTTTCCCTTCTCCCCATTTTTGGGTTTTTCAGTGGAATGTTGGCAGCATCTCTTTTTAGGCTATTTTTTCTCTCCTCTTTTTCTTTTTTTTTTCTTCTTCTTTTCTTTTGTTGTTTGTTTTGTTTTGTTTCATTTTGTTTTTTGAGGTAGGGTCTCACTGTAGCTCAGGCTGACCTGGAATTAACTATGTACTCTCAGGGTGGCATTGAACTCCTCCTACCTCTGCCTCCCATGTGCTGGGATTAAAGGCCACCACTGCTGGCTTTTTCTCTCCTCTTGTTGGAAAATCCTGTCAAACACTGATGAAAATATCACCTCCTGTCAAGGTAAAGTAGTGTTGCCCCAGGAGTGAGTTTTATGCTGACTGACCAGAGCCCTGGCCCTGCAGGGAGGTTCCCTCAGTCATACAGGTGCATTTTTTTTCACCCCACTCCACCTTTAAGCCAGTTCTTCTACTGTCAGGAACTTTTGATTACCTCTTTTCATCAAATTTCCTTGAGTTCACAAAGACTGGGGAGATGAGTGAAGGGCATTAAATAAGAAAGGATGAAAAGTGTGTCCTGGAGGGCCTCACCTGGGCTCCTGGGAACCCTAGAGCCCAGTGTTCTCCTTCTCATCAGAACACTGTGGGTCTATCAGACTAGCTGTGCTGGTAGGCAGATTCACTGGAAGATAACTTGATAAAATAAAAGCCTGAAGAGCAGAAGAAGTTAAGAGAGAAAGGAAAAGAGAAGAAAGAAAAAATATATATAACAAAAGCAAAGAAAGATAAATAAGTCTAGAACTATCTTTCAAGTGCTGAAACCCCACCTGGGCATAAAACTGGTACCTCTAATCTCACCCATTTGCCCCAAGAGTGGCTGGACACCATAAGGATTTAGGGTGTAACAGGCTTTGAGATGAGTCCATGCAGAGAACTAGGAGTGTGGTAACAGTCTTGTAACACTTTTGTGAATGAACTATGGTAGACAGCCTGAGTGGCCAACCACCACACAGACTTGATAACACTGCATTCAGACTGAAGGGAAAGTTTGAGATACCTATGAATGCCCTGGGAACCCATTAAAAAAAAAAAAAAAAACGGAAGCAGTTGTGATGAGGAAGTGGGGAGAAAGAGAAGGGCCCAAGGGCTGAAGGTTACCACCCGGATTGGGAGACAAGTGATAGGCCCTAGATGGGGGGAAGTTTGGCCAAGTGGACCTAGTAGAAGGAGGAACGCCCTCAAGTGCTTGAGGGTGGAGAGAGCTGGTGGGAAGCCAGTGGTATTTGGTGCTTTACTTAATTTTCCCCCAAAACTTTAATCCAATTTGAAGTGATTCTGCAAAGTGCTGAGAAACACTTCAGGTCGGTCTAATTTCAACAAAATCCTGCTCTTGGTTTCCAGGAAGATGGATGAAAACTGGATGATTCTGGCCCTTCACCCAAGTCAGCCTCCTGTTCTCTCTGCAGGAAGAGGTCGTTTTCTCTCTGCACTCCCTCTTCACTCTCTCTCTCAGTTCATCTACGAAACTGAAGGACCCCCACCCAGCACACAGACACCTCTCCACTTCTTTCCCAGAACTTCTTAGTCAAAGACAAATAAAGCCCAGCTTCCTGCCTGGGGCGAATCCCCTTAACGGGTGCTGGGGAGAAAAAAAAAACCCTGGCGAAGAGGAATTTGCTGCCAACCCCGGGTGAGCTTGCACCACTCAGGCCTGGCCAGGAAGGCTGCTCCTCCTCAAGCCCTGCGCTCGCCCAAAGTACATTAGTTTTCTTCTCTGGTCCAGCCATTTGTTAAACAAAAATATTAAAGAAATATGTATTTTTGCTTCGAGAGATCAAAGTGCTAGTTTCTGATGCATCTGGAAGACTGGGGGGGGGGGCAGAGAGGAGGAAGGGGGAGAGTGGCACACTCATGGTTGCCCAACTTCAAAGTATTCTCAACAGCGAGTTTTGGCCATTGTATTTAAATTCCTTTTCCTTCCAGCCTCACAGGGTGCAGCAGCGGAGGAGGCGGCTGCTGCGAGAGGTCTGGGCGCTGGGAGCCACTTCGCCGGCCTCACAGCATTTCTAGCACCTGACTGGACCCCGTGGTGCGCGGTGGGGGCGTGGTGAGGTGGAGGATCCCAGCCCTAGCAAACAAACCACAGTTAACCATATATCCTAATAAATCGCAGAAAAGCCACAAGGTCAGCAAGTCCCTACTGGTCTAGGTTGCAGGTTCCGTGTCAGCTCGAAATGGTTATTATACCGGAAGTCCTGCAGAGCTAGTTTAGAACCCGTGTTTTTCGGACGACCCGGGTCAATCCTAGGCATTTTTAATTTTTTGTTTCTATGTAGCCCAGGCAGATGGGCGACTATGAGGGCCTGATGGACAAGGCCAGAGTTTGCTCTGGCCTGGGCTCTTTCCCTGATCCCAGGGCCGCAGGACCCGCCACGCACAAGGCTCGGGCTGGGCGGGGTGCGCCTCGCGGAGGCCTGGCGCGGAGCGCGGCAAGTTCGCGCCACCAGGAAACGGCGCGGGCGCAGCCGAGGACCCGCGAGCGCGCCCGGTCTCCCGCCTTCTCCAGGAAGGGCCGGGGGCTCTTTCTCTCGCGGTCTGTGGAACCTGCCTTCCGATCGCGGCGCGGGGAGGCGGTGGTGAGGGACGCCACGTCCCGACCTCTAGGGCCAGCCACGGGAAGAGCCCGAGGAAGAGGCTTTCAACCCAAGCGGGCAGTCTTTCCGAGAAAGACTAAGTTCCTAATGTCAGCCCCAATGCGCTTGAACGAATTTGCCCCTGTGGGACCACTGCTGATGTTTTAAATTCCAGGGCTTTTCTACAAAATTAGGATGGGTTGGAACAACCAAGGAGCTCCTGCTCCTAGCTTTCCCCAGGCTCCATCTCCCCAGCCACACGCCAGACCGCACCGCCAGCCAGAGAATTGTCACCCTGTTGGGGGAGGATGCGGTGTGATGTTCCCGTGCTCGGTTCTGAATAAGGAAACCAAAGTCCCTACAACTTCGTTGACGGGTCGTGGGTTCCTGAGCTGCAACGTCAGGACCTTTACGCGGGTCACCCACAGTCTTGCGATCCCACTCCATTCAGCCCGCCGCCGCACTCCCTCGTCCCGCCCGTCACTGGAGGTCGAGGGCCCCGGACAGCCCGAGCGGCTGGGCGCTCGTGGTGCCGGGCGCGCCGGGCATCTCACCTCAGCCAGGCAGGTGCAGAGGCGGCGGGCGGCAGCTGCTGGTCGTCGGGCCGGCGGAGGGCAGGAGTAGGCTGGGCCTCCTTCGGCCGCCCGATGGCAGGGGAGGAGGACTAGGGCTGGAGAAACCGCCCTCAGCTGGTCCCGGCCCCGCCTCTCGAACGCGACGTCCAGGAAACCTCGGAACTTTCCATTGTCTGAGGAGCTTCTCTAGACAAATTGTCCCTATAGCTATTAGGCTGTGGAGAAGAACATGTCTGAGCCAGGCCGGTGCCAACCTGCTAAAAAGTGTGACCAGAAACCCTCCGCCGTCCAGGCCAGCAGAAGAGAGTTTTAGTGCCCAGGGTGCGCTGAGGACTGTGGACGTAAGTCATTCAGCTCTCCGGAGGAAGGGAGTCTAAACAGACCAAGAGACCTACTCAAGAGTGTCTGGCTTGGAAAACCCTGCCCAAGCAACCATCCCAAACGCCAGGTTTGCACGCATTTCAAGACGATTCTTTTTGTCTCGACCCCCTGCCCTAGAGGACACCCGTGGTGAATCACCACACTGCCTGGTCTGCACAAACTGCAAATCTCGTGTGTCCCTCTTTCCCTGGTAGGCGACTTCCTACACCGCACACCGCCCTTAACCCCACCCACGCTTAGAGCGGGATTGCTTCGAGGATCAGGAATTCTCTGAACACGAATCTTCCATCCTGTCACTACCTTGGGTGAGAAACTGGCCGCCTTTCCTGTGGAATCAGCCGCGAGTGAGCGCAGAACTGATTTAATAACCTCGTACATTCCTCATTTATAAATTGTGACCTCCTGGGAATCCCTTGAGTTCCCGGAACCTGTCAACTGTGCTCCTAAGCGCCCATTCGGAGCATACATGACATGTGTGCACATCTACCTTTGAATTCCACCACCTGCACACTGCTAGAACAGGCCTACTTTGCCTGCTTGCTGGTTCTGCTAGGTGATTAGTGACCCCAGATAGTGTAAGGAATTCTACTTCTCAAGCTCAGCATTTTAAGTTTTTAAAATTTTCCCCGGGTGACTGTTAGCGATCCTGCGGCTTTAGAACCCACCGGGCGGGCCAGGTAGAGTGTGCAGCTGATTCCACACTGTTGAGTTGGACTTTGGTTTCATTTTTTTAAAGGCAATTCAGAAAGTAGCCCCAGGAGGCTGAGGGCTGCGGAGGTCGCTGCGCTGGAAAGTTTGGGGTTGTCACCACCCTCATTCTTATTAAGCAACAAAATCCCTCTGGGCCTTCACCTCTGATGGTCTGGGGCACATGCCTTAGGAAATGGAGGCTCATAAGTCTCCTGCTCCTAGTCCAAGGTGTTTGTTGGAGAATATAGCTCTTGGTTCCCCTTGCTTCCCGTGCAGATTCTCACATTCACTATCCTGGGGGATCATTGGTGGGGGCTGCAGCCATGAGAAAGGTGCTGGCTTTCCTCAGGGCTGTTGCAGTGGCCGGCGCGGCTTGGTATTCTTGTACCAATTTGGGTTAGAAACAAGCGAGACATCCATTCTTGATGCTACTTCTTAGCTTATCTGCTGATCCTTGCTCCATCTCATTTAAAGGTGAAGCTAGGTCTGGGGAGGGGGATGGATCAGCAGTTAAAGGAACTTGCTTGGGCTGGGGAACAATTCTCCAGCACCCACATAAAGCCAGTTGCAAAGTGGCACTTGACTCTGAAGTTTGCAGCAGCAAGAAACCCTGGTGTGCTCATACACATACACACATGTACATGCATGTATGTATCATATATTCACATGCATCATATATATATGAAGGGCATGGAGCCTGAAACATTCCAGGTTGTTCCAACAGCCATCACTGTGTCTTTGGCAGTTCTGGATTTAAGTGGAGCTTTAACAATATTCTTTTTCTGTTCTGAAGACAAAGCCTTGAGAGATGGTGTCCTTCTTGAGTTGCTATAAGGGATAAGAGACAAGGAGTAGGAGATTAGGAACAGATGAGCAGAGGAGAAAGGGAAGAGTCTTTATCCCTGTTTTTCTGGGTCTTTCAAGACCAATTCTGCACTGAGGGGGCAGACTTTTGCTTTTTTCCCCTCCATGCAACAACTAAGAAGGAATCTGGGGAAGAGGAAAGAAAAGTGTATCAACATTTCCTGGGTAGCCACAGGTTTAGCTGGGTTCCAGAGGACAACCTTCTACCACTTTTAGAAAGACTAGAACTTAGGGTCCACTGGATGGCAGGGGTAGGATCCATTGAACTCTAAAATCCAGCTGGACTCTTGTCAGTTGCCTTTCTTAAGTCACACCCTATCATAATTGAATACATACTAATCTCAACTGGACATGGGAATAGTACCTTCTGTCTTTTCTGGAATCTTGTACCCAATTAAGATCCAAAACTTTCCTGAGAACTGCAGCTACTCTGAAAAATGCTGGCTGTGGCTGGAGTTACCAGGCTTACATAGGGTCAGCCTGCTTATCAGCAGGCCGGTGAAACACAAGCAGTACACCTCCTAAAGAGTGTGAATAGGAATGTCGAGGGTGTGTGTGAAATGAATTCAGATGAAGGAAATCAAACATGAATGTCATCTCTCAGGGACGTGAGCCTATGAACAAAGTAATTCATTTGGTTTTACTGACTGACAGGGTGTGGTAGGAGTCTGGTAACTACTAACTGGTTGCAGAGACCCAAGACCCTGACAGGGACATAGAGAAGACAAAAACAAACATATAAGAAGTCCCCCTACCTTCCAATATATAGTTGTCACATAAATACGTGCATGTGCAAACTCAGATTTTAAAATTTATTTATTTATGTACTTGAGAGAGAGAAAGAGGCAGATATATAGAGAGTTAGAAAGAGATTGGGAGCAGCAGGGCTTCAAGCCACCACAAACTGCAGAAGCATGTGCTACCTTGTGCATCTGGCTGACATTTGTCTTGGGGACTCTAACCTGGGTCCTTTGGCTTTACAGGCAAGGGCCTTAATTACTAAGCTGTATATCCAGCCCTTCTTTATTTTTAACATCTCTCTTTATTTATTTGAGAAATAAAAAGAAAGAGGCAGTTAGAAATATAGAGAGAGATAGAAAGAGAACAAACTCAATTTTAAAGTGTTTTGATCAGAAAAGGTACGTATATAATAAGCTCATTCATTCACTCAATAAATATTTAATATCTGAGCATTTTTTTTAGGCTAGCCTCTGTGAGTGGATAGAAATACAGCCAGCAAACTCCAATCTCCCTTTGTGGAAGTTTTGTGAGATTTTCACCTCAGAATGGTCAGAATGATGTGGCATAGACTAGAGGACACGCACATACGCAGGCACTTCAGTTCACAGCCAGATAATGGTAGCCTGGCTTAAATCATTTTTAAATAATGCTTTCCATCCCTAAAGTCTAATGGGCACTAAGGAGTTTGGGAATAATAAATCCTGCAATAAATGAAATTTTTCAATGCATATAGTATGAGATATAAAGACTGATTTAAGGTCATTTTCAGAAATGTACATTTCCTCAACATGCATGTACAGGCATGTGTACAAATGAATACACACATGACTATGCAACATCACTTACATGGAGAGTAATAATATCTGGAAAAAATGTCAGGAGGGGGTTTCCCAAACTTAGAAAATTCACAAATAGGCCCAAAATATTACAGCTTTAAAGTTACTTAACTGAAAAAATTATGTTTATTATGTTGATTTTTTGTACTTTGTATACATTATGAAATGGCTAAATTGCAGTCATTTACCCAGCATTATCTCAGTACACATTTTGCGGTGTGAACACATAAATATACTTTCTTCACAATTTTAGCATAAAAAAAAATGTTAACCAGAGCCATCATGTTGTGCTATGGAACACTTGGCCCTTCTTCCTTTTAATGGGTTTAGTAGCATTTGACCAGACACTTAGCTTTATTTTCACCTTTCTTTCCTTCCTTCCTCCTCCCTCTCCATAGGTTCCTGCTTTGTATCCAGATTTTTGCTTTGGACTTTATCCTTCTGTTTCAGCAGCCAAAGTGCTGGCATGCCATTATTGGTTTTTAAAAGTCACTTCCCCACGTCCTTACTAACTTACCTATCACATCAGTGTAAAGTCCGTCTTGGAAATGTGGAAGAAAGTGCGCCGGTTGCCTATAGCGCCGGAAAGGAATGGCTATGTTCCACCCAGAACTAGTGGACCACACTTAATAGCTTTGGTGTAGGTCAATGACACTGAAGTGTACTATCCAGGCTAAGCAAAGTGTAGCCAGCCACAAACTACAGTGGAAAATAATAATGCAGCTGGGAGCTTGGGGGCAAAGGTGAGGGCGGAGGTTGAACGCCTTTGGAACTTGTCCTTTCAGGCAAGCACTGAGGTAGATACAATTATTCCCCGAATGAGAAGTTTGCGGCATTGATAACTGAAGACACCTTTTTAACTGAGGACCTTGTTAACTGAGGACCCACGACCTCCTTAATGGTCCATTTAACACAGCAAACTCTAGAGCAGCGCATAAGGGAGAAAACTACCTAGATCTGCCAAGTTAAAACATTTTCTTTCCTTTTACTGTGAAGTAAACGAGCTTCCCTTTTTCTGAAAACAGCTCTTGTTTTCTCATCCAATCTTTAGGAATATTGCTTCAGACTTAAACGCACACAATCATTCAACCCGCACAGGTGTAACAGGCTCATATTAAGCTTGCAGATACGACTCTGGGAGAGCCCGTCTTCGTACTACTTCCTGTGGTCCAACTTTATCGGCAGGGCCCACAGTGGCGTCAGCCAGTGTGCTCGGGCGAGGTGGAAAAAGGAGTGCAGCCTTTCGCAGCAGCAGCAGCAGCACTTCGCAGTTTGGCACTTACTGACTGCTGCCCCTGTGGCTGGGAAGCAGAGCCTCCGGGCAGCTCAGCTCGACTCGCACTCTGCCAGGCGCAGGGCGCCCAGCTCATCTGTGAGCATCCCTGCCATCCTGGCGCAGAGCGAGCTGCTTTTGTCCCAGGCGGGCTGCGCGGCTCAGAGCTCGGGAGGAGTCAAGGGCGGGAGAGTGCGAAAAAAGTTATGGGGCTGAGCTTCGGGCCAGACTTCCAGGAAGCTTGATCCACCCACGGGCAACATGAGGCTGGGGCCTCGGCTACTTCAGACCAAAGCTTCCGAGATTTCATGCACTCTGGGAGAGGCAGAGGACTTCGACTACCCGAGCCCCGTGGGCCTGTGATGGTTCCCATGCGCGGCTTGTCCTCACTTCTCAGAGGTAAAGAAGGGCGCGGTCTCCTCGCTTATCTTTAATGTTGCTCTCTTCTTTGTCTCCTGGAGGAAGAAAAACGCCACTTTGACCTTCCATTCCACCCCCTCCCCATTTTGAAAGGCGATCGCTCTGCCCTTCTCTTTCTTAGAAGACACCCCTACCCCTAGCAACAGGCCAGCGCAGCAGGGAGAGTTCCTGAACCTGCGGCTGGAACTCGGGTCTCCCAGGGCCTAGTTGGCGCCCAGTACACATGAAAATAGTGGAAGGATGGGTCTGAGGCCATGTCTGGGACATTGTACAGCTTAAGGCCGAGGCCAAGCAGGTCTCAGAACGCAGTTCTCAGCGGCCTGATCTTGTTCCCTCTTCCTGACTTCTGAGGCTACACCCCCATCTTACATGGTAGGCCTGTTGTGGAAGACAGTGGTGGAGGCAGCTTCAAGGAAGTCTCCACAGGCCAGGAAGTCTGACTGCAATCTCCACCGCTGCTTTGGGAGCAAGACCTTGGCTGTTCGGGCAGGTTTTACACTTCTGCTGGCCCGCTGGACTACCCGGTTACACTGGTACACAAAGAGGCAAACTCTTGCTGGCCGGTCCCCAATCAGCAGTCCTGGTGCCCAGGGAGAGGTCACTCTGCTTCCTTTTTGACAGATTTTTATCCTCTGGTACATGGAGATCTTAGAAGCTCCTAAGACTAAGTAGGAAAACTGGAGAAAAATTTTACTGCTTGGGGGGCAGTCAGTGAACCCCCGGAACATTCCTCACCGCGTGGAAACTCCTCGCCTGGTCTTGCGAAATGAGCGGCCTTGGACCAGGCTTATGTCCCAGGACAGGAAGGGCCATGTGTGCCCAGCCCGCCAGAATACTCAAGAACCCCCCTGGGGCGAACCAACTAGTGCTATGCAGCAGCAACTAGACCGGTCCAGAAAAGGGAGCTATCCAGTCTCCCTGCCCCCCGCCCTCTCTTCTCCAGGTTAACAAGGATCTGGGAACCGCAGGTTTGGCCCGCCCAGCGCGAAGGGGCCCAGTAGACCCGGGAGCTCCTGCACTGTGACCGTGGACGTTCCATACACCTCGCGGACGTCTTAGTATCTATCTATATTCCCCATCTCGCTGGCGGCGGCTTCGGAAAACCGTTTTAACCACCCAAAGGACAACGTTTGTGACTTCAGCAAACTCCTAAACACTCTTTTAGTATCACATTCTAGTTGGCCGAGAAGCGCTTGAAACTTAGTTCCTAAATCGCCATCCATCTTTTCTCCCCCCACCCCACCCCAGCACCCTTCAACCTCAGATAAAGAAACTGATTGCAAAGAGAAAAAAAAAAAAAAAAAAAAAAGTGAAATATATTGTTGTTAAGGCAGAGGGAGTTTAACAGTCACAAGACTGCCCCCAAGTGATGATTTTCAGCAATAGCATCTCCGGGCAACATTGTTTTACTGCCTTGTCATCTGTGGTAAGAAAGTTATTGAATCCACACGTTTTCGTTAATCCCCCAAGAAAATGAGAAGTGACTTCGAGAAACCCGCTGTCCACAGACTCTGAAAATTTGTTCAGTTTGTCTTTCGATCTTTACAGCCATTAACCTCTGGCAACCGCACTTTCAAAACCAAATCTCCCCTTTTCAGGAAGCAGACATTGTCCCCATCATCCCCTTTCTTCCTATTTTCCCTTCTTAGTTTCCACTTTCTGAAACAATAGCACATCCTGCTGGAGTCAGTCTGATGATATAACCCTCAAGGCATTAACTGGAAAACCAAAGGCCAAGCTATCCAAGGGCTTGGCTGCTGCCTCCTCCCCCTCCCCCTCTTCCTCTTTTTCACTCTCTCCCTCTCTTTAAGGCTGTTTACTATTCAGGAAATTTGGTAATTATTTTTTTCTCTCCATTTACTGATATTCCCCTTTTTCTTTTGATATTAGATCCTCTGTGGGCCCCTAGCTTCATGCCATAGAGCAAGATGAAGAGACAGAACTCTACATTAGAATGTAATTTTTCCCAGCTCCCAGCAGGCAGAGCATTCTCTGTTTCCAAGGACTGAAGAACATGCCAAATTTACTTATTCCTTCACACCATAGCCTTGGGAGTTTTGTACCTCACCCCACCAAAATACGTTCAGTATTTTTACAATAGGATTGAAAAGGTACATTATCAGAAGAAAGAGAGGATAGTAGTCAGTTTGAAAAACACTTTGTTTAGAATCTTCCACGCAGAAACATGTGTGGGTTGTTTTGGTGGGAGTGTTAGTGATTATTTTTAGTATCTTGAATTTCTGACCCTATTCATTGTGGTTTTCCCATGACAGGTACCATATCTTGTTCCTAACTGTCAATACTCAGCAAATGTTTTCCTTGAATTTTTGTGTTTCACATTTGAGAAGCCCCCTTTCCAAATTGGATATTTATTTCAGTTAAAAATCCCTTTAAACACATGGGATTTTACTTTTATTTATTTTAATTATTTTACTGACAACCTCTATACTTACAAGACAATAAACCATGGTATTTCCCCACCCCCACACACTTTCCCCTTCATAACTCCACTCTCCATCATATCCTCTCCCTCTCTCCACTTTAGTCTCTCTTTTATTTTGATGTGGTCACTTTTTTCTCCTATTATGAGGGTCTTGTGTAGATATTGCTAGGCACCACGAGATTGTGGATACTGAGGCCAATTTCTGTCTGGACAGTTGCATTGTAAGTAGTCCCCTTTCTTTGGCTCTTACATTCTTTCCACCACCTCTTCCACAACAGACCCTGAGCTTTGGAGGGTGTAAGAGATGTTTCAGTGCTAGACACTCCCCTGACACTTCTTCTCAGCACTATGTTGCCTTTTGCATCATTCCAGTGGTCACCACCATCTGAACAGAGAAGCTTCTCTAATCAAAAGTGGGACTAGCATTAATATATGAATATGAACATTAAGTGTAGTGCTTTCAGGGCAGTTTGGTGAGAATAATACAATCATTTAGCCAGACAAGAGCAGGGTTTATACCCTTAAGGGTCATGACCTTACCTGCCATAGGTTTTTGATTAGGTTTTCAGTACCAGGCATGTATTCCCTCCCACAGAGTGGGCCTCCAGTTCCATTAGAGAGCAGTTGGTTTCCTCCAGAGCAGACATGCCACTATTGTACCCGTTTGGTCATTTGCCTTGTCTGGCCAAACTTGAGGCTTTCAATATCCACTCTTTTCACCGCTGATGATTTCTGTTCCCATAGGGAGATGCATGCAGTGCAGCTTTTACCAGTTTTCAGTTGGCTGGTGTGTAGGGAGAAGGTTTTCAGCTCAGAAACAGCTTTGGTTCTCAGTGACCTTGCTGCCTGTAGCAGACAGCTTCAGGTTCGCTGAGATGAACTTTCAGACCAGGCACAGTTATGGAGGAAGGGATTTATTGGAGCTTACAGATCCAGGGGAAGTTCCAGAGAAGCAGAAGAAACTGGCCTGCTTTCACAGGCCCAAGCAGAGAGAGAGAGCAGTACAAGCCTAAAGGTCAAAAGCCAGAGCACACTTCAGGAACTCCAGCTAGGCACACTTTGCATATCTTTAGATTGAAATCTCAAACCCACCACCACACCTTAAGATCCACACAATGGCATTGCCTCCAGCCAGATGGCTAGAGATGCAAACTACAAACAAATAAACAACTGAATATATTGGGGGCCATCTATTCTATTCAAACCACCACACTGCCCATGCATGTGAAGGCTTCAGCAATAGGGTCTTACCATCTGTTTCTCAAGGGAAACAAAGGGCCTTGGCAATAGCCTATAATGTTTTGGAGGCAACAGGGACCTCCCTGGCCAACAACTCACTGGAAGGTGTCCCATCCATGGCACTGAAAATTTTCTAGCAGCAATCTACGGCTTCTAGGTGTGCCATTATCCAAAAAGGTAGGCTTTCATATGTCTTATTCAGAATATCTTAAATTTTGATTAACCCTCCCCCTACCCTTCTCATACTCAATCTCTTCCCCTGGCTTCACTTAGACCACTCCACTCCCTGTAATCTGTTCTTATACTTACATATATACAATACTATCCCCTATGGTCCTTCCCTCTCCTCCCTACCTTAAAGCCTTTTTCTAGCTTACTACTGGTATCTGCTACCGATTTGTGGTTCCAGCTCACACACAAGTCTACATACACATAGGCAGCTAGGATCCACCTATGAGAGAGAACATGTGACATTCAGCTTTCTGGGTCTGGGTTACCTCACTTAGTATAATCCTTTCCAGATCCATCCACTTCCCTGCAAATTTCATAATTTCATTTTTCTTTACTGCTGAATAGAACTCCATTGTGTAAGTGTACCACATCTTTATTATCCATTCATCTGTGGATGGACATCTAGGCTGGTTCCATTTCCTAGCTATTGTGAATAGAGCAGCAATAAACATTGTTGTGCAAGTATCTCTAAGGAAGTGAGAAGAGTCATTAGGATATATGCCTAGGAGTGCTATAGGTGGATCATATGGTAAATATATTTTTAGCTGTCTCAAGAACCTCTACACTGATTTCCACAATGGCTGTACCAGATTGCATTCCCACCAACAGTGTAGAAGGGTTCCCCTTTTACTGCATCCTCGCCAACATTTGTTGTCATTTGTTTTCTTGATGGTAGCCATTCTGATAGGAGTGAGATGGAATCTCAAAGTCGTTTTAATTTGCATTTCCTTATGGCTAAGGACGTAGAACACTTTTCTAGATGTTTATATGCCATCTATATTTCTTCAGATGAGAACTCTCTATTTAGTTCCATACCCATTTTTTAATTGGGTTGTTTGATTTCTTATTGTTTTGTTTTTTGAGTTCTTTGTATGTTCTGGATATTAATCCTCTGTCAGATGTATAGCTGGAAAAGATTTTCTGCCATTTCTGTAGATTGTCTCTTTGCTCTATTCACAATGTCATTTGCTATACTATACAAAAGTTTTGTAATTTCATAAGATCTCAGTGGTTGATTAGTGATTTTATTTCCTTAGCAATTGGGGTTATATTCAGAAAGTCATTGCCTATGCCAATATGTTGAAGGGTTTCCCCTACCTTTTCTTCCAGCATTTTCAGAGTTTCAGGTCTGATATTAAAGTCCCTGATCTATTTGGACCTGATTCATGTGCATGGAGAAAGATAAAGATTTATTTTCATTCTTCTACGTATAAATATCCAATTTTCCCAGCACCACTTGTTGAAGAGGCTATCTTTTCTCCAATGAATATTTTTTTGGTATTTTTGTCAAAACTCAGATGGCTGTAACTGCCTGTATTAACATTTGGATCCTCTCTTCTGTTCCCATTGAGCTACATGTCTGTCTTTTTGCCAGTACCATGCTGTTTATGTTACTATGGCTTTGTAATATAGGTTAAAATTGGGTATGGTGATACCACTAGCATTATTTTTGTTGCTCAAAATTGTTTTGGCTATTCGAAGTTTTCAGATGATTCCAAATGAATTGTTTTTTTTTTCTCTTTCTGTGAAGAATGTCTTTGGAATTTTAATGGGGATTGCATTAAGTGTGTAGATGGCTTTTGGTAAGACTGACATTTTCACTATATTGATTCTTCCAATCCAAGAACATGGGATGTCTTTCCATTTCCTAGTGTCTTTTGCATTTTCTTGCTTGAGTGTTGTAAAGTTGTCATTGTAGAGATCCTTCACTTCCTTGGTTAGGTTTATTCCAAGGTACTTTATTATTTTTTTTTGAGGCAATTGTGAATGGGAGAGTTTCCCTGATTTGATCCTCTGCATATTTGTTGTTAGTATATAGGAAAGCTACTGATTTCTTTGTTTTTATTTTGTATCCTGCTACGTTGCTAAAAGTGTTTATCTGCTATAACAGTTTGCTAGTAGAGTCTTTAGTCTTTTAGCATAGAATCATATCATCTGTGAACAATGATAATTTTATCTCTTCCTTTCCAATTTGTATCCCTTCTATGAGTGTCTCTTGCTTTATTGTTATAGCTAGGACTTCCAATACTATATTAAATAAAAGTGGGGACAGTGGACACCCTTGTCTTGTTCCTGAATTTATTGGAAAAGCTTCAAGTTTTTCCCCACTTAGCATTATGTTGGCTGTAGGTTTGTTATATATAGTTTTTATTATGTTGAGATATGTTTCTTCTATTTCTGTAGGACTTTTACCATGAAGTAATGTTGGATTTTGTTGAATGCCTCTTCTGCATCTATTGAGATGATCATGTGATTTTTGTCATTCAGTCCATTATTTATATAGTATATTACATTTATTGATTTGTGTATGTTGAACCATCCCTGCCTGCATCTCTGGGATCTCTGGTTGGGGTGAATAATCTTTCTTATATAGTCTTGTTTTCTGTTTGTTGAGAAATTTGCATTTATGTTTATGAGGGAGATTGGTCTGTAAATTTCTTTTTTTGTTTTATCTTTGTCTGGTTTTGGTATCAGGGTGATGCTGGCTTTGTATAAGGAGTTTGGTAGAATTCCTTCCTTTTCTATTTTATGGAAAACTTTGAGAAGCAATTATGTTACTTCTTCCATGAGGGTCTGGTAAAATTCACCAGTGAATCCATCTGGGCTTGGACATTTTTTATTTGGGAGACCTTTTATAACTGCTTAGATCTCTGTACTTGTTTTAGGTGTATTTAAAAGGCTTATCTCATCTTGATTTAATTTTGGTAGGTCATGAATCAAGGAAATCATCCATTTATTTCTTTCAGATTTTCAAACTTAGAGGCATATATATTCTTAAAGTATGTCCATATTATTTTCTGAATTTCTTTGGCATCTGTTGTAATGGTACCTTTTTATCTCTAGTTTTATTAATTTTTGTCTCTTCTCTCTTCTGGTCAGATTTGCTAAGGGTTTATCATTTTTGTTTATCCTTTCAAAGAACCAACTCTTTTGTTTCATTGATTCTTTGGATTATTTTTTGATTCTATTTCATTAATTTCTACCCTAATCTTTATTATTTCTTCCCATCTACTGATTTTTGGTTTGCCTTGTTCTTTTTCCAAGGCCTTAAGGTGAAGCATTAAGTTGTTTATTTGTGAACTCTCCAATTTCTTAATATAGGTACTTAGTTTCTCTCTTAGATGGGAGTCAAACCCTGTGGGATCCTTTGGTTTTGCAGGCACATGCCTTAAACACCTCTCCAGCCTGTCAAAAACAATTTTCAAAAAAGTGCCTCAAGTAGTCAACTTGAATGTTGGCCAATAAGAAAACAGCACAAACCCGACTGGTCAGTGGTATTTTTCTTTTCAGCTGCACCACTATCACATAATGATACAGAGCAGCAGCTAGTATGACAGGACTGTGTAACCCCATCAGTTGACTTGAAAGAATTAAAGGATTGGAAGCTAAGAAGAAAGCAATTTGGTTTATATACATATACATACACACACACACACACACACACACACACACACACATGTATATTTAAGTATTCAAATGAGAATTGTTCCTCAAAGAAGCTACCCTAGGATTCTATATTTTATTCAGATGATTGATCAAAAAATTTTTGAAATACCTTTTCTGGGACTTCCTGGACTGTTTACTGGTAATGTGGGAGATTTTGGATTATCATTTATGCCAGCAGTCTCTTTCCTTTTGCTAGGAGTGTCAGCTGCAAAGCAGCATCTTAGCTTAGTGAAAAGGTATCATGATGTCAGTGATGTCCCTGCCATGGAATGTACAGAAAGCAACATAGCAGCCAAGAGAAACTGTGGATGGGCGGTTGCCATATTTTGGGAACAAAGCAAGCCCTGAGTATTCAGAACAGATTCCTAGAGGATGTGAATCTGCCCAGAAAGTTTGACTCTCCTTATTTGAGATAGAACTGACTTATAGGCAAATATGTATTAGTCAGAGTCCTCTAGAGGAACAGAACTGATAGAATGAATTGTATTAAAGGGAATTTATTGTATTAGCTTGTGACAGTCCAACAATAGCAGATTACAGACCTGACAGTTCAGGAACCTGGTAGCTGGTCAGTCCATGAGGCTGGATGCCTCAGCAGTCCCAATCCAGCACTGAAGGCCTGGAGGTGTCCTGGAGAGACGCTGCTCTTCAGTCCACACTGGTCTTCAGTCCACACTGGAAAGCAGCAAACAGCAAGCAGCACTGGCAGCCAGTGAGGGGAGGGGAGAGGAGTAGTATAATTTTCTTCCCAGAGCTTCTTTAGATAAAGCCACCCACTCTGGGGGAAGGACTCACCCTGGGGGAAGGATTCCTCCTTTAGTTAGTCCTTCCTGGAAGCAACCTCAGAGACCCACTTATGAGGAATGTCTGTGGATTCCTAAGCAGATCATGTTGACACAAACTTAACCATCACAGGATCCCAGTCTAAAGACTTCTGAGACTCTAGGAAGTTCTCACAAAAACAGAACTAAGTTAGTTGCAAGCCTCTCCCTTCCAAATTCCTACACACAAATAAAAATAAACAAATCCCAACAAAGCAATCCCCCAGGAACTATATTAAAGTGGGAATCAGATTATTAGAACCAAACAGTAACCTTACAAACATCTGCTGATGAACACCTATAGTTAAAAAATTAGCTAGGTTTCTAAATGCCCTCAACAAAATCTTCTAAAGTTCAGACTAAGGAAAATCTCTACATTAGTGAGTGATCCCAGGCCCACTACCTAAGTGGTGCTAGATATGGGGACAATCTTTCACTTCAGGGTAAGCACAATATTAGCAGTTGGATGTGGGGGGAGGGTTCCCTTTGCTCCTCTTAGATGTTTCCAAATCATTATCTCTCCTGGTTTTGGAACACATGGTAACAGCCTATGATCAACTAAGACTACTCCTACTCACTTCTTTTATTCCAAGCTCAATCTCACTGCCTCTAGAACTACTTCTGGCATAGTTTTTGTGGTTTCACATTGACACAAATGACCTTTACATTGCCCTGCCTCTTTGACCTTATCTTCTCTGAAAACCATGTCTTCAATTCTATCCCAATATTATTCTTTTGGCCATAACCAAACTTTGTCATGGCCAATAATTTTATACCCATACCACTGTTTGTTTTAATATATAATTACTTATGAGACAGAGAGAGTTCATGCCAGAAATTTGCCATTGCAAACAAACTCCAGATGCATGTGCCACTTTGTGCATTTGAGTGTACATGGGTACTAGGGAATCGAACCCAGGCAGGCAGGCTTGATAAGCAAACACATGTACCTGCTGAGCCATTTCCCCAGCTCATAGTGCTAGTTTGTTTTATTTTGTTTTGTTTTGGTTTTCTGAGGTAGGGTCTTACTGTAGCTCAGGCTGACCTGGAATTCACTATGTAGTCTCAGGGTGGCCTCGAACTCACGGTGATCCTCCTACCTCTGCCTCCCGAGTGCTGGGATTAAAGGTGTGTGCCACCACGTCCAGCTTCATAGTGCTAGTTTTTAAAATCAGAGAACAACCTTAGGTGCCATTCCCAGGATGCTGTACATTTTTCTTTTTTAACTTTTTTTATTGACAATTTTCATATATGTATATAATGTTTATTTTTTATTTTTTGAGGTAGGGTCTCTCTCAAGCCAGGCTGACCTGGAATTCACTATGTCATCTCAGGGTGGCCTTGAACTCAAGGTGATCTTCTTACCTCTGTTTTCCAAGTGATATAATGTATTTTGATTATAACCTATTTCCATTACTGTTTTTGTGTCCCTTTCCCATCCCTTCCCACTGAACCCCCCTTTTCCAAATAGTTTCTCTTCTACTAAGATGTCTTTTTTACCCCTTCCTTTACCATCCATGATAGAATGTTGATGGGCTCAACATTGTACAGATCTTTCTTTTGTTAAATTTTATTTTATAAAAGGTTATATGCTATTTTATCCTTCTCCCTCCTTCTGTTTCCCTAAGGGCCCTCCTTCATTGGGGTTGCTGGTATCCACTGTAGGTTCATGAAGGCCTCAGACATTCTCTGTGGGGGAGAATGTGACCCAGCATACTGCTACTCATTCTGTGGCTCTTACAGTCTTTCTGCCCCCTCTTCTGCCATGTTCCCTGTGTCATGGTAGTCCTGTTAGTCTGATTTAGTGATTTCTCTGTAGCCTTCAGATATCTGCTTTGAAGGGTTTTGACTGACCACAATGTTTGTCACCATCACCCTGGAACTGGTTGTCAGGCTAGTAGTGAGAGCAGTATTCATGTTGCTACAGATGTGATAGAGGTAGCATGTCTCATGGTTGGCAGTTGGCTATCTTTTCTTGTTTTATTGATGGATCTTAAATCTCCTCCATTTTCTCTGTCATCTGTAAAATCAAAGATTATTTTTAACCAAGAATGAGAGCATATTGAATTAAAGGGGATATACATACCTATTTGAGAGACTTTTTGGTGTGTATGTCCACTCTTCTTATCCAGAAAGTGAGGTCTTCTCTCTGGAGTCTATGAGTTTCCTGACCATGGGGATTCTGATTCAGTTCCCAGTACCAAATGTTAATTCTCTCCCACTTAGAAGACCTCATGTCCAATCAGAGAACAGTTGGTAGCCACAAAGGCTGTGTGCCTCTAGTCTACAGGTTTATACCTTTTGCCTGGCTGGTTGATTGCATAGTTTGCAGGGCTCTGTGCTATAATGAAGATAATTTCTATTTGTTTTTCTCCCATATGTAGAGATCCATTTGCCACTGTGTCCTTATTGTCTTCATTTTTTCTTCTTTGGTACTCCATCTAAACACAACCTGCTCACATGTGCTCTCAATTCTATATTAACTTGAGTACATTGCTTTAATAATTGTCTCCTCTCACTTTTATATCATTGATGTTTCCCTCTACCAGGTTATAATTATTTTATAATTACCAACATGACCAGTAGTGCAAAGCAAAATCTTGCTTTAACACAACCAAAAATCCTGAATATTCATGTTCTCTTGTGGGTAGAAGATAGCATTTAACTCACATATATCATGTTCCTCCCCAAAGATAACTGGATGGATGAAGTGCTTGTTACCAATGCACTGTGTTCCTCTAGTGAAAGTGGGCTCTGAACAGTGTGCTATTGTCAGTGTAAATGTGACTTGGCAGTCAGCAGTGTCTGGGAAGATTATGGGTAAGGAATGACCTGCCCAGTGTAGTCATAAGTCACTAGATCTCCACTTGCTAAGAAACATTTCATATTCTCCTTATGCCTTCTTAATCTGGAGCATACTGCAGTAAACACCTTTCTTTTCATACAGAGGATGAGTTGCTCTGTCCTTTTCGCAGTGTGAGACTCGATGTGAAGCTTCCCCTGTCCTCCTCTTGGACACATTAAAATTCAGCTGATGCTTTCCATCAACTTAGAAGCATGATCCAAAGTTCTGAAGTATTTGCTAGAATATTAAAAGGTAGGGATATTGCTCAAATTTGTGATGAAAGCTCCACAATATTCTCTAAGTGTTGGGGGGGGGGGAGAGCTATTTATCCACTGTGTAGACTGTAAGGAGGAGCTGAACCACTGTGAAAACATTGTTAAAATCATTGTATTGCAGGTAGTCAGTTGTATATTCCTTGTTAATTGCAGAATAGAAACGCCTGGAATATCTTGACCCACGTTCCCCTCCTCATGGGAACGTTGGGCAGGTCTCTATGCCTCCTCACAGTGAGACTGCTCATGCTTTGCTCTCCAAAGCTGTGGTGTCCATGATGCCCAGAGCACATGCACCGCCTGCTGGCCTTGACTCCTGAGTTGAGTTTGAAAACAGACAAGTAGAAGGTGCTACAGGAGTATATATTTTTTCTTTATTAGTTATGCACATACTCAGTGTATACAGCCATGTCAGTATTACACTCCTCCCTGTCCTCCCCCCTCCAAAGGGACCCTCCTCGTTGGGGACGGTGGGTCATGCATTGTGGGGGAAGCCATCAGTTATGTGGAAGAGGCAATGTCTTTGTGCATAATGTACCACCTGTGGCTCTAACAATCTTTCCGCCCCCTCTTCCACGAATTTCCCTGAGCTATGTTGGGTTCGTTTTAGGTCTACTTCAGTGATGAAGTTATACTTTTTATTTAAAAGATTACTTGTGTTTCGTTTAAGAATTAAAAATTAAACTGGCCCATTCTCTTGCCAACGCAAAACAAAATGGCCCATCATTCCTTCCAGGCTCGGAGGAGTACTGGCAAGTTTTTAAAATATGGTGAAGGTTATCTTTCCACTACTATTGGCATTTTCCATTTTATAGTAAAAGATATGGGACCTGATTCTTGGGTGGGTAAATCCCTCCAGAGAATGAAGCATGCTTAGAATGGCCGATTTTTATTTCTAATCTGCTCTTGTGGCCTGATAAGGTGTTTCTGTGCTTACCACTAGTTGTCCAATGATAGTTAGATCCTGTTTCTGAAATAACTTAAATGTAATTCCTTTCTTTTGTTGTTATTTATCTTGCTTTTCTTTGTAGTCTTAGGAATTATTTTGTTACTGTGTATTGGTGAGTTATGCTCGTTGTATTATTTATTTAGAAAAATAGTACCTTTGTAATGATTTACTTCATGGCAGTCTATTTTGCTGCAAATAAATAAAGAGAATATGATAAAAGTTGTTTTGCTGGGTAATTTGTAACCTTCTCTAGTTGGGAGAAAGTCCTACTAATTCTTGGAAAGAATTTATTCTACTTTGGGATACTGATTATATACAAAGGAGGTATTTCTTTGAGATAGCATACCCTAGAGTAATAGTTCTCCCTATTTTGACAATTTTAGTTAAAAAAAAAAGATAATGGGAAATGAAGAGGGATGATTCCTATTAGATAAGAGTAGCAAAGGAAGGAACTCTAAGAAATAAGCTCAATTTGAGTTTGAATTGTTGTCAAAGACCACAAATAATATACTTAAAACTTCTGCTTAGTACGAGCAAATATGGAACAAATCATCCCCTGCATGAAGACACAAGCTTCCTTCCAGAGTGGTGTGTGGTTCCACAGCACTTCTCACCCATCCAGCCCCAGTCCAGGAGGAGGGAGTCTCAAGTGCCAGGTCAGCGAGAAGCTATTGGTCACAGCTCTTGTGATATAGTGTCTTGTAAGGTAATAGTGGCTTTGCTTATTTTAAAAATTGCTTCCCTCAGTCAGTCTCAGTTGATTAAGTACTATACTATGGAAGTTAAAACTTTAAGCAACAGGATTTTAGGAACTTCATATTCATTTAATAGCAATTTATGAATGACTCATTGGCTCCCTCATTTAAAAAACTGTAAGTCCAATAACAAGTTAACCACATATAGACTTGTGAGGAAGCACCATATTAACAAAAAAGCCTTAGATGTGTTTGGCTCTAACCTCATCAAACCAAAGGCAATGAATGTGTGTACAACACCCATCGGATGTATATCCTGAGACCAATTGGGACCAAAGAAGCAAGAACCCTTTCAAAGCTCTAATGGCAGTACGAAGCAAAGGCTTCCTGTCTGTAGCTGCTGCTGCCACATCAGATGCCCATAGGACATACAGAAATGTGTAGTATTTGTCCTATCATCACATCATAAGGTCAAGGAGGCCCAAGGCTCTACCCTGTTCTGTCAAAGGATAGAGGGTGTCCTTGGGCTAGTCACTGGGGCTGTAAGACCTCCCTTCATAAGTCTGTAAAATGAAAGGGATGCCTGGGCAAGCTCATGAGCTCCCTTCTGCCTCCAACAACTCAAGAACTCAGAAAGGAATAGCTTTGTCTTCCCACTTCACAGGTGTGGGGAGCATGTTGTGAAACATCACCTTTCTGTTGAAAAATGTCCCCCTGCCTGAGTCTACTGAATACAAACCCCCATGTTTAATATCTCTAAAAAGTTCACCTCTAAGTGCATTTGGAATCATGTTTAGTCTCCTAAAATCACCAAAGCAGCAATTCTCCAGCGAGATAGAAGAGTCCCCCAAGAGTGTGTCCTATTTCCTGGGTACCCTCAACTCAAATAAAACAGTATTTGTCGCTAAAACTGAATGGACTCAAAGAGAACTGAGGAGTGTGAATCTAGGCTGACTCGCCCCCTGTAGTGTCCTCCTGTGTTCAAATATGACAGTATTTTCAAATTCAGAACTTGTCTTCAAAAGGCCCCTGAGAAAAAGGAATTCATGCTGCTCCTCTATGGGCTGTGGATGGCCTGGTCAAGTCAGTGGCTGTGGACACAGTTAGCCAGGTCAGAATTGCTGTGTGGGTTCCTGAGAGTTTGTACTAGCACACATTTCAGAACACTCTACTGCTAGTGTGTTTTCTAATCTATGGCTGATCAACTCTGAAAGATCATGGCTAATCATGTTTCTGTTTTCTGGTTTTGTGTAATTTTCTTGTAACTTTACTTCTACCTGTATTTTCTGTTTACAAGTTATTTTTAAGGGGAGGGGTGGGATGTTAAAATCTTGTTTACTGTAGATAAACGTTTCTTTTTTTTTTCGTGTTGTGGAAAAGCATTGGTTAATGCATTTGAGTGAAAAAGGCACTGTATTATTTACCAAAGGGTTATTGTTTTTGCATTGTTTGTAAATGCATTTTAGTACTATAAATTTGAACATCATTTCTGAGTTTACTACTACTACTATCATTTTTCCCCATTTTTCTTTAGTCTTGTAAGTGTGTAAGGGAGGTGCATAGATCTCAGACCAAACAAGACCACCAGCATGTTCTTGTCCAAACTTTGGAAATGACATGCACTGTCTTGTGCACCTCAGCTCCTCCAGTACTGGGTCCTTTGAGTTTAAATCCAGCCTCCTGCTTCCTTTTCCTCTCTAGACCAGGTCTGTTGTGACTCAATTTCATCTTAAAGAGCTCTCCCTTTCTTACCTATCTTCATGTGTATTTTGTGTACTAGATCGTGAAGGAGGCATTCTAGAAGGCATTAATGATTTGCATTCAAAATGATGTGGTTTGTCCAAATTATTTTCTGTCTTTATTACTGAGATGGATTAATCTCCTATTTTTGATCATTTGAAATAGTAAAATTTGTCCAGCTATTGCTTAATAAAATTTTGCAGATCCAAAAAATACAAATAAAAATAGGAACTGATCTTCCCCTCCGAAAAAGTAATAAAATCCTAACTTGTAATCTGTCATGATTTTCCATTTCTCTGCTTCCATTCACAGCAATGCTCTTACAAAAGGTTGCCAAGGACTGTCTCCAACTTTCTTTTATCCACCTCAAACACTGTAATTTTAGAAATATTAGAAATTTTGATCTTACCATTCACCTAAACTGCTTTGACCAAAATCACCAATGACCCCACATCCAGTGTCTTTTCTACTTACTTGACACAGACTAGACTTTTTCATAAAAGTAGCTTTCTACCTGGCTTCTAGGACAACACTCTCCCCTTATTCTCTGTTTATCACATTGGCCTCAATGTGACTGCTTCTTTAAAGGGCCTATTTCTTCCACATAGTCTGATTGTAAGGGTAAGGTTCAATATACACATTTTTCAGAAGACCACAATCCAGTTTACCACACTCCAGCCCCATTTTCTACATATTTACTTTTTCATAGCACTCATCACCTGGAAGGGATATTGCTTAATTTCTTCTTGATTTTTTGTCTGCTTTTCTCCTCTATTTCTCAATTCAAAGAGGGCAAGAACTTTTGTCTCTTTTTGTTCACCACTCAGTATATGTATACAAGTTGGTATGTATTAAACACTGAATAAATGTTTGTGAAATAATTTAAAAGTTTGTATACTTACCTAATCTTGAAAATATTTGAGACTACAACCTCTAACCTCTCTCCAATGAGGATTGTTTTCAATCTAACAGACATTACTTTCACAACTACTCTATGCCCAATACTGTGATTCATACTGGAATGATTTTTAGAATGAAGAAATAAAAGAACTCATCTTTTTGCAAAGATTCATGTTCAAAAGTGCTTGCAAGACATAGGAGATTACTAACTTAAAGCACAAGTATACCTCCATAGAATGGTTGACAAAAAATACTCAGGGAAAGCTTAATTTTAAAATAGGAATAAAATTATTACACACTATATGTGTTTGTGGAAATGATAGAAGACTGTAATTTACCAAATACTTTTTCATATCAGGAAAATTTGAAAGCTATGAAGAGAAACATAGAAACTTCTGGAAACCATGTAAGGCCTCTTGAGAGCCAGGAAGGAGTTAACCTGCCTGCTAGTTCCCAGAAGCTGTTGGGCCTGGTCAGCCAATAGAAGCAGATCAGAGGTGTAATTCTTGTAACATGAGTTCTTATGGGGTGCTACAGGGGAGCATGCTATAGCCTTTCAGGGGAGCCCTTCTTTAAACCTGCCCACATAGTTTAATTTACTCTCTATAAAAATGCAATAAACATTTCACTTGCCTCCAGACTGCTGAATACTGTTTTTTTTTTTCCAGTTTTGTAAAACAGCAATGAGATTATTTCAGTTAGTTACAGAGCCCAGATAAGATGAGGTACTTCCAGAAGGTTTAGAATCATCTTCACCACTACCCCCCTCCCTGACCCCAAACAAATAAGCAAACAGCAGCCAGCCACCTAAGGCAGAATGGTTCATCTGGTAGCAGTTTAGAGTGGCATGTGTCCTGCTGAATACTTTTGATTGCAAATTATTTGAAATAGAAATCATGACTGACAACATGCTTGGATGGATTATGCTGCAAACGAAAAAGAAGTGGGAAAAGGAGACAAAGTAATATTTTATTCAAATGGATGGTAAAGACACTGTAATAGTTTAAAAACATATGAACCAGAGAAGTTTAGTACTAAATGGTACATATGCAGGGTAAACTTTGAGTTCTTAACCTAAGGCTGGGAAATTAAACTAAAGATTTGCATAGCTTTGGAGAAGCTGAGTAGCACTACTACTTTTTCATTATTATAGACTCACTGATGCCCCATGTTTGGATCATTTTTGGATCCATTGAACACTTCCTTTTCAATGTCATCACCAACCAAAGTGAGTAAATAGTAAAAGTAAATAGTAAAAAATTTTACTATTTTTTTGGGTTTGTGTTAGTTTTCTGTTACTGTAAGAAAATATCTTATATAATCAATTTATAAAGAGGGAAAGTTTATTTGGGCCCACAGTTTTGAAAATTTCAGTCCATGGCCAGTTGGACCCATAGCTTTCAGGTCTGTGGTGAGTCAGTACTTATGAGAAAAGTATATAGCAAAACCATTTACTTCATGGCTAGGACACAATTAAAGAGGAAGAGGAAGAGGAAGGGGCTGGGTGCCAATATCTCCTTCAAGGGCATGTCACTAATGACCAGAAGAATCCCTATTAAGCTCCATCCTTAAAGATTTCCCAATTTCCCAGCAGTACCAAATCATAGCAGAATTATCTAGAGACTTAAAATATTAGAGGTGTCTCTTGCTAGTGAGAATAAGGGCATACTTATTTTAATCTCAAATCATAATTCTTTTATGAATTGCAAATATTGCCACCATTATTTTCCCTATCCTCAAATCTACAGTGTACAGTGATTATATAATACACTAAGTATTCTCTTTATTCTTTACTCTATACTAGACTATATTCTATACTATTCTATACTCTTTATTCTTACCCAGTCTGCTTTCCAGCCCATCACCAATAATATGTTTGATACCAATACCATACTGGGCAGTTGACATTATGTTAATAAGGGTGGCAATAGAAAAGATGGCATATTCCTTCTATGACATTGAAGCCAGACACTTTCAGAAATAATTTGAATATCCTTAACTTTTTCTTAATGCAATTTCATGACTTTCTCACTCATAAATTTAATCCATGCCCAACTGTTTTTATGGCTATACCATATAACCCTTTATAGGGCAATAAATACTGTAATTTTACTACCCCCTGTATAAAATAACTAAACCTTCTTACTTGTCTCTTGGCTTCAGGAAATCCTCAGTAATACTAATATTGGGAATCAAATCTCTGTTCACTCTATGTACAAATATAACCAGTTATTTTCTCATTTATCATTTGCTTAGGCTCAAATGCTCTAGGTTTTTTAGGTTTTCTATAAATAATCTCATCTATGAAAATAATCTAAGATACATTATTTTAAGATAATCTGATTTTACAAAGAGGGAGATACAGGAAATAGCAGAAAGATAATTGTTTCTACAACTGATCAACTGTACCTCTGTTTCCATTGCAAACTTATTGAAGACTAGCTTTTATTCCATTTTAACAATTTTTAAAAATATCTTACCCTCAGCACAGTGGTTTTCAAAGGTCTGTATGTCCATTACACATCAAGGTTAAATTTGATCTCTAAGTCTCACTCCCAAAGTTTCCTTCAGTAGCTGTGAAATGGAATCTGGATTTGCATATCTACCAAGCTCAAGTGATCTCTGCCTCAGCACACAAAATGTTGGTTGCACAGGACTGAAGCCAGCTGGAGAGAAGTTATTAAACACAAAGACTAGTAAGTATATTCATTGGGGAGGCACTCAATGTGCTGTACCATAGAGCACTTGAGAAAAAGTGTCTTAAATATAATAAAGTTATTTATCATGTAGCAGGGCAGGAGGGAGTGGGTGGGTAGGCCAGGAAGAAAGGCAGGAGGGCTTGCTGAGTTCAGGAACGTAGGCCGGAGAGTTCACTTTGTCCATCTTTTCTTCTGGTTTCCCTCAATAGGTTAGACATGCTGCTTCAGAATGTAACGACAAAAAGGAACAGTTTCCTTTAAAACAGATGTGACCTGGAAATTGCAGACATCACATTTGATCTTATTTCATTGGCTAGAATGAATTCATAAGACTGTACCTTACCATAATCTGGGAAATGTGAGTATCCACTGAGGGCTAAGTCTGTAAAAATTCAGAATGAGGGCTCCATTATGAAAAGGGAGGAAGGAGGGACTGAATGCTGGGAGACAGTTAACAGTTGCACATAAAAACTATGACAACCTGGGCTCTCTCATGTGTAGATCCCAATTCTGAGTGGTTAGATTTGTATGTGAGCTAGAGTAGGAGTCAGTAGAAACCAGGAAGCTGGAAAGGACCCCTAAGGGGAGTGAGGAGGGAACTTAAGGGGAGAATATAGTAGTTATATTAGCACAGGAATAGAATACTAGGAAAGGTTAAAGTGTCAGGGGAGGATTAACCAAAAAGAAAGACATTATGAAAAAATCCATAGGGAAACACACTTTTTTTGGTCAACTAATTAAAACATAATAAAACAGAAAGAAACAAAGAGAGTGAAACACACACACACACACACACACACACACACACACACACACACAAGGGGGGGGGAGCCCCTAGTTTGGGCAAACACTTACTGTGGTAATGCCGTTCTCTGACTGTTGTAGGGAAACCCAGTGCCAGGGGTGGGATATCTCCCAGTGAGTCATGGGGCTACTGAGGGTCCCCAAATGATACAAGCTATTGTTAAGGCTCTTGGTTGTCCACCAGAACTAGATGGTAAGACCCTATTGTGAAATGTACCACATGTCAGTTACAGGAAAATGAAAAATCAAACTGGAACACAGCTGGAAGCCTCCCCACTCTTAGGTAGGTGTCATAAATTATTAAAACTATTATATATAAGCTTTGCCAAACCAGCCTAGGGACAGATTTAAGCAAAACCCCAGCAAAATACACTCTTCTTCTGAAAAGTGAAGTAATATAGGTTATTTTTAGATACAGTGGAGAAGCCAGAGAGACCAAGACCCACCAGAAAATGGAGGAAAATGGCCAGAGTCCCACTCAGGTGATCTCAGCCCATGCCCATCCAGGGCAGCCCCGCAAGGCGCACCAGGTAGCAGCAGCAGCAGAGACCAAGCAACAGATTTTTCAACTCCATCAGCCTTCTAGCAAAGTTAAGAAATCTGAAGGAAAGACAGCTGAGATCAACTAAAGAGCTACTGAAAGTACGAGCAACTCCAGAAGTCTGAACTCTCCCATCTCTCACCACCAGAACCGTGAACCTGTAGCATTCACCCCCAGTGGCAGCACAGCCAGCAGAGTAGATCAGAGGTACAGCTGCACAGCACAACACTGAGGGATCAAGATGGGCACTCAACATTGGTGAGATTGGAAGCCACCCCAAAAGGTAATGAGGCTGACTGAAAACACAAAACAAAACAAACAAACAAACAAACAAAAACAGGTACACAGTCCTGCAAGAGCTAAGTTCTCTTTCCTTGTCAGGGCAGGATACGGGATATATATTCTTGGTTGGCTTTACCATTTTCAAATAACTTGTTTTTTGGAGTTGAATTTTATTGCCTTTGGTATATATAATATATATATATATATATATCTCCTTTGTTTTTTGCTTCTGTCATTATTGGGGTCAGGGTCTGATCCAGATCAAGGTTGACCTGGAACCCAATTCAGAACAGAAATCTCTACCTCCCACCTGACAAGATTAAGGGTGTAGAACAACACACACCCTTAGGGATTTTGGCTTTATATGACTATCTGTTTTAATCCCCACAATTGCATACTCTGTGCTGGTTTTTACTGATTGTGCATGTTACTTGGTTGAAGATTAGAATTTGCCACTAAATTATTCCACCCAGTCCACTAGAATACCTGCTTAGCAAGCAAATTCAACACCTAGGATTACTTCTGTGGCTTGATTGGCAGACAAGAGCTACACCTGGCACCTTGAACTCATATCCTGAAGGTATATAGAGGTGGATTGCCACATCTGGAAACACTGCAGATAAGTAGAAAACCAAAGCATCATATCAATTCAGGAAGCAAAAGTCGCTACAATATAATACAAGAAACTCAAAGAATCAAGACAATTCAGTCCCACCAAAAACTATTAATCCATCAGAAATGATCACCAATGATCCTGTTTTAGATGAAATGTCTGACAAAGATTTCAAGAAAATGATGGTATCTATGCTCAAAGAAATCAGGGAAGAATGAAGGGAATCAAAGAAGAAAACAAAGGAATTAAAGAAGGAAACAAACTTCCAAAAGAGAACACAGGAAACCAGCTTAATGACCAGAAGAAAGAGAGAAGAGACAAAAATTAATAAAATTAGAGATGAAAAAGGCATCATTACAACAGATACCAAAAATTCAGACAATTATAAGGTCATACTTTAAGAATATATAGTCCTCTAAGTTTGAAAATCTGAAAGAAATGGATGATTTTTTTTGATTTATATGACCTACCAAAATTAAACTAAGATGAGATAAACCATTTAAATAGACCTATAACATGTACAGAGATCCAAGCAGTTATAAAAAGTCTCCCAACTAAAAAAAGCCCAGGTCCAGATGGATTGATTGGCGAATTTTACCAGACCTTCATAGAAGAACTAACACCATTGCTTCTCAAACTTTTCCATTAAATAGAAAAGGAAGGAATTTTATCCAACTCTTTCTATGAAGCCAGCATCACCCTCATACCAAAACCAGGCAAAGACAGAACAGAAAAAGAAAATTACAGACCAATCTCCCTCATGAACATAGATGCAAAAATTCTGAACAAAATATTGGTAAACAGAATACAAGAATATATCAAAAAGATTATTCACCCCAACAAAATTGGCTTTACCCAGGGATGGCTCAACATATGCAAATCAATAAATGTAATACATCATACAAATGGTCTGAAGGACAAAAACCACATGATCATATCAATAGATGCCAAAAAGGCATTTGACAAAATCCAACATCCCTTCATGGTAAAACTGTTACAGAAACTGGGAATAGAAGGAACATATCTCAACATAATAAAAGCTATTTATGACAAACCTACAGCCAACAAAATACTAAATGGTGAAAAACTTGAAGCTTTACCACTAAATTCAGGAACAAAACAAGGTGGTTCACTGTCCCTACTTTTACTTAATATAGTACTGGAAGTCTTAGCTATAGCAATAAGGCAAGAGACCCTCATAAAAGGGATACAAATTGGAAAGGCAGAGATCAAATTATCACTATTTGCAGATATGATTCTATACATAAAAGATACTAAAAACTCTACCAGCAAACTGATAGAGCTGATAAACACTTTAGCAATGTATCAGGATACAAAATAAATACACAAAATTAGTAGCTTTCCTATATACTAACAACAAACGTGTGGAGAATGAAATCAGGGAATCTCTCCCATTCACAATTGCCTCAAAAAAAAAAAAAAAAAAAAAGTACCTTGGAATAAACTTAACTAAGGAAATCAAGGAGCTCTACAATGAGAACTTTAAAACACTGAAGTGAGAAACTTCAGAAGACATGAGGAAATGGAAAGCTATCCCATGTCCTTGGATTGGAAGAATCAATATTGTGAAAATGTCAATCTTACAAAAGCAATATACACATTTAATGCAATCCCCATTAAAGTTCCAATGGCATTCTTCACAGGAATAGGCAAAAAAAAAAAAAAAAAAAAAAAAAAAATCCAAAATTTCATTTGGAAGCACAAAAAACCTCGAATAGCCAAAACAATTTTGAGCAACAAAAATAAGGCTGGTGGTATCACCATGCCTGAAATAGAGGATCCAGATGTTAATCCAGGCAGCTACAGCCATGTGATTTTTGGCAGAAATGCCAAAAATATTCATTGGAGAAAAGACAACAGCAGTGCTGGGAAAACTGGATATCTATATGTAGAAAGGTGAAAATAGATCCTTGTCTTCCCCATGAACAAGAATCAAATCCAAGTGGATCAGGGACCTTAATATCAGACCTAAAAGTCTGACATTGCTAGAGGAAAAGGTAGGGGAAACCCTTCAACATACTGGCATAGGTAATGAATTTATGAATATAACCCCAATTACTCAGAAAATAAAACCACTAATCAACTACTGGGATCTCATGAAATTACAAAGCTTTTGTACAGAAAAGGACACTGTGAATAGAGCAAAGAGACAACCTACAGAGTGGGAGAAAATCTTTGCCAGCTACACAACTGACAGAGGATTAATATCCAGAATATACAAAGAACTCAAAAAACAGGACAATAAGAAAACAAATAACCCAATTAAAAAATGGGCTATGGAACTAAATAGAGAGTTCTCACTGGAAGAAATACAGATGGCATATAAATATCTAAAAAAGTGTTCTATATCCTTAGCCATCAGGGAAATGTGAATTAAAACTACCTTGATATTCCATCTCTCTCCCATTAGAATGGCTACCATCAAGAAAACAAATGATGGGGAGACTTCTGGCCAAGACGGTGACCACCTAACTGCGCTGCACATTCCCAGGAAAGAAAGGCAAGACATTAAGGGTTCACTGGGTCTTTTAGGGGAGAGAAATCTCCAATAGATTGCCAGTGGGATGGCACAGAGGGGAAAAAACAGGGAATCTCTGATTCTCTCACGGGCAGGCAAGTAGCCCACCACTCCCCCCAAGCAGCTGCTGCCACGGTCCCAGCTTCAGGAAACTCCCGCACTTACTGTAGGAAAAGGGTCCCAGGCCAACATACTTCCACTTGCCTCACTGCACAGGGGAGATTGCCCTGCTACCCCTGCAGACGAGTGACCTTGGCCAGGCTATGCCTGCTGGCCCATTGGAGCTCAGGCTCACTTGATCAATTTAAACGGCACCCGCCGCCATGCAGATCCCGCTTGTGGAAGTTTAGTCTGCTCTGCCCACTTTCCTACTTAATGTTCCGGCCGCCACACATTCACATGCACAAGCCCAGGCAAATTTTCAACTCCACACATGAGCTCAGACTGTGTCTGTCACTTACACGAGCTCAGATGCCACCTCCTCCCTGTCTCCCAAACCAGCCGACCGTCATTGTCCTGTTGCTGGAGAGTGCAGACTGCTTCCAGGTCCCAGTGTTCCTCCACACCAGAGTTTGGGCTGCTTCAGTGCTTGGTGGCTCTGTGTCCCTCCTAGTGCAAGTGCAGGCAACTTTGGCACATTACCCCCTGAGAGCTCAGGCAACTTTGGCCCCCCCGGCCAGGCAGGAACTCAGGCGGCTTTGGCAAGTGAGAACCAAAGCCCAGGCAGCTTGGCAACAGCCTCAGGCGGCTTGGCAACAGCCTCAGGCTGCTTGGCAACAGCCTCAGGCTGCTTGGCAACAGGCTCAGGCTGCTTCACATTCCCATTGAGCTTGAGCCCAGGCTGGTCCACCAACCTACATGCCAATACACTGCGATGGGCAGACCACAGCACAAAAGAAATAACATGAGAAATGAAATGCAAGAAAATCCAGTTAGATCACCCAGTCCTACAATGAACATCTATAATCAAAATATAGAAGAGGGTTGGAGAGATGGCTTAGTGGTTAAGTGCTTGCCTGTGAAGCCTAAGGACCCCAGTTCAAGGTTCAATTCCCCAGGACCCATGTTAGCCAGATGTACAAGGGGGCACACACATCTGGAGTTCGTTTACAGAGGCTGGAAGCTCTGGAGCGCCCATTCTCTCTCTCTCTGCCTCTTTCTCTCTCTGTCTGTTGCTCTCAAATAAATAAATAAATAATTGAAATAAAAAAAAAAACATAGAAGAGTCATTAGGATCAGAACACCAAAATGAAGTTATGAGCAATGCAACCCTGACCAAGCTACTGGTAGAACTTGCAGGAAAGCAACAAAGGACGGATAATCATGTGGATGCTGCCATCACTAGACTAGACCTAATAGATAAGAAAATACAAGGAGTTCAAAGACAGTTAAGAGATTTGAGGGAGAGTGAAAAAAAAGAGGCCCTCAAAAATCAGCTGGCGATACTAAATGAAGACATAAAGAAATGCAACGATGAATTCCAAAAAGCATCAAGAAAATCAGAAAATGATGTGAAAAGGGAGCTTGACAGATGGATGGAAATCATACATAGAAAAGTAGTAGAAAGTGCAAACCTAATTGAACAAGTCCAAAACTCTCTAGAAGCTCTCAAGAATAGTGTCAGCCATGTGGAGGATAGAAACACTGATCTAGAAGACAAGACAGAAGAAACAGTTTAACAGTTCAAAAATTTCAGTAAGTTCAAAAGTTCCTGTGAACAGAACATGAGGGAATTGTGGGATACACTTAAACATCCAAATATTAGGATCATTGGAATACCAGAAGGAGAAGAAATTCAGACGAAAGGCATGGAGAACTTATTTAACAAAAAAAATTGAAGAAAATCTCCCCAATCTCTTAAAAGAAAGGCCCATCAAGATACAAGAAGCCAACAAAACTCCACACAGACTGGACCAAAGGAGAAACTCTCCAAGACATATTGTCATTAAGACTCTAAACATTGACATCAAAGAGAAAATCCTAAAAGCAGCTAGAGAAAAACAGCACAACACTTTTATAGGTAACCCCATCAGAATTACTCCAGGCTTCTCAATGGAAACCCTGAAAGCGAGAAGGGCCTGGAATGAAACACTGCAAAGTCTAAGAACCTATGGCTTCCCACCCAAACTACTCTGTCCAGCAAAAGTATCCCTCATAATACATGGTGAAAGAAAAACTTTCCATGACAAAACTCAGCTTTACAATTACATGAACACAAAACCAAACCTACAGAGAGTATTTCAGGAAATTCTCCACAGAGAAGAAACAAATAATCAACCTCAAATGCCTACAAGAAGCAGATCACAATAACCAAACTCAGAGTAGGCACAAAAAACTTCAAAGTCCATGAAACCACCAAACCACACATACCATCACAATATGGCAGGGATCAAATCAAATCTCACAGTCATTACCCTAAATATCAATGGCCTTAATTCACCCATCAGGAGACACAAGCTAACAGGATGGAACAAAAAATTAGACCCCTCAATCTGTTGTCTTCAAGAAACCAACCTCACCACTAAAGAAGGACACCTCCTCAGGGTGAAAGGGTGGAATACAATATTCCAAGCAAACAGGAATAAGAAACAAGCAGGTGTAGCTATATTAGTATCGGGTAAAATAGACTTCAAACCGAAAATAATCAAAAAAGACAAAGAAGGCCACTTCCTTCTTATCAAGGGAACTATCCTTCAAGAGGATATTACAATCATAAATCTGTATGCACCAAACACAGGGGCACCACAGTTCATAAAACAAAACCTACTTGACAATAAAACAGAAATAAGCACCAACACCATCATAGTTGGGGACTTCAATACACCATTATCAGTAATAGATCATCCAAACAGAAACTCAACAGGGAAGTAAAAGAGCTCAATAAAACCATAGATCACTTAGACCTAACGGACATCTACAGAACCTTCCATCCCAAATCCACAGATTACACATTCTTCTCAGCAGCCCATGGAACATTCTCTAAAATAGACCGTATACTTGGTCAAAAAGCCTGCCTCCACATATTCAGGAAGACTGACATAATTCCCTGCATGATATCAGATCACAAAGCTATATTGCTAGAAATCAACAACAAAAGACCCATCAAGAATACCAACGGAACCGGGAAACTGAACAGCACACTTTTAAACAAATGGATAGTGGATGAAATAAAAAATGAAATTGCAAAATTTCTAGAATTGAATGACAATGAAAACACATCATTCCAAAACTTATGGAACACAATGAAGGCGGTCCTCAGGGGAAAATTCATAGCACTCAATGCCTTCATAAAAAAGACAGAGAGATCCCAAGTCAACAACCTAACCATCCACCTAAAGGCACTGGAAAAGCAAGAAAAATCCAACCCAAAGAGCTTCAGAAGGAAAGAAATAATTCGGATCAGAGCAGAAATTAATAAATTGGAAACCAAGGTAACTATTAAGACAATTGACAAAACAAAGAGCTGGTTCTTTGAGAAAATAAACAACATTGACAAATCCCTGGCCAATTGGATCAAGCCAAAAAAAAAAAAAAAAAAAAGAGAAGCTTCAAATTAACAAAATTCACAATGAAAAAGGAGAGATCACAACAGACATAAGTGAAATTGGGAGAATCATCAGAACTTATTTCAAAAACCACTACTCCACAAAACTGGATAATGTGGAAGAGATGAGTACATTCCTGGACACATATCATCTATCAAAGCTAAATGCAGAGCACATTAATCTCCTCAATGAATCCATTATACTCATGGAGATTGAAAAAGTAATTAAAAAACCTCCCCCAAAAGAAGATTCCAGGACCAGATGGCTTCTCAGCTGAATTCTATCAAACCTTCATGGAAGAACTCAAACCAATCTTCCTCAAACTGTGCCACACAATTGGAGAACAGGGAAAGCTACCCAACTCCTTTTATGAAGCTAGCATCACCCTAATTCCAAATCCAGGCAGAGATACCACAAGAAAAGAAAAGTACTGCCCTATTTCCCTGATGAACTAAGATGCAAAGATCCTGAACAAAATCCTTGCAAACCGAATCCAACAACACATCAAAGGCATTATTCACCTTGAGCAAGTGGGATTCATCCCAGGAACACAGGGGTGGTTGAAAATACAGAAATCTGTCAATGTAATACACCGCATAAACAAGGTTAAACACAAAAACCACATGACCATTTTGATAAGGCCTTTGACAAGATACAACATCACCTAATGATCAAAATATTGGAGAGAATTAGCATGGTTGGTTCATATCTTAACATAATAAAGGCAATATACAAAGCTACTAAGGCCCAAATAATACTGAATGGAGAGAGACTGGAGGAATTCCCATTAAGATCAGGAACAAGACAGGGTTGTCCACTCTCATCTCTGCTCCTCAATATAGTACTGGAAGTCCTAGATCAAGCAATTAGTCAGGAGAAGGAAATGAAAAGGATACAATTTGGAAAGGAAGAAGTTAAGTTAGCTGTATTTGCTGATGACATGATTGTATATATAAGAGACCTGAGAGACTCCATCCCAAAACTCCTGAAGGTGATTAAGTCCTATAGCAAAGTAGCAGGATACAAAGTCAATGCACAAAAATCAGTAGCCTTTCTATATGCAAATGACAAAGATACAGAGAAAGAAATAAGGGACATGGTCCCATTTTCAATAGCAACAACAACAAAATATACCTTGGAATAACGTTAACCAAGGAAGTGAAAGATCTGTACAACAAAAACATAAAAACACTCAAAAAAGAAATTGAGGAGGACTTGAGAAAATGGAAAGACCTCCCATGCTCCTGGATAGGCAGAATTAACTTTGTGAAGATGGCAATCCTACCAAAGGCAATATACAGATTTAATGCGATTCCAATTAAAATCCCAATGGTGTTCTTCACAGAGATAGAAAAAAAAATGATCTCAAATTTCATATGGAAAGGCAGAAGGCCTCGCATATCCAAACATATCCTCAACGAAAGAAATACCTCTGGAGGCATCACCATACCTAATCTAAAGCTATATTACAAAGCCATAGTAACAAAAATAGCATGGTACTGGCATAAAAACAGGAGTATAAACCAATGGAATAGAACTGAGGACCTGGACTTTGGGTCAAGCAACTATGGCTACTTGATATTTGACAAAGGCCCTAACAATTTAGGCTGGAAAAAAGACAACATGTTCAACAAATAGTGCTGGATAAACTGGATAACCATATGCAGGAAATTGAAACTTGATCCACACATTTCGCCATGCACTACACTCAAGTCCAAATGGATCAAAGACCTCAATATAAGACCAGAAACTCGAATACTACTGGAAGAAAATTTAGGAAGTACTTTCCATGATATAGGAATGGAAAAGCACTTCCTGAGCAAAACCCCTGTAGCTCACGATCTTACACAGTCACTCAACCAATGGGATCACATGAAGCTGAAGAGTTTCTTTACAGACAAGCATACAGCAAGCAAAGCTAATAGATTACCCACAGAATGGGAGAAGATATTTGCTGGTTATCCAACTGACAGAGGCCTAATCTCTAGAATCTACAAAGAACTCAAAAACCAAAACAGTAAAAAGTCAAACACCCCACTCACACAATGGGGCAAGGAGCTGAACAGACAGTTCAGAGGAAGAAATGCAACTGGCAAACACACACTTAAGAAAATGTTCATTATCCCTAATCATTAGGGAAATGCCACTTAAAACAACAATGAGATTCCACCTTACCCCAGTAAGGATAGCAAACATCAAAAAATCAAATGAAAACAAATGCTGGCGAGGATGTGGAGAAGTAGGAGCACGCATCCACTGTTGGTGGGAATGTAAGATGGTGCAACCATTTTTGAAAGCAATCTGGAGACTCCTGAAAAAGCTGACTATAGAGATGCTAACAGACTCAGTTATTCTCTTACTGGGCATCTACCCTAAAACCTTCAAACCTCAGGCCAGAGAGATTTGCTCAACCATGTTTGTAGCGGCTCAATTTGTAATAGCTAAGAGCTGGAATCAACCCAGATGTCCATCACTAGAAGAATGGATAACTAAGATGTGGTATATCTACACAATGGAATTCTATACAGCAGTAAGAAAATATGACACAATGAAATTTGAGAAAAAATGGTTGAACCTGGAACAGATCATTCTCAGTGAACTTACCCAATCACAGAAAAAATTCGCCACATAGTCTCACTCATCTACAGCACCTAACCTGAATCTACCCAAGATGCCTTACATACTCCGCAAGCTACTTGTGGACTAGACAATAGGATGGGTGGGGAGGGAGGGAAGCGGAAGCGAGAGGGAGTGTGAAACACAAATCTAGTCCCAAACGGCAATGGTACCATAAAATTCTACATCCAAAAAGGCAGACCAAATGGCTGAACCTTCACCAGGCCCTTACAGGGAACACCTGGCCCACAAGACACTGGAGAGGGTATGATGAAGACTGACCTTAATCTTCTACAGCCTCTCTCTCTCCCTCCCCCCCCTCTCTTCTCTCTAACTCTTGTATATTAGTTATCTTTTTCCTCATTTTCTTAGTGGGCACTGACCTGTACCTCCCAGTTCCAGCATGTGGCTATCATCCACACTTAGCTTTTGATCAGAGAGACCTACAAGGTTTCCTAAAAGAAAGACAGATTTCTGTCAGAGTACTTGATGACACACCAAAGGTTAGTGATAAGACCCTACTGCTGAAGACGCCTTATGCGGTTGACACATAAAATGGAATGACATGGCTGGAATATGGAAGAGAGTCAGTCCCCGGACAGTCAGCGCGTTTAGTGCCAGAAGGTGCTACATGGGTGACTGGGGGAAAATGACCAATATCTGTCCAAGCAACGCATGGTCTAACCTACTTAGCAGCAAATAACCTGTTGTTATGCTCACACAAGTGCACACAGCCATGGCAGGAAACCAACTGCTCTTGATTTGGCTAACTGATCACCTCAGTGGTATGGGACCCATAGCTGGAGCTGGGAAACAAATCAGAACCATATCCAAACTTAAGCCCGCTCTCCACTATCAAGCAGCCACTAATGGTGGGCTACAAGAGGGCCTACACCTATTAAATTCTCTATAAAAAAGTAAGGGTTATCTCATTTGTCTGGTGCTAACTTACTCTCCGTTGGAGAATGTGCTTCTCTTTTTCAGATAGATGTAGATCTTAAGGAGAGAGCCACCCCATCATACCTCAAAAGGGCCCTGGCTGAAACTAAGAACAATTGGTGAAACAAGCAAGGGTGCTGTTTTCTTGGTGAACCGGGTACCAGCACAAGGGTGAAAGAGATCAACCCAGAGAAAAATCAACTCCTACCAAATCAGAGATCCAGAGATCCAGAGTCCCCCAACACCTCATCACTGAAGCAGACCAAAAATGAACCCACCATCGCTCAGGAAAATTTTGCGTAAGAGGGGGTGGATAGAATGTCAGAGCTACATGTTGGGTCATGATATGCAGACATTTATCCTATCCATAACTGTGGGCGAACTCCAGAATGCATGACCCATATACTTCAACAATGAGGGGCCGAAGGGATGGGGTAGGTAATGGATGAGCCTAATAATGGTATCAAATGGACTGTATTCACTGAGTACAAAACTAATTAATTAAAATAAATAAATAAATAAAAGAATAGATCTTTTCTTATTACCCTGCTTTGAGTATAAATTGTCTCAAGAAGCATGAATTTTTAATTCATTGTTTTGTTTTTGTTTCTGAACCTTTAAGGAAAATTCCATATAGCTTCAAATGGATTCTGTTTCATATATTTATTCCTAAATTAAAGAAATACCTCAAGAAAGTATAATTAATTCTGACAAAGCTTTCAGGAATATATGAAGTTTCATGATTAAAAGCTTATTCTAGTCCTATCAGTATTAACTCTACATAGTTTATATTTAGTTAAATAAAAGTAACCTATTGTATTGCTTTGTCAGTATGAAAATACTGTCATTTTACCTGCCATTCCGGACTTATATTTTAATAGTTCATAATTAATTTTAATAATTAAAACAAACTTCTCTTGTCTTTGTAAATTGATATTAATCAACATCTTATTAAAATTTTGCAAGGATTTGAAATTTTATATACCATGTATTTCTGTACTTTTGGCAAGTCATAAATAAAATGTAGTTCTTCAAAAAAAAAAAAAAACAAATTACAATAAATGTTGGTGATGTTTTGTTAAAAGGGAACCCTTCTACACTGTTGGTCGAAATGTAATCTGGTACAGCCATTGTGGAAATCAGTGTGGAGGTGTTTGAGACAGCTAAAAATAGATTTGCCATATGATCTAGCTGTAGCACTCCTAGGCATATATCCTAATGACTCTTCTCACTACCTTAGAGATACTTGCATAACCTTGTTTATTGCTGCTCTACTCACAATAGCTAGGAAATGGAACCAGACTAGATGTCCATCCACAGATGAATGGATAATAAAGATGTGGTACATCTACACAATGGAGTTCTATTCAGTGGCAAAGAAAAATGAAAGTATGAAATTTGCAGGGAAATGGATGGATCTGGAAAGGATTATACTAAGTGAGGTAACCCAGGCCCAGAAAGCCAAAAGTCACATGTTCTCTCTTATATGTGGATCCTAGCTACAAATGTATAGACTTGTGTGTGATCTGGAACCAATAATCAGTACCAGAAGCCCATAAGCTAGAAAAAGGCTATAAGGAAAGGAGTAGAGGGAAGGTCTTAGTAAGAAGAAGAACAGATTACAGGGAGGGGAAAGGCCTAAGCGAGGTCAGGGGAAGAGATTGTATAAAAGAAAGATGGGGGGGGGGGAGGGAGGGTCAATCAAAATTCAAGATGTTCTGGATAAGACATATGAAAATCTAGTTTTTAAAATAATGGCACATCCAGAAGCCATAGATTGTTACTAGAAAAATTTCAGTGCCTGGGATGGGATATCTCCCAGTGAGTCATTGGTCAGGGTGGTCTATGTTGCCTCCAAAACATTACAGGCTATTATCAAGTCCCTTGGTTCTCCATGAGAAAAAGATGGTAAGACTCTATTGCTGAAGATATCACATGCCTGTGCATCAAAGTCACTGAGAAATCAAGGTGGTGCTGAGCAGAAAACCTTCTTCCTGTAGCTCAGTCAACTGAAAGCTGGAAAAAGCTGCTCTGTATGCAGTCTTATTGGAGATAGAAATCATCAGCGGTGAAAACAATGGACACTGGAAGCCTCAAATTTGGCCATACAGGCCAAATGACTGAACAAGTGCAATAGTGGCATATCTGCTCTGGGGGAAAGCAACTGCTCCCGAATTGGACTGAAGGCCCACTCTATGGGAGGGAATATGTTCCTGGTACTGAAAACCTAATCAAAAGCCTATGGCAGGAGAGGTTATGTGCCTTAGGGGTATAAACCCTGCCCCTGCCTGGATATATGCATATATTACTCTCAACAAATTGCCCTGAAATCACTACACTTAATGTTCATACTCATATATTAATGTTACTCTCACTTCTGGTTAGAGAAGTTTCTCTTTTCAGATGGTGATGACCACTGGGATGACCCAAAAGTCAACATAGTGCTGAGGAGAAGGGATGGAGGAGTGTCCAGCACTGAACTATCTCACACCCTCCAAGGCTCAGGGTCCATTGTGGAGGAGGTGGTAGAAAGAATGTAAGAGTCAAAGGAAGGGTACTACTCCCTACATACAATTGTCCAGACAGATTTTGGCCTCTATATCCAAGACCTCACAGTGCCTAGCAATACCCACACAAGACCCTCATAATAGGAGAAAAAGATGATGGCATCAAATTAAAAGAGAGACTAATGGACAGAGGGAGGGGATATGATGGAGAGCAGAGTTATGAAGGGGAAAGTGGGGGAGGGGAACACCATGGTTTGTTATCTATAAGTATAGACGGTGTCAATAAAAGTATTAAGAAAAACCTATTATAGAAGATACTAGGGGGAGAGAAGTAATCAGCAGGATTATACATCTGTGCATTCACTTTGTGTGCTACACAACTGTCCAGTCAGCCAAGATCTACCTACTGGTGCAACAGCGGTATGACTGTTGTGAGAACATGCGGTAAACAACTACTCTCTGATTGGATTTAAGACCCACTTCATGTGAAGAAATTCATGCCTGGTACTGAAAACCTAGTCAAAAGCCTTTGGGAAGGCTACAGACCTTAAAGCAGGGGAGCTACTACTGTTGTTTGACTAAATGGATATGCCGAATCCACCAAATTGCTCTCTAAATGTTTATATCATGTTTACACCCATAGAGTAGTGTTGCTTTTGCCTTTGGTCAGACAAGCATTTTTAGATGGCAGTGACTACTCACAATCTTCAAGTATCTGTTGAGTGCTCAGAGCTAAATGAGACATCTATGTTATCCCCTCCAAGGCTTAGAATATTGCTGATGAAGGGGTGGGAAGAATGTAAGAGCTACAATTTATTATAGCTAAGAACTGGAATCAACCCACATGCCCATCTGTGGATAAGTGGATAATGAAGTTGTGGTACACTTACACAATGGAATTCTACTCAGCAGTAAGAAAAAAAACGATACATGAAATTTGTAGAAAATGGACAGACATGGAACAGATCATACTCAGCAAACTTACACAATCACAGAAAAGACCAACACCACAGGGTCTCACTTATCTGTGGTTCCTGGCCTGGACCAGCTGATATACCTGACAGCCAACTCAAGGCCCAGACAATAGGGATGGCATGGTTTGTGGGGAGGGGGAAGGGAGGATGGGGTTAAAAAAAAAACCCACAAAACTAATTCCAAAATGATCTGGTAGCCTTTATGCTTTATGCTTTATGCTTGGAGATACGCCAAAAGATATAACACTCAAACAGAGTAAGGACTTTGCCAGCAACAAGGCCATTATTAGATACAGCCCCTTGAACTTGCACATGAAGAACCATGAGTTTCAAAAACCTCTTTTTTTTTTTTTTTTTAACTCACCAAATCTGTAGCCTTGTGTTATTAGCAAAAGATAATGGACACATTTGGATGTCATATTTCAAATTATTAAGAGCTAAAGGTATAGGCTGAGAAAACTGGCTTTATTTGTATTCCACCTTTTGCCAGCTTCCCACAGCCATATCCACATGGACAAGGAGCCAGAGGGTAGTGCCTTATTTCTAGATTTTGGTGCCTAGAAGATATCTGTAAACATGTGCTCTGCAAATGCTTTTTTCATTTAATATATTATGTTGATCCATTTGGAACAGTCAGTTTTGTAGGTAAAAAATAATGATCAAATACTGATAGCTTCAATGCCCAAAATAATATAATATGCTTTTCTCTCTGTATGGTCATTCTTCTGTGTTCTACTTTCTGATCAGAAAGCCTTTTGTCCTACTCCATACTTAAAATATTTCTTCCCTGAACATTTACAGCAACCACTCACCCCCAACCATTTTCTAGCTAGTGTCGCTGTGTGTCTTCTATTAAATTCAAGCATATTATCTTTCTCTTGTTGCTCACATTTGCCACAATATTGAATTGCATATTTAGGGACAAATCTGGAACACACTGAATCCCAATTTACTTCCTAGAGAAAGCAAATAATCCTTGTTTAGCCAACAAAACAGAAGTATTAAGAGTTAACGTATGAGTTTTTAAAGTGATTAACAGTAAAGCCACCTGGTTGTTGTCTACCAGAGTACTTGGAAATCTCTTTATTTATTTATTTTTTTTTCGAGGTAAGGTTTCACTCTAGTCCAGGCTGACCAGGAATTCACTATGTAGTCTCAGGGTGGCCTCGAACTCACGGTGATCCTCCTACCTTTGCCTCCTGAGTGCTGGGATTAAAGCCATATGCCATTGTGCTAGGCAGTGCTTGGAAATCTTAATTGCTAGTCATAGGCAATCGATTTTCAGCTCAATCACAGAGAGGAACCAACACCCTTACTCAAAAAACTTCATATGAATCAACCAGTTGAAAGAATGATAAAAGAATGTTGATTATACAGGTATAACACATAGTGGATAAGAACACACATTAGTCCTCATGTTAAAATAAAAAAAAAAAAACACCCAACACTGGGATGGAGAGATGGCGTAGCAGTTAAGGCACTTGCCTGCAAAGCCAAAGGACCAAGGATCAATTCCCCAAGACCCATGTCAGCCAGATGCACAAGGTGGCGTATGTTTCTGGAGTTTGTTGAAAAAAAAAAAAAAAACAACAAAAAACAAAAACCAAAAAAACAAAATCCAACAACTGTCACATGGCACAGTTACTGCCTTTAACTGGTAACACCAGCACACTGCATTTGATAGGCTGAACTGGAAACAGGCTATAGTAGAAAGCAATCTACTGCACAAACAAAGAACTGTTAGAGAATGATTATTGGCTACTTAACAAATTAAGATGAAAAAGAGTTTTGGCAAAAACTCCTGGTGGGGGGGTGGATAATGCTGCCCTCTGAAGCCATAGACTGTTGCAGGATAACTCCAGTGCCAGGGGTGTTATCCTTCCCATGAGTGGTTGGTCAGGGAGGCCTTTGCTGTACCCCAAACAATACAGGCTGTTGTTCAGGATGTTGGTTTCCCATTAGAATTAGATAATAAGATCCTATTGCTGAAGACACCATAAGCATAAATTATGAGACACTAAATAATAAAGTTGAAAGCCTCTTCTCTCCTGGATAAATGTCACAGTGCTGGGAAGTGCTATGTTGGCTGCTGGGAGTCTTACCCAGCATCTTTCATACTACACAACAAATCAGCCAGCCAAGATTTATCCACTGGTGTAACAGTGGCATGACAGTTATGGTGGGTAACTAACTGCTCTCTTGATTGGAGTTGAAGCCCATTCCAAGGGAGGAAGTACATGTATGGTATTGAAAGACTACTCAGCAGCCTATGATTGAGAAGGACATAGACCTTAGTGGCGAAGCTATAATTGTTGACTAGATGGATTTGTTGTGTCCATCAAAGTACCCTCTAAATATTTATGATTTTTTCCATAAATTAGTGTTGCTATCACTTTGGTTCAGATCACCTTGTTTTTGCAGACTGTGGTGACCACTAGGGAGATTCAAAACTTGTCAAAGTGCAGAGAATAAGTGACTGTTGAGTACTCAGTGCTAAATAAAACATCTCTATCAGTGATAAATGAGACATCTGTATCTCTCAGGACCAGGGAACATTTTAGAAAAGGAGGCAGAAAGAATGTAAAAGCCATAGGATAAGGAGGAATACTTTGGGACATAATCATGGCTTTATCAACATTTAGACATAAAAAAAAGACATTGAAGTAGAAGACTAATTGGAAGGTAGAAGAGATTCAGTGGAAGGGCGTGGGAAAGAGGGAAAATGAAGGTAATGAGAGGGGATTATCAAATTATAGCATGTTTGTATATGAAAATTGTCAATAAAAAGTTTTGAAAAATTCCAACAGGCAAAATTTGTCCTTTTCCCACACACCAAGTTACCTCTAAGACAACCTTATAATTTGAATTTTTGGACTCAGGGTTTTTACATTTGTTACTGTTACTTGCCCCTTTCTTCTTTTCTGAAACTTGAATCAAAATTCTCTATCAAGTATCCCAGGAACAGCTGAATACATGTCCAATGGTACTTGCTGTAGGTCCTGCTGTGTAAGCCACGACTGACATGTCCATTTTCGGGTGTAGGTCTGAAAGGGTAGAGGAGGTATAGGAATGGAAGTATAGGTTTGAGGGTGATTTGTTATTATGTACACAGATGAGGAACATAAGATGAGAATCTTCTCTTCACCAGGACTATCGTGAGTATCAGTCCTCACTATTGCCAGAGTCTAGGAAAATAGACTTGGAAGAAATCTCCATAATATAAGCCTAGAAGACAAAACTTGGGACCTATTGGGATTTTAATGAATACAAGTGAATAAGGTTGACTGAATCCAGATTTATACCAGGTAGCTTTTGGCTAATTTGTTAACATAAATAAAACGAGTATTTCAGGTTCCAAGGTGTGTATTTCTAAGACATACCCTCAAAATTGGAATATTTGAAAGCTCAAAACCTGTCTTGGGGCTTTGTGCAGATTCAAAGCAAACCAGGCAGCCCTTATGAGTAAGGAGCTATGTGTTTGCTCTTGGATTTGCTTCTTACTTGCTAAGTGATATTTTATGAGCCAATTGTACATCAGACTTCACTTTTCTCTTGTGTAAAATGGTCATTCCTCTTTATTTTTCTCTTTTGAAAAATACATTTATTTATTTATTTATGAGAAAGAGGCAGAGAGACACACACAGAAAGAAAGGGCATGCCAAAGCCCCCAGCCACTGCAAACGAATTCCAGATGTATGTATCACCTTGTGCCTCTGGCTTAGTAGGCACTGTGGAATTGAACCTGGGTCCTTAGGCTTTGCAGGCAAGCATACTAAATGATAAGCCATAGTTTTGGCCCCTCCTCTCTATTTTTCACAAGAGGTTGGTAGACTAATTTGGGATGGGGAAGGGAGGCTATTAATAACGTAATTCAGGGACTTGGGTTTTATAAAATAAATAAATGAAGCTGAAATAACACACTACTTTCAGAATATCATATCCTGTACTTGAATTAAAAAACAAGTATTTGCTGGAACAAGTTAGTATGATTTCTTGAGAAACAAGGTAAGTAGCTTGACTGTATCAAGACAAACATCATCTTAGTGACAAACAACTAAAAATCAACATGTTTTTATGAGATCTGAATACAGACTGGATTCAGGATTATGACCAAGACCTCTATGTATAGCTTTTTAAAAGGCTCAGATACAGTCCTGTTATGGACTTTAGCAATGAGAGCACACACCATCGCACATATCCCAAGTTACTGCTCAGCTTAATCACTTTTCTGGGGATAGACCCAAAAGTGTGCCTGGGATAACTGGGGATCCAGAAAGTTATGCTTTCTATAATTTTTTTTCTTCTGAATGCAACATTTGTTGATAGGATCCTTACTCTACTGAAGGCATCAAAGCATGATTTATCAAATGAAACTAATGATCAGTAATAACAAATTAAATATACTAAAACCATAATTCTTTGGGAGGAATGCTGCCCTTAGGAGTGCTCATACTGAAACATACACAGATTTTTTTCTGTGACTATTTGGAACTTCCTACAGAATCCCTACCAGTTTCTTCACTTCTTGGAGTGTGGGATATGCTAATTCTTTGGCTTTTGCAGATCCAGCTCTTAAAACCTTCTCTAAATGGTCCTTGTCCATTTTCAGTTTTTCAATTTCACTCTTAATTGGAGCAAATTTCTCAATCACAGCATCTGCCACCAGCAGCTTGTAGTGCGCAGTGTCGATGCCGGCACTGTTGCACACTACTTCCTCCACAGTGAGCCCAGTCACCGCCGCGTGGATTGCAACCAGGTTGGAGACGCCCTTGCGGCTGGCAGGCTCGTAGGAAACCTCTGAGGTGAAGTCTGTCACAGCCTTGCGGAACTTCTGCACAATCTCCTCCGGGCTGTCTGTTATTCGAACAGTGGCCAGTTTGTCAGGGTCTGATTTTGACATTTTGGCAGAAGGGTCACGGAGGGATCTCACTTTCCTCATGGATGCTGGTGGAAACACCAATATACATGTCCAAAACAAAACAAATAAATCACCAAGAATGTTACTGTCTAGATCCTGAAGACACCCAAAATTCCACATTTTACTTATTATTTTACCCATAGAAAATATTCATTGTGAAAATCTGAGCAACTTATTCATGAGTGGAAATCAGGAACACTGTCACTACTCTGTTGATAGACATGCTCAAGAATCTTTAATGCATAAATGCCCAGTGCAACATACTACTTTTTCAGACTAAGGACCATCAATTTTCTCTTGGTTTATCTAGATAAATACACATCTATTAAATCACACATTTTATAAATTAAAATTATTATTTTTAATTTCTCATTTCTCAAATATTTTTAGTTATCTTTTTCAATAACCCAACCCAACTGACTACTGCCACATGACCACAATGAAGATTCCAGTTACAAATCCTGAAATGTGCTCATGAGAAAGCCAAGTTAAGTCCCAAGAAAGTTCTAAGTCTCCAGTCTTCTCTTCAAAACATGCTCATATTTAACAATCGTGTGTGTTACTTACTTAGAATAGACTGGGGCACTGGAAAGAACTCCCCATACTTCTTGTTGAAACCTTGAGCTAGATCTTGAACAAGTTCCATGTGCTGGACTTGATCCTCCCCGACAGGAACATGTGTGGACCTTTAATAAAAGACATAAGGAAAAACTCAGCAAGGCTCCTTCTTAAACAGAAATTACATTGCAAGCAGCTGCATTTCCTGTACCCATTTCACTGTTGGTGTCCAATAAATGGTCAGAGGGAACAATGAAACCCACGTCTTTATCTGTGCATCAGACAAATGCTGAAGAGATGTTTGTCTACTCTGGTTCTGTTTTTCCCATCATAGAAGAATGCAGCCATCAACTCCAGCATGACAGGATCTTGCCAAGAGGAAGTGGGGGTATCTTCAATAGCATGTGCTCTTTGCATAATTGTGTTTCAAAGCCATTCCTTCTCCCTCACCCAGACAGTCTGTTATCTCAGCTTATACCAGATGCTTTTACCTCAGAGCTGTGGCTTACAGTTGAAAGACAACTCTCCCAGTTTTCAAATTAGAGATGGCAGATAGCTTTTCAGGCTATGGGCTTTCCTCCCCATTACATAAGATATAATTCAAGATCTTTTCAGAATATGCTTCTTTGTTTTCAAATACATGACAATTAATATGCTACAAAGAATTTACATGAGCAAAATCTCTAAGTATAGTGTAGATGGGTCTAAAAACAATGAGAAATGAAGAAGGCAAGTTGAAAATTGTATGTAGAGTACACTAACATTTATGTAAATTGTAAAAGTATATAGTCACATACTATACACTGTATACACATGCACAGATTTAGAGTAATTAAGTAGAAAAACATAATGAAAGCTGGGATTGTAGCTCAGTGATAAACCATTTGCATAACATACATAGGACCCTGGGTTCAATGCTCACCACTGCAATAAATGAATAATAAATGAATTAAATAAAAACATACCAAAAGCATTTTCCCAAATCCATCATTGTAAGTGCTATAGAGGGAGGAAAGAAAATGGAGACTTGAATTTTATCTATAGTATTTTATTTTTTCAGGAGTGAAAATGTGAAGCAAAAAAAAAAAAAAAAATCAAAACACAGAGCATCCATTTATAATGACATAATTCTTACATAAAAAGTTTCCAGTGCTGGGTCATTGGGGGAATGTCAAATACTGCTCTGAAAGTGCTACTGTGGGTAGAGGCAGGTGATTCCAAATATGTAATGCTTGGCTATGGAAGTTAGGTTTGATAACACAGGTAGTACAGTGCTCCAGGGTTTTTTTTCTTTCTTTTTTGTAATTTCATTTGTGTGTGTGTGTGTGAGGGGGGGGGGGTGTGCGCTCATGTTTGTGTAAAGGTGCACCAGGGTCTCTTGCTGTTGCAAATAAATGCCAGATGCATGTGCCACTTTTGTGCCTGGCTTAATATAAGTGCTGGCAAATCACACAGATGAGTTAGCTCTGCAAGCAAGTGCCTTTAATCATTGAGGCCCTGCTGCAGTTTCTTTCTTTTTTTAATCAAGTCGAAACTTTACATGGATACATGGTATGTTGGCACCATCATTTCAATCCTTCCTGCCAACACTCCACTGAGGGCCCTCCTTAGTGGGATTGCTGGTATTCACCATGTAGTTGTGAGAGCAAAGTCAGTCATTGAGGGGGGGGGGCAATGGCTCTGGATATTTCCTTCCACCCTGTGGCTCTTACATTCTTTCCACCCTTTCTTTGACAAAATTCCCTGAGCTGTGGTAGGTGTGCTTTAAGTCTACTTTAGTCCTAAGCAGTTAGCAGCTCCAGGATTTCTGCTTTAGTGCATTTTGAGTATCCTCAGTGTCTTTCCATGTCACCCTAGCCCAGGCTGTCAGGTTCGCCCAGGAAGCAGCATTCTTTCTCATCTTGCCAGTTCCTCTGTGGTTTCACCGAAGTCCTACCTACTGTGTGGTGGTTCATCTCCTGCAAGGGAGTCAGCTATTCCTATTAACGGAGGGTGATATCAGGAGAGGTCAAAGGAGGTGTTTTTAATTTAATTTAGAGAGATTTTGATGGGTACAGCCTTACTTTTGGACAAAGACTAGTGGGAGCTTCTCATTGGGGTCCATAATATTGGTCTCTATAAATTATGACTTGGTTCCCAGTTCTAGTAATGGGTTCCTTTCCATTGAGCAGATGCCTTAGCCAATCAGAGAGCCATTGGTTACCCATCTAAGCTAAGTGCCACTATTGAACAGGTGTGTACGTCTTGTCAGTCTTGTTGCTTTCATATAAGAGTGTCCCCTGCTTGCTCACAACGTTGCTGGCTATTTTCTCCTAGCAGTTCATGTAGTGCTCTTTAGCACTAAAGGGGCTAACCATCTGGGGACTGGATTCCTTCCAGATTAAGCTGGATCTCTCAGTGTTCTGCATCCGCAGCATGTAGTATCAATAATAGGTCTTACCTTTTGCTTCAGGTGAGTAATCATGTGCTTTGACAGAAGCTTGTCTTGTTTGGGGAACCTCATAGGTCCCTTTGATCAATAGTTCAATGTGAATTGTAACCAATTTCTTGTACCTGGAGTTATAATTCAGAGCCAAATGTTTTACAAATGGCTTCATCCCACCCTTTCCAGGGCCTTTTAACCAGATGATAACTCCATGCATTTACTGAAGGTTATTTTTTTTAGTCCATTACCCAGGAGGAAGGTTTCTATGGCACCAATTTATGTTGGATTTGGTTTCTCCTGTTCCCCTCCCTCTGTTGCAGTCAGGTCCGCATTGCTGGTAGAAATCACCCAACCAAGAGCAGCTTGTGAGAGAAAGAGGTTTATTTTGGCTTACAGGCTCGAGGGGAAGCTCCACGATGGCAAGGGAAAACGATGGCATGAACAGAGAGTGGACATCACCCCTTGGCTAACATAAAGTGGACCATAGCAACAGGAGAGTGTGCCAAATGTTGGCATGGGGAAATGGGCTATAACACCCATAAGCTCACCCCCAATAATGCATTCCCTTCAGGAAGCATTAATTCCCAAATCTCCATCAGCTGGGAACCTAGCATTCAGAACACTTAAGTTTGTGGGGGGCACGTGAATCAAACCACCACATTCCACCTCTGGACCCCATAAACTAATATCCATACATGACCTAGAATACAATGCATTCAGTCCAACTTTAAAAGTCCCCATAACTCTTAACAATTCCAATGATATTCATACATCCCCATAGTCCAAGGTCTTTTAACTGAGCCATAATGCCAAAAAATTCCCCCAAAACCCATAATAATACAGAATAAACATTCACCCTGCAAAAGATGGCATTGGGCATAGCAAAGAAACATTCAGCCAATACAAGATTTAAAACAACCCGGGCAAAGACCAAGTCCAACAACTCTAGCCAGTGACAAATCTCCACATCCAATAATTCTAGCCAGCAACAAGTCTCTGGCATTCCAATTCTGCCCCTCAAGCTAGGCTACTCACAGTCCTGGAAAGCTTTATCAGGCCAGCAGCTTTCCTTAGCAGCCATCTTATGGTCCCAGCATCTACACTGGATCTCCACTGAAATCCACAGTTCATCCTCATGGCCCCATGAGGTCTCCATGCAGGCATCCACAAAACCCGCTTCATACTGCCCAAGGCCATTTCCAAAACACAAGACCATGTTGCAAACTCAATGACTCTCTTTCCAGCATTTCTCCACAATACCAGGTAGGGTGCCAATTTGTTAATCCAGGTGGAAATAAAGCAGACTTTGAAGAAGAGCACACTCCTTGAGCTTTCAGGCCCCTTCAAAAGAGTCTACATTCTTTTGTTGCCCCAGTGCAGGTCAGCTGGCCCAATCTCAAAGGTTGTAATCTCCCAATTGCAGCTAAACGGGCAGCAGTTCACCAAAAGATTTTTCTTTCTGTGCCATATCCCTCTGCACACATCAGTTCATTCCTATGCAAAGCAACCCTGTACAACTTCTCAGGACACAGGCATAACAACAAGCTTTCCACACAAACTGCTAGCCCAGGCCAGGCAAAGCTCTTTCTCTACCCTCATAAGCCAAACTTCACAGTCCATAGTTCTTACTGCATTAGGTCATTCAACTCTGACCAGAACAGTCTATAAAGCTGTACTTACAGCACTGCAAGGCGTCTCTTAAGTCAAGGTTTCAAATCCTTCCACATTCCTCTTGAAAATCAGCTCCAAAAGGCCAAAGCCACACAGTCAGGTGCCTAGCAACAACCCCACTCCTGGTACCACTTTACTGTAGCAGTCAGGTTCGCATTGCTGGTAGAAGTCACCCAACCAAGAGCAGCTTGTGAGAGAAAGACATTTATTTTGGTTTACAGGTTTGAGGGGAAGCTCCACAATGGCAAGGGAAAACAATGGCATGAGCAGAGGGTGGACATTACCCCCTGGCCAACATAAGGTGGACCATAGCAATAGGAGACTGTGCCAAACACTGGCATGGGGAAACTGGCTATAACACCCATAACCTACCCCCAACAATACATTCCCTCCAGGAAGCATTAATTCCCAAATCTCCATCAGCTGGGAACCTAGCATTCAGAACACCAAAGTTTATGGGTGACACCTGAATCAAACCACCACACCCTCCCACTCAGCTTATCTATCCCTTGACTTGTCTGGCAGGTATGGCTACAACTCAAGCTGTTCCAGCTTAAGAATCACAGATGAGGCATTTGTCTTTTTTTTTTTTTTTAATATTAGTTAAGTACACAGTGTGTATGCAGCCATGTTGGTACCATTGTTAGCCTCCTTCCTGTCCTCCCCTCTCTGCATTGGGGAATGTGGGTCATGCATTGTGGGGTTAGCCATCAGTTATGGGTAAGAGGCAATATCTTGGTGAATAATGTCCCAACATGTGGCTGTAACAATCTTCCTGTCCCCTCTTCTGCAAATTTCCCTGAGTCATGATGGATTTGTTTTAGGTCTACTTCAGTGATGATGTCTTGAGAGCCTCTGTGTCTCTGATATCTGGTTTGGCAGGATTTGAGTGTTCTCTGTGTCTATCTCCTTCACCCTTGTGCTGGCACCAGGTTCACCAAGAAAGCAGCACTCTTGCTTATTTCCCCAATTACTCTTGGTTTCAGTTGAGGCCCTGGTGAAGTGCGATGGGGTGAGTCTCTCCTCGGGATCTGCGTCCATCTGAAAAAGAGAAGCAAATTCTCCAACGGCGATTGAAGTCAACACCAGATAAATGGGATAACCATTATTATTCTGGAGGGCATTTAATAATAGGTGTAGGCCCTCTTGTAGCCCATGATTCATGGGAGCTTGATAATGGGGAGCGGGCTTGTTTTGGGATATGGTTCTGACTTGTTTCCCAGCTCCAGCTATAGGTTCTGTTCCACTGAATGGGCCAGTTAGCCAAATCAAAAGCAGTTGGTTACCCACAATGGCTGTGTGCCACTATTGCACTTGGTGAGCATCATGTCAGGTTGCTTGCTGCTGAGTAGCTTAGACCACGAGTTGCTTGGACAAATGTTGGTCATTTTCCCCCAGTTTCTCATGTAGCACCTTCTGGCACTAGACGAGCTAACTGTCTGGGGACTGACTCTCTTCCAGCCAGGTCACTCCATGTTCTGTACCAACAGCATATGGTGTCTTCAGCAGTAGGGTCTTACCACTAACCTTTGGTGGGTCATCAAGTACTGTGCCAGAAATCTGTCTTCTTTTAGGAAACCTTGTAGGTCTCTCTGATAAACAGGTCATTGTGGATATTAACCACATGATGGTACTGGGAGTTACAGGCCAACACCAAGGAAAAGAAGGAAGAAAAAGATAGGTAATATAAAAAAGATAGAAGAGAAAAGGGAGAGACAGAAACGGGAGATTAAGGTTAGTCTTCATCATACCCGCTCCAGGGCCCTGTGATTCAGGTGTTCCCTCTAAAGACTTGATGAAGGTTCAGCTGTTTAGTCTGTCTTTTAGGATGTAGAATTTTATGGTACAACTGCCATTTGGGTCTAGTTTTGTGTCCCCCACCTCCCTATTGTCTGACCCTCAAGATGCTTATTAGGTATGTCAGCATCTTAAACAGATTCAGGTTAGGAGCCACAGATGAGTGAGACCATGAGACGATTATCTTTCTGTGATTGGGTGAGTTCACTGAGAATGATCTGTTCCAGGTTTGACTATTTTTCTTCAAATTTCATTGTGTTGTTTTTCCTTACTGTTGTGCAGCATTCCATCATGTAGATATACCACGTCTTGGTTATCCATTTGTCTAATGATGGACAACTGGGTTGATTCCAGCTGTTAGCTATTATGAATTGAGCAGCTATAAACATGGTTGAGCAAATCTCTCTGAATGGAGGCATGGAGCCCAATGGAGGCCCAATAAAGGAATAACTGGGTCTGTTGGTAACTCTACAGTCAACCTTTTTGAGTCTCCATATTGCTTTCCATAATGGTTGTACCATCTTACATTCCCACCAACAGTGAATGAGGGTTTTTTTTTTTTTTTTTTTTTTTTTTTTTTTTTTGAGGTAGGGTCTCACTCTAGCCCAGGCTGACCTGGAATTCACCATGGAGTCTCAGGGTGGCCTCAAACTCATGGTGATCCTCCTACCTCTGCCTCCCGAGTGCTGGGATTAAAGACTTGCACCACCAAGCCTGGCTGGGTTCCTATTTTTCCACATCCTCGCCAGCATTTGTTTTCATTTGATTTCCTTAATATTTGCTATCCTTACTGGGGTAAGTTAGAATCTCATGGTTGTTTTAATTTGCATTTACCTGATGATTAGGGATGATGAACATTTTCTTAAGTGTGTGTTTGCCATTTGTATTTCTTCCTCTGAGAACTCCCTATAGAATTCTTTGCCCCATTTAGTGAGTGGGTTGTTTGACTTTTATTGTTTAGGTTTTTGAGTTCTTTGTAGATTCTAGAAATTAGGTCTCTGTCAGTTGGATAGACAGCAAATTTTTTCTTCCATTCTGTGGGTAGTCTATTGGCTCTGCATATTGTATGTTTGTCTGTGAAGAAACTTCAGCTTCATGAGATCCCAATGGTTGAGTGATTATTTAAGTTCCTGAGCCACTGGGGTTTTGTTCAGGAAGTCTTTCCCATTCCTATATCATGGAAAATTCCTCCTATTTTTTCTTCTGGTAGTAGCCAAGTTTCTGGTCCTATATTGATATCTTGGATTCATCTGGACTTGATTTTTGTGGAAGGCGAGATGTGTGGATCAAGTTTCATTTTCCTGCCTATGGGTATCCATTTAATCCAGCACTATTTGTTGAAGATGCTGTCTTTTTTCCAGCCTATATTGTTAGTGCCTTTGTCAAATATCAAGTAGCTGTAGTTACTTGACCCAAAGTCTGGGTCCTCAATTCTGTTCCATTGGTCTCTACTCCTGTTTTTATGCCAGTACCATGTTGTTCTTATTACTAAGGCTTTTTAATATAGCTTTAGATCATGTATGGTGATGCCTCCATGGGTGTTTCTTTTGCTGAAGATATGCTTGCATATTTAAGGCCTTCTGCCATTCCATATGAATTTTGAGATCATTTTTTCTATCTCTATATAGAAAAGTATTGGGATTTTTATTGGTATTGCAATAAATCTGTACATTATTGCCTTAGGTAAGATTGTCATTTTCACAATGTTAATTCTGCCTATCCAGGAGCATTTTCTCATGTCTTCCTTAATTTCTTTCTTGAGTGTTTTTATGTTTTCATTGTATAGGTCTTTCATATCCTTGGTTAATGTTATTCTAAGGTATTTTTTTGTTGCTATTGAAAATGGGACAATGTCACTTATTTTTTTCTTTGTATCTTGTCCTTTGCATATAAAAAGGCTTCTGAGACATTTAGCTTACCCATAACTGTGGGCTAACTCCACAATGCATGACCCGTATACCTCAACAAGGAGGGGCCAAGGGGAGGGTGTAGGTCACGGATGAGCCTAATAATGGTACCAAACTGACTGTATTTGCTGAATACAAAACTGACTAATAAAGAAAAAAAAAAGGCTTCTGATTTTGTGCATTGATTTTGTGTCCTACTACTTTGCTGAAGGAGTTAATCACCTTTAACAGTTTTGAGATGGAGGTTCTCGGTCTCTTCTGTATAGAATCATGTTGTTTGCAAATAGGGCTCACTTAACTTCTTACTTTCCAGTCTGTATCCATTTCATTTCTTTATCCTGTTTTATTGCTTGAGCTAGGTCTTCCAGTACTATGCTGAAGAGCAGAAGTGAGAGTGGATACCCCTGTCTTGTTCCTGATCATAATGGGAATTCCTTGATTCTCTCTATTAAGTGTTATTTGGGCTTGAGGAGTTTTACATATAGCCTTTATTATGTTGAGATGTAAACTGTCCATGTCTATTCTCTCCAATGTTTTGATCATGAAGTAATGTTGTATTTTGTTAAAGGCCTTTTCTGCATCTATTGAAATTATCATGTGGTTTTTATGTTTAAGCTTATTTATGTAGTGTATTACATTGACAGATTTCCATATGTTGAACTAACCCTGCATTCCTGGGATGAAGCCTACTTGATCAAGGTGGATAATGCTTTTCATGTGTTGTTGAATTCAATTTGCGAGGATTCTGATCAGGATCTTTGCATCTAAGTTCATCAGGGAAATAGGCCTCTAGTTTTCTTCTCTTGTGGCATCTCTGTCTGGTTTTGGTATTAGGGTGATACTAGCTTCATAGGAGTTGGGGAGCTTTCCCTGTACTCTGATTGTGTGGCACAGTTTGAGAAAAGTTGGTTTCAGTTCTTCCATGAAGGTTTGATAGAATTCAGCTGAGAAGCCAGACTTGGTCCTGGACTCTTCTTTTTGGAGAGGTTTTTGATTACCTTTTTAATCTTGATGACAGTGATGGGTTTGTTTAGGAGATTAGCTTTGGTAGGTGGTATGTGCCCAGGAATTCATCCATCTCTTCCATATTATCCAGTCTTGTGGAATAGAAGTTTTTGAAATAAGTCCTGATGAATGTCCAAATTTCACTTTTGTCTGTTGTGACCTCTCCGTTTTCATTTCTAATTTTGTTAATTTGAAGCATTTTTTTTTTTTTTGCTTGATTAAATTGGCCAGGGGTTCACTAATCTCGTTGATTTTTTTTCAAAGAACCAGCTCTTTGTTTCATCAATTTTCTTGTTTTCTTAGTTTCCATCATTAATTTCTGCTCGGATCTTAATTACTTCTTTCTGTCTGGAGCCTTTTAGGTTGGATTCTTCTCACTTTTCCAGTGCCTGTAGGTTGATGGTTAGGTTATTGATTTGGGATCTCTCTGTCTTTGTTATGAAGACATTTAGTGCTATGAAATTTCCCCTGAGGACCACCTTGATTGTGTCCTATAAGTTTTGTATGATGTGTTTGCATTGTCTTTCCTTTCTAGAAATTTTGCAATTTTATTTCTTATTTTGTCTACTACCCATTTATTGTTTAAAAGTGTGTTGTTCAGTTTCCAGGAGCTGACTGAATTCCTGGTGTATCTCTTGTTGTTAATTCTAGCAATACAGCATTGTGATCTGATATCATGCAGGAATTATGTTGATCTTCCCAGATATATGGAGGCAGGCTTTATGACCCAGTATATGATCTATTTTAGAGAATGTTCCATGGGCTGCTAAGAAGAATGTGTAGTATATGGATTTTGGGTAGAATGTTCTGTAGATATCCATTAGGTGTAATTGATTTGTGGTTTTGTTGAGCTCTCTCCTTTCCTTTTAATTTTCTGTTTGGATGTTCTCTGTATTGCTGGTAACGGAGTATTGACGTCCCCAACTATGATGGTGTTGGTGGTTATTTCTGTTTTGTTGTCAAGTAGATTTTGTTTTATGAATTATGGTGCCCCTGTGTTTGGTGTATAAAGATCGATGATTGTGATAGCCTCTTGCTGGATCGTTCCCTTGATAAGTAAGAAGTGGTCTTTTTTGTCTTTGTCAGTTACTTTTGGTTTGAAGTCTATTTTATCTGATATTTGTATAGCTACGCCTGCTTGTTTCTTATTTCTATTTGCTTATAGTATCATTTTCCACCCTTTCACCCTCAGGAAGTATCTCTCTTTAGTGGTGATGTGGGTTTCTTGAAGACAGCAGATTGAGGGGTCTAATTTTCTGATCCACCCTACTAGATTATATCTCTTGATGGGTGAATTAAGACCATTAATATTTAGGGCAATAACTGTGAGGCTTGATTTAATCCCTGCCATATTGTGGTGGTTTATGTAGTTTGTTTTTTTTCTTGGACTTTGTAGTTTATTGTGCCTTCTCTGAGTTTGCTTATTGTGATCTGCTTCTTGTAGGCACTTGAGGTTGGTTATTTGATTCTTCTAGGTGGGGCACTCCCTGAAGTACTTTCTGCAGGTTTGGCTCTGTGTTCATATAGTTGTAAAGCTGAGTTTTATCATGGAAAAATTTTCTTTTACCATCTTTTTATAAGGGATACTTTTGATGGGTAAAGTAGTTTGGGTTGGAAGCTATAGGTTCTTAGACTTTGCAGTGTTCCATTCTAGGCCCTTCTGCTTTCAGGGTTTCCATTGAGAAGTCTGAAGTAATTCTGATGGGGTTACCTTTACACATACTGTGTTGTTTCTCCCTAGCTGCTTTTAGGACTTTCTCTTTGGTATTGATGTTTAGAGTCTTATGTCCTGGAGAATTTTTTCTTTGTTCCAGTCTGTTTGGAGTTCTGTTAGCATCTTATAACTTTATGGGACTTTCTTTTGAGAGAGTGGGAAAATTTTCTTTGATAATTGTGTTGAATAAGTTCTCCATGCCTTTGGTCTGAATTTCTTCCTTTTCAGTTATTCCCATGATCTAAATGTTGGGATATTTAAGGGTATCCCACAGTTCCCTCATGTTGTATTCACAAAAATTTTTGAACTTATTGAAACTTTTGGAATCACAAACTGTTTCTTCTGTTTTGTCTTCCAGTTCTGAGTTTCTACCCTCCACATGGCTAACTCTATTTTTGAGAGCTTTTGTAGAGTTTTGGGCTTGTTCAATTTGGTTTGTATTTTCTACTGTTTTTTAATGTACAGTTTCCATTCCTCTGTTGAGTCCCCTTTTCATGTCATTTTCTGATTATCTTAATGCTTCTTGGAATTCTTCCTTGCATTCCCTTTTTTAAAAAAAATATTTGTTTATTTATTTGAGAGCAGCAGAAAGACAAAGAGGGAGAGGGAGAGGGAGGGAGAGAATGGGCCCGCCAGGGCGTCCAGCCACTGCAAATGAACTCCAGATGCATGTGCCCCCTTGTGCATCTGGCTATCGTGGGTCCTGGGGAATCAAGCCTTGAACTAGGATCCTTAGGTTTCAAAGGCAAGTACTTAAACGCTAAGCCATCTCTCCAGCCCTTCCTTGCATTTCTTTATGTCTTCATTGAGCTTCACTTTTTAAAAATCTCCTCCAGATCATTTAACTGTCTTTGGAACCCTTCCTGGTTCTTTTCTAGTATGTCTAATCTAGTGAGGACAGCATTCATATGCTTATTGACCCTTTGTTTCTTTTCTGCAAGTTCTGCCATTTGCTTACTCAAGGTTGCATAGCTTGTATCTTCATTTTGCTGTTCTGATCCTATTGTGTCTTGTATGTTTTGATTAGAGACATCCATTGTGGGACTGGGCAACCTTGATGGATTTACTTGCTTTGATTTTTTCATGTTATTCCTTTTGCACTGTGGTCTGCCCATCACAGTGCAGGAATTTTATTTAATTTAGGAGGAAGCTGTAGGGTACCCTTGAAGTGTCTTCAGTGATTATTCCCTTTTATGTTTGCTTCCACTAGGCTTATGATGGCAATGGGGCCTGCTTGCTCAGAGGGAAGGAGCCCATGAGATTCTGGTGGGGCCCCGGGGAACTGATGAAGGGGCTTCTTGTTCTATGATTTGGGGTATAAGACTGTGTGGTCAGATGGCCTGAGAGCACAGAGGTTAAGTAGGAATGTGACAAAGCAGACTGGTATTGTGGCTTGGCTGTGGAGGGGGAGGATGGGAATGTGCAGTGGTTCCATGATGCTGAAGGGTGAAGGGATGGGACAGGGGGTCTCTTGGAACCCTGTAGCAAGGAGTGGATGGGAATGCCAGGTCCTGTGACAGGACATGGCAGGAATATGGGACTGCTGTGGGTCAGGTGACATACAGGCGGGGCGGGGGCATGGAGGTCCCTTGTGGTGGGAGAGCCTAGGGAGGGGGGAACCCTAGACTGCTGACTTGGGTCCACACATGGAGGGGCAGTAGCATGTTGATGTCCCTGGTGGCAGTGGGGGTAGTGGTAGCCTGCTGACCTGGGCCCAGGTAGGGAGGTGGGGGTGGCAGCAAGTGGGATGGTATTTGCATGTGAAGGTCCCCTGGAGGAATGCTAGTTTGCTGGCCTGGGTCTGGGCATGGGGGTGGGTGGGACAGACAGAGGAGAGCTCATATGGAGCTCTGTGGTGGTGGGAACACCTGGGGGGAGATGCTAGCCTGCTGGCGTGGGTCCCCACATGGGGTGGGGGGTGATGGAGAGTGGGAAGGCACTGGCACGTGGAAGCCCCCTTGGGAAGTGCTAGCCTGCTGGCCTGGGTCCATGTACAGGGGTAGGGGGGTGGCATCAAGTGGGATGAAGTTTGCAAGCTTGGAAGCATGTGTGGAGCTATGCTAGCCTGCTGGCCTGGGTCCCCTAGCCTGCGGTTAGTGCAGGAGGAACCTGCGGCTGGGACCATGGCTAGGACAGCTGCTGGAGGGGATTGGAGGACTGGTGGGCTACCTGAGAGTGTGGGAATCAGTGCATCCCCTAGTTTGCTCCTCTGCACCCTCCCATTGGAGGTCTACTAGAGTCTGCTCACCACTAGAAGACCCCAAATGTCTTGCCTTTCCTTCCCCGGGAGGTGCGGTGCAATTAGGTGGATGCCATCTTGACCGTAAGTCCACATTTGTCTTTCTGTGCTTGTGTATGTTTGGTTAGTATGATCTGTCCCATTTCCACCGATTTTCCTACAAATCTAATTATATCATTTTTCCTTACTTCTGAATTCCATTGTGTATATATACTACAACTTAATTATCCATTCATCAAATGATGGGCATCTGGGTTGGTTCCAGTTCTTAGCTATTATGAATTGAATGGTTGAGCAAATTTCTCCTGCTGCAGTTTCTTAATCAAAAAAGTTTAATATCGCTCTTGTGAAAGTAGCAGAAAATTGCCATTGGCAGGTGTCTCTTTTCTAAGCCTTCATTTCTTCTCTAAATGGAGATCATGATGGCGCTTTCCTCATATGGTTGTTCCTACAATCACCAAGCATAGTATTTGATAGGAAGAGCTCAGTAAATATTACTTTGACAAATAGTCATTATCAAATATGATGGACAAAATGGTACAAGAAAGATACTACAAGTGACCTTAATGTAAGGCACACTGTGATTTTTTCAAATAATATTTTCTATTTTGATAGTGTACTCAACCTGTCAAAGAGAAATATTTAATATGTATTAGCCCTGAGATATATAAGCCCAGAGATGGTTACAGACCTGGGCAGTAGTGTGATATGAGTACAAAACACTTGCAATTGAAAATTCACATATCTGATCAGGTGATCTGCAAATACAACCAGTATTTTTAATGTCTTTTTTTTTTTTAAATGAGAGGGGGGGGGATAGGTGCACCAGGGCCTCTAGTCACTGCAATCAAGCTCCAGACACATGCACCACCTTGTGTGCATGCATGACCTTGTGGCATTTTGTCACCTTGTGTCTTGCTTATGGAGGTCTGGGCAGTCGAACCTGGGTCCTTAGGCTTCATAGGCAAGCACCTTAACCGCTAAACCATTTCTCCAGCTCCTTCCTACAACCAGTATTTTATGGGAATTCTGAAAACTTCTTAATTTTAAGGACAGCAGACAGAATAACAAGAGGGAGGGCAAAAGGCAGGAAGTATATCCTCTTCTTCTAAGGTCAGTAAATGAATATAGGGAATTCTACAGAATGTCTGAAGGTCATACCGGCTGCTCTCTTCCACATGCCTGGAGCAGAAAGTTTGTGGCTCAGTGAGAGGAAAAAGTAGAAATGTTCTTTTATACCCTTTGGCCCTGCATAAGGCTGCAGGGTCCTCCTTTCTGAGGTTCACAAGCACAAGTCTGCCTTTGTCAATTTCTCTTTGTCTGGACTTTGCTACTCTTGCCTGGTAATTACAGTGAGGCTCACATTCAGAGGTCACCTTGACTCCCCCAAACCAAATGATCCCCTACAGCAGGTTACCAAGCAATTACAGTAGCTCATAGGAAATCACAATGGACTGCAACTAACACAGAAAAAACAATTACCATAATCAATACACTTTAAGTACATCAAAATGACTATTTCCACATGTCAAAATGGTTCCAGATTCACAAAGCAACCAAACGAAACAAAAAACACATTTAGTTTTCATATTGATGCTGTGTGCATCTTGCCTTGTCATGTCCTTGCCTCTTTTCTTACAATTCTGTGGGGTTCTGAATTTTTTATAAAAGGATTAAAAACATTTTAATTTTTATCACCTGGTCCTATTACTCCTTGTGGTTCTTGCATCTGACTTTGGTCTGTTTGTTTCTGGTCTTTCCTCCCCCACTCCTGCTGCTGCTTTCACCTCCTGTAATTTATCTTGGCCTTTACTTCTTATCCACTGAGTTTACACTTTACATTAATTCAGCCTGTCTTTGATTCTACTCACTTATAGGGCTTACTCTCTTCACATTTTCAGCCTTTCTCCTTATAATCTTCCTTTCACTTCAAATAATTTAGTGCTGTTCTTTTAAAATTTATATCTAACATAATGAGATCCATATTAATATGTCTACTCTTTTTGCCATTTTTTTTTCTCCCACCCTGGCTGTGCTTCCTCAGACACAACATAAAACAAGCCTTTCAAAAAAAAAAGTCTTTCATAACTTTGATTGTTATAACTTCTGTCACATAATAATGCGTCTGATCTTCTGCTATGGGCTAAACTATTTTTCTTTTGCTAGCTCCTTATTGCCTCTAAGTTGACTTGGGATCCATCTCACTCCTTTGGCAGAATTAGTGTCTAAATGAATAATGATTGCCTATGTAGATCTGCTCACAGAGGTTTGTATTTTTGAATTTTCCCCTTCACATCCTTGACTGAATTTATGAGTTTTCAAAGCTGCTGACTTTTTCCAGGCTGGTGGAACAGAAGCTTGGTGTCATCTTGCCCATCACAGAGAATGGTTGCTTCCACGATGTGACACGACGATTATCCAATCTGCATTATTGAAGACCCATTATGTGAAAAGTCTGGTGCTGGGTACTATGAGAAATGTGGAGAAGTTCATCTTCCCCAGGAGGAGAGATACTAAATGAAGCTTTAAACTCTTCTGGTGAGTCCTCTTTCTAGACTGCTAATCTCATGCATGGCAACCCCATAAGTAAAGTGTGGTCATTTTTGACACCTCTTGCATGCATATTCAATCAACATGAAGTACCTCTTCTTTACTGTCGCCATCATGTCCTGAGTAGGCCAGTGAAATAACCATTGCATATATTGTCCCAGGCACTGTTCTCCTCTAATTCACATTAAATTTGCTGTCCTTAAAATGTATAAATAGCTTCACACTTCTTTCTCTTCTGCTTTTTTTCCCCCCAATTCTCAGGAGCTAGCAGCCTGAAACTGCATATCTCAGATTGCCTTCCAGTAGAGCACTGGTTTAGTGATGAAACTATTTCCAATAATAGAATGAGAGACAGAGAGAGAAGAAATTATTGCTCAGACAGTATAGGTGAATATATGGACAGTAACAGAAATGAATCTTGGGTAGCAGCCTTCAGCATTTCATAAAATCTCAGGAGGTAGTTCAAAAGCTGGAGGTCTCTAGAACAGTTTTCGGTACCCTGAACTTATCAAATCAACCCTCAAGAGGCTCATTTTCAGTGGCAGCAGTTTGGTCCTCTGGCATGAGGACTCACCTGGTCTCTCATGGTCACTCAGTTGTAAAAGTAAAGTTTCAGACCAATAGTTTTACTCTATATACTCTGATTTTTGGTTTGATTTGTATTATGGTTTGGCTCTTAAATGTCCACAAAGGCCATGTGCTATGGTTTGGGCCCTAGTCTGTGGTACTATTAGGAAATGTTGGAACATTTAGGAGGCAGGATCTAGTAGAAAGCAGTTAAGTCATTAGGGTGTGCCCTTGAGGAGGATATCGGATCACCATCAGCCACTATGAGGTAAATGGTCAAGGGCTGTTCCACCATTTCCTCTCACATGATGTTCTCCCTTACTCCAGGCTCAAAGGATGGAGCCAAGCAGCCTTAAACACAGATTTGTTTTTAATTTTTAAAAGTATTTATATATGTGTTTGTAAGGAGAGAGAGAGAGAGAGAGAGAGAGAGAGAGAGAGAGAGAGAGAGGGAGAGACACCAGGGCCTCCTACCATTGCAAGTAAACTCTAGAAGCATGTGTCACTCTGTATCTGGCTTCACGTTTGTACTGGGGAATCAAACCCAGGCCTTTAGGCTCTGCAAGCAAATGCCTAAACCACTGAGCCATCTCCCCAGCCCAAACACAATGTTTTTTTTTTAATTGACTTATTATAGGTATTCTGTTATAGTAAAGGAAAGCTAACAGAGTTTGTTTTTCACATTTTCTTAAAGTATAAAACATGTTTATTGACCATTCACTTGTCTAGAAAACACAAACAGACTAACTGAACACAACCTGGGAAGAGGCAGTGGACAGAGAGGCCACCAGAGTTTCCTGACACCTCAGGCTGGAGCTTCTCATTCACTCGAGGGCTTCATGTTGTGTTACCTCTGGCAAGGGCAAGAAAACTGGCTAGAAGACCCAGGTACAAGGTGACAGCAACATTAAGGCTCTGATGCTAACTGCTTGTATATTCCAGTTTGCAACTGAACTACAATATCAAAGGCACTGTTAAATGGCCCCACTAGCCGACCTTTACAACCTTAGTTTTCATGAGTTCCCTTTGGGACTGTGTGTCCTGTCAGTCTAGCTTTTCCCTATGGCAGAACACCCATGTTAACACCCGCAGGCATGTCCAAATTCAAGTAGACATGCTTGTTTCAGGACAGCCCAGGTGGCATTAGTGTTGAGACCTCTGTAGTGTCTACTGGGTGACACACCCTTGGACAGGCTAGGCAAATGAAGGAGCAGACATAGACACCTGTCCACTGTCACACTTGTTCCCCATTTAATCTTGAAGGCAGTGACCCTGGTCTACTAAAGTTGTACTCATTTGAAACAGGAATCCATTTCCTTTTGTTTTTTGTTTTCATTAATGAGGATTTCCAAAGGTGTCCAGCATATTCTTAGGAGGCATCCTGGGATGGAGCAGAATGGTCCTGGCTCTCAGGCTCTGGAAGGGAGGCCGGCACCACTTCCTTCTTCTTGGCCACTAGGAACTCATGAATTGCTTACTCCATGTGAGACCGGAAAATGTGATTCAGCTTTGGATCCACCACCTGAGAGATACACCTGTCCACGCCTGCTTCCAGCATGCCTGACTGAAGCACACTCTGCAGAAGACCATTTCATAATTGGTTCTTGTTCATTGCAGGATTCCATTATTGTTTGTCTGGATGGGTTAACACAAAATTACCCACTTTCTGCCACAGGGTTTTTTTCCCCCTTTTAAAAAAAAGTATTTTATTTATTTATATTTATTTTTACGTTTTATATATATATATTTTTTACTGACCATTTTCCACAACTGTAGACAATAACCCATGGTAATTCCCTCCCTCCCCTCACTTGCCCCTTTGAAACTCCACTCTCCATCATATCCCCTTCCCCTCTCAACCAGTCTCTCTCTCTCTCTCCCTCTCTCTTGTTTTTTGGTCTTTCGAGGTAGGGTCTCAGTCTAGCTCAGGCTGACCTGGAATTCACTACGTAATCTCAGGATGGCCCTGAACTCATGGTGATCCTCCTACCTCTGCTTCCCAAGTGCTGGGATTAAAGGAGTGCGCCACCACGCCTGGCAATCAGTCTCTCTTTTATTTTGATGTCATGATCTTTTCCTCCAGGTTTTGACAGGCTGGCTTGGTGTCCCTGTCAGCCACGCAGTTCCAGCAAAAGCTGTTGAACAGGGCGTGCTCTTGAACCACTCCATCATGAGGGCAACAAGGGTGATGATCTGCAGGTCACCCTGCCAGAGTGAGGCAGGGTTGATGGAACCCACCTTTCCCCCTCATAGTACCTTAAGACCTTTGTTTCCTCATTTTCCTGTCATTTCAGGTTTTGGTTTCACTAACTTCTTCCAGTGTTTCTTTATTTCAATTCTTGAGAAAGATAACATGATTAGCACAGGTAACTGAGAAAGATCACAAGATTAGGTAATTGTTCTTATCCTTTGAGTAGACTCAGCCATTCTTTACCAAAAGATTCTCTCTCTTAAAAATTTTATAAACTTATTTTTTTTTTTTTTGTGGTGGTAGGGATTAAAACCAGGGCCTCATACATATGAAAGTAAAACTCCTAGCTATGCAAGCTAATTTCTTTATCTGTAAAATGAGTATAATATCACCTTCAAATTTTACACAGTTACTGTGAGAACTTGAATAAAGTGTATGAGACTGGCATTGGTGTAAATAATGCTCAACGCATGTTAACTGTTCCTTCTCTTTCTTCAAAGCCACACCATAATGCTTTTTATTGGAACTGGGGCATTATAAGTCCTTTAAAAAAAAGTAAGGAAAAGGGCTGGAGAGATGGCTTAGTGGTTAAGGCACTTGCCTGTAGCTGAAGGACCCAGGTTCAATTTCCCAGTACCCATGTAAGCCAGATGCACAAGGTAGTGCATATGCCTGGAGTTCATTCGTAGTAACTGAAGGCCCCAGCATACCCATTTTCTATCTGTATCTTCTTCTTTCTCTTAAATAAAAATAAATAAATAAATGTATATTTTTTTAAAATAAGGAACATAAGTAAATATTGTATGTGTGTATAGGGGAAGATACACCTGCATAAAAAAAGAGAAAGAGGGCTGGAGAGATGGCTTAGCTGTTAAGCTCTTGCCTGTGAAGCCTAAGGACTCCAGTTCAAGGCTCGATGCCCCAGGACCCACGTTAGCCAGATGCACAAGGGGGCACATGCGTCTGGAGTTCGTTTGCAGTGGCTGGAGGCCTTGGCGCGCCCATTCTCTCTCTCTCTCTCTTCCTTTTTCTCTGTGTCTGTCACTCTCAAATAAAGAAAGAAAGAAAGAAAAAGAAAGAGAGAGAAATATCTACTTAATATATAACCAACTATTGAAAATTAGGCATTCAAATGTAATGCAGATGTAAGATAAAAATTATGAACATTTGCTATTTTGGAATATTATCTTTCTTAAATATCTGCTGTTTTTCAATATTGTGGAGGTACTGGGAATTAAACCTAGGTCTCAAGTCAGACAAGTGGCTACTGTATCTCCAGTCCTCTTATTACCTTTTATTTCAAGTCAGAGTCTCACCAAGTTTCATGCTGGCCTTGAATGTACTCTATAGGCCAGGCAAGTCTTGAACTTGCAATCCTCCTGCTTCAGCTTTCAGAATAGCTCGGATTATAGACCTTGACCTCCAGTTCTGGCTCAAATATCTGCTACTAATCATGCTCCTAAGCTAAATATAGTCTCAACTCTCCAGTTCTGGGTTCCACACCAACTTGTACGGAAATAATGTTTCTTTTATAAATCTATCTGGAAGGCTCTCTTCCTTTTGTTTCCTTGTGCTTGTTCTCTGGTCTACCATGCCACTCACTCGATGCTGACTTCGACATAAGCAAACATTAAATCTATACTAGCTTCAACATTTTATGACAAGGCCACACAGATTTGTGGATGGAACTAAACCACAAGTGTTTTATCCATCTTTCAATCTATCAACCTATGTATCTATTTTTATAATGTAAACATTCATACATATTCTGGTAATAGAACTTCTCAAAATGTAGACAAACAAAAACAAATAAAAAGTACCCCCAAATGTACAGGTGGTCCCACCTGAGACTACACCTAAAGGAAATGTTGGGCTGCTTCTCTTAAGAAAAAGGGTACACAAGTAAGTGTCTGCCCCATGTCTATGATCTTATTATTGTATTAGATCTGGCAGATAATTTCTAGGTTAAAGGAGACAGCTATCTTGAAGATAAATAACTGCATAGTTTTACAGAAAGTACTTTCATCCATCTGTATGAACAAACTGTATCACCAGAATGCTGATGAAAACAGGTAAGACCCCTGCCATTATCCTCCTTTCTGAAAATAGGAAGAAGAAATACATCTTGTTTTTCTTAGTATATATTCTAACCCCTGATTAGACTGGTAAAAAGTTAAAGAAGGAATATTTACAGAATAGAGATTTCTTTGCTAGTAGGAGTGAGCTGACAATTGCGGCTGAGAAATAAATGCCTACCTACCTTGGAAGCAATAAGTATTTTTGTGTGAGAATCCTATTGATATTGAATGGGAAGCAGAGAAATCAGAAAACTTTTAAGGCTTACCTGTCAAGTCAGAACTACTTAGTTTTTTGCCAATGTTAATCTTCAGAAGAATTTCCTCTTTAGCTGGAGAGATGGCTTAGTGGTTAAGGCACTTGCCTATGAAGCCTAAGGACCCAGGTTCGATTCCCAGTAACCACGTAAGCCAGTTGCACAAGGTGGTGTATGCATCTGGAATTTGTTTGCAGTGGCTAGAGGCCCTGACTTGCCCATTCTTTCCCCCTCTCTCTCTGTCTCTCTTTCTTATATAAATAAATAACATTTTACTGTTATATCTTGGGTTATGTTTATTGCAAGTGATATCAATTCATGCATCAATTGTTTACTAATTCCCTGAGTTATGTTCCACAAATCTACTTTATGGATAAAAGAATTGTAGTATTTTATTATTCCACCAATTACATTTTGGTTAATTGATGTAAAAATGTATCACTTGTCCTTTATCCAGTTTCCATTTCTATACTTTCAGTTACCCAAGATCAACTGTGGCCTAAAACATATTACATTGAAATTTCTAGAAATAAGCAATTATTAAGTTTTAATTCCATTTAAAGCAGAGTGATGAAATCTCACACCGCCCTCTGCCCATCATCTATACATACATATTGAATATGCAGCCAGCCTGTCTATCATTTGGTAGCCACCAGATCAAGGGATGAATATCATAGTGAGTGTGCAATAATAATTGTTTGGCACCAAAACAGATGGGAAGTAGAACTGGCAATTCAGATATACCAAAGAGAAGGTGTAATGTGTCCCTGTGTTTGTAGTTACCTTCTTGTTGCTGAGGCAAAGCACCTAACCAAATTCAGCTAATGAGAGGAAAGTTGTTTATTTTGGCTTACATTCTCCAGGGGGAAGCTTCAAGATGGCAGGGGAAAGCATGGGATAAACAGAGACTAGACATCATCTCTTTGCCATAGCAGGTGGAAAACAGCAGCAGGAGAGTGAACCAAGCTCTGGCAAGGGCAAGCTGGCTACAACATCCCTAAGCCCATCCCCAATAACACACACAGCTCCTCCGGCAGAGCTCCACCTCCCAAACTGCCATCAACTGAGGGACAAGTATGTGGGGAACATTTTCATCAAACCACCACACCCTGTTTCTGCCTACTAAGCACTGGGATTGCAGGTGGGCTTCTGTGACCACCCTGCCTCTCTACATTGGTGTTGGGGATCAGAACTCTAGTCCTCATGCTTGTGTAGCAAGCCCTTTGTCCACTGAGCCATTTTCCTAGTCCTAAATCTTCTCTTTATACACTAATTATTTTATATATTTCATTGCATTGGATGGAAACCCAACCAACATGATATGATATAGGCAGAAAAAACCCAAGTATATAGGGTTCCAGATGATCCATGGTTTCAAGCATTTGTTGGGGGTCTGGGAATATATTTCCCACAGATGTAGATGAACTATTATGTCTATTACCATTTTAGTATATATGAAACTTCACTCTTCTACTTATGTGATACTATTGTCTCCTAACATGACTATACACTCCTGAAAAGCTACCTCTAATTGGCAAACCCCGAACTATGCTCTGATGCTCTGCTGTCCATTGGCTAGTCACATAACTTTAGGAAAGTTGCTTAACATCCCTGGCTGGCACTTTTAAAGCAAGGGAATTGAGGAAGAGGCTCCTTAAATTTCTTCTTACTCTACACTCCATGGTATCATGAAGAAGGCATTCATTCTTATTAAAGTTCACTCTTCCTCAGCTCTGAATTCAGAAGGCTTTCCCATTATGCCACATGATCAGCATGGAACTCTAGTATAAGTGTGTGTTTTCTTATTTTGTTGTTGAAAAGTCTCAGTCTCTGGTTTAACAAAGAAGTGGGCTTTGAAAACAAAATTAGAAGGCTGGAGATATGGCTTAACAGTTAAGGTGCTTTCCTATGAAGCCTAAGGAACCCATGTTAGCCAGATGTCCATGGTGGTGCATGCATATGGAGTTTGTTTGCAGTGGCTAGAGGCCCTGGAGCACTCATTCTCTCTCTGTCATAAATAAATAAAACTAAAATGAAAACAAAATTAGACATAAATTGCAATCATCAAAGACATAATCATTATCAAATATAACCAAGTAATAGCTCCCAGTCACAACACTACCTGACCCAGATTCAATTTAATTTAAATCCCTTAATAATCTTGTACATTATCCCTATTAAAAATATTTATTTATTTGAGAGAGGCAGGCAGGACAGATAGATAGTAAGAGAGAAGCACCTAGTCACCTATAAAGGCAAGCCCATCAAGTCATAGCAGATTACTCAACATGAACTTTCAAAGCCAGAAGGGCTTGGAATGATGCATTCCAAGTTCTGAAATGCAACAACTGCCAACCCAGACTACATAAAGGAAAGCTATCCATCATAACTGAAGGAGAAACCAGAACTTGCCATGATAAAAACATGCTAAAGCAATATATGATCACTAAACCATCTCTTCAGAAAATGAAGGGATCCTTCACACTGAAGAGAAAAATACATACATGAGACCATGTTTGAATAATAGTTAATACAAATGAATAACAGGAAAATCAGCAAACACTACAAAATCAAGAAGAATGGCAGGAATAAATGTGCATCTTTAAAAAATAACTCTTTGTATCAATGGTCTCAATGCTCAAACCAAAAGTCTCAAGACTTGCAGATTGGATTAAAAGGTTGGATCCTTTCGTTTGTTGCCTCCAAGAAATTCATGGCTCCATAAAAGATAGATATTACCTTAGACTGAAAGGATGAAAAATAGTATTTCAAGCAAAGGGGCCTAGGACACAAACAGGTGTTGCTATTCTAATATCTGACAGGGTAAGCTTCAAACCAACATTAGTTAGAAGAGGTAGAAACGGTCAATTTATACTGATTAAGGGAACTCCAATAAGAGGACATTATAATTCTAAACATATATGTACCAAACACGGGTATACCCATTTTCATAAACAAACACTACTATACGAAAATTCGCATATAACCCCAAGCACAACTGTAGTGAGTGACTTCAACATCCTGCTCTCTTCAATTACTAGGCCATTCTGGCATAATAATAATAATAAAATAAAGAGAAGCATCTGGATTAAATAGCATAGAACAAATGGGCCTAACAGATATCTACAAAACATTCCATCTAAATGCTGCAGAATACACATTTTCAGAAGCACACAGACCACACTCTAAAACAGATCATACATTAGGACACAAAGTAGCTCGGGCTTTGGAGTCCTATAGCTGAGATACAGATAACCTCTTCTCCCTGATAGTAGATTTCTAGGAAATATAGTTCAGTTCTTCAGGGAGAATGAAGAAAGGAGTGGGGACACATTCATGAAGTTTATTTTTCTTCAGTAACAAGACTAAGACTATTAGTACAAGTTGACTAGGAAGATTTATTTCCATAATGACAAATGGGTGCCAAGAGAGAATAAGAGAAGAGAAGAGAAGGAAGAATCAAGGTCCTGGCCAGAACAGGGAACAGGAGAGTTAGTGTTCTTTGTTGTATATCTCTGAGGTCTGTAAGTATCAGCACTATTTGGCTGGATGGATTCTGGGCCCAAAAAATGTGCTAAAATGTTTGTCCTCAGCCTGTAGGTCTAATACAGTAGGTACTAGTCAGAGATGGCCATTTAAATTTAAATTAATGAAAAATTAAAAATTCAGTCTTCTGTCACACTAGGAGCATTTTATGGGTTCAACAACCATGTGTGGCTAATGGCTATAGAATCAGAAAGTGCAAATGTAGAACATGCCCACCATCACAACCTGGTTTTAGAGTCTCTATTATAGAGTTAATCAGTATTTGAAATCTTGACATTTGTTGTAGTCAGCTTCACATTGCTGGCAGAAAACACCTCACAAAGAGCACCTTGTGTGAGAAAAAGGTTTATTTTGGCATACAAACTTGAGGGGGAAACTCCATGATGGCAGGGGAAAATGATGGCATGAGCAGAGGGTGGACATCATCTCCTGGCCAGTATCAAGTATACAACTGCAGCAGAAGAGTGTGCCAAACACTGGCAAGGGGAAGCTGGCTATAACACCCATAAGCCTACCCCCAACAATATATTCCCTCCAGAAGGATCCAATTTCTAAATTACCACCAGCTGGGGACTTAGCATTCAGAACAGATAAGTTTATGGGGGACACGAATCAAGCCACCACATTCCACCCTGACCCCCATAAACTGATAACCATCCATGATGTAAGATGCAATGCATTCAATCCAACTTTACAAGTCTCCATAGTTTTTATCAATCCCAGTAGAGTTCAAACATCCCCATAGCCCAATGTCTTTTAACTGAGTTGTAGTATTAAAAAAAACCCCATAATGACACAGAATAAACATTCATACTACAAAAGATGGCATTGGGCATAGCAAAGATCAAACTCTGTAGGTCGAAGTCTGACAACTCTAGCCAGTGACAAGTCCCCAAGTCTGTTAATTCTAACTTGTAACAAATCTCTGGAGTTCCAATTCTGCCCCTCCATCTTAGCTACTCACAGTCCCAGAAAACTGCATCCAGTGCCAGCAGCTCTCCTCATCAGCCATCCCATAGTCCTAGCATCTCCACTGGGTCTCCACTGCAACCCACAGTTCATCCTCATGGCTCCATCAGGCCTCCACACAAGTAAATCAACAAGCCTGCTTCACACTGCCCATGGCCATTTTCAAAATACAAAACTGTGTTGCAAATTCAATGATCCTCTCTTTCCTCATTTGTTATAGTCCATAGTACCAGGTATACTACCATCTTGTTAATCCAGGGTGGAATAAAGCAGACTTTGAAGAACAGCAAACTCTTTTAGCATTCAGGACCCTTACTCAAAAAGAGTTTATATTCTTCCTGCTGTCCAAGTGCAGATCAGCTAGCCCAATCTCAATGGTTGTATTCTCTCAAACAATTGCAGCTGAATGGGCAGCACTCTGAGCCCAAAGATTTCATTTCTTTCTATGTCATATCCTTCTCACACCAGTCTATTTCTATACAATGCAACCCTGTACAAGTTCTAAGGACATGGGCATAATAGAAAGCCTCTCACACAAACTGTTTCTAGCCTAGTCCATGCAAAGCTTTTCCTTCTCCTTACAAGACAAACCTCACAGTCCTTAGTTTTTACTACATTCAGGTCATTCCACTCTTTTCAGAATAGTCCAACAAGCTGTACTTGCGGCACTGCAAGGGGTCTCTTAGGCCAAGGTTTCAAATCCTTACATATTCCTCTCAAAAATCAGATCCAAAAGGCCAAAAGCTACACAGTCAAGTTTCTAGCAGCAGTGATCCCATTTCTCAGTAACAATTTTACTGTTGCAGTCAGCTTCACATTGCTGGCAGAAAAAAAAAAAAGACCAAGAGCAGCTTATGCAAGGAAAGTTTATTTTGGCTTACAGACTTGAGGGGAAATTCCATGATGACAGGAGAAAATGATGGCATGAGCAGAGGGTAGGCATCACCTCCTGGCCAACATGAGCAGGACAGTGTGCCAAATACTGGCAAAGGGAAGCTGGCTATAACTCCCATAAGCCCACCTCTAATAATATATGACTTCCAGGAGGCTCCAATTCACAAATTGCCACCAGCTGAGGACCCAGGATTTAGAACATACAAGTTTATGGGGGACACCTGAATCAAAACACCAAAACCTGTAACAGTTAATTTCTATTATCAACTTGCTTGAATCACGGATCAAATAAGAGACATGCCTTTTGGGCAAGTTTGTGAGGGAATTTCCAAGGATTAACTGATGGGGAAGTAACTCCAGAGTAATAGCCTTTCAAGTGGCAGCCTATGTATAAAGTTTCCAGGAAAAAAAAAAAAAAAAAGGCTTTTTTTGTAGAGCCTGGCTGCCCTTGTTCTTTGCAGCTGAGTTCACCTATCCTGTTGCTACCACCTTTCACTACCATCAGAATTTAGAACTCTGGACTAAGATACCTTTGAGTAGAGCTTGATGGACCACTGTAGTCAGAGTTTGAAAGGCTTACATGCAGAGACAACTGTGGGCTATGAAACTTTGTCTTATGAGGTTTCAGAGGGAAAAGAGAATTTGGTCAGGATTGGGCTAGGGCAGTGTTGCAGTCAGGTGCACATTGCTGGCCGAAAACACCCAACCAAGAGTACCTTGTGGGAGAAAAGGGTTCATTTTGGCTTACAGACTCAAGGGGAATATCCATAATGGCAGGGGAAAATAATGGCCTGAGCAGAGGATGGACATCACCACCTGGCCAACACCAGCAACAGAAAAGTATGCCAAACACTGGCAAGAGGAAGCTGGTTGTAACACTCATAAGCCTGTTTTCAACAATACATTGCCTCCAGGAGGCCTCAATTTCCAAACTGCCACCAGATGGGGACCTAGCTTTCAGAACACATAAGTTTATAGGGGACACCTGAATCAAGCCACCACATTCTGCCTCAACCCCCATAAACTGATAACCATACATGATGTAAAATGCAATGCATTCAGTCCAACTTTAAAAGTTCCCATAGTTTTTATAAATCCCAATGATGTTCATATATCCCCATAGTCCAAGATCTTTTAACTGAGCCATAATAGCAAAAAAAAAAAAAAAAAAAAAAAAAACCACACACAAAAAAAATAAAATCCATAATGTCACAGAATAAACATTCACACTGCAAAAGATGTCATTGGGCATAGCAAAGAAATATTCAATCAATACAAGATTTAAATACCAAACTTTGTAGCTCCAAGTCTGAGAAGTAACCAGTGATGAGTCTCCAAGTCAATTCTAACCAATGATAAGTCTCTGGAGTTCCAAGTCTGCTCCTCCAGCTATGCTACTCATAGTCCCAGAAAAACTTTATTCAGTGCTGGCCGCTCTCTCTTTGGCAGCCATCCTATAGTCCTGGCAGCTCTATTAGGTCTCTGCTGCAACCCACAGTTCATCCTCATGGCTCCATATGTCTCCATGGAAGTAATCCAACAAGCCTGCTTCACACTGCCCATGGCAATTTCCAAAACACAAAACCATGTTGCACATTCAATGACTCTCTCTTTCCTGCATTCGTTATACTCTGTAGTACCAGGTGGGCTACCAAGTTGTTAATCCAGGGGGGTAATAAAACAGACTTTGAAGAAGAAAACACTCTTTCAGCATTTAGGTCCCTTCAAAAGACTCTGCGTTCTCCCTGTTGTCCCATTTGGTACTCATTTGGAGGCAATGGCAAATGGAGAAGAGAGGGTGCCTGGACTTGCAACATGGTTTTTATTTTTATTTTTTGGAAATAGCCTCTGGTCAATGTGGAGTAGGGTCACAGTCGCTATATGGAGGCCATGACTGCTTATGGCATGGATCTATGAAGATAAACTCTGGGTGGCAGTGGAGACTCCAGGATTTTGCATATGACAGGAGTGTGGGACGGCTGTCAAGGAGAGCTGCTCACTCTGTCTCAGGCGAATCTGCCTGGAAAGCATGCAGCTAAGGTAGGAGGTGCAGAATTTGGAGCCCAGGGATTTCATTACAGGTCCTAGATGCTAGGAATGATGTTTGCCCTGCTTGTTTCTGATTATGTAATGGTTCATTTGTTCCTTGCTATGCCTTCTTTGTGCTGTGAGAATGTTTACTCTGTGTTATTATTTGTTGGAAGTATTTAATTTGTGCTTAATTTATAGGTCTCAGAGTTAAGAAACTGTCTTGGGCTTCAGAAGAGACTTTGAGCTTTTGAATAATGTTGGGACTAATAAAGACTATATGGGCTTTTAGAGTTGGACTGAATACATTTTGCATCATGAAATAGTAGTGAATCTATGGGGACCAAGGGCAAATGTGGTTTGAATGAGTATCCCCTATAGCCTCATGCGTTTGTGATTAAGCTGTGCCAGCTCTCAACCCAGTAACATATTTGGAAATAAGATTAAGATATGGAGAAAGGTAAATTATCTAGTTTCCTTTTTCTTTTTCTTTTTTTCTTTTCTTTTTTTTTTTTTTTTTTTTTGGAGGGTGGTGGTGGTGGTGATGGTACTATATCCCTTCATGAAACATGGCTCACGGTTTTTTAAAGTCAAAGAGGTCAAACCTAAATGAATCCCCCAGTGTGCCAGTTTAGCAGTGTGGTGGTTTGAATTAGGTGGCCTCCCGAAGTTCATATGTCCTGAATGCTTGATCCCCAACTGATGGCAATTTTGTTGGGTGGGGGACTTGCTGGAGGAGGTGTGTTGTTGGGGCAGGGTTAGGGATGTTACACTAGCTAGCTCCCCTTTGCCAGAACTGAGCTCACTCTCCTGCTGCTAATGGCCACCTGCAGTGACAAGGAGATGTTCAGCCACTGCTCTGTCATCTCTCCCATGCCATCCTGCAGCTTGAGACTAAGTCAAAATAAATACTCTCCAGATCAGCTGCTTTTGGTTGGGTCTTGTGTGACCATCCTCTCTCTCTCTCTCAAATAAATAAATAAAATATTATTAAAAAAATAAAGTAAAAGATGAGGAATGTCTTTGAGCCCATAGGAGAAAAATTTAGTTCATTCTACTTTGCTTCTGGTCAGAACTGTCAAAAGGGAGAATCTGGCTTTTTTTGTTTTCTCCTTAAACCTCACCACTGGAGGTGAATAAATGCTTTTGTTCTTATCTCTTCCCCACCCCACTTTTTTTTTTGAAAGGAAAGAATGTAAAGGAATTACCACTTTCACAGAAAACCTGACCAGACACCTGATGTCAAGACTAGACTGACTAACCCAGCTACCCATCCAGGAGGCCCCAATCTGGGTCTCAAGGCGGCTTTTTAATTTCCTGAAACTCCCTTTTGCTTCCTTGGGCAAGACCTCTGCCTTCCTTCTCTTTTAAAAATTCTATCTATAATCTAATAAAATCTTTCTAAATCTTACCCTCTGGAGTATGGATTTTAATTCTTTGAATCATAAGATAAGAATCTAGAAGATATTGTTTCAGCGAGAGCTTTACGTGACTGTCATTTTCTGAGGCTTCTGAGTAGCTTTTTCAGTAGCCGACAAGAGTCAAGGTAAGTCTCCAGCGCTATCAGACACCCCCAAATTCCCATATAATTCATGCCTTTGACAATGGAAATGCTTCCTGCTCTGTTTTATCAATTAGGTAAGTCTTTCCCCAAAAGAATAAAGCTTATAATTCCACATAAGGGAATTCCCTCCTGCAGACACACCCTGCCCACCTGACTTCTGAGCTGGGATGGTATTCCCTTGTGTCTTGCACCTGTATTCTGCTTACCATGTGTGAGTGGATGGGGCACCAGCATGCCAAAGATTATTTCTCTATGATGCTCCACTATTGCCCTCCATGAGGAGCAGTTGGGACAGACTGAAAGCCCTTTGAAAATTCAAAAATTTAGTGGTGTGGCTTTCATGGGATCACCAGACAAGGTGATATCTTTTTGCCGTCTGGTTGCGGGGAAGACTTGTTATAATGGACAATGATTGCTAATAGAAATAAAACATATTATATGCTTTTGCTGGTGTGTCTAAAAACTTGAAGCAAGAATAATACTGTCGTAGCCGGGCGTGGTGGCGCACGCCTTTAATCCCAGCACTTGGGAGGCAGAGATAGGAGGATCGCCTTGAGTTCGAGGCCACCCTGAGACTCCATAGTGAATTCCAGGTCAGCCTGAGCTAGAGTGAGACCCTACCTCGAAAAAACCAAAAAAAAAAAAAAAAAAAAAAAGAATAATACTGTCGTATCCAGGTCTATAGATATGCTAAAAGAGCCCTAGTGGATACAGACTTTTTTCCGTGGTCTCAAGTAATTACTAGGAATATACCAGTTGATCCGGCTTCAGGGAACAACTTGAAGGATGATGGAGGGCAGCAAATAACAGAAAAGTGTCTCTTATCATCTCCCTTCTTTTTCAGTGTGGATATCAATCCCATGACCAGATGGATGCACAGTACATCCAAATTTGTGAATCTTTTGATTCTCCAAGGGCTAAATAAAATGTCCAACCTTTCTTTGCTCTACTGCTTATCAGACTCAAGTAGAGGTAACTTATTAACTAATGTGTCCTTCAAGACTCTTCTCCTCTAACAGGCTGGCCTCCTGGTTTCATGACAAAGGAAAGGAGATGAGCAGCTCAAGAGTTTAATATTGAGAGTCTTAGTTCTCAATATATTTTCTCTCTTGTCTTTAATTGCTTATAAGACACTTCAGCATCCAAATTCACTAAAGGTTTGTTATGTGTTCTTAAAATATAGCTCTTACACTTTTGCTGAAAAACATAAAGAGTAAAAAGTCCCCTTTTGAAAAATACAAGTTGTTACCAAGTCTGTCTAGGGCTTATAACGAGCCAAAACTTTATAATTTAACAATATGTAAACAATTAATCTTAATATGCTGCATGTCATAAATATAATTCATATTCAACTCTTTAATAACTTGGTAAATTTGTTTATAACATATCTCATGATGTCAAGGTTGTGTAGATCTGCTTAAAATGTCTCATCAAGTTAGCTATGTTTCTTTTTTTAAATATATTTATTTATTTGACAGAGAGAAAAAGGGAGGGAGGGAGGGAGCAGGGGAGGGGGGAGAAAGAGAGAGAATAGCCATGCCAGGGCCTCTAGCCAATGCAAATGAACTCCAGACACATGTGCCACCTTGTGCATCTGGCTAACGTTGGTCCTGGGGAATCAAACCTGGGTTCTTTGGCTTTGCAGGCAAATGCCTTAGCAGCTAAGCCATCCCTCTAGTCCTAGCTACATTTCTATATCTGTAAAGCTTTTAACTAGTTGGAAAACTGAATCTAAACAAAATCAAGATTTATTTATTAATTGCTGATTTATTTCTTTAAATTTTTTTAAAATACTTATTTATTTGAGAGAGTGAGAGAGGAAAAGAGGCACACACACAGAGAGGGGGGTGGGTGGGCTCTATCCACTGTGAATGAACTCCAGATGCATGTGCCACCTTGTGCTTACGTGGGTCCTGGGGAATCAAACTGAGGTCCTTTGGCTTTGCAAGCAAACACCTTGTCCGCTAAGCCATCTCTCTAGCCATGATGATTTTTCTTTTATAAAACTATATTTCAGTATTATCTCTGAGAAAGCTTTAATTTTAAGATAGTTAATTTCCTGTCATGTTCAAAGATAAAAACACTAGATGATAATAATCTTGCCAAGTGTTCATTACTGGGTCTATCATTTAGGTTTTATGAAAAAAAAATAATATGGTTTCATTCATTGTGACTTTTATTCTTAGGGAAACAAGAAAGACCCCTCCACCACCTCCTGATAACCTCTGTGCTTCTTCAATATTAAACCATATTGAGGGACTCTAATTACAAATCCGAGGTCAAAGTACATTAACTCCATGTTATAGCACTAGAATGTTATTTACAAACAATGCTGATACCATTTTGACATAAGCTGTTGAGTATCTGGTCTAAGTTTCATCATGTATTTTAATAGTCATGGGTAACAAAAATAGTAGAACACAGAATTACTTTAGATTGAATAAAATACCTCTAAATAATATACATCAGATTAATTGCTATTACAGATTTCCCTTTCAGGATTATGTAAAGAACACTGCTCATCTAGCTGTGCTCTTCTCTTTCAAAACAAATTTTACCACGGTTTGTATCTTGTCAAGTTTAGACAAAAGAGGGTTATTTTAAAACCTAGCTGTTTTAGTTTATCAATAAACAAGTTCTGGTTTATTTCTATTAAGATATATGTAATCAGCCGGGCGTGATGGTGCATGCCTTTAATCCCAGCACTTGGGAGGCAGAGGTAAGAGGATTGTCATGAGTTCGAGGCCACCCTGAGACATAGTGAATTCCAGGTCAGCCTGGGCTATAGTGAGACCCTACCTCAAAAAAAAAAAAAAAAAAAAAAAAAGGATATATATAATCAAACTATCTTAGTCAAGATTCTATTTAGTAAGTGGCTTTCTCAGTTCTGATACCCCCAAAAGCTCCAATTGCTTAAAAGCAAATAAATAAATAAATAAATAACCTTTCAAGACATAATATCTATTGCTTCAGAGTACAGCTCCACACTTCCACACTCAATCAATTGCCTTCACCTGAGAGAAATTGTTCTCTGAGTTCTATTTCTGAATTCCAAAGAATGATTTGTCCTTGTTTCAGCTATCCTTAAACAATTGCTAAGCTTGCCTCCAATGGTTGTGGTGGCCTGGTTCAGGTGACCCCCATAAAACTTATGTGTGCTGAATATTTAGGCCCCCAGCTGGTGGTAATCTGGGAATTGGATGCTCCTGGAGGTGGTATATTGTTGAGGAAGGGCTTATGGGTGTTATAGCCAGCTTCCCCTGGCCAGTGTTTGGCACACCCTCCTGTTTCTGTTGTCCATCTGATATTGGCCAGGAGGTGATGTCCACCCTCTGCTCATACCATCGTTTCCCCCTGCCATCATGGAGCTTCTCCTCAAGTCTGTTAGCCAAAAAAAACCCTTTTCTCTCACAAGCTGCTCTTGGTTGGGTGTTTTCTGCCAGCAGAAATGTGTTCAGCAATGTGAACCTGACTGCAACACAGATTAACAAAAACCATTTAAACATTGATGCCAAGACTTTATGCTGCCTTAGTTGCATTATTGTGTGAAATGGCAATTTCTAGATGTTTGTCTAGATCTTTATCAAATCAATTAATTTAATTTTATGGTAAAAAATTCTTTCCACAGCTGCTACCATGTTTTGCCTACAGTTAAAACTGTTAGGAAAAGATAAGAAATACATGCTTTCTATGTTTCAGATATAGCTTACAATGTCACCAAGTACAGTTAAATGTTAGACAGAATGATTTAAGCTTTCATACTATTCTTTAAACTAGTTCTGTTTTGCTACAGACAAAAGTGATCAGATGTGCTTTGCATCCACATTTTTCTTCAAGACTGGTATAACTGTCCTGCTATGTATTTAATAACCATTTGTAGAAGCCAAAGCCAATGAGGATACCAGGGCTAACAGGGCAACCAACATTTTGGTCCCTGCTTCCTGGTCAAGAAGACCCCAGGAGATGATAGGCCACCTATAAAGTATCTTAAAGCTCTGGTATGGCACCTGTCTTCTTTGTCAGAGAGTTCACACAGACCCAGAGATTTGACTCCGAGTGTACAGTCTGCAAGAAGAACATTAGAACAGAGGAAAAGATCCTAAATGTTATCTCTTGATAACAATCATAATGTTCTTACTGTTGGTCTTTTATAAATAAGTGTTACCCCAGATCCAAAAGTAACAGACCAAAGAAAAAGATCTACACATAGGTGGTAATGTGATATAACACTGATTCACAAAAAATGGAAGAGGCTTTCCATCAGGGGCCTTTATATAAATTCCCTCTGAGAGAACTCTTAACTTCTGTGCTCTGTGACACTATTCAGCTTGAAGAAGTTAGAGTGACCATCATCCCATTTCCCTAATAGTAGTTAGGATTGTCTCTCAAGAGTGGGGAATTAAGATATGATACAGATTAGGAGTAAGGTAACTTTCTTTTTATAGGTAGTCAATTTAAGGACACAGGCCAAAATGAACATAGATACTACCCTTCCCCGCCCTGTCCTGGTGAGACTGCAAGAGAATTCGAGTTTGATTAAAAGTTATAAACAGAGAAAGCTTCCTGGTTCTTCCTCCTTAATTTTTCTTGGGTTTTTTCTCTCCTTGGTGGTCCCCTTCGGAGTCTGCTTTCTCCTCCTGGGCTCAGTAACAAATCAAGGTTTTCATATACATTTGAACTTGGCAATGAGAATCATCCCAATTGGACACCTGATTTATAAAAAGACCCAATCTAAGTTGCTACATGAATTTCTTGGATTTTCCCTCTTGGGACCCCTCCCAGCTGGGATGAGAGGGCCCCTCTAGCATTGGGTCATTTTCTGCTTATACTCTTTCTTATTTCTACTCTCCTTTAAAATAAATCTTTCATAGTTTGCCTTTAGAAACATACACTCTTTCCTGAGTGTGGTGGCACATACCTATAACCCCTGGGCTAGGGAGTCTTGAGGTAGGAGGATCACAAGTTCAAAACTAGCCTGGGCTAGATTGTGAAATCCTGTCACAAAAAAATAAACAAACACGCCCCACTTCTTATCATTATGAGTAAATATGAGACCAGGGTTGGCCTCTCTCCTTACTTGTAGGACAGAATGTCAGCTGCCTGAAGAACTGGGTATGTAAGTAGGCCTACTGTCCCATCATGCTTCTGCTTGACAGTCTTTGCCTATGAGAGATGGAAAGAGAAGGGGAAGAATTCTGACATGAATCTTATTATATTGCTTAACTAAGACATTTTTTTAAAGCAAACTGTAGTCTAAAACTATCTGTAATAACGTTATACTTAAGTTCCTCTTAGCAACTCTAGCCATCTTCTGGCTAGCTTATCTTTCTTTGTACTCCAGGCTTAGGCACAAATAAAATGAATTTATTTTACCACTCCCTTGTCACTTATTTTATTTTGGTTTTTCGAGGTAGGGTCTCACTCTACCTCAGACTGACCTGGAATTCACTATTTAGTCTCAGGGCGGCCTCAAACTCACGGCGATCCTCCTACCTTTACCTCCTGAGTGCTGGGATTAAAGGCGTGCGCCACCACGCCCGGCTATCCCTTGTCATTTTATGTTGTTTTTGGAGCTATGGTCTCGCTTATTCATGCTAAGTCCATGCTCTGAACAATGAGCTACATGCTCAGCCCTGTGCCTATAGAAAGGGTCACCTCCTCCAAACACCACCCTTGAGATTATGCTTTAACTATGAATGTGGGGGAGGCACACATTCAGACCATTAAGATTCCAACAATCACTTTAAAGCTGTTTCTTTTCTTTTTTCTCCTTCTTTCCTCCCTCCTTCCCTCTCTCCCTCCCTTCTACCTCCTTCTGTCCTCCCTCCCTCCTTCTCCTTCCTTCCTTCTTTTTTTTTTTTTTTTTCTTTTGTTCTTTCTTTGAGGTAAGGTCTTGTTATAGCCCAGGCTGACCTGGAACTCACTATGTAGTGTCAGGCTAGTTTCAAATTCACAGTGATGCTCCTAACCTCTGCTTCCCAAGTGCTGAGATTAAAGGCATGTACCACCACACCGGATTTTCAAAGCTCTTTCTTTAGTATATGCAAAGGCTTCTGAAGACCAATTTTTAAGGAAACCGATAACCCTGAAAATGTGCTCAAAAGAAGCCCTGACACTATTAGTGATGACATAGTTGGGGGCTACCTACCTTGAGTTACACAATTTCATAAGAAAATGAAGTAAAGTATTATGAATTATCTAATTTATTTTGCTTTTGAACTTCTTAAAAAAAAGCATAGCCTTGATTTTTCTGTGTGTTTGAACTGTTGCCTGGGCTCAACTTATTCAAATGTTAAATAAAATATGTTGCCTCTTCTGCCTACAAAGAAAACATTCTTTCCCAACTGCCTGTTAGTTCCAGTGGGCATAGAAGACAACATTAGGGTCCACTAATCCAGAAATTGCTATTGTAATTCTAATATGGTAGGTTCAAAATCATTTCCAAGACTATCCAAGCACAGATAAAAACAAATAACAAATATGATCTGTCAGTCTGAAAGAATTTTGGCAAATCCTTTTACCTTGTGTTTAATACCCAGAAGCAGTAGGTAGCAGGCCAGTGGGACCAGTAAACTTAGGACTGCCAGACACTGACATAGTAATACATAAAAAGGGAAAATTATTTCCTTTTTTATTTCCTAATCAGTTCACTAATCGATTTACCTTCCACTGGTGTAAGTGCTGCAGTCGAGGCAGTCTGACCATGCAGGTAAGGATCCAATTTAACTGAGTGTGTTCTGACACCTAAAGAAATAAACAAGAGAATTAGCAAAGAAGGCCAGTGTTTTTTTTTTTTTTGTTTGTTTCCTTTGATTTTTTTTTTTTTTTTGCCTATATGCAGAACTGAAAAGACAGTAGGTATTACCTGAGATCGTTGAAAACTCAGTTAAGGCTGTTAAAGAAAACAGGTGAAAGTCAGGTGTGGTGGCACACACCTTTAATCCTAGTACTCTGGAGGCAGTAGTAGGAGGATCACTGTGAGTTTGAGGCCAGTCTGGAATTACAGAGTGAGTTCCAGGGCAACCTGAGACCCTAAATGAAACAAAACAAAACACAAACAAACAAAACAACAAACAAAAAAGTAAACAGGTGAAAGGGCTGAGTTCTGATTCATGATGTAGACAATAGAATCTTACTTAAGTCAAGAAGAAATCATAAAAGCCAATTGGTACAAATACAAGTCCAGAGTTTAGATCCTTTCTACAACACCCCTACTAAGGATGTGGCCAAGTCTTGTTTAACATCTTCAGTGGGAGTTCCATTAAATCCTGAGGGACACCTCCTCTTGAAGAGGCAGATGAATCAACAAGACCAAGACTGACTCTCTATCAAACACACACACACACACACACACACACACACCCTCAAGTCTGCTCTGATCTAATTTTAAACATAGGAAGATACTTTTTCTTTGTCTTCCTTACCCTCCCTTCCTTACTTCTTATCATCAAGAAAATAAATTTTCCTCAAATGATTTTTGTTTGAATCATGTAACTAAACCTGGCAACAATCGGGATGATTACTGAGTCCAAGCCACATTCTAACTGATGACTTAGAATGTAAGTCCTGTGCATCCCACTGCTGAGCCCTGGGGATTCCAAGTCCATTGATTATGGCATTTTATGTCCATATGATTCCCTTAAAAAGCAGAGACAATTGCCAGCTCTTGCAAAGTGGCCCCAAATGTGTTCTTTGTGGGTTTTGCAAAGGGAATATAAAGGCATGGAGCTGAACCAACCAGGCCTGTTTTACTAGCAAAGAACTGACATCTGGTCTAAGAGTTACTCATTTTTTTTCCACAAGTTATAGAGAAGGAAGAGTTTTCACGTGTTTGACAAGGAATTGCTTTTAAAGTTTTGCAAGTCGCTGGGCAGAATCTGTCATCTTTCTTCCAAAAAGCATTTGGGTTTCATTGAAGGCAGTGGCTTTAACAACACTGTCCAAGGAAATTGTTAACTGCTGCTGTAAGTAAATATCTATCAGATGCAAACAGTAACCCAGGATGTAAGCAAGAGGATTAGAGTTGCTTTCATTCATCAAGAAAACATATTCCTAGTAGGACTCATACAGCAAGAACTTGTTTTGGGGACACAGAAGTATGAGAGAGTCCCAATTCTTCTTTACTGAATTGGGTCAGAGGAATGGAAGCAGAAAATAACCATGGACACATGGAAAGTGGCAAGACAATTCCTTTCCTTCAACTTTGGTTCAAATGGCTGGATTGTGATATTAAACAAAGCAATGCTGTCTCCATGGATCCATGTATTTTCCTTGGAATAGTTTTTTATTTTTAATATTTTATTTATTTGACAGAGAAAGGGGGAGAGAGAGAGAGAGAAAGAGAGAGAATGGGCAAGTCAAGGCCTCCAGCCACTGCAAACGAACTCCAGACACATGCACCCCTTTGTGCATCTGGCTAACGTGAGTCCTGGGGAATCGAACCTGGGTCCTTTGGCTTTGTAGGCAAACACCTTAAACACTGAGCCATCCCTCCAGCCCTGGAATAGTTTTTTGTTTACAGAATATTAAGCTTCATTCCATATGTGCAGAGATACTCCAGGTGTCTCCAAATTAGCATCAAAGTAATTTAAATGTATTAATAGAGGAAAAAATAAGTAAAAGGTCAAAGCCAACTAACTTTTCAGTTTATCTTGAGTAAGTAGGACTTTGGGATTTGGTTACCTTCATAGTCATGACAATGACCTTGTCAGAGAACTAACAAGCCAAAGTGGTAAGTAGCGAAAAATAATATTTTTTCCTATGTTGTGAAGCCACAAACCAAATAATGTTTTAGCCATAGAAAAACAAACGCATAGGACAATAAACTGGCCAAGTTACTATCCATGAACAAGTCAGAAGTGATTTGTGAAAAAAGCCACAAAAAAAAAAAAAAAAAAAAAAAGCCAGGCGTGGTGGTGCATGCCTTTAATCCCAGCACTCAGGAGGCAGAGGTAGGAGGATCGCCGTGAGTTCGAGGCCACCCTGAGACTCCATAGTGAACTCCAGGTCAGCCTGGGCTAGAGTGAGACCCTACCTCAAAATACCAAAAAAAAAAAAAAAAAAAAAAAAAAAGCCAAAAAAGAATTAAGATTTTTGTGACAGGATGAACCTTCTAAATTCAGCCTGACAACAGCTACTGGATGTATGAACATTACCAAAATTTGTAGAAAATATATGAACATTAGATTTGGCAATTGATTTGTTGGTGATGTAGGTAAAAGCAATTTCAAGAGAATGACTCGGGGGAGATGCATAGTGAGAGTAGGAGGCAGGATATAAGAAGCACTGCAAAGTGGTTAAAAGCTCTGTCTTTTGATTGAGTTGACCTGAGTCTGAATGCTACTTATGCTGCTTATGATCAGGGTAACCTTGAATAACTTAACCTATCTGTGGCTCAGTTTTTCAGTCTATAAAATGAGGTTAAAAATAGTACCTACTTAATAGTGCTTGAATAGTACCTATCACATAGTAGGTAGTCAATATTATGGTTGTTATTATTATCATAAGTACTTTAAAATACTTTCAATAGTTTGAGATAATTATAGATTTAAATATAGTTGTAAGACATAACACAGAGATCACATACCTTCCATCAAGCTTCCCACGCTTAAATTTAATGTCACAACTTGGAGTCTTAATTTGACAACATCTATATATGGCAGTTTTTTTTTTACCAGTTTTACATATGCTTATCATTTGCATGTGTTTAATTCTATGCAATTATTTAAAATGTGTAAGACATTTGTTTTTAAGAATAAAATTTGGGTAACTGGTATGGGCTATAGGTCCATGGGCAGCCAGGATAGCTATGAATTTGACCCAACACGGAAACCATAAACATGTAAAATATTATGAAAACTTTTTTTGTAACTCAATTGTGTGGTTCTAGAATATGAACTTTGTAGATGACAATGTTGTATCACAATGTCAAGCAAAATAAGCATACATATGTTCTCATTATTTGAACACATGTATGCTACAGTTTTCACCATGGTTTGTGCCTACCAGTATTATCTTCCAAGTGCAGACAGTTGAATTACATCATACATGTGCTTGTGGTGACTTGGTGATTGAATTGCAGTGATTACTAAGAAGTTTATAACATACCATTGCAAACAACAAGTGCTTAATGTTATTTAGATGACAGGTAAGTATCATATTTGATTTTTGGGATGTGTATGGTCTGTGTACATGCATGTGGGAGTCAGAGACTGACATTGATGGTCTTTCTGCATTGTTTCTCCACCTTATTTTTATGAGACAGGATCTCTCTGTATCATAAATAAAAAAACTTAAAAAGCTAATTTTTTTTAAAGTATAGATGCTGATTATGGTTACATCATTTACTTTTTGAAACTAAGATGGCTGAATCCAAATACAGGAAAGATTTTATCATTCAAGACACATTAGCAAGTCATTTATCATATCATAAACAAAATGTGTGCTCAAACTTGATGATGAAAACTGATTTTCAAGTTTAGCATTTTTAGTGGATTTAACCACTATTTAAAGAATTTAAACGTGTGTCTTTAAAGTGATTATAAGAACTGCAAGTACTTCCATCAAGCCTGATACTGATAAACTAATGTATTAGCCAGGGTTCTCTTGAGAAACAAACCAACACAATAATTTGCATTTAAAAGGGGATTTATTGGAGTAGCTTATGTCAAGTGCTTTTTCTGCAATGAATGAGATGATCATGTGATTTCTGTCCTTCAGTCCATTTATATAATGTATTACATTTATTGATTTGCATATGTTGAACCATCCCTGCATCTCTGGGATAAAGCCTACTTGGCCTGGGTGAATGATTGTTCTGATATATTCTTGTATTCCATTTGCCAATATTTTGTTAAGAATTTTTCCAGCTATGTTCATGAGGGAGACTGGGCTGTAATTTTATTTTTTTGTTCTGTCTTTGGCTGGTTTTGGTATCAGGGTGATGCTGGCTTCGCAGAAAGAATTTGGTAGGATTCCTTCTTTTTCTATCTTATGGAAAAGTTTAAGAAGGATTGGTGTTAGTTCTTCCATGAAGGTCTGGTAAAGTTCACGAGTGAATCCATCTGGGCCTGGACATTTTTTAGTTGGGAGATTTTTGGTAACGGATTGGATCTCCATACTTGTTATAGGTCTATTTAAGTGGTTAATCTCATCTTGTTTTAATTTAGGTAGGTCACATAAGTCAAGGAAATCATCCATTTCCTTCCGATTTTCAAACGTAGTGGAGTATGTGTTCTTATAATATATAGCTAGTTAATTTTTTGAATTTTTCTGGATCTGTTGTGATGGTGCTGCAGAAAATGAAATGTTCTGTAGACATCTGTTAGGTCCATTTGTTCTATGATGTCATTTAATCCAGATGCTTCTCTATTTATTATTTATTGCCGGGACCTGCCAATTGATAAGAGTAGGGTGTTGAAGTCACCCACTACAACTCTATTTGGTGTTATCTGTGACTTTAATTCTAATAGTGTGTGTTTGATGAAATTGGGATCCCACATGTTAGGTACACATATGTTTAAGATTGTAATGACCTCCTGTTGGAGTGTTTCTTTAATCAATATAAAGCGACCTTCTTTATCTTTCCTAACTAATGTTGGTTTGAAGTCTACCCTTCAGATATTAGGATAGTGACACCTGCTTGCTTTTTAGGCACATTTGCTTGAAACACCATTTTCCCACCTTTCACCCTAAGATAGTGTCCATATTTTGGGGAAAGGTGAGTATCTTGGAGGCAACAAATAGAAAGATCCTGTTTTTTAAGCCAGTCTGCAAACCTGTGCCTTTGGTTGGGGCATTGAGGCTGTTGATATTATTATTAAAAGGTATGTAATTACTCTTGCCATTCTTCTTGTTTTGTAGTCCTTCCTGTTTTACTATTACTCTCCTGTATTAACTAGTATTTGAGAATGGTTTATTTTCTCCAGGCTCTGTATGTGTGTGCTTTTCTTTCTCTTCATCCTGGTATTTTCTGTAGGGCTCATTTAATGTTCCTATATTCCTTTAGCCTGCTTTTGTTGTGGAATGTCCTTATTTCTCTATTTGGATGGATAGCATTGCAGAATAAAGTAATCTTGGTTGACAGTTATTTTTTCAGAACTTGGAATACATCATTCCAAGCCCTTCTGGCTTTTAAAGTTTGTGTTGAGTAATCTGTTATTATTCTGATGGGTTTGCCTTTGTATGTGGCTTGATTTTTCTCTATAACTGCTTTCAATATATTTTCTTTGGTTTATGTGTTTTGTAGTTTAATTATAACGTGATGGTAAGAGGTTCTTTCCTGATTTTTTTTTTCTGTTTGGCATTGTATAGGCATACTGTATCTGCATTGGCATCACTTTCACTACTGGGGGGGGGAGTTCTTCTATGATTTTGTTGAAAATATCTGTTATGCCTTTGGAGTGAGTTTCTTCTTCTACTATTCCCTGAATCCTTATGTATGACCTCAGGGTCCCTAATATCTTGAAATTTCCATTCATGCCTTCCTATTAGTCTGTCTTTCTCTTTGTTGGACTGTATTAGACCTGCCATCTGGTCTTCTAGTTCAAATATTCTGTCCTCCCCTTGATTCATTCTACTGGTGAGACTTTCCACAGAATTTTCTATTTGACTAACTCTGTTTTACATTTCTAGTATTTCTGAGTGGTATTTTCTTTATTATTTCTATTTCCTTACTCATGTCTTGTATTGACCCCCATATTTCATTAAGTTGGTTTCCTGTGTTTTGTTGGGATTCCTTCAGGAGTTTGTTATCTTCTTTGAGTGTTTTATTTCTTCTTTGTTTTCTTTGAACATCAATATAATTTTTTTTTGAAATCTTTGCCAGGCATTTCATATACCTCCAGTCTCACTGGAGGTCATTTCTGATGGATTTATAATTTTTGATGAATGGATCAATGAAAAAAATCAAGAAGGAAATCAAAACATTCATTGAATCAAATGATAATGAGAACAGAACACACCAAAACCTTTGGGACACAATGAAGGCAGCCCTAAGAGGGAAATTTATAGCTTTAGGTGCCTACACTAAGAAATTAGATGGCAGCAGTCTCACTCATCTACAGCAGCTAAACTGAATCTACCCAGGATGCTGACATACCCACCAAGGATCTCAAGGACCGGATAATAGGGTGGGAGGGGAAGGAGGGAAAGGCAAGGGAGGGGGCGGGGGGGGGGCACAAATCTGGACCCAAATAGCAATGATACCATAAAATTCTACATCCTAAAAGGCAGACCAAATGGTTTGACCTTCACCAGGCACTTAGAGGGGACACCTGAGTCACAAGGCCCTGGAGAGGGTATGATGAAGACTGACCTTAATCTTCTACTGCTTCTCTCTCCCTCTCTCTCTCTCTCTCCCCCTCTTCTCTCTAACTCTTTTATATTACTTACCTTTTTCTTCCTTCTCTTCATGGGCACTGACCTGTAACTCCCCATACCAGCAGGTGGCTATCATCCACAATGAGCTTTTTTAAAAAATATTTTTATTTATTTATTTGACGCAGACAGACACAGAGAGAAAGAGGCAGATAGATAGAGTGAGAATGCGCACATCAGGGCCTCTAACCACTGAAAACGAACTCCAGACACATGTGCCCCCTTGTGCATCTGTCTTACATGGGTCCTGAGGAATCGAGCCTCAAACAAAAGTCCTTAGGCTTTACAGGCAAGCATTTAACTGCTAAGCCATCTCTCCAGACCTACAATGAGTCTTTCGTCAGAGAGACCTACAAGGTTTCCTTAAAAAATGACAGATTTCTGTCAGTGTACTTGATGACCCACCAAAGGTTAGTGGTAAGACCCTACTGCTGAAGACACCATATGCAGTTGACAAGTAACATGGAGTCACATGGCTGGAGGCTGGAAGAGAGTCATCCCCAGAGAGTCAGTGTGCCTAGTGACAGAAGATGCAACATGGGTGACTGGGGGGAAATGATCAATATCTGTACAAGCAACTCATGGTCTAACATACTTAGCAACAAACAACTTGACATGATGCTCATACAAGTGCAATAGTGGCACACAGCCAGGGTTGGAAACCAACTGCTCTTGATTTGGCTAACTGATCATCTCAGTGGAACAGAACACAAAGCAGGAGCTGGGAAACAAGTCAGAACCATATCCAAAACTGAGCCCACTCTCCATTATCAAGCTTTCACCAATTGTGGGCTAGAAGAAGGCCTACACCATTTAAATTCTATCTAAAAAATAATGGTGATCCCATTTATCTTGTGCTAACTTTACTTTCTGTCAGAGAATCTGCTTCTCTTTTTCAGATACATGCAGATCCTAAGAAGAGAACCACCCCATTATACCTCAAAAAGGCCCCAGCTGAAACTAAGAATAATGGGGAAATTAGCAAGAGTGCTCTTTTCTTCATGAACCTGGTACCAGTACAAGGGTGAAGGAGATAGACATAGAGAACAATCAACTCCCACCAAACCAGATATCCAGACACACAGAGGCTCCCAAGACCTCATCACTGAAGCAGACCTAAAATGAACCCAACATGGCTCAGGGAAATTTGCAGAGGAGGGGGCGGAAAGAATGTCAGAGCCACACGTTGGGTCATGATACACAGAAACATTTCCTCCTAGCCATAAGTGATGGCTAACCCCACAATGCATGACCCATATTCCTCAAAAAGGAGGGATCAGGGGGAGGGGAGAGGACAGGGAGGAGGCTATCAATGGTACCAACTTAACTATATTCACTGAATATAAAACTAATTAATTAAAAAAAATTTCCGGGCTGGAGAGATGGTTTAGCAGTTAAGCGCTTGCCTGTGAAGCCTATGGACCCCGGTTCGAGGCTCGATTCCCCAGGACCCACATTAGCCAGATGCACAAGCAGCACACACATCTGGAGTTCATTCCTTTGCAGTGGCTGGAGGCCCTGGCGCGCCCATTCTCTCTCTCTCTCTTTCTCTCTATCTGCCTCTTTCTCTCTGTCACTCTCAAATAAATAAATAAAAATAAATAAAAAAATTAAAAAAATTCTGATGACTGGGCTGATAGCTCATTGGTAAAGATGCTAACGTAAAAAGCCTGCTCACCTCCTGGTTCAATCAATACCCAAGCCACCCATGTGAAGACAGGTGCATGATGTGGCAATGCATTTGGATTTTATTTGCAGCACTGTTGGTTCACCCCCTTCCCTCCAACAAATAATAATGGTAAGGTAATAGTATATAAAAACTTATTGGTAAAAAAAAAAATTAAGATGTCAGGCGTGGTGGCTCACACCACTAATCCCAGCACTCGGGAGGCAGAGGTAGGAGCATTGCCATGAGTTCGAGGCCACCCTGATAATATATAGTGAATTCTAGGTTAGCCTGAGCTAGAGTGAAACCCTACCTTGGAAAAATCACAAAAAAAAAAAAAAAAAGAAAGAAAGATCGCAAGTAAAAAACTTAATGCTTCACCTTAAAGCCTTGGATAAAGAAGAACAAGGCAAAGCAAAAATCAGTAGAAGGGAAGAAGTAATAAAGATGAGGGCACAAGTTAATGAAATATAAATGAAAAAAAAAAAAAAAAAGCCCCAAACAATCAATGAAACAAAGAGTTGGTTCTTTGAAAGGACAAACGAGATTGATAAACCCTTAGCAAATCTGACCAAAAGAAAGAGAGAAAAGACACAAATTAATAAAATTAGAGATGAAAAAGTCACTCTTACAACAGAAACCAAAAAAAAAAAAAAAAAAAAAAACTCAGAAAATCATAGGGACATATTTTATCAGCATATACTCCATTACGTTTGAACATCTGAAAGAAATGGATGATTTCCTTGATTAATATGACCTATCAAAATTAAATCAAGATGAAATTAACCACTTTAATAGACCTATAACTAGTACAGAGATCCAAGCAGTTTAAAAAAAATTTCCCAACTAAAAAAAGTCCAGGCCCAGATGGAATCACTGGTGAATTTTACCAGACCTTCATGGAAGAACTAACAGCAATGCTTCTCAAACCTTTCCATAATACTAAATGGAGAAAAACTTAAAGATTTTCCACTACAATCAGGAATAAAACAAGGGTTTCAACTGTCCCCACGTTTATTTAATATAGTACTGGAAGTCTTAGCCATAGCATTAAGCAAGAGACACACATAAAAGGGGTACAAATTGGAAAGAAAGAGATGAAATTATCATTATTTGCAGATGATATGATTTCATACATAAAGGACCCTAAAGATTCTACCAGCAAACTGTTAGAGCTGATAAACACTTACAGCAATGTAGCAGGATAAAAAATGAACACACAGAAATCATTAGTCTTCCTACATGCTAACAACTACCATGCAGAGGAAGAAATCAGGGAATAAATCCCATTCACAATTGCCTCAAAAGAAAAAAAAATAAGTATTTTGGAATAAACCAAACTATGGAAGTCAAAGATCTCTATAATGAAAACTTTAAAACACTCAAGACAGAAATTGTAGAAGATACTAGGAAATGGAAAGACATGCCATGTTCTTGGATTGGAAGAATCAATATTGTGAAAATGTCAACCTTACCAAAAGCAATCTACACATTTATTGCAATCCTCATCAAAATTCCAATGGCATTTTTCACAGAAATAGAAAAAACAATGTCGGACACTGCCAGACAGAGGCTGGAGCCTTCAGGAGAGGGGCCTGAGCTGCCAGGCATGGCTAAGGACACCTGGGCTGCAGGAGGCCACTCCCTCTCCAAGCCCAGCACACCTGAATTTAGGCTCTGCCCATAGCCCTGTGACCTTTGGCCTATTGCCTAGGAAACTTCTTATAAGCCAGCACCTTTAAGCCCAATTCCCTGAGACCCTAGAACACCAGAGGCCCCCACCCTGCCATTGCCTACTTGCTGGAATGAATGTCCCCATATGCTAATTGGGCATCAGGAATGAACCTGATACATCCAATCCTCTTAGGACCCTTCCCCCTGCCCTCAGATGCTTATAAACCCATTTCCCTGACACACAGAGAGAGCTGTTCACCAAATCTCCTGAAAGTCTTTAACTTTTGCATGGTCACCTATCCTGGTTGTCTGGGAGCCTTCAGAGTGACTGTGGCCAGCCCCTGGAGCAAGAACACAGGAACCCACAGCTAGAGCCTGAACAGGGACACTATGAAACAACAGGGTAGGTGAGTGCTCTCCCAGAGGGACTGGGAGATATCTGCCTATGCAGCCTTGCCTCCACGTTTTTGAAGGCTGGAAAAATTCTCTTTTTCCTCCTTTATTTTTGGTTCATGCCATCACATGGGACCAGACACAACGAACTGGCAACTGATGTCTCTTGGCCGAGGCCACTCTTCGGTATTGACTGAAGGCCAGCCATCCTCTGCCGGGATCCTGACAGCCCATTGGGTGTTGGCAAAAACCCTCTATCTATTTCTCTTTCCTCCATCAAACGGAAGCTATTTTTCTCTTTTTCCTCCTTTACTTTAATGTTGTCTCCCACCAAAAGGAATCACAGGTTCATAGATTATGGGCTTTTCTGAAAGTTAAGGGAATTAAGCTCTCCAAGAGGAAGGCCAGCTCCTTTTGGGAAAAAGTCCTCCAGGTTGCCCCCTGGATGATTTCTGGGCATCCATGTGGCCTAGACACGTGGACCTGCATAGCTTATCTGGCTAGGAAATGAAAAGTTCAGGAAGGAAATTTCCCCTCACTCCCTCTAAGTGGCAAAACTACAAGCCAGCTTTGCAAGCACTCCAAAGTAGCTCAAGTCAAGAGTCAGGTGGTGGGCTCACATGTGCCTAGACAATGGTGCCATGGTGCGTGCAGGCATCTTGTCTCCACCTCCTCCAGTGGCCCTTCCCTATAGCTTCTTCCCAGCATGCCCTCTCCTTTCAGGTTGCTCGTGGGCCCCCTCCTTTCCCAGCAGCTCCACAGTGATCGCAGGGATGGCCTCTCCCTTCGGGTACTCGGACTTGCACTCCAGCAGGCGTCTCAGCCAGTCTTGGCCATTACCTCCACGTGTACTAGACCAGACCCTGGGTGAATGCCCTGGAGCTGAGCAGGGCTGAAGCCACGCAGGGCTGATCTAAGGTGTATGCAAGGCCCGCCCAGCCACCACAGCACCTGCACCAAGAAGTGGCAAGAAAGAAAAAAACGGTCACGTTTAACTAAAGCCTATGGTGAACTAAAGTTTTATGTAAACAATGCCATAATTTGTTACATGATATCATAAGTATAATTACTGAGTTTATGTTCTAGGTCAACTTCACCATACATGGAGGATTATTGAAAGCAACAGAATTCTCTCTGAAGTGGTGACTTATACTTTGTCAGGTATTTTAAAAGAAAAGAAAGATTGTAATGTCCTGTTACTTAAAAGGAGGAGGCAACTGACCTGACTTCTAGGACAGCCTGCCTCAAGATAGCAACAAAATTTGCCTTAGTTACTCCTAATAAAATCATTTCCAAGTGTGTTATTGGTTTTAATGACATAAGATTGTCTTTAGCCTACTAGCTTGTCAGTGAGTAATAGGATTAATCAATTTGGTGTAGTTTCTCTTAACAGTCTTATAAAAAAAGATAGTTAATCTTGGGTGAGATGAGTTGATTGAAGGAACTGGGAAGGAATTTTTCAACATTGGACATAGGATGCTCACTAAAAATGTTACAGTATGTGGATAAAGATGTGCGTGTGTAGGAAAAAATTTTCAGGGTAAACCTAAACACCATAACTACAGTTAGAGATTTTTCAACTGTTTACAAACTCTTAAGGAACAACAACAACAACAAAAAAATGAATTTTCAGGCTGGATAGCTTGTTTAAGCTTTACCAAATTTAAGTCATGGGTAAAACAATTTTTTATGTTAATAAAAATTTCTATGGAACATAAAATCAATGGCTATTAAGATTAAGCAAAAATCATTGTTTGTCAAGTGGTGTCCTTTCTTTCAAAAAAAATTTTTTTTTTAACCAAAGGTTATATTAGAATTTAGCAAGCTGTTTTGGCTCAACAAAGGACCAGATTCTGCTCTACAGTATGTAAAGTAACTGTCTTATTTTTGGCATCTTAAGTTCAGTGCTTATAACAAAATTAACTCTTAAGACATATTCCTTATTGTAAAGTACAGCCTCATGCTCAAACAATGGTCCTCATCTGAGAAAAATAATATTCAAGCCCTGGTTCTGTTCCCAATGTTTTCCGGGTAATTGGTACCCACACAGGTATCTGAACTAATTAAAGATATTTTCAAACACAGGTGCTAAGACTTTATCCTGTCTTACTTGTCCTTTCCTGACAATTTCTATGTTAAATTAATTTGTTTGTAAATTGATTGGTATTGTTTTCAAGACTGGTAACAGGTTCTGCCTGTACTTATAACTGTTAGGTATTTAAAGTGTAAGATGTGCCTACTTCCTATGCCTCAAATATGGCTTATGCTGACATAGTACAACAAAATTTTAAAAAATTGGACAAAATGATTTTAGAAGCTCTTGTGCCATTCTTTAACTAAATCTACTTCAGTAATGAAATGTGCTCTATATGTACATACATTCAGGCTGACCTTTCTAAGTGTGTTAATCACCTATGTAGAAGCCAAAGGCAATTGGGATCATCAGAGCAAAAAGCACCAATATTTTGGCCTGTGCTTCCAGGTATTGAGGCCAATGGAGATGATGGGACACTTCCACAATGGCCCCCTGGTAAGTCACCTGTCTTCCTGAGCAGGGAGGATATGGAGACCCAAACAAAATTGGTGTACAGTCTGAAACAGGAGAGTCACTATTGAGGAGAAATCAGTCCTTCTGACTTCCCAAAGAAGGGAAAACTACTTGTCCAGAATGGCCCTGACTCATCCTGACAGACAGAAAACACCAGTAAGCTATAGGGCTACTCCTGGGTCTCTAAAGTCTCTTTGGAGAGCCATTAGTGACCTCCAAAATTAAGTCCTAATTAAATTTTGGCTATCTGCATGGTCTTAAACACTTACAGAAAAATGTATAACTAAAGATAAAAAACACGTTAAATATATAAATGGCCTATTAAGTAATACAAGAGCTTTCCAAGAGGGGAAACAAACATGACCTTAAGACATCTTTCCCCCATAGTTCTAATTCTATAATAAAGAAAAACAACTATAGATGTCAAAAGGGTTATTTTCAAATCTAAGATATATAAACAAGTTCTGAGACCGAAAATATATTTGTACAGCCTTTAATGACACCCAATGGCTCTCTATTATCAAGGTTAAATGTTGTGTATATGTTTCTGATAACTCTGCTAATATCTCATCTTTTGAATACTACTGCACCATTTGATGAACAGTTCTGGAAGAAAATCTCAGATGGTCCTGAGACAATCCAAGCCTGTCTACCTGGATTCTCTCGACCTCAAAAAGGAACAGTTTGCTGTGTGCTCACTTCTCATTAACTCCTTACTTTTATTCTTTCTCCCCAATGTTCTTTTCCAAGACTATTTTCCTGCACTCCAGGGTCCATTAGAATAGTTACCCTCTCTTGAAGAGACTCTATAACTTCCACAAGCCACAACTTCATGTCCCATTCAGCAGGAAGTAGTAAGAATATCTTCTCATGAGAGGGAGAAATAAAGGGGGATAGAATTAGGGTGACTGGACCCCTGAAGGCAAAAAGGACAGGAAAGTTTTTCTTCTCTCTTTCCCAGTTACAAAGAACTGTTTTCCCATGTGTGCACGATGTCCCTGGCTCTGCAAAGGACACGCCTCGCCCTCTTTGGTGCTGGTCAAGTTATGTCTCTCTGCCTGTTCAGCTCTAAGCCGACCAGAGCTGAATGCCTGCTCAATATTTCCATATTCAGGACCAGTTGTGTCAAGACACCCGCTCTCCTTTGGTGCAAAAGGAGTAACCACCCCATATATAAATATTTCCTTTTCCACTTATTGTTCCCTAGTCTTGATTGCTTCACAGGTGTATCTCTACAAGAAAAAAATCGGCCTATAAACTCTGCCTGTGCCAACCTAAAGAGATTTTCTGCTGGCGGGTCTTGGTGTGATGCTGTCTCTGGGTGCCTCCGGTGACCAACAGCCTTGAATCTCTCCACAGACAATTGAACTTTCTTGCAGGTGTAGTACTTCAAAACCATAAAGCCTTAGACTTCATTACTGCTGAACTTGGGGGGGCATGTATGGTTTTGGGTTAAGAATATTGTTTTCTTTGTTAACAAATCCAATGTTATTAAGCTGCTTGACTGCTACAAGCCTGAGGACCCCACCACCTGGTTCTCTAGCCCTTTAGTTACTTGGCTTCTCCTTGGCCCCTTCCTTACTATAGGAACCCTATTGCTTGTAGGCCCCTGTCTCATCAAATTTCTCAGATAACAAATAACTAATATTGCTAAGGTTGCTACTAATCAGGTCCTTGTACACCACCTAACTCTACCTAGACCTATGGTAAATTATAAAGAACTCATTCAGGATGGCACTGCCCCAGTAGTAAAACAAAGGGGGAGTTGTCGGGCACTGCAAGGCACAGGCTCGAGCCTTCAGGAGAGGGGCCTGAGCTGCCAGGCACAGCTAAGGATCCCCAGGCTACAGGAGGCCACTCCCTCTCCAGGCCCAGCACACCTGAACTTAGGCTCTGCCCATAGCCCTGTGACTTTTGGCCAGTTGCCTAGGAAATTCCTTATCAGCCAGCCTGAGACCCTAGATCACCCACCCCGCCATTGCCTACTTGCTGGAATGAATGTCCCCATATGCTAATTAGGAATCAGGAATGAACCTGGTATATCCAATCCTCTTAGGACCCTTCCCCCTGCCCTCAGATGTTTATAAACTCATTTCCCTGACAAAAATGGAGAGAGTTCTTCATCGAAACTATCTCCCGGGAGGGGTTCTTTCTCTCATCACATACTCACCCACCCCGGTTGCCTGGGCACCTTCAGGGAGATCATGGCCGGCCCCGGAGCAAGAACCAGGAACCCACAAAACAATCATAAAACTCATTTGGAAGCACAAAAGACCTCGAATATATAAAACAATTTTGAGCAACAAAAACAAGGCTGTGGTATCACCATACCTGATTTTAACCTATAGTACAGAGCCATAATAACAAAAAACAGCTTGGGATTGGCACAAAAACAGGCATGTAGATGAATGGAATAGAACAGAGGATCTAGATGTAAGTCCAGGTAGCTATAGCCACTTGATCTTCGATAAAAACGTCAAACATACTCACCAGAGAAAAGAAAGCCTCTTCAACAAATGGTGCTGGGAAAACTAGATAAGTATCTGTAGAAGGATGAAAATCGATCCCTATGTCTCTCCATGTATAAGAATTAAGTCCAAATGGATCAAAGGCCTTAATATCAGACCCAAAACTCTGAATCTGCTGGAGGAAACAGTAGGGGAAACCCTTCAACATATTGGCATAGGCAATGACTTTCTGAATAAAACTCTAATTGTTCAGGAAATAAAACCACTAACCAACCACTGGGGCCTCATAAAATTACAAAGCTTTTGTACAGCAAAGGATACTGTGAATAGAGCAAAGAGGTAACCTACAGAATGGAAGAAAATCTTTGCCATCTATACATCTGACAGAGTATTAATATCCAGGTTATAAAAATATGTCCAAAAACTAAATAATAAGAAATTGAGCAACCCAATTAAAAATAGGCTATGCAACTAAATAGAAAGTTCTCAAAAGAATAAATACAGATGGCAATATAATCATCTAAAAACTGCTCTGCATCCTTAGCCATCAGGGAAATGCAAATTAAAACTATTTTGAGATTCCATCTCACTCCTGTCTGAATGGCTACCATCAAGAAAACAAATGACAACAAATGCTATCAAGGATGTGGAAAAAGGAGCCATTCTACTCTGTTGGTGGGAATGCAGTCTGGTATAGCCATTGTGGAAATCAGTGTGGAGATTCCTGAGACAGCTGAAAACAGATTCACTATATGACCCAGGTATACCACTCCTACCTATATATCCTAGGGATTCATCACACTACTTTAGAGATACTTGCTCAACCATGTTTATTGCCACTCTACTCACAATGGCTAGGAAATGGAATTAGGCTAGATGCCCCTCAACTGATGAGTGGATAATGAAGATTTCATACATTTATACAATAGAGTTCTATTCAGCAGTAAAGAAAATTGAAATTATGAAACTTTCAGGGAAATGGATGCATCTGGAAAGGATTACAACCCAGTCCCAGAAAGCCAAATGTCAGATGTTCTCTCTCATATGCGAATCCAACTACAAATGTTTGTACTTCTATGTGAGTTGGAATAAAACTTAGTAGCAGTGGCCAGTAAAGTAGAAAGGGGATACAAGGTGAATAGAAAGGGAAGAAGGGAGTATTTAAGAGGATAGTATTGTATATATGCAAGTAGAACAGATTACTAGGGGTGGAAGGTCTAAGTGAGGTCAGGTGAAGAAATTGAGTAAGGAAAGCTGGGGGAAGGCTAATCAAAATCTAAGAGGGGGGATGGAGAGATGGCTTAGTGGTTAAACGCTTGCCTGTGAAGCCTAAGGACCCTGGTTTGAGGCTCAATTCCCCAGGACCCACGTTACCCAGATGCAAAAGGGGGTGCATGCGTCTGGAGTTCATTTGCAGTAGCTGGAGGCTCTGGTGTGCCCATTCTCTCTCTCTCTCTCTTTCTCTCTCTCTCTGCCTCTTTCTCTCTCTGTCTGTCGCTGTCAAATAAATAAATTTAAAAAAATAAAAAAAAATCTAAGAGGGTATGAATAAGTATATGGAAGCCTACCTTTTTGGACTTTGGCGCACCCACAAGCCATAGATTGTTGCTAGAAAAATTTCAGTGCCAGGGATGGTATACCTTCCAGTAAGTTGTTGGCCAGGGAGGTCCATGATGCACCCCAAAACATTAGAGGCCATTGCCGACTCTCTTGGTTTCTTACCAGGAATAGATGGTAAGACCCTATTGCTGAAGATTCCACATACTTGGGCTACAAGGTCACTGAGAAATCCTGCTGGACCTGACCTGAAAACCTCCTCCATGTAGACAGAATGCTGTAAAAGCTTTGCTGCATGCAGTGCCAGAGGATAGAGAAATCATCAGTGGATATAAACAATAGTGGACACCGCAAGCCTTAAATTTTGCCAGTCAGGTTAAATGAGCTGAAGGGTACAATAGTGGCATGTCTGTTATGGGTGAAACCAACCATGCTCTAATTTGACTGGAGGCCCGCTGCATGGGAGGCAATACATGCCTGATACTAAAAACCTATGGTAGGGGAAGTCATGAGCCCTAGGGGTGTAATATCTGCTGGTGCCTGGTTAAACATATATACTATGTTCACCAAATTGCCTACCAAGCACTTTTCTTAAGGTTCATATCCATTTATTAATGCTACTCTCACTTTTGGTTAGAGAAGCTTCTCTTTTCAGATGGCATTGACCTTGGAATGACTCAGAAGGTACCGTAGAGCTGAGAAGAAGTAATAGAGGAGTGCTCAATTCTAAGACATCTCTATCACACTTTCCAAGGCTCATGGTCCATTGTGGAAGAGGTAGCGGGAAGAATGTAAGAGCCAAAGGAAGGGTAGGGCTCCTCAAAATGCGCTCCTCCAGACAGAAAATGGCCTGGATATCCATGACCTCACAGTGTCTGACACTACATACACACGCACACCATAATAGGAAGAAAAGATGATGACATCAAAATAAGAGAGAGACTGATTGAGAACAGGAAGGGGCATGATGGAGAGTGCAGTTGCAAAGGGGAAACTGGGGGGGGGGGATTACCATGGTTTATTGTCTATAATTATGGAAGTTGTCAATAAGAAGAGAATAGAAGAATGTGTGAAAGACTTTGATAAGTTGATGACAAAAAAGCACACAGCACTATGCAAAACAGACCAAAACATTATTTGCACTGAATAAGATATGCAAATGACAATTTACTACATCAGAAAATACTCAACTTCATTTATTATCAAAAATGGAAGCTATTTATCTTTTTTAAAAAATAATTAATTAATGTATTTATTTGACAGAGGAAGAGGGAGAGAGAGAATGGGCATGCCAGGGCCTCCAGCCAATGCAGACATACTCCAGATGTGTGCGCCACCTTGTGAATCTGGCTAACGTGCGTCCTGGGGAGTCAAACCTGGGTCCTTTGGCTTTGCAGGCAAATGCCTTAACTGCTAAGTCATCACTCCAGTCCTTGTTTACCTTTTAAAAATATTTTATTTATTTATTTGAGGAAAGAGAGAGATGGGAGGGTTGGGGGCAGTGAGTGTGCCAGGACCTCTAACCACTATAAACAAACTGTAGATGTAAGTGCTACCTTGTGTATCTGGCTTACATGGTTACTGCAGAATTGAACCTGGGTCCTTAGGCTTTGCAGGCAAGTGTCCTAACTGCTAAGCCATCTCTGCAGCCCTAGACACTGCTTATCTTAAATGCAAATTAAAGACACTACATGAAAAATCCAAGAGTGTTAAGTTGTAGAAGTGGGCAGAGAACAAAACTCTCATCTACTTCTGAGGGAATATCAATTGGTATACTCTGGAAAACTTGATGCTTCTTACAAAAATTCTATGATGAAGGTTTTACATTTCTAGATGTATCTCCAATAGGAATGTGTGCATAGAATTTCCCAACCTATATGTGCTGAAATGCATTAACAGACCTAAATTCTAAACAATTTATAGTATAGGTAGCTATATTAGACAAGATACATTGTAGTAGACACACAATGGAATACCAGAGCAATGGGAATGAACAAATAAGCACATGCCAAACTATAAATGAATTTCATAATCATAATGATGAGCAGAAAGAGTTTATGTGCATACTGAATGAATGAATGAATGCATACATACATACATACATACTGAAAAATATCAGTCTTTTGGGTGAAGGCAATGAAGACCATACTGGGCACTGGTAACATGAGTGAGTTTGACATGAAAACATTGAAACTGTGCATTGTGGCATGTTTGTCATCCTAGCACTTGGGATGTAAATCAAGGGTTCAAGGCCATCCTTGGATACATAGGAAGTTTGAGGCCAATCTGGGCTACATGAGATCCTGTCCTTAAACAACAACAATAGCAAACACAAGACTAAAACACAAACAGAAAGAAATACATATGAGGGCTAGAGAGATGGCTTAGTGGTCCACACACCTGCCTGTGAAGCCTAAGGACCCATGTTCGACTCTCTCCATTCCATGTAAACCAGATACACAAGGTGACACAAGTGTACGAGGTTGCACATGCCACAAGGTGGTGCATGCATCTGGAGTTTGACTGTAGTGGCTGGAGGCCCTGGTGTGCTAATTCTTTGTCTCTTACTCTTGCTCTCTCGCTCATAAAAAGTTACAAAAAAGGAAATACATATGAAATAGATATTACACATATTATATATAAGTTGTGTTATATAGTAAAAAACTTAATATACACCTCAGCACATAGCTGAAGAGAGAATTAAAGAATCAGAAAAACAGAATGAGAAGAAAATCTCTCTACAGAATATGATGCCTCAAATCAAGGCTGACTCCAGATGCTTTCAGCATGGTTAGCTAGGAGCATGTGTTCCTGTCTTTGAAAAATAGTAACAATACAGGGCAGCCCCTATGTTTAATATCCCCACCCCCACCATTCTCATCCTTACTCCAGCCAGGATTTCACTCCACATGGTGTCATAAAAGCTGCTCAGTTGGTCTGCTCAGTCAGTCACAATCCTCATTGTTAAAGGGAAGTTGTTACCTTTCTTGATGTACTCAGCAACACGACATAACTGATTCCTCCCTCCATGTTGACTTTTGCCTGCTAGACACTGTATGATGCCTCCTCCCTCTTATTTCAAAAGCTTATCTTTTTAGTTTCCTTTTGTTGGTTCTTCTTTTCCCAGCTTGTTATTAGCAACATTCAGGTTTCAGGCAATATTTTATCTATTCTTTTTTATACTTACTTCTTTTATAATTGCATCTCATTTCATTGCTTTAAATACAACTGAGCAACTGACTAGTTCCAAATTTATACTCCACCAACACTTCTCTGATGAACTATGGACTCATATATTTAATTATCTCTTCAGCATCTCAATGTGCATGTCTAACCTACATCTGAAGAACACCACCACTGAAACTCCTGATTCTCCCTTCCAATCTGCCCTACTATTGCTGCTGCTCTGTAGGTGATAACTCTATCCTTGCAGATGCTTAGCAAAAACCAGGTGTCATTCTTTACTCCTCTTATTGTCTCAAGCTTTTCATCTAATTCATCTGTAAATTTTGTAGGATCTATCTTCAAAATATGAACCTCAACTTTTCACCACTTTTTCTACTGCTGTGGACTGCCCTGGCTTATGTAAAAGTCCTCAGTAGTCTCTGCTGTTACCCTAGTTTACCTATAGTCTATTAGTCACATAGCATCCAGAGTCACTCCTTTGAAACATGGATCAAATCATTTCCATATTTAAAAAGTATTATTTTCTATTTCCCCAGAGCAAATAGCAAACTCCTGTAATGGTCATTAAAACCAGGCATGATCATTTCCACTGTTCAACACAGTTATCTATGTGACTCCAATCTTACTCCTCTCCTACTTTGTTCCCGTTGGCTTTCTCATGTTCCCTGGATACACAGGCACACTCCCATCTCAGGGGTTTTGTGGTGACTCTTGTCTCTGGTGCAATAATCTTCTCCTAGATCTAGGCTTAATTTACCAAGAAGGCTTATTTATACCACATCATTTAAAATAGCAATCTATGGCCCTCAACCCCACTCTCAATTCTTCTTAAATTTTTCCATATCATTATCATCTAATAATACAATTTGTTGGCTTACATATCATAATTGTTACTTATTTTGCTACCCCAACGGAAACTAATTATCATTTGGCAAAGATATTTTGTCTAATTTATTCACTTACAAAGCATGTCCTTAGTACAGTACCTATGATATAATAATTGCACATTAAATATTTGTGAAATTCATAAACAAAATCCAAAATTCATTAATAGATGCCCCAAGAAATCATGATATGTGAAGACAAATGTGATTTTCATGACCAGTTTCAATTGTCAACTTGATTAGATTAACTTGAAGTATTAGTGAGGCACATATTTAGGTAAGCCTGTAAAGGAAGGCCCCGCTGAAGATGGGCAGCACCATTTTATAGGCTGGTGTTAAGGACTGAATGCAAAGGGGAAAGGAGAAAGCCAGCTGAGTACTGGGATCATCCTTTGTCTACTTCCTGGTCTGGCAATTTGTGAGCAAACAGCCCTACTCCTGCCATCAAAGCCACAAGCCACTCCTGCCACCATACCATTTCCACCATGATGGACTATACCCTCAAATCAGGAGCCAGCTTCCTGTTAGGGACTTGGTCACAGCAATAAGAAAAGTAACTAATACACTGGTGTACTGACATATGGTAAATGAAAGAAATGAGTGTGGTTTCTATGTATAGGTATAGGTATGGATCAGACAAACATGCCTAGAAAAATTAAAACTGCAAAAGATACACCAATATTATACATTTGTAAAAGTTTGTAAGTCACAGAAACATTCTTTATGGTAGATGTTGAGGTGAAAGGATGCTTGTGCATTTGGAGAACACAAGAAGGATAACCTGTTAGGGAACAGGAACAAAGAGGGAGAGGAGGAAGATTGGAGTCACACAGGTGACAGTGCTGAACAGGGAAAGTAATCATGAGTTTGTGGAAAATAAGTAAACATGAGCTACACAGATCATCAAATCCAAGATTTGAAGGTCTATGGCTAGGGGAATAGGATGCTAGGAAGACTATGCAAGGAAAGGATTAAAGAGACCTTCAACTTAAGTATATTTCTTTTTAAATGTAAAGAACTCACAACAAATCTGACAAGTTAACAACATTCAAACTGTGTCTGGAACATGGATGGTATTCCATTATCTGTATTTTGCTATATTTAACTTAAAAAATATACTTAATTAAGAAGAAGTAAAAAAAAAACAACCCATGATTCCAAAATACATCTGCTAGATAGAAATCATATCCAGTCAACTAGTCGGTTTAGTAATTTCTGGATAAATTTCTAAGATATTCTCAGTGTCCCTTAGGACTTTACTATTTCCCAAATAAATACTAATTCCCATATAAATAAATATAATACAAGTCCTTCAACTTTTAGTTTCGGACACTTGGAGGATTACTCAGAGATACAAATTCACATTTATTGCTTCCTCTTGGAAACTAGCAATTCCATGCTGAGTTATTTTTATTAGACTCTAATCATCCCCATGACAAATCATTTTAACAAGAACCTTGTTTCAGAAATCTGATTTTAAAAAAATATTTTATTTTTTACATTATTTATTTATTTATTTATTTAATTTTGGTTTTTCAAGGTAGGGTCTCACTCTAGCTCAGGCTGACCTGGAGTTCACTATGTAATCTCAGGGTGGCTTTGAACTCATGGCAATCCTTCTACCTCTGCCTCCCAAGTGCTGGGATTAAAGGTGTGCACTACCATGCCTGGCTAAAATATTTTTATTTATTTATTTATTTATTTGACAGAGAGACAGGGAGAGAGAGAGAGAGAGAATGGGCATGCCAGGGCCTCTAACCACTGTAAGTGGCTAATGTGGGTCTTAGGGAATCAAACCTGGGTCCTTTGGCTTTGCAGGCAAATGCCTTAAATGTTAAGCCATCCCTCCAGCCCAGAAATCTGATTTTAATTAATAAAAATCTGTGTCAATGGTACATTCTCACTCTCTTCAATGTATCAGTGTCCTACCAGTAATTGTAAGGAGTGCTCTCATTTTTTCATTGTCAAATACTTCCCATGCTAAACAGGTAGTTCCTATCACCTGCATCTGACTTAGGTCATTCTTCTTTTTTTTGTTGTTGTTGTTTGTTTTGTTTTTAATATTTTTATTAATTTCTTTGCAGGCAGAGAGAGTAGAGAGAAGAGAGACAAACAGAGAGAAAAGGGTGTGCTAGGACCTCCAGTTGCTGCAAACAAATTCCAGATTCATGTGCCACTTGGCGCATCTGGCTTTACATGGGCACATGGGAATTGAACCTGGGTCATACAGTTTGGTAAGCAAGCACCTTAGCCGATGAGCCATTTCTCCAGCCCCCTCCTTCTAACTTAAAAGTTAACACCATCTAGTTTTTTGGAACTTCCGGTTAAGATGGCGGCATAGGTACCACACCAAAGCAGCCTAGGGGAAAAAGCCAAAAAAAAACCCCAGCAAAATACACACTTTTACTAAAAAGTGAGGTGTATAGCAAATTGAAATAGCAGCAGAGAAGCAGGAGAGATCCAGAGCATCCAGAGCCCGCTCGGGCCAGCAGAAGCTACTCTGGTGGGGCACGTGCCTCAGTGGAGGCACGCCAGCCAGCCACCAGGCTCGACTTGAGCCATAGGAAAAGCCAGGCAAGGGGATTTTCCACTCACACTGCAGCTCTCCACAAACTCAAGAAACATGAAGGGAGAATGGCAGTGAACAACAGAGGAGTAGATCACAAGGTAGAAGAACACGTGGAACAGCGGGTGAACTAGAGCAGCGTTGGCTCCTCACCCCCCTCCCCCCACCGCCAGTGCCCAGCCCTCAGGAACAGAGCAGCGGTCCAGGGACCTGGCCATGCCTACTTGAACTGACACAGCACCAAAGAGGGACCCAATTAAGAGCGCAGCTGAGACCAAAATCATCCCAAAAGGTAACCGGGATTACACCAGGTCACTACCCACCTAATAAACCTGGTATATAGGCCTGAACCAGAAGTGTTAATTGCACCTTCCATATAAGGATAAATTATATGTTAAATCAGATGGATGGTCAAATTTGCAATTCTTAAATAAGCTGTATTTTCGGCTTGTTATTTGTTGCTTCTTGATTTATAGTGGCTTTGTTTACTCTTCTGTGATACATTAGGGAACGGTCTCACCTGGTCACAAGCTGACTTGGAACTCTCTACAGACCATAAATCATAACCACCTTGTTGTCAGGATTAAGGGACTGGGAGAGGCACCACACAGCCTAAGGGACAGACAAAGGACCTGGTTGTCATAATACCTACTCTTGGATAAATACTCTGTGCTGTTATACATTGAAAGTGTACATTGTTTAGTTAAATTTTAGAATCTGCCTGTATTTTGTTCCACTTAGCCTACTTGAATACTCTCATAGCAGGCACACCCAACACCTAGAGTCACTTTTGTAGATACTCTGGAGAGTCTTCAAAGCCACACCTAGCACCTTAAGCTCCTACCCTGAAGATATATAACATGAGATTGATTGATACATCTCATAATACCCAGCTAACTGGAAAATCCAATCATTAAATAATCGAAGATGCAAAAATATATACATTATAACACAAGAAACACCAAAAATCAAGACAATATAAAACCACCAAAAAGTATTAACACATCAGAAATGACCTCTAGTGAGAATGAGTTAAAGGAAATGCCTGAGAAAGATTTCAAATGATGATTATAAATATGTTCAAAGAAGTCAAAGAAGAAATTAAAGGAAGCAAAGAAGACACAGGACACCAAATTAATGAAATAAAGAGGTCAATACTAGACATAAATAAGGAAATAGAAATAACAAAGAAAAACCAGTTAGAATTACTAGCAATAAAGAACACAGTTAATGAAACAGAAAATGATGTAGAAAATCTCACCAGTAGAATGGATGAAGGAGAGGACAGAATATCTAAGCTAGAAGACCAGGTGGCAGATCTAATACAGTCCAACAAAGAGAAAGACAAACTAATAGAAAAGTATGAGTGGGGATTTCAAGATATTCGGGACACTATGAAAAGATCAAACATAAGAATCCAGGGCATAGTAGAAGGAGAAGAATTTCACTCCAAAGACATAGTAGGTATCTTCAACAAAATTATAGAAGAAAACTTCCCCCAAATTGGGAAAGAGGTGCCAATGCAGATACAGGAATCTTTTAGGACACCAGCCAGACAAAACATGGAAAGAACCTCTCCTCACCATATTATAATCAAACTACCAAACATACAAACCGAAGAAAAAGTATTGAAAGCAGTTAGAGAGAAAAATCAAGTTACCTACAAAGGCAAGCCTATCAGGATTACAGCAGATTACTCAACACAAACTTTAAAAGCCAGAAGGGTATGGAGTGATGTATTCCAAGTTCTGAAAGATAACAACTGTCAACCAAGGTTACTTTATTCTGCAAAGCTATCCATTCAAATGGAGAAATAAGGGCATTCCATGAAAAAAGCAGGCTAAAGGAGTATTTGAAGACAAAACCAGCTCTACAGAAAATACTTGAAAGAATCCTCCATGCTGAAGGAAAAGAAAAGCACACATATAAGGAACTGGGAAAAAATAAACAATATTCAAATACTAGTTAACACAAAAGAGCAAAGGTAAAACCAGAAGAACTACAAAAAAATGACAAAAATGAATACACACCTTTCAATAATATCTCTTAATATCAACGGCCTCAATGCCCCAACCAAAAGACATAGGTTTGCAGACTGGGTTAACAAGCAGGATCCTTCAATTTGTTGCCTCCAAGAAACCCACCTTTCTACAAAGGATGGACACTATCTTAGGGTGAAAGGTTGGAAAACGGTGTTTCAACCAAATGCACCTAGAAAACAAGCAGGGGTTGCTATCCTAATATCTGACAAGGTAGACTTCAGTCCAACATTAGTTAAGAAAGATAAGGAAGGCCACTTTATATTGATTAAAGGCACCCTCCAAGAGGAGGACATTACAATCCTAAACATATATGCACGTAACATGGGGGGGGGGTCCCAAATTCATCAAACAAATGCTATTAGAACTAAGGTCACAGATAACACCAAACACAGTGGTAATGGGTGGCTTCAACACCCCACTCTCTTACTAAATGGGGAAAAACTGGAAGCTTTTCCACTAAAATCAGGAACAAGACAAGGGTGTTCACTGTACCCACTTTTATTTAATATAGTACTAGAAGACTTAGCCATAGCAATAAGCCAAGAGACGCACATAAAAGGGATATATATTGGAAAGGAAGAGATCAAGTTATCATTATTTGCAGATGACATGATTCTATACACAAAGGACCCTAAAGACTCTACCAGCAAACTGTTAGAGCTGGTAAACACCTACAGCCATGTAGCAGGATACAAAATAAATACACAGAAATCAGTAGCCTTCCTATATGCTAACAACAAACACATAGAGGATGAAATCAGAGAATCACTCCCATTTACAATTGCATCAAAGAAAATAAAGTACCTTGGAATAAACCTAACCAAGGAAGTAAAGGATCTCTATAATGAAAACTTTAAAAACACTCAAGTGAGAAATAGTAGAAGACACTAGGAAGCGGAAAAACATTCCTTGTTCCTGGATTGGAAGAATCAATATTGTGAAAATGGCAATCTTACCAAAAGCAATCTACACATTTAATGCAATCCCCATCAAAATTCCAAAGGTATTCTTCATGGAAATAGAAAAACCAATCCAAAAATTCATTTGGAATCACAAAAAACCTCGAATATCTAAAATAATACTGAGCAACAAAAATAAGGCTGTTGTATCACCATACCTGATTTTAACCTGTACTACAGAGCCATAGTAACAAAAACAGCATGGTGCTGGCACAAAAGCAGACATGTTGATCAATGGAACAGAATAGAGGACCCAAATGTAAGTCCAGGTAGCTATAGCCACCTGATATTCGATAAAAATGCCAAAAATAGTCATTGGAGAATAGAGAGACTCTTCAGCAAATAGTGTTGGGAAAACTGGATATGTATCTGTTGAAGCATGAAAACAGATTCTTCTCTCTCTCCATGCACAAGAATTCAGTCCAAACGGATTAAAGACCTTAACACCAGAATGGAAACTCTAAAACTGCTAGAGGAAAAAGTAGGGGAAACCCTTCAACATATTGGTCTTGGCAAAGAGTTTCTGAATAAAACCACAATTGCTCAGGCAATAAAACCATAGATTAACCACTGGGTCCTCATGAAATTACAAAGATTTTATACTGCAAAGGACACTGTGCATAAAGCAAAGAGGCAACCTACACAATGGGAAAAAAATCTTTGCCAGCTATATATCTGATAGAGGATTAATATCTAGGATATACAAAGAACTCAAAAAGTTAAATAATAAGAAATCAAACAGGCCAATTAAAAAATGGGTTATGGAGCTAAATAGAGAGTTCTCAAAAGAAGAAATACGGATGGTGTATAAGCATCTAAAAAAATGTACTACGTCCCTAGTCATCAGTGAAATGCAGATTAAAACTACATTGAGATTCCATCTCACTCCTGTCAGATTGGCTACCATCATGAAAACAAATGATCATAAATGCTGGAGGGGATGTGGAAAAAGAGGAAACTTTCTACACTGTTGGTGGGAATGCAATCTGGTCCAGCCATTGTGGAAATCAGTGTGGAGGTTCCTAAAACAGCTAAAGATTGATCTACCATATGACCCAGCTACAGCATTCCTACGCATATATCCTAAGGACTCATGTCATTTCCTTAGAAGTACGTGCTCAACCATGTTTATTGCTGCTCAATTCATAATAGCTGGAAAATGGAAGCAGCCCAGATGTCCCTCAAATGATGAGTGGATAATGAAGATAAGGCACATTTATACAATGGAGTTCTACTCAGCGGTAAAGACAAATGAAATTATGAAATTTGCAGAAAAATGGATGGATCTGGAAAGGATTATACTAAGTGAGGTAACACAGGCCCAGAAAGCCAAGCACCGCATGTTCTCTCTCATATGTGGAGCCTAGGTACAGATGATTGGGCTTCTGTGTGAGAAAGACAAAACTCAGTAGCAGAGGCCAGTAAGCTAAAAAACAGATACAAAGGGAAGAGAAGGGAAGGGAGGAGGATAGTTAATAGGTTGGTATTGTATATATGTAAGTAGAAGAATAGATTAATGGGGCTGAAAAGGCCCAAACTGTGGTCAGGGGAGGAGATTGAGTAAAGCAAATGTGGAGGGAGATTAGTCCTCTATCAGTTGGATAACTCACAAATATTTTCTCCCATTCTGTGGGTAATCTATTGGCTTTGCTTATTGTATGCTTGTCTGTAAAGAAACTCTTCAGCTTCATGTGGTCCCATTGGTTGAGTGACAGTTTAAGTTCATGAGCTACTGGGGTTTTGTTCAGGAAGTCTTTTTCCATTCCTATATCATGGAAAGTACGTCCTAAATTTTCTTCCAGTAGTATTCGAGTTTCTGGTCTTATATTGAGATCTTTGATCCATTTGGACTTGAGTGTAGTGCATGGTGAAATGTGTGGATCAAGTTTCAGTTTCCTCCATATGGTTATCCAGTTTGTCCAGCACCATTTGTTGAAGATGCTGTCTTTTTTCCAGCCTATATTGTTTGGGCCTTTATTGAATATCAAGTAGGCTATAGTTGCTTGACCCAAAGTCCGGGTCCTCAAGTCTATTCCATTGATCCATACTCCTGTTTTTATGCCAGTACCATGCGAGAACTCAAAACTCTAAACAGTAAGAAGTCAAACACCCCACTCACAAAATGGGGCAAAGAGCTGAACAGGCAGTTCACAGAGGAAGAAATAGAAATGGCAAATATACACTTAAGAAAATGTTCATCATCCCTAATCATCAGAGAAATGCAAATTAAAACAACTATGAGATTCCACCTTACCCCAATAAGGATAGCAAACATCAAAAAATCAAATAAAAATAAATGCTGGCGAGGATGTGGAGAAGTAGGAACACTCATCCACTGTTGATGGGAATGTAGGATGGTACAACCACTTTGGAAAGCAATATGGAGACTTCTGAAAAAGCTGAGATTAGAGATACCAACAGACCCAGTTATTCCCTTACTGGGCATCTACCCTAAAACCTTCAAACCACAGACTAGAGAGATTTGCTCAACCATGTTTATAGCGGCTCAATTTGTAATAGCTAAAAGCTGGAATCAACCCAGATGTCCATCACTAGAAGAATGGATAACTAAGATGTGGTATATCTACACAATGGAATTCTATACAGCAGTAAGAAAAAATGACACCATGAAATTTGAGGAAAAATGGTTGAATCTGGAACAGATCATTCTCAGTGAACTTACCCAATCACAGAAAAAAATCGCCACATAGTCTCACTCATCTACAGCACCTAACCTGAATCTACTGAAGATACCTTACATACCCAGCAATCATCTCCTAGACTAGACACTAGGATGGATGGGGAGGGAGAGGAGGGCATCAAAGGGGTGGGAAACACAAATCTAGACCCAAACGGCAAGGGTACCATAATCTTCTACTTACTAAAAGACAGACCAAATGGCTGATCCTTCACCAGGCCCTTACAGGGAACACCTGAACCACAAGACACTAGAGAGGGTAAGATCAAGACTAACGTTAATCTCCTACATCTTCCCTCCCTCACTTCCCCTCTCCCTGTCTCTCTCTCTCTTATCTCTAACTCTTGTATATTAGTTATCTTTTTCCTCATTTTCTTAGTGGGCACTGACCTGTAACTCCCAGATCCAGCATGGGGCTATCATCCACAATGAGCTTTTGATCAGAGAGACCTACAAGGTTTCCTAAAAGACAGACAGATTTCTGTCAGAGTACTTGATGACCCACCAAAGGTTAGTGGTAAGACCCTACTGCTGAAGATACCTTATGTGATTGACATGCAAATTAGAATGGCATGGCTGGAAGTTGGAAGACAGTCAGTCCCCAGACAGTCAGCGCGTCTAGTGCCAGAAGGTGCTACATGGGCGACTGGGGGAAATTGACCAATATCTATTGAAGCAACGCATGGTCTAACCTACTTAGCAGCAAATAACTTGTTGTGATGCCCACACAAGTGCAGTGGTGGCACACAGCCATGGTGGGGAACCAACTGCTCTCAATTTGGCTAACTGATCCCCTCACTGGTATGGGACCCATAGCTAGAGCTGGGAAACAAGTCAGAACCAGATCCAAACATAAGCCCACTCTCCAATATCAAGCTACCATCAATTGTGGGCTACAAGAGGGCCTACACCTATTAAATTGTCTATAAAAAAAAAAAAAGTAAGGGTTATCTCATTTGTCCTGGTGCTAACTTACTCTCCGTTGGAGAATCTGCTTCTCTTTTTCATATAGATGTAGATCCTAAGGAGAGAGCCACCCCATCATACCTCAAAAGGGCCCTGGCTGAAACTGAGAAAAATTGGAGAAACAAGCAAGGGGGCTGTTTTCCTGATGAACCGGATACCAGCACAAGGGGGAAGGAGATCAGCACAGAGAAAAACCAACTCCTACCAAATCAGAGAGCCAGAGATCCAGAGGCCCCCAACACCTCATCACTGAAGCAGACCAAAAATGAACCCAACATGGCTCAGGGAAATTTTGCGGAAGAGGGGGCGGAAAGAATGTCAGAGCCAAATGTTGGGTCATGATATGCAGAGACATTTAGCTTACCCATAACTGTGGGCTAACTCCACAATGCATGACCCTGTATACCTCAACAAGGAGGGGCCAAGGGGAGGGGGTAGGTCATGGATGAGCCTAATAATGGTACCAAACTGACTGTATTTGCTGAATACAGAACTGACTAATAAAAAAAAAAAAGAAAGAAACAAACTGACAAAAAAAAAAAGGTGGAGGGAGAGCTAATCAAAATCTAAGAGGATATAAATAAATCAGATGGAATCCTCTGTTTTTGGACAATGGAACACTGAGGAGGTGTAGGTCGTTGCTAGAAAATTTTCAGTGCCAGGGCTGGGATACCTTCCAGTGAGTTGTTGGCCAGGGAGGTCCCTGATGCCCCCAAAACATTATAGGTCATTGCTGAGGTCCTTGGTTTCCCACAAGGAATAGGGAGTAAGACCATATTGCTGGAGAATCCACATACTTGGGCGGCAAGCCCACTGAGAAATCCTGCTGGAATCCAGTTGATAACCTTCTCCATCTAGACCAGCTGACAGAAAGCTGTAAGAAGCCATTGTACATGTAGCTCAATTGGAGAAAGAGATACCACCACTGAAGATACTCAACAGTGGACACTACAAGCCTTATAATTGGCCAACCAGGTGCAATAGTGGCATGTCTATCATGGTGGAAACCAACTGCCCTACAACTGGACTGGAAGCCGGCTCCATGGGAGGGCCCTGATACTGAAAACTTAAAACAGGGGTAGTCATGAACACAAGGGTGTAACATCTGCTGATGTCTGGATAAGTGTATATACTATGCTTATCAAACTGCCCAGTAAGCACTTCTCTTAATATTCATACCTTTATATTAATACTACTCTCACTTTGGGTAGAGAATCTTCTCTTTTCAGATGGCAGTGACCTTGGGACGACTCAGAAGGTATCATGGTGCTGGAAAGAAGTGACTAGAGTACCAAGTAACATCTCCATCACATCTTCCAAGGCTCAGGGTCTAATGCGGAAGAGGTGTCGGAAAGAATGTAAGAGCCAAAGGAAGGGTACAACTCCTTACAATGTGCTCCCTCCAGACATAAAATGGCCTCAATATCTATGACCTCATAGTGCCTGACATTACCTACACAAGACCATCATAAGAGGAGGGAAAGATCATGACATCAAAATAAAAGAGAGACTGATTGAGATGGGGAGAGGATATGATGGAGAATGGAATTTCAAAGGGGGAAAGGGCGGGAGGGAGGGTATTACCAGGGAATATTTTTTATAATCATGGAAAATGTTTAAAATAATTGAGAAAAAATTAAATTAAATTAAATATAAAAAAAGTTAACAGCATCTAAATCTTATGGCTTGATGTGGATGTATACATGTGCGAACGTATGTTTTTTTATATGAAGCATTTTAGCTTTTTTTTTAAGAACATACTTTGTATGGATACATCATGTATTGGTACCATCTTTTCCCTTCTTGCTGACCCAATTCTGCATGGGGCCCTCTACAGTGGGGTGGCTGGTATTCCCCATGAGGTTGGGGGTTATGCACTGTGGGAGCAGCAGTTAGTTATTAGGGGGGAGGGAATGACATCCCAACCTGTGGCTCTTACAATCTTTCTGTCCCCTCTTCCACAAAATTCCCTAAGCCTTGGTGGGTGTGTATTAAGTTTACTTCAGTGATGAACTCTTAGGAGCTTCTGGATTTCAGTTTTGGTAGGTGTTGAATATCCTCAGCATCCATCTCCTTCACCCTGGTGCTGCTTGTCAGGCTCAGCATTGAAGCAACATTCTTTCTGGTCTCCCCAATTCCTCTGTGGTTTCACCTGGGCCTTGGCTGAGAAGAGAGGGGTGGTTTATCTCGAGTCTTGCTACATTCTAAAAAAGAAAAACAAGCCAGGCATGGTGGCACACACCTTTAATCCCAGTACTCGGGAGGCAGAGGTAGGAGGATTGCCATGAGTTGAAGGCCACCCTGAGACTCCACAGTGAATTCCAGGTCAGCCTGGGCTAGAGCAAGACCCTACCTCGCAAAAACAAAAACAAATACAAAAACAAAAATAAAACAGATTCTCCAATGGAGCTTGAAGTCAGCATAGGTTAAATTAGATAAACGTTACTAATTTAGGGAGATTTTGATGGATGTAGCCCCTCTTTTAGCCAAAGACTAGTGGAAGCTTGACACTGGAGAGCATAATCTTTGTCTACATGGCATTTAGACCTGGTTCTCAGTTCCAGATATGGGTTCCTTTCCACTGAGGGGATCTCTTAGCCAATCAGAAAGCCATTGGTTATCCACCAAGACTGTGTGCAGACATTGCACTGCTGTGTACATGCTGTTGGGCTAGTTGCTTCTGAGTAGCTTAGACCCCTGCTTGCTCATCATTGTTGGTCACTTTTTCCCAGTAGCTCATGTAGCACTTTCAAGCACTACACAGGCTAACTGTCTGGGGACTGCCTCTCTTCTGGATTCCAGCCAGGTCTCTTCATGTTCTGTGTCAGCAGCATATGATGTCTTCAACAATAGGTGACTACCTCAGATGGGTAATGAAGTGCTTTGACAGAAGCCTGTCTTGTCTTGGAAACCTCATAGGTCTCTCTGATCAACAGTTCAACATGGGTAGCACCAATTTCTGGTAATCAGAGTTTCAGGTCAGAGCCAAAATTTTTTAAGGTTAGGCTTCATCCCATCCTCTCCAGGACCTTTCTTTTCAGACAACCCCACTATACTCCTGTTAAGGATTACATCTTATAGTCTACCTTCAAGGAGAAAGGTTTCTATATCAGGTCGGTTGGATTTAGTTGTGTGTTTTTTCCCCTAATCTTTCCGTTCCCTCCTCCCAAACCCTTCCATCCCTATTGTCTGAGCCTCGATTTGCCTATCTAGTAAGCCAGCAATTCAAGATTCAGGTTAGGAACCACAGATGAGTGAGAAACATGCAGCATTTGTCTTTCTGTGATTGTGTACGATCTGTTCTATAAGTCCACAAACTTTATTGTATATTTTTTCTTACTGCTAGAGTAGAATTCCATTGTGTGTATGTACCATAACTGTGTTATCTATTCAATGATGGACACCCAGGTTGATTCCAGTTCTTAGCTATTATGAATTAAGTAGCTATGAACATGGTTGAGCAAATATCTCTATAGTAAAGCATGCAGCACTTGGGGTAAATGCCCAGGAAGGGAATAATTGGGGCCGTTGGTAGTTCTATATTCATCTTTTTCAGCAATCTCCACATTGATTTCCATAGTGGTTGTTCAAGTTTGCATTCCCATCAACAGTAAATGAGAGTTCCTCATCCCCACATTCTTACCAACCTTTATTGTCCATTTTTCAATGATTGTCATGCTGACTAGAGTAAAGTGGAACTTCATGGTTGTTTTAATTTGCATTTTCCTTATAGTTAGGGATGCTGAACATTTTCTTAAGTGTGTGTTAGCCATTTGTATTTATCCATTCTCTATTCAGTTCACTACCCCATTTTTTTGAGTGGGTTGTTTGAGTTTTTATTGTTTAGTGTTTTGAGCTCTTTGTAGATTCTAGATATTAGGCATTTGTTACTGGTACAGCTGGTGAAAATTTTCTTCTATTCTGTGAGTAATCTATTAGTGCTGCTTATGGTGTGTTTGTCTATGGAAAAGATTTTTAGCTTCATATCCCACTGGTTGAAAGATTGTTCAATTTCCTGGGCTACTGGGGTTAGTTCAGGAAGTCCTTCCCCACTACTATATCATGCAGAGTTCCTCCAGGTTTCAGATCTTATGTTTAGGTCTTTAATCCATTTAGAATTGATTTTTGTGTAAGGTGAGATGAGTGGGTCTTGTTTCATTTTTTACAGTTATCCAATCTGTCAAGCACCATCTGCTGAAGATGCTGTCTTTTCTCCAGTGTGCTTTATTGACACTTTTGTGGAAGTTCAAGTAGCTGTAGTTACTTGATCTAAATGATGGGGCTTCAATTCTGTTCCATTGTTCTGGTTTTATGCCAGTACCATGCTGTTTTTGTTACTGTACCTTTGTAGTATAGCTTTAGATCAGGTAAGATGATCCCTCCAGAGGTCTTTCTTTTGCTGAAGATATGTTTGGATATCAGAAGTCTGCTGCCATTCCATATCAATTTAGAGATCATTTTTCTATCTCTGTGAAGAATGATGCTGGAATTTTTATTGGTATTGTATTAAATCTGTGTATTGCTTTTGGTAGAATTGCCATTTTCACAATATTAATTCTGCCTATCCAGGAGCATGGGAGGTCTTTCCATTTTCTCAAGTCCACCTCAATTTCTTTCTTGACTGCTTTTTATGTTTTCATGGTACAGGTCTTTCACATCCTTGGTTAGCGTTATTCCAAGGTACTTGTTTGTGGCTAATGAAAATGGACCAGCCTTGCTGATATTTTTTTCAGTATATTTATCCTTTTCACATAGAAAGACTACTGATTTGGGGTGTTGATTTTGTATCCTGTCACTTTGCTGAAGCAATTAATCACCTTTAGAAGTTTTCAGGTGGAGACTATTGGGTCACTTATACATAGGATCATGTCATCTGCAAACAGGGCTAATTCGACTTCTTCCTTTCCAATTTGCATCCCTTTTATTTCTTTATCCTGTCTTATTGCTTGGGCTAGGGCTTCTAGTACTATGTTGAAGAGCAGTGGTAAGAGGGGGCACCTATCTTGTTCCTGATCTCAATGGGAACTCCTTGATTAAGTATCCCCATTAAGTATCATTTGGGCTTTAGGTTCTTTATATATAGCTTTTTTAGGGGTTGTGATATAAACCCTCCGTGCCTATTCTCTCCAGGGTTTTGATCATGAAATGTTTTATTTCTTCAAAGGCCATATCTGCTTGAAATGGTCATGTAGTTCTTGTGATTAAGTTTATGTAGTGTATTTTATTGACATATTTCCATATGTTCAAGCATCCCTGCATCACTGAGATGAATCCTGCTTGATCAAGGTAGATATGCTTTTGATGTGTTGCTGAATTTGGTTTGCAAGGATTTTGTTCAGGACCTGTGCATCTAGGTTCATCATGGATATAGGCCTATAGTTTTCATTTCTTGTTGTACCTCTGTCTGGTTTTGGTATTAGGGTGATGCTGGTTTATAAAAGGAGTTGGGGAACATTCCCAGTTCTCCAATTATGTGAAACACTTTGAGAAAAATTACTTTCAGTTCTCCAATAAAGGTTTGATGGAATTCGTCCGAGAAGCTATCTGGAGTTTTCTTTTTTCTTTTGTTTATTTTTATTTATTTATTTGAGAGCAACAGACAGAGAGAGAGGAGGCAGAGAGTGAATGGGTGCATTAGGGCCTCCAGCCACTGTAAACAAATTCCAGATGCATGCACCACCTTGTACATCTGGATAACATAGGTCCTGAGGAATTGAGCCTCAAACTGGGGTCCTTAGGCTTCACAGGCAAGTGCCTAGCTGCTAAGTCATCCCTCCAACCCCTGGAGTTTTCTTAATGTGATATGTTTGTTTAGCAGATTAATCTATTCTGAGTTTAGTTTTGTTAGATGGTATGTGTGGTTCAAAAGTGTGTTGTTCAGTCTCCAGGAACTGGTAGAATTCCTGATATTTCTCTTGTTAATTTCTAGCTTTAAAGCATTGTGATCTGATATGATGCAGGGAGTTACAGCCATTTTCCTGAATTTGTGGAGACATGCTTTATGGCCTAATATATGGTCTGTTTTGGAGAAGGTTCCATGGGCTGCTGAGAAGAATGAGTATTAAAGAGAACTGGGGTGGAATGTTCTGTCGATGCCTGTTAGATCTAGTTGATCTATGCTGTTGTTGAGCTCTATTATTTCCCAGTTGATTTTCTGCTTGGATGATCTGTCTATTGGTGATAGTGGAATAATGAAGTCCCTAATAATGATGGTGGTGATGTTTATTTCTGTTTTGTTATCAAGTAGGTTTTGTTTCATAAACTGTGATACACCTGCATTTGGTACCTATAGATTTATGATTATGATGTCTTCATGTAGGATCATTCCCTTGAGGAGTAAGAAGTGGACTATTCCTATGGCTAGGAGGAAAGCAACACAAATACTCAAATTGTTCCTCAAGTCTATCACAATTATAGACCTAGACAAGGTACCAGTAGGACTACTAGGCACTTTGTAGAAAAGGTAATATAGACAGAATTTGGTTACATCATCATTTCTCCAATTTCTCACTTATGCCATAGACCATTTAGATTCTCATCTCCTCAGGAAACTTTGGAGATAATGTTAACTTTACAAACAGATTTCAAACATCTATTAATCCTGTACAGTGGTATTTTCCCTTTCTATTACCAAGAACTTATTGGTAGCTAATAACTCTGGGAATTCAACAAAAATAAACACATATTGAAGGGTGCTTTCAAAAGTACCAGGATAAAGGGAGATAAAAAGGACATTGCCCAATTTTATGCCTCAGTGTTACATCTTCAAAGATGTGCCTGGATAGGCAGAATTAATATTGTAAAAATGGCAATTCTAACAAAAGCAATACACAGATTTAATGCAATACCAATAAAAATTCCAGCATCAGGTACAACTTTTATTTGTATATAATGAGCCAAGATCCATTTAGTAGTCAGTTCTTTTGGCCTCCATTCAGAAATTGATTACCCCATAGCCCTCTGTTTACTATTATTATTAACTTTAGTTTTTGTGAAACAAAACATAACTAATTTGAGAATGAGGCCACATTCCAAAGTTTCAGATTCTATTTTATTGCCATGACTTCTTCCTGGACTGTTCTGAATCTAATGTAGCCTGATTTCTAAGAGTCTGAACTGTCCTTTTGTCCTGACCTCAGCTAAAATCCAGTGCTGAAGGCTACATCTTCCACATTTTATCTTCCATCTGCTGTATGATTAGACTGCAGGGAAAGTAACAAGGAATGACACAGAAACCTGCACTCAGAGACATCTGGAAGACTCAAATCAGATCTGAGTTCAGGCCCTTTGGAAATACTGACATAGAAACCTCTGCCAGATATACATCTAGGTATTCTCATGCATGGGCATGCACACATGCAAGCATGTACACACACCTTTTAGAAGAGAGGGTCAATAAAATTCTTCACATATGGCAAACATATTTTAGGGGAAGTACCATGATTACAAGCCAGTGGGAGACAAAGAAAAAAAATAATGGAAAAAAATCTTCAATAACTCTGCATTTTTCCAGGCAGACTGATGAAAAAGAATGCAACAATTATAGATGAAAATTATTGGGAAAATCAGCATTTAACATAGCTGAATTCTTTTCCCATTTCAAATAATTTCTAGCACTTTTTCTGATGTGCAACTATAGCCCATGAAAAGTCACCTTTGTATTTCAGGAGAAAACATGTTTACTTAATGGATGTATATATATTTCTCTAACTCACAACTTATTTAGAAAATTTCTTAATTTTATTTGTTAATAGTTGTGTGTATGCGGGTGAAGTTCTAATTAATTTTACCTTGCATTGGTTTCCAAAACTGTAAACATAACTGTTTTCTAAATTTCTGTTCTTTTTGTTATGTATTTATCAATCAATCCTTAAATATACTACAAAACTGCCAGTATATCAGCAAAAAAAAAAAAAAATCTTTTTAAGATAAAAACAATCTGCAAGTTACTTGTTTCATAATTCAATTGATTTACTAAGCTTTTTCAAAATAAAACCAGAGGAACTCTTACAACATCTACTTCAAAAAGTCATTGGTGAAAGTAAGATTTCTAAGCACAGATAAACCAGAGATACTTTGGGCTGGGAAAATGGCTCAGTGGTCAAAGGTGCTTGCTTGCAAAGCCTGCCAGTGTGGGTTGGCCCAGGGTTCAGTTCCTCAGTAAACATGTAAGGCCAGATGCACAAAGTGGTGCATGTGTCTGCAGTTCATTCAAAGCCGCAAGAGACTGTCACACCCATTTTTTTCGCTTTCTTTGTGGTGGTGCACACCTTTATTTTTTTTAGTATTTTATTTTATTTTTTATTAATTAGTTTTCCATTCAGCAAATACAGTCAGTTTAGTAGCATTATTAGGCTCATCCAGAATCCACCCCCTCCCCTTGGCACCTCCTTGTTGAGGTATACGGGTCATGCATTGTGGAGTTAGCCCACAGTTATGGGTACGATAAATGTCTCTGCATATCATGACCCAACAGGTGGCTCTGACATTCTTTCCACCACCTCTTCCACAAAATTTCCCTGAGCCACTTGTCATAGCTAAGAGCTGGAATTAACCCACATGTCCATCATTAGAAGAATGGGTAACTAAGATGTGGTATATCTACACAATGGAATTCTATACAGCAGTAAGAAAAAATGACACAGTGAAATTTGAGGAAAAATGGTTGAACCTGGAACAGACCATTCTTAGTGAACTTACCCAATCACAGAAAAAAAAAAAAAAATCACCACATAGTCTCACTCATATACAGCACCTAACCTGAATCTACCCAAGATACCTTACATACCCAGCAAGCATCTCGTGGACTAGACACTAGGTTGGAAGGGGAGGGAGGCGAAGTCATCAAAGGGGTGGGAAACACAAATCTAGACCAAAATAGCAATGGTACCATAAAATTCTACTTACTAAATGACAGACCAAATGGCTGATCCTTCACCAGGCCCTTACAGGGAACACCTGAACCACAAGACACTGGAGAGGGTAGGATCACGACTAACCTTAATCTTCTACATCTTCCCTCCCTCCTTCTCCCTCTCCCTCTCCTTCTCTCTCTCTCTCTTCTCTCTAACTCTTGTATATTAGTTATCTTTTTCCTCATTTCCTTAGTGGGCACTGACCTGTAACTCCCAGTACCAGCATGAGGCTATCATCCACACTGAGCTTTTGATCAGAGAGACCTACAAGGTTTCCTAAAAGACAGAGAGATTTCTGTCAGAGTACTTGATGACCCACCAAAGGTTAGTGTTAAAACCCTACTGCTGAAGACACTTTATGTGGTTGACATGCAAAATAGAATGGCATGGATGGAAGTTGGAAGACAATCAGTCCCCAGACAGTCAGCGCGTCTAGTGCCAGAAGGTGCTACATGGGCGACTGGGGGAAAATGACCAATATCTGTCCAAGCAATTCATGGTCTAACCTACTTAGCACCAAATAACTTCTTGTGGATGCCCGCACAAGTGAAATAGTGGCACACAGCCATGGTGGGGAACCAATTGCTCTTAATTTGGCTAACTAATCACCTCAGTGGTACAGGACCCATAGCTAGAGTAGGGAAACAAGTCAGAACCATATCCAAGCATAAACCCACTCTCCAATATCAAGCTACCATCAATCATGGGCTACAAGAGGACCCACACATATTAAATTCCCTATAAAAAAGTAAGCCTTATCTCTTTTGTCCTGGTGCTAACTTACTCTCCACTGGAGAATCTGTTTCTCTTTTTCAGATAGATGTAGATCCTAAGGAGAGAGCCACCCCATCATACCTCAAAAGGGCGCCGACTAAAACTAAGAAAAATTGGCAAAACAAGCAAGGGTGCTGTTTTCCTGATGAACCGGATACCAGCACAAGGGGGAAGGAGATCAACACAGGGAAAAATCAACTCCTACCAAATCAGACAGCCAGAGCCTCAGAGGCCCCAAACACCTCATCACTGAAGCAGATCAAAAATGAACCCAATACGGCTCAGGGAAATTTTGCGGAAGAGGGGGTGGAAAGAATGTCAGAGCCACATGTTGGGTCATGATATGCAGAGACATTTACCTTACCGATAACTGTGGGCTAACTCCACAATGCATGACCCATATACCTCAACAAGGAGGGGCCAAGGGGAGGGGGTAGGTCATGGATGAGCCTAATAATGGTACCAAACTGAATTTATTTGCTGAATACAAAACTAACTAATGAAGAAAAAAAAATAAATTGAAAAAAAATTTCCCTGAGCCATGTTGGGTTCATTTTTGGTCTGCTTCAGTGATGAGGTGTTGGGGGCCTCTGTGTCTCTGGCTCTCTGATTTGGCAGGAGTTGATTTTTCTCTGGGTTGATCTCCTTCACCCTTGTGCTGGTATCCAGTTCACCAGGAAAACAGCACCCTTGCTTGTTTCGCCAATTTTTTTAGTTCCAGCTGGGGCCCTTTTGAGGTATGATGGATGGCTCTCTCCTTAGGATCTACTTCTATCTGAAAAAGAGAAGCAGATTCTCCAACGGAGAGTAAGATAGCACCAGGACAAATGAGTTAACGCTTACTTTTTTTTATACAGAATTTAATAGGTGTAGGCCATCTTGTAGCCCACAATTGATGGTAGCTTGACAATGCAGAGTAGGCTTATGTTTGGATATGGTTTTGACTTGTTTCCCAGCTCCAGCTATGGGTCCCGTACCACTGAGGGGATCAGTTAGCCGAATCAAGAGCAGTTGGTTCCCCACCATGGCTGTGTGCCACTATTGCACTTGTGTGGGCATCACAACAGGTTATTTGCTGCTAAGTAGGTTAGACCATGAGTTGCTCGGACAGATATTGCTCATTTTCCCTCAGTCACCCATGTAGCACCTTCTGGCACTAGATGCGCTGACTTTCGGGGGACTGACTCTCTTCCAGCTTCCAGCCATGCCATTCCATTTTCCCTGTCGACCACATAAGGCGTCTTCAGCAGTAGGGTCTTACCACTAACCTTTGGTGCGTCATCAAGTACTTGGACAGAAATCTGTCTTTCTTTTAGGAAACCTTGTAGGACTTTCTGATCAAAATCTCATTGTGGATGATAGCCACATGCTGGTACTGGGAGTTAGAGGTCAGTGCCCATTAAGAACAGGAAGAAAAAGATAGGTAATATACAAGAGTTCGAGAGGGGGGGGGGGGAGGGAGGGAAGCTGTAGAAGGTTAAGGTCAGTCTTCATCATACACTCTCCAGTGTTTTGTGGTTCAGGTGTGCCCTCTAAGCGCCTGGTGAAGGTTCAGCCATTTGGTTTGCCTTTCGGGAAGTAGAATTTTATGGTACCATTGCTGTTTGGGTCCAGATTTGTGTTTCCCTCCCTTCCATTGCCCTCCCCGCCCTCCCCACCCATCCTATTGTCTAGTCCATGAAATGCTTGGTGGGTATGTAAGGCATCTTGGGTAGATTCAGGTTAGGTGCTATAGATGAGTGAGACTATGTGGCGATTTTTTTTTTTTTCTGTGATTGGGTAAGTTCACTGAGAATGATCAGTTCCAGGTTCAAACATTTTCCCTCAAATTTCATTGTGTCATTTTTTCTTACTGCTGCATAGAAATCCATTGTGTAGAAGTACCACATCTTAGTTATCCATTCTTCTAGTGATGGACATCTGGGTTGATTCCAGCTCTTAATAGTCTTAAAAGTCTTAAAAAGTCAGCCTTTTTAGGAGTCTCCATATTGCTTTCCAAAGTGGTTATACCATCTTACATTCCCACCAACAGTGGATGAGTGTTCCTACTTCTCCACAGCCTCGCCAGCATTTATTTTCATTTGATTTTTTGATGTTTGCTATCCTTATTGGGATAAAGTGGAATCTCATAGTTTTTTAAATTTCCATTTCTCTGATGATTAGGGATGATGAACATTTTCTTAAGTGTGTGTTTGCCATTGGTATTTGTTCCTCTGTGAACTGCCTGTTCAGCACTTTGCCCCATTTTGTGAGTGGGGTCTTAGACTTTTTACTATTTAGATTTTTGAGTTCTTTGTAGAATCTCTAGACATTAGCCCTCTGTCAGTTGGATAACCCGCAAATATTTTCTCCCATTCTGTGGGTAATCTATTGGCTTTGCTTATTGTATGCTTGTCTGTAAATTAACTCTTCAGCTTCATGTGATCCCATTGGTTGAGTGACTGTTTAAGATCGTGAGCTACTGCGGTTTTCTTCAGGAAGTCTTTTTCCATTCGTATATTACGGAAAGTACTTCCTAAATTTTCTTCCAGGAGGATTTGAGTTTCTGGTCTTATATTGAGGTCTTTGATCCATTTGGACTTGAGTGTAGTGCATGGCAAAATGTGTGGATCAAGTTTCAGTTTCCTGCATATGGTTATCCAGTTTGTCCAGCACAATTTGTTGAAGATGCTGTCTTTTTTCCAGCCTATATTGTTACGGCCTTTGTCGAATATCAAGTAGCTATAGTTGCTTGACCCAAAGTCCAGGTCCTCAAGTCTATTCCATTGGTCTATACTCCTATTTTTATGAGAGTAGCATGCTGTTTTTATTTCTATGGCTTTGTAATACAGCTTTATATCAGGTATTGTGATGCCTCCAGAGGTATTTCTTTTGCTGAGGATATGTTTGGATATATGAGGCCTTCTGCCTTTCCATAAGAAATTTGAGATCATTTTTTACATCTCTGTGAAGAACAGTGTAGGGATTTTAATTGGAATTGCATTAAATCTATATATTGCCTTTGGTAGGATTGCCATCTTCACAATGTTAATTCTGCCTATCCAGGAGCATGGGAGGTCTTTCCATTTTTTCAAGTCCTCCTCAATTTCTTTTTTGAGTGTTTTTATCTTTTCATTGTAGAGATCTTTCACTTCCTTGATTAATGTTATTCCAAGGTACTTTATTTTTTTGTTGTTGTTGCTATTGAAAATGGGACCATGTCCCTTATTTCGTTCTCTGTATCTTTGTCATTTGCATATAGAAAAGCTACTGATTTTTGTGCATTGATTTTGTATCCTGCTACTTTGCTATAGGAGTTAATCACCTTCAGGACTTTTGGGATGGAGTCTCTCGGGTCACTTATGTATAGAATCATGTCTTCTGCGTATAGAGCTATCTTCACTTCTTCCTTTCCAAATTGTATCCCTTTTATTTCTTTCTCATGTCTTATTGCTTGAACTAGGCCTTCCAGTACTACACTGAAGAGCAGAGGTGAGAGTGGGCACCCCTGCCTTGTTCCTGATCTCAATGGGAATTATTCCAGTCTCTCCCCATTAAGTATTATTTCGGCTTTATGAGCTTTGTATACAGCCTTTATTTTGTTAATATATGAACCAACCATGCCAATTATCTCCAATATAATGATCATGAGTGAAGTTGTATTTTGTCAAAAACCTTTGCTAAATCTATTTAAATGATCATGTGGTTTTTGTTTTTAACCTTGTTTATATGGCGTATTACATTGGCAGATTTCCATATGCTGAACCACCCCTGTGTTCCTGGGATGAATCCCACTTGATCAAGTTGGATAATGGATTTGATGTGTTGTTGGATTCACTTTGCAAGGACTTTCTTCAGGATCTTTGCATCTAAGTTCATCAGGAAAATAGGCCAGTAGTTTTCTTATCTTGTGGCATCTCTGCCGGGTTTTGTAATTAGAGTGATGCTAGCTTCATAAAGGGAGTTAGGTAGCTTTCCCTGTTCTACAATTGTGTGGCACAGTTTGAGGAAGATTGGTTTGAGTTCTTCCATGAATTTTTTATAGAATTCAGCTGAGAAGCCATCTGGTCCTGGACTCTTCTTTTTGGGGAGGTTTTTATATTACTTTTTTCAATCTCCATGAGTGTGATGGGTTCATTGAGGAGATTAATCTGCTCTGCGTTTAGCTTTGATAGACGGTATGCATTCCACGACAAAACTCAGCTTTACAAGTATATGAACACAAAACCAAACCTACAGAGAGTATTTCAGGAAATTCTCCACAGAGAAGAAAAAAATAATCAAACACAATTGCCTACAAGAAGCAGGTCACAACAACCAAACTCAGAGTAGGCACACAAAACGTCAACGTCCATGAAAACACCAACCCACATTTACCATCACAATATGGCAGGGATCAAATCAAATCTCACAGTCATTACCCTAAATATTAATGGCCTTAATTCACCCATCAAGAGACACAAGCTAACAGGATGGATCAAAAAATTTGACCCCTCAATATGTTGCCTTCAAGAAACCGACCTCACCACTAAAGAAAGACACCTCCTAAGGTTGAAAGGGTGGAAAACAGTATTCCAATCAAATGGGAATAAGAAAAAAGCAGGTGTAGGTATATTAATATCAGATAAAATAGACTTCAAACCAAAAATAATCAAAAAAGACAAAGAAGGCCACTTCCTTCTTATCAAGGGAACTATCCTTCAAGAGGATATTACAATCATAAATCTGTATGCACCAAACACAGGGGCACCACAGTTCATAAAACAAAACCTACTTGACAATAAAACAGAAATAACCACAAACACCGTCATAGCTGGGGACTTCAATACATCATTATCAGTAATAGACAGATCATCCAAACAAAAACTCAACAGGGAAGTAAGAGAGCTCAACAAAACCATAGATCACTTACACCTAATGGACATCTACAGAACCTTCCATCCCAAATCCACAGATTACACATTCTTCTCAGCAGCCCATGGAACATTCTCTAAAATAGACCATATACTGGGTCACAAAGACTGCCTCCACATATTTAGGAAGATTGACATAATTCCCTGCATGATATCAGATCACAATGCTATATTGCTAGAAATCAACAACAAAAGACCCACCAAGAATCCCAAAGGCACCTGGAAACTGAACAGCACACTTTTAAACAGTAAATGGATAGTGGATGAAATAAAAAATGAAATTGCAAAACTTCTGGAATTGAACGACAATTAGAACACATCATACCAAAACTTATGGGACACAATGAAGGCGGTCCTCAGGGGAAAATTCATAGCACTCAATGCCTTCATAAAAAAGACAGAAAGGTCCCAAATCAATGACCTAACCATCCACCTAAGGGCACTGGAAAAACAAGAAAAATCCAACCCAAAGAGCTCCAGAAGGAAAGAAACAATTAAAATCAGAGCAGAAATCAATGAACTGGAAACGAAGGAAACAATAAGAAAACTGTTGGTATTCTTGATGGGTCTTTTGTTGTTGATTTCTAGCAATATAGCTTTGTGATCTGATATCATGCAGGGCATTATGTCAGTCTTCCTGAATATGTGGAGGCAGGTTTTGTGACCAAGTATATGGTCTATTTTAGAGAGTGTTCCATGGGTTGCTGAGAAGAATGTGTAGTCTGTGGATTTGGGATGGAAAATTCTGTAGATGTCCATTAGGTCTAAGTGATCTATGGTTTTGTTGAGCTCTCTTACTTCCCTGTTGAGTTACTGTTTGGATGATCTGTCTGTTACTGATAATGGTGTATTGAAGTCCCCAACTATGATGGTGTTGGTGCTTATTTCTGTTTTATTGTCAAGTAGGTTTTCTTTTATGAACTGTGGTGTCCCCGTGTTTGGTGCATACAGATTTATGATTGTAATATCCTCTTGAGGGATAGTTCCCTTGATAAGAAGGAAGTGGCCTTCTTTGTCTTTTTTGATTATTTTCAGTTTGAAGTCTATTTTACCCGATACTAATATAGCTACACCTGCTTCTTTCTTATTCCCGTTTGCTTGGAATATTGTATTCCACCCTTTCACCCTGAGGAGGTGTCTTTCTTTAGTGGTGAGGTCGGTTTCTTGAAGACAACAGATTGAAGGGTCTAATTTTTTGATGCATCCTGTTAGCTTGTGTCTCTTGATGGGCGAATAAAGGCCATTGATATTTAGGGTAACGACTGAGATTTGATTTGATCCCTGCCATATTGTGATTCTATATGTGGTTTGGTGGTTTCATGGACTTTGAAGTTTTTTGTGCCTACTCTGAGTTTGGTTATTGTGATCTGCTTCTTGTAGGCATTTGAGGTTGATTATTTGTTTCTTCTTCTTCTTTTTTTTTTCTTTATTAGTTAGTTTTGTATTCAGCAAGTACAGTCAGTTTGGTACCATTATTAGGCTCATCCGTGACCTACCCCCACCCCTTGGCCCCTCCTTGTTGAGGTATATGGCTCATGCATTGTGGAGTTAGCCCACAGTAATGGGTAAGCTAAATGTCTCTGCATATCATGACCCAACATGTGGCTCTGACATTCTTTCCACCCCCTCTTCCGCAAAATTTCCCTGAGCCATGTTGGGTTCATTTTTGGTCTGCTTCAGTGATGAGGTGTTGGGGGCCTCTGAGGTTCTGGCTGTCTGATTAGGTAGGAGTTGATTTTTCTCTGTGCTGATCTCCTTCTCCCTTGTGCTCGTATCTGGTTCATCAGGAAAACAGCCCCCTTCCCTGTTTCTCCAATTTTTCTTAGTTTCAGCCGGGGCCCTTTTGAGGTATGATGGGGTGGCTCTCTCCTTAGGATCTACATCTATGTGAAAAAGAGAAGCAGATTCTCCAACGGAGAGTAAGTTAGCATCAGGAACAAATGAGATATTAGTTTCTTCTCTGTGGATAATTTCCTGAAATACTCTCTGTAGGTTTGGTTTTATGTTCATGTAATTGTAAAGCTGAGTTTTGTCATGGAATGTTTTTCTTTCACCATCTATTATGAGGGATACTTTTGCTGGGTAGAGTAGTTTGGGTTGGAAGCCATAGGTTCTTAGACTTTGCAGTGTTTCATTCCAGGCCCTTCTAGCTTTCAGGGTTTCCATTCAGAAGCTTGGAGTAATTCTGATGGGGTTACCTTTAAAAGTGGTGTGCTGTTTTTCCCTAGCTGCTTTTAGGATTTTCTCTTTGGTGTCAATGTTTAGAGTCTTAGTGACAATATGTCTTGGAGAGTTTCTCCTTTGGTCCAGTCTGTTTTGAGTTCTGTTGGCTTCTTGTATCTTGATGGGCCTTTCTTTTAAGAGACTGGGGAGATTTCTTCGATTTTTTTTGTTAAATAAGTTCTCCATGCCTTTCGTCTGAATTTCTTCTCCTTCTGGTATTCCAATGATCCTAATATTTGGATGTTTAAGTGTATCCCACAATTCCCTCATGTTCTGTTCACAGGAACTTTTGAAGTTACTGAAATTTTTGAACTGTTAAACTGTTTCTTCTGTCTTGTCTTCTAGATCAGTGTTTCTATCCTCTACATGGCTGACACTATTCTTGAGAGCTTCTAGAGAGTTTTGGACTTGTTCAGTTAGGTTTGCACTTTCTACTACTTTTCTATGTATGATTTCCATCCATCTGTCAAGCTCCCTTTCCACATCATTTTCTGATTTTCTTGATGCTTCTTGGAATTCATCGTTGCATTTCTTTATGTCTTCATTTAGTATCGCCAGCTGATTTTTGAGGGCATCTTTTTTTTCACTCTCCCTCAAATCTCTTAACTGTCTTTGAACTCCTTCCATTTTCTTATCTATTAGGTCTAGTCTAGTGATGGCAGCATCCACATGATTATCCGTCCTTTGTTGCTTTCCTGCAAGTTCTACCCATAACTTGGTCAGGGTTGCATTACTCATAACTTCATTTTGGTGTTCTGATCCTAATGACTCTTCTGTGTTTTGATTAGAGATGTTCATTGTAGGACTGGGTGATCTAACTGGATTTTCTTGCATTTGATTTCTCATGTTATTTCTTTTGTGCTGTGGTCTGCCCATCTCAGTGTATGGGCAGGTAGGTTGGTGGATCAGCCTGGGCTCAAGCACAGTGGGAATCTTAGGTATCCTGAGGCAGTTGACAAGCAGCCTTGGCTTAGCCTCTCACTTGCCAAAGCTGCCTGATCTACTGCCTGGCCTTAAGCGGTAATGCACCATTGCTGCCTGCACCCGTGCTAGGAGGGCCACAGAGGCACCAAGCACTGAAGCAGCCCAAACTCTGGCGGGGGAACACTGGGACCTAGAAGCAGTCTGCGCTCCCCTGCAACAGGACAATGGCGGTCGGCCGGTGTGGGAGACAGGGAGGAGATGGCATCTGAGCTATTGTAAGCGACAGACACAGTCTGAGCTTGCGTGGCAGTTGCTGTGGGCGTGGGCTCACTGAATGTGCGGCGGCTGGAGCAGTATGTGAGCGAGTGGGTGGAGCAATCTAAGCGTCCACACACAGGGATCGATAGGCGCGGTGATGTGGATATGGCAGCTCCTCGGAGGGAGAGTTGGGCTACCCGCCCATGAGGGAATCAGTGATTCCCTGTTTTTGCTTGGACTCGCTGAATGTGCGGCAGCTGGAGCAGTAAGTGAGTGAGTGGGTGCTGCGCAGTGGATACGGCAGCTACTTGGGGGGAAGGTTGGGCTACCCACCTGCGAGGGAATCAGTGATTCCCTGTTTTTACCCCTCTGTGCCCTCCCACTGGCAATCTATTGGAGATTTCTCTCCCATAAAAGACCCAGTGAACCCTTAATGTCTTGCCTTTGTTTCCCCGGGATCTGCAGGGCAGCTAGGCAGTCGCCGTCTTGGCCAGAAGTGGCTGGCACACGCCTTTATTCCCAGCCCATGGGAGGCAGAGGTAGGAGGATTGCCGTGAGTTTGAGGCCACGCTGAGACTCCCTACTGAATTCCAGGTCAGCCTGGGCTAGAATGAGTCCCTACCTTGAAAAACCAAAATAAAATAAAAAACAAAATAGTTTATATAACTGTGTGGCAACAAAAAGTCTGATGTCTTGTGAGGCCTCACTGTTGAAAGTCTTCCTAGCTAAATCAGGGTTAGATTTTTGCCTGATGGTAGAGAGAGGCTTGATGAACATTTAGTAGACAGGCGACAGCAGCTGCCATGTGGGCAATGCATGAGATGTGACCGTGAGGTGTCCCAGCTTCCCACATTCCATCTGCCAGCAATTGTTAAGAAAAACACAGGAAAGGTTGGCAGCCTGGGGACCAAATAAGCTCCCAGCCCATGAGTACCTTTTTAAAAAGTGTTGCTTTGATGGGAGAATGCTGATTTTGCCCATTATAACCTATGGCTTCATACTGAGCACTATGTACCAGGTGTGCATATAAAGTGGCAGGTGTGCATTCATGTGCATACACATACATGCATGAGAGTGCCTATGTGTGTATTTGGCAGAGGTATTTTCTAATTTATTTTACTTCTGTATACCTGAATTTGTTAGTAAAAGAAAGATTATCGTAAGATCTGATCTCTGTGGCTGTTCTAATGATTAAAAGAAAAGTCATCTACATGGAAGAGCTTGGTTGGTTTTCTAATAAACATGACTTTTCACATTTTTCATAAATCTAAAAATAAGAATTATTTTCTTTTCTATTTTCATCTATTGGAGACCTCATACTGCTTCTGTGTGAAGTGCTACTATTAAAAAGTCATGCAAAAATGTGGGAAAGGGGAACTCTTGCATCCTGTAAGCAGGAAAGTAAAGTGCAACTATTTGGAAAACAGAACAAAGGTATGCAAAAATATCAAGACAGAACTACTATATGATCCCACTATTTAATACATAGCCAAAGAATATGTCAAAAAGATACCAGCCATCTTATGTTTATTATGGAATTATTCACAGTTAGTTACAAATATGAATCACTGACACGATGATTCTTTCATCTACTAGAGCACTGCATGTGTGTGTACAAAAACTGACTGAGAGACTTGCTTATTTAAGTATACTTTTGTTTGAAATGGTTCTAAGCAGAAAAAGCCAATACAAGTTTTCAGGAATTGAAGGTAAGAACAGTAAAAGACCTTTGCATAATACACAATCTGAACTTTGGGCCTTCTTGAAGGAGTCACGAGCAATTTCTTTTCAGGTACTCCTAGAGGACTAGGCAAGGCAGCTGCTATTCAAACAAATGAGAACAAAGAGTAACTGTGTGAGACAGTAGTTATTATACTATAGCTAACACAGGAAAGCAACACAATATGAAGGTTGATAAGAATTAACATTGGGCTAGGAAGATGTCTCTGGGGTTAAAAGCACTTGCTGCACAAGCCTGATATCCAGAATTCAGATACCCTGGACCCACATAAAGCTGGACACAATTAGCACACACATCTGTATTCCCAATGTGCCCATGGCAATGGAGGTCAAGTCAAGAGAATCCCAAAGCTCATGGGCCAGAGAATCTGGTGTTTTTAGTGGCAAAAACTATGAGACTATGCCTCAAACAAGAAGGAAAGTGAATACAAACACCCCAAGGTTGTCCTCTGACCTCCACATGTGTGATGTAACACATGCATGCACCCATAAACACATAGACTCCACACACATCCATACATGCAAAAGAATTAATTTTATGACAAATAAAAGAAAATTTAATCAATGTAAACAAAAAACATAAAAATGGAATCCCAAAAGTCAAAGTATTGAATACATTTTTGGTTGTTGTTGTTGTTGTTTTATTTATGTTTATTTATTTATTTATTTATTTGAGAGTGACAGACAGAGAGAGAAAGAGGCAGAGAGAGAGAGAGAGAGAGAGAGACAGAGAAAGAGAGAATGGGCGCACCAGGGCCTCCAGCCACTGCAAACAAACTCCAGACGCATGCGCCCCCTTGTGCATCTGGCTAACGTGGGTCCTGGGGAACTAAGCCTCGAACCAGGGTCCTTAGGTTTCACAGGCAAGCGCTTAACAGCTAAGCCATCTCTACAGCCCTTGAATACTTTTAAAGTGTAGAAAAATAACCTGATAAGAAATAAAACTTGCCCAACAACTCAAAAGGCCCATGCACATTCAAAAGGACTTACAACTTGGAATGGAATGTATGGGCCTAGCCAGATCTTCACTCCAAAAAGAACTTGGTTATTAGATGATAATATGCAGCTATCATTAATATTGCTAGATGCCATAACAGCATTGTACTTAACACAAAATTTTCTTATACTTATACTGAAATACCAAAGGAGTGAAAGGCTATAATGTGGGATATCTACTTTAAAGTAGTTCACAAAAACTAATGATGAGACAAACCACAAAATGTTAATAAATGATGGGAGTACAATATGCTATCTGGACTTATAAATGCTTAAAACTTTTCTTTATGGACTAGTTAAAAAGAGAAAATAAGGGCTGGAGAGATGGCTTAGTGGTTAAGCAGTTGCCTATGAAGCCTAAGGACCCCGGTTTGAGGCTTGATTCTCTAGGACCCATGTTAGCCAGATGCACAAGGGGGCTCATGCATCTGGAGTTCGTTTGCAGTGGCTGGAAGCCCTGGTGCTCCCATTCTCTCTCTCTCTCTCTCTTACACACACACACACTCTTTCTCTCTGTCACTCTCAAATAAATAAATAAAGATGAACAACAAAAAAAGAGAAAATAAGCCTAATAAAATATCCAGTCTGTCTAAAGTTTTAATAACTTGGTTGACCAAATCAAAACAGAAGGAAATTGTCAAGACCAGGTGTGTCTTGTGGTCACAAAAACACCCGAGGTAGTCTTTCACATTGGTTTTGAGTGAAAGATTGGTGAATGTAGACAAAATAAACATGTCTTTCATGGGTTACTTACTGTCAAACTATCAAAATTTCCCCAACAAAGCTGCAGCTAAGGATGGCAGGAAGGGAAGTGTGAGACAATGTTCGAACTATACTGAATCTGCTGGGATGGAGGTACACCCCAGGCTCCACACTGCTCACCTCATAGCCATCTGGGAACCAGGGGCTCCTTAGGCACCTTTGGCACCATTCAAAGAAATGGGGAAATTTTCCTACTTCTCATTTATGAGATACAAAGTCTCTCATATTATAGATTACTATTTCATATTTGCTATTTTTATTAAGATTTATTTATTTATAGCAAACACAGGGGAAAAGATAGAGATGAGAGAGAGAATGGGTATACCAGGGCCTATAGCCTGAGCAATGAACATCTGATGCATGCACCACTTTGAGCATCTGGCTTTACATGCATACTAGGGAATCAAACCTGGGCCATCAGTCATTGCAAGCAAGTGCCTTAACTAATGAGCCATCTCTCCAACCCCATAATAGCTATTTTTAACAACAAAGTACCAGGTGAGAGCAAGAATCTTGATATTTTCACATTTTAGATGCTTACTGAGGCCACTGCCAAAACTTAATAAACAAGAAAATATTTATATTATGTCAATATGATATCATAATTAAAGAATTAGCTGAAAGTGTAATTGCTGGATGTGGCTTTAAATAAGCCTTTAAAGATTATTTCACAAAACAATTTGGCAAGTGGTTACTTTGAGAAGTTTGAACATATTTACCTCTAAGAAATAGGAAATTTCCTTGTGGCTTGGAATGCAATTTTTAGAAATAATAATAATAATAAAAAAATAAATAAATAAAATAAGGGATTAAAGGTGTGTGCCACCATGCCCGGCACTTTTTAGAATTTTTGAAGATATCATGTGTGTGTGGTGAAGTGCTGGTGACTCAACTCAGGGCCTTATGCATCACAGGAAGCACTCTACTTCATCATCAAGGAAGGTGATTCCTTGGCTAGAGCTCTGTAAATATGCAATGAGAATGTGATCCAATTAGGATTTGCACCTTCTTTGTTATAGTTTTTTGTCCTGTTTCTGGGCCAGGATGTCTTCCTGTACAAAAATAAAATGATTCACCATAGTGAAGATATGAGCCAAATACTTTAGCTTTACTATAAAGCCTTTCTTGGTATTGACATAAGGCTCTGGGACTTTGTCTTCCAATTTTCTGGTTTATTGTATAAAATTTCTTGACAGCTGTTACACAATGAATAAACAATGGGAATTATCCAGGAGGCCTCCCAAATGCAATGTCCAATAAGGCACTATTGAAATTATATAAAACTATTGGTCACAAGATTCTGTTTTGATCATGGAAAGATTAGTCACTAGCAGTAGGTCATCAGTGTAATCACCCACAATAAAGAATACCAGGATTAGAAGGACAAATACATACTTTTTGCTAGACGAAGGCCTAAAAATTTTCAGGTACATTGAAAGTTGAAAAAGCTTATTGAAATATAAGGACACTTAAAGATATGAATAAAACTAAAATATGAAGTTGTAGCCACCATATTAGAGATGTCACCCTTGAGAAATTAAAAAATATCTTTCAGACTTCCTTTCAGACTTCAGGTCTCCCTGCCGATGGCTTGGGGTTTCTAGGACCCTGAGAGTTTACTGCAGGAGCAGGACCCTTGCTCCGCCTTCCTGGTTGAAGTGCTCCTGGGCCCCCAATTCCCAGATACACTGCACTGGAGGGTACAAGCCACATGGAGTAAGTAAGCCACATCCTGTTCCCAGGATCCTCCCAGCTCCTAGGTCCTAGGTCCTGGTAGATCCCCTGTGTGGGGGCCGTGGAAGCAGGCCTTTTGCTCTGGTATCCTGATTGGCCCCTGGGTACCAATATCACTATTCCCCTGAGTCAGAGTGCACAGTCCACTGTAGGAGCTGGCATCTTGGCTCTGGCTCTCCAGCTTCCTGGTTCTTGGTTGCACAACCTATGAACCCCGTGTGCTGAAGAGTATGTGCAAATGGAGTGAGGAGGACAAAGCTCCCAGTTCCCTAGGTACCTTGGATGTACCTGCAATCTCCACAATCTGTGCATCTGTGATTATTCTTACACTATCACACTAATGCACTAGGTGCACATTTAAAACAGGACACCCTCTAAAGAGCTTACAAGGACAAAAATTTGCTTCCTCCTCAATAGAATGAAGCATCTCTCCAAGATGGGTAGACCAAAACAAAAAAGCCAACAGAAGTCAGAAAACTCAAAGATTTCCATCAAGGATGCCTACTTCCACAATGGAAGCCTCCAATGAAATCATACAAAAATGAACACAAATTCAATCCCAAAATGAAAACACAACAACCAATGAGACTCTGATCAAAAGAACTGCTGAACTAGCCGGGCGTGGTGGCGCACGCCTTTAATCCCAGCACTTGGGAGGCAGAGGTAGGAGGATCACCGTGAGTTCGAGGCCACCCTGAGACTACATAGTTAATTCCAGGTCAGCCGGAGCCAGAGTGAGACCCTACGTCGAAAAAATAAAAAAAAGAATTGATGAACTGAAAGCAAGCCATCAAAAAACCAACAATTGTATCAATAAAATTGAATAGAATCATCTCTTAGCATTCAAATTTTGAAAATAGGCTTAAGTTGATGGAAGAAAACATTAGAACCCTGAAAAGAGACATTAATGAAGTGAAGGTGAGTCAAGAAATGGAAGATCTCAATAACTGACTGGTGAAGCTTTAATGAAGACATGATCAAATGTAAGAATTAATTCAAGGAAGCACCAAGCAAAATCAGAAGCCACACAGGTGTGATGGCATATGCCTTCAGTCCTGGCACTTGGGAGGCAGAGGTAGGAGGATCACTGTGAGTTCAAGGCCAGCCTGAGACTACACAGGGAATTCCAGGTTATCCTGGGCTATATATAGTGAGACCATACCTTGAAAAGCAAAAATCAACAACAACAACAAAAATCAGAACTTAAACTGAAATTGTCCCTCAAATAAGAGACAGACATGATGCAAAATAACACAACAGAAAACAAAAATCAAATACAGCTTATAAAAACCTCTGTAGAACCCCTCACTAACAGAGTTACTCATGTGGAAGAGAGAACCACTAACCTGGAAGACAAGAGAGAAGAAATTGATCAGGAGGCAAAAACATTGCTAAGTTCAAAATATCAAGTGAACAGAATACAAGGGAACTGTGGGATTCCCTAAAATGAAAAAAGCATCCAGATCATGGGTATACCAGAAGGCAAGAAAATCCAGGCCGCAGGCATAAAGAACATATATCAAGAAAATTACTGAAGAAAACTTTTCCCATCTCTTAAAAAAGAGGCCCATGCAGACACAAGAAGCCCACAGAACACCAAACAGACAGGACCAAAGAAGAAACTCTCCAAGACACATCATAGTTAAAACTCTTAACAATGAAAACAAAGAGACAGTGCTAAAAGCAGCAAGAGAGACACAATCCACTGCATACAAAGGCAATCCCATCAGAATTCCCGCAGATATCTCAATGGAAACCCTGAAAGCCAGAAGGGCCTGGAATGGAACACTTCAAAGTCTAAAAACTATGGCTTCCAACCCAACCTACTCTACTGTCTGATACTGCCAGGCACAGGCTGGAGCCTTCAGAAAAGGGGCCTGACATGCCAGGCACAGCTAAGGACCCCCAGGCTACAGGAGGCCACTCCCTCTCCAGGCCCAGCACACCTGAACTGAGGCTATGCCCATAGCCCTGTAACCTTTGGCCAGTTGCCTAGAAAACTCCTTATCAGCCAGTACCTTTGCACAGCCCATCCCCCTGAGACCCTAGATCACCTGACCCCCCTAACATTGCCTTCCTGCTGGAAAGAACGTCTCTAGGCATAGGCTAGCAACATTTAACCCCACCAATCCCCTTAGGACACTTCGCTCTGCCCTCAGATGCTTATAAGACCATTTCCCTGATAACAAACTGAGAGCTGTTCAACTATCTAATGAAAGTCTTTTACTTTCGCGTGCTCACCCACCGCGGTTGCATGGGTGTCTTCAGGGTGACTGTGGCCAGTCCCCAGAAGAAGAACCCAGGAATCCACAGCTGGCACCTGAACATGGACCCTATGAGACAGACAGGGTATGTGGGTGCTCTCACAGAGGGACTGGGAGACATCGGCCCATGCAGCCTTGCCCCCAATATTTTTGAGGGCTGGCAGGATTCTCTTTTTCCTCCTTTATTTTCGGTTCACGCCATCACATGGAACCAGACACAAAGAACTGGCAACTGATGTCTCTTGGCCAAGGCCACTCTTTGGCACTGACTGAAGGCCAGCTGTCCTCTGCCTGGACCCTGACAGTCCATTCGGTATTGGCAAAAACCCTCTATCTATTATTTCTCTTTCCTCCATCAGACAGAAGCTATTTTTCTCTTTTTCTGCCTTTAATTTAATATAGTCTCCCACCAAAAGGAATCACAGATTCATAGATTATGGGCTCTAGTGAACATTAAGGGAATTAAGCTCCCCCAGAGGGAGGCAGGCTCCTTTGGGAAAAAGTCCTCCAGGTCACCCCCTGGATGATTTCTGGGCATGCAAGTGGACCAGACACATGCACAGGCATAGCTTATATGGCTAGGAAATGAAAAGTTCAGGAAGGAAATTTCCCCTCACTCCCTTTAAGCAGCGAAACTGCAAGCTGGCTTCGCAAGCACTCCAAAGTGGTTCGAGTCAGAGTCAGGCAGCAGGCTCACATGTGCCCAGACAATGATGCCTCCACCCATGCAGGCACCATGTCTGTGCCTCCTTCTCCAGTGGTCCAGGTGGAACTGGGACCCCACCCTCCCCTCATTTCAACCCCCCCACCGTGTGCCCCCTCCCTTCGGGTAGCCAGACTCAGACTCCAGAAGGCATCTTGGTCATTACGTGCATGTGTACTGACCAGACCCCAGTTGAGCGCCCCAGAGCTGAGCAGGGCTGAAGCCACGCAGGGCTGATCTAAGGTGTATGCAAGCCCCACCTAGCCGCCACAGCACCTGCATCAAGAAGTGGCAAGAAAGAAAAAAAAACGGTCATGTTTAACTAAAGCCTATGGTGAACTAAAGTTTTATGTAAACAATGCCATACTTTGTTATATGATATCATAAATGTAATTACTGAGTTTATGTTCTAGGTCAACTTCAACTTACATGCAGGATTATTGAAAACAACAGAATTCTCTCTGAAGTGGTGACTTATACTTTGTCAGGTATTTTGAAAGAAAAGAAAGATTGTAATGTCCTGTTACTTAAAAGGAGGAGGCAACTGACCTGACTTCTAGGACAGCCTGCCTCAAGATAGCAACAAAATTTGCCTTAGTTACTCCTAATAAAATCATTTCCAAGTGTGTTATTAGTTTTAATGACATAAGATTGTCTTTAGCCTACTAGCTTGTCAGTGAGTAATAGGATTAATCAATTTGGTGTAGTTTCTCTTAATAGTCTTATTAAAAAAGATGGTTAATTATGGGTGAGATGAGTTGACTGAAGGAACTGGGAAGGAATTTTTCAACGTTGGACATAGAATGCTCGTTAAAAATGCTTTTTGAGTGGTACTTAGATAAAAATGTTAAAGTATGTGGATAAAGATGTGCGTGTGTAGGAAAAAATTTTCAGGGTAAACCTAACACCATAACTACAGTTAGAGATTTTTCAACTGTTTAAAAACTCTTAAGGAACAAAAAAGTAATTTTCAGTCTAAAATATATTGGGATAGCTTGCTTAAGCTTTATCAAATTTAAGTCACGGGGTATTAGAATTTAGCCGGCTGGTTTTGCTCAAAAAAGACCAGATTCTGCTCTATTGTATATAAAGTAACTGTCTAATTTTTGGCATCTTAAGTCCAATGCTTATAACAGAATTAACTCGTAAGACATACTCCCCACTTTAGGGTATAGCCTCATGCTCAAACAATGGTCCTCATCTGACAAAAGCAATTTCAAGCTCCAAAGTTCTGTTCCCAGTGTTCTCTGGGTAATTGACACCCCCACAGGTATCTGAACTAAAAGATATTTTCAAACACAGGTGCTAAGACTTTATACTGTTTTATTTGCCCTTTTCTGACAATTTCTAGGTTAAATTAATTAGTTTGTTGGTAAATTAATCGTTATTGTTCTCAAGACTGGTAATAGGTTCTGCCTATATTTATAGCTATTAGATATTTATAGTTTAAGATGTGTGTACTTTCTATGCTTCAGATATATGGCGTATGCTGCCAAAGGACAACAAAAATTTAAAAGCCTGGACAAAATGATTTTAGAAGCTCTTGTGCCATTCTTTAACTAAATCTATTTCAGTAATCAAATGTGCTCTGTATGTACATACATCCAGGCTGGTGTAACTTCCTTTCTAAGTGTGTTAATCACCTACATAGAAGCCAAAGGCAATTGGAGTCACTGGAGCAAAAGGCACCAATATTTTGGCCTGTGCTCCCAGGTCATGAGGCCACTGGAGATTATGGGACACTTCTACACTGGCCCCCTAGTAAGTCACCTGTCTTCCTGAGCAGGGAGGATATGCAGACCCTAACAGAAAATCAATAGGGAAGTAATAGAGCTTAACAACATCATATATCAACTAGACTAAACAGACATCTACAGAACTTTCCACCCCAACTCTACAAAATACAAATTTTTCTCAGCAGCCCATGAAACTTTCTCCAAAATAGACTGTGGTGGTTTGAATAGAATAGATGGCCCCCAATATATTTAGTTGTTTGTTTGTAGTTTGCATCTGCAGCCACCTGGCTGGAGTCAGTACCATTGTGTGGATCTTAAGGTGTGGTGGTGGGTTTCAGATTTCAATCTAAAGATATGCAAAGTGTGCCTAGCAGGAGTTCCAAAAGTGTGCTGTAGCTTTTGACCTTTAGGCTTGTACTGCTCTCTCTCTGCTTGGGCCTGTGAAGGCAGGCCAGTTTCTTCTCCCATTATGGAACTTCCCCTGGATCTGTAAGCTTCAATAAATATCCCTTCCTCCATAACTGTGCCTGGTCTGGAAGTTCATCTCAGCGAACCTGAAGCTGTCTGTTACAGAATCTGGTACCGAGGAGTGGGGTGAGATGAACCTTACTATGTGGATGTTGATCTTTTGGAACCTTTGTTTTGGAGGAATAGGCATGGATTTGGTGCTTGCAACTGAAGATGTCTTCTGGAGTGGTAAGCCAAGTTTTGTGGACTATTCTGATGAGAGTCTGAGAATACTAAGTGCAGACAGCACTGAACTTAGAAGCTTGGCTTATGAGCTTTCTAAGGGGGAAGGAAAGACTGCAGAGGACTTTGTTGGAACTGGGCTACTGGCATAAGGGCTGGCTGTGTCCTGCTGCCCAGGCCCAGAGAGTTTGATCAAGGTTAAATTTGTAATGGACTGATGTGCTTGGCTGAAGATATTGGACTGAGAGATTTAAGATTTTAAGCTGGAAAACCTCAAGCAAGTTAAAATTACAGGCACTGAGACTGGTTTTAGGTTACTAAATCTGCTATTGTCAAACACGTTAGCAATCTTAAAGGAAGATGGTCCAACTGCTTTACATTAAAACAATGGAAAGGATGCCTCAGGAAGGACTATCATAGAAATGCAAACACTTTTGGAAAGAGTTGACTGGAGAAGGAACCTGCTTTTCAAGGTTATGATTTATTTCATCTGTGAATTAAGAATATGGCTGTGTCCTGCACAGCTGGTATTGGTTTCAGAAGCATGAAAAATGCAAGGAGTGGCCGTGAATTGCACATGCTTCCAGTAGCTGCCACTGAGATGCAGCATGAGGTAGGGCCTGATGCCCTGATAGGCTGAAAGAGCCTTTAGAAGATGTGAAGAGTGGTCATGAATTGCACATGGTTTCAGGAGCTGCTGCTGAGATGTGGCATGAGACAGGGCATGATGCCCTGATAGGCTGAAAGAGCCTTTGGAAGATGGACCGTGGTTTGCATCAAGATGTTTTGAATATACCAGGACTATGCAAGGGCTACCATAGAGCACACTACCGGCCTGGGATGGAAGTGTTCCCTGGCTACTCTGCCCAGCTGGAGGGGCGGAATTGGAAAGTCTGGAGACTGTTAGTCTCTGGGTATATTGAACTTGAACTGCAGAAGTTTGATGTTTGTTTGATGGTGGTTGAGTTTGCATTGTTTTAGTCTCTCCTTGCTATGCCTTATACCAGTTGAAAATGTTTACTCTGTGCCTTTATATGTTAGAAGTGTTTAACTTGTTTGATTTTACAGGTCTTAATATCTTAAATTGGTTAAGACTGTGGGACCTTTAAAATTGAACTGAGTACAATTTACAATGTGTGATGGTTATAAATCTATTGGGGGCCAGGGGCGGAATGTGGTGGTTTGAATGGAATAGATGGCCCCCAATATATTTAGTTGTTTTTTTGTAGTTTGCATCTGCAGCCACCTGGCTGGAGTCAGTACCATTGTGTGGATCTTAAGGTGTGGTGGTGGGTTTCAGATTTCAATCTAAAGATATGCAAAGTGTGCCTAGCAGGAGTTCCTAAAGTGTGCTGTGGCTTTTGACCTTTAGGCTTGTACTGCTCTCTCTCTGCTTGGGCCTGTGAAGGCAGGCCAGTTTCTTCTGCCATTATGGAACTTCCCCTGGATCTGTAAGCTTCAATAAATATCCCTTACTCCATAACTGTGCCTGGTCTGGAAGTTCATCTCAGCAAACCTGAAGCTGTCTGTTACATAGACCATATATTAAGGCATAAAGCATGCCTCCATAAATTCAGGAAAATTGAAGTAACTTCCTCCATCATATCAGATCACAATGCTTTAAAGCTAGAAATTAACAACAAGAGACACATCAAATCTCCACTAGCTCCTGGACACTAAATAATACACTTTAGAACAATAGTGGGTTGTGGAAAAAAATAAAAAAAAATTGTAAAATTCCTAGAATTGAATGATAATGAAACCACAACCTACCAAAACTTAAGGAACACAATGAATTCAGTCCTAAGGGGAAAATTCATAGTGCTAAATACCTTCATAACAAAGACAGAGAGATCCCAAATTAATAACCTAACTGCCCACCTAAAGGCACTGGAAAAACGAGAAGAATCCAATTCTAAGCGCTCCAGACAGAAAAAAAAATGATTAAGATCAGAGTAGAAATTAATGAATTGGAAATTAATAGAACAATTTTTTAAAAAATCAATGAAACAAAGAGCTGATTCTTTGGAAAAATAAATAAGATTGATAAACCCTTGGTCAATGTGATTAAGCAAAACAAAAACAAAGACAGAGAGAGAGAGAGAGAATTCTGAAATTAACAAAAACAGAAATGAAAAAGGAAAGATCACAATAGACATCAATTCAATGGAAGAATCACCACGACATACTTCCAAAACCTCTACTCCACAAAACTCTATAATCTGGAAGAAATGGATGAATTCCTAGACAATACCACCCACCAAAATTAAAATCAGAGGAGATTGATCTCCTAAACAAACCTATCACATCCATGGAGATTGGAAAGGTAATCAAAAACCTCCCCAAAAAGAAAAGTTCAGGACCAGATGGACTGTCAACCAAATTCTACAAAACCTTCACTGAGGAACTAAAACCAAATTTTTTCAAACTGTTTTGCATAATTGGTGAGCAGAGAATCCTCCCCAACTCCTTTTATTAGGATCACACAATTACCAAAACCAGACAGAGATACAAGAAGCAAGGAAAACTATATGCCCATATCCCTGATGAATTTAGATGAACAAAATCCTTTTAAACCAAATTCAACAACATAACAAAAGCATTATCCACCTTGATCAAGTAGGCTTCATCCCAGGGATGCAGGGATGTTTCAACATATGAAAATCAGTCAATGTAATACACCACATAAATAAATTTAACGATAAGAACCACAGGATCACCTCAATTGATGCAGAGGAGGCCTTTGACAAAATATAAGACTATTTCATGATCAAAACACTGGAAAGAATAGGCATGGGGGGTTATATATCAACACAAATATATATAGCAACTAAAGCCCAAATAATTCTTAATGGGGGAAAACTCAAGGAGTTCCCATTGAGATTGGGAACAAGACAGGGGTGCCCACTCTCACCACTGCTCTTCAACACAGTACTAGAACTACTAGCCCAAGCAATAAGACAGGAGAAAGAATGAAAGGGATTCAAATTGGAAAGGAAGAAGTCAAGCTAGCCCTAATGCAGATGACATGATATATAAGTGACCTGAAAGTCTCCATCTCAAAACTTCTAAAGGTAATTAATTCCTTCAACAAAGGGGCAGGATACAAAATCAACACCCCAAATCAGTACCCTTTCTATATATAAAGGACAAATCTACAGAGAAAGAAATCAGTGAGGCTATTCCATTTTCAATGGCAACAAAAAAATTAAGTACATTGTTATAACACTAATCAAGGATGTGAAAGACCTATATAATGAAAACATAAAAAAAAAAAAAACTCAAGAAAGAAATTAAGGAGGACTTGGACTTGAGAAGATGGAAAAGACCTCCCATGCTCCTGGATAGGTAGAATTAATATTGTGAAGACTGCAATTCTACCAAAAACAAAATGTAGATTTAATGCAATTCCAATAAAAATACTAGCAGCATTCTTCACAGATATTGAAAAAATTATCGCAAAATTTATAAGGAATGGCAGTAGGCTTTGGATATCCAAACATATCCTCGGGGGGGGGGGGACCCTCTGGAGGTATCAGCATATCCAATATAAAGCTTTATTACAAAGCCATAGTAACAAAAACAGCATGTACTAGCATAAGAATAGAAATACAGACCAATGGAACAGAATTGAAGACTTATATCTTAGGTCAAGTAACTACAGCTACTTGATCTTTGACAAACGTGCCAATAATGTGGACTGGAGAAAAGACAGCATCTTCAACAAATGGTGTTGGATAGATTGGATAACCATATGTAGAAAAATAAAGCTAGATTCACTCATCTCTCCATACACAAAAATAAGACTTGAATCTCTTCCCCTACTGGAAGAAAAACAGGCACTCTCTCTCCACGATATAGGAGTGGAGAAAGACTTCCTAAGCAAAACCCCAGTAACCCGGAATCACTCAACCAATGGGATCTCATAACTCTAAAAAGGTTTTGCACAGATAAATATACCACAAGCACAACCAATAGATTACCCACTGGATGGGAGAAAATCTTCACCAGCTATACTACTGACAGAAGCCTAATATCTACAATCTACAAAGAACTCAAAACACTAAATAATAAAAAAATCAACCCACTCCAAAAGTAGGGCAGAGAACAGAACAGGGAGTTCCCAAAGGAAGAATTACAAATGGCTAACACACACACTTAAGAAAATGTTCAACCATTAGGGAAATCCAAATGAAAAAACAAAACAAAACATGCAATTCCACCTTACTCCAATAAGGATGGAAATCATTCAAAAATCTAACAATGACAAATGTTGGTGAGGATGTGCGGAAAGAGGACCCCTCATCCTCTATTGGTGGGAATATGAATTTGTACAACCACTATGAAAGTGAATATGGAGATTCCTGAAAACCATGAACATAAAGCTATCAACAGACCCAGTCATTCCCTTACTGGGCATTTATCCTAAATATGCCATGCATCAATACAGTTTTGCTCAACCATGTTTTTAGATGCTAAATTCATTATAGCTAAGAAATGGAATCAACCCAGATGCCCATCATTGGATGAATGGATAATGAAGTTGTGGTGCATTTTCACAACGGAATTGTACTCAGCAGTAAGAAAAAAAAAATACAAGGAAATTTGTAGAAAAATGGACAGACATGGAACAGATCATACTCAGCAAACTTACACAATCACAGAAAGACAAACACTACATGATATCACTTATCTGAGGTTCCTAACCTACTGGAGTTGCTGTCATACCTGATAGGCAACTCAAAGCCCAGACAATAGGGATGGGAAGGGCTGGGGGAGAGGGGAAGAGCAAGAAGAAGGGAGAAAACAAACATGAAATTAAACCCATAATGAGCTGATACCATGGAAATTTTTATCCTTGGAGATAGCCTAAAACATAAACCCTCAACAGGAAAAAGGGGGGAGCACCTGAAAAGTAGGTGAGGGTGAGATGAAGCCTAAACTTAAAGGAGTTTTTTTTTTTTTTTTTCCTGTCTCTGACCTGTAACTCCCAGGACCAGATTGGTTGCTACCCATATTGAGCTGTTGATCAAAGAGACCTGTGAGGTATCCAAATCAAGACAGCTTTTTGTCAAGGCACTTAATTACCTGCCTGAGGCAAAAGCTAAGACCCTATTGCAGAAGATACCATATGCTGCTGACACAGAACATGGAGAGACCTGGCTAGAATTCAGAAGAAAGCCAGTCCCCAGACATTTAGCCTGTATAGTGCTGGGAAGCACTACATGAGCTACTGGGGGAAAATGGCCAACAACAGTCTGAACAACAAGAGGTGTAAGCTACCCAGAAGCAAACACCCTGACAGGATGTACATGCCAGTGTAATAGTGGCACACAGCCTCAGTGGGTAACCCACAGCTTTCTGATTGGCTAAGAGATCCACTCAGTGTAAAGGAACTCATATCTGGAATTGGGAGCCAGATCAGAATCCTATGGAGACAAAGATTATCTTTTCCAGTAACAAGCTCTCACTAGTCTTTGGCTAAAAGAGGGGTTACATACATCAAATTCTCCTAAATTAATAATGCCTATACTATTTAAAGCCAGTCATTTAGCCTATGCTGACTTCACACCAACACCTACCAAAGCAGAGATTCAGAGGCTCCTAAGAGCTCATCACTGAAGTAGACTTAAGAAAACTCACCCACCATGGCTCAGGAACTTTGTGGAAGAGGGGGAAGAAAGATTGTAAGAGCCACAGGTTGAGACATCATGCCCAAAGGCATTCCTTCCCTTCCCCAAAATAAATGACTACTGTTCCCACAATGCATAAACCACAAACCCATGGTGGATACCTACTGCCCCAATCAGAAAGGTCCCCAATGGAATGGGGTGGGGACAAGGGAAAAGAGAGTACCAACACATGATGTATCCATAAGAAACACCTTGTTAATAATAATAATAAACTTTAAAAGAAGAAAAAACAACATTCAAATTTTTTCTCAAATAATATAAAAATATGTTTTCTTCATTATAATCTGAGAAACTGACCTGAGATTGTTGGAAAAGAATGCTTTTTTCTGGGTTTATGCCACAGGCAAGGAGGGTAGCAGTCATATCCAGGATGCTCTGGTGAAGGAAGATGGGGTCTTGGGGAACTGTGATGGAGTGGAGGTCAACGATGCTATACAACACTGTGTCATATTTATCCTGTAATCTCACCCAGCTCTCAATGGCTCCCAGATAATTTCCAAGGTGGAGGATTCCTGTAGGTTGAATGCCAGAAAATACTCGTTCCATACTTTCTTTCTGGAAGGAAAATAAACAAGCACATTTGCTGTTGAAGCAGTACTTGTGAATGCTATGTCTATGTCACTATGGCTAGCTAGAATAGCTAGTTTTATTTTTGCAAACTAAGCCTACCATACTCATGCATTTATTTTGGGCTTATTCTGTATAATCTCTATTCTAGGTGCTATTCAATATACAGAATGGCATGCTAAAAAAACACAGTATCATTGGAGATAGACATTGTGTTTATGAAAAGATACAATGAGGCAACATAATCATGACCAAGTATGCTAAGAAAGCACTCTATCAACTGAACATCTCAAGCACCTCAGTTACTTATACATTAATACATTCAATTTTTATAATATCCAATATGGCTGATATTATTACCTCCTATTTGCACAAGAAAACTGAAGATCACAGAGCTTAGTAGATTGCTGATGATAACATGGCTGGTTATGGTAGTAGTGTAATTTTATTTTTTAATTGTTGATTTTAGAAATGGGATTTCCAAGATAAGTATCATACTAACTTTGAAACCTAAGTGTGCTCTTTCCACTAGCTACATATGGTAAATGAATTTTTTAACTTTACTATAGTTTTAAAAATTGAAAATAGTTAAAGACCATTTTCATACATCTATCTTTTTATATTATGTACAAGTTTCTCTTTGGTACATATGTAGGAGTTGGATTGCTGAGTCATAAGGTAGGTATATAAATCAACTGTATTGCAAGGTAGAGCACTATGGCCAAGTGTATAACAATATACACTCTTTGCCACCAGTTCCTGTTGCTCTAGTTCCCCATCACTTCCTGACGTTGCCTTTTATTTTTAGCTAAGATAGTTGAAATGAAGTAGAATCTCATTATAGTTTAATTTCATCTGATTATTAAAGTAGTTGAGAATACTGCCCATTTTTATTGTTTTTGTGAAAAGCCTCTTCAACTTATTTTGTGTTTTTCTTAGATAGTTGTCTTTTATTATTGGATAATTTGTATGTGTTTTAGAATACTAATATTTTTGTCAACTACATATAGATCAAATATATTCTAACATTACGTGTTTACTTGCCTTCTCTAAGTTATGTTTTGATGAAGGAAAGTTCTTAACATTGCCATTCAAATACAGAACACTGGACTACAGACATTTGTGTCATAGAAGAAATCTTTTGATACCATGAGGTTATGAACACATGTACATGTGCGTGTGTGCACGCGCGCGCGCACACACACACACACACACACACATATAATGTATACATATGTATACTTTAAAGTTTTATCTTTCACATTAGGATCTGTATGTATTTGGAGGCTTAATTTTTTAAAATTATTATTAACATCATATTTCATATGGATACATCATGTGTTGGTATGGAGATTTAATTTTAATTTTTGTTTTATTTTGTTTGTATATGGTGTGAGGTTGGCATTCAATTTCCCCATTGTGGATATTGTTTCAGCACTACTTGTGGGAAAGGCTATTTACTCATATTACTGTGGAATGTTTTCTCTGTCATACAAGAATTCTGGTGTGAAGACTATGGTAAAAATCTGGTCTTTCAATTTTGTCTCATTTACCTATTTGTCTCTATCCATGCCCATATCAACAATGATTTTGAATTAAATCTTGGGATCCAGTAGATAAATCTTTCTGTTCTCTTTTCCTCTCTTACATATCCTTGGCCCTTTATACTTAATACATTTTATAGTCATCTTTGTCAAGTCCCAAGGAGGAGTGGTGGAGAAAATCTGTTGAGGTTTTTTCTTTACATATTTTATTTTTAGTTATTTATTTGAAAGAGAGAGATATATAGAAATAGGCAGGAAGAGAGAGAGAGAGAGAAGAGAGAGAGAGAATGGGTATGCCAGGGCCTCCAGCCACTGCAAACAAGCTCCAGATATGTGTGCCCCTTTGTGCATCTGGCTTACGTGGGTCTTGGGGAGTCGAACCTGGGTCCTTTGGCTTTGCGGGAAGTGCCAGCCCGTTTAGGTTTTTTACTAGAATTTCATTGAGTCTAATAGATTACTTTGGACAGAACAGACACCTTTGTAATATCTGGGCATCTAAGATGACATACAATGTAGTACATTAAATATTTATCTTTATATCCAACAGTAGATCCTGAGAACTAATCAACTTTAAATAAGTGAGGGCCAAGGTTTTATAATTTTTTCTCTACTTTTTTCCCAGGAACTCCAAATCCTGCAAATATAATTTGTACTTCTCTCTACTAATAAGAAGACAGCTCTAAAATTGAATGCTGCATCATGGTTCCACAGTCTGGTATTGAATCTGAGCAAAGCACCCAAAGAAAGTCCTAAAAGATTTGTATCTCTGAGATATGAAAAATAGCATTCAAGTAACAGAACAAATATAATCAAACCGTTCAAAACCCTAATCTACCTCTTGGCCTTCAAATGACTTAACTATTCAAATTATCTTAGTAACAGTAATTTTTTTTTTCTCAATTAAGAAAGGTACACTGCCACATGAAGCACCTCATTTGGATGTGTCTGGATTCTTGGAAGCTTGACTACCCCACTTTCTCGTACAAACAGACCTTGAGAGCTTATCTGAGGTGTCTAGCAGGGGAGCACAGCTACTCATATACTCTTGACAGAAGACCAGTCCTCCTCTATTTGGGGAAGGTTGTCATCTGACCTACCTATCCTTCTGGAGGGATGCACATGGACTGGTAAAGAAAGAAGGGGACACCTGCCTACCCAGCCAGATCAGCCAAATCAACCCTGGAGATCAATGGGGGGGGGGAACAGATGTCGCAGCCAGATCGCCCTCACCTCCAGAAACAATATTTTGAAAATAGTTTCTAGTTGATATTTGAGGGGAGGAGAAGGAAAGAGAAAGAGAGATGGAGAGGGAGAAATAGATGGCTATTAGGGAATCCTCCTCTAGCACCCAGGGAACTTTGAGCTCTTGATGTGGAAATACAAAAAGGGGTTTCAGTGCAGTTAAAAAAAAAAAAAAAAGATTGATAGGCTCCAGGGATGACTGATAAAGAAAGAAAGCAAAGTAGAAAAACAAACTCTGAATTTAATAAATGTAATGGGAAAAACTACCATCTAGAAATTTTTGACCTGGGAAGAAGAGAGTCTGTTTACCAGGAATCATAAGCTGAAAAGAGAATATGAATAATTCTATGTAAATTCCTCCATGGATAAACTAAGAAATTGTGCCCCAGGAGAAATGGAGAAAATAAATTCTTAAGAAGACTAGAGTAGTACAAAAAAAAAAAAAAGTACAAGAGGAGCAACTGTGGGAAAAAGGAATTGTGGCCAGTGGGAACAGACCAGACATGATCTAATGCATCTTTTCCATTCTAGTTTCTGAGATTCTATATATCAATGCAAAGGGAATAATACTGTCAAGAAGCAAGAGCAACAAGAATTGTTTTGTTCAATTTTCAAGGAGCTATTAAGCAAATACAGCCTTTAAATGAGACTTGAATTCCTGCTCTTAAAAAATATACAAAAAGTGCCCTGCTCTTCAGAGCTGAGTTTATGTTGCTGTCTGTTCTTCTGCAAGAGTCAGCAGGCGGCCTGATGGAATGGCAGGGGAGATACGCCTGGTACCATGAGATCAGAGGGATGGAATGTTCAGTTTGGGTAGGGAGGATGGGAGTTCTGTGTTCAAAAGCATTGGTGCTGAAAAATGAAAATGAAAGGAGCATGGACTCCCCAGTGGATAGCAGACAAACCACAAAGAAAACAGCTTCAAGACTAGCCTGAAAGCACACACTCACTGGAGGGGAAGGAGTCCATAGTGGTAGACAGGGTAAAGAGAACATTTTGTAAGACATACTATCATTTTTACACTAGGCATATTTCCTTAAGAAAAACTACTTCCAACCAATGCATGCATTGGCTCACTGTAGAACCAACAACACCAATGGATAGCTTCAGCCCCAGGGCTTGACATACAGCAAAGAAGGTAGAGGATCAAAACAACAGTAGAATAACCCAGTTGTTCTTGCTTAAGAGCCTAAGCATATTTCTTTAATCTTAATAACTACCTCTAATCCCAAGTTATTAACTAGTGCAAAAGACAATGTTTCTGAATGAATTGCATTAAAAGAAGCAAAGTAGCTGTGAAACACTTCAAAACTGTCCTTATAAAGTCTTGCATCTGGCTGAAACATCATAACTTGTTTGAATCATGGTCAAAAGTAAAGCAAAAATGTCTCCTTGTCTTTCTGGTTACAAGAAGAGCATTTTTATCACAGCTACCAATAAAGTAATTAGGAACATCTCCAGCAAATAAGGAATTAAAACATCTATCTGTAAGTCTATTTATTCTTCTAATTGTGCATAATTCAAAAATACGGTCTAAGACTCTCATTCCTTAGCAGTTAGTGTTTCTCGGTTCTATCATTCACTTTGCCCAACTGTATCAGTCCTTGGCTCCTGAAAGCACCTTCAAAACTCCTAAAAGTCTTTCTAGTGCCAGTTAAAGATGTACAAGTTGAAACAAAGATGCTGCAGAAAACACACGTTCGCTCTGGGTGAAGAGAAGTTTTGGCTCAGACTTGTTCTGCCTCAGTCAGCTGTATTCTCCACAAAGTATACAAGCACTGGTTTGCTCACTGGATATGCTCACTCAGCACTGAGGAAGGCAGGTTCTACTTAAAATGGAACCAGCTGTGTAGACCTAAGAATCAATACAGTAAATGCTGACTCAGTACAAATCAAGGCAGATTATACTGCGCCATTCCCAAACTATAGATAGGGTACCAGTTAGAACTCAAGGAATTGTTTATGACAAGAAAGAAAAAGGAGTGACTAATCCATTAGATGATGAGTTCATTATGACCATCTATGATATCCATTTATACAGACTGTCAGTCTAGGGAAAGAATATAAAAAAGAAACTTTGTTTTTAAAATATTTTATTTTTATTCATTTATTTATTTATTTATTTATTTGACAGAGAAAGAGGGAGAGAGAGAGAGAGACAATGGGCACGCCAGGGTTTCCAGCCACTGCAAACGAACTCCAGATTCATGCAACACCTTGTGCATCTGGCTTACATGGGTCCTGAGGAATAGAACCTAGGTCCTCTGGCTTTGCAGGCAAGCACCTTAACTACTAAGCCATCCTCCAGCCCTACCTTTTTAGTTTTAAGTATTTATTTATGAGAGAGAGAGAGAGCGAATGAGCACACCAGGGCCTCTTGCCACTACAGACTAACTCCTGATACATGTACCAGTTTTTGCATTTGGCATTATATGTGGACTGGGGAATTGAAACAAAGCCATCAGGTTTTGTAAGCAAAAGCCTTTAACCACTGAGCCATCTCCCAGTCCAGCTTTTGGACTGGAGATATTCTACTTTCCAAATGAGTCTTTAAAGATACCTTCCCTTTTTAAATTGTGTAAACTACAAATCACAATATAATTTGAATTTATTTTTCAAAAGAAAAAAAATTGGGTATTCCAGATTGGGCACTTTATCCACTAAGCCATTTCACAAGCCCCAAGAAACTTAATATTTAACAAAGTTTCCTGCAGGATTATTAAGCCACTTTCACAATCTCTATGTGCATTGTGCATTGTTCATCATGTGACAGAATGCTTTTGCAGATGCCTTTTCCATCAGCTCTCAGAATTATGTCCTGACCCTTTAACTCACCTAATCTCATCATGCAGGTGGAATCCTCTGGTATCACTTCCAGAAAGGGCACTGTGGGGCCATCAGTAGGTGAGCTGCATCTGCATATGGATTAACATACACACACACACACTCTCTCTCTTTCTCATCCTGAGTTCCTGTTCTAAGCTTCTTCCCTCATAATGGAATGCATTCAAAATGAAACTTTCTTATTCAAGATTGGCCTGGCCTTTAAACATCCCCAACTCACTTATTACAAGAAGAAAGTATCCTTCAGAAATGTTAGGACATGGCCAAGGGCACATCACTGGTGGTGCAGGGACTGTAGCACTTCACCCACCAGCTCACACAATGCCCCCTCCCAGGTGGAATATTTCATATATGTGTTCATTCCAAAACTGATATTAAAACTCAATTCCCATTTTGATGGTATTAAAAGGTAGGGTCTTTGGCTTATACAGCGTGATCTGTGGCATCAGCTAGCACTCGGCTGATTCTCTAATGGGAAAGAAGAGAACTTCAAGAGACTGAACTATTTATCTGCCTCTATCTCCAGACTCAAGTTTAACCTCTGCTCACAAAGGAAGCTGGAAAAAATTTAATCCTTTTTTAAGTTAATGTAATATTATAGCAGAAAAAAAAGACCTTAAACTTTAGTAACATAGCTGGAACAGCAGTGGTGGCAGTGGAGGAAGATTTAACTTATTTGATTTTTTTGTAGTTATTCACTGGTCTCATAGCGATGGAAAAGTACACATTATTTTCAAGGAACCAACAAAGTTCTTCCATTAGCAATCTGACAATGAAAACCAAAAATCTGGGGATTACTGCTCTATCCCAAGAGCTGAGTGGGACACATTTCTGAAGGATGTATGATTCAATCAAAGTGTGACAAAAATTGACAAGCTGGAAACTTACGTAGGGCGAGAAGCACTTGTGGTATCACAATCTACTAAAAGCACTAGTTCCTCTGTTGAAATGTGCTAGGGATTACCGTGTGTTTGACTCTGTTCAGTTTCTTTTATTTTTTCTTTTAAGAATTTTATGATGCCTTCTCACCAAGGGTACCCACACCAGAATGGACAGCTAGGAAGAAATAGTTTCTTAAGGCAATTCACCCAAATAGGGCAGCATATTATATGGTACATGTGGATTCTGACTGTGGATACCTGTATATTTCAGATCTCCTTGAGAGTTTGGTAGTGAATCTGATCAAAACCTGGAAATACTGATGAGTGGCCATGACTTAAGGTTACAGACCAGTTTTATCAGAAAGAGGATATCATTTGTGAGAGCACAGTTTGTGACTTGATAACAGGTTCTGCAATTTATGCCATGCTGTTCAATCCTTGTAGGCATTTGAAGAATGGAATGAGATAGAGATGGTGTTTACTAGATTATTCACATCACTCCAGAACCAGAATTCTCTTATGTTACCTTTGAAAAACCTTAAATCAGACCTGTAATTATAACCTACTCAGGAAAGTTGCTAAATCAGGATAATTAAGTATTTCTAAGTATTTCATAGTGCTGGTTTTAAATGTCTGATATGTTCAGTGGTTACAATTTTTTAACCAGTTTTGCTACAAAGCAGCAACAGCAGTGTCAAGACAACTACAAAAAGAAAAGATACATATAAAGTGATGGCTGCATTCTAGATGTTGACATTAGGTACCACGCTTTCCATACCACCACCTTGCAGTACACAGGAAGATAAACGCAATAAAGAGGTAAAGAAATACCAGCAATTTTAAAGTATAGAGGATGTCTGAAATGCTTGAGGTTACTTTTTCCTCCAAAGAAAATTTTAATTTTAGTCTTAAAGCATTCATCTTGGGAAGATATGTTTTATCATGACCTCTGATGGCCAACAAAAGGCTAAGCCCACCAATCATAGCCATTGTTCACACATTCATATCAATGTCTGCCTGAAGTCCCTTCTTCAGCTGCCTATCTAAGAATATTTACTCTTTTGACAACAACTGAAAAGTGGCTGCCTATAATAAATTCTTTAATTTACTGAATGTGTGGAGACTAAATTACTCTGATGTCTTCCCCTCTTTTGTAGTGCTAGAGATCAAGCATATGACCTTATACATGTCAGGCAAGCAAATACTCTATCACTGCACCATATCTCCCACTGTAGATTACACTGGCTTTAAGTTATATTTTTTAAATTTTCTGTATCTTTTTTGATGTGTCCAATGTGTACAAAGAAATGGACAAATCAATAGATTCCTTTTCTTTTAGCTCACTACAGCCTACATCAGGGGGGATTCCTAGAATACAGTCAGACTATACTTGATTTATGATGTTTTATATGCTTTTATATCTTGTTGAGAAATATGAGCAGAAGGGGCTGGGGAGATGGCTTTTGCTCCACAAGTTTTTGTTTGATCCCCAGCACCCACATAAAGCTGGAGGCAAAGTGATTCCATGCCTTGGTAACCCCAATGACAGCAATGGGAGGTAGAGCCAAGAGAATCCTCATGCTGGGAGGCCAGCTAGATTGGTCTTTTCAGTGGCAAAACAAGGTTTGAGACTCTGCTTAAAGAACGTGGTAGGACAGAACGGAGACATTAATATTGTCCCTTGACCTTCACTTGGGTGTTGTAGCATGTGTACATGTATGTGCATACTCACAGATACAGACACACACATGCACACACACACACACAGAGGGTTTTTTTTATAAGAAATATGGATAGGAGAAGAAATTCTTGGGGAAAACAAGTGGGACAATACTACACGTACAGAGTCAGTATAACTTTTCTTTTTTTTCTCTAGAAGGCACTAAGACCATGGGAAACTCATTACTCTTCCACCCTAGTACATGGGGAGTACCCTGATTTCATGTCCATCTGTATTCATCATAGAATGTCCACTCCTCTTTCTGCCAGGAAAACTCTCATTGTCTTCAGCCCATAACAATCTCTCTTCAACTCTGCACCCCATAAACACACCCTTTTCCCACACATATGCATGTGCATACAACTTCATCAGCCAGTGCCTCTACCCTGTAGCAGAACAGATGCCTCCTTTATCAGGTTCTCACTACTGAATATATCAGTAACGATAAATATTTTATTATTTGCTTAGAAAACATTTACCCACCTAAAATATGAGCTCCTCTAGGGCAGGGGATATCTTTTCATTTTTACATCCCCAGTGAAAAGTACAGTGCCAGGTGCATTAGGGGCACCTAATAAATGTTAGCTGAATGCATAAAACTTTTTTTCTCCACCACTTTTACTCCAAATTTAAAGAGTATAATAACTATAAAAAATGAACCAAATGTTCCAATTAAAGGCAGTTGCTAAACAAGCTTCGTTCTAAGAGTTTATTTAAAAGCTGGGTTTTCTGAAACTCAGAAACTTAATTCTTTAATGGCAGCTAAGCTCCTGGGAGGCAGCCCACCAAAGTCTCTATGAGCCTACAGTATTACTAAAGGATGATCATAACAGTACAATTTTTGCCTATACCTAAACATTCATAAAATTGTTTCTGTGGGAAATCTAAGTTGCATGTCAGATCATCAGAAACCTATCCTCTTGCCTCTAATTGTGAATTAGAAGGACTTAGGGGGAACAATTTTTAATAAAGAGGAATTTGCTGATGTATAAAGAATTGTATTTAATCAGATGGATGACTACTTGGATGTGGGGCCACATATCAACCTTTTCCAGAACCCATAATTTCTTTTCTAACACAGATATGCATACTTTTGAATGCATGTACATGCGTGTGTGGTGTATATGATGTGGTGTATGCATGTGTATAGAGCAGTATATGTGGTGTGTGATGTGTGGTGTTTGTACATGTGGATACATGTGTTCCATAAGTTTGGAGGCCAGAGAAGAGCCTCCATTGTCCTCTTTTCACTTATCTGCATATTTCCTTACGGCAGGGTCTCTCCCTCAATAGGAACTGTTCTTTATAAGGCAGGCCCCAGTGATTCTCTAGTCTTCCTCACCCCAGACATGGGTATATAGACACTCATAGCGATGTCCAGCTTTTCTAGACTCTGGGGAGTGGAACTTGACAGTCTCTGGCCTAAGAAGACCTCATGCTTAACTGGCAAGTGCTCTTAACCTCTGAAACATCTCTCATCCTCTAACACTAATGTTTTAAATGTGGAATACATAGGGCAGTTACCCTGGCCACCCTTGGTATAAAAGAAAAAAAGGAAGGTTAAAGGAAGAGATTAGAACAGAGTTTGTCCAAGTGTTTTCCATATACCAGCAATATCACCATAACTTGGGAACATGTTAGAATCTGGAGTCTCCTCTATAAACAGGAATTCTAACAGGCTTATCCCAAAAGAAAAAAAAAATGGACAAAGTTATATAATCCACGCTTTCACAACACTTCAGTATGATTCTGATACTAAAGTTTAAAAGGAGTTTGGGGGCACTCAGTCTACTCTTAACATTCACTTCAAAATATGGGGTGTAGCTGAAATTACTATGTATGAATGAAAAGGAGAATATTCCTTCTAAACCAATTTCTTAACCTTGGCTGCACAGTAGTTGCCTGAAAACTCAAACAAACAAACAAACACCAATGCCTGGGTCCAACCAGCTCCACCCCATCCCTAGAGATTTTAATTTGATTAGCCTGAGATTTGGCATAAGCATCAGAAAGAAAGGGTTTTTCGTTTTGCTGTTTTGGGGATTTTTTTTTTTTTTTTTTTACATGTATGGCAGTGGTGATGCTGGGAATTGAACCGAAGGCCCTGTACATGCTAGGCAAATATCTGCCACTAAGCTACATCCCCAACCTGCACCAAGAGTTTTAAGATCTCCCCAGGTAATTCTAGTGTGAGGCCTAAGTAGAAAGACCAATGCTGTAAGCCAGTCCCTACATAGTTGTTTTCCAAAACTGCCACCCTTCCAGGAAACAGATACATGTGCATGTGTGCACACACATACTACACTACATACAGACACACACACACACACCTGTGACAGTATAAAGAACAAGTTCATTTGCTTATAATTTATATCACAAATAGTAAAATCTCTGAAATAGTTATCATTAATATATGGTCAAAGCCCTTTGTCTCTAGACAAATACCACATTTGGTCATGAAGGTCAGCAGAGTATGGAAGATGTGTTTCAAGCCTTATGGCAGGCAGAAAAGACAAACTGACAAGCAAGCACACTATTGTCAAAAGTTAGTCAGACTTACTTGGCAATGTCCAGTTCTACAAATCCTTAAGGCTTAGGGATTCAGAAAGCATAAATAGCTCAAACTTACTAATAAATAAATAAATAAACTAAGATATATTTTAAACAACATAATTGTATTAGAAGCCAAAATTATCTAAGGCTGGAAGAGACTGTTCTACCAGTCCCCTATCTGACAATAAGAGGACTTAGTTCCTGATGTCCTCTTTCCAAAGTCTAGATTTAATACTTAAGCAACGTGGGTGTCTTATGGTTATTAGCTCAGTTGGTGATTCAATCCTGAGCTAATAATAATGACCATAATTAAGAGAAGTGCATATGATAAAAAATTATTGTATGAAATATTTTCATGACTACCTCAAAGGTTCTGGACCTTTTGGAGAAATATTTGGTGAATTTCTCTCAAACAATCACCAGTATAGAAAAAATATTTCAAAACTATTTTCCTGACATAAAAAAATAGTTCACAAAAAAGGTATCTGTCATCTAATCATGCTACATGAAATAAATTTCTTGTCTCAGTTAAACATGACTCCTTTGCTATCACTTAAGGTTGTTCATCTATACCAGTTCAGACCCTCCTGTCAGCTCAGACTGTTACTGTCAATCAAGGTTGGAAAAGTGAAGAAGTCCAAGCAATGAAATATGACTGTGCTAACTACTTTATTGTTCATGATTAAGAAGTGAGACCTAACAGCTGAAGAGATGGCTCAATGGTTAAATATACTTCCAGCATAAATATGAGGGCTCGAGACCAGCTGAATTTGAATCTCCAATACATACATAACTAGCTGGGCATGGCCACACATGTCTATAACCTCAGTCCCATGGTGGAAGGGCAGAGAATAAGAAATTTCTTGTGTTTACAAATAATAGCAAGCTCCAGAATCAGTAAGACACTCCATTGGAATGAAAAAAATCCAGGCAGGTTAGTGATTATGGTGGTTTGAATAGAACAGATGGCCCCCAATATATTCAGCTGTTTGTTTGTAGTTTGCATCTGCAGCCACCTGGCTGGAGTCAGTGCCATTGTGTGGATCTTAAAGTATGGTGGTGGGTTTCAGATTTCAATCTAAAGATATGCAAAGTGTGCCTAGCAAGAATTCCTGAAGTGTGCTGTGACCTTTGGCTTTAGGCTTGTGCTTCTCTCTGTGTCTGCTTGGGCCTGTGAAGGCAGGCCAGTTTCTTCTCCCATTATGGAACTTCCCCTGGATCTGTAAGCTTCAATAAATCCCTTCCTCTATAACTGTGTCTGGTCTGAAAGTTCATCTCAGCGAACCTGAAGCTGTCTGCTACAGAACTTGGTACCAAGGAGTGGACTGTAATGAACCTGACCATGTGGATGTTGATCTTTTGGAACCTTTGTTTTGTAGGAATAAGCGTGGACTTGGTGCTTGCAAATGAAGATGTCTTCTGGAGTGGTAAGCCAAGTTTTATGGACTATTATGATGAGAGTCTGAGAATGTTAAGTGCAGACAGCATTGAACTTCGAGGCTTTGCTTATGAGCTTTCTAAGGGGAAAGAGAGACTGCAGAGGATTTTGTTGGAACTGGGCTACTGGCATAAGGCCTGGCTGGACCTGCTGCCCTGGCCCAGGCTCAGGCCCAGAGAGTTTGATCAAGGTTAAATTTGTAATGGACTGATGTGCTTGGCTAAAGATATTGGACTGAGAGATTTAAGATTTTAAGCTGGAAAACTTTAAGCAAGTTAAATTTACTGGCACTGAGTCTGGTTTTATGTTACTAAATCTGCTATTGTCAAACACATTAGCAATCTTAAAGGAAGATGGTCCAATTGCTTTACTATGGGAAGGATGCCTGAGGAAAGACTATCATAGAAATGCAAACACTTTTGGAAAGAGTTGACTGGAGAAGGAACCTGCTTTTCAAGGCTATGATTTGTTTCATCCCTGAATTAAGAATATGGCTGTGTCCTGCACAACTGGTATTGGTTTCAGAAGCATGAAAAATGCATGGAGTGGTCGTGAATTGCACACGGTTCTAGGAGCAGCCACTGAGATGCTGCATGAGGTAGGGCCTGATGCCCTGATAGGCTGAAAGAGCCTTTGGAAAATGTAAGGAGTGGTCATGAACTGCACATGGTTCAAGGAGCTGCTGCTGAGATGTGGCATGAGGCAGGGCATGATGCCCTGATAGGCTGATAGAGCCTTTGGAAGATGGGCCATGGTTTGCATGAAGACCTGAAGGTGTTCTGATATACCAGGACAATGGAAGAGCTACCATAGAGTGCACTGTTGGCCTAAGATGGAAGTGTCCCCTGGCTACTCTGCCCAGCTGGAGGGGTGAAACTGGAAAATCTGGAGACTGTCAGTCCCTGGTTGTATTGAACTTGAACTGCAGAAGTTTGATGTTTGTTTGATGGTGGTTGAGTTTGCATTGTTTTAGTCTCTCCTTGCTATGCCTTATACCAGTTGAAAATGTTTACTCTGTGCCTTTATATGTTAGAAATGTTTAACTTGTTTGATTTTACAGGTCTTAATATCTTAAATTGGTCAAGACTGTGGGGACCTTTGAAATTGAACTGAGTACAATTTACAATATGTGATGATGATCTATTGGGGGCCAGGGGCGGAATGTGGTGGTTTGAATAGAACAGATGGCCCCCAATATATTCAGTTGTTTTTTTGTAGTTTGCATCTGCAGCCACCTGGCTGGAGTCAGTGCCATTGTGTGGATCTTAAGGTATGGTGGTGGGTTTCAGATTTCAATCTAAAGATATGCAAAGTGTGCCTAGCAGGAGTTCCTGAAGAGTGCTGTGGCCTTTGGCTTTAGGCTTGTGCTTCTCGCTGTGTTTGCTTGGGCCTGTGAAGGCAGGCTAGTTTCTTCTCCCATTATGGAACTTCCCCTGGATCTGTAAGCTTCAATAAATCCCTTCCTCCATAACTGTCTGGTCTGAAAGTTCATCTCAGTGAACCTGAAGCTGTCTGCTACAGTGATAGAGGGGACACCTGATGTTCTCCTTCAGGCTACTCACGAGGTACCACAAGCACCCACAGGGAGTTGCATCAGCACATACATGTGCATAGCCCACACATTGAAGAAAGAATTGAGACCTAATGCCAGAATGTATGGATTGCAGGTTCTTGCTCTATCAATTATACAGTCTTCACTATCCTCAGAATGGAGGTAACCACAGTATAACCTCACATGGTTAGAAAGACTGTGAATGACTTATCTTAGTATAAAAACACATAGTGATGACACTTTGTTAAGCTCTTTATAAATCATGTAACCATTTATAGGGATTATAAATGTGTTTTATTTTAATAGAATCACTCAACATATGTCTTAGAGTGATATTTCTATAAGAATATAAGAGTGTCTAGTGTTACCCTTATTATTACTTAATTATAAAATAACTATAAGCACTTAATATCTATCAGTAAGGTAAATATGAAGAAATCATAGTTTTCATTATTTACTATAGAAAATTATGGATCAGAAAAGAGAATATATATATATATATAGTATGTATTGGTAGAGGGGAGAAGTTTGATTCTGGAGTTAGAAGATGGGAGTCCAATGCCAGCTTTGCTATGTACATGGTTGGACATCCTTGTACAAATCACAGAACTTCATTTGTAAACAGCCAACAACATTGCTTATCTTAGCAGTTCTTCATAAATGTGTATTAAAGAGACAGATGCTAAGAAGAAAAGCATGAGAAGAAGCAGAAGGGAAGGAGAAAAGGAGAAGAGAAATAGAGAAGGAAAAGAGAAGCAGGAGATGGGGAAAAAAAGAGAAGGAGAAGCAGAAGAGGAGGAGAAGGGGAAAGAAGGAGAAGAGAAGAAGTAGAAGGAGAAGAGGGGATGTGTGGTTTGATTCAGGTGTCCCTCATAAACTTAGGTGTTCTGAATGCTAGGTTCCCAGCTGATGGAGATTTGGGAATTAACACCTCCTGAAGCAGTGTATTGTTGAGGGCAAGCTTATGGGTATTATAGCCAGTTTGCATTTGCCAGTGATTGGCACACTCTCCTATTGCTGTTGTTGTTGGCAAGGAGGTTATGCCCACCCTCTGCTCATGCAATCATTTTCCCCTGCCATCATGGAGCTTCCCCTTGAGTCTGTAAGCCAAAATAAACCTTTTTTTCCCCCACAAGATGCTCTTCGTCAGATGATTTCTGCCAGCAATGCGAGCCGAACTGCAACAGGAGAAGAAAAAAGGAGAAAAGGAGAAGAAAAGAAGGAGAAGGAGAAGAGAAGCAGGAGAGAAGGAGAACAGAGAAGGAGAGGCAGAAGAGCAGGAGAAGGAGGAGAAGAGGAGAAGAGGAAGACACCTAACTTACTCGTGTCCACCCAAGAGAGTGGGACTAATAACTTAACTTTTGATCACAACTATTTTAAAGGCAATGGCATTTTCAGTCACCAAATATAAAATTATAGACCTAGTTTTTATATAACTTGACTCACTGTCATGTAACCATAAGACTCTCATACCAAAGGGAATGTCAACCATAACCATGTTCATTTTTCTATCATGGAAAATAAAGATATCACTTTAAGTGATTTATAAAACATATATTTAAATTATTTGTGGACTAAAGCTAGAATAGAAACAACATTGTATAATCTAAAGGACACGAGTCTCAGGGATCAAATTCTTCCTGTGCTCCCTAATACTTTCCACGTATCATTAAACCTCTCTGAATTTGCTCTCTAAAAAAACTGAGTAATGAGGTTAATAATGCTAGCTAACATTTGTTGAGTGATTACAATGGTTTGCTCTATAGCAAGAACTTTGAGTGTAAACCTTATTTAGTCCTGACAAAAACCCTCTCTACTTCATCATTATTTTACAGATGAACAAACTGAAGTGCAGGGGGCATTAAATAGGTAGGGAATGGATAGGTAAGAGTAAGTATAGGATTATGTTCTGAATGGACAGTTAATAGCAAACATAGGATTAAAGTCCAGGTAGATCAACTTTAGCCATGTATAATTCTGAAGGAGACAATGAGAAGTCAGTGCTCAAGAAATTATTCATGTTTACCCCTTTGATCCACCATGCTGCAACCTTCTAAAATGTATGACCTAACGTCAACTTTAATTTGATGTACTGCTTGTTTTCGGTGAGAAGTGATGGCCTGTACTAGGGCAGGTGACAAGGACAGTGGCTCTTATTCATCTGGGCAGCAGCTTCAGTGCTAATTCTAAACACAGGTGGCAAGGGAGACAGGCAACAGGAAGCAAGAAGGACTCACTGCTGACATGAGCAACTGGGAAGATTGATGGTTTTCCTCTCTCCTTTTCCCCAATGAGTCAGCCTGGGGGTAGAGATATAGAGGCTGCTGTGCTGGGGACAGTAAAATACACAGTACAGTGTCTGCCTTGCTAGGATGCTGATTAATGAGACCAAAATGACACTGAAAGCAGGAAGTGTCTTGGGAGGAGAATTCACAGGCATTTCTTTCTTTCAAGATTTGGACAAAAATAGTTCCCATAAATTGCCAGGTTTTAAGTGGAATGCCCTATGGTTAAAACTATGCAATAAATGCATGACACAAAGGCTGATGCATGAGTGATGGAGCACATTCACTCATGGCCAGCTGCTTACAAACATCACCAATTCTTCTCTTCCGATTAGCTAAAACATTCCACAAAGATCCAAATAAGATACTTCTCAAACTTAAAAAGGACATGGGAATGTATAATTGCAAATATTTTCACTCTGTTCAAAGCACTCTTCAGAAAACAGTATTGCTTAATCTCATTCTACACAATGTATACTTTAACATAATATTATCTTTATTCAGAGATGACATTAACAATAAACATCATCAGTAGTTCACAATGACCTATGGTGACACATCCATTTGGATTTTCTGCTCAGCTCTTCAGTAACACTATATCCAAAACTAAATTTACCTACTTATGACCTGGCCAGGTTCTTTCAAGCTTGCTTTGCTTCTGTATTTTCTCTAGTGTGTGTGTGTTGTGCACTTGTGTGTATGCATATGGGTGTGCCCCCATGTGCATGCATGCAGAGGCCAGAGGAGGACATCATTAGGTGTCCTCTATCACTCTTCTGCCTTTTTTCCTTGAGAGGAGTTTCTCACTAATCCTGGAGCTTGCTGTTTCAATTTGATTGGCTGACCAATGATCCCAGCAATTCTCCATTCTCTACTCCCTTCAGTACAGGTATGCATAACATGTCCAGCTCTTTATGTAAATGCTGGGGAATTGCACTCAGGTCCTCATGCATAGCAAGCACTCTCAGTACTGAGCTATCTCCCCAGGCCCTGCTTCTGTATTCTTAATTCTGGGATGACATAACTGTCTACTAGTCTCCTAATCCTAACAATCACTCCCCACCATTCCCCAATTCCTTCTTTTTCCTCACTACATTTGATGAGCTCAAATCTTGGCTCCTTTAATTACTAACAGTGTGATCTTTAGCAAGTATGTCTGACTCAGTTCTGCATCTTAAATAAAAACTGAAGAGTGATACTTTACAGGATTATTGCAAGAGCTAAATCAGTATGTAAAAATGGCTAGAATTGTGCTTGGCATGCAGTGCTCAATAAATATTAGTTATTACCTTTATCATCCAACCAATTACTAAAACAGGAGAGGTCACTGTCATTTTCCTATCTCTATCAATGGCCTAAGCCACAAACATTATACTGTGCTGGAACAGCTTTGCACTTTGTATTATCCACACCACCATCTGAGCAATCTTCAAAATAACGAAGCTCTACTGGTTCTTCTTTCCTGCATTAAGGCCAAACCTTTAATGTAACAATTCTTTATTCTGACTTCACACATCACCCAAATACAGGAGAGACAAATATCTCTATGAATTAATCTTACTCAAGAAATGAAAACTCTTATGAGAAATTTGGGGTTGGAGCATTGAACTCCCCCCCTTTTCTCATTAAGCATCCTTGCAGTAGCTAGAGTCAATATCAGGTTCAACTAACATCCTAAGAATAAACAATCTTTAAATGTTCACGGTGGAAGAAATATTTATATAAATGACACTTTTCTGGGTAAGATAAAGTTTACAGTATTTCTATATCTTGATGTAGTGGCTTAACTATGTCTCCCCAAAATTCATGTTTCCTAGAACTCCAGAATGTGACCTTATTTGGAAGGACAGTCTTTGCAGAAGTTATAATGACATTATACTTATTAGATGGTCCCTAAATTCAAGAGTCAATTCCCTTATGAGATAACACAGAAATACAAAAGGAAGACCATGCAATGATGGAAGCAGAGGTTGGAGTGACAGTTGCAAGTTAAGGACTGTCAAGATCCATCAGAAGCAAGGAAGAGATAAGGAAGGATGTTTCCCTAGGTTTTCAGAGGGAACATACTCTGTAGACACCCTGATTTCAGACTCCTGGCCTCTAAAGCTGTGAGATAAATTTCTTCATGGGAATTGAGGTACTTTGTTATAGCAGCCTTAGGAAATTAATACACTTAGCTAATTTAGTAAACTGACACAGCAAGGCTTCCAGGGTCTATAATCCAGCTACCATCCCATCTAGAGTCTTCAGCCAGGCCTCTGAGTTCCTCCTCCAGAATTGAATAAACCCATGCTGAGGATAAGGCAGAGTAGAATGAAAGCATTCTGCACTGACTTTCGTGACTGGCCAAACCACAACTATGTAGGTAGTGGTGCTGAGTTGCAAGTAGACCACATCAAACAAACAGCCCAGATCAACTAAGGACATGCAATCATAAACAGAGTCGCTCTTATTTTGTTCTGAGATCAGTTCAAAGTTGTTGGATCATGTTTGCATTGATTCCATCAATGATTTGTTTTGCTCAACTTATTTCTTCCACTTAAACAGTAACTATAAAATTTCTATTATGGGTAATCGCTCCAAAATATGCAAATGTGGACTGAAAAAATTCTATTTCCTCTGGTGCAACATGTTGATTATATATAATTTTCTTTTTATTTATTTACTTGAGAATGACAGAGAGAGGGGGAGAGAGAGAGAGAGAGAGGAAAATGGGCATGCCAGGGCCTTCAGCCACTGCAAAGGAACTCCAAATACATGTGCCACCTTGTGCATCTGGCTTATGTGGGTACTGTAGAATTAAGCCTAAAACAGGGGTCGTTAGGCTTCATAGGCACACACTGAACCACTAAGTCATCTCTCCAGCCCTTTTCAATTCTTTTATTTTTATTTTTATTTTTTTATTTTTATTTTTTATTTTTTATTTTTTTGGTTTTTCGAGGTAGGGTCTCACTCTAGCCCAGGCTGACCTGGAATTCACTATGGAGTCTCAGGGTGGCCTCGAACTCACGGCACTCCTCCTACCTCTGCCTCCCGAGTGCTGGGATTAAAGGTGTGCACCACCACGCCCAGCTTTATTTGTATTTTTTATATATTTATTTATTTCAGAACAACAGAGACATTTTCTGATTAAGCACTACGACATGCACTACTGGAATGACCATGACGTATTGCTGTCTCTAAAAAGACTATTTGTTCCTTTGAATTTTTAATACTTTTTTTTGGCATAACCGTCATGGAACAAATGGTTTGAAATACAGCTTAAAAAATAGTGAACTGCTTCTTTTACTTTTAAAAACCAAATACACATGTCTAGCATGTTTTAGTGAGAGCTCTTAAAGCAACATGCATGTAATTAATAAGGTTGGAGGAGGATGGACTCAAATTTGCAAACCAGTGTCACCTGATCATTAATTCACCATTCCTCTTTATGTTCAAAAGACTATGTTTGTAATTTCTGGAAGCTCTCAATCACAGACCATAATGTTAGAGAACAAATAGTCCAATACATTTTTGATGTGCCTCATAGCTTCCAGCAGGTCCAATCTTTGGGCTTCTTATAAAAATTTTGTGTAAAAAAAAAAACAGGCTATCTACATACAAATGCAGAGAGAATATTAGCAAAGACATGTAGTATTGGAGGAATTTCAGTTTTCAATTCCTCAAACTTACTAACCAGCCTTACAATGTTATACATGTGAGTACTTAGGTCTTTCTCTATTTGTATTCAGTGGTGCTGTCCTATTTGTGACTTATACTCACTCTCTGTGCATTTGTGTGCCTATAAAGTAACTGTCATTCTTTAATCAGTTGGTTCATTAAGCCTAACAAAATCCACAACATTCTCTAATTAAGAAAGTCTCTCATTTCATTTATTTACAATGTTATTCTGTTCAGTTGGTTCATCTCACATTGGTGAATAAACTGAAGAAATATTTATCTTCTTGTAAACTAATATCATAGATTGGCTTCTATAATTCCAATTATTTCATTTGGAATTGGTGTAGTCTTACAGTAATCAAGTTATGTATGAATATACAAGTCAAAATAATTGTCCTCTTTTATATTTTGTTTTGATTTTCTGATAGCTCCCAGAAGCTGCATTTCTTCAGCAATAAAATATTCCCTATGTTCTTATAGTAAATACTTTTGGTCTAATATACATTTAGGCTGGTTTTTAATTAGTTTAATATACATTGCTTTTATATATTCAATTTTGTGATTATGCTTTGAGTCCAAACTGATAATTTTCAACAACTACTTCACTACAAAATCAGCATTCACTCAAAACATAAAAACTTTATTTAAATGCTTATTTATGAATTTCTTGGACTCTTCTCCCTCTCAAGTAGAAAACATTGTCAATCATTCTCTATAAGTTTTAATAGATAAATGATTAGCATAAAAATACAGTAATGTTGAGCTTGAAACATGGCTTAGCAGCTAAGGTACTTGCCTGCAAAGCCAAAGAACCCAGGTTTGATTTCCTAGGACTCACATAAGCCAGATGTACAAGGTGGCACATGCATGTGGAATTTGTTTGCAGTGGCTAGAGGCCCTGGTGGGCCCAATTCTCTCTCTCTCTCAAACAAATAAATACAATTTTTAAAAAAACATTAAAAATACAGTAATGTGCCGGGCGTGGTGGCTCACGCCTTTAATCCCAGCACTCGGGAGGCAGAGGTAGGAGGATCGCCATGAGTTCCAGGCCACCCTGAGACTCCATAGTGAATTCCAGGTTAGCCTGAGCTAGAGTGAGACCCTACCTCGAAAAACCAAAAAAAAAAAAAAAAAAAAATACAGTAATGCTATTCAGAACTCATGGGTTGAAAGTATACCTTCAAGAATCATTTTTCAGGGCTGTAGCGATGGCTTAGCAGTTAAGGCACTTGCCTACAGAGCCAAAGGACCCTGGTTCAATTCTCCAGGACCCACATTAGCCAGATACACAAAGGGGCATACACGTCTGGGGTTTGTTTGCAGTGGCTGGAGGCCCTGGCGTGCCCATTCTCTCTCTCCCTCTTTCTCTGTCAAATAAATAAATTAATTAATTTTAAAAAAATCATTTTTCAGAGTAGGCCAGACCCATTTTTCCATCCTCCCATGGCCTGGGTCTGAGTTCCCTGGGCAGACAGTGTGAGGGTGGCCAGAGGTCTGGAGTGAGTAGGCCGGAACCATTTCTGATTCCCTCCCATTGTGTGGGCCTGAGCACATCAAAAGCATTATCCACCTTGATCAAGTAGGCTTCATCCCAGGGATGCAGGGATGGTTTAACATACGGAAACTGATCAATGTAATAGACCACATAAATATACTGAACCATAAGAACCACATGATCATCTCAATTGATGCAGAGAAGGCCTTTGACAAAATACACCACTACCTCATAATCAAAACACTAGAAAGAATAGGAATGGAGGGTTTATATCTCAACACAATAAAGGCTATATGTAACGCTCCTAAATCCCAAATAATTCTTAATGGGGAAAAACTCAAGGAGTTTCCACTGAGCTTGGGAACAACTGGGGTGCCCATTCTCACCACTGCTCTTCAACATAGTACTAGAAGTCCTAGCCCAAGCAATAAGACAGGAGAAATAAGTAAAAGGGATTCAAATTGGAAGGGAAGAAGTCAAGTTATCCCTATTTGCAAATGACATGATCCTATATATACATGACCCAAAAGTTTCTATCCCAAAACTTCTAAAGGTGATAAATTCCTTTAGCAAAGTGGCAGGATACAAAATCAATGCATAAAAATCAGTAGCTTTTCTATATGCAAAGGACAAATATACAGAGAAAGAAATCAGTGAGACAGTCCCATTTTCAATAACAACAAAAAATTAAACATCTTAGAATAACACTACCAATGGCTGTGAAGGAACTATATAATGAAAACATAAAAACACTCAAGAAAGAAATAGAGGAGGACTTAAAAGGAAGGACCTCCCATGTTCTTGGATAGGTAGAATTAATATTGTGAAAATGGCAATTCTACAAAAAGCAAGATAGATTTAACACAATACCAATAAAAATACCTGCATCATTCCTCACTGAGACTGAAAAAAATGATCAAAATTCATATGGAATGGCAGAAGCCCTCGGACATCCAAACATATCCTCAGCAAAAGAAACACCTCTGGTGGTATCACCATACCTGATCTAAAGCTATATTACAAAGCCATAGTCACAGAAACAGCATGGTACTGGAATAAAAACAGAAACATAGACCAATGGAACAGAACTGAAGACAGCAACTTTAGGGCAAGCAACTACAGCTACTTGATCTTTGACAAAGGTGCCAATAATGCAGGCTGGAGAAAAGAAAGCATCTTCAACAAATGGTGCTGGACAAATTGGATGACCATATATAGAAAAATGAAATTAGACCCAATCATTTCACCATACACAAAAAATCAAGTCCAAATAGATTAAAGACCTCAATATAAGACCTGAAGCATTTCAACTACTGGAAGAAACACTAGGAAGCACGTTCCACAATACAGGACTGGGAAAAGACTTCCTGAACAAAATTCCAGTAGTCAAGGAAATTAAATAAGCACTCAACCAATGGGATCTCATGGAGCTAGAAAACTTTTGCACAGACAAAAAACTAAATAATAAAAAAATCAAACAACCTCCTCCATAAGTGGGGCAGAGAACTGAACAGGGAGCACTCAGAGGAAGAATTACAAATGGCTAACACACACTTAAGAAAATGTTCAACATCCCTAACCATTAAGGAAATGCAAATTAAAACAACTATGAGATTCCACCTTACCCCAGTAAGGATAGCAAACATTTAAAAATCAAATGAAACAAATGTTGGCGAGGATGTAAAGAAATAGGAACCCTCATTCACTGTTGGTGGGAATGTTAGCTGGTACAACCACTGTGGAAATCAATCTGGAGACTCCTGAAAAGGATGAATATAGAGATACCAGCAGTCCTGTTATTCTCTTATTGAGCATTTACCCTAAAAGCTCTACATCTCAGTTCAGAGATATTTGGTCAACCATGTTTATAGCTGCTCAATTCATAATAGCTAAAAACTAGAATCAACCCAGGGGCCCATCATTGGATGAATGGATATCCAAGACGTGGTATATCTATATGATGGAATTCTACTCAGCAGTAAGAAAAAAATGACACATTGAAATATGCAGAAAAATGGTCGAACATGGAATAGATCATTTGAAGTGAATTCATACAATCACAGAAACACAATCGTTGCATGATCTCACTCATCTGCAGTTCCTAACCTGGATCAGCTCATGTTGCTGACATAACTGAATAGCATCTTGAGGCTTGGACAACAGGGAGGGCAGGGTTAGGGGGAAGGGAAAGGGTGGGGGAGGGGGGACACAAAATCTGAACCCAAATTGAACTGGTACCATAGAATCCTATATCCTGGAAATCAAACTAAAAGGTTGAACCCTCACGCAAACCTTAGAGGGAACACCTAAATCAAAGGGACCTGGAAAGAATGAGAGGAAACCTAACCTCAAATTTCTCCTGTTTCTCTTTCTTCTCTGGTAATATGTGCATACCAAATACTTTTATTAGCATTTTATAAGGCTACTAAACTCTTCTTAGAATGCAAGCAATCCTACCTTCAGGCTCAGAATGGATATCATAAGATAATTTCATGGTACTTTATCAAAATGCTGTTAAAAATTTGCAAGGATACAAGGGAGTCCAGGTATGAATTCAGCTTGATTTTTGACTAGTTCTACATTTCTATTACCAGACATTTCTTCTCTTCTAGATGTAAGCATTATATGTGCTCTACCAGGCATCTGGGAGCATTTCTGTGCAGAAACTCAGCAGGGAGCAACAGGAACAGGATGTTTTGAGTTGAGTGAAGAGATGGGATTCATGGGAAAACTGAGTGGAAATATGCTTGTTTTTAACATCTGAATCTTTAAAATGAAAAAATTAAAAATCTCAAAATCAGTATCATATGTTGGATGATGACTTCAACAAAACTAACATCTGAAAACAAAATATTTTGAAATGTAGATCCTTCTTTGCTCATCTGCTGTGGCAATGGTTCAAGGGGTCAGGACCTCCACTGTGACAGTTCCTAACAATCAAAATCAACACAGTGCAAAACGCTTCAGTCTTTCCAGACTTCTCAGCAGAAATACAGAAACTGCACACTCCTAACAATGACTGTTAAATAGAGAAGAAATGTACATTTTAGTATCACAACTATTTCAAGTATTGATTTGCTGATACAAAATCCAAACAACATGCATATTATTGAGACAGTTTAGGGTTAAGACGGACCCTGAAAACAAACAGAGAAATGTCATTGATCCTATAAAGGGGAATCTGGTTTTTTTCTTATCTCTTTTTCCCTAAAGGAGTCCTCACAGCATCCCCCTTGCTGGAGTCCAGTAATGTCAGAAGATAAGATGAGACTATTCTCTTTCCTGGAAAATTCCTAGATTACCCACTTCCAAGAAATGCCTGGATACCTGGTGTAGGGGTTTAACTGGCTCAGCCTTCACCCAATAAATTTCCATGAAAGATCCCAATAAGAGACACCAGTGCTGGAAGGAAGCTGTGATTGGGTCAGGAGACAAGTCTTTCCCATTTCCAGGGGACTTCTCTGGCCTTACAGCAGGAGCTCTACATTCTTTCTTTCTCTCTTAAGATCTTTAAAAAAATCTTTCTAATCTCCATACTCTATGGTTTGTAGATTTCAATTACTGAATTCATACAAAAACCTAGAGGCTACTGACTCAGCAGAAGTTTTATATTACCACAAGCCTCCCTCACCCCAAGTCCTGAGTTAAAGCCCAATAAAGAACCAAGAATGGTGCCAGTGATCAAGAACATCTCAAATTTCCATTCTGGTGCACTGGCTAAAAATTGAAAGAGGGGGAGTAAACCAACCAATATGTTATTTCTTCTGCTTTCTCTTTACCTTGTCTATCTTTTACCTTCCACAGCTACTGGCAGAATTGATGACCTATTCTGTCATGGAATCCTCCTCCTTAGAAATTCCCTTCTGCTAGGGAATAGGGAACAAAGAAAGCTAGGTATATGGTAGATTTAATAAATTCTGTAGGAGGCCAGATTAAATCTTCCCATTTCCCCTTTTTGTAGAGCCAGAAAGAGGATATATACGTATATACTCTATGGAACAATGACTGATTTTGTGCCATGGTAAAAGAAGAGAGTCAAGAATGTTTTAGGAAAATATTGAAGGCTCAACCCACAAGGGTGCTAGACCCTGTAGTCAATAATTATTTGACTTCCTTGGCACATAAGGCTCAATATTTACTCCAGAATTGTTTTTGTTGATTTGTTTGTGTTTCTTTTTTTCCAGGTCACACTTGTTGGTTGGGATATTTTTTAAGGCTGTGTGGCTGAAACATGCCACTGACACACTCCAATGCAGGGAAGCAAACCACCTCTGGTGTAGGAGGTTGAGCAGTTCTGAAAGGGATCAGTCACAAGATTACTCGGAGAAGCAACAGGGTGTCCAAAGGATGCTCTGGAGAATAAAAATAAAATTAAAAAAAAAAAACAGAAAAAGATAAACAGATATTCCAATATATTGTCTTTTGTCTTACAAATGGGTAGTCATGTGTCTTCAGCACAGTCTTCAGCATAGTCTCTTTGAGGCTGTATCCTTACCCAATTGGTATCACTTGGATCCAAAGATCTTGAAGAAACACCTAATGGTTTTCCACACTTGAGGCTGGTTTTAAATATAAAGTAGAGGATAAAAAAAAAAAAAGGCCTTCGGAAGGAACTATTTATTTTAATAAAATTTCACAATTAGAACTAAATAAAAGTTCCATACAAGGCTATTGAGACTTTAAATCAGGGCCAGCATACTGATATTTTTTGGCTCCCTGTATGTTTTCTCTCACTTTTTTGATCTGTATAATGCAAATTATATTAAATATAATACTCTGTTTAATCTTGTTGAGAGCTTGATTCTGAGAGATGGTAGGCCACTCTATTTCAGACCTAGGCAGATTTATGTCATGTATCTGCCAGGACCCTTCTCCCCTGACAGGCTAGACCCCTGGCTCTGTAACAAGGGAAAAGAGAATGGCAAACAGCGCAATGGTTAAAACCACTAAGAATGTACATAGGTACATAGATTATTTTAAGGTGATGCTAAATTACTAGAAATAGGTTTACAATGTATTTAGAATAATTCATCTCTGTGTTGAATTTTAAAAGGAAAATGCTTACTTGTGCTTATACAACAGCAGACAGATATTCTTTTTTTTTTTAAATTTTTTTTTGTTTATTTATTTATTTGAGAGCAACAGAGAGAAGAAGGCAGAGAGAGAGAGAAAGAGACAGAGAGAATGGGCGTGCCAGAGCTTCCAGCCTCTGCAAACGAACTCCAGACGCATGTGCCCCCTTGTGCATCTGGCTAATGTGGGTCCTGGGGAATTGAGCCTCGAACCAGGGTCCTTACGCTTCACAGGCAAGCGCTTAACCGCTTAGCCATCTCTCCAGCCCCAGATATTCTTAAAGGGGAACAAAATTGATAAACTTTGCTGGGCATGGTGGCACAGGCCTTTAATCCCATAAACCCAGCACTCAGGAGGCAGAGGTAGGAGGACTGTTGTGAGTTCAAAGCCAGCCGAAATTACAGAGTGAATTCCAGGGCAGCCTGGGTTCTAACCCTACCTCAAATAACCTAAGACCCTACCTCAAATGACCAACAACAAAAAAGCCAAACTTAAACTTTGCATTAAAAAAAAATAGTTTTATTGGGCTGGAGAGATGGTTTAGCAGTTAAAGCATTTGCCTGCACAGTCAAAGGACCCTGGTTTGATTCCCAAGGACCCATAAAAGCCAGATGCATATAATGGTGCATGTGTCTGGAGTTCGTTTGCAGCAGCTGAAGGCCCTGGTATGTCCATTCTCTCTCCCTCTATCTGTCTCTTTCTATCTCTCAAACAAGTATAACACAGTTTTAAAATTTTTTAAATAGTTTTATTGATTAGTTACTTGCAAGCAGACAGAGGGGGAGGGAGATAATGGATGTACCTTCTGCCACTACAAAGCCAGAAAGAGGATGTGTACGTATATACTCTATGAAACAATGACTGATTTTGTGCCATGGTAAAAAAAAAAAAAAAACACTCTATATTGGTGAGTACCAAGGGAATTAATGCTCTGAGATGACTAAACCTGAGAGGTCCATGAAGATTTGCAGGTAATTCACAGGTCAGTCTAAGAGAAACACATAATCCATCCACACACATGTGCCACTTTCTGTATCTGGTTTTGCATAGGTACTGGGGAATTAAACCTGGGCCTTCAGGATTTGCGAGCAAGTGCCTTTAACCACTAAGTCATCTCTCTAGCCCCAAGTCTGCTTTTTAAATTTATTTGTTTATTTATTTAGTTAGTTAGTTAGTTATGAGAGAGACAGAATGGTCACACCAGGGCCTCTAGCCACCGCAAACAAACTCCAGATGCATGCGTTACTATGTGTATCTTGCTTACGTGGGTACTGGGGAATTGAACCTGTGTCCCATATTCATATTTATTCCATATTCAAGTACAGGTCCTGCAATACGTAGAGGACATCTTGCTCTATGCCCCCACAAAGGAAGCTTCACAAGACAGTAGTAAGGCACCTCTCAACTTCCTGGCAAATGGAGGCTATAATGTTTCAAAGTCAGTAATGCCAAAATACTGTAAAATAATTGTTACTGATCTAGTGCACTACATGAAAAAAGATATGGCCCACTGTCTTCTACTTACTCCATAAGGCCCTTAGGCAGCTTACAAAATTCTTGGGTTTTTTCGAGGTAGGGTCTCACTCTAGCTCAGGATGACCTGGAATTCACTACATAGTCTCATGGTGGCCTTGAACTCAAGCAATTCTCCCACCTTTGCCTCTCTCCTGAGTGCTGGGATTAAAGGCATGTGCCAAGATACCCAGCTAATTTACAAGATTCTTAAAATCACAGGATGGTGCTGCAGGGAGCCACATCTAGTCCCCACCACTAGATGTCGCTGGCACTGCAGGAAACCACATCTACCTCGTGGCGTTTAACTTCATTTTACGACAGTGCTTTCGCGCCAACCGTATTCAAGGTACGCGCATGCGCTTGACGCAACCTGTCCTGAGCCTATCCCGTGGCGCCTGGTGCTGACAAGCGGGTAAGCAGCCAATCAGTAGGTGCCTCATTGCCCATCCCCCAATAAAAGTAGCTGCACATCCCGCCCCCGCGTCCTTCTCCATCCGCTCTCCTGTTAACAAAGAGCTCTCCAATAAAGTGTGATCAAGAAGGATCCTCGTGTGGTGATTGTTCTTTCCCGCTGGTCGGGGGGGCTCGCCGCAAAGTGGTGCCGAAAGTCCCGGGACGCCGGGAGCCTTGTGGTCACCAGGGAAGGACCAAAGGAGGATTCAGAACTCGACACACGGAGAGGAAGGTACCGGTAAGTCATTCTTTCTTTTTTTTTTTTTTTTTTTTCTTTTCTGTGTCTCAGTCATGTCCGTGTCTGAGGGCCTCGCTGTTCTTGCTGTTTTTTGTTTGTTTTGTCTGGGCCTTTCTATTGTTTTGCGTTCGTTTCTATCCTGCCTAGTCTGCTAATAGCCTGGACCGGTTAAACCCGCGGTAGACAACGCGGCTCTGGTCCTTGGAGCCTCGAGTCAGATAAATCCTCGATAGCTAACGTGGGGCTGGCTGTTAGTTTTATTTCCAGCCTTCCAGCTCGTGATGGGCAATACATCGAGTGCCCGGTATTCTCCCATTGATTTTACTCAGCCTATAAAGGAAGTTTTGAAACAACGTGATCTAAAGGTCTCTAATGCCACTATTAAAAAGATTGTTAAAGACATTGATGCTGCGGCTCCATGGTTTGCGGCGTCCGGAGATCTCTCATTGCCCTCATGGGAAAAGCTGGGTAAAGACCTTGAGGCGGCTGGGGAGGAGGGTCACTTAGGTCGAGGTACCCTCCCTTTCTGGAGGATGATACATTCTTGTTTACGTTCTGGAAGCCACCCGGACCCACTTCAGGAGGGCCGGAGACGGCTCAGACAACATCAGGATAGTTTGTCAGAATCTGATGCAAGTGGGGATAGCAAACCCAGATTATATAAGGAAGTACAGGAAAAAAGGGCCAGTCAGTTCCCGGGAGGAGTTCCCAATGTGGCCAGTCATTTCAAGGAAAAGGTTCCCTGCCATGTAGAGGAGAAGGCACCCCCGTTAGAAGAGAGTAATGAGGGCTCCGGCTGTATGCACAGGAGGGGTGAGAACTTCCCTAGGGCCCCGCCGCAGCAGGGGGCTGTGGGGTTATATCCTTCCCTACAGCCGCTGCGACACCTGAGTATACGAGATGATCACGGCAGTAGTTCTGCTTCTGATCAGGAGGACTCCAGTGGGACAGAGGGACAGGATTTAGAGGAGGCAGCTTTACATTGTGCTCAGGATACTCAGTTTGTGGGCAGGCGTGTCTGCCCTCCCGCGGTTAGGGGGAGGAGTGCCTTAAAAGAGGAAGTTGGTATTCGAAACCGAGCACCGCCTAGTGCTCTGCCACGCCCTCATGTTCCCCCCCCCATGTCCCAGCCGAGGATCGCTGCCATTTTGTTAAGCCGCGGACGTGGTCCCGCCTGGCCTCCGCTTTCCCGGTTTTTTTGAATAACACTACCAATCAAAGAGGCTGGGAGCCAATCCCCTATACGGAACTTAAAGATTTAGTTCAGGCTTGCAGAGACTTTGGACCCACTGCTGACTATTCACTTATGCTGCTTCGCAGACTCACGCAGCGCACCCTTACTCCTGGTGATTGGTTAGACTTAGCCCGGGCTTGTCTAACGAGGGGGCAATATTTGGATTTCAGATCACTGATTTCTGATAAAGCCCAAGAACAAGCTAGGCAGAATATTATGAAAGGGGACTGGGACTGGACTTCTGATATGCTTCTGGGGACTGGTCCCTTTCTTACAGATCAGCTCAATTTCCATCCAGACGTGTATATCCAAATTAATAATATTCATTATCAGGCATGGAAGGAGCTCCACAATAAGGGAGAGGCCGCAGGACAGTTGACTAAGATTGTTCAGGGCCCTACAGAGTCATTTTCTGATTTCTCAGCTAGAATGTTGGAAGTGGCAGAAAAGACAATTGGCCTTGCTGACCACAACATGCCGTTTATACAACAGCTAATATTTGAACAGGCCACTAAGGAGTGCAAAAAGGCTATACAATCAGTAAGAAGGGGAACATTGGATGACTGGCTCAAAGCCTGTCGAGAGATAGGGGGCCCTCTGTCTAATGCAGGATTAGCAGCAGCGGTCATAGCTGCCGCTAAGGCTCAACGGACAGGGACTCAAAAGGGCTGTTTCCGATGTGGTCAATTGGGACATTTTAAACGCCAATGTCCTCAAGCGGATAGCCCAGCCCCTGTCCGAGATGCGGGACCGGCACAGCGCCCCCCTGGGACTTGTCCTAGATGTAAGAAGGGAAAACACTGGGCTAATGAATGTAGATCTGTGAGGGATATTAATGGTCTGCCCCTCCCCCCTCTTTCAAGTAATCAGGACCAAAAAAACGGGGGGAAGGGCCCACGTCCCCAGGGCCCACAAATTTATGGGGCAATGCAGACACCTCAGGTCCCGGTGACTGTGGCGCCAGGTCCCCCGCTGCCTCAGCCCGGAGAGCAACATCGGGCTCCGCAGGCCTGGACCTCTGTGCCACCTCCGGATTGGTCTTAACTCCGGAAATGGGCGTGCAAATCCTGGACACAGATGTGTCTGGCCCGCTAGCAAGAGATACGGTGGGCCTTCTTTTGGGGCACTCCTCCTCTACTTTAAAGGGTCTCATAGTCTTCCCCGGTGTTATCGATCCAGATTATACAGGTGTAATTAAAATTCTTTGTCATTCCCCCTATGGGGCAGTGTCAGTGGCCCCTGGGGACCGTATTGCCCAATTGCTGATTTTGCCTTCTAACCATTCTCTATTTCCTGCACTAGATAAGGAAAGGGGTGACAAGAGCCTTGGGTCTACCGGTGTGGACTTGACCTGCTTGTCTTTGGAGTTGGATCAAAGACCCCTTCTGCGCCTGACCATAGAAGGAAGAGAATTCTCAGGACTGGTGGACACTGGGGCAGATAAAAGTATAATAAAATTGGATTCTTGGCCAAAAGCCTGGCCCTTGCAGAGATCAGCTCAGATCTTGCAAGGCTTAGGGTTTGCTAAAACACCACATATGAGTGCAAAGGAGTTAACATGGACCACTACAGAGGGTCAAAAGGGAAAAATCCAACCTTTTGTGTTGGATGTTCCCATTAATTTATGGGGAAGAGATATTCAGACCCAGATGAATCTCCGCTTGACCAATGAGTATTCAGAAGCTAGTAAAAATATGATGAAAATTCAGGGCTTTGTTCCAGGCTCAGGTCTAGGGAAGCACCTTCAAGGGCGACCTCAGCCCATCATCCCGGAGGAGAAGCTGGATCGCTTTGGGTTGGGTTTTTCTTAGGGACCACTGAAAATTCTGCTTCCAATTTTGAACAGGTGCCCATACCCTGGATGACTCATAAGCCAGTGTGGGTTCCTCAGTGGCCCCTCTCACAGGAAAAACTGGAAGCAGCCCAGAGGTTAATTGAGGAACAATTGCAGTTAGGCCACCTGGAGCCCTCTACTTCCCCTTGGAATACACCTATATTTGTGATTAAAAAGTCCTCTGGAAAGTGGCGATTATTACATGATTTGAGGGCTGTCAATGCTCAAATGCAGGTCCTGGGCCCAGTTCAGAGGGGCCTGCCAGCGCTTTCTGCTCTCCCCAGGGAATGGCCAGTGATGGTTTTAGATATTAAAGACTGTTTTTTCTCCATACCCCTTTGCCCTCAGGACAGAGAGCGTTTTGCTTTCACATTACCAGCTGTAAATCATGAGAAGCCTGATGCCCGCTTTCAGTGGCGTGTGTTGCCACAAGGGATGTCCAACAGTCCCACTATGTGCCAGCTTTATGTAGACTCAGTGTTATTTGTAGTAAGACAACAGTTCCCCTCTTTACGTATGATCCACTATATGGATGATATCCTACTCACAGCCCCTACCTTAGATGTTTTGCATGTCTCCTTTCAGGAGGTCGTCAAGGCATTGGAACATAAGGGTCTTTTTATTGCCCCAGAGAAGGTCCAGCAAACGGATTCAGTAAATTTCCTTGGGTCTGTCATTGGCCTTCAGTCTGTGAAACCTCAAAAAATTTGCATCCGTACCTCCCATTTGCATACATTAAATGATTTTCAAAAACTTTTGGGGGACATTAATTGGTTGCGAGGTTTTCTCCATGTCCCCCGTGCAGATTTGTTACCATTGTTTTCCATTTTGGAGGGTGATCCTGAGATTACCTCTCCTCATGTGCTCACTGAGCCAGCTCGTCAAGCCTTAAGCAAAATAGAAAAGGCCCTTATGAAGGCACAGCTTAAACGCTTTGACCCTTCTAGTCCACTTCTTCTTTGTATTCTAAAAACAAGGGATGTCCCCACGGGAGTGTTATGGCAGGACGGCCCTCTTTTGTGGATTCATGGACATTCCTTGGGAGCTCGTACCCTGCAGTACTTCCCACAGTTGGTTGCCCAACAGGCTTGTTTGGGTTTGAAATTGTGCCTAACTCATTTTGCAAAGTTGCCTGATAAGCTTATCATCCCCTATACTAAGGAACAAGTAGAGACTCTATCCGGTACGGTTGATGAATGGAGCATTCTTATGTGTGCTTTTCCAAATCCTATAGATAACCATTACCCAAAAAGCCCCATTCTGTCCTTCGTGGAAAAAAATTTAGTCTATTTTCCCCGGGTCACATCAAAGGGCCCTTTGCCCTCAGCCCCTGCCATTTTCACTGATGGCTCAAAAACAGGTCGCGGAGCTTATATGGTTCAGGGCTCAGAACCTGTGGTGAAGTTCTATAGGCCTGACTCTCCCCAAATTGTGGAATGCATGATTGTCTTGGAGGTGTTTCAGACTTTTGGTAGTCCCTTTAATTTGTTCACAGACTCACAGTATGTGGCTAATGCAGTTGTTGGACTGGAAATTGCTGCTTCTATTCGTTCTGCTAGTCCTGTCTCAAACATTCTTTCTCAAATTCAATCTCTCATTTGGCAACGCTCCTCCCCCTTCTATGTTACCCATGTTCGTGCTCACTCTTTGCTACCAGGACCTATATCTCAAGCAAATGACTTGGTAGACAAAGCCACGCGGATGACTATGTTAGCCATGAGTAGTCCTAAAGATATGGCCACCGAGTTCCATAGACTGTATCATGTTCCTGCTAACACCTTAAGAAAGACCTTTGCCATTTCTAGGTCCGAGGCACGTGATATTGTTAAGGCTTGTCAATCCTGTGTCACTTTCCTGCCTTCTCCACATGTGGGTGTGAACCCACGGGGCCTAAGACCTGGTGATCTTTGGCAGATGGATGTTACTCATGTCTTGGAATTTGGCAAGCTTAAATACCTGCACGTCTCGGTGGATACTTGCTCAGGAATCATACATGCTTCTCCTCTTGCACGGGAAAAGGTTACTCATGTAAAAACTCATTGTTTGGAAGCCTGGGCGTCTTGGGGAAAACCGCGACGCCTAAAGACTGACAATGGCCCTGCTTATGCTTCCTCTGGCTTTCGTGCCTTCTGTGCCCAGATGCAGGTTGCCCACACTACTGGCCTACCTTACAACCCACAAGGCCAAGGTATTGTGGAGAGAGCAAATAAAAGTTTAAAAGCTATCCTTTTAAAACAACGAAGGGGGATAGCGGAGAATGCAACCCCCAAGGAGAGAGTCTCTCTAGCACTCTATACCCTTAATTTTTTAGTTTTGGATGTTCATGATAGGTCTGCAGCAGACAGACATTGCCACCAGGGGGCACAAGCACATCCGGAACTGGTCATGTGGAAGGATGTGTTGGATAATAAATGGAAGGGACCGGATCCTGCTTTAGTAAGATCCAGGGGAGCTGTTTGTGTTTTTCCACAGGACCAGGAATCGCCACATTGGGTCCCGGCCCGGCTAGTCAAGACGCTGACATCAACTCCAGAGGAGAGTCCAGGGGACGAGGATGGCCATCCAAGTATGAGTGCCAAAGATCCTGTGGATGCTGATCCTTATGTGCCTGGAGACTAGTAGAGGAGAATTGCGCTGGGGCATCCTGTCTGTTTTCCCCAAGCCCCTGCCCGTTCGCCACATGGCGAGAGTCCTTCCTCGGTTCTTCACTACTCAGCAAGGTCTCAATCTCCCTACGGTTGTTAAAGACCTGACCCTTGCCCCCCTGGGGGAGGCTCGACACTTCGAGGAAAGTGGAAGTCTCTGCTTTACTCTCGCCCGTGAACGTGACTCTTGTATACAACTGGAGATGCAGGCATTTGCTTGGGTTAGGGGAAACAGGAGATGGGGCCCAGAATCTACCTTTCGGAATTCGTCCCACAAAGCTTATAGTTACCCCTTCTCAGAAGAGGTGATATGGCTCAATGGTACCTTTTTTCGTGGCCAGAGAGGTACTGTGACTCTGCCTCAACCACGCCTGGCACCTCACTGTATGGGAACTTATGAAGGGGACCTTTGGCCATGGACGGAATGCCAGTCCAGTACTGTGGGCTGGGCAGATGTGGGACGGACCTTTACTTATTCCCCGAATATGAAAGGGCCTTTTCCTTTACAGTTGTCGTGGACGGAGGGACCATTTCTACAGGATAGTACTATGAACCCATTTTCAAAGTGGGTTCTGTGTGGGGTTAATGGTAGCTGCACAGATATGACACCCTTTGTTTTATTACGGGGGGGGACAGTTGCCCGTAATAATGTGTCTGGAGTAGTCCATGAGCTACTATTCCTGAGCGAATCCCTTGAATGGAGATATGGGAGAGTGCTCGGGGGTGTCACCCGGATAGGAAAATACCTAGGAAAAAATGCCTCTTATGCCCCCACCCCGGTGTGTGTCCATCCACCATTCATGTTTGTCCTTAGTAACTTTTCTTTCAGCAATTGTTCTAATGCTTCTTGTTATTTGTCCCAATGTTGGGACGCAACACTCTATCATAGAGCCATGGTACTTAGGGTCCCCCGTTGGGTCCCCGTGCCTGTAGAGGCTCCTAGTACATTGTCTTTGTTCAGGCATAAGAGAGATTTTGGAATTACGGCCGCTGTTATTGCTGCGGTGGCGGCTGCTGCTGCCGCAGCTACAGCCGCTGGTGTAGCCATGGCTTCTTCCGTTCAAACCGCCTCTACCTTAAATACCTTGGCTTCTTCCACAGCTGCCGCCTTAGACACACAATCAAATTTAAATTCCCAACTCAAAGGTGGCATTATGATCCTAAATCAAAGGGTGGACCTAGTTCAGGAGCAAATTGATGTTCTTTGGCAAATCGCTCAGTTGGGATGTGAATGGAAACTTAATGCCTTATGTATCACTAGTGTTCAATATGAAAACTTTACAAGGGCAGCAAATCTGTCAAAGCAACTGTCCTTGTACTTGGCAGGGAATTGGTCCCTAGATTTTGATGCGGAATTGGAAGAACTAAGACAAGCTATTGTTATGATCAATTCCACACGAGTGGACATTAGCCTGGCTGAGGGTTTTACCTCTTGGCTTTCCTCTGCCTTTTCCTTCTTCAAGGAGTGGGTAGGGGTAGGGATGTTTGCAGTTTGCTGCCTTGGGGGCTGTGCGCTGTGCCTCTGGTTGATTTGTCGCCTGCAAGCCCAGACCAGGCGGGACAAGGTAGTTATTTCTCAAGCACTGGCCGCTTTGGAGTGTGGATCCTCCCCCCAGATTTGGCTGTCGGCCCTAAAGAGCACCTAGTTTCCCCTGGCCCTTGCACCCTTAGGGCCTGAAGTGCCCATTGCACAAGGATGGGCAGAGGGTTGGTGTTGGGAACACGACATTCATTGGCGCTCAGGCTGCGAGACAAAGTACTGCACATGAGGTATGCTCTTAGCAGCCTCATGGAGGGCATGTTTGATTGCATATGGGTTGGTACCGACATCCCATCTCTGAGAAAAGGTACCGGACGGGTAAGGCACCAGCCTGGCTGGCCACCTGGCCTGGGGTCTTCACAATGTCCTTTTGTTTATCAGAGATCAAACCTCTACCTTCACCTGCTGCGCTTTATAATAGAAAGGGGGAACTGCAGGGAGCCACATCTAGTCCCCACCACTAGATGTCGCTGGCACTGCAGGAAACCACATCTACCTCGTGGCGTTTAACTTCATTTTACGACAGTGCTTTCGCGCCAACCATATTCAAGGTACGCGCATGCGCTTGACGCAACCTGTCCTGAGCCTATCCCGTGGCGCCTGGTGCTGACAAGCGGGTAAGCAGCCAATCAGTAGGTGCCTCATTGCCCATCCCCCAATAAAAGTAGCTGCACATCCCGCCCCCGCGTCCTTCTCCATCCGCTCTCCTGTTAACAAAGAGCTCTCCAATAAAGTGTGATCAAGAAGGATCCTCGTGTGGTGATTGTTCTTTCCCGCTGGTCGGGGGGGCTCGCCGCATGGTGCTGCTTGTAGAACTCTGAATATAGAGAAGTATCTTGCCCTAATATCACTTAGTAAAAAAAACAAAATAAAATAACCAAACATCAGGAACATACCTCCTGACCAGGGAACCAGGAGCTCAACATGCCTTTAATCAGTTGAAGCAGGCTTTTGCTAGAGGACCAACCCTTAGGCCTTCCAATTAGAAAAGTATTTAATCTTTGTATCAGAAAAAAATGGGACAGCTTTAAGCGCTCTGACCCTGGCCCACAGACTTGCCCAGAAGCCTACTGGATACTTAAATAAAGAATTAGGAGGCCACCCTGAGACTCCATAGTGAATTCCAGGTCAGCCTGGGCTAGAGTGAGACCCTACCTCAAAAAACCAAAAAAAAAAAAAAAAAAAAAAAAAGAATTAGGAGCCAGGCGTGGTCGCACATGCCTTTAATCCCAGCATTCCAGAGGTAGTGGTAAGATCACTAGCAGTTCAAGGCCACCGAGACTACATAGTGAATTCCAGGTCAGCATGGGCTAGAGTGAAACCCTACTTCAAAAAAACAAAATAAACAAACAAAACAACATCAAAAAAAACTAGGGCAGTTATGGCAATGTCTCTGTAAATTCAAAAGGCTACCTAATTATTTGTGGGGAATGACTGGACTATGAATATACCTCATGATGTATTAGGCCCGTTATTCTCTAAAGAAAATTTCAGGCTAACTGATAATTGCCTAAGATATCAGATTGCCCTCCTAGAGGGACGTGCTATTCAAATAAGAACATGTTTCTCATGAAATCTATCTTCCGCCCATAAAAAAGTAGAAACTCAAAACATAGCTATAACAACAAAGATCTTAAAGAGATACCCTTAAAAACCCAGAGCAGATTCTATAGTTACAGATGGAAGTTCCTTTATAAAAAAGAGAATCCATAGGACTGGCTATACAATAGTCACCCCCAATGAGACACCTGACAGTGAAATCCTCCCTCCAAGCACTAGTAAGTGCTCAGCTAGCAGAATTGATATCTCTTACCAGAGTCCTAAGACTAAAAAAAAAAAAATAGGGTTATGGACTGGAGAGATGGCTTGGCAGTCAAGGTACTTGCCTACGAAGCCTAAGAATACAGATTCGATTGCACAGAACCCACTTAAACAGAGGCATATGGTGATGCAAGTGTGTCCAGTGGCTAGAGGTCCTGGCATGCCTAATCTCCCTCTCTCTCATAAATAATAAATAAATATATATATTTTTCAAATCAGAGGGCTAATATATACATCAATTCCAAATATGCCTTCCTGTTCCTCCATGCTCATGCAACTGTTTAAAGAGACATTCTGCAGGTTTTTTTTTTTCTTCCCAAAGTTAACATTATACACTGCAAAAAACATCAAAGGGGGCTAGATTAAACTGCATAGGGGAATAGGTTGGCTGACCAGGTCAATAAAATTGCCTGAGGTAAAAGGTAAGACCCTACTGCTGAAGATACTATATGCTGCTACCACAGAACACAGAGATACCTGGCTGGAATGTAGAAGAGAGCCAGTCCCCAGAGAGTTACCCCACTTAGTGCTGGAAAGTGCTACATGAGCTACTGGGGAAAGTGGCCAATAACAGTGTGAGCAATCAGGGGTCTAAGCTGCTCAGAAGCAATCAGCCTGACAAGAAGTACACACCAATGCAATGGTGGCACACAGCCTTGATTGGCAACCAATGGCTTCCTGGTTGGTTTAGAGTTCCCCTCAGTGGAAAGGAACCCATATCTGGAACTGAGAACCAGGTCTGAATCCTATGGAGACAAAGGTTATGTTCTCCAATGTCAATCTCCCACTAGTCTTATCTATGCTGACTTCACTCTCCATTGCAGAATCTGTTTTCCTTTTTCAGAAGGTTGCAAGAACTGAGGAGATAAACCACCACTTGCATTTTAGACAAGGCCCAGATGAAACCACAGAGGAACTGGAGAGATTAGCAAGAGTGCCTCTTCCTTCCTTCCTTCCTTCCTTCCTTCCTTCCTTCCTTCCTTCCTTCCTTCCTTCTTTCCTCCCTCCCTCCCTCCCTCCCTCCCTCCCTCCCTCTCTCCCTCTCTCTCTCTCTCTCTCTCTTCTTCTTCCTTTCTTTCTTTCTTTCTTTCTTTCTTTCTTTCTTTCTTTCTTCTTTTTAAGGTAGGGTCTCACTCTAGCCCAGGCTGACCTGGAAGTAACTATGTAGTCTCAGAGAGGCCTTGAACTCACAGTGATCCTCCTACCTCTGCCTCCCAAGTGCGGAGTGTTGGAATTAAAGGCATGCGCCATCATGCCCAGCTCAAGAGTGCTACTTGTTAGGCCAGGACAAAAAAGAAGTCACAACAGGAGGGCAACAGAGACATAAGGAAGTGGGCTATCCACATTCCTCAAGGAACCACCCAGCCATCATCCCTTCCCTGCCTAACAATGCCCCAGGTCTAGGTTTCCTGCCCCCTTATCTCTGAGGTCACCTGGTCACTGTTCTGGTCTCACACCCCAGCTATTTCCCTTCTTCACCTTCCCCCAGCTGAAGAACTCTATACAGCCTATTATCTGTAACCTCAAAGTTGGCTGTGCTCTGCGCTTGACAGTCAGTCCTGGCAGCTAGTGTTTTTCCCAAATAAAAGCTTCTATCTTTGCCTCTGAGTGGTCTCCATGCTCTTGGTCACTCTCAAACTTTACATCTGGTGCCATGACTTGGATAGGAAGGTGTCTGGTTACCCTCTTGGGCAACCAGACCTCTTTTCCCCTGACCAGACCACCGAGCTACCATACGATCATCCCAAGGCTTCGGACCATCTCAGTCTGATACAGGCTCTCACACCCAATTTGGCCTCACTGTTCTTCCCTTCTCCATCTCCTCCCTCCTTCTCGGTAAGTGTCCCTCTTGGGTTAGTCTGCTCTCGGGTTTCATCCCTCCTCTTGGAAGCCATGCTGGCACACCAGGCTACACCCCTTGACCGTTAGGTCCCAACTCCAGGTCTCGAGAAAGACACTCTCGACACCCTAAGGGGTGCCTTTTGGTACAGTTACCATCTCAGGATGCTCCCTCTCCTTCCCTCCTCTCCCTCCTGAGCTCTCATCTTCCACTGTCAGCCGCTTTCGCCATCGGGAGCACAGTTGCCCTACTTGCCCACTAACAGGTTAAAAAGCCGAAAGTTGCAACCTGTACCATCCTCTGCCCACGTGGGAGGTGCAGGCCCCATTCACCCTAGGGGGCCAGGGCTTAAGCCCTGGTTTATTTTTCTCTCACCTTTGTTTTGTTCTTTCCCTGTCTCCTTAAGAACTTAAAGCCTCCAGGACTCTTGGACAACAGCTCCATCTTTCTCTGCAACTTTTCCTGGCTACATTATACTGGACAATAGGTCCAAATGGCCTGAGATACTTTTGATTTCCAAATTCTCACCGATTTAAAAAAAAAAAAAAAAAAAAAACTTCTGACAATGTAAAGAAAAATGGTCCAAAATACCCTATTTTTCACTCTGCATGCATAACCTTCTCTCTGCTCTACCTGATTTTCTCACCAAGACTTTCTAGCCAAGGTCTCATAATAATGGTTATGAAAGACTAAATTTAGAATACCCAAGCAAGTTAACTAGGTTTGTTTATTTGTCAACCTTTTAACTAAATCTTAAGGTTAAAATTGACTCATTAATATTCACTTCTAAGGTGAAGCTAAAACCCTGCCTCAAGAAAAATCTCACAGAAAAATTATTTACTCTTTTTGTTCCTATTTTTTAAGGTAAATAGACCATATTTACCCACATTTACAAACGATTTATCTGTCACACACTTGAAAACTATTTACTTTATGGAGAACAGAAAATTCTAAACAAAGTTCTGTTGTGATTTAAGATGTAATTCCTCAATTTCTGCAGCAATCAGTCTTAATACTTTAGATTTAATTTATGTCATTACTGAACAAGTTTAACAAAGGCAAACTTATAGAGTTGGTTAAGGTTTGAATAGTTAAAGATTGTGCCATAAAATTTTGTGTGTGTTAAGATTAAAAATATTTCTTTTTGGCTCAGCAGTTAAAGGTGCTTATTTACAAAGCCACATGCACATAGTGTAGCATACATGTTTGCAGTGACATGTGGATCTGGCATGCCCATTCACTCTCTTTTCCATGAGACTTGTCTCCTTTTTTTGTTTTATTAGGTCATGGCAGTTGAATCCTGTTCCTCTATTCTTTGGGTATGTTAAATATATATAAATTAATTTCAAAAATGAACTTATAGATTAATGGACATCATATTTAGCTTCTGAAAGTGCTAAATCTCCTCATAAAAAGATATATGTATATATTATACAAAGGTATCCCAATTCTGATAAGCTTAAAAATTATAAAATATTTCATGTTTTCATGTCTTTTAAGCCAAAAATGTAACTATATAATATAGACTTCTTGTTTATTTTAAATTCTGTGAACAGATCTTTTGTTCATAGTGTACTCTCTTTAGCCTCATGTGCCTTAAATATGTACAAGACTTTTTGGCTAAAACTCTGAAATTTTAAGATGGTTCTTGTCTTGTTCATGCTGGTTTTGCTATCACTGAGGTTATAATCTAAGTCTTACAAAAAGTGGCTTATTGTGATTTTGTTCTTAGAAAAACTAAAAAACTCCCCATGTCTTAGAAAAATCCACTGTATGCAAACAATGTTAATATAGTTTGTCTAAGCTTCATGTAAGTCATAAATATTTCTTTAAACAAGTCTTAAAATTGTTCAATGGTAAAAGGTACTTATTTAAGAAATTACTTTGTGTCTATCATATTGTCTCTAACGTATGTTAAAATCGGGCTTGCTTAACTCAACAATAACCAAGTTTTATTTTATTCTTGAGGTATGTATAATCAGTCTCAGTCAAGGTTTCTATATTAATTGCCTCATTTCTGCTATCTTAAGTGCATGGCTTATACAGATATCAATACTTAAAACATGTTTCCTACCCCAGAAAAATAACCTTAAATTGCTGTTCTACTTCCAGTTTGGGGGTGAGGGGGTGGGTAATTGGTACTTGCATTGATATACAGGCTAGCCAAAGTTGTTTACACGGATTCTAGGTTTTTATACTACCTTGCCTTTTTCCTGGCATGCAATTTCTAGATTAAATCAATTGGCTTAAAGTTATTGAAGTGAAGAAGTAATTGCTAAAATATTGTTTTCAGGGCTATTAAAATGTTCTATCTATACTTATAACTGACAGCTACTTAAAGATAGAATGTGAATGCTTTCTATGTCCCAGATATAGCTTACACTGTCACCTAACAACTAAACTTAAATATTAATCAGAATGATTTTAAAGTATTGTGTCATTCTCTAACCAGATCTGCTTTGCTAACCAGATCTGCTCTGCACCCTTTTAAACTAATCTGCTTTGCTAATCAGTTATGTACAGTTTCTCTGAGTGAGTAATAACCATATGTAAAAGCCAAAAGTGGGCTGGAGAGATGGCTTAGCGGTTAAGCGCTTGCCTATGAAGCCTAAGGACCCCGGTTCGAGGCTCAATTCCCCAGGACCCACGTTAGCCAGATGCACAAGGGGGCGCACGCATCTGGAGTTCGTTTACAGAGGCTGGAAGCTCTGGCGCGCCCATTCTCTCTCTCTCTCTCTCTCTCTCTCTCCCTCTCTGCCTCCTTCTCTCTGTCGCTCTCAAATAAATAAATAAAAAAAATAAATAAATAAAAGCCAAAAGCAATCGGAAACACCGGAGCTAAAAGGATAACCAATATTCTGCTCCCAGGTCAAAAGACCACAGGAGATGATGGGAAACTTGAACTTCTAGCCTCTGGTAAGTTACCTGTTTTCTTAATCAGAGAGGATGTGGCGACCCAGAGATGAATTTTAAGTCAATGTATCTGCAACAGGAGAGTCACATCAGAGGAAAATCAGTCCTTCAGGCTTTCCAAAAGAGGGAGGGCCACCTGGTCAGCATGGCCTTCACTTATCATAGCAGATGACGATGCTGAAAGTCATGAAGTACCACATGAGTCCCCAAAAGTCTCTCCTACAGCGTCACTATTGACCTCCAAAATATACAGTTAATTCTGGCAGCCTATATGGTCTTAATCACGCAATGAGAAAAATATAACTACAAAATGTAACTACAATATAAACAATGATTTGGACTAACAGGTTCCCCTGTCTGATGCAGACTTACAATACTAGACTCTAATATTAACTCATGCCTTCTGCCTCTGCCTGTCTCAGATTAGCTTCACCTGTCCTGAACCCAGCTCCTCCCACTTGCCTTAGCCAGAATCAGAGCTAGTACCAAAACTGAAGACTCCAGTGAAAACAGAGAGAAAACAGAAATTGAATCCCCAAATGAAAATACAACAAGTTATGTGACCCTGATCAAGAGAACTGCTGAACTAGAAGCAACTCATCAAAAAAAAAAAAAAAAAATCACATGAATGAAATAGAACTGAATTGTCTCTTACAGCACATAGCTTTTGACGCTAGTCTTAACTTAATTGAAGAAAACCAGAGGCCTCAAATGAGAGATAAAAGAATTGAAGGTGAGTCAACAAATAGAGGATCTCAATAACCAGCTGATTAAGCTTAATGAAAACATGATCATATTCAAGAATGAATTCCAGAAAGCATCAAGAAAATAAGACCTTGACCTGAAATTGTACCTTTAAAAAAAAAAAGACTGACATGATGCAAAAACAAAAACAAAACAGAAAACAAAAATCAAATAACCTAACCAGCCACCCAACGGCACTGGAGAAACAAGAAGAATCCAACCCTAACAGCTCCAGATGGAAAGAAATAGTCCAGATCAGAACAGAATTAATGAATTGGAAACTAAGAAAACAATTAAGAAAATTGATGAAGAGCTGGTTCTTTGAAAAAAATAAGAATATTGAAAAACCCTTGGCCAATTTTATTATGAAAAAAAAAAAAAACAGAGAAATCTCAAGTTAAGAAAATCAGAAATGAAAAGACAGAGGTCACAACAGACATCATGAAATTCGAAGAATCAACAGGAAATACTTCAAAACCTCTACTACACAAAATTGGATGATCTGAAAGAAATGGATGAATTCCCAGACACATACCACCTACCAAAACTAAACTCAGAGCAGGCAAACAAATGTATCACATCAATAGAGATTCAAAAGGTAATCAAAACCCTCTCCAAAAAGAAAAGTCCATGACCTGATGGATTCTTAGCTGAATTCTACCAAACCTTCATCAAATAACTAAAACCACCTTTTCTCAAGCTTTTTTTTAATATAATTGGAGAACAGGGAAAGTTCTCCAACTCCTATGAAGCTAGCATCACCTTAATACCAAAACCAGACAGAGATGTAACAAGAAAACTATAGACCCATATGCCTGATGAACTTAGATGCAAAAATGCTAAACATAATGCTTGCAAACTGAATCAACACCACCTCAAAAGCATTATCCACTTTGATCAAGCAGAATTAATCCCAGGAATTCAGGGAAGGTTCAACATACATAAAGTGGTCAATGTAATACACCATATAAATAAACTAATCACAAGAATCACAGGATCATTTCAATACATGCAGAGAAGGCCTTCGACAAAATACAACATCACTTCATGATCAAAACACAGGAGAGAATTGGCATGGAGGGTTTATAGTGCAACAAAAAAAGTCTCAATACAAACCAACTAAAGCCCAAATGATACATAATGGGGAAAGACTCAAGGAGTTTCCAATGAGATCAGGAACAAGACAGGGGTGCCCACTTTCACCACTGCTCTTCAATATAGTACTAGAAGTCCTAGCCCAAGCAATAAGACAGGAGAAAAGAGATAAAAGACACAGACAAAACTTTTGTTCAATTTGATATGGGGCAAACATCCACATGAGGAAGCAGTGTCTGGAAGGTTAAAGTTCCTTAGGCACTAACTATTAAGACCAAAAATGTAGACCTCAATATAACATTACTGATCTGGGTCAAAGCTATAAGAAGTGAAATGAGATGTGCTAGATCTAACAAATTAACCTTTTCATGTAGCACTGCCTAAATCAATTTTTCTTGTTTTTTTCTCATTTAAAAATTTGATTTCTTTGTGACTTTCTTTAAAAAAATATTCTATTTGAAATAGAAAAAGACAAAAAGAGGCAGACTGAGTGAATGAGTATGGGTATGCCAGAGCCTTTTGCATGAATGATATGTGCATCTGGCTAAAGCTGTGGGTACTGGGGAATCAAACCTGGGTCATTAGGCTTTTCAATTAAGCACATTAACCACTGAGTCATCTCTCCAGCTTTTTTTTTTTTTTTTTAAATTTTGAGACAGGGCCACACATTGTTCCCAACTTGATCTGTAACTCACTATGTAGCCCAGGTTGGCTATCAATTCATGGTGATCCTGTAATCTCAGCCTCTGAACTACTGGAACTATTTACAAGTCTGTGTTATCATGCTCTTCTCCCATCTTTAACCTCCATCTCTTTACCTGGTCTTTCAAGACTTTCCTATTATATGGAAGCATAGGGAGTTCAACACCCTCCCCATCTTGAGTTATTTCTCCCTTTCATACTCTTTGTATATCTTTTTATGAAAGCCCAATATCTGTCACTCACCTTAACTCCATGCACAATATGGTTTCTCACCCACAGAATTAATAAAGCTATTAATTAATTAATTAACTGTTGAGGAAGAGGCCCCCTTATGTAATCCAGGCTACTCTCAAACTCTCAATCTTCTGAACTCAGCCTCCTGAGTTAGGGATTACAGGTACACATCACTACATCCTGGCCTTAGCCTCCTGAGTCTGGGACTACAACCACACATCACCATACCCAGTTCTTACTAAAGCATTTCGAAAACCATAAATGATCCCTCACCCTTTAATCCAATGCCTTTTCTTTTCATTGCCCTTTTGTTCAAAGACCTCTTTGGGGCTAGAGAGATGGCTCAGTGTTTAATGTTCTTTCCTGCAAAACCTACCAACCTGAGTTTGATTCCCCAGTACCCACATAAAGCCAGATGTACATGTATCTGGAGTTCATTTGACATGGCTAGAGGCCCGGCATTCCCATTCTCTCTTCCTCTCTGCTTACAAATAAAAATAACTGAAGAGCCGGGCGTGGTGGTGCACGCCTTTAATCCCAGCACTCAGGAGGCAGAGGTAGGAGGATCACCATCAGTTTGAGACCACCCTGAGACTGCATAGTGAATTAGAGGTCAGCCTGAGCTAGAGTGAAACCCTACCTCGAAAAACCAAAATAAATAAATAAATAAATAAATAAATAAATAACTGAAGAAAAAATAAACCATTCTTTTTCTTTTCATTTCTATGTTTAATAGTTGGAGGAATTCTTATTTCTCCAATTTTGTCTTTATAATTTCTGATTTATGTTAATTTTTTTACCCACTTAGCAGGGACTTACCTCAATAGCAATTTTCAATTTTTCCCTATGTCAGTCAATATATAAAAATTGTTAATTACCTAAAACCTATACTACTAGGATTCTTTCCTCCTTGTACCTATAATCTTCTAGAAGCCTTTGTATCGTCTTCTTGATCCCATTCTCTTCTTTTGAGAACCATGACAGAGAAATGCTAAAAGTCATTAACTCAAATAGCAACACAAAAGAGAGAGTACATCTTTCCCCACACCCTTGCTTGCATGTTTTGTCATTTAATTTTTTGATGGTTAGGTGCCTTGTTAGTCAGTAGGTAGTGTGTCAGTCTCATAATTTTTTGATGGTTACCATTCTGAAGTCCCCTGTCTCACTGCCCTGTGGGAAGAAGCTATAGAACTATATCCCAAATGAACTTAGATGCAAAAATACTAAACAAAATCCTAGCACACAAATTTCCACAACACATCAAAAGCATTATCCACCTTGATCAAGCAGGTTTCATCCCAAGGATGCAGGGATGGTTCAACATATAGAAATCATAATACATACAAAATACAAACATCATACACCATATAAAGTTAATCACAAGAACTATATGATCATCTCAATACATGGAGAGAAGGTCTTCAACAAAATACAACATCACACCATGATCAAAATGATGGAGAAGAAAGGTATGGAGGGTTTATATCTCATCACAATAAAGACACCTCAGGCCCAAAAAATACTTAATAGGCAGACACAAGGAGTTCCCATTGAGATCTGGACCAAGACGGGCTGCTCACTCTCACCACTATTCTTCAGTGTAGTACTTTAAGTCATAGCCAAGCAATAAGATAGGAGAAAGATACAAAAGGGATACAAATTAGAAAGAAAGAAGTCAAATTATCCCCTGTTTACAGATGACATGATCCTATGTATAAGTGACCCAATAGTCTCTACCTCAAAACTTATAAAGCTGATTAATTCCTTCAGCAAAGTGTCAGGATACAAAATCAACACACAAAATCAGTCGCCTTTCTATAACAAAGGACAAATATACTGAGAAAAAACTAGCAGGGCCATATTATTTTCTTTTTTTTAATTTTTTTAATTTTCTCAATTTTTATTAATATTTTCCATGATTATTAAAAAATATTCCATGGTAGTAGCCTCCACCCCCGAACTTTCCCCTTTGAAATTCCATTCTCCATCATATCCCCTCCCCATCTCAATCTTTCTACTTACATATATACAATACCAACCTAATAAATGCCCTCCTCCCTTCCTTTCTCTTCCCTTTCTACCTCCTTTTTAACTTACTGGCCTCTGCTACAGAGTTTTTTCCTTCTCACACAGAAGCCCAATCATCTGTAGCTAGGATCAGCATATGAGGGAGAACATGTGGCGCTTGGCTTTCTGGGCCTGGGTTACCTCACTTAGTATAATCCTTTCCAGATCCATCCACTTTTCTGCAAATTTCATAACTTCATTTGTCTTTACCGCTGAGTAGAACTCCATTGTATAAATGTGCCTTATCTTCATTATCCACTCATCATTTGAGGGACATCTGGGCTGCTTCCATTTTCCAGCTATTATGAATTGAGCAGCAATAAACATGGTTGAGCACGTACTTCTAAGGAAATGACATGAGTCCTTAGGATATATGCATAGGAGTGCTCTAGCTGGGTCATATGGTAGATCAATCTTTAGCTGTTTTAGGAACCTCCACACTGATTTCCACAATGGCTGGACCAGATTGCATTCCCACCAACAGTGTAGAAAGTTTCCTCTTTTTCCACATCCCCTCCAGCATTTATGATCATTTGTTTTCATGATGGTAGCCAATCTGACAGGAGTGAGATGGAATCTCAATGTAGTTTTAATCTGCATTTCCCTGATGACTAGTGACGTAGAACATTTTTTTAGATGCTTATATGCCATTCGTATTTCTTACTTTGAGAATTCTCTATTTAGCTCCATAGCCCATTTTATGATTGGCTTGTTTGATTTCTTATTATTTAACTTCTTGAGTTCTTTGTATATCCTAGATATTAATCCTCAGATATATAGCTGGCGAAGATTTTTTCCCATTCTGTAGGTTGCCTCTTTGCTTTCTTCACCGTGTCCTTTGCAGTGCAAAATCTTTATAATTTCATGAGGTCCCAGTGGTTAATCTGTGGTTTTATTGCCTGAGCAATTGGGGTTGTATTCAGAAAGTCTTTGCCAAGACCAACATACTCAATGGTTTCCCCTACTTTTTCCTCTAGCAGTTTCAGAGTTTCAGGTCTGATGTTAAGGTCTTTAATCCATTTGGACTTAATCCTTGTGCATGGAGAGAGAGAAGAATCTACTTTCATCCTTCTACAGATATATATCCAGTTTTCCCAACACCATTTGCTGAAGAGGCTGTCTTTTCTCCAATGAGTATTTTTGGCATTTTTATCGAATATCAGGTGGCTACAGCTACCTGCAGTTACATTTGGGTCCTCTATTCTGTTCCATTGATCTACAAGTCTGCCTTTGTGCCAGTACCATGCTGTTTTTGTTACTATGGCTCTGCAGTATATGTTAAAATCAGGTATGGTGATACCACCAGCCTTATTTTTGTTGCTCAGTATTATTTCAGATATGAGGTTTTTTGTGATTCCAAATGAATTTTTGGATTGTTTTTTCTATTTCGATGAAGAATGCCTTTGGAATTTTGATGGGGATTGCATTAAATGTGTAGATTGCTTTTGGTAAGATTGCCATTTTCACAATAATGATTCTTCCAATCCAGGAACAAGGGATGTTTTTCCACTTCCTGGTGTCTTCTGCAATTTCTCCTTGAGTGTTTTAAAGTTCTCATTGTAGAGATTCTTTACTTCCTTGGTTAGGTTTATTCCAAGGTACTTTATTTTTTTTTTTTTTTTGATGCATTTGTTAATGGGAGTGATTCTCTGATTTCATCCTCTGTGTATTTGTTGTTAGTATATATGAAGGCTACTGATTTCTGTGTATTTATTTTGTATCCTGGTACATGACTGTAGGTTTTTATCAGCTCTAACAGTTTGCTAGTAGAGTCTTTAGGGTCCTTTATATATAGAATCATGTCGTCTGCAAATAATGATAACTTGACCTCTTCCTTTCCAATTTGTATCCCTTTTATGCATGTCTCTTGCCTTACTGCTATGGCTAAGACTTCCAGAACTATATTAAATAAAAGTGGGGACAGTGGACACCCTTGTCTTGTTCCTGATTTTAGTGGAAAAGCTTCCAGTTTTCCCCACTTAGTAATATGTTGGCTGTAGGCTTATCATAAATAGCCTTTATTATATTGAGATATGTTCCTTCTATTCCCAGTCTCTGTAGGACTTTTATCAGGAAGGGATGTTGGATTTTGTCGAATGCTTTCTCTGCGTCTAATGAGATGACCATGTGATTTTTGTCCTTCAACCCATTTATATAATGTATAACATTTATAGATTTGCGTCTGTTGAACCATCCCTGCATCTCTGGGATAAAGCCTACTTGGTCAGGGTGAATGATCTTTCTAATGTATTCTTGTATTCTGTTCGCCAATATTTTGTTGAGAATTTTTGCATCTATATTCATGAGGGAGATTGGTCTGTAATTTTCTTTTTTTGTTCTGTCTTTGCCTGGTTTTGGTATCAGGGTGATGCTGGCTTCATAGAAGGAGTTTGGTAGAATTCCTGCTTTTTCTATTTCATGGAAAAGCTTAAGAAGTAATGGTGTTAGCTCTTCCTTGAAGGTCTGGTAAAATTCAGCAGTGAATACTTCTGGGCCTGGGCTTTTTTTAGTTGGGAGATTTTTGATAACCGTTAGGATCTCCATGCTTGTTATGGGTCTATTTAAGTGATTAATCTCATCTTGATTTAATTTAGGTAGGTCGTATAAATCCAGGAAATCATCCATTTCTTTCAGATTTTCATACTTTGTGGAGTATATGCTTTTATAATATGTCCCTATGATTTTTTGAATTTCTCTGGCATCTGTCGTGATGTTACCTTTTTCATCTGTAATTTTATTAATTTGTGTCTCTTCTCTCTTTCTTTTGGTCAGATTTGCTAAGGGTTTATCAATCTTGTTTATCCTTTCAAAGGACTAGCTCTTTGTTTCATTAATTCTTTGGATTGTTTTTTTTTGGTTTCTATTTCATTAATTTCTGCCCTAATCTTTATTATTTCTTCCCATCTACTGATTTTTGGTTTCCCTTGTTCTTCCTTTTCCAAGGCTTTAAGGTGAAGCATTAGGTCATTTACTTGTGACCTTTCTAATTTCTCAATATAGGCACTTAAAGCTATAAATTTACCTCTTAGAACTGCCTTCATTGTGTCCCAGAGATTTTGGTATGTTGTGTTCTCATTATTGTTTGACTCTATAAATTTTTTGATTTCCTTCTTGATTTCTTCATTGACCCATTAATTATTTAATAGTGTATTGTTTAGTTTCCATGATTTTGTGTATGCTCTACAGCCTTTCTTGCTACTGATTTGTAGTTTGATTCCATTGTGGTCAGATAGAATGCAAGGAATTATTTCAACTTTCCTGAATTTGTTAAGACTTGCTTTGTGTCCTAATATATGGTCTGTTTTAGAGAATGTTCCATGTGCTGCTGAATAGAATGTATATTCTGCAGCATTTGGATGAAATGTCCTGTATATATCTGTTAGGTTCATTCCTTCTATGACCTCATTTAGTCCAGATGCCTCTCTGTTTATTTTTTGCCAGGATGACCTGTCAATTGATGAGAGTGGGGTGTTGAAGTCACCCACTACCACTGTGTTTGGTGTTATCTGTGACCTTAGTTCTAACAGTGTTTGTTTGATGAATTTGTGAGCCCCCATGTTAGGGGCATATATGTTTAGGATTGTAATGTCCTCCTGTTGGAGGGTGCCGTTAATCAATATAAAGTGACCTTCCTTATCTTTCTTGACTAACGTTGGACTGAAGTCTACCTTGTCAGATATTAGGATAGCAACTCCTGCTTGTTTTCTGGGTCCATTTGCTTGAAACACCGTTTTCCAACCTTTCACCCTAAGATAATGTCCATCCTTTATAGAAAGGTGAGTTTCCTGGAGACAACAAATTGAAGGATCCTGCTTTTTAACCCAGTCTGCAAGCCTATGTCTTTTGGTTGGGGCATTGAGGCCGTTGATATTAAGAGATATTATTGAAAGGTGTGTATTTATGCTTGCCATTTTTTTTTTTTTTCTGGTTCTGGTTCTACCTTAGCTCTCTTATGTTAACTTGTATTTGAGTATTGCTTGTTGTTTTCCAGGTTCCTTATATGTGTGCTTTTCCTTCTGTTCAGCATGGAGGATTCTTTCAAGTATTTTCTGTGGAGCTGGTTTTGTCTTCAAACACTCCTTTAGCCTGCTTTTGTCATGGAATGTCCTTATTTCTCCGTCTATTTGAATGGATAGTTTTGCAGGATAAAGTAACCTTGGTTGACAGTTGTTATCTTTCAGAATTTGGAATACATCACTCCAAGCCCTTCTGGCTTTGAAAGTTTCTGTTGAGTAATCTGCTGTGATCCTGATGGGCTTTCCTTTGTAGGTAACTTGATTTTTCTCTCTAATTGCTTTCAATATTTTTTCTTTGAATTGTGTGTTTGGTAGTTTGATTATAATATGGCGAGGAGAGGTTCTTTCCATGTTTTGTCTGGCTGGTGTTCTAAAGGCTTCCTGTATCTGCATTGGCACCTCTTTCCCAATTTGGGGGAAATTTTCTTCTATGATTTTGTTGAAGATGCCTACTATGCCTTTGGATTGAAATTCTTCTCCTTCTACTATACCCTGAATTCTTATGTTTGATCTTTTCATAGTGTCCCGGATATCTTGAAATTCCCATTCATACTTTTCTATTAGTTTGTCTTTCTCTTTGTTGGATTGTATTGGATCTGCCACCTGGTCTTCTAGCTTAGATATTCTGTCCTCTCCTTCATCCATTCTACTGGTGAGATTTTCTACAGAGTTTTTTATTTCATTAACTGTGTTCTTCATTGCTAGTAATTCTGACTGGTTTTTCTTTATTATTTCTATTTCCTTATTTATGTCTTGTATTGACTTCTTTATTTCGTTAAATTGGTGTCCTGTGTCTTCTTTGATTCCTTTGATTTCCTCTTTGATTCCTTTGATTTCTTCTTTGAGTTCATTGAACATATTTGCAATCATTCTTTTGAAATTTTTCTCAGGCATTTCCTCTAACTCGTTGTCACTGGAGGTCATTTCTGATGCATTGATACTTTTTGGTGGATTTATATTGCCTTGGTTTTTGGCGTTTCTCGTGTTATAATGTATATATTTTTGCATCTTGGATAAAGTTACTGCTTAGATTTTCCAGTTAGCTGGGTATTCTGGCTGTATCAATTGATCTGATGTTGTATATCTTCAGTGTAGGAAATTAAGATGTTAGTTGTGGCTCTTAACACTCTCAGAGTATCTAGACAAGTGTTCCTAGGGGTAGAGTTTGCATGCTATGGGAGTATTCAAGTAGGTTGAGTGGAATAAAATACAGGTAGATTCTAAAATTTAACTAAACCGTGTACACATTCAGTTAAAAACAGCACCAAGTATTTATGCAAGAGTAGGTATTATAAGAACCAGATCCTCTATCAACAAAGAGGTTAAGATTTCTAGTCTGTTTAGGGATCCAAGTCAGCTTGTGACCAAGTGAGACCCTTCTCTGGTTCAATCCCAGTTACCTTTTTGGATGCTTTTGGTCTCAGTCAAGTTGCTGGCTGGGACATTGCACTGCCGTTCTGTTTTCTGGAACTGGGCACTGGCTTTTCTTGCTAGGCAAACCAAGCCTGGCAACTGTGGCCCTGCAGATAGGCACCCCTGCTGCTGGATCCACTACTGCTGCCGCTGAAGCTGCCGCTGCTGGATCCGCCACTGCTGAAGCCACTGTAGCCTGTGCTGGAGCCGCTGATGTTGCTGTTTGAGCCGGAGTCACGGCTTCCACCGCCACTTCCGCTGCTGGAGCTCGAGCTGCCGCTAACGGAGCTGCTTCGGCCTGCCCGTGTGGGCTCTGGATCTCTCCTACTGCTCTGCTGCTGATTTAATCTCTTATACACCTCCCTTTTTAGTAAAGGTGTGTTTTTGCTAGGTTTTCTTTGGCTTTTTCTCCCCTAGGCTGCTTTGGCGTGGTTCCTATGCCGCCATCTTGACCGGAAGTCCAAGGCCGTATTTTTTTCAATAGCCACATACACAAATACCAAATACCCTGGAATAACACTGGGGTGGTTTGATTCAGGTGCCCCCCATACACTTAGGTGTGCTGAATGCTAGGTTCCCAGCTGATGGAGATTTGGGAATTAATGCTTCTTGGAGGCAGTATATTGTTGGAGGCAGGCTTATGGGTGTTTTAGCCAGTTTCCCCTTGCAAATGTTTGGTATACTCTCCTATTACTGTTGTCCATCCAATGTTGGTGAGGAGGTGATGTCCACCCTCTGCTCATGTCATTGTTTTCCCTGCCATCGTGGAGCTTCCCCCTCAAGTCTGTAAGCCAATATAAACCCTTTTTCCCCCGAAAGCTGCTCCTGGTTGGTTGATTTCTGCCAGCAATGTGAACCTAACTGCAATAAACACTAAGCAAAGATGTGAAAGATCGTATATGAAAACATAAAAACAGTCAAGAAAGAAATTGAGGTAGACATGAGAAGACAGAAAAACCTCCCATTCTCTTGGATAAGTAGGATTGATATTATGAAAATGGCAAGTCCACCAAAAACAATATACGTATTTAATTCAATATCAGTAAAAATCCCAACATTATTTTTCACAAATGAGATTTCTCAAAATTCATATGGAATGGTGGAAGGGCCTAGAATATCCAAAAATATTCTCAGGAAAAACATTCTCAGATACATCTGTGGAGGTATCACCATACTCAATCTAAAGCAATACTACAAAGCAATAGTAACAAAACTATCATGGTACTGGCATAAAAATAGACATATAGATCAATGGAATAGAATTGAAGACCCAGGCCTTAGTGCATGTAACTACAGCTATTTAATCTTTGACAAAGGAGCCAGCAACATAGACTGGAGAAAAGATAGCATCTTCAACAAATGTTGCTGGTCAAATTGGATAACCATGTGTAGAAAAATGAAACTAGACTCACTCATCCCCATACACAAAAATCAACTCCAAATGCATTAAAGAACTCAATATAATACCCGAAACTCTTAATTGCCTGGAAGAAAAAAATTGGAGGAACTCTCCACTATATAAGAGTGGGGAAAGACTTCCCAGTAGCCCAGGAAATTAAACAATTACTCAACCAGTGGGACCTCATGATGCTAACAAGTTTTTCACAAACAAACATACCATAATCAGAGCCAATAGATTACTCAAAGAATGGGAGAAAATGTTCACCAATTATACTACTGACAGAGGCTTAATATCTATAAAGAACTCAAAAAATTAAATAATAAAAAGTCCAAGAACCCACTCAAAAAATGGGGCAGAGAACTTAATATGGAATTTTCAAAGGAAGAAATACAAATGGCTAGTACACAATTAAGGAAATGTTCAACATCCTTAACCATCAGGAAAATGCAAATTCAAACAACTATGAGGTTCCAACTTACTCCAGTCAGGATAACAATCATTAAGTAATCAAACAACAATAAATGTTGACAGGTATGTGGGAAAGCAGAACCCTTATTCACTGTAAGTAGGAATGCAAACTTGAACAACCACTATGGAAGTCAATATGGAGACTCCTGCAAAAGATGGAAACAGACTACCAAGAGACTCAGTTATTACCCTACTGGGCACCTGCACTAAACGATCCATGCTTGACTATAGAGATATTTGTTCAACCACGTTTAATTCATAATAGCTGAGAACTGGAGTCAATCCAGGTACCCATCACTGGACAAATGGACAATGAAGATGTGGTACATATACACAATGGAATTCTACTCAGCAGTAAGAAAAAAACAGTACAATGAAATATGAAGGAAAATGGACAGACTTAGAACAGATCACACTCAGATACACACACAATCACAGAAAGACAAATGCTGGATGTTCTCACTCATCTGTGGTTCCTAACCTGGAACAGCTTGAGTTGCTGGCATACCTTACAGGCAACTTGAAGCCCAGACAACAGGGATGGAAGGATTAATTTGGGTGAGGGGAGATGGGAAGGTTGCGAGGAAATAAACACAAAACTAAACCCAAAATGAACTGGTACCACAGAAACCTTTCTCTTTTAAGGTAGATAGAAGATTTAACCCCCAACAGGACTATAGGGTAATCATCTGGAAAGAAGGACCCTGATGAGGGCAGGATGAAGCTTAACCTTAAAATATTTAGCTCTGGTCTGTAACTCCCAGTACCAGAAATCAGCTGTTACCCAAATTGAGCTGTTGATCTGAGAGAACTATGAGGTCACCAAAACAAGAAAGACAGGCTTCTGTCAAAGCAATTGATTAACTGCCTGAGGTAAAAGCTAAGATCCTGAGGCTAAAGACATCATATCCTGCCAACACAAAACACTGAGAGCCCAGGCTGGAATCTGGAAGGGAGCCAGTCCCCTGATGGTTAGCCCAATTAATGCTGAAAAGCACCACATGAGTTACTGGGGCAAAGTGGCCAACAACAGTGTGAGCAAGCTGGGGTCAAAGCTATTCAGAACCAACCAGCCTGTCAAGATGTACATACTAGTGCAATGGTAGCACACAGCCTTGATAGATAACCAATGGCTTCCTGATTGGCTAAGAGATCTGCTCAGTGGAGAGGAACCCATAGCTGGAACTAGAAACCAGGTCAGAATCCTATGGAGACCTAGATTACGGTCCCCAATGACAAGCTCCAACTAGTCTTTGACCAAAAGAGGGGCTACATCCATGAAAATCTCCCAATTAGCAATGCTTATCCCATTTTACCTATGCTGACTTCATTCCCCATTGGAGAATCTTTCTTTTTTCCCCATTCTTTTATTTATTTATTTGAGAGAAGGAGAGAGTAGGAAAGAGGCAGACAGAGAGAATGAGAGAGAGAGAGAATGGGCACACCAGGGCCTCCAGCTACTGCAATCAAACTCCAGATGCTTGCACCACCTTGAGCATATAGTTTATGTGGATCCTGCAGAATCAAACCTAGGTCCTCAGGCTTCATAAGCAAGTGCCTTAACCACTCAGCCACATCCCCAGCCAAGATATGTTTTTCTTTTTCAGAAGGTAGCAAGACCCGAGGAGATAAACCACACCTCGCATTTCAGCCAAGGTCCAGGTGGAACCACAGAGGAATTGGTGAGATGAGCAAGAGTAATGCTTCCGTGGAGAGCTTTATAATCAGTGCCAGGGTGAAGGAGACAGATGCTGAGGATACTCAACACATACCAAAGCAGAAATCCAGAAGCTTCTTACAGCTTATTATTGAAATAGCCTTTAAACACACCCACCACAGCTCAGGAAATTTTGTGAAAGAGAGGGCAGAAAGACTCTAAGGGCCACATGTTGGGATGGCACAACCAGAGGCATTGCCCCCTCACCCCAATGACTGGCTGCTGCTCTCACAACTCGTAACCCACAACTAAATGGGGAATACCAGCAATCCCACTGAGGAGGGCCCTCAGCAGAATGGCGGAAGGAAGGGGAAAAATGATGGTACCAACACATGATGTGCCCATACAAAGTATGTTCTTAAAAAAAAAAAGGCCAGGTGTGGTGGCGCACACCTTTAATCCCAGCACTCGGGAGGCAGAGGTAGGAGGATTGCCGTGAGTTCGAGGCCACCCTGAAACTCCATAGTGAATTCCAGGTCAGCCTGGACTAGAGCAAGACCCTACTTCGAAAACCCCCCCGCAAAAAAGAATGCAAGCAAGAATGTCACTGCAGGGGTGCAGGGGTAGAGGGAAACAATGACTATACCTTTGATTAGGAAACCAGCAAGCAAACAGAGATGTGGACAGAGTGATACATATTTGAAAGGAAAGTGCATTAAAATTTTACTGATGAAGCAGAGATGGAGCCAAGGAAAAAGATGATCACCAAGGACTTATTATCAATATTTAACCTGAAACAACTAGTATACCAGGAATAATTTATGTAATAGTAGAGAACAGGAAAAAGTTATCAAAAGTTCTATTTCATGTGCTCTGTGCTGTTTTCATGTTTTCTCTCCCTGTAAGCATTCCCTTGTGTTCTTCAAAGGAACTCCTTAATTACTTTTGCTTCGGGGCAGCTTGATTTAGAAAAACTGGTGTGTTCAAATAACTACTTATTTTTTTAAAGTTTTATTTCAAACAAGGTGAATTTAAAATGTTCTCTCACATTCTCCATAGAAATGCTTACTGAATGGCTGAAAACAAATGTGATTCACAGAAAACAGCTGTACTAGAACTTCAGAATTCATCAGCATATCTGTGGCACTTACAGCCACGAAATTAGATGAGCTCATTGAGGGAAACTGTGACAGAGAACTCAGGGAACAGTTTAGGAATCCTTCAATGAATACAGGTAGGAAATGGGAAGAGGAGTCAGGATAGGCAATTGACAGGTGCAGCCATAAAGGTGGCAGGGAAATCACAAGCATTTGCTAGAAAATAACACATAAACCAGAGGTACTGGTATATGTTTTTAATCGCAGCACGTGGATGTGCAATGAGAAGGACTGGTTCAAGGTTATCCTAACCTACCCAGCAAGTTTGATGTCTACCTGAGCTACATAAGACCCTGACTCAAAAACCACAAAAAAAAAAAAAAAAAAACAAAAAAAAAAACACCTGCTGGGTGTGATAGCACACTCCTTTAATCCCAGGACTCTGTAGGAAGAGGTAGAAGTATCACCATGAGTTTGAGGCCAACCTGAGTCTACACTACACAGTGAATTTCAGGGAAAAAAAAACACACACACACAAAAAAAAAAAAAAAAACCACAAAAAAAAAAACACCTAAAAAGTGGTTTAGGGAATGAAGACAATCAACCACGGCCTGATTTTTCTCTACTAATTAATATATATTTAAGTTTCTACCTTGTTTCTTCATGGCTTGATAGTTTATTTCTTATAAGAAATGTATGTATGTATATATATATATTTTTTTTTCTTTTAAATTTGATGCAGTCCCTTGCTCTTACTTCCCAAGCTGCCTTTTTTTTTTTTTTTTTTTTTTTTTTTTTTTGGTGGGGGGTTCTAGTCAGGGTCTGGCTCTAGCCCAAGGTGACCTGGAATTCACTATGTAGTCTCAAACTGGTCTCACAGTGATCCTCCTACTTTTGGATTAAAGGTGTGTGCCACCAAGTCCAGCCTAGAAGATTATTTGGAAAGTTATTTCCTGTGCTTAGATCTTGAAGCATTTCCCCGGCATTTTACTCAAATGAACAGAGAAAGAAAAGCTAGTTGACAGGTACCCAAATTTTACATTGTTGCCCATGTGATTGATATCCATGGCAAACTGGAAACCTGGCCTCTTTTTCTTATTATTTAAAAATATATTTATATCCTACACATACTTTGCTTGTTTGCCTTTCTAAAATTAGACTGATCTGTTCTTTTTTTTTTTTTTTGCCATTCTAAAAGTTTTACTGATCTTTTCAATATGAACACAGCTTCCTTCTGATTATAGGTAAGCCCTCTGCCCACTGAGCTCCACCCACAGCCCAATTTCATTGATTTACTGCTTATTTCCTTTGCTTACTTTTTAGTTTCTTTTCTAGTTTCCTATGGTTGAAGCTTGTCTTCCTTTGTTTTTTCTTTGTTGAAAGGGGGTATCAATATATAACCCATATTGATCTAGAATTTGCTATATAGTCCAGGATGTCTTCAAACTTGTGATCCTTTTGCCTCTGCCTTGTGACTGCTATGATTGCAGGCTGTGTACCATAATTCCCACCAGTTCAAAATATTTTTAAATTTCTCAAGATGTTTTTCTTGGACCACCATGTTATTTGGCAGTATGTTGTTTAATTTCCATTAATTTGGAGATTTTCTGTTAGTGATTTCTAGTTCAATTCCTTTTTCATACAACAGCAGACACTGGGTGAGTCCTATTCTTTTAAACTTGTAAAGATATGTTTTTTATACCTCACACTGCCATCTATCTTGATGGATCATCCTTATGAGCTTAAAAAGAAAATGTAATCTGCTGTTTGGGGATAAAAATAGAGCCACCTTGGAAGACAGTTTCTTAGGAACTTGAACACATTTTTAACCATACATTCCAGCAATTACACTCAATGTATTTACCCAAAATGAGATGAGAATCTGTCCACACATAAATCTACACATGGATATTTATGGCAACTTTATAGTTGTCAAAACTTGAAAGCAGCTAAGATATCTGTGATGGCTAAGTTTGCTGTCAACTTACTCAATTTTTTTCATTACGTGTGTATGTGTGTGTAAGCAGGTTCACGCTATAGCACTTGTGTGGAGGTTAGAGGACAATCCCAAGTGTGGGTTCTTGCCTGCCAGCTTGTGTGAGGCAGGATCTCTTGTTACTCACTGCTCTGTTTGCCAGGCTAGTTGGCCTATGGTTGCTGAACATCTGAACTCAGATACTCAGGCTTGTGTGGGAAGTACTTTACAAACTCTTCAGCTCCCCCCCCCCCCACACTATTTATTTTCAGTATCAGGAGATCTAAAGGGAAAGAAGGACAGAAGATTCCAAGAGTGAAGTTCCTTCATGGTTCTAAGACAGGGAGCAGTTTGGTACAGAATACAGAACAGCCTTGGACCTATTATAGAACGTGAACATGATACAAAACCAAGTGCTGCTGCATACTACACCCCTTTTGGCCACCAGAATTCAGTAAGACCATCTCTGGCCTCCTGGATCAACTCTAGAAAATGGGGAGTTGCCATGTCGTTTAAGTTGCCATGCAGCTTGACAGTTTAGGGTCTCACTGTTTCTCTTGCCATCTCATGTCAGAGTAAAAGACAGAATGGCAATTCCATATAATTTTACCTATTCCAGAAGCTAAAATGACATTGTTAACAATAGCTGCAAAGATCCAAACCAAAGCCTAATATATCAGAGCATAGCATTAGATGGAAAGTAGCTACCTTAAAACACAAACACAAGATGTTCCCTGATATTACAGGTCCTATTTTGCAAGTATCCTCCCCATTCCAGAGGACATGCTACTGCAATTGTTTCCTATCCACATTCTAAAGTGAGAGAATAAAAAAACTGCAGGCACAACTGGCTCTAGTTGGTGTGAATAATGAGATGTGGGTTGTCAGACTTCTGGAATACTGCCAGCATGGGCACTAGCTGGCCAGATACCAGGCCCACTTACAAAGAGGATGATGAATACCAATTTAAATAAGGTCAATCTTAAGAAGATTTTAAATTGGGAACATGGGTGAAATCTATGAATTAGAATCCTTCTAGCAGCAAGTGGATTGCAATGAAGGTGACTAGACTGTAGAAATGAAACTTTGTTCAATTAAAATATAGCCCTCTTATTGAAGTCTATGACAGAAGAATTCTAGCTTTGACAAGTTGGCAGTAATCCTTGTGATCTATTTTACTGTGATATATATTGTCACTGCAAAAAAATAAAATAAAACCCATACTACAAAACTGGAGAGCAGACCCTGCCTGTGATCATTAGACACACTGGACCAAGTGCCTCAAGCCTTTGATGCCCTGACATATTACTTTCTGGATGGTGTCCAGCAGCCCAATGCAGAATAGCTTTTTCTCTACTGTATCCAGATGGCAAATGGAAGAGATCAAATTCAACAGTTATGGGGCTGACCTTAATGGATGTGAAAGGCTGGCTCCTCCATGAGCTTTTCAGAGATCTACAATACAAAGAAGGCCTTTGAACAAAGAGAATAATAATTGGGCTTTTTTCTCTCTCTCTCTGTTTCTTCAAAACTAAGTCATGGATGTGGTAATCTAGTTCAAATCCATCTTTTGGTTGAAAAAGACAGTCAGATATCTGATCAGCTCTAATCACTGGCATTCTCATGATACTGCCTGTGAATTTCAGACGGATGTTACCATTAATATTCTGAAAGCTCTTTTTATTCTCTTCAGGAAAATATTTGTACTTTTCCTTTATTTCCTTCAGACCTGTAACCAAATACATGGGTACATATGTGAATCTGTATGGGCATGTGTGCAAATGCATGCACTCCCAAATGTTTAGGAAGTATCATCTTATGCTAAGATACACTAAATGTTGAATATCAGAATTGGCTAGCATGACCCTAGATGTTTGTGCTTTCATATAAACAGACATGGATATCATTATAGTTATTTCAGAAACAAGGAATATAATATAAAGTCCTATCTCACATCCCAGGCAAGAGGATTTACTTATTATGTATTAGAAACACCTAAAAGTCTCATAGCATGAATCATAGGACCAGATCTTTAATAAGTGGTAAAAGAAACATGAGGAGAGAGGGCCCAGAAATGAAAGAGAGCTATGTGCTTATTTTCTGTGAGTGATTCCATAAAGCAGAGCAATGTCAATGTCAACCTAAACCAGTTTTGTTTTTCTCCTTCCTTCCTTCTTTTCCCCTCTCCTCTCCCTCTACCTCTCTTTCCTTCATCCCTCCTTCCTTTCCCCCTCCTCTCTCTCCTCCCTCTTCCTACCCTTCCCCTCCCTCCCTCTCCCCTTTCTCTTTCTCTTTCTTTCTTTCCTTCTTCCCTCCCTCCCTCCCTCCCTCCCTCCCTCCCTCCCTCCCTCCTTCCTTCCTTCCTTCCTTCCTTCCTTCCTTCCTTCCTTCCTTCGTGGTGCTAGGGATAAAACCCAGCGTCTCCTGCATGTGAAGCAGGGAGTCTATCACTGTGCTGCATCCCCAATCAAAATAGAAGTTCACTAGGTTTATGTACTTTTGAAACTGTAAACAAGGTTTTGAAAATGCATGTCTACATATTTCAAGGTAGAAGATCCATACTTTAATCAAGGAAAATAGTGACTCTCCACTCTGCCCTCAAAGGTAAGAATTCTGAAAAAAGACTAGGAGTAACCAGATTAAGCACAATAACAAATCTGAAAAAGGTTTAAATAAAAAGGTGGGGTGGCTGGAGAGATGGCTCAGCAGTTAAGGTGCTGGCCTGTGAAGCCTAAGGACCCAGGTTCAATTCCCCAGTACCCACATAAGACAGATGCACAAGGTGGTGCATATGTCTAGAGTTCGGTTGCAGTGGCTAGAGGCCCTGGCGCACCCATTCTCTTTCTATCTGTCTCTTTCTCTTTCTCTCTCTCTCTAATATATAAAATAAATATTAAAAAAATAATACCTTCTCTTGAAGCAGAAGCTCAGAAAAACATGCTTTCCTGGTAAAACATTGTACTCTGAGGAATTGTACAACAGAGGAACTGTGACACAGGCCTGCAATATGCTGTTGAAAGAGTAGGAATACTCCATGCTGGAGATGGATCTTTGAGGTACAATAGTTTAATTACTCAAGGAGCAAGGTGATTTGAAGAATTCCTTTTGTGCCAATTCCATACTTTTCAGGCTTACTTGTTTTCCCAATAATATTTGCCTGTTAGTAGAGACTATGGTATTCAGTGAAGAAATGCAATTGGTACTTTGGATCACTCTACCTTTATAAATAATAATGTAGTTTGTGTTGGGTCATGTGTGTGTGTAAGCACATTTTATGTGTGCATGTACATGTATGTTTATATACATGAACATGTTAATCTATAAAACATCTTCCTAACCTGACTTCCAGGATGTCACCACCTACTTTTTTTTTTCTGTTTGATTGATTTCACTTATTCTTCTAATGTCAGAGTCTCACTATGTAGCTCAGTCTAGATTGGAACTCACTATGTAACCCAGGCTGGCCTCATACTTGGTCTTTATGACTCTGCCCCAAACTGCTGAGATGACAGGCATGTCCCACTTTGCCCAGCACTGTTTACTTTTTCTTCTACTTACTTAGCTACTACTATCTTGCCCGGTTCCTCTCTTTTTTCCCCAACATTTTAATACCAAGATCACAGATTCAATACATACACTGTTTCTTTTCTTCTCCCTATTCCTCCTTTTCTGCCATTTCTCTTCTCTCAACTCCTTCCTTTCCCCTTCTCTCCCCTGATGTTCCCTCTCCTTTTCTCTGTCTTCTTCCTATATGGCCTAGTTTTCTTCCTATATATTCTTCCTATATATTGCCTAGTTTACATTCCCAGTATCACAGTAATTTCAAGCACAGTCTACCCTGAAGACTCTTTAATATGTATCATCTGTATTTCTCTCCTAAGCTGTGGTTTAATATTTAACTGCCTCATACTTCCTCTTAGGTACTCACTAAGCTTCTAAATTCAACATCTCTAAAACTCATCTCCTGATCTTCTCTCAAATTTGGCTCCTCAGTGTTTACAATGTTAGTAAGTACAAATTCATTCTCTTCTTTCTGGTTGTCCTGACCAAAAACTTTCGGGTCACAGTTGATTCTTCTTTCATCCATTTTATATCTAATTACAAATTCTTAACTCTATTCCCTTTAAAATAAATATCCAGAATCTGACCACTCCTCATATAACCATCCTAGCACCCATCTTAGTCCAAGCCACCATTATCTTTTACTTTGGTCTCATATTGGCTTCCATTTTACTTTAGCTTATTCACATTAAATTCTTAATCATAACATTCACTATAAGACTAAAACCGGGCTGGAGAGATGGCTTAGCAGTTAAGTGCTTGCCTGTGAAGCCTAAGGACCCCGGTTAGAGGCTCGATTCCCCAGGACCCGCGTTAGCCAGATATACAAGGGGTGCAGGCATCTGGAGTTCGTTTGCAGTGATTGGAGGCCCTGGCAGGCCCATTCTCTCTCTCGACCTGCCTCTTTCTCTCTCTGTCTGTTGCTCTCAAATAAATAAAAATGAACAGCAACAAAAAAAGGACTAAAACCTATATCAGATCCTGTCATTATGTTATTTGTCTTCCAATGACTTCCCGTATCAATCCCAGTAAAGATCAAAATCTATACAATCTGTAAAACTAGCCTCCTCACTTTGCCCCTCCTACTAGCTAATCTTACTTCATTTCCTGCTAAACAAATCATCAGCACCAAGCAAACCCAGCCAAAGGTAAGGACTCTGGTTCTCCATCTTTGTTATCTGTGGGTTCACTCTTTGCTTACTTAACATCTGTCTTACAGATCCTCATTTGAACTGTCTTATAAGTATTAAATAAGTTAATATTCATGAAGTATTTAGAAAAGTACCCAAAAGTGCTATATAGCAACTCTCCTTAGGTCATATGGATCAAAATATTTAAACTATTGTGCCTGCATTCAACATGTACAGATTTTTTATTGTCATTGTCCCCTATATAATACAGTGCAACTATTTACATAGCATTTACATTCTATTAAGTATTTCAAAGACTATGGGAGGTTTGTGTAGGTTTTATACATATACTGCACCATTTTATACAAGGGACTGAGCACCTATGGATTTTGGTATCTGTGGAGTTTCTTGAAACCTACCTCGTTAGAATATCAAAGGAAAACTGTATAGTATGTGTTACATAAAGAAAATGCTCACTTTTATTCAGTCATACTGGCCTCTTTGCTGATCTTCCATCAGGCTAGGTAATACCCCACTTTGTGGCCTTTCCCTTCTTTCTTCTTGGTATCTCTTCTCGCAGATAGATATGCACACGCACATGTCTTCCTACAAATTTCACCTTCTTGTAGACTTTTACTTCTTACCTAAAACTGCAATATTCCTCAACAGTCCCCATTTTCTCTCCTTGGTTTTGCTCCATGTCACTTAATGTCATTTAACATACTATGTATTTTAATTACTTGATTATTTCCTCACTTTACTAGAGCAATGAAAGGTTTTATCTTATTTCTTTGGTGGTCTATATTTAATACCAGTGAGAGCTCAATAAATATATGAACATATAATCTAAATGAAATATTCATGACCTTGTTACTTTCATGGAACAGAAATGTAGAACAAAATTACTGGTGACAGACCCAAATAATATTCTACTGAACAGGCGGCCAAGATGGCGACCGCCTAGCTGCACTGCAAATCCCAGGGAAAGAAAGGCAAGATATTAAGGGTATATAGTGGCTTTTAGGGGAGAGAAATCTGGGAGGGCACAGAGGCGGGGGAACAGGGAATCGCCGATCCCCTTGCGGGCGGGTAGACACCCCTCGCCCCAAATAACCGCTGTGTTCACAGCTCCACCCCTGCCGCTGCTGCTGCTCTGGAGCCTGCACGGCTGCCACCGCGCGCCGATTGTTCCCTGCGCACGGTAGGTTAGACTGCTCCGCACCCTCGTCCACTCGCCCACTTACTGAGTGTGCCCAGTCCCACAGCAGCTGCCCCACAAGCTCAGACTGTATCTCTCACTTGCGTCAGCTCAGGTGCCACCCCCTACCTGCCTGCCGCACCGGCGGGCCGCCATTGTCCTGTGGCGGGGGAGCACAGACTGCTTCCGGTTCCCAGCGTTCCCACCCAAAGTTTGAGCGGCTTCAGTGCTTGGTGTCTCAGTGCCACTCTTAGCTCGAAAGCAGGCAGCTTTGGCACATTACCACTTGAGAACTCAGGCAACTTTGGCGCCCCTGCCAGGTAATAGATAGGCGGCTTTGGCAAGTGAGATTGTTCCCTGCGTGCGGAAGCCTAGACTGCTCCACACTCTTGACAGAGGGATGGAAATTATACAAAGAAAAGTAATAGAAAATGCAAACTTAATTGAACAAGTCCAAAACTCGCTAGAAGCTCTCAAGAATAGAGTCAGCCAAGTGGAGGATAGAAACTCTGATCTGGAAGACAAGATGGAAGAAACAGTTAGAGAGTTCAAAAATTTCAGTAAGTTCAAAAGCTCCTGTGAACAGAACATGAGGGAATTGTGGGATACACTTAAACGTCCCAATATCAGGATCATTGGAATAACAGAAGAAGAAATCCAGACCAAAGGCATGGAGAACTTATTTAACAGAATAATTGAACAAAACTTCCCCAGTCTCTTAAGAGAAAGGCCCATCAAGATACAAGAAGCCAATACAACTCCAAACAGACTGGACCAAAGGAGAAACTCTCCAAGACATATTATCATTAAGACTCTAAACATTGACACCAAAGAGAAAATCCTAAAAGCAGCTAGGGAAAAACATCACACCACCTTCAAAGGTAACCCCATCAGAATTACTTCAGACTTCTCAATGGAAACCCTGAAAGCTAGAAGGGCCTGGAATGAAACACTGCAAAGTCTAAGAACCTATGGCTTCCAACCCAAACTGCTCTACCCAGCAAAAGTATCCCTCATAATAGATGGTGAAAGAAAAACTTTCCATGACAAAACTCAGCTTTACAATTATATGAACACAAAACCAAACCGACAGAGAGTATTTCAGGAAATTCTCCACAGAGAAGAAAAAAATAATCAAACACAATTGCCTACAAGAAGCAGATCACAACAACCAAACATAGAGTAGGCATAAAAAACTTCAATGTCCATGAAAACATCAACCCACATTTACCATCACAATATGGCAGGGATCAAATCAAATCTCACAGTCATTACCCTAAATATTAATGGCCTTAATTCACCTATCAAGAGACACAAGCTAACAGGATGGATCAAAAAATTAGACCCATCAATCTGTTGCCTCCAAGAAACCCACCTCACCATTAAAGACAGATATCTCCTTGCAGGGAGCTGCAAGCAGTCACCATTACAAGATGGCGCTGGCTTCCTGTCTGTGTTGAGGTAAACAACTCCATATTAGGCAGTGCCTTGGCGCCAATCGTGTTCAAGGTATGCGCATGCGCTTGACTCAACCTGTCCCGAGCCTATCCCGTGGCGCCCGGTGGTGGCAAGCTGGTAGCAACCAATCAGTGGGCGCCTCATTGCACTTCCCTCTATAAAAGTAGCTGCACATTCCACCTCCTTGCCCCTCGCCATCAACCCTCCTGTTAACCAAGAGCTCTCCAATAAAAGTGTGATCAAGAAGGATCCTCGTCTTGTGGTCTTTCTTCCCTGCGGGTCAGGGGGCTCGCCGCATCTCCTCAGGGTGAAAGGGTAGAAAACAGTATTCCAAGCAAATGGGAATAAGAAACAAGCAGGTGTAGCTATGTTAATATCGGATAAAATAGACTTCAAACCAAAAATAATCAAAAAAGACAAAGAAGGCCACTTCCTACTTATCAAGGCAGAGAACCATCAAGAGGATACTGTAATCATAAATCTGTATGCACCAAACACAGGGGCACCACAGTTCATAAAACAAAACCTACTTGACAATAAAACAGAAATAACCACAAACACCATCATAGCTGGGGACTTCAACACACCATTATCAGTAATACACAGATCATCCACACAGAAACTCAACAGGGAAGTAAGAGAACTCAACAAAACCATAGATCACTTACACCTAACCGACATCTACAGAACCTTCCATCCCAAATCCACAGATTACACATTCTTCCCAGCAGCCCATGGAACATTCTCTAAAATAAACCATATATTGGGTCACAAACACTGCCTCCACATATTTAGGAAGATTGACATAATTCCCTGCATGATATCAGAACACAAGGCTATATTGCTAGAAATCAACAACAAAAGACCCACCAAGAATCCCAAAGGCACCTGGAAACTGAACAGCACACTTTTAAACAATAAATGGATAGTGGATGAAATAAAAAATGAAATTGCAAAATTTCTGGAATTGAACGACAATAAGAACACATCATACCAAAACTTATGGGACACAATGAAGGTGGTCCTCAGGGGAAAATTCATAGCACTCAATGCCTTCATAAAAAAGACAGAAAGGTCCCAAATCAATAACCTAACCATCCACCTGAAGGCACTGGAAAAACAAGAAAAATCCAACCAAAAGAGCTCCAGAAGGAAAGAAATAATTAAAATCAGAGCAGAAATCAATGAATTGGAAACCAAGGAAACAATTAAGACAATTGACAAAACAAAGAGCTGGTTCTTTGAAAAAATAAACAAGATTCACAAATCCCTGGCCAATCTGATCAAGCAAAAAAAGGTGGAGCTTCAAATTAACAAAATTCAAAATGAAAAAGGAGAGATCACAACAGACATAAGTGAAATTGGGACAATCATCAGGACTTATTTCAAAAACCTCTACTCCACAAAACTGGATAATGTGGAGGAGATGGATAAATTCTTGGACGCATACCATCTACCAAAGCTAAACACAGAGCAGATTAATCACCTCAATCAACCCATCACACTCATGGAGATTGAAAAAGTAATAAAAAAACCTCCCAAGAAAGAAGAGCCCAGGACCAGATGGCTTCTCAGCTGAATTCTATCAAACCTTCATAGAAGAACTCAAACCAATCTTCCTCAAACTGTGCCACACAATTGGTGAACAGGGAAAGCTACCCAACTCCTTTTATGAAGCTAGCATCACCCTAATTCCAAAACCAGCCAAAGATGCCACAAGAAAAGAAAACTACCAGCCTATTTCCCTGATGAATTTAGATGCAAAGATCCTAAACAAAATCCTTGCAAACTGAATCCAACAACACATCAAAAGCATTATCCACCTTGACCCAGTGGGATTCATTCCAGGAACACAGGGGTGGTTCAACATACGGAAATCTGTCAACGTAATACACCACATAAACAAGGTTAAACATAAAAACCACATGATCATTTCGATAGATGCAGAAAAGGCTTTTGACAAGATTCAACATCACTTCATGTTCAAAACATTGGAGAGAGTTGGCATGGTTGGTTCATATCTTAACCTAATAAAGGCAATATACGAAGCTCCGAAGACCCAAATAATACTTAATGGAGAGAGACTGGAAGAATTCCCATTAAGATCAGGAACAAGACAGGGTTGTCCACTCTCACCTCTGCTTTTCAATATAGTACTGGAAGTCCTAGCTCAAGCAATAAGACAGGAGAAGGAAATAAAAGGGATACAATTTGGAAAGGAGGAAGTTAAGTTAGCTTTATTCGCTGATGACATGATTATATATGTAAGAGACACGAGAGACTCCATCCCGAAACTCCTGAAGGTGATTAACTCCTATAGCAAAGTAGCAGGATACAAAATCAATGCACAAAAATCAGTAGCCTTCCTTTATGCAAAGGACAAAGATACAGAAAAAGAAATAAGGGACATAGTCCCATTTTCAATTGCAAAAAAAAAAAAAATAAAATACCTTGGAATAACGTTAACCAAGGAAGTGAAAGATCTATACAATGAAAACATAAAAACACTCAAAAAAGAAATTGAGGAGGACTTGAGAAAATGGAAAGACCTACCATGTTCCTGGATAGGCAGAATTAACATTGTGAAGATGACAATCCTACCAAAGGCAATTTACAGATTTAATGCAATTCCAATTAAAATCCCTACCTTGTTCTTCACAGAGACAGAAAAAATGATCTCGGATTTCATATGGAAAGGCAGAAGGCCTTGCATTTCCAAACATATCCTCAGCAAAAGAAATACCTCTGGAGGCATCACCATACCTGATCTAAAGCTATATTACAAAGCCATAGTAATAAAAACAGCATGGTACTGGCATAAAAACAGGAGTATAGATCAATGGAATAGACTTGAGGACCCGGACTTTGGGTCAAGCAACTATAGCTACTAGATATTCAACAAAGGCCCTAACAATATAGGCTGGAAAAAAGACACAATGTTCAACAAATAGTGCTGGATAAACTGGATAACCATATGCAGGAAACTGATCTCAAATTTCATATAGAAAGGCAGAAGGCCTCACATATCCAAACATATCCTCAACAAAAGAAATACCTCTGGAGGCATCAGATCTAAGGCTATGTTACAAAGCCATAGTAATAAAAACAGCATGGGACTGGCATAAAAATAGTAGTAGAGACCAATGGAATGGACTTGAGGACCCAGATTTTGGGTCAAGCAACTATAGCTACTTGATATTTGATAAAGGCCCAAACAATATAGGTTGGAAAAAAGACAGCATCTTCAACAAATGGCGCTGGACAAACTGGATAACCATATGCAGGAAACTGAAACTTGACCCACACATTTCACCATGCACTACTCTCAAGTCCAAATGATTCAGAGACCTCAATATAAGACCAGAAACTCGAATACTACTGGAAGAAAATTGAGGAAGTACTTTCCAGGATATAGGAATGGAAAAAGACTTCCTGAACAAAACTCCAGTAGCTCATGAACTTAAACCGTCACTCAACTAATGGGACTACATGAAGCTGAAGAGTTTCTTTACAGACAAGCATACAATAAGCAAAGCCAATAGATTACCCACAGAATGGGAGAAAATATTTGTGGGTTATCCAACTGATAGAGGCCTAATCTCTAGAATCTACAAAGAACTCAAAAATCTAAACAGTAAGCAGTCAAACACCCCACTCACAAAATGGGGCAAAGAGCTCAACAGGCAGTTCACAGAGGAAGAAATAGAAATGGCAAACATACACTTAAGAAAATGTTCATCATCCCTAATCATCAGAGAAATGCAAATTAAAACAACTATGAGATTCCACCTTACCCCAATAAGGATAGCAAACATCAAAAAATCAAATAAAAATAAATGCTGGCGAGGATGTGGAGAAGTAGGAACACTCATCCACTGTTGGTGGGAATGTAGGATGGTACAACCACTTTGGAAAGCAATATGGAGACTTCTGAAAAAGCTGAGTATAGAGATACCAACAGACCCAGTTATTCCCTTACTGGGCATCTACCCTAAAACCTTCAAACCACAGACTAAAGAGATTTGCTCAACCATGTTTATAGCGGCTCAATTTGTAATAGCTAAAAGCTGGAATCAACCCAGATGTCCATCACTAGAAGAATGGATAACTAAGATGTGGTATATCTACACAATGGAATTCTATACAGCAATAAGAAAAAATGACACCATGAAATTTGAGGAAAAATGGTTGAACCTGGAACAGATCATTCTCACTGAACTTACCCAATCACAGAAAAAAATCGCCACATAGTCTCACTCATCTACAGCACCTAACCTGAATCTACCGAAGATACCTTACATACCCAGCAAGCATCTCCTAGACTAGACACTAATATGGAAAGGGAGGGAGGGGAGGGCATCAAAGGGGTGGGAAACACAAATCTAGACCCAAACGGCAAGGGTACCATAATCTTCTACTTACTAAAAGACAGACCAAATGGCTGATCCTTCACCAGGCCCTTACAGGGAACACCTGAACCACAAGACACTGGAGAGGGTAAGATCAAGACTAATGTAAATCTCCTACATCTTCCCTCCCTCACTTCCCCTCTCCATGTCTCTCTCTCTCTTATCTCTAACTCTTGTATATTAGTTATCTTTTTCCTCATTTTCTTAGTGGGCACAGACCTGTACTCCCAGATCCAGCATGGGGCTATCATCCACAATGACCTTTTGATCAGAGAGACCTACAAGGTTTCCTAAAAGACAGACAGATTTCTGTCAGAGTACTTGATGACCCACCAAAGGTTAGTGGTAAGACCCTACCGCTGAAGATACCTTATGTGATTGACATGCAAATTAGGATGGCATGGCTGGAAGTTGGAAGAGAGTCAGCCCCCAGACAGTCAGCGTGTCTAGTGCCAGAAGGTGCTACATAGGCGACTGGGGGAAATTGACCAATATCTATCGAAGCAACGCATGGTCTAACCTACTTAGCAGCAAATAACTTGTTGCAATACCCACACAAGTGCAGTGGTGGCACACAGCCATGGTGGGGAACCAACTGCTCTCAATTTGGCTAACTGATCCCCTCACTGGTATGGGACCCATAGCTGGAGCTGGGAAACAAGTCAGAACCAGATCCAAACATAAGCCCACTCTCCAATATCAAGCTAACATCAATTGTGGGCTACAAGAGGGCCTACACCTATTAAATTCTCTATTTAAAAAAAAAAAAGTTAGGGTTATCTCATTTGTCCTGGTGCTAACTTACTCTCCATTGGAGAATGTGCTTCTCTTTTTCAGATTGATGTACATCCTAAGGAGAGAGCCACCCCATCATACCTCAAGAGGGCCCCTGCTGAAACTAAGAAAAATTGGAGAAACAAGCAAGGGGGCTGTTTTCCTGATGAACCGGATACCAGCACAAGGGGGAAGGAGATCAGCACAGAGAAAAATCAACTCCTACCAAATCAGAGAGCCAGAGCCTCAGAGGCCCCCAACACCTCATCACTGAAGCAGACCAAAAATGACCCCAACATGGCTCAGGGAAATTTTGCCGTAGAGGGGGCGGAAAGAATGTCAGAGTCACATGTTGGGTCATGATATGCAGAGACATTTATCTTACCCATAACTGTGGTCTAACTCCACAATGCACGACCCATATACCTCAACAACGAGGGGCCAAGGGGAGGGGGCAGGTCACGGATGAGCCTAATAATGGTACCAAACTGACTGTATTTGCTGAATACAGAACTGACTAATAAAAAAAATATTCTACTGAACAGGATCTTTCAATAGTTTAGGAGATACTGGGCATACAGAGTACAAAATATCCTACTTGACTAAGTAAAGAACAGGTGTTTATACTCACAGCCCTTTATTATTTTCCCACTTTTTGGATATGCTCCTAAAATGACTACAAACATAGGATCTGATTCTCTTTCTACTCCTAAGTTCCACTATCCAAGAAGTTCAATTATTAGGCATACTAGCTGTTGCAGTCCAGTTCGCATTGTTAGTAGAAATCACCCAACCAAGAGCAGATTCTGGGAAAAAGAGAAGGCTCGAGGGGAAGCTCCATGATGGCAGGGGAAAATGATGGAATGAGCAGAGGGTGGACATCACCCCCTGGCCAACATAAGGTGGACAATAGCAACAGTAGCGTGTGCCAAACACTGGCATGGGGAAACTGGCTATAACACCCATAAGCCCGCCCCCAACAATACACTCCCTCCAGGAGGCATTAATTCCCAAATATCCATCAGCTGGGAACCTAGCATGCAGAACACCTAAGTTTATGGGGGACACCAGAATCAAACCACCACACTAGCCATCCAGCACACTTGCATTCAATACATTTGATTTTTTCACTTGCAATCATTTATTTCCATGTCATACCCTGGCAGAATTACTCTATATTCACTTCATAAATGTCAATATTCCACTCAGTAATCAACTCTCCATCTTACAAACTCTCCCATGCTTTCATTCCTGCTATATCTACTCTTTAAGATCATTTAGAATGAACAGCTCTAAGCTTTTCATTTTTTTTTTCCCTCATAAACATTCCCCTCTTCCTCCCTTCTGAGCATGGTTCCAAGATCTATAGACCATATTCTCATGAGCAACCTTAGGTTTCTCCACTTTGTCTCAATAGTCAGGCAAATCTCCAATCAAGGTGGATGAACTCACTCTATACTTAAATGCTTTAGTAACTAAGCAATTTGGGGTAGGGGAATCAAAACAATATACAATCAACTTATAAATCAAACTAAATTTCAGCTTATTAGTTAAATCTCAATACTATGTACGAAACCTTTTTGAAAACTTGTTCTAGGGGCTGGAGTGATGACTCAGTTAATAAAGTGCTTGCTCACAAGCATGAGTACCTGAGTCCAGATCCCCAGCATACAGGGAAAGGCAGATGCTATAGTATGAGAGTCTGTGTTTTCAATGTGCCTAGGGTGAAAAAGGAGGCAAAGATAGAATCTTCTTGACATCACAGTCCAACTAACTTGGTGAAACCAGCATTGAAAAACAAGATACCTATCCTCAAACAAGGTGAAAATTGAGAACTTGAAGTTGTTCTATGAAATTGTCCACAACATGTAGACAATGATGCCATGACATGTGCACATGTGTGCACACACACAAACCCTTATGCTACATAATGTACCTTGTACTGTTAGAGCCCCACAAATATTAACCCTTATTTAACACATAAAAACTCAGGGATCTGGGGAGATGGCTCAATAGTTAAAAGCACTTTCTTGCAAAGCCTGTTGGCCTAGTTTCAATTCCCCAATATCCACATAAAGCCAGATGCAAAATGTGGCACATGCATCTGATATTCCTTTGAAATGGCAAGAGACCCTGGTATGCCCATACACACACACATGCAAATAAACATGCTTGAAATCTAAGGTAGGTTTATTGTCTCTATGTTACATACTTAAAAAAAAAAGAGGCACATAAAACTTAAGAGCATTGACTATGTAAGTAGTGGAGCATCCTAGCTCTAAGGTTTGGCAGCCTGGCTATAGAGTTCATGTTATGACCTTGTAATCTTCACCTTACAAAGAAAATAATGAGCAAGAGATCATTACTCAGCCGGGCGTGGTGGCGCACGCCTTTAATCCCAGCACTCGGGAGGCAGAGGTAGGAGGATTGCTGTGAGTTTGAGGCCACCCTGAGACTCCATAGTGAATTCCAGGTCAGCCTGGGCTAGAGTGAGACCCTACCTCGAAAAACCGAAAAACCGAAAAACCAAAAAAAAAAAAAAAAAAAAAGAGATCATTACTCAAGGCTTCCAGTGACTTTACACCTCAATACCAGTAAAGGCCAAAGTCTCTATATTTGCTTCTAAGAATCTACAAAGCTACTTCATATCCTGCTACTTTAAAATAGAGAACACAGGGCTGGAGGGATGGCTTAGAGGTTAAGGCATTTGCCTGCAACACCAAAGGACCCAGGTTTGAATCCCCAGGACCCACGTTAGCCAGATGCACAAGGGGGCATATGCATCTGGAGTTAGACTTCATTGGCCGGAGCCCTTGGCATGCCCATTATCTCTCTCTCTATCTCTATCTTCCTCTTTCTCTGTCAAATAAAAATAAAATAAAATAAAATATAAAATATAAATATAAATTAAAATACACAACACAGTTGACAACCAGATAAAGGTGAAGACCCTGGTTCCCCATGGATTCCAGAACAAAACCCTTTGAAAAGAACATGCCAATACATTTTGGAGTTCCTACATTTCTCATGCCTTTCCTTCCCAGTATACTTACCTAGACCCATACCCATCTCCATCTTTTTCCCACTCTCAGAACTGATATGTCTCTCCTGGTCAGAATTTGGTCAGAAATGCATTTCTTCTTTCTTAAATATATTTTATTTTTCTTTATATATTTGAAGGAGGGAGAATGGGCACACCAAGGCCTCCAGCCACTGCAAACAAAATCTAGATTGCATGCACCACCTTGTGTATCTGGCTTACATGGGTTCTGAGGAATCAAAGCTGGGTCCTTTGGTTTTGCAGGCCTTAACCACTAAGCAATCTCCCCTGTATTTCTTCTTGCTCTCCTTTGTTTTCAACCTCTCCATCTTTTTTTGCTCATTTCTTCTATCCAGACTCCACCTCCAAAAAGTATGCTTAGTAAGGCAACTTTTATAGCTCCCTTCACCTTCTCTGACAATTCCTGCTTAAGCAAGCTTCTCAAGAAAGAAATCTTCACCGGGAGTGGTGGTGCACGGCTTTAATCTCAGCACTCAGGAGTCAGGCAGAAGGATCGCTGTGAGTTCGAGGCCTCCCTGAGACTACACAGAGTAAGACTCTACCTCGAAAAGCCGGGGGGGGGGGGGGGGGAGAAAGAAAGAAAGAGAGAGAGGGAGAAAGAAAGAAATCTTCAGTTACTCACCTTTTTGGCTCACTGTAGTTAATCTTCAGTGCCAATAACCATTCTACAGCTTATTGTTCCTAATATTACCAGGGATCTTCTAATTATAAATATTTGGTAACTTTTAGTCTTTATTTACCACATGAATATCCACATCTTTATTTTTTCTTCTTTAAGTTCTCTACTTCTTTGGAATCCTTAGATCTGCTCTCTAATGGTTTTTCCCCTGCCTCTGTTTTCTTTTTGGATTCTTCAACTATGGCTTCTACCCCAGAATTTAAAAAAATGTTTTTACACTTTATATATCTTTCTTGATGATCCCTTCATAAAAGATCAAATTTTAAGGGCTATTTAACTGAAAGTAACTCCATAAATGATGGTGGCTTTGTAAGTCCTTTTTGAAAAGCCAACCATTCCACTCTTTCCTTTCCATCTAACATAAGCCTATGGAAGCTGACTAATCCTGTGTCTATATGGTTTATCTCAAAGAAGGCATATGACTCACAAAAAGGACAAGTATCATGGTAAGCTGATCAAAAAGCCTGCTAGGCAGAAAAACAAAATAAAATCAGAGGGCAAGCTGTGTATCTATTCAAACCATGAAATGTTAATAAATTCCCAACCAAAATAAAATACACATGGTCGGCTTAAGAATTTCTTTCCATTTTAGAATGTGAAAGTATGTTGAATGTCATATAGATGCTGAAACATTGGAATTTCCAATATATTCTAAAGATTTATGAGAAATAGTCCTAGACTTTACAAGATGTGTGGCCATTGAAGCACAGACTGAAATAGACAATTTATGTGTGTCCCCAAGCTCTAATTCTCAATGTGATTATATGTGGAGATCAGGCTTTGGGAAGTAGTTAGGTAATGAGAACATATGAGTCTGTTATCTTTATTAAAGGTCCCATAGAGGTCTCTTACCCCTCTCACCAGTAATAAGATAGTCATCTATGATCTAGAAAGGAAGCCATCATTAGACATGAAATTTAGTTGCCCTACCTTGAACTTCCCTGCCTTTAGAACAGTGAAAAAGAAATGCCTGTTTTTAAGCTACCTGGTCTTGGTATTTTTTTAATAGCAGCCAAAAGGGACTAAGACACAGAAAAATGCTACAATCCCATCTCTAAAAGGCATGATATTCCATGATTTGTGATTACACACAGTCTATCTATGGGTGTATTAAACATGTAAGTGACAAGTTAGTAAGAAAACAGCAATAAAGCTTTCTTGGTCCAATACCATTAGCCACTTTAAAATATATATGGCTAGAGAGATGGCTTACTGGTTAAGGTACTTGTCTGTGAAACCTAAGGAACTAAGTTTAACCCCCCCAGTATACATAAACCAGATGCACAAAGTGGCACATGCATCTGGAGTTTGTTTACAGTGGCTGGAGGCCCTGACATGCCTATTCTCTCTCTCAAATAAATAAAAAAAATAATTTTAAAAAATGGCCTTGTATATATTATGTAACTGCAGTGAGACTTATGGCAGTATTCTACATTTATGCAGAGAATACCAACATATGTAAAGCAGAGATGCTAGGCCTGGCTCAGTAAGTTCCTTTAAAAGACTTGAAATGGGTACCTGAGTGAGAAACAAAGTCAATTATTTAATGAGCTTCAATTCCCTTCATGAAATGAAGAAAGCAAATCCTTCATTATATTAGCAAAACACAATATTAGCTATTAAATAGATAATGTAGCATGTTTTTTATGGAATTAAATAGATGGCCTTGAAGTACAACTACATTCAAAATAGCAATTTTCATGTTAATCTATATTGTTCTATGTAGAGAGATAAATTCAGTATAATATGAATCACAGTATAATTTGAAGCACTTGTGAAAAATAAAATCAAGACTGGTGTAAATGTAAAATTCAGTTACAGACTTCCTGGCAAGATGGCTGCATAGGAGTCACACCAAACCAGCCTAGGAAGAGATTTAAGCAAAATCATAACAAAATACACTTTTCTTCCACCACAGTGGAAAAGCAGGAGAGATCAAGATCTACCAGGAAGAGGAAACTGGCCAGAATCTCGCAGAAGTGCTTGCAGCCTGCACAGATCCACACCAGCCCAGCCACATGGTGCCTGCCTGGCCAGTAGCACAGCTGCAGGAGTAAAGACCAAACAAGGAAATTTTCCAACCTCATTAAACCTGAAGGGGAGACAGCGGAGATCAGCCAAGGAGCTGCTGAAAGGGATACAGGTGGGACCAGCTGAGCAGTTCCAGTATAAGTCCAGGCTTCCTGCACCCTCCCATCCCACATTCATCAGAACCACAAACCTCCAGAGAACATGTTCAGCCCCCAGTGGCAGGGCATCCAGCACAGGTGATCACAACACCAGCTCCATCCACAGCACCAGCTCCACAGCACAACACAAAGGGACAGAGGTGGGCACTCAGCATTGGTGAGATTGGCAGCCACCCCAAAAGGTAACGAAGCCAACTGACAAAAAAGCAGGTACACAGGCCCGCACTGGAAGTGCTAATCTCTCTTCCATGTCAGGGCAGGTTATGGGTTACATATTTGTGGTTGGCTTTACCATTCTCAACTAAGCTGTATTTGGGAGTTGACTATTGTTGCCTTTGATACTTTCAGATTCAGAGGGCCTTTGTCTTTTTCTTCGGTCATTGTTGGGGGCAGGGTCTGATTCAGACCCAGGCTAACCTGGAATCCATTTCAGGACAGAAATCTCAACCTCCCAGCTGACAGGATTAAGAGTGTAAAGCAACACACACCCTTAGGTAGTTTTGCTTTATAAGGTTATCTGCTTGTTTCAATCCCCACATTTGCATACTCTGTGCTGGCTTTTATAGAATATGTATGTTGCTCAGTTGCATTTTAGAATTTTGCTAGTAAAATGCTCCATGCAATCCACTCGAATACTTGAACAGCAGGCAAACTCAACACCTAGGATTACTTCTGCGGTTGGATTGGAGTACAAGAGCTACACTTGATACCTTAAAATCCTACTCTGAAGGTACATAAAGTTGGATTTCCAAGTCTAAGAGTACCACAAGTAATTAGAAAACCCAAGCATCAAATCAACTCAAGGTGAAAAAATTGCTACATTATAATACATGAAACACAATGAATCAAGACAATACAACCCCACCAAAAATTATAAACCCATCAGAAATGAACCCCAATGAGACTGTTTTAGATGGAATGGCTGACAAAGCCTTCAAAAAAAAATCTTATCTATACTCAAAGAGATCAAAGGAATCAAAGAAGAAAACAAAGGAATTAAAGTAGAAAATAAACTCCTAAATGAATTCCAAGAGAACACAGGAAACCAGCTTAATGAAATAAGAAGGTTATTAGAAGACATGAGTAAGGAAATAGAAATACTGAAGAAAACCAGGCAGAAATTCTAGGCCTGAAAAATACAGTTAGTCAAACAACAAAAAACTCTGTGGAAAGTCTCACCAGTAGAATGGATGAAGGAGAGAACAGAATATCTAAACTGGAAGACCAGGTGGCAGCTCTAATACAGTCCAACAAAGAGAAAGACAAGCTAATAAGAAGGTATGAATGGGAATTTCAAGATATTCGGGACATTATGAAAAGATCAAACATAAGAATTCATGGTATAGTAGAAGGAGAATTTCAATCCAAAGGCAGAGTAGGCATTTTCAAGAAAAGCATGAAAGAAAATGTTCCCCAAATTGTTAAACATCCAAATGCTGCAGAATATACATTTTTCTCAGCAGTACATGGAACATTCTCCAAAATAGGCCATACATTAGGACACAAAGCAACTCTTAACAAATATAGCAAAACTGAAATAATCCCTTGTACTCTATCTGACAACAAGGGGATTAAACTACAAATCAGCAACAAGAAAAACTATAGAGCATCCAGAAATTCAAGGAGACTACACAGTACACTATTGAATGATGAATGGTTCATTTAAGAAAGCAAAAAGACAATCAATAATTTCATAGACTCAAATGATGAAGAGAATACAACATACTAAACCTTTGGCACACAATGAAGGCAATCCTAAGAGAGACATCTATAGCCTCTAGGTGCCTATACTAAGAAATTAGAGAGTTCACAAATAAACAATTTAGTGCTCCACCTTAAGGCCTTAGAAAAAGAAGAATAAGACAAACTAAGAATCAGTAGACGGGAAGAAATAATAAAGATTAGGGCAGGAATTAATATAATAGAAACAAAAAAAATCTGAAGAATCAATGAAACTAAGAGTTGGTTCTTTGAAAGGATAAACAAGATCAATAAACCCTTAGCAAATCTGACCAGAAGAAAAACAGATGAGACAAAACTTAATAAAAATTAGAGATGAAAAAAGGCACCATTACAACAGATATCAAAGAAATTCAGAAAATCATAAGAACATACTTTAAGAATATATATGCCTCTAAGATTGAAAATCTGAAAGAAATAGATGATTTCATTGATTCATATGACCTACAAAAATTAAATCAAGATGAGATAAACCTTTATAGACCTATAACAAATACGGAAATCCAAACAGTTATAATAAGTCTCCCAACTAAAAAAAGTCCAGGCCCAGACGGATTCCTGATGAATTTTACTAGAGCTTTAGGCAAGAACTAACACCACTGCTTCTCAAACTTTTCCATAAAATAGAAAAGGAAGGAATCCTACCAAACTCCTTCTATGAAGCCAGCATCACCATGACACCAAAACCAGCCAAAGACAGAACAAAACCAGAAAATTACAGACCAATCTCCCTCATGAATACAGATGCAAAAATCCTAAACAAAATACTGACAAACAGAATACAAGAAAATATCAGAAAGATTATTCACCCCAACCAGGCAGGCTTTATTACAGAGATGCAGAGATGGTTCAACATACACAAATGAATAAATGTAATACACCATACAAATGGACAGAAGGACAAAAATCACATGATCATCTCAATAGATGCAGAAAAGGAACTTGACAAAATCCAACATCCCTTCATGGTAAAAGTCCTACAGAAACTGGGAATAGAAGGAACATATCTCAGCATAATAAAAACTACTTATGACAAACCTACAGCCAACATAACACTAAAAGGGGGGGGTGAATCAAAGATTTTCCACTAAATTCAGTAACAACACAAGAGTGTTCACTGTCCCCATTTTTATTTAATATAGTACTGGAAGTCTTAGCTTTACCAATAAGGGAAGAGACACTCACAAAAGGGATACAAATTGGAAAGGAAGAGATCAAGTTATCATTATTTGCAGATGATATGATTCTATATATAAAGGACCCTAAGACTCTACCAGAAAACTGTTACTGCTGATAAACACTTGCAGGATACAAAATACACACACAGAAATGAGTAATTTCCTACATACTAACAACAAACATGCAGAGGATGGAGGATGCAATCAGGGAATTTCTCCCATTCACAACTGCCTCAAAATAAATAAATAAATAAAGTACCTTGGAATAAACCTAACCAAGGAAGTGAAGGATCTCTTCAATGAGAACTTTAAAACACTTAAGCAAGAAATTGCAGAAAGCACTAAGGTATGGAAAGACAACCCATGTTCTTGGATTAGAAGAATAAATATTGTGAAAATGTCAATCTTACCAAAAGCAATCTACACATGTAATGTAATCCACATTAAAATTCCAATGGCATTCTTCACGGAAATAGAAAAACCAATCATAAGATTCATTTGGAAGCACAAAAAGCCTCAAATAGCCAGCAGAGGTAGGAGGACTACCATGAGTTTGAGGCCACCCTGGGACTACATAGTGAATTCCAGGTCAGCCTGAGCCAGAGTGAGACCCTACCTCAAAAAGGCAAAAAAAAAAAAAAAAAAAAAAAAAGAGCAACAAAAATAAAGCTGGTGGTATCACCATACCCAATTTTAATCTATATTACAAAGCCATAGTAATTAAAAACCATGGTATGGACACAAAGACACACACATAGATCAATGGAACAGAACAGAAGAAACAGATGTTAATCCAGGCAACTACAGCCATATGATTTTTGACAAAAATATTCATTGGAGAAAACACAGACTCTTCAACAAGTGGTGCTGGGAAAACTGGATATTATATGGAGAAGGATGAAAATAGAATCTTGTCTTTCTCCACACAAAAGAATCAAGTCCAAATGGATCAGGAACTATATTATCACACCGGAAACTCTGAAACTGCTAGGGGAAAAAGTAGAGGAAACACTTCAACATATTGGCAAGGCAATGAATTTATGACTATAACCCCAATGCTCAGGAAACAAAGCCATTAATCAACCACTGGGATCTCATAAAATTACAAAAGTTTTGTACAGCAAAGTACACTGAATACAGCAAACAGACAACCTACAGAATGGGAGAAAATCTTTGCCAGCTATACATCTGACAGAGAATTAATATCCAGAATATACAAAGAACTCAAAAAACAAAACAATAAGAAATCAAACAACCTAATTAAAAAATGGGCTATGGACTAAATAGAGAGTGTTCAAAAGAAGAAATACAGATGGCATATAAACATCTAAAAAAGTGTTCTACATCCTTATCCATCAGGGAAATGCAAATTAAAACGACTTTCAGATTCCATCTCACTCCTATCAGAATGGCTATCATCAAGGAAACAAATGATGATAAATGTTGGTGAGGATGCAGAAAAAAGGGTAACCCTTCTACACTGCTGATGGGAATGTAGTCTGGTACAGCCATTGTTGAAATCAGTGTGGAGGTTCCTGAGACAGCTAAAAATAGACTTATCATATGATCCAGCTATAGCACTGCTAGGCATAGATCCTAATGGTTCTCACTACCTTAGGGATATTTGCACAACCATGTTTATTGCTGCTCTATTCATAATAGCTGGGAAATGGAACCAGACTAGATGTCCCTCAACAGATGAATGGATAATAAAGATGTAGTACATTTACACAATGGAATTCTATTCAGCAATAAAGAAAAGTGAAATTATGCAATTTGCAGGAAAATGGATGGCTCTGGAAAGGATTATACTAAGTGAGGTAACCCAGGCCTAGAAAACCAAATGTCACATGTTCTCTCTCATATGTGGATCCCAGCTACAAATGGGTAGACTTGTGTGTGAGTGGGAACCAAAAATCAGTAGCAGAGGCTAGTAAGCTAGAAAAAGCTATAAGGGAGGGAGGAGAGGGAAGGACTTTAGGGGATGATATTATACATATGTAAGGAGAAGAACAGATTGCGGGGAGTGGAATGGCCTAAGTGAGACCAAGGGAAGAGATTAAGAGAACAGTGGGGGGAAGGTCATTCAAAATTCAAGATATTCTGAATAAGACATATAACAGCCTACTTTTTTGAATAATGGCACATCCAGAAGCCATAGATTATTACAAGAAAATTTCTAGTGCCTGGGATGGGATACCCACCAATAAGTTGTTGGCCAGGGAGGTCCCTGTTGCCACCAAAACTTTACAGGCTATTGCCAAAGCCCTTGGTTTCCCATGAGAAAGAGATAAGACTCTATTGCTGAAGACTTCACATGCCTGAGCAGTGAAGTCACTGAGAAATCAAGCTGGTGCTGAGCAGAAAACCTTCTCTCTGTAGACCAGCCAAATGAAAGCTAGAAAAACCTGCAGTGTATGCAGCCCTATGGGAGACAGAAGTCATCAGCAGTGAGAACAGTGGACATTGGAAGCCTCAAGTTTGGCCAGACAGGCCAAATGACAAAACAAGTGCAATAATGGCATGGCTGCTCTGGGGGAAACCAACTGCTCTCTAATTGGACTGAAGGTCTGCTCTATGGGAGGGAATACATGCCTGGTACTGAAAACCTAATGAAAAGCCGATTGCAGGGGAGGTCATGAGCCTTAGGGGTATAAAGCCTGCTTGTCTGGTTAAATGCATACTGCCTAGTAAGCATTATACTTAATGTTCATACTCATATATTAATGCTACCCTCACTTCTGGTTAGAGAAGCTTCTCTTTTCAGATGATATGACCACTGGGATGACCCAAAAGGCAACAGAGTGCTGAGAAGAAGTAATGGAGGACTGTCTAGCACTAAAACATCACTATCACACCCTCCAAGGCTCAGGGTCCATCGCGGAAGAGGTAGCGGAAAGAATGTAAGAGCCAAAGGAAGGGTACCACTCCTTACAATGCAACTGTCTAAACAGAAATTGGTGTCGATATCCACGACCACACAGTGCCTAGCAATACTTTCACAAGACCCTCATAATAGGAGAAAAAGATGATGACATCAAGAAAAAGACTAATGGAGAGAGGGAGGGGATATAATGGAGAATGAAGTTGTAAAGGGGAAAGTTGGGAAGAAGAAGGAATTATCATGGTTTATTGTCTATTTGGATAGAAGTTGTCCAATAAAATTATACATTAAAAAATCAGTTACAGCAGTGGTTAGAAATCCATAGCCTTCTTAGAAACATCACTGAAATAAAACTGGAATTATCTTTCAATAGCATAAATATCTACATATATTAAATAATAATGCCACTTGTTAATTGCAACAAATATTGAACATCTTATATAATTAAATACATTGCTAAATGTAGATATTATTTCCACCAAACTGCCCTGTAAAGACTTTTAAAAATGTTTATACCCAAGCTGGGCATGGTGACATACGCCTTTAACCCCAGCACTTGGGAGGCAGAGGAAGGAGGATCGCTGTGAGTTTGAGACCACTCAGACTAGATAATGAATTCCAAGTCAGCCTGGGCTATAGTAAAAGCCTATGCTGAAAAAAAAAAAATGTTTATACCCATATAGTAATGCTACTCTCTCTTTTGGTTAGAGTATCTTCTCTTTTCAGATAGTGATGATCACTGAGGTGACTCAAAAGTCACTATGGGGCTAATAAGTGACAGTGGAGTGTTCAGCACTGATTCATCTCTATCACACCTTCCAAGGCTTGGGGTTCAATGCGGAAGAGGTGGCAGAAAGAATGTAAGATCCAAAGGAAGGGTAGGACTGCTTACAATGCAGTCTTCCAGACCAAAAAAAAAAAAAAAGATGCCTTTGACATTCTGGACCTCTCAGTACCCAACACTACCTACACAAGATCTTCATAATAGGAGGAAAAGATGATGATATCAAAACAAAAGAGAGACTAACTGGAAGGGGGAGGGGAGTCAATGGAGGGTGGATTTGAGAGGGGGAGAATGGGAGTGGAGAAGGGAATTATCTTGGTTTATTGTCTATACTTGCAGAAGCCATCAGTAAAAAGTAAAAAAATATATGGTTTTTTATATTCAGTAATATGTTTGGTATCAATGTATACTTTCCAATGTGTGAGCTCACTGATTTTGTTTTATACTGACTTCATTCACTCATTAAGTATTTGCTGGTGTTTTCTATGATAGGAATCATAATCCTCAAGATATGGTAATAATTCATTGCTCACACATATATGTAGTCCTCAACAGGAACAATGACAGGAGGGGGCCTGGTGAGGTCTGCATGCTGAGCTCACCTGTGAAGTGAGGTAAACTGAACTGCTTTCTTCTCTGGGATTCAAAAAAGGTTTAAGCAACAAGAATATGCTCTTCCATCTGCCTTGAAGCACATGCCTGTAAACACAACCAGAATATAAAGAAGGGTGTGCCCATTCCTCCAGACAGGGACAATATCTCATACCATTTCATAATGGGAATAATCATCTCCAGCTTCAGAACAACATTTTCTGGAAAGTTTATATTAGATTTTCTTCTGTTATTTGCTTCAAATCATTTTCTTAAGGAATATGCAAAAGCTGTACTTTTTTTTTTTTTTTTGAGTGGTAGAATAGCCAGGCATCATGGTGCATGCCTGCAATTCTAGTACTTGGGGAACATAGGCAGGAGGACTGTAAATTTGAGCCTAGGTTGGGCTACCCAGTGAGACCCTGTAACAAAAAGCAAAACAATTCTTTTTTAAATGGTGGAACAGAAAAAGATAAAGATAAGAGGAAAGACATTTGCAAAGAGATCACAACATTATCTAGTGGAACAGCTCAATCAGTAAAGTGCTTACCAAACAAGCATAAGGACCAGAGTTCAGACTGCCAGTATCCACATAAAAGCCAGGAGTAAGGACATGTATCTCTAATCCCAGCCTGGGGGAAACAGAGACAAGAGGATCTAAAGGGCTTGCTGGCTAGTTAGACTAGCAAAATCAGTAAACTCCAGGTTTAGTAAGAGACCCTGTCTCAAAAAATAAAGATGGAGAGAGACTTCTTGCACACACGTGTCCACACATGTTGAACATGCACAGATATACACACACACACAAAAGACAGAGAAAGAGAAGCATTAACAAAAAAGTAAAAGAAATAGCTCTGAGCAAAAGGAAATATGAAACTGAGGACAAAAAAATCCATCATAATTGCAATGGCCTATAGAAACAAGTCTTGAATGTTAGCCTATGAGGAGTATAGACTTGATGAGAACTTTCCAAAGGTTTCCAAACAAAGGGACAATGTAATTACAACTCTGTTTTAGGGAAATTAACCTGATCAGGGTCCTAGGGGAGGAGAAGGATAGTATAGTAATAGGAAGAATCCTGTTATGATTGATAAGGGTAGAGAAGAAAAAGGCTGCTTAGCAGAAATACACTTTAGTATAGAAAAATTCCTCATTACCAAACACTGAAGAGCTACCAAGCACTGAGCATTGGCCAAGGGACTTTATACCTATAGCAGAATCTTAAATCCACATAAAATTCCAACAATGTGATGACTATTAGCATTTTTTTTTTTTTTTTGCAAATGAGAACACTAAGGTTTGGTGAAGTCAAATAACTTGTCTAATATCAAACAATGTGGTAGAGCCAACTGTCTCAGTAAATATCCATGTACCTTCTTTACCAGGCTTCTTCTTAATGAACCACTGGGTAAGACATAAAGAAGTATGTGTTCATTTAGCTTTAAGATGTCAAATATGTTGTTCATATGAATGCTTATCCTTTACATATGACCTTCTCAACGTGATGGAGACTGCATGCTTCAGATAGCTGCATGAGGTGCCTGGAAGATTACCAGCCATTGGAGAAGCTGACATTGCTGGCAGGAAAGTATTTTCTTTCTCTACCAAAATGGTCAGGTAACTAGAATGCATGACAAGGACAACCTGGCGCTCACTCTATCGCTCTCTCTCTCCAGGACTGGTAAGAGTCTCACAATGGTTTGGTCCTTAGCATCTGCCTTGTGACTCCCTTTCTAAGGCACACTCATCCCAAGAGCCTCTTCTCTTTCCTAACATTATTTTTAAAAACTAGCTGCTTAGACCATTCTCCTTTTCTGAGGACAAGAATCCAAAGCAGGGTTTTGAGCAAACATATTTATTTCCCTTCACTATTATTCTCCTGCTTTACAGAAGGGGTTCAGAGTAACACAGGAAGTGAAGAGGAAAAAGAATGAATGCAAAGTAGAATATGTAGACTCTACTTGTGAGGAATGTGAAGAAAAGGCATGAGAAGCCTTTCAGTGTACAAAACCAAGTCTCTTTAATGGTGCTCCTCGGCATTCCAATTAAGGTACAATGGCAATCATTCATTTTAATACTCTTTAACTAATGAACTGAAGACCTATTTAAGAACTTCAAATTAGAATCCCTTAGAATAAAATTTTTGCTTATCCCTCGCAGAAGTGGCCTATAGCACTAATTATTTTCACTCTCATTCCTTCCCATTTAGTACTTCTACTACTTCTTTTTTTTAAAAAAATATTCATTTATTTATTTGAGAGAGAAAAACAGGCAGAGAGAGGGGGAGAGAGAGAGAGAATGGGCGTGCCAGGGCCTCCAACCACTGCAAACGTACTCCAGATGCATGAGCCCCCTTGTGCATCTGGTTTATGTGGGTCCTGGAGAGTCAAACCGGGATCCTCTGGCTTTGCAGGCAAGGGCCTTAACCGCTAAGCCATCCCTCCAGCCCCTTCTAGTACTTCTTAAGGAAAGTACTGTAGCCAAAAACTCTGACTACAAACTAGACAAAGATCCCTGATCATCTATCAGCTTCAGCACTTACCACCTCCCCTCCACCCACAGGGCTCTGTCCAAAGTGACTTTTCGGCTACAGCCTGTAGAGAACTATAACTTCCTGCATGCACCTAGGGACTTGTATTTTAAAAGCCTCTGCTATGGTCAAAGCAATCTTATTGGCAGTAGCCAAATGGAGACACTGACATAAATTTCTGAGTCAGTTTTGCTCCTTCTTCATAATTCATCCAGCCAAACAATACTGCAAGCACAGAAACAAAAGATGATTTATAATTTCTACTCTACATATCATGGTGAAATATACAAGTGGCTTTCATAGAACAGATTTAAGAATTTCAAGAAAATTATCAGCAAATTAGTATGTGTGACTTGTTTCAAAATGTCTATCATTTTCTGTGTTCAAGATTAGGGATCAAGATACTTGGGCTTATATGTTGCCTATGGCACTTGTCAGTTATATGACATTGGATAAATTATTATATCTTCAATAATTGTCATCTATACAAGTCATTGGGCTGTAGGGAATTAATGAGCTAATGCATGCCAAGTGATTAAAAACTGTACTTGGTACACGGGAAACAGCCAATAAATGTTTGCTATTATTACATCCCTCCATTACTTGTTAGGTAATAACTGAAATTATCACAACCGTATCAGACTTGGGTTCAAAAAAATAAATTAAGCATCAACTTAATTTTAATACAAATAAAATAATAACCACTGAACTCATACTTGAAAGGATACTGATTTTTACTTACGTTCATCATCACTTTAGAATTGGTTAAAACAGAGAGAGTAAGAGTGAGGGTGAGGGAAAAGATACATTGGACATTTAATCAGAGTTCTGTGGGTTTTTTTTTTTTTTTTGGATAGATAAGTAGTAAAAACAGTGTATATTATACTCAATATTAATTGGGAATACATGAAATATTTTGGAAAGTACAAAATGTCCTATTAGAACAAGGTATTATTAACAAAGGGAACACATTCTACTTGAAAATGTTTTATAAGATGAGATTTGCTGCTTTATATTTATAATGGCCTTGCTTAAAAAAATCTATAATTATTCCAAGAAATTAGAAGAAGCAGTATCCTAATCGAGGTCGTTCAGGGATCTCTCAACGGAGGTGCCTGACACTGTAATGAGTTACCGTTGTAATAAGAAGACAGGAATTGAAGCAGAAACGGATACTTCTGAATGCTACTTGGTGTCCTAGCATAGTCAGCAAGGGACGTGGAAGTGGTAGTAAGAATCCTCATGAGTTAGATACCACAGTGGCCTGACTTTGCTCTTTAGAAGGCAAAGAGCCAGTCAAAAGGCAGTTTGTTAGCTAACCAGATACTTCTCCACTGGAAATGGAGGTAGTTCAAGAGAAACAGTGATCACTATGCTAAGAAAAAAGAGAGCTATGGGGCTGGGGAGATGGCTCAGTGATTAAGGGCACTTGCTTGCAAAGCCTGATGGCCTTGGTTCGATTCCTCAGTACCCTCATGAAGCTAGATGCACCAAGTAGCACATGTGTCTAGAGTTGGTTTGCAGTAGCAAAAGGCCCTGGAGGGTACATTCCTCACCCCCTTTCCCTCATTCCCTCCCTCCTTGCACACATATAATTAGAAAAAAAGAGGTAAGGATGAATTTTGTAACTGATCAGAGAACCAACACCACTGGGGCAGTGCAGCGATCTAGATCCAACCTGGCTCTACCCAGTAAGTAGGAAAGTTAAGAAAAACGTAGCTGGGCATGGTGGTGCACACCTTTAATCCCAGCACTAGGGAGGCAGAGGTAGGAGGAACATCGTGAGTTTGAGGCCACTCTGAGATTACATAGTGAATTCCAGGTCAGCCTGAGCCAGTGAGACCCTACCTCAAAAAAACAACAAAAAAAAAAAAAAAGAAAGAAAGAAAGAAAGAAAGAAAGAAAAGAAAAGAAAAACGTATCATGTTCTAGCAAGAAATGGCAGAATATTACTAAGAATTGTAGTGAGTGAAATCTGTAAGTGCCTAGACACAATTCAATTAAATCAAGCTGGAGTCAGTGGGCTGTCTCTGTACCTATAAATTATCACTGTATCTTGTGTATCACACCATAACTGAGCAGTTTCTATACCAAATGGGTAAATTTTTTTTTCTACAAAAAAATCTAAGAAGAAGACAGGCTTTACTTTACAGTGTTCAGAAGAAAAACATCTAGTACACACTAGAGTCAAAGGCCAAACTACAGCAAGTAATCTTTGTGAGAAGGCTAGAGGTCTGAAGTGTTGTCTTTGTGCACAAATATGAGCATAGCATGTAGGAGTGAGCTGTATGTAGCAGTTTGAATGTGAAATGTCACGCATTGCCTCATACTTAATCTCCAGCTGCTGGGGCCTTTGGGAGGTAACAGCTTTGGAGGTGGGCCTTGGATCTTTATAGCCCAGACCCATTGTCAGTACTAGTTAGTAAGGGTGCTTGCTGATTCCTCTCAATAGATGTGACAAGAAGAGGTGCCCTAGCTGTCAGCTCCGCCATGTTTTCCCCACCATAATGAAATTTCCCTGGAAACTGTAAGCCAAAACAAACCCTTTCATTCCATAAGCTGCTTCTGGTTGGATGTTTTTATCCCAGCAATGAGAAAGTACCTGCTATAGAGTAAAAAAGAAAAAGAAAGATCAGGGAAGAAACAAAAATTGCTTGATGGTTATTATTGCCTGTACTCATGCAGCTTAAGATGCACAATATAAACATTCTATTTTCATTATGAAATATATACATACATATATGTATATATATAGTCACAATAAATTCTCCAAACCACTCATTTACAGGCAGCTCTTTAAAAATAATGTACTTATTTTTATGCTCCCAATCAACAAACTCACTTGTTTATTTAAGGAAGATGAGGAAGTTTCCAAACTACATCTTAAGAAACCAAGAGTAGATAGAATTATCTCAGGGGCCTGGGCTCTGTGTCTGGCAAGAGAGTAAGAGGAAGAGAGAAATCAAATAAACAGGGCTGTAGATATTCCTCAACTTCTTGAATCAGAAAAAGCTCAGCTTTGATCAGGTTTATCTCCCAGGATTTTTGTAATAGTGTATTTGATAGTACTCCTCATCACATAGAAAACACAGAGACAAAGCTGATTTGAATCCTGGCTCTGTTCTGTACCAGCTTTGAGACTTAGGAAAATAACACAATCTCTCTGATTCTTAATTACCTCATTTATAAAATGGGTAGAATAAAACTTATAAGATAGTTGAAAGGAGTAAAATGTGGTTTGCATAGCACAGAGCTAAATGTCATTTCCCTTTCCGAGACAAAAAATATATACTGATATATATGTATTATATATACACCATATATACATATACATATGTATATATATATATATATATACACACACATACATACATATATATCTGTACACATATACAATATATACATATTGGAGATCAGTAGCATCAGGGTTTTTTTAGCACTTCCTGCTTATGGCTATCCTAAGAGTTGCTAGCATAAATTTTTATATTTATCTACTGTTCCTCCCTGTATCAGCAGGTATTTTTAGTAGTTTTTAATAAGCTGCCCAGAGATATTTTTTCAAAGAACTGAAATGTTGTATTAATATAAGCTAAGTCAGTTCACATATGTGACTAACCCAAAGGGCATTTTAAACAAATTGACGTGGGCTGGAGAGATTGCTCAGTGGTTAAAGACACTTGTTTGCAAAGCCTGCTGGTCCAGGCTTGTTTCTGATTACCCACGTAAAGCCAGATGCAACAAGTGGCACATGCATCTAGAGTTCTTTTGCAGTGGCAAAAGGCCCTGGCATGCCCATTTATCTCTCTTTCTCTTTTCTCTCTTTCAAATAATATATAAAATATTAAACAAATAGACAGTATCTCTTGAGATTAAAAGATGTGATAGAGTGATTCAGAGATTAAATAGTCTGATCAAACTGGCACAGTTGGCAACTATTAAAACTCCCACCTAGCTGTAGCAGTAGCAGAAGCCCTTCATGTTGATGAGCTGGTGCTGCACACTATCCAGACAATACTAGTAAAGAAGTAAGGGAAAAGTCACAGGTAATACCTCAATTTAATGCTATCAGGATCACAGACATCTACATCACCAAACACTAACTGCAAAATATGGAATAAAACTCCCACAGTGAAATGTACTATCTCAATTCAGCAGTTAATTACCTGGACAGGTTACTTAAGTAAAGCATATTCCTAGTGTTTAAAATAAAGTGCTAATACTTGCCTTAACACCTGGTTCTAAACAGTATCTCTTCTGCATATTCTTGCCATAACCCAAGTCTAACCATGAGAAATCATTGGGAAAAAAAACACAAATTGAGACATTTAACAAAATAACAATAAATGACAAGTACTTTCCTTTCCTTCCCTTTTCTTTCTCTCTTTTCCTTTTCTTTCCTTTTCTTTCTTTCTTTCTTTTTTTTTTTTTTTTAAAGGTAGGGTCTCATTCTAGCCAAGGTTGACCTGGAACTCACAACTCGCTCTGTAGTCGCAGGCTGGCCTTGAACTCATAGTGATTCTCCTACCCCTGCTTCCTGAGTGCCCAGCTATGACCAATACTTTTCAAAAGTGCCAAAGTCATGAAAAACTAAGAAAGTGTCACAAAGTTGATGAACACAGGGTGACTAAATGCAATGTGGAGCCCTAGATTTGCTCTTGGACCAAGAAAATGATGATTGGAAAAACTAGTGATATATGAATTTAGCCTACAGCTTAATAGTACTGTATAAATGTTAAATTTTGTTTTGGTAATTATGATTATGTTAATTATTATTATAGACAAAGCTTAGTGAAGGCTATACAGAAATTTCCTGAGCTAATTTTCCAATGTTGTAAATCTTACATCATTATTATTATTATTATTATTTGGTTTTGAAGGTAGGGTCTCACTCTAGCCTGGGCTGACCTGGAATTCACTATGTAGTCTCAAATTGACCTCAAACTCACAGAAATCCTCCTACTTTAGCTTCCCAAGTGCTGGGATTAAAGGCATGCACCACCATGTCCAGCTACAGTACCTTAAAAAGAAAAAAAAAAAAAAGACTCCCTTATCTTTTGGCTATATTTTGCTAAGGAGGGCTAATAATGAATGTGGACATTTTATACTGCAAATGAATGATTATAAACATCCTTGCAAAAAATCTAACCAGCCATATTTCATTCTTTGCATAATACAGTCATATGAATTAATGCTTAAATAAGTATGGATTCTATGCCTGGCCAATGATGACAGCCTAAAATTTACCTAATACTATGTCTAATTTAAACATAACACATTAGATGTTCACTCCTCTTTTTGACTACTCTCATCTCAGATTTCAACAGCTTTCTGTCAAGCAACACATGACAAAATAAACCAGTTCATATAAATTATAGACATCCCACAATGAGTATAGTTTGATATGCTGTTATTCCTGCTCACTCTTTTTTTTTCCTGTCATCTGAACCCAGGACCTCTCATTCTAAGCAAGCACTAGCTATACCTCTAGCCCCTTTCTCCCTATTTTCAGTATGAATTCACATGTAGATTTGAGGGGCAAATGCCTGATTTGACATGACTAAAGATCCCCAATGCCAATCTTTCTAGTCAAGATAATGTTTTAAAAAGAATTTTCTGAACCTATGATTCACAGTACTCTGTCAGTACAATATCTAACAAAGGATGCTATGGCTCATGTACTGTGCTTCCACCTCAGGGGCAAGTACATAGCCAAAACCAATAACAAGTAACTTAGCTATTTCTTGGTTTTGATACAATTCATCTACATGATAAACATATTTCTTTCTACTGTAGTATGTTCTTACAAAATAATTTTTGTTTTCTCCAAAGTTATGAGATATCATAAAAATGTCCAATGCATCTGGCTTAAGAATCCAATTCTTCCTTCACATATTTCTGCATCTGTTCACAAAATCCCTTTGACTTCAAAGAAAGCTTTTTCAGAGAAAAAGAAGATACACACAAGAAAAGTAACCATAAATTTTTAGGAGTCCTTCTCTAAGGCCATTTTAATAATGGTAATGTGGAACAAGTATCTCTCCAAGAAACCTAACATACCCAAACAGTATCAATAACTAAAGGTTTGGAAGAAGATTTATGTTTTCAATTTTCTTCTGATTATAAAAGTGATATAACTTCAATTTAAAACATATGCTTAAAACAAATGTAAATTACTTGTAATCCACTAGTTAGAAAGATTAAATTACAACCAAAAAGTTAGATGGTTGTTTCCTTCCAACCTTTTTTTTTTTTAATATATATACACTTATGTATAAACATATTATAATCACACTTGGAACATGACCTTTTAGTCATCTTATTCCATCAGTCTTTTTAAAAAGACTACATTAGTTTTTGTTGTTGTTCGTGGTACAGAGTTTGGAGCTAAACCTAGGGCTTATGTGTGCTAGGCAAACAGTTCACTGAGCTGTATGATCAGCCTTCTTACTTTTTACTTATTTTACTTTTTGGCAGTCTCACCTTAACCCAGGCTGATTTAGAGCTCACTCTGTAGCCCAGGGTGGCCTAAAACTCTTGGTAATTCTTCTTCCTGAGCCTCTCAGGTGGTTACAGAGATTACAGGTGTGAGGGGACTAGAGACACAGGCTTGAGCCACCAAGTCCCGCTTACTTTTTATTTTGAGATAGGGTCTAAGTTGGCAAGACTGACTTTGAACTTAACTCTGCACCCCAGTCTGGCCTTCAGCTTGTGATCTTCCTGCCTCAGCCTCCAGAGAAACTGGGATTACAGACCTATGCCACCAGCCTGGGCTTTCAAGTCTTTAAAGCCATTACATGATCAAAGTGATATGTGGCATAGCAGTTCAGAAAAACATACGCTTACATTTCTTACTCTATTCAGAACTAAGTTGAGGAATTTGAAGTACTAATTTGTCCTGGAAACTCCATATTGAAACAATCTAAATGAATAATTTATTAACTTTAAGTATTTTCCTATTCTCAAACACCACTGAAATAACAGTAGAGATCTAAGAAACTTTTCTCTACTTATTTCCAGTGGTTGAGCAGCATACACATCTCTCAGTAGTCATCAGTGGGCTCTATTTTGCTTTTCTGTTTTCTTTGGTTCTGTATTCTCATGACATCATGATTTTTTTTTTTTTTTTAGTCTGGAATGAGGGGAAGTTTGGTAGCATACACATTAATGTGCTATTTATTAAATGAGTAAGCCTTTTTCTAAAGAATCAAATTCCCAAACTTCAAGGAAAACAGCACTTGATGATCAAAGCTGGAATCAATTCTTGCCTAATATTGATCCATGAAACTGAAAATAGGGGCCTGAAGAAATGGCTCAGTGGTTAAAGGTACTTGTTTGCAATACCTGATGTTCCAGGTTTGATTCCCAAGTACCCATGTAAAGCCAGCTGCACAAAGTGGCACCTGCATCTGGAGTTCGTTTGCAGTGGGCAGGAGGCCCTGACATGCCCATTTTCTTTCTCTCCTTGCAAGTAAACGAAAATATTAAAAAATAAATAAAATTTAAAATACTTGACTAGTTCTTTGTTGACAAGAAGATTTCCAATATATTTTGTATTTTATCCTATAAGAATCGTATATTAATGGAGAAAATAGAAGTTCAGAAAATTAAGTGATTTATGAAATGCCTGGAAAACAAACTGAACATACATTTTGGGTTTCACTGACTCTCAGTGGCTTCAAAATCAGAGCCATATATTTTCCAAAGCTTGAAAGTAGGATATCCTACAATCTCTTCCTGTTTTTGCTGAAAACATTTGCTAAACAAAATAACCCTAGGGAGACTGTGGCTGATTCTGTAGCATGGCTAGCAAGTGGCAGAAAAAGCCAGGGACGTGTTTTACTGCCATACTAGTGGTCTTTACCATAGTTATAACATGGGATCCGCATGTCACACCTATATATTACTGACAATTAATATGCAGGGTGTCAAGAAATTACCTAACCACAAAATGTGAAACTTCCTTCTCAGAAATTATTTCCATAATAATCTATGTCGAAGCGGTAACTTCTGGGACGGCACGAGGAAGACAGTTTGTAGCATGTAGACAGCCCGAGGCTTAAAGCAGAGTGGACGCCGCGCTGAGACAGACAAGCACCGCAGAGCCAAGGAGGCCACCCGCGGCAGCAGCAGCGCGCACCCCTAGCCCGGCCCTGGCTCACGGTGGGAGAGGGGGTAAACCAGCAACTGGACCCAGACATAGTGAGCAGTCCCAGGAAGACGGTCCACCGTCTCCTACACCGTCACGCACTCGCCAGACCGGCTTCTTGCGTTGCTAGGCAACCACCACGTCCCAATTTAGGGAAAGTCTGGGGCCTTGAAGTCTGGCGGTGGCGGCGCGCTCCCGCCTTCAGGGGACCTTACGTCATCACGTGTTTGTGACATCACAACGCTACGAGAGGGAGACTGAATGGGCCTGAGGAGAGAATGCCCAGTACCCTCCAGTGGAAGTAGGAAGAAATAAATTGAAGGGAGGAAAGCAGGATGAGTAGTTCACAGAAGGCCGGGCCGCTCGGGTTACCTGGACAGCCGGGGTACCTTTGGGTCCTTTATGAAGTGCCCGGATGAAGCGCCAGGACCCACACGTCTTCCGCATTGAGCACAGCGCCATCTTGAGAAGGGCGGAGCGTCCTCGTGCTGACTGACGTGCAGCTCCTTTTCCCTGATGCGCATGCGTGTGGCTTTGGGGCGGCCGCTGGCGTCTGGAGCCGCTAAGATTTCCTGGAGCGCGGCTGAGCGTGGTGGTGCTGCTAGGCTCTGGTGTTTTCCTCACCCTTGCCTTCGTGTCTGCTTCCGTAAGGAAGAATCTTCTTCATGAGTATAAACTGTAGCGCTTCAGATTGGGAAGAAGGTCAAGTAGGTTGCCTTTCTGAGCCTAGACACCCAGAGGCAGGTTTGACAAATTTCTCCAGGAAAGAAGTCTGGTGGATCTCTAACCTTAACCTTAAGCCGCTTTTAGAGACTTGTGTAGCATGTTTATCGGCTCTGCAGTTTTGTGTAGTGTACTACTGCAAGGCAATGTGTGTGTGTTGCCTTCAAGAAGTGTACAGTTTAAGCCGGGTGTGGTGGCGCACGCCTTTAATCCCAGCACTAGGGAGGCAGAGGTAGGAGGATAACCATTCAAGGCCACTCTGAGACTCCATAGTGAATTCCAGGTCAGCTTGGACTACAGTGAGACCCTACCTTGAAAAACAAAACAAACAAACAAAAAAAGTGTACACCTTAATGGGTGGCAGATAAAAGCTGTGCCTACTGATAAGGTTTGGAGAGGATGGTGGTTAAGGCTGTGGAGTTTCACCCTGGACCTGGGGACAGCTCCAGAAAGATGATGGAAGAAAGGGTTTTGTGTTAAGCCACGAGCAATGTTAATTCAGTTAAAGTAGTGCATCTCAGAAACTCCCAGATTAAGAATCTTGAAGTGAAAATAAAACTGGAAGAGGTTTGTTACTTGTGTTTTGTAATACTCATCTAAAGAACAGGTACTTGACATTACCAAGAGGAAGTGAAAGGAAACTTGTACATGAGATACCTACGCTCTTAGGAAGCTGAAATCCAGAAGGATTAGACCAAACTTAGTTAAAACAGGCAATAAAATATCCTGTCTGCAAAGTCCTAGTGAAGTTAAAGCACAGTTGGTGTAGTTACAAGTCAACAGGGAAATAATTACAGGTGTAAAATTGGGGTGAGAAGTCAAGTTCCTCAATGAAAGGAATCAGTTTGATTTTTGTTTTGTTAAATTCAAGATGAGTGCAGTACTGAAGTGTGAAGATCGTGTGGAGCTTGGAAGAGAAATTTGGGCAAAGGAATCCAAGGAAAATCTTTGAGACTACCAGAAAGAATCTGTAAGATCATAGAAATAAAGTAGCCAAGAGACATTGAAGAAAGCAAAGAATAATATTTGTTGATGCCCTATTGGGACCTTGTCAGAGAAAGAGAAATACAGTGTCTATGTAAAATGCAGCTGTATAAATGCCTTAAGTGTTCAGTCCTCATATATAAAGCAAAATATTAGTTTTTATAGGTTTATTATTAGCTATATTAGGACCCTAAAAAGAAGCAAGATTAGACTTCTGACACTGATGCATCAAAGGCATAATCACTTCAGTTCCTCCAGCTGTAGTTCTTAGTCTTCTGCTGGGGTTCATATGACAGGTAATATTTTAATGGGAATTATGTCCAAAACATAGTTCCAGCAAATATCATTTCTATATCATGATTTTTAAAATTAAATTGTTTGCAGACTTTTAAAGACATTAAAACAAAAAAGTGCTTTTTCACACTATAGTGTGACTTAGTGACTCCAGTGTCACTCAGCTGGTTGTTCTTTGGGCAATAACTATACAATATTTAAAATTGTATTAAAATGTTATCATTCTTACTGTTTCCCCTGGCACCTAGAATAGTGGCTTGCACAGATGAAGTACAGTTTTTAAATCTAAATTTGATGTTAAGAAATAAAAAGACTTTTGTACATTTAGCAATTGACAACAGAAAAGACACTAGACCTATTAGGAATGAACCAGTTCTATCTGCTTTTTAACTTTTTTATCACAGCATTCTGGTATTGAGAAAATAATGAGAAAAAATGCCACCATCTTCTAAGGGGCATATTATATCAGTATTTAGCTTAGTTTAACAAATGCTTTTAATAATAGTGACCAAGCTTTCAGAGAATGGTTTTAGTCAATTTATCCTAGTGAATAATCATATAATATGCTTTTGAAATGTTTCCGTATAAAATAGTTGATACTTTATTATAGTTTGTAATTCTAATTTACCATTATATGATGGTAAAGTTGGTTATATAGAAACTTCACCTATGGAACCCCTCATTCTCCAACAATGTTGTTTAAATGACACACCACTGTTTTAATGGCAACATTTTACCTCTGCTGTTATTTGGGTAAGCTGAAGTACTTACCTAAATGAGATACAAGTTAATTATCAAAGTAGTCTGTAAACATACTTAAAATGAAAAACTTTCATAGTTCCAAACTTATAAGCATGTACTATGTGTGTCTCCATATATTTGTGCTTACAATTTGAGCACTTGTTTAAAATTTGATTTCTCATCAACACTTTTATAGTAAGTTCTGGTAATTTTACCTTTATTTTTTTTTTAACATTCCCAGCAAATCCACTCTTGCTAGAAACAGCAGATTAAAACCAGGTTGGCAGTTAAAGTTTCTATTGCAACCATGTGTGTCAGGAGAAAGGATTAAGTTTCCTTGCCCAAGAACATCAAGGGGAACCTCCACCTCTATAGACACACCTCTATTCCTCATAATGGAGAGTTTATACATGGTTAGATTTAAGTGGGATAAGGGAAGAGTTAAAACCTTCTCTTAGCTCTAGCATAATCATCCCTTAAGTATGAAAGTATCCAGTTTTGTTGCTCTAATTTAATTCTAAGTGTCAGGTTGGTGTTAGATGCTGACCAAGGCAATGAAGAGTTGCCTTACACATTTAATCACTTAAATAAGAATTTTTCAAAGTGCAAAAACTAGATGGAAATTGTATTCCAAATTTAAGCACAAGCCATTCTCCCTTGATCTTTCGTGTATATTGGGTATGTATTTCTAATATAGAGGAGGCAATTCCATAATAGAAGAAAATTTTCTCTTCATACTGATAGGGGTTCAGCTACAGTTGTCTGTACATGCCACTTTATGCTGGACCCATTATAAAAACACAAAGAGATCAAGTGGAATCCCGCCTTTGGTATAGATAATGTCCAAGCACCATTGTTGCATATATAAAACTGTAGCAATGATTTAGTAATTGTCCTTTTTTTCAGCTTCACTGTAGTTCTGCAACTCATTTTATAGCTAATGGAACTCCAGTGACATTTAATACCTAAACCCAAACCACACAAAAATATAAAATATAAAACAAACAGAACGCCCTCAGTCTCCATACCAATCCTCTGCTGAAAAGCTAAGTCAAGTCTGGTCCAGGTAAAAGGTTTTATATGAAGCTATATGCTGGTATCAGATTTTAAGGCCAAAGCATGTAAAATGTTTAATCTTTAAAAAGCTAATGCTTGTCTCACCATTCCTAAAATTAAAAGATATTACTTCTCTATTTTTGGGAGAGTGAAATGTTCATAGTGTGAGAACAATAATCAAAAGATTTGTATCATATTTTGGAAGGCCATTTAGGATGACATCAATATCTTTCTGGAAAATGCAATTCCAACAAAATAAAGGCAGAAACTAAGGGATGTAAATAGCAAAGTGAGATTTTTCTTTAAAGCATCTTTTCCTTAGAATTCAAGGGTAAGGCTATAGTTTTCATGTGGCCAGATTCAACTTGTGTAAAGGATATGAATATCTACATATATAGTGGTTCATGCTTGTAATTAATCCCACCACTAGGAGGCTGAGACAGGAAGATTATCATAAGTTCAATGCCAGCCAAGGAATAACAGTTCCAGACCAGCCTGGGCTACTAAATGAGACCCTATAACAAGGAAAAAAAGGAAGGAAGGAAGGAAGGGAGGGAGGGAGGGAGGGAGGGAGGGAGGGAGGGAGGGAGGGAGGGAGGGAGGGAGGGAGGGAGGAAAGAAACTTTCTTATCATGTTTTTTTGTCAGTGTAATCAAACTACATTATATCTTGTCCCACTTTTTAGTGTCGTTGCTGTGAGTACTAAGTCACTCAGTGGTCAGATCAAAATCAAAAGAAATTTTTATTGTTCAAAAATATAGGTCAGTAACCTCATACAGTGTCTTAGATTTCATTTCAGTCAGTCCAAACCCATTTGTTTTCCAAACCCACTGAAAATTAAATCAGTTGTGGGTTTTTTTTTTTTTTTTGCTTATAAGTTCATTTTTATACATTTCAAAATTTTTGATCTTCAGACTACATTAAGAGTAATATTTTTCTTATATGGAAGGAAGCATCTCTTTAGTATAGAGCATACTCTATCTTTATATTAAAAAAATACAACTCAAGACTTAGGACCTAAATAAGCTAAACAAAACTCGTCTTTGCCCATCCATCCATCTGTCCACTACCACTGGAGCTGTAGAACAGAGTCCTGTGCACATCAATGCATCTACAAAAACACTGCTTGAGAGCTATTCCCAGAGTCATAGCAGCAAAGCATCAGGTGGCTGTTGACACTTCACATAAACCAAAAGGCAAGAAAAATACAGGAGAGGCCAAATGACATAGAAATAGTCATAGCATTTCAACTTGATATGCTGGAAACAAAGTAACTTTACAGTCATTGTGTAAGTAACTTGCAAAGCTCCAAAAGGAACAATAGCCACAAATTTGCTAAGGCAAATTTCAAAGACAGAAAACACCAACTATAAGAAATATTGACTAAGATCTACCATATGACCCAGCTATAGCTCTTCTAGACATATAACCTAAGGACTTGTCTCACTACCTTAGAGATACTTGCCCAACCATGTTTATTGCTCCTTTATTCACAATAGGTAGGAAATGAAACCAGCCTAGATGTCCCTCAACTGATGAGTGGATAATGAAGATGTGGAACATTTATACAATGGAGTTCTACTCAATGGTAAAGAAAAATGAAGTTGTGAAATTTGCAGGAAAATGGATGGATCTGGAAAGGATTATACTAAGTGAGGTAACGCAGGCCCAGAAAACCAAACGTTGCATGTTCTCTCTCATATGTGGATCCTAGCTACAAATAACTGGACTTCTGCGTGAGTAGGAAGTACAGACCAGTAAGCTAGAAAGGAGATATAAAGGAAATAGAAAGGGAGGGAGGGGCAGATTCAATAGGATGGTATTTATATATGTAAGTAGAAGAACAGATTAATGGGGGTGAAAAGGTCTAAGTGAAGTCAGGGAAAGAGATTGAGTAAGGAAAGGTGGAGGGACGGCTAATCAAAATCTAAGAGGATATAAATAAGTCAAATGGAAACCTACTTTTTTGGGCAATGAAACACAAAGGAGCCATAGATTGTTATTAGAAAATTTTCAGTGCCAGGGATGGGATAGCTTCCAGTGAGTTGTTGGCCAGGGGGGTCCCTGATGCCCCCAAAACATTAAAGGCCATTTCAGAGGCCCTTGGCTTCCCACCAGAAATAGATGGTAAGACCCTATTGCTGAACGTTCCACATAGTTGGGCTGCAAAGTCAATAAGAAACCCTGCTGGAGCTGAGCTGAAAAACCTCCTCCATGTAGACCAGCTGACAGAAAGCTGGAAAAAGCCATGTTGCTTACAGTACAATGGGAGAAAGAGAAATCACCAGTGAAGATACCCAACAGTGAACACTGCAAGCCTTATATTTGGCCATCCAGGCCAAATGAGCCAACTGGTGCAATAGTTGCACATCTGTTATGGGGGAAACTAACCGCCCTATAATTTGAGCAGGAGCAGGGAGCAGGGAGGGAATACATCCCTGATACTGAAAACCTACAACAGGGGTAGTCATGAGCCCTAGGAGTGTAACATCTGCTGCTGTCTGGCTAAAAGTGTATATTATGCTCACCAAACTGCCCAGTAAGCACTTCTCTTAATGTTCATACCCATATATTAATGCTACTATCACTTTTGGTAGAGAGCCTTCTCTTTTCAGATGGCAGTGACCTTGGGATGACTCAGAAGGCATCATGGTGCTGGGAAGAAGTGACAGAGGAGTACTGAAATATCTCTATCACACCTTCCAAGGCTCAGGGTCCATTACGGAAGAGGTGGTGGAAAGAATGTAAGAGTCAAAGGAAGGATAGGACTCCTTACAACGTGTTCCTCCAGACACAAAATGGCCTGGATATCAGACCATCATAACAGGAAGAAAGGATCATCATGACATCAAAATAAAAGAAAGACTGATTGAGAGTGGGAGGGGATAGGATGGAGAATGGAGTTTCAAAGAGGAAAGTGGGGGGAGGGAGGGAATTACCATGGGATATTGTTTACAATTATGGAAGTTGTCAATAAAAAATAATATATATCAAAAAATAAAAATAAAATCCAAGCATGGTGGCACGTGCCTTTAATCCCAGCACTCAGGAGGCAGAGGTAGGAGGAGCGCTGTGAGTTTGAGGCCACCCTGAGACTACATAGTTAATTCCAAGTCAGCTTGAGCTAGAGTGAGACCCTACCTCGAAAAACAAAAATAAATAAATAAATAAAAATAAAAAGAAATATTGACTATAAAAGCAATGAACTATAAAAATAAGCAGAGAAAAGCATGTATTCTTTCTAGACAGGTTTTTATTTTTTGAATGAAGGCTTTTTCTTTAAAAAAAAGTTTTTATTCATTTGTGAGGGAGAGAGAGAGAGAGAGAGAGAGAGAGAGAATGGGCACACAAGGTCCTCTTGCCACTGTGAATGAACTCCAGGTGCCTGTACAACTTTGTATGTCTAAATTTATATGGGTATTGAGGAATTGAACCCAGGCTGGAAGACTTTACAAGCAAGTGCCTTTAGCCTCGGAGCTATCTCCCCAGCCTGTAAAAACTTTTTAGTATTATTTATTTGAGAGAGAGAGAGAGAGAATGGTCATACCAGGGCCTCTAGCCACTGCAAATGAACTCCAGATGCATGCACCACCTTGTTCATCTGGCTTACATGGGTACGGGATATTTGAACCTGGGTGCTTATGCTTTGCAGACAAGTGCCTTAACCACTAAGTCATTTCTCTAGCCCCTGTGAAAGCTTTTTTTTTTTTTTTAAGAATTGTCAAATAGAAAAAATAATCCAGTGTTTTTTTAAGTGATCATCAAAATTCAAACCCCCAGGCTATGCATGGTGGTGCAACACCAGTAGCCCCAGCACTGAAGAGGCCCAGGCAGAAGGAGTGCAAGTTTAAGAATAGCCTGAACTACAAAGGGAAACCCTGACTCAAGAAAGGTAAAAAGTTCAAAGCCGCCTAAAAAAATAGAACATTTTTCCTTCAAGTCAATGAAGTTTAAGTTCATACATGTTTTAAGAGACACTTTTCCTTCATCAGAAGAAAAAGTAGCTTTAAATTATGTTTAGCAAGTCTTTTACTCAGCAGTGCTATCTGACTCTGCTTCAGGTACAGGGACATGGACATAAACAGCTATCAGAGAGCATGACCTATGGAATTCAATATCCCATGGGAAAGAGGATAAACCTTCTTCCAAATGTAATCATTCCTGACATGTTCTTAACAAATAGCAATCAAGTTCACTGAGGCACTACTAAAATCGTTTACCTACCAATGGAATTAACTTTCATAAACAGTCTGACAAAAGTTTAGAGGGCAGACACTGGCTGATGCTGCTGACACAAGACTACGTAATAGGAGGGAGGAAAAAGCCAAGAACATCCAAATGAAAGAGAGACTAGCTGGAAAGACTAGTTCAATGGAGGGGAAAGAGAAGGATGGCAGGAGGGGATTAAGATCATGGTATATTTACATTTATGAAAGTTATCAATAAAAAGTTTAGAGGGCAGAAAGTATTTAAAATAAATGCTGGTCAACATTAATAAGAAAAGTTTCAGTATTCTATTTTCACAAAAGTCAAGATAACCAAGAAAAATTTCATTCCGACTGCAGAATAGAAAGAAACCCTCCTGCAAATGGAGTATGTGTGCAGACGTGTGTGCGAGCAGTATGGATCACAGTCATTACTTTAACTGAGCTTGCACAGTCAGCTGTCAGGCTTCAGAGAATCATAGCCTTCTTTCAGGTAGCCCCGCTGATGTCTTAAGGCAGGGAGTGTTTTCTGTGCACTTCAGGCTGAGCTCTTCCACCTGACCCAATATCCCAGACATGGCTTCAAGAAGTTTGGTCAATGAAAAAGCTGCAGCACTGATCTGCAGCTCCACCTCCTGAGCAGGCCCACCGGGATCCAGCTCTCACCTCCCACTTCCCTGGGTCCTGAAGGGAAGGTGATGAAGAGGTGTCTGAGGACACAGAAGAGGGAGGCAGTCGCTGCGGGGAGGAAACCTGAAGCTCCTCGGGGTGCATCACAGGGAACAGCTGGGACCTTCGAGCTGGACCAGAGCAGGCCAAACGAGACCAATAGTCTTTCAATCGCTCATGCCTGAAGCCCAATGGTTCCATGTCAGCTGTTTTTCATCACCTTTTTCCTTAAGAAAAAACTTGGGGAAAGTCTCTATGCTAGCCCTGTTACTGACCTCAATTAATCAAAAGCTTCATGATTCTCTTTTCCTTATGTGTAGAGTAAGTTAAAAAATTGAAGCCGGACATGGTGCTCACGCCTTTAATCCCAGCACTTGGGAGGCAGAGGTAGGAGGATCACTGTGAGTTCGAGGCCACCCGGAGACTACATAGTGAATTCCAGGTCAGCCTGGGCTAGAGCAAGCCCCTTCCTCAAAAAAAAAAAAAAAAAAAAAAAAATTGACTGGCTAGCTAATATACATTGTGAGTCTAGACTAAGCTGGTTTCTGATTTGCACCTGTAACTGGGTCCTAAAGGTCCAAGAAAGTCCTTGCACTCCAAACCCTAGGTTTGTTTCTAATTTGAGTCAAAGAATTGAATAAAAACGAAAACTAAGAAGGATAATTATTAAATTATTATATTTATTGAGGGAAGTAGAACCAAGGAAAGGCACTCAGGTGGCTAGAGATCCCATGTAGGGGGCCTGGGGAAAAAAAAGCATGGAAAGAGGAAAGAAAGTTCAAGGAGCTCCTGCCATGTGGGGAGATGGAGGGGATAAAGAACAGATGTGGAGAGCAAGGGCTAAGGGCTCTACTGACTGGGCCTGGGTCTGGGCTGCTCCTTTCTCCCGCTTGTCAGTGGCAACCAACAGAGACATCACTTCTCCATAGTCTGGGGAATTCCCTTAACTGCCCCATAACCTGAGGAATTCCCTTAACATTTTTTAGGACCTTGACTTACATGAAACCTGATCCTGGCTTCAACACAAAAAAGAATTTTGGGTTGAGCCAGTATGAAGTAGAGCTGGGGTTTATTTATTTTATTAACTATGAACTTTACTGTGTGAACAAACTGTGTGTTGCTCTCATTCCTCTCCTGTTGTCCTCTTATATCCTCTTCTTACCTGTCCCCATTCCACTTAAGACCCTCCTCAGTGTGGTTGTTGGTATTTGCCATGGGAAGGGGGTTATTAAAAAACATTTTTTCTTTCTTTTTTTTTTTTTTTTTCGAGGTAGGGTCTCACCTAGCTCAGTCTGACCTGGAATTCACTATGTAGTGTCAGGGTGGCCTTGAACTCTCTGCAATTCTCCTACCTCTGCCTCCTGAGTGCTGGGATTAAAGGTGTGCACCATTATGCCTGGATATGCTTTTACTTTTTATTAAGTAGAAACTTTTTATGGACACATCATTTGTTGGTATTATCATTTCCCTCCTCCCTGACCCCTGCCCCACTCCATTGAGGGCCAACTTTAGTGGGATTGCTGGCATTCACCATATAGTTGTAGGTTAAAAGACATTTTTAGGGCCAGAGAGATGGCTTCGCCATTAAGGAGCTTGCCTACAAAGCCAAAGGGCCCAGGTTTGATTCCCCAGGACCCATGTAAGCCAGATGCACAAGGGCACACACATCTGGAATTCGTTTGCAGTGGCTGGAGGCCTTGACACACCCATTCTCTCTTTCTCTCCCTCCCTCTCTATCTCTCCCTGCCTATTTTTAACTCTCTATCTCAAATAAATAAAAACAAAAAAGACATTTTTAATATGGATATTAGGTATGAGAGTTAAGAGAAAGATGTTCTAGAAGACTATAAGGCATTCCAGTGAGACACACCTGAGAGCATGGTTGTGGGCTTCTACTTCATTGTCTTTACAATAGTCATATATAGGATTTTGTATTTTGGTATGCTTTAAAGCTATTATGTTTAAAAGGTTGCTAAGGAATCTAAATCAAATCACAGGGTAGTTCTTGAAGGATACATCACAGCATTACAATTGATAAGGTAGAAATTCTAGATCACAAGGTTGAAGGAAGGTGGAGTATCTTTGCTGTAAATAAAGTTGACAGTTTTGCTTGAGAATCTCAGAAAAATGTCTGGTAAAAAGAATGAGGCCTTACTCAAAGTCACATACAATCAGCCCTTAAGCCTGCTTCATTGCTGTTTTTACATAAAAAAATAAAATATAAATATATAAAATATAAAAAAATAAAATATCTCTGTGTCCACAGCCTTCACAGCAAATGTTAATTGTGCCAGAATTCTTGCTTCTTAGTTGACAAGAGGCTTCCCCAGATTAGGAGTGAAGGGCTCCTTTCCTTTCCCATGCCCCCATAATTTTTGCTATTTTTCTTTATCCTGCCACAGTTTTGATCTTTCATTTTCTCCCATTTGCTGAATTTATTGAGCCTACAATGGTCAGTCCCTCTACCCTACACAGAAGCAGAGAATGGTGAATCTGAAAAGTTTAATGGAAATTCTGAGTACTTAACTACTGTTCATTGATAGAATTATAAATTTAATTGCATATGTAAAAAAACTTAAACTTCTTTAAAATAAACCTTCTAATCAGGCATCAAATTTGTGGAAGGAAAGACTTTCATCATCTCGGACTTATTTAGCAAAGTGTATGACAATCAAAAAAGGGCTTAATAAATATTGTCAAATTGATTAAATAAACAAGTGAACACATTAGAGGAGGGAGGAAGTCATACTGTGGAATATTTTAAAGGGAGTTTGGGGAAAAGGAGATTTTTTTTTATATCCTAAGACAAACCCTGGAAACATTTCTAAAGTCCCTAATATATAATTTCATTTCTTGTGGCTTGCTACTTCCACTAAAAATCATTTTCTACATTCCACTCTCCATAATAGCCATTCTTCTCAAATTTATTGATCACCTATTAGTGGCATGATCTCTTCTAAAATGCTGATATGCCATGAAGAACTGAGACATGTATGGGGATGCTATATCAGTTACTTTCTCACTGCTAGGACAAAATCAGACCAGAAGGAGTTCAAGGAAGGAAAGGGTTTATGTCAGTGTTCACTTTGAAGGGGAAGTCATCATAGTGGGGGAGGAATGGCAGGAACAGAAAACCTGAGTCACATTGTTACATTCCCACAACGAAGGAGACAGAAAGATGAATACTGCTGCTCAGACATCTTTCACCTTTTAATACAGTTAAGGAACCCAGCCCATGGGACGGTGGCTCCCATAGAGTGAGACATCCTACTTCAATTAATGTAATCTAGAAAATCCTTCACAGAACAGAACAGAAATTTCCATGGTAATTAAAAACTAGAGAGTAACATTCACAGATGCACCACAGAGATACAAGAGTACCAGAGTGGAATTTTCTGTAAACAAAAATACAATGGGAGGGCACAGCTGGGACCCTGCATATGTGCAGTATGGAGAAGAATACAGGGGAGAACAAGGATGCATTAATATATCAAGAAGAAAGAGCTGACTGTCTACCAGGAGATGAGTCACCTCCACCTTATTGTCCTGGGCCCAGAAGTCATTGCAGGGGAAGCAGTGACATGTTACTGCTCTCATGGCTACCCTGAAAACCACTTCCAGGGAAATGGTGACAGACACTGTGGCCACTCAAACCTCATATAAAGATAGATCCAGAGTCTACAGAGAAAGCAACAGTAAATCATAGCTCTATCTTGCCCAACAAGGCTCATAGAGTATCATGGAAGAGGGGGCGGCAAGATTGTAAGAGCCAATGGATTCTGGACTTCTGGTCAAGATGGCATCCACCTAACTGGACCACACCTACTGGGGAAGGAAAGGCAAGATGTTTAAGGTTCATTGGGTCTTCTAGGCATGAGCAGACTCTAGTAGACCCCCAGTGGGAGGGTGTGGAGGAGAAAAGTAGGGAATTGGCTGATTCCCTTGCTCTTGAGTAGCCCATCAGTCCTCCAATCCACTCAAGTAGCTGTACTAGCTGCAGGCCCAGACAGAAGTTGCTCCTGCACTAACCGAAGGCAAGGGGACCCAAGCCAGCAGGCTAGTTTAGCTCCATGCGCACCTGAACACTCTACCACTCACCGGCGCCCACCCCCCACCCCTGTGTGTAGACCCAGGCCAGCAGGATAGCATTCCTACAGGGTACCTCCACAGGTGAACAACATCCCACTCACCACCGCCCACCACCCCTGTGCACAGACCCAGGCTAGCAGGCTAGTGTCCCCCCAGGGGACCTCCTTGCCTGAATGCCATCCCACTCGCAGCCACACCCAACCCCGTGCATGGACCCAGGACAGCAGGGTATCCTCCCTCCCAGGTGTTCCCACCACTGCAAAGCTCCACAAGAAAAATCACCATCCACCCACAACCCCTCCCCCCACCATGCTGTGCACAGTCCCAAGCCAGCAGGCTAGCATTCCTCCAGGGGACCTCCACATGTGAAAGTCATCCCACTCACCACTACCTTCCATCCCAGTGCTCTGACCAAGCCCAGAAGCCTAGCATTCCCCCAGGGGACCTCCATGCATGGAAAACTTCCCACTAGCCCTCACCCCCTACCTCCGTACATGCACCCAGGCCATCAGGCTAGGGTTTCCTCTCCCTAAGTGCTCCTACCACAGGGGAAATCCATGCCTCCCCCCCCTCCCCGCATGTCACCTGACCCACAGCAGTTCCAGGACCCAGAAGTCCCATCTACCCTCTGTTACAAGTTCCCAAGGGACCCACTGTCCCATTCCTTCACCCTTCAGCATCACAGAACTGCCACACATTCCCATCCTCTCCTCCTCTGCAGCCCAGCCACAATACCAGTCTTCTTTCTCCCATTCCCCCATAGCCCCTGTCCCTGAGGCCACGTAACCATGAAGTCCCAAACCCCAAATCATAGAACAACAAGCTCCTTCATCAGGTCCCCAGGCCTACACCAGAGTCTCATGGGCTCCTTCCCTCTGAGCAGGCAGGCCCCATTGCCATCAGAAGCCCAGTGGAAGAAAACATAAAAGAGAATAATCACTGAAGACACTTCCAGGTTTGACTACAGCTTCCTCCTAAATTAAATAAGACTCCTACACTGTGATGGGCAAACCATTTTGCAAAAGGAGTAACATGAAACATCAATTGAAAGTAAATCCAATAAGATTGTCCAGTCCCACAATGGATGTCTCTAATCAAAACATAGAAGAGACCATAGGATTAGAACCCCAAAAATGAAGATACAAGCTATGCAACCTTGACCAAGCAAATAGCAGAACTTTCAGAAAAGCAACAAAGGGCCAATAATTGTATGAATGCTGTTCTTGCTAGATTAGACCTAATAGAAAAGAACCAGGAAGGGTTCCAAAGACAGTTAAATGATCTGCAAGGAGAGTGAAACAAAAAAAAAAAAAAAAAAAAAAAAAAAAAAAAAAAGAGGACCTCAATAACCTGCTGGATAAGCTACATGAAGACATAAAGAAATGCAAGGATGAATTACAAGAAGCATTAAGAAAATCAGAAAATGATGTGAAAAGGGAATTCGACAGAGGGATGGAAACTATACATAAAAAAGCAGTAGAAAATACAAACAAAATTGAACAAGCCCAAAACTATATAGACGCTCTCAAGAATGTCAAGAATGTCAGCCATGTGGAGGATAGAAACTCAGAACTGGAAGACAAAACAGAGGAAACAGTTCATGAATCCAAAAGTTTCAATAAGTCCAAAAAGTTTTGTGAACAGAACATGAGAGAACTGTTGGATACCCTTAAACGTCCCAACATTCAGATTATTTGAAGGGGAAGAAATTCAGACCAAAGGCATGGAGAACTTCTTCAACAAAATTATCAAGGAAAACTGTCCCACTCTTTCAAAGAAAGTCCCATCAAGTTACAAGAAGCTAACAGAACTCCAAACAGATTGGAGCAAAGGAGAAATTCTCCAAGACATATTATCATTAAGACTTTGAACATCAATAAAAAAGACAAAGTCCTAAAACAGCTAAGGAGAAACAACACGTTACATATAAAAGTGACGCCATCAGAATTACTTCAGGCTTCTCAATGGAAACCCTGAAGCCAGAAGGGCCTGGAATGGAACACCACAAAGTCTAAGAACATATGGCTTCCAACCAAAACTACTCTACCCAGCAAAAGTATCCCTCATAATAGATGGTGAAAGAAAATCTTTCTATGATAAAACTCAGCTTTGCAACTATATGAACACAAAGCCAAACCTGCAGAGTACTTTAGAGAATTCTCCACACAGAAGAATGAAATAACCAATCTTGAGTTCCTACAAGAATCAGATCACAATAACCAAACTCAGAGAAGGCACACAGAAAATCTACAAAGTCCAAGAAAACATCAAACCACATAAACCACCACAATATGACAGGGATTAAATCAAACCTCACAGTCATTATTCTAAATATTAATGGCCTTAATTCACCTATCAAGAGACATAAGTTAACACTAGATCAGAAAATTAGACCCCTCGATCTGCTGTCTTCAGGAAACCCACCTTACCACTAAAGACAGACACCTTCTTGGGGAGAAAGGGTGGAAAATAATATTCCAAGCAAAGGGAAATAAGAAACCAGCAGGCCTAGCTATACCAATATCAGGTAAAATAGACTTCAAACCAAAAGTGATCAAAAAAGGCAAAGGCCACTTCTTACTTATCAAGGGAATGAACCAACAAGAGGATATCACAATCATCAATCTTTATGCACAAAACACAGGTATACCACAATTCATAAAACAAAACCTATTTGACAACAAAACAGAAAACCACCAACACCATCATAGTTGGGGACTTCAATACTCCACTATCAGCAATATATAGATCATCCAAACAGAAAATTAACATGGAAGTGAGAGAGGTCAACAAAACCATAGATTAATTGGATATAATGGACATCTAGTGAAGATTCTACCCCAAATCCACAGACTACACATTCATCTTAGCAGCCCATGGAACATTCTCTAAAATAGATTATATATATATATATATATATATATATATATATATATATATATATATATATATATATAGTTTTACAAGATAGGGTCTCACTCTAGCACAGGCTGACCTGGAATTCACTATGTCATCTCAGGGTGGCCTTGAACTCATGGCAATCCTCCTACCTCTGCCTCCCAAGTGCTGGGATTAAAGGCATGCATCACCATGCCTGACTTAAAATAGATTATATACAGGGTCATAAAGCCTGCCTCCATATATTTAGGAAAATCAACATAATTTCCTGCATGATATCAGATCACAATGCTATGTTCCTAGAAATTAACAACACATGCGCCAGGAATCCCATCAGCCCCTGGAAACTAAACAACACACTTCTTTTTTTTTTTTTTTTTGGCTTTATCCACTTCTTTTTTTTTTTTTTTTTTTTTTTTAGTCAGTTCTATATTCAGCAAATACAGTCAGTTTGGTACCATTATTAGGCTCATCCGTGACCTACCCCCTCCCCTTGGCCCCTCCTTGTTGAGGTATATGGGTCATGCATTGTGGAGTTAGCCCAGAGTTATGGGTAAGCTAAATGTCTCTGCATATCATGACCCAACATGTGACTCTGACATTCTTTCCACCCCCTCTTCCGCAAAATTTCCCTGAGCCATGTTGGGGTCATTTTTGGTCTGCTTCAGTGATGAGGTGTTGGGGGCCTCTGAGGCTCTGGCTCTCTGATTTGGTGGGAGTTGATTTTTCTCTGTGCTGATCTCCTTCCCCCTTGTGCTGGTGTCCGGTTCATCAGGAAAACAGCCCCCTTGCTTGTTTCTCCAATTTTTCTTAGTTTCAGCCGGGGCCCTTTTGAGGTATGATGGGGTGGCTCTCTCCTTAGGATCTACATCTATCTGAAAAAGAGAAGCAGATTCTCCAACGGAGAGTAAGTTAGCACCAGGACAAATGAGATAACCCTTACTTTTTTTTTTATAGAGAATTTAATAGGTGTAGGCCCTCTTGTAGCCCACAATTGATGTTAGCTTGATATTGGAGAGTGGGCTTATGTTTGGATCTGGTTCTGACTTGTTTCCCAGCTCCAGCTATGGGTCCCATACCAGTGAGGGGATCAGTTAGCCAAATTGAGAGCAGTTGGTTCCCCACCATGGCTGTGTGCCACCACTGCACTTGTGTGGGCATCACAAGTTATTTGCTGCTAAGTAGGTTAGACCATGCGTTGCTTCGATAGATATTGGTCAATTTCCCCCAGTCGCCCATGTAGCACCTTCTGGCACTAGACGCGCTGACTGTCTGGGGACTGACTCTCATCCAACCCAAACGGCAATGGTACCATAATCTTCTACTTACTAAAAGACAGACCAAATGGCTGATCCTTCACCAGGCCCTTACAGGGAACACCTGAACCACAAGACACTGGAGAGGGTAAGATTAACACTAACCTTAATCTCCTACATCTTCCCTCCCTCACTTCCCCTCTCCCTGTCTCTCTCTCTCTTATCTCTAACTCTTGTATATTAGTTATCTTTTTCCTCATTTTCTTAGTGGGCAATGACTTGTAACTCCAAGATCCAGCATGGGGCTATCATCCACAATGAGCTTTTGATCAGAGAGACCTACAAGGTTTCCTAAAAGACAGACAGATTTCTGTCAGAGTACTTGATGACCCACCAAAGGTTAGTGGTAAGACCCTACTGCTGAAGATACCTTATGTGATTGCCATGCAAATTAAACAACACACTTCTAAACAATAAATGGGTAGTGGATGAAATAAAAATTGAAATTGCAAAATTTCTAGAAATGAATGACAATAAGAACAAATCCTACCAATACTTCTGGGACACAGTAAAGGTGGTCCTAGGGGAAAATTCATAGCACTAAATGCCTTCATAACAAAGATAATGAGATTCCAAATCAATAACCTAACCATCTACCTAAAGGCACTGGAAAACCAAGAAGAATACAACTCAAAAATCTTCAGACAAAAAGAAATAATTAAGATCTGAGCAGAAATTAATGAATTGGAAGCTAAGAAAACAAGAAAATTGATGAAACAAAGAGCTGGTTCCTTGAAAAAATAAACAAGATTGATAAACTCCTAATCAATTTGATCAAGCAAAAAAGAGAGATGCTACAAATTAACAAATTTAGAAATAATAAAGGAGAGATCACAACAGAAGTAGGTGAAATTGGGAAAATCATCAGAACTTATTTCAAAAACTTCTACTCCACAGAACTGGATATTATGGAGAAAATGGATGAATTCCTGGACACACACCTCCTACCAAAGCTAAACTCAAAGCATATTAATCTCCTAAGCAAACCTAGCACACCCATTGAGATTTAAAAAGTAATCAAAAACCACCCCCAAAAGAAGAGTCCAGGAGCAGATGGCTTCCCAGCTGAATTCTATCAAACCTTCATAGGAAGAACTGAAACCAATTTTTAAAATTCATTTATTTTTTATTAATAACTCCCATGATTGTAAACAATATCCCATGGTAATGCCCTCCCTCCCCCCACTTTCCCCTTTGAAACTCCATTCTCTATCCTATCCCATCCCCATCTCAATCAGTCCCTCTTTTATTTTGAGATCATGATCTTTTCCTCTTATTATGATGGTCTTAGGTAGGTAGTGTCAGGCACTATGAGGTCATGGATATCTAGGCCATTTTGTGTATGGAGGAGTACATTGTAAGGAGTCCTACCCTTCCTTTGACTCTTACATTCTTTCTGTCACCTCTTCCACAATGGACCCTGAGCCTTGGAAGATGTGATAGAGACATTGCAGTACTGAACACTCCTCTGTCACTTCTTCCCAGCACCATGATGCCTTCTGAGTCATCCCAAAGTCACTGCCATCTGAAAAGAGAATGTTCTCTACCAAAAGTGAGAGTAGCATTAATATATGGGTATGAACATTAAGAGAAGTGCTTACTGGGCAGTTTGATGAGCATAATATATACATTTAACCAGATACCAACAGATGTTACACCCCTAGGGCTCATGACTACGCCTGTTGTAGGTTTTCAGTATCAGGAATGTATTCCCTCCCATGGAGCAGGCCTCCAGTTCAATTAGAGGGCAGTTGGTTTCCAATATGACAGACATGCCACTATTGCACCCTTTGGCTCATTTGGCTTGGCTGGCAAAACATAAGACTTGCAGTGTTCACTGTTGAGTATCTTCACTGATGATTTCTCTCTCCTCCATTAAACTTCATACAGAATGGTTTCTTCCAGCTTTCTGTCAGCTGGTCTACATGGAGGAGGTTATCAGCTCATTTCCAGCAGGATTTCTCAGTGGCCTTGCAGCCCAAGTCTGTGGAGTCTTTCGCAATAGGTCTTACCATCTATTCCTGGTGGGCAACCAAGGACATCAGCAAAGACCTGTAATGTGAAACCAATTTTTCTCAAACTGTGCCACACAATTGGGGAACAGGGAAAGATCTCCAACTCCTTCTTTGAAGCTACTGTCACCCTAATACCAAAACCAGGCAGAGGTGCCACAAGAAGAGAAAACTACATGCCTATTTCCCTGACAAACATAGATACAAAGACCCTGAACAAAATCCTCACAAACTGAATTCAGCAACACATCAAAAGCATTATCCACCTTGATCAAGTAGGCTTCATCCCAGGAACACAGGGGTGATTCAAGATACAGAAATTTGTGAATGTAATACACCACATAAATAAGCTTAAACACAAAAACCACATGATCATTTTGATAGATGCAGAAAAGGCCTTTGACAAAATACAACATCACTTCATGATCAAAACATTTTAGAAAATAGGCATGGGCAGTTTATATCTCAACATAATAAAGGCTATATATAAGAATTCTAAAGCCCAAATAATACTTAGTGAGGAGAGACTGAAGGAATTCCCATTGAAATCAGGAAGAAGAAAGGGGTGTCCATTCTCACCTCTGCTATTCAACATAGTACTGGAAGACCTAGCTCAAGCAAAAAACAGGATAAAGAAATAAAATGGATACAAATTGGAAAAGAGGAAGTTAAGTTAGCCCTATTCTCAGATGACATGATTCTATACATAAGAGAAACTCCATCTCAAAACTCTTAAAGGTGATTAATTCCTTCAGCATAGTAGCAGGATACAAAATCAATTCACAAAAATCAGTAGCCTTTCTATATGCAAAACACAAAGATCTAGAGAAAGAAATAAGCAACATTTTTCCATCTTCAATAGCAACAAAAAATACCTTGGAATAACATTAAACAAGGATGTATAATGAAAACATAAAACACTCAAGATATAAATTGTGGAGGACTTGAGAAAATGGAAAGAACTCTTCCAAGGCAGAATTAACATTGTGAAAATGGCAATCTTACCAAAGGCAATAATGTACAGATTTATTGCAATACCAATAAAAATCCCAACATTTTTCTTCACAGAAATAGAAAAAATGATCTCAAAATTCATTTGGAATGGCAGAAGGCCTTAGATATTCAAGCATATCCTCAGCAAAAGAAACACCTGTGGAGGCATCACCACACCTGATCTAAAGCTATATTACAAAGCCATAGTAATAAAAACAACACGGTACTGGCATAAAACAGAAGTATAGACCAATGGAACAGAATTGAGGAACCGGACTTTAGGTCAAGTAACTAAAGCTACTTGATATTTGACAAAGGCCATAACAAGGTAGACTGGAAAAAAAGACAGCATCTTCAACAAATGGTTCTGGACAAACTGGATAGCCATTTGCAGAAAAATGCAACTCGACCCACACATTTTGCCAAATGTGGATCAAAGACCTCAATATAAGACTGGAAACTCTGCTACTACTGGACAAAATAATAGGAGGAACTTTCCATGATATAGGAGTGGGAAAAGACTTCCTGAAGAACAAAACCCCAGTACCTCAGGAAATTAAACAATTACTCTAACATTGGGATCTCAGGCAGCTGAAAATCTTTTTCAGACAAACATACAATAAGCAGAGCCAATAGATTACCTACAGAATGGGAGAAAATTTTTGCTGGATACACATTGGATAGAGGCTTAATTTCCAGAATCTATAATGAACTCAGAAAGAAATAAGCAACATTTTCACATTTTCAATAGCAACAAAATAATACCTTGGAATAACATTAACCAAGGATGTGAAAGACATATATAATGAAAACATAAAACACTCAAGATATAAATTGAGGAGGACTTGAGAAAATGGAAAGAACTGCCATGCTCCTGGATAGGCAGAATTAACATTGTGAAAATGACAATCTTGCCAAAGGCAATATACATATTTAATGCAATACCAATATAAATCCCGACATTTTTCTTCATACAGATAGAAAAAATGATCTCAAAATTCATATGGAATAGCAGAAGGCCTCAGATATTCAAGCATATCCTCAGCAAAAGAAACACCTGTGGAGGCATCACCATACCAGATCTAAAGCTATATTAAAGAGCCATAGTAATAAAAACAACATGGTAGTGGCATAAAAACAGGGTTATAGACCAATGCAACAGAATTGAGGACCCAGACTTTGGGTCAAGTAACTACAGCTACTTGATATTTGACAAAGGCACTAACAATATAGGCTGGAAAAAAGAATCTTCAACAAGTGGTGCTGGACAAACTGGATAACCATATGTAGGAAAATGAAACTTGATTCACACATCTTGGTAGCAAAACAATCAAGTTCAAATGGATCAAAGACCTCAATATAAGACCTGGACCTCAGCTACTATTGGGAAAAAAAAAATAGAAGGAATTTCTGTGATACAGGAATGGGAAAAGACTTCCTGAACAAAACCCCAGTAGCTCAGAAACTTAAACAATCACTCAACCATATGGATCTCACAAAGCTGAAAAGTTTCTTCACAAACAGACATACAATTAGCAGAGCCAATAAATTATCCACAGAATGGGAGAAATTTTTTGCTGTCTATCTAACTGACAGAGACCTAATTTCTAGAATCTACAAAGAACTCAAAAACCTAAACAATAAAAAGTCAAAAAGTGCACTCACTAAATGGGACAAAGAACTGGACATGGAGTTCTCAGAGGAAGAAATACAAATGACAAACACACACTTAAGAAAATGTTCATCATCCCTAATCATCAGGGAAATGCAAATTAAAACAACTATGAGATTCCACCTTACCCCAGTAAGGATAGCAAACATTAAAAAATCACATGAAAACAAATTCTGGCAAGGATGTGGAGAAATAGGAACCCTCATCCACTGTTGGTGGGAATGTAAGATGGTATAACCACTATGGGAAGCAATATGGAGACTCCTATAAAGGTTGAACATAGAGTTACCAACAGACCCAGTTATTCCCCTACTGGGCATTTACCCTAAAAGCCCCTTGCCTCAGTTCAGAGAGATTTGCTCAACCATGTTTATAGCTGCTCAATTCATAATAACTAAAAGCTGGAATAAACCCAGATGTCCATCAATAGATGAATGGATAACCAAGATGTGCTATATCAACACAATGGAATTCTACATAGCTGTAAGGAAAAAAAAATGACACAATGAAGTTTGAAGAAAATGTTCAAGCCAGAAACATATCACTCTCAGTGAACTCACCCAACCACAGAAAGATAATTGTTGCATGCTCTCACTCAACTGTGGCTCTTAACCTGAATCTGCCCAAGATGCTTACATTCCTAATAATCATCTTGAGGACCTGACAATAGGGAGGGTGGAGTGGGAGGGGACAGTAAGTGTGGAGGTGGGGGGGACACAAATCTGGACCCATATGGCAATGGTACCATAAAATTCTATATCCTTGAAGACAGACTAAATGGCTGAACCTTAATCAGGTCCTTAGAGGGAACACCTGAATCACAGGGCCCTGGAGAGGTATGATGAAGACTAACCTTAATCTTCTCCTGTCTCTCTCTCTCTCTCTCCCCCTCTCCCCCTCTACTCTTTATCTCTTTTATATTGCCTATCTTTTTCTTCCTTATTTTCCTTGGGGCTGGCCTGTAACTCCCAGTATCAGCATGTGGTTAACATCCACAATGAGCTGTTGATCAGATGTCTATACAAGGTTTCCCAAAAGAAGACAAATTTCTGTCAGAGTACTTGATGACCCTCCAAAGGTTAGTGGTAAGACCCTACTGGGGAAGACACCATATGCTGCTGGTAAAGAACATGGAGTGACCTGGCTGGTATCTGCAAGAGAGCCAGTCCCCAGACAGTTAGCTCTTCTTGCGCCAGAAGGTGTTACTTAAGTAACTGGGAGAAAATGACTAACATCTGTCCAAGCAACTCATGGTCTAAGCTACTCATCAGCAAACACCCTGATGTGTTGCTCACACAAGTGCAATAGTGGCACACAGCCATGGTAGGTAACCAACTGCTCTTGAGTTGGCTAACTGATCTGCTTAGTGGAATGGAACCCATAGCTGGAGCTGGGAAACAAGTCAGAACCATATCCAAATAATGAGTCTGCTTTCCGTTATCAAGCTCCCAGCAATCGTGGGCTATAAGAGGGCCTATACCTATTAAATTCTCTCTAAAATAATAATGGTTGAGATGGAGAGATGGCTTAGTGGTTAAGTGCTTCCCTGTGAAGCCTAAGGACCCTGGTTTGAGGCATAATTCCTCAGGACCCATGTTAGCCAGATGCACAAGGGGTGCATGCATCTGAAGTTCATTTGCAGTGGCTGAAGGCCCTGGTGTGCCCATTCTCTCTCTCACTCTTTCTGCCTCTTTCTATGTCTGTCTTTCACTGTCAAATAAATAAATAAAAATAAACAAAAAATTTAAAAAATAATAATGGTTATCTCATTTATCTAGTGCTGACTTCACTCGCCATTGGAGAATTTGCATCTCTTTTTCAGATGGACACAGATCCTGAGGATAGAATCATCCCATTGCACCTCACCAGGGCCTCAACTGAAACCAAGAGTAATTGGGAAAATGAGCAAGAGTGCTGCCTTTTTGGTGAACCTGGTACCAGCACAAGGGTGAAGGAGATAGACACAGAGAACACTCAACTTCTGCCAAACCAAATAACCGGAGACACAGAGGCTCCCAAGACCTTATCACTGAAGTAGACCTAAAACAAACCCATCATGGCTCATGGAAATTTGTGGAAAGAGGTGGCAGAAAGACTGTTACAGCCATATGTTGGGACATTATTGACTAAGATATTGCTTCTTATCTATAACCTATGGCTTACCCCAAAATGCATGACCCACATTCCCCAACAAGTAGGGTCCCTGTGGAGGGGGAGCACAGGGAGGAAGCTAATGATGGTACCAACATGGCTGTATACACACTGTGTATGTTACTAAAAGAAAAAAAAGAAAGAAAAAAGAAAACAGCAAAACTTTGAAAAACAAAGATTTTAAGAGCCTCAGGGTGGGTGGGAATAGCTTGAAACACCATGTTTCCCCCATCTCTCCAAAGACTGACAGAGGCCTCTTGGTTCCCACAATGAATACCAATAACCCCACCAAAGACCCTCAGCAGAATTGAGTCAGGGGGTTGGGGGAGGGGCTATGTGTGTAACCCTTTTATAAAAAGAAAATCAAAAATTGAAAAAAATACAACAGATAGAAGGCATTCTCAATATAGACATGGTAGCATAAGCTCAAGTCCTTCACTGTGGTTTCTTCTCAGAGAATGACATTCCTCTAGAACTTATTTTATCCCTCTTCTTGGAACTTCTTGGAAATAAAGGAGAAAAGTTAAAAGGAGTGTCTAGCTTTGTTGTCTTCTGTGTTAGCAAGATACTCTTGGCACTTCATTTGTTTAAAAAATTGTGTCCAATTTTAGAACATACAGATTCTTAGACTTTTCCAATTACCTGACACTTTACATCATGTGGTGGTTGTAAGTGTAAATGGTGGTTTGAATATAGAGGCTCTGAGACCACACTTTTATAAATACAAGGTTTATTAATGGATCAGAGGGGAGTCTTCGGAGTGGCAAAGATGAAGGTGAGGAGAATATGGCTAAGGCTTTGAGAAGGGAGATGAAAGTGAGCCTCTAAGGAAGCTGGAGAGGATGGGGCAGACCATGTTAGGGGGGTCAGTGTTGCAGTCAGGGTCATGATGCTGTCAGTAAACACCTGACCAAGAGCACCTTGTGGGAAAAAAGGTTTACTTTGCCTTACAGACTTGAGGGGAAGCTCCATGATGGAGGGGGGAAATGATGGTATGAGCAGAGGGTGGACATCACCTCTTGGCAACATCAGATGGACAGCAGCAACAGGAAAGTGTGCCAAACACTGGCAAGATGAAGCTGGCTATGATACCTGTAAGCCCACCCCAACAATACACTGCCTCCAAGAGGCATTAATTTCCAAATCTCCATCAGCTGGGAACCTAGCATTCAGAGTGCTTAAGCTTATGGGGGACACCTGAATCAAACCACCTCAGTCAGTGTGTGTGTGTGGGGGGGGGAAGGGTTGTGGGTATGAACTGGCAGAAAGAAAACAATGAAGGGAGATGTAAATATAAATAGAATAGGATTCTGAGTCAGGAATAGTGACGTACAGACACAGTGAGATAGACAATGAGATATATGCATCTGTGGCAGAGGAAAAAGAACCAGGCAAATGTTGCCAGGGCCTTTATGTTTGTCTCCTTGGGACATGATAGCCTGGCCAGTAGGAAGTGAGCTCGTGGGTCAGTGTTCAAGGAAAGAGACCAGTGACTGGACCCCCCATGAGGAGAGCAGGCTTTTTGAAGGAAACTTTGGTTTTGGACAACTGGGAGGGAGAAGGAGCTCTGAGACTAACCGTAGTAAAGTGGGATAAAGTGGAAAGATACACACACACTTATTTTTGACGACTTAGCATTCTATTACCCAACAAATATGATCTGGGTAACTATCTACCAGACACAATGTGAAGTACACTGAGGTAGTTTGAATATGAAATGTGCTCCATAAACTCATGTTTGAATGCTTCGTCCTCATTTGGTGTCTCTGTGGCACTGTTTGGGAAATGTGTAGAAACCTTAGGAGGTAGAGCCTTGCTGTAGAAAGTGTGTCACTAGGGGGGTTGAGGTGTTATATGGTCCAGCACTGCTTTTACTTCCTCCCTGCTGACAAGAACAGGCAGTGCTAGCTGTCTGCTCTCTCATAGTTTCTCTGCCTTAATAGAGTTCTCTTCAAAACTGTAAGCCATGGGCTGGAGACATGGCTTAGCAGTTAAGGCATTTGTCTACAAAGCCAAAGGACTCAGGTTCAATTCCCCGGGTCCCAAGTTAGCCAGATGCTGGAGGCCCTGGTGCTCCCATTCTCTCTCTCTCTCTCTCTCTCTCTTCCTCTTTCTGTCAAATAAATAAATAAAAATAAAATATTAGAAAAACTGTAAGCCAAAATAAATTCTTTCCTTCCTTGAGTTGCTTCTGATCAAGTATTTTGTCACAGCAATGAAAAGGTAATTGAAGATGGGCATGGTGGATAATGCCTTTATTCACAACACTTGGAAGGTTGAGCTAGGAGGGTTGTGAGTTTGAGGACAGCCTGAGACTACATGGTGAATTCCAAGTCAGTCAAGTCAGCCTAGGCTAGAATGAGACCATACCTCAAAAAAAAAAAAAAAAAAAAAAAAAAAAAAAAAAAAAAAAAAGAAAAGAAAAGAAAAGAAAAGAAAAGAAAAGAAAAAGGGAATTGATATATAAAGGTGAATGACATATTATCTCTTTAAGACCTCAGTTTAACAAGAGAGAGTGCAAATAGCAAGCAAAACATCTTTTAATTTACAAAACTCTATGGTCCACCTAATCTCATTTTAACTATTTTGTATGATCATGGATAGACTTCTTTAGAATGCTGGGCCTCAGTTTTTTCACCTGAAAATGGAATTAAACGGTAGCAAGTTCTCTGACAGCTCTGGGTACTGAGCTAGATCTTTAAAATCCTGAATAGAATTTTTGAACAGGGAAGAAGAGCAAGAGGGCATGGATATGCAAATACTGTGGAGAAAGGTGAAAGTAAAGAGAAAAGAAACTCATGTGTTCTTTGCCTACACCTTTGTCCTCATCAATGTACCTCAACTCATAGTCAAAGTGACTCATTAAAATATGTCATGTTACAGTTATTTTCTGCTCAACCCTTCCAGTAGCTTTCCATGTTGTTTGGAAAAAAAGAATTGATAGTCCTTACCAAAACCTAGGTATTAGATCAGTTTTTATTCTAGAGGTGCAAGATCTAGGAGCCCCATCTGGTGAGTGCCTTCTTCTTGGCAGAGACCCAAGTCAGAACAGAACATCGCATTATGAGATGTGTGTGTGTGTGTGTGTGTGTGTGTGTGTGTGTGTGTGTTTGATCTCTCTCCGTTTTCTTACAATGTGACCAGGGATCAACCATAGAGGCTCTACCTTAATGAACTTATCTAATCCTAATTGCCCCCCACAAGACCTGCCTCTAAATACTGTAGTGTGCTCCTACTTTGTAATACTGCACAATGGGGATTCAATATCAACAAATGAAGCCTTGTAAAACAAAGTATATTCACATTATAGCAACCAGTAAGACCTGCATTCTTTATGACAACCTCCCTGTAGAGATCTTCCCATGGCTTTCTCCTAATATGCTCTCTTCCCAGTCTTTAATACTGAGCAACACCTATTTTACTTTTCTCTTCCTTACTCTAGAATGTGAGTATCACAAGAGCAGGGATTTTTATCTACAGTCATCTATATGTGCAAAGTTTAGAAGATATATGGTGATAACATAGTTCTGGAACTATCTTCCTCAGTTTGCAGAAAAAGAAATTGATATCAAAGATGAAAATGAATAAGGTCAAACTCAGTTGAGGTAGAGTCTGATTAGTTGCTAAGCAAATTGCTATCTGCCCCAAGGGCTCTATAACAGATAGGATAATGGACCTCAAAAATGTCTCCATCCTAATCCTAAAAACATGGTTGTTCCTGCGTTCCTTGGCTGCCTTTTGATGATTGGCCTGACTTTTTGTTTTTTATTTTTATTTTTTTTAAGTTAGGTTCACATTTTGTACTCTAGTGTAGTCTGGAACACACTACACTCAGTATGTATGGCAGTCTGGCCTCTAAATTGTAGCAACCCTCCTGCTTCAGCCTTCCCATTGCTGGCTTTACAGGTATGAGCTACCACATCTGGCAGTCAGCCTTATTTCTAATATAAATATATATATATATATTGCTTTTTCAAAACTATGTTTGTGGGCTGGAGAAGATGGCTTAGCAGTCAAGGTATTTGCCTAGGAAGTCTGAGGCCCCCAGGTTTGATTTCCCAGTACCCATGTAAACCAGATGCATAAGGTGTTGCATGCATCTGGAGTCCATTTGCAGTGGTTAGAGGCCCTGATGTGTTCATTCTGTCTCTATCTTCCTCTTTGTCTCCATATCCATAAATAAGTAAAATAGTTGAAATATATATATGTATATATATATGTTTGTGTGTGTGTGTGTGTGTGTGTATGTAAAGCTATATTTGATTTATTCACTCATTTATTAATTGACTCAATACCACCCACTGTATAACATAACATACCTAAGGAAAAGCATCAGAAAGGATATGAAAAGTGGGCTTTTGTATCTTATTTGCTGTACTTCCCTCCACCCCAAATTTTTTAAGCAACATTTTTTATTAGATATGGACATATTTTGTATGTAAACAATACATGTTGGTACCATCCTTTCCCTCCTCCCTGCCCCTTTTCTGAAGAGGCCTTCCTTGTTGGGGATGCAGGTCAACCCTATGGGGATTGTGAGTCATGCACTATGGGGGGGGGTGGAGAGGCAATGTCTGTGTGCAAGATATACACATGTGGCTCTAACAATCTTTCTGCCCCTTCTTCTGCAAAATTTCCTGAGCTGTGTTGGGAGCATTTCAAGTCTACTTCAATGATGGGCACTTAGGAGCCTCTGGATCTCTGGTTTGGTAGGTGTTGAGTGCCATCAATATTTATCTCCATCACCCTTGTGCTGATATCAGATTCACTAAGAAAGCAGCACTCTTGCTCATTTCCCCAATTCCTCTGTGGTTTCAGCTGGGGGCAGGGTGGAGTGCACTGAGTCATTTATCTCCTCAAGTCTAGCTCCCATCTGAAAAAGCGAAGCAGATTCTCCAACAGAGAATGAAGTCAGCACTAGTTAAATGGGAAAACCATTACTAATTTAGAGAGAATTGAAAGGGTGTAAACCCTCTTTTATAGTCTAATGTTAGAGGGAGCTTGACAATGGAAAGCAGAATCATTATCTGGATATGATTCTGACTTATTTTCCAGTTCCAGATATGGTTTCCTTCCACTGAGCAGATCTGTTAGCCAATAAAAAAGCAGTTGGTTACCCACCATGGCTGTGTGCCACTATTGCACTTGTGTGAGCATCATGGCAGGTTGTTTGCTTCTGAGTCACATTGAGTTGCTTGGACAGATGTTGAACACTTTCCCCCAGTAGCTCATGTAGTGCCTTCCAGCACTAGATGGGCTAATTGTCTGGGGACTGGCTCTCCTCTGGATTCCAGCCAGGTCTCTCCATGGTCTGTGCCAACAGTGTATAGTGTCTTCAGTAGTAGGGTCTTAACATTAACCTCTGGTGGGTAATCAAGGGCTCTGACTGAAGTCTGTCTTGTTTGTTTTGGGAGATATAGTAGGCCCCTCTGATCAACAGCTCATTGTGGATGTAGACACACCCTGGTACAGGGAATTGCAGGCCAGCACCAAGGGAAGAGAAAGAAAGAAAAAGACAGAGAAGAAAGAGAAGCCGGGCGTGGTGGCGCACGCCTTTAATCCCAGCACTCGGGAGGCAGAGGTAGGAGGATCGCGAGAGTTCGAGGCCACCCTGAGACTACATAGTGAATTCCAGGTCAGCCTGAGCCAGAGAGAGACCCTACCTTGAAGAAAAAAAAAAAAGAAAAAAAGAAAAACAAAGAAAAAAAAGAAAAAAGAAAGAGAAACAGGAGAAATCTGAAGTTAGGTTTTGACACCTCTCCAGGGTCCTTCGATTCAGGTGCTCCCCCTAAGGTCCTTTTCCATCAAACTTTTAAAAAATTAATTAATTTATTTATTTGAAAGCAACACACAGAGAGAGAAAGAGGCACATAAGAGAGAGAGAGGGAGAATGGGCATGCCAGGGCCTCCAGCCACTGCAAACGAACTCCAGATGCCTGCATCCCCTTGTGCATCTGGCTAACGTGGGTCCAGGGAAATCGAGCCTCAAACTGGGGTCTTTAGGCTTCACAGGCAAGCACTTAACCACTAAGCCATCTCTCCAGCCCCCCAATTTTTTTTAAAGAATTAAAAGAGTGTTTCTCTATAATTGGCTGATCACAAATATTTTATTAGTTTTACAGAGAAACATTTTCTGAGAGGTACTCTGAGGCAGACCCTGTGGTAGACCTGGAATTGAGATGTCAAGACTTTGAGTCATAACCTAAGAGGGGTAATGGGTAAATGAAGGATTTTAAAATGTCCCACCAAAATCAGGGACAGAGAGGATTTTCCTATCTGCAGTCTGGTACTAGGGAGGGGAGAGTCAAGCAGAAAATCCCCAAAGTAACATCTTCATGGAGTGAGTGGTCTGATCATTATCTAGATTTTGGACATTTGGCCGTACCTACTCCTGGTCTCAGTTGCTTTACTAACCAGAGCCAGCTGTTTTGAGGGACCCTTTCCCCTGCCCTGGTGTCCCTGCCTGGCCTCTTTCCTCCTTGCCTCCCACGCCCTGGCATGACACAAGCATTTTCAGTTCTTTCTCAGGAATCTATTTCGAGCTATCCAGGGCAGCTTATGAGGAGTCACAAATCCGTGATGAGATAAGAGGAGGAACTTGGAAGCACACATGATATACACAGACAAAGCTGAGGGAGAAATATGCATGTTTTCATCTGTTTCCCCTAAACAGGATGCTCACATCACTTTCTATAACTTAAACAATATGTTCCTCCTTAACATACTGTGAAAATGTAAATTCACATGAAACATACTCTCCCAAGACAGAATGAGTGCCCCTCCTGGTATTCCCTCAGCATCTTGCCCACCCATATTTCACATGCTTTCTCACACACCCTGTCCTATCTGTTGGCTGACTGTATTCTCCATGGACCCTTAAGATCTTCTGGAGGAGTGATCCATGTTTGGGTGGGACAGAGTAGTAGAGAAGGAACAGTTAATTGCTGCATAAAATATTCTGGTGTTCTGGTCTAGGCTGGGCCCAGGTGGGATTCCCACGGTAATACAAGCTTTCAAGAAATCTTTGAGTACTAACACTGCTTAGGTGCCTGCTTTGAGATACAAATTAGTTTCCTTTCTAAATTCAAATGAAACACATCACCATGTTGCATCTTGGTGCCATTTCATAACATGCCTGATTTGTCATAAACAATTGATACTGCCTATTCTCTCTGTCAGGGACAACCTTCAACACATGAGCCTTTGGGTGACATTTAAGATCCAAGGTATAGAAGCAGTTATTCCATGTAAGCTTGACACATGGACAAAGTTTGATATTAAGCACAGGATGATGTGGAGGAGTGGGCCTTTAAGGCTACTTGATGTGAGAACTGGACCTCACTCTTCTGCACAATATACAGGAGCCTAGAGATTAGTTCTTAATATTTTGTATGCTCAAATCAAAATTAATGCTTCTCACTTTAGGTTTCTCTAGACCAATGTGTGCTCAGTCCCTCTTTCTTACACAGACTCGGAAACACAGCTATCTCAGAATCCACCTATTGGTTTACATATTTTCTTTATTTTAGGAAACCCAGGTGTCCCACTCTTAGACTCATATCTCTAGTAGAAAAGATATTCAGGGCAAAAATCCTTTGTAACTCAACATCCAGATTCAAGAAAAAATACCTTAATCACAACTAAAGTCTAATCTGACTTGCTACAAAAAGTTTCTGTGCCATTAAGTTTTGCAAATGCAATTTGTGAAGAGGAAATCATTCCAGTATAAGAAGACTTGTGACCTAGAATAGGAGGAATATAATTATATACTTTATTGTGGAAAAAAACTTTCAGTGTGGTTGCTGATAAGCATACTTCTGAAAGAACTTTATTTTGAGAAATTAAAAAATAAGTACTTGGCTATTGGTGTCAGTGCAAACTTGTATGAATTCAACAAATTGGAATTTAGCAATACTTAGCACACATTCTTTGTTATAGAATGAATTGTATCAACCTGAAACTCATATGGCAAATCTTCATACACAATAAAATAGAATATAACTGTATTAGGAGACAAGGCCTATGTAGTAGTTTGAATGTTGGTCCTCCATAGATTCAGGTGTTTTATTAAAGCTTGTAGTTAGGATTTCCAGCAGCCTGGCTGGAACAAGCATCATTGGGATCCAGCCCTAAGGTATGTTTTGGGGCTGATCTGATTTCCAGGCCAAAGTTATGCAGCTTGAGGTCTGCCTAAGCCCCTGCTGTTTGCTGCCAGTTTTGTGTTTATTACTTTTGGTGTTTGCTGGCTGGTGATGGTTTCTCTCTGCTTGGATGTATGGAAGCAGCTTCTTCTACCACTGATGGAACTTCCCCCTGGATCTGTAACCTTGAAATAAACCCCCCTCCCCTAAACTGTGCCTGGTTTGGACGTTCACCCAGCAATGTGAAACTGACCTCAACAGTCTATAAGGAGGTAATTAAGATTAAAATACAATTACTTATTTAGGTCCTAATTCAATATGATTGGTGTCCTTGTTCAAAAAAAAGAGGAGAGTAAGACACAGATAATTCACAGAGCCATATGAAGACAACCATCTACAAGCCAAGATGAGAGGCCTCAGAGAAAAACCAACATTTCACAATGCCTTAATCTTAAACTTCCAGATCCAAAATTGTGGAAAAATAACTTTCATTTGTTTTAGACAGCTAATCTGCTGTGTTTTGGTATGGCAGTCCTAGCAAACTAATCCACTCTTAGACACATAATACTGGAGAGATATTTCTTTTAAAAATGAAACTATGTAATTAAAACCATTCAAGAGGTAGGACTTATGATGAAAAGAAGCTAAGGCAAAAAATGGAAATAATGTTCATTAATAGGAGACTGGAAAACTATGGTATGTCCAATGCAACGGTGGAGTAACATACAGCCATAGTAAATGGTAAGGCCCTGTGGCCTGTTATAATCTCTATGATCTTATAAACAACAAAAGCCAAGATGCCAAGGAGAATATATAGTATGTGACCTTTATGTTGAAAAAGAAAAACAGTATGTCTACATAGTCCTTATTTTGTGAAAAATAAAACAGGGGACAAATCAGAAGCAAAAATGTTTACCCAAGGAGCTAAGAACAAGACATGAGCTATCTACGATAGAGATGGGAGTGTGAGTATATCTTTTTACACAGCTGAACTTTTGAGTTATAGAAATGTTTTCTTTTTTAAAATATTTTTAAATTTTATTATTTATTTGAAAGAGAGAAGGGAACAGAGAGAGAGAGAGAGAGAGAAAGAGAGAGAGAGAGAGAATGGGCAAACCAGGGCCTCTATCCACTTAAAAAAAAAACCTCCAGACACATGCACCTCTTGTACATCTGGCTTATGTGGACACTGGGGAATGGAATCTGGGTCCTTAGGCTTCACTGGTAAGCATCTTAACTGTTAATCCATCTCTCAGCCCAAAATATTTTAAAAGTTCAAATGTGAACTAAGTTAAAAAGGCAAAAAAGAAGCAAATTTTAAATGAATATAATCACAAATAATAAACCTAACCATGTATCAAGTTAATAACATAATCATGTAAGTAAAATGAATAAACAAAAGTTTTGGGGGATGGAGAGATGGCTTAATAGTTCAGATGCTTGCCTGTGAAGCCAAAGGACCCAGGTTTGATTCCCCAGGAGCCACATAAGCAAGATGCACAAGGTGGCACAGGAGTCTGGAGTGCATTTGCAGAGGCTGAATGCCCTAGTGTGCCCATTTTTGCTCTTTCTCTGTGTCTCTTTTTCTCTGAAATAAATTTAAAATATAAAGTTTTGAATATAATAATCTCAGTGTCATTAGATTATTAGGACTGATTGCAGTACTGACATTACTTTATTTGTATTGAAGGATTAGCATAAAGCAAAAGAAAAAATGTACTTGATATTTGAAAGATATAGGTGAGACTATGCAGCATTTGTCTTTCTGTTTTGACTTATTTTACTTAATATGCTGTCTTCAGGTTTGTGCATATTGCAAATGACAGGATTTCTTACTTTTTAAAATGTCATGTGTACTTTCCTTCTTATGCACTTGTTTTGAGAAACACTTAGGCTGATTAGGTTGGCCCTAGCAAATATAACCTTCATTAACATGGGAGCACATACAGCTTTGATACACTGGTTTCTTTTTGGTCAATGCCCAGAAGGGGGATAGCTAGATTATATGATAATTCTTTTTTTGATGTTTGAGAAAATTCTGTACAGTTTTCCATAATAGTTGTACTAATTTGCGTTTCTACCAACAGCATTCAAGTATCCTCTTCTCTGATTACATTTATGGTAAACACTTATGTTTCATCATTTTGATAATAATCACTCTAACAGGTTTGAGGTAACATTATTATTTTATTAGAAAGTTATATTTAGTAGGAGATTTAGTATTAGTCTGTTTTTTTATTTAGCCTACTTTATTGCTTTATAGTACAAGGCAATAGAAATTCCTTTTGTGTGTATGATTTCTAAGAATAAAATTAAAATTTGAAGTTACTCATGCAGTTGTTGTAATTTTTAACACATTGTGGTGGTTTGAAATGGATGTTCTCCATAAATTCATGTGTTTTGAAAGTTTGGTCCCCAGCTGATGGTAGTTTAGGAGGTGGAGTCTTGCCAGAAGAGATGTGTTGTTGGGGACAGGCTTAGGGTGTTATAGCCAGTTCCTTTTTTGACAGAGCTTGGCTTACTCTCCTGCTGCTGTTTTCCACCTACTGTGGCAGAGGTGATGTCCAGCCTCTGCTCATGACATGCTTTCTGCTGCCATCATGAAACATCCCCCCAAGACTGTAAGCCAAATTAAAACCTTTCCTCCCTGCTTTTGGTCAGGTGCTTTGTCCCAGAAACACACATATATTACATTACATGTACAAATTCTCTGTAATATTTCCATACTTACATATACTAGTTCAATGCAGTAGACTGTGATATCTTTGTTCTCACACTTTCTTCATGTTTCTTATTTTTGGAGTGCATTGAGGCTTTTGAATCTATGGGAATATAATTTTTTGTGTTTGGAAATATTTCAATCACTTCAAATATTTTATATCTTCTTCCTTTCCTTATTTCCTCTAGCACCTCCAATTTATTTGGCCATTTGAAGCTTCTCATGGATCTTTTCTCTTAGTTTTCTTTTTATTTTTCTGTGCTTCATTTTGAATAGTTTCTATTGGTATCCCTTCAAATTCATCTATTGTTTTTCTTTGGATATGTAACCTCATGTATCTGGTAACAGTAGTCTAATATATTTTTCATGTTAAAGGTCTTTCACAAGTAGTTCTTTGGGGATTGATGGGGTTAAACAGAGTTTCATGATGGGGTCCAAAGTTGCCTCACACTTGAGATCCTCCTCTCAACCTCTTGGTGTTGGGATTATAGGTGTGAACCACAATGTCTAATTAGAACTTCATTTTTTTTTGTATTTTTTTTTTAATGTGAGAGAGAGAGAAAGAAAGAAAGAATTGGTGCATCAGGGCCTTTAGCCACTGCAGTCGAACTCCAGACATGTGCACTATATTGTGCATATGTTCAACCTTGCACTTTTGTGTCACCTTGTGTGTCTGGCTTACTTGGGATCTGGAGAGTTGAACATGGGTCCTAAGGCTTTTTAGGCAAGTGCCTTAACCTCTAAGCCACCTCTCCAGCCCTAGAAATCCATTTTTTTAAAAATATTTTCCATATCTTTAATATATTAAATATTACTCTAATTTATTTTCCATTTCTTTTTTTTTCTTGGGATACAGAGTTGATTGTTTAGCAGCTCAGAGTAGGGAGCCAGGTCTGAATCAGGAAATTGGAGGAGAGAGACAGAGAGAGAGAGAGAGAGAGAGAGAAGGGAATGAGATAGAATGGAAGGAGAGGGATAGAAGGGAAGGTACATATTAACAGACAGGCAGCACAAGGCTGAGACCAAGAGGCAGAGAGAGGGACAGATACAGAAACACAGAATATGCACATATTTTGCATTTCTTTTTGAAGTACTGAATATTGAACCCAGAGCATTGTGCATTTTGGCAAATACTCTTTTGCTGAGCTATTTCCCCACCCATTTTCTGAAATGTTGAACTTTGGGAACACAGAGATCATTACTGTTTTATCACTTATTCTTACTAATAATCTATCATTTTGAGTAATTTTTGATTAAATAATTTGTTTGTGTGTTCATTATGCATTCTATTTTTCTGTTCCTTTGTGTACCTGGTCACTTTTCATTATATGAACCACACTATGAATTTTATCTTGAAGGATGTTAGATATATTTGTTCTGAAATATGGTCAAAGAGGAAACAAGTTGATACTTCACATCTTGAATTTAGTCTTTGGCAGAGCCAGGGCAATATATAGTGCAAGGTTTATTTCACCCACAGCTGAAACCAAAATATTCTTATTATTAGCCTTGGCCCCAAGATTATGAGGCTTCCAACTCAGTATAATGGGAGTGGGAACTCTTCTGGCCCCATATGATTCCTGAATAGTAATGCTTATGCTTTAATGTGGTCTATTCACCTGTTTGATCAATTCTCAACTGAAACCTTGCAGGTGCTATAGCTTTCAGAAGTTCTCTCTGTACATCTGTCTCTTCCCTGGCTCTCTGATCTGAAAACTCTAAATACATTGACATAGCTGGACCCAAGCACATTCCCATGTAAGTGAGACCACCGCACTCTACCTGATATTCCCTCTTTGTGTGGCTAGAACCTCTTCAAAGAATAAATGGGCAACCTAAGGATCACCTAGCTTATTTTTATAGCTGTGAGACAGTTCTTTATTACTTATTTCTATCATGTATTTGTTCAGCTTTTTTTTTATTAGAACCAGAGAGAGGGAGAGAAAGAGACAATGGGCATGCCAGGACCTCTATCCAATGCAAACAAACTTGAGATACATGTATTAACATGGGCATCTGGCTTACATGGGACCTGGAGAATCGAACCTGGGTCCTTAAGCTTTGCAAGCATGTTCCTTAACCACTAAGCCATTTCTCAAGCCCCAGGTTTTTAAAGATGAACAAACTCAGTCCCCATTACTCCATAATGGCGAAAATCAGAAATCTCACAAGATTATTATTTTTAAATATTTTTATTTATTTATTTATTTGCAAGAAGATAATAGAGAGATAGATGATAGATAGATATGGCACACTAAAGCAACTAACCACTACAAATGAACTCCAGATGCATGCATCTCTTTTGCCTATCTGGCTTTACGTGGTTACTGGGGAACTGAAACCGTGTCATAAGGTTTTACAGGCAAGTACCTTAACTGCTGAGCCATCTCTCTAGGCCATCACAAGATTAGGTTAAGTATTTAATTATTCTCAAAGGCAAAGTCCACTAGACCTTGTTTGCTGTGCTGTTCAAATAATTTCCAATGTAATAATTAATGTTTTTAATACCTTAATTACTAAATTGAAATTTAGTAAAAACTAAATTGTTTTTCTGCATTCTCTTTTCTTAATGTGTAATTTTATAATACACAAAACTTTTAAAATAATACTTCATTATTTATTTATTTAAGAGAGAGAGAATGGGTGCATCAGGGCCTCTAGCCAATGCAGACAAACTCCAGATACCTGTGCCACCTGTGTATCTGGCTTATGTGGGTACTGGGGAATCAAACCTGGGTCATTAGGCTTCACAGGCAAGTGCCTTAACCACTAAGCAATCTCTCCAGCCCAACACAAAACTTTTTTATTGAGAAATTTATTATAGGAACATATTGCACATTGGTCGTATTCCCATCTGGTTATACTCTTCCCTCTCCCCCATACCCATTCTACTGAGGGCCCTTCTCAGTGGGGTTATCAATATTCATTTGGGGGTCATGAATGCACCAGTCAGTCTCAGTGGGAGGACAATGCCTCAGTGTACACCTTCTCACCCTGTGGCTTTTACAATTCTTTTTGCCTCTCTTCTGCAATGTTCTTTGAGCCTTGGAGAATGTATTATAAGTCTCCTTTAATGCTTAGCTCTCAGAAGCCTCTGATTTTCTGCTTTGATGAGTTTTGAATATCTTCAGTGTCCACTATCATCTGATTGGAGGGGTTTCTGAGGCTAACATTGAGAGCAGCGCCCAAATTTAAATTTTTTTGTTCATTTATTTATTTGAGAGTAACATAGAGAGAAAGAGGCAGATAGAGGAAGAGAGAGAGAGAGAGAGAGAGAGAGAGAGAGAGAGAGAGAGAGAGAAAATGGGCGCACTAGGGCTTCCAGCCACTGCAAACGAACTCCAGACGCATGCGCCCCCTTGTGCATCTGGCTAACGTGGGTCCTGGAGAATCAAGCCTAGAACTGGGGTCCTTAGGCTTCACAGGCAAGTGCTTAACTGCTAAGCTATCTCTCCAGCCCTGCCCAGATTTAATCTATACTTTGTCTGTCACATATTCTGGGCCCTGGCAGATGTAATAGAGGTATCTCATCTCATGCTTGGCAGTTGGCTTTCTTTTCTTGTCATACTGATGAGTCTAGGGTCTCCCTGGCATTCACCTCCAACTGCAAAAAGCAGACTCTAGAGTTGAGAGAGAGTGCAACATGGATTAAAAGGGATAAACATAGACACGTAGAGGACTTTTTGATGGCTATAACCTCTCCTTTCAGCCAAAGAACACTGGAAGCTTCCCTGCAGGGTGTACAACCTTCTAAACCATAAGATTCTATCTTAGTTCTCAGTACCAGCTAGGCATTCTCTCCATTGGAACAGGTTTCATATCCAATCAGGAATAATTTCCCTGTGTGCCACTATTTCACCCATATGTACATTTTTCCTGGCTCAGTGATTTTGTAGCTTGTAGGAGTCACTACTTGTTCTTGCTCACATAGAATTTTCCAATATTAGAAGAGCTAGCCATGAGAGAGCTGGCTTCCATCTCAGTGTCAGCATCATCTCAATGTCCTGTGACTGCAGCCTGTTGTTTCTTCAGCAATAGGGTCTTACCATTTGGTTAACCAAATGCTTTGGCAATGGCCTGCATTTTTAGGGGTAGGAGTGGTTCATGAGCCTCCCTGGTCAATACACTGTGGGAGTACCCACATTCTGGTACTGGGATTTACCAGCAACAGACTATGGTTTTTGTGTAAAGCTTTCCCTACCCCAGCAGGGTGTTTCTACCCAAACTAATAATATATCTCTCTTTCATTATATATATATTTATTTTATTTTATTTTATTTTTTCTCAATTTTTATTAACATTTTCCATGATTATAAAACATATCCCATGGTAATCCCCTCCCTCCCCCCATTTTCCCCTATGAAATTCCATTCTCCATCATATCCCCTCCCCATCTCAATCAGTCTCTCTTTTATTTTGATGTCATGATCATTCCCTCCTCTTATGATGGTCTTGTGTAGGTAGTGTCAGGCACTATGAGGTCAAGGATATCGAGGCCATTTTATGTCTGGAGGGAGCATATTGTAAGGAGTCCTACCCTTCCTTTGGCTCTTACATTCTTTCCACCACCCCTTCCGCATTAGACCCTGAACCTTGGAAGGTGTGATCAAGATGTTATTCGGTACTCTAGTCACTTCTTTCCAGCAACCCAGTGCGCATCCCGGGCACTAAAATTTTCTAGCAATGATCTATGGGTCCTGACTGTTCCATTGTCCAAAACTGGAGGATTCCATATGAATTATTTATATCCTCTTGGATTTTGATAAGCCCTCCCTCCACCTTTCCATTACTCAATCTCTTCCCCTGACCTCACGTTGGGCCTTTTCACCCCCCATTAATCTATTTTCTACTTATATATATACAATACCAACCTATTAAGTACCCTCTTCCCTTCCTTTCTCTTCCCTTTGTATCTCGTTTTTAGCTTACTGGCCTCTGCTACTGAGTTTTTTCCTTCTCACACAGAAGCTCAATCATCTATAGCTAGGATCCACATATGAGAGAGAACATGCGGTGCTTGGCTTTCTGGGCCTGGGTTACCTCACTTAGTATAATCCATTCCAGATCCATCCCTTTTCCTGCAAATTTCATAACTTCATTTGTCTTTACCGCTGAACAGAACTCCATTGTATAAATGTGCCATATTTTCATTGTCCACTCATCAGTTGAGGGACGTCTAGGCTGGTTCCATTTCCCAGCTATTATGAATTGAACAGCAATAAACATGGTTGAGCATGTACTTCTAAGGAAATGAGATGAGTCCTTAGGATATATGCCTAAGAGTGCTATAGCTGGATCATATGGTACATCAATCTTTAGCGGTTTTAGGAACCTCCACACTGATTTCCACAATGGCTGGACCAGATTGCATTCCCACCAACAGTGTAGAAGGGTTACTCTTTTTCCACATCTCCTCCAGCATTTATGTTCATTTGTTTTCATGATGGTAGCAAATCTGACAGGAGTGAGATGGAATCTCAATGTAGTTTTAATCTGCATTTCCCTGATGACTAGGGATGTAGAACATTTTTTAAGATGCTTATATGCCATCCATATTTCTTCTTTTTAGAACTCTCTATTTAGCTCCATAGCCCATTTTTTAATTGGCTTGTTTGATTTCTTATTATTTAACTTTTTGAGTTCTTTGTATATCCTAGATATTAATCCTCTATTAGATATATAGCTGGCAAAGATTTTTTCCCATTCTGTAGGTTGCCTCTTTGCTTTATTCACAGTGTCCTTTGCAGTACAAAATCTTTGTAATTTCATGAGGTCCCAGTGGTTAATCTGTGGTTTTATTGTCTGAGCAATTGGGGTTTTAATCAGAAACTCTTTGCCACGACCAATATGTTGAAGGGTTTCCCCTACTTTTTCCTCTAGCATTTTTAGAGTTTCTGGTCTGATGTTAAGGTCTTTAATCCATTTGAATTTAATTCTTGTGCATGGAGAGAGAGAGAGAGCAATCTATTTTCATGCTTCAACAGATACATATCCAGTTTTCCCAACACCATTTGCTGAAGAGGCTGTCTTTTGTCCAATGAGTATTTTTGGCATTTTTATCGAATATCAGGTGGCTATAGCTACCTTACATCTGGGTCCTCTATTCTATTCCATTGATCTACATGTCTGCTTTTGTGCCAGTACCATGCTGTTTTTGTTACTGTGGCTCTGTAGTATAGGTTAAAATCAGGTATGGTGATACCACAGCCTTATTTTTGTTGTTCAGTATTATTTTAGATATTCAGGTTTTTTTGTGATTCCAAATGAATTTTTGGATTGTTTTTTCTATTTCCGTGAAGAATGCCTTTGCAATTTTGATGGGGATTGCATTAAATGTGTAGATTGCTTTTGGTAAGATTGCCATTTTCACAATATTGATTCTTCCAATCCAGGAACAAGGGATGTTTTACCACTTCCTAGTGTCTTCTGAAATTTCTCGCTTGAGTGTTTTAAAGTTTTCATTATAGAGATCCTTTACTTCCTTGGTTAGGTTTATTCCAAGGTACTTTATTTTCTTTGATGCAATTGTGAGTGGGAGTGATTCTCTGATTTCATCCTCTGCATGTTTGTTGTTAGCATATAGGAAGGCTACTGATTTCTGTGTTTATTTTGTATCCTGCTACATGGCTGTAGGTGTTTATCAGCTCTAACAGTTTGCTGGTAGAGTCTTTAGGGTCCTTTATATATAGAATCATATCATCTGCAAATAATGATAACTTGATCTCTTCCTTTCCAATTTGTATCCCTTTTATGTGTGTCTCTTGCCTTATTGCTATGGCTAAGACTTCCAGTGCTATACTAAGTAAAAGTGGGGACAGTGGACACCCTTGTCTTGTTCCTGATTTTTGCCATTTAGTAATATGTTGGCTGTAGGCTTGTCATAAATATCCTTTATAATATTGAGATATGTTCCTTCTATTCCCAGTCTCTGTAGGACTTTTATCTTGAAGGCATGTTGGATTTTGTCAAACACTTTCGCTGCGTCTAGTGAGATGATCATGTGATTTTTGTCCTTCAACCCACTTATTTATTGATTTGTGTATGTTGAACCATCCCTGCATCTCTGGGACAAATCCTACTTGGTCAGGGTGAGTGATCTTTCTGATATATTCTTGTATTGTGTTTGCCAATATTTTGTTGAGAATTTTTCCATCTATGTTCATGATGGAGATTGGTCAGTAGTTTTCTTTTTTTTTTTTTCTTTTCTTTTTTTTCTTTATTAGTTAGTTTTGTATTCAACAAATACAGTTAGTTTGGTACCATTATTAGGCTCATCTGTGACCTGCCCCCTCCCCTTGGCCCCTCCTTGTTGAGGTATACGGGTCATGCAATGTGGAGTTAGCCCACAGTTATGGGTAAGCTAAATGTCTCTGCATATCATGACCCAGTTTTTTTCTTTTTGTTCTATCTTTGCCTGGTTTTGGTATCAGGGTGATGCTGGCTTCATAGAAGGAGTTTGGTAGAATTCCTCCTTTTTCTATTTCATGGAAAAGCTTAAGAAGTAATGGTGTTAGCTCTTCCTTGAAGGTCTGGTAAAATTCAGCAGTGAATCCATCTGGGCCTGGGCTTTTTTTAGTTGGGAGATTTTCGATAACTGTTCAGATCTCCATGCTTGTTATAGGTCTATTTAAGTGATTAATCTCATCTTGATTTAATTTAGGTAGGTCATATAAATCTAGGAAATCATCGATTTCTTTCAGATTTTCATACTTTGTGGAGTACATGCTTTTATAATATGTCCCTATGATTTTTTGAATTTCTCTGACATCTGTTGTGATGTTACTTTTTTCCTCTCTAATTTTATTATTTTGTGTCTCTTGTCTCTTTCTTTTGGTAAGATTTGCTAAAGGTTTATCAATCATGTTTATGCTTTCAAAGAACTAACTCTTTGTTTCACTGATTCTTTGGGTTTTTTTTTTTGTTTGTTTCTATTACATTAATTTCTGCCCTAATCTTTATAATTTCTTGCTGTCTACTGATTTTTTGTTTGCCTTCTTATTTTTCCAAGGCTTTAGGTGAAGCATTAGGTCATTTACTTGGGACCTTTGTAATTTTGTAATATAGGTACTTAAAGCTATAAATTTACCTCTTAGGACTGCCTTCATTGTGTCCCAGAAAATTTTGTATGTTGTGTTCTCATTATCATTTGACTCTATAATTTTTTTTATTTCTTTCTGGATTTCTTCATTGACCCATTCATCATTTAGTAGTGTGTTGTTTAATTTCCATGATTTTGTGTATGCTCTATAGCCTTTCTTGCTATTGATTTGTAGTTTGATTCCATTGTGGTCAGATAGAATGCAAGGAATTATATCAGTTTTCCTGAATTTGTTAAGATTTGCTTTGTGTCCTAACATATGGTCTATTTTAGAGAATGTTCCATGTGCTGCTGAATAGAATGTATATTCTGCAGCATTTGGATGAAATGTCCTGTATATATCTGTTAGGTCCATTCCTTCTGTGACCTCATTTAGTCCAGATGCCTCTGTTTATTTTTTCCTGGGATGACCTGTCAATTGATGAGAGTGGGGTGTTAAAGTCACCCACTACCACTGTGTTTGGTGTTATCTGTGACCTTAGTTGTAACAGTGTTTGTTTGATGAATTTGTGAGCTCCCATGTTAGGGGCATATATGTTTAGGATTGTAATGTCCTCCTGTTGGAGTGTGCTCTTAATCAATATAAAGTGACCTTCCTTATCTTTCTTGACTAACATTGGACTGAAGTCTGCCTTGTCAGATATTAGGATAGCAACCTCTGCTTGTTTTCTGGGTCCATTTGCTTGAAACACCATTTTCCAACCTTTCACCCTAAGATAATGTCTATGTTTTGTAGAAAGGTGAGTTTCTTGGAGACAACAAATTGTAGGATCCTGCTTTTTAACCCAATCTGCAAACCTATGTCTTTTGGTTGGTGCATTGACGCCTTTGATATTAAGAGATATTATTGAAAGGTGTGTATTCTTTTTTGCCATTTTTTTTTTGTGGTTCCGATTCTACCTTTGCTTTCTTGTGTTAACTAGTATTTGAGTATTGCTTGTTGTTTTCCAGGTTCCTTATATGTGTGTTTTTCCTTCTCTTCAGCATGGAGGATTCTTTCAAGTATTTTCTGAAGAGCTGGTTTTGTCCTCAAATACTCCTTTAGCCTGCTTTTGTCATGGAATGTCCTTATTTCTCCGTCTATTTGAATGGATAGTTTTGCAGGATAAAGTAACCTTGGTTGACAGCTGTCATCTTTCAGAATTTGGAATACATCACTCCAAGCCCTTCTGGCTTTGATATTTTGTGATGAGTAATCTGCTGTGATCCTCATGGGCTTGCCTTTGTAGGTAACTTGATTTTTCCCTCTGACTGCTTTCAATATTTTTTCTTTGGTTTGTGTGTTTCATAGTTTAATTATAATATGGCAAGGAGACGTTCTTTCCAGGTTTTTTCTGGCAGGTGTTCTAAAGGCTTCCTGTATCTGCATTGGCACCTCTTTCCCAGTTTGGGGGAAGTTTTCTTCTATGATTTTGTTGAAGATGCCTACTATGCCTTTGGAGTGAAATTCTTCTCCTTCTACTATGCCCTGAATTCTTATGTTTGATCTTTTCATAGTGTCCTGAATATCTTGAAATTCCCATTCATACTCTTCTGTTAGTTTGTCTTTCTCTTTGTTGGACTGTATTAGATCTGCCATCTGGTCTTCTAGCTTAGATATTCTGTCCTCTCCTTCATCCATTGTACTGGTGAGATTTTCTACAGAGTTTTTTATTTCATTAACTGTGTTCTTTATTGCTAGTAATTCTGACTGGTTTTTCTTTATTATTTCTATTTCCTTATTTATGTCTAGTACTGACCTCTTTATTTTATTAAATTGGTGTCCTGTGTCTTCTTTGCTTCCTTTGATTTTTTCTTTGACTTCTTTGAACACATTTATAATCATTCTTTTGAAATCTTTCTCAGGTATTTCCTCTAAGTCGTTCTCAGTGGAGGTCATTTCTGATGCGTTAATACTTTTTGGTGGATTTATATTGTCTTGATTTTTGGTGTTTATTGTGTTATATTGTATATATTTTTGCATCCTCGATTATTTAATGATTGGATTTTCTAGTTAGCTGGGTATTATGAGATGTATCAATCAATCTGATGTTATATATCTTCAGGGTATGAGCTTAAGGCACTAGGTATGGCTCTCAAGACTCGCAGGGTATCTGCAAAAGCGACCCTAGGTGTTGGGTTTGCCTGCTATGAGAGTATTCAAGTAGGCTGAGTGGAACCAAATACAGATAGTTTCTAAAATTTAACAAAACAATGTACACTTTCAATGAAAAACAGCACAGAGTATTTATCTAAGAGTAGGTATTATGACAACCAGTTCTTCTGTCTGTCCCTTAGTCTGTGTGGTGCCTCACCCACTCCCTTAATCCTGACATCAAGGAGGTTAAGGTTTCTGGTCTGTAGAGGGTTCCAAGTCAGATTGTGACCAGGTGAGACCCTTCCCTAATGTATAACAGAAGAGGAAACAAAGCCACTATAAATCAAGAAGAACAAATAACAAGCCCAAAATACAGCTTATTTAAGAATGGCAAATTTGACCATCCATATGATTTAACATATAATTTATCCTGATATGGGAGGTGCAATTAACATTTCTGGTTCAGGCCTATATACCAGGTTTATTAGGTGGGTAGTGACCTGGTGTAATCCCAGTTACCTTTTGGGATGATTTTGGTCTCAGTTAGCTGTGCTCTTAATTGGGTCCCTCTTTGGTGCGCTGTTGGTTCAAGTAGGCGTGGCCAGGTCCCTGGAATGCTGCTCTCTTTGCTGGAGCTGGGCACTGGTGGTGGGGGACGGGAGGCTGCCACTGCTGCTCTAGTTCACTCGCTGTTCTATGTGTTCTTCTACCTTGTGATTTGCTCCTCTGTTGTTCACTGCCATTCTCTCTTCATGTTTCTTGAGTTTGCAGAGAACTCCGGTGTGAGTGGAAAATCCCCTCACCTGGCTTTTCTTGCAGCTCAAGCCGAGCTGCCACTGTGGACCAGTGCGCAGACCTGCTTGAGCTGCTTCTGCAGTCCTGTGTGGGCTCTAGATGCTCTGAATCTCTCCTACTTCTCCACTGCTCTTTCAATTTCCTATACACCTCACTTTTTAGTAAAACTGTGTATTTTGTTGGGGTTTTGTTTGGCTTTTACCCCCCTAGGCTGCTTTGGCATGGTACCTATGCCTCCACCTTAACTGGAAGTGTTATTATATCTCTTAAATAACTAACCAAGATTAAAGTTAAGGTGGTATTGATTTATACCATCATTAGTTTGGTACGCCTCCTCCCTCTACTCCTTCCATTATCCAAGTTCCCCCAGACCCTTTCATCCCCTGTATTCTGTCCCTCCACATGTCTTTCAGGTATCCCCTCCTGTTATTCCTCCATGCTTGTTCTTTTCAGCCTCATTCTAGATTCTTAACCAGTATTACTAATTTTTACTAACAATGTATGAACAAATCAAACTATTCAATGATAGAATCTGCATATGAAAGAGAACATGTGTTTTTTATCTATCTCATGTGTGTAACCTTACTTAGTATGATTTTTTTCAGGTCCACCCATTTTTCCTGTAATTTTCATAATTTTGTTAATTTCTACTCCTGAGTAAAATTCCATTGTGTATATGTACCACATCTTCATAATCCATTCAGCAGTTGATGGGCATCAGGGCTAATTCAGTTTCTGAGCTATTGTGAATAGCACAGTGACAAACATGGTTGTGCAAGTATCTCTATCATAAAGTGTAAACTCTTTCTGGTATATGCCCAGAAATAGTATAACTGGATCAAATGGTAGATGTATTTTTAGATCCTAAGTGGCTGTACAAGTTTACACTCTGACCAACAGTAGATGTAGGTTTCTCTTTCCCATGTCTTCATTAGTATTTGCTGTCATTTGATTTTTTAAAAATATTTTATTCATTTATTTATTTGAGAGAGAGAAAGAGGCAGGTAGATAGATGATGGATAGATAGATAGATAGATAGATAGATAGATAGATAGATAGATAGATAAATGGGCACACCAGGGCCTCTAGACACTGCAAATGAACTCCAGATGCATGTGACACCTTGTGCTTCTGTCTTTATGTGAACACTGGGGAATCAAATCTGGGTCCTTTGGCTTTGCATTCCATTCTGACCTGAAATGGAATCTCAAAGTGGCTGAAATTTACATTTTCCTGATGGCTAAGATATACATCTTTGGACATGCATATTGACCATTTGTATTTCTTCCTTTAAGAATTCTCTGTTAATTTTCTGGCCACATTTTAAAGTGGGTTGATTGAGGTTTTTGTTTTTGTTTTTGTTTTTGTTTTTGTTTTTGTTTTTGTTTTTTCAAGGTAGAGTTTCACTCTATCCCAGGCTGACCTGGAATTCACTATGGAGTCTCAGAGAGGCCTCAAACTCACAGCGGTTCTCTTACCAATGCCTCCCGAGTGCTGGGATTAAAGGCATGTGCCACCATGCCTGGCTTGATTGACTTTTTATTGCCTAGTTTTTTTGACTTCTCTGTGTATTCTAGAAAGTAAGCCTCTGTCAGGTGTCTATATGGTGAAGATTTTCTTCTATTCTGTGGTTTCTCTGTTGACTCTATTGAGAGTTTGTCTATACACTTTCTTTTTAGTTTTCTGAGGCCCCCAGTGATTGAGTGTTTGCTTAATTTTCTGGACAACTAGGGTCTTATTCAGAAAGACTTTACCTATGCTTATATCTTGAAGGGTTCTTGCTATTTTTCCCTGTAGTCATTTTAGAGTTCCAGTTCTTACATTGAAGTTCTTTCTTCCTTTCTTTATTTTTATTTTTTATTTTTTTTAGGGGGGACTTCAAGGTAGGGTCTCACTCTAGCTCAGGCTGACCTGGAATTCACTATGTAGTCTCAGGGTGGCCTTGAACTCTTGGCAATCCTCCTACCTCTGCCTCCCAAGTGCTGGGATTAAAGGCGTGCACCACCACTCGCAGCATTGCCCATGTTTTCTATTCTATTCCATTGATCCATGTGTTTGTTTCTATGCTAGTATAACACTGTTTTTATTACTATGGCTTTGTAATATATCTAGAAATCAGGTATGGAGATACCAGCATTTGTATTCTTGCTCAGGATATTTTTGGCTATCTGATTCTTGTAAACACACACACACACACAAATTTGGAGCCAGGCATGGTTTTGCATGCCTTTAATCCCAGCACTCATGAGGCAGAGGTAGGAGGATCTCTATGAGTTTAAGGGCACCCTGAGACTACATAGTGAATTCCAGGTCAGCCTGGGCTAGAATGAGACCCTACCTTGAAAAACAAAACAAATGTTTTTTTTTTTTTTTATCAATACATCACACATATTGTGCAATAGCAGTTTTAGCCTATACAATGGCGAACTTGTAAAGCTACTTAAAAAAATTTTTTTTTTATTTTAGTGCTGGGAATTGAACCCAGAACTTCATTCATGTTATGTATATACTCTACCTCTGATCTATAATTCCAGTTCCAAGACCATATCCAAATGTAGCTGGTGATTGGAATATACTTAATCACAATAGACAGATTTTCACTAGTATTCTAAAAAGTGAAAATACATGGTCAGATCTTTGAAGGCAGCTTCCATTGTATGTAAGTCCTTCTTCACTCTTGCTTTTATGGTCCAACAAGAGCTCATCAGACTCCTGGCCTGGCTGTCCAGATTCTAATGAAAGAATTTAGTCTTTTTCATAGAAAACCATGGCAAACCACAACAAACAACATTGCTTCTGTTTCTAATGCTTAAGATCCCACAGCTGATGATTGTATGGTTGTTGGGATTTCAGACCCTGGTCTGCTTGGTTGTGAGGCCCCAGCTCTTCTTTTTGCTTTGCTCTGGGTTGTGAAACACAAGAAAGTTAACTGATTCTTTTCTCTGGAAAGGATTTCCTTACTGAGTGGCTCATTCTCCTAGAGAAAGAAAGAAAAGCTCATCCAATACATGTCAGAGTTGGTTGAATACATATATACCTGGAGTTTTCTGAATTTACTAAATCATCAGATTTTGAGTCCAGAGATTTCAGATAACTGTATTCTATTTGAAGACAGGAATACATATACTCAATATACAACCACAATAGGCTCAGAATTTGCCAGAACCTATTTCCTTTTAAATTATCTTATGGATTTCTACCAATAGAGATAGATTTGCTCTTTGTTCTACAAGCACATGCTATTGGTCCATCAGTCATGACAAAAATGTGTTTGACTTGGAGGCTTGTTTGTTTGTTTGTTGTTTGTTTTTTTGGCTTTTTCTTTTGTGGGAGGGTTGAAGTAGGGTCTCACTCTAGCCCAAGCTGACCTTAAATTCACTATGTAGTCTCAGGGTGGCCTCGAACTTAGGGCAATCCTCCTACCTCTGCCTCCCAAGTGCTGGGATTAAAGGCGTGTGCCACCATGCCCAGCACTTTGGAGATTTTTCACAAAGCTGTACAGGTCACTTCTTCTGAAAGGTCTATCTAAACAAATGAAAACCTGAGTTTTAATCTCATACAGTTTTCTTAATTATATAGTAGTGCAGGCCAAGTGGATATGTCCCCTGAAAAAGAGAAAAGATTTATATTGTTCTTACAATGACCCAGGCTAAGTTGTCCCATGGTAAAAACTGGAGAGCAGTTACCATATTATTGGGGGTTAAGTCTGAAGTTAAGGGAAGAATCAGAGATGGAAGTCAAGGGATGTGAACCCAGACTGTCCTCATGAGGAGAAGAAGTCAGACTTCCTATAGAGCACCCAGAGTTTATCTGGCTTGCCATAAAATACAGTCAGTGCTTAGTATTAGATCATTGGTGCCCATCATTGAGTCATCCAGGCAGTATTGTTATTAAACATTTGTGTTTATATAGGCACTTTCAGTCATTAATCATCTATTTTTTTGTGCTCTATAAGATCTTTAAATGGGAAAGAAATAACACATTCTACTTTACAGCTAGCTACATGGAAATACTGCTGCAGTTACACACTGGAAGAGCCAAAATTATATGTTAGAATATGATTTAGGGAACCAACTAAGAATTTAAGGAACATTCCTTCCACCATAGAAATGAGGTTTTGTATTTGTACACTAAATAGACTTACTTCTTTTCCATTTTGAAGGCAAAATAATAGATGCTAAATTGGACTAAAAAAAAGCAGGCCTCTCCGCCTTTCAAACATTGTACTGTTTGAAAATTCTACTGAATCCTGATAAGGTTTTTGGAATACAAATATATATATTAATGTAGTAAAGACTGTAAGGCATTGCTGATCTTTTTTTCTCTTAAGAAAGAGAAGATGGCCAGGCATCATGGTGCATGCCTTTAATCCCAGCACTTAGGAGGCAGAGGTAGGAAGATCACTGTGAGTTCAAGGCCACCCTGAGACTACATAGTGAATTCCAGGTCAGCCTGGGCTAGCGTGAGACACTACCTCAAGAAACAAAAGGGGGGGGGGGAGAGGGAGAGAATGAGGAGAAGATGAACATATATATTGAGGATTAGTGTGACTAGCCAGTTGGAAATTACAATGGATTAGTATGACTAGCCAATCATAAATTATAAGGGATTACTGTGACTAGCCAGTCATAAATTCCAAAGGAAGTATGAGAGAAATGCATGGGGATTTTGTCTCCTAGGGTCAATCTGGTGGGTTTCCTAGAAGAAATGTGTTTAAAAGTTCAGCTTAAAAACCCCAAACCAGGGGGCTGGAGGGATGGCTTAGAGGTTAAGGTGTTTGCTTGCAAAGCCAAAGGACTGAGGTTCAATTCCCCAGGACCCACCTTAGCCAGATGCATAAGGGGATGCACACATCTGGAGTTCATTTGCAGTGGCAGGAGGCCCTGGCAAGCTCATTCTCTCTTCCTATTTCTCCGTCAAAAAAAAAAAGTTGGCTGTCCAACTTCAGTACCACTAAAGGCCTTGCTGTTAATAATGAGAACACTTTTGTTGGTAATAAGGAGAGTGCTTTTGCTGGTAAAAAGGAGGGTGCTATTAATCCATGATGTGAACTATTTAAAGAACTCTATGAGATAGATGTATTTGATGATCCTGAGTCATGTCTTGTGAAGAGCAAGGTATTTAGACTCTACATCAAAAACTGTTGAAGATTTGTAGAAAAGTAAGATGAATGGTGAAGCTGGTTGATTGTTTCTAGCATTTCTGGATATACTATTAAGGGGAATGCTAAAGCTCAGAAACAGGGCTCAAATTGCAAAAAATCAAACCCAAGCTCCCTTTGTAAGATTGGCTAACTTGCAGCTCACTCAAATACCAGCCTCATAGGCTATCAGAAGTTAAAGTGAGGGCACTGACTGGAAAAGAGTGGCATCCTATAACTTGGGATGGAGATGTATGAGAAGACCCTGATGAATTTGGGGACACTGAACTCTCAGATTCTGAAGAAGTTATTTTTACATGAGAATGTAGCCTCTCCTCTCTTAGCAGCAGTTGCATCCCCATCCCCTAATATATTGCCCTATCCATCCTTGCCTGAGGCAATTAATCCTTCTTTGTCTGTGGAACCAGCAGTGCCCTTCCCTATCCTGCAGAAGGTGCTGAACAAGACTGTGCTGATATCCCTTAGTGCCCACCCATCTTCATCTCTAGGCCTATAGCCAGACATAAGGCAAAGCAGGGCCCTAAAGATGAGATAGAAAGCATGACTCATGAGGAAAAACTTCAAGAGTTTTCTAACTTGTACAAGCAGAAGCATGGGGAATATATATGAGAATGGATTTTAAGAGTATGGTATGATGGAGAAAGGATTAAAAGATTAGATCAGGCTGAATTTATTGAAATCGGCCCACTAATCAGAAATTTGACATTTTACACTGCAGCTCATGCAGTTAAGAGAGGTGCCAAGAGTTTATTTGATTGGTTGGCTGAAGTATGGATCCAAAGACGCCCTACTGTGGATGAGCTGGAGCTTCCTGATATCCCTTGCCTTAGTATTGATGAAGGGATTAAAATGCTCAGAGAACTTGGAATGCTGGAGTGTATTTACCATATATACTTGTTTTTACCCCTACAATTGGAACATCCAAAGAATGTGCCCTTCACTGAGACTATATGAAACAGATTTGTGAGGGAAGCACCAGCATACTTAAAAGTTCCCAGTAGTTGCCATGATAGACAAACAGATGTCACAGTGGGAGCCGCAGTGCTGCATTAGCTGAATCAGATGCAATGGTTCTAACTGGATCTCGGAGTAACATGGCCCATGTGGCAGCACTGAATTGCCAAAGGCAAGGTGAGCATATTTACTGTAATCATAAGCAAAGCCATGCTCATAACAGTATGACTCATGTATCCCAGGCTGGTCTCAGACTCCTGATCCTTCTGACTCTGCCTCTTCAGCAACTCCCTACCTTGTGCCAACACAGGGATGCAGGGCTGGTGGTTTCCATGAAGTTTCTCTTTAGCTCTCTTATTTGGCCTGTTCAGAAGACAGACAGGATCCTGGAGAATGACAGTGGATTATCAGAAACTTAGTCAAATGGTGACTCCAATTGCAACTGCTGTACCAGATGGGGTTTCTTTACTTGAGCAGATTAACACATCTCCTGGTTCCTGGTATGCAGCTATTGATCTTATGAATGCTTCTTCATACCAGCCCATAAGGATCAGCAGAAGCAATTTGCCTTCAGATGGCGAGGTCAGCAGCCCATCTTTAATGTTTTACCTCAAGGTTATATTAACTGTCCAGCCGTGTGTCATAGCTTTGTTCATAGGGATCTTGATTGCCTGTCCCTTACACAAGGTATCACATTCAGCCATTATATTTGATGACAATGTGCTGATTGCATCAAATGAGCAGAAGGTGGCAACCACTCTGGAGTTACTGGTATAGCATATGGACATCAGGGGAAGGAACATAAACCCAACCAAAATTTAAGGACCATTTACTTCAGGGAAATTTCTAGCAGTTCAGTGGTGTGGGGCATGCAAAGATATGATAAGGTTAAGGATAAGCTGTTGCACTTGGCCCCTCCTACCTTAACATCTAGTAGGCCTACTTGCATTTTGGAGCCAGCACATTCCTCACCTGGGTATGTTACACTGTCCCATACAACAAGTGACTCAAAAAGCTGCTAGTTTTCAGTGGGACCTGGAACAAGAAAAGGCTCTTCAACAGGTCCAGGCTGCTGTGCAGGCTGCTCTGCCACTTGGGCCATATAATCCAGCAGATCCAATGGTACTTGACGTGTTGGTGGAAGATAAGAATTCTGTTTGGAGCATTTGGCAGATTCCCATAGGTGAATCACAGTGGAGGTCCTTGGGATTTTGGAGCAAGGTCCTGCCATCATCTGCAGACAATTATTATTCTTTGACAGACAGCTCTTGGCCTGCTATTGGGACATACTGGAAACTGAATGCTTGACAATGGGCCATCAAGTTACTATGTGACCTGAGCTGCCCATTATGATCTGGGTGTTATCTGACCCACCAGACCATAAAGGTGGACTTGCACAGCAGCAGCTCATCATCAAGTGGAACTGGTAATTACATGATCTGGCTCAGGCAGGCCCAGAAGGCTCAAGTAAGTTACATGAGGAAGTTGCCCAAATGCCAATGGCTGCTACTCCTGTTACAATGCTAGTTGTCCCCAAGCATGCACCTATGGCATCAAGGAATGTGCCCTATGATCAACTGACTGAGGAGGAGAGGACTAGGACACGGTTTACAGATGGTTCAGCATATTATGTGGGCACTTCCCATAATCAGATAACCACAGCATTACAGCCCCTTTCTGGGACAACTCTGAAGGAATGTGGTGAAGGGAAGTCTTCATAACGGGCAGAATTTTGGGCAGTACACATGGTTGTGGATTTTGCTTGGAAGGAAACAGCCAGATGTGTGGTTATACACTGATTTATGAGCTGTGGCCAATGGTTAGGGTGGAAGATCTGGGACTTTGAAGGAACACAATTGGAAAATTGGTGAGAAGGACATGTATGTGGACAGATCTGTCTTAGTGGGCAAAGGATGTCAAGATACTTCTGTCCCATGTGCTCATCAAAAGGTGACCTCATCAGAGAATGATTTTAACAATCAAGTATATAAGCTGAACCATTCTGTGGATAGTGGTCAACCTCTTTCCCCAGCCATCCCTGTCACTGCCCAATGGGCTGATGAACAAAGTGGCCATGGTGGCAGGCATGCAGGTTATGCATGGGCCCAACAACATTGAATTCTATTAACTAAGGCTGACTTGGCTATAGCTGCTGCTGAGTGCTTAATCTGCCAGCAGCAGAGACCAACACTGAGCCCCCAGTATGGTAACATTCCTTGGGATGATCAGCCAGCAACTTGGTGACAAGTTGACTACATTGGGCCACTTCAGTCATGGAAACCACAGTGTTTTATACTTATTGAAATAGACACTTATTGTGGGTATGGATTTGCTCTCCCTGCACATAGTGCTTTAGCCAAAACTACCATCCATGGGCTTACAGAATGCCTCATTCACTATCATGTTATTAAATACAACACTGCTTATGACCACGGAATTCACTTCTCGGGCAAGGAAGTGCAGCAGTGGGCCCATGGCTATATATGCTCCAATTCAGCATCCTATATATGGTACTGTTTCTCTGACAGCCTGGATTTATGGTCAAGTGTTGGGCCTTGAGAGGCCCAGATGTGAGGCCTAGTGGAACTTTCTGAGCCTAGCTAAAGTTTGGTGATCTGCCTCTGGCCAGACGTGAGTCAGCAAGATGCCTAATGGCTTCTTGCCTGCTACTTCCGCATGGGAGTTAGAATTATCATTTCAATAGTCACAGTTTACTATTGGCCCTTACCTCTCCCCGCATCCTAGAATCCCCTCCTTCGTTCCCAACATTATATAGGCAACTGCTCATAACAATAAATTGAGTTCCTGCTTCGACAAGACTCCCGACTCAGTGTGTTTTTTTTCCGGTGGCCAGGAGTGGGCTGAGTCATCGGACGCTCATCTCCTCCTCAATCTGGCGCCTAACGTGCGGCTCTCGGAGTCCAGCAGACTAGTGCCCCGTGAGAGGCATTCGTTGAGGAGGTCAATCGGTATACATGTGCGGTTGAGCGTACCCCCATAAGTTATGAGGTAGTCTTCATATTTAATGTGCTAAACTTTGCTTCTATAACCTGTACTTGTTTGTCAACATCTCTTCATTCCTTTTCTCTTTCCTTTCACTCTCGATTTGCCGGCAAGCTGCATCTGCGACTTTTCTATTTCTGAAGGCTTATGCATCTCTCTCTCTCTCTCTGCTTGGGCCTGTGAAGGCAGGCCAACTTTTTCTGCCATTATGGAACTTCCCCTGGATCTGTAAGCTTCAATAAATATCCCTTCCTCCATAACTTTACCTGGTCTGGAAGTTTATCTCAGCGAACCTAAAGCTGTCTGATACAGACCGAGGAGGGGACTGAGATGAACCTGACCATGTGGATGTTGATCTTTTGGAACCTTTGTTTTGGAGGAATAGGCATGGATTTTGTGCTTGCAACTGAAGGTGTCTTCTGGAGTGGTAAGCCAAATTTTATGGACTTTAAGAATCTTAAAATGCTAAGTGCAGATAGCATTGAACTTCGAGGCTTGGCTTATGAGCTTTCTAAGGAAAAGGAAAGACTGCAGGGGACTTTGTTGGAACTGGGATACTGGCATAAGGGCTGGCTGCGTCCTGCTGCCCAGGCCCAGAGAGTTTAGTCAAGGTTAAATTTGTAATGGACTGATGTACTTGGCTAGAGATATTGGACTGAGAGATTTAAGATTTTTTGTTTTTTTGTTTTGGTTTCTCGAGGTAGGGTTTCACTCTAGCCCAGGCTGACCTGGAATTCCCTATGGAGTCTCAGGGTTGCCTAGAACTCATGGTAATCCTCCTATCTCCACCTCCCGGGTGATGGGATTAAAGGCATGCACCACCACGCCTGGCTGAGATTTAAGATTTTAAGCTGGAAAACCTCAAACAAGTTAAAATTACAGGCACAAAGACTGGCTTTAGATTAGAAATGTTTAACATGTTTGATTTTACAGGTCTCAATACCTTAAATTGGTCAAGACTGTGGGGACCTTTAAAATTGAATTTAGTACATTCTATAATATGTGATGGTTATAAATCTATTGGGAGCCAGGGGCGGAATGTGGTAATTAAAAAAAAAATAGATGGCCCCCCTCCTGGCAGCTTGTGCCTGGCCCTCCCCTACTGGGTGTTGGCAGGCAGTCCACCTCCTGGGAGACTGCCACGTGGCTCCCTTGGACTGATCCAGGTGGGGACAGGGGAAAAATCTGCCCTCTCATGGTGACTGGGCTCACTGATATTTTTCTTTCAGTCGATACCTTTTCACATACCTGCTGGGCATTGGCACATGCCAGGAAAAATCTAAACATGCCATTAGTCATATACTTCAATGTTTTGCCATTCTCGGGCTGCCTGATCAAATTAAAACAGATAATGGCCCCTGCTTCGTAAGCAAGGCTTTTGTAGATTTTCTCCAGACCTGGAAAATCTCACATTCCACAGGCATCCCATACAACCCTCGAGTCCAAACTATTGTTGACCAAACACTTAAATCACAATTACAAAAACGAAAGGGGGAATCACTACCCCCCAATGGTCAGCTAAAGAAAGCACTATTCATCTTAAATATTTTAAATTTTTCTAGAAATGGCCCATTGACTGGGGCCTGGAGAGGACTAGACCCATTCCTCCAAGCAGGGAGAGGGTTTAAATGTGTCTTCCCTCAAGATGAAAAAAGACCCATTTGGCTTTAGGCTTGTACTTTTAATGTCTAACTATCCTTCATACTCACAGCTTTAAGTAGCTCCTGAGAAAGTTCAAACTGTGCCTCCCTTTGAGATCTTGGGCTCGATCCTTACCCTAGATACAGTTTCACCTGTTAGACACTCTGTATGATGTGGTTACCTATTTGGGTGAAGAGATACTAAGGTTGAAAGTTAAAACTCATTTGGAGTGTCATGTAGATTTTCAATAGATTTATGTTACTTCTAAAAAATATAATAACAGTCAACAGCATTGGGAAAATACATTTAAGAGGTATTTGACATAATGATAATATTTCCTTGGATCTGATTCAGTTACATTCAGAGATTTTGTCTTTGCAAAATAATCATCTTACTTTTGATGCAGGTAAAGCTGCTGATGACTTAATATCTGCTTTTAAGTCTGCCTTGCCTGGATGGAATTCTCTCACTTCTTGGACAGGAAGCTTTGCTGCTACAGGTGTTTGTCTGTTGCTCATTCTGTGTCTGCTGCCCATACTCATTAAATGCCTTTTGAGATCCTTTATGGATATCCATACAGAAGTACATGGGATACAGCTATGGACCCGACCCCGGCTTCCTGAGACATTATCTTAAAGCCCCTGCAGAGGCTGGTAGTCAAAGACGGGTAAGATTCTCTTGAGTTAGGTCAACCTAAGACAGGGCATGAATGATGGAATTCATGTACCGATGACGGGTAAGGCCTAAATATCATAGAGGACAACCTAAGACAGACACAGTCTTTCCACATCGAGGCCCAGAAGGGCCCAGTTAATAAAAAATAAAAAAGGAGGAATTGGCGGAAGCCATTTGGCTGGCTTTGTATCCATAGCTCTGGCCCTTTGGTAGCAAGACTTTAACAAGACTATAGCACCTACATGTAAGCAAGATTATGTATATTCAATGTCAAAAGCCATTTGGCTGGTCTTGATAGTCTTTTGTACTGAGAAGTGATTAAAGTGCAAAAACTCTTGTAACAAAAAGGAGTTTTTTGATAGAAACTTATATAAAGCTCATGGAATTTTTGACCATGGAAAAACTTTATAAAAAGAAAAAGACTCAGACTTCCGGTCAAGATGGCGGCATAGGAACCACGCCTAAGCAGCCTAGGGGAGAAAAAGCCAAAGAAAACCCAGCAAAATACACAAGGGAGGTGTATAAGAGATTAAAACAGCAGCGGAGAAGTAGGAGATATCCAGAGTCCACACGGGCAGGCCGAAGCAGCTCCGGCAGCGGCAGCTCAGGACCCGGTAGCGGCAGCTCGGGATCCGGCAGCGGCAGCTCGGGACCCGGTAGCGGCAGCTTGGGATCCGGCAGCGGCAGCTCGGGACCCGGTAGCGGCGATTTGGACTCTGGCAGCGGCAGCGGCAGCACGGGCACCGGCAGCTGCATCTCGGGCTCCGGCAGTGGCGACTCGGGATCCAACAGCGGTGGCTCAGACCCCGACAGCGGAAGCGGCGGTGGGAGCCGGAAGCGGCGGGGGAAGCCGTGACTCCAGCCCCAAAAACACCATCAGCTGCTCCGGTACCGGCCACAGCGGCTTCAGGGCAGCGAATCCAGCAGTGGAGGCTCCAGCGGCTTCAGCGGCAGAGGCGGATCCCGCAGCGGCAGCACCAGCGGATCAGAGGCGGAGGACCCAGCAGCGGCAGCTCCAGCGGATCAGCGGGGGCAGACCCAGCAGCGGCATCTCCAGTGGCAGATCCAGCAGCAGTGGTCCCAGTAGCAGCAGCTCCAGCGGCAGCAGCGGGGATCCAGCATCAGGGGCGCCAATCTGCAGGGCCACAGTTGCCAGGCTTGGTTTGCCCCACAGGAAAAGCCAGTACCCAGTTCCAGAAAGCAGAACAGTGGCCCAACATCCCAGCCAGCAACTTGACTGAGACCAAAAGCATCCAAAGAGGTAACTGGGATTGAACCAGGGAAGGGTCTCACCTGGTCACAAGCTGACTTGGATCCCTCAACAGACCAGAAATCTTAACTTCTTTGTTGATAGAGGATCTGGTTTTTATAATACCTAATCTTGCATAAATGCTCGGTGCTGTTCTTGACTGAATGTGTATAGGGTTTAGTTAAATTTTAGAATATACCTGTATTTTATTCCACTCAACCTATTTGAATACTCCCATAGCAGGCAAATGTAACCCCTAGGACCACGTGTCTAGATACTCTGAGAGTGGTAAGAGCCACACCTAACATCTTAATCTCCTACATAGAAGATATACAATATCAGATCAATAGATACAGCAAAGGATACCCAGCTAACTGGAAAATCTAAGCAGTAACTTAATCCAAGATGCAAAAATATATACATTATAACACAAGAAACACCAAAAACCAAGGCAATATAAATCCACCAAAAAGCATCAATGCTTCAGAAATGACCTCTAGTGAAAACGAGTTAGAGAAAATGCCTGAGAAAGATTTCAAAAGAATGATTGTAAATATGTTCAATGAACTCAAAGAAGAAATCAAAGGAATCAGAGAAGATACAGGACACCAATTTAACGAAAATAAAGAAATCAATACAAGACATAAATAAGGAAATAGAAATAATGAAGAAAAACCAGTCAGAATTACACACAGTTAATGAACACAAGAAGAACACAGTTAATGAAATAAAAAAAACTCTGTAGAAAATCTCACCAGTAGAATGGATGAAGGAGAGGACAGAATATCTAAGCTAGAAGACCAGGTGGCAGATCTAATACAATCCAACAAAGAGAAAGACAAACTAATAGAAAAGTATGAATGGGAATTTCAAGATATCCGGGACACTATGAAAAGATCAAATATAAGAATTCAGGGTATAGTAGAAGGAGAAGAATTTCAATCCAAAGGTATAGTAGGCATCTTCAACAAAATCATAGAAGAAAACTTCCCCCAAATTGGGAAAGAGGTGCCAATGCAGATACAGGAAGCATTTAGAACACCAGCCAGACAAAACCTGGAAAGAACCTCTCCTCGCCATATTATAATCAAACTACCAAACACACAATCCAAAGAAAAAATATTGAAAGCAGTTAGAGAGAAAAATCAAGTTACCTACAAAGGCAAGCCCATCAGGATCACAGCAGATTACTCAACACAAACTTTCAAAGCCAGAAGGGCTTGGAGTGATGTATTCCAAACTCTGAAAGATAACAACTGTCAACCAAGGCTACTTTATCCTGCAAAACTATCCATTCAAATAGATGGAGAAATAAGGACATTCCATGACAAAAGCAGGCTAAAGGAGTATTTGAAGACAAAACCAGCTCTACACAAAATACTTGAAAGAATCCTCCATGCCGAAGAGAAAGAAAAACACACATATAAGGAACCTGGAAAACAACAAACAACACTCAAATACTAGTTAATATAAGAGAGCAAAGGTAGAACCAGAACCACAAAAAAAAAAAAAAAAAAATGGCAAGCATAAATACACATCTTTCAATAATATCTCTTAATATCAATGGCCTCAATGCTCCAACCAAAAGACATAGATTTCCAGACTGGGTTAAAAAGCAGGACCCTACAATTTGTTGTCTCCAAGAAACTCACCTTTCTACAAAGGATGGACATTATCTTAGGGTGAAAGGTTGGAAAACGGTGTTTCAAGCAAATGGACCCAGAAAGCAAGCAGGGGTTGCTATCCTAATAGCTGACAAGGCAGACTTCACTCCAACATTAGTCAAGAAAGATAAGGAAGGTCACTTTATATTGATTAAGGGCACACTCCAACAGGAGGACATTACAATCCTAAACATATATGCACCTAACATGGGGGCTCCCAAATTCATCAAACAAACACTGTTAGAACTAAGGTCACAGATAACACCAAACACAGTGGTAGTTGGTGACTTTAACACCCCACTCTCATCAATTGACAGGTCATCCCGGGAAAAAATAAACAGAGAGGCATCTGGACTAAACAAGGTCATAGAAGGAATGGACCTAACAGACATATACAGGACATTTCATCCAAATGCTGCAGAATATACATTCTTTTCAGCAGCACATGGATCATTCTCTAAAATAGACCATATATTAGGACACAAAGCAAATCTTAACAAATTCAGGAAAATTGAAATAATTCCTTGCATTCTATCTCACCACAATGGAATCAAACTACAAATCAATAGCAAGAAAGGATATAGAGCATACACAAAATCATGGAAACTAAACAATACATTACTAAATGATGAATGGGTCAATGAAGAAATCAAGAAGGAAATCAAAAAATTTATAGAGTCAAACAATAATGAGAACACAACATACCAAAATCTCTGGGACACAATGAAGGCAGTTCTAAGAGGTAAATTTATAGCTTTAAGTGCCTATATTGAGAAATTAGAAAGGTCGCAAATAAATGACCTAATGCTTCACCTTAAAGCCTTGGAAAAAGAAGAACAAGGCAAACCAAAAATCAGTAGACGGGAAGAAATAATAAAGATTAGGGCAGAAATTAATGAAATAGAAACCAAAAAAACAATACAAAGAATTAATGAAACAAAGAGCTGGTTCTTTGAAAGGATAAACAAGATTGATAACCCCTTAGCAAATCTGACCAAAAGAAAGAGAGAAGAGACACAAATTAATAAAATTCGAGATGAAAAAGGTAACATCACGACAGATGCGAAATTCAAAAGAGAAATTCAAAAAATCATAGGGACATATTATAAAAACATATACTCCACAAAGTATGAAAATCTGAAAGAAATGGATGATTTCCTTGATTTATATGACCTACCTAAATTAAATCAAGATGAGATTAATCACTTAAATAGACCTATAACAAGCATGGAGATCCTAACAGTTATCAAAAATCTCCCAACTAAAAAAAGCCCAGGCCCAGATGGATTCACTGCTGAATTTTACCAGACCTTCAGGGAAGAGCTAACACCATTGCTTCTTAAGCTTTTCCATGAAATAGAAAAAGAAGGATTTCTACCAAACTCCTTCTATGAAGCCAGCATCACTCTGATACCAAAACCAGGCAAAGATAGAACAAAAAAGGAAAATTACAGACCAATCTCCCTCATGAACATAGATGCAAAAATTCTCAACAAAATATTGGCAAACAGAATACAAGAATACATTAGAAAGATCATTCACCCTGACCAAGTAGGCTTTATCCCAGAGATGCAGGGATGGTTCAACATACGCAAATCTATAAATGTTATACATTATATAAATGGGTTGAAGGACAAAAATCACATGATCATCTCATTAGACGCAGAGAAAGCATTCGACAAAATCCAACATCCCTTCATGATAAAAGTCCTACAGAGACTGGGAATAGAAGGAACATATCTCAATATAATAAAGGCTATTTATGATAAGCCTACAGCCAACATATTACTAAATGGAGAAAAACTGGGTGCTTTTCCACTAAAATCAGGAACAAGACAAGGGTGTCCACTATCCCCACTTTTATTTAATATAGTTCTGGAAGTCTTAGCCATAGCAATAAGGCAAGAGACATGCATAAAAGGGATACAAATCGGAAAGGAAGAGGTCAAGTTATCATTATTTGCAGATGACATGATTCTATATATAAAGGACCCTAAAGACTCTACTAGCAAACTGTTAGAGCTGATAAAAACCTACAGTCATGTAGCAGGATACAAAATAAATACACAGAAATCAGTAGCCTTCATATATGCTAACAACAAACACACAGAGGATGAGATCAGAGAATCACTCCCATTCACAATTGCATCAAAAAAAATAAAGTACCTTGGAATAAACCTTACTAAGGAAGTAAAGAATCTATACAATGAGAACTTTAAAACACTCAAGCGAGAAATTGCAGAAGACACTAGGAAGTGGAAAAACATCCCTTGTTCCTGGATTGGAAGAATCAATATTGTGAAAATGGCAATCTTACCAAAAGCAATCTACACATTTAACGCAATCCCCATCAAAATTCCAAAGGCATTCTTCACGGAAATAGAAAAAACAATCCAAAAATTCATTTGGAATCACAAAAAACCTCGAATATCTAAAATAATACTGAGCAACAAAAATAAGGCTGGTGGTATCACCATACCTGATTTTAACCTATACTACAGAGACATAGTAACAAAAACAGCATGGTACTGGCACAAAAGCAGACTTGTAGATCAATGGAACAGAATAGAGGACCCAAATGTAACCCCATGTAGTTATAGCCACCTGATATTTGATAAAAATGCCAAAAATACTCATTGGAGAAAAGACAGCCTCTTCAGCAAATGGTGTTGGGAAAACTGGATATATATCTGTAGAAGGATGAAAATAGATTCTTCTCTTTCTCCGTGCACAAGAATTAAGTCCAAATGGATTAAGGACCTTAACATCAGACCTGAAACTCTGAAACTGCTAGAGGAAAAAGTAGGGGAAACCCTTCAACATATTGGTCTTGGCAAAGACTTTCTGAACACAACCCCAATTGCTCAGGTAATAAAACCACAGATTAACCACTGGGACCTCATGAAAATACAAAGATTTTGCACTGCAAAGGACACGGTGAAGAAAGCAAAGAGGCAACCTACAGAATGGGAAAAAATCTTCACCAGCTATATATCTGATAGAGGATTAATATCTAGGATATACAAAGAACTCAAGAAGTTAAATAATAAGGAATCAAACAAACCAATCAAAAAATGGGAAATGGAGCTAAATAGAGAATTCTCAAAGGAAGAAATACGAATGGCATATACGCATCTAAAAAAATGTTCTACATCCCTAGTCATCAGGGAAATGCAGATTAAGACTACATTGAGATTCCATCTCACTCCTGTCAGATTGGCTATCATCATGAAAACAAAGTGATCATAAATGTTGGCGGGGATGTGGAAAAAGAGGAACCCTTCTACATTGTTGGTGGGAATGCAATCTGGTCCAGCCATTATGGAAATCAGTGTGGAGGTTCCTAAAACAGCTAAAGATTGATCTATCATATGACCCAGCTATAGCTCTCCTAGGCATATATCCTAAGGACTCATCTCATTACCTTAGAGATACTTGCTCAACCATGTTTATTGCTGCTCAATTTATAATAGCTGGGAAATGGAACCAGCCTAGATGTCCCTCAACTGATGAGTGGATAATGAAGATATGGCACATTTATACAATGGAGTTTTACTCAGCAGTAAAGAGAAATGAAGTTATGAAATTTGCAGAAAAGTGGATGGATCTGGAAAGAATTATACTAAGTGAGGTAACCCAGGCCCAGAAAGCCATGCGCCACATGTTCTCCCTCATATGTGGATCTTAGCTAGAGATGATTGGGCTTCTGTGTGAGAAGGAAAAAACTCAGTAGCAGAGGCCAGTAAGTTAAAAAAGGAGATAGAAAGGGAAGAGAAAGAAAGGGAGGAGGGCTTTTATTAGGTTGGTATTGTATATATGTAAGTAGAAAGATTGAGATGGGGAGGGGATATGATGGAGAATGGAATTTCAAAGGGGAAAGGGGGGAAGGTAATACCATGGGATTTTTTTTGTTATCATGGAAAATATTAATAAAAATGGAGAAAAAAAAAAAGAAAAAGACTAATTTGGGTACCAGCAAGAGACCTAAAATATTTGTCCCAACAAGGGGCCACTAACAATCACTTCTCTAGGGAGTGTCCCACCCCTGAGGACTGTTCCTAAAATGGTCCTTCACCCTACTAAAGCAAACAATTCCTTCCCTTGCAGAGGATTGCTGGATTTGCCTCCGATCTGGGCCTCCCTGGCTGCTTGCAGTACAGTTACCCATACGACCTTAAAAAATTGCTCAGCCACCTTCCCCATCCCCGTCCAGATTTTCCCAATATTTCCTCTGGAACTTGCATTTGGGCCCTACCTTCCCCTAATAATTCCAGTATAGATGTGGGATACATTCATCTTTCCTTCTGTACTTTTAACACAACTGAGCCCAATGCTCAATGCTGCCTGCCTTCTGGAATGGTTTATGTTTGTGGAGGTGGGATGGCCTATGACTTTCTGCCCACCAATTGGATGGGCCTTTGTGCCCCAGCCACCTTAATCCCAGATGTAGATATCATCCCTGGAAATGAGGCCCTCCCTATATCGGAGGGAGACCTATCTTCAACAACAGCTAGATTCCCTGGCTGAGGTAGTCCTACAAAACAGGAGAGGACTAGACCTACTAATGGCCAAAAAGGGAGGCATATGTTTGTTTTTACAGGAAAATGCTGCTTTGATGCCAATAAATTGGGAATCATCCAGGACAAGATTAAGAGGCTCCAGGAAGACTTGGAGAGGAGGTGGCAGGACCTCCAGGACAACCCGCTGTGGTCGGGCTTACATGACTTCTTACCCTACCTTCTCCCTCTACTTGGGCCCCTCCCCCTCCTTCTCCTTCTCCTTCTCACTGTCGGGCCTTGTGTAATTAATAAGATTACACAATTTATTTACCAACGGCTAGAGGCAATAAAACTTCATCAGGTCGAAATATGTTATCATAGGCTCACTACTCAGGAGTGAAGCTCCTCATATGACTGGGCTGTCCTCACATGAGCGTCCCTCCTCCGCCCTCCATCTGACCAATGACGGGTAAGATCTCAGACAGGCTGGGACAACCTAAGACAGGTCATGGAGTGGATTCTCAACGAGCTGGATACATGGTACCCAGTGATGGGTAAGATTCCCAGAGGGGGACAACCTAAGACAGGGGCCATGTTTTCCACCGTGCTTACAAAAACAAAAGGGGGAGATGTTGGGCCTTGAGAGGCCCTGATGTGAGGCCTAGTGGAACTTTCTGAGCCTAGCTAAAGTTTGGTGATCTGCCTCTGGCCAGACGTGAGTCAGCAAGATGCCTAATGGCTTCTTGCCTGCTACTTCCGCATGGGAGTTAGAATTATCATTTCAATAGTCACAGTTTACTATTGGCCCTTACCTCTCCCCGCATCCTAGAATCCCCTCCTTCGTTCCCAACATTATATAGGCAACTGCTCATAACAATAAATTGAGTTCCTGCTTCGACAAGACTCCCGACTCAGTGTGTTTTTTTTCCGGTGGCCAGGAGTGGTCTGAGTCATCGGACGCTCATCTCCTCCTCAATCTGGCGCCTAACGTGCGGCTCTCGGAGTCCAGCAGACTAGTGCCCCGTGAGAGGCATTCGTTGAGGAGGTCAATCGGTATACATGTGCGGTTGAGCGTACCCCCATAAGTTATGAGGTAGTCTTCATATTTAATGTGCTAAACTTTGCTTCTATAACCTGTACTTGTTTGTCAACATCTCTTCATTCCTTTTCTCTTTCCTTTCACTCTCGATTTGCCGGCAAGCTGCATCTGCGACTTTTCTATTTCTGAAGGCTTATGCATCTCTCTCTCTCTCTCTGCTTGGGCCTGTGAAGGCAGGCCAACTTTTTCTGCCATTATGGAACTTCCCCTGGATCTGTAAGCTTCAATAAATATCCCTTCCTCCATAACTTTACCTGGTCTGGAAGTTTATCTCAGCGAACCTAAAGCTGTCTGATACAGACCGAGGAGGGGACTGAGATGAACCTGACCATGTGGATGTTGATCTTTTGGAACCTTTGTTTTGGAGGAATAGGCATGGATTTTGTGCTTGCAACTGAAGGTGTCTTCTGGAGTGGTAAGCCAAATTTTATGGACTTTAAGAATCTTAAAATGCTAAGTGCAGATAGCATTGAACTTCGAGGCTTGGCTTATGAGCTTTCTAAGGAAAAGGAAAGACTGCAGGGGACTTTGTTGGAACTGGGATACTGGCATAAGGGCTGGCTGCGTCCTGCTGCCCAGGCCCAGAGAGTTTAGTCAAGGTTAAATTTGTAATGGACTGATGTACTTGGCTAGAGATATTGGACTGAGAGATTTAAGATTTTTTGTTTTTTTGTTTTGGTTTCTCGAGGTAGGGTTTCACTCTAGCCCAGGCTGACCTGGAATTCCCTATGGAGTCTCAGGGTTGCCTAGAACTCATGGTAATCCTCCTATCTCCACCTCCCGGGTGATGGGATTAAAGGCATGCACCACCACGCCTGGCTGAGATTTAAGATTTTAAGCTGGAAAACCTCAAACAAGTTAAAATTACAGGCACAAAGACTGGCTTTAGATTAGAAATGTTTAACATGTTTGATTTTACAGGTCTCAATACCTTAAATTGGTCAAGACTGTGGGGACCTTTAAAATTGAATTTAGTACATTCTATAATATGTGATGGTTATAAATCTATTGGGAGCCAGGGGCGGAATGTGGTAATTAAAAAAAAAATAGATGGCCCCCCTCCTGGCAGCTTGTGCCTGGCCCTCCCCTACTGGGTGTTGGCAGGCAGTCCACCTCCTGGGAGACTGCCACGTGGCTCCCTTGGACTGATCCAGGTGGGGACAGGGGAAAAATCTGCCCTCTCATGGTGACTGGGCTCACTGATATTTTTCTTTCAGTCGATACCTTTTCACATACCTGCTGGGCATTGGCACATGCCAGGAAAAATCTAAACATGCCATTAGTCATATACTTCAATGTTTTGCCATTCTCGGGCTGCCTGATCAAATTAAAACAGATAATGGCCCCTGCTTCGTAAGCAAGGCTTTTGTAGATTTTCTCCAGACCTGGAAAATCTCACATTCCACAGGCATCCCATACAACCCTCGAGTCCAAACTATTGTTGACCAAACACTTAAATCACAATTACAAAAACGAAAGGGGGAATCACTACCCCCCAATGGTCAGCTAAAGAAAGCACTATTCATCTTAAATATTTTAAATTTTTCTAGAAATGGCCCATTGACTGGGGCCTGGAGAGGACTAGACCCATTCCTCCAAGCAGGGAGAGGGTTTAAATGTGTCTTCCCTCAAGATGAAAAAAGACCCATTTGGCTTTAGGCTTGTACTTTTAATGTCTAACTATCCTTCATACTCACAGCTTTAAGTAGCTCCTGAGAAAGTTCAAACTGTGCCTCCCTTTGAGATCTTGGGCTCGATCCTTACCCTAGATACAGTTTCACCTGTTAGACACTCTGTATGATGTGGTTACCTATTTGGGTGAAGAGATACTAAGGTTGAAAGTTAAAACTCATTTGGAGTGTCATGTAGATTTTCAATAGATTTATGTTACTTCTAAAAAATATAATAACAGTCAACAGCATTGGGAAAATACATTTAAGAGGTATTTGACATAATGATAATATTTCCTTGGATCTGATTCAGTTACATTCAGAGATTTTGTCTTTGCAAAATAATCATCTTACTTTTGATGCAGGTAAAGCTGCTGATGACTTAATATCTGCTTTTAAGTCTGCCTTGCCTGGATGGAATTCTCTCACTTCTTGGACAGGAAGCTTTGCTGCTACAGGTGTTTGTCTGTTGCTCATTCTGTGTCTGCTGCCCATACTCATTAAATGCCTTTTGAGATCCTTTATGGATATCCATACAGAAGTACATGGGATACAGCTATGGACCCGACCCCGGCTTCCTGAGACATTATCTTAAAGCCCCTGCAGAGGCTGGTAGTCAAAGACGGGTAAGATTCTCTTGAGTTAGGTCAACCTAAGACAGGGCATGAATGATGGAATTCATGTACCGATGACGGGTAAGGCCTAAATATCATAGAGGACAACCTAAGACAGACACAGTCTTTCCACATCGAGGCCCAGAAGGGCCCAGTTAATAAAAAATAAAAAAGGAGGAATTGGCGGAAGCCATTTGGCTGGCTTTGTATCCATAGCTCTGGCCCTTTGGTAGCAAGACTTTAACAAGACTATAGCACCTACATGTAAGCAAGATTATGTATATTCAATGTCAAAAGCCATTTGGCTGGTCTTGATAGTCTTTTGTACTGAGAAGTGATTAAAGTGCAAAAACTCTTGTAACAAAAAGGAGTTTTTTGATAGAAACTTATATAAAGCTCATGGAATTTTTGACCATGGAAAAACTTTATAAAAAGAAAAAGACTCAGACTTCCGGTCAAGATGGCGGCATAGGAACCACGCCTAAGCAGCCTAGGGGAGAAAAAGCCAAAGAAAACCCAGCAAAATACACAAGGGAGGTGTATAAGAGATTAAAACAGCAGCGGAGAAATAGGAGATATCCAGAGTCCACACGGGCAGGCCGAAGCAGCTCCGGCAGCGGCAGCTCAGGACCCGGTAGCGGCAGCTCGGGATACGGCAGCGGCAGCTCGGGACCCGGTAGCGGCAGCGTGGGATCCGGCAGCGGCAGCTCGGGACCCGGTAGCGGCGATTTGGACTCTGGCAGCGGCAGCGGCAGCACGGGCACCGGCAGCTGCATCTCGGGCTCCGGCAGTGGCGACTCGGGATCCAACAGCGGTGGCTCAGACCCCGGCAGCGGAAGCGGCGGTGGGAGCCGGAAGCGGCGGGGGAAGCCGTGACTCCAGCCCCAAAAACACCATCAGCTGCTCCGGTACCGGCCACAGCGGCTTCAGGGCAGCGAATCCAGCAGCGGAGGCTCCAGCGGCTTCAGCGGCAGAGGCGGATCCCGCAGCGGCAGCACCAGCGGATCAGAGGCGGAGGACCCAGCAGCGGCAGCTCCAGCGGATCAGCGGGGGCAGACCCAGCAGCGGCATCTCCAGTGGCAGATCCAGCAGCAGTGGTCCCAGTAGCAGCAGCTCCAGCGGCAGCAGCGGGGATCCAGCATCAGGGGCGCCAATCTGCAGGGCCACAGTTGCCAGGCTTGGTTTGCCCCACAGGAAAAGCCAGTACCCAGTTCCAGAAAGCAGAACAGTGGCCCAACATCCCAGCCAGCAACTTGACTGAGACCAAAAGCATCCAAAGAGGTAACTGGGATTGAACCAGGGAAGGGTCTCACCTGGTCACAAGCTGACTTGGATCCCTCAACAGACCAGAAATCTTAACTTCTTTGTTGATAGAGGATCTGGTTTTTATAATACCTAATCTTGCATAAATGCTCGGTGCTGTTCTTGACTGAATGTGTATAGGGTTTAGTTAAATTTTAGAATATACCTGTATTTTATTCCACTCAACCTATTTGAATACTCCCATAGCAGGCAAATGTAACCCCTAGGACCACGTGTCTAGATACTCTGAGAGTGGTAAGAGCCACACCTAACATCTTAATCTCCTACATAGAAGATATACAATATCAGATCAATAGATACAGCAAAGGATACCCAGCTAACTGGAAAATCTAAGCAGTAACTTAATCCAAGATGCAAAAATATATACATTATAACACAAGAAACACCAAAAACCAAGGCAATATAAATCCACCAAAAAGCATCAATGCTTCAGAAATGACCTCTAGTGAAAACGAGTTAGAGAAAATGCCTGAGAAAGATTTCAAAAGAATGATTGTAAATATGTTCAATGAACTCAAAGAAGAAATCAAAGGAATCAGAGAAGATACAGGACACCAATTTAACGAAATAAAGAAATCAATACAAGACATAAATAAGGAAATAGAAATAATGAAGAAAAACCAGTCAGAATTACACACAGTTAATGAACACAAGAAGAACACAGTTAATGAAATAAAAAAACTCTGTAGAAAATCTCACCAGTAGAATGGATGAAGGAGAGGACAGAATATCTAAGCTAGAAGACCAGGTGGCAGATCTAATACAATCCAACAAAGAGAAAGACAAACTAATAGAAAAGTATGAATGGGAATTTCAAGATATCCGGGACACTATGAAAAGATCAAATATAAGAATTCAGGGTATAGTAGAAGGAGAAGAATTTCAATCCAAAGGTATAGTAGGCATCTTCAACAAAATCATAGAAGAAAACTTCCCCCAAATTGGGAAAGAGGTGCCAATGCAGATACAGGAAGCATTTAGAACACCAGCCAGACAAAACCTGGAAAGAACCTCTCCTCGCCATATTATAATCAAACTACCAAACACACAATCCAAAGAAAAAATATTGAAAGCAGTTAGAGAGAAAAATCAAGTTACCTACAAAGGCAAGCCCATCAGGATCACAGCAGATTACTCAACACAAACTTTCAAAGCCAGAAGGGCTTGGAGTGATGTATTCCAAACTCTGAAAGATAACAACTGTCAACCAAGGCTACTTTATCCTGCAAAACTATCCATTCAAATAGATGGAGAAATAAGGACATTCCATGACAAAAGCAGGCTAAAGGAGTATTTGAAGACAAAACCAGCTCTACACAAAATACTTGAAAGAATCCTCCATGCCGAAGAGAAAGAAAAACACACATATAAGGAACCTGGAAAACAACAAACAACACTCAAATACTAGTTAATATAAGAGAGCAAAGGTAGAACCAGAACCACAAAAAAAAAAAAAAAAAATGGCAAGCATAAATACACATCTTTCAATAATATCTCTTAATATCAATGGCCTCAATGCTCCAACCAAAAGACATAGATTTCCAGACTGGGTTAAAAAGCAGGACCCTACAATTTGTTGTCTCCAAGAAACTCACCTTTCTACAAAGGATGGACATTATCTTAGGGTGAAAGGTTGGAAAACGGTGTTTCAAGCAAATGGACCCAGAAAGCAAGCAGGGGTTGCTATCCTAATAGCTGACAAGGCAGACTTCACTCCAACATTAGTCAAGAAAGATAAGGAAGGTCACTTTATATTGATTAAGGGCACACTCCAACAGGAGGACATTACAATCCTAAACATATATGCACCTAACATGGGGGCTCCCAAATTCATCAAACAAACACTGTTAGAACTAAGGTCACAGATAACACCAAACACAGTGGTAGTTGGTGACTTTAACACCCCACTCTCATCAATTGACAGGTCATCCCGGGAAAAAATAAACAGAGAGGCATCTGGACTAAACGAGGTCATAGAAGGAATGGACCTAACAGACATATACAGGACATTTCATCCAAATGCTGCAGAATATACATTCTTTTCAGCAGCACATGGATCATTCTCTAAAATAGACCATATATTAGGACACAAAGCAAATCTTAACAAATTCAGGAAAATTGAAATAATTCCTTGCATTCTATCTGACCACAATGGAATCAAACTACAAATCAATAGCAAGAAAGGATATAGAGCATACACAAAATCATGGAAACTAAACAATACATTACTAAATGATGAATGGGTCAATGAAGAAATCAAGAAGGAAATCAAAAAATTTATAGAGTCAAACAATAATGAGAACACAACATACCAAAATCTCTGGGACACAATGAAGGCAGTTCTAAGAGGTAAATTTATAGCTTTAAGTGCCTATATTGAGAAATTAGAAAGGTCGCAAATAAATGACCTAATGCTTCACCTTAAAGCCTTGGAAAAAGAAGAACAAGGCAAACCAAAAATCAGTAGACGGGAAGAAATAATAAAGATTAGGGCAGAAATTAATGAAATAGAAACCAAAAAAACAATACAAAGAATTAATGAAACAAAGAGCTGGTTCTTTGAAAGGATAAACAAGATTGATAACCCCTTAGCAAATCTGACCAAAAGAAAGAGAGAAGAGACACAAATTAATAAAATTCGAGATGAAAAAGGTAACATCACGACAGATGCGAAATTCAAAAGAGAAATTCAAAAAATCATAGGGACATATTATAAAAACATATACTCCACAAAGTATGAAAATCTGAAAGAAATGGATGATTTCCTTGATTTATATGACCTACCTAAATTAAATCAAGATGAGATTAATCACTTAAATAGACCTATAACAAGCATGGAGATCCTAACAGTTATCAAAAATCTCCCAACTAAAAAAAGCCCAGGCCCAGATGGATTCACTGCTGAATTTTACCAGACCTTCAGGGAAGAGCTAACACCATTGCTTCTTAAGCTTTTCCATGAAATAGAAAAAGAAGGATTTCTACCAAACTCCTTCTATGAAGCCAGCATCACTCTGATACCAAAACCAGGCAAAGATAGAACAAAAAAGGAAAATTACAGACCAATCTCCCTCATGAACATAGATGCAAAAATTCTCAACAAAATATTGGCAAACAGAATACAAGAATACATTAGAAAGATCATTCACCCTGACCAAGTAGGCTTTATCCCAGAGATGCAGGGATGGTTCAACATACGCAAATCTATAAATGTTATACATTATATAAATGGGTTGAAGGACAAAAATCACATGATCATCTCATTAGACGCAGAGAAAGCATTCGACAAAATCCAACATCCCTTCATGATAAAAGTCCTACAGAGACTGGGAATAGAAGGAACATATCTCAATATAATAAAGGCTATTTATGATAAGCCTACAGCCAACATATTACTAAATGGAGAAAAACTGGGTGCTTTTCCACTAAAATCAGGAACAAGACAAGGGTGTCCACTGTCCCCACTTTTATTTAATATAGTTCTGGAAGTCTTAGCCATAGCAATAAGGCAAGAGACATGCATAAAAGGGATACAAATCGGAAAGGAAGAGGTCAAGTTATCATTATTTGCAGATGACATGATTCTATATATAAAGGACCCTAAAGACTCTACTAGCAAACTGTTAGAGCTGATAAAAACCTACAGTCATGTAGCAGGATACAAAATAAATACACAGAAATCAGTAGCCTTCATATATGCTAACAACAAACACACAGAGGATGAGATCAGAGAATCACTCCCATTCACAATTGCATCAAAAAAAATAAAGTACCTTGGAATAAACCTTACTAAGGAAGTAAAGAATCTATACAATGAGAACTTTAAAACACTCAAGCGAGAAATTGCAGAAGACACTAGGAAGTGGAAAAACATCCCTTGTTCCTGGATTGGAAGAATCAATATTGTGAAAATGGCAATCTTACCAAAAGCAATCTACACATTTAACGCAATCCCCATCAAAATTCCAAAGGCATTCTTCACGGAAATAGAAAAAACAATCCAAAAATTCATTTGGAATCACAAAAAACCTCGAATATCTAAAATAATACTGAGCAACAAAAATAAGGCTGGTGGTATCACCATACCTGATTTTAACCTATACTACAGAGCCATAGTAACAAAAACAGCATGGTACTGGCACAAAAGCAGACTTGTAGATCAATGGAACAGAATAGAGGACCCAAATGTAACCCCATGTAGTTATAGCCACCTGATATTTGATAAAAATGCCAAAAATACTCATTGGAGAAAAGACAGCCTCTTCAGCAAATGGTGTTGGGAAAACTGGATATATATCTGTAGAAGGATGAAAATAGATTCTTCTCTTTCTCCGTGCACAAGAATTAAGTCCAAATGGATTAAGGACCTTAACATCAGACCTGAAACTCTGAAACTGCTAGAGGAAAAAGTAGGGGAAACCCTTCAACATATTGGTCTTGGCAAAGACTTTCTGAATACAACCCCAATTGCTCAGGCAATAAAACCACAGATTAACCACTGGGACCTCATGAAAATACAAAGATTTTGCACTGCAAAGGACACGGTGAAGAAAGCAAAGAGGCAACCTACAGAATGGGAAAAAATCTTCACCAGCTATATATCTGATAGAGGATTAATATCTAGGATATACAAAGAACTCAAGAAGTTAAATAATAAGGAATCAAACAAACCAATCAAAAAATGGGAAATGGAGCTAAATAGAGAATTCTCAAAGGAAGAAATACGAATGGCATATACGCATCTAAAAAAATGTTCTACATCCCTAGTCATCAGGGAAATGCAGATTAAGACTACATTGAGATTCCATCTCACTCCTGTCAGATTGGCTACCATCATGAAAACAAGTGATCATAAATGTTGGCGGGGATGTGGAAAAAGAGGAACCCTTCTACATTGTTGGTGGGAATGCAATCTGGTCCAGCCATTGTGGAAATCAGTGTGGAGGTTCCTAAAACAGCTAAAGATTGATCTACCATATGACCCAGCTATAGCTCTCCTAGGCATATATCCTAAGGACTCATCTCATTACCTTAGAGATACTTGCTCAACCATGTTTATTGCTGCTCAATTTATAATAGCTGGGAAATGGAACCAGCCTAGATGTCCCTCAACTGATGAGTGGATAATGAAGATATGGCACATTTATACAATGGAGTTTTACTCAGCAGTAAAGAGAAATGAAGTTATGAAATTTGCAGAAAAGTGGATGGATCTGGAAAGAATTATACTAAGTGAGGTAACCCAGGCCCAGAAAGCCATGCGCCACATGTTCTCCCTCATATGTGGATCTTAGCTAGAGATGATTGGGCTTCTGTGTGAGAAGGAAAAAACTCAGTAGCAGAGGCCAGTAAGTTAAAAAAGGAGATAGAAAGGGAAGAGAAAGAAAGGGAGGAGGGCTTTTATTAGGTTGGTATTGTATATATGTAAGTAGAAAGATTGAGATGGGGAGGGGATATGATGGAGAATGGAATTTCAAAGGGGAAAGGGGGGAAGGTAATACCATGGGATTTTTTTTGTTATCATGGAAAATATTAATAAAAATGGAGAAAAAAAAAAAAGAAAAAGACTAATTTGGGTACCAGCAAGAGACCTAAAATATTTGTCCCAACAAGGGGCCACTAACAATCACTTCTCTAGGGAGTGTCCCACCCCTGAGGACTGTTCCTAAAATGGTCCTTCACCCTACTAAAGCAAACAATTCCTTCCCTTGCAGAGGATTGCTGGATTTGCCTCCGATCTGGGCCTCCCTGGCTGCTTGCAGTACAGTTACCCATACGACCTTAAAAAATTGCTCAGCCACCTTCCCCATCCCCGTCCAGATTTTCCCAATATTTCCTCTGGAACTTGCATTTGGGCCCTACCTTCCCCTAATAATTCCAGTATAGATGTGGGATACATTCATCTTTCCTTCTGTACTTTTAACACAACTGAGCCCAATGCTCAATGCTGCCTGCCTTCTGGAATGGTTTATGTTTGTGGAGGTGGGATGGCCTATGACTTTCTGCCCACCAATTGGATGGGCCTTTGTGCCCCAGCCACCTTAATCCCAGATGTAGATATCATCCCTGGAAATGAGGCCCTCCCTATATCGGAGGGAGACCTATCTTCAACAACAGCTAGATTCCCTGGCTGAGGTAGTCCTACAAAACAGGAGAGGACTAGACCTACTAATGGCCAAAAAGGGAGGCATATGTTTGTTTTTACAGGAAAATGCTGCTTTGATGCCAATAAATTGGGAATCATCCAGGACAAGATTAAGAGGCTCCAGGAAGACTTGGAGAGGAGGTGGCAGGACCTCCAGGACAACCCGCTGTGGTCGGGCTTACATGACTTCTTACCCTACCTTCTCCCTCTACTTGGGCCCCTCCCCCTCCTTCTCCTTCTCCTTCTCACTGTCGGGCCTTGTGTAATTAATAAGATTACACAATTTATTTACCAACGGCTAGAGGCAATAAAACTTCATCAGGTCGAAATATGTTATCATAGGCTCACTACTCAGGAGTGAAGCTCCTCATATGACTGGCTGTCCTCACATGAGCGTCCCTCCTCCGCCCTCCATCTGACCAATGACGGGTAAGATCTCAGACAGGCTGGGACAACCTAAGACAGGTCATGGAGTGGATTCTCAACGAGCTGGATACATGGTACCCAGTGATGGGTAAGATTCCCAGAGGGGGACAACCTAAGACAGGGGCCATGTTTTCCACCGTGCTTACAAAAACAAAAGGGGGAGATGTTGGGCCTTGAGAGGCCTGGATGTGAGGCCTAGTGGAACTTTCTGAGCCTAGCTAAAGTTTGGTGATCTGCCTCTGGCCAGACGTGAGTCAGCAAGATGCCTAATGGCTTCTTGCCTGCTACTTCCGCATGGGAGTTAGAATTATCATTTCAATAGTCACAGTTTACTATTGGCCCTTACCTCTCCCCGCATCCTAGAATCCCCTCCTTCGTTCCCAACATTATATAGGCAACTGCTCATAACAATAAATTGAGTTCCTGCTTCAACAAGACTCCCGACTCAGTGTGGTTTTTCTCCGGTGGCCAGGAGAGGTCTGAGTCGTCGGACGCTCATCTCCTCCTCAACCCCTTGGGAGGAACTAGCAGGCCTGGTCCTTCCCTCAGCACTACCTGCCCCTGCTGGCGGAGCCTGGCAGTCAAGGGATGGAGATGGGAATGGTACCACTTACTATTACGCCAAGTGACCCATTAGCCAAAATTTTGCTTTCTGTTCCCACAACCTTATGCTCTGCTGACCTAGAGGTCTTGGTTCCAGAGGGGGCATTCTTTTTCCAGAAGGCACAAAAAACATTCCATTGAATTGGAAGCTAAAACTCCCCCCTGGCCACTTTGGGCTCCTGATGCCCTCCAGTCAATAGTCTATGAAATAGGTTACCATGTTAGCAGGGGTGATTAATACAGACTACCAGGGGGAAATTGGACTGCTCCTCCACCATGGAGGTAAGGAAAATTATGCCTGGACAACAGGAGATCTTTTAGGGTGCCTCTTGGAGTTACCATGCCCTATTAGCAAAGTCAATGGGAAACTAAAACCACCCAATCAAGGCAGTGTGATAAATGGCCCAGATCATTCAGCAATGATGGCAATTGTAAAGAACCAAGACCTTCTGAGATGCTTGGTGAAGGTGGAGGAAATATAGAATGGGCAGTAGAAGAAGGTAGTTACAAATATCAGCTAAGGCCACATGATCAGTTATAAAAATGAAGACTGGGCTGGAGAGATGGGTTAGTGGTTAAAGTGCTTGCCTGTAAAGTCTAAGGATGCAGGTTCGATTATCCAGTAGCCACATAAGCCAGATGCACAAGGTGGCACATGCATTTGGAGTTTGATTGCAGTGGCTAGAGGTCCTGGCATTCACATTGTCTCTCTAAAAAATATATATATATATATATATTTACAAAAAGGAGGACTGTAATTTCCATGTGTTTCTGTCCTACTTTATTAAGAGTATTTTACATATGTGCACCAATATTAAGATGCATTTTCCCTCTATTTCTCTATGATGTACTTAATATTGATTGAGATTATATCACTAGTTACCTGCTACTTAATTTATATTTAACTTATTATATTAGAGACTAAGCTTTCCTCAAGGGACCTTGCTTTGTGTTAGGGGAAGCTTGTGCATTTCTGGTTGTAGGTGGGATAGTTATATCATGTTATATGGAATTATGACCTTGTTACTGTCTTTATTTGGAAATAAAGTATAATGTAAGGAGATATGAGTTGGTAGACTTGTGATGGTTAAGTTCTGTTGTCAACTTCAGATTAAGAATCCACAGACATTCCTCTTTGTTGGGTCTCTGAAGTTGCTTCTAGGAAGGATTAACTGAAGGAGGAAGTTGTTCCTACAGAGGTGCAGCTGTCCCTGAAGGGGCATTTATGTAAGGAAGCTCTGAGAGAAAAATTCCCTTCCTCTCACCTGGCTTGCAGTGCTGCTGAGAGGATCAAATTTGCTCCAGTTTACAGCTAGGCCTAAGTTTCAGTTTCCTGGAGAGGCAGGCAAGACTTCTGGGAAAGACCACAAACAAAAGGCAATTAATCAACAGCAACATGACATGTGGCTGGGGAAGATAGCTGCCCAGGGGCCTGAGTCAGATCTTGCAGTCTCTAAAACATGTCTAAACATGCCCAAGGATGGTAAAATCTGGTCCACAGCCAACCAAAGGTGTACAAATGTAACTGCTTCTTGCTTAGCTAATCACATTAGAAGATGAACTAACCCTCCTAAAATTCCCTTAGCTGTGCTTAAAAGAGGCCTGTGTGCTCCCCTCAGGGTCGCCATTTTGTATGAATTGTTGACCCCCCCCCCCCATACTGGATAATTCTGCAGAATAAACACTCTTTGTTTTTACATACTATTAGAGTCCAGGGTCTTTGTTCAGCAGTTCTCAGACTATTACATTTGGGGGCTCATCCCTGGATCACTGGAGACCCCCCAGACTCAATAATGGAGCATTTCTAGGGGAGCAATTGGTTGTCCACCAATCAGAGAGTTGGGGTGCCCCTTTGTACCATGTGTCTTTGTTCTGCTCTGTTCCTTGTTTTTCAGGTATATTTGGTGTCTGGACACAATCTGGTGGCCCACAGACGTCAGGTGGACATGCCAATTATTACCTCTTGGTCCAGGGGGTTCCGAGGTGGCTCCAGACCCCCATCTGCTGGAGCCAGAGAGCTCCAGTCTGACTCTGGTTTTGATAAATACTGATGGGTCGTGCCCATCTGGCAGAGCCCGTTTACAGGATGAGCCACTGTCAGCATCGTTTTGATTTCTTTTTTACTCCCTGGGAAATTTGTTTCTGTGTTTATATCTTGTTCATCCTTTTCTACTTTCTTGTGACATACCATGGGACAGGCAGCAAGTTCTACCCCACTGGACCTAGTCCATTCACACTTCAAGGATTTCTGATGCCTGGCAGAAAATCTGGGTTTAACAGTATGGCCGAGAAAACTAACCATCTTTTGCAGGAATGAATGGCCAACTTTCAATGTGGGATGGCCGGAGGGAGGCACCTTCCACCTTCCCACCATTTACCAAGTTAAAGGTATTGTGTATGGGAATCCTGAGCATCCTGACCAGGTCCCATACATCACTTTTGGCAATATCTGGTGGGCAGCCCCCCCTCTTGGCTAAGACCCTTTTTGTCACCAACTCCAAGGATCCTCTCGGTTAAGGAGTCAGGGTCACTGAAGGACCACAAGCTGGCAATCTTATCCCCCTCCATTCCTGAGGAGGACCTCTACCCACCTCTTTATGTACCTGACCCAGCATGGGAATCCATAGCACAGGTGGTTGCTGCTGATCTGGGCCCAGGGGAAAACAGAGGGAATATGACAACCCCCCCCCCCTGCCCCATACACAGGCCTGGATCATGAGACAGGCAAACTCCACCACAATTGCATTGCCTTTAAAAGACCCCCCCCCCAATCATGAGGGCCAACAATATATGGCCCACATTCCTTTTGCCACTGCTGACCTATATAACTGGAAAATGCAAAATCCCAAATTCTCAGAAAAACCCTCTGCCCTGAGAGACCTATTAGACTCTGTAATGATTATCCACCAACCCATGTGAGATGATTGTCAACAGCTTTTGCAGGTGCTCTTCACGACTGAGGAAAGAGAATGGGTGCTAGCACAGCTGAAAAGTTGGTCCCAGGTCCAAACAGCTAACCCACAGAGGTCCAGGCTGACACTGATGCTGCTTTTCCCTTGATTTGCCTGAACTGGGACCCTAACGACACGGCAGGAAAGGGGAGGCTAAAGGTCTACCACCAGATTCTAATAGGTGGTCTCTGGGAGGCTGCCAGAAGGCCCACAAATTTGTCTAAGGTAGGCAAGGTCATACAAGGTAAGGAGGAAAGCCCAGGGACCTTCCTAGAGTGACTGTTGGAGGCCTACCAGACTTACACACCCCTTGACCCTGAAGCAAAGGAAAATCAGTCCACTGTGAACACGGCTTTTGTCAACCAGGTAGTGCCAGACATCTGCCGAAAGCTCCATCAACTGGATGGATTCACGGGTAAGCAAATAACAGAGCTCATAGCCATAGCAGAAAAGGTCTACAACAATAAGGATACTCTAGAAGATAGGCAAACAAAATGACTCACCAGAGTACTACTGGCAGCTACAGGGAGAGAAAGATCTGATTCATGAGAATTAAAAGATATAGCCTATGGAAGGGGGAAAGACAAACAAAGTCCTCAAGAAAAAGAGGCATGACCCCATCTCCAGAAAGACCAGTGCACTTACTGCAAAGGAATAGGACGCTGGAAGAATGACTGCCCCCAAAAAGCAGACGAAGAAAGGACCAAAAGTTTTGGAGATAGACTGAGGATGTCAGGGCTCACATCCCCTTCATGAGCCATGGGTAACCCTAAAGGTGGAGGGAAAACCAATAGAATTTCTAGTCGACACAGGGGCACAGCACTCCATCCTAAACCTATGGGGCCCCTGTCTAACAAGAAAACATGGGTCCAGGGGCCACTGAAACTAACCAATACCCATGGACTACCTGAAGAAAAGTGGACTTGGGAATGGGATGGGTAACCCATTCATTTATGGTCATCCCTGGGTGTCCATACCCACTCCTGGGACAAGACCTCCTGACCAAGATGGGGGAACAAATCCATTTTAGCCCTGAGGGAGTACAATTCTTTAATGAAAATGGCCCCATACACATTCTGACTGTGTCTCTAGAAGAAGAATACAAATTCTATGCCCCTCCCCCTCCAACTGCCAACAAGGAACCATACTTGGAAAAATTATGGGAGGAAATTCCAGGAATATGGTCAGAAAGAAATCAGATGGGGCTAACTAAACATTGGGTCTCAATTTTGGTGCAACTAAAAGCTGATGCTAGTCTAATACGAGTCCGTAAGTACTCCATGTTTTGGGAAGCAAAAGTGGGGATAATACCTCACATAAACTGACTCTAGGAACAAGGGATATTAGTTCCTTGCCAGTCTTCCTGGAACACTCCCCTTCTGCCAATAAGAAAACCCCACTCCAACAACTACCAACCTGTGCAGGACTTAAGGGAAGTTAATAAAAGAGTAGAAGATGTTCACTCCACAGTGTCCAATACATACACCCTGCTGAGCGGCTTGCCACCTGAGCCAGATGTCTATATGGTGTGGGATCTTAAAGATGCATTCTTCAGCCTGCCACTGGCTGCAGCTAGCCAACCCTTGTTTGCCTTTGAATGGAGTGACCTGGAGCATGGTTTCAATGGACAGCTGACCTGGACTAGGCTACCACAGGGTTTAAGAACTCACCCACCACCTTTGATGAGGCACTCCATGAAAACCTGGGTGAGTACTGGCAGGCACACCCCCAAATAACCCTCCTACCATATGTAGATGACCTCCTTATAGCTGCCCCAGACGAAAATCCTGTCACTTGGCAGCTGGCGCCTTGCTCAGAGAATTGGACCAGATGGGATATAGAGTGTCTGTGAAAAAGACACAGCTCTGCCAAAGGGAGGTAACATACCTAGGGTACATACTCAAGTGGGGCCAACATCTGCTGTCTCAGGCCCTGAAAGAGACACTGTTCAGTACCCCCACTACCAAAACTCAATGACAAGTTTGTGGGTTCTTGGGCTTGGTGGGATTCTGTAGACTCTGGGTGCCAGGATTCACAGAAATTGCTAAACCTCTCTATGAGGCCACAAGGGGGCAGGAGAATACCTTGGACTGGACTCCAGAGATGAACAGAGCCTTCCAGTGGCTCAAGGAGACACTCCTAAAGGCCCCAGCATTTGCCCTACCAGACATCTACAAGCCTTTACACCTGGATGTGGATAAAACAAAGGCATAGCTAAGGGGGTACTGACTCAAATTCTAGGCCCTTGGAAAATACCAGTAGCCTATCTGTTCAAAAAGCTGGACCCAGTAGCACAAGGATGGCCAGCCTGCCTGTGTATTGTGATGGCCACCACGTTGATGGTTAAGGATGCGGATAAGATTGTTATGGGGCAAGAATTGACCATAATTAACCCACATGCCATGAAAGGGATTCTCAAGAATCCTCCAGACTGATGGATCTCTAATAACTGATTGGTGCATTACCAGCCTCTGCTTCTGAACCCACCCTGCAACCAATACCAAACTACCTCAGCCCTCAATCTGGCCACTTTACTGCTGGACCCAGTGCAGGACATTACACTGCTCAATAGTGTTGAACCAAGTCCAAAACACAAGGATGGACCTGACAGACATCCCCTGGCCAAATGCAGAGATGGACTACTTCACAGACAGGAGCAGTTACATGCACCATGGAGTAAGGTATGTGAGTGCTGTGGTAACTCTTGACTCCGTAGTATGGGCCTCTGCCCTGCCACCTGGGACTTCGGCCCAGAGGGCAAAACTAATTGCCCTGACTCACACCGTTAAAGTGGCCAAACACAAAATTGCAAACAACTTCATGGACAGCCGATATGCCTTAGCTATGGCTCATGTCCATGGGTTCATCTATAAGGAAAGGAGGCTGCTCACAGCAGAAGGAAAAACAATAAAAAATAAAGATGAGATGCTAGCCCTATTAGAGGGGATATAGCTACCCCTCAAGATAGCTGTCCTCCATTGCCCAGGCCATCAAAAGGGGGAAGATAAAAGAACAAAAAGAAACAGACTGGCCAATAAGGCCACAAAAGAGACTACACTAGACTCCACAGCCACTGCCTTGGTGGCTATCATTCCACCAGGGCTCCCTCTGACTCCCCATTACAGCTCAAAAGATAAGGAGTACCTAACCAAATGCCAAGGACTCTTGAAAAACATGATGTCTCCATACAGCTGAGGGCTGAATAATTCTTCTTCAGAATTTGCTAAATAGCTCATTTATCAGATTCATCAAATTGCCTATCTGGGTCTTAGGAAACTCAAGTTGCTGCTGAGAAATGCCAACTACAAATTTTTTCACCTAGGCCCTTAGTGAATGAGATAATTTCCCACTGCACTACCTGTAAGGCCGTGAATCCCTTGACTGTAGGTCAAAAGGCCCCCGGAAACTGGCTATGCAGACAGAGACCAGGCACAAACTGGGAACTAGATTACACCAAAGTCAAACCAGGTTTATATGGATACGAGTACATTTTAGTTCTTGTAGACACCTTTTCAGGCTGGGTGGAGGCATTCCCCACCAAGAAAGAGACTGCCACCAGAGTGGCTAAGAAGCTTCTAGAAGAAATTATCCCCAGGTAGAGACTACCTTCATTGTTGGGATCTGATTATGGACCTGACTTCATATCACAGGTAACACAGTCACTTGTTAAGATTGTGGGGACAGATTGAAAACTTCATTGTGCCTACCATCCCCAGAGTTGAGGCCATATACAGAGAATGAGTCGGACCTTAAAGGTGACCTTAACTAAATTAACCCTAGAAACTGGAGGTGACTGGGTAGCCCTCCTTCCTTATGCCCTGAATAAGGCTAGAAACACCCCCTATACCCTAGGCCTAACTCCCTTTGAGATACTGTATGGGATGCCCCCTCCCCTTCTGCCTCACTTCCAACCTGAGATCCTAGCAGAATTTGACCATCAAAAATTCCTGGAATCCCTGCAAGCTCTCCATAAGGTCCAAAACCAGATTTGGCCAGATATACACCAAATCTATGAGTCAGCTCCTCTTCCTAATCCCCATTGCTTTTAACCAGGTGATGAAGTGTGGATTAAGAGCCACATTGAAAAGGCCCTCAAATGGTAATCTTGACCACACCCACAGCCGTAAAGGTTGATGGAGTCAGAACCTGGATACATCACTCTCACGTCAAACCTGCGAGATGAGAGACCACTCAACAGTTTCAACACTGATGGGAGAAGACTCCTGATAACTCCAGAAGGATGGAAGATTCAGGCCCACCCACTGGACACACTAAAGCTAAGACTTTACAAATCCTGATCTTGATCTCTGCTATGGGTTTGGCTTTTACTGGACCTAACCCTCATGAGCCATATAACCTCACATGGGTGGTTACTAACACAAGCTACAGGGACAATTGTTAATTCTACATCCCACTCAGCCCCTATTGGAACTTGGTCCCCTTGGATCACTACCCTCCTTTCAGCTGTGACAGGGCTCCTGATGCTGTTGTTACTCACCCTCATCTGGGGGCCTTATATCCTTAACACTCTCATAAAGTTTGTCAAAAAATGTGTATCTACCATTCAGCTTTTGGTATTAAAGTCCCAATATCAACCCCTAGACCCCTCTCAAGGATTTGAGATGGAACCTATCTCAAGGACGGAATGAGAGGATCAAATTTGCTCCAGTTTATAGCTAGGTCTAAGTTTCAGTTTGCTGGAGTGGCAGGCAAGACTTCTGGGAAAGATCACAAACAAAGGGCAGTTAATCAACAGTGACCTGACATGTGGCTGGGGAAGATAGCCTCCAAGGGGCCTGAGTCAGTTCCTGCATAGTCTCTAAAACATGTCTAAACATGCCCAAGGCTGGTAAAATCTGGGCCACAGCTAACCAAAAGTGTACAAATGTGACTGCTTCTTGCTTATCCAATCACATTAGAAGATAAACTAACCCTCCTAAAATTCCCCTAGCTATGCTTCCAAGGGGCCTGCGTGCTCCTCTCAAAGTCTCCATTTTGTATGAATCAGCCACATTCTGGCTGATTCTGCAAATAAACGCTCTTTGTTTTTACATACTATTTGAGTCTGGGGTCTTTTTTTCAGTGATTCTTGGACCCTTACATTGCTTTCTGGTAAGTGCTTCACTTACATGTGCATCTTTCCTATTCACCTGTCCACCTGTCCTTCCTTGGTTTGTAACCAAGTTTCCCCAGCCTTCCAGCATGGACTGAAGAACAGAGGCTCTCTAGGAGGCCTTCAGGCCTTCAGTGCTGGACTGTGACTGTTGAGGCATCCAGCCACATGGACTGAGCAGCTACCAGGTTCCTTGACTCTCAGGCCTGCAGAGTACTATTGTTGGAATGCCTTATGGTAATCCAACAACTCCCCACCTTTTTAATACAATTCATTCTATTGCTTCTGTTTCTCCCATCCAAGTACTAACCATGCCCAACCCTGCTTGGCTTCTGAAATCAGCCGCAATCAGGCAAGTTCAGGATTGTATGGCAGTGACATGGTTCTGTTTCTCTAGAGAACCACAACTAATACAGAAGTTATATGTCTGAAGGTTTCTCATGAAATAGTATGAACAGAACCCACCTGATATACTGATCAGACATATAAGAGAAAGTTTGAGACATGCTCAGATGATACATGGCACTAGGGTTGAATCTGGGCTATGTGTCTTATGGTTTGTGCAACATTGGAGCTCTTCTTTGGAAATACATTATTCTGGCTACAAAATTAGAACTCACAACAAATTACTAATAAAAAAAGCTTTCATGTAGTTCAAACATCTAGGAAAACAGCATGACACTTATTAGTTATCTAAATAATTATATTGCATACACAGAGATGAACATGCTGCATATTCTAATGGCATCTTCATATGGTAATAATTTTATATTATAAAACTATGAAAACATTTTAGTCAACTATAACTAGTAAACTTTAAGCATCTAGTATAGTTCACCAAATTTGATCTTTTGCTCTTGATAGTTTAGGCAAAATTTTTCAGCATTACCACATGCTTGCGATGTTATTCAGGTAAATTTTGTGATTGTTGTCAAATTTGTATGTAAGAATTTTACAATCTAGATAACATTTCCATATTAACTTCTGGCTCTGTAGGTTTCAAATATTGTTTCTCTTCCCTTTATCATCCTAATTTCAGAGCTGGGCATTGTAGGATGCATTCACATCCCAAGATAATAAAATTTGATCATCCAACTCACTGGGTAAGCAGCCAAATATAAAAGTGTTTCTGTAATCTAGTCATGTAAACCATGATTAGTAATAGATGCTATGGCAAAGTTATGTGACTCATAAACACTTTCCACTTAACCAACTAAATATATCTTTAACCCAATTCTATAGCACTACACACAAAGGGAATTGTGACCTAGGAATTCACAGCAGTATTAACTAGTTGGTGTTAAGTGCTTTATTTTGATAAATGGTAGAAAAACATGTAACTATACATTGATATACCTGATATTGATCAAGCATTTCACAGACTGTGAATTCCTTGGTCCCCTACCTCTTCATGTCATACTAATGTGCTAAACAACTTTTTCTCACTATATTTACAATTCTCACTCAAAGTGCACAAGATAGTAGTTGGGATTTGGGGGCTTGGGTTCAAGAGACTGACTGAAAGAAGCAGCTTTTCTAAACTTAAAGATATGTCTATTTTAGTAGTTAGTGGTGAATTTAAATTGAATGAATTTGTGAGGATCTGTTAGTTCCTATGGAAAGGAAATTTTTTACTCCTTTAGGTCTTTTGCACCTTTCCTCAATGTTGACTGGTTATATCTGAGTTCACAACTCCTCTTTGAAATGGTAATGATTTACCTGGCTTTCACCTCTTCATCTTTCAGAAAATCCAAGTTATAGGAGTATTACACCACCTCTCATTTCCCCATCAAACAAAGGAGATGGGAGAGATAAATTGGTGAGGTTGTCAAACCTGCTCCAGGGCCACTACTCATGGTCCTTGGCCCAGATGCCTCCGAGGCTGATGTAGCAGCATTTAGGAAAACCAGGTTCATGGTACGGTGATCACTCCAGAAATGTAACCCCTCAGAAAAGTGCTGCCCCAGCTCTTGGGAGACAGGTAAAACAAATAAAGCTGCCGCCTATTTGGAACATACGCTGGCTCCTTCCACATCTGCAGGATATTTAGCTCCTTGCATCTGGTAGTGTTTGTGCAAATATAATTCCATATTCACTAATAATTCCTGAGGCTAGAGCCCATCCCCCTAGACCTTGTTAATATTCTCTCAAGGCCTGGTGTGAATGCTTCATGGCATTTTGATTAGAATTCAATCTTGTGTTTTTTTTTCTCTCTGTCTCTTTCTCCCTCTCTCCTCTCATGCTTTTTTGGCCCCTGGTTTCCTGGCCACCCACATCAGGAGACATTCTCCCTCCTTTACACTCTCCATTCTCAGTTTCAAGGAATTTCCGTGTGTCAAAGGCAAAGTGTGATTGACATATTTTTCCCCTCCTAAGAGCAGTCATCTCATGGTTTGATTTAACTATCTCCTTATGGAGTCCATAGAGTCAATACCTGGTTGAGAGAGACCTCCTGCTCACCCTGCTCTCTTAAGCACCAGCTCAGCTACATGCAGTGCAAAACATTTATAGACTTAAATTACTGCTCTCTTTATCTTTATTTGCTACCATTTTTTGTTGTTGTTGTTGTTGGCACTAGTAACCATTCTCTAGCAAGTTGTACCTTGAGATTTAAAGAATTTTCATTACCCAAAGGCAAGTGGACCAGTTGCTTCCAACCAGTGCCCTCTGCCTGTCAAGAAGAGTGTTGTCTATTTGCTCTTCAGGCCTGGGGAGAATGGATAGACTGAGTTCTCTAGTTTTGAATTATCCAACTCTGGGCAAGCTATGCACCTTTGGCTCATTGGTCTTCTTGAGTACCTTTATTTCTCTCTCACGTGGTGAAAGTAGAAAACAAAAAGGAAATCAAATTAACATTCCCATTGTAAGGTCCAGGAGTGACCAAGACCATGAAGACTACTCTGAGGCAAAGATGGAAGCTTTTATTCAAGAAAAACATGAGCTGCCAAGACTGATTCTCAAGCGGAGTACAGCCAACTTTGAAATTAGTGGGCTATATAGAATTCTTCAGCTGGGGAAGTAAGGAAGGGAAAAGAACTTTGTTCTTTACATTAGCCATTTCACATAGCTAGGGTGTGATACCAGAAGAGTGACCAGATGACCTGAGAGATAAGGGGCAGGAAACCTAGACCTGGGCATTGTTAGGCAAGGAAGGGATAATGGCTGGATGGTTCCTTGAGAAATGTGGATAACCCACTTCCTTATGTCTTTGTCTCCATTCTGCTGACTCCATTTTATCCTGACTTACCACCTATGAGTATTCATATTCAAAACCACAATGAAGTTTTTGGTAGGCAGGTTCTTAGCACTGGAGTGTGTGGTTTCTGGACTGTTGGTATATTCTCTCAGGTGATTAAAGCAAGCTGCATTACTGTGGAACTACCATGGCATCTGCAACTCTGAAGGCAGTGAAGTGGATGACCTTGGGAGGTCATCCAAAGCTTTTTATTTTGATATCTGTGCTAGTATGAATAGATGGCCTCCAATATATTCACTGTTTTATTAGTTTGTAGTTTGCATCTACAGCCACCTGGCTGGAGGCGGTATCACTGGGCTGATTTTAAAGTGTGGTTGTGAGCTTGAGATTTCAATCTAAAGATATGCAAAGTGTGCCTAGCTGGAGTTCCTGAATTGTGCTGTGCTGTGTGGCTTTTGGCTTTTGGATTTTGGCTTGTGCTTCTCTCTCTGCTTGGATCTGTGAAGGTAAGCCAGCTTCTTCTGCCATTATGGAACTTCCCCTGGATCTGTAAACTTCAATAAATCCCTTACTCCATTATTGTGCCTGATCTGGAAGTTCATCTCAGCCAACCTGAAGCTGTCTGCTACAACATCTCCTCACATTTCCAGAGCACACTGTTGTTATGGAATTTCTCAGGATTTTCCAAAGTAGCCTGAATCATAGCCTGCCATTTCTCAGTAATGAATCACATCTGCTACAGGTTGCTTATGCTGCCCACTGAAAGTCCCACTCAGTGTCCTGGAGCAATTATCTTCTCAAAGAATGTCCTAATCTCCAAACCTTTTGGTTTCAGAAGAAAATAAAATGGTAGAAGATAGAAGTGTGGATTTGCACTGATAATGTTTCTTCCTTGCTCAAATTTCAACACCAGAGTTAAAACAAGTTATAAATAAATATACAACTGTAATGCCTAGCTAAATTTATTGTACAAAGCCATATTCATTACTTCTTTGGGGGGGGGAGATTTTCAGGGTAGGGTCTCACTCTCGTCTAGGCTGACCTGGAATTCACTATATAGTCTCAGGGTGGCCTTGAACTCACAGCGATCCTCCTACCTCTGCCTCCCGAGTGCTGGGATTAAAGGTGTGCACCACCACTCCTGGCTTCATTATTTCACTTTTTTTTTTGCGGGGGGACTAGAGGTAGGGTCTCACTCTAGCCCAGGCTGACCTGGAATTCACTACGCAGTCTCAGGGTGGTCTCGAACTCACAGTGATCCTCCTACCTCTGCCTCCCAAGTGCTGGGATTAAAGGCATGCGCCACCATACCTGGCTTATTTCACTTTTTAAAAAAATATATTTTTTTATTTGAGGCAGAGAGAAAGAAGAAGAAATAGTGGTCAGGGGGATGTACCACTTTGTGTATCTGGCTTTATGTGGATATTGGGGAATCAAACCCAGGCTGTCAGGCTTTGCAAGCAAATTTCTTTAACCACTGAGCCATCTTTCAAGCCCCAATATTTCACTTTTGATCTGGAGTAAGGAGCTGTGATCACAGTACAGTTCTCCTACTTGCATAATGTAATAAAAATACTGTCTTATCACAGCTATCATTCATACTAAGATAAACATGAAGCCAACCAAGTAAAGCAAGCATGTTTTCTCATTTTGCCAGTAGTAGTAATGTGTCTTACAAGTTGTGTTTTTGTAGACATTACAAAATAATTATACATATTTATGTAATAATTCAATAATAATATATGCAATGTGTAATAAATCAGGATATTTAGCATTTCTATCTCAAATATTTATTACTTCTTTGTGTTGAAAATATTCAAACTCTCTTCTAGTTCTTTACAAAATAAATGTAAATTGTTGTCAATTACTATATTTTAGTGCCTGTTACCTAAGTTCTCTCTGTCCTTGCCTTCCTCCCACCCAAGCCTTTAGTATACCATTCTAATTCCAGATTGGCTTTCTAGATCCTACATATGAAAAACAACATGTAGTATTACCTTTCCTATATTTGTCTTGCTTTACTCAATGTCTTCCAATTATATCCTCGTTACCAGAAATGATAGAATTTCATTTATAATGGTTGAATATATAACATATATATGACACATGTATTGCATTTTAATACATTCATGTGCTAATGAATGCCTTGCTCAATTCCATACCTTGGTTATATGAATAGTGCTGCAATAACCATGGGAGAATAGTTATCTGTTTGATATAATTACTTCATGTCCTTAGGATTGTACATCTAAGTGGGAAAATGGGATCACCTATTTACTCTTTCTATTTACTTAAGAGAGAGAGAGAGAAAAAAATACCAGCAGAGAAAGAGATGAGAGAGAGAGAGAGGACATGCCAGGGCCTTTGGCTGCTGCACACGAACTCCAGATGTGTGCACCCCCTTGGGTGTATGCACGACATGTGTGCTTGTATCTCTGTGTATCTGGCTTATGTGGGACCTGGAGATTTGAACACGACTCCTTAGGCTTTGCAAGCAAGTGCCTTAAGTGCTAAGCCATCTCCCCAGCCCTACGTTTTTGAGGAATCTTCACACAGTGCTCTATAATGACTGTATTAATTTAAACTCTCACCAAATGTGAAAATGTTTCCTTTACTACACAATGTGTTTTAACTGGTGCATATTATGGTGCTTTAGGAAAACTAAAGAATGACTATAGAGAAAAGGTGAACTATAGCCATAATATGCATACCTAAGGGTATAGGGTGTTGGGAAATGGCTCGAAGGTAAGATTGCTTGCTGCATAAGCATGAGGACCCAGGTTCAATCCCAGCACCTACATAAAATACCAGGCATGGTATATGCCTGTAACTTCAGTGCTGGAGGGTTGGACAGAGACAAAAATATCATTGGGACTTACTAAGCAGCCAGTCTAATAGAAAACCTGAGCTCCAGGTTCACTGAGAGACTCTGTCTAGAAAATAAAGTGGACTAGTGACAGAAGAGGATGCCTGATGCCCTCTATATATTTCTAAGTGTCATTCACTGAAGGCCTATGGTCTATACCTAGAGTCCACAAATTGGTCAAATATTGTCTGTACCCAATTTGTATTTTAAACTTAAATAATAGGTTTTGTAGGGTTACTATGTGGTTTGAACAATAGTACTTCCTCTTATTCATTGTTCAGGTTATAACCTTGAGAACCCCAACATCACATACAAGGTGCTCTTATTCTGAGATATTTCCCAGGGAGTCTCTAGGTGGTGTCTTTCTGCAGACTTATTGCATATGAGCATAAGGTAGTTATACTGCTCCTGAAGGCCCTCCATGCTGCTTTCTATGCAGAAGGTCCTCTCAGATGTCACTTCAGATGCCATCATATGGCTCCTAAAGGACTTCCATGGTGCTGTCTGTGCAGAAGATCCTGTCAAAGGTCATTACATATGCCAGTATACAGCCTCTGCCCAAGACTGGATCCAGACCCTTGATTTACTACCAATAGGATAGCCAAAAAAAGATTACAACAGTTAATTTCACTTTGTTGTATGGCTTCAGTTATAACTAAAATGATGTATTGTACCAAAATTATCTCTAGGTGGCAACAGTCCATTCATATGAAGCCTGCTCTAGGTTACACTTTGCCTAGCTGTAGTAGAAATAAAAATGTTCTTTTTACCCAATATCCACTTGCATCCTCTTTAGATACAAAAAAGCAATTGTGGACTGGAGAGATGGCTTAGCAGTTAAGTGCTTGCCTGTGAAGCCTAAGGACCCCGGTTCGAGGCTTGTTTCTCCAGGGCCCACGTTAGCCAGATGCACAAGTGGGTGCATGCATCTGGAGTTCGTTTGCAGTGACTGGAGGCCCTGGCACACCCATTCTCTTTCTCTTTCTCTATCTGCCTCCTTCTCTCTCTGTCACTTTCAAATAAATAAATAAAAATAAAATATGTTAAAAAAGCAATTGTATTTGAGATGGTCATGAACCAGGCTAAATGAATGTCTTTCTCAGCAACTCTTGAAGGTTGATATGTTCACAAGATTAAACGCTGGCTGATTCAGAAGAAGTAGATTTAGAGGGAAGGTGGTTAACTGGAAAACACCAAAATTTTTACTTTCTTACTGTCTGAAATGAGGATTTAATGGCAGGGATTACAGCAGCCATCTTGAAACGTGAAGCTGTTTGTTAATGGATTGAAAGGTTTAAATTGCCTAAGGAGTTTCTTTTTCTGAAAATCTCAGTAAAATATGAATAGTTTTTGTTCCCTTTGGAAATGCAAAAGAAAATTCTAAAGTTATACTGCAATGCAAAATACTATGAAAGCCAGATTAATTTTAGAAAAAAACTATCAAAAATTTGAGTAATACCAGCACATACATAATTATCATAAAGTTTGCTATTAAAACAAAGATTGAAAACAGGTAGTACAATGTAAAAGAATAAATGCAAAGAACAGACTATGTATGTGGTCCTCTGGCTCAAGACTAATGTGTTGTCACAATTTAGTGAACATAGAAGGTCTTTTTATACATGCTGTGAATCAGTTGAATATCCATATTATTCCTGCCTCACATGAAACAATAAAGTATTCTTTGATTTAAATGCCACAAATACTTATGGGGATCTAGAATAAGTAAATACTTTATACAAACTTTAAAAGGATATCTTAAAAATAGTGACATTAGTCTAACATTAGTTCTGGGTTGTTATTTCTTGTCTAGTCTAACATCATTAGAGTATCCAGTAGAATTGATTTTTAAGAAATTTTTAAAAATGTCTACCCTAATTTTTATACTGAGCTTTGTCACATATGCTTTGTATTAAAGAACAGGTATTTAAATGTCTGAGAGCTATGACTATGCTCATTAAGGATGAATATAATCTGGGTTTTGCATCTGGAAACAGATGCTAAGGATGGAGAGCAAAGTGGAGATGGAGTTCCTGACTACCTGGTGAAAACACCACAGCATCCTCAGACTGGTTGCTTCTGGCCTTATTGCTATATGTGGGTCCCTGCTATTTTGATTTTTCTGCAGTCTGTAGGCAAACTTCACCACAACACAGTAGGTATGTGGCTGCACTCATCATTGCCTATGACCCCAGCTCTGTTCCACATGGATAGTCCAACTTGTTTCCACCATGTGGCAAAACCCTTTAGCATGTTTATACTCCTCAGAGACTTTTCCCAAGAGAGCTGGAGCCCAGAGCAATTTTCTTATGCACTGCCAATTTTTTATTTCACCCAGAAGCTACAACTTTTCTAGAAAAATTGAGAATTATGATCATTCACTTAGACCCTGTGCTTTACCAGAAGGGGTGAGGTCTCACGTGGTGCAGCCAGTAAGAAATATATCAGGTTATGTTTCAGCCACAGTTTAGTTCATTTATCTGAAAAATAGGGAAAATTTAAAATAAACATAAACCACAAATGGTTTTTAAAAGGCTCATGTAGTAATTTTGGAATCCTTACCAAAGTGATTCTCATTTTTTGAGCTCATCTTACCAAAATCTACATTTTAGCTAAATAGTAATGCATAAATATAAACTTTGAAGACTCATGTATGATCAAAATCACTATATACATGAGCATATTGGCACACTCACACATAAGATCAAAGGAATATGTATTGAGGACTAGTGGACTGTCCATGTGGATAAAAAACTAAAGGAATGCAAAAGATGCAGTCACTGAAGAAATTCATTTTGTGTCATTTACAGTGAACTACTTGGTAACAGTAAGGAATATCTTGTTTCCCAGCTTCATCATAGGCATCCATTAAGATTTTTTAAGTTGAATTACTAATGTTCTTTTAACACACTCTGTCTCTTTCTCCAAAAGTCTGATCTTCATTGGCTGTGGGCAGGGTTGTAAGGAAAAAATAATCGATGTCCATAGGAATTCAGGAGAGCATTGGTTTAAGAAAGTTGGCAGAGGGAAAGGGAAATTATGTAGAGATAAAGGGTCTGAGAGATTACATGTTATCCCTTACTCTGCAGCTGGTTTGGTCTCACAACCTTGGGAAGGTAAAGATAATCTAGGATGTTGTCCAAGGAAAAGACACCCACTGCTTCCCTACAGGAGCTTTTCTGAAGCAGACAGAAAGACCAAGAATTTTGTTTGAATAGGTCTCATTTTGTCTTTCTTTTTCCATCTCTCCTCAGTTGCTCCTCTTCTTTCCTATTGGTTGAACTTGTTAAATGCTTGCATGTGTTAACCACAGACTGGCCCCACTGTCCTTTAGCCAAGCAACACAAATTCAGGCCTTTTCATCTTTCTTTGTAAACCAGTCTCCAGAGTCCATTTAATCATTTGGAAATTGTTATCTGAATTCTCTCCAATCTAAAAATGAGTTAAATTCCCTACCCCTGACTGTTACAAACACATATAGAGATTTAGTGTATACAGGTATGATATCCTGATATTTTTCCTAAGCATAGGACTATAAAGGTCAGGGAAGGTGAGACAGGGGAAAGAATTGGCTACCAGATCTGTAGACCACAGCGAGTGTGGGCTTTGTTTTAAAATTTTATTTCTGGTTGGTATAAATGATTGCTGTGTCTGTTTCTAAATTCTAAAGGTTCAAAACAGTGAGCAAAAAGTATTCCTCCTGTGCCAGTCATATAGGTCATCCACCTGTGAAGAAGCAACTGATGTTACTTATCTCAGTATGTCTCAGTCCAGAGATCTTTTCGCATCTGCCACCAAATTTTTATTTTAATCTCTTTGTGCATTTATATCTCCGTATCTCCATTTTCATACAAATGATGGTATACTTATCATGTCTTTAGATGCATTGCTTTCATCCTTCCTTTTTCTCTCAGCAATATATCATGGAGCCTGATCTGTATCCATATATTAATAGCCCTTTTGTTTTTCATGTCTATGTAGTATCTATAATATAATTTTACTATTATTTTATAGCTTGCAAATAATGAGCACTTAGTTTTTTAAATTTTTTTTGTTTTTCTTCTTTTTTTTCTTTATTAGTTAGTTTTGTATTCAGCAAATACAGTCAGTTTGGTACCATTATTAGGCTCATTCGTGATCTACCCCCTCCCCTTGGCCCTTCCTTGTTGAGGTATACGGGTCATGCAGTTCGGAGTTAGCCAAAAGTTATGGGTAAGATAAATGTCTCTGCATATCATGACACAACATGTGTCTCTGACATTCTTTTCGCCCCCTCTTCTGCAAAATTTCCCTAAGCCATGTTGGGTTCATTTTTGGTCTCCTTCAGTGATGAGGTGTTGGGGGCCTCTGAGGCTCTGGCTCTCTGATTTGGTAGGAGTTGATTTTTCTCTGTGTTGATCTCCTTCCCCCTTGTGCTGGTATCCGGTTCATCAGGAAAACAGCACCCTTGCTTGTTTCGCCAATTTTTCTTAGTTTCAGCAGGGGCCCTCTTGAGGTATGATGGGGTGGCTCTCTCCTTAGGATGTACATCAATCTGAAAAAGAGAAGCACATTCTCCAATGGAGAGGGAGTTAGCACCAGACAAATGAGATAACCCTTACTTTTTTATAGAGAATTTAATATGTGTAGGCCCTTTTATAGCCCACAATTGACGGTAGCTTGATATTGGAGAGTGGGCTCATGTTTGGATATGGTTCTGACTTGTTTCCCAGCTGCAGCTATGGGTCCCATACCAATGAAGGGATCAGTTAGCCAAATTGAGAGCAGTTGGTTCCCCAACATGGCTGTGTGCCACTATTGCACTTGTGTGGGCATCACAACAAGCTATTTGATGCTAAGTAGGTTAGACCATGAGTTGCTTGGACAGATATTGCTCATTTTCCCCCAGTCGCCCATGTAGCACCTTCTGGCACTAGACACGCTGACTGTCTGGGGACTGACTCTCTTCCAACTTCCAGCCATGCCATTCTAATTTGCATGTCAACCACATAAGGTGTCTTCAGCAGTAGGGTCTTACCACTAACCTTTGGTGGGTCATCAAGTACTCTGACAGAAATCTGTCTGTCTTTTAGGAAACCTTGTAGGTCTCTCTGATCAAAAGCTCAGTGTGGATGATAGCCCCATGCTGGTACTGGGAGTTACAGGTCAGTGCCCACTAACAAAATGAGGAAAAAGATAACTAATATACAAGAGTTAGAGAGAAGAGAGAGAGAGAGAAGGAGAGGGAGAGTGAGAGGGAGGGAGGGAATATGTAGAAGATTAAGGTTAGCCTTGATCCTACCCTCTCCAGTGTCTTGCGGTTCAGGTGTTCCCTGTAAGGGCCTGGTGAAGGATCAGCCATTTGGTCTGTCTTTTAGTAAGTAGAAGATTATGGTACCATTGCCGTCTGGGTCTAGATTTGTGTTTCCCACCCCTTTGATGCCCTCCCCTCCCTCCCCTTCCATCCTAGTGTGTAGTCCAGGAGATGCTTCCTGGGTATGTAAGGTATCTTGGGTAGATTCAGTTTAGGTGCTGTAGATGAGTGAGACTATGTGGTGATTTTTTTTCTGTGATTGGGTAAGTTCACTGAGAATGATCTGTTCCAGGTTCAACCATTTTTCCTCAAATTTCATTGTCTCATTTTTTTCTTACTGCTGTATAGAATTCCATTGAGTAGATACACCACATCTTTGTTATCCATTCTTCTAGTGATGGGCATCTGGGTTGATTCCAGCTCTTAGCTATTACAAATTGAGCCACTACAAACATGGTTGAGCAAATTTCTCTAGCCTGTGGTTTGAAGGTTTTAGGGTAGATGCCCTGTAAGGGAATAACTGGGTCTGTTGGTATCTCTATACTCAGCTTTTTCAGAAGTCTCCACATTGCTTTCCAAAGTGGTTGTACCATCCTACATTCCCATCAACAGTGGATGAGTGTTCTTACTTCTCCACATCCTCGCCAGTATTTATTTTTATTTGATTTTTTGATGTTTGCTATCCTTATTGGGGTAAGGTGGAATCTCATAGATGTTTTAATTTGCATTTCTCTGATGATTAGGGATGATGAACATTTTCTTAAGTGTATGTTTGCCATTTCTATTTCTTCTTCTGTAAACTGCCTGTTCAGCTCTTTGCCCCATTTTGTGAGTGGGGTGTTTGACTTCTTACTGTTTAGGTTTTTGAGTTCTTTGTAGATTCTAGAGATTAGGCCTCTATCAGTTGGATAACCCACAAATATTTTCTCCCATTCTGTGGGTAATCTATTGGCTTTGCTGATTGTATGCTTGTCTGTAAAGAAACTCTTCAGCTTCATGTGATCCCATTGGTTGAGTGATGGTTTGAGTTCATGAACTACTGGGGTTTTGTTCAGGAAGTCTTTTTCCATTCCTATATCTTGGAAAGTACTTCCTAAATTTTCTTCCAGTAGTATTCGAGTTTCTGGTCTTATATTGAGGTCTTTGATCGATTTGGACTTGAGTGTACTGCATGGTGAAATGTGTGAATCAAGTTTAAGTTTCTGGCAGATGGTCATCCAGTTTGTCCAGCACCATTTGTTGAAGATGCTGTCTTTTTTCCAGCCTATATTGTTTGGGCCTTTATTGAATATCAAGTAGCTATAGTTCCTTGACCCAAAGTCTGGGTCCTCAAGACTATTCCGTTGGTCTATACTCCTGTTTTTATGCCAGTGCCATGCTGTTTTCATTACTATGGCTTTGCAATCTAGCTTTAGATCAGGTATGGTGATGCATCCAGAGGTATTTCTTTTGCTGACTATATGTTTGGAAATGTGAGGCCTTCTGCCTTTCCATATGAAATTTGAGATCATTTTTTTCTATCTCTGTAAAGGGCACTGTAGGGATTTTAATTGGATTTGCATTAAATCTGTATATTGCCTTTGGTAGGATTGTCATTTTCACAATGTTAATTCTGCCTATCCAGGAACATGGGAGGTCTTTCCACTTTCTCAAGTCCTCCTCAATGTCTTGTTTGAGTGTTTTTATGTTTTCGTTGTATAGATCTTTCACTTCCCTGGCCAATGTTATTCCAAGGTATTTTTTTTTTTTGTTATTGAAAATGGGACTAACTCCTTTATATCTTTCTCTGTATCTTTGTCATTTGCAAAAAGGAAGGATACTGATTTTTGTGCATTGATTTTGTATCCTGCTACTTTGCTATAGGAGTTAATCACTTTCAGGAGTTTTGGGATGGAGTCTCTTGGGTCTCTTACATAAATAATCATGTCATCAGCGAATAAAGCTAACTTAACTTCTTCCTTCCAAATTGTATCCCTTTTATTTCCTTCTCCTGTCTTATTGCTTGAGCTAGGACTTCCAGTACTATATTGAAAAGCAGAGGTGAGTGTGAACAACCCTGTCTTGTTCCTGATCTTAATGGGAATTCCTCCAGTTTCTCTCTATTAAGTATTATTTGGGCCTTTGGAGCTTCACATATTGCGTTTATTAGGTTAAGATATGAACCAACCATGCCAACTCTCTCCAATGTTTTGAACATGAAGTGATGTTGTATCTTGTCAAAGGCCTTTTCTGCATCAATCGAAATGATCATGTGGTTTTTATGTTTAACCTTGTTTATGTGGTGTATTACATTGACAGATTTCCATATGTTGAACCACCCCTGTCTTCCTGGGGTGAATCCCACTTGGTCAAGGTGGATAATGCTTTTGATGTGTTGTTGGATTCGGTTTGTGAGGATTTTGTTTAGGATCTTTGCATCTAAATTCATCAGGGCAATAGGCTGGTAGTTTTCTTGTATGGTGGCATCTCTGCCTGGTTTTGGAATTAGGGTTATGATAGCTTCATAAAAGGAGTTAGGTAGCTTTCCTTGTTCACCAATTGTGTGACACAGTTTGAGGAAGATTGGTTTGAGTTCTTCCATGAAGGTTTGATAGAATTCAGCTGAGAAGCCATCTGGTCCTGGACTCTTCTTTGTTGGGAGGTTTTTTATTACGTTTTCAATCTCCATGAGTGTGATGGGTTGATTGAGGTGATTAATCTGCTCTGTGTTTAGCTTTGGTAGATGGTATGCGTCCAGGAATTTATCCATCTCCTCCACATTATCCAGTTTTGTGGAGTAGAGGTTTTTGAAATAAGTCCTGATGATTCTCCCAATTTCACTTATGTTTGTTGTGATCTCTCCTTTTTCATTTTGAATTTTGTTAATTTGAAGCTTCTCCTTTTTTTGCTTGATCAGATTGGCTAGGGGTTTGTGAATCTTGTTTATTTTTTCATAGAACCAGCTCTTTGTTTTGTCAATTGTCTTAATTGTTTCCTTGGTTTCCAATTCATTGATTTCTGCTCTGATTTTCATTATTTCTTTCCTTTTGGAGCTCTTTGGGTTGGATTTTTTTTTGCGTTTCCAGTGCCTTTAGGTAGATGGTTAGATTATTGATTTGGGACCTTTCTGTCTTTTTATGAAGTCATTGAGTGCTATGAACTTTCCCCTGAGGAACACCTTCATTGTGTCCCATTAGTTTTGGTACGATGTGTTCTCATTGTCATTCAATTCCAGAAATTTTGCAATTTCATTTTTTAGTTCATCCACTACCCATTTATTGTTTAAAAGTGTGCTGTTCAGTTTCCAGGTGTTGTTGGGATTCTTGGTGGGTCTTTTGTTGTTGATTTCTAGCAATATAGCATTGTGATCTGATATCATGCAGGGAATTATGTCAATCTTCCTAAATATGTGGAGGCAGTCTTTGTGACCCAGTATATGGTCTATTTTAGAGGATGTTCCATGGGCTGCTGAGAAGAATGTGTAGTCTGTGGATTTGGGATGTGAAGTTCTGTAGATGTCCATTAGATCTAAGTGATCTATGGTTTTGTTGTGCTCTCTTACTTCCCTGTTGAGTTTCTGTTTGGATGATCTGTCTGTTACTGATAATGGTGTATTTTAAGTCCCCAGCTATGATGTTGTATTAGTCAGGGTTCTCTAGAGGAACAGAACTGCTAGAATGAATCATTTTAATAGGGGATTTTTTGGAGCAGCTTACAGTCGTCCAGTAGCAGTTTCAGGCCCGAGAATCACCAAAGCTCGTAGTTGCTCAGTCCTTGTGGCCAGATGCCTCAGCAGTCCCGACCCGGCACTGCAGATGGTGCTGGAAAGCCTGGAGGCTTCCTGAGGAGCCGCTATGTTTCGATCCACAGGGTTCTTCAGTTGATGCTGGTCTTTCGTCCGCACTGGTCTTCAACCCATGCTGGAAGGTAGCAAGCAGCTCCGGCAGCCAAATGGAAGGAAGGCAGGAAGGAAGGAAGGGACTCTTTTTACCCAGAGGTTCCTTGTATTAAGTCCCCCTCTGGGCGGGGCTGTCCATTCTGGGGGAAGGGCTCACCCTGGGGGAAAGATTTCCTCCTTTAGTTGATCCTTCCTAGAAGCAACCTATGGATTACTAAACATATCAAGTTGACAACACCTTAACTATCACAAGTCCTCCCCTTGTCTACTTGGCATCAAATCACGTCTCCTTGCATCATACTTAATTTTCAACTGAAAACAGTAACGAGCTCATAATTCCGCCTAACATGGCATAACTATCCCACGTACAACCGGAACCACAAAATCTTCCCCCCAACACAAAGCTTAGTCTCTAGTATAATGGGTCTAATATAAATTCAGCAGTTAGCTAATGATATAATCGTAATATTGGTGTAGATACATACAAACACTCTGTTTTCAAGGCAGGACAGAAACATTGCAATTACAGTCATCGTTTCTGTAACTGGCCACGTGGCCTTAGCTGGTATGTGTAACTGCCTTCTTCTAATACCCATTCTGTATTTCCTCCAACTTCAGAAAGCACCTCAGCAGGTCTTGGTTCTTTACCTGGAGGGGTAAACAATACCTTCATTCCTGAAGGATATGCGCCATTTATCACACTTCTTCTATTGGGTTGTTGCAGTCATCCACTGACTTTGACAACAGGACATGGTAACACTAACAGACGCCCTAAAGGATCTCCTGCACTCAAGGCATACTCTTCCTTACCTCCATTGTGGAGGAGCAGTCCAATTTCCCCCTAGTAATCTGGATCAATCACCCCTGCTATCACTGTAACTCCTTTCTCAGCCTGTTCACTCAAGGGCATTAGGAGCCCAAAGTGACCAGGGGGAAGTCTTAGCTTCCAGTTCAGTGGAATGTTTTTTGTGTCCTGGTAAAAGCACTCCCCCCCTCTGGGACCAAGACTTGTAGTCCAGCAGAGCATAAGGTTGCAGGAACAGGAAGCAAAAATCTAGCTAATGGGTCACTTGGGGTAATGGTTAGTGGGACCATTCCCATTTCCACCCCTTGATTCCTGGACCCATGAATCCGGGCTATAGGAGAAACAGTACCATATATAGGACGCTGATTGAGAGCATATACAGCCTGCTGGAGGACACTCCCCCAGCCCTCCAAGCTATTGCCTCCTAGTTGGCACGGTAGCTGTTTCTTCAAAAGGCCATTCCACAGTTCTATCAAGCCAGCTGCTTCAGCATGGTGGGGCACATGGTAAGACCAGTGAATTCCATGATCATGAGCCCACTGCCGTACTTCCTTGGCAGTGAAGTGAGTTCCCTGGTCAGAAGCAATGCTGTGTGGAATGCCATGACGGTGAATAAGGCATTCTGCAAGTCCATGGATGGTAGTTTTGGCAGAAGCACTATGTGCAGGAAAGGCAAATGCATACCCAGAATAAGTGTCTATTCCAGTAAGGACAAAACGCTGCAGCTGTCCACTTTTGGGTGGTGCCTGCATAACATGCTGATCCCTCTGTAAACCATGCCCTAGACCTCTCCTCCTCAGTCAATTGATCATAGGGCACACCCCATGATGCCATAGGTGCATGCTTGGAGACAGAAGGCATTGCAACAGGAATAGCAACCATAGGCATTTGGGCAACTTCCTCATGTAACTTACTCGTACCTTCAGGGCCTGCTCAAGCCCGATCACATATATACCACTTCCACTTAATGATGGACTGTTGCTGTGCACGTCCAACTTTATGGCCTGGTGGGGGTCAGATAACACCCAGCTCATGATGGGCAGCTCAGGTCGCATAGTAACTTGATGGCCCATTGTCAAACGTTCAGTTTCTACTAAGGCCCAATAGCAGGCCAAGAGCTGTCTCTCAAATGGAGAATAATTGTCTGCAGACGATGGCAGGGCCTTGCTCCAAAATGCCAATGGCCTCCACTGTGATTCACCTATGGGGGCCTGCCAAAGGCTCCAAACAGTATCCCTGTCTGCCACTGAAACCTCAAGTTCCATCGGATCTGCTGGATCATATGGCCCAAGGGGCAGAGCAGCCTGCACAGCAGCCTGGACCTGTTGAAGAGCCTTCTCTTGTTCTGGGCCCCACTGAAAACTAGTAGCTTTCCGAGTCATGTGGTATATGGGACGGAGTAAGACACCCAAGTGAGGAATGTGCTGTCTCCAAAATCCAAATAGGCCCACTAGACTTCTTTCTTAGTGGTAGGAGGGGCCAAATGCGACAACTTGTCCTTCACCTTAGAAGGAATATACCTATATGACCCACACCACGGAATTCCTAGAAATTTCACTGAGGTGGAAGGTCCTTGAATTTTGCATGGATTTATTTCCCATCCCCTGATGTGCATATGCTGTACCAGCAACTCCAGAGTGGATGCCACCTCCTGCTCATTTGATCCAATTAGCATTATGTCATCGATTAATGGACCAAGTTGACACCTGTGGAAGGGACAAGTGATCAAGGTCCCTGCGAACTAAGCTATGACACAGGGCTGGAGAGTTAATATAACCTTGAGGTAAAACAGTAAATGTGTACTGTTGACCTTGCCAGCTGAAGGAAAATTGCTTCTGGTGGTCCTTATGGGCAGGTATGGAGAAGAAGGCATTTGCAAGATCAATAGCCACATACCAGGTACTAGGAGATATGTTAATCTGCTCAAGTAAAGAAACCACATCTGGTACAGCAGCTGCAATTGGAGTCACCACCTGATTAAGTTTCCAATAATCCACTGTCATTCTCCAGGATCCATCTGTCTTCTGAACAGGCCAAATAGGAGAGTTAAAGGGATATGTGGTGGGAACCACCACCCCTGCATCCTTCAAGTCCTTTATAGTGGCACTAATTTCTGAAATCCCTCCAGGGATACGATACTGTTTTTGATTCACTATTTTCCCTGGTGGTGTGAGCCTCAATGGCTTCCATGTGGCCTTTCCAACCATAATAGCCCTCACTCCACAAGTCAGGGAACCAATGTGAGGGTTCTGCCAACTCCTAAGTATATCAATCCCAATTATGCATTCTGATACTGGGGAAATAACCACAGGGTGAGTTCGGGGACCCACTGGACCCACTGTCAGTCTAATTCTCTGTCTTGATTCTCTGTCACTATAATTCAAAGTGGCTTTATGTTCCCTTCCTCAGGAACTTTTCTGCTTATACAGAGCAAGAAGTAATTCAGTAGGCTTCTTATCTATTTGACTTCTGGGAACACCATGATTAATCACCCAATTCCAAAGGTCCATATGAGTCATACCTTTATGTGCATAATTTTGCCTACGCTGTCTATTATGAAAAACACGTTCATCCCGCCTTTGGCGATTCAGCGCTGCCACTTGGCCCTTGTTACCCTGAGATCCAGTTATGCCCATTGCATCTAAATCACCTAATGCAGCTACTGCAGTTCCCACTGTGAGATCTTCTTTACATAAAAGAGCAATGATGGAAGATTTTAAGTATGCTGCCACTCCCCTCACAAATCTGTTTCTTATAGTCTTAGTGAAGGGCACATCTTCTGGATGCTGCCATTGTGGGGGCAAAGATGAGTTTACATGGCAAATCCACTCCAGCATTTCAAGTTCTCTGAGCTTTTTAATCCCTTCATTGACATTAAGCCAAGGGATATCAGGCAGCTTGAGCTCACTCACAGTAGGCCATCTTTGGATCCATACTTCAGCCAACCAATCAAATAAACTCTTGGCAACCCTTCCAACTGCACTAGCTGCATTGTTAAATCTAAAATCTCTGCTCAATGGGCCCATTTCAGTAACTTCAGCCTGATCTAATCTTATGTTCCTTCCTCCATCATCCTACACCCTTAAAATCCATTCCCACACATATTCCCCATGCTTCTGCCTGTACAAGTTAGAAAACTCCTGAAGTTCCTTAGGGATGTACCTCACCTCCTCCTGTTTCACACTTTCTATCTCACCTTTAGGGGCCTGCCTAGCCTTCCATCTGGTTATAGGCCTAGAGGCAAAGATGGGTGGGAATTACTGAGAAGCACCAGCACTTCCTCCTGATTCCCCAGACAAAGAGGGATGAATTCCCTCAGGCAAGGGTGGGGAGGGTAATACCTCAGGATGTGGGGGTGGGGATACAACTGCTGCTAAGGGAGAGCAGATCATATTTTCTTCCAATACATCTTCTTCAGAATCTAACACTTTGATGTCCCAGGTTCTTCAGGGTCTTCCCACACATCACCATCCCAAGTCACAGGATCCCACTCTTTTCCAATCAGTGCCCTCACTTTAACTTCTGATAGTTGGTGAGGCTGGGATTTGAGTTTATGTTGCAAATTAGCCAATCTCACAATGAGAGCTTGGGTTTGGTTTTCTGCCATCTGAGCCCTGTTCTGGCTAGAGAGGAGACTCTCTTCCAGGGCACCTTTAGAAACCTTGAGATCATGTATGTGGGTCTTAGGCTTAGAATTTTCCTTTTTGAGCTTCTGCTATTCCCTCACTAGTTTATCCTGAGATGCCAAAAGCAACCAACCAGCCTCATCATTGGTCTTACTTTTCCACAAATACTCAAATGTTTTAAATACAGAGTCACTAAATTCCTTGCTCTTCACAAGACATGACTCAGGGTCACCAAATACATCTATCTCACAGAGTTCTTGAAATAGTGCACAGCATGGATTATTAGTGCCCCCCTTATTTCCAGGAAAAGTGCTCTCCTTATCACCAGTAGGGCCTTTAGCAGCATTGAAATTGGAGAGCCAACCCCAGATAGCACTAAGCCCACTAGAGAAATCCATCCATACAATTCTGTTTCTCTAGAACCACTTCTGGTACAAAATTCTGTATTAGTCAGGGTTCTCTAGAGGAACAGAACTGCTAGAATGAATTATTTTAAAAGGGGATTTATTGGAGCAGCTTACAGTAGTCCAATAGCAGTTTCAGGCCCGAGAATCACCAAAGCTGGTAGTTGCTCAGTCCTCGTGGCCAGATGCCTCAGCAGTCCCTACCCGGCACTGCAGATGGTGCTGGAAAGCCTGGAGGCTTCCTGAGGAGCCGCTGGGTTTCGATCCACGGGGGTCTTCAGTTGATGCTGGTCTTTTGTCTGCACTGGTCTTCAACCCATGCTGGAAGGTAGCAAGCAGCTCTAGCATCCAAATGGAAGGAAGGCAGGAAGGAAGGAAGGGACTCTTTTTACCCAGAGGTTCCTTGTATCAAGTCCCCCTCTGGGCGGGGCCGCCCATTCTGTGGGAAGGGCTCACCCTGGGGGAAAGACTTCCTCCTTTAGTTGATCCTTCCTAGAAGCAACCTATGGATTATTAAACAGATCAAGTTGACAACACCTTAACTATCACAATGGTGTTGGTGGTTATTTCTGTTTTATTGTCAAGTAGGTTTTGTTTTATGAACTGTGGTGCCCCTGTGTTTGGTGCATACAGATTTATGATTACAGTATCCTCTTGATGGTTCTCTCCCTTGATAAGTAGGAAGTGGCCTTCTTTGTCTTTTTTGATTATTTTTTGTTTGAAGTCTATTTTATCTGATATTAATATAGCTATGCCTGCTTGTTTCTTATTCCCATTTGCTTGGAATATTGTTTTCCACCCTTTCACCCTGAGGAGGTGTCTGTCTTTAATGGTGTGGTGGGTTTCTTGAAGGCAACAGATTGAGGGGTCTAATTTTTTGATCCATCCTGTTAGCTTGTGTCTCTTGATGGGTGAATTCAGGCCATTAATATTTAGGGTAATGACTGTGAGATTTGATTTGATCCCTGCCATATTGTGATGGTAAATGTGGGTTGGTGTTTTCATGGACGTTGGAGTTTTTTGTGCCTACTCTGAGTTTGGTTGTTGTGATCTGTTTCTTGTAGGCAATTGAGTTTGATTATTTGTTTCTTCTCTTGTGGAGAATTTCCTGAAATACTCTCTGTAGGTTTGGTTTTGTGTTCATATAATTGTAAAGGTGAGTTTTGTCATAGAATGTTTTTCTTTCACCATCTATTATGAGGGATACTTTTGCTGGGTAGAGTAGTTTGGGTTGGAAACCATAGGTTCTTAGACTTTGCAGTGTTTCATTCCAGGCCCTTCTAGCTTTCAGGGTTTCCATTGAGAAGTGTGAAGTAATTCTGATGGGCTTACCTTTGAAAGTGGTGTGCTGTTTTTCCCTAGCTGCTTTTAGGATTTTCTCTTTGGTGTCAATGTTTAGAGTCTTAATGACAATATGTCTTGCAGAGTTTCTCCTTTGGTCCAGTCTGTTTGGAGTTCTGTTGGCTTCTTGTATCTTGATGTGCCTTTCTTTTAAGAGACTGGGGAAGTTTTCTTCAATTATTTTGTTAAATAAGTTCTCCATGCCTTTGGTCTGAATTTCTTTTCCTTCTGGTATTCCAATGATCCTGATATTAGGCTGTTTAAGTGTATCCCACAATTCCCTCATGTTCTGTTCACAGGAAGTTTTGAACTTACCGAAATTTTTGAACTCTCCAACTGTTTCTTCCATCTTGTCTTCCAGATCAGAGTTTCTATTCTCCACTTGGCTGACTCTATTGTTGAGAACTCCTAGAGAGTTTTGGACTTGTTCAATTAAGTTTGCATTTTCTATTATTTTTCTATGTATAATTTCCATCCCTCTGTTAAGCTCCCTTTTCACATCATTTTCTGATTTTCTTGATGATTCTTGGAATTCATCCTTGCATTTGTTTATGTCTTCATTTATCATGGCCAGCTGATTTTTAAGGTCTTTTTTTCAGTCTCCCTCAAATCTCTTAACTCTCTTTTAACTCCTTCCAATTTCTTATCTATTAGTTCTAGTTTAGTTATGGCAGCATCCACATGATTATTGGTCCTTTGTTGCTTTCCTGCAAGTTCTACCAGTAGGTTGGTCAGGGTTGCATTGCTCATAGCTTCAATTTGGTGTTCTGGTCCTAATGGTTCTTCTATGTTTTGGTTAGATGTATTCATTGTAGGACTGGGTGATCTAACTGGATTTTCTTCCATTTCATTTTTCATGTTATTTCTTTTGCGCTGTGGTCTGCCCATGACAGTGTGCGGCGCTGGCACAGCAGCGGTGCTGTGGACACAGGCGGTTATTTGGCGTGAGGGGTGGGCTACCCAGCCATGAGGGGATCATGATTCCATGTTTACCCTGCCTCCGTTCCCTCCCAGATTTCTCTCCCCTAAAAGCCCCAATGAACCCTTAATGTCTTGCCTTTCTTTCCCCGGGAGTTGCAGCGCAGCTAGGCAGTGGCCATATTGGCCAGAAGTCCTCAACAAAGTATTAATTTTTCATAGTTATTATTTGCGAACAGTTAGAGATTTTACTAATGATCTTTTTATTGATAATGTCTCACTGGAATAATTTTATATATGTTACATATGTGAGAATAGATATAATAAGTAAAAGTCCTGGTTTAAAATGTATATTCATTAGCAATCCAATAGCTATTGGCTGTTGTATAAACTGATACACCTACAGGAATGTGTGAAGGTATCTCGTTTCCAATATACACACACATATAAATTCATTAAAACTTTGATAATCTGATAGGATAGAAAGTCATGTTTTAAATTCTTCTGTGATCATAAGTAAGGATGGGTTTCTTTTCTTTTTTTGCAAAAAAAGTTTTAAAAATATTTTTTATTTCTATTTATTTCAGAGCAACAGACAGAGTGAGAAAGAGGCAGATAGAGTGAGAGAATGGGTGCGCCAGGGCCCCCAGCCACTGAAAACGAACTCCAGATGTGTGCACCCCCTTGTGCATCTGGCTAACATGGGTCCTGGGGAATCTCGCCTAGAACCCGGGTCCTTTGGCTTCACAGGCAAGCGATTAACCACTAAGCTATCTCTCCAGCCCAGGTTTCTTTTCTTAAACATACTTTTGTTTATTTTAGTTTTTTTGAGCTATAATCTCACCATGTAGCCCAGGCTATCCTGGAATTTACAAGCTGGCTTCAAACCCGTCATGGTCCTTCATCTCACACATGTCATGGTCCTTCATCTCACACATGTCATGGTCCTTCATCTCAAACCTGTTATGGTCCTCCTTCATCATACTCCAGTTGTTCTGGGATTACAGGTTTGAGTCACCACATACGGCTTTAATATCAACAGTTTTAAGCTTACCTTTCAAACTCTGTATGAAAGGCTTATTTTATAAACTTTAGAGCAATTTGACTTCTCTTTCTAGTCTATTTCCTCCATTTACTTATTTGTTGAGTTCTTGGTTGTGTATTAATTTGGAGGGGTTTTTGCTTATTAGGGAGATTAGCTACTTTAAATTGTGAATATATTTTCCTAATTATCATTATATAGATCAATATACTCCCCTTTTATGTCATGGCACCCTCCCACAGTACCATTTTAAAAATAATCTCTTATGTACAAATTTGGAATGCTATCTTTATAATATACAATCTACCCTACATTTGTATCTGCTTCTGGGATTGTAGTCTATTTTATTGTTATAAAAATATTATTTTTTTGTTTTGTTTTGTTTTTTTTTTCGAGGTAGGGTTCTGCTCTAGTCCAGGCTGAACTGGAATTCACTATGTAGTCCCAGGATGGCCTCAAACTCACAGCAATCCTTCTACCTCTGCCTCCCAAGTGCTAAGATTCAAGGCATGTGCCACCATACCCAGCACATATCATGTTTATTTGTTGTAGATTTACAAGTTGTTCTATGATACAATAGAAAGTTTCTTTTCAATACTCTTTTCCTTTTTTCCATGAAAAGGGTATTCTTTTTTTACTACATTTTTTTTTCTACCTGAATTTTTAAATCAGATTGTTTGGTTCACAAAATCATCTTGCCACTTTGAAAAATAAAGAGCATATTAAATTTATATATTAACTTAAGGAATGTAGTCAGCTTTATGGTGAGGTCTGCTTCTCAGTAGCTTTTCAAAAGTTTTGCTTTTATTAAATTGCTCATTTCTCTTTGGTTACTATAAAATTCATATCTTCAATAATTTCTTTTAATCAATTGTGTGTGCATGTGTATATGCATGCATATGGTTTTGCTTTCTACTCATTAATTTTGTAGTCAACAGTCACATACTCCAAATCTCTTCTGTATTTTCTGAGGTTATGCTAGCCCAGGGTGTCTTAGCCCAGAACTATTACTGTTTTGAGCTGGGTATATCTGTGACTGGGAAGGGGAGGTATCATCCTGTGCAGCACCCCTGCAAGCATAGATGCTGGCAGAGCACATGTGACACATCTCCCGTTGTGACAGCCATACAGCTTGGGTGCACCTAGAGAGGGGTGAGGTAGTGGGTGGGAATACTTGTCTCTTATTGAGAACCATTTTTCTAATCCATGATCTAGGGAAATGGTTCATTATTTCCACTTACTATCAACCCATTTCTGTAGAAATGATTGTTTCTGATCAGAAGAGTTAAATTAGATAATGGCCGGTGTTCTGCCTTAAGAACAAATTGTGCCCCAGAAGTAAGTACAGTTAAATAAAATATGTAGGATTCTCTCTCTCTCTGCCTCTTTCTCTTGCTCTCCTCTCTCTCTCTCTCAAATAAATAAATAAAAATTTAAAAAATGTCTAGGAGACTGTTGGTTTGAACTCAACACCAGACCAATCAAAATGGAATCAATCATACAAAGATTCCATACTGCAAATCCAAACTGAGTCAACTTACCTAACCTTGTGAGAAATCAGGAAGTAAGAGACAACATCCAAAACCAGGCCAGTTTCATATAGCATCACAGAGAACTCATTCAGTTTTAAACTTTAAAAGTATCTTTGAAATGACCAATCTGATTTTGTGTTGTTTCTAATTTCCTCAATCCTTTTCTATTTATAAAGTAAACACCCTCTGAACATTTGGTGTTGCCCCATTCTAGAGGTGTAAAGAAAATGAATTAAAACTTTAAAACATGGAGAATTTAATGCAAAAAGGTCATGTTTACAGGCTTGGAGAGATGGCTTAGCAGTTAAGGCACTTCTCTGCAAAGCCAAAGAACCTAGGTTTAATTCCCTAGTACCCACTTAAAGCTAGATGCACAATGTGTTGTATGCATCTTGAGTTCATTTGCAGTGGCTAGAGGCCCTGGCATGCCCATTCTATTTCTTCCTCTCTCAAATAAATAATTAAAATCTTTTAAAAAACATATAAAAACAAAGCTCATGTTTATGATAGGAATACCATTCCGAATGATAAACTTGATTAAATCAAAAGAAATAACTGAAATTCTGATATAATTATAGGAAGGCTCAAAGAGTATATTTTGTCTTCTCATAGAGGCAACAGTATAAAGATGTAAACATTTCTAAACCAGTCTGTATATTTAATACATTCACAAATTAAACCATCTTAAAATAAGAAAATAATTCTATTGCTTATTTTAAGACTAGCAATGTGAAAATGCCTAGGAGAGTAAAACAAGAATATTAATAAAGAACAAAAACTTTTAGCAACATAGCAGGATACAAAATAAAGACAAAGAAATCAGTAGCTTTCCTATATACTACCAACAAACATGCGCAGGATGAAATTAGGGAATCTCTCCCATTCACAATGACATAAAAAAAATAAATAAAGTACGTTGGAATAAACTTAACCAAGGAAGTGAAGGATCTCTACAATGAGAACTTTAAAACATTCAAGTGAGAAATTGCAGAAGACACAAATTAAAAGACAGACTAATAAAGAGAGGGAGGGGATATGACGGAGAGCGGAGTTCTGAAGGAGAAAACAGGGGAGGGGTGGGAAATACCATGGTTTATTGTCTGTAAGTATAGAAGTTGTCATATAAAGAACAACTGAGTAAACCAGGAATATTTACTAACAAGACATACAACAGCCACACTTAATCTTTCTGTATTAAATTTTCTAAGTCATTGTTGTTTGAATTTAGAAATCTACTGTGTTTTAAAATACATATACTTTTTGTGATCACTGTCAGAAGTTCAAATACAGAGGTCAGGAACCACAAGAGTTTATGGATTATTTATTACTAACAGTTCAGAGCAAGAGGTTTTGGAAAAAAGGGAGGGACAAGGAACAGGGAGAATCAGTGGTAGACAATGTGTGCTGTGGTGGTGGATTAGTGAGGGGGAGGACCTGGTTGTGAGCCAGGAAGAGAGAGAAGAGAAGAGAGGAGAAGAGAAGAGAAGAGAAGAGAGAGAGACAGAGAGAGAGAGAGAGAGAGAGAGAGAGAGAAACACATGAGAGATAGAAAGAAGATGTGCATGTGTAGAAAGGAAAGTGGGTGGAAGGTTGAGGCAGAGACAGAATTACATCTGAGGTTCTTATGCCCATGTCCTTGAAGGCATGGCAATTTGCCTATGGTGGTGTTATGGGGATTTGGGGCGGGGGGAGGCGGCAGGGCAGGGAGGTATTTTTAATTGGCCTGTAAATCCCAACTTTTATATTGTCATGTCCAATAAAGAATTGAGAAAATGGATTCTGAAAGGGTTAAATTATAAGATTTATTTGGGGAAAATTGGTATCCAGGGAAAGGCTGGGCCAATGAAGGGAATTTCCAGAGAACTTTAAACGGGGCAGAGATTAAAGGAACACATTCACACACACCCTCATGGGAAGTGAAACAAAAGAGCATAGAGGCTTTTTCCTTTACATTAGGAAAAGAGGGAGCTAGGAGATCAGTTAGTACAGGTGCCATAGCTTAAAAGAGAGTAACAAAATAAAATGAGAAAGGAAAAAAACCTGCCCCCCCCACAACACAATCCAACAGCCTTACTTGAACAGGGACTCATAGGTTCAGGTAAGAAGAAATGAACAACCAAGGCCCCTTGTCCACCTGGCAAGACTGTCTTATAGCTTATTGGGGTGGGCTTTACCTTCAGGAGAGAGAGTTGAGTGGTTTCTTTGGACTAAAGGGGGCTGACCCAAGAGGGGCCAGCATACCTAGCTGTGTCAGATTGGGGAAGAAGTAGAGGGAGCTGTCACTGAGGATCAGGGGCTGAATTCCATGTCTGCCAAAGCATAAGGGTGACATCCTTTTGCTTCCTCTCTTTGGACCTTTGTCCCTGACTATCTACAAAAAGAACTACCTTGCTCCTATTTCTCCCTCTCAGGGAGGAGCCTTGTGTGTGGCCCTTCTCATGGATAGAGCTCTGAGATTCTGACAGCATGCATATGGGAAATATATACAATATTTAGGATATATTTATTGGAACTGACATTGAGTGTCGATGCTCTTTAACCCTAATCAAGAAGGTCCAAAGAATTTTTACCTTTTAAAACAAGTATTTATTTATTTGAGAGAGAGAGTTGGGGGAGGGGAGAGAATGGACACACCAGAGCCTCTTGCACCACTTTGTACATCTGGCTTTACATGAGTACTGGGGAATTGAACTTGGGCCATCATATTCTGTAAGCAAGCACTTAAATGGCTCAGCCATCTCTCGACCTCAATTTTAACTTTTTTTTTTTTTTTTTTTTGGTTTTTTCGAGGTAGGGTCTCACTCTAGCCCAGGCTGACCTGGAATTCACTATGTAGTCTCAGGGTGGCCTCGAACTCACGGCAATCCTCCTACCTCTGCCTCCCGAGTGCTGGGATTAAAGGCTGTGCGCCACCACGCCCGGCACAATTTTAACTTTTAAAAAAATATTTTATTTTATTTGAGAGAGAGGATAGAGAGAGGGGAGAAGAGGCAGATAAAGTGAGAGAATGGGAGTGCCAGGGCCTCCATCTATTGCAGACTCCAGAGGCATGAGCCACCTTTTGTATCTGGCTTACGTGGGTACTGGGGAATCAAACCTTGGTCCTTAGGCTTTGCAGGCAAGCACCTTAACTGCTCAGCCATCTCTCCGGCCCTCCATTTTTTACTTTTGCTAAATAACAATCTTAGGATTAATAAAAAATCCCTTAAAACTAATTTTATTGAAATTTTGTATTTGACACCATGAAATTATGGCTATTGATAATCTATGGCCAAACCACACAAGGGAGTCAGTCATAGGTGTCTCAGAGCTCCCATCCACTTCCAAACTGGGATATTTCTTCTAAGGCACCATCAAGAAAAACCAGCTCATAGAGCTCACACCTCCACTGGCCAAACCTCCACCACCACAAGGGACATAAAAGTTCTTCCATCACCAGCTTTTTCCCCCTTTCCTATGGCCCCCACTTTCCACAGGTGTGTATTTTCCCATCCTCTCTCCTCATCTTGCAGATGTCTGTCCATCCCTACTTTCCCCACACATGTGCATCTATCTCTTTCATTTCTCTCTCCCTTCTTCTATTCTCTTTCTCTCTCCTCTCTCTCCCATCCCTCTCTCAGCCTATAGCATGTGTGCTCACAGCCCTGGGCCAAGTTCTCAGCAGAAAATCTACCAACTGGTGTCTAAGTGTGCCCTTCATCCTTGTGCTGACTCCTACACCCTCTGCTACTGAGCACCTGGCACATGTGTTCTCCATCAGCACCTGCCAAAGTGCCCAGTCTAAAACATTGCAAACACCTGTGGACACCCGCTGGCACCCACTGGCTGCATTCTGACTCCTTTCCTTCCATTCTTTTATAGTTATAGCACTGCTTCATATTGGGCCTGCTTCTCCAGTCCCCAAAGCTATGGAACCACTCAAAATTTGGGCAAATTAATAAAGTACTATGATTCATAATGTATCTGGTCTCTAGCTCTCCTTCTCAGACCTCCCTTCAAAACACCTGACAATAGATACGAAAGCTGCATGAACTAAAAGTTAAAATTAATAGAAAGAGGGCTGAAGAGATAGCTTAATAGTTAAGGTACTTGCCTATGAAGCCTAAGGACCCAGGTTCAGTTCCTCAGTACCCACATAAGCCAGATGCATAAGGGGGTGCAAACATCTAAGGTTTGTTTTCAGTGACTAGAGGCCCTGGCATGTCCATTCTGTCTTTCTCTGCATCTCTCTCTCTCCCTCTCAAATAAATAAAATATTTTTCAAAAATTAAAAGAAAGAGGGAAACAAACTTCATTGCTCCATTATCATTTTAGATCTGAATTGAACAGCCAAAGCTTATTCTCTAACTACTTGATGTGTGATCATCATCTTTGTAGCTGATCTTATTTTATTGTTGATGCAAGTCACACAGCTCTTCCCTCAAAGAGAACAGAATATTATGAAGCCAAATATGAGTGACCTCCTGTGAACACAGATAGGTTACCACAAATTTCATGTTCTGATATGTTAACAGTTTCATGAACTTTTAAATATAATATTTTTATTTATTTATTTGCAAGCAGAGACAGGGAGAGGGAGAGATAAAGAGAGAATATGGGCATGTGAGGGTCTATAGACAAACTCCAGATGCAGGTACCACTTTGTGCATCTGGCTTTATGTGGGTACAGGGGAATAGAATTTGGGTCTTTAGGTTTTGTCGGCATGTGCCTTCATAGCTGAGTTATGTCTCCAGCCCTCAAGAACCCTTTATAGTAAAAGAACAGAAGAAAATAATAAACCTCTTCAAATATGTTGACTAAAGCATCAGGCAGGAGGATAACAATAAAGTGAGGGAAATCTCCACTATAGCTTTAGACCCTATCTGATGACATTCTTAGCTCTTGGGTTGGTAGATGCTCAAGGTCTATTAGTACATTTCAAAAAGTTCTCACCTGATAGTTTCAAGGCTGTTAGGTCAGCCACAGGTCAGACAATGACATTTTGCATAGTCCTGAATTGCTCAACAGGATCATGATAATGATACTTCCAGAACCACTGAACATGATGGCCATCCTGAGGACATGGATCAAGATGAGCATAATAACAGTATTGATGACAATACAGATGACAGTGATACTAATGATCAGATGGAGAAAGTGAAGGAGGTGATTTTGTGTACCCTGATGATAATGAAGAGAAAAAGTCATGTCTGAGTATATGATTTTCAAAAATGCCTGGAAAATCAAGGAAGAAAAAGAAGACCATGAAAAACCTAATTCCTCCTTAAGCCTTGATGGCAGGGAAGAGGGACACGAAATAGAGAAATAGGAAATAGAGAAATTTTCAGAGGACCATGACACTGAAGCAGAAAAGCAAGCATAGAAGCAACATTAAGAGGGTTTTCACTCTGATGGCACATACAACTGCTGCTTCACAGCTGCAGGTCCCCCTTTTCCACTCCATTTTCTCTTTTTAAGTACAAGCACCTCCTGTGTCAGGACCACTTCTTCCTGGGCCACCTCCAGGGGTTTCTCGGCTCCTGAGACCACCTGGAATGCCAGGAATGTACAGGACCACCACCAGGCTGGCCTCCTCCCTCTCCCAGGTACACCTCCAGGTCTGCCTCCTGGACCCTCACCAAGGCTGACTTTCTTCTGCACCTCTAAGTATACCTTCACCTCACTCTGGAAATTATGAACCCACCCTTGGTGCCTCCACTTGGACCTATCCCACCTGGACTCCCTTGCTGAGCTCTGAGTGTTAAGTATCCCTTCAACTTGATTCAGCAACCCTAGGTGGATGATAGGAGCATGGCCACCATTGTGAAGACAGCCATAGCAACCATTAGTTCCAAGCTAGAAATCAATATTCCCAAGTCAGAAATTCCTCGGTTTGTGCCCACTGCAGTGCAGGTACATGGAGAGAACAAAGGAGCACTGCTGCTCCTCAGAGAAACTCAGAGGATGACTCTGGTCCCTCTTCACAAAGGAGCCCCAAAATCTGGTTCCTCTGTTCCTCTACTACTTCTCACTACTGACTTTGAAGCTTTCATGAAGGAAATGCAAGGGGTGCTGTGATTGGGTCTAATGCCAGAACAGGCTCCTGTTAACAGAAGGGTTCATGGAATAAGAGGCTCCCATTAAACTTAGGTGAGAGAGCTACTTCCCCTGTCAGGGTACAAACTTAAGTTCAAGGAAGTTCCCAAAGTTTGCCTTGCTTGGAACTTACTACACTGAGAGGACGTGTCATTCAGGTTAAGTTGGTTAATGAAGCAGTGCTGCTGACATCCATTCCCTTTGACCCCATTTGTATCCCATTTCTTTTGTGATCAGGGAATCTTGGTTATTTCTTTATTTTGACTCTTGTGTCTTGTGGCCACTGGAGTAGAGATTTCTGGGGTGGGGGGAAGCTTATTTCATCTTGATTTTGTGTTTGACTTATTTTTAATATTATCCTGTAAAATATTATCCTGTAAAATTTTAAAAATATTTTATTTGTCCTGAAATGGATCACAATATTATTGCATAATCCAAGACATGATTATGATAAGTAGGAAAATAATAAATTCTTTGATTAAAATTATTTCCAGCTGACATAAACTTTGACTGTTTTTATGACAAAAAGTGTCTATAGTAAGAAAAAGAAAAGAATCCATTTCAGTAGTTTATTATTTAAAGAAGGAAAGGGTAATGCAGCCATGTCCCGATAGCTATTTTTATAAGCAATGCTGTGTGTGTGTGTGTGTGTGTGTACCTTGCTGGAAGCTGATTATTTTCCAATATTGTAAATATTCTTGAGTTTTGTTTTGCTTTGGTTCTGGGGATTAGTTAGGAACTTGCACATATTAAGCATGTGCTCTACCACTGAGTTGCACCCATGGCTCACATTTAAAAATTATTTTTGTTTATTTATTTGAGAGATACTGACAGAAAGAGGGAGAGAGAGAGAGAGGCAGGAGTACGAGCATGTCAGGGCCTTCTGCCATTGCAAATGAACTCCAGAAGCCCCACGTTGTGCTTCTGGCTTTATGTGGGTATTGGGGAATTGAACCAAAGCTGATGGCTTTGCAAGCAAGTCCCTTTAACCCCTGAGTCATTCATCTCTCCAGCCCACTGGCCCACTCTTGAGTCTGGCTCTGGTCAATATATATATATTGGTTTTCTGAGGTAGGGTCTCATTCTGTCTTAGAGCAATATTTTGTAGAGATAAGTTTTCTCCCACTGAAGAGGGAAACTTCTGCATTCTTTATTTGCTTCCCTGTGAATCTTCAGTTATTTGCTGTTAGGGGTACGGGATCCATTTCCAACTTAATGGGGAACATTGTCTTTCTAGTTCTTTCAGTTGATTTTGTCCTTGGCCTCTACTAGTTGACCTACACATATTTTCTGAGGGGTAATATGTTGAACTTGCTCAGGGGACACTCTGAAGCTATGAGTTTGCTGTCTGAAAACACTCTGACATACCTTCTATGAACTCTAGCAGCCTTGAGTCTTCCAGCCTAAAAGCTTTATCTTCTTCATTCAGTGAGATCACAGGGATACCTGACTACCCTGTTTCCATTCTATGGACTCAAAGTTCTCCAGGCATTGTGCTGGAACAACCCTTTGACTCATATGATTTGTTTCCTGTCTCTTAGGGACCACTATTCTTTGTTATTCCATATTTTAAAATCCCTTTTTCTTAAGTTTTGCCTTCCTTTTTTGAGTTGTCTCAGGAGGGAATGTAAATCTAGTCCCTGTTATTCTTCAAACTTTTCTCTAAATCTTTTAGTTTTTAATTGTATACCTTTTATATACCAGGAACTTATTACCAATAAGAGAAATGTAGCCTTTTATTTTGTTTTGTCTTATTTTGTCATGTTTTGTTGAGCCAGGGTCTCATTCTAGCTCAGGGTTATCTGGATTCACTCTGTAGCCACAGGCTGATCTTGAACTCATGGCAATCCTCTCAGCCTCTTGAGTAGTAGGACTAAAGATGTGTGCCACCATGCCCAGCTTGAGAAATAGAGTTTTAATGTATTTTTTTCTAGTGGCCAGTCACTTGCCCAACATCATACTTTCAATTCTTTCCTTCCTTACTTATGCAGCTTGAGATGCTTCTATAATGATGAACCAGCTTGATAGGTATTTGAATGTGTTTCTGAACTATTCCATTATACATATTTTCATTTTAGCTAATATCAAATTTCTTCACTTATACAAGTTTTAAAAATATTATTATTTTTGTAACTAATTTAATCTCTCATTTCTTTGCATTTTTAAAATTTCCCTAGTATAGTATTTTTCTTTACTATTATTTACATAGTATTTTTCTTTACTATTTAAAAATTATTTATTTGCATATGTGTATTTGCATGTGTGTGTGGATGTACCAGGGTCTTTGCCACTGCAAATGAACACCTGATGCTTGAGCCACTTTTTCTGTGTTTAAAAAAATTAATTATTTATTTGCAAGGAGAGAGATCCTCCAGCTGCAGCAAATGAAGTCTTGTTCATTTGCCACTTTGTGAACCTTGAGCCACTTTTTACATATGGATTTATGTGGGTGCTATGGAATTCAATCTAGGCTGATAGGCTTTGTAAGCAAGTGTCCTTAACCTCTGAACCATCTTCCCAGCCCTTCTTTGCTATCTTAATACCATTTTCAAAATCTCAAATAGCATAGATATGAGTATGGTGGTCTGTATTAAATGTGTAGAACCAAGATAACTTTGACAGTTGCAGAGAAGAGTTAGGAGAATACAAGTTCAGTGACTTTAATATTCATGGTAAAGTAGCTGGAAAGATAGAAGCTGAGAATGAGTAGGATGGAAGTAAGAGATAAACTGTAGGTAAATGATGACTGTTTCAGTGACATATGTGAGACAAGAAATGTGAGAGTGTTCTTGAGGGCATTGCTTCTCTATCACAAGACTAAAAATGAATACATGTCCATGGTTACTTGTGATTCTACTTTTCCTTCTTATGAAAACATATGACAGGTCACAGTGAATCTCAGAATTATTACTTTTGATGTGAAATCATGACTCCCTCAGATAAGTCTCTTGATATCTAGTTTCTTTGAAAATACCTCTCCCACTGTTCCATTGTTCCTTCTGCAATACCAAACATGTGCCCTGCCCATCGTTGGCACTGAATGGTGAAATGAATGAATTTCTGAATGACTTCCTCTGGCTTCTGTTTGAGGTCACTATGTTGTCATCCTGCCAGTGTTAGTTCAGATTTAAGACAGTCTGTGGCCAAAAATCTAAATGGTCATATCCCCAGCCTCACAAAACAGACAATACAGGTGAATTTCTTCTGCTGTACAAACTGGTGTAGTTCAAACTTCTGTTTGAGAGAACCCTTCATTCAACCTTAGCCTTCCTATATCTTCATTCCAAATGACACAAATTGTCCCTATTATTAGGCTCATAGGAGAAGTAAGACAAAGGAATTTAAGGGATAAGTGGCTTTGAAGCAAGCAGAACCATCCCTCTCAGTAATTGAGATAAAGAAGGGATGCAGTCCATTTTGTACTAATGTGAGATTCAACTGGAGTTAGCCCTGAGTAAACTACACATTCAACTATCTGGATCACTCAGTGATTTATAAAAAAGTAAGCTCTTAGTTCAGTGTAATTTTCCAATAACTGTGTCTTAGATTACATGTACACAGCATGTTGTTTAAAATGGCAGTTACCTTCACTCTGGAACATCTCCATGTGGCTTGTAATGAAGAAAATAAGAAGTGCTTTGGTTTGAGGGACAACATTTATGCTAATGTCAGGATGATATATTTTAAGCCCAAAAGGCAGACTCTGCAAAGGTCACTATTAAAGCAGGAAAAGGAAAATTTAGAACCCACTTAGATATCTTAGATTTTGAACTGAGGAGAATTTTTTTCTGGTTTTCAAGGTAGGATCTCACTGTAGGCCAGGCTGACCTGGAATTCACTAAGTAGTTCCAGGGCTGCCTTGAATTCATAGCAATCCTCCTACCTCTGCCTCCTGAGTGCTGGGATTAAAGGTGTGCACCACCATGCCTGGCCTGAGGAGAATTTTATAGGCTCTGTGGATTCACTTGGAGCCTACTCCCTTCCTTTAAAATTTTGTTTCATTTTATTTTAAGAAAAACTAGGCTTGAAATGATTTAGTGCACCCTTAGAGACTGTTTTGCCATTACATAGTCCATAAAAGGCAATATTTGGATGATTTAAGGGGAAATGAATGAGAAATATAAAGGTTCCTTGTATAACACAAGTACCCCCACCCCTAACAAGAAAATAAAAATGGTCTTTTGGATCTAACATATATTGGATTTTATTGAAATAAAATATATGTATACATAGAAAAATAATGTGAAATTTAAAATATTTTTTATTTAAACTATTCAGATATTTAACCTTATATATTTTTCCCTATGGACTAACAAGGGATTTAACAGCTTTATTTCTTCTCTTTGATTTGGCTGGTAGTGTCTTTATTTTGTCATTTTAAAATAGAAGTAACAAATCATAGGAATTGTGTGAAATAATAGATTGAATAAGTTTGTATTATTAATATTAATAATTATTAATATTATTTTATTTTAATTTTATTATTTTATTATATATTATTAATATGTTGTATTATTACAACATAAGTTTGGACACACATTTCAATATGTTGAACATTACTTCTCTTTCATGCTTTCTCTGCCTACCAACTTGCAAATTTTAAGAATTCTCCAGTTAATCATTGTTTATTAAGGTACTTTCCTTAATTCTCAGTGTTATTCTTTTTTTTTTTTTTTTTTAGGTAGGGTCTCACTCTAGCCCAAACTGACCTGGAATTCACTATGTAATCTCAGGGGGGCCTTGAACTCACAGCAATCCTCCTACCTCTGCCTCCCGAGTGTTGGGATTAAAGGCAAGTGCCACCATGCCCAGCTATTTTTTTATTAACAACATCTATAATTATAGACTATAAACCATGATAATTCCCTCTCCTCCCCCACTTTCCCCTTCACAAATCCACTCTTTATCATATCCCCTCCCCTCTCTCAATTAGTCTCTCTTTTATTTTGAAGTCATCATCTTCTCCTCCTATTATGAGGTTCTTGTGAAGGTTGTGCTAGGCACTACAAGGTCATGGATATCAAGGACAGTTTGTGTTTGAATGATTGCACTTAAGAAATCCTACCCTTTCTTTGGCTTTTAACGGCTTTCTTAATCCATGCAGAATGTATCATTTTCTTGCCTCAAAATTAATTGATTGAATTTTACATTTCAGAGCAGGGCGAAAAAATGTAATCTTACTTTCCCAGGGGATGTTTTCTTGAGACTTACCCTGAAAGCTATTTTAGGTTTCTTAGTTACTCACCCAAAGTGTTGATGATAGAATAGTTCAGAGTACTCCTAAAACTAGCTGGCAATATTTTAAATGTGGTTATTCCTCATATATTTTTAAATTTATTTATTATATATAAACAAGATTTTTACTTAGACATTGGATTTGTATGATGTGTACATTTCTAAGTGGGCTAATAATTTTCTAAGTGGTTTCAATTCACTGTTGCCAAGGAAACAGATCAACAAACCTGATTTTCTCTCCAGTTCTGTAATTACCTCCTTGACCAACACAGGTACATTTCATCATATTACCAGGCCCCAATATCATCATCTCCTGAAAATAAAGGTGGTGAATGTTCTCTATGATGTCTACCACTGCTGACACAAAGTCAATATGGTTATGTAGTAACTGTCATTAAGCAATAACATTGATTTTTAGTGATGAGCTTGTTTTTAGTTTCATAGTTATCATTAGAGAATTTTAATTTTAGATTCCTCTGGAATATTACATTCTCTAAATTTTTTTAAAATTTTTGTTTGTTTGTTTATTTATTTGAGGGCGACAGACAGAAGGAGGGAGAGAGAGAGAATGGGCGCGCCAGAGCTTCCAGCCTCTGTAAACGAACTCCAGATGCATGCGCCCCCTTGTGCATCTGGTTAACATGGGTCCTGGGGAATTGAGCCTCGAACTGGGGTCCTTAGGCTTCACAGGCAAGCACTTAACCACTAAGCCATCTCTCCAGCCCCATTCTCTAAATTTTTAAAAAGCTAAAATGACTAGTAATCTTTCTAAAATATATGTGCATATAAAATTTGGCAAGACCCTAGACCTGGATACAAAAGCCTTGAAGTAATGTTTGGCTTCACTGTGTATTAGTTTTATAATCATGGGAAATTTTCTCCATTTCTTAAAGTCTCAATTTCTTTATATAATGTGGCTGAAAATAATACATTTGCACAGGACTTTATTGTAAATAATAGAATCTGCCCTGCTTACTTTAGGCAGAAATAAATTTGTTAAAAATATTAAGTGACTTATAGAATCCTTTGGAGGTCAAGAAAAGAAAATTTAGAAATGATGACATGAGTAGCTCCAATGAAAATACCTTAGCTGTCGACACTTGGCTTGCAGAGTAGCTTTCAAGGGCCATGCTCACTCATGGAGCTTAGCCATTGAACTATCCTAGCCATGTTCATCTGGGAATGAATGCCATGAGCACTAACCTCCTGTAGCATTACATTCTAAGGCTCAGAAAAGATACTCAGAAGATATGAACCATACTCAAATGAAATTAGTCAATCCCTCAGGGCAAACCTTTGTACCATGTGAGTGGCAATTACTGCCATTTAAATTTATTTTAACATTGAAAGAAAACAAGACAAATAAAGCTTACAAATTAAAATTTCCAGTACATCTAGACAAATGTGCTTTAAATTCTTTAACACATATATATTTTCTATATGATGCTAAAATTTGTACATCATAAAAAATTTTGAAAAACAGAAAATAATAGGAAAAAATAGATATCATCTAAAACATTACTGGCTGTTAACTATACTTGCCATGTTTGTTCATGACAATGCAAGCATCCAATGTAGTTGTAGTTCATTATACATATATGCCTGATCATATATGTATTAAGTTATATGTATAAACACATACTAATCATATAATTGTTTAGCCAATTAAAAAATTAGAAAATGTATTATGGAAACATTTCATGCTATTAAATATTGACCAACATCATTATTTTAAAGAATGTATATTGCATTGATGCATGAATATATCTATCTATCTATCTATCTATCTATCTATCTATCTATATATATATATATAAATAGATAACTATATATATTTCACTAGTTATAATCAGTAGTTTCCAAATTGTTGCTTTTGTCAAGATAGTCAGAATAAATATCTCAATAGCCAAGCATATACTTTGATATATATTTTCTATGATGAATTTATCAAATTACTATTTCAAATAATATTGAAAATGTTTTGATACCTATAGTCAAATTGACCTCTGAAAATTTGTCACAATTCATATGTCTACATGCAACTTGTGTGTTTATTTCTCCATATTATTGATCTATATTTGATATTTTCAGCATTTTTCAAAATTTTAGTCAATGTGTTAAGAGAAAAATATTCATTAATGTTTAACTTGCATTTATTCATTTACTACTTATACATATATGTTTCTGCTTATATTTCTTGTTTTTGGCATTTTTTTATTGACAACTTCCAAGCTTACAGACAATAAACTATGATAATTCCTTCCCCACTCCTACTTTCACCTTCACAAACCCACTCTCCATCGTATCTCTTCCCTCTCTCCTTTTATTCTTCTTTTATTTTTATGTCATCATCTTTTCCTCCTATTGTGATGGTTTTGTGAAGGTTGTACTAGGCATTGCAATGTCATGGATATCAAGGCCAATTTCTGTCTGGACAATTGCTCTGTAAGCAGTCTTAGTCTTCCTTTGGCTCTTACATTCTTTCCTCCGCCTCTTCTGCAATGGTCGCTGAACATTGGAGGGTATGATAGAAATGTTACAGTGTTGAACATACCTCTCTCACTTCTTCATAGCACTGTGGTATCCTTTGAGTCATCCCAGTGGCCACTGCCATCTGAAAAGAGAAGCTTCTCTAACCAAAAGTGATGGTACCATTAATATGTGGATATAAACATTAGGTAAAGTGCTTATAGGGTAGTTAAGTGAGCATAATATATGCATTTAGTCAGACAAGAGCAGGCATTACACTCCTAATGCTCATGTATTCCATCCCATAGAATGGGCCTCCAGTTCAATTAGAGCAGTTGGTTCCCCCCTTAACAGACATGCCACTACTGCACTCATTCGGTCTTCTGGCCTGGTTAGCCAAACTTGAGGCTTGCAGCGTCCACTGTTTGTACTGCTGATGACTTCTGTCTCCCATAAGGCTCTATGCAGTGCAGCTTTTTCCAGCTGTCAGCTGGTCTACAGGGAGGTTTACATACAGCTCAGCCGCAGATTGATTTCTCAGCTACCTTGCAACCCAGGAATGTGGAGTCTTCAGCAATAGGGTCTTACCATCTATTTCTTGTGGGAAACCAAAGACTTGGTAATAGCCTCTAATATTTGGGGGGGGGGGCATCTGGGGCCTTCCTGGCCAACAAGTCACTGGAAAGTATCCCATCCTTGGCACAGAAAATTTCTAGTAACAGCCTATGGCTTCTGGGTGTGCCATTATCCAAAAAAGTAAGTTTCATATGGCTTATTCACAATATCTTGAATTTTGATTAACCCTCCCCCCACACTTCTTTTACTAAATCTCTTCCGCTGACCTCATTTAGGCCATTCTATTTCCAGTAATCTCTTCTTTTACTTACATATATACAATACCATCCACTTAAGTCTATCCCTCTCCTGCCTCCTTTATAGCCCTTTTCTAGCTTATTGACCTCTGCTACTGATTTTTTGTTCCTACTCTCACACAAGTCTAAACATTTGTAGCTAGTATCCACATATATGAGAGAAAATGCCATGTTTGGCTTTCTGGGCCTGGGTTACCTCACTTAGTATAATCCTTTTCAGAGCTATCCATTTCCCTACAAATTTCATAATTTCATTTTTTAAACCACTGAATATAACTTCATTGTGTAAATGTACCATATCTTCATTATCCATTCATCAGTTGAAGGACATCTATGCTGATTACATTTCCTAGCTATTGTGACTAGAGCAGCAATAAACATTATTGTGCAAGTATTTTTAAGGTAGTGAGGAGAGTCCTTAGGATATATGTCTAAGAGTGCTATAGCTGGATCATATGGTAAATCTATTTTTACCTGTCTCAAGAACCTCTACACTGATTTCCACAGTGGCTATACCAGACTACATTCCCATCAACAGTGTAGAAGGTTTCCTCTTTTTCCACATCCTCACAAGCATTTGTAGTCATTTATTTTGTTGATGAAAACCATTCTGACAGGAGTGAGATGGAATCTCAAAGTAGTTTTAATTTGCATTTCCCCGATAGCTAAGGCTGTAGAACTTTTCTTAAATGTTTATATGCCATTTGTATTTCTTCTTTGGAAAACTCTCTATTCAGTTCCATAGCCCATTTTCTAATTGGGTTGTTTGATTTATTATTATCTAGTTTTCTGAGTTTTTTGTACATCCTGGATACTAATCTTCTGCCAGATGTATAATTGGCAAAATCTTTCTCCCTTTGTGTAGGCTGCCTCTTTGCTTTATTCACAATGTCCTTTGCTGTACAAAACCTTTGTAGTTTCGTGAGATCCCAGTGGTTGATTAGTGGTTTTATTTCCTGGACAACTGGAGTTATATTCAGAAAGTCATTGCCAATGCCAGGATTTTGAAGAGTTTCCCCTACTTTTTCCTCTAGCAGTTTCAGTTTCAGGTCTGACATTAAGGTCAGTGACCCATTTGGATGTGACTTTTGTACGTGGAGAGAGATAAGGAACTATTTTCATCCTTCTACATATAGATATCCAGTTTTCCCAGCACTATTTTTTAAAGAGGCTATCTTTTCTCCAGTGAATATTTTTGTCAAAAATCAGATGGCTGTAGCTTCCTGGATTTACATCTGTGTCCTTTATTCTGTTCCACTGAACTATGTGTCTGACCTTGTGCCAGCACCATGCTGTTTTTGTTAGTATGGCTTTATAATATAGCTTAAAACTGGGTATGGTGATACTTCCAGCCTTATTTTTGTTGCTCAAAATTGGTTTAGATATTTATGATTTTTTTGTGCTTCCAAATTAATTTTAGGATTGTTTTTTTTCTATTTCTGTGAAGAATGCCATTGGAATTTTGATGGGGATTGCATTAAATGTGTAGTTTGCTTTTGGTAAGATTGACATTTTCACAATATTGGTTCTTCCAATCCAAGAACATGGGATGTCTTTCCATTTCCTAGTGTCTTATGCAATTTTGTACTTGAGTTTTTTTTTTTTTTTAACAGAATATGGCTTTATTTACAGAATCTTACAAATACAACATTTACAGTCCACATGACATAAGTTATTTCATTTTCTAATTCTTGAAATGCTTGACTTATTTAAAACAATACTGTGATGGGACTGTATAACTGTAAAGGGAAATATGAACAATAAAAACCTCTTGCCAAAAAAATTATTTTTTCCCTTTAAATCAGGTTTGTAGCACACTAGCATCTCTTTGAAAATGGCCTCACTAAAAATGAACCTTAGGCTACCCACACAGAAAATTCTTTATTTCTTTATTATTTTTTAATAAAAACTTCCATGATTGTAAACAATATCCCATGGTAATACCCTCCCCCCTTTCCCCCTTTGAAACTCCATTCTCCATCATATCCCCTCCCCCTGTCAATCAGTCTATCTTATAGTTTGATGTCATGATCTTTTCCTCCTATTATGATGGTCTTGTGTAGGTGGTGTCAGGTAATGTGAGGTCATAGTTATCCAGGCCATTTTGTGGCTGGAGGAGCATGTTGTAAGGTGTCCTACCCTTCGTATGGCTTTTAAATTCTTTCTGCCAGTTCTTCTCCAATGGACTCTGAGTCTTGGAAGGTGCAATAGAGATATTGTAGTGCTGAGTACTACTTTGTCACTTCTTCCCAGCACCATGATGCCTACTGAGTCAACCCAAGGACACCGCCATCTGAAAGAGAATATTCTCTACCAAATGTGAGAGTAGTATTAACATATGGGTATGAACATTAAGAGAAGCCAAATGTGAGAGTAGTATTAACATATGGGTATGAACATTAAGAGAAGTGCTTACTGGGAAGTTTGATGAGCATGGTGTATACATTTAGCCAGACACCAGCAGACATTATATCCCTAGGGCTCATGATTACCCTGTTTTAGGTTTTCAGTATTAGGGATGTATACCCTCCATAGAGTGGGCCTCCAGTCCAATTAGAGAGCAGTTGGTTTCCACCATGATAGACGTGCCACTACTGTACCCCTTGGCTCATTTGGCTTGGCTGGCAAAATATAAGGTTTACAGTGTCCACTGTTGAGTATCTTCACTGGTTATTTCTCTCTCTCCCACTGAACTGCATGCAGAATGGCTTCTTCTAGCTTTCTGTCAACTGGTCTCCATGGAGGAGGTTATCAGCTCAGTTCCAGCAGGATTTCTCAGTGGCCTTGAAGCCCAAGTATGTGGAGTCTTTAGCAATAGGGTCTTACCATCTATTCCTGGTTGGAAACCAGGGGCCTTGGCAATGGCCTTTCATGTTTGAGGGGCACCAGGGACCTCCCTGGCCAACAACTCACTGGAAGGTATCCCAGCCCTGGCACTGAAAATTTTCTAGTAACAATCTGCAGCTCCTAAGTGTTCCACTGTCCCAAAAAGGAGGTCTCCATATGATTTATTTATATCCTCTTAGATTTTGATAAGCCCTCCCTCCACCTTTCCTTTACTCAATCTCTTCGCCTGACCTCACTTAGGCCTTTTCACCCTCATTAATCTATTATTCTATTTACTTATATACAATACCATCCTATTAAGTATCCCCCTCCCTTCCTTTCTCTTTCCTTTATATCTCTTTTCTAGCTTACTGGCCTTTGCTACTGAGATTTCTTCCTACTCACACAGGAGTCCAATCATCTATCTGTAGCTAGGATCCACATATGAGAAAGAACATGTGATGTTTGGCTTTCTGGACCTGGGTTACCTCCCTTAGTATAATCCTTTCCAGATCCATGCATTTTCCTGCAAAATTCATAACTGATTTTTATTTACTGCTGAGTAGAACTTCATTGTGTAAATGTGCTATATCTTCATTATCCACTCATCTGTTGAGGGACATCTAGGCTGGTTCCGTTTCCCAGATATTGTGATTTGAGCCGCAATAAGCATGGTTAAGCAAGTATCTCTAAGGTAATGAGATGAGTCCTTAGGATATATGCCTAGGGGTGCTATAGCTGGGTATATGGTAGATCTATTTTTAGCTGTCTTAGGAACCTCCACACTGATTTCCACAATGGCTGGACCAGAAGGCATTCCCACCAACAGTGTACAAGGGTTCCTCTTTTTCTGCACCCTAGCCAGCATTTATAGATATTTGTTTTCATGATGGTAGCCAACATGACAGGAGTGAGATAGAATCTCAATGTAGTTTTAATCTGCATTTCCCTGACGACTAGAGATGTAGAACATTTTTTTAGATGCTTATGTGCCATCTGTATTTCTTCTTTTGAGAACTCTCTATTTAGTTTTATAGCCCATTTTATAATTGGCTCATTTGATTTCTTATTATTTAATTTTTTGAGTTCTTTGTATATCCTAGATAATCCTCTATCAGATGTATAGCTGGCAAAGATTTTTTCCCATTCTGTAGGTTGCCTGTTTGATTTATTCAGTGTCTTCTATCATGCAAAATCTTTGTAATTTCATGAGGTCCCAGTGGTTAATCTGTGGTTTTATTGCCTGAGCAATTGGGGTTATATTCAGAAAGTTTTTGCCAAGACCAATATGTTGACGAGTTTCCCCAAATTTTTCCTCTAGCAGTTTCAGAGTTTCAGGTCTGAAGTTCAGGTCTTTGATCCATTTGGACTTAATTCTTGTGCATGGAGAGAGAGAAGAATCTATTTTTATCCTTCTACAGATACATATCCAGTTTTCCCAGCACCATTGGCTGATGAGGCTGTCATTTCTCCAATAAGCATTTTTGAGGAATATCAAATGGCTATACTTACCCAGACATACATCTGGGTCCTCTATTCTGTTCCATTGATCTACATGTCTGCTTTTGTGCCAGTACCATGCTGTTTTTCTTGCTATGGCTCTGTAGTATAGATTAAAATCAGGTCTGGTGATACCACCAGCCTTATTATTGTTGCTCAGTATTGTTTTAGATATTTGAGATTTTTTTGTGATTCCAAATGAATTTTTGTTTTGTTTTGTTTTCTATTTCTGTGAAGAATGCCATTGGAATTTTGATGGGGATTGCATTAAATGTGCAGTTTGCTTTTGTTAGATTGCCATTTTCACAGTATTGATTCTTCTGATCCAAGAGCAAGGGATGTCTTTCCATTTCCTAGTGTCTTATGCAGTTTCTTGCTTGAGTGTTTTGAAGTTTTCATTGTAGAGATCTTTCACTTCCTTGTTTAGGTTTAATGCAGGGTACTTTATTATTATTTTTTTTTTTGATGCAATTGTGAATAGGAGTGATTCTCTTATTTCATCCTCTGTGTGTTTGTTGTCAGCATACTTTTTAAATTTTGTATCCTGTTACATGGCTATATGTGTTTATCAGTTCTAACAGTATGCTGGTAGAGTTGTTAGAGTCATTTATGTATAGAATCATGTCATCTGCAAATAATGATAACTCAATCTCTTCCTTTCCAATTTATATTCCTTTTATGTGTGTTTCTTGCCTTATTGCTATGTCTAATATTTCCAGTACATTATTAAATAAAAGTGGGGACATTGAACACCCTTGTCTTGTTCCTGATTTTAGTGGAAAAGCTTCCAGTTTTTCCCCATTTAGTAATATGTTGGCCATAGGCTTGTCATAAATAGGCTTTATTATGTTGAGATATGTTCCTTTGATTCCCAGTCTCTGTAGGACTTTTATCATGAAGGGATGTTGGATTTTGTCAAATGCTTTCTCTGCATCTAATGAGATCATGTGATTTTTGTCCTTCGGTCCATTTATATTGTATTACATTTATTGATTTGCATAATTGGAACCATCCCTGCATCTCTGGGAGAAGCCTACTTGGTCGGGGCAAATGATCTTTCTGATATATTCTTGTATTCTGCTTGCCAATATTTTGTTGAGAATTTTTGCATCTGTGTTCATGAGGGATATTGGTCTGTAATTTTCTTTTTTTGTTCTATCTTTGCCTGGTTTTGGTATCAGGGTGATGCTGGCTTCATAGAAGGAGTAGGATTCCGTCTTTTTCTATTTTATGGAATAGTTTAAGAAGCAATGGTGTTAGTTCTACCCTGAAGGTTTGGTAAAATTCACCAGTGAATCCATCTGGGCCTGGACTTTTTTTACTTGGGAGATTTTTGATAACTGCTTGGATCTCCATACTTGTTATAGGTGTATTTAAGTGACTAATGTCATCTTGATTTAATTTAGGTAGGTCATATAAATTAAGGAAATCATCCATTTCTTTCAGATTTTCATACTTAGTGGAATATATGCTTTTATAATATGTCCCTATGATTTTATGAATTTCTCTAGTATCTGTTGTGATACTGTTTTGTTCATCTCTAATTTTATTAATTTGTGTCTCTTCTCTCTTTCTTTTGGTCAGATTTGCTAAGGGTTTATCAATCTTGTTTATCCTTTCAAAGAACCAACTCTTTGTTTCATTAAATCTTTTGATTTTTTTTTCTGTTTCTATTTCCTTAACTTCTGCCCTAAACTTTATTATTTCTTCCCATCTACTGATTTTTGGTTTGCCTTGTTCTTATTTTTCCAAGGCTTTATGGTGAAGCATTAGGTCATTTACTTGAGACCTTTCTAGTTTATTAATATAGACACTTAAAGCTATAAATTTCCCTCTTAGGACTGCCTTCATGTGTCCCAGTGGTTCTGGTATGTTGTGTTCTCATCATTTGACTGTATGAATTTTTTGATTTCCTTCTTGATTTCTTCATTAACCCATTCATCATTTACTAGTGTGTTATTTAGTTTCCATCATTTTCTGTATGCTCTATAGCTTTTCTTACTATTGATTTGTACTTTGATTCCATTGTGGTCAGATAGAATGCAAGGAATTATCTCAGTTTTCCTGTATTTGTTAAGATTTGCATTGTGTCCTACTATATGGTCTATTTTAGAGAATGTTCCATGGGCTGCTGAAAAGAATGTGTATTCTGCAGCATTTGGATGAAATGTCCTGTATATATGTGTTAGGTCTATTTCTTCTATGACCTAATTTAATCCAGATGCCTCTCTGTTTATTTTTGCCTGGATGACCTGTCAATTGATAAGAGTGGGGTGGTGAAGTCACCCACTACAACTTTATTTCGTGTTATCTGTGACCTTAGATCTAATAGCATTTGCTTTATGAAGTAGGGAGCCCCCGTGTTAGGTGCATATATATTTAGAATTGTAATGTTCCCCTGTTGAAGTGTGCCTTTAATCAATATAATGTGACCTTCCTTATATTTCGTAACTAATGTTGGACTGAAGTCTACCTTGTCAGATATTAGGATAGCAAGTCCTGCTTGTTTTCTAGGCCCATTCGCTTGCAACACCGTTTTCCACCCTTTCACCCTAAAATAGTGTCCATCTTTTGTAGAAAGTTGAGTTTCTTGAAGGCAACAAATTGAAGGATTTGTTTAACCCACTCTGCAAACCTACATTTTTTTTTTGGAGCATTGAGGCCATTAATATTGAGATATTATTGAAAGGTGTGTATTTATTTTTGCCATTTTTTGTAGTTCTTCTTGTTTTACCTTTGCACTCTTGTATTAACTAGTATTCGAGTATGGTTTGTTTTTTTCCAGGTTCGTTATATGTGTGCTTTTCTTTCTCTTCAGCATGGAGGATTCTTTCAAGTATTTTCTGTAGAGCTGGTTTTTTCTTCAAATATTCCTTTAGCCTGCTTTTGTTGTGGAATATCCTTATTTCTCTATTTGAATGGATAGCTTTGCAAAATAAAGCAACCTTGATTGACAGTTGTTATCTTTTAGAACTTAGAATACATCACTCCAAGCCCTTTCAGCTTTTAAAGTTTGTGTTGAGTAATCTGCTGTAATCCTGATGGGCTTGCCTTTGTAGTTAACTTGATTTTTCTCTCTAACTCTTTCAATATATTTTCTCTGGTTTGTATGTTTGGTAGTTTAATTATAAATAGCGAGGAGAGGTTCTTTCCATGTTTTGTCTGTTTGGTGTTCTAAAGGATTTCTGTATCTGCATTGGCATCTCTTTCCCAATTTGGGGAAATTTTTCTTCTTTGATTTTGTTGAAGATACCTACTATGACTTTGGAGTGAAATTCTTCTCCTTCTACTCTACCCTGAATTCTTATGGTTGATCTTTTCATAGTGTCCTGAATATCTTGAAATTCCCATTAATTCTTTCCTATTAAGTTTGTCTTTCTCTTTGTTGGACTGTATTAGATCTGCCATCTGGTCTTCTAGTTTAGATATTCTGTCCTCTCCTTCATCCATTCTACTGGTGAGATTTTCTACATAGTTTTTATTTATTTATTTTTTTATTTCATTGACTGTGTTCTTCATTGCTGGTAATCCTGACTGGGTTTTCCTTATTTCTATTTCCTTATTTATGTCTTGTATTGATCTCTTTATTTCATTAAATTGGTTTTCTGAGTCTTCTTGATTCCTTCGATTCCTTTGATTTCCTCTTTGACTTCTTTGAACATATTTATAATTATTCTTTTGAAATCTTTCTCAGGCATTTCCTCTAGCTCATTCTCACTGGAGGTCATTTTTGATGCATTAATACTTTTTGGTAGGTTTATATGGTCTTGATTTTTGGTGTTTCTTGTGTTATAATGTATATATATTTGCATCTTGGATTAATTTAATGCTTGTATTTTCTAGTTATCTGCAGTATTATTACATGTATCAATCAATCTGATGTTATATATCTTCAGGGTAGGAGCTTAAGGTACTAGGTCTGGCTCTCAAGACTCTCAGAGTATCTACAAAAGTTACCCTGGATGTTGGGTTTTCCTGTTATGAGAGTATTCTAATAGGCTGAGTGGAACAAAATATAGGCAGATTCTAAAATTTAACTAAATAATGTACACATTCAATGATAAACAGCACAGAGTATTTATGCAAGAGTAGGTATTATGACAACCAGATCTTCTAACAAAGTCACAATCACTTAGGGTGTGTGTTGCCCCACACCCTTAATCCTGTCACCTAGGAGGTTAAGATTTCTGGTCTGTTGAGGGTTCCAAGTCAGCTTGTGACCACGTGAGTCTCTTCCCTAATGAACAACAGAAATGGAAACAAAGGGCTATAAATCAGGAAGCAACAAATAAGAAGCCCAATGTATATCTTATTTAAGAATGGGAAATCTGACCATCCATCAGATTTAACATATATCCTGATATGGAAGGTGCAATTAGCACTTCAGATTCTAGCTTATATACCCAGCTTATTTGGCGGGTACTGACCTGGTGTAATCCCAGTTACCTTTTGGGATGATTTTGGTCTCAGTTATGCTGTGCTCCTACTTGGGTCCCTCTTTGGTGCACTGTGGGTTCAAGTAGGCTAGCTGGGTCATGGAATTGCTGCTCTGGTTGCTGGTGCTGGGTGCTGTGATCTCCCTTCCCCAAGGTGTCTGGTGCTTGCTGGTGTTTGTGCTGGCAGTGGGGGAGGGGAAGCTGTGGATGGTGGCTCTAGTTCTCCCACTGGTCCATGTGATCCTCTACCCCATGAATTGCATCTTAACTGGAAGCCATTGTGAATTCTTTTTAAAACCCAGAATGAAGGAAAACTGAAGATTAGCCCTAGTTGACACTAAATACTTTGGTGGGCAAGGACAGAAGGTGAGATCGGGGTTGAGGTGAGAAATGGCAGAACCCTGTCCTTGGCTAAGGGATCCTGCATGTGACATCCACTTTCCCTGCTAGATTTAACAGGAGGGGTTCTATCTGGAAAAGAGCTGTAGCCAGTACTAATTCTAGAGGGGAAAGTCCTCTAAATACAAGGGGCCACTCCTCACATGTCTAACACATACAGATGCTTAAAAGAGTAGGTTCAATAATGGCCACATTTTCAATTCACAAGGCAAATATGTTACCAATGGCAATTCATAGTCAGTGACTGGGGTGTCTCTACCCCAGGTCAAGCAATGACTGGGACTGGTCTCCAGACAAAAGCAACTTTGGGAGGGTTCCTTTTTGAGGCAGTCATCTGCAGAGAGAAGCTGTTAAATTCATGTAAGTGTGCACAAACACAAGTTTCAAATGTTTCTCAATTTGTTAAAATTACATTTTTAAATTACTCTCCTAAACAAACTCTAACTCATTGTTCTACTCCAAGACATGGGGTGTTTTTAAGGAATGACAGATCTATAGAGAACGCTAGAATTAAAATTCTAAAGCAGCAATGTGAGTTAGGTAAAGCAAATCATCTTTCAGTCTTTCTCCTCTCCCCTCCCTCTCTTCTCTCTTTGTAGCACTGGGGATAAAACTCAAGACCACATACTTGGCAAATGCTTTACAACAACTGAGCCATATCCCTATTCAAAGTCTTTTATTTATTTTACTATTTTGGGAGTTTTGAGACAAGGGTCTCACTATGTAGCCCAGGCTGACCGGGGACACACTATGTAGCCCATGTTGGCCTCAAACTACAGCAGTCCTCTTGAGTGCTGAAATTACTGGTATGTAAGTCTTAAGTGTCATTTTTCTGCTAGCTCCTGAAAACAGTTGGAGAAAAATAAAACAAAAAACACAAGAAATCATTTCAAATAACAATAATGATGACAATATACAAAGGGAGATTGTGACATTAAAGAAATTGTTACTTTGGTAAAAACTGGACCTTAATCTTATTGGGAATTGGTCCAGACATTCAGTCTAGAACTTTGATTGCTGAAGTTTTCTCCTCCTTCAACTTGTTCTCAAGTCCACCTAAGTCAATGGGTAAGAGCAGGAGAGATAGTATCTGTAGCTTTCCCAGTCATGTGTTCTACAGAAATATTCCTGGTTTGAGGAATGTTTTCCCGAGAATTAGAGGGAAAAAAATAGATGCTGCTTTTAATTACTAACTGCAGACAGTTATTCTGTGGTAACAACAGAAAAACCCAGGAATTACCAATGGACTAGTACTCCTGTCAGTCATGCAAACTCAGCCCCTGGGCTTCAACTGCGGGTACAACTAAGGCTCCTGGAGAGACTGGTTAAAGAATCCACATTATCATTATGATGATCTATTAATTCATCTAGTGAACTGGGAGATTAGCTCCATTGGAAGCCAGAGTTTTGAGGAGGGTCCTCCACAGTGCCTGAGGCTGGCCTGTAATGTCAAAAGATAAGCATACCCATTGGTCTATGGAGATAATGAGAGCATTTTAAAGTTTTTATCATAGAGATCCTTCACTTCCTTGGTTAGGTTTATTCTAGGTACTTTATTTTATTTATTTATTTATTTTTGAGGCAATTGTGAATGGGAGTGATTCTCTGATTTCATTCTCTGCATGTTTGTTGTTAGTATATAAAAAAGCTACTGATTTCTGTGTATTTATTTTCTATCTTATTACATTGCTAAAAATGTTTCTCAGCTCTAACAGTTTGCTGGTAGAGTATTTAGGGTTCCTTATGTATAGAATCATATCATCTGCAAATAATGATAATTTGATCTCTTCCTTTCCAATTTGCATACCTTTTATTAGTGTCTCTTGTCTTATTGCTATAGCCAAGACTTCTAGTACTATATTAAATAAAAGATTAAATAAAAGGGACAGTGAACACCCTTGTTTTGATCCTAATTTTAGTGGAGAAGCTTCAAGTTTTTCCCATTTAGTATTATGTTGGCTGTAGGTTTGTCATAAATAGCCTTTATTATGTTGAGATATGTTTCTTCTATTCCCAATTTCTGTAGGACTTTTACCATAAAGGGATGTTGATTTTGTCAAATACATTTTTGCAACTATTGAGATGATCATGTGATTTTTGCCCTTCAGTCCAGTTATATAGTGTATTACATTTATCAATTTGTGTGTGTTGAACCATCCCTACATCTCTGGGATAAATCCTATTTGGTCATGGTGAATGATTTTTTTAAATATATTCTTGTATTCTGTTTGCCAATATTCTGTTGAGAATTTTGCATCTATATTCATGAGGGCAATTGGTCTGTAATTTTCTTTTTTTGTTCTCTCTTTTTCTGGTTTTGGTATCAGGGTGATGCTGGCTTTATAGAAAGAGTTCATTAGCATTCCTTCCTTGTCTATTTTATGGAAAATTTTGAGAAGCATTGTTGTTAGTTCTTCCATGAACGTCTGGTAAAATCCACCAGTGAATCCATCTGGGCCTGGACTTTCTTATAGTTGGGAGATTTTTTATAACTGCTTGCATCTTCATACTTTACCTTTTTTTTTTTTTTTTTTTTTTTTTTTTTTTTTTTTTTGGTTTTACAAAGTAGGGTCTCACTCTAGCCTAGGCTGACCTGGAATTCCCTATGTAGTTTCAGGGTGGCCTCAAACTCATGGCAATCCTCCTACCTCTGCCTCCTGAGTGCTGGTATTAAAGGCGTGAGCCACCACATTCGGTTTCATACTTGTTATAGGTCTATTAAAATGGTTTATCTCATCTTGGTTTAATTTTGATAGGTGATATAACTCAAAGAAATCATCCATTCTTTCATATTTTCAAAGTTAATGGGGTATATATTCTTAAAGTCTGCCCTTAACGATTTTCTGAATTTCTTTGGTATCTGTTGTAATGGTACCTTTTTCATCTCTAATTTTATTATTTTTTCTCTCTCTCTTCTCCTTGTTTTGGTAATGGTTTAACAATCTTGTTTATCCTTTCAAAGAACCAACTCTTTGTTCCATTGATTCTTTGGATTGTTTTTTTAGTTTCTATTTCATTAATTTCTGCCCTCATCCTTATTATTTCTTCCTGTGTACTGATTTTTGGTTTTCATTGTTCTTCTTTTCTCAAGGCTTTGAGGTGAAGCATTAAGTTTTTACTTGAGACCTTTCTAGTTTCTTAATACAGACACTTAAAGCTATACCTTTTCTTCTTAGGATTGCCTTCATTGTTTCCCAGAGGTTTTGGTATGTTGTGTTCTCATTATCATTTGATTCTATGAATTTTTTATTTCCTTTTTTATTTCTTCAATGACCCATTCAGCATTTAGTAGAGTACTGTTTACTCTCCAAGATTACGTGTATTCTCTGTAGTTTTTCTTGTTGCTGGTTTGTTTGTTAACAGTTGTTTTGTGTCCTAATATATGGTCTATTTTAGAGAATGCTGCATGTGCTGCTGCGAAAATGTGTATTCTGCAACCTTTGGATGGAATGTTCTATAGATGTCTGTTAGATATTTGTTCTATGACATCATTTAATCCAGATGTCTCTCTGTTTATTTTTTGCCTGGATGACTTGTTAGTTGATGAGAGTGGGGTACTGAAGTCACCCACTACAATTGTGCTTGGTGCTTTCTGTGACCTTAAGTCTAATAGTGTTTGATGAAACTGGGAGCACCTATGTAAGGTGTATATATGTTTAGAATTGTAATGTGCTCCTGTTGAATTTTTCCAATAATCAACACACAGTGCCCTTCTTTATCTTTCCTCACTAATGTTGGTTTGAAGTCTATCCTGTCAGGCATGATGGTAGCTAAAACTTCTTGTTTTACAGGCCCTTTTTATTTTTCGAGGTAGGGTCTCACTCTGGCTCAGGCTGACCTGGAATTCACTATGGAGTCTCAGGGTGGCCTCGAACTAATGGTGATCCGACTACCTCTGCCTCCCAAGTGCTAGGATTAAAGGTGTGTGCCACCACGCCCGGTTTTTCAGGCCCTTTTGCTTGAAATACTGTTTTCCATTTTTTCACCCTAAGATCATGTCTGTCTTATGAAAAGGTGAGTTTCTTGGAAGCAACAAACAGAAGTATCCTGCCTTTTCATTCAGTCTGCAAGCCTCTGTCTTTTGGTTGATGCATTGAGGCCATTGATATTAAGAGTTATTATTGAAACATATGTATATATTCTTGTCATTTTTCCTGTTTTATAGTGCTTGTATTAACTGTTATTTGAATATGGCTTATTTTTTCCCCCTGATTCCTATTGTGTGCTTTCCTTTCTCTTCAGCATGGGCAATCCCTTCAATCATTTTCTGTATAGCTGGCTTAGTTGTCATATATTCCTTTACCATATTTTTGTTGTGGAATGTCCTTATTTATCCATCAATTTGGATGGATAGCTTCACTGGATAAAACATTTTTGGTTGACATTATCTTCCTGAATTTAGAATACATCATTCCCGGACCTTCAGGCTTTTAAAGTTTGTGGTAAATAATCTGCTGTTATCCTGATTGGCTTGCCTTTTTAAGTGACTTGCTTTTTCTCTCTATCTTGTTTCAATATATTTTCTTTGATTTGTGTGGTGGTTTGAAAAGATCCCCCCCAATATATTCAGTCTTTTATTAGTTTGTAGTTTGCATCTGCAGCCAGTGTCACTGGACAGATCTTAAGAGGTAGTTGTGGATTTTAGATTTCAATATAAAGATATTCATAGTGTGGCCAGCTGGAGCTCCTGAAGTGTGCTGTGCTGTGTAGCTTTTGGCTGGTGCTTCCCCTGTCTCTGCTTGGTCCTAGGAAAGCAGGCTAGCTTCTTCTGCCATAATGGAACTTCCCCTGGATCTGTAAACTTCAATAAATCCCTTCCTCCATAACTGTGCCTGGTCTGGAATTTCATCTCAGTGAACCTGAAGCTGTTTGTTACAGAAGTTGGTACTGAGAAGTGGGCTCAGATGAACCTGATCATGTGTATGTTGATGTTTTGGAACCTTTGTTTTGGAGGAATAGGCATAAGCTCGATGCTTGCAACTGAAGATGCTTTCTGGAGTGATAAGCCACGTTTTATGGACTATTCTGATGAGAGTTTGAGAATGCTACTAGAAGCCTACTGGCCCTATATGCCTCTGGACCCAAAAGCAAGAGAAAACCAGTCTATTGTGAACATGGTTTTTGTCAACCAGGTGGCACCAGACATCCACAGAAAACTCCAACAACTGGATGGTTTTGCAGGTAAGCAGATGTCAGAACTTGTAGCAATAGCAGAAAAAGTGTATAATAGTAGAGACACACCAGAAGATAAACAAACTAGAGGTCTGGCCAAAATACTACTGGCTGCCACAGGAAAATCTGACCCAAGGGAATTAAAAAAACATGGCTTATGGGAGAAACAGGGGCAAACCAATCCCACAATTGAGAGGGAAAGGGCAACACTGACCCCATCTCCCAAAAGACCAATGTGCTTATTGCAAAGAAATGGGACATTGGAAAAATGAATGTCCACAAAGACAAAGGGACAAAAATCCTAAAATCCTGGAGATAGGAGAACTCAGTGACTGAAGATGTCAGGGCTCATGTCCCCTCCATGAGCCCTGGGTAACCTTGAAGGTGGAGGGGAAACTTGTAGACTTTCTAGTCGACACTGGGGCTCAGCATTCAATCCTGAAACAGCCCATGGGACCCCTGTCCACCAAAAGGACATGGATCCAAGGAGCCAATGGGATAAATCAATATTCAGGGACTACCTGAAGAGAAGTGCACTTAGGAATTGGATGGTTAATCCATTCATTCATGGTCATCCCTGGGTGCCCATATCCACTCTTGGCGTGAGACCTTTTGACTAGAATGGGGGCACAAATCCATTTCAGCCCCAAGGGTGTACAGGTTCTTAGTCAGAATGGTCCTGTATATGTGTTAACTGTGTCACTGGAGGAAGAATATGTACTCTATACCCCTCCCTCCCAAGCCACCCCTGAAAGCCCACATTTGAGGGAACTATGGAAAAGGATTCCAGGTGTACAGGCAGAAAGAAATCAGGCCAGGCTGGCCAAGCATTGGGCTCCAACCATGGTCCAACTGAGGACTAATGCCAGCCCAATGAGAGTTCACAAATACCCTATGCCCCAAGATGCCAAACTGGGAATAACACCTCACATAAACTGAGTTTGGGAATAAGGGATATTAGTCCCTTGTCAGTGCACCTGGAATAGTCCTCTCCTTCCAGTAAAGAAGCCCCACTCCAATGACTACTGGTCTGTGCAGGATCTGAGGGAAATTAATAAATGGGTGGAAGACATCCACCCCACAGCGCCAAATCCGTACACTCTGCTAAGCACCCTGTCACCTGAACACAATGTGTACACGGTGCTGGACCTCAAGGATGCATTCTTCAGTCTTCCACTGGCCTTGGCCAGTCAACCTCTGTTTGCCTTTGAATGGAGCAATGCAGAATGTGGATTCAGTGGACAGTTGACTTGGACCAGACTACAACAACGATATAAAAACCCACCATCTTTGATGAGGCACTCCATGAGGATCTGGGTGAGTACCACCAGGCCCATCCCCAAATAACCCACCTCCCAGCTGGCCCCACCATATGCATGGTATACATGGTGGCCAGAACTCACGGTAGACTTATGTGATATATTTGAAGGAGAATGTGAACCCAGTGACCAACAACCCTTCCCCCCTCTTGGGTACATTTATCTGGCTAGGAGGCAATGGAATTGAGCCTTAACTACTATGTTTGTCCTGGTCATAGTCTGACAAGGGAACAAAGACCAATATGCAGGGGCCCTAGGCAGTACTACTGTGCCTCCTGGGGATGTGAAACAACTGGCACTTTTACATGGGCATCTGCCAACAAACACACAGATTTAATTACACTAGAGAGGGCTGCATGGGGGAAGGATACAGGAGAACACCTTATAAATAGGGACTCATGAAGGTATTACTAGGTACTGCAAGGTCATGGATATCAAGGCTAATTCCTGTGTGGACAGTTACATTGTCAGGATTGGTAACCTTCCTTTGGCTCTTACGTTCTTTCAGCCACCTCTTCTGCATTAGGATATATGCCTAGTAGTGCTATAGATAGATCATATAGCAAATCTGGTTTTAGCTGTCAAAGAACCTCCACATTGATTTCCATTATGGCTGTCCCAGATTATATTCCCATGAGTTCCCACAAAGGGGTCCCCTTCTTCTGCATCCTTGTCAGCATTGATTGCCATTTGTTTTCTTGATGGTAGCCATTCTGACAAGAGAGAGATGGGCATAGGGCCATGGCCTAATGAACCACAGAAGCCCCCCACTAAGCACAAGACACTTGGGGCTGACACACTTCTTGTCTCTTCTGCTTTCACTTTGCCTATGAGATGGACAACCTGCCATCATAATGCAAGGAGCCCCAAGTCAGGGCACTTAAGGTTAAGTCTGCAGAACTGCAGGATTTTTGGAATGAGGCTGCAATACAGGCACCCTGGATCTCTCCCTAGAACATGTGGGACCCAGACTTATGGATGAGGGTTCTCTTCCTCACCAGGAAGTGCAAAGTTGGCTTGGGGATTGTTCTCCCTGCCACTTTTGTCCCTATTCTCCTTGCCATCATAGCAAGTTTGAAGTCTTCTTCTCCTGAAGAAGTCATAGCCACTCACAATAAACATTGACAGGAGCAGGCTAGTGTCAACCTTTCCATCATCCCACCACCACCCGCTACCAGGGCCACAGTAGATGTGACCCCTCAATCCTCTGATGACGAGGGGATGATACATCTAACTCAGTGCCTCATGCTAAGCCCCCATGCCTATCCCAGCCTGATCCCCTGGCTACCACTTCTGGTCTCCCTCCCCAGCATCCTTGGCGGGATACCCAGGAAATGCTTATCAAACAGCTGACATGGGAGCGCCTGAACGCACCCATCTGCAATGCAGTGGCAACCATCAGAAATGATAAGATCCGCAAGTGGGTCCTGGCCACTAGAGACCTTGATCCTAACTCTGGAAGGAGCCATACCTAAGGTGACCCTGGCATTTTCAGATTCCAATAAACAGAAGCATGGGGTCTTAATCCAGCATCTGGGGAAGAAGGATTTACTCATATACTTCCAAACCCAGGTTATGTGCAATTAGGAGAATTACTGGCACTGCTAAAAGTATTGGTAGAATGCCAAGTAGAACCTGTCAACATCTTCTCAGACAGTCAGTATGCAGTGCAGGCTGTCTGTGTGCTTTCCTTCTCTCAGCTTAAGGACCGCCTTAACACCCCCGACATGTAACCATGCACTTACTCCAGGAGGTATTAGAACAAAGAGCACATCCCTGGTACATGTCACATAGCCAGGAGGAATGACTTAACAGATAAAATGATTATGGCTGTTGATCTTGACCACCTTGAACAAGCAAGAACATTACATCAAAGATTTCATTTTTCCCCACAGAGCTTGCATAGGCTCCTTCCAGAGCTGGCAATCTCCCAACGCAAACACTTGATTAGATCGTGTGCCACATGTGCATCCCTGGTCCCCCTTGGCCCACATAATAAGGGCAAGGTGAACCCCAGAGGCCTTCTGCCTAATGCAATTTGACAGATGGATGTCACCCATCACCCCCCATTTGGCAATCTTCACTATGTACATGTGATAGTGGATACTTGTTCCTCCTTTACTTATGCTGTTGCTATCTCAGGGGAAAAGGCCTCACATGCCATCAAGGCATTCAAATCAGCAATGCTGGTCATGGGTGTGCCATGGGTCTTAAAAACAGATAATGGCCTTGCTTATATGTCCCATCAGTTCAATGATTTTTGTGGCCTAATGGAAGATTGGACACATGTTTGGCATTCCTTACAACCCACAAGGCCAAGCCATTGTAGAGAGGACTAAGAGAACTCTCAAGGTTCTCCTAGCCAAGGTCACTTCACCAGAATCTAGGCGTGACCCATACCTGGCCTTAACAGAAGCCCTATTTCACCTCAATTTCCTTACTTTTGATGAAACTGGCTTTAGCTCTGCCTACAAACACTGGGAATTCCTACCCCATAACACCCCCCTGCTGTTGGTCAGATGACGTGACCCCAACACACTAAGGTGGAAGGAACCTGCCCCATTGTTAACACGGGGTTGAGGGTATGCTTGTGTCTTCCCACAGGGTTTCACAACACCATTATGGATCCCTGCAAGAGATGTGAGGACTGCCACTGAGGGTCTCAAGGACTCTACAGAGGTAAAATCCCCTTCCTGACTATCTGAGGGATACTGATGCTTTCCCTTCCCCTGCTCGTGGGGGAGGGGTGAACTTTTTGGCCATAGTTCCTTTTCCCCCTCTCCTAATGCCAGTTGCTAAAAATGCCCTGTGTTCCCTGGCATTTACACCACTAATCTCACTTTGGCCTTGCCTTACTCCTTCTCTAATACCCTCCCAGTGCCTATAAATGGCACTTGGGAACTCTTTTCCTCACTTTGCTTTGATGTTACACCTGATGCAAGAAATCAGTCTGTTTGTGTTCCATTATTAAAATAGTCAACAGGAGACTTTCAGGGTAATAGTACCAATGGTAAGGTTAAAGGACTATACAACATCATGGTCCCCATTTTGCTAACATCTAAAAGGAATGGGACTGAAAAGGCAATGTGTACTATGGCATCACGTTGCTTGCATACTAGTCAATACTCCACTGATATTGATGAACCTATACCATGGACATATTGCAACTCCTCTTCTGCTCCCTTTTCTTTGTACAATTCACCAGATATTTGGCTTTGGCAGAGACCCCCATTTGCCAATACATTGGTGGACCCTATTGACTTCACCTATCGCAACCCTGCACAGGCTACTCCTAGGCCTGGTTTTGGAGATTGGACACTCTGGGGTACATCATCATATCTTGACTTCCACCCCTTTCTATTTGTAAGGGACCCAATCTACTTCAATGGGATGTACACTGCTAATGGGTCTGGAACTTTTCAGGAATCTCTAACCATTACCCCTGATAAAAATTTTTCCTTGTCAAGCACCTTGGCTTGTGTCAACCCCCCCCTTCTTCTTTGTAATGTTTGAACACCTACAGAATTCATCCCCACAGGGGGGCTCTGAGCTCAACTGCTCAGGGAGCTCTCCTTGCTAGCTGTCAGATTGTAGGAATACAAACCTAAATTGCCCTCCCAAACACCCTGGCATGTCTTCCAGAGTGATCATCCTTCCAGGGCCGGTAGTAAAAGACAGGTAATGTTCTTTTGGGCTGGGCCAACCTAAGACAGGACACGAATGAAAAATTCATGTGTCAATGATGGGTAAGGCTTAACCTCGAAGAGGACAACATAAGACATACACAGTCCACTATGCTGGGTGCCCTCTGAGGCAGGAGTAATAAAACCAGAGCAATGGGCTCAAACTCCCACTGGCATGCCAAAAGAAATTTTGAAAAAGGGTGGATATGTAGGAGAAGCATAGCCAGGGGGCCTCTGGGATGAGGCCCTGAAATTACAGCACATGCGCAACTGCTACTTCCCCTGTGAGCCTACCTAAACACTGAACACCACTGATGCAGGAAGCAAGCCAATGAAAAAGGGACAACACAATGCCAAACAATGAAAGGACCAATGGGAAGTGGGGAAGGGATATATAGAGATGTCTGTTTTCCTCAATAAATGAGTCTGCTTTCAGCTTCTCACCTGACTCCCAGAGTCTGTGTCATTGACTCTGTGCCTTCTTACCCCCACCCCCAAGGGCTGTTCTGGGGGAATCCAGCAACAATAGCCTATGTCAATATATTGAAGTGTTTTCCCTACCTTTTCCTGTAGCAGTTTTAGAGTTGTAGGTCTGATATTAAGGTCCCTGGTCCATATGGACTTGATTCTTATACATGGAGAAAGACAAGGATCAATTTTCATCCTTCCACATATAGATATCCAATTTTCCAGCACCACTAGTTGAAGAGGCTGGCTTTTCTCCCGTGAATATTTTAGGTATTGTTTTTTTCAAAAATCAGATGGCTGTAGCTGCTTGGATTAACATCTGGATCCTCTGTTCTGTTCCATTGATCTCTGTGTCTGTCTTTGTGCCAGTACCATGCTGTTTTTGTTACTATGGCCTTGTAATATAGCTTAAAATCAGGTATGTTGATGGAACCAGCCTTATTTTTGTTGCTCAAATTGTTTTAGCTATTTGAAGGTTTTTTTTTTTCTTCCAAATGAACTTTATGATTTTTTTCTATTTCCATGAAGAATACCTTTGGAATTTTAATGTGGATTGCATTAAATGTGTAGACCCCTTTGATAAGATTTACATTTTCAGAATATTTCAATCTAAGAACATGGAATGTCTTTCAATTTCCTATGTCTTCTGCAATTTCTTGTTGAGTGTTCTAAAGTTCTCATTATAGAGATCCTCTGCTTCCTTGGTTAAGTTTATTCCAAGGTACTTTGTTTTTTGAGGCAATTGCGAATGGCAGTGATTCCCTGATTTCATCCTCCACATGTTTGTTGTTAGTAGACATTCAAATTACTGATTTCTGTGTGTTTGTTTTGTATCCTGCTACATTGGTAAAAGTGTTTATCAGCTCTAACAGTTTGCTGGTATAGTCTTTAGGATCCTATATGTATAGAACCATATCATCTCCCAATAAAGATAATTTTATCTCTTCCTTTCCAAATTTTGTATTATATTATATTTTGTATTCCTTTTATAAGTGTCTCTTGCCTTATTCCTATAGCTAAGACTTCCAGTACTATATTAAATAAAAGTGGGGACAGTGGACACCCTTGTCCTTTTCCTGAGTTTAGTGGAAAAGCTTCAAGTTTTTCTTCATTTAGTATTATGTTGGCTGTATGTTTGTCATAAATAGTTTTTATTATGTTGAGATATGTTCCTTCTATTTCCAGTTTCTGTAGGACTTTTACCATGAAAGGGTGTTGGATTTTGTCAAATGCTTTTTTTGTTTTTTGCATGTATTGAGTGATCATGTGATTTTTGTCTTTCAGTTCATTTATAAAACATTAAATTTATCAATTTGTGCATGTTGAACCATGCCTGCATCTCTGGGATAAAGCCTACTTGGTCAGGGTGACTAATCTCTCTGATATATTCTTATATTAGTTTGCCAATATTTTGTTGAGAATTTATGCATCTATGTTCATGAGGGCTATTGGTCTGTAATTTTCTTTTTTTGTTCTATCTTTGCCTGGTTTTGGTATCAGGGTGATGCTGGCTTTATAGAAGGAGTTTGGTAGAATTCCTTCCTTTTCTATTTTGTGGAAAATATTGAGAAGAAGTGGTGTTAGTTCTTTCATAAAGCTCTGGTAAAATTCACCAGTGAATTCATCTGGGTCTGGACTTTGTTTAGTTGGGAGACATTTTATACTTGCTTGGATCTCCATACTTCTTATAGGTCTATTTAAATTATTTATCTCATTTTGGTAGGTTATGTAAATCAAGGAAATCATCCAGTTCTTTCAGATTTTCAAACTTAGAGGCATATATATTCTGAAAGTATGTCCTTATGATTTTCTGAATTTCTTTGGTATTTGTTGTAATGGTGCCTTTTTCATCTTTAATTTTATTAATTTTTGTCTCTTCTTTCTTCTTGTCAGATTTGCTAAGGATTTATCAATTATGTTTATCATTTCAAAAAACCCCCAACTCTTTATTTTATTGATTCTTTGGATTGTGTTTTGTTTCTATTTCTTTAATTTCTGCCCTAATCTTTATTATTTCTTCCTCTGTACTTGTTTTTTTTTTTTTTTGTTTCCCTTGTTCTTCTTTTTCCAAGGCTTTAAGGTGAAGCACTAAATTGTTTACTTGTGAATCTCTAATTGCTTAATATAGGCACTTAGAGCTATAAATTTTCCTCTTAGGTCTGCCTTTATTGTGTCAGAAAGGTTTTGGTATGTTGTATTCTCATCATCATTTGATTCTATGAATTTATTAATTCCATTTTTGATTTCTTCTATGACCCATTCATCATTCAATAGTGTACTGTTTAGTCTCCATGAATTTCTGTATGCTCTGTAGTTTTTCTTGTTGCAGATTTGTAGTTTAATTCCATTGCGGGCAGATAGAGTACCAGGATTATTTCAATTTTCCTGTATTTGTTATGAGTTTCTTTGTGTTGTAGAATATAGTCTATTTTAGAGAATATTCCATATGCTGCTGAGAAAAGTGTATATTCTAGAGCATTTAGATGGAATGTTCTGTAAATATCTGTTAAGTCCATTTGTTCCATGATATCATTTAATCCAGATATCTCTGTTTATTTTTCCCCAATAACCTGCCAATAGATAAGAGTTGGGAGTTTGAAGTTACCCATTAGAATTTTGTTTGGTGTTATCTGTGACCTTAAATATAATAGTGATTGTTTGATGAAATTGGGAGCCCCCATATTATGCACCATATAGGTGCATATAAGTTTAGGATTGTAATTTCCTCCTTTTCGAGTGTTCCTCTTAGCAATATAAAGTGAAATTCTTTATCTTTCTTCACTAATGTTAGTTTAAAGCCTATCTTGCCAGGTATTAGGATAGCAACTCCTGCTTGTTTCCTAGGCCTGCATTCATGAAATACCATTTTCCATCCTTTCACCCTAAGACAATATCTATCTTTTATTGAGAGAAGAATTTCCTGGAGGCAACAAACAGCAGGGTCTTGACTTTTAATCCAGTCTATAAGCCTGTGTGTTTTGGGGCATTCAGGCCATTGATATTAAGAGTTATTATTGAAAGTCATGTGTTTATTCTCCCTATTCTTCTTGTTTTGTAGTGCTTCCTGATTTCCCCTTACTTTCTTGTTTTAACCGTTATTTGAGTATGATATATTTTTTCCAGTTTTCTCATGTGTGTGTTCTTTGCTTTCTCTTCAGCATGAAAGATTCCTTCAAGGATTTTCTGTCAAGCTGGCTTAGTTGTCATAAATTTCTTTAGACTGTTTTTGTTGTGGAATGTCCTTATTTCTCCTTCACTTTAGATAGATAGCTTTGCAGGATAAAGTATTCTTGATGGACAGCTGTTATCTATCAGAATTTGGAATACATCATTCCAAGTTCTTGTGGCTTTTAAAGTTTGTGTTGAGTAATCTGAGATCTTGATGGGCTTGTCTTTATAGGTGACTTGCTTTTTCTCTATAGCTGCTTTCAATATATTTTCTTTTGGTATATTTTCTTTGTTTAGTAGTTTAATTATAACATGGCAAGGAGAGGTCCTTTCCAGGTTTTGTCTGTTTGGTGTGCTCAAAGCTTCCTGTATCTGCATTGGCATTTCTTTCCTGATTTGGGGAAATTTTTCTTCTATGATTTTGTAGAAAATGTCTACTAAGCCTCTGGATTGACATTCTTCTTCTACTATACCATGAATTCTTATGCTTGATCTTTTCATAGTGTCCCAGATATCTTGAAATTCCCATTCATACCTTCCTATTAGCTTGTTGTTCTCTTTGTTGGGCTGTATTCAATTTGCCACCTGGTCTTCTGGTTTAGATATTCTTTTCTCTCTTTCATCCATTCTACTGGTGAGACTTTCCACAGATTTTTTTTATGTGACTGATGGTGTTCTCTCAGTGCTAATATTTCTGCCTGGTTTTTCTTCAGTATTTCTATTTCCTTAATTATGTCTTGTCATGACCTCCTTATTTCATTAATCTGGTTTCCTGTGTTCTCCTAGAATTCCTTCAGGAGTTTGTTTTCTTCTTTTATTCCTTTGGTTTCTTCTTTGATTCATTTGGTTTCATCTTTGTTTCCCTTGAGTATATATCAAACCTTTTTTTAAAAAAATATTTGTCAGGCATTTCATCTTGGGGGCCATTTTTTGATGGATTTATAATTTTTGGTGGGGTTGGATTCTCTTGATGCTTTGTGCTTCTTGTATTATTATGTAGCAGTTTTTTCATCCTGAGTTGATTTGATTTTTGGGTTTTCCAATTCTCTGTAGTGCTTTTTGGTTTGGGAATCCAACTTTATATACCTTCAGAGTAGGAGTTTATGGTGCCAAGTATAGGTCTTGTACTTCAATCCAACTGCAAAAGTAATCCTAGGTGTTGAGTTTGCCTACTATTCAAGTATCTTAGTGGGCTGGGTGGAGCAATTTACTGGCAATCTTCTAAAATTGAACTGAGCAATGTACACATTCAATAAAAAGCAGCACAGAGTATGCAAGTGTGGGGATTGAAACAAACAGATAACCTTATAAAGCCAAAATCTCTAAGGGTGTGTGTTACTCTACACCCTTAATCCTGTCACCTGGGAGGTTGAAATCTGTGCTTGGAAATGGCTTCTTTGTCTGCCTGGGTCTGAATGAGACTGTGCCCCCAATAATGACAGAAGAAAAAGACAAAGGCCCTATGAATCTGAAAGCATCAAAGGCAACAATAGTCAACCCCAAAATACAGCTTAATTGAGAATGGTAAAGCCAACCAAGAATATGTATCCCATAATTTGTTCTAACATGGAAAGAGAGATTAGAACTTCCAATGCAGGCCTATGTACCTGATTTTTTTTTGTCAGTTTGCCTCATTATCTTTTGGGGTGGCTTCAAGTCTCACCAATGTTGAGTGCCCTTCTCAATCTCTCTGTATTGTGCTGTGAATCTTGTGTTGTGATCAGCTGTGCTGGATACCCTACCACCAGGAGTTGAATGCATTCTCTGGAGGGTTACGGTATTGTTGGTTGGGGCATGGGGGATTGCAGAATGCCTGGAATTGTACTCTAACTGCTCAGCTAGTCCCACCTGTGTCCACTTCATCAGCTCCGCAACTAATCTTTGCTTTTCCCCTTTAGGTTTCTTGACTTTGCAAGAAGGCTGATGAGGTTGGAAAATCCCCTTGTTTCAGACTCTGCTCCTGCAGGTTTGTGTTGGGCAGGTGTGAGAGTGCACATGGATCCGTGCAGAACTGGTCACAGTCCACACCCACCTAGGTGGGTTCTGACAAGTTTCCTCCTTTCTGATAGATCTTAGACTTTGCTTCTTTGCGGTGGCTGATAAAAACCTATACACCTTCACTTTTCAGACAAAGAGTGTATTTCACTGTGGTTTGGCTGAAATCCCTCCCTAGGCTGGATTGGTGTGACTCCTATGCAGCCATCTTACCCAGAAGACTGGAGGACTTATTTGATCTTTTCATGGTGTCCTGAATATCTTGAAATTCCTATTCCTACCTTCCTATTAGATTGTCTTTCTTTTTGTTGGACTGTATTCGATCTGCCACTTGGTCTTATAGTTTAGATATTCTGTTTTTGCCTTCATTCATTCTATTGGTGAGGCAACATACAGAGTTTTTTTATTTGACTTACTGTGGTTTTCATTGCTAGTATTTCTGATTGGTTTTTCTTTAGTATTTCTAATTCTTTGCTAATGTCTTTTTTTGATCTCCTATTTCATTAAATTGGTTTCCTGTGTCTTCTTTGATTCATTTGATTTCCTCTTTGATTTCTCTGAACATAATTGCAATCTTCTGAAATCTTTCTCATGCATTTCATCTAAATCATTCTCAGTGGAGGTCATTTCTTATAATTTTTGGTTGAATTACATTGTCTTGATATTTTTGTGTGTCTTGTATTATAATGTAGATTTTTTTCATCTTGGATTAATTTGATGCTTAGGTTTTCTAATTATCTGCAGTACTCTTAGATGTAAAAATATGACATAATATATCTTTGGGGTTGGAGCTTAAGGTGGTATGTGTGGCTCTTAAAAGACTCAGAGTAACAGCAAAAGTGAGCCTACAGGGTTTGCCTAATATGCTATTCTAGTAGGGTTGGTGGGCAAACTACAGGTAAATAATAAAATTCAACTGAAAAATATATACATTCAACCAAAACCAGTATGGAGCATTTATGCAGGAGTGGGTATTAAAACAAACAGATCATGTACCAAAGTCAAAGTCCTTAAGGATATGTATTACCACACACCCTTAGTCTTGTCAACTGGGAGACTGAGATTTCTGGCCTGTAAAGGGTTCCAAGGTCATCTTGTGGCTGAGACCCTGCCCCATGAAAGAAAAAGAGACAAAGGCACTATAAATCAGGAAGCAACACATGACAACCCCAAAATATAGCTTATTTAAGAATGGCAAGTCTGACCATCCATCAGATTTAACATCTAGTCTGCCCTGGTATGGAAGGTGCAATGCAGGCTTTGTGGCAGGTACTGACCTGGTGTAAGTAGGTCCTGTTACCTTTTGGGATACTTTTGGTCTCAGCTATGATGCATGCCTAATTTAGTCCCTTTTTGCTGTGCAGTGGGCTCAGATAGTCTGGCTGGGTTGGTGGGTCACTGCTCTGATAGCCTGTTCTGGGTGCTGTGTAGGTGAATTCCCCTCCACAGGTCTCTGGTGGTTGCTGGCACTTTCTCTGGTGGGTGGGGGAGGGGAAGCTATGGAGGGTGTCTGAAGCTGTACTGCTGGTCCCTGCAATCCTCACAAGCCATTCAGCTGATCCTTGCTGTCTTACCTTCAGGTTTCTTGAGTTTGTGAGGAGGCTGGTGTGTGTGAAAAATCCCTTCACCTGGTTTTTTCTGCTGCTCAGGCAGTGCTTGGTGGTCATGGCCACACAAACAAGTGCTGCTGCAGGAGCCCCTTCTGCCCGCTTCTCTAGTCTCTAGAATCTCTTGATCTCTTCTACTTCTCTCCTGTGGTTGATAATTTCTTATACACCTTCACTTTTCAGTAGAAGAGTGTATTTTCCTGGGTATTTTTTGCTTATTTCCCTGCTAGGCTGCTTTGGCATGGTTCCTATGCTGCCATCTTACCTGGAACTCCTATATTTCTTTACTTATGTTTATGTATGTTGTCCACTAGTGAATTTATGTTTACATTTTAGAGATGTTATAACTTTAATGTAGAATGTATTTGTCATCCACATACATTATACTTTTATTAAGATTGAAAACACTCACAGCAAGTGCATAAATCTTAAGTTCACACTTGATATGTATATATCACATAACAACTATCCAGATCTGAAGAACAAACAGTTCCAACACCCACAAAGTACTTCCTGCTCTTTTCCCCTCAGTGCCAATTTCAGTGGAAGCTATTGTCCTGACACAATGGACTGGTGCTATGGTTATTGAACTCAGTGGGTGGAAGCTTTGTCCATGGAGCTTTGTCCATGTTGAGGCAGGAAAAGTAGTTCACTGTTCTAAAAGACAGTTTGCTTGCCAGTGAAATGGAGATAATGATATTTGGTGATCATGCAGACAAACAAATTAATAAGAGTAATTAAGTTATAAGCAAGAATTGTTTTAATAAATTAAGGTAGACATTAGAACAGTGTTTGGCTCATGATAATGTTAATGCTTTATAAATGTTAACTACTTGTATAATGCTTCTAGATTATATGTCCTATTTATTATTTAGAGTTTTTATATCAATATTCATAAATGAATTTAGTTATAGTTTAACATTTGTATGTATGTTCAGGGTAGTCTTGCCTCATTTTGATAGTGAGTTTTGCTAGCAAATGGTACCTTCACTACTTGAGTGTTCATTTCCATAATTTTGGGAGGAAAGTTGCATTCACCTGAGGATCCCACAAAATCTTTCCTAGACATATCCCTGCCTTGCTTCTGCTGACTTTCATTTATTACCACCTTCTTCTCTGTTGGCTATGCTTCCATCACTACTCTATCCCAATAACAGGTAAATTCCTTAGACACGAGTCCACAGTCCTGAGGGCTGTGCTGATGGCCCAGGCCTTTACCAAATAGTCTCAAGATGTTTATTTCCAGTTCCTCCAACCAGCATGTTCTCTGTCTCCTTCTTGTCAACACGTTAAAAGTACAAATTCTACTAGGCCAGCATCTCTGGCTTACACCAGGCCCCTCTCATTTCTGCTGTTTGCACTTTCTGCCCAGCAGCTAGCTCCCCTTATTCTCAGCTTGGCCAATTATTCTTTCTCACTGAGGCATTTTCTGATATGACAGTATCTAGAAGACCTCCTTATATATCTTCCACCTCACATTTTCCTTTCTTAGCACTCATAACATGTGTAATCATACATATATGTATATTCATTCAATCTGCTTTTTAGTTCTCTGAGGTGCTTTTTGCTTGCCTCTTTATTTAGCAAAGACTTTACACATGAGAGGTGATCATATGTTTTGATTCATGAATGTCTCTCCATCTCATCATGAAGACAGATATAGAAAGTTATGAGAGGAAAACACAAGGCAGGTGTGTGCAAATAGACGCTGGGGACACAGAAAAAAAACTGTATCACATTTGTACATTACAGTGAGAGTTGCTTATTGATTAACCTATCCTCAGATGTCTTTCTTTCAAATGTGACATGTTGGTGACACTATGCTACTTATTAACACACAGGGAAAGAGTTGGTTCCATACAAAGTGTTAGATGCACAAGTCCCAAGGGGTTCAAAGAGGCTTGACTGTTCTCAAGTTTTGGGTCATTCACATAGCACAATGGCAGCTCTGAAGGGGCAGGAATCCTCTGTCCCTACAAATCCTGTTTATTTTCTCCTCTAGTAGAGAGGGTAGCATAGGTCAGTTGCAATGTTGCATAATGATGAATATTTATTGACCCAGAATGTCATGTTATGCTTACAGATATGTGGACAGGCAGACAAAGACTTTTTGTCAAACAGGTTTAACTTCTCTTCTCCCATCAGTCTGGCAGGCTGATATTTTTCTGTATAGGTTCTGACTTCTCCAGGTGTTCCTGGAACACTAGTGTTTGATTGGATTTCCTTAGACACTAGTCCACATACTTTCCTGAGGGCTGTGCTGATTGCCTGGGCCTTTGCTTTACCAAATAGTCTCAAGGTGTTTATTTCCAGTTCCACCAATCAGCATGTCCACTAGCCAGTATATGTGCCTTTGTAATACCCTATAAGCTCACCTGTGGCAGGAGGTGCTTGCCTTCAGTAGCCAAAGTGGAACACTGAGTGTGATTTTTAAAAGTCCTCATTTAGGTAGTGACCTCTGGGATTACTCAAAAGGCACCATAGTGCTGAGAAGAAGTGACAGAGGAATACTCAGCACTGAAACATCTCTATCACACCTTCCAAAGCTCAAGGTCCATTGTGGAAGAGGGGTGGAAAGATTGTAAGAGCCAAAGGAAAGGTAAGATTGTTTGCAATGCAGTCTTCCAGACATAATACAGCCTGGATATCCGTGACCACACAGTGTCTGGAACTACCTACACAAGATCTTCATAACAGGAGGAAAGATGATAACATCAAAATAAAAGAGAGACTAATTGAGAGGGAGAGGGGATATGATGGAGAGTGGATTTGTGAAGGGGAAAGTGGGGGAGAATTATCATGGTTTATTATCTATAATTATGGAAGTTGTCAATTGTTTTTTTAAAAAAATTCTTATTTACCAATTTTCAAAAAAATTGTTGATTCCCTAGAAGCTCTCCAATATTTATCTTGTTTTTAAAATATTATTATCATTATTTTAAAACATATTTTTGTTTATTAATTTTCAAGGAGAGAGAGAGAATGGACACACCAGGGCCCTTAGCCACTGCAAACAAATTCCAGATGCATGCATCACCTTGTGCATCTCACTTTATGTGGGTACTGGGGAACTGAACCCAGGTTGTTAGGCTTTGTTGGCACGTGCCTTAACCACTGAGAAATCTCTCCAGCTCCAAGGAACTCCATCTTTAACTAACCATTCTGATCCAGAGAAGTTCATTTGTAGTAGAGTGGTCATTGGTGGTGACATGCCCAAACTCCTCTTCCTTCCCTTTCCCCTTCCCCATTTTTAAAACCTTTTATTGACCATATCCATATAAATTATACCCTGATCACAATCCTCTACAACCATCCTCCTTTGTCTCCCTCTCTTATACCCCTCTACTGAACACCTTCTTCTTCCCCTTCCCTTTCTATACTGCCCTTCTGTTCTCCCCATTACCATCCTTCACCTTCCTTACTCTTTACCCTACTGACCTATAAAAATGTTTATTATTATTATTATCCTTATCAAGATATTTTGTATGGATACGTCATGTGTTGGTACCCTCTTTTCCCTCATCCCTGCCCCCATTCCATTGAGGATGCTCCTCAGTGAGGTTGCAGTTATTCGCTATGGGGTTATAGTCTATGTGTCGTGGGAGCAGTACTCATTTATTTGGGGGGAAGATAATGCCTCTGGGTATGATGTCTCAACCTGTGGCTCTTATAATCTTTCTGCCCCCTCTTGTGCAAAATTCCCTGAGCCATGGTGGGAATATGGGAGAAACTTTATTTATACATTTACATTTATTACATTTATTTATACATTTACTATATAACCTACCCTCAAAAATTTTTACGTGTTCTGTATGCTATTACAGATTGAACATAAAACATTATAACATAAATCTCCAGAGCTACTTTATCTCGGTTAGCTGAAACTTTGTTAGGGTAGATTGATAACTATAGATTACTGCTTGCCCCAGCCCCTGACAGCTATTATTTTACTACCTGCTTCTGTGATTTTTAGGTTCCTCACATAAGTGTAATCCTAGTTTTTAGTTTTTTTAAATAATCGGCTTATTTTTAAAGCTGATTCATATTACTGTGCATTGAAGATTTCCTTCATTTTAAAGACTGAATAGTATCCTTTTGTATGTGCCATAATTTGGATCTGGAATCTCCTGCAAGGGCCTATGTATTAAAGGTTTGGACCTCATCTTGATGGTGATGGCACCTTTTAGAGTGAGGCTTATGGAAAGTCTTCTTCTTGTTGAGGTCATAGCCTTGAAGGGCTTGATTCATTCTGTTACTGTTTTGTATGTCCTGAGCATGAGGTAAGCAGTTTGATCTGACATGTGCCTCTCTATCATAATGTGCAACCTCATTAGAGGTCTACCTTTTAGTCAATTCATGGGAGAGTACTAAAAAGAGGCCTATATAAATGTTACCAGAGGGCCTCTCAGGATTGTGTCTTGAACAATTGTACAAAATAAGAATTAGTAGTAGTGAAGATAGGGATTCCACAGTGTATGAGTGGGTTCAAACAAACAAATGGCTCAAGAGCCCCTGCTTTTCTGAGGTTCTCTTTTGAGCTTAGGTGGAAGGATGTGCCAAACCCCAGGAATAGGAACAGGTGAATTCCTACTGTGATTGGCTGTTATATAACTTTGCACAATTTTTGCATGCTTGTGCTTTACATCTCTTTCAAAAATTTATTTACTTAAGAGAAATAGATGAAGAAAATGGATGTGCCAAGATATCCTACTTCTCTAAACAAACTGCAGACATATTTGTCACTTTGTATATCTGGCTTTACATAGATATTCAGGAATCAAACCTGAGCTATCAGTCTTTGAAAGCAACCACTCAGCAATCTCCCCAGCCCTTTATATCTTTCAGTTTTAAGTAACATGTACATCCCATCATGATAAACAGGGGTTTTTCTTCTCTGGTCACTTCAAGGTCAGATTGCTCAGATTGAACTTGCACCCAACCCAGGTCTAAGATGTCCTTTCTTATCTCATTCTACCAAAATAGCTGAACACAAATTACCTACAGTAGGGGAGGTTCTGGCTATTGCCTGACTGGAAAGTTTCCCCAGTTTGCCAGGCTGTTTCTAAGTGTGCCTGCCTCGAGGAGATGTTTCCTTTGTGCTCAGCGCCTGCTCTTTTCTTGAGGTGTGGCAGTTCCTCCCTTTGCCTGCATCCTCCCCCCCCCCCCCCCGAGTATCTATCTGTAAAGGAGTGCTTCTCAATTCACCTCAATTGCTCATTGGTGCCCAATTCTCAATGGCTTATTGGTGTCTCTCTTTTCCTTCCTTTATAAGTAACTGGGAATTTCAGTTCTGTGTTGCAACAGAAGGAACTTGGAGGATAAAAAAGGAAACAAGTTAGTCCAGTGAATTTTCTAGTTGAGATTCAAGTTTTTGGTAGGGTCTTTAATTGTCCTTAGTCTTTAATTGTCCTTAGAGTGATTCTCCATTCATTTTACACATTAAGCATTTTTTATTGGTGTATAGGTCACATACTACACAGTTTACTCTTTATAAAGTATACAATTTAGTGGATTTGACATATTCAAAAGGTCATGCAGATGTTTCCACTCATTCTAGGACAGTTTTGTGATTCTTTAAAGAAACTCTGAGCTATTAGTCACTCCTCTCTCCTCAACTCCTAGCAACTACTAGTACACTGTCAATAAATGTATGTTTTTCTGTTTTAGACTTTTATTTTATACTGGATTACAACCATCTTTTAAAATTTTTATTTAGAACATTGATACATGAACAAATTCAAATTGGTCATTGGTCATATTCATATTGGGTTATATTCTCATTTCCCCTCTCTATAACCCTCATTCCACTGAAGGCCCTCCTCAGTGAGATTATCAGTAGTCACTATAGGGACATGAATGTCCCTATAAGTAAGTCTCTGTGGAAGGTACAATGCCTCAGACTATACCTTCCTGTCCTGTGGCTCTTACATTCTTTCCTCCTCCTCTTCTGCCATATTGTCTAAGCTCTGGAGAGTATTTTACAATTTTTCTTTAGTACTGAGCTCTTAGCAGCTCAGAGGACTTTCTGCTTTGATAGGTTTTGAGTCTCCTCAGTCTGTACCACCATCTCTCTGGAGAAAATTCTCAGGCTTGCAGTGAGAGAAGAACTCATGTATAATCTGCCATGAGATTGGCAGGAAATAAGACCACTCCCTCTCCAATCACGGGATACCTGGACATTCAGATAAGACTTAGGCTTCGCCCATAATCATGTGGCCTTTGGCCAGTTGCCTAAGAAATTCCCTATATGGTATCAGCCAGCACCTTTGCACAGGTCCTCCCCCTGCCATTGCCTACATGCTGGAATGAATGTCCCCATATTCTAATTAAGCATCAGCAAGCAACCTTGTACATCCAATCCTTTTAGGACCCTCAATTGCTTATAAACCCATTTCCTTGACAATAAACTGAGACCTGTTCACAGAAACTGTCTCCCAAGAGTGATTCTCATGTGCTCACCTCCCTGGTTGCCTGGGACACCTTGGGGAACTGTCGCCAGGCCAAGGACCCAGGAAACCACATGCAACCTGTGGTATCCTCAGCAATATGGTCTTACCATTTAGATCTGGTGGGTAACCAAGTGCTTTGGCAATGGTCTGCTTTGTTTGGCGGGCCTCATAGGCCTCCCTGACTAAGATCTCAATGTGGGAGGTACCCCTATTCTGGCACAAAAGCCTATGACTTTGGAATAAAGCTTTCATGCCCGCTCTTCTCTGTATTTCTATTTTATTTAAAGAGAGTTGCATCTTTTAATAAGCTAACCAGAAGGAACATTTGTATGGTACTGACTTAGTTATGTGTATCTCCCCACTTCCCTTCCTCCCTTACCCCAATCTCCCCTAGACCCTTCTAACCCCTGCATCTTGTCCCTAAACTTGCCTCTCTACCTTCCATACCTCTGATCCTTCCTTGTTTCTCCTCTCTCCAAGCCTCATGCTAGCTTCCTTACCAGGACTACTGATGCTTATATACCTTATAAACAAATCAAACTATTCCATGTTAGGATCTGCATATGAGAGACAACATGTGACATTTGTCTTTCTGAGCTTCAGTAACCTTACTTACTATAATTTTCCCCAGTTCTATTCATTTTCCTGAAAATTTTGTAATTTGCATTTTTCTTTTTTTTTTCTTTATTAGTTAGTTTTGTATTCAGCAAATACAGTCAGTTTGGTACCATTATTAGGCTCATGCGTGACCTATCCCCTCCCCTTGGCCCCTCCTTGTTGAGGTATACGGGTCATGCATTGTGGAGTTAGCCCACAGTTATGGGTAAGCTAAATGTCTCTGCACATCATGACCCAGCATGTGGCTCTGACATTCTTTCCGCCCCCTCTTCCGCAAAATTTCCCTGAGCCATGTTGGGTTCATTTTTGGTCTGCTTCAGTGATGAGGTGTTGGGGGCCTCTGAGGCTCTGGCTCTCTGATTTGGTAGGAGTTGATTTTTCTCTGTGCTGACCTCCTTCCCCCTTGTGCTGGTATCCGGTTCATCAGGAAAACAGCCCCCTTGCTTATTTCGCCAATTTTTCTTAGTTTCAGCCGGGGCCCTTTTGAGGTATGATGGGTGACTCTCTCCTTAGGATCTACATCTATGTGAAAAAGAGAAGCAGATTCTCCAATGGAGAGGAAGGTAGCATCAGGACAAATGAGATACCCCCCTTTTTTTATAGAGAATTTAATAGGTGTAGGCCCTCTTGTAGCCCACAATTGATGGTAGCTTGATATTGGAGAGTGGGCTTATGTTTGGATCTGGTTCTGACTTGTTTCCCAGCTCCAGCTATGGGTCCCATACCAGTGAGGGGATCAGTTAGCCGAATTGAGAGCAGTTGGTTCCCCACCATGGCTGTGTGCCACCACTGCACTTGTGTGGGCATCACAACAAGTTATTTGCTGCTAAGTAGGTTAGACCATGCCTTGCTTCCACAGATATTGGTCATTTTCCCCCAGTCGCCCATGTAGCACCTTCTGGCACTAGACGCGCTGACTGTCTGGAGACTGACTCTCTTCCAACTTCCAGTCATGCCATTCTAATTTGCATGTCAATCACATAAGGTGTCTTCAGCAGTAAGGTCTTATCACTAGCCTTTGGTGGGTCATCAAGTACTCTGACAGAAATCTGTCTATCTTTTAGGAAACCTTGTAGGTCTCTCTGATCAAAAGGTCATTGTGGATGTTAGCCCCATGCTGGTTCTGGGAGTTACAGGTCAGTGCCCACTAAGAAAATGAGGAAAAAGATAGCTAATATACAAGAGTTAGAGATAACAGAGAGAGAGAGAGGGAGAGGGGAAGTGAGGGAGGGAAGATGTAGAAGATTAAGGTTAGTCTTGATCTTACCCTCTCCAGTGTCTTGTGGTTCATGTGTTCCCTGTAAGGGCCTGGTGAAGGATCAGCCATTTGGTCTGTCTTTTAGTAAGTAGAAAATTATGGTATCATTGCCGTTTGGGTCTAGATTTGTGTTTCCCACCCCTTTGATGCCTTCCCCTCCCTCCCCTTCAGTCTTAGTGTCTAGCCTAGGAGGTATTTGCTGGGTATGTAAGGTGTCTTGGGTATATTCAGTTTAGGTGCTGTAGATGAGTGAGACTATGTGGCGTTTTTTTTTTTCTGTGATTGGGTATGTTCACTGAGAATGATCTGTTCCAGGTTCAACCATTTTTCCTCAAATTTCATGGTGTCATATTTTCTTACTGCTGTATAGAATTCCATTGAGTAGATATACCACATCTTAGTTATCCATTCTTCTAGTGATGGACATCTCGGTTGATTCCAGCACTTAGCTATTACATATTGAGCCGCTACTAACATGGTTGAGCAAATCTCTCTAGCCTGTGGTTTGAAGGTTTTAGGGTAGATGCCTAGTAAGGGAATAACTGGGTCTGTTGGTATCTCTAATCTCAGCTTTTTCAGAAGTCTCCATATTGCTTTCCAAAGTGGTTGTACCATCCTACATTCCCACCAACAGTGGATGAGTGTTCCTACTTCTCCACATCCTCACCAGCATATATTTTTATTTGATTTTTTGATGTTTGCTATCCTTATTGGGGTAAGGTGCAATCTCATAGTTGTTTTAATTTGCATTTCTCTGATGATTAGGGATGATGAACATTTTCTTAAGTGTATGTTTGCCATTTCTATTTCTTCTTCTGTAAACTGCCTGTTCAGCTCTTTGCCCCATTTTGTGAGTGGGGTGTTTGACTTCTTACTGTTTAGGTTTTTGAGTTCTTTGTAGATTCTAGAGATTAGGCCTCTATCAGTTGGATAACCCACAAATATTTTCTCCCATTCTGTGGGTGATCTATTGGCTTTGCTGATTGTATGCTTGTCTGTAAAGAAACTCTTCAGCTTCATGTGATCCCATTGGTTGAGTGACGGTTTTAAGTTCATGAGCTACTGGGGTTTTGTTCAGGAAGTCTTTTTCCATTCCTTTACCATGGAAAGTACTTCTTTAATTTTCTTCCAGTAGTATACAAGTTTCTTGTCTTATATTGAGATCTTTGATCCATTTGGACTTGAGTGTAGTGCATGGTTAAATGTGTGGATCAAGTTTCAGTTTCCTGCATATGGTTATCCAGTTTCTCCAGCACCATTTGTTGAAGATGCTGTCTTTTTTCCAGCCTATATTATTTGGGCCTTTATCGAATATCAAGTAGATATAGTTGCTTGACCCAAAGTCCGGGTCCTCAATTCTATTCCATTGATCTATACTCCTGTTTTTATGCCAGTACCACATTGTTTTTATTACTATGGCTTTGTAATATAGCTTTAGATCAGGTATGGTGATGCCTCCAGAGGTATTTCTTTTGCTGAGGATATGTTTGGAAATGTGAGGCCTTATGCCTTTCCATATGAAATTTGAGATCATTTTTTCTATCTCTGTGAAGAACACTGTATGGGTTTTAACTGGAATTGCAGTAAATCTGTATATTGCCTTTGGTAGGATTGTCACCTTCACAATGTTAATTCTGCCTATCCAGGAACATGGGAGGTCTTTCCATTTTCTCAAGTTGGCCTCTATTTCTTTTTTGAGTGTTTTTATGTTTTCATTGTATAGATCTTTCACTTCCTTGGTTAACGTTATTCCAAGGTATTTTATTTTTATTCTGTTGCAATTGAAAATGGGACTATGCACTTTTCTTTACTGCTGAGAATTCTATTGTGTATATGTGCCACATCTTCATTACCCATTCATCAGTTGATGAGAATCTTGGCTGAAACATTTCCCTTAGTATTGTCAATGGAGCAGCAACAAACATTGCTGAGCATGTATCTCTATAGTAAGTAGGAGAGTCTTTAGGGTATATGCCCATAAGTAGTATAGTTATTTTTAGATTTTTATTTTTATTTTTATATATTTATTAGTTATGGGCATACTGAGTATGTAAACAGCACATGTTGGTACCATCCTTTCCCCTATCTCTGTCCTCACTTCAAAGAGACCCTCCTCCTTAGTGGGTCATGCATTGTGGGGGTAGCCATCAGTTATGGGGAAGAGGCAATATCTCTGTGCATAATGTCCCAATTTGGGCTCTAACAATCTTTCCACCCCCTCTTCCACAAAGTTATCTGAGCCATGTTGGGTGAATTTTAAGTCTACTTCAGTGATGGGCTTTTAGGAGCCTCTGGGTCTCTGGTTTGGTAGGTGTTGAATGTCCTCAGTTTCTATCTCCTTCATACTTGTACAGATATCAGGTTCACTGAGAAAGCACCACTCTTGCTCATTTTCCCAGTTCCTCTATGGTTTCAGATGGGGCCCTGGTGAAGTGTGATGGGTCATTTCTCTCCTCAGGTCCTACTTCCATCAGAAAAAGAGAAGCAGACTCTTCATTAGAGAGTGAAGTCCTCACAGGTTAAATGGGATAACCATTATTAGTTTAGAGAGAATTTAAAGGGTGTAACCCTCTTGTAGCCCAAGATTAGTGGGAGCTTGATATTGGAAACCAAATTCACCATCTGTATATGATTCTGACTTGTTTCCCAGTTCAAGATATGAGTTCCTTTCCACTGAGTGGATCTGCTAGCCAATCCAAGAGTAGCTGGCTTTCCACCATGGCTACATGCCACTATTGTATTTTTAGATTTTGAGGAACTTCCGTACTGATTTTTATAGTGGTTGTACAAGTTGCATTACAACCAACAATGGACAAGTATTCATCTTTATTTATGCCCTGTCCAGAATTTATTGTCATTTGAGTCTTTTAGGAATTATGTTTCATTTTCTATAGGTGTAATCTAAATTTGTAAATGTAAATAATGTAATGCAAATTTTCATCCCCTCACAAGTAATTATAAAAGAAGAGCAGTTATTAGAAGTCAACAGATTTATAAATCATATAATGTGGCAGCAGATAATAAAAGCACTTTTTGTAATGGTTTATATTGTTGGTTATTAAAATATTGACTATATGAACAATGGACCAGTGTGTATATTTCACTTTTTGTAAAGAAAAAGGTTTTATTTTTTTCTTTAGAGTCCACCTTAATGACCTAATTTTTGCTACTCTTTGTTTTTTAGTTTTTATTTGTTTTACTCATTTATTATGAATTTTACTGTATAAACATATCACATGTTGGTCATATTCCCACTAGGTTATATTACCTCTTCCCAGCCCCATTCTAAAAACAGTTTTAATTTGTATTTTCCTGATGGCTAAAGATGTTGAATATCTTTTTATGTTTATTTGCCATTTGTATTTCTTCTTATGAGAACTTTCTGTTAAGTTCCCTGGTACATTTTTAAGTGGGTTCATTGATTTTTTTTTTTTATTGCTTAGGATTTTTTTTTTGAGTTCTTTCTATAGTCTAGCTATTAAACCTTTGTTAAATGTATAGAGGGGGAAGATTTACTCCCATACCTTAGGTTGTCTATTGACTCAACTGATAGATTGCTTAGCTCATTAGTTTCATGAGATTCCAATGGTTGAGTGTTTGTCTAATTTGATGGGCCACAGAGGTCTTACTCAGAAGGTCTTTCTCTACACCTATATATTGGAGTGCTCTCTAGTCATTACACAGTGTCAGGTCCTTGTCTATTTACAGTTGGTTTCTGTGAAGTATAGCGAAAAGGGTCTAGATTCATTCTTCCACATATGGTTACCCAGTTTCTCCGGCACCACTTGTTGTACATGCTACTTTTATTTTTCCTCCAGTGGTTTTTTTTTTTTTTTTTTGTCTCTTTGTCAAAGAGCAGGTGGCTATAGTTACAATAACTTACATTTGGATCTTCTAGTATATTGATCTATATGTCTGTTTTTTGTGTCAGTACTATGCTGTTTTATTACTATGGCTTTGCAGTATATTCTGTGAAAAATGGTGCTGGAATTTTAATTAGAGTTCCATTGAGTCTGTATATTATTTTTGGTAGGATTACAATTCTTCTAATCCATGAGCATAGGAGAGCTTTACATCTTCTGTTATCAATTTTTTTCTTAAGCTTTTTTTGGGGGAGGAGGGGTTAGAGTCTCACTCTAGTGCAGGCTAACTTGGAACTCACTCTGTAGTCCCAGGCTGATGATCCTACCACCTCTGCCCCCCCCCCCCACAAGTGATGGGGTTAAAGGCATGCACCACCATTCCTGGCCTTCTTGTTTTTTAATGTTTGTAATTGTCGAGGTCCTTTGCCTTTTTGGTCAGAGATATTACAAGATATTTAATTTTTGGTGGTTATTGTAAATAAGACTGCTTTTGTTTGTCATTAGTGTATATAAAGGCTACTGATTTTGTGTTGATTTTATATTTTTCCACTTTGCTTAAAGAGTTTATCAGCTTTAGGTGCTTTTTGCTGGGATCTTTTGAGATTCTGAAGTACAGAATTATTGCACCTGCAAATAAGGCTTATTTGACTTCTTCCTTTCCAATTTGTTTCCCTTTAATTTTTTTCCTCTTGGTTTATTAAGTTAGCTAAGACTTCAAGTACTAAGTTAAATAGTATTGGGGAAAGTGGATAGCCCTGTCTTGTTCCAGACCTTAGTGGGAATGCTTTAAGTTTTTCTCCATTTAGTATGATATAGGTTTCAGGTCTACTGTATGCAGCCTTCATTATCTTGAGATATGATCCCTCCATGCCTAGATTCTACAGGGTTTTAATTATGAAAGCATGTTATATTTTCTGCATGTATTGAGATGATCAAATTATTTCTGTCTTTCAATCCAATTATGTGATGTATTACACTTACTAAGTTCCATATTTTTAAATGTTTTTAAAACATTTATTTATTTATTTATTTAAGAGAATAAAAGAGGCAGAGAGAGAAGGAGAGAGAGAGAGAGAGAGAGAGAGAGAATAGATGTGTCAGGGCCTCCAGCCACTGCAAACGAACTCCAGATGCATGTGCCACCTTGTGCATCTGTCTTATGTGGGTCTTGGAGAATTGAACCGGGGTCCTTAGGCTTTGCAGGCAAATGCCTTAACTGCTAAGCTATCTCTCCAGCCAGACTTTCCATATTTTTAACAATCTCTGCATCCTTGGAAAGAAACCTGATTGATCAAGGTGGATAGTAATTTTCACATGTTCTTAAATCCAAATTGCAATAATTTTATTGAGAAGTTTGTGTCTAAGCTCATTGGGCTATTGATCTATAATTTTTTCTTGTATCTCTGGTTTAGGTATTAGTGATACTGGCTTTATAGAAAGGGTTTGGGAGCATTTCCTCTTTCTCAATTTTGAGAAATAACTTAAAAAGCAGTGGAGTAAGTTCTTCAATAACGGTTTGGTAGAATTTAGCAGTCAATCCATCTGGGCCTGAATGTTTTCATTTTGGTTGGGAGGCTTTTAATTGTGCTTTCATACTTGTTAGAAATTATAGTTCTATGCAGATAATTTCTCTCTTCTGAGTTTCACTTTGGTAGATAACATGACTCAAGAAATTCACCCATTTTTTTCAGATTTATAATTTTGTGGAACACTGATTTAAAAAAAAATATGTCCTTATAATTCTCCCAATTTCATTGGTATTTGTTGTAACATATCCTTCCCCATTTCTTATCTTGTTGATTAGGGTCTTGTATCTTTTTTGTTTGATCAGTTTAGCCAGGGGTTTATCAATCTTGTTTATTCTTTTGAAGAATCAGCTCTTTGTTTCACAAAATTTTAAAAATTGTTTCTTCATAGTTAACTCATTGATTTTGGCTCTAATACTTATTGTTTTTTCCATCTTGTATTTTGGGTTTAAATTGTCCTTGTTTTTCCAGTCCCTTCAGACAGATTGCTAAGTATTTTTTGAGGCCTTTCTATTTTTGTAATGTAGAGCTATAAACCTCCTCTTAGGACTGTCTTCATTATATTCCATAAGTTGTGGTATGTTGTGTTTTCATTCTCATCCAGTTCTAGGAATTTTTTTATTTCCTCTTGATTTATTGAATGATTCATTCATTTTTTAATACTATGTTGTTCAATCTCCAGGAGTTTTGTTTTCTGTTGTTTCTCTTGCTATTGATTTCTAGCTTTATTGCATTGTGGTCAGATATAATACATGAAATTATGTCAGTTTTCCTAAACTTTTAGAGACTTGCTTTGTGTCCTATCATGTTGAATTGTTCCCTTCATGAGTACAGGGTGGCCTTTATCTTTTTGATGACTTTTAAAGTCTATTTTGTATCAGTACAGCCACACCTGCTTGATTTCTGTTTCCATTTGCTTGGATTATATTCTTCCCATCTTTTTACCCTAAGATGGTGTCTTTGTTTAATGGTAGAATGTGTCTTGAATAAAGCAAATGGATGAATCCAGTTTTCTAACCCAGCTGGATAACCTTTCTTCTTTTGTTTTGGCTTTCCAAGGTAGGGTTTCATTCTAGCCCAGGCTGATCTGGAATTTACTATGTAGTCTTAGGATGGTCTTGAATTCACTGCAGTCCTCCTACCCTGGCCTCCCAAATGCTGGGATTAAAGGCATGTGCCATCACATCCTGCAACTTTTGTCTTTTGGTGGGGGGAATTGAGTCTTATGATATTCAAAGTCTCTAGTAGCTTACTGAAGAAGATGTGGGTCTGCTGGGGGTGGGTATTTTTTGTCCAGCCCTACTAAGTGTATAGAAAGAGGTTTGACCTCTGATTGTTCATGTTTACTAGCTATTGGTCATATCTCTCTGTTATCATTTTATGATAGCAGTCTATGAAAGTGAGCCAGCTTCTTCCACTATGATGGAACTGCCCCTGAATTCTGTAAGCCTAAAATAAACCCTTCTTTCCATGAGCTGCTTCTGGTCAGATGTTTGTCCCAGCAATATAAAGTAACTGTAACATTTTGATATTGGCCTCCTAATCAGTTTCCTCTGTCTTGTTCTTAGGGCCTGATAGTCTGCCCTTCACATGATCTATTCTATTGGTGAGGTTTTCTTGGGAGCCTTTTGAGCTATTACATTTTTGATTTTCATTAGGTTTTTCCTCAGAATATTTTCCTGTTTATTGGGTTGTGTATTCATTTCTTGGTTTGACTTTCTCATTTAATTTAGTTGTTTGGGCTGTCTTGAAATTTGCTTGATCATGTCTGCTTTGAATTCATTCCACTGTCTGTTGAGGATTTTTTTTTGTTATTTTTGCTGATTCCCTTACATTTCATGTAGACATTTGTTCATGGCATCATTAGGTTTGTTGAGTATGTTTATCATAATTTCATCTTTGGTTTGTTTGTCTAGAGTTTTTCTAAGTAGTTTTCATTTAAGGGTTCTATTATGGGACTAGGAATTCTTGGTGGGGATGTCTTACCTTGATTTCTTGTGTTATTTATTTTGTGTGAGGTTTGCTGATGTGAGGATAATTTCTTTTTCTTGCTGAGAAATTGGAAGCAGCAGGTGAGGTGGGGCCTGAGTTGAGTGGCATGGTTATCCTTGATTCTGGTGGGCATGGGCTTCAGTCTATCTGCAGGCTAGGTGGGCACACTGGAAGTTGAAAAGCCTTCCCCCTGTGTGGGCATTCTCCACAAGAGACTGGCCTGAACACCCTGGGCAGTGCAACCAGTGTGGTGAGAGCCTAATCTAAGTGTCCTCCCTCAAGGCAGAATGAGCAGCTGGGCCAGGGATTAAGGACAGTACTTGTTTTAATTTGCATTTCCTCAATGGTTAGGGTTGTTGAACATTTTCTAAGTGTGTTTTAGCTATTTGCATTTCTTCCTGTGAGAAAACCCTATTCAGTTCTCTGCCCCATTTTTGGAGTGGGTTGTTTGATTTTTTATCATTTAGTTTTTTTTGTTGTCATTGTTTTGTTTTGTTTTTGTTTTTCGAGGTAAGGTCTCACTCTAGCCCAGGAATTCACTAGGTAGTATCAGAGTGGCCTCCAACACTCAGCGATCCCCCTACCTCTGTCTTCCGAGTGCTGGGATTAAAGGCATGTGCCACCACGCCTGGCTATTTAGTTTTTTGAGGTTTTTGTAGATTCGAGATATTAGGCCTCTGTCAGTGGCATAGCTGGCAAAGATTTTTCTCCCATGCAGTGGATAATCTATTGGCTCTGCTTATGGTACGTTTGCCTGTACAAAAGCTTGTTAGCTTTATGAGATCCCATTGGTTCAGTGATTACGTAATTTCCCGTGCTACTGGGGTTTTGTTCAGGAAGTCTTTCCCCACTCCTGTATCATGGAGAGTTCCTCCTATATTTTCTTCTAGTAGTTGAAGAGTTTCAGGTCTTATATTGAGGTCTTTAATCCATTTTGACTTGATTTTTGTGTATGGTAAGATGAGTGGGTCCAGTTTCATTTTTCTACATATGGTGATCCAATTTGTCCAGCACTGTTTGTGGAACATGCTGTCTTGTTTCCAATCTACTTTAATGGCACCTTTTTTAAGATCAAGTAGCTGTAGTTACTTGACTTAAGAGCTGGGTTTTCAATTTTGTTTCCTTGGTCTATTTTTCTATTTTTATGTCAGTACCATGTTGTTTTTGTTATTTTGGCCTTGTATTATAGCTTTAGATTGTGTATCATGATTCCTCCAGAGGTGTTTCTTTTTAAAATTATTTTAAAACGTTTATTATTATTATTAACAAGATGTTTTGTACAGATACATCATGTGTTGGTACCTTCTTTTCCCTCATCCCTGCCCCCATTCCACTGGGGACTCTCCTCAGTGCAATTGTAGGTATTGCCTATGGGGTTGTGGTTTATGCACTGTGGGAGCAGTAGTCAGTTATTTGGGGGTGAGGGAATGTCTCTGGGTATGATGTCTCAACCTGGGGCTTTGACAATCTTTCTGCACCCTCTTCCACAAAATTCCCTCAGCTGTGGTGGGTGATTTTTAAGTCTCCTTCAGTAATGAGCTCTTAGGAGTCTCTGGATCTCTGCTTTGGTAGGTATTGAGTATCCTCAAGTTCTGTCTCCTACACCCTGGCACTGATTATCAGGAACAACATGGAAGTAGCAATCTTGCTTCTCTCCCCAATTCCTCTGTGGATTCAGCTGTGGCTTGACTGAAGTGGAAGAGGTAGTTTCTCTCCTCTGGTCTCACTGCCTTCTGAAACAGAAGAACAGATTCTCCAACAGAGAGTGAAGTCAGCATGGTTTATATGGGATAAGCATTATTAATTTAGGGAAAATTTGATATATGTAACCTCTCTTTTAGCCAAAGACTAGTGAGAGATGGACACTGGAGAAGATAATCTTTGTCTCCATAGGATTCTGATCTGGTTCCAAATTCTAGATATGTGTTCCTTTACACTGAGTGGTACTCTTAGCCAATCATAAAGCTAGTCATTACCAGAGCTTTTTGTTTTTGTTGTTTTGTTTCATTTTCCCCCCTGAGGATATGTTTGGAATATCCGAGGCCTGGTGCCATTCCATATGAATTTTGAGATAATTTTTTTATCCCTTTGGAGAATGATGCTGGGATTTTTATTGGCATTGCATTAAATCTGTATATTGCTTTTGGTAGAATTGCAATTTTCACAGTATTAATTCTATCTGTCCAGGAGCATGGGAGGCCTTTCCATCTCCTCAAGTCCCCCTTGACTTCTTTCTTGAGTTGTTTATGTTTTCATTATATTGGTCTTTCGTATCCTTGGTTAGTGTTATTCCAAAGTATTTAATTTCTTTTGTTGCTATTGAAAATGTGGCAGCCTCACTGATTTCTTTCTTTGTGTATTTGTCCTTTGCATATAGAAAGGCTAATGACTTTTGTGCATTGATTTTGTATCCTGCCTTTTACTGAAGAAATTAATCACCTTTAGAAGTTTTGAGATGGAGACTTTCAGGTCATTATTTATAGGTTCGTGCCATCTGCAAATAGGGCTAACTTGACTTCTTCCTTTCCCATTTGTATCCCTCTTGCTTCTTTCTCCTGCCTTGTTGCTTGGGCTAGTACTTCTAGTCCTATGTTGAAGAGCAGTGGTGAGAGCGGGAAGCCCTGTCTTGTTCAAGATTGCTATGTAAACTCCTTGAGTCTTTCTCCATTGAGTATTATCTGGGCTTTAGTTGTTTTACACATATCCTTTATTTTGTTGAGATATAAACCCTCATGCTTATTCGTTCCAGCATTTTGATAATGAAGTGGTATTGTATTTTGTCAAAAACATTCTCTTCATCAATTGAGATGATCCTGGGGTTCTTATGGTTAAGTTTATTTATGTGGTATAGTATGTTGACCGATTCCCATATGTTGAACCATCCCTGCATCTCTGGGATGAAGCCTAGTTAATAATGCTTTTGATATGTTGTTGAATTTGGTTTACAAGGATTTTGTTCATTATCTCTTCATATAAACTCATCAGGGATATAGGTGTATAGTTTTTCTTTCTTGTTGTATGTCTGTCTGGTTTTGGTATTAGGGTGATCCTAATAAAAAGAGTTAGGGAGGATTCCATAGTCTTCAGTTATCTGAAGCATCTTGAGAAAAATTGGTTTCAGTTTGTCAATGAAGGTTTCATAGAATTTGACTGAGAAGCCATTCTGTCCTGGAACTTTCTTTTCTTTTCTTATGTTTCTTCTTCTTCTTCTTCTTTTTTTTTTTTTTTTTTTTTGAGGTTTTGATTACCTTTTCAATCTCCATGGATGTGATGATGTGATATGTTTGTTTAAGAGATCAGTCTGCTCTAAGTTTAGTTTTGGTAGAAGTTATGTGGCTAAAAATTCATCCATTTCTTCCAGATTATCCAATTTTGTGGAGTAAACATTTTGGAAGTATGCCCTGATGATACTTCCAATTTCATTGATGCCTGTTGTGACCTTTCACTTTTCATTTCTGATTTTGTTAATTTGAGATTTCCCTTTTTTGCTTGATCAAATTGGCCAGGGTTTTATCAATCTTGTTTATTGTTTTAAAGAACAACTTTTTCATTTCATTGACTTTTGAAAATTGTTTTCTTAGTTCCCAATTCATTAATTTCTGGTTTGGTCTTGATGATTTCTTTCTGTCTGGAGCTCTTTTGGTTGAATTCTTCTTGATTTTCTAATGAATTTAGGTGGATTGTTAGGTTATTAGTTTTTGGATCTCTCTGTCTTTGTTATGAAGGCATTTAACATGAATTTTTCCCTTAGGACTGCCTTGATTGTGTCTCTTAAGTTTTGGTAAATTGTGTTTTCATTATCATTCAATTCTAGGAATTTTTACAATTTCTTCCACAACCCATTCATTGTTTAAAAGTGCATTGCTGGGCTGGAGAGCTGGATTAGTGGTTAAAGCATTTTCCTGCAAAGACAAAGGATCCTGCTTCGACTCTCCAGGACCCACATAAGCCAGATGCACAAGGGGGGGGGGGCGCATGCATCTGGAGTTTGTTTGCGTTGGCTGGAGGCCCTGGTGCATCCATTCTCTCTCTCTCTCTCTCTCTCTCTCTCTCTCATATGAATAAATGAATAAAATATATAAAAGTGCATTGCTCAGTCTCCAGAAGCTGGTGGATTTCCTGGTGTGTCTCTTGTTGTTAATTTCTAGCTTTAAAGTATTGTGATCCAATATGATGCAAGAAGTTACTTCAATTTTCCTGAATTTATGGAGGCATGCTTTATAGCCTAATATATGCTCTATTTTGGAGAAGATTCTGTGGGCTGCTGAGAAGAATGTGTAGTTAGAGTGGAAAGTTCTGTAGATGTCTGTAAGGTCTGGTTTTTCTGTGGTGTTGTTGAGCTGTATTATTTCCCTGTTGATTTTTTGTTTGGATGATCTATTGGTTATAGTGGAGTATTGAAGTCTCTGACCATGATGGGGTTGGTGTTTTGTTTTGTTGTCAAGTAGGTTTTCTTTTATAAATGGTGGTGCACCTGTGTCTGGTGCATATAGATTTATGATTGTGATATTCTCATGTTGGATTATTCCCTTGATGAGTAAGAAGTGGCCTTCTTTGTACTTTTTTATTACTTTAGGTTTTAAGTCTATTTTATCAAATATTAATTTAGCAATACCTGCTTGTTTCTTATTTCCATTTGCTTAGAATATCATTTTCCATTCTTTCACCCTGAGAAGGTATCTATCTTTAGTGGTGAGTTGGGTTTCTTGAAGACAGCAGATAGGAGGGTCCATTCTTTTGATCTACTCTGTTGTGTCTTTTAATTAATGAGTTAAGACCATTAATATTTAAGGTAATAACTATGAGGTTCAATTTAATCCCTGCTTTGATGGGGTGTTTTATGGATTTGGTGCTTTCTTGGGCTTTGTACTTTTTTGAGCCTGCTCTAGTTTTTGGTATTCTGATCTTCCTCTTGTAGACTCTTGAGATTGGTTGTTTGACCACTTCTGAAGTTTTGTTTGTAGGTTTGGTTTTGTGTTCATTTAATCATAGTGCTAACTTTTTTTTTTTTGGAAAGCTTTCCTTTCACTATCTATTATGAGGGATACTTTCACTGGGCACGATAGTTTTCATTAGAAGCCATAGTTTTTAGCCTTTGAAGTGTTCCATTTCAGACCCTTCTGGCTTTCAGGGTTTCTACTGAAAAATCTTAGGCAATTCTGTTGGGATTGCTTTTGTATGTAATGAGTTATTTCTCTCTTCTTGCCTTTATCACTCTCTCATTATTTTTATCATTAAGCATTCTCTTAGAGAGTTTCTTCTTTAGTACCATCTGTTTGGTATTCTGTGAGCTTCTTATTACTCTTTTGCAAGATTGGGGAATTTTTCTTCAATAATTTTGTTGAATATGCTCTCTATGCCTCTAGCCTGAATTTCTTCTCCTTCTGGTATACCAATTATCTGGATTTTTAGTAATTTTAGGTTATCCCACAGTTCCCTAACATTCTTTTCACATGGCTTTTTGAAATTATCAAAGTTTTTGACCTCCTTATCAATTTCTTCTGTCTTGCCTTCAGCTTAGAAGTTCTGTCTTCCACTTGAATAACTATGTTTGTGAGGGATTCTAGAGACGTTTTTAAAAGCTCTACTTAATTTTTGTTTTCTGTTGTGTTATTTGAATAGTGTCCATCTCTTTTTTTGTGTTACAGCCTCAGTTTGAGTTTTGATTTTCTGGATGTTTCCTGGATTTCATTCTTGCATTTGATCAAGTCTTTATTAATTTTAATCAACTGGTTATTGAGATCTTCCATTTGTTGATTCACCTTCAATTCATTTGTATCTCTTTTGAGGCTTGTAGCATTTTTTTCACTTAACTTAAGCCTGCTGTCAAAAGCTGAGAGCGCTAAGCAATAATTCTGCTCAGTTTAATTTATGTGATTATTGGTTTGTTGATGGTTGCATCCACTTCAGCAATTCCTTTGATCAGGGCCACATTGGTTGTTGTGTTTTCTTTTTGGGATTGAATTTCTGTTGATTTTTCTATGATTTTATTGGAGGCTTCTAGGTATCCTTGGTGGAGAGTTCTCATTTCTTTGGTTTTCTTTTTTTCCTTTTTTTTCTTTCGCAGTATGGTCTACCCATCTTGGGGAAATGTTTTATTCTATTGAGGAGGAAGCAAGTCTTTTTTCTTGTAGGATCTTCAGTGGGTGTTCTGTTTTAAATGTGAAACTGATTGGTGTACAAAGGAGTTATAACTGCAGATGTGCAGAGTGTGGAGATTGCAAGTAAATAAAAGGTACCTGGGGAACTGGGAGGTGGGAAACTTGGAGCTCTGGCCTACTCACTCCACTTGCAGGTACTCTCCAGCACATGGGGTCTGGCACTGGGGAGCCAGGGGCTGGGAAGCTAGAGAGCCAAGGGCAAGAGGCCAGCTCTCTCAGTGGCCAATGTACTCTCTGGCCCAGGGGAATAGGGATTTGGGTACTGAGGGGCCCATCAATCAGGAAACCAGGAAACTGCAGCCCACAAGCAGGGACCAGTCCACCCCAAGGCCATAGCAGAGGTACTGGGACCAGGTAACTGTAAGGTGAGGAAACAACCAGGCTCTTTGGCCTACTCATGCTGTGGCTTACCCTCAGAAGTGGGGGATCCCAGTGTTGGGGATCCAGGAGCCCTTTAATTAGGAAGGCAGAGCAAGGGGTCTGTTTCCAGAGCAAGCTTACAGGGTCTAGGCAGCCCCAAGTCAGCAGCAGGGGAACCAACCAGGATCAGGGAACTGGGATGGGGCTACAAGGAGATCCGGCCTACTCACTCAGCCTGTGCACCCTCCAGAGTAGGGGATTCTGGAATTCTGCTTCAGGTTTTGCCTGAGCATCTGTTTTAAATTTTCTTGTGTATGACCTTAATGCAAGTGCTTGGTCATATTACTCTATGCTTCATTTTTGAAGAATTGCTGAATTGTTTCCCAAAGAAGTTATACCATTCTATTTTAATCAAGATATAAGTGCTCCAGTTTCTCCATGCCTTCATCAACAACTTCTGTAATTTGTAATTTTGTTATTTTATCCATCTTAGTGAAAATGAATTGGAATCACATTGTATTTCTTGAAAATTATTGGTTTTTAATTATTTTTGATTAGTATATTATTTTGATTAGTATGGGTTTTCTTATATAGCTTTGATTTGTATTGCCATAATGACAAATGATATTTAGCATCTCTTCTCTGTGTTTATTGGATAGCTTACATATATCTCTCTGGAGAACTTTTAAAGAACTGTATATATTAATGGAGAGAGCTTTTTATTGCTGGTAGTTTTCTTTCATTGCCTCTTGTCTTTAGAATATTAGCCTTTAGAATATTAGGGCAAAGTTTGAGGGTGTTATGTATTCTTGTCCACTTGATCTCTTCTTCCCATAAGGGATTGTATTGCTGTAGCAGCAGCAATGCAGGAAACTCAGTAGAGAGGAGGATGGGGAAGGGGGATGGTTTTCTTGTTCATGTAATTTTAATAAAGCTCCCTAAATGAGAGCAAGACACTTGGTATGTGAGTGTCATTGGGTTTTGTTGTTGAACAAGTGAGAGGGTTGAAGGAGAGCACTGAGGGTAGTTTTTACAAAGATGAAACATTCAAGGCCTGGTTCCAGGCATCTCTTCCCCTGTCCATCTTCCTTCTTCCCCAACAATTTTTCCTGCTCTGGTTCTGTAAGGCTTTTGAATGGCTCCCAACTATCCTATCAGCAAAGAGAAAACTGACCTCCTTTGTCTTATGCCTGGGGTCACTATCACCCCTAGGGCAGCATGTATTTTGAAGGAAGGCCAAATACTAACTCTGTAGTTAACACTCTGCTGGATACCAGGACAAGTGGATAGACACAATAGTTTCCGTTTTTTGCCACTTATCCAACAAACAGACTATTCCAAGCCAGTCTGTGCTTCCCTGAAGACCAATTTGGGAATAGTAAATCTGAACCCAAGTCATTGATTGATGCATTTCACATGGATGGTACCCATACAAAGTAAGGCCCTATAAAAAGGCAAATGGAGTATTTAATGATGTCCCACTGAGGTAAAGAGTCAGAAGGCAGTGGCCCATAGTACAGTTCTCACCACTGGCCAAAGAATCTTACAAAGGAGTCTCAAGTCAAGGAGGATTATCAGTAAGTGCTATGATAAGCAAATGAGAACCATGTTTTGAGATGTTGTATGTTTTCCTGATCTTCTTACCATATTCTTTATTGGGGGCTATTTTATTCCACATGCTAATTTCATGGAGATAAAAAGTAAATTTAATTCATCAACAGCTACTAGGAAGGCATTACTATTTGAATATAATCTTATACTGAGCTCTCTACACCTTTTCTTTTCTACTTCCTTTTTAGTCAATGTCAGTTAGTTACCTATTGCTGGTTCAGTTTTCTACTTGGTAAGCAAAAGTTTTGAATCTATGTTGATTAAAGCAGCAAGGCCCTAGCTCTATCTTGCCTGCTTACTTTGAAGTTCATATACACTTTGCATTCAGATCAGCTGCTGAGGGCACCAAGAAAGATGAGCTATAAACTATGACAACATGAGGGCACCAGGCCAGAGGCTTCAAGGCCAGAGGCTTCAAGGCATGCATCTTTCTTCTGGGAATAGAATTACTCAAGGGTTTCATATCTCTGGGATGGTTTAGGTCTAGTTGAGGGGGAAAGAAATATAAAATAAAAACAGAAAAATGAGAAAACGATCTCTCATGTCTTTTCCAGCCACTTGTATGAAACCCCATTGTCCAAGTTAGACTAGGATATCTTTATTAAAGTGGTTAGCAGATTTTTAATCCTATTTTTAAATTGGAGGGTTTGTTCATTATACAGTGCATACCAAAAGAGGGAAGCATGGGGAATCGACAAATATGCTCTCAGGTACTTTTTGTATTAAAGCTTCAGTCACTTTGTTTACAAGATCACCCTCTTATTCTTAAGTCTCTTAGTCTCTTCCTCTTGCTTATTTTCATTCTGTCTCTGTGTCAAAATCAGTCACTTACATCATTTGCCTCTTCTTTCATTTATTTTTCTTCTCCACACACATTTTCAAGTGGAAATTATGGCTCTGATAGGAGCACATTTTAAATGAGCTACTCCTTTGGAGAACAGTTTTTCATCTACAAAGTATAAAGATCCTAACTTAATTTGTTTATATAGTCTCACTTTATTTTCAGTCCCCTAAAAATTGTAAATATTGACTATGTCCTGACTGACAAGCCATATAATAATTCAGTTCCTTTTTCCTCTGTTTTGGGGATGTTTTTATTCTGTATCAATTCTAGAAACTCAAACAGTTTTTTGATACTCATCTGCTGCTCACCCCTCATCCCAGAGCCCGAGAATGATAATGGTGTACTTCTACAGAAGCAGCTTGAGAAATTTCATTAGACTCAGAAACTGGAAAAGAGGGATAAAGATGTGGAGAAAGATGGAAAATAATTTTTAAGTTTTTTGTGGTATTGAACCTCCAGTAATTATTTGTAGCTCAGGTTGCATGCTTTACTTTCTATACCATGTACTTTATGCTCCTTTCCAGATAGAACATCTCAAAGCACCATTCCCCTTAAAAATAATGGTTCTTATTTTCCACATGGTACATGCTATTAATCTTGGCATTTGACCACATTTATGTAAACATGCAGAGATAACTACAAATTATTGGACTTACCCTAGTTTGAGTTTCAAGCAATGTAGTGAATCATTACAGATGTTCTTACTTTAGCCTCTGAAGATATTTTGGTCCATTTATATGGTTGATTAGCCATTTAAACTGCAGATTGCATTTATTGCATTGTTTGGGGGTGGAGAACATAACACATATTCACCACAAACACTGTAATTGTCCATGTAAGTCAAGAGTTCTGTAAAGTGAGAAGGTCCCCCAAACATGACACTCACAACCCAAACTCACAGGGCCACCCTGCGCTGTGGGTTGACTGTTGGGAGCCTGGAATCTTCAGCAGAGTATGTGGGTTGATGAAAGTATGTGGGGCTAAGAGAGCTGAGAGCTTCATTTGTACAAATCTGGACCTTATCCAAAAGATCTGGACTTGTGGAGATTAGGTTGGGAGGAAACCCTGGTGGTCAACAAAAATAGTATTGCAGGAATCTTGGCAAGAAACAACTAACATGGCCTTTCTTACACACCCCTCTCTTTGGGTCCGCTTTCACTTTAGGCTTTGCATAGCCTAGGCTGAGCTTAGATGCCTGAAGGTTTTGTTGGGCTGGAAATCCAGAACTCTAGTAAGGCTTTTTAATTAGGTTTTTTATTTATGTAGCCTGTAGGGGGCGCCCTAAAGCAGCGGTTGCCCTTCAGAGCGGTTCTCTGTACTTAGCTATTCCATTACAAATTATTGTGTATAATTAGTCATGTAGTGTATCCACATGGCATTTTGAGATTTAGGCAGATTTACCCTAAATCACTATTACATTTTTAATCTGCTTCCCTTCCTCTTTCTTATCTTTTCCTTTCTCTCTGTCCCACTTTCTTTCCTTTTTTCCTTCCTTCCTTCCTTCCTTCCTTCCTTCCTTCCTCCCTTCCTTCCTTCCTTCCTTCCTCTCTCTCTCTCTCTCTCTCTCTCTCTCTTTCTCTTTCTCTTTCTTTCTTTCCTTTTTTGCCCTTCCAATTTAAGCCTCTCAATCACCAGCCAGTTAGTATCGATAGAAAGGAAATTTCTTGACTACATTTAGGTATAAATCTGTGACAGACACTGGATTAGATGGCAAGCATCTAGATTGTTGGGTATATAATCTTTCTATTTGAGCTTTTTGCATTCTAGATAATAATAATAAGTAGAAAACACTTCTCCTGTATCTTTTATTTTTATTGTCCTCTGTAAAACTTTGACATGCATTATTTATGTTAGCTCTCCTGAGTTCACTTTTCATGAAACTTTTGCTTTCCTGGCTGCCCTCCATGCTCTACCCATGTTGAGTAGGATCCCAAGCCTTGTTCTGATTAATTCAGCAGATGCAGAGTTATCAATATTTCTTTAGAGCTTGAGGGATTTTTGGGGATGATAAAGGTACTTTCCATTTATCATCATTTTATCCTAGTGCTGGCTTCAAAGTCTTTGATTTTTGTGGTACAAATGTGATGCATGCGGTTGCACTGAGCTTGGATTGTTTTCCAAGCAGAAGGATGGAGACCAAAATACTGAAACATATGGTGACTTTTGGTAACCTGGTGGAAATTTTCACTTAAGGGAAAATTCATCTTTGAATCAGATATTTATTCTGATCTCTTTAGAACTAAAGGAGGTCATACAAAATATTTAATAATAATTCCAGTTCAAGACCCTTGTTTCCACTGATGCAGGAAATAAGACCCAGAGAAGTTAAGAGTATATCTGACATCACACAGCTACTTGGTGATAGTGCTAGAATGAGAGATTAAGTAGCATGTTCTGGGTCTAAAGCATGAGATCAGAGATACTATGAACCACGTGCTCCCCACAGACAGGACTGGCTGCACCTGGAGAGCCCCGAGGGCTTTGTGTGATTAATTCAACTTGTTATGACAAATGCTCCATACAGGGAAAACCTAGCAGTGATGGAACCACATGACTTATAAGGCAAATAAAATAAAAAAATTTTTTTAATCCTCTATTACCCTGAGGTCTGTCCAGTGGGAACAAAGATCAGTCTTCTTGGGATGGTGCTATGTCTACACTAAAATCTGCTCTAAGGATGAAATTACCTGACTTAGATGGATCCTTGGCTTTTCTTTGGTTCTCTGTGGTAAATGCAAAGAAGTTTGTAAAGAGGCTTTCCTACCAAACCGCAAGAAGATTAAAGGTCTGGGGAGACAGAACACACTTTGGATGTGAGTCTGGATATGGAAGGGAGACATAGTTATTAGCAGTGGTTTGGAAGTAGGAAAGAAAGGAGGAGAGAGAACCGGATGCAAACTTGTGTTGATTAGACTGCAGGCATATGCTTGGGAGACACCTACGTCTGTTTACACTAGAGAGGTGGAATTCTGGTTTGGGGTCTTACCAGCCTTCTTGCCACTGCTTCCTTCCTGTCTTGGGGAGAATGGTCACAGTGCAGAAGGAGACAAAATTGTTTAGAATAGCCATGAACTTTGGTACTGGCTATTTTCAAAGAATCAGTGGAATTAGAAACGAGATTATCATCTTTAATCAGTCACACATGTTTGAGTTTTTAGTCCCTAGGAAAAGAATTTCTGACTTCATTCCCTGGAGGAAATACATCCCAGAAACGAAGGAGGATCTTCCCTTGTGTGTGGCAGGACTGCTCATCTATCTTATGGAGGGTGCAGGACCGAAGCTTCCCTTCATGTATGCTGTCCATTTGACTGATCTGAGTAACTAGACTTCTGGCTAAGCATGCTTTATATAATGTTTCAATGAGTTTAGAGAATCTCACTGTACACATAGATGCAGATGGAGTTGAGAATTGAAGGCTACAGGTTCCCCTCCAACCTATTTTCTTAAGTACTTGGTTTTGAAATGTGGGGTACTTCAAAAATTGGGCATATGATGAAAGGATGGTTTTGTTTTACTTTCCATTTTATAAAAATTTAAGTCTACCAACAAGTTGAGGGAATAGTCTAGTCAATCCCTTGTGCTCTTCACATAGATTAATTGCTGGACAGCAGGTACTGAGTATTTGTGTCAGTCACTGTTCCTGATCACCCTCAGACATGGGCACTCAGCATACAGGGTGGTGCTTCTGCTGAGTCTTTCTCCAGAGCTGATGCCTCCAAGCTGTCTTTGTAAGCCTCATGTTGGACCAAGTGTCTATGAATTTTCCATTTAATGCTCTTTGTTGACAGCTCCACAAGCTCCAACAAGTTGTGATAGCTGGTATCTTTTCTGTAGGTAGGGCCTACATTAAAACACTAGAAATTAACAAGGAAAAACAACCCTCTTTCTTTTGTTTAGTGACTACTCTTCCACTTACTTACTATGCAAAACATCATAAGCCTGCAATGAATATAAAATTTATGCTAAGATTCTTGCCAACATTTTAATACTTAAGTATAAATTATGATTCACATTGGATGTTGATTTTTATAGTCCTGGATCCATGCATAACACAAAATTCCCTCTGTGAATTATCTGTGTATAGATAGTGAATGTGAATACATATGTACACACACCTGTAAAACTTTTAAATGTCTTTGGTTCAGTATTTTAAAGGGAGCAAAGAAAAAAAGTTAAATTTCTGGAGAAATTGTAACTCAAATGTCTAACCTGCAGTTGTATTTTGTGGTCTGCATCATGTTATTTAATACACAAAGAGTTAAGGGATGATAGAATGGAAGAGGACAGGGATTGGCTATTTGGGTGTACCCAGTAGGTCAGGTGTTGACATCTTAATTTTGTAGTCAAGCGGCAAAGCCTTACCCAGATAAGAGATTTGTAGCCTCCATCTCCCATATATCTCTTCATATCACTAAGTGTCTCCCAGACATATTTACATTCATCAATGCACATACACAAGACTTTGTATGGTGCTGGTGAATGATTCATGTGATTGTCATTCCTCAATTCCTTTGATGGTGCCACTAATGCATTAGAGCCTATCACAGGCCACAGGACCTGTGATCTTACTAAGGCTCATGTCTTGTTTCCCCTGTAGCTTCTTCCACTTACACCCACAATGTCACACAACTTTGGGAACCACATTCACTTCAGAGACGACAGTGTGAAAGGGAGGCCCTGGAATTGGACACTTGGCCTTTCTGTCTATGGCCTGGACTCCTGGGAGAACTATGGTTGTCAGTGTGGGAACAGCCTGCCAGGCTTAGAAGATTGGAATTGTGTGGTCAGACTAGCTCTCCCATTGTTCACTGACTTATAAATGCTTCTCTTTTATAGTTTTATTCTGTTTTCACAAGGAAGCCAAGGGACCATTTCCCTTTAGGGAAGGAACTCCACTCCTCCCCACCCAAACCCTTCACCCTTCAGATTCCCAATGTTTCTGTGAGTAATAACCAATACAGCAAGTATCTGGGATCCTGAAAGTTGAGGACATTCCCTTTACTGAGACACTCTAATGGAAGGCTTCAGAGTTATGGCTCTTGTAGAAGTGCAGGATAAATATGATACTTTGGGCACATGCCTTTTCAATTATGGGCAGCTCAAATCCAGTATTGCTCCTCATCCATCTCAATCTGAAGCCAGTGGGGAGACTATACCTAAACATCTTTGCACACTTAATCTCAAATCCTATTCACGCAGCTCCTAATTTTTTAAAAATTAATCAAAGTGCATATTATGATTTACATGAGTCTTGTCAGACAGATGCAGCAAATAAAAATACTGTGTGAGTGAAGCCTGGAGGCACCCATTCATACCAAGTGAGAGATTGGGATAATTATGGCTTTGTATAGTTTTTATGTTCCTAGATGAGTTTAAAAAACTTGTGTTTTTATGTGCATATTTATTTTTTATTGAGGATATATATATATATATATGTGACACATAATTTGTGCTTCTATCTATCTGGCATTATATTTGCCTCTTGTACCTGGATGGGATTCTCTTTCATAAGATTTGGAAGATTTTCTTCTATAATTTATTAAACATAATTTCTATGCCCTTGACCTGCAGTTCTTATATGTTCATGATTTTTTTCTTTAATGGGCAGTATCCCATCCTTATTCTTTGCAGTACTAGCTTTGTGCTCATATATTTATATACTTGGCTTTTATTGTAGAAAGTTTTTCTTTTACTACTATTAGGGATGCTCTGTGGGCATTGTAGTTTGGGTTGGTATCTAGGGTCTTTCCCTATTTGAAATACTCCATTCCAAGCTCTTCTGTATTTTAGAGTTTCCACTGAAAAATCAAATGTTCTGATGGACTTTATAAGTTATGAACTTTTTCTCTCTTGCAGCTTCTAATACTCTCTTTTTGCTGTTTCCCTGTTCAGTGTTTTAAGTATAATGTGTTGTGTTTTCTGCTTCTATCTATCTGGCATTATATTTGCCTCTTGTACCTGGATGGGATTCTCTTTCATAAGATTTGGAAGATTTTCTTCTATAATTTATTAAACATAATTTCTATGCCCTTGACCTGCAGTTCTTATATGTTCATGATTTTTTTCTTTAATGGGCAGTATCCCATCCTTATTCTTTGCAGTACTAGCTTTGTGCTCATATATTTATATACTTGGCTTTTATTGTAGAAAGTTTTTCTTTTACTACTATTAGGGATGCTTTTGCCTGGGCATTGTAGTTTGGGTTGGTATCTAGGGTCTTTCCATATTTGAATTACTCCATTCCAAGCTCTTCTGTATTTTAGAGTTTCCACTGAAAAATCAAATGTTCTGATGGACTTTATAAGTTATGAACTTTTTCTCTCTTGCAGCTTCTAATACTCTCTTTTTGCTGTTTCCCTGTTCAGTGTTTTAAGTATAATGTGTTGTGTTTTCTGCTTCTATCTATTGGCATTATATTTGCCTCTTGTACCTGGATGGGATTCTCTTTCATCATTTTAGTTTCAAGTCTTATACAGACATTTGATTTCATTCAGAGACAGAGAAAAGGGTCTGCATTCATTCTTCTACATGCAGTTTTCCAGCACTATTTGTTGAAGATGCTGTCTTTTCTCCACTGTGCATTTTTGCCTCTTTGTCAAAGCTCAGATTGCTGTAGCTACCAGAACTTATATCTGGATCTTCTGTTCTGGCCCACTGATCTATGTGTCTGTTTTGTGCCAGTATCATGCTGTTTTTATTACTATTATATTATATTACTTTGTAATATATCTATTAAACATAATTTCTATGCCCTTGACCTGCAGTTCTTATATGTTCATGATTTTTTTCTTTAATGGGCAGTATCCCATCCTTATTCTTTGCAGTACTAGCTTTGTGCTCATATATTTATATACTTGGCTTTTATTGTAGAAAGTTTTTCTTTTACTACTATTAGGGATGCTTTTGCCTGGGCATTGTAGTTTGGGTTGGTATCTAGGGTCTTTCCATATTTGAATTACTCCATTCCAAGCTCTTCTGTATTTTAGAGTTTCCACTGAAAAATCAAATGTTCTGATGGACTTTATAAGTTATGAACTTTTTCTCTCTTGCAGCTTCTAATACTCTCTTTTTGCTGTTTCCCTGTTCAGTGTTTTAAGTATAATGTGTTGTGTTTTCTGCTTCTATCTATCTGGCATTATATTTGCCTCTTGTACCTGGATGGGATTCTCTTTCATAAGATTTGGAAGATTTTCTTCTATAATTTATTAAACATAATTTCTATGCCCTTGATTGCCCTTTGAATGTTTATTTTTTTCTTTAATGGGCAGTATCCCATCCTTATTCTTTGCAGTACTAGCTTTGTGCTCATATATTTATATACTTGGCTTTTATTGTAGAAAGTTTTTCTTTTACTACTATTAGGGATGCTTTTGCTGGGCATTGTAGTTTGGGTTGGTATCTAGGGTCTTTCCATATTTGAAATACTCCATTCCAAGCTCTTCTGTATTTTAGAGTTTCCACTGAAAAATCAAATGTTCTGATGGACTTTATAAGTTATGAACTTTTTCTCTCTTGCAGCTTCTAATACTCTCTTTTTGCTGTTTCCCTGTTCAGTGTTTTAAGTATAATGTGTTGTGTTTTCTGCTTCTATCTATCTGGCATTATATTTGCCTCTTGTACCTGGATGGGCTTCTCTTTCATAAGATTTGGAAGATTTTCTTCTATAATTTATTAAACATAATTTCTATGCCCTTGACCTGCAGTTCTTATATGTTCATGATTTTTTTCTTTAATTTTTTAAAAATTTATTTGTTTGCAAGCATAGAGGGAGAGAGAGAAAGGGAGGAAGAGAATGGGCGCACCAGGACCTCTAGTCACTGCAAATGAACCCCGGAAGGTGTCCTATGTTTCTCTCATATTCTGATCATTTATATTTTTATATTTATTTATTTGAAAGAAAGCAGAGAGAGAAAGAGGCAGATATAGAGACAAAGAGAATGGGCACACCAGGGTCTTTAGCCACTGCAAACGAACCCTAGACTCATGCACCATCTGCCTTACATGCATACTGGGGACTCAAACCTGGCTCCTTAGGCTTCACAGGCAAGAGCCTTAACCACTAAGCACTTTCTCCAGCCCATCATTCATTTTTTTGGAATTTATCATTGATTTTGGCTTCCTTATCTATTTCTTCCACTCTTTCCCCAAGTTCTGATATTCTGTTTTCCACATAATCTATTCTATTGGCATGATTTACCTTGGTGCATTTCTTTTAAAAAATATTTTATTATTAATTCATTAGAGAGAAAGAGAATGGGTGTGCCAGGGCCTCTAGCCACTGCAAACAAAACTCCAGACACATGCACCACCTTGTGCATCTGGCTTATATGGGTTCTGGGGAATTGAACCTAGATCCTTAGGCTTCTCAGGCAAGTGCCTTAACTGCTAAGCCATCTCTCTAGCCCACCTTAGTACATTTCAGTTGAGTTATTTCATATTTGGTTGCCATGCGGTTTTTCTTCAGTGTCAACTTCTCTTTAGTGAGTTCTTCTTTCATTTATTGGATTGACTTTCTCAACACTTTTAGTTGCTTGTGTCCTCTTGGAATTCAGCCAGGCATTTTGTGTGTGTGTGTGTGTGTGTGTGTCCTCTTTGAAATCATTAATTTGTTTTAGTTGCTTCTTTTGCATTTAATTCAGGCATTTGTTCATGTCCTCTTTAAGTTTGTTGTATGTAATTATTATGATTTTGCTTTGGAATTCTCTTTCTGGAGTGTCCTGTAACTAGTTCTTTTTGGAGGCTTCCACTCTGGGACTGGGCATAGTTGGTTGGGGAATCTTGCCTTCTTTTGGGTTTTGCCCATCTGGAGATAATCCCTCTGTCTTGCTGAGAATGCAGCAATAGTGAATCTGCTGGAGGTTACAGGGTAGGCTAGGATCTGGTCCAAAAGCTCATTGGGCCGGGTCTTCCTGGATCTCTGACTACCTGGCCGCCAACCTACTTGCATTTGTAGCCAGGGCCTGTGCTGGGTGAGGCACCTTGAGCTTCTTCTTCTTTTTTTTTTTTTTTTAGGGGTTTTTTAAGGTTTCTTTCTTTCTTTTTTTCTTTTCTTTTTTTCTTTATTAGTTAGTTTTGTATTCAGCAAATACAGTCAGTTTGGTACCATTATTAGGCTCATCCGTGACCTACCCCCTCCCCTTGGCCCCTCCTTGTTGAGGTATATGGGTCATGCATTGTGGAGTTAGCCCACAGTTATGGGTAAGATAAATGTCTCTGCATATCCTGACTCAACATGTGGCTCTGACATTCTTTCCGCCCCCTCTTCCGCAAAATTTCCCTGAGCCATGTTGGGTTCATTTTTGGTCTGCTTCAGTGAGGAAGTGTTGGGGGCCTCTGAGGCTGTTTCCTCCCATAGCCTGGGGCCTAAGTTTGAGCAAAGCCAAGTTTCCTGACACAGAGCTGAGCTGCCTAGCACAGTTCTGATTCTCTGCCAACCTGACCTGACCTATTCTGCATCTGGGGCCCTGAGTGAAGCCGAGCCCCTCTTCTGTCATTAAGTGATACCTTTGTATAATGTCCTGTAAAGTAAGAACATCTTGATGTCTTCATCCCAAGAAACCACTTACTATAATTTCAGTGCCATCCTTTGGTCTAAGTCATTGTTACAAATTGGGTCCTTGGGGCCATTATCCTGTGAGAGTGAATAAAAACTGCCTCAGATATTTGAGGAGAAGTATTGGAAAATATTCATGAGAGTTGTGCATCAAGTCACATAGTCTGAGTACTTGTGAAGAAATCATATAATAGCTCTAAAAACATAATGCATTATCTTAATGAATTTTAAATATTAATTTTTGTTACATTCTAGGATTTAGGCACTGCTGGGGTTGGGGAGATGGCTCAGCAAGTAAGAGTGCTTGCCAAGCAAGCCTGACAGATCTTGGGGAGCTGAGACACAAGAATCACTTGGGCTTGCTGCACATCTGCACACACATGAATACAGCACACATCATACCATATCACACCACACATATTTGCACACATGTATGAGAATAAAAAATTAGTCACTGTTGTAAAAATAATGAAAAGATGCCATATAGTATATTAAAGTATAGCATACAAAGAAGTAATGAAATACTGAGCTACTAATTCTTACCATTTCATTGACGTAAAGGTAAATATTATGATAGACTATGTGGGCAAGGCTGAGAGAAGAGCATGCTTATACAACCATAGGTATAAATGTAAATTAATAGAATCTTCATGGAAGATAATTACCAAAATGAAAAATTTGCATGTTTTGTGCTCAAATTCTAATTTCAGGATTTCCTTTTATAGAAAGAGTTCTCAACATTTGATTTTGACCTCATATCAACCTGAGGGTTTAAAATTGAAAAATAATATTAAAGCCTTGATTTCAGAAAGAATATTGAGAAAATATATTTCTATTGATTAAGTCATCCAGCCTGTGGCATTTTGTTATGGAACCTCAAGCAACTTAATAAATACACCACAACTTGTCTCAAATTTAGTAGCAACCCCTCACACATATTTAGTATCACACATTTTTTTAAGTTAGAAGCCTGGTATGGATCACACCAAACTAAAATCAAGGCATCATCAGGGCTACATTACTTTGTGGGACCTTCAGGGATAGTCTGTTTCCTGGATCATTGAAATTGTTGGCAGAATATTATCTCTTGTTGTAGGACTAAGGTCTTTGTTTCTTGACTATTATTTTAAGGGCATTCCAAGCTTCTTGAGGCTACATGCATGCCTTGGAGCATGACCCTCTTCTTCCATCTTCAATACCTGAAGTCAGGTTGAGTCCTTTGAATTTCTCCTCCTTTTTCTCTTGTCACATCTCTCTCTCTCTCTCTCTCTATTAGTTATGTACACAGTGTGTATACAGTCATGTTTATTTCATCTTTAGCTTCCTCCCTGTCCTCCCTCTACAGGGACCCTCCTCATTGGAGAATATGGGTAGTGCATTGTGGGGTTAGCCATTACTTATGGGTAAGAGGCAATGTCTCTGTGCATAATGTCCCAATGTGTGGCTCTAACATTCTTTCCACCCCCTCTTCCACAAATTTCCCTGAGCTATGTTGGGTTCATTTTAGGCCTGCTTCAGTGATGAGGTCTGGGTACTCCTTGAAGGTCATCTCATTTCATTGGACTCACTCAACAATCTGGAATAATGCTCCTTAATAAGGAAATCTGAATTCCATCTGCAACATTCTTTTTTATGGAACTAACATAGTAACAGATTCCAGGTGTAGGTGTTTCCTGGGAAGAAGGGCATTTATTAGTTTCTCTACTATAGAATATATCAATGTATGTATGCATATACATTTTATCCAAAAGATTACATGTTACTTTTATTATTATTATTATTATTATTATTATTATTATTATTAACAGCATATTTTGTATGGATGCACCATGTGTTGGTACCCTCTTTTCCCTCATCCCTGCCCCATTCAATTGGGGATGCTCCTCAGCGGGGTTGCAGGAATTCTCTATGGAGTGGTAGCTTATGCATTGTGGTAGCAGCAGTCAGTTATTTTGGGGGGGCAAGGAATGCCTCTAGGCATGATGTTTCGAATCTGTGGCTCTTACAGTCTTCCCACACCCTCTTCTACAAAATTACCTGAGCCATGGTGGGTGAGTTTTAAGTCTACTTCAGTGATAAGCTCTTAGGAGCCTCTGAATCTCAAGAGTGGATGAGGGTTCCCTTGTTTTTAGATTTTTTTAATGATTGCCATCCTTACTGTGGTAAGGTGGAATTTCATGGTTGTTTTAGTTTGCAATTCCCTAATGCTTAGGGGTGTTGAACATTTTCTTAAGTGCGTGTTAGCCACTTTATGTTTTCTTCTGAGAACTCCCTTTTCAGTTCTCTGCCCCATTTTTAGAGTGGATTTGTTGTTGTTGTTTAGTTTTTTGGGTTCTTTGTAAATTTTAGATATTAGGCTTCTGTTAGTGGTATAGCTGGCAAAGATTTACTCTCATTCAGTAGGTAATCTATTGGCTCTGCTTATGGTACATTTGTGAAAAAGGTTTTTAGCTTCATGAGATCCTATTGGTTCAGTGACTGTTTGATTTCCTGGGTTACTTGGGTTTTGTTTAGGAAGTCCTTCTCCATGGAAGAATAGCTTCTCCTATTTTTTCTTCCAGTAGGAGAAGAGCTTCAGGTCTTATATTGTGGTATTTAACCCATTTGGACTTGATTTTGGTTTATGGAGAAATGAATGGGTCTAGTTTCATTTTTCAGCATATAGTTATCCAATTTGTCCAACACCATGTGTTGAAGATGCTGTCTTTTCTGCAGTCCATATTATTGTCACCTTTGTTTAAGATCAAGTTGCTGTAGTTACTTCACCTAAGGTCTGGATCTTCAATTCTGTTCCATTGGTTTATGTTTCTGTTTTTGTGCCACTAAAATTCTGTTTTTATTACAATGGCTTTGTAATAGAGCTTAAGATTAGGTATGGTGATACTTCCAGAGGTGTGTTTTTTGTTGATATGTTTGGATATTTGAGATCTGTTGACATTCTGTATGATTTTTTTTTTAAATTGGTTTTGTAGCCTTCTCCTTGTCCTCTCCTTCCACAGGGACCCTTCTTGTTGGGATATATGGGTCGTGCATTGTGGAGTTAGCCATCAGTTATGGGTAGGAGGAAATGTCTCTGTTTATCATGACCCAATGTGTGGTTCTAACATTCTTTCCACACCTTCTTCCGCAAATTTCCCTGAGCCATGTTGGGTTCATTTTAGGTCTGTTTCAGTGATGAGGTATTAGGAGCCTCTGTGTCTCTGTATATTTGGTTTGGTAGGAGTTGATTGTTCTCTGTGTCTATCTCCTTCACCTTTGTCCTGGTACCAGGTTCATGAAGAAAAGAAAACTCTTGCTTGTTTCCCCAGTTATTCTTAGTTTCAGCTCGGGCCCTTTTGGGGTGTGATGGGGTGGTTCTCTCCTTAGGATCTGCATGTATCTGAAAAAGAGAAGCAGATTCTCTGACAGAGAGTAAAGTTAGCACAAGATAATGGGATAACCATTATTTTTTAGAGAGCATTTAATAGGTGTAGGCCCTCTTCTAGCCCACAATTGGTGGAAGCTTGATAATGGAGAGTGGGCTCAACTTTGGATATGGTTCTGACTTGTTTCCCAGCTCCCACTATGGGTTCTGTTCCACTGAGCAGATCAGTTAGTCAAATCAAGAGCAATTGGTTTCCCACCATGGCTGTGTGCCACTATTGCACTTGTGGGAGCATCACATCAAGTTTTTTGCTGCTAAGTAGGTTAGACCATGAGTTGCTTGGACAGATATTGGTCATTTTCCCCCAGTCACTCATGTAACACCTTCTGGCACTAGACATGTTGTTTGGGGACTGTCTTCCAACTTCAAGCTATGTCACTCCTTGTTATGTGCCAACAGCATATGGTGTCTTCAGTAGTAGGGTGTTACCCCTAACTTTTGGTGGATCATCAAGTATTCTGACAGAAATCTGTCTTCTTTTGGGAAACCTGTAGGTCTCTCTGATCAAGAACTCATTGTAGATGATAGCCACCTGCTGGTACTGGGAGTTACAGGTCAGCACCCAAGAAGAGAGGAAAGAAAAAGATAAGTATTAGAAAAGAGATGGAGAGGTGAGAGAGAACAGGAAGAGATGGAGGGAGGGAGAAAGAGAGAGAGAGAGAGAGAGAGAGAGAGAGAGAGAGAGAGAGAGAGGGAAAGAGAGAGAAAGAGAAACAGGAGAAAATTAAGGTCAGTTTTCATTGTACCCTCTCTAGGGCCTTGTGACTCAGGTGTTCCCTCTAATGTCCTGGTGAAGGTTCAACCATTTGGTCTGTCTTTTAGGATGTAGAATTTTATGATACCATTGCTGTTTGGGTGCAGATTTGTGTCCCCCATCCCCTCCCTTACCTTCCCCTCCCTTCGCACCCAACATATTTTCAATAGCAACAAAAACAATAAAAAACTTGGAATAACATTAACCAAGGAAGTGAAAGATCTATACATGAAAACATAAAAACATTCAAAAAGGAAATCGAGGAGGGCTTGAGAAAATGGAAAGACCTCTCATGTTCCTGGATAGGCAGAATTAACATTATTAAAATGGCAATCCTACCAAAGGCAATATACAGATTTAAGGCAATTCCTATCAAAATCCCAACATTGTTCTTCACAGAGATATAAAAAAATGATCTCAAAATTCATATGGAAAAGCAGAAGGCCTCGGATATCCAAGCAAAAGAAATACCTCTGGAGGCATCACCATACCTGATCTAAAGCTATATTACAAAGCCATAGTAATAAAAACAGCAAGTTACTTGCATAAAAACAGGAATATAGACCAATGGAATAGAATTGAGGACCCAGACTTTGTGTCAAGCAACTATAGCTACTTGATATTTGACAAAGGCCCTAACAATATAGGCTAGAAAAAGACAGCATCTTCAACAAATGGTGCTGGACAAACTGGATAACCACATGCAGGAAAATGAAACTTGATTTCACCCATCTCTCCATGCACAACACTCAAGTCCACATGGATCAAAGACCTCAATATAAGACTGGAAACTCGGCTACTACTGGAAGAAAATATAGGAGGAACTGTCCATGATATAGGAATGGGAAAAGACTTCTTGAACAAAACCCCAATAGCACAAGATCTTAAACAATCACTCAACCAATGGGATCACATGAAGCTGGAAAGTTTATTCACAGACAAACATGCAATAAGCAAAGCCAATAGATTACCCACGGAATGGGAGAAAATATTTGCTGAACATCCAAATGACAGAAGCCTAATCTCTAGAATCTACAAAGAACTCAAAAACCTAAACAACAAAATGTCAAACAACCCACTCACTAAATGGGGCAAAGAACTGGACAGGGAGTTCTCAGAGAAAGAAATACAAATGGCAAACACACACTTAAGAAAATGTTCATCATCCCTAATCATCAGGGAAATGCAAATTAAAACAACTATGAGATTCCACCTTACCCCAGTAAGGATACCAAACATCAAAAAAATCAAATAAAAATAAATGCTGGCTAGGATGTGGAGAAATAGGAACCCTCACCCACTGTTGGTGGGAATATAAGATGGAACAACCACTTTGGAAAGCAATATGGAAACTCCTAAAAAGGCTGACTATAGAGTTACCAACAGACCCAGTTATCCCCTTACTAGGCATCTACACTAAAAGCTCCACACCTCAGTCCAGAGAGATTTGCTCAACCATGTTTATAGATGCTCAATTTGTAATAGCTAAGAGCTGGAATCAACACAGATGACCATCACTAGATGAATGGATAACTAAGATGTGGTATATCTACAGGATGGAATGATACACAGCAGTAAGGAAAAATGACACAACGAAATTTGAAGAAAAATGGTCAAACCTAGAACAGATCATTGTCAGTGAACTCACCCAATCACGGAAAAATAATGCCTCATAATCTCACTCATCTACAGCTCCTATCCTGAATGTACTCAAGATGCCGACATACCTAGCAAGCATCTCCATATGAATTTTCAGATCACTTTTTCTAACTCTGTGAAGAATGATGCTGGAATTTTTATTGGTATTGCATTAAATCTGTATACTGCTTTTGGTAGAATTGTCATTTTCACAATATTAATTCTACCTATACAGGAGCATGGGAGGTCTTTCCATCTTTTAAAGTCCCCCTTGATTTTTTTCTTGAGTTTTAAAAAATGTTTTTATTGTATAGGTCTTTCACATTCTTGTTAGTGTTATTCCAAGGTATTTAATTTTCTTTGTTGCTATTGAAAATAGGATATTCTCACTTATTTCTTTCTCCATAGATTTGTCCTTTGCATATAGAAAGGCTAATGACTTTTGTGCATTGATTTTTTTTATCCTGCCACTTTACTGAAGGAATTAATCACCTTTAAAAGTTTTGTAATGGAGACTTTTGGGTCACTTATGTATAGGATCATATCATCTGCAAATAGGGCTAACTTGACTTCTTCCTTTCCAATTTGTATCCCTTTTATTCCTTTATCTTCTGTTCTTGCTTGCACTAGTACTTCTAGTCATATGTTGAGGAGCAGTGGTGAGACTGGGCACCCCTGTCTTCTTCCTGATCTCAATGGGAACTCCTTGAGTCTTTCTCCATTAAGTATTATTTGGGTTTTAGGTGCTTTATATAAAGCCTTTATTGTGTTGAGATATAGACCCTCCATGCCTATTCTTTCCAGCATTTTTAAAAAAAAATTTATTTATTTATTTGAGAGTGACAGACTGAGAGAGAAAAAGGCAGATAGAGATAGAGAGAGAGAGAGAATGGGTGTGCCAGGGCTTCCAGCCACTGCAAACAAACTCCAGACACGTGCGCCCCCTTGTGCATCTGGCTAGCGTGGGTCCTGGGGAATCGAGCCTCCAACCAGGGTCCTTAGGCTTCATAGGTAAGCGCTTAACCACTAAGCCATCTCTCCAGCTCTCTTTCCAGCATTTTGATCATGAAGTGGTACTGTATTTTGTCAGAGGCCTTCTCTGCATTAATTGGGATGATCCTGTGGTTCTTATGGTTAAGTTTATTTATGTGGTATATTATGTTGACTGATTTCCATATGTTGAACCATCCCTACATCCCTGGGATGAAGCCTACTTGCTCAAGGTGGATAATGATTTTGATGTGTAGTTGAATTCAGTTTACAAGGATTTTGTTCAGGATCTTTGCATCTAAATTCTTCAGGGATATAGGATTTTGTTTTCTTTCCTTGTTGCAGTTCTGTCTGTTTTGGGTATTAGGGTTATGCTAGCTTCATAAAAGGAGTTGGGGATGATTCCCTGGTCTCTGGTTATGTGAAACAGTTTAACAAAAATTGGTTTCAGTTCTTCAATGAAGGTTTGATAGAATTCAGATGAGAATCCATGTGGTTCTGGACTTTTCTTTTGGGGGAAGCTTTTGAACCTGGGCCACTAGGCTTTATAATCAAGTACCTTTAACTGCTGTGCCATCTTCCCAGCCCAGTAATATGTATGTTATACAAGAACAACTTGTATAGTTACTTGCATACCCTTGTTCACAAAAGTACTCATAGCAAAGATACTTTTCTATCAGTGGCTCTCAAATTCTATACAAGTTGTTGTGGTGTACTTATTAATTTGCTTAACGTTCCATTACAAAATGCCATGGGCTGGATGACTTAATCAATAGAAATATATTTTCTCAATGTTCTTCCCAAAATCAAGGTTTCAGAAAGATTGGCTCCTTCTGAGAGCTGTGATTAAGATATAATCCAGGTGTCTGCCCTTGGCATATAGGTGATCATCTTCTCCTGTGTCTTCATAATATTTTCCTTCCGCATATACCTCTGTGTCCAAATTTCTCCTTCTTTAAGGATATCAGTCATATTAGATGATGGCCACTTTAATGACTTCTGTTTACTTGGTCTGAGCCAAGGGATAGGGAACCCACTATATCTATTTTTACATGTAATATTTACATATAAATATTTCATATATTTTATTACATTTATATAATTTTTACTTATAAATTAGATATTATATATGTGGTCACTTTCATCTGTATAGTCAAGTATTATATAACAATGTTTCCATTAATAACAGACTTCACACACAATATTGGTATCAGAAGATTGCATTATATTTTAACATTGTAGTCATCTTTATATAATTGTTTAAATATATTCAATGATATTGACACAGTGATTTACTTAATGAAGCATTTTTTCAGATTATATCCCCACTGACACATGCCTAAATCATATACATGTATTTTCTCAACCACATCAGCCTCAAAAGAATCTAAATACAGTAAGCAATGAGTGTTCTTAGTGCCCAGATCTTGATAGCCAAATATCATTTCACTTTAAAGAAGTCAAAACTCTGAAGAAATAACTGCTCATGGTCCCCAGAGTAGTACAAACACATGTAAGCCTGGGGAATCTTGGTGTGCCAGAAAGACAGGAAATGCTTAACGATTAATGGGGTTATGTCAAAATGACATAGGACCCTGTTTGAAGGGGTTCCCACTGAATATGTTTGGGCTAATTTGAACATCAAGAAGGAAATGACAGTAATGTATTATAATTCATTTGAATTTTTTTAAAGTTCATAAGTCAATAATGATAGTTAAAAAGGAAACATTTGTGTTTTAAAAAGACCATTTAATAAATATATAAGGGTTGTTAGATTACTATATTTTGACCTTGATATAATGATTGATTTTGGCAAGGATTGACAAAATTGATGCTAACCTCTAGGTGGTAGAATATTCATGCATCATGAATATGTTACCTACAAAATGTTTAATAATTGCAATGGGGGAAGTCACCTTTTCAATGGAGAGACAATTTGGTGGTATGTACTTTGTTACATGTCATGGATCATGGAGCAATCTGATGTTCCTTTGTAGTCTTAAAGAAGAGCCACATCTGGCACAAAGAATATTCATGGCATATACTTGTCAAAGAATGCTTAAGCTAAATTTTCCAATGAGGAGCAACTATTTTAGTTCAGAATGTGGAACTTTTTACAGAAAGTTGGCCTGTATTTCCTCTAAGGAGAACATAGAAGGGTGGTTTTCAGAAGTTAAAGTGAGTACTGAGAAATGGAGAGACTTTAACCAAAGGATACAATGTCCCACTTATCCTGGAGGAATGAGTCTTTGTGATATTTCATACAGCAAGCTGACCTTAGTTAACAACAACATAACATATATTTCAAAATCACTGCAAGAATAAATTTAAATTTTTCTGACTTAAAACAATAATAAAATGATATATTTTATATATCATTATATATGTTATCTTGATATAGTCATTCCACAATGCCTGCATATATCAAAATACACATTGTACTCATACATATATATGATTATCAATTAAAAGTAAAAATTATTAAAAGAGACTGAAATATCAAATTCAATATACAACTTTAAAACACTACTGAAAGACTTATGGAGGATGGCTGATAAATTTTAGTTAGAAATGTATAATAAATAATATTAATAAATATGCTGCTATGTTTTAAGCCAAATAATGATGTGTTATGTTGGAGAATGTCCTTTTTCTTCCAAGATGCATGCTGAATCAGGCACTTGTTTCAGTAGCATGCTATTTGAAAGTAATTTTAAAACAGTTAAAAAAAATATGGTGTATCAAATCCCAATCCTACCAACTTCTGAGAGTAGATAATAATTACAAAACTTTCCATGCCATTTATAAAATCATTAGTAGCTTGAAACATTCATGGTGAGAACTTTTACACTTGAGAAATTAGTAAATACTGCAAAGGTCACTGTTGTCTTCTCCTCACCCAGTTCATCATTTTGCATTTCATATAGCATTTCAGGTTTACCTTGGGTTCACCATGGTATTCTTTCAACTTTTATAAAGATTTTAAATATTTCAAATTTAAAAGTGGAAGAATATACAGGGCAAGAGTCCTCCTTGGAACTCTGAAAATCATAGAAAGAACAATAGGACAGGAAGGCTATGAGCACCAGACTGGCCCAGAGTCCACTGGGGGAGGGGTTTGTACTTGGGTTCGATGCATGAGCACCTTTTGTTCCTTCAGTCCCACCAGGAGCTGACTCTGTTGGTGAATTGACTGGATTTATATAGAATCTTACGAGAAACTTCTAATTTCTTTTTTTTTTTTTTTTTTTTTTTTGATGTAGGTTCTCACTCTAGCTCAGGCTGACCTGGAATTCACTATGTAGTCTCAGGGTGGCCTTGAACTCATGCCGATCCTCCTACGTCTGTCTCCCAAGTGCTGGGATTAAAGGCGTGAGCCACCACACCCGGCCATGAGAAACTTCTAATTTCTTTAGATGAAAAAGTCCAAGGTAAAGGACTGTGACAATTTGAATGTCAGTCTGTGTCCTTCGTTTTCCACAGTTCTCTTCCTTTTCATATGTCTTACCACCACTAGTCCTCTGTTCCTCTAATTACTCTCCTCCTCATGCTTTTTTTGCACTGCAGATTTTATTCAGAAATACCTTTTTTTACCTCTGCCTAGTTTTATCCTGCCTCTTTCATACTAGAGCAGTCTTATGACCCAACTCCTTAAGTTTCCTCTGGTAAACTTCCCCCTTTAGCATGTTTCATGGCACTGGTGACTGCCTAGATTGTTCCCTGTCATATATTATCTCAGGGCTGAGTTTTTAGCTGTTTTTTAAAAAGTGATTTGGAAGCTCCTGGAAGACAGGGACTGGATTCTATATGTTCTTGCTATGGAGCAAATCTTTCTTTCTCCTAAACAGAGGTAAACAGAGAACACATTAACTTTGGTTATATTGTACTCTATTTCTTTCTTGTTCCACTTTCCTCTCTTCCTCTCCTCCTCTTTTGATTCCCATAGCTGTTCCAGGTCATATAGTGTCCTTTTGAGCTCATTCCCCCACCCCTTGGCTGCAGGATGAAGGTTTGGCTGACCCTGGCTCTGGGTCTCTTTTCTGATCAAGAGCTTTTCCTTGCTTTGGGAACTTTCTGGCTTCTAACTCATAGCAAGAAGAAAGGCTACCTCAACAAAATACAGATGCACTAAATACTGTCCTTATTCAGGCTATCCATACCCATAGTCCTCTGGCTTCACAAAGGAAACTGTGCAGGGCAGCTCAGAGCTCACACATCTGTACCACACATTGTTTTTCTCTCCTGGGCCTTCCCCAGACTTCCCACCCCTTGAATTCTCCAAACTGATTCTTGTGGTAAAATCTCACACATTTTCTCAATCTACATGTAAAGTAGGGAGGATTGACAGCTGAAGAAAGCTGCACATTGTCAGGGCTTAAAATTATCTTTTCTCTCTCTGGGGGAAAAAATCTTTGAGCTCTGTGACTGCCTTGAAGCCATGGCCCTTGTCCTAGACTGCCTGTTCCAGGCGAGTGTCTGACCCCTGCTAATGTGTGGGACCTTTAGCAATGGAGAATGAGGGAGGAGGTAACCAGAGCCTACCACATGCCAGTGATTCAGTTCTCTGAAGGGATCAGAGTGTTATTAGAAACCCTGCCTTCCAAATGCAGGGCAAATGTAACCAATTTATCAATGCTGAGAAACCAATGTGTGAAATTGGACCAAGAGGAGAGGGCCCAGCTACCCCCTCTTCCCACTTCCTGTTCTGTACCAGTGGCAAAGGAAGAGGGGGGGTTACAAAGGATTCTGTCCTCTGAAGAAGAATGTTGCTATTCTAATCACATGTGATTGTGTCAACAAATATTCCAGGCTGGAATTTCAAAGGGTTGGAAAATAATTGTACTCACCATCCCCAGTGGGCTGACTGTGACATCTCAGCCAGTAGTTTACAGATTGGGAAGCTGGTCAGGAAGGTAGGAAGCTTGGTCTACCATCCTCACTACCTTCTTCCTCACTGTGAGGACTAAGTCTTTCAATGGCTGCAGTATCTACCATGTGTGCAGTCATTTAAGATATTAGTCTCCATGCCTAAGGACTGTTTTCAGTTTCTCTCCAGTGACAGGGTACTTTCAGTCACTATTTATTAAAAGGTTACTATAAATGTGTGTGTCCTTATTATACATTATCTTGTTTAGTTCCAACACTAATACCTGTGTAAAGTATGTATTCATATAATTCATTTTCAGTTGAAGAAACTAAACTAATAAAGTTATAGTCAATGTGTCCAAGATTTTGGAATTAAGTGTGTAGGATTCAAGTCTGTTTAATGATGTCCAACACTCAGGTCTAGGGAATGAAACTCCCACAAAATTCTGTGGTGCTATGATAGGATTTTCAGGAAGCACATAAAGGCAATTTTCTTGATAATGTTTCACTGGAAGTTATATTTAAGATAACAAATGTTCAAGGATCCTGCTTACATTAAAAGCCCTGAGTACATATTTTAGAGAGTATAATTAAATTTTTATCGTGACTTAGGTAACGTTTAGAATCAAGCTTGTTTGGATGAGCATCATTGTTACTGAATAAAGATATGAGGTGAGAGAAAATATTTCATCATTTTAGGATTCTAATCCTAACTACATAGATTCTGGGTGAATATCATTTATTTTGTAAAGTGCCATCTATATACACATCTCAGCAATGAAGACAAGGTGGGTTTTGCCAAGGAAGTTTGATTAGTAAACTTCAAATAAGTCTAGATAACAGGTTTTTAATGAAAGACCAATACTTATTACTAAAGATGGACTTTTACTTGATTATAGAGTATTATAGAAAATATGAATATCTGAGGATTTGATGAAGAGCTCATTCCCGCATGCTATTAAATTCAGAAGCTAATTTATGGAAATGTTATTTGCTGCATTCAATATTACGTATTGACTGGCAAGATGTGCCTAAGGAAGGACAGAATTATCTCCCATTCTCTGGATGCCTTTCCTCCTTCTCTTGGTTTCAGTGTTTGTTTAGATTGAGATACTGAATGCTGTTCTGTACTATGAGGCACCTCTTGATTTGAGGGTCAATTCAACTTCACTGAGCTGTGGAAGAAAAGTTCAGTCTTGTTCTTGGTCACTCACCAGAACTGGATGGTAAGTTCCTATTGCTGAGGACAACACAGGCCATAGAGAAATCAAGCTGGAAGTGAACTAGAGGCTTCTTCTTTATTAGCTAGGTTTCATAGTGCCAGAAGGTGCAATGTAGGCTGTCGTGTTAAAAAATGTTATCAATATTCTCAGTCAGCTGTAAACTCTACATGCTACACTACCAGCCATCCAAACAAAATTCTTCCATTGGAATGATAGTGGCATGACTGTTGAGGATAACCTACTGCTTTCTGATTGGATTTGAGGCCACTGCATGGAGAGAATTCATGCTATTGTAAACCTCATTTAAAACCCATGGCTTAGAAGAACATAGGCTCTAGTGAAAAACTACTACTGTTGTTTTGCTGAATGGGTGGGTGCATTAAACTGTCCTCTAAATGTTTATATTTATTCTCATAAATTAGTGCTCTGACCTTTGGTCAGAGAAGCTTCTTTTACAGTGGGAAGCAGTTACTGCAAAGGCTGATAAATGTGCTGAGAAGAAGGATTATTGAGGACCTAGTCCCAAATGGGACATCTAATATCACTTTATCCAAGGTTCAGTGAGCATCATGGAAGAGTGAATGGAAAGAATATTAGAGCTACATTCACGAACTCACAGCTGCTATGGATGCCTGAATAACAGCTACAAAAGATTGGGTCTGTCATGAATGGACAAAGGAGTAATGAGGTCCCAACACTCCCTGAGGATTTGTAGACAGTTAATGGTTACTAAGAGAGAGGTGCTTATGAAACCGCATCCATCTCTGAGAAGCTAATGACCGTTAAAAGTTGCTATGAGAGAGGGGGGGGAGGGGAATTTTCTTATTGCAGTAACCACTGGTAACTTTCTCATGCTCTGGTAAATAACCCATCACATGCACATGTAAGCAAATTAAAACTCCAAATTAAACTTACTGGGTGACCAGTAAAAAATGGTTCTGAGAAATGGGACAACTTCTGTGATAACCCATGTTATTGTTGGTTTATGGAACTAGTTTGTGGGAGTAATATGGAACAGTTTAGAACTCTGACCTAGAATAGCCCTACAATGCTATAAGAAGAGCTTACAAGGCCATTCTGACGGGAGTTTAGCAGACCATTATGCCAAGAGAAATGTAGACAGTGAAAGTCTACACTCCTGAGGTTTCAGAGGTGAACAAGGATTCCATGGGGAACTGCACTCAACAGCTAAGGAGGAGAGAAAGTCCTGTAAGTGAGTGATTGATTTTTCTAATTGTTCTAAATCTGCATCGATGGCTGACCTTAGGTATTTGTAGTTTTTGTCTTGAAGCACCAGAGTACAGGTGCCAGTGCCTATTGCCCCAGATAAACCAAGGCCTAGCAAAGAAGACAATAAAACAGCAGTAATGATTTCTTGTTTTTCCCATCCCATTGGCTCTAATTGTGAAGAAACGTCTTGGTTGAGGTAGTAGACTATCTGGGGGATCAGCTGTACTAACACACAGAAGTCGTTTGTGTGGTTGAGGACCTGGGCATGGACGCAGGGGGTTAATCCTGTAGTGCAAACCTGCTATCTATCTTCTGGGGGAATTAAGTACCTGGAGGCAGTGGGAAATTGGGTTTGGTTACATAGATGGAAGTAGGCTTGGGGAATCTGATCTCCAATGAAGAGTCCCTTTCCTATCACTGACTGAAGGGTTATTTTTCCTTTTCCTGATTGTTGCCAATGGCAGGCCATTGCCTCTGCAGCCGTGGAATATTTTCCTGGTACTTCCATGCCTTTGTAGAAAGGGGGTTGTGGTTCGAGACACAACCAGCAGGCCTTAGTAATTTCAGGCCTAGAGGAGTTGAGGACCTTATAAGTTGCCTCTAATAGTTCCAGAGGCCCAATGTTGAGGGGAGGGATGACATGAGTCGCTGGTTCAGTGTTGGGGAATGGGATTGGGGATCTAGAAAGTTTGAGCAATTAGGGAGGGGGCTGTGGTTCTTTGAAGTGGCCTTTGAGGCAGAGCCAACACTTTGTTAGGCCCTAGGGGTCTGAACGGGGCGGGGGAACCCATTGGATCAACTGCCAGTGTAATAGTGAATAGAGCACCAGGGTCTGTCCCCATTATGTATAGTTTGAGTCCCCATGTCCTACCATAGGTCCAATTTTGAGTCCTTTTTCCCTTCTTTGTAAATCTGATGGTTAGGGGGTTGCATTGTTTTTTCTTACATGCCCTGTTAATAATGTTTTCTCCTGTAGCCTTCCCCCATGTGGCCCTCTCTAGTGTAACTAAATCTGCATGTTTACTGGCAGACACCCATGTACAGGTGCCAGTTGTTTCACATCCCCAGGAAGTGCAGTAGTACTGCCTGGGGCCCCCGCATATTGGTTTTTGTTCCCTTGTCAGGCTATGCCTGGAACAAACATAGATAGTTAAGGCTAGATTCCATTGCCTCCTGGCCAGATAAGTGCACCCAAAAGCGGGGAAGGATTGTTGGGCACTGGGTTACCATTGCCCTTCAAAAATATCACATAAGTCTGCCATGAGTTCTGGCCACCATGTATACAGTGGGGCCGGGAGGTGGAGTTCAGAATACTCCCGGTGGTGGGGTTAGAGATTATCCAGGTGAGATTATAAGGCTCTTGTGGGTTGCAGCACCAGGCAGCAAGGTTCATGGGGGACACCCAAAGTTCTGAACAGCAAGCAAACATAGTAAGAAACATAACCATAAACATCTTTAGCATCATTGTTGAGTCTCTAGCTTATGAATCCTCAGTTTGAGTGGATCCTGTGAGTGTGCAATGGCTCGCCACAGTCCTGGCTTTTCTTCAGGTGCGTAGTCATCTGGATTTGCATGTGGGAAAACAGGCTTGACATGGGAGTGATGTATCCAAGTGAGGATGCCATCCACATTAACAGCAGTTGGGGTGGTCAGGATCATGGTGAAGGGTCCCTTCCAGCTGGTTCAAGAGTCTTTTTTCAGTGTCTTTTGATGAACACTAGATATCCTGGCCTGAACCCATGGGGTTGTAGGTGGAGGTGCCTTCTCATAGATAGCCTGAAGCTGAGGCCAGAAATGTTCTTGCACCTGAAATAAAGCTTGTGGGGAGGAGAGGAATCTTTCATCATCAAATTCAATTAACATTTCTGCTTTTATATTGGGCAACAAGGGTAGGGTACATACATGATTTCAAAAAGGGTTAGCCCCATGGTATATGGGGAGTTTTAAGCTTGGAAGAGGGCAAAGGGAAAGAGAGACACCCAGTCTCCACCAGTTTCAAGGGTTAATTTAGTTAGGGTCTCCTTTATGGTCTGATTCAACCTTTCTACCTGTCCTGAACTCTGGGGACAATACACACAATAGAGTTTCCAATTTGTCCCCACAATTTTAACTATAGCCTGCATTACCTGTAAGATGAAGGCTGGTCCATTGTCTGACCCCAAAAGAACAGGTAAACCATACCTTGGAATGATGTTATCTAACAGTTTCTTGGCTACCATTGTGGCAGTCTTATTCTTAGTTGGAAAAGCCTCAGTCCATCCTGAAAAGGTGTCTATAAATACTAGTAAATACCTGTATCCATATAAACCAGGTTTTATCTCTGTAAAGTCAATTTCCCAATTTACTCATGGTCGGGTTCCTCTTTCCCTGATTCCTGACCAAGAAACTTTGCTTATTGCATTTACCAGGTGGCAAGCATGGCATCAGGCTACGGCTTCTGCTGGTGTTTGTCTCAAGTCAAAAACTTTAAGGTGGGCCTGTCTAAGTGAGTCCTCAATCTTCTGTTGTTATTCTGTTGATGAATACTCTGGTGTATTTTTCTGATGAGTTGGCTAGCAAAGTACAATGGGAGGATGATCCTTCCCTCAGCAGTCTTATAACATCCTTTTTCCTTATAGGCTGCTGTGCAGGTCTTAATCCTTCATTCTTCTAAATCAGTGTAGTTTGGCGTCTCTGGCAAGGTTGGCACCACCATTGGAGGCAATTTTGCCACTAGGGTAGTAGTGACCTGGATGGCTGCCTCTCGTGCTGCCTTGTCAGCCCTGTTGTTCGCTTTAGAATTAGGATCCTCCCCTTTCTGGTGACCAGGGCAGTGCATGATTTCTATCTCTTTGGGGAGCCATATAGCCCACAAGAGGTCCAAATCTCTTGTTTATTTTTAATGATTTTTATTTTTGCTCTCAATAGTCCCTTTTCTTTATAAATGGCCCCATGAACATGTACCATGGCAAAAGCATAACAGCTATTGGTATAGATGTTAAGTTTCTTTTTTTGGCCTAATTGCAAGGCCTTGGTCAGGGCTACCAATTCAGCTTTCTGGGCAGACATACCTGGAGGGAGGGCTTTTGACCATACAGTTGTTTCTTCCATTGTCACTGCAGCTCCTGCATACCAGACACCATCCTTAAGGAAGCTGCTTCCATCTGTATACCAGATCAGCTCTGCCCCTTTAAGGGGAGCGTCCTTGAGATCTGGTAAGTTCCCTTGTAAACTTCTCAAGGTCTCTGAGCAGTCATGTATGGGACTGTCCAGATCCTGATCAGGTAACAGTGTTGTGCGACTTAGGGCATGACTGATGACAAAGTGGACCCATGGGGGTTGATAAGAAGAGCCTGATAAGGAGTCAGTCTGGCATTGGTTAGTCACCTGTCAGGGGGCTGCTTTAACACTCTTTCAATAGTGTGAGGAGTAGTCACTCTCAGGGTTTGGCCCAAAGTCAGTTTATCTGAGTCTTTGACCAATAAGGTGGTGGCTGCTATTATTCACAGGCATGGGGCCATCCCAATGCCACTGGGTCTAATTTCTTTGATAGATAAGCAGTTGACCTCTTCTAAGTGCCAAGAGTTTGAGTCAATACCCTTTTAGCTACACCTTTGTTTTCATCAATGTAAAGATGGAAAGGTTTGTGGATGTCTGGCAAAACTAATGCTGGGGCTCCAAGGAAGGCCCTTTTCAAGTGGAGGAAGGCCCTTTCTCTTTCTGGGGTCTATTCAAGGGAAGGTTCTTGTCTCCTTGTGGCCTCATAGAGAGGCTTGGCAATCTCTGTGAATCTGGGTATCCAGAGTCTACAAAACCCCATGGACCCACAAGAACTCACATATCTGTTGCCAGGGTCTGGGGTGGGGAATGTTGAGGACTCTTTCCTTGTGGGATTGAGACAACAGGCATTGGCCCCACTGAGCATGTATCCAAGGTAAGTTACCTCCCTCTGGCAGAGTTGTGCATTTCTGGCTGAAACTTGGCATCCCATATGGTCCAATTCTCTCAGCAAGGTCTCTGTAGCTTCTTCATCTGAGGCTGCTATAAGAAGGCCATCTACATCCTGCAAGAATGTTATTTGGGGATGGGCCTTGTGGTACTCACCCAGATCCTCATGGAGTGCCTCATCAAAGATGGTGGGTGAGTTTTTAAGTCCTTGTGGCAATCTGGTCCAAGTCAACTGTCCATTGAATCCACATTCTGGATTGCTCCAAAGGCAAACAGAGGTTTACTGGCCAGGGCCAGTGGAAGACTTAATGAGGTCCAGCACCATGTACATATTAGGTTCAGGTGACAGAGTGATTATCAGAGTGTAAGGGTTTGGCACCATGGGGTGGATGTCTTCTACCCATTTATTAATTTCCCTCAAATCCTGAACAGACTGGTAGTCATTGGAGTGGGGCTTCTTTAGTGGCAGGAGAGAGTATTCCAGGCAGACTGACATGGGACTAATATCCCTTGTTCCCAAAGTCAGTTTATGTGAGGTGTTATTCCCAGTTTGGCCTCTCAGGGCATAGGGTATTTGTGGACTCAGATTGGGCTGGCATTAGCCCTCAGTTGGACCATGATTGGGGCCCAATGCTTGGCCAGCCTGGTCTGATTTCTTTCTACCCATACACCTGGAATCCTTTCCCATAGTTGCTTCAGATATGGGCATTCAGGGGTGCCTTGGGAGGGAAAGGTATAGAGTTTATATTCTTCCTCCAGTGACACAGTTAACACATATACAGGACCACTCTTCTGTTATACATTGGGGAAGGGTCTCACCTGGTCACAAGCTGACTTGGAACCCTCAACAAACCAGAAATCTTAACCTCCTGTTGTCAGGATTAAGGGTGTGGGTGGGGCACCACACACCCTGAGGGACAGAGGATCTGGTTATCAAAATACCTACTCTTGGATAAATACTTTCTGCTGTTTTTCATTGAAAGTGTACATTGTTTAGTTAAATTTTAGAAACTATCTGTATTTGGTTCCACTCAGCCTACTTGAATACTCTCAAAGCAGGCAAATGCAAGGGTCACTTTTGTAGATACTCTGAGAGTCTTGAGAGCCACACCTAGCACCTTAAGCTCCTACACTGAAGATATATAACATTAGATCAATTGATACATCTAATAATACCCAGCTAACTAGAAAATCCAATCATTAAATAATCTGGGATGCAAAAATATATACATTATAACACAAGAAACACCAAAAATAATGCAATACAAACCCACCAAAAAGTATTAATGCATCAGAAATGACCTCCAGTGAGAACAAGTTAGAGGAAATGCCTGAGAAAGATTTCAAAAGAATGATTATAAATATGTTCAAAGAAGTCAAAGAAGAAATCAAAGGAAGCAAAGAAGACACAGGACACCAATTTAATGAAATAAAGAAGTCAATACTAGACATAAATAAGGAAATAGAAATAATAAAGAAAAACCAGGTAGAATTACTAGCAATAAAGAACACAGTTAATGAAATAAAAAACTCTGTAGAAAATCTCACCAGTAGAATGGATGAAGGAGGACAGAATATCTAAGCTAGAAGACAAGGTAGCAGATCGAATATAATCCAACAAAGATAAAGGCAAACTAATACAAAAGTATGAATGGGAATTTCAGGATATTGAGGACACTATGAAAAGATCAAACATAAGAATTCAGGGTAAAGTAGAAGGAGAAGAATTTCACTCCAAAGGCATAGTAGGCGTTTTCAACAAAATCATAGAAGAAAACTTTCCCCAAATTGGGAAGGAAGTGCCAATGCAGATACAGGAATCCTTTAGAACACCAGTCAGACAAAACCTGGAAAGAACCTCTCCTTGCCATATTATAATCAAACTACCAAACACACAAACCAAAGAAAAAATATTGAAAGCTGTTAGAGAGTAAAATCAAGTTACCTACAAAGGCAAGCCCATCAGGATTACAGCAGATTACTCAACACAAACTTTAAAAGCCAGAAGGGTGTGGAGTGATGTATTACAGGTTCTGAAAGATAACAACTGTCAACAAAGGTTAGTTTATCCTGCAAAGCTATCCAATCAAATAGGTGGATAAATAAGGACATTCCACCACAGAAGCAAGCTAAAGGATTATTTGAAGACAAAATCCTCTGTGTTGAAGAGAAAGAAAAGCACACATATAAGGAACCTGGAAAAAACAAACAATACTCAAATACTACTTAACACAAGAGAGCAAAGTTAAAACCGAAAAAACTACAAAAAAATGGCAAACATAAATACACACCTTTCAATAATATCACTTAATATCAATGCCCTCAATGCCCCAACCAAAAGACATAGGTTTGAAGACTGGGTTAAAAAGCAGGATCCTAGGCATCAGAGATGGCTTAGTGGTTAAGCGCTTGCCTGTGAAGCCTAAGAACCCCGGTTCGACACTATTCCCCAGGACCCATGATAGCCAGATGCACAAGGGTGTGCACGTGTCTGGAGTTTGTTTGCAGTGGCTGGAGGCCCTGGCATGCCCATTCATTCTCTCTCTGTGTCTGCCTCTTTCTCTCTCTGTCTGTCGCTCTCAAACAAATAAATAAAAATGACTTAAATATTAAAAAAAAATCAGGGTCCTTCAATTTGTTGCCTCCAAGAAGCCCACCTTTCTACAAAGGTTGGACACTATCTTAGGGTGAAAGGTTGGAAAACAGTGGTTCAAGCAAATGGACCTAGAAAACAAGCAGGGGTTGCTATCCTAATATCTGACAAGGTATACTTCAGTGCAACATTAGTTAAGAAAGATGAAGAAGGTCACTTTATATTAATTAAAGGCACACTCCAACAGGAGGACATTACAATCCTAAACATATATGCCCCTAACATGGGAACCCCCAAATTCATCAAACAAATGCTATTAGAGCTACGGTCACAGATAACACCAAACACAGTGGTAGTGGGTGACTTCAGTATCCCACTCTTATCAATTGACATGTCATCCCAGGAAAAAATAAAGAGAGGCATCTGGATTAAATGAGGTCATAGAATGAATGGATCTAACAGATATATACAGGACATTTCATCCAAATGCTGCAGAATATACATTCTTTTCAGCAGCACATGGAACATTCTCTAAAATAGACCATATATTAGGACACAAAACAAATCTTAACAAATACAGGAAAATTGAAATAGTTCCTTGGATTCTATCTGACCACAATGGAATCAAACTACAAATCAATAGCAAGAAAAGCTATAGAGCATTCACAAAATCATGGAAACTAAACAACACACTACTAAATGATGAATGGGTCAATGAAGAAATCAAAAAGGAAATCAAAAAACTTATAAAGTCAAATGATAATGAGAACACAACATAACAAAATTTCTTGGACACAATGAAGGTAGTCTTAACAGGTAATTTTTATAGCTTTAAGGCAATATATTAAGAAAGTAGAAAGGTCTCACGTAAATGACCTAATGCTTCACCTTAAAGCCTTGGAAAAAGAAGAACAAGGCAAACCAAAACTCACTAGATGGGAAGAAATAATAAAGATTAGGGCAGAAATTAATGAAACAGAAATTAAAAAAAAAAAAAAACCAAAGAGTCAATGAAACAAAGAGTTGGTTCTTTGAAAGGATAAACAAGATTGATAAACAATTAGCAAATCTGACCCAAAAATAAAGAGAAGGGACACAAATTAACAAAATTAGAGATGAAAAAGTTAACATCACAACAGATACCAGAGAAATTCAAAAAATCACAGGGACATAAGATAAAGTCATATACTCCACAAAGTATGAAGAAATGGATGATTTCCTTGATTTATATGACCCACCTAAATTAAATCAAGATGACATTGGTCATTTAAATAGACCTATAACAAGTATGGAGATCCAAGCAGTTATCAAAAGTCTCCCAACTAAAAAAGTCCAGGCACAGATGGATTCACTGGTGAATTTTACCAGACCTTCAGGGTAGAACTAACACCATTGCTTCTTAAACTATTCCATAAAATAGAAAAAGAAGGAATCCTACCAAGCTCCTTCTATGAAGCCAGCATCACCCTGATACCAAAACTAGGCAAAGATAGAACAAAAAAGAAAATTACCGACCAATATCCCTCATGAACATAGATGCAAAAATTCTCAACAAAATATTGGCAAGCAGAATACAAGAATATGTCAGAGGGCTGGAGAGATGGCTTAGCGGTTAAGCGCTTGCCTGTGAAGCCTAAGGACCCGGTTCGAGGCTCGACTCCCCAGGACCCACGTTAGCCAGATGCACGAGGGGGCGCACGCGTCTGGAGTTCGTTTGCAGTGGCTGGAGGCCCTGGTGCGCCCATTCTCTCTCCCTCTCTCTATCTGCCTCTTTCTCTGTGTCTGTCGCTCTCAAATAAATAAATAAAAAATTAAAAAAAAAAAAGAATATATCAGAAAGATCATTCACCCCGACCAAGTGGGCTTTGTCCCAGAGATGCAGGGATGGTTCCACTTATGCAAATCAATAAATGTAATACAATATAAGTGGACTGAAGGACAAAAATCACCTGATCTTCTCATTAGATGCAGAGAAAGAATTTGACAAAATCCAACATCCCTTCATGATAAAAGTCCTACAGAGACTGGGAATCAAAGGAACATATCTCAACATAATAAAGCTTATTTATGACAAGCCTATGACCAACATATTACTAGATGGGGAAAAACTGGAAGCTTTTCCACTAAAATCAGGAACAAGACAAGGGTTTTCACTGTCCCCACTTTTATTTAATAATGTACTGGAAATATTAGACATAGCAATAAGGCAAGAAACACACATAAAAGGTATATAAATTGGAAAGGAAGAGATTGAGTTATCATTATTTGCAGATGACATGATTCTATACATAAATGACTCTAACAACTCTACCAGCATACTGTTAGAACTGATAAACACCTATAGCCATGTAACAGGATACAAAATTTAAAAAGTATGCTGACAACAAACACACAGAGGATGAAATAAGAGAATCACTCCTATACACAATTGCATCAAAAATAATAATAATAATAAAGTACCCTGGATTAAACCTAACCAAGGAAGTGAAGGATCTCTACAATGAAAACTTCAAAACACCCAAGCAAGAAACTGCATAAGACACTAAGAAATGGAAAGACATCCCTTGCTCTTGGATCAGGAGAATCAATATTGTGAAAATGGCAATCTAACAAAAGCAAACTACACATTTAATGCAATCCCCATCAAAATTCCAATGGCATTCTTCACAGAAATAAAAAACAAAACAAAACAAAAATTCATTTGGAATCACAAAAAATCTCGAATATCTAAAACAATACTGAGCAACAAAAGTAAGGCTGGTGGTAATACATTATATAAATGGACTGAAGGACAAAAATCACATGATCATCTCATTAGACGCAGAGAAAGCATTTGACAATATTCAACATCCCTTCATGATAAAAGTCCTGCAGAGACTGGGAATAGAAGAAACATATCTCAGTATAATAAAGGCTACTTATGACAAGCCTACAGCCAACATATTACTAAATGGGGAAAAGCTGGAAGCATTTACACTAAAATCAGGAACAATAAAGTATACCTCAGCTACTTGAGCTGAAATTAACAAGCATTCCCTGAATTCTCCTTGCTCTGATCCCATGCTCAGCATTCAGCCTTCTGAAAATGTGGTTTCCCATGTAACTTGTCTATAAGGAAAAGATGTATTAATCTTCTTTCCTATGTAACTTGTCTATAAGCAAAAAATGCATTAGTCTTCTTTCCTGAGTATTTGTGTTCTATGAAAAGGAGTACACAGAATAATGGTAAAAGACTTTAAAGTGGACAGGTCTGAACCCAATTCTGGCACTAACACTTGCTAGAAAAGGTGATCATGAGACCTCTAAGCTCCTTGCCAACTATGTGCTCCTAAACATGATACTCTGGTCACCTAAGGTTCATATCAGAATATTCAAACTGCAAAAACACTTTATAAGCAAAACAAATACTTCCAATACTTCCAAGCTACAATCTCTTGCATCCTCAAATCCACTTGTCCCATCAATAAGCTCTAGAGATAGTGGACATTACAAAAGGAGAGTCATTGAGCTCTTCAATGTTATCCAGAGAGGAAGAGGGGAAATGGTGGGTAAAACATGGATTTTGAACATGGGAGAGTTAAGAAAGTTGCTAACAGGTCTAAGTCCCCAAGACAAAAACTAATTATTTATATGTTTAATAGAACTTTGTGAGGGTCAAATGTTACAAGGTATGGAAGGCACCATGTAAATTTCATGGAATTATTATCATATCTTTATAAATACCTCTATTTTTATAGAGGTAGTAGGAAAAGAACTGAAGAAATCTACATGGGGGCTTCTCGTCTTCAAGAGTAGCTTCCCAACCAGGGATGTGTGCTAGGCTTGGAACACCTGTACTTGTCAAATCTTTCAGTATGAATCAGATCAGATATAGTTTCTATAATAAACATTATGTAAATATTATATCCAGTGATGAAAGTGGAGAGAAAGAGCAAAGAAGGGAATTTGCCACTAATCATCCAAATTTTATATATCTGTTGGTTTATAAATGTCCTTCTAAGAATTTATAAATGGGCAAGAATACATATACAAGAATGTTCAAAGTAACATTATTTACAAGATAAATAGGAAGGTAATTAGTACATTTGACAATTCTTATTATGTCTACTATATAGTCATGATAAGCTATTACATACCATGTAAGAAATATGTGTGTGTATGTGTGACCATATTAATATTAAAAGTAACCTCACAGTACACATGTACCTGGAAATATTCTAAAGGTATACAGGCCTAATTCTTGACATTTGTCTCCACTGTGGTGGGGGGGGAGGGAAGGTGGTCAGAAGTGAGTATAGTAAGGAAAGCACTCTTATTTTTTACTTTATATGCTTTGGCATTATTTAAATATTATATAATGATCATCCAGCACTCTTGTAATATTGAAATGCAACTAAGTCTACCAATGCAGAGAAATGATAAATTTTTAGAGTGATGGAAATTCTAGTTACTCAGATTTGATTGTTACCCACATTAAACAGTATCAATAAACACCAAAGATCCCCATATACAGGTGCTTACTATTTGTGGATAAGTCCTCACCCTCACATGTGGCTTCTAGTGGGACCAAAAGAAATTATATGGTGCTAAGTTATTTCAAACAGTGCCAATACTTTATTCATGGTGGAATGTAATAACTTCAGCTAACCTGTCCCTCTTGGCTTGCCTGGACACATACTCCTTCAAATGAGGATTATTATGTAGGCTGAATTTCATAATACATCAAGATCATGTGGATGGATCCCAGGAGTGGATTTAACTTTCTTTTAAACCATAAAGTGTGGATCAGAAGCATGGCTCCACACCTCCAGGGACCTTATTCTCCACAAGCAGACTGCATGAAATTTCTGCAGAGCCAAGGGAGATGGTTAGAGAGATATGGCTTCTTCCAACACTGGAATTGAAACCCCATCTCAAGCAAGTTAAAAAATCCTCAATTAAGACTGTCTGGCCCTCTTGGCCTTACAAATTTTTAGGAGCCAAGAAAGAATCTCCTTAAGACCCCAACCATAATGATTTTCTAATAAAATTTCTTTTGTATTTTCACATTTCCATGGCTCTTAAAACAATCATTTTGGCAAAACAAAAGATTATTTCAACTTTGGATTTCCACTTCTGAATTTCTTGTCTACCAAATGCTAGGTAAAAAGATAAAAACACTATATGAAGAAAAAAATATTGCTTTTATTCTAATTGTTAATACCAGAAAACATTAAACTTGAATCAAAATGAAGTTTCTGCCTTATCTGTCCCCTTATTGAAAATGTTTGCAAGATTTATAAATGTTAGCATAATTATGGCATATAATTAGCTATATAGTGTAATTATAGCATAATTATAAATGTTAGCATATATATGAAGAACATAATAGTAGTTAACTCTGTATTACCATATTGTTTACATATAAAATTGCCTAGAAAATTACACTGTACAGTTATATTATCTTACTATGTGGAATGAGGGAAATGATGGTAACATATTTTCTGTGTTTTAAGACATAGATTTTCAAAAGTAAGACAAAAAATACAGTCATTTTAAATTTCCAAGGAGACTGATAAAATACATGTACATTTCACCAGCCCAAGTCATAAGCTATTCTCTTTTGATATTTAAGAGAGACAAGATTATTTTGTAGTTCTTCAAAAAATTTTGCCTTTAAATTTTCAGTGTTAGAAATGTTCCTTAAATTTGGGATATGGGAATATTCTCTCACATGATAAAAAGGGGAGAAAAATATTTCTCCAACTTAGAAATGAGCCAAAGTATTTCAGCACTGCTTTTGCTTACATATGTCTATATCTGTACAACTGTTTTAAGCATGGAAAACTATTTTGGTTCTGATTTTAAAGCACATAATAAAAATGTTGATTTTCTTCAATGCTAAAATTGTACACAATATTGAGACTTGAAGAATAATCAATTTTCAAAAATCCTATATTTATTAATATATCTTGAAACAATATAAAAGATAGTACCTATCTAAGAAATAAAACATTGCTTTTCAGAAGTTAAATAAATTAAAAAAAATTTAATATTCAAACACAAAATAATAAATTTTCCTTTCCTATAGCACAGTTCAAGTATTTTGTTAAATTTATATTTAGCCAACTGGAACATAATACCTCTTTAAAATAGCTTTCCTTTAAAAGATTATTGCCATACAAAATAATGTGTCTATCACTACTCTAGATTACTTAGATAAAGTCAAAGAACAACAGTAGACAGATGTTTCTGTAACGAAGTCTTCAATCCTCAACCCATAAAAGGCTGTACACATTAGTAATATGGCATTTTCAGGTAACCCCCCAAAGTATTTGAATTCTTGCAAACACAGACTATGTATATTCCTTTAAAGAGAAAATTATCTACTGCAGATAAACATATGCAATGGCTGTGACTTTGAACCATATATTATTTGAATATCTCACAAAACAAAGGAGGCATTACCTATTACTTTATTAACTAAAAGATGCTACTTGTTTGTGAAATGCAATGTTGATGCATATTTCAATACTAGGAATGAAAGAGAATAATTTTGAAAATAATTAACCACTTTCTAGAAATAAATTACACAGTTACGTTAATGTATTGTATACAGGACACCATCTGAGCATGAACTGTAACATGCAATCAGTAGTTGCTTCCACATGGAGCCTGGTCTACCTGGGCAGCTGTCCAACAACTTTCAAGAGAGTTTTATTTTCCTGTTTCAATTGTTCATTCTCATATTCTATGATGAGTTTTCCAATCATTTCTTTATCTCACAAGTTAGTGGTGTTCTTACCTTTTTCCTGCTATTTTCTTTTCAAGATCTTCAACTACTTGACACAAAATATTTGCCACATTTAATAAGCTGTTGTTTGATTGTTTATAGACATCTGAAATGAAAAATTGCTTTTTTTCTCTGAAAATGAATAAAATATTTCCTTCCCAAACAGAAATTGTTTGAGTAGTTTCCTTTACTATGTAATAACTCATCATATATATGTATATATTATATATTATTATCTGACATTTTATTCTTTTCTATGCTATTGAAAACAGTATTTTTCTTTTTCTTAAATTTATTTATGATACTTTCATACATGATTAGAATGTATTTTGATTCCTCTTATCCCAATTACCCTCTATTTTCTCCTGTTGTAGCAGACAGCTTCAGGTCTACTGAGATGAACTTCCAGACCAGGCACAGTTATGGAAGAAGGGATTTACTGAAGCTTACAGATCCAGGGAAAGTTCCATAATGGCAGAAGAAGCTGGCCTGCCTTCACAGGAACAAGCACAGAGAGAGAAGCACAAGCCTAAAAGCCAAAAGCCACACAACACAGCACACTTCAGGAACTCCAGTTAGGCACACTTTGCATATTTGTAGATTGAAATCTCAAACCCACCATCACACCTTAAAATCAGCCCAGTGACACTGCCTCCACCCAGGTGGCTGCAGATGCAAACTGCAAACTAATAAAATACTGAATATATTGGGGGCCATCTATTCAAACTACCACATTCCACCCTTGGCCCCCAGTAGATTCATAAACATCACATGTTGTAAATTGTACTCAGTTCAACTTCAAAGATGCCCACAGTCTTGACCCATTTAAGATAGGAAGTCCTATAAAATCAAACAAGTTAAATACTTCCAACATATAAAGGCAAAGAGTAAACATTTTCAACTGATATAATGCATAGCAAGGAGAGACTAAAACAATGCAAACTCAACCACCATCAAATAACATCAAACTTATGCAGTTTAAGTTCAATATAACCAGAGACTGACAGTCTCCAGATTTTCCAATTCTGCCCCTCCAGCTGGGCAGAGTATCCAGGGAACACTTCCATCCTAGGCCAACAGTGTGCTCTATGGTAGTCTTTGCATAGTCCTGGTATATCCAAAATATCTTCAGGTCTTCATGCAAACCGCGGTCCATCTTCCAAGGCTCTATCAGCCTATCAGGGCATAAGGCCCTGCCTCATGCCTCATCTCAGCAGTGGCTCCTGGAACCATGTGCAATTCACAACCATGCCTCCCATTTTTCATGCTTCTGAAACCAACACCAGGTGTGCAGGACACAGCCATTTTCTTAATTCAGAGATAAAAATAAATCTTAACCTTGAAAAGCAGGCTCCTTCTCCAGTCAACTTTTTCCAAAAGAGTTTGAATTTCTATGATAGTCTTTCTTCAGGCATACTTTCCATTGTTTTAATGTAAAGCAGTTGGGCCATCTTCCTTAAGATTGCTAATGTGTTTGACAATAGCAGGTTCAGTAACCTAAGACTAATCTCAGTGCCTGTAACTTTAACTTGCTTGAAATTTTCCAGCTAAAAAATTTTAAATCCCTAAGTCCAATTATCTTAACCAAGCACATCAGTCCATTGCAAATTTAACCTTGATCAAACTCTCTGGGCCTGGGCAGCAGAGCACAGCCAGCCCTTACACCAGTAGTCCAGTTCCAACAAAGTTCTCTGCAGTCTTTCCTTCCCCTTAGAAAGCTCATAAGCCAAGCCTCGAAGTTCAATACTGTCTGCATGTAGTATCTCCAGCTCTCATCAGAATAGTCCATAAAACTTGGCTTACCACTTTAGAAGGCATCGTCAGTTGCAAGCACCAAGTCCCTGCCTATTCCTTCAAAACAAAGGTTCCAAAAGATCAGCATTCACATGGTCAGGTTCATCTCACTCCTTGGTACCACCTTCTATTACAGACAGCTTCAGGTTCACTGAGATGAACTTCCAGACCCGGCAGTTATGGAGGGAGGGATTCATTGAAACTTACAGATCCAGAGGAAGTTCCATAATGGCAGAAAAAGCTGGCCTGCTTTCACATGACCAAACAAAGAGAGAACAGCACAAGCCCAAAAGTCTAAGGTGACACAGCACACTTCAGGAACTCCACCTAGCCATACTTTGCATACCTTTAGATTGAAATCTCAAACCCACCACCACACTTTAAAATCCATCCAGTGACACTGCCTTGAGCCAGGTGGCTAAAGATGCAAACTACAAACTAATAAAGCACTGAATATATTGGGGGTCATCTATTCAAACTACCACACCTGATACTCATCTTTCCATTAGATCCCACTTCTATTCCTTGTTTATTATTTTTTGATCCACTGATTTAAATTAGGGTCACTTACACAAGCATGAGTTAGAGGTTATTTCAGTGACTACACCACTAAAGGGTATGACTCCTTCCCAACAATAATCAATTTCCACTATTTACTTTGGGAGATGTGAGGTCTTTTGTATTCCTCCATCATCTATGATGAAAGATTGATAGGCACATGCAGTAAATCACACCTGCTGTACATTCATGAATGTAGGACTTGTATAAGAAGAGAGCATTTCACAGCTCCACTTGCCCTCCTCCTCCTCTTTTCATGTTATCTTTGGTGAGGTTTCCTCAGCCTTGAAGAGTGTAGTTTAGATGACATGATTAGGACTGAGCACAAACTAGTCACTTGTTATTGATAACTTTGCCTTCTATGCATCTCTATTCACCTCTACCTTTTGTATAAAGAGACTTCTGCTTGAGGCTGTGAGCAGTACCAATCTATGGGGACAAGCACAGATATTTTCAAGGAAGTTTGACATGCTGGATGGTTAGCATAAACACAGCATTACCTACCCCTCCCATACCACTACCATTCCTAAGACCTTATCCCCAGGCTTTTAGCCAAATTAATAGTACTAGGCATGTTTTCCCTCCTGTGGAGCTAGCCTCAAATCCTGTCAGAGATCAACTGGGTGCACCCATAATTCCATAACTCTCCTGCTACTATTGCACCAGTGAACCCATCTTGTCTTACAGGTTGATTATGAAGTACATAGGGCATATGGCTCAGAAGGATTGTTGATGACTTTTATTCCATATATGCTTGCATAGCAATTTATGGCATTAGCTGGTAGGGAAGAAGCTTCCATCTCAGATCCAGCTTGGATTATTTATGTCTTGCAAGCAAAGTGTATGTTGTCTTCAGCAATAAGAAATTACTAAGCCAGGCATGGTGGCACACGCCTTTAATCCCAGCACTTGGGAGGCAGAGGTAGGAGGATCACCGTGAGTTCGAAGCTACCCTGAGACTCCATAGTGAATTCCAGGTCAGCCTGGGCTAAAGTGAGACCCTACCTCGAAAAACCAAAAAAAAAATTAAAAAAAATTACTATCAAGTTTTGGTAGACAACCAAAAGCAATGGTAATAGCCAATATGGTTTTAGGGGCCTCTAGGACCTCCCTGGCCAGCAGCTAGTTGGAAAGTACCTAATCCCTGGCACTGGTATTGTCTACTAATACCCTGTGGCTTCTATAAACAGCTTTAGTCACTCATGTAGTAGACTTTCATTTAAATATATTTGAAAATATATTTGAAAAAAATATATTTTAAGTTAGGCTTACAAAATAGTAGATTTCCACATGACTTATTCACATGTCCTTAGTTTTGGTTCATCTTCCTTTCAACCTCCCTTCTCTATCCCTGCTTAAGCCTTTCCCTCTCACTATTATCCCACCTCTGCTTTGGTGTTCCATGCATTCTTCTATGCCCTTACAATACCCTTCCTTCTTCATGGCCTTTTTCTAGCTTCCTGGCTTATATAGATACTTAATTTGACTTATAGCCAATAATCTAGATATTAAAATCTAGGATCTGCTTGTGTTTCTGAGTGTGGGTTACATCAGTGTAATATTCTCAGGTTTCATCCATTTAATGAAAATTTCATTTCATTTTTCTTACATCTGAATAAAACTCTATTGTGTACCAGTGTGTACAGTACCAGATGTGTATTATATGCTCATAATCATATACTCATCAGTTGATAGGCATCTAGGCTGGTTCTATTTCCTAGCTCTTGTGAACACAGCAGCAACAAAAATGAATGAGCAAGTATCTTTGAAGTAGGTCTCTTGGTCAACAGCTTCAGGTGGGTAGCAACCAATTTCCAGTATTGGGAGGAACAAGCTGAGCCAGCTGCCTTAAGGTTAGGCTTCAATCCACCCTCTCCAGGGCCCTTCTTTCTAGACTGTTCCCCCACCCCCAGCCCCTGCCATGCTCCTGTAGCGGTTAAATCTTTTAGTCTATCTTCAAGGAGAATGTTTTCTATGGTACCAGCTCATTTTAGGCTTCGTTTTGTGTTTATTTCCCCTCAAGCTCCCTTTCACCTCCTCCTAAAATCTTGCATCTTGCCTTGCCCTCGAGTTCCCTGTTGGGTATGCCAGCTACTTAAGCTGATGCAGGGTAGGAACAACAGATGAGGAAATCACCCAGCATTTGTCTTTCTGTGATTATGTGAGTTCATTGAGTATGATCTCATCCAAGTCCATCCATTTTCATGTATATTTCAATGTATCATCATTTCTTACAGCTAAGTAAAATTCCATTGGATAAACCTACCACATCTTCATTATCCATTCATCTAATGATGGGCTCCTGCTTGATTCTAGTTCTTAGCTATTGTGAATTGAGCAGGTATAAACACGGCTGAGCAAATATCTCTGAAGTGAAGAGTGGAGACTTTAGGGTACATGCCCAACAGGAGAAAAACTGGGTCTGTTGGTAGTTTTATTTTCACCCTTTTCAGGAGTCGTCATATTGATTTCCATAGTGGTTTTACAAGTTTGCATTCCCACTAGCGTTAATGAGAGTTCCTCTTTCCCCACATTCTTGTCAACATTTATTGTCATTTGATTTTTAAATTATTGCCATCCTGAATGGAGTAAGGTAAAATCTCATAGTTGTTTTAATTTGCATTTCCCTAATGGTTAAGAATGTTGAACATTTTCTTAAGTGTGTATTAGCCATTTGTATTTACTTTTCTGAGAATGCTGTATTTGGTTCTCTGCTCCATTTTTTGAGTGGTTTGTTTGAGTTTTTATTATTTAGTTTTTTGAGTTATTTGTGGATTCTAGACATTAGGCCTCTCTCAGTGGCATAGCTTGTCTGTGGGTATCTATTGATTCTGATTATGGTATGTTTGTCTGTGCAGAAGCTTTTTAAAATTTATTTTTATTTATGTATTTATTTATTTGAGAGTGACAGACAAGCAGAAAGAGAAAGAGGCAGATAAAGAATGGGTGCACCAGGGCCTCCAGCCATTGCAAATAAACTCCAGATGCATGCGCCACCTTGTGCATCTGACTTACGTCGGTCCTGGGGAATTGAGCCTCAAACTGGTGTCCTTAGGCTTCACAGGCAAGTGCTTAACTGCTAAGCCATCTCTCCTGCCCAGTGTGACCAGTGAAGAAGCTTTTTAGTATCATGAGGTCACACTGGTTAAGTGATTGTTTAATTTCCTGGGTTACTGGGATATTGTTCAAGAAGTCTTTCCCCACTCCTATATTATGGAGAATCCCTCCTATTTTTTCTTCCAGTAGGAGAAGAGTTTCAGTCTCATATTGAGTACTTTAATACATTTGGAGTTGGTTTTTGTGTATGATGAGATGAGTTGTTCTGGTTCCTTTTTTTTTTTTTTTTTTTACATGTTATTCTACTTGTTCACCATCATTTGTTGAACATGCTATCTTTTCTCCAGTGTACATTGCTGGCTAGTTTGTAAAAGATCAAGCAGCTGTAGTTACTTGACCTAAAGGCCAGGTTTTCAATTCTGTTCCATTGGTCTATATGTCAGTTTTTATGCCAGTACCATGCTGGTTTTTTTTTTTGTTGTTGTTGTTGTTTGTTTTGATTTTACTGTGGATTTGTAGTATAGCTTTAGATTGGGTATGGTGAAACCTCCAGAGGTGTTTCTTCTGTTGAGGATGTTTGGATATCTGAAGGCAAGCTGGCATTCCATGTGAATTTTGAGATCGTTTTTTCTATCTCTGTGAAGAATGATGCTGGAATTTTTATTGGTATTGCATTAATCTGTATATTGATTTTGACAGGCTTGTCATTTTCACAATATTAATTGTACTTATCTATGAGCATGGAAGGTCATTTGATCTTCTCAAGTCCTCACAGTTTCTTTCCTGGGTGTTTTAATGTTTTAATTATATAGTTCTCTCACATCCTTGGTTAGTGTTATCCCAAGTTTTTTTTTTTTTTCAGCTATTGAAAATGGGACAGCCTCACTAATCTCTTTCTCTGTATATTTTTCCTTTGCATATAAAAAGGCTACTGATTTTTGTGAGTTGATTTTGTATCCTTTCACTTTGCTGAAAGAGTTAATCACCTTTAGATATTTTTAGGAGGAGTCTTTCAGATAACTTATTAATAGGATCATGTCATCTGCAAATAGGGATAATTTGACTTCTTTTCAATTTGTATCCCTTTTATATCTTTCTCCTGTCTTGTTGCTTAGGCTAGGGCTTCTACTATGTTGAAGAACAGTGGTAAGAGTAGGCACCCCTGTCTTATTCTTGATGTCAATGGGAACTCCTTCAGTCTTTCCCCATTAAGTATTATTTGGGATTTAGGTGTTTTGTATATAGCCTTTATTGTGTTGAGATATAGACCCTCCATGACTATTCTCTCCAACATTTTGATCAGGGAGTGATGTTGTGTTTTGTCAAATGCCTTCTCTGCTTCTCTTGAAATAATCATGTTGTCCCTGTGATTAAGTTTATTTATGGGGTGAATTATGTTAATCAATTTTCCATATTTTGAGCCATCCCTGCATCCCTGGGATGAAGCCTTCTTGATCAAAGTGGCTAATGCTTTTAATGTTTTGTTTAATTTGGTTTGTGAGGATTTTGTTCAGGATCTTTGCATCTAAATTCATCAGGGATATAGGCCTATAGTTTTCTTTTCTTACTTTACCTTTGTCTAGTTCTGTTATTAGGGTGATACTAACTTCGTAAAAGGAGTTGGGGAGCATTCCCTGTTCTCCAATTAGTATGTCCTGATGATTCTTCCAATTTCGTTGATGTCTGATGTGACCTCTACCTTTTCAGTTCTAATTTTGTTAATTTAAGTCTTTCTTTTTTGTTTGATTAAATTGGCCAGGGGGGTTATCAATCTTGTTTGCTTTTTCAAATAATCACCTCTTTACTTCATCAACTTTTTTACTTGTTTTCTTAGTTTCCAGTTTATTAATTTCTGCTCTGATCTAAATTATTTATTTCCATCTGCACCTCATAGGGTTGGATTATTCTTGTTTTTCCATTGCCTTTAGGTGGATGGTTAGGTTATTAATTTGAAATCTCTCTGTCCTTGTTATGAAGGAATTCAGCACTATGACTTTTCCCCTTAGGATTGCTTTCATTGTGTCCTATAAGTTTTGGTACGTTGTCATCATTCAGTTCTAAAAGTTTTACAATTTCCTTTTTGATTTCTTTCACAATCCATTCACAATTTAAATATGTTGTTCATTCTCCAGAGACAGTGGGAGGGGGCGGGGTGGTGAAGATGTGGTAGAGGTGACTGGGCACCACAAACCAGTCCTGATAATGGAGTTGGCTAGTGTGGGAGAGACAGGTGGTGGGTCAGAGGGCACACACAATGGTGTCTGCAGGCAGCACAGGGTGTGAAGCAGCTGCAAACTTGGGCAGAGAGAGTGGGGCAGGCTGAATGGTGCACTCAGAGCTGTCTGTGAGCAGCCCAGCTGGTAAACCTGGAGAGGTAGGGACACTCTCAGTGCCACCCCTCCCACCCCACCAGAGAGTACAGCCTGAGAACCTGGTTGGAGAGGCAGGAGTGTGCACAGGTTGAAGAGTGCTTTCAGGCCTGCCTGCTGGATGTGCAGTAGATGAACCTGGTTGGAAAGGCAGGGACATGCTCAGGGCCAACCCTCTCCTCTCCCAGTGCAGCCAGAAAATGTGGGTGGAGAAGCAGGGGCATAAACACAGACCAAGGCACATGCTCAGGGCTGCCTGCAGGGAGCACAGTTGGTGAAAGTGGTGAGAGAGGGAGGGGTGCTTCTTCAGGCCATCTGTGGTGATTGTGAGGTAGGGGTGTGTGTTCAGGGCCACCTTCGGTGACTACAGCCTCTGAACTTGCTTGGAGAGGAAGGGGCACATGTAGGCCAAGGGTGAACCTAGTTGGAGAGACCAACCTGGGTGTGTCTGCCAGCTGAGGTGAGTGGTAAGAGGGAATGAGTCGACTCCCAACTGTGCTCCCTCCCCCCGTGTGCCTGCCCAGTGGAGGTCTGCTAGAACCTACTACTGGAGCTCCACAAGTATTACCTGATATTACTCCAGGAGTTGAAGCATAATTAGGAGGCTGCCATCTTGATCAGAAGTATCCAAACCCATTTTCATTTCTTGATTTGAACTTTTTATTGTCGCTTAGAATACATTTCTGCATTTGGATATGTTCCTTGTTGTGGTTTGATTCAGGTGTCCCCCATAAACTTAGGTGTTCTGAATGCTAGGTCCATAGCTGATGGCATTTTGGAATTAAAGCCTCCTGAATGCAGTGTATTGTTGGGGGTGGGCTTATGGGTATTACAGCCAGTTACCCCTTGCCAGTGTTTGCCACAGTGTCCTGTTGTCCACCTGATGTTGGACACCTTCTGCCCATGCCATCGTTTTCCGCTGAAATCATGGAGCTTCCCCTGGACTCCATAAGCCAAAATAAACTTTTTTCCCAGAAGCTGCTCTTGGTCAGGTGATTTCTGCCAGCAATATGAACCTGACTGCAACATCTCCGTTACAGAGCTTATTCCATTGGCCTATTAGTTCACTTATTTGTTGATTTTCCTTAAATTTCTTTAGCCTTCTGTTAAACTCTTTTTTTTTTTTTTTTTTTTTTGGTTTTTCGAGGTAGGGTTTCACTCTAGCCCAGGCTGACCTGGAATTCACTATGGAGTTTCAGGGTGGCCTTGAACTCACAGCGATCCTCCTACCTCTGCTACCCAAGTGCTGGGATTAAAGGCATGCGTCACCACGCCCCGCTGAACTCTTTTTGATTGTCTTCAATTTCATAAGCCATCTATGGAATACAGTTTCCCGATTCTCTCTGGTTTCCTTCAGCCATCAATTGTTCTTTTTGATTATCTTCCATTTCCTTCTTCTATCTGTGAAGGTTTTTTTTTTGGCTGATTTCTTCCAATTCATTGAGCCATGCTTTGATGTGTAATTTGAAATTATTTTTTTTGCCAGTTTTCTTCTATTTCCTTCACCCATTCTTGGAGTCTCTGTTTGATAACTCTTTGTCCAATTCTTCCTATTCAGCCAGCCATTTGTTCAGGGTCTCATTAGCTTTGTTTAAAATGCTTGTCATGATTTAATATTGGGATTCTATGTTTGTGTTTCCTCTAAACTTTCCTTGGAGGGTTCCATTGTGGAACTGGGTCATCTTGGTGGGGATCCCTTTGCTTGGTGTCATGTGTTATTTGCTTTGCAGTGATGTTTGTCCATCTCAAGATCAGGTGTCTACTGAGGATGAAGCACTAGCAACACTTCTATCACCTGTGTTTGTTGGCCTGGTCTAATTTAATCATTGTGGGTGTGGGATTAAAGACTATCCACTGACTTAGAGTGTGTGCAATTGAGTCTGAGCACTGTCTACTTTGTGTGCCACCTTCCAGAAAATATGGGTTAGACCCTGGGAGGCTGTGTTTGTCTGGTGTCCAAGCTTGGCATTGATCTTCCATAGCTATTCCCTGTCTGGCTTTCTGGAGGGATATCAGCTCCAAGCTTCTCCTGGGAGCTGGAGCAGGTACTCAGTCGACCTCTGCTTCATCTCCTCTCCAGATATGATTGTTTTTTGTTGGGGGGGGGGCTTGCAAGGAGGGTGTGAAAAGTAGAGCACAATTCAGTAGCCTGTTCAATGCTGATCATCCTCTGGCTTTTTTTTCTCCTTTGCAGCTGCCACAAAATGGTGTCTAACCCTAATGCTCAACCCTGGCACTCACCCTCTTCTCACAGTGGTGTCCAGCCCTGCTCTCTGCTGAGCTCCCCCTGGCTTGTTCCCTCCTAGGCAGCCACCTTAGAATGGCATATAGCCTTGGTGCTCACCCCTGGTGTTCAATGCCATCTCATAATGGTACCCAGCCCTGCTTGCTGCTGAGCTTCACCTGGTTCGTTACCTACCAGACAGCTGCCTTAGAATGGCATCTACCCCCGGTGCTCAACCCTGGCACTTAGCCCTGTTAAATAATGGCACCTGGCCCTGCTCACTGCTAAGTTTCACCTGGCTTGTTCCCTTTCAGGCTAGCCCCAGCATTCAACCACAGCACTCAGCCATGTTTCACAATAGCACCCAGCCCTGCTCACCACTGATCTTTCCCTTCTTTGATGAGTTTGAGTGTCCTCGATATCTTTTACCATATCTGTAGAGATGGTTCTCTGGCTAGCAGTGAAAGCAGCAGTTCCATTCTTTCCCTAACCACCTTTGCATTGTTCTCTAAACTCCGGAGGGCACAATAGAGCTGACTTATCCAATGAGAAATTCTGAGATTTCTCTTCTTGTCATTTTGGTGAACATTTGGGCTTACCAGTATTTGTCACCATGTGTAGAAAGAAGGTTCTATAACTAAAGGTGAAAGCAGCATTAATTAAATGGCTTAAATATACACACTTATATGGATTTTTGATGGGTATAATGCCTTTATTTAGTCAAGGAATGGTATAAGCTCCTTCTGGGGTCTGTGAGCCTCTAAGCAATATGTTTTTGACTTGATTCTCAGTATCAGGCATAAATTCTCTCCTACTGAACAAGACCTCTTAGGCAATTGGAGAGCAGCTGATTATCCCCATAACTTACTTGCCATTATTACACTAGTGAGTACATCTTGCCTAGCTGATTGATTGTAGCTTTCAAGATCCACTTGTTCAGACTGTTGATGACATTTCTGCTCCAGAAACTCAAATTGAAACTTCCAGCACTATGGCAGATATCCTGCAGGGAGATATCACCAGCATTTCTTGTCAGCTTTTTGTTTGTTTATTTGTTTTCCGAGGTAGAGTCTCACTCTAGCCCAGGTTGACCTGGAATTTACTATGTAGTCTCAGGGTGGCCTTGAACTCACAGTGATCCTCCTACCTCTGCCTCCCGAGTGCTGGGATTAAAGGCATGCGCCACCATGAGTTTTTTTTTTTTTTAATGCTAACCATTCTGACTAGAGTGAAATGGAATCTCAGCATGACTTTAGTTAGCATTGCCCTGGTGGTTGAGGATGATGAAACACTTTTAAAGATATTAGCCATTTTTATTTCTTCTTTTGAGAACTCTCTGTTCAGTTCCACATCCCACTTGTTTTTATTGGGTTGTTCTTTTCCTTGAGATTGCTTTGGCCATCTAGGATATTTTGTGCTTCCATATGAATTGTAGGATTTTTTTATTTATTTGAAGAATGTTGCTAAAATTTCCATTGAGATTGCACTGAATTTTAGGTTCCTTTCAGTAGAATGGCTATTTTCACAATATTGAATTTCCTGGTCTAAGAATGGGAATTATTTTTCATCTACTAGTGTCTTCTTCAATTTCTTTCTCTAGTGTTTTAAAGTTTTCATTGTAGAGGTTGTTCACATCCTTGACCAGGTTAATTCCAGCAAACATTTTTTTAATAAAAAAATTATTTTTATTTTTTTATTTGAGAAGGAGAGGAAGAGTGCACGCAAAAGAGAGAGAGAGAGAGAGAGAGAGAGAGAGAGAGAGAGAGGACACAAGAGAATGGGTGAATGGGTGTGCTGGGGCCTCCAACTGCTGCAAATGAACTCTAGATGCATGTATCACCTTATCCATCTGGCTAATATGGGCCATGGGGAATCGAACCTGCCTCCTTTGGCTTTGCAAGCATCTTATCTGCTATGCAATTTCTCAGCCCTGCAGTGTATTTTTTTGAGGCTATTGTGAATTGGGTTATTTTCCTGATTTCATTCTCCATATACTTGTTATTGGCATATAATAAAGCTACTGAATTCTATAGTTTAATTTTGTATTCTGCCACTTTGCTAAAATTGTATCAGCTCTAGAGATTTTGGGGGGGCATCTTATGGGGCCACTGTGTATAAAATCATATCATTTTCAAATAAGGATACTTGAAGTTCACCCTTTCTTAATTGTATCCCTTTTATTTCATTCTCTTGTCTTGTTGCTCTAGCTAAGACTTCAATGCTGGATAGAAGTGGAGAAAATAAACACCTTTATCTTGTTCCTGATCTTAGTAGGCATGCTTCAACATTTTCTCTGTTAAGCATGATGTTGGCTATAGGTTTGTCATATCTTGCTTTTATTAAGTTGAGATAATTTCCTTCAATCCCTACGCATCAACTAAGATGATAATATTATTTCTGTTCTTGAGCCAATTTATATAATATGTTACATTCATTAATTCACATATGTTGAACCATCCCTGCAACAAAGCCACTTGATCATAGGTATATGATATGTTCCTGAATTTGGGTTAAAATATTTTATTGAGGATTTTTGGATCTATGTCCAACAGGGAGATTGGTCTGTAATTTTCTTTATTGCTTGTGTCTTTATCTGATTTTGCTGTCAGTAATATTGGTATAAAAATGATGTCAGAAGCATTCTTTCCCTTTCTATTGTACTGAATAGTTGGAGAAGTATTGGTGTTAGTCATTCTGTAAAGGTCTAGAAGAATTCTGCTCTAAATCTACCTAGGTTTTTTAGTTGGAAGAGTTATTTTTATTATTGCTTTAATCTCATTATCTGTTTAAATTATTCACTTCATCTTGGTTTAATTTTTGTATATCTTGTTCATCTAGAAATTCACCCATTTCATTTATTATGTAATTGCAAGCAGAAAAAGAGAGGGGAATGAGTGCATCAGGGCATCTTACAACTGCAAAATCAATTCTAGATGCATGTGCCACTGTATGCATCTGGATTTACATGGGAGCTGGCAAATCAAACCTGGGTCATCAGGCCTTGAAACCAAGTGTTCTTATTGAGCTATCTCTCCAACCCCATCCATTTCTTTTAGATTATCCAGCTTGGTTGGATGTATATAGATTTTAAAATAGATTTTGTTTGTATCTTTTGCATTGCCTCTCTTTTTATCTCTAATTTTATTAATTTGGGTCTTCTATCTTTTTTTGGTTAGTTTGGCTAAGGGTTTGTAAATCTTATTTTTTTTCAAAGAACCAAATACCTGTTTTGTTGATTCTTTGAATTGTGGTTTTGTTTCATTTCTATTCTATTTATTTCTATCCTGACCTTAATTATTTTTTTTCCTATTTAATGCCTTGGGGGTTCATTTGTTCTTGTTTTTCTAATGCACTCAAATTCATTATCAAATTATTTACTTGAGATTTCTTTGCTTTTTAAATGTAAGGGCTGGTTTTAGAATGTTGTATTCTCACTTCCACTCAAGTCTGGGATTTCTTTCATTTCCTTCTTGATTTCTTCAGTGTCCCATTCATTATTCAATAGTGTGCTTTTTGATCCCCAGTATTTGTATATTTTCTGTAGTTCTCATTAATTGCATTGTAGTCAGATAAAATACAAGGAGTTATTTTATTTTTTTTCTAAATTTATTGAGATTTTCTTTGCTTCTTATTATGTGATCTATCCCATGGAATGTTGGGAAAATGTGCATTCTATAATTTATGGGTGGAATGTTCTGCACATATCTGTCAGTTTTACCTGGGGGATTGGCTCAAATGGTAGAGCAGTCACTTAGCATATCTGTATCATTTAGCTCTCTGCTTACTTTTTGTCTGGTTAAGGTGCATATTGAAAAGAATGATGTGTTGAAGTCATTATTAACTCCATTGGAGTTAATCTGTGATTCATGTCTAGTAGTATTTGTTTTATGAAGTTGGGTGTTCCTATTTTTGCTACATATATTTTTAGAACTGTGAGGTCCTCTTGATGGATTTCCTCCTTAGTCAATATGAAGTGTCCTTCTTTATCTTTTCTGATTATTTGACTTTGAAGTATATTTTGTCAGGTACTAGAATAGCCATATCTGATTCTATTCTTGCTTCTATTTGCTTGGAATACAATTTTCTTTGGGTTTTTAATTGCTTTACAGTGAATCTAGCATAGATTATTATTTTTCCCTTAATGTCTTTAATGTGTATATCCTCTTATTCAGTCTAAAATGTTCCTTCTAGCATCTTGAATAGATGTGGATGAGTGGTCATAAATTCCTTTAGTTTGCTTTTATAATGGATCATTCTTTTCTCTGTTTATCATGAGAGATGTTTTTGTTATATATAGTAGTTTAGTTTAGCAGCTGTGGACTGTGTGTGTGTGTGTGTGTGTGTGTGTGTGTGTGTGTGTGTGTGTGTTATGTATGCACATACTTGTTCTCATGCAATGCACCTACATTAACAGGGTGTGCTTGATTGGGCTATTAACTGCTAAGCCAACTCCCCATACCAGCTGTCTTAAAAAAAATACTTATTTATATGCAGAGGAAGAAAGAAAGAGAATGAATGAGCACACCAGAAACTCCAGCCACCACAAACTACAGATACATGCACTACTTTGTGCATCTGGCTTTATGTGGGTACTGGGGAATCAAACCCGGGTTGTTGGGCTTTCCAGGCAAGTGCCTTACCACTGAACAATCTGTATAGCCCTGAGATGTGACTTTTAAATACTTTGAATACATCATCCTATGCCCTTCTGGCTCTTAGGGCATCCACTGACTGACTGGATAGTTTTGTTTTGTTTTGATGAGCCTGCCTTTCTATGTGACTTGCTGTTGCTCTCTGGTGGCTTTGAGTATCCTTTCTTTGTTCTATATAGTTTACGTTTTGACTATAATGTGATGTGAAAAGTTTCTTTTCTGGTCCTATCCATGTGGTTCTCTGTATGCCTTTAGGGTCCAAGAATGTAATTACAATATACATTATCTGTAATACAAATAAACTGAAATGGAAAGGCGACAGACATAGTAAACAGAAAACTTCAATTTCACGTTAAATACTGCATGTACATAATATTGTGGGAACAGTAGAGGGATTCGTTAACTTCTTGGCTGGATCAGAAAAGGCTTCACAAAAGCAGCATCATATGAAATAGACTGTGTTAGTCAGGGTTCTCTAGAGGAATAGAACTGCTAGGATGAATAATACTAAAAGGTAATTTATTGGATTAGCTTACAGCAGTCCAATAGTAGTTGCAGACCTGAGAGTCAAGGAACTCGGTAGCTGCTCAGTCCACATGGCTTGATGCCTTAGCAGTCCCATTCCAGCACTGAAGTCCTGTAGACTTCCTGAGGAGCTGCTGGTCTTTGATCCATGCTGGTCTTCAGTTGACACTGGTCTGCAACCTGTGCTGCTGTTCAGTCCATTGCTGGTAGGCAGCAAGCAGCTCTGTGGAAATGTGAAAGGAAGGGGGGTTCTTTTCACCCAGACCTTCCTTATATATAGTCCCCCTCTGAGAGGGGCCACCCACTCTGGGGCTCAACCCAGGGGAAGGACTTCCTCCTTCATTTAATTAATCCTGGAAGCAACATCAGAGATCACCCAAAAAGGGATGTCTGGATTACTAAACAGATCAAGTTGACAACACCTTAACCATCACATATACCTTAAAAGATAAAAAGGAGCTCTCTAGATAAAGGAAAGAAGACAAGAATTTCCGAGATAGAAAATAGAAATAAATATTTTTTAAGGGCACAGAAATGAGTCAAAGCCAGACAAGAAGGGATCCTAGGCTATAGGGTTGTAGTAAAAAACTTGTGAAGGATGTACACTTTTCCTTTAAAGGACTTCAGAGTGTTTAACCCATAAGCAGAAAGAACAACAAAAGTATCATGAGAGAATCTGTCTTTCGAAAAGATATGTAGAAGCTATAGAAGATTAAAGTCTGGAATTGGCCCTTTTAGCATCTGTTGAAACAGTGATTACAAGGAATACTGAGAAACTTAGTTCATGGTCATGGGAGTGGAGAGAACAGAAGAGATCTGAGAAGTAATTATAAAGAAATTAGAAGACATGATTTAATGAATTTCCACCATGTACTTAGACCCCAAGAGAGGCATTATATGAATCTTATTTTTTATTTATGGTAACACTATGAGGTAAGTGTAACATCACCCTTACAAAACTCAGTATCTGTAAGGCTAAGTCACTGAAGGTTACAGAGGCACTAAATGGTCGAGCCAGGATTTGAACCAAGATTTGAACCAAGGTCTGCCAGACGCTAAAGCCTCATGTTCCCAATTAGGCCTAATTGTTTTTAACTTTCTTAACCTTTTATGAGAAGTATTGTGCTCCAGCTTCTGATAGCCCTGGAAAGGACTTTTCTAGCAAGTTACATGCTTTAAAGGAAAGCAGTTTTGAGGCCAAGTTCAAGTTTACATTGTGTAGGTCTACGTTTGTTTTGTTACTGCCATAACAAATTATAATGAAATAAGTGACTTAAACCAATACATATTATCTTTCATTATGTAGGTTACAAGCTAGATGTGGGTCTGACTGGGCTAAGATTAAGGTATCATCTACAGAGGTCAGTTCCTGTCTAGAGACCTTACAGGAAAACTATTTCCTTGACTTGCAAATTCTAAAGGCCAACAATCTGGTTCATGTACCTCTTCCTCCACTAATCAGGCTAAGTCCTTCATACAACACATCACTCTGACCTTCATATCTTCTCCTTTCTTCCACTTTTAGGAAACTTTGTGGTTGTAGCTGGCATAGTCTCTCTGTTATAAGGTCTGATGATTATCAGCTTTAATTCTATCTGTGACTTTGATTCCCCTTTACCATAAAGTTACCGTATTACAACTTCTGGGGATTACAGCATGAAAATCTTTCAGGGCAGGGATTAGTCTACCTATCATTATATCCTTTTCAGTATTTTACTTTTGGTGCTTGTCTTGCTAGTTCTTATAGGTTATTAGAAAAGCAAGGAAGCACTGGAGAATTATGAGTTAACTAGCCATCCAAGAATGATCTCTTAATAATGTTGAGTGTGGTATAGACCAGTAGGCCAAGAGTTGGGGAGCTGGTGTAGGCTGCTCACATCTATGAAGAAATGTTCATCAAGCCGTGACCAGTGGAAACCAGAACATCAGTCACCTGGGAAACCAAGTAAACATAAACATACAGCAATCCATCACTGCCATCTGGAAGAAATCGGGGAGTGAGTGTCTTCTTGTGAGGCCTTGCTTCATTATTTATTTGTGTAGCTCAAGATCCTAGACCAGCCTTTCTGTCAGCGATGCTTCAGTGAGGAGCATGGGGCTGAGCTTCAGCCTGGAATTAAAATACACTACCTTTTTATGTTCATGTAGATGTAAATATTACTACCAGACAGGTCACTCAGAGATAGATTTCCATATTTCCAAGTCTAAACAATCTCTATATCAGACAAGGAGACCTAGTATGTTCATAGGTAACTCCATATTTAGAGAAGGCTAAATCCACAGTAAATTCTGCTTGTGTTCTGCTCTGTCCAAAAGGTATGGTGTTTAAAATTGTTGTCCTACTGGCTCTACCTTGATCAACAAGTTAAGATAGAAAAAAGATGGTTTAAATTGTGTCCCCTGTATTAGGGTCTATGCTGTATTATAAAGGCACTCTTCAATGTTGGCTGAGAATGTGTTTTCAGCTGCTGTTCTAGAGGTGCTGACAGATTTCTTTGCTTGCATCACATGTTCCCACCTTGTCCTCCAAGTGATTCAAATCATATTATTAGGCATCTGGCTGAGGTTTCTGGGGGCAAGTCTGAGACATGTACCAGAGCAAAGTAAAGTGACCCACACAGGGAGCAAATCTATAACATTGGCCTGTATGACCTTGGCCTCCTAAGCATTATATCCTTACATATTCAGATAACAGGGCACCCTGAAAGTTGGCCTTTTATCCAAGTCTGTATGCAATGCTGACATGCTCAAAGGTTACCTGGCTACAGCAAAGTTAACTTTCATATCATGTTTTACTTCATGGTTTTATGTTGTTTTCTCTTATCTTGATAGGTCTTTGGGACCCTTCATCTCCTGGTACTAAGTCATAAACATCACACTAATTCATTCATAAGAATTGTTATTGTTAATTATTCAATGTTGGGGATTGAATCTAGGATATCCCATATGCTAGACAAGTACCACTGAACTATATCTACTCAGACCTCTTTTTACATATGTATGTATGTAGGTATGTATATACACATATATACATAATACATATGTAATTTTGAGATAGGCTATCACTAAGTTGCTCAGATTGGCCTGAAACCTTCTGATCCTCCTACCTTAGCCTCCCTAATAGCTGAGATTATAGACCTGTGCTACCAGGCCCAGCTTCAAAGACATTCCTGATGGGCTGCACCAACTCCCCATCCTCATCCATGCTTATGTTATGAACTCTTACAGGGTCTGGACTGTGTTGCATTCAATACTGGGCAAAGCCAACTTTGACATGACTAAAAGCTTGTTGGAGAGATGAATTCTTAACTATATGAATTTGTGAAATAAACTGACATTTCACATGTATTCTAATTCTATTTTGAAAGGTTGTTCTTAAATTCCTCATATTCATTGCTACTTCTTTTATGGATGGGAAACACCCTAAAGTAGGACCACTCACTGAGAACATAGCAAAATCCCCAGATAGGAGCCACAACACATTCTGTAATATTTTCTAGCAAATACATTAAACTGCATCAAAGAAATAGATAAAAGTAATTGACATTTTATTTTCCTTAGCATAAGATGTTAAAATTTTACCTGTGAATTTGGCAAATAGTACAGTGAGTGTTTTTGTTCTTTTGCACCACTCTGGCAGCCCATCTGAACTTGGCCATGTCACATTTTAGGTAGTCACTGTGATGGCACTCTTCAACAGTAGAGCTCAACAGAGTTCTCATGTTCAATGGTTAATATTGCTGGATAACGTCTGAATAACCTTAACAAATAATCCTTACTTTCACTAGTTCTTTAGCAATAATCATGTTGATAAGTGCTGTTATTTCTAGTTTAAAGTTGATGAAACTGAGGTTTAACTTTAATCCTGTAAGTGATTAGTGTAGGGCATAGATATAAGTATTCTAGATCCCATGCTTTCTCACACATCTCCCCCACTACCACTGTTGACACCCCAACAGAGTGCAAGGCAGGTGGGGCAGCTTCTCATAACTCTGATGAGGTGAGTCTTCATTGAAATTAACTGTCATGTTGGAGTTAATTTCAGTCAATGGTTTAGGTAAACACTTTCATGTTATAAACAGTATTACAACATGAGACTGGCATATGTATCAATGATACATAGATTTCAGCTTGAGACTCCATGCCTATCTCTTCCATGGTTTTGGCAGCTGTCCCAGCTTGGACTGAGTAGCCTCAGCTTTTAAAATAAGAAAATGGGGGGCTGGAGAGATGGCTTAGTGGTTAAATGCTTGCCTATGAAGCCTAAGGACCCTGCTTTGAAGCTCGATTCTCCAGGACCCACATTAGCCAGATGCACAAGGGGGCACACGCGTCTGGAGTTCGTTTGCAGTGGCTGGAAGCCCTGGCGCGCCCATTCTCTCTCTCTCTCTCCCTCTCTGCTTCTCTCTCTCTCTCTCTGTCCGTCACTTTCAGATAAATAAATAAAAATAAACAAAAAAAATTTAAAAAAAAGAAAATGGGAAAAACATTTTTACTATGAATTTTGTATGCATTTCCCTACATTCTATTATTTTACTCATTTTAGAGTTTTAAAGAACAAGCCTTAATTCTAGAAAACAATTTAATTCATCATTTTCCTTTTTTTACATTTTTTTTATTGACAGCTTCCATAATTATAGACAATAAACCATGGTAATCCTTCTCCCATTTTGCCTTTTCAACTCCACTCTCCATCATATCCCCCCCAATCAGTCTCTCTTTATTTTGATGTCATTATCTTTTCTTCATATTATAATGGTACTATGTATGTAGTGCCAGGCACTGTGAGGTTATGGATATCCAGGCCATTTTGTGTCTAGAAGAGTACATTGTAAGCAGACCTACACTTCCTTTGGCTCTTACATTCTCTCCGTCCCCCATCATCTCTTCCACAATGGATCCTGTGCCTTGGAAGGTGTAATAGAGATATTTCAGTGTTGAATATTACTCTGTCACTTCATCTCAGCACTATGGTACCTTCTGAGTCACCCCAAGGTCACCACCATCTGAAAAGAGAAGCTTCTCTAACCAAAAGTAACAGTAGCACTAATACAAGAGAAGTGCTCACAGGACAGTTTGGTGAGCATAGTATATACATTTAGACAGACACTAGCAGATGTGATACCCCTAGGGCTCATGACTTCCTCCATTATAGGTTTTCAGTATCAGGGAGATATTTCCTTCCATGGAGTGGGCCTATAGTCCAATTAGAGAGTGGTTGGTTTTCCCCATAACAGACATGCCACTATTGCACCCATTGGCTCATTTGACCTGGCTGACCAAATTTAAAGCTTACAGTGTTCACTATTGTTTATCTCTACTGTTGATTTCTTTCTCTCTCATGGAACAGCATGCAACATAGCTTTCTCCACACTTCTGTCAGCTGGTTTAAAGGGAGTTGGTTTTCAGATCAGCTGCAGTGGGAGTTCTCAGTGACCTTGCAGCCCAAGTATGTAGATTCTTCAGCAATAGGGTCTTACCATCTATGCCTGGTGAGAAACCAAGAGCCTCAGCAATGGCTTGTAAAGTTTGGGGGACATCAGGGACCTCCCTGGCCAACAACTCACTGGAAGTTATCCCATCCTGGCACTGAAATTTTTTTAATAACACTCTATGGCTTCTGGGTGTGCCATTGTCAAAAAAGTAGGTTTCCATATAACTTATTCATACCCTTTTAGATTTTGAATAGCCCTCTACCCATCTTTCCTTTCTCAATCTCTTCCCTTGACCTCACATCAGCCTTTCTACCCCCATTAATCTGTTCAACTACTTACATATATTCAATACCATCCTCTGAAGTTCTGCCCCTTTCTATTCCTTTTATAGCTTACTGGCCTCTGCTACTGTTTTATTCCAACTCACATAGAAGTCCAGTCATTTGTAGCTAGAATCCACATATGAGAGAGAACATGTGACATTTGGCTTTCTGGGCCTGGGTTACCTCACTAAGTATAATACTTTCCAGATCAATCCATTTTCATGCAAATTTCATAATTTCCTTTTTCTTTACCATGGGGTAGAAGAACTCCATTGTATAAATGTGCCACATCTTCATTATTCACTCATCAGTTGAGGGACATCTAGGCTGGTTCCATTTCCTAACTATTGTGAATAAAGAATCAGTAAAAATGGTTGAGCAAGTATCTCTAAGGTAGTGAGATGAGTCCTTAGGATATATGCCTAGAAGTGGTATAGCTGGGTAATATGGTAAATCTATTTTAAGCTATCTCAGGAACCTCCACACTGATTTACACAATGGCTGGACCAGATTGCATTTCCAATAACAGTGTAGCAGGGTTCCACTTTTCTTGCATCCTTGCCAGCATTTATTGTCATTTGTTTACATGATAATAGCCTTTCTGACAGGAGTGAGATGGAATCTCAATGTAGTTTTAATCTGCATTTCCCTGATGGCTAAGTATGTAAAACAATTTTTTAGATGTTTGTATGCCATCTGTATTTCTTCTTTTGAGAACTCCCTATTTAGTTCCATAGCCCATTTCTTAATTGGGTTGTTTGACTACTTATTCTTTAGTTTATTGAGTTCTTTTTATGTCCTGTATATTAATACTCTGTCAGATGTATAGCTGGCAAAGATTTTCTCCCATTCTGTAGGTTGCCTCTTTGCTCTATTCACAGTGTCCTCTGCTGTACAAAAGCTTTGTAATTTCATGAGGTCCCAGTGGTTGTTCAGTTGTTTTATTTCCTGAGCTACTGGGATTATATTCAGAAAGTCTTGCCAAGACCAATATGTTGAAGGGTTTCACCTACTTTTTTCTGTAGCATTTTCAGAGTTTTGGGTCTGATGTTAAGGCCATTGATCAATTTGGACTTAATTCTTGTGCATGGAGAGAGATAAGGATCTATTTTCATCCTTCTACAGATACATATCCAGGCTGTCTTTTCTCCATATTTTGTGTCAAGGATCAAAAGTAACTGTAGCTACCCAGACTTACATCTTGGTCTTCTATTTGGTTCCACTGATCTATGTGTCTGTTGTTATGCTAGTACCATGCTGTTTTTGTTACTATGGCACTGTAATTTAGGTTAAAATCATGTATGGCAATACCACCAGCCTTAATTTTGTTGCTCACAATTGTTTTAAGTATTTGAGTTTTTTTGTGTGTTTCCAAATAAATTTTAAGACTATTTTTCTATTTCTGTGAAGAATTCCATTGGAATTTTAATGGGGTTGCATTAAATGTATAGATTACTTTTGGTAAAATTGCCATTTTCACAATATTGATTCTTCTAATACAAGAATATGGGATGTCTTTCTATTTCCTAATGTCTTCTACTATTTCTGTCTTGAGTGCTTTAAAATTTTCGTTGTGGAGATCCTTCATTTCCTTGGTTAGTTTTATTCCAAAGTACTTTACTTTTGCTGATGCAATTGTGAACAGGAGTTGTTGTAGTCACATTCATACTGCTGGCAGAAATCACCTGACCAAGAGTAGCTTGTGGGAAAAGGGAGTTTATTTTGGCTTACAGACTTGAAGGGAAACTCCATGATGGCAGGGGAAAATGATGGCATAAGCAGTGGGTGGACGTCACCTCATGGCCAATATCAGGTGGACAACAGCAGCAGGAGAGCTTGCTAACATTGGCAATACCCATAAGCCCACCCCCCAAAGTACACTGGCTCCAGGAGGTGTTAACTCCCAAATATTCTTCAGCTGGGAACCTAGCATTTATGTTAAGTTTATATGGGACACCTGAATCAAACCACCACATTCCACGTCTGGCCCCATAAACTGATAGCCAGCCATAATGTAACATGCAATGCATTCAGTCCATCTTTAAAAGTCTCCATAGTTTGTACCAATCATAATGATGTTCAAACATTCCCACTGTTCAAGATCTTTTAACTGAGCCATAATACCCCCCCACCAAAATACCATAATGGCACAGAATAGTCACACTGGAAAGATGGCATTGGTTATGGGAACAAATATTCAACCAATACAAGATTTAAACAGGGCAAACATCAAATTCTGTAGCTCCAAGTCCAACAACTCTATTCAGCGACAAATCTCCAAGTCTGATAATTCTAATCAACAAGAAGTCACTGGAGTTCCAATACTGTCCCTCCAGCTAGACTACTCACAGTCCTGAAAAATTCATCCAGGGTCAGCAACTGTCCTTAGCAGCCATTTTGGAGTCCCTGCATATCCAGTGGGTCTCCACTACAACTCATGGTTCATACTCATGGCTCTATTGAGTCTCCATGCAGACAATCCAGCAAACCTACTACACACTGCCCATAACCATTTTCAAAACACACAAGACTGTTGAAAATACAATGGCCCTCCCTTTCCTGCATTTCTTACACTCCATGATACCAGGTATGGTGCCACGTTGTTAATCCAGGGGAGGATAAAGCAGACTTTGAAGAAGAGGACACTTGAGCATTCCAGCCCTTTCAAAAGAGTCTACATTCTTCCTGTTGTCCCAGTGCAGGTCAGCTTGCCCAATCTTAAAGACTGTAATCTCACATATAATTGCAGCTGAATGGGCAGAAGTTTCAGCCCAAAGATTTCATTTCTGTGCCATTTCCCTCTGCTCACACTAGTCCGTTTCTACACAATGCAACCCTACACAAATTCTCAGGGCTTGGGCATTAATGGCAAGCCTCTCACACAAATTGCTTCTAGCCCAGTCCAGCGAAGCTCTTTCTCACCCTCACAAGGCAAACCTCACAGTCCACAGTTATTATTGCATTCATGTCTTTTAAATTTGACCAGGATAGTCCACCATGCTATACTTACAGCACTGCAAGGTGTCTCTTAGGCCAAGGTTTCAAATCCTTCCACATTCCTCTTGAAAATAAGCCCCAACAGGCCAAAGCCACACAGCAGGATGTCTAGCAGCAACAGCACTCTTGGTACCACTTTTACTGTTGCAGTGAGGTTCACATTGCTGGTAGAAATCACCTGTCCAAGAGCAGCTTGTGGGAAAAAAAAAAAAGGCTTTATTTTGGCTTACAGACAAAAGGGGAAGCTCCATGATGTAGGGAAAACTATGGCATTAGCAAAGGGTGGACATCCCCTCCTGACCAACATCAGGTGGATCATAGCAGCAGAAGAGTGTGCCAAATGCCGGAAAGGGGAAACTGGCTATAATACCTATAAGCCCACCCCCAAAAATACACTGCCTCCAGGAGGCATTAATTCCCAAATCTTCTTCAGCTGGGAACCTAGGATTTATGTTGTTTATGGGAACACCTGAATCAAACCACCACAGGAGTGATTCTCTGATTTCACCCTCAGTGTGTTTGTTGTTAGTGTATAGGAAGGCTAATTATTTCTGTGTATTTATTTTGTATACTGCTACATTGTTATAAATGTTTATCAGCTCTGAGAGTTTGCTGGTAGAGTATTTAGGGTCCTTTATGTATAGAATCATATAATCTGCCAGTAATGATTTATTCCTTGACTACTTGTATCCATTTTATGTGTGTCTCTTGCCTTATTGCTATGGCTAAGACTTCCAGGACTATGTTAAATAAAAGCAGGGACAGTGAACACACTTTTCTTGTTCCTGAATTTAGTGGAAAAGCTTCAAGTTTTTATCCATTTAGTAATATGTTGGCTGTAGGTTTGTCATATATGTCCCTTCTATTCCCAGTTTCTTTTTTTTTTTTAATATTTTATCTTTATTTATTTATTTGACAGAGAGAAATAAGGAGAGACAAAGAGAGAATGGGTGTGCCAGAGCCTCCAGCTGCTGCAAACAAACTCGAGATGCATGTGCCACTTTGTGCATCTAGCTTACATGGGTCCTGAGGAATCGAACCTGGGTCCTTTGGCTTTGTAGGCAAGTGCCTTAACCACTAAGCCATCCTTCCATCCCCTATTCCCAGTTTCTGTAGTACTTTTACCATGAAGGGATGATGGATTTTCTGCATCTAATGAAATTATCATGTGTTTTTGTCCTTTAGTCCATTTATACAGTGTATTCACTTATTGATTGGCATATGTTGAACCATGCCTGCATCTCTGGGATCAAGCCTACCTGGTCAAGATGAATGATCTTTCTGTATATTCTTGCATTCTGTTTGTCAATATTTTGTTGAGAATTTTTGTGTCTGTGTTCATGAGGGAGAGTAGTCTATAATTTTCTTTCTTTCTGTTTTTTTTTTTTTTTTTTTTTGGTTGTTGTTGTTCTATCTTTGTCTGGTTTGGGTATCAAGGTGATGCTGGCTTAATAGAAGGGATGTGGTAAGATTCCTTCCTTTTCTATTATATGGAAAAGCTTGAAAAGCATTGGTGTTCTTTCATGAAGATCTGCTAAAATTCATCAGTGAATCCATCTGGGCCTGGAAATTTTTAGTTGGGAGATTTTATTTTTTCTTACTTCTTTATTTCTTTTTTTTTTTTTAATAGTCAGTTCTGTATTCAGCAAATACAGTCAGTTTGGTACCATTATTAGGCTCATCCGTGACCTATCCCCTCCCCTTGGCACCTCCTTGTTGAGGTATACAGGTCATGCATTGTGGAGTTAGCCCACAGTTATGGGTAAGCTAAATGTCTCTGCATATCATGACCCAACATGTGACTCTGACATTCTTTCCGCGCCCTCTTCCGCAAAATTTCCCTGAGCCATGTTGGGTTCACCTTTGGTCTGCTTCAGTGATGAGGTGTTGGGGGCCTCTGAGGCTCTGGCTCTCTGATTTGGTAGGAGTTGATTTTTCTCTGTGCTGATCTCCTTCCCCCTTGTGCTGGTGTCCGGTTCATCAGGAAAACAGCCCCCTTGCTTGTTTCTCCAATTTTTCTTAGTTTCAGCCGGGGCCCTTTTGAGGTATGACGGGGTGGCTCTCTCCTTAGGGTCTACATCGATCTGAAAAAGAGAAGCAGATTCTCCAACGGAGAGTAAGTTAGCACCAGGACAAATGAGATAACCCTTACTTTTTTTTTTTATAGAGAATTTATTAGGTGTAGGCCCTCTTGTAGCCCACAATTCATGGTAGCTTGATATTGGAGAGTGGGCTAATGTTTGGATATGGTTCTGACTTGTTTCCCAGCTCCATCTATGGGCCCCATACCAGTGAGGGGATCAGTTAGCCAAATTGAGAGCAGTTGGTTCCCCACCATGGCTGTGTGCCACCACTGCATTTGTGTGGGCATCACAACAAGTTATTTGCTGCTAAGTAGGTTAGACCATGCGTTCCTTCGATAGATATTGGTCAATTTCCCCCAGTCGCCCATGGAGCACCTTCTGGCACTAGACACGCTGACTGTCTGGGGACTGACTCTCATCCAACCTCCAGCCATGCCATTCTAATTTGCATGTCAATCACATAAGGTATCTTCAGCAGTAGGGTCTTACCACTAACCTTTGGTGGGTCATCAAGTACTCTGACAGAAATCCATCTGTCTTTTAGGAAACATTGTAGGTCTCTCTGATCAAAAGCTCATTGTGGATGATAGCCCCATGCTGCATCTTGGAGTTACAGGTCAGTGCCCACTGAGAAAATGAAGAAAAAGATTACTAATATACAAGAGTTAGAGATAAGAGAGAGAGAGACAGGGAGAGGGGAAGTGAGGGAGGGAAGATGTAGGAGATTAAGGTTAGTCTTAATCTTACCCTCTCCAGTGTCTTGTGGTTCAGGTGTTCCCTGTAAGGGCCTGGTGAAGGATCAGCCATTTGGTCTGTCTTTTAGTAAGTAGAAGATTATGGTACCATTGCCGTTTGGGTCTAGATTTGTGTTTCCCACCCCTTTGATGCCCTCCCTCCCTCCCCTTCCATCCTAGTGTCTAATCTAGGAGATGCTTGCTGGGTATGTAAGGTATCTTCGGTAGATTCAGGTTAGCTGCTGTAGATGAGTGAGACTGTGGCGATTTTTTTTCGGTGATTGGGTAAGTTCACTGAGAATGATCTGTTGCAGGTTCAACCATTTTTCCTCAAATTTCATTGTGTCATTTTTTCTTACTGCTGTATAGAATTCTATTGTGTAGATATACCACATCTTAGTTATCCATTCTTCTAGTGATGGACATCTGGGTTGATTCCAGCTCTTAGCTATTACAAATTGAGCCGCTATAAACATGGTTGAGCAAATCTCTTTAGTCTGTGGTTTGAAGGTTTTAGGGTAGATGCCCAGTAAGGGAATAACTGGGTCTGTTGGTATATCTATACTCAGCTTTTTCAGAAGTCTCCATATTGCTCTCCAAAGTGGTTGTACCATCCTACATTCCCACCAACAGTGGATGAGTGTTCCTACTTCTCCACATCCTCGCCAGCATTTATTTTTATTTGATTTTTTGATGCTTGCTATCCTTATTGGGGTTAGGTGGAATCTCATAGTTGTTTTAATTTGCGTTTCTCTGATGATTAGGGATGTTGAACATTTTCTTAAGTGTATGTTTGCCATTTCTATTTCTTCCTCTGTGAACTGCCTGTTCAGCTCTTTGCCCCATCTTGTGAGTGGGTTGTTTGACTTCTTACTGTTTAGATTTTTGAGTTCTTTGTAGATTCTAGAGATTAGTCCTCTATCAGTTGGATAACCCACAAATATTTTCTCCCATTCTGTGGGTAATATATTGGCTTTGCTAATTGTATGCTTGTCTGTAAAAAAACTCCTCAGCTTCATGTGGTCCCATTGGTTGAGTGATGGTTTAAGTTCATTAAGTTCATGGAATGTACTTCCTAAATTTTCTTCCAGTAGTATTCGAGTTTCTGGTCTTATATTGAGATCTTTGATCCATTTGGACTTGAGTGTAGTGCGTGGTGAAATGTGTGGGTCAAGTTTTAGTTTCCTGCATATGGTTATCCAGTTTCTCCAGCACCATTTGTTGAAGATACTGTCTTTTTTTCCAGCCTATATTGTTTGGGCCTTTATCAAATATCAAGTAGCTATAGTTGCTTGTCCCCAAGTCCGGGTCCTCATGTCTATTCCACTGATCTATAGTCCTGTTTTTATGCCAGCACCATGCTGTTTTTATTACTATGGCTTTGTAATATAGCTTTAGATCAGGTATGGTGATGCCTCCAGAGGTATTTCTTTTGCTGAGGATATGTTTGGAAATGCGAGGCCTTCTGCCTTTCCATATGAAATTTGAGATCATTTTTTCTATCTCTGTGAAGAACACTGTGGGGATTTTAATTGGTATTGCATTAAATCTGTAAATTGCCTTTGGTAGGATTGTCATCTTCACAATGTTAATTCTGCCTATCCAGGAACATGGGAGGTCTTTCCATTTTCTCAAATCCGCCTCAATTTCTTTTTTGAGTGTTTTTATGTTGTCATTATATATATCTTTCACTTCCTTGGTTAACGTTATTCCAAGGTATTTTATTTTTTTTTTGTTGCAATTGAAAATGGGACTATGTCCCTTATTTCTTTTTCTGTATCTTTGTCCTTTGCATAAAGGAAGGCTACTGATTTTTGTGCATTGATTTTGTATCCTGCTACTTTGCTATAGGAGTTAATCACAGTCAGTAGTTTTGGGATGGAGTCTCTCGGGTCTCTTACATATATAATCATGTCATCAGCGAATAAAGCTAACTTAACTTCCTCCTTTCCAAATTGTATCCCTTTTATTTCCTTCTCCTGTCTTATTGCTTGAGCTAGGACTTCCAGTACTATATTGAAAAGCAGAGGTGAGAGTGGACAACCTTGTCTGTGACGTTAGTTCCTGTAGTTTTTGGTTGATGAAATTGGGAAACCCCATGTTAGGTGTATATATTTAGGATTGCAATGGCCTCCAGTTGGATTGTTCCTTTAATCAATAAAAGGTGACCTTCCTTATTGTTTTCCAGTCCCATTTGCTTGAAACATTGTTTTTCATCCTTTCACCCTAAGATACTGTCCATCTTTTGTAGAAAAGTGAGTTTCTTGGAGGCAAAAAATTGAAAGATCCTGCAAACTTGTGTTTTTCAGTTGGGGTATTGAGCCCATTGATATTATGATGGTGAGAGGTTCTTTCCTGATTTTTTGTCTGTTTGGTATTCTATAGGCTTCCTGAGTCTATATTGGCCTCATTTTCCCTACTTGGGGGAAGTTTTATTCTATGATTTTGTTGAAAATGCCTGTTATTCATTTGGAGTGAAATTCTTCTCCTTCTGTGATGCCTTGAATTCTTATGCTTGATTTCTTCATACTATCCTGAATGTGTTGAGGTACCCATTCATGCCTTCCTATTAGTTTGTCTTTCTCTTTGTTGGAACTGTATTATATCTGCCACCTGGTCTTCTAGTTTAGATATTCTCTTCTTTCTTTGATTCATTCTGCTGGTGAGACTTTCTATAGAGTTTTCTATTTGTCTTACTCTGTTTTTCATTTCTCATATTTCTGATTGGTATTTTTTTCATTATTTCTATTTCCTTACTCATGTCTTGTAATGACCTTGTTATTTCATTAAGTTGATTTCCTGTGTTTTCCTTCAGTAGTTTGTTTTCTTCTTTGATTCCTTTGTTTTATTCTTTGATTTCTTTGATTATAGATAAAATCAGTTAAAAAAATCTTTGTCAGGCATTTCATCTAAAACAGTCTCACTGGAGTCATTTCTGACAGATTTATAATTTTTAGTGGGATTGTATTGTCTTGATTCTTTGTGTTTCTTATGTTATAATGTAGAGATTTTTGCATCTGGAGTTAATTTGATGCTTGGGTTTTCTAATTATCTGCAGTGTTCTTAGCCATGTAAATCTGACTTTATATATTTTCAGTGTAGAAGTTTAAGGTGCCAGGTGCAGCTCTTATACTCCAAGAGAAATAGCAGAAGTAGTCCTAGGTGTTGAGTTTGTCTGTTATTCAAGTATTGCAGTAGACTGGGTGAAGCAAATTACTGGCATATTATAAAATTCAACTGAGCAATACAGACCTTCAATCAGAACCAGAACAGAGTATTTATACAACAGTGTGTATTAAACTAAACAGATAATCTAATAGAGCCAATGTTCCTAAGGGTGTGTGTTACTTCACACCCTTAATCCTTTCAACTAGGAGATAGGGATTTCTAGTATAAAATGGGTCCCAAGTCAGCCTGGGGCCAGTCAGTCCTTACCCCCAGTAGTGACTCAAGAAAAAGACAAAGGCCCTATAAATCAGGAAACATCAATGGCAAAAATAGTCAACACCAAAATACAGCTTATTTGAGAAGGGTAAAGCCAACCAAGAATGTATCATTCAAATGTAATAAATACCCTGTATATATTACATATATGAATGTAATATATATTCCTGACATGGAAAGAGAGATTAGCACTTCCAGGGCAGGCCTATGTATATGGATTTTTATAAGTAGGACCTGCTACCTTTTGTGATGGCTTCCAATCTCACCAATACTGAGTACTCATCATGATCCCTCTTGGTGCTTAGTGCCCAGGGGTAAATGAGTTCTCTGATTGGGGGATGGGAGGCTATGCAGGGTGCCTGGAGTTGTACCAAAACTGCTCAGCTGGTCCCATTCATCTCCTTCAGCAGCTGCTCATCTGGCCCCTGCTGTCTTCCTCTTAAGGTTTCTTGCCTTTGTGAGGAGGCTGATGTGAGTGGAAAATTCCTTCACCGTATTTCTGCTCCTGCAGCTTGACACTGCCAGGCATATGGACTGGCAGGCTTGTGAATCCAGGCTGCAGTTGCCTCAGTGGGATTATGGCTGGTTTCTTCCTTTCTGGAAGATCTAGATGTCTCCTGCTTCTCTTCCATGGTTGATAATAACTTATACACCTTCACTTTTCAGTAGAAGAGTGTATTTTGCTGTTTTTCTGTTTATTTCCCTCCCTAGGCTGCTTTGATGGAGATAGTATGCTGCCATATTACCTGGAAGTGTCAAATTCATCATTTTTTCCTTCTGATTTCTTACAGTGGCAGCTGATATTGAATTCTCCTTTCATTTTAAGTCTCAATTTATTCCCAGTTTTGTTCCCACATAGGCTTATTTCTAATAATTTTGAAAGACTGATTTTGCTCACTCTGGTCTACAAAGAACATTTGCTTAGAAGTCTGCTTCTGTGATTATTCTTTTGAAATCCAAATCATCTTTGGAAAAGGGAACCACTTTCTTTTTTTTTTTTTAATTGACAACTTCCATGATTGTAAACAATATTCATGGTAATTCCCTCCCTCCCCTCACTTTCCCCTTTGAAACTCCACTCTCCATCATAACCCCTCCCCCTCTCAATCAGTCTCTCTTTTATTTTGACGTCATGATCTTTTCCTCCTATTATGATGGTCTTGTGTAGGTAGTGTCAGGCACTGTGAGGTCATGAATATTCAGGCTATTTTGTGTCTGGAAGAGCACATTGTAAGGAGTCCTACCCTTCCTTTGGCTCTAACATTCTTTCTGCCACCTCTTCCACAATGGACCCTGAGCCTTGGAAGTTGTCATAGAGATATTTTAGTACTGAGCACTCCTCTGTCACTTCTTCTTAGCACCATGGTGCATTCTGAGTCAACCCAAGGTCACTGCAATCTGAAAAGAGAAGGTTCTCTAATCAAAAGTGAGAGTAGCATTAATATATGGGTACGAACATTAAAAGAAGTGCTTATTGGTCAGTTTAGTGAGCACAGTATATACATTTAGTTAGACATCAGTAGACATTACATCCCTAGTGCTCATGACTATCCCTGTTGTAGGTTTTCAGTATCAGGGATGTATTCGTCCCGTAGAGCAGACCTCCAGTCAAATTAAAGGGAGGTTGGTTTCCCCCAAGCATATGTGCCACTATTGCACGTGCTGGCTCATTTGGCCTGGCTGGCCAAATATAAGGCTTGCAGTGTCCACTGTTGAGTATCTTTACTGGTGATTTCTTTCTCTCCCATTGAACTGCATGCAACATGGCTTTTCCCAGCTTTCTGTCAGCTGGTCTACATGGAGGAGGTTTTCATCTCAGCTCCAGCAGGATTTCTCAGTTACCTTGCAGCCTGAGTATGTGGAGTCTTCAGCAATAGTGTCTTACCATCTATTCCTGTTGGGTAACCAAGGGGCTTGCGAATGGCTTGTAATGTTTTGGGGGCATCAGGGACTTTGCTGTCCAACCCTCTGGAAGGAATCCCATCCCTGGCACTGAAAATTTTCTAGTAACAATCTATGGCTCCTGAGTGCTCCATTGTACAAAAAATGTAGGTTTCCATATGACTTATTTATATCCTCTTAGATTTTGATTAGCCCTACCTCCACTTTTCCTTTATTCACTCTGTTCCCCTGACCTTTACTTACACCCTTCACCCCCATTAATCTGTTCTTCTACTTACATATATACAATACCATCCTATTAAGTCCCCCCTCCATTTCTATTCCCTTTATATCACCTTTCGCTGCTACTGAGTTTTCTTCCTACTCACACAGAAGTACAATCATTTGTAGCTAGGACCCACATATGAGAGAGAACATGTAACATTTGGCTTTCTGGGCCTGGGTTACCTCACTTAGTATAATCCTTATTTACACAATAGAGTTCTACTCAGCAGTAAAGAAAAATGAAGTTAAGAAATTTGCGAGAAAATGGACGGATCTGTAAAGAAACTCTTCAGCATCATGTGTTCCCATTGGTGGAGTGATGGTTTAAGTTCATTAGCTACTGGGGTTTTGTTCAGGAAGTCTTTTTCCATTACTATATCATGGAAAGTACTTCCTAAATTTTCTTCCAGGAGTATTCGAGTTTCTTGTCTTATATTGAGATCTTTGATCCATTTGGACTTGAGTGTAGTGCATGGTGAAATGTGTGGATCAAGTTTCAGTTTCCTGCATATGGTTATCCAGTTGGTCCAGCAACATTTGTTGAAGATGCTGTCTTTTTTCCAGCCTATATTGTTTGGGCCTTTATCGAATATCAAGTAGCTATAGTTGCTTGTCCCCAAGTCCAGGTCCTCAAGTCTATTCCATTGGTCTATACTACTGTTTCTATGACAGTACCATGCTGTTTTTATTACTATGGCTTTGTAACATAGCCTTAGATCTGATGCCTCCAGAGGTATTTCTTTTGTTGAGGATATGTTTGTATATGCGAGGAACACTCATCCACTGTTGGTGGGAATGTAAGATGGTACAACCACTTTGGAAAGCAATATGGAGACTTCTGAAAAAGCTGAGTATAGAGATACCAACAGACCCAGTTATTCCCTTACTAGGCATCTACCCTAAAACCTTCAAACCACAGGCTAGAGAGATTTGCTCAACCATGTTTATAGTGGCTCAATTTGTAATAGCTAAGTGCTGGAATCAACCCAGATGTCCATCACTAGAAGAATGGATAACTAAGATGTGGTATATCTACACAATGGAATTCTATACAGCAGTAAGAAAAAATGACACAATGAAATTTGAGGAAAAATGGTTGAACCTGCAACAGATCATTCTCAGTGAACTAACCCAATCACAGAAAAATATCGCCACATACTCTCACTCATCTATAGCCCCTAACCTGAATCTACCCAAGATACCTTACATTCCCAGCAAGCATCTCCTAGACTAGACACTAGGATGGAAGGGGAGGGAGGGGAGGGCATCAAAGGGGTGGGAAACACAAATCTAGACCCAAACGGCAATGGTACCATAATTTTCTACTTACTAAAAGACAGACCAAATAGCTGATCCTTCACCAGGCCCTTACAGGGAACACCTGAACCACAAGACACTGGAGAGGGTAAGATTAAGACTAACCTTAATCTTCTACATCTTCCCTCCCTCACTTCCCCTCTCTCTCTCTCCCTCTTATCTCTAACTCTTGTATGTTAGCTATCTTTTTCCTCATTTTCTTAGTGGGCACTGACCTGTAACTCTCAGATCCAGCATGGGGCTATCATCCACAATGAGCTTTTGATCAGAGAGACCTACAAGGTTTCCTAAAAGACAGACAGATTTCTGTCAGAGTACTTGATGACCCACCAAAGGCTAGTGGTAAGACCCTACTGCTGAAGACACCTTATGTGATTGACATGCAAGATAGAATGGCATGGCTGGAAGTTGGAAGAGAGTCAGTCTCCAGACAGTCAGCGCGTCTAGTGCCAGAAGGTGCTACATGGGCGACTGGGGGAAAATGACCAATATCTGTCGAAGCAAGGCATGGTCTAACCTACTTAGCAGCAAAGAACTTGTTGTGATGACCACACAAGTGCAGTGGTGGCACACAGCCATGGTGGGGAACCAACTGCTCTCAATTTGGCTAACTGATCCCCTCACTGGTATGGGACCCATAGCTGGAGCTGGGAAACAAGTCAGAACCATATCCAAACATTAGCCCACTCTCCAATATCAAGTTACCATCAATTGTGGGCTACAAGAGGGCCTACACCTATTAAATTCTCTATAAAAAAAAAGCAAGGGTTATCTCATTTGTCCTGGTGCTAACTTACTCTCCGTTGGAGAATCTGCTTCTCTTTTTCAGATAGATGTAGATCCTAAGGAGAGAGCCACCCCATCATACCTCAAAAGGGCCCCAGCTGAAACTAAGAAAAATTGGCGAAACAAGCAAGGGTGCTGTTTTCCTGATGAACCGGATACCAGCACAAGGGGGAAGGATATCAGCACAGAGAAAAATTAACTCCTACCAAATCAGAGAGCCAGAGCCTCATAGGCCCCCAACACCTCATCACTGAAGCAGACCAAAAATGAACCCAACATGGCTCAGGGAAATTTTGCGGAAGAGGGGGTGGAAAGAATGTCAGAGCCACATGTTGGGTCATGATATGCAGAGACATTTAGCTTACCCATAACTGTGGGTTAACTCCACAATGCATGACCCATATACCTGAACAAGGAGGGGCCAAGGGGAGGGGGTAGGTCACGGATGAGCCTAATAATGGTACCAAACTGACTGTATTTGCTGAATACAAAACTAGCTAATAAAGAAAAAAAAAAAAAAAAAAGAAAATGGATGGATCTGGAAAGGGAACCGTTTTCTTTTTCAAACTATATCTAATCTGGTCTGGACCCCAGATCTTTCACATAGAGAGGCTCAGTGTAACACACAACAGATAACTAATGTTTAATTGTAGGCCAAATAATTTGAGGGACCTGGCCTATTAACTGTTGAGTTTACCTTATTAGACCAATTCCTTCAGAAGGAACAATGACTGACATAAAGAGCATGTAATAATGAACACATGGATTTTCCTCAAATGTACATGTGATATTCCATTTCTCCTTTCACATTTTCAAGGTTCAGCATAGTCTGAAAAAGTCAAAACCTTTATATCATGGAACAAAGACCTTAGCCTTGGGACTCTCCCACCTTCCCAGACTCCTCTCCATTTATTTTACTCCCCATGCCCTAAACTTGCCAACAACCTTGCAAGTTTCCTAAAATCACCATCTTGTGACCTCAATACCAGAGTGTTCAATTCTTTCACCACACCTCTGTACACTTTGTCATCACTTACTCACAAGCAGAATCTCAGCTATACTCTCCAGACACAGCAGAACATACCTTGCTTTCTGAATTAGGAGACTGTCAAGACCTACAGCAAACAGTCTAGAATGTGTTGCAGCAGTTTTGATTCATATGGAGAAACATAAGGCACCTAAAGAAAGGACTGTCTTAGTTATTACTGACATTCCTTTGCCTATCAAGATGTCTTCACTAGAATATGCATTTTAATCTACTGATAAAAGATAGTGGATAGGCAGTATTTAAAAGGCAGGGAGATTGCCTGGCCTAGAGGAAGTGTTTCAATCAACTCTATCCCCTTTAGCTCTTCTTCTTTTGTCTAGGTGATGTTCAGAAATTTAGGCATTGAGTTTTCAAATGTTTTGGTAATGTCTGGAGGTGAAGGGAACTAGGAAGACTAGGAGAAAATCAAGCTGCTAATAGTGTAGCATGTTGTTTGGACATGAACAGTGATCAAAGGTCCCATTAGATATCCATTCACATCCCCATTTTAGTTCAGTGGGGAAGGGGAAATGCTGAATGCAAGTAAAAGTTTTCTTTTTGTGAAATAAGCTTCCATATAAAATAAGTATTTCTCTACCATCTTATAGAGCATAATGTGCAAAGTGTGATAAGGTGAAGTTTCAATATTTTTACCCTATTACATCTATGAAGCAGGTCTTTGAATCATTAATCAGTGCCTGCAATTTAAAGCTCACTCAAGGAAATGCTACAGGATCTGAAAATATTGTGGTGGTTTATCTTAGATTTACAGAATCTGAGGAAGGCTTTCTTCACAATGAAGATTAGGCTTCATATAGAAGAAACTTGATAATTTGGGAGACTTTAGTTTAGGTTATGCCTTCAGTATTATCAGATGTCCCTTATCACATCAATAAACATAAAAATCAATCACACACATAGGACAGAGCATAGCTTAGAGATCATTACATCCCTGGAGAGTGATTTGAAGCTCTCTAGTGATACTGACACTGACTGGAGTCAATAGATGGAAAAAGGAAGTACATTTACAGCTGTCCCAGCCTTTAGAGCAAGGCAGGTTCTAATCTCTCCCATACAACGTGACTAACTTAAGAGGAAGCAGCAAGTACAAACAGGGAATTCCCAAGAGGACTGCCCACATCCCTGACTTACTCTTTATAATTATACTCCTGCAAGATGGATTGAGTCACCCAGCAAAGCTAAGAAAGCCATGGTTTAAGCTGCTGCCCTCAATATGGAGGCATTTAAAAGATAATCAGGAAGAATAATGAAAACCCTTAAGGTAACAAATTTGACAACTTTGATGAAAATGGATATATTCCTTAAAAGACTCAAATGAGCAAAGCTCACTCAAGATATTTACTTAAAAATGATTGAATAATTAAATCATTTCCCAAAGATAACTTGTGGCTATAGCTTCTGGCACACATTTTAAGAAAACATTATACAGATGCTACAGAAATACAAAAACAAAGAAAATGCAGATATGGTGGCACATACACAGCACTTGGAGGCTAAGATGGGAGGTTTCCAAGTCTAACGCCAGTCTGGGCTACATAATGAGTTCCAGGATAGCTTGGCATATAGTATAAACTGTCCCACAAAATAAAAAAAAAAGTGGAGAGAAAGATTTCTTAGTTCATTTTATGAGACTCACAATAAAATCACATCTTTCACAAATAAGAAAAGATCACAAAATACTTCAAATTAAATTCAGCAATATATAACAGTGGTAAGACACATGACCCAATGGAGCTTGTCCTTGAAACATAAAATTGTTCAACACTTTAAAATCAATATATGGATTTGATCCATATACACATTGCATACATGCATCAAATTATTTTTGTTGAACCATTTATTTATGCACATATATTATGTGTCCATTGGAGGAGGAGCAACTGGAAGTTCTGTATGTCGCTTATGTGATTAGAAGAGCAATTATTTTTTAAATTATTTATTTATTTGGAAGACAGAAGACAGAGAGAGAGAGAGAGAGAAAATGGGCACACTAAGGCCTCTAACTACTGCAAATGAACTCCAGATGCATGTGCCACATTGTGCATCTGGCTTTATGTGGGTACTAGAGAATCAAACCTGGATCCTTAGGCTTTGCAGGCAAGTGCCTTAACCACTAAGCCATCTCTCCAGCCTGGCAGTTTTTTACAAAGTGTCCACATAGAACAATATCATTCCTAGTTGCCAGGAAAATGAAAATATATACAAAACATGAACCCAGATATTTATAGTGCCTTTATGGTTGCCATAAAGTGAAATATTTGAAATGTTCATCAATTAGTGAATGAGTAAACATGTGATAGTACATCCATATAAATGAAATACTACTAAGCAATAAAATACAATAAACTACAGACTCATGCAATGACATGAGTAAATTTCAAATACACGATGATGAGTTCAGATGTTATAGACTGAATAATTAGATATCTATGATATTGTGGAAAATGCAAAATTATAGGGACAAAAATGAATTAGTAGTTGTTTGTGGTTTAAGGAATGTCTTGACAACAAGATTTGAGAAAATTTGGGGGTAAAAGAAATGTCTATATACTGCCATGGTGGCTATTGGGCTCTGTGTGTGTGTCAAAGTTAATTTCTCCTACAATGGATAATGAATTTTACTGTAAATTATTCTTCAATTATCTCTTTTTCTGTGCTTTCTGAGGTTTGTCATTTCTGAAGTTCTTTTTGCAATGTTTGGGAATGAACCAGACTATCAAAGGATAGAGGCTCATTGAAATGAAGGAAGGCAGTCTTTTCAGTAGACTGAAAGAGACCTAACCTCATTCTTCCCAGCTGACCTTATCCCTTGATGTAAAACAGAAATAGTGAAATTGATATTTGTTGAATAGAAATGAAAACATGAGGTTATGTTAAGTATATAAAGTTGAGTATAAGTTTCAAATAATGAATTAAGGATGCATTGTGATAACTGAATTATGGGTTCTGACAAGGGAAATGAACAAAGGATACTTGAGAAGTGTTTGAAAACTTACTCTTTTTGAGTATCAAGTAAAGGTTTACTTCCCAGATAAGGTTACCATGTATCATAACTTAAGAATTACAATGTACAGAACTAGCCTTTTAAAATATTTATTTGATATAGACAACATTTTTTCCTTTTAGCTAAAAAAATCTGAATGTATACTTCACATTATGGCTGCTTTTAAAGCCATATATGCTTATACTTAAACTTCATGGTCACCTTTGGTGTAATTTTTATTAATAAAGTAAAAAATAAATATGCAGGCAGTTTTCAGAATACATAATACATATGGAGACAGAAAATTCAAACCTATGTTAACTTATAGCTCATTATATTTGGAAAAAGTAAAATCTAGAAAAATTAGTCTTAAGATGTAAAATTATTATAATTTGTTAAACATTTTAAAAGGTCCTTGTCTTTTTTAAAATATTTAAAACAGAAGGTAAATGGATAATACAAAATAAATACATTTCATAACATACTATTAAATACAACATATTTAATGTTTAAATACTATGCATGGTACTTTTATTGGTGTATATTCATTGCATATAGTGTTGGGTTTCATATTTCTTTCCAATATATTGTGTACTTTGAATACATTTACCCCACCTCTTTCTTCCTTTTACTTCTCTTCCATTCCTCCACCCACTGGTCTATTTTTCATAGTATTTCATCTGCTTTAAGGTCTTATGTCTATACATTCACATATGAATGAGTGGTTTTGTGTAGCTGAGGCAGTTTAGGTGTAACAGGACTTTCAAAACAACTCTCCTTGAGCCTGTATGAAGAGAATCTTGTTCATCCTTATCTCCTTGTCTCTAAAGGAATTCTTGCAGCCCCCACTTTGCAAGAGGCCAGGAATGTAAAGGGAGAATCTGGATTTTCTCAGTCTCTTTTTTTTTTTTTTTTTTTTTTCCCTAGAATAGAAGAAAATGAGATTACTCCCTTCCCTGGAAACCTGACAGTGCCTGGATACCTCAAATGAGGGCTTGACTGACCAACTCAGTCCCCATTCAGTAAATTTCCAAAAAGGAACCCATTTTGGACCTCTTAGTGGGCTTTCCTATTCCCAGAAACCCCCTCTTGGACAGGAGCCCTGCCTTTTCTTAAACTCTGTCTTCATAAACTCTATAATAATTTTTTTTTTTTTTTTGGTTTTCGAGGTAGGGCTTTTCTTTAGCCCAGGCCAACCTGGAATTCACTATGTACTCTCAGGGTGGCCTTGGAAGCAAGGCAATCATCCCACCTTTGCCTCCTGAGTACTGGGATTAAAGGAGTATGCCACCACACCCAGCTATAATAAAATCTTTCTAAACTTAACACTCTATGGTTTGTGAATTTCATTTCATTTCATTCATAAGACAAAAACCCAGGGGCCACCGGCTCAATGGACTTTTTATGTGGACATGCTCTCTCAGCACCCTAACTTCTGAGCTGAAGGCCCAAAAAGAGCTGGTAAAGCTCTGTCATGCTCAACCCAAAATTCAAATTTCCACATCATTTCTAGTATGTTGGCTAGGAATTTAGAAGGTAAATTCACAGACCAATGTTCTTTTTTCCTGCTTCCTGCCTTCTCTTGGAAAGAGGATGACCTGTCTCCTATTTCCCTTCTCTTCTCTTCCCTTCCCTTCCCTTCCCTGCCTTGCCTTTCCTTTCCTTTCCCTTCTATTCTCTTTCTCTTCTCTCCTCTCTGCAACTTTCTTCTGCTTGGGACTTGGGGACGTGTGAAACTAAAAAGATGGTATATTTAGGACATATCTATCTCTGCTTTTCCATTGCACCTACTTGTAAAGCCAGAAGCAGGATGTATATATTTGTGCTCTACAGAATATTGACTTTGTAAAAGGGAGTACCGAAATAACTGGTATTAAGGAACTAATGTTTTGATGTGACTGGACCTGAGAGGTCCATGAAGATTCCTGTGGGGTCCTAAAACTGTGTCTGAAGGAAACACAGATCCCACCTGGGACTGAGGTACTGTTTGTGCCTGGTAAGCACCTAGAAATAACACATTATTTGAGAGGAATAGACTTAAAACCTCACACAAATTCACAGGGAGTTGGTAGCAGTGAGACCTCAAGTGGCTGCCAGAGTCTGTGCACAGTGAGAGTGTGCAGCTGCAACCTACTTAATGGCCTGGCACAAATGGTAAAGGCAAGATTATACTTGAGTGAGTACTAAAGGAACAGGTTCATCCAATGTGTCCTGAAGTTCATTGCCTGGGACTTGAGAGGATTGCTCAATGCTTTAAAGGGCCTGCTTAAAAACAGACACCTGCCAAATGGTGTCTGGCCTGCATTTTGTTTTGGATGTTTTACCTGTAGACACTTTTGTTTTCTATGTTTCATGTGGAAAATTACACTGTGGCTTTCTTATCCAGGCAGCCCACAGGTTTAAATGGAAATTTACTCTGAATGCTGTCATGCTTGCCTCTTATCTAGATTAAGAAATATAAGGTTGACAAATTGTAAATCTGAGAGAAGAGTCAAGAATGTTTTAAGAGAATACTAGAGACTCAATTCACAGGGGTACTGAGGCCCTTTGTCTCATGTAGTTAATTGACTTCCCTGACAGGTAATGCTCAATATTTACCCTTAAGAGTGTTTTGTACCAGTACTGCTTTAGTGATTGAGAACATTTTAAGGCACATTTTAAATGTGTGGCTAAGATATGACATAAGCATGACCATAAGCACAACATTTCTGAAAGATATTGGTCATGGGTCCTGCATGAGCAGGCTAGATGACAGAGTATTAATATACAGTAACATTGATAGGACAGCAGCTAAATCTGTAGGCTCTGCTCCCTCTCATTTTCACTAATGAAAGGGAACAGGATACAGGGAATCCCAGGATATACTGGGGAGAGCAACTAACCCAAATAAGTCTGGCTCTCTTTGTAGTAACTCCCATAAGAGAGAAAGAAAATGGGTCTCCAGAGGCCACTCAGGAGAAGAAAACAAGAGTTATGACAGTTATTCCAATATATCACCTTTTGTTTTTACAGATGTGCTGCAATGAGTCTTCAGCTTAGGCTTTCCCTAGACTGTATCCTCACTCACTGAGAAATAGCTGATTAGTTCAATGATGCTGATCTGCTCATGAAAAGTAATGAAAACTGGCTTTAAAATGTTCAATCAAGAGACTTCCGGCCAAGATGGAGACCGCCTAGCTGTGCTGCAAATCCCGGGGAAAGAAAGGCAAGATATTAAGGGTACATAGTGGCTTTTAGGGGAGAGAAATGTGGGAGGGCACAGAGGCAGGGAATCACAGATCCCCCAGCGGGCAGGTAGCCCATCCCTCACCCCACATAACCACCATGTTCACAGCACCACCGCTGCTGCCGCTGCTGCACCGGCCGCCACTGCTGCACCGGCCGCCACTGCTGCCACCGTGCGCCGATTGTTCCCTGCGTGCGGAAGCTTAGATTGCTCCGCACTCTCGTCCACTAGCCCACTTACTGAGTGAGCCCAGTCCCACAGCAGGTGCTACGCAAGTTCAGGCTGTGTCTCTCACTTCTGCCAACTCAGGTGCCATCCCCTACCTGTCTGCCACGCCGGCCGTCCGCCATTGTCCTGTGGCAGGGGAGGGCAGACTGCTTCCGGTTCCCAGCATTCCCAGCCAGAGTTCAGGCTGCTTCAGTGCTTGGTACCTCAGTGCCACTCCTAGCTCGAATGCAGGCAGCTTTGGCACATTACCGCTTGAGAACTCAGGCAACTTTGGCGCCCCTGCCAGGCAGTAGATAGGCGGCTTAGGCAAGTGAAAGACAAAGCCCAGGCTGCTTGGCAACTGCCCCTGGCTGCATAAGATTCCCATTGTTCTTGAGCCCAGGCTGATGTGCCCACCTACCTGCCCATACACTGTCATGGGCAGAACACAGCACAAAAGAAATAACATGGCCGGGCGTGGTGGTGCACGCCTTTAATCCCAGCAGTTGGGAGGCAGAAGAAGGAGGATTGCAATGAGTTTGAGGCCACCCTGAGACTCCATGGTGAATTCCAAGTCAGCCTGAGCTTCAGTGAGACCCTACCTCGAAAAAACAAAACACAACAAAACAAACAAACAAACAAAAAAAAAAAACATGAAAAATCAAATGCAAGAAAATCCAGTTAGATCACCCAGTCCCACAATGAATACATCTAACCAAAGCATAGAAGAACCCATGGGACCAGAACAGCAAATTGAAGCTATGAGCAATGCAACACTGACCAATCTACTGGTAGAACTTGCAGGAAAGCAACAAAGGGCCCACAATCCTGTGGATGCTGCCATCACTAAACTAGAACTAAGAGATAAGAAATTGGAAGGATTAGATACGAAATTGAAAGGATTTCAAAGAGAGTTAAGAGATTTGAGGGAGAGTGAAAAAAAAGAACACCTTAAAAATCAGCTGGCCATGCTAAATGAAGACATAAAGAAATGCAAGGATGAACTCCAAGAATCATCAAGAAAATCAGAAAATGATGTGAAAAGGGAGCTTGACAGAGGGATGGAAATTATACATAGAAAAATAATAGAAAATGCAAACTTAATTGAACAAGTCCAAAACTCACTAGAAGCTCTCAAGAATAGAGTCAGCCAAGTGGAGGATAGAAACTCTGATCTGGAAGACAAGATGGAAGAAACAGTTAGAGAGTTCAAAAATTTCAGTAAGTTCAAAAGCTCCTGTGCACAGAACATGAGGGAATTGTGGGATACACTTAAACGTCCTAATATCAGGATCATTGGAATACCAGAAGGAGAAGAAATTCAGACCACAGGCATGGAGAATTTATTTAACAAAATAATTGAAGAAAATTTCCCCAGTCTCTTAAAAGAAAGGCCCATCAAGAAACAAGAAGCCAATAGAACTCCAAACAGACTGGACCAAGGGAGAAACTCTCCAAGACATATTATCATTAAGACTCTAAACATTGACACCAAGGAGAAAATCCTAAAAGCAGCTAGGGAAAAACAGCACACCATCTTCAAAGGTACGCCCATCAATATTACTTCAGACTTCTCAATGGAAACTCTGAAAGCTAGCAGGGCCTGGAATGAAACATTGCAAAGTCTAAGAACCTATGGCTTCCAACCCAAACTACTCTACCCAGCAAAAGTATCCCTCATAATAGATGGTGAAAGAAAAACATTCCATGACAAACCTCAGCTTTACAATTATATGAACACAAAACCAAACCTACAGAGAGTATTCCAGGAAATTCTCCACAGATAAGAAAAAAATGATCAAACACAATTCCCTACAAGAAGCAGATCACAACAACCAAAATCAAAGTAGGCACAAAAAACTTCAACGTCCATGAAAACACCAACCCACATTTACCATCACAAAATGGCAGGGATCAAATCAAATCTCACAGTCATTACCCTAAATATTAATGGCCTTAATTCACCCATCAAGAGACACAAGCTAACAGGATGGATCCAAAAATTAGGCCCCTCAATCTGTTGCATTCAAGAAACCCACCTCACCATTAAAGACAGACATCTCCTCAGGGTGAAAGGGTGGAAAACAGTATTCCAAGCAAATGGGAATAAGAAACAAGCAGGTGTAGCTATATTAATATCAGATAAAATAGACTTCAAACCAAAAATAATGAAAAAAGACAAAGAAGGCCACTTCCTACTTATCAAGGGAACAATCCATCAAGAGTATATTGCAATCATAAATCTGTATGCACCAAACACAGGGGCACCACAGTTCATAAAACAAAACCTACTTGACAATAAAACAGAAATAACCACAAACACCATCATAGCTGGGGACTTCAATACACCATTATCAGTAATAGATAGATCATCCAAACAGAAACTCAATAGGGAAGTAAGAGAGCTCAACAAACCCATAGATCACTTAGACCTAACGGACAACTACAGAACCTTCCATCCCAAATCCACAGATTACACATTCTTCTCAGCAGTCCATGGAACATTCTCTAAAATAGACCATATACTGGGTCACAAAGACTGCCTCCACATATTTAGGAAGATTGACATAATTCCCTGCATGATATCAGATCTCAATGCTATATTGCTAGAAATCAACAACAAAAGACCCACCAAGAATCCCAAAGGCACCTGGAAACTGAACAGCACACTTTTAAACAATAAATGGATAGTGGATGAAATAAAGAATGAAATTGCAAAATTTCTGGAATTGAATGACAATGAGAACACATTGTACCAAAACTTATGGGACACAATGAAGGCGGTCCTCTGGGGAAAATTCATAGCACTCAATGCCTTCTTAAAAAAGACAGAAAGGTCCCAAATCAATAACCTAACCATCCACCTAAAGGCACTGAAAAAACAAGAAAAATCCAACCCAAAGAGCTCCAGAAGGAAAGAAATAATTAAACTCAGAGCAGAAATCAATGAACTGGAGATGAAGGAAACAATTAAGACAATTAACAATACAAAGAGCTGGTTCTTTGGAAAAAAAAAAAAAAAAAGATTGACAAACCCATGGCCAATCTGATCAAGCCAAAAAAGGAGAAGCTTCAAATTAACAAAATTCAAAATGAAAAAGGAGAGATCACAACAGACAAAAGTGAAATTGGGAGAATCATCAGGACATATTTCAAAAACCTCTACTCCACAAAACTGGATAATGTGGAGGAGACAGATAAACTCCTGGACGCAAACCATCTACCAAAGCTAAACACAGAGCAGATTAATCACCTCAATCAACCCATCACACTCATGGGGATTGAAAAAGTAATAAAAAACCTCCCAAAAAAGAAGAGTCCTGGACCAGATGGCTTCTCAGCTAAATTCTATCAAACGTTCATGGAAGAACTCAAACCAATCTTCCTCAAACTGTGCCACACAATTGGTGAACAGGCAAAGCTACCCAACTCCTTTTATGAAGCTAGGATCACCCTAATTCCAAAACCAGGCAGATATTCCACAAGAAAAGAACACTTCTGGCCTATTTCCCTGATGAATTTAGATGCAAAGATCCTAACCAAAATCCTTGCAAACTGAATCCAACAACACATCAAAAGCATTATCCACCTTGACCCAGTGGGATTCATTCCAGGAACACAGGGGTGGTTCAACATACAGAAATCTGTCAATGTAATACACCACATCAACAAGGTTAAACATAAAAACCACATGATCATTTCGATAGATGCAGAAAAGGCCTTTGACAAGATTCAACATCACTTCATGTTCAAAACATTGGAGAGAATTGGCATGGTTGGTTCATATCTCAACCTAATAAAAGCAATATACGAAGCTCCTAAGGCCCAATTAATACTTAATGGAGAGAGACTGGAGGAATTCCCATTAAGACCAGGAACACGAAGGGTTGTCCACTCTCACCTCTGCTTTTCAATATAGTACTGGAAGTCCTAACTCAAGCAATAAGACAGGAGAAGGAAATAAAAGGGATACAATTTGGAAAGGAAGAAGTTAAGTTAGCTTTATTTGCTAATGACATGATTATATATGTAAGAGACCCGAGAGACTCCATCCTAAAACTCCTGAAGATGATTAACTCCTATAGCAAAGTAGCAGGATACAAAATCAATGCATGAAAATCAGTAGCCTTCCTTTATGCAAATGACAAAGATACAGAGAAAGAAATAAGGGACATAGTCCCATTTTCAATTGCAACCAAAAAAATAATAAAATACCTTGGAATAACATTAACCAAGGAAGTGAAAGATCTATACAACAAAAACATAAAAACACTCAAAAAAGAAATTGAGGAAGACTTGAGAAAATGGAAAGACCTCCCATGTTCCTGGATAGGCAGAATTAACATTGTGAAGATGACAATCCTACCAAAGGCAATATACAGATTTAATGCAATTCCAATTAAAATCCCTACAGTGTTCTTCAAAGAGATAGAAAAAATGATCTCAAATTTCATATGGAAAGGCAGAAGGCCTCACATTTCCAAACATATCCCCAGCAAAAGAAATACCTCTTGAGGCATCACCATATCTGATCTAAAGCTATATTACAAAGCCATAGTAATAAAAACAGCATGGTACTGGCATAAAAGCAGGAGTATATATCAATGGAATAGACTTGAGGACCCGGACTTGGGGACAAGCAACTATAGCTACTTGATATTTGATAAAGGCCCAAACAACATAGGCTGGAAAAAAGACAGCATCTTCACCAAATGGTGCTGGACAAACTGGATAAGCATATGCAGGAAACTGAAACTTGATCCATACATTTCACCATGCACTACACTCAAGTCCAAATGGATCAAAGATCTCAATATAAGACAAGAAACTCGTATACTACTGGAAGAAAATTTAGGAAGTACTTTCCATGATATAGGAATGGAAAAAGAGTTCCTGAACAAAACCCCAGTAGCTCATGAACTTAAACCATCACTCAACCAATGGGATCACATGAAGCTGAAGAGTTTCTTTACAGGCAAGAATACAATAAGCAAAGCCAATAGATCACCCACAGAATGGGAGAAAATATTTGCGGGTTATCCAACTGATAGAGGACTAATCTCTAGAATCTACAAAGAACTGAAAAACCTGAACAGTAAAAAGTCAAACACCCCACTTACAAAATGGGGCAAAGAGCTCAACAGGCAGTTTACAGAGGAAGAAATAGAAATGGCAAAGATACACTTAAGAAAATGTTCATCATCCCTAATCATCAGAGAAATGCAAATTAAAACAACAATGAGATTCCACCTTACCCCAATAAGGATAGCAAACATCAAAAAATCAAATAAAAATAAATGCTGGCGAGGATGTGGAGAAGTAGGAACACTCATCCACTGTTGGTGGGAATGTAGGATGGTACAACCACTTTGGAAAGAAATATGGAGACTTCTGAAAAAGCTGAGTATAGAGATACCAACAGACCCAGTTATTCCCTTACTGGGCATCTACCCTAAAACCTTCAAACCACAGGCTAGAGATATTTGCTCAACTATGTTTATAGTGGCTCAATTTGTAATAGCTAAGTGCTGGAATCAACCGAGATGTCCATCACTAGAAGAATGGATAACTAAGATGTGGTATATCTACACAATGGAATTCTATATAGCAGTAAGAAAAAAATGACACAATGAAATTTGAGGAAAAATGGTTGAACCTGCAACAGATCATTCTCAGTGAACTTACCCAATCACAGAAAAATATCGCCACATAGTCTGACTCATCTACAGCACCTAACCTGAATCTACCCAAGATACCTTACATACCTAGCAAGCATCTGCTAGACTAGACACTAGGACAGAAGGGGAGGGAGGGGAGAGCATCAATGGGGTATGAAACATAAATCTAGACTCAGACAGCAATGGTACCATAATTTTCTACTTACTAAAAGACAGACCAAATGGCTGATCCTTCACCAGGCCCTTACAGGGAACACCTGAACCACAAGACACTGGAGAGGGTAATATCAAGACTAACCTTAATCTCCTACATCTTCCCTCCCTCACTTCCCCTCTCCCTCTCTCTCTCTCTCTCTTATCTCTAACTTTTGTATATTAGCTATCTTTTTCCTCATTTTCTTAGTGGGCACTGACCTGTAACTCTCAGAACCAGCATGGGGCTATCATCCACAATGACCTTTTGATCAGAGAGACCTACAAGGTTTCCTAAAAGACAGACAGATTTCTGTCAGAGTACTTGATGACCCACCAAAGGCTAGTGGTAAGACCCTACTCCTGAAGACACCTTATGTGATTGATATGCAAATTAGAATGGCATGACTGGAAGTTGGAAGAGAGTCAGTCCCCAGACAGTCAGTGTCTCTAGTGCCAGAAGGTGCTACATGGGCGACTGGGGGAAAATGACCAATATCTGTCGAAGCAAGGCATGGTCTAACCTACTTAGCAGCAAAGAACTTGTTGTGATGCCCACACAAGTGCAGTGGTGGCACACAGCCATGGTGGGGAACCAACTGCTCTCAATTTGGCTAACTGATCCCCTCACTGGTATGGGAACCATAGCTGGATCTGGGAAACAAGTCAGAACCATATCCAAACATAAGCCCAGTCTCCATTTTCAAGCTACCATCAATTGTGGGCTACAAGAGGGCCTACACCTATTAAATTCTCTATAAAAAAAAGGGGGGGTTATCTCATTTGTCCTGATGCTAACTTACTCTCCGTTGGAGAATCTGCTTCTCTTTTTCACATAGATGTAGATCCTAAGGAGAGAGCCACCCCATTATACCTCAAAAGGGCCCTGGCTGAAACTAAGAAAAATTGGCGAAAGAAGCAAGGGTCTGTTTTCCTGATGAACTGGATACCAGCACAAGGGGGAAGGATATCAGCACAGAGAAAAATCAACTCCTACCAAATCAGAGAGCCAGAGATCCAGAGGCCCCCAACACCTCATCACTGAAGCAGACCAAAAATGAACCCAACATGGCTCAGGGAAATTTTGCAGAAGAGGGGGCGAAAAGAATGTCAGAGCCACATGTTGGGTCATGATATGCAGAGACATTTAGCTTACCCATAACTGTGGGCTAACTCACAATGCATGACCCGTATACCTCAACAAGGAGGGGCCAAGGGGAGGGGGTAGGTCACAGATGAGCCTAATAATGGTACCAAGCTGACTGTATTTGCTGAATACAAAACTAACTAATAAAGAAAAAAAATGTTCAATCCAGATAGTCATGTTTCTATATCTTTCAGGCTTTTAACTATTTGGGAAATAGTCTTAACAAGATCAAGATGTATTTTATTAGTTCGTGATATTTATTTTATAAAACTACATTTACATGTCACATCTACTGGGGTTATCATTTAGATTTTATGAAAAAATAAAGACTTCCATATTCTAATAACTTTTGTGCGTTCTCAATTTTAAGCCATAGTGAAGAGTCCCATTCACAATTCCTGGGCCAAAGTGACTCCATGTTGTAACAATCTGTTATTTACAAAGAATATTGATACCATTTAGGCATAGACTATTGGTTATCTTGTTTAGGTTTTATCTAATGGTCATGGGTAACAAAATAAGAAGATGTTAATCAAAGTAACCCTAAATAATGGATATCAGATTAATTGCTATAGAGTTCTTTTTCAGGATTAAGTGAAGAGCATAAGCTTGTCTAGCTGCAGTCTTCTTCCAAACAAGTTCATCACAATTCAAAAGAGGGTTAAAGCCATTAAAAATGTCTCTATATATGTATATATATACATGGATGTATTTAAGATTATGTTGTTACTAGAAATAGGTTTGCAAAATATTGAAAATAATTTGTTTTTAGTTTTACAAGGGAAAATAGTTGCTGATGCCTATTACAACAGCAGATAGAGCTCCTAAGGGTGAATAAAAATGCTAAACTTCAAGTCTGATTTATAAATTGCTTTACAGATTCAATTAAAAGGTCAAAAATTTATGGGCTGGAGAGATGGCTTAGTGGCTAAGGCACTTGTATGTGAAGTTTAAGGACCCAGGCTCAATCCCTCAGTACCCACATAAGCCAGATGCACAAGGTGGCACATGTATCTGGACTCCATTTGCAGTAGCTGGAGGCCCTGGTGTGACAATTCTTTCTATTTCAAGTAAATAAATAAAATAAAATATTTTAAAATGATTTAAAAATAAAAATAAAAGGTCAAAAATTTAGACAAGTTTTAAATACTTATTATAATGACTTAAATCTTTAACAAATTTCTTGATTTGTGTTTGTTGAAAGAACATAGGACTGTTAAAGTATTTTATCTGTTATATAACTGTTAGATTTTTGGGATACAATATAAATGATTACTATGCTTCAAAAAATAGAGCTTTAAATAAATTGAAAGGAAAATACATGTTTTTAGATGTGAAAAGACTTTGTAACATAAATTTTCTTCCAGATTAGGAGTAGAAATAAAAGGTTATATATATATTGTAAGAAGGTTGTGAAAGTTGAATAAAAGAGTGTTTGATGTGTAATGACAGAAGTCACTGTTACTTGTCTCATACTCAAGTTCAGGTCCTCCAATGTATAAATGACATCCTTCTCAGTTTACTTCAGACAGAAACTATAAAGTTCCAGTATCCAGAGCTCAACTGTGTCAAGCCACTATACAATATTTGAGATTGTTTTTGTCAGGGAGAACCAGGGTATCAAGTAGAGAGAAGACGAGGCCCATTGTCTCCTGCCCGTTTTTTGGGACCCTCAAGCAACTTGGGTAATTCTTGGTAGTCACAAAGTTTGCCTTTTGTTAATCTATAAATGTAGAGAGGTGGTTCTTCCCCATGTAAATTAATAGAAAAATACACATTTTGATCATATCTTTTGACTGGGGAGCCAGGGGTGTGACATACTTTTAGTTGGCCAAAATGGGTTTTGCCAGAGACCTCAGCCTTAAGCCTTCCAATTAGAAAAGGTTTTAATCTTTATGTATCACAAAGAGATAGAGATGGCATCAAGAGCTCTGATGCAGGCCTACAGACTTGTCCAGCAGCCTATTGGGTACTTAAATAATTAAGGCAATGGAGAAAACAGCTCTCCTAAATCCAGAGGCTTGAATGTGCATACTCCTCATGATGTATCAGGCCCACTTCCTCTAAGAGAAATTTCTGGCTAATTGATAATTGCCTCTTATGATATTAGGTTGCATACATAAGGGACCTGCTCTTCAGATCAAAATTTGCTCCTGACTAGAGAGACACCATTAAAAACCTAGTCTGGGATATTTTTTTTTTTTTTAACAGATGGAAGTTCCTTTATAGAACAAGAATCTTGGGGCTGGGGAAATGACTTAGTGGTTAAGTCATTTGCCTCTGAAGCCTAAGGACCCTGGTTTGATTCCCCAGGACTCACATAAAACAGATGCAGAAGGGGACATATGCATCTGGAGTTTGTTTGCAGTGGTTAAAGGTCCTGGAGTGCTCAGTCTTTCTTTCTCTCTATCTGCTTCTTTCTCTCTCTCACTCTCAAATAAATAAATAAATATATTTTTTAAAAAAGAATCTTGCAGTGACCCTTAATGAGACAACTGAAAGTGTAATCTTCCCTTAGGCAAAAATCAGGGGTTAATATTTACAGTGATTCTAAATATGCCTTACTGGTTTCACCCTTCATAACACTATTTATAAAGTGAGCAGTCTTCTCTCCTTCTGAAGTTATAGTAACATACTGAAAAACGCATCAAAATGTTGGCTGACCAGAGAGCTAAGGTACCCTTCCCTCAGAGCTCATAGAAGCACCCCTACTTTGAGAAGGCACTCTAGAGGGAATAGGTCCCCAGTGTTCTCAAGACAAAAAAAAAAAAAAAAAAAAGAAAAAGTTCTTTCATGAAGACATACAATTTTTTAAATTTTTTCAATTTCATTTTTATTTATTTATTTGAGAGTGACAGAGAGAGGAAGAGGCAGGTAGAGAAAGAGAGAGAATGGGCGCGCCAGGGCCTCCAGCCACTGCAAACGAACTCCAGACGCATTGCCCCCTTGTGCATCTGGCTAACGTGGGTCCTGGGGAATCAAGCCTTGAACCAGGGTCCTTAGGCTTCACAGGCAAGCGCTTAACCACTAAGCCATCTCTCCAGTCCAAGACATACATTTTTAACTCATAAGATGGCTCCAGACAGAAAAAGAAAAGTTTCCAGGCATAGCCTTTAATCCCAGCACTCAGGAGGCAGAAGTAGGAGGATCGCTGTGAGTTCAAGACCGCCCTGAGACTACATAGTGAATTCCAGGTCAGCCTGAGCTAGAGTGAGACCCTACCTTGGAAAACAAAAACAAAACAAAACAAAGAAAAAAGAAAGTTGCCCTTATCTGAGGCTAGTCAATTTTAAAATGCCTTAAAATAGAGAAGTCAAAACTGTATTCTAATTTAGTTGTTTTTAATAAAAGCTGTCTCTAGGTGTTTTTAATTTCTTTGTAAAAATTCCTCAAGGGCTTGTTGACATGTTTTTTGTTAAATATTTTATTTTATTTTTAAACTTTGTGGTATATCTTAAAGTCAGGTATGGTGATACTATCTGAACTACTTATTATGCTGAAGGGACTTTTGTCTATCCAATGTCTTTTGTGCTTCCATATGAATTTTGAGATTATTTTTATCTCTGTAAAGAATATTGCTAGAATTTTTATTGGAAATGCACTGAATTTGTATATTGCTTTTGGTAGGATGGCAGTTTTTACACTTTTAATTCTTCTGACCCAAGAGCATGGGAGGTCTTTCCATTTTCTAGTATCCTCCTTAATTTCTTCCTTCAATGTTTTTATGTGTTTACTTTATAGGTCTTCTTCCTGGGTTAGTGATATTCCAAGATATATATATATTTTTCATTTTTTGTTTACTTTTATTTATTTATTTGAAAGTGATAGACAGAAAGAGGGAGAGAGAGAGAATGGGCACGCCAGGGCCTCCAGCCACTGTAAACAAACTCCAGATATGTGCACCCCCTTGTGCATGTGGATAACATGGGTCCTGGGGAATTGAGCCTTGAACCGGGGTCCTTAGGCTTCACAGGCAAGTGCTTAACTGCTAAGCCATATCTCCACCCCCCAAGATATTTTTTTCTGGCCTTTATATATAAGACAACATCTCTTATTTCTTTCTTTGTATGTTTGTCTTTGTTGTATAGGAAAGCTACTGATAATTTTTTGTATTTATTTTGTATCCTGACATATTGCTGAAAGAATGAATCACTTTTAGAATTTTTTGGTGGGGTATTCTGCGTCACTGATATATAGTATCTTATTTTCTGCAAATACAGCTAATTTAATGTCTTCCTTTCCAATTTGTATCCTTTTTATTTCTTTCTCTTGTTTTATTGCTTGAGCTAGGACTTCTAGCACTATGTTGAAAAGCAGTGGTGAGAGTGGACACCCCTGTCTTGTTCCAAACTTTAATTGGCAAACTTTGAGTTTTTACCCATTTAGTATGATATGGGCCTTAAGTTTGTTATATATAGCTCTTAATACATTGAGATATAATTTCTCCATCCCTAGTTTATCCTGTGTTTTAATCATGAAGGGATGTTGTATTTTGTCAGAGGCCTTTTCTGCATCTATTGAAATGATCATATTATTACTGTATTTGTTTATATAGTTTATTAGTTTTATCAATTTCCATGTCCTGAACCATCCCTTGGTTGAAACCTACTTGATCTAGGTAAATGATGCTTTTGATGTGTTTTTAGATTCAGTTTGCAAGAATTTTATTGAGAATTTTCTGTGTCATGGATAGCAGTCTATAATTTTCTTTTCTTTTTGTGTCTGTATCTTGTTTTGGTATTAGCATAATGCTGGCTTCATAGAAGGAGTTTAGGAGCATTCCATATTTTTTAATTGTGTGAAGTAGTTTTAGTTCTTAAATAAAGGATTGATAAAATTCAGCAGTGAATCCAGCTGGGCCTGGACTGCTTTTTGTTGGGTTATTTTTGATTACTTTTCAATCTCAATAGATGTAGTAGGTTTGTTCAGGTGGTTTATGTATTCTGGTTTTAGTTTTGGTAGGTGAAATGAGTCAAGGAATTTATCCATTTCTTCCATGTTTTCCAATTTTGTAGAATACAGTTTCCTTAAATATGCCCTGATGATTCTTCCAATTTCATTGGTTAATAGTTGTGGCACCTCTATTTTAATTTATAATCTTGTTGATTTTAGTCTTTTTTTCTTTTGATCAATTTGGCTGGTGGCTTATTGATCTTGCTTATTTGTTCAAAGAACCATCTCTTTGTTTCATCAATTTTTAAATTTTTTCCTTTATTTTTAATTCTTTGGTATCTGTTTTATTCTTGATATCTTCTTTCCAATATAGTCCTTTTGGGCTTGGACTATTCTTGTATTTCCAGTGCTGACAAATAGATATTTAAGTTATTTATTTAATAGCTCTCTATTTTTGTAATGTAGGCATTTAGTAATATAAACTCCCCTGTAAGAACTACCTTCATTGTGTCCCATAAGTTTTGGTATGTTGTGTTTTAATTATCATTCAATTCTATAAATTTATTGATTTGTTTTCTGATTTAGTCAACAAAAAGCAATTATATACAATTATAAAATTATAAAATGATATCTGGATTATAAGGAAATATATATATTTGAAAACTGGCACAAAGAGGGGACTATAGTTTCAAAGTTCTTAAATTTTATATTATGGAGAAAAATATTAATCTTAAACAGTCCATGATAAATTAAAAGCAGATATGGTGATTCCTAGAATAATTAACAAAGATAAGGTCAAAAGCATAACGAAAAATACAATATATGGTTTATCAAAAAGTGCTGAAGGGCTGGAGAGATGGCTTAGCAGTTAAGGCATTTGCCTGAAAAGCCAAAGGACCTCCATTTGATTCTCCAGGACCCACGTAAGCCAGATGCAGAAGGGGTGCATGCATCTGAAGTTTGTTTGCAGTGACTGGAGGCCCTGGCATGCTCATTATCTCTCTCCCTTTCTCTGTCTCTTTCTCTCTCTCTCTCTCAAAATCAATAAATAAAAATAAGGTTTTAAAAAAGTGCTCAAAATATTGAATTAATTTATACCCCTTACAAAGTAGAAAGGGAAAATAAGACTATTGTGGCTGGAATGGGATTTTGTTTGAATTCCTTGTCCCCAGTGGATGGTAGTATTTGGAAAGGTTGTGGAACCTTTAGGAAGTAGCAACTTGCTGGAGAAAGTAGCTCACTGGGTGCTTCAATCTTGTAACTCTGCTATGCTGGTTTGAATTAGGTGTCCTCCATAAACGCATGTGTTCTGAATGCTAGCTCCACAGCTGATAGCAATTTGGGAATTGAAGCCTTCTGGAGGAAGTGTGTTGTTGGGATTGGGCATATGGATGTTGTATTAGTCAGGGTTCTCTTGAGGAACAGAACCAATAGCATGAATTGTATTAAAAGGGGATTTATTGGATTAGGCTGTCCAACAATAGCAATTTGTAAGTCCAAGAGTCAAGGAACCTGGTAGCTGCTCAGTCCACAAGGCTGGATGTCTCAGCAGTTCCAATCCAGCAGTTAAGGCCTGAAGACCTCCCAGAGAGCAGCTGGTCTTCAGTCTAAGTTGGTCTTTAGTCCATGTTGGTCTTCAGTCCACACTGGATGGTAGGAAGCAGCACTAGCAGCCAGATGGGAGGAAGGGATTCTTTTTTTTTCCCCAGAACTTCATTAGATAAAGCCTCCTTTAAGATGGCTGCCCACTCAGGGGGAAGAACTTTCTTCTTCAGTTAATCCTTCCTGGGTTAACTGAGACTCAAGAGAAATGTCTATGGATTCCTAAACAGACCAGGTTGGCAACAAAACTTAACCATTACAGGTCCATTCCTTGTCAACTTGATACCAAACCATATTTTCTTACATCACACTTAATTTTCAATTGAAGACAGTATCAAGGTCATAACTTCACCTAACATGATATAACTATCTCACATACAACCTGAAATGTATAATCTCTCCCAATACAAAGAAAGGTTCCTTGAGGTATGTTTAGTTTTTAATATAATATGTTAAATATAAATTCAACAACAGTTGACTAGTGATATAATGTTAATATTAATTATCTAATAGAGAAATTAAAGAAGAGAAAAAGCATCTTAATATTGCTGTATATATGTACAAACACTCTTAACAAAGGAGGACAGAAATAGTCATGGCAGTTGCAGTCTGTTTTTGTAACTGGTCATGTGTTACCTTAGCTGGTATTTGTAACTACCTCTTTTTACTACCCATTCTGTATTTCCTCCACCTTCAGCAAGCACCTCAGAAGGACTTGGTTCTTTACCTGGATGGGTGACCCATGCCTTCATTCCTGAAGGATCTCGGCCATTTATCACACTGCTTTTATGGGGTTGTTGCAGTTGTCCATTGACTTTGATAACAGGGCATGGTAACACCAAGAGGCCACCAAAATGATCTCCTACACTCCAGACATACTCTTCCTTACCTCCATTATGGGGGAGCAATCCAATTTTCCCCTGGTAGTCTGCATCATCACCCCTGTTAACATTGTAACTCCTTTCTTAGCCTGTTTACTTAAGGGCATCAGGAGCCCAAAGTGGCCAGGGGCAAGTCTTGACTTTCAGCTGAATGGAATTTTGTTTGTTTTTGTTTTTGTTTTTGTTTTTGGTTTTGGTTTTTTGAGGTAGGGTTTCACTCTAGCTCAGGCTGACCTGGAATTCACTATGTAGTCACAGGGAGGCCTCAAACTCACAGAAATCCTCCTACCTCTGCCTCCTGAGTGCTGGGATTAAAGGCGTGTGCCACCACTCCCAGCGTGGAATTTTTTTTGTGTCTCCTGGCAAAAGCACTCCCCACTCTGGAACAAAGACCTCTAGGCCAGAAGAGTGTAAGGTTGTGGGAACAGGAAGCAAAAATTTGACTAATGGGTTACTTGGAGTGATGGTAAGCTAGAACCACCCCTGGTATCACAATCAGTATTAGTCAGGGTTCTCTAGAGGAACAGAACAAATAGAATGAATTGTATTAAAACAGAATTTATTGGAGTATCTTACAGCAGTCCAACAATAGCAGTTTGTAGACCAGAGAGTCAAGGAACCTGAGCTGTTCAGTCCATAAGGGTGGATGCCTCCACAGTTCCAATCCAGCACCGAAGGTCTGGAAGCTTCCTGGGGAGCCACTGGTCTTCAATCCAAACTGGAAGGCAGCAAGAAGCACCAGCAGCCAGGTGAGAGGAAGGGATTCTTTACACTCAGAGCTTCCTTAGATAAAGTTTCCCTCCAAGAGGAGTGACCCACTGTCAGAGAAGGGTTAACTCTGGGGAAGAACTTCCTCTGTCAGTTAATTCTTCTTGGAAGCAACCTCAGAGACTCAAGAGGAATGTCTGCGGGTTCTTAAGCAGATTGGGTTGATAACAAAACTTAACCATCACAGGTGTTATAGCCAGCTCCCCCTTGTCAGTGTTCAGCACAGTCTCCTGCTGCTGTTGTCCATCTAATGTTGGCCAGGGAATGACATCCAGCTTCTGCTCATGCCATGTTTTCTCCTACCATCATGGAGTTTCTTCAGTCTTTAAAAGCCAAACTAAACCCTTTCCTTCAAAAATCTGCTTTTTGTTGGTTGTTTTTGCCAGCAAAGAGACACTGATGGCAATGTCTGCCCTAGTTTGTTCTCTGCTTCTGGATTGCAATGTGAGTAGCAATGTGTATCCTCAGTCTTGTCTTGTCTTTCCTGCCATGATAGACTATTCTCTGGAATTGTAAACCCAAATGAACTCTTTTCTTCCCTAAATAGCTTCTGGACAGGTATTTGTTCAGAGCAAGGAGAAAGTAACTGATACAAAACAAAATCAAAAAGAATTTTGAAAATAATATAATAGCAAACCGATATGCTTAAGTATCTTCTTATTTATTTACTTTGAAACAAGATTTCAATATGTAGCCACCACAATGTCCAATTTCCAATCCTATCTCTCCCTTTTCACAATGCTAGTGATTGAACCAGAGCTACGTACATTCTAAACAGACACATGATCACTGAACTCTATCTCCAGCTCTCCAACATATCTTGAATTACACTAAGTATAAATGAGTTAGACACCCATAAAGTTGTACATTGTCATAAAGGCATTACTCAGCTACATGCTGTCTACTAAATGTTCTTTAAACATAAAAATAATGATGGGTTCAAAATAAAAAGAAAGCATACTCATTTAAATTCTAAGCCTAGGGCTGGAGAGATGGCTTAGCAGTTAAGCACTTGCCTGTGAAGCCTAAGGACTCCAGTTTGAAGCTCAATTCCCCAGGACCCACATTAGCCAGATGAACAAGGGGGCACATGTGTCTGGAGTTCGTTTGCAGTGGCTAGAGGCCCTGGTGCGTCCATTCTCTCTCTATCTGCCTCTTTCTCTCTCTGTCTGTCACTTTCAAATAAATAAATAAAAATAATTTTTTTTTAAATTCTAAGCCTAAAATATCTAGATTGGCCTTATTATAATGAAACATAGCTGAGGACAGGAAGTAGTACCAGAATTAAGGAGAACATCTCATAATGATAAAATTATGATTTATTGAAGGAGAAATAACAACAGGAAATAGTATGTCTTTAACTGGAAAGCCTCAAAACTTATGAAACAAAACGGGAAAAACTAAAACAAAGACTAAAGAAGCCTATCTTTATAGCTAAAAATTTTAACACTCCTGACTAATGATTGATAGAACAACTAAACAGAGAATTCAGTCCTGATATAATAAAATATTATCAGCCACTTTGATCTGATACGTATGGAATACTATACATTCAAATGCATAATTCAAATTACAAGGGTAGTCACAAGAAATTAACATTTGAATTTGAATAAAAATGAGTTGATTTCAGAAGACTGAAATCCTTCAGAATATATTCTTGTTTTTTTTTTTTTTTTTTTTTTTTTTGTTTGTTTGTTTGTTTTAAGGTAGGGTTTTGCTCTAGCCTAGGCTGATGTGGAATTCACTATGTAGTCTCAGGCTGGCCTCGAACTCATAGAGATCCTCCTGCCTTTGCCTCCCATACATATTTTGATTATAATCCCCTCCAATTACCCTTTCTTCTTTCCTTACCCTCCCTCTTCTATTTTGATGTATTTACAAAAATTAAAATTTATCCCTGCTCCATTATCCATGTAGAAATGTTGATGGACCCTCATTGTCCAACTCTGTGCAGGTAGTGAGAGCTATGATGGGTCATAAATACAACAGCCATTTTGTGTCCAGAAGAATATGTTCTGTCCTCTGATGCTTACATTCTTTCTAGACCCTCTTCTGTGATGTTCCCTAAGCTTTGAAATGACATAACATATTCTTGAATATAGCATATTAATTTGAAATTGTGATGATTAATATTGCTTTTCAACTTGACAAAATATAGAATCATCTAGGAAACAAACCTGGGCATGTCTGTGAAGGGGGTTCTAGGTTAGGTTAATTCCTATGAGAAAATCCACCCTAAGTGTGAGTAGCCCCATTCCATGTGCTGGGTTCCTATACTAAAGAAAAGGAAAAGAGTGAGCTGAGCACCAAAGTTACCTCTCTCTACTTCCTGCCTGTAGATATAATGTGACAAGATGTTGTATGCTCTTGATGTTGTGAACCCAGAAGCTACTGACTCTGAAAGCTTTGTGTTACTGTGAGTGTCTGACACCATAGCTCCTGAGTTATTGCCCAATTAAGGGCTGAAAAAGATTCTGTTGCTCTCAAACACCCCCCAAATATCAATATGAATAAATTAAATACAAAGTAAGTAGAAATAACACACAAGAGTTGAAATTCATATAATGAAAAACAAATAATAGAAAAAATTAATAAAGCCCAAAATTGGTTCTTTGAAAAGAATAGTAAAATTGGTAACTCGCTAATGATCACACAAATGGAAAAGCATGTACAAATTAACCAATGTCAGGAGGAAATCTCTTAGTCCTTAAAACATAACAAGTGTATATTATGAAAATTCTTATGCACATAAATTTGACATATTAAATAAAAATGGATAAATTCCTGAAAAAAACATTAATTGCCAATTTTAACACTAAATAAAACAGAAAATTTAAATCATACTGTAGCAGGCTTAGCAGGAAGGAAGATATCCTAAAGGGATACTTATACATTTTCTTTGGCTATCAAACTATTGAAACAATTAACTTCAAGAAACTTGAATTTATCCAGGAATCTCATGGACTTTTAAAGCCACAAAAATAAAACATACAATTATGGTTTGAATGTTGAATGTAAAATATATACAACAGGATCATGTATTTGAATACTTGGTTCTCAATCAGTGGTTGCTATTTGGGGAGGTTGTGGAAGCTTTAGGTCATGTTGACTAGTTGGCAGAAATAGGTCACAAGCGGTGGGCTATTCAAGGTAGACCCATTTCTGGTTCTGGTTTGCTTCCTCTGATTTTAGGTCTGGCCATGATGTGAAGAGTTCCCACTACATGTTCCTGCCACCCTGGACTGAGCTGTTCCACGTTGCCTTCTCTGCTATGATAAATTGAATTCTCTCTGAAACCATAAGCCAAAATAAATCTTACCCCCCTAAAGTTGTTTGTAGGCATTCTATCACAGTGATAAGAAAAGTAACTAGTAGAGTTATATGGTCCTGGTCAGTTACCCTGCTGCTTCTTGGGCTGCCTGGGCCCTGTGAGCTTGCTGCAGAAGCAGGCCTCTTGCTCCGCCTTCCTGACTGAAGGGTGCCTGGGTCCCAAATCTCAGATCTCCTGCTCTGGAGGGTGTATCCACAGAGTGAGTAGGCTAGATCTCCCTGTTCTCGTTACTTCCTCCCAGTATCTTGGTCCCTGGTCCTGGTTCATCCCCTACTTCTTGCTTGGGGCAGCCTGGACCTTGCAAGCTTATTGTGGAAGCAGGCCCCTTGCTCCACCTTCCTGATTAAAGGGCCCCTGGGTTCCCAATACTCATGCTCTGAAGGATGCCCAGGCAGAGTGAGTAGGCCACATCGCCCTCTTCCCCCCTCCTCCCAGTTCACTGGTCCCAGTTGGTTCCCCTGTTGCTGACTTGGGGCTTCCTGGACCCTGTGAAGTCCCTTGCTCCGCCTTCCTGGCTGAAGGGTCCCTGAGTCCACAACTCCCAGATCCCCTGCTCAAGAATCTGTGTGTGCAGAGTGACTTGGCCATAGCTCCTGATTCCTTCCCTGCCATGCAGTTTCTTGGTCCTAGTACACCTGATTCTGCCTTGGTGTGGCCTGGTCCCTGCATGTGACTGCAGAAACAAGCCTTTTGCTCTGGATTCCTGATTAACTGGCCCCTATTCCTATTCCATTGAGACAGAGTGTGCACAGTCCGCTGTAGGAATTGGCCTCTTGCTCCTGGCCATCAAGATTTCTGGCTCCTGGTTCTACAACCCCTGATCTCCATAAGCTGACAAGTACCTGCAAGTGGAGTAAGCTCCAGTTCCTAACCTCTCAGTTCAGTGGGTAACTTTGATGTACTTACAATCTCCAAAATCCGTGCATCTGCAGTTACAACCCCATAATACAACAATATGGTTCACATTTAAAACAGAACACCCACTGAAGATCCTACAAGGACAGATACTTGCTTCCCCTTCAACAGAATAAAATGTTTCCCCAAGATGGTTAGACCACAATGCAAAAAAACAATGAAAGACAGAAAACTGAGAAACTCCACCAAGGATGCCTAGTCCCACAATGGAAGCCTCCAATGAAATAATAGAGAAATCAATAGAAAGTCAATCAAAAAATGAAAACAGGGGCTGGAGAGATGGCTTAGTTGGTAAGGTGCGTGCCTCCGAAGCCTAAGGATCCAGGTTTGATTCTCCAAGTCCCGTGTAAGCCAGATGTACATTGTGGCACATGCATCTGGAGTTCATTTTCAGTGGCTGGAGGCCCTGGCATGCCCATTCTCATTCTCCCTCTCTCTCCATTCCTCTCTGTCTTAAATAAATAAATAAATAAATAAAATGAAAATACACCAACCAATGTGACCCTGATCAAAAGAATTGCTGAACTGGAAACAAACCATCAAAAAAACAAAAATTGGATCAATGAAATTGAGCATAACTGTCTCTTAGAGCATGCAGCTTTTGACTGTATGCTTAATTTAAATGAAGAAAACATTAGAAGCCTCAAAAGAGATATGAATGAATTGAAGGTGTCAACAAATGGAAGATCTCAATAACCAGTTGATTAAGCTTAATAAAGACTTGATCAAATGCAAGAATGAATTCCAGAAAGCATCAAGAAAATTAGAACTGAAGCTGAAACTGTACCTCTTAAAAGAGAGGGGCATGATGCAAAGTAACACAACAGAAAACAAAAATCAAGCAAAGGTGTAAAAAACCTCTCTAGAACCCCTCACTAACAGTTACTCATGTGGAAGACAAGAACCTCTGAGGGGAAAAACAAGATACAAGATATTGGTTGGGAGGCCAAAAACTTTGCTAAGTTCAAAAAAATCATGTGAACAGAATATGAGGAAACTGTGGGATACCCTAACATGACCAAACATCCAGATCATGGGCATACCAGAATGAGAGAAAATCCAGTCCAGAGGCATAGAGATCATATTCAATAAAATTATTGAAGAAAAATGTCCCATACTCTCAAAAGAGAGGCCCATCCAGATAAAAGAAGCCCACAGAATACCAGACAGGACCAAAGAAGAAACTCTCCAAGGCACATCATGTAAACAAAGATAGAGTGCTAAAGGCAGCAAGAGAGAAACAACTCACTTACATACAAAGGCATTTCCATCAGTATTACATCAGATTTCTCAATGGAAACTCTGAAAGCCAGAAGGCTCTGGAATGGAACACTTCAAAGTCTGAAAAACCATAGTTTAGTTTAACGTCCAACCCAAGCTATTGTACCCAGTGAAAGTACCCTCACAATAGATGGTGAAAGCAAAACTTTTCATAAAAAAGTCAACTCCATGAATATGTGAACACAAAGCCAAAAATACAGGGAATACTTCAGGGGCTACTCCACACAGAAAAATCAACAACCGATCTCAAGAGCCTACAAGAGGAAGATCACAATAACCAAAACTAGAGCAGGCTCAAAAAGGTACAAAACACAAGAAGGCACCAAGCCCCACAAAGCACTCCATCATAGCAGGGATTAAATCAAATGTCATAGTTGTAACCATAAATATTAATGACCTTAACCCACCAATCAAAAGACACAAGTTAACAGGGTGGATCAAAAGAATAGACCCTCCTATCTGTTGTCTTCAAGAAACACAACTCACCACTAAAGATAGAAACCTTCTCAGGCTGAAAGGATAGAAAATGATATTCTAAGCAAATGGAAATAAAAAACAGGCAGGTATTGATATATTAATATAGGACAAAAGAGACATCAAACCAAAAGTAATCAAAAAAGACAAAGAAGGCCACTTCTTACTCATCTAGGGAACAACCTGACATGAGGACCTCACAATCATAAATCTATATGCACCATACACGGGTGCATCACAATTTATAAAATAAAACCTATTTAGCAATAAAACAGAAATCAGCATCCACACCATCATAGTTGGAGAATTCAGTACTCCACTATCTTCAATAGACAGATCAACCAAGCAGATAATCAACAGAAAAACAATAGATCTCAACAACACCATAGATTAACTAGACCTAAAGAACATCTATAGAACTTTCCACCCCAATTATACAGAATACACATTCTTCTCAGCAGCCCATGGAACCTTCTCCAAAATAGACCATGTATTAGGTCATAAAGCATGTTTCCATAAATTCAGGAAAATTGAAGTAACTTCCTGCATCAGATCTGATCACAATACTTTAAAGATATAAATGAACAACAAGAGAGAAATCAGGAAATCTACCAGCTCTTGGAGACTGAGAAACACACTTTTAAATAATGAGTGGGTTGTAGAAGAAATTGTAAAATTTCTAGAATTGAATGATAATGAAAACACAACTTATCAAAAGTTATGGGTTATAATGAAGTCAGCCTTAAGGGGAAAATTCATAGAGTTAAATGCCTTCATAACAAAAACAAAGAGATCCCAAATTAATACACTAACTTTCCACCTAAAGGCATTGGATAAACAAGAAGGATCCAACCCTAAGAGCTCCAGATGGAAAAAAAATAATCAAGGTCAAAGCAGAAATTAATGTGTGAAAACTAAGAAAAAAATTTTAAAAATCAATCAAACAAAGAGCTGGTTCTTTGAAAATATAAACAAGATTGATAAACCCTTGGCCAGTTTGATCAAGCAAAAAAAGAGAAGTCTCAAATTAAAAAAATCAGAAATGAAAAAAGGAGAGGTCACAAAACACATCAATGAAATTGGAAGAATCATCAGGACACACTTCCAAAACCCCTACTCCATAGCACTGGATAATCAGGAAGAAATGGATGAATTCCCAGCAGTATACCATGTACCAAAAGTAAACTCAGAGAAGATTGATCTCCTAAACAAACTCATCATATCCATGGAGGTTGAAAATGTAATCAAAAACCTCCCCAAAAGAAAAGTCCAAGATCAAATGGCTTCGCAGCCAAATTCTATCAAACCTGCATTGAAGAATTAAAACCAATTTCTCTCAAGTTGGCTTGCATAATATGAGACCAGGGAATCCTTTGCAAAATAAACATCTCTGGAGGTATTTTCATACCTGATCTGAAGCTATATTACAAAGCCATTACAACAAAAACAGCATGGTACTGGCAAAAAACAAAAATCATAGATCAATGGAACAGAATTAAAGGCCTGGACCTCAGGTCAAATAACTATAGCTACTTGATCTTTAGCAAAGGTGCCAATATGTAGATTGGATAAAAGTCAGCACCTTCCACAAATGGTGCTGGACAAATTGGATAATCTTATATAGAAAAATGAAACTAGACCCACTCATCTCACCATACATGAAAAGTCATGTCCAAACGAATTAAAGACCTCAATATAAGACCCGAAACTCTTCTACTAGAAGAAAAATAAGAGGCAGTCTTCATGATATAGGATTGGGAAAGATTTCCTGACCAAAACTCAAGTAGCCCAGGAAATTAAACAATCAACCAATTTGACCTTATGAAGCTACAAAGCTTTTATGCATACCATAAGCAGAGTCAATAGATTACCCATTTAATGGGAGAAAATCTTTGCCAGCTATACCACTGACAGAAGCCAAATATATAGAATCTACAAAAATTCCAAATACTAAACAATAAAAAAAATCAGACAACCTAGTCCAAAAGTGGGGCAGAGAAGTGAATAGGAAGATCTCAGAGGAAGAAATACAAATGGCTAACACACACTTAAGAAAATACTCAATATTTCCCATTAGGGAAATGAAAGTTAAAACAACCATGAGATTCCACCCTACTCCAGTAAGCATGGCAATCATTAAAAAATCTAATAATAACAATTGTTGGCAAGGATGTGGGGAAGAGGAACCATCATCCACTGTTGGTGGCAATGTAAACTTGTATGACCACTACAGAAATCAATATGGAGATTCCCAATAAAGATGAATGTAGAGCTACCAACAGACCCAGTTATTTCCTTACTAGGCAATTATCCTAAATGCCCCATGCTTCACTACAGAGATACTTGCTCAACCATGTTTATAGCTGCTAAGAACTGTAATCACCCAAGGTGCCCATCATTGGATGAATGCATAATGAAGTTGTGATACATTTACACAGTGGAATTCTACTCAGCAGTAATAAAAAAAATACAATGACATTTTTAGAAAAATTGACAAACTTGGAACAGATCTCACTCAGCGAACTCACACAATCACAGAAAGACAAACACCCCATGGTCTCATTTATCTGTAATTCCTAACTCAGATCTGCTTGATTTGGTGACATACCTGATAGGCAGCTCAAGGTCCACAGAATGGACATGGAAGAGGTTGGCGGGGGAGGAGAAAAGGAGAGGAGGAAACAAGCACAAAGCTAAATCCAAAATGAACTGGTACCACAGAAACCTTTAGGAGTAAGGGGGAAGCACCTGAAAGGAAGGGCCATGGAGAGGGCCTGAAACTCCCAGTACCAGAAATTGGTTTCTACCTACATTGAGCTATTGATTGAAGAGACCTACAAGGTCCCCAAATCAAGACAGGTTTCTGTCAGAGCACTTGATTACCTGCTTCGGGTAAAAAGTAAGACCCTACTGCTGAAGACATCTTATGCTGCTGACACAGAGCATGGTGAGACCCTGGCTAGAATCCAGTAGTCAGTGCCTGACAGCCTGTCTAGTGCTGAAAAGCACTACATGAGATACTGGGGGAAATTGGCCAACAATGGACTGAGCAACCAGAGGTCTAAGCTACTCAGAAGCAAACATCCTGACAGGATGTACATGCCAGTGCAATAGTGGCACACACCCTTAGGGAGTAACCAATACCTTTCTGATTTGCTAAGAGATCTTCTCAGTATAAAGGAACCCATATCTGGAATTGGGAGCCAGATCAAAATCCTATGGAGACAAAGATTGTGCTCTCCAGTGTCAAGCTTTCACTGGTCTTTGGCTAAAAGAGGGGTTATGTACATGAAATTCTTGCTAAATTAATGATGTTTATCCCATTTAAACTATGCTGACATCACTCTCCATTGGAGAATCTGTTTTTTTTTTTTTTTTCAGAAGTAAGTAAGACCCAAGTGAGACTCACACTACAGCCAGAATGATTGTCAGTGACACAGGTTCGGACATCATGCCCAGAGTCATTCCCTTCTTCCAAATTAACTGATTGCTCCTCAACGCATAACCCACAACCCCATAGGCCACACCTGCAACCCTACTGAGGAGATTCCCCAGTGGAATGGGGGCAGGGATGAGGGAAAAGAGGGAAAGAGGGTACCAACACATGATGCATTCATACAAAATATGTTGATAATAATAATAATAATAATAATAATAATAATAAAAGAAATGCAACTAATATAGTTGCTATTGTTTAGAAAATTTAATATGATTCTTTCTTAAGAATCCCACCCACTCTTATACATAAAACTCTTATTCTTAAACCTAAGTCCCCCTTTCTTGCTCTGCTTAAGTACGTACACACATACACACACACACACACACACACACACACACACACACACACACATATATATATATATATATATATATATATATATATATATATATAAAGAGAGAGAGAGAGAGAGAGAGGGAAAACAATTAAGAAAATTGACAAAATGTAGAGCTGGTTCTTTGAAAAAGTGCACAAGATTAATTAACCACTAGACAATTTCATCAAAAGAAGAAAAAAAAAGTCTCAAATTAATGAAATTAGAAAGAAAAGGGAGAGATCACAACAAACATTAATGAAGCTGGAAGAATTATCAGGACATATTTCCAACCACTGTTCCACAAAATTGCAAAACCTGGAGAAAATAGATGAATTCTTAGATGCATGTCACCTACCCAAACTAAATGCAGAGCAGCTAAATCTCCTAAAGAACATATCCCATCTATTGAGATTGAAAATGTAATCAACGCCCCCCCCCAATAAAAAGTCCAGTTACTGATGGATTCTCAGCCAAATTCTACCAAACCTTCACCAAAGATCTGAAATTACTTTTTCTCAAGCTTTTTCACATAATTGGAGAAGAGGGAATTCTACCCAACTCCTTGTATGAAGCTAGCATCACTCTAATGCCAAAACCAGATAGGTATACAACAAGAAAATAAAATTACAGACCTACATCCCTGATAAACTTAGATGCAAAATTCCTGGACAAAGTCCTCAAAAACAGAATTCAATAGCACAACAAAACATTAAACCCTTTGGTCAAGCAGTCTATATCCCAGGGATCAATATACAGAAATTGATAACTGAAATTTACCACATAAATTCTTAAAAAGACTATATAGTGAATTCCGGGTCAGCCTGGACTAGAGTGAAACCTTACCTCAAAAAAAAAAAAAAAAAAAAAAAAACAACAACAAAAAAGATATTGCAGAGGACTAGAAAGATTGCTCAGTGGTTAAAGGCACTTGCTTCCAAAGTGGCCCATGTTTGATTCCCCAGTACCCATGAAAAGCAATATATACAAAGTGGTGCATACAACTGGAGTTTATTTGCAGTGGCTAGAGGCCCTGACACACCTATTCTCTCCCTCTCTTTCTCTCTCTCTCTCTCTCAAACAAATATATAAAAATAAAATATAGAAAGGGGGGATGTAAAGATGGCTTAGCTGTTAAGGCATTTGCTTGCAATGCCAAAGGACCTTGGTTCAATTTCCCGGGACCCACATAAGTCCGTTGCACAAGGTGGAGCATGCATCTGGAGTTTGTTTGTTGTGGCTGGAGGCTTTGGCATGCTCTCTCTCTCTCTCTCTCTCTCTCTCTGTCTGCCTGTTTCTTTAATAAAAAATAATATTTTTAAAAGGGCCAGCCAGAAAAAAAAAAAAAAGAACCACATGGTCATTGCAATAGATGCAGAGAAGGCCTTCAACAAAATATAGTATCAGTTCATGATCAAAACGCTGGAAAGGCTAGGCATGGAGGGTTTAATATCTCAACATAATAAAGTCTATATATACAGTGCCTAAAATGCCCAAATCATACTTAATGGAAAATGATTCAAGCTTCCACTAAGATCGGGAGCAAGATAAAGGTGCCCACTCTCACCACTGCTCATCAACATAGTACTAGAAGATATAAAAGGAATATAAATTGGAAAGGAAGAAGTCAAAATAGGCTTATTTGCAGATGGCATGATCCTATACATAAGTGACCAGAAATACTACCAAAAACCTTTTAAAGGTTCTAAATTCCTTCAGCAAAGTGACAGGATACAAAATCAACACACAAAAATCAGTAGCCTTCCTATAGACCAAAGACACACATATGGAGAAAGGAATTGTTAAGGCTGTCCCATTTTCAATAGTTACAAAAAGTTAAATACCTTTGAATAAAACTAACCAATGAAGTGAAAGACTTATTTAATAAAAACACAAAAATACTGAAGAAAGAAATTGAGGAGGACATGAGAAGATGGAAAGATCTTCCATGCTACTGAATAAGTAGAGCTTAATATTGTGAAAATAGCAGTTCTACCAAAAGCAATATACAGATTCAGCACAATATCAACAAAAGTCCCAGCATCATTCTTCACAGAGATAGAAAAAAAAATCTCAAAATTCATATAGAAGGCCTTCGATATCCAAAAATATCCTCTGCAAAAGAAACACCTCTGGCCATGTGTAGTGGTGCATGCCTTTAATCTCAGAACTCAGGAGACTGAGGTAGGAGGCCAACTTGAGATTACATAGTGAATTACAAGTCAGCCTGGGCTAGATCAAGACCCTACCTTGAAAAACAAAAACAAACAAACAAACAAACAAAAAAAAAGAAAGAAAGAGAGAAACACCTCTTGAGGTATCACCATACCCAATTTATAACTATACTACAAAAGCATAGTAAACAAAAATCATAGTACTGCCATAAAAATATACATATAGACCAATAGAACAAAACTGAAGACATAGTCCTTAGTTCAAGTAACTACAGATATTTGATCCTTGAAAAAGGAGCCAATAATGTCCATTGGAAAAATGACAGCATCTTCAACAAATGGTGCTGAACAAATTATATAACCACATGTAAAAAAATGAAACTAGGGGTAAGGGCAGGAAAGCCTTGACATGCCAATACTTACTCTCACCATGTCTGCCTGTTTCCCCTTCTCTCTTTCTATCTCTATCACACACACACACACACACACACACACACACACACACACACACTTTCACTTTCTCTCTTTCAGATAAATAAATAAAAAAAATCAACACTCAAAATATCCACTCAGAAAGTGGGGCAGAGAATTGAGTAGGGAATTCCCAAAGGAAGAAATACAAATGGCTAATACTCACTTAAGAAAATGTTCAACATCCTTTACCATTAGGGAAATATAAATGAAAATGATGACAAGATTTCATCTCACTCCAATAAAGATGGCAATCATTAAAAAATCAGACCTTCCTGATCAAAGTGCCCCTGGGTCCCAATTCCCAGATACCCTACAGCAGATGGTGCATGTAGCAAGTGTGGAGTGAGTAGGCCAGACCCCTGTTCCCTGGGGCTCCACCTAGTTTCCTGGACCTTGGCTTATGGAGGCCTGGCCCCTGTGGGGGGGGGGGCTGTGGAAACAAGTCTTTTGCTCTGGTGTCCTGACTGGCCCCTGGATACCTAAATCCCTATTCCTCTGAGTCAGAGAGTACATGGGCCACAGTAGGAAGAGGCCTCTTGTCTCTGGCTCTCCGGCTTTCTGGTGCCTGGATCCCCAACCCATGATTTCCATGTGCTGAAGGGTATGTGAAAGTGGAGTGGGTCAGTGAGAGCTCCCAGTTCCCCAGGTACCTTTGATGAATGTGCAAGCTTCCCAATCTGTGCATCTGTGTTTATAACTCCATCATACACCAGTATACCAATCTGGTTTACATTTAAAACAGAACACCCTCTGAAGATCCTACAAGGACAAAAACTTGCTTCCTCCTCAATAGAATAAAATGTCTCCCCAAGATGGGTAGACCACAATGCAAAAAAGCCAACAAAAGTCAGAAAACTAAGAGGTCTCCAACAAGGATGCCTAGTCCCACAATAGAAATGAAAAGACAACAACAAATGAGTTATTTATCAAAAGAATTGCTGAATGGGAAGCAAACCATCAAAAAAAAAAAAAAAAAAAAAAAAAAAAAAAAAAAAAACAATTGTATCAATGAAATTGAACTGAATCCTCTCTTAGAGCATTTAGCTTTGACTATAAGTTTAGTGTGATTCAAGAAAACATTAGAAACCTGAAAAGAGATATGGATGAATTGATGATGAGTCAAGAAATGGGAGATCTCAATAACCAATTGATTAAGCTTAATAAGTACTTGACCAAATACAAGAATAAATTCCAGGAAGCATCAAGAAAATCAGAACTCAAACTTAAATTGTACATCAAAAAAGAGATGGACATGATGGAAAATAACACAAAAGAAAACAAAAATCAAATAGAGCTTATAAAAACCTCTCTAGAATCCCTCACTAACAAAGTTTGTCATGTGGAAGACAGAACCTCTAACCTGGAAGATAGGGCAAAGGGAATTGATTGGGAGTCCAAAATCTTTGTTAAGTTCAAAAAATCATGTGAACAGAATATGAGGGAACTGTGGTATATCCCAAAATGACCAAATATCCAGATCATGGGCATACCAAAAACAGAGGAAATCCAGACCATAAGCAAGGAGAATATATTCAACAACATTTTTGAAGAAAAATTTCCCAATATCTCAAAAGAGAGGCCCATCCAGATTCAAGAAACCCAAAGAACAACAAGCACCAAACAGACAGGACCAAAGGAGAAACTCTGCAAGGAACATCATAGTTAAAACTCTTAACAAAGAAAAGAGAGAGTGCTAAAATCAGCACTCAAAGCACACAAAGGCAATTCCATCAGAATTATCTCAGATTTTTCAATGGAACCCCTGAAAGCAGAAGGGCGTGGAATGGTATACTTCAAAGTCTGAAAAATATGGCTTCCAATCCAAGCTACACTAGCCAGCAAAATTATCCCCCATAATAGATGGTGAAAGGAAAACTTTCAATGAAAAAAGTCAAGTCTATGATTATATGAAAACAAAGCCAAAACTACAGAGAAAACTTCAAGGAATACTCTACACAGAAGAGTGAAACAACCAATCTCAACACCCAACAAGAAGAAGATCACAATACCCCAAAATACAACAGGCTTAAAAAAGTACAAAACACAAAAAAAGCACCAAAACCCACAAAGCACCTCATCATGGTAGAGATTATTTTTAACCTCATAGTAATCGTAAATATTAATGGTCCTAACTCATTGATCAAAAGACACAAGTTATTAGGGTGGATCAAAAAAATGGACCCTTATATCTGCTTTCTTCAAGAAACCCACCTCACAACTAAAGATAGATACCTCCTCAGGGTGAAAAGATGGAAAATGATATTCCAAGCAAATGGAAATAAAAATGAGGTAGGCCGGTCATGGTGGCACATGACTTTAATCCCAGCACTTGGTAGGCAGAGGTAGGAGGATTGCCTTGAGTTCCAGGGCATCCTGAGATTACATAGTGAATTCCAGGTCAGCCTGGACCAGAGTCTACCTGGAAAAAAAATCAGGCAGGTATAAATATATTAATATCTGATGAAAGAGACTTCCATCCAAAAGTAATCAAAAAGGACAAAGAAGGACACTTCTTACTCATCAGGGAAATGATCCAATATGAGGACATCACAATCATAAATCTATATGCACCAAACACAGAGGAATCATCAGGGAATACTTCCAAAATGTTTACTCCACAAAATTTGATAATCTGGAAGAAACGGACGAATTCCTAGACACATGCCATCTATGAAAACTAAACTGAAAGCAGATTAATCTCCTAAACAAACCTATCACAACCATACAGATTGAAAAGTTAATCAAAAACCTCCACAAAAAGAAAAGTCCAGGCCCAGATGGCTCCTCAGCCAAATTCTACCATTCCTTCATTGAAAAATTGAAACCAATTTTTCTCAAACTGTTTCGCATAATCAGACACCAGGAAATCCTCCCCAACTCCTTATATGAAATTAACATCACCCTGATACCTGAACCAGAGATGAAACAAGAAAAGAAAACGATATTCTTAATTAATTTAGATACAAAGACCCTGAACAAAATCCTCACAAAACAAGTTCAACAGCATGTCAAAAGCATTCTCCACCTTCATCAAGTAGGCTTCATCCCAGAGATGCAGGGATGGTTCAACATATGGAAATTGGGCAACATAATACATGAAATAAATAAATTTAACCATAAGAACAACATGATTATCTCAATTGATGCAGAGAAGATCTTTGACAAAATACAACACCACTTCATGATCAAAATGCTGGAGAGAACAGGCATGGAGATTTTATACCTCAACACAATAAAGGCTATGTATAAAGCACCCAAAGCTCAAATAATAGTTAATAGGGAAAGACTCAAGGAGTGTCCATTGAGATCTTGAACAAGATAGGGGTGCCCAATCTCACCACTGCTCTTCAACATAGTTCTAGAAGTACTAGCCCAAGCAATAAGACAGGAGGAAGAAATAAAAAGGATTCAAATTGGAAAGGAAGAAGTCAAGTCAGCCCTACTTGCAGATGACATGATGATATACAAAGTTGACACGAAGATCTCCATCTCAAAACTTCTAAAGGTGACTTACTCCTTCTTTAAGGTGGTGAGGTACAAAATCAATGCACAAAAGTCAGTAGCCTTTCTATATCCAAAGAAAAATAATCAGAGAAAGAAATCAGTGGTACTGTGTCATTTCAACAGCATTAAAAAACTTAAAAACACTAACCAAGGATGTGAGACCTATATAATGAAAACAGAAAAATAAGAAAGAAATTGAGGAGGACTTGAGATGATGGTAAGACTTCCCATGCTTCTGGATAGGTAGAATTAATATTGAGAAAATGACAATTCTATCAAAAGCAATGTACAGATTTAATTCAATAACAATAAAAATACCAGCATCATTATTCACAGATCTTGAAATAATGATATCAGAATTCATATGGAATGACAGCTGGTTTCGGATATCCAAACATATCCTCAGCAAAAACAACCACCACCACCACCACCACCACAACAACAACAACAACAAAAACAACCTCTGGAGGTATCACCATACCCAATCTAAAGCTGTATTACAAAGCCATATTACAAAAACAATATGGTGCTAGAATGAAAACAGAAAATTACAGCAATGGAACAGAATTGAAATTTCACACCTTATGTCAAATAACTAGAGCAACCTGATCTTTGACAAAGGTGCCAATAATGTAGACTTGTGAAAATACAGCATCTTCAACAAATTGTGTTGTACGAATTGGATGACCATATGTAGAAAAATGAAACTAGACTCACTCATCTCACCATACACAAAAATCAAGTCCAAATGGATTGAAGGCCTCAATATAAGACCTGAAAATATTCTCCTACTGGAAGAAAAAATAGGAAGCACTCTCTGTGATATAGGAATGGGGAAAGGACTTCCTGAACAAAACCCCAGTGGCCCAGGAAATTAAACAAGCACTCAACCAATAGGATCTCATGAAAGTAGAAAGATTTTGCACAAACACACCATAAGCAGAGCCAATAGATTTACCCACTGAATGGGAGTAAATCTTGGCCATCTATACAATTGACAAAGCCTAATATCTAGCATCTACAAGGAACTCAAAAAACTAAACAATAAAAAAAACAAACAACATACTCCAAAAGTGGGGCAGAGAACTGAATAGGGAATTCTCAGAGGAAGAATTACAAATGACTGACACACACTTAACAAAAAAAAAAAAAAAAAACAATTGTATCAATGAAATTGAACTGAATCCTCTCTTAGAGCATTTAGCTTTGACTATAAGTTTAGTGTGATTCAAGAAAACATTAGAAACCTGAAAAGAGATATGGATGAATTGATGATGAGTCAAGAAATGGGAGATCTCAATAACCAATTGATTAAGCTTAATAAGTACTTGACCAAATACAAGAATAAATTCCAGGAAGCATCAAGAAAATCAGAACTCAAACTTAAATTGTACATCAAAAAAGAGATGGACATGATGGAAAATAACACAAAAGAAAACAAAAATCAAATAGAGCTTATAAAAACCTCTCTAGAATCCCTCACTAACAAAGTTTGTCATGTGGAAGACAGAACCTCTAACCTGGAAGATAGGGCAAAGGGAATTGATTGGGAGTCCAAAATCTTTGTTAAGTTCAAAAAATCATGTGAACAGAATATGAGGGAACTGTGGTATATCCCAAAATGACCAAATATCCAGATCATGGGCATACCAAAAACAGAGGAAATCCAGACCATAAGCAAGGAGAATATATTCAACAACATTTTTGAAGAAAAATTTCCCAATATCTCAAAAGAGAGGCCCATCCAGATTCAAGAAACCCAAAGAACAACAAGCACCAAACAGACAGGACCAAAGGAGAAACTCTGCAAGGAACATCATAGTTAAAACTCTTAACAAAGAAAAGAGAGAGTGCTAAAATCAGCACTCAAAGCACACAAAGGCAATTCCATCAGAATTATCTCAGATTTTTCAATGGAACCCCTGAAAGCAGAAGGGCGTGGAATGGTATACTTCAAAGTCTGAAAAATATGGCTTCCAATCCAAGCTACACTAGCCAGCAAAATTATCCCCCATAATAGATGGTGAAAGGAAAACTTTCAATGAAAAAAGTCAAGTCTATGATTATATGAAAACAAAGCCAAAACTACAGAGAAAACTTCAAGGAATACTCTACACAGAAGAGTGAAACAACCAATCTCAACACCCAACAAGAAGAAGATCACAATACCCCAAAATACAACAGGCTTAAAAAAGTACAAAACACAAAAAAAGCACCAAAACCCACAAAGCACCTCATCATGGTAGAGATTATTTTTAACCTCATAGTAATCGTAAATATTAATGGTCCTAACTCATTGATCAAAAGACACAAGTTATTAGGGTGGATCAAAAAAATGGACCCTTATATCTGCTTTCTTCAAGAAACCCACCTCACAACTAAAGATAGATACCTCCTCAGGGTGAAAAGATGGAAAATGATATTCCAAGCAAATGGAAATAAAAATGAGGTAGGCCGGTCATGGTGGCACATGACTTTAATCCCAGCACTTGGTAGGCAGAGGTAGGAGGATTGCCTTGAGTTCCAGGGCATCCTGAGATTACATAGTGAATTCCAGGTCAGCCTGGACCAGAGTCTACCTGGAAAAAAAATCAGGCAGGTATAAATATATTAATATCTGATGAAAGAGACTTCCATCCAAAAGTAATCAAAAAGGACAAAGAAGGACACTTCTTACTCATCAGGGAAATGATCCAATATGAGGACATCACAATCATAAATCTATATGCACCAAACACAGAGGAATCATCAGGGAATACTTCCAAAATGTTTACTCCACAAAATTTGATAATCTGGAAGAAACGGACGAATTCCTAGACACATGCCATCTATGAAAACTAAACTGAAAGCAGATTAATCTCCTAAACAAACCTATCACAACCATACAGATTGAAAAGTTAATCAAAAACCTCCACAAAAAGAAAAGTCCAGGCCCAGATGGCTCCTCAGCCAAATTCTACCATTCCTTCATTGAAAAATTGAAACCAATTTTTCTCAAACTGTTTCGCATAATCAGACACCAGGAAATCCTCCCCAACTCCTTATATGAAATTAACATCACCCTGATACCTGAACCAGAGATGAAACAAGAAAAGAAAACGATATTCTTAATTAATTTAGATACAAAGACCCTGAACAAAATCCTCACAAAACAAGTTCAACAGCATGTCAAAAGCATTCTCCACCTTCATCAAGTAGGCTTCATCCCAGAGATGCAGGGATGGTTCAACATATGGAAATTGGGCAACATAATACATGAAATAAATAAATTTAACCATAAGAACAACATGATTATCTCAATTGATGCAGAGAAGATCTTTGACAAAATACAACACCACTTCATGATCAAAATGCTGGAGAGAACAGGCATGGAGATTTTATACCTCAACACAATAAAGGCTATGTATAAAGCACCCAAAGCTCAAATAATAGTTAATAGGGAAAGACTCAAGGAGTGTCCATTGAGATCTTGAACAAGATAGGGGTGCCCAATCTCACCACTGCTCTTCAACATAGTTCTAGAAGTACTAGCCCAAGCAATAAGACAGGAGGAAGAAATAAAAAGGATTCAAATTGGAAAGGAAGAAGTCAAGTCAGCCCTACTTGCAGATGACATGATGATATACAAAGTTGACACGAAGATCTCCATCTCAAAACTTCTAAAGGTGACTTACTCCTTCTTTAAGGTGGTGAGATACAAAATCAATGCACAAAAGTCAGTAGCCTTTCTATATCCAAAGAAAAATAATCAGAGAAAGAAATCAGTGGTACTGTGTCATTTCAACAGCATTAAAAAACTTAAAAACACTAACCAAGGATGTGAGACCTATATAATGAAAACAGAAAAATAAGAAAGAAATTGAGGAGGACTTGAGATGATGGTAAGACTTCCCATGCTTCTGGATAGGTAGAATTAATATTGAGAAAATGACAATTCTATCAAAAGCAATGTACAGATTTAATTCAATAACAATAAAAATACCAGCATCATTATTCACAGATCTTGAAATAATGATATCAGAATTCATATGGAATGACAGCTGGTTTCAGATATCCAAACATATCCTCAGCAAAAACAACCACCACCACCACCACCACAACAACAACAACAACAAAAACAACCTCTGGAGGTATCACCATACCCAATCTAAAGCTGTATTACAAAGCCATATTACAAAAACAATATGGTGCTAGAATGAAAACAGAAAATTACAGCAATGGAACAGAATTGAAATTTCACACCTTATGTCAAATAACTAGAGCAACCTGATCTTTGACAAAGGTGCCAATAATGTAGACTTGTGAAAATACAGCATCTTCAACAAATTGTGTTGTACGAATTGGATGACCATATGTAGAAAAATGAAACTAGACTCACTCATCTCACCATACACAAAAATCAAGTCCAAATGGATTGAAGGCCTCAATATAAGACCTGAAAATATTCTCCTACTGGAAGAAAAAATAGGAAGCACTCTCTGTGATATAGGAATGGGGAAAGGACTTCCTGAACAAAACCCCAGTGGCCCAGGAAATTAAACAAGCACTCAACCAATAGGATCTCATGAAAGTAGAAAGATTTTGCACAAACACACCATAAGCAGAGCCAATAGATTTACCCACTGAATGGGAGTAAATCTTGGCCATCTATACAATTGACAAAGCCTAATATCTAGCATCTACAAGGAACTCAAAAAACTAAACAATAAAAAAAACAAACAACATACTCCAAAAGTGGGGCAGAGAACTGAATAGGGAATTCTCAGAGGAAGAATTACAAATGACTGACACACACTTAACAAAATGTTCAACAGCTCCCAGATCTGAGTTCCTTGTGCAGTCAGTGTGTGGGCAGGGGCAGTGGTCTGGAGTGAGTAGGCTGGACCCATGTCTGGGCTCCTTCCACTGCCCAGGTCTGAGTTCCTTGCATATCAGTGTGTGGGCAGCCAAAGGCCCTCTGGAGTGAGTAGACCAGACTCCTGTATCTGGACTACTCCCACCTCCCCAGTCTAAGTTGCCTATACTGGTCTATGTCCTGGAGGGCTCAGCACAATGTAGTCCAGATCCCTGGTCCCTTATTCCTCCTAGTTCCCTGGTCCTGGTAGATCCCATTGTACCTTGCTCAGAAAAGCCTGACCCCTTTGTGTGCTGTACAATCAGGCCTTTTGCTCTTGTATCTTGACTGGCCACTAAGTACCAACATCCCTGTTCACCTGAGCCATAGAGTGAATGGGCCAAAGGACAAAACTTTCTGCCTCCTCAATAAAATAAAGAGTCTTCCTTAAATGGATAGACAACAATAAAAGCCAATGAAAGCCAGAAAACTGAGAGATATCCACAAAGAATGCCTAGTCTCCAATAAAATCATACAGAAATCCATTCCTAAAATAAAAACACAACAACCAATGAGACCCTGATTAAAAAAAAAAAAATCACCAAACTTGAAGCAAACTATCAAAGAACCAACAATCATATCAATGAAATTGAACAGAACCATCTCCTACAGTGTTCAGCTTTTGACAGTAGGCTTAACTTGATGGAAGAAAACATTAGAACTCCCCAAAGAGATATGAATAAATTGAAGGTAAGTCAAGAAATGGAATACTTCAACAACCAGTTGATGAAACTTAATGAAGACTTGATCAAATGCAAGAATGAACTACAAAAAACATCAAGAAAATCAGAATTAGAATTGAAATCAAACCTCAAAAAGAGATGGACATTATACAAAACAACTCAATAGAAAACAAAAATCAAATAGAATTTATGAAAATGTCTCTAGAACCATCTACCAACAGAGTTACTCATGTGGAAGACAGAACCTCTGAGCTGGAAGATAAGACAGAAGAAATTGATTGGGAGACCAAAAATTTTGCTAAGTTCAAAAAATCAAGTGAACAGAATACAAGAGAATTGTGGGAGAGCCTAAAGTGAACCAACATCCAGATCATGGGTATACCAGAAGGAGACAAAATCCAAACCAGAAGCATGAAAAATATACTTAACAAAATTATTGAAGAAAAATTTCAAAATCTTACAAAAGAGAGGCCCATTCAGATACAAGAAGCCCACAGAACACCAAACAGGCAGGACCAAAGAAGAAACTCTCCAAGACACATCATAGTAAAAACCCTTAACAATGAAAGCAAAGAGGGTGTTAAAAGCAGCAAGAGAGAAGCAATTCACAACCTACAAAGGCATCAGATTTTTTCAATGAAAAGCCAGAAAGGGCCAGAAGGGCCTGGAATGGAACATTTCAAACTCTGAAAAAATATGGCTTACAACCCAAGCTACACTAGCCAGGTAAAGTATCCTTTATAATACTTGGTGAAAGAAAAACTGTCCATGAAAAAAAAAAAAAGAAAATCAACTCTGTTATTATATGAACACAAAGCCAAACCTACAGCAAATACTTGAGGGAATATTCCACACAGAATAGTCCAACAACCAATCTCAGGAGCCCAGAAGAAGAAGATCACAATAACGAAAATAAACCTGGCTCAAACAGTACATAACACAAGTAAACACCCTACCCCATAAAACACCTCATCATGGCAGGGATTAATTCACACCTCACAGTAATAACCTTAAATATCAATGGTCTTAACTCACCCATTGAAAGACACAGGCTAGCAGGATGGATCAAAAGACTGGACCCTTCTATCTGCTGTCTTCAAGAAACCCACCTCACCACTAAATATAGATACCTCCTCAGGGTGAAAGGCTGGAAAATGATATTCCAAGCAAATGGAAATAAAAAACAAGTGGGTGTTGCTATATTATCATCTTATATAACAGATTTCAAACCAAAAGTAATCTAAAAGGACAAAGAAGGCCACTTCTTACTCATCAAGGGAATGATCCAACATGAGCACATCACAATCATAAGTACATATGCCCCAAACACAGGGGCACCACAGTTTATAAAACAAAATCTACTCAACAATAAAACAGAAATAAACACCAACACCATCATAATTGGAGAATTCAATACTCCACTATCATCAATAGACAGATCATGCAAGCAGAAAATCAACAAGGAAATATTAGAGCTCAACAACATCATAGATCAACTGGACATAATGGATATCTACAGAACTTTGCACCCCAACTCTACAGAACACACAGAATACAACTCTACAGAATTCTTCTCAGCAGCCCACAGAACCTTCTCCAAAACTGACCATATATTAGGCCATAAAGCATTCCTTCATAAATTCAGGAAAATTGAAGTAACTTCCTGCATCATGTCAGATCACTATGCTTTAAAGCTAGAAATTAACAAGAGACACATCAAGAACTGCACAAACTCCTGGAGAATAAACAACACATTTTTAAACAATGAATGGGTCATGGAAGAAATCAAAAAGAAATTATGAAATTCCTAGATTTGAATGATAATGAAAGCACAACCTACCAAAACTTATGGGACTCAATGAAGGCAGTCATAAGGGGAAAATTCATACCCCTACATGCCTTCATTACAAAAACAGAAAGATCACAAAACAATAACCTGACTGTCCACCTAAAGGCACTGGAAAAACAGCAAGTATCCAACCCGAGGAGCTCCAGATGGAAAGAAATAATTAAGATTACAGAAGAAATTAGTGAATTAGAAACTAAAAGAAAAAAAAACAATTTAAAAAGTCAATGAAATGAAGAGCTCATTCTTTGAAAAAATAAATGAAATTGACAAACTTCTGACCAAAGTGATCAAGTACAAAACAAGAAGACTCAAATTAACAAAATCAGAAATGAAAAAGGAGCGATCACTACAGACATCAATGAAATTGGAAGAATCATCAGAGCTTATTTCCAAAACCTCTACTCCACAAAATTAAATAATCTAAGGCTAAAGGGTGGCTTAGCAGTTAAGGTGTTTGTCTGCAAAGCCAAAGGAGCCAGGTCAATTTCCCAGGACCCATGTTAGCCTGATACACAAGGGGCAGATCAGTCTGGAGTTTTTTTGCAGTGGCTGGAGTCCTGGTGTGCACATTTTCTCTCTCTCTCTCCCTCTTTGTCTCTGTCAAATGAATAAATAAAAATATTTTTAAAAATAAAAAATAAATAATCTGGAAGAAATGGATGAATTACTAGACACATACCAACTACTAAGACTAAACTCAGAGCAGATTAATTTACAAAATAATCCTATCACACCCATGGAGATTGAAAAGGTAATCAAAACCCTCCCCAAAAGGAAAAGTCCAGGACCAGATTCCTTCTCAGGTGAAGTCTATCAAGCCTTCTTACAAGAACTGAAACCACTTTTTCTCACAATATTCAAAATCTTCCCTGACTCATCACCCTAATACTGAAACCACACAGAGATGCAACAGGGAAAGAAAACTATAGGCCAATATCCCTAATGAACTTAGATGCAAAGATCCTGAACAGAATCCTTGCAAACTGAATTCAACAACACATCAAAAGCATTATCCATATTGACCAAGTAGGCTTCATCCCAGGGTTTCAGGGATGGTTTAACATATGGAAATCAGTCAATGTAATACGCCACATAAATAAACTGAATGATAAGAACAACATGATCATCTCAGTTGATGATGAGAAGGCCTTTGACAAAATAGAACACCACTTCATAATCAAAACACTGGAACCAATAGGCATGCAGGGTTTATATCTCAACACAATAAAGGCTGTATGAAAAGCCCCAAAATTCCAAATAATTCTTAATAGGGAAAAACTCAAGGTGTTCCCACTGAGCTTGGGAACAAGATAGGGGTGCCCACTTTTACCACTGCTCTTCAACATAGTACTAGAAGACAGGAGAAAGAAATGAAAGGGATTCAAATTGGAAAAGAAGAAGTCAAGTAAGCCCTATTTGCAGATGACATGGTCCTATATGTAAGTGACCCAAAAGTCTCCACCCCATCTAATGGTGACAAATTCCTTCAGCAAGCTGGCAGGATATAAAATCAATGCACAAAAACCAGTAGCATTTCTATATGCAAAGGAAAAATATACATAGAAAGAAATCAGTGAGTCTGTCCCATTTTCAAGAGCAACAAAAAATTTAAATACCTTGGAATAACACTAACAAAGTATGTGAAGAAACTATATGATAAAAACACTCAAGAAGGAAATAGAGGAAGACTTAAGAATATGGACGGACCTCCCACATTCCTGGATAGGTAGAATTAATATTGTAAAATTGGCAATTTTACCAAAAGCAATATACAGATTTAACACAATACCGATAAAAATACCAGCATCATTCTTTGCTGAGACTAAAAAAATGATCTCAAAATTCATATGGAATGGCAGAAGGCCTTGGATATCCAAAGAGATCCTCAGCAAAAGAAATACCTCTGGTGGTATCACCATACCTAATTTAAAGCTATATTACAAAACCATAGTCACAGAAACAGCATGGTACTTGGAATAAAAACAGAAACATATACGAATGGAACAGAATTGAACACTCAGACTTTACGGCAAGCAACTACAATTGCTTGATCTTTGACAAAGGTGCCAATAATGTAGACTGGAGAAAAGACAGTATCTTCAACGAATGGTGTTGGATAAATTGGATGACCCTGGGTAGACAAATGAAATTAGATTTACTCATCTCACCATACAAAAAATCAAGTCCAAATGGAATAAAGACCTCAGTATAAGATCTGAAACTCTTCAACTACTGGAAGAAAAACTAGGAGGCACTCTTCATGATATAGGACTGGGAAAAGACTTTCTGAAAAAAACCCTGGTAGCCAAGGAAATTAAACAAGCACTCAACCAATGGGAGCTCATGCAGCTAAAAAGCTTTTCCACAGACAAACATACCATAATTTGAGCCAATAGATTACCCACTGAATGGGAGAATATCTTTGCCAGCTATGCCACTGATAGAAGCCTAATATCTAGAATCTACAAAGAACTGAAAAAACTAAGCAATAAAAAAAAATCAAACAACCCACTCCAAAAGTGGGGTTGACAACTAAATAGGGAGTTCTCAGAGGAAGAATTACAAATGGCTAACACACATTTAAGAAACTGTTCAACATCTCTAACCATTGAGGAAATGCAAATTAAAACAACTATGATATTGCACCTTACCCTAGTAGGGATAGCAAACATTAAAACATCAAAAGCCAGGTGTGATGGAGCACTCCTTTAACCCCAGCACTTGGGAGGCACAGGTAGGAGGATCACCATGAGTTTGAGGCCACTCTGAGAATACAGAGTGAATTCATGTCAGCCTGAGCTAGAGTGAGACCCTACCTCAAAAATAATAAATCAAATGAAAACAAATGTTGGTGAGGCTGTGGATAAATAGGAAGCCTCATTTACTGTTGGTGGGAATGTAAGCTGGCACAACTACTGTGGAAATCAATTTGGAGACTCTTGGAAAGGATGACTATAGAGTTACCAGCAGACCCTGTATTCCCTTATTGGGTGAGACTGTTTTAGATGAAATGCCTAACAAAGATTTCAGAAAACTGATTTTATCTATACTCAAAGAAATCAAAAGAATCAAAGAATAAAATAAAGAATCAAAGAAGAAAACAAACTCCTGAATGAGAACACAAGAAGCCAACTTAATGAAATAAGGAGGTCAACATAAGACATGAGTAAGGAACTAGGAATACTGAAGAAAAACCAGGCCAAAATACTAACAATGAAAAACACATTAAGTCAAGTACAAAGCTGTTTAAAAAGTCTCACCAGTAGAACAGAGGAAGGAGAGAACAGAAAATCTAAACTAGAAGACCAGGCAGAAGATCTACTATGGTAGAAAAAAGAGAAAGAGAGAGAGAGAGAGAGAGAGAGAGAGAGAGAGAGAGAGAGAGAGAGAAGCAGATATGACTGGGAAATTCAAGATATTTGGGACACTATTAAAAGATCAAATATAAGAATTCAGGGTATTGTGGAAGAAGAAGAATTTCACTACAAAGGCATAGTAGTATTTTAACAAAATTATAAAAGGCAAATTTCCCCAAATTGGGATATAAATGTTAATTCAGATACATGAAGCTTTCAGAAAACCAAATAGACAAAACCTGGAAAGAACTGCTCCGTGCCATGTTAAAATTAAACTACCAAACACACAAGCCAAATAAAATATAATGGAAGCAGCTAGAGAGAAAAAGCAAATCATTTATAAACGCAAACCCATCAGGATAACAGCAGATTACTCAACACAAACTTTAAAAGTTAGAAGGGCTTGGAATGATGTATTCCAAGTTTTGAAAGATAACAATTCTCAACCAAGATTAATTTATCCAGTGAAGCTAACCATCCAAATTGATGGAAAAATAAGGACATTCCACAACAAAAATGGGCTAATGGAATATATGACAACTAAAACAACTCTAAAAAAACACTTGATGGGATCCTTCACACTGAAGACAAAGCAAAGCACATACACAAGGAAATAGGAAAATATAAGCTATATTCAAATAACAGTTGAAACAAGAGAGCAAAGGGAAAACAGGAAGCTCTACAAATCAAAAAGAATAGTGAGAATAAGTGCATATCTTTCAATAATAATATCAATGATGTCAATGCCCCAACTAAAAGACACAGGCTTACAGGATCTTTCTGTTTGTTGTCTCCAAGAAAACTCTCCTCTCAATAAAAGACAGACACTATCTTAGTGTGAAAGGATTGAAAACAGTATTTTAAGCAAATAGGCCTAAGAAGCAAGCAGATGTTCCTATCCTAACATCTGACAGAATACACTTCAAACCAACATTAGTGAGGAAAGATAAAGAAGGTCACTTTTATTGATTAAAGAAACACTCCAACAGGAGAACATTACAATCCTAAACATATATGCACCTAACATGGAGGCTCCAAATTTCATCAAACAAACTTAAGGTCACAGATAACACCAAAGACAATTGTAGTGGGTGACATCAATACACCACTCACGTCAACTGACAGGTCATCCTGGCAAAAAATAAACAGAGACATCTGGATTAAGTCTTAGAACAAATGGATCTAACAGACATCTATAGAACATCCCATCCACATGCTGCCGAATATGCATTTTTCACAACAACGCATGGAACATTCTCTAAAATAGACCATTTATTAAGACATAAAGCAAATAGTAACAAATACAGGAAAATTGAAATAATTCCTTGTACTCTACCTGATATAATGGGATTAAACTAAAAATGAGCAACAAGAAAAACTATAGAGCATACAAAAATTCATGCAGATTTCCCAGGACACTACTGAATGATGAATGGGTCATTGAAGGAATCAAAAGATTTATAAAATCAAATGATAATGAGAATGTGACATACCAAAACCTCTGGGACACAGTGAAGGCAGTCCTAAGAAGGAAATTTATAGCTTTAAGAGTCTATGTCAATAAATTAGAAAGTTCACAAGTAAACAACTTAATGCTTCATCTTGACACCTTGGAAAAAGAAAAAACAACACAAAATAAAAATCAGTAGACAGGAAGATATAATAAAGATTAGGCCAGAAAGTAAAGAAATAGAAACCAAAAAAATAATCCAAAGAATCAATGAAACAAAGAGTTGGCTCTTTGCAAGGATAAACAAGATTGATAAGCTGTTAGCAAACCTAACCAAAAGAAAGAGAGAAGAAACACAAATTAATAAAAAAAATAGAGATGAAAAAGGCATCATTACAACAGATAACAGAGAAATGCAGAAAATCATAGACACACTTTAAATATATATATAGCTTAAAAATCTGAAAGAAATGGATGATTTAATTGATTTATATGACCGACCAAAATTAAATCAAGGTGACATAAACCATTTAAAGAGACCTAGAACAAGTACAGAGATCCAAGCAGTTATCAAAAATCTCCCAACTGAAAAAAGTCCAGGCCCAGATGGATTCACTGTGAATTTTACCAAGCCTTCATAGAAGAACTAACACCACTGTTTCTCTAACTTTTCCATAAAATAGAAATGGAAGGAATTCTACCAAATTCCTACAAAGCCAGCACCACTGTGATACCAAAACCAGACAAAGACAGAACAAAAAAAGAAAATTGCAAGCCAATTTCCCTCAAGAACATAGGTGCAAACATTCTCAACAAAATACTGGTAAATAGAATATAAGAATATATTGTGTAGATTATTCACCCTGATGAAGTAGGCTTTATCCTAGAGATGCAGGGATGGGTCAACATACCCAAAACAATAAATGTAATACACTATATAAATGAACTGAAGGACAAAAGTCACATTATCATCTCAATAGATGCAGAAAATCCATCATCCCTTCATGGTAAAAGTCCTACAGAAACTGGGAATAGAAGGAACATATCTCAACATAATAAAGGCTATTTATGACAAACCTACAGCCAACATAATACTAAATAGGATAAAACTTGAAGTTTTTCCACTAAAATCAGGAAAATTGCAAGGGTGTCCACTGTTCCCAGTTTTATTTAATATAATACCAAAAGTCTTAGTGATAGCAATAAGAAAGGAGATGCTCATAAAAGGGATACAAATTGAAAAGGAAGATATCAAATTATCATTTGCAGGTGTTATGATTCTATACATAATGGACCCTAAAGACTCTACCAGCAAACTTTTAGAGCTGATAAACACTTTTAGTGATGTAGCAGGATGCAAAGTAAATGCACAGAAAGAAGTAGCTTTTCTACATACTAACAACAAACATTCAGAGGAGGGAATCACTCACATTCACAATTGTCTCAAAAAATAATAAAGTACATTGGAATAAATCTAACCAAGGAAGTGAAGGGTCTCTACAATGAAAACTTTAAAACACTAAAGTCAAATATTGGAGAAGACATTAGGAAATGGAAAGACATCCCATGTTCTTGGATTTGAAGAACCAATATTGTGAAAATGTCAATCTTGCCAAAAACAATATAAGCATTTAATGCAATCCCCATTAAAATTCCAAGGGCATTCTTCATGGAAATAGGAAAAAAATTCTAAAATTCATTTTGAAGCACAATAGCCTAAACAATTTTGAGTTACAAAAATAAGGCTAGCAGTATCACCATCCCCAATTTTAAGCTATATTACAAAGCCATAGTATCAAAAACAGCATGGTACTGGCACAAAGACAGACACATAGATCAATGGAACAGAACAGGATCCAAATCTAAATCCAGGCTACTATATCCATTTAATTTTTGACAAAAATGCCAAAAGCATGCATTGGAGAAAAGGCATCCTTTTTAACAAATGGTGCTGGGAAAAGTGGATATCTATATGTAGAAGGCTATAAATAGATCCTTACCTCTCTCCATTCACAAAGATTAAGTCCAAATGTATCAAGTAGTTTAATACCAGACCTGAAACTTTGAAACTGCTAGAAGAAAAAGTAGGGGAAACCCTTCAATATATTGGGATAGGCAATGACTTTCTGAATATAACACCAGTTGCTTAGGAAATAAAACCATGAATCAACCAATAGGACCTCATGAAATTACAAAACTTTTGCACAACAAAGGACACTGTGAATAAAGCAACCTACAGAATGGGAGAAAATCCTTGCCAGCTGTACATCTGACAGAGGATTAATACCTAGGATATATAAGAAATTAGAAAACTAAATAATGAAAAGTCAAATAACCCAATTAAAAATGGGCTATCAGGGCTGGAGAGATGGCTTAGCGGTTAAGCACTTGCCTGTGAAGCCTAAGGACCCTGGTTCGAGGCTCAACTCCCCAGGACCCACGTTAGCCAGATGCACAAGGGGGTGCATGAATCTGGAGTTCATTTACAGAGGCTGGAAGCTCTGGTGTGCCCATTCTCATTCCTTCTCTCTCTCTCTCTCTTTCTCTCTCTCTGTCTCTCTCTGCCTCCTTCTCTCTGTCACTGTCAAATAAATAAATAAACAAAAAAAATTTAAAAAAGGGCTATCAAACTAAATACAGTATTCTCAAAAGAAGAAATACAGAAGGCATATAAATGTCTTTTACAAAGTTCTACATCCTTAGCCACAAGGGAAATACAAATTTTAACTACTTTGAGATTCTATCTCAGTCTTGTCAGAATAACAATAAATGTTGGCCAGGATACATGAAAAGAGGAACCCTTCTATACTGTTGGTGGGAATGTAATCTGGTACAGCCATTGTGAAATCAGTGTGGATGTTCTTGAGACAGGTAAAAATTGATATATCATATGACCCAGCTATACCACTCCTAAGCATATATCCCAAGGACTCTTCACTATCTTAGAGATACTTGCACAACCATGTTTATTGCCACTCTATTCACAGTAGTTAGGAAATGCAACCAGCCTAGATGCTCCTCAACTGATGAATGGATAATGAAGATGTGGTATATTTATTTAATGGAATTCTATTCAGCAGTAAGGAAAAATGAAATTATGAAATTTGCAGGGGAATAGATGGATCTAGAAAGGATTATACTAAGTGATGTAACACAGGCCCAAAAAGCAAAATGTCACTTGTTCTCTCTCATATATGTGGATCCTAGCTACAAATGTTCAGACTTTGTGTGAGAGTTGGCATAAAAACAGTAGCAGAGGGAGTAAACTAGAAAAGTACTATACAGGAGGGAAGAGAGGAATGAACTTAAGGGGATGGTATTGTATATATGTAAGTAGATGAACAGATTACTGCAGGTGGAATGGCCTAAGTAAGGTCAGGGAAAGAGATTGAGTAAATGAAGGGTCGGGGGAGGGTTAATAAAAATCCAGGATATTGTGACTATACCTACTTTTTTGGATAATGGCACACTCAGAAGCCATACACTCTTACTAGAAAAATTTCAGTTCCATAGATGGGATCCCTTCCATGGAGTTATTGGCCATGGAGGTCTAATATTCCCCAAAACATTACAGGCTATTGCTAAGCCTTTTGGTTTCATGCCTGGGCTACGAGGTCACCAAGAAATCAAACTGGCATTGAGCTGAATACCTCCTTCCCATAGACCAGCTGACAGGTAGGTGGAAAAGCTGCACTGCGTGCAGCCCTATGGGAGACAGAAGCCATCAGTGGTGAAAACAGTGGATGCTGCAAGCCTCAAGCTTGGCCAGCCAGGCCAAATGAGCCAGCGGATGCAGTAGTGGCATAGCTGGGGGAAACCAGCTGTTCTCTAATTGGACTGGAAGCCTGCTGTACAGGAAGAAATACATGCCTTTACTGAAAACCTAATCAAAAGCCTATGGTGGGGGAGTTCATGAGTGTAAAGCCAGCTTGTCTGACTAAATGCATATATTATGCCCAGAAAACGGCTATGTAAGCACTTAACATTCATATATTAATGCTACTTGTGATTTTCTGATTGGTAGATTGTTAAATTAGTGGATTGAATCAGTTAAAATTAGTAAAAGATAGTTGATAGACTGTACAAGCAAGAACAAGAAGAGTATGCCTGGTTTAAAGCTGTAAAAGTCTGACAATCTCTTTTCTACTGAAAAAAAATTGAAAGCTAAATGTCTCTCAGAGGTTTTTTAATCAATAGTGAATCAGTCATAATCCAATCAGAAAATCACAAGTAGGAAATATATAAAGAATTATTTCAATTTATGTGATTTCAGGGGCTGTGTTGCCATGGCAACTGTCAGGAGCACAAGCTGCCACTCTTGGGTGGAAGCTGTTACACAAAGCAGAATTGATTTTACAGGAAACCCACAGCTCTGCTTTTAATGCCTCTCAGCTGATTAAGCTGGATTGACTTAGATATTTGGGCTACTTTTCTATGATGAAACATTCCACCAAAAGCTACTGATGGGAGGAAATGGTTTATTTCAGCCAACAATCTCAAGGGGAAGCTCCATGACTGCAGGACAAGGATTTTAGAGCAGAGGATGGGCATCACTTCTACCATAGTAGATGAAAATTAGTGGCAAGAGAGTGAGATGAGCTAGTTCTGCAAAACTTAAGGGTTGCCCCTAGTGACACACCTCCTCCGGCAAGGCTCCACCTTCTAAATTGCCACCAGCTGGGGACCAAGCATTCAAAACACATGAGTTGATGAGTGACATCTGACTCAAAACACCACAAATGGTAAATTTTATTATCAACTTAATTGAATATTAATAAGGTATATCTTTGGGTGTGTCTGTGAGGGTGTTTTCAGAGAGGTTTACCCGAGGAAAAAGGACTCACCCTGAATGGGATAACACTATCCCATGAGATGACAAAGTCCCAGAATGAATAAAACAGGGAAAAGAAGAAGCCATTAAAGCCCCAGGATTCCCCTTTCCTCTTCCTCTTGGTCTGTTGAGATGTGAGAAGTCTCAGTCACATGCACCCATCACCCCACCATGATTAACTGTACCCTCTCAAACCATCAGCCAACATAAACTTCTAAGTTGCTTTCAGGTACTTCATCACAGTAATGAGAAAAGCAACTAATTAATATAGCTCCTTTATTTAAAGTCTATTATATCATCTCCAGAAGGCTTTAATTTCCAATTTCCACCAGCTAGGGAACCTAGCATTCAGAACACATAAGTTTATGGGGGACACCTGAATCAAACCACCACAGAGATTGAAACAAAAAAAGAGATCCTCTGCATCCCTCCTAGGAACTGGAGGCTTTATGTAGATAGCACAGATGTCATTATCTAGAAGGTCTGGAGATATTTTTGTAAAGTATTCAAACTCACTCACTGATTTAGTTCTTCAACAAATTCAGTGAGTATCTGCTATTTGCTAGCCTTTGAGGAAAGTGCTGGAACTGTAAGAACATGTTTTGTGCCCTCCGTTTTATGTACACAGTAATTGTTCATTAGTTGTCTGGTGAAGGCAATGATAATGAGGTCATCTGAAGTTTTGGGGGGGGCAGACAATTGCAAACAGCCACTCCGTTGGTACTAGAATACCTAGAAGATTCCCATGGTGCCTCTGCTTGCTTCCTTAGGACTCTGAATATGCACCATTTTGCTAAGCCTTCTGTCTTCATATTTCAGTACCTTCCCTTGTTAATATAGAAGCTTCTGTCTACTTGGTAATTTCTCTTCAGACTGTCCTATACAGGTTCTGGACAAAGTAGATTGGTAGGTATCAAATAGTTTAGAGAAACGTACCCAACATTCAAGGAATGGGTGTTGCTGAGAAAATTTTAGCCTTTGCTTTTGTTTTTAAGCCTCAAAGTTTTATGTATGCCCATTGTTGCAGTCAGGTTCTCATTGCTGGCAGAAATCACCCAACCAAGAGCAGCTTCTGAGGGGAAGAGGGTTTATTTTGGCTGAGATACTTGAGGGGAAGCTCCATGATGACAGGGGAAAATGATGGTATGAGCAGAGAGTGGACATCGACCTCCTGGCCAACAACAGCTGGACTACCACAACAAGAGAGTGTGCCAAACACTGGCAAGGGAAAACTGGCTATAATACCCATAAGCCTGCACCCAACATGCACTGCCTCCAGGAGGTGTTAATTCCCAAATCTCTATCAGCTAGGAACCTAGCATTCAGAACACCTAAGTTTATTGGAGACACCTGAATCAAACCACCACACCCATAATATTCATAGTTTCTAAGTGTCCCATATCTATCACAAAGTAGGCAATCAACAAAGATTTACCTGCTAAACATGGCTCTTTACAATAGGGAGAGGGATCTGATTTCATTGCTCCTCATTAATCCATCATTGCTCTGAATGGCCTTAACCTGACTCCACAAAACACATATGTAACAACGGTCCAGGCTGTTTTCCTCTCTACAGAGTGAGTCAGAAATATAAATACAAAGCAATTCTGAGTTGTGCATTCCAGTGAGGACATATCCAGTAAGGTAACTCCTTTTTAATATCAGCTCAGAATTATTAATTAAAGCATTAAATAACACCCTGTGGTCTCCTGGAATGTGACCACCAAAAAGTCATTGCTATAGGGGCAAGTCTGGGTTGGTTCAACAACTTTCAAATGCCAGCTGGACTGCAGGAAGAATTTGTTGCATTAAGTAATTTATGGGGTGCTAAGAAGTTCCTTAAGCTATTATTAAAAACATGCAAACTCCTCCCTGGCTAGACCTCTAGTAAGTCAGACTTCTAACTAAGCAGAACTGATAGGTCTTTTGATGTTTAATGAGTTCTGTAGCAGATGTGAGATGTGATGGACAGGGCTATGGTGGCGATTTACTGGTCATGAAACAGAATGATGAGAGCCCCCTTCTGAAAAAAGAAAATGTAGCCAAAGGACAGGTCCATCCAACCCCCGCCCCTGCCTTGCCTTCCTCTCCTACCAATCCCGTCTCTTCTTTCTTTGTGCATATGTTTTTGATTTCCTCACCCCATGCCTCTCAGTTTCTGGGATCATTTCCATTCAGGCACACACAGAACACTGCAAACTAATTAGCCTTGGATACAGCCCCAGGAAGTCAGATTGCCAAATCCTCTTTCCCCCACAATTCTTTAACTTTCTCAGCCTGCCTCAGGCCTGCCGCCTTGTACTGGGCCTCTCTGGATAAGTTGCCAATTCTAATTTTGCAATTTCCCTTCACCATATCAAATATGCCCTAAGTCTGCCAATGGGTATGGGGGGAAGCATTGGATCATCCTCTGGACTTTTTGCTTTGGCCACTTCTCTGCTCTTTCCTCGCTGTTAGACTTGTTTGGATGTAGTTTCAGTGCTGACTTGTTAATCTGACCTTGTTTAATGCTTTCTAAAGAATAACATTGTTTGTCATGAAAAACTCAAGAGAATGCTCACCAGGTTCTCCCAGCACACTCACAATTTACCCAAGGAGCCCTGAAACTTTGACCCTTCTCAATCTTAACCTATTTACCCCATGATTTTCCTCAGCCAATTTTTACTGAGATAGAGAAATGATGATCTGGACTCTGGATTCAGGCAGGAGAGGCATCCATCATAGGCTCTTAAGAGGAGTACTACTTCAAGGAAAGCTTTCAATCAGAGACAGAAAACTCCTAGCCCTGGGCCATATATGAACCACAAAGTAGAAAAAAAGTTGCCAATATTTAAAAGATAGGATATACAAAGACAAAATAAAACAAAACAGTCCAAAATAATTTTATTCTTAGAAAAAAAAAGAAAGTTCAAGCTGGCCTGATATAATGGATTGAAGGTAACTATTTCCTCCACTTTGGAAGTGGTGTGTGGACTACCACTCTATAGTTCCCCATGTCTTACTTTATATTACCTTTCTAGCAAACATTTAAATTTGCCATTCTTGCTCTAACTGGACTAAGGGAACCTTAATATTGAACACCAAGAGATGCTGACAGGCCTTTCCATGTGACTTTTATTCTTTTTTTTTTAAATATATAAACACAATATACATTTATTGATATATTCAAATATATTATTCTATAATTTTAAGCATATAAAGCATGAGCATATAAAGATAGTATGCATTCATGAAATATGGGCTATTCAATATCAATACTGGTTTTTATTCATGATAAATTTATTATCTGTTTTCCATACTTCCCTTCCTTCAACAATAATCCTTTATTAATTTTATATGAAGAAAAATAAATTTATTTTCATTTGAATGATTTCTGCAATTTTTAAATCTACTTTGTTCCATAGTTTTGTATCAGTAAGTCAACTACTTTGTTTATCTTTTTTTTTTTTTTTTATTAGTCAGTTCTGGATTCAGCAAATACAGTCAGTTTGGTACCATTATTAGGCTCATCCATGACATACCCCCTCCCCTTGGCCCCTCCTTGTTGAGGTATACGGGTCATGCATTGTGGAGTTAGCCCACAGTTATGGGTAAGCTAAATGTCTCTGCATATCATGACCCAAGGTGTGGCTCTAACATTCTTTCCACCCCCTCTTCCGCAAAATTTCCCTGAGCCATGTTGGGTTCATTTTTAGTCTGCTTCAGTGATGAGGTGTTGGGGCCCTCTGAGGCTCTGGCTCTCTGATTTGGTAGGAGTTGATTTTACTCTGTGCTGATCTCCTTCCCCCTTGTGCTGGTATCTGGTTCATCAGGAAAACAGCCCCCTTGCTTGTTTCTCCAATTTTTCTTAGTTTCAGCCGGGGCCCTTTGGAGGTATGACGGGGTGGCTCTCTCCTTAGGATCTACATCTATCTGAAAAAGAGAAGCAGATTCTCCAACGGAGAGTAAGTTAGCACCAGGACAAATGAGATAACCCTTACTTTTTTTTTTATATAGAGAATTTAATAGGTGTAGGCCCTCTTGTAGCCCACAATTGATGGTAGCTTGCAATTAGAGAGTGGGCTTATGTTTGGATATGGTTCTGACTTGTTTCCCAGATCCAGCTATGGTTCCCATACCAGTGAGGGGATCAGTTAGCCAAATTCAGAGCAGTTGGTTCCCCACCAGGGCTGTATGCCACCACTGCACTTGTGTGGGCATCAAAACAAGTTATTTGCTGCTAAGTAGGTTAGACCATGCGTTGCTTCGATACATATTGGTCAATTTCCCCCAGTCGCCCATGGAGCACCTTCTGGCACTAGATGCGCTGATTGTCTGGGGACTGACTCTCATCCAACTTCCAGCCATGCCATTCTAATTTGCACGTCAATCACATACGGTATCTTCAGCGGTAGGGTCTTACCACTAACCTTTGGTGGGTCATCAAGTACTCTGACAGAAATCTGTCTGTCTTTTAGGAAACCTTGTAGGTCTCTCTGATCAAAAGCTCATTGTGGATGAGAGCCCCATGCTGGATCTGGGAGTTACAGGTCAGTGCCCACTAAGAAAATGAGGAAAAAGATAACTAATATTCAAGAGTTAGAGATAAGAGAGAGAGACAGGGAGAGGGGAGGTGAGGGAGGGAAGACGTAGGAGATTAAGGTTAGTCTTGATCTTACCCTCTCCAGTGTCTTGTGGTTCAGGTGTTCCCTGTAAGGGCCTGGTGAAGGATCAGCCATTTGGTCTGACTTTTAGTAAGTAGAAGATTGTGGTACCATTGCCATTTGGGTCTAGATTTGTGTTTCCCACCCCTTTGATGCCCTCCCCTCCCTCCCCTTCCATCCTAGTGTCTAATCTAGGAGATGCTTGCTGGGTATGTAAGGTATCTTCGGTAGATTCAGGTTAGGTGCTGTAGATGAGTGAGACTATGTGGCGATTTTTTTTCTGTGATTGAGTAAGTTCACTGAGAATGATCTGTTGCAGGTTCAACCATTTTTCCTCAAATTTCATTGCGTCATTTTTTCTTACTGCTGTATAGAATTCCATTGTGTAGATATACCACATCTTAGTTATCCATTCTTCTAGTGATGGACATCTGGGTTGATTCCAGCTCTTAGCTATTACAAATTGAGCCGCTATAAACATGGTTGAGCAAATCTCTTTAGTCTGTGGTTTGAAGGTTTTAGGGTAGATGCCCAGTAAGGGAATAACTGGGTCTGTTGGTATCTCTATACTCAGCTTTTTCAGAAGTCTCCATATTGCTTTCCAAAGTGGTTGTACCATCCTACATTCCCACCAACAGTGGATGAGTGTTCCTACTTCTCCACATCCTCGCCAGCATTTATTTTTATTTGATTTTTTGATGTTTGCTATCCTTATTGGGGTAAGGTGGAATCTCATAGTTGTTTTAATTTGCATTTCTCTGATGATTAGGGATGTTGAACATTTTCTTAAGTGTATGTTTGCCATTTCTATTTCTTCTTCTGTGAACTGCCTGTTCACCTCTTTGCCCCATTTTGTGAGTGGGGTGTTTGACTTCTTACTGTTTAGATTTTTGAGTTCTTTGTAAATTCTAGAGATTAGTCCTCTATCAGTTGGATAACCCACAAATATTTTCTCCCATTCTATGTGTAATCTATTGGCTTTGCTTATTGTATGCTTGTTTGTAAAGAAACTCTTCAGCTTCATGTGGTCCCATTGGTTGAATGATGGTTTAAGTTCATGAGCTACTGGGGTTTTGTTCAGGAAGTCTTTTTCCATTCCTATATTATAGAAAGTACTTCCTAAATTTTCTTCCAGTAGTATTCGAGTTTCTAGTCTTATATTGAGATCTTTGATCCATTTGTACTTGAGTGTAGTGCATGGTGAAATGTGTTGGTCAAGTTTCAGTTTCCTGCATATGGTTATCCAGTTTGTCCAGCACCATTTGTTGAAGATGCTGTCTTTTTTCCAGCCTATATTGTTTGGGCCTTTATCAAATATCAAGTAGCTATAGTTGCTTGACCCAAAGTCCGGGTCCTCAAGTCTATTCCATTGATCTATAGTCCTATTTTTATGCCAGGACCATGCCGTTTTTATTACTATGGCTTTGTAATATAGCTTTAGATCAGGTATGGTGATGCCTCCAGAGGTATTTCTTTTGCTAAGGATATGTTTGGAAATGCGAGGCCTTCTGCCTTTCCATATGAAATTTGAGATCATTTTTTCTATCTCTGTGAAGAACACTGTGGGGATTTTAATTGGAATTGCATTAAATCTGTATATTGCCTTTGGTAAGATTGTCATCTTCACAATGTTAATTCTGTCTATTCATGAACATGGGAAGTCTTTCCATTTTCTCAAGTCCGCCTCACTTTCTTTTTTGAGTGTTTTTATGTTTTCATTGTATAGATCTTTCACTTCCTTGGTTAACGTTATTCCAAGGTATTTTATTTTTTTGTTGCAATTGAAAATGGGACTATGTCCCTTATTACTTTTTCTGTATCTTTGTCCTTTGCATAAAGGAAGGCTACTGATTTTTGTGCGTTGATTTTGTATCCTGCTACTTTGCTATAGGAGTTAATCACCTTCAGGAGTTTTGGTATGGAGTCTCTCGGGTCTCTTACATATATAATCATATCATCAGTGAATAAAGCTAACTTAACTTCCTCCTTTCCAAATTGTATCCCTTTTATTTCCTTCTCCTGTCTTATTGCTTGAGCTAGGACTTCCAGTACAATATTGAAAAGCAGAGGTGAGAGTGGACAACCCTGTCTTGTTCCTGATCTTAATGGGAATTCCTCCAGTCTCTCTCCATTAAGTATTATTTGGGCCTTCAGACCTTCGTATATTGCCTTTATTAGGTTAAGATATGAGCCAACCATGCCAACTCTCTCCAATGTTTTGAACATGAAGTGATGTTGAATCTTGTCAAAGGCCTTTTCTGCATCTATCAAAATGATCATGTGGTTTTTATGTTTAACCTTGTTGATGTGGTGTATTACATTGACAGATTTCCGTATGTTGAACCACCCCTGTGTTTCTGGAATGAATCCCACTTGGTCAAGGTGGATAATGCTTTTGATGTGTTGTTGGATTCAGTTTGCAAGGATTTTGTTTAGGATCTTCGCATCTAAATTCATCAGGGAAATAGGCCGGTAGTTTTCTTTTCTTGTGGCATCACTGCCTGGTTTTGGAATTAGGGTGATGCTAGCTTTATAAAAGGAGTTGGGTAGCTTTCCCTGTTCACCAATTGTGTGGCACAGTTTGAGGAAGATTGGTTTGAGTTCTTCCATGAAGGTTTGATAGAATTCAGCTGAGAAGCCATCTGGTCCTGGGCTCTTCTTTTTTGGGAGGTTTTTTTTAATACTTTTTCAATCTCCATGAGTGTGATGGGTTGATTGAGGTGATTAATCTGTTCTGTTTTTAGCTTTGGTAGATGGTTTGCGTCTAGGAGTTTATCCGTCTCCTCCACATTATCCAGTTTTGTAGAGTAGAGGTTTTTGAAATAAGTCCTGATGATTCTCCCAATTTCACTTATGTCTGTTGTGATCTCTCCTTTTTCATTTTGAATTTTGTTAATTTGAAGCTCCACCTTTTTTTACTTGATCAGATTGGCCAGGGGTTTGTGAATCTTGTTTATTTTTTCAAAGAACCAGCTCTTCGTTTTGTCAATTGTCTTAATTGTTTCCTTGGTTTCCAATTCATTGATTTCTGCTCTGATTTTAATTATTTCTTTCCTTCTGGAGCTCTTTGGGTTGGATTTTTCTTGTTTTTCCAGTGCCTTTAGGTGGATGGTTAGGTTATTGATTTGGGACCTTTCTGTCTTTTTTAAGAAGGCATTGATTGCTATGAATTTTCCCCAGAGGACCACCTTCATTGTGTCCCATAAGTTTTGCTACGATGTGTTCTCATTGTCGTTCAATTCCAGAAATTTTGAAATTTCATTTTTTATTTCATCCACTATCCATTTATTTTTTAAAAGTGTGCTGTTCAGTTTCCAGGTGCCTTTGGGATTCTTGGTGGGTCTTTTGTTGTTGATTTCTAGCAATATAGCATTGAGATCTGATATCATGCAGAGTTATGTCAATCTTCCTAAATATGTGGAGGCAGTCTTTGTGACCCAATATATGGTCTATTTTAGAGAATGTTCCATGGACTTCTGAGAAGAATGTGTAATCTGTGGATTTGGGATGGAAGGTTCTGTAGATGTCCATTACGTCTAAGTGATCTATGGTTTTGTTGAGCACTCTTACTTCTCTGTTGAGTTTTTGTTTGGATGATCTGTCTATTACTGATAATGGTGTATTGAAGTCCCCAGCTATGATGGTGTTTGTGGTTACTTCTGTTTTATTGTCAAGTAGGTTTTGTTTTATGAACTGTGGTGCCCCGGTGTTTGGTGCATACAGATTTATGATTGTAATATCCTCTTGATGGATTGTTCCCTTGATAAGTAGGAAGTGGCCTTCTTTGTCTTTTTTGATTATTTTTGGTTTGAAGTCTATTATATCCGATATTTATATAGCTACACCTGCTTGTTTCTTTTTCCCATTTGCTTGGAATACTGTTTTCCACCTTTTCACCCTGAGGAGATGTCTGTCTTTAATGGTGAGGTGGGTTTCTTGAAGGCAACAGATTGAGGGGTCTAATTTTTTGATCCATCCTGTTAGCTTATGTCTCTTGATGGGTGAATTAAGGCCATTAATATTTAGGGTAAAGACTGTGAGATTTGATTTGATCCCTGCCATATTGTGATGGTAAATGTGGGTTGGAGTTTTCATGGACATTGAAGTTTTTTGTGCCTACTCTGAGTTTGGTTGTTGTGATCTGCTTCTTGTAGGCAATTGTGTTTGATTATTTTTTTCTTCTCTGTGGAGAAGATAGGAGATGGGACCTGAGCTGGTGCAAGCAAGAGACACAGTCTGAGCTTGTGTGGCACCTGCTATGGGACTGGGCTTGCTCAGTAAGTGGGCGAGTGGATGAGAGTGTGGAGCAGTCTAAGCTTCCGCACGCAGGGAAGAATCTCACTTGCCAAAGCCGCCTATCTACTACCTGGCAGGGACGCCAAAGTTGCCTGAGTTCTCAAGCAGTAATGTGCCACAGCTTCCTGCATTTGAGCTAGGAGTGGCACTGAGGCTCCAAGCACTGAAGCCGCCCAAACTTTGGCTGGGAACGCTGGGAACTGGAAGCAGTCTGTGCTCCCCCGCCACAGGACAATGGCGTCCCACTTGTGCGGCAGGCAGGTAGGGGGTGGCACCTGAGCTGATGCAAGCGAGAGATACAGTCTGAGCTTGTGTGGCACCTGCTATGGGACTGGCTTGCTCAGTAAGTGGGCGAGTGGATGAGAGTGTGGAGCAGTCTAAGCTTCCGCACGCAGGGATTCTAGGAGTTTTTCTTGTTCATTAATTTGCTTCGATTTTCTATTATAATTCCATCCCTCTGTCAGCTCCCTTCACATCATTTTCTATTTTCTTAATGATTTAGTTCATCCTCATTCTTTAGTCTTCATTTAGCATCCACTGATTTTAACTCTTTTTCTCCTCCCCTAACCTTAACTCCTTTAATCCTCCAATTTCTTATCTAATCTTCCAATTTCTATCTCTTAGTTCTAGTTTAATGAGGAAGCATCCACACGATGTCGCCTTTGTTCTTTCCTGCAAGTTCTATCAATAGTTGGTTAAGTTGCATTGCTCATAGCTTCATTTGTGTTCTGGTCCTATTTGTTCTTCTAGGTTTTGGTTAGATGTATTCATTGTGGAGTGGTATCTAATTGGATTTTCTTGCATTTATTTTTCATGTTATTTCTTTTGCTGTGTTCTGCCCATGACATGTATGGGCAGATAGGTGGTGTATCACCTGGCTCAAGAACAATGGGAATCTTATCAGCCTGGGGGCATTGCCAAGAAGCCTGGTCTTTGGCTCTCACTTTCCAAAGCCGCCTATCTACTGCCTGGCAGGGGCTCCGAAGTTGCTTGAGTTCTCAAGCGGTAATGTGCCAAAGCTGCCTGCGTTCGAACCTGGAGTGGCACTGAGGCACCAAGCACTGATGCCGCCCGAACTCTGGCTGGGCACGCTGGGAACCGGAAACAGTCTGTGCTCCCCCGCCACAGGACAATTGTGGACAGCCGCGTGGCAGACAGATAGGAGATGGGACCTGAGCTGGTGCAAGCAAGAGACACAGTCTGAGCTTGTGTGGCACCTGCTATGGGACTGGGCTTGCTCAGTAAGTGGGCGAGTGGATGAGAGTGTGGAGCAGTCTAAGCTTCCGCACGCAGGGAAGAATCTCACTTGCCAAAGCCGCCTATCTACTACCTGGCAGGGACGCCAAAGTTGCCTGAGTTCTCAAGCAGTAATGTGCCACAGCTTCCTGCATTTGAGCTAGGAGTGGCACTGAGGCTCCAAGCACTGAAGCCGCCCAAACTTTGGCTGGGAACGCTGGGAACTGGAAGCAGTCTGTTCCCCCCCGCCACAGGACAATGGCGTCCCACTTGTGCGGCAGGCAGGTAGGGGGTGGCACCTGAGCTGATGCAAGCGAGAGATACAGTCTGAGCTTGTGGGGCAGCTGCTGTGGGACTGGGCACACTCAGTAAGTGGGCGAGTGGATGAGGGTGCGGAGCAGTCTAAGCTTCCGCACGCAGGGAACAATCTCACTTGCCAAAGCCGCCTATCTACTACCTGGCAGGGGCGCCAAATTTGCCTGAGTTCTCAAGCGGTAATGTGCCACAGCTGCCTGCATTCGAGCTAGGAGTGGCACTGAGACACCAAGCACTGAAGCTGCTCAAACTTTGGGTGGGAACGCTGGGAACCGGAAGCAGTCTGAGCTCCCCCACCACAGGACAATGGCGGCCCGCCGGTGCGGCAGGCAGGTAGGGGGTGGCACCTGAGCTGACGCAAGTGACAGATACAGTCTGAGCTTGTGGGGCAGCTGTTGTGGGACTGGGCACACTCAGTAAGTGGGCGAGTGGACGAGGGTGCGGAGCAGTCTAACCTACCACGCGCAGGGAACAATCGGCCCGCAGTGGCAGCCATGCGGGCTCCAGAGCAGCAGCAGCAGCGGCAGGGGTGGAGCTGTGAACACGGCGGTTATTTTGGGCGAGGGGTGTCTACCCGCCCACAAGGGGATCGGCGGTTCCCTGTTCCCCCGCCTATGTGCCCTCCCAGATTTCTCTCCCCTAAAAGCCACTATATACCCTTAATATCTTGCCTTTCTTTCCCTGGGATTTGCAGCGCAGCTAGGCGGTCGCCATCTTGGCTGGAATCCTTTCTGACTTTTATTCTTTTTCATTCACTTTGGTATCCTTTCTGGTTTGGTTATGAATTTTCTAAGGGCAGGGACTTCAGATGTTTATATCTTCAAAGTTTTGCTCAATGTATATTTGCAGCACATTTTCATTGCTAGATGTTGTTCGTTTGCTTTTGTATTCATCAAACCCCATTGCACTGTATTATGTGGCATATATTCCTTAGTGAGGTCATAAAGCAGAAAAGATGGAAGCAAGAAGTAACACATGCAAGAAAGAGAATTTAGGGCATGCAAATTAATGTGGTTTGGGTGAAAGTTTGAAAGACAACTTCTCAGAGAAGAAGGGCTGAAGTGGGGCTTGAAACTCATTTTATATATATATATTCATTTGCAAGCAAAGTGTGAGAGAGATAGAGAGAAGAGAGACAGACAGAGAATGGGCATGCCAGGGCCTTCAGCCACTGCAAACGAACTCCAGACGCATGTGCCCCTTGTGCATCTGGCTTACATGGGTCCTGGGGAATCAAACCTGGGTCCTTTGATTTCGCAGGCAAATGCCTTAACTGCTAAGCCATCTCTCCAGCCTGAAACTCATTTTTTTAAATGTACAACCTGTGTCTCATATTTGCATTGCATAATTTATTTTCTAAACTTTTATTTCTCCAAATCTGCCACTTCCTGAAGTGTCTTGATTTCTAACAGTTGTTTAGTAGCTATGGCCATGGGGTCAAGATACAATGGAAAGCCATGACACTAGCCCACTTCACTGTAAACCTGGCAAAATGAAAATAGATGCATAGTAAATACTTGTTAAAGATTTGTTGTGTGTAACCTTGATTATGCTGAGACATGTTCTTTTCATTCCCAATATCTCTAGGACTTTTATTATGTATGGATGTTAAATTTTGGCAAATGCCTTTTCTGCATCAATTGAAATGATTATGTGATTTTGGTCCTGGAAAACATGAATGTAATAATTATGTTTATTTATTTCTGCATCAATGGAATGTAGCCCACTTGATCATGATTTACGATCTTCTTGATGTGTTCTTAAATTCAGTTTGAAAGTATTTTATTGAGAATGTTTGCATCTATGTCCAAGGAAATCGGTCTATAATTTTATTTTTTAGTTATATCCTTTTGTATCAGAGCAGTACTAGCTTAATAAAAAGTTTAGAAGCATTCTTTCCCTTTCTAGTTTATGGAATAACTTGAAAAGGATTGGAATTAGTTCTTCTTTAAAAGTCTAGTGGAATTTTGCAGTGAATCCACCTGTACCAGGTGTTATTTTAGCTAGCAGATTTTTTAAAATTATTGCTTCAATATTATTACTACTTATAAATCTGTTTAAATGATTTATCTCATCTTGATTTAATTTTAGGAGGTCATATGCATCTAGAAATCCACTCACTTTTTTCAGATATTCTAATTTAGTGGAATATAGGTTTGAAAGTATATGTTTAACTTTTTCTGAAGTTCTTTACTATCTGTTGTCATGTCTTCCTTTTCACCTGTATTTTTATTAATTTGGGTCTTCTCCCTCTTGTTTTTGATTAATTTGGCTAAAGGTTTGTCAATTTTATTTATCTTTTCAAAAAGCTAACTTCATTTCATTGGTTCTTTGTATTTTTTAATTTCTATTTTATTAATTTCTGCACTGTCTACTGTTGTTGATTTAGTTGGTTCTTGCTTTTCCAAGGCCTTAAGGTGCATCATTAAATTATTCATTTGAGATCTCTGTGATTTTTGAATGCAGGCAGTTAAAGATATAAATTTCCCTTTTAAGACTGCCTTCATTGTATCCCATAAGTTTTGACATGTTTTGTTTTCATTTTCTACAGTGCTTGAGTGCAATGTTCTGTTAGGTTCACTTGATCTATGATGTCACTTAAAGACAATTTTTCTGTTTATTTTTTGTTAATTAGTGATAGGATACTGAGGCCAGCCACTGTGCTGAGGTCAGTCTCTGATGTTTCTTTTAATCTCTGATTTTATATCTAGTAGTATTTGTTGATGTCCATGTACTCAGTGCATATGTGTTTATAACTGAAATATCCTCTTAAAGGATTGTTCCTTTAATCAGTATGAAGGGACCTTTATCTCTTAGGATTATTATGTTTTTATTTTTTGTTTTTTCAAGATATTATCTCACTCTAGCCCAGGCTGACCTAGAATTTACTATGTATGTAGCCTCAGATTGGCCTTGAACTCACAGTGATCCTCCTACTTCAGCCTCCTGAGTGCTGGAATTAAAGATGCACACTACTACACCCAGGAGAGAGAAAGAGAGAGAGATAGAATGATAATGGGTGCACCAGGGGCTCAAGCCACTGCAAATGAACTTCAGATTCATGCACCACTTTATGCATATAGCTTTATATGGGTACTAGGGAATCGAACTCAGCTCTTTAGGTTTTGCAGGTAAGCACCTTAATGGCTGACTCAGCTCTCCAGCCCTTCTAATTTGTTTTTAAAGTGAAGTCTATTTTGTCAAATATTATAATAGTAATGCTTGCTTATTTACTGGTTTCATTTACTTGGAATACTTTTTCCCCAACTTTTCCTCTAAGATGGTGTCTATCTTTCATTGTGAGATATGTTTCTTAGAGGCAACAAGGAAATGGATCCTATTTTTTAATCTACTCTGTTAGTCTGATTGGGATAATTGAAACCATGAATAATCAAAGTTGTTATTGATAGGTTAGTTCCTGTTGCTATGTTGATTTTGTAGTGTTTGGCACTTTCTTAATCCTTATTTGCTTAAGAGCTCTTATAGCAGAATTTATTTTTTCCCCTGTACCTTTCTGGATGTGTTTATCCTTCTCTTCAATCTAAAATATTTCTTCCATTATCTTCTGTAGAGATGGCTTGGTAGTCATATATTCCTCCAGTTTTTCTATCTCCTTCAATTCTAGATGACAGTTTTATTGGGTATAAGAGTCTTAGGTGAAAGCTGGAGGCATTCAGGACTTGCACTACATCTTTCCAAGCCCTTCTCCCTTTAAAAGTTTCTAATGAAAAGATGTTATTATGATGGTCCTGCCTTTTTATATGACTTGATGTTTCTTTCTGGCAGCTTTCAATATACCTTATTTGTTCTGTATATTTAGTGTTTAACTATAATGTGATGTGGTGAGTTTCTTTTCTGATTCTATCTGGTGCTATGTGCCTCTTATACTTGGATGGGCATATCTTTCCCTAGATTTTGGAATGTTTCTTCTACAGTTATATTGAAAAATTTCTATGCCTTTGGCATGGTGTTATTCTCCACCTTCTATATGCACAATTCACAGAACTGGTCTTTTCATAATTTCCCAAATATCTTTTATGCCATATATATATATATATATATATATATATATATATATATATATATATATATATATAAAATTTTCTTTGACTGATATACCAATTCCTTTAACTTGTCTTCAAGCACTGATATTCTGGTTTCCCCATGATCCATTCTATTAGTGTGGCTATCCACTGAGATTTTTGACTTATTGTATTTTTCATTTCCAGACAAGTCTTTTTGTCTTAATGAGACATGAGAATTGAAACTTAAGAATGGAGTGATATCTTGAATTTGGTGCTATCTATAGTGGGATATTTACTAGATCATCATCAAAAAGTATTTTTGAGGGTCTGGGTTTCCTGTGCAGGCACTGTGCAGGCAGGAGCAGCTTGTCTGAAGTGAGTAGGCCAGACCTGTTTCTGGGATCCTCCCATCTCCCTGGTCTGGGTTCCCTTCACCAACAGTATGTGGCCAGAGGTAGTGGTGTGGAGTAAGTAGGCCGGACACTGTTTCCTGGCTCCTCCTACCTTCCCCGTCTGGGTTCCCTGTGTAGAGTGTTCAGGTGGGCACAGTAGTCTGTAATGAGTATGCCAGACCCCTGTTTCCAGGCTCCTCCCACCTTCCTGGTCTGGGTTCCCTGAGCAGACAGAGTGTGGGTAGGCACAGTGGTGTGGAGTGAATAGGCCAGAATCCTGTTTCCTGGCTCCTCTCCCCTCCCCAGTCTGTGTTCCCTGTGGACAGTGTGCAGGAGGGCACAGCAGTGGTCTGAAGTGAGTGGGGCAGACCCCTGTTTGCTGGCTTCTCCCATGCTCCTAGGTAGGTAGAATTAATATTGTGAAAATGGCAATTCTACCAAAAGCAAAACAGTGTTTTAACACAATACTAATAAAAGTACCAGGATCATTCTTCACAGAGATTGAAAAAGCAATCTCAAAATTCATATAGAATGGCAGAAAGCCTTGGATATCTAAATACATCCTCAGCAAAAAAAGAAAAAAACACCTCTGGTGATATCACTGTATCCAATCTAAAGCTATATTACAAAGCCTTAGTGACAAAAAAAAAAAAAAAAAAAAAAAAAAACAGCATGGTACTGGAATAAAAAAAGAACCATAGGCCAATGGTACAGAATTGAAGACCCAGACCATAGGCCAAGTAACTAGAGATGCTTGATCTTTGACAAATGTTCCAATAATGTAGACTGGAGAAAAATAGCATCTTCAGCAAATGCTGTTAGACAAACTTGATGACCATAGCTATAAATATGAAACTAGACCCACTCACTTTGCCATACCCAAAAATCAAGTTCAAATGGATTAAAGACCTCAATATAAGACCTGAAACTCTTCAAGTACTGGAAGAAAAAATATGAGGCACTCTCCATGATATAGCTCTGGGAAAGACTTCCTAAACAAAACTCCAGTAGCCCAAGAAATTAAACAACATTCAACCAATGGGATCTCATAAAGCTAAAAAGCTTTTGCGCAGACAAACATACACAAACAGAGCAAATAGAATACCCACTGAAGGGGACTGACAGAAGCCTAGTATCTAGAATCTACAAAGAACTCAAAAAACTAAACAACAACAACAACAAAAATCAAACAGCCTACTCCAAAAGTGGAGCAGAGAACTAAATAGGGAGTTCTCAGAGGAAGAATTACAAGTGGCTAAGACACATACTTAAGAAAATACTCAGCATCCCTAACTATTAGAGAAATGCAAATTAAAACAACTATGAGATTCCACCTTACCCCAGTAAGGACAGCAAACATTAAAAAATCAAATCTAAACATATGATGGTGAGGCTGTGGGGAAATAGGAACACTCCTTCAAATCAATATGGAGACTCCTAAAAAGGATGAATATAGAGTTACCAACAGACCCTGTCATTCTCTTACTGGGCATTTACCCTGAAAGCTCCACATCTCAGCTAAGAGATATTTGCTCAACCATGTTCATATATGCTCAATTCATAATAGCTAAAAACTTGAATCAATCCAGGTGTCCATCATTGGATGAATGGATAACCAAAATGTGGTATATCTACACAATGGAATTCTATTCATCAGTCAGAAAAAATGACACAATGAAATTTGTGGGAAAATGGTCATATTTGGAATAGATCATTCTGAGTGAACTTTCACAATCACAAAAACAATCATCACCCATGGTGTCGCTCATATGTGGTTCCTAACCTGGATCATCCTGAGTTGCTGACATACCTGAATAGCATCTTAAGGCTTGGACAATAGGAAGGATAGGGCTTGGGGAAAGGAGAAAGTGGGGGGGGGGGCGCACAAAACTGAATCCAAATTGAACCAAATTGGTACCATAGAATCCCATATCCTGGAAGTCAGACTAAAAGATGGAACCCTCTAGAGGACCATAGAGGGAGCACCTGAATTGAAGGGCCCTGGAGAGTATGAGACAAAACCTAACCTTAAATTTCTCCTTTTTCTCTTTCTTCTCTGTCTTTTTCTTTTCTTTTCCCTTGGCCTGTAATTCCCTGTATGAGGATGTGGTCTACATTCATAATGAGCTGTTGATCAGAGAGACCTACTAGGTCTCCCAAAACAAACAAGACAAACTTCCGTCAGAACACTTGATTACTCACCAAAATTTAATGGTAAGACCTTACTGCTGAAAACACCACATGCTGTCAGCACAGACCATGGAGAGACCTGGTTGGAATCTGGAAGAGAGCCAATCCACAAGGCAATTAGCCCATCCAGTGCTGGAAGGAGCTACATGAGCTACTGGGGGAAGTAGCCAACATCTGTCCAAGCAACTTAAACTCTAAGTGACTCAGAAGCAAACAACCTGATGTGTTACATAAGTGCAATAGTGACACAGACATGGTGGGTAACCAACTGCTCTTGGATTGGCTTACAGATTTTCTCCATGGAAAGGAAACCATATCTGGAACTAGAAACAAGTCAGAATCATATCCAGATAATAATTCTGCTTTCCATTGTCAAGCTCTCGCTAATCTTGGGCTATTAGAGGGTCTACACCCTTTAAATTCTCTCCAAATTAATGATGGTTATCCCATTTAGCCAGTGCTGACTTCACTCTCCATTAGAAAATCTGTTTCTCTTTTTCAGAAGGGAGCTAGATCTGAGGAGATAAATGACCCAGTTCACTCCACCCTGGCCCCAGCTGAAACCACAGAGGAACTGGGGAAATGAGAGAGAATACTGCTTTCTTAGTGAATCTGATATCAGCACAAGGGTGAAGGAGATAGACATTGAGGACACTCAACACCTACCAAACCAGGGAACCAGAGGCTTCTAAGTGTCTGTCACTGAAGTAGTCTTAAAATACTCCCAGCATGGCTCAGGGAATTTTGCAGAAGAGGGGATGGAAACATTGTTAGAGCCACAAGTTGGGACATTTTGCACAAAGACATTGCCTCTCCCCCACATAATGCATGACCCACAATTCCCATGGGGTTGACCTGCATCCCCAATGAGGAAGGCCTCTTCAGAAAAGGGGAAGGAAGGAGGAAAAGATGGTACCAACATGTGTTGTTTACATACTAAATATGTCCATATCTAATAAAAATAATATATATATTTGAATAGTGATTAAATAATGGTGAGAATCATCAAAAAAAATGAAGATAGTATAAAGCTCAGTGCTATTTCAATAGAAGCTACTATATACAGTTGTCAATATACTAATTTCAGCAAGCTGAGAGTGTCAGTATGTTTACAACTCTAGTACATGGAAGGCCGAGGCTTGAGGATTATGAGTTTGAGGCAATCTAACTCTATCTATGTAGATACTATCATCTTTGACACTACCAATATCTTTGAAATTTCATTATTAATTTAAGGGAATGATATTGTATACATGTGATTAAATGAAAAGATTACTGGGAGTAGAAAGGCCTAAGTTAAGTCAGGGGAAGACAATAAGTAAAGGAAGGGTAAAAGAGGGTTAATCAAAATCTAAGAGGGTATGACTAAACTGTATGGTACCCTACTTTTTTGGACAATGGTGTACCTAGAAGCCATTGATTGTTAGTAGAAAAATTTCAGTGTTATCAATGGGATACCTTCCAGTGGTTCATTGGCCATGGGGGTTCCTGGTGCCCCCAAAATATTACAAACAATTGCCAAGGCTTTTGGTTTCCCACCAGGAATATATGGTAAGACCCCATTCCTGAAGACTCCATATTCTTCAAGGTCACTGAGAAATCCTGCTTGAGCTGACTTGTAAATCTCTTCCCTGTAGGCCAGCTGATATAAAGCTGAATAAAGCTACACTGCATACATATCTATGGGACAGAGAGAAATCATCAGTGGAGATAAACAACAGTGGACACTGCAAGCCTCAACTTTGGCAAGCCAGGTGAAATGAGCTGACAGGTACAATAGTGGCATGTCTGTTATGGAGGAAACTAACTGCTCTCTAATTGGACTGTAAGCCTGCTTCACAGGAAGGAATACATGCCTGATACTGAAAATCTATGATGAGGGAAGTCATGAGCCTTAAGAGTATAATGCTTGCTGGTGTTTGGCTGAATGCATATATTATGCTCACCAAACTGCCCTGAAAGTTATTCTCACTTTTGGTTAGAGAAACTTCTCTTTTCAGGTGGCAGTGACCTTTGGGATGACTCAAAAGGCACCATAGTGCTGAGAAGAATTGACAGAGGAGTGTTTGACACCAAAACCTCTCTGTCATACCTTCCAAGCTCAGGCTTCACTGCAGAAGAAGTGGAAGAAAGAATGTATGAGCCAAAGGAAGTTTAGGGGACTCCTTACAATGCACTCTTCTAGATACAAAATTGCCTGGATATCCATGTCCTCTACCTATACAAGACCCTCATAACAGGAGGAAAATATGATGACATCAAAATAAAAGAGAGACCAATTGAGAGGGGGAGGGGATATGATGGAAAGTGGAGTTGTGGAGTAGAAAGTGATGGGGGAGGGAATTATCATGGTTTATTGTCCATAATTATGGAAGCTGTCAATAAAAATTGTTTTAAGAATTTATTATTAAGCTTCTAAGACATAGGCTACATTTTCTAGCTAGCTGTTAAGTATTGATAACTAATTGATTTACATGATCAATTTGAAAGCTGCTGACAGGGAGACAGACTATTATTTACATAAAAATTATTTGCAAACTTGTGATTTGTACCAATAATGAGCTAGATGTGATGCAGTAATAAATAATATGAACCCAATCTTTACCTTTAAGAACTTACATTCCAGAGGATAGACATGCAATAAAATGAAAAACATAATTAAATAATTAGGACAGTTAAAGTAATAGGTGTTTTTGCTTTTGTTTCATTTGAGTGAGAATTCTTAAATAAAATAATTTTGAGCTTCAAACATCAAATAAGAGCCAAATATTCACTTTTCTTCAGTGCTTACTTTTCATGTATTCCAGTAACATTACTATCTTAAGCACAGAGCCCTAAACTTAGCATAAGTGAAGTAAGAGAACAAAGAACTGATGATTCTTTTTATTGGTAACATATAAATGTATCCTGTATTCTTAGCAAATAATTTGTTGCTATAGACAAATTTTCTTTTTCCACCTGTTCATATGCATGTGTTGGTGTCTTAACCTCCAATGTCATGTCATTCAGAGGCGAGATATTATTTAGGATGCCAGTTAGGTCATGATGGGATTAGTGTCCATAATAATTAATTTTATTGTTTTGAGAAAATACCTGACCAAAGCAACTTAAGGAAGAAAAGGTTTATTTTGATTCATGGTTTGAAGGTATAGTCCATCGTGGTTGGGAAGTCATGAAACCAGGAGTGTGAAGTCAGAAAGGAGAGAGAAAAGAAATCTGATGCTCCACTCACTTCTTTTTCTTATATTGTTACAGCATCCTTCTTTCAATAGTATTCAGTTGTACTATTTATGAAACTAATTTTTTATAAGCAAAAGACAAGCATACAAAATATAACTTCTGGAACTGCTGCAATCAATTTTCTTCTATGGTGGAAATGAGACTAGAAACTTTCTGAGTGAGATCTAGGTTGTCTATGAAGGAAGGCTACCCTCTTTTAGAATGAAGAATAGATAAGCCTACAAGAGGGCCTACACCTATTAAATTCTCTATAAAAAAAGTAAGGGTTATCTCATTTGTCCTGGTGCTAACTTACTCTCCATTGGAGAATCTGCTTCTCTTTTTCAGATAGATGTAGATCCTAAGGAGAGAGCCACCCCATCATACCTCAAAAGGGCCCCGGCTGAAACTAAGAAAAATTGGAGAAACAAGCAAGGGGGCTGTTTTCCTGATGAATCGGATACCAGCACAAGGGGGAAGGAGATCAGCACAGAGAAAAATCAACTCCCACCAAATCAGAGAGCCAGAGCCTCAGAGGCCCCCAACACCTCATCACTGAAGCAGACCAAAAATGAACCCAACATGGCTCAGGGAAATTTTGCGGAAGAGGGGGTGGAAAGAATGTCAGAGCCACATGTTGGGTCATGATATGCAGAGGCATTTATCTTACCCATAACTGTGGGCTAACTCCACAATGCATGACCCATATACCTCAACAAGGAGGGGTCAAGGGGAGGGGGTAGGTCACAGATGAGCCTAATAATGGTACCAAACTGACTATTTGCTGAATACAAAACTAACTAATAAAGAAAAAGAAAAAGAAAAAGAAAAAGAAAAAAAAAAGAATAGATACTCCAGTGTGGTCATTAGGGGACACAGCTTATAGCGCTAATAGTTCTAAACCTAGGCAAATTAATGAACTGTCAGACTTTAAAATGGGAGGAAAGGAACAAGATTAGAATTTTTCACATTATTTTCAATAGCATAACTTCTTCTTTAGATAATTCTAAGGCAGAAACCCAGCGTATATAAGAGGAAAAGTAGTATTGACACAATGCTAAAAAATTTGCAAGCAGATACATGGGAAGAGGGAGGTGGATTCCTGACCACTCGGTCTTTCTTGATTCATACTAGGTAGTTACCCTCAAAATACCTCTAGGAAATCTCTTGAGTTCTGTGATATACAATTTTATAAGCCATAATTAGATAGGATGGCCTCTGAAGTATCTTCCTTGCCATACCATGTAGGTTAATATACACACCAGGAGGTTAGAACTGTAAAGGTGCCAAGCATCACCAAAACGAGTCAACTTTAGAGAAACATTGGGAGGATAAGTCAAAGGGAACATAGAAACTTGTTTCAACAATAGGATGTCGCCACCCCTACCTCTCCAGTCCCAACTTTGCTTTCATTATATTTAAACATTACATCATACCACTAGGTGGAGCCACGGTCTCAGCAGAATAAGAGTCAAAGGTCTCTGGAAGCATATGCACCCTTGCAGAATTATTAGGTTCTATATTGCCTAAAACAGACTAGAATCTTTCAATGTGACACTAGAATCACCCTCCTACCAACCAAATGATATAACCTAGAAAGACTTTTTCAAAATCTTAGATGGGCAGTAGAAGTACTAAATACAACATTATCTTAATAATACTGTGTTGTTTCAGGTATGCAGAAGGCAAGGAACATGGGGATACCAGGAAGAGAAGGCAAGAGTATGTCGATGTATCATCCATTCGTCCATCTTTCCTGTGATTCTGCAAACACATAATTGCTGAGCAATTGGCACTGCACTAGCCCTAGAAAGCCCCAGGAAGAAAATAATGAGAAATACAGATATAATCCTTGAATTTAAACAGCATACCCTTTACTGAAGAAAAAGGACATTACTCAATAAAGACATAAATGTATATCAAAAAGTTCTAGGAAATAAAAGTGTTCATATCTATGAAAGATATCACAAAAGATATAATCATATTTGGACAAGCAGTGTTCAGAGATAGCTTCACTGCAGAAAGGACCATTTAAGCTGCTAAAAAATGAAGTTACTGAGTAAACAAACAGTGAATAGGGGTCAGCTTCATGAGACTTTCCCCGAAATAAAAAAGAAAAAGATGTTAGATCTATACATTTGTTAAACTACCTCCACAATCAAGATAACAGACTTCTATCACCTCCAAAAGTGTTCTTGCAACTCTGTGTGTTGTGGGTGGGGGTGTTGGGAAGTCGGAGGGGGATGGTTGACATCAAATTGCATACCTATTAAATATGTCCAATTTCCCCATGTATTGATACAAAAAAATTTTTATCTAGAAGGAATTTCATCTACTATTTAGTCAGCAATTTATAACAATTTACAGCATGCCCAAGAAGCACAGTGCCCTAGATATGTACTGCCAAATGTTCTCCATATGTGGATTCTTTGTTCACTTTCTCTTATATGCAAATTGCTATTGTGGCACTAGCAATCAGAATCCTGAATTGAGCAGGTTGTGTCTCTTGGTGGAAAGAGATCATACAGACAAAGGGCTAGGAGTATTACCTTTACCATAATGCAAAAGAATACTGGGAGGAGGTTAGAAAAGACATGGGCCCCTCAAATAGCCTCTCAGCATCAGTGTGAGATTTGTAATGAGCACTAATTGTACATTATTACAAGCACTATGTGACATTACTGCACTGAAATGATGATTCTGATATGGTAGGAAGCTTTCCATATTTTCTAGTTGTGCTAACAGGATTCCCACTATATATGAGATAACAAAAAATAAGAACTCTTGCAATCTATAGGGAAGAGCAAGGAGACATGACATCACACAAGATTACTTACCCAACCATAGAGTTCCTCACAGTTACAAATGCAATCGTGATGAATATGAAATTTAAAATATATAAGATAATGCACTGGTGCATTTAATGTTAGGTTTCCAATTACGGATTTTATTCCAAATAGTATTTTATGCATTACTCCAAATAAGCATTAAGAAGCTGATAGGAAAGAATCTGATTAAATCTTGTTTGTAGATGGCTCAGAGGCTGGGTCAATATCAAAATCTCTAGGAATAAGAGAGATATATTCAGTATTAATGAAAACACCATAATGAATGTATTAGCTTATAGTCTTTGTAAGCTAATAAAACATTTAATAAAAAGAAAAGGCTTAGATAATCCATCTTCTTATATGTCCCCCAGGTTCTCAGTGGCCTAATCTGCTATGAAGGTAGTCAATTCTGTTCTTGCTATAGTCCCTTTTTTTGTGCCACAAGAGCCACACATCTGGATGAGGCAGGACACCCCAGGCCTGGGCTGGTTGCCTTGGGAAACACCCAAAGGGTTGGGTTGCATAACTCAGAAGGACTGGGGAGTTACTTCCCATGGGCAGAACTTTAACAAATTAGATACAGAAGATGGGAGGGGAGCCAGAAGATAAACTCCCTCTTTGCTTCTGCTTCTCTCTTTGAAGTTCAGAAGCATGGCTAACTGTGCAGCAATGGTCAACCAGCTATGGCTCCTCATCAGAGTCACATGTGATGGTGGGATGATATAGCATTTTAAATTTGCAAGCCAGGTCTTCCAGCCTCCTTACTCTTCTTACCCTCGTATTGAGCCATTCATAAAAGCACCAGTCTTCAAATCTTTCTATGAGTCCTGTTAGCTAGAAAGTTTCTCTATCTCTTTATGCTTCCTCTTTTTCTTTCTTTCCTCTACTTTCATATGCCCTCCTCCTTTTCTCTTGTTATCCTTAGTAGAGATTGATTTCAGGTGACATTATTCCATCCCTATCTAAGAAATGAGCCTTTTACTTCTGAGGGACCCTAGCATGCATAAATGGAGATGAATAGGGCTTCAGTAGAATAAAGTCACAGTTTTGATCTTTTTTTAATGAGGGCTGTTGTGCTGAACTAAGAACAGAAAGTCCCCCAAAGGCAAATATATAGAATCTGTTTTGGTACTTTGTAAATATTTTTCTGCATAACTTTTTATACTGAAAATATACATCCAAACTTTACTCCTATGGACAATAAAAAGAAACTAAAATCTAAGGTGTCTACATGAGAATCCCAGTGCCTTGGAAGATGTTTAACTTTCCTCTTGTACAATATGGGAAGCATGGACTTATGTCAGATGCTGTCCATATGCTTTCCACATGTAGACAGAATTGCTTCTCTCAGTAATCCAAGTGATGGAGACTACTACAGATTACTTGGGAAATGTTCAGTCATAAGGTGTGTTTGAAGAAGCAAAACCATACAGTGTTTGCCTTTGGAATCCATATCAAACCACCTTCTTACACAATTCTTTCAGTCAGCATGACAGGTAGCTGCCACTTGCATTTTGTAGGTGAAAAACATGGGTGCTGGCAAGGTGACAATGGCATATGTTGCAGGAAAAGCAGCTGCATAGACGATACTACCCTGTCCAGGTCCTCAGGCTCAATGGTCCAATTTCTACCCAGCCACCATGTTGACCCTCCCTTGTCCTCCACACAATCAGTAAGAAGGAAGGGCATGGAGGGGGAAGATTCCTCCTTTATTTGGACACTGTAAATCCCATAGACAGACAGGGAAGACTTGACTACTTATATACTAGTTATTTCTGTCTAATCATGTATAGCTTCAGTACCCCTCACACATATTGACCAAGATGTAACCTGCCATCTCCTTGGGTTTCACCTGGTTCTTAGCAATTACAAGCTTTTTCACATTTTAAAGGACAAGGGGAAACATACCATCATTGTTTTTTTTGTTGTTGTTGTTTTGTTTTGGTTTTTGTTTTTCGAGGTAAAGTCTCACCCTAGCTCAGGCTGACCTGGGATTCGCTATGTAGTCTCAGGGTGGCCTCAAACTCTTGGCAGTCCTCCTACCTCTGCCTCCTAAGTGCTGGGATTAAAGGTGTGCACCACCATGCCCAGCTAACATTTTTGATTATCTATAAAGTTCAGTTGCTGGAGTGATGGCTCAGCCATTAAAGGCACTTGTTTGTAAAGGCTAGGTTTGATTCCCTAGCACCCACATAAAGCCAGACACAAAGTGGTGCGTGTGTCTGGAGTTTGTTTGCAGTAGTAAACGACCCTGTTCTGCTCATAAACTATAACACACATACACACACACACAGGCACACATGCATGTACATACGCATATGAAATAAATAAAATATTTAAAGCTCTAAGCAACTTTTTTTTTTGCCTTTGGTCTAACCGCAATTGGGACAGAAACCATCAAATTTCCTGCTCCCTCCTCAGCCCATGGTTCTCCTCTGGCTTCTGCCTCTTCTGTCTTTCCTCACAGCCCCAATAAAGTGTACCTGATCTATCCCTGTGGCCTAGAGTCACAGAACATCAGTCCAGAGGCCTGTTTTACCACTTTCTGGCCAGCATCTCCCTCAGCTAGACCAGTATCAACCACAATACATAGCAGTGATGAGTCTCTTCCAGCTCCATTTCCAACTTGGCTCCTCTCTTTTCTCAGTCTTCCCAGTGCTTTATACTTTCCCTGTCAATGTAAACCTACAGAACAAAAAGAAATGAGATACATCATAGTTTATTATTTTATTCATTCACTTATATGATAAACATTTTCATGATCAGGCTCCAGAAAAACAGTTGGCCTTGGGCTTACATTCATCTCCAAGTAGGATAACTCCCAAGTCAAGGACAAACAACTGAATGAACATGGCTACAAAGGTGCAAGGTGTTTTGGGACAACTGCTGGAGATTAATGTGTCGTGCAGGAAGGGGCAAAGATACAGACCAGCAGCTACACAGGTCCAGGTCATAGAGGAAATGTGTGCTCCCAGGTGAGATGCCCAGATTTCACACTATGGCCACCATGAACAAAACTACTTTCAACTAGGACACCGTGGAGATCTGAATGCATCCAAAGAATAGCACATTTGTTGAAGAGTGGGGCATTATGGGTTTATTATTACCTCTCCTAGAAGGAAACTGTATTTCAATAATATTTGAAACTCCAGTATTAGCATTCAGGAATTATGGAGGGATTTGAGGGAAAACAGGAGACTTTGGCCATGGAAATCACACCAGGATGATGGTGTGGCTTCTATGATCCCTTTACCTGCCCACCTAAACTATTCTCCAAGTCTCCAAATCCTGAAGATTAATAAGAGAAAGAAAAATGGCATTTCTGAAAGCTACCCCATCTGTGGGAGCTTTGAGCAGACGACTTCTCTTTCATGTGTACTTAGGGCAGCTGTGATGTCAGCTGTGTATTCCATTTCACTGGGCCTTATATTAAGCTTCTTAGAGGTTCATGTAGCTACTGTCCTTTAGCCTGTCTATAAGTGGGTTCACTTTGTTTTAAGTAGCAGAGGTCATCAACTCCCCTCCTTTCTGTTAGGAAGTTGTAGCTGCAAAGAAATTAGAATGAAGTATCTTTTTTTGCTCTATTTTGCTGTGCACTGTGGGTTCTCTCTTCAAGCTTGCTTTTCTGCCAAACTGTTCATTCTCTATTATAAATTCAAATGTCTTCCTAATGTCAAATTTTGAAGTTTCAAGAAAGTATGAATGGGACAAGTTTGATTTGAAACATACTACTATTAGCTGAGAGGACTCTGTTTTCTTTGGACATTGTCAGTATCTCAGCTCATCTTTAGCATTAGGTTTGGCTGAATAAGATAGGATGGTAACAGGGTTAGCTTTGTGGTGGTAATGGAAGAACCAGAAGTCACATTCCTATTAGCTTCTCTCCAGGGGAAATTTTCCATCCTATATTTCCTTCAGTGTGTAAAACAAGTAGCTAAACACATATAGCTCCACTAATGTCTCAAAGACTGTATTTCTAGTATATCTTGATTTCAGGCTGTACTCAGAGTTTGTTTCAGGGAAGCACTTTTGAGGGAAACCCCTGACACACCCATCTGAGTCAGATATGCTCACTTCTAAAACAGTACTAAAGGCTCAGGAAGCCCCTGGAGTCAATGTCACTGTGGAAGATTCACCTTATCTAAAAAGGGAGAGGTAGTATCTACACCACTTGGAGGTATCAGGTATAAGGGAGTATCCTCAGCACATTTAAATAAGCAACAACAATTGTTGAATTGGAATTCTTGTGGAATTCTGCACACTTCTCTGTGATTATTTTGTGTATACATAATTCTTTTTCAGTGCTTAGGGTTTCTTAAAGTCTTCAATGTACCCCAAGTGGGAATGGTCCAGGTGGCCTTTCCCTCAAGGCCCCATTCTTGTCTTTCTCATGGTTCCTTTGCCTCCTTCTCATAGTTGCCTCCAAACTTTGGTCATTTGCCAGGAGCCAGCCCCAGCTGGAGTGAGGTCCTCCAAGGAAATATGGAGTTGGCAGGGGAAGAATGAGAGATACCAGGTTGCTGTTTCAGGTGATTCAAGTGTCCCTGCCTTCTTCAAAGCCTTGTGCTTTGTTTATACTACTACAGAACAAAAGCAGGCTTATTTTCCAGGAAATGTAAAACACTCAATTCTCAGAAAAAAAAAATCAGCAAAGTGATAGACAGACTGTTTCATACTAAAAGGCCATTCTTCTAACTTTCTTATACATTCCTTGTAGCCAAGCTTGGCAAAGAACTTATTAACCTGTTTGATTAAAGATTTCTGTTGCTCTCTGGATAACAAACACCAAGCAGGGCCTGATTGAGCAAGCCTTTCCAAGAAGGGCAATGAACTATAGCGTGCCCATTTTCCATTCTTATTCACTACATGACCTAAGTTTTCATCACAAATTCCTGTATAGGGTAGAGGTGGGTCAGTAGGATCAGGAAACCTAAATGCATTGGCCTTGCAGAAACCTCCTCCTAGCTGGGACCATGTCAAACAATAAGAGTGACTTTGCCTCACCAGTCATTGGAAATCTTTCTCCTGTTTGTAGAGAGCAGGACACATAAAACAATGACAGGATCTCTTGATCTTAATAGGAAAAAATCAGGGAACTTTTTTCAGTCCTTATTCCTAATGCTGAAGTTTAAAGACCCGTGCTTGAGTCATGGCTCTGTCTCTTAGGTCCAGGTGACCTTGGTAGCTCTTCTAGCCAGTCTCAGATTAGTCTCTTCAGCTTTATAACTTACAGAGAGCACTATATGAGGATCAAGTGAACTTATTTTCTGAAAATCATCTTCTTCCTCTCTCTCTTCCACAATATTTACTCTTGCCTCAATAAATTCCACATGAGCCTTTCCTTGCCCTTTGTCTTTGACAGCAATACCCTTTCCCTACTTCCCTGTTCTCCTCTCCTCTCTTTTTATTTCTAGCCAGCCAAGGAGACCAGAAAAACCTTTCTACTCATACTCACCAAGTTCTGTAAAAAACTAAAAAGTTGGCCCAAAGACTCCCACTGAAATGGCCAGATTCCAAGTAGGTCACCTGATAAGAGCACCCCAGTTTTTGACTACATTCTTGGTTATACTCTAGTTTAGATATAATGTGATGGTAATGAGAGTGGGGTACATTCCTCAGGGGGACCTTGATAATTTGCTTATCAGCCACTAGAATCTCACCTTCAGATGGCTCATGTTGTTTCTGTTGCCTCAGTACACTTTGAACTGTTTTTTGTTTATTAGTTTTGTGAGGTAGTGTGTCTCTATAGCCAAGGTTGACCTAGAATTTACTATGTAGTCTCAGAGTCTCATGCTGGCCTTGAACTCACAATAGCCTCCCAAGAGCTGGTATTAAAATCATGTACCACCAATCTCAGCCCCTTTTAACTGTTTGAAAAACAAATCTCTTAATAAAGTAATAGATTACTGTAGCTGTTACTCTTACTTGTGGTGAACCATAAAGAGAAAAATTCAGCCCACATGGTCTGGAGAATGAGGAATATATCAAACACGAAGGCAAAACATAAGCATAGCAAAGAGTAAGAAGAAAGAGGGGCTTTGGGTTAGAGGATGAAGTGCCAACTCTTAGTGGATAGGCAATGAGCCAGGTACTAGGAAAAAGAGAAACCTAGTCACAGTATTCAGAGTGCAACTTATATGTACTTCTTGTTGAGTAGAGTTCATATTTCTGCCTCTAGAATTTTTATTTAGACTATGGGAAAGCTGCAGATAATTTCTTGGCCTTTTTTTTATTTGTCATTTTTTTTCAGTTTTTCTTTATTAGTTAGTTTTGTATTCAGCAAATACAGTCAGTTTGGTATCATTATTAGGCTCATCTGTGACCTAACCCCTCCCCTTGGACCCTCCTTGTTGAGGTATATGGGTCATGCATTTTGGAGTTTGCCCACAGTTATGGGTAAGATAAATGCCTCTGCATATCATGACCCAACATGTGGCTCTGACATTCTTTCCACCCCCTCTTCCGCGAAATTTCCCTGAGCCATGTTGGGTTCATTTTTGGTCTGCTTCAGTGATGAAGTGCTGGGGACCTCTGAGGCTCTGGCTCTCTGATTTGGTAGGAGTTGATTTTTCTCTGTGTTGACCTCCTTCCCCCTTGTGCTGGTATCCAGTTCATCAGGAAAACAGCACCCTTGCTTGTTTCGCCAATTTTTCTTAGTTTCAGCCTGGGCCCTTTGGAGGTATGATGGGGTGGCTCTCTCCTTAGGATCTACATCTATCTGAAAAAGAGAAGCAGATTCTCCAACGGAGAGTAAGTTAGCACCAGGACAAATGAGATAACCCTTATGTTTTTTATAGAGAATTTAATAGGTGTAGGCCCTCTTGTAGCCCACAATTAATGGTAGCTTGATATTGGAGAGTGGGTTTACGTTTGGATCTGGTTCTGACTTGTTTCCCAGCTCCAGCTATGGGTACCGTACCACTGAGGAGATCAGTTAACCAAATTAAGAGCAGTTGGTTCCCCACCATGGCCATGTGCCACTACTGCACTTGTGTGGGCATCCACAACAAGTTATGTGCTGCTAAGTAGGTTAGACCATGAGTTGCTTGGACAGATATTGGTCATTTTCCCCCAGTCGCCCATGTAGCACCTTCTGGCACTAGACGCACTGACTGTGTGGGTACTGACTCTCTTCCAACTTCCAGCCATGCCATTCTATTTTGCATGTCAACCACATAAGGTGTCTTCAGCAGTAGGGTCTTACCACTAACCTTTGGTGGGTCATCAAGTACTCTGACAGAAATCTGTCTGTCTTTTAGGAAACCTTGTAGGTCTCTCTGATCAAAAGCTCATTGTGGGTGATAGCCCCATGCTGGTACTGGGAGTTACAGGTCAGTGCCTAAAAGAAAATGAGGAAAAAGATAACTAATATACAAGAGTGAGAGAGAAGAGAGAAGGAGAGGGACAGGGAGAGGGAGAAGAGGGAGGGAAGATGTAGAAGATTAAGGTTAGTCTTGATCCTAACCTCTCCAGTGTCTTGTGGTTCAGGTGTTCCCTGTAAGGGCCTGGTGAAGGATCAGCCATTTGTTCTGCCATTTAGTAAGTAAAATTTTATGGTACCATTGCCATTTGAGTCTAGGTTTGTGTTTCCCACCCCTTTGATGCCCTCTTCTCCCTCCCCTTCAATCCTACTGTCTAGTTCACGAGATGCTTGCTGGATATGTAAGGTATCTTGGGTAGATTCAGTTTAGGTGCTGTATATGAGTGAGACTGTGTGGTGATTTTTTTTCTGTGATTGGGAATGTTCACTGAGCATGATCTGTTCCAGGTTCAACCATTTTTCCTCAAACTTCATTGTGTCATTTTTTTCTTACTGCTGTATAGAATTCCATTGTGTAGATATACCAAATCTTAGTTATCCATTCTTCTAGTGACAGACATCTGGGTTGATTCCAGCTCTTAGCTATTACAAATTGAGTCATTACAAACATGGTTGAGCAAATCTCTCTGGCCTGTGGTTTGAAGGTTTTAGGGTAGATGCCCAGAAAGAGAATAATTGGGTCTGTTGGTATCTCTATACCCAGCTTTCTCAGAAGTCTCCATATTGCTTTCCAAAGTGGTTGTACCATCCTACATTCCCACCAACAGTGGATGAGTGTTCCTACTTCTCCACATCCTCCGCAGCATTTACTTTTATTTGATTTTTTGATGTTTGCTATCCTTATTGGGGCAAAGTGGAATCTCATAGTTGTTTTAATCTGCATTTCTCTGAGCATTAGGGATGATGAACATTTTTTTAAGAGTACGTTTGCCATTTGTATTTCTTCCTCTGTGAACTGCCTGCTCAGCTCTTTGCCCCATTTTGTGAGTGGGGTGCTTGACTTCTTACTGTTTAGATTTTTGAGTTCTTTGTAGATTGTAGAGATTAGGCCTCTATCAGTTGGATAACCCACAAATATTTTCTCCCATTCTGTTTGTAATCTATTGCCTTTGCTTATTGTATGCTTGTCTGTAAAGAAACTCTTCAGCTTCATGTGATCCCATTGGTTGAGTGACGGTTTAAGATCATGAGCTACTGGGGTTTTGTTCAGGAAGTCTTTTTCCATTCCTTTATCCTGGAAAGTACATCCTCAATTTTCTTCCAGTAGTATTCGAGTTTCTGGTCTTATATTGAGGTCTCTGAATCATTTGTACTTGAGTGTAGTGCATGGTGAAATGTGTTGGCCAAGTTTCAGTTTCCTGCATATGGTTATCCAGTTTGTCCAGCGCCATTTGTTGAAGATGCTGTCTTTTTTCCAACCTATATTGTTTGGGCCTTTATCAAATATCAAGTAGCTGTAGTTGCTTGACCCAAAATCTGGGTCCTCAAGTCTATTCCATTGGTCTATACTACTGTTTTTATGCCAGTCCCATGCTGTTTTTATTACTATGGCTTTGTAACATAGCTTTAGATCTGATGCCTCCAGAGGTATTTCCTTTGTTGAGGATATGTTTGGATATGCGAGGCCTTCTGCCTTTCTGTATGAAATTTGAGATCATTTTTTTTTTTTCTATCTCTGTGAAGAACACTGTAGGGATTTTAATTGGAATTGCATTAAATCTGTATATTGCCTTTGGTAGGATTGTCATCTTCACAATGTTAATTCTGCCAATCCAGGAACATGGGAGGTCTTTCCATTTTCTCAAGTCCTCCTCAATTTCTTTTTTGAGTGTTTCTATGTTTCCGTTGTATAGATCTTTCACTTCCTTCGTTAACGTTATTCCAGGGTATTTAATTTTTTTGGTTGCTATTGAAAATGGGACTATGTCCCTTATTTCTTTCTCTGTATCTTTGTCATTTGCATATAAGAAGGCTACTGAATTTGTGCATTCATTTGGTATCCTGCTACTTGGCTATAGGAGTTAATCACCTTCAGGGGTTTTGGAATGGAGTCTCTCAGGTCTCTTACATATACAATCATGTCCTCAGCGGATAAAGCTAACTTAACTTCTTCCTTTCCAAATTGTATCCCCTTTATTTCCTTCTCCTGTCTTATTGCTTGAGCTAGGACTTCCAGTACAATATTGAAAAGCAGAGGTGAGAGTGGACAACCCTGTCTTGTTCCTGATCTTAGTGGGAATTCCTCCAGTCTCTCTCCATTAAGTATTATTTGGGCCTTCGGACCTTCGTATATTGCCTTTATTAGGTTAAGATATGAACCAACCATGCCAACTCTCTCCAATGTTTTGATCATGAAGTGATGTTGTATCTTGTCAAAGGCCTTTTCTGCATCTATCAAAATGATCATGTGGTTTTTATGTTTAACCTTGTTGATGTGGTGTATTACATTGACAGATTTCCGTATGTTGAACCACCCCTGTGTTCCTGGGATGAATCCTACTTGAACAAGGTAGATAATGCTTTTGATGTGTTGTTGGATTTGGTTTGAGAGGATTTTGTTTAGGATCTTTGCATCTAAATTCATCAGGAAAATAGGCCGGTAGTTTTCTTTTCTTGTGGCATCTCTGGCTGGTTTTGGAATTAGGGTGATCCTAGCTTCATAAAAGGAGTTGGGTAGCTTTCCTTGTTCACCAATTGTGTGACACAGTTTGAGGAAGATTGGTTTGAGTTCTTCCATCAAGGTTTGATAGAATTCAGCTGAGAAGCCATCTGGTCCTGGGCTCTTCTTTTTTGGGAGGTTTTTTATTATTTTTTCAATCTCCATGAGCGTGATGGGTTGATTGAGGTGATTAATATGCTCTGTGTTTAGCTTTTGTACATGGTATGCATCCAAGAATATATCCATCTCCTCCACATTATCCAGTTTTATGGAGTAGAGGTTTTTGAAATAAGTCCTGATGATTCTCCCAATTTCACTTATGTCTGTTGTGATCTCTCCTTTTTCATTTTGAATTTTGTTAATTAGAAGCTTCTCCCTTTTTTTGCTTGATCAGATTGGCCAGGGGTTTGTTAATCTTGTTTATTTTTTCAAGGAACCACCTCTTTCTTTTGTCAATTGTCTTAATTGTTTCCTTCCTTTCCAATTCATTGATTTCTGATCTGGTTTTAATTATTTCTTTCCTTCTCGAGCTCTTTGGGTTGGATTTTTGTTGTTTTTCCAGTGCCTTTAGGTGGATGGTTAGGTCATTGATTTGGGACCTTTCTGTCTTTTTTATGAAGGCATTGAGTGCTATGAATTTTCCCCTGAGGACCACCTTCATTGTGTCCCATAAGTTTAGGTACGATGTGTTCTCATTGTCATTCAATTCCAGAAATTTTGCAATTTCATTCTTTATTTCATCCACTATTCATTTATTGTTTAAAAGTGTGCTGTTCAGTATCCAGGTACCGTTGGGATTCTTGGTGGGTCTTTTGTTGTTGATTTCTAGCAATATAGCATTGAGATCTGATATCATGCAGGGAATTATGTCAATCTTCCTAAATATGTGGAGGCAGTCTTTGTGACCCAGTATATGGTCTATTTTAGAGAATGTTCCATGGGCTGCTGAGAAGAATGTGTGATCTGTGGATTTGGGATGGAAGGTTCTGTAGTTGTCCGTTAGGTCTAAGTGATCTATGGGTTTGTTGAGCTCTCTTACTTCCCTATTGAGTTTCTGTTTGGATGATCTATCTATTACTGATAATGGTGTATTGAAGTCCCCAGCTATGATGGTGTTTGTGGTTACTTCTGTTTTATTGTCAAGTAGGTTTTGTTTTACGAACTGTGGTGCCCCTGTGTTTGGTGCATACAGATTTATGATTGTAATATACTCTTGATGGATTGTTCCCTTGATAAGTAGGAAGTGGCCTTCTTTGTCTTTTTTGATTATTTTGGTTTGAAGTCTATTTTATCTGATATTAACATAGCTACACCTGCTTGTTTCTCATTCCCATTTGCTTGCAATACTGTTTTCCACCCTTTCACCCTGAGGAGATGTCTGTCTTTAATGGTGAGGTGGGTTTCTTGAAGGCAACAGATTGAGGGGTCTAATTTTTTGATCCATCCTGTTAGCTTGTGTCTCTTGCTAGGTGGATTAAGGCCATTAATATTTAGGGTAATGACTGTGAGATTTGATTTGATCCCTGCCATATTGTGATGGTAAACGTGGGTTGGTGTTTTCATGGTCTTTGAAGTTTTTTGTGCCTACTCTGAGTTTAGTTGTTGTGATCTGCTTCTTGTAGGCAGTTGAATTTGATTATTTGTTTCTTCTCTGTGGAGAATTTCCTGAAATACTCTCTGTAGGTTTGGTTTTGTGTTCATATAATTGTAAAGTTGAGTTTTGTTGTGGAATGTTTTTCTTTCACCATCTATTATGAGGGATACTTTTGCTGGGTAGAGTAGTTTGGGTTGGAAGCCATAGGTTCTTAGACTTTGCAGTGTTTCATTCCAGGCCCTGCTAGCTTTCATGGTTTCCATTGAGAAGTCTGAAGTAATTCTGATGGGGTTACCTTTGAAGGTGGTATGCTCTTTTTCCCTAGCTGCTTTTAGGATTTTCTCTTTGGTGTCAATATTTAGAGTCTTAATGATAATATGTCTTGCAGTTTCTCCTTTGGTCCAGTCTGTTTGGAGTTCTGTTGGCTTCTTGTATCTTGATGGGCCTTTCTTTTAAGAGACTGGGGAAGTTTTCCTCAATTATTTTGTTAAATAAGTTCTCCATGCCTTTGGTCTGAATTTCTTCTCTTCCTAGTATTCCAATGATCCTGATATTAGGACGTTTAAGTGTATCCCCCAATTCCCTCATGATCTGTTCACAGGAACTTTTGAACTTACTGAAATTTTTGAACTCTTTAACTGTTTCTTCCATCTTGTCTTCCAGATCAGAGTTTCTATCCTCCACTTGGCTGACTCTATTCTTGAGAGCTTCTAGGGAGTTTTGGACTTGTTCAATTAAGTTTGCATTTTCTACTACTTTTCTATGTATAATTTCCATGCCTCTGTCAAGCTCCCTCTTCACATCATTTTCTGATTTTCTTGATAATTCTTGGAATTCATCCTTGCATTTCTTTATGTCTTCATTTAGCATGGCCAGCTGATTTTTAAGGTCTTTTTTTCCATCTCCCTCAAATCTCTTACCTCTCTTTGAACTCCTTCCAATTTCTTATCTATTAGTTCTAGTTTAGTGATGATAGCATCCACACGATTATTGGTTCTTTGTTGCTTTCCTGCAAGTTCTACCAGTAGGTTGGCCAGGGTTGCATTGCTCATAGCTTCAATTTGGTGTTCTGATACTAATGGTTCTTCTATGTTTTGTTTAGATGTATTCAGTGTGGGATTGGGTGATCTAACTGGATTTTCTTGCACTTGATTTTTCATGTTATTTCTTTTGCCTTGTGGTCTGCCCATGACAGTGTATAGGCAGGTAGGTGGGCGTATCAGCCTGGGCTCAAGAACAATGGGAATCTTATGCAGCCTGGGGCAGTTGCCAAGGCTCTCACTTTTGGTTCTCACTTGCCAAAGCCGCCTATCTACTGCCTGGCAGGGGCGCCAAATTTGCCTGAGTTCTCAAGTGGTAATGTGCCAAAGTTGCCTGCATTCGAGCTAGGAGTGGCACTGAGGCACCAAGCACTGAAGCAGCCCAAACTCTGGCTGGGAACACTGTGACCTGGAAGCTGTCTGCGCTCCCCGCCCCCCGCAGGACAATGGCGGCCGGCTGGCATGGCAGACAGGTAGGTGATGGCACCTGAGCTGCCGCAAGCGAGAGACACAGTCTGAGCTTTCTTGGCAGTTGCTGTGGGACTGAGCTCACTCAGTAAGTGGGTGAGTGGAAGAGTGTACGGAGTGGTCTAAGCTTCCGCATGCAGGGATTGGGTGCGCTGGTGCACAGCGGCAGCAGTTGTGGGCGGTGGCAGTGGCAGTGGCAGTGGCAGTGCTGTGGACACGGGGGTTATTTGGTGGGAGGGGTGGGCTGCCCGCCCGCGAGGGTATCCGCGATTCCCTGCTTCCCCTGCCTCTGTGCCCTCTCAAATTTCTCTCCCCTGAAAGCCCCAATGAACCCTAAATATCTTGCCTTTCTTTCCCCGGGATTTGCAGCGCAGCTAGGTGGTCACCATCTTGGCCAGAAGTCCAATTCTTGGACTTTTGATTCAGGACTTTGAAAAGATTTGTCATTTCTTTCTTCTTCCTCTTGGAACTCAAGAAATCACTGTGAGAAGTCCAAGGCACATGAAGAGGTCATATGAAGAAAGATGAAGCACTCTAAATTCAACTCTAGCTGAGCCTCCTGCAAAGAGCCTGGGCTAGTGGTAATATATGGATTTTCTATCTTAGATGTACAAGCTTGTTTAACTCCTAGCTCCTTGATGATGGAAGCACCAAAAAAATATCTACAGCAAAAGAATAAAAGAAACAAAGAAAAAAACAAAAGAAAAAAAAAAAAGAAACAAGTTGAGCCCAGTCATCCTAAAAAAATAAAATAAAATCACAAGATCTAGTAACACCATCATTGTTTTAAGCCCCACTAAGTAATTTATTACACTGGAATAGGAAACTAGAGTTTCTAGTTTAGTCCAAAAGGTAGGAATGAAATAGAAGATGATAGCTAAATGGAATGTGTGCTATGGGCTTCTAGCATGTGACTCCATATTGAAAACCTAATGTAGGAACGAATTTACCAGCTGCAAAAGAAACGTAAGTACAGCAGACAGAGAGAAAGCAAGGAGGAAAGTGCAGGCTGTGTTCGAGGAACTGACTGAGCTTTAACATAATCTGGAATATTTAAAATTTGGAAATTACCATAAGTGCCATTGTAGGCCTGAAAGTAAAGCCAACTGATTTGTCGTCATTATCATTGTGTCTGTGGTTTGAATATATGTGGGTACTTACAAATCCAGAGAATTATTCAGGTAGATTGGTGGGAGAATGAAGACTCTTTGATGAAAGGGAATCCTTAGCACCCTTTGCTGAATTGGAACATGTGGTACCTTTGTTCTTGGCCAAAGAAGTTCTAGTCCCTAGATTTGGCTGCCTCTAAGTTAGCTAATGAGTGAGACTTGGATTCATTGTTTCCGTTTGAGCTGCTCAGAAAGGCTCTTGGCATGGGCTGGCACAACTCCATCTCCAGGGTTAGGAAATGTTGATCAGTCTACCCTAGCAACCCACCCGAGACACCCACTGTCTTTCAGGAAATTCCATGCTCCTGCTCCAAGCCTATTGTTTGAGTGTCCTTGAACATTTCCCAAGAAGCTATTCTAAAGCTCAGTCATGAAGAAGAAATAGATATGGGCCCATAGTGACTGGAAAATGTGAGCAGGAATCTATAAAATGAGATGTAGCTTATAATAATACTGATTGGTACATCTGACAGAGAAAACGATATATCACTAGTGACTCCTTAGGCATCAGGGCAGAGTCAGATTTCTGTCAAGTCAAGGGGGCTTGGATTTCATTCAGCCCCAGCCCAAAGGTCTGGCAATGTGTTCTTTATATGTTTTCATAAATTTGCAAAGATAAGCAATTTAAAATTCTTTTTTTAATTTTTTGTTTATTTTTATTTATTTATTTAAGAATGACAGACAGAGAGAGAAAGTGGAAGATAGATAGATACAGTGAGAGCGAGAGCGAGAGCAAGAGAGAATGGGCGTGCCAGGGCCTCCAGCCACTGCAAATGAATTCCAGACGTGTGCGCCCCCTTGTGCATCTGGCTAACGAGGGTCCTGGGGAATTGAGCCTTGAACCGGGGTCCTTAGGCTTCACAGGCAAGTGCTTAACCACTAAGCCATCTCTCCAGCCCCTAAAATTATTTTTCTTAAATAGCCTCCCAAATTATATAAGCTCCATGCAGCACAAAATCTAGATGTGTCCCTTAAGCTTGGTGGAAATGTCCAGTAATGAACCAGCAATAGTATTGAGACCACTCAACCTTTCTTCCTAGCTCATGATACTCTGTTGGAATAGTATATTCAAGCCAATGTAATGATGTTAAGCTCAAATTCTTCAGGTTCACTCTGTGAGGCAATGGGCAGATGTGTAAGGACAGAGATATTGCATCATGTAGTCACATGATGCTTGTCTTTAGAATAAATCTGGTCTTTAGAAAAGTTGTGAATGTTCTAGCACCATTCACCATGTTCCTCTTCCATTTCACCTCATGGATTCTATTCACACAGAAGTAGATACCACTGGTAATTGCACAAAGGTGTCTTGACATGGGTATATTTCAAGTCAATGGCATGCAAAGATGTAACATTAAAGACACATTCTACTAATAAAATTAATTATAGAGCTGGTGAGCAATGACTCATGAAGTTATGACCCTACTAAGACCATGTTGTTGTCCTACTGCCAGGGGTGACTCTGAAGATTCCTGCTGGGATTCTGAGAGGCACCACCTGAAGCAGCAGAGAGAAAGCTTAAAATGATGTATTTTTTTTGTTTATTTTGTTTTTTTAGTCTCATAGGGAGTTTCTATTATATTCCACACAGCAAAATATTTTCTATCCTTTCCAATTGAGTTAATTTGGCTGAATAGGAAGGAACAAGGATCAGAATGATTAACCAGTGTCTCCTGTCCACCTTCCATGTCATGTGTCCCATAGATGTGTGCACTCCAAGTTGATAAGCACACTTATACCCATTGAGCATGCAGCTTTATCTCAAGAGAAAGACACTTTACAGTATGAAGGGAGTTCATATTTCACACCTTTCTAATTGTAAACCTGTAGGGGTTTGCTTCTGAGCCTATTCCCTAACTGGGCTAGACATTGGCAAAACCAGCATCCCCTGCATGACCATGCTAGCTGTGGTCAAGGTGAGGAACAGTGCTGTCACCTCAGTGTGTGCTTGGTCTAGCTGAGTAGGGGCTTGCCTTTTCTTGGCCCTGAAAAAAGCTCCTTTAGCATCCTGAAAGCACTCCTCAGCCCTCAAGCTGGAGTCAGCATGTTAACACTGACCACTGAGATTCTCTCTTCTTTGGTCATGGTGATTTTGATTCTGGCTCCTTGAAGGCAAACACTAGTCTTATGCCATTACAAAGAAAGATGAGAGAAGTTAGGTGAGTAAGACCCTTTCTACAGAAGAGATTTGTTGGCTTTCACTGAAGCATCACAGGACCCTCAAATTATCCTTCCCCTTATAGAAAATGCCAGTTCTAACCAAAAGCCCTTCAACTGTGCTCTAAGGGTGCCTGAACTCTGTTCAGGTGATGTTTAGACATTCCATGCTATCATTGTATTCCAGGTGAGCCAGGATTTTGTCAAGGTGAGGTTAGAAACATATGTCCAAATCCCAGAGGAGATCCCTTGGACCAAATTCTACTCTTCCAAGATTCAGATATTGCTACAACAGCTTAGAGATCTTTAAAGATGTATGTGACCTTCCACAAGTTTCTAATTCACTCTTCCCAGCTTGGATACTGAATGAGGGGATCCCTAGCCAGAGAGATCTCTACCCTATGAATGACCTCTGGGGTCCTTGGTGAGCAGTGCACAGATCTTTCAGGAAACCAGTCAAAGAAAGTGAACATGTAATCCTATGTCCAGCTCATACAAGACATGGTGACACCTCTTGTGTTTGTTCTTTGACTTTCTATGAGCCATTAGCTGCTCAGTTCACTTTGATCTGACTGTTTTCCATTTATTTCCTCTATCTCTGCTTCTTCCCTCCTCCAGTACACCCACCTACTCCATGCCTTCCTTTCTCCCATCTGAAAATTCTCAAAGTTCCATTTGTTTCCAGATGCTTCTTTCATAGTTCATCTCAATAGTGCTGGCTCTACTTTTGCACACCATCATTACAGCTGTGCCCAACCATATGCCAGCCCTACAATGCTCTGTTTTGCTTGAGTTCAAACAATGGACCTCACATGTTCAAGGGCCCTAGAGAGTGTTTGGCAGACAAGATCCAATAATTTAAAATAAAGCCAATTTATGGGGTAAGTACCAGCTATGAGTTAAGATCAGACAAATGACAATGCCTAAGAAGAGGGTAGCATTAAGCATAGTCACAAATATTTCTTTTGTTGTCTGTAACTACAGTTAAATGAATGCCACTTATGGTCCCATTACTCTGCCCAGCCATGTGAGAAAACAGAGAAAAGCTGAGAGAGCCTCAAAGTCCCTTAGGGCTGCCATGATGGGGTTCATCAACCCCCTTTTGTATTTATTGCCTCCAGCAATAAATATAAAAGGATCATTATTGGCTAAATTCCTTGCACTGGACTATATCCTTGATTGAGTGAGTCTCAGTCACTTGGCATATATGTGAAAGCATATGTTTGTCTCCTGCATTCTGGTTTGGGCTTAAACTAATTTAGTCCAAAATCTGTTATGTATTTAGGATGTGTTATGCCCAAATACTGGGTTTCAGTGCTATTACAGCAACTTGTACACCTTATATATTGGCTATTAGTGCTTAAGCTGGCATGAAGTGGCTATATTGGGCAAAGATAGTGTGCAGATGGTGCATAAAAACCAAGCAATAGCTATGATTGTGTGCTGTAGTCTGCAAAGCATTTTCACAGGCACTATTGCTTTCAGTCTTTACAACAATCCTCAAGATAGGTAGCCAGGAAAACATTTTACTACTCAAACTTTATGAATGCAATTTTTGGAATTAAAGAGGCTAAAAGGGCTATAGAGATGGCTTAGTGGTTAAGTGCTTGCCTGTGAAGCCTAAGGACCCCAGTTCAAGGCTCAATTCCCCAGTACCCACATAAGCCAGATGCACAAGGTGGCACATGCATCTAGAGTGCATTTACAGTGGCTGGAGGCCCTGGTGAACTGAGCTGATATTCTCTCTCTCTCTCTCTCTCTCTCTCTCCCTCTCCCTCTGCCTCTTTGTCTGTTGCACTCAAATAAGAAAATAAAATATTTTTAAAAAGAGGATAAAAGTGGCAATGTTAGAATTTCCCCAAATCCCACATAAGAATTCTCAGGCAAGTTTAAACATGCAAGTTTAGTTCTGGAATTCTCTGGTTACTTTGTTTGAAATTTTTAACCTGCATTTAGCTTTTGTTTAAGATCATTATTGAAACATAACTGGCACACAATAAATTATATATAGTTTTGATAAGTTTTGACATAAGTATATACCCATGAAACCAACACTATAATTAAAGTAGTGAAAATATACATCATCCCAAATTTTCTTTATATATTCCTTCCCCCTTGCTCTTTTCTACCATCTCTCTATTGCCACTGATCTACCTTCTGTCAGAATTGGTTGATTTCTTAAAACTTTATGTAAATGGAATCATACAGGATGTATTAATTAAAAGTATGTGGCTTTGGGCTGGAGAGATGGTTCATCAGTTAAGGTACTTGTTTGCAAAGCCCAAGGACCCAAGTTTGATTCCCCAGTACCCACATAAAGCCAGATACACAAGGTGGTACATGCATCTGGAGTTCATTTGCAGTGGCTAGAGGCTCTAGAATGTCCATTCTCTCCCTTTCCCCCTTTCTCTCTCTGAAATAAATAAATTAAAATATGTAGCTTCTTTCATTCAATGTAAGAATCATAAGAATCAAGAATGTTGTAGCATGTATCATTAATTCATCCCCTCTTATGGTGGAACAGTACTCTATTTATGGACATATCACATATATCTTGATTATTTATACATTCACATGTAGACTACCATATGGGTTGTTCTCAGGTTTTGATTATAACAAGTAAAGCTCCCATGAACATCATGTGTAAATCTTTATATATACAAAGGTCTTCAATTCTCCAGAGTTAATATGCAGGCATGGAATCTTAGTATCATGTGCTAGCTGTGTGTTGAACATTCTGTAAACTCTCAAATTATATTACAAAAGGCTATGTGGTATTACATGCCCATCAATTCCAGTTCCAGTTCCAATTTCTACCCATCCTTGCCAACTCTAGATATGATATTTTCTATTTTAGCCAATCTAATAGATATATAGTAATTTCTCATTGTTCATTTTTTGTAGATTTGTTTAATTTGCATTTTCTTGATAACTACTGATATTCAGCATCTTTTCATGTGCTTGTTTGGATGTGTCTGTTTCCTTTGTTGAGTTTTTAAATTTAATTCTAAATTCAGAATATAAGCTATTTCTTAAACAGGTCTCAGATATTTATGCTCTGTAGCTAGTATGATCATCATGCCTTTAATATTGTGTTTAAGAAATATCCTTCCATAACCATATGTAGAAAAATGAAACTAGACCCACTCATCTCACCATACACAAAAAGCAAGTCCAAATGGATTAAAGACCTCAATATAAGCTCTGAAATCCTCCTACTGGAAGAAAAATTAGGGAGAATTCTCCATGATTTAGGAGGAGGGAAAGACTTCCTGAACAAAACCCCAAAAGCTGAGTAAATTAAATAATCACTCAACCAATGGGATCTCATGAAGCTGAAAAGCTTTTGCACAGACAAACATACCATAAGCAGAGCCAATAGGTTACCCACTGCATGGGAGTAAATCTTTGCCAGCTATAGCTTAATATCTAGAATATACAAAGAACTCAAAAAAACTAAACAATAAAAAAATCAAACAACCCACTTCAAAAGTGGAGCAGAAAACTGAATAGAGAATTCTGAGAGGAAGAAATAAAAGTGGCTAACACACACTTAAGAAAATGTTGAACATCCCTAACCATTAGGGAAATGCAAATTAAAACAACTATGAGATTCCACCTTACTCCAGTATGGATGGCAATCATTAAAAAATCTAACAAGAAATGTTGGTGGGTAAAAGATGTGGGTAAAGAGTAACTTTAATCCATTGTTGTGGGAATATAAACTTGTACAACTGCTGTGGAAATCAATATGGAGATTCCTGAAAAGGATGAACATAGAGCTACCAACAGACTCAGTTATTCCCTCAATGAGCATTTATCCTAAATACTCCATGCTTCACTACAGAGGTATTTGCTCAACTATATTTATAGCTGCTCAATTCATGATAGCTAAGACCTGAAATCAACCCAGGTGCCCATCATTGGATGAATGGATAATAAAGTTGTGGTACATTTCCACAATGAAATTCTACTTAGCAGTAATAAAAAATGATGCAATGAAATTTGCAGAAAAATGGACAGACTTGGAACAGATCTTAGTGAACTCACACAATCCCAGAAAAATAAATGCTGCATGGTCTCACTTATTTGCAATTCCTAACCTGGACCAGATCAAGTTGTTGACATGCTTGACAGGTAACTCAAGATCCAGACAATAGGGATGGAAGGGCTTGGGGGGAGGGGAAGAGTGTGTGGGAAAAAATTAACACAAAACCAAATCCTAAATGAACTGATACCATAGAAACCTCTATCCTTGGAGATAGATGAAAAGATATAACCCTCAAAAGAAGTAGTGGGGAGAACCTGAAAAGAAGGGCTCTGGAGTTGGGATGAAGCCTAAGGCTTAACAAAAAAATTTTATTTAACCTCTGGCCTGTAATTCCCAATACCAGAAATTGGTTGCTACCCATAATGAGGTGCTGATCAGAGGGATAAGAGAGGTCCCCAAACAAAACAGATTTCTATCAAAGAATTTGATTACCTACCTGTGGCAAATGGTAAGACCCTATTGGTGAAGACACCATATGCTGCTGGCACAGTGCATGGAGAGACTTGGATAGAATCCTGAAGAGAGCCAGTCCCCAGACAGTTACCCTATCTAGTTCTGGAAAGCACTACATGAGCTACTGGGGGAAAGTGGACAATGGTCTGAGCAACTAGAGGCCTAAGCTACTCCAAAGCCAACACCCTGACATGATGTACACACCAATGCAATAGTGGCACCCAGCCTTGGTGGGTAACCAATAGCTATCTGATTGGCTAAGAGGTCCACTCAGTGTAAAGGAATCCATATTTGGTATTGGGAACCAGATCATATTCCTATGGAGACAAAAATTATGTTCTCCAGTGTCAAGTTCTCAGTAGTCTTTGGCTAAAGGAGGGGTTACATACATCAAATTCTCCCATTCTCCCCAAATTAATAATGCTTATCCCATTCAAACTATGCTGACTTCACTCTCCATTGGAGAATCTGTTTTACTTTTTCAAAAGGTAGCAAGACCCAAGGAAATAAACTCCCCCTCACACTTCAGCCAAACAATGGCTGAAACCACAGAAGAATTGGGGAGAAGAGCAACAGTGTTGCTTCTATGCGGAACCTGATAATCAATGCCAGGGTATAGGAGACAGACCATGAGAACACTCAACACTTACCAAAGCAGAGATTCAGAGGCCCTTAAGATCTTATCACTGAAGTAGACTTAAAACTCACCTACCAAGATTCAGGGAATTTTGTGGAAGAGAGGAAGGAAAGATTGTAAGAGCCACAAGCTCAGACATCATGCCCAGAGGCATTTCCTCCTCCCCCCTCAAATAACTGACTTCTGCTCCCACAATGCATAACCCACAACCCCATAGGGAATACCTGCAACCCCACTCAGGAGGGTCCCCAGTGGAATGGGGGCAGGGATGAGGGAAAAGAGGGTACCAGCAAATGATGTATCCAAACAAAATATGTTGTCAATAACAGAAAGAGGAAGAGGAGGAGGAGGAGAAGAAGAGGCGGGGGTGGAAGAGGAAGAGAAAGAGGTGAGGAGGAAGAGAGAGAGGAGGAGGAAGAGGAGGAGGAAGAAGAGGGGGAGGAAGAAGAGGAGGAGGAGGAGGAAGAAGAGGAAGAGGAGGAGGAGGAAGAAGAAGAAGAGGAGGAGGAAGAAGAGGAAGAGGAGGAAGAAGAAGAAGAGGAGGAGGAAGAAGAGGAGGAGGAAGAAGAGGAGGAGGAAGAAGAAGAGGAGGAGGAAGAAGAGGAAGAGGAGGAGGAAGAAGAGGAGGAGGAGGAAGAAGAAGAGGAGGAGGAGGAAGAAGAAGAGGAGGAGGAGGAAGAGGAAGAGGAGGAAGAAGAAGAGGAGGAGGAGAGGAAGAAGAGGAAGAGGAGGAAGAAGAAGAAGAAGAGGAGGAAGAAGAAGAAGAGGAGGAGGAAGAAGAGGAGGAGGAAGAAGAAGAAGAGGAGGAGGAGGAAGAGGAGGAGGAAGAAGAAGAGGAAGAAGAAGAAGAAGTGGAGGAGGAGGAAGAGGAGGAGGAAGAGAGAGGAGGAGGAGGAAGAGGAGGAGGAGGAAGAAGAGGAAGAGGAGGAAGAAGAGGAGGAGGAAGAAGAAGAAGAGGAGGAGGAAGAGAAGAGGAGGAGGAAGAGGAGGAGGAAGAAGAAGAGGAGGAGGAGGAAGAGGAAGAGGAGGAGGAGGAAGAAGAAGAAGAGGAGGAGGAAGAAGAGGAGGAAGAAGAAGAGGAGGAGGAAGAAGAGGAGGAGGAAGAAGAAGAAGAGGAGGAGGAAGAAGAAGAGGAGGAGGAGAGGAAGAAGAGGAAGAGGAGGAGGAGGAAGAAGAGGAGGAGGAAGAGAAAGAGGAGCAGGAATAAGAAGAAAAAGAGAAGAAGAAGTGGAAGAGGAGGAGGAGGAGGAGGAGGAGGAGGAGGAAGAAGAAGAAGAAGAAGAAGAAGAAGAGGAAGAAGAAGAAGGGGAAAAAAGAAGAAATATCCTTCTAATACAGGGTAACAAAATATCCTTCTAATACAGGGTAACAAAAGTTTGCTCCTATGATATCTTCTAGGAATTTAATAGTTTTGGAATTTGGATTTATGTTTATGGTTCTTTTTGAGTTAATTTTATTTTAGTTTTTAGGTCATGAAACATTTATTTATTTATTTTTATTGACAACTTCCATAATTGTAAACAATATCCCATGGTAATTCCCTCCCTGCCCCAATTTCCCCTTTGAAGCTCCACTGTCCATCATATCCCCTCCCCCTCTCAATCAGTCTCCCTTTTATTTTGACATCATGATCTTTTCCTCCTAATATGATAGTTTTGTGTAGGTAGTGTCAGGCACTGTGAGGTCATGGATATCCAGGCCATTTTGTGTCTGGAGGAGCACATTATTTTAATATGATGACAAGTATGGATCTGCTTTTTTACATAAGTATACCCAATTAATATATTATATAGTAGACTATTTTCCCAGCACTGTCTGCCATGAACTTTTGTTTAAACGAGCTGTTACTATACATGTACTTCTATTTGTGCATTCTTTATTCCATTGGATTTTTTTATCCCAATGCCACTTAATTACTGTGATGGTTGATTTTCTGTGTTCTTTTGGCTAAGCCATAGTACCTTTTTAGTAATCAAACATTAATTTAGATAATGCTATGAAGGTGTTTTGTAGATGTTTTTGGAAAGAGCATTATGTAGATGCAATTCACATTTATAATTGACCTTTTTAAAAGAAAATTACTTTTATTTATTTGGGGAGGGGCAGATGGAGAGAGAATGGGATTGCCAGGGCCTCCAACCACTACAAATTCCAGATGCATGTACCACCTTGTGAATCTGGCTTACTTGGGTACTGGTGAATCAAACATGGGGCCTTAGGCTTTATGGGCAAGAGCCTTAACCAGTAAGCCACCTCTCCAGGTAACAATCAACCTTTCAAAACAGGAGTATAGGGTAGGTGGGTATGAGGTACAAGTGTAGGGGTCAGAAGACAACTTTGGGTTGTTTTGCCTTTTCTTCCATCTTCTTTTGAGATAGGGTCTCTCTTGTTTTGCCTCAGTGTATATGCCAGTCTAGCTAGCCTGTGAGTTTTTGGATTTTCATGGCCCTACCTCCCACTGACATGAGATCATTGGAATTCAACACTTGTCACTTGGGGTGGAATTTAGAGTCCAGACCAAAGATGTGTTTGGGGGTGGATCTGAATTCTAATCCAAAGGTATGAAGACAGAAGTTTATGCTCCTGTCGTTTGTGCTTGCTGGTGTTAGTGTTTGATTGCTACAGTTGTTTTCTCTCTGTTTGGACCTATGGAAGTCAGCAGCTTCTTCTGACATTGATGGAGTTTCCTCTGAACTTTGTAAGGCTAAAATTAAATTCTTCCCATAAGCTGTGTCTGTCTGGATGTTTGTCCCAGCAATGAGGAACTGACTGCAACACTGGGGAACTGAATTCCTGGCAGCCTTGAAGGCAAACTCTACTTGCTGAGCCATCTTCCTAGTACCAAAGAAACTAACTGTAAGTAGAGAATTACCATCAATAACTGGTTGGGTGGGTCTCAGCCAATTTTAAAATCCATAAGAGCAAAATTTTGTCTCAAGATAGTGATCAACTCATGCCTGAGTTTTGATTTGCATGTGTGTGTGTGTGTGTGTGTGTTGATGTTGATGTATGTGTGTATGGATGGATGGATGTAGGTAGGTAGGTAGGTATGATGATGGTGATGATGATGAGTGTATATGTGTGTGTAGGTGGCCTTCTACTGGTCATATTTCTCTGTGGAACTCTGCAATCACTACAAATTTTTTAATCAAGCACTTAATGGTTCTCAACAATATTCCTCTTCAAAGTCTAGCCTTTCCACATAAAATGACAGAGGTCTATCCTCTGGGGGTGCAGCAGAGTGACACAAGTTTATTTAATGAGAGTTCAGTAGGGATGTCACAAAAGAAATAGTCTGAGTTAAACCTTGAGGAGGGGAGAGTTTCTACACATGAATATGCCAGGATCAGTGTTATTTCACATTAAGAGGAGGAAGCCTGCTTGAACAAGGCCTCAGAAAAGTAACTTCTCAAAAACATTCCAGAGATGGAAGTCATCCATTATGGATGGAAAGCAAATGGGTATTGAAAAGAATGTGATGTTTGAAACATTTTAGATTAGTATTCTGTGAAAATAGAATTTGTTAATACAATAACTAAATAATCCAAAGGTTATAGCTTCAGGCATGGCTGGTTCCAGAAGCTTACTCTCACTCTCTCTCTCTCTCTCTCTCTCTCTCTCTCTCTCTCTCTCATACATGCTTGCCTTCTTCTCTGTCTCTAGTCACATCTGCTCCAGACAGGACAGTGATTCTCTATTAGGTGTACTTTGACAGCTCCAGGTTTATGTTACCTGTATAGTTTGACAAAACATATAGAAAGAATCTTAGTTTTACCATATTTTTACTATAGCTCTAGTTTTATTCTATTTATTTTTTAACATATTTTATTCATTTATTCATTGGAGAGAGGGAGGAAAGAGAGAGGCAGTTAGAGAGAATGGGCATGCCAGGGCTTCTTGCCACTGCAAACAAACTCCAGACACATGCACCACCTTGTGCATCTGGCTTATATGGGTCCTGGGAACTCTAACCTAGGTTCTTAGGCGTCCCAGGCAAATGTCTTAACAGCTAAGCCATGTCTCCAGCCCTCCCTTTTCTTTCTTTCTTTTTTTTTTTTTTTTGAAGTAGGGTCTCACTCTGGCTCAGGCTGACCTGGAATTCACTATGTAGTCTCAGGGTGGCCTCGAACTCTCAGTGACCCTCCTACCTCTGCCTCCCAAGTGCTGGGATTAAAGGTGTGCGCCACCATGCCCGCACCCCCGTTTCCTTAAACATTTTATTTTTATTTATTTATACAAGAGAGACACAGAGGGTGTGGGAGAGAATGGGCACACCAGGGCTTCTAGCTGCTGGAAATGAACTCTAGACACATGCACCACCTTCTACATCTGGCTTACGTGGGTCCTGGGTAATCAAACCTGGGTCCTTTGGCTTTGCAGGCAAGTGCCTTAACCACTAAGCCATCTCTCTAGCCCTAGTTTTATTTTTTAAAATTCCCCAAAGTGGGTCATTTTCCATGTCTCAATGAGAAGTAAATTCATGACACTGGTACCAGCTGACATTTTAGGACAAGCACCAAGGTTGTGCTATCATTATAAAATGAAGGGTAGGAATTAAAGTCAATGGGATTACCACATCCCTCTCAACTAGTTTTTGCAAACTCAGCATTTTTGTATTTCATCTTTATTACTGTTCTGTTTTTCTTTCCACATTGTTCTTCCTTTTCAGTAGATTCCTGGCCTCTGTGCCTCTCCATTAGAGTGTCAGTATCACATATGCAAGTTCACCATATTTTGCTGGGATCTGATTATTAGTCAGTTCTCTCCAGAGTTGATTGCTGTCATGACTGACATTTGGAACAGCTTTCAGTGTGGCTCCTTTACAAACCTCATTGATTATGTAGCTATCACCTCTGTCCACATTGCTAATAATTAACCAAAACTGAGCTTAGTAATGAAGCTAGAAGAATCTGTGGCAGTAACTCCTCAGGAAACTGAAGAAATTGGTGGAGATATACTTTGAGTAGGAAAATGAAAAGGGCCTCCTTTCCCAATATGCTTTCCTGGACTGTGGAGGTATCGCTCTGCTTGTTTTCCTTATCTCCAACTTTGTATTCCACTTTCTGCTATGCTTATAATCTTCTCTTCTTACTGAATACAAAGATTGTCTCTATAAAACACAAATCAGATCATATTACTATGTATTTTTTCACAAATGAATAAACTAAATTGCATAGTGGATAGTGTGGCAAGATTATGACTGGTGCCTCTCATCACTGATACAATTAAGCCCATCAGAATAACATTTGATTTTTCATTGGAAACTCTAAAATCCAACAGGTCTTTGGAATATTTCAAATATTGAAAGGCCATGGATACCAACCCATACTATTATATCCAACAAAATTATTTCCCATAATAGATGGAGAAATAAATTTTCTCATGATAAAAGCAGTCTATATGAACATATGACCACTAAGCTAGCACTACAGAGAATACTGAATGCAATCCTTCACATGGAAGAGAAAAATACACATGTTAATGCAGCTATAGCAGGGAAAATGATAAACAAAAGTAGAATAGTTATTAAATTAAATGGAGATCAAGAAAATACCAAACACCACAAAATCATTAACATGACAGGGATTAACTCAGACCTTTCAATAATAATTCTATAGACTCAACTTCTCAATCAAAAGATACAGGCTGGGCTGGAGGGATGGCTTAGTGGTTAAGGCGTTTGCCTGCAAAGCCAAAGGACACAGGTTCAATTCCCCAGGACCCACATTAGCCAGATGCACAAGGGGGTGCATACATCTGGAGTTCATTTGCAGTGACTGGAGGCCCTAGTGTACCCATCCTCCCCTCTCTCTGTCAAATAAATAAATAAATAAAAATAAAATATAAAAAAAGATACAGGTTAACAGGCTGAATCAGAAAAAAGGAAGCATCTATTTACTGTCTTTAAGAAACCCATCTTACTGTGAAAGATAGGCACCACCTTAGGGTGAAAGGATGGAAGAAGATATTCCAAGCAAATGGAACTATGAAACAAGTAGGTGTGGCAATAATAACATCTTAAAAAGTAGAGTTTAAAACAAAAATATTCAGAAAAGATTAAGATCACCTGGTACTGATCAAAGGAACAATTCACCAAGAGGGTGATGTAATCCTAAACGTACATGCACCAAATACAGGGGCAATAATTTATTTGTTTTTTGATCTTCAATTTCATATACTTTATTATTATTTAAATTATGTTTATTTGAAACTTTAATATATAAAATATTACAAAATGGTCATATTTCTACTAGGTTATCTTTTTATGCACCTGATATGGGGGGTCCCAATTTCATCAGACAAACACTATTAGACTTAAGATCACAGATAACACCAAACACAATTGTAGTGGGTGGCTCAAGCATGCCACTGTCATCAATTGACAGGTCATCCTGGCAAAAAATAAATAGAGAGAGATCCTTATTAAATGTCATCATGACATTAAATTACATCATGGAACAGATGAACCTAACAGATATCTATAGAACATTCTATCCAAATGCTGAAGAATATATATATATATATATATATATATATATATATATATATATTTCTAAGCAGCACATGGAACATTATCTAAAATAGACCATATATTAGGACACAAAGCAAATCATAACAAATACAGGAAAATTTAAATAATCTTTTGTACTCTATCTGACCACAGTGGATTTAAACAACAAATGAGCAACAAGAAAAATGTACAGCATACAGAAATTCACGGAGACTAAACAGTATACTATTTAAGGATGAATGGGTCATTGAAGAAATCAAAAGGAAATCAATAAGTTCAGAGAATCAAATGATGATGAGAATACAACATATCAAAACCTTTGGTACACAACAAAGGCAGTCCTAAGAGGGAAATTTATATCTCTAAGTGCCTTTATTAAGAAATTAAAGAGTTCATGAGTAAACAATTTAATGCTTTGCTTTAAGGCTTTGGAAAAAGAAGAACAAAGTAAACCAAAAATCAGTAGACAGGAAGAAATAATAAATATTAGGGCAGAAATTAATGAAATAGAAAATGAAAAAAACATCCCAAGAATTAATGAAACAAAGAATTGGTTCTTTGAAAGGATAAACAAGATTGATAAACCCTAGCAATTTTGACCAGAAGAAAGAGAGAAGAGACAAAACTTAATAAAATTAGAAATGAAAAAGGCACCATTACAACAGGTACCAAATAAATTCAGAAAAGCATAAAGACATACTTTAAGAATATATATGCCTCTAAGTTTGAAAATCTGAAAGAAGCTGATGATTTCATTGAATCATATGACCTACCAAAATTAAATTAAGATGAGATAAGCCAATTAAATAGGCCTATTACAAGTACGGAGATACAAGCAGTTACAAAATGTCTCCCAACTAATAAAACCCCAGGCCCAGATGGATTCACTTGTGAATTTTACCAGACCTTCATAGAAGAACTAACACCACTGCTTCTCAAACTTTTCCATAAAATAGAAAAGGAAAGAATTCTACCAAACTCCTTCTACAAAGCCAGCATCATCCTGATACTAAAACCAGACAAAGACAGAACAAAAGAAATTACAGATGAATCTCCCTCATGAACATAGATGTAAAAATTCTCAACAAAATATTGGCAAATAGAATACAAGAATATATCAGAAAGACTATTCACCTCAACCAAGTAGGCTTTAGCCCAGAGATGCAGGGATGGTTCAACATACACAAATCAATAAATGCAATATACTATATAAATGGACCAAAGGACAAAAATCACATGATCATCTCAATAGATGCAGAAAAGGCATTCAACAAAATCCAATATCCCTTCATGGTAAAAGTCCTACAGAAATTGAGACTAGAAGTAACATATCTCAACAGAATAAAGACTATTTATGACAAACCTATAGCCAACATAATACTAAATATAGGAAAAAACTTGAAGCTTTTCCACTAAATTCAAGAACAAGACAAGGGTGTCCACTGTCCCCACTTTTATTTAATATAGTACTGGAAGTCTTAGCTATAGCAATAAGGCAAGAGACACTCAAAAAAGGGATACAAATTGTAAAAAATAGATCAAATTATCATTATTAGCAGATGATATGATTCTATACATAAAGGACCCTAAAGACTCTACCAGAAAATGGTTAGAGATGATAAACGCTGTTAGCAATGTAGCAGGATACAAAATAAACACACATCAATCAGTAGCTTTCCTATATACTAACAACAAACATGTAGAAAATGAAATCAGGGAATCTCTCCCATTCACAATTGCCTTAAAAAAAATATATATATATATATATATATATATATATATATATATATATAGTGCTTTGGAATAACCTTAACCAAGGAAGTGAAAGATCTCTACAAGGAGAACTTTAGAACACTCAGGTGAGTAATTGCAGAAGACACTAGGGAATGGAAAAAAATACTATGTTCTTGGATTGTAAGAATCAATATTGTGAAAACGTCAATCTTACCAAAAGCAATCTACATATTTAATGTAATCCTGATTAAAATTCCAATGGCATTCTTCGCAGAAATGGAAAAAAAATCATAAAATTCATTTGGAAGCACAAAACCTTCACATAGCCAAGACAATATTGAGCAACAAAAATAAGGCTAGTGGTATCACCATACCCGATTTTAAGCTATATTACAAAGCCATAGTAACAAAAACAGCATGGTCCTGGCACAATGACAGATACATAGATCAATGGAACAGAAGAGAGGATCCAGATGTTAATCCAGGCAGCTACAGCCATCTGATATTTGACAAGAATGCCAAAAATATTCATTGGAGAAAAGAGAGTATCTTCAACAAGTGGTGCTGGGAAAACTGGATATCTTTATGTAGAAAGATGAAAATAAATCCTTGTCTTTCTCCATGCACAAGAATCAAGTCCAAATGGATCAGGGATCTTAACATCAGACCTGAAACTCTGAAATTGCTAAAGGAAAAGGTAGGGGAAACCCTCCAACCTATTGGCATAGGCAATGACTTTCTAAATATAACCCCAAAAGGTCAGGAAATAGAACCACTGATCAACCACTGGGATCTCATGAAATTACAAAGTTTTTGTATAGCAAAGGACACTGTGACTAGAACAAAGAGACAACCAACAGAATGGGAGAAAATCTTTCCTAGCTACACATCTGACAGAGGATTAATATCCAGAATATACAAAGAACTCAAAAAACAAAACAATAAATCCAACAAACCAATTAAAAATGGGCTATGGAACTAAATGGAGAGTTCTCATCAGAAGAAATACAGATGGCATATAAACATCTAAAAAAGTGTTCTACATCCTTAGCCATCAGGGAAATGCAAATTCGAACTACTTTTAGATTCTATGTCATTTCTGTCAGAATGGCTACCATCAAGAAAACAAATGACAATAAATGTTGTCGAGGATGTGGAGAAAAGAGAACCCTTCTACACTGTTGGTGGGAATGTAATCTGGTACAGCCATTATGGAAATCATTGTGGAGGTTCTTGAGGTAGATAAAAATAGATTTACCATATGATCCAGCTATAGCACTCCTAGGTATATATCCCAATGACTATTCTCACCACTTTAGAGCAGGAAAATCTTGTGTTGAACTGCATGAGATATGGGGGAAGAGGAAGATTGACTGGATGTTGAGGTGGTCACAGGTTGGATGAACAACCCCCTTTCGAGCTCTTTTGGAGAGGCAAATAGTAGCTGAAAAATATTGCTGCTTTATTTTTCTGTCTTTCAGCTCAAGTACAAACAGGTTTTTTCAATTACCATTATGATATTCAAACACTACAGACCTCAACTGGATATACAGGGTGATTGAGAGATTTATGACATGGTTACTGAGACAGAACTGTGGATACAACCACGGATATACCCTTGTGTTTTTTAAGCTTCTAACTCAAAATTTTCTGCTATTTTTTTTGTTGTTTTTGTTTTTTTGAGGTATGGTTTCACTCTGGCTCAGGCTGACTTGGAATTCACTATGGAGTATCAGGGTGGCCTTGAACTCATGGCGATCCTCCTACCTCTGCCTCCCGAGTGCTGGGATTAAAGGAGTGTGCTACCATGCCCAGCAATTTCTGCTATTTTTAAAATGCATCTTTCTTATGTTGTTTTGGGGATAGGGAAATAACTCTTTGGTTAAAGGCACTTGCTTGCAAAGCCTGCCAGCCCAGGGTCCATGCCACAGTACCTCATAAAGACAGATCTTCAAAGTGGCACACATGTGTAGCATGCATTTGCAGCAACATGGGCTCTAATATGTTCATTTTCTCTTTCTCAAGTAAGAAAAATTATTAAAAGATGCACCTTTCTTAGGTTGTTTTAAGTTCCTCTTCTCTCCCTGAGGGATAAATCTTTTGAGCATGGCCAGATCCTGACACTTGAACAAAATTGCTGCCTTGGGCCATATGTACAGACCACAGATTGGGAGCAAAATAACTTTTTTTTCTGGTAGGTAGTTAGCTAGGAACTGGGCCCACAAAAACTTAGATGCTGCTTTGCCTTTCCTGGCAGGATGTGAACATACATCTGATCCAGTTTCATACAAGATGGCTACAAGCATCAACTCTAGAGAGAGCCTTCTGCTTCCCACAACTGTTCCTTGGCTTAGTACACCTATGTGTTGGCTTTTCTTGAGTCAGCCTTTGGAGCCCACCAACCAATCAGGTTCCTCTATGAGATGAGGCTCATTCTAATGGGATGTTTGATCTATATAAATGGGCCTGAGATCTGTGTGTAAACTCTCTTTTCCCTTTATTACTGTCATGATAAGGTGATATTCTCATTCTCTCCACCCACTTACCATCCAGGCACATTACAGAAGTCTGAGTAAGTAAGTTACACAAATTTTTTGAAAGTTGTGACATATATAGGTATGACATGTGAGAAAGAAAAAGAAATTTAAGGCTGCAAAGGTTCTCACTACCTTAGAGATACTTGCACAACCATGTTTATTGCTGCTCTGTTCACAACAGCTAGGAAATGGAACCAGCCTAGATGTCCCTCCACAGTTGAATGGATAACAAAGCTGTGGTACATTTACATCACAGAGTTGCATTCAGCAGTAAAGAAAAATGACATTATGAAATTTTTAGGGAAATGGATGGATCTGAAAAGGATTATACTAAGTGAGGTAATCCAGGCCCAAAACATGTCTCAAATGTCTCTTTGAATAATGGCAGATCAAGAAGCCATAGATTGCTGCTAGAAAATTTTCAGTGCCAGGGTTGGGATACCTACCAGTAAGTTGTTGGCCAGAGAGGGCCCTGTTCCCTACAAAACATTACAGGCTATTGGCAAGGTCCTTGGTTACCCACAAGTAACAGATGGTAAAACCCTATTACTGAAGATTTTCATATGCCTGAGTGACAAGGCCACTGAAAAATAAAGCTGGTGCTGAGCTGAAAACCTTCTTCCTGCCAACAAAAAGCTGAAAAAACTACACTGCATGAAGCCCCTTGGGGCTTCATCAGCAGTAACAGTGAACACTGGAAGCCTCAATTTTGACCAACAGGCCAAATGACTGAACAGGTGCAATAGTTGCATGTCTGCTCTGGGGGAAACCAACTGGTCTCTAATTGGACTGGAGGCCCACTCTATGAGAGAGAATAGATACCTGGTACTGAAAACCTAATCAAAAGCTTGTGGCAGGGGAGGTCATGTACCTTAGGGGTATAAGGCCTGCTGTTGTCTGGCTAAATGCATATATTATTCTCACCAAATTCCTCTTAAATCAAAACTTTTGAGATCAAGAGATGCCACATCTAGACCTGACATAAAATTGTAATGGTTAAAGAACTACTATGCTGCATTCAGAGATGAAAGACCTTTATTTTAATGCCCTGACTTGGTAGGAGAGCTAGGTTGTCTCCTTGAAGAGGGGATGAATATTTTCTGAGCATACTAAAGAGAAATCATTATTTAAAGATTAAAGCCAAAATATGTTTTTGTTCATCAATTCTCATTTCCTCTCCTGGGAGACATAGTCTCTTATACTTCCCACACTCTTAAAGTTAGGAATGGCCATATGACCAGCTCTGGCCAATGGACTATGGGTAAATGTGACATGGGCTGGGGCACTTAAATGACAATTGAAACCTCTCTGAATCTTATTGTTCACAACAGTAATGGCTGTGGATTACGTTGAGACAATTTACTTCATTCAAAGTAAGGCATTTCCTCAAACCAGATCTTTCAGTGCCCAAAAACATTTTTTTTTTTTTGCCAATCTTTAAGTTTTTTTTTAAATAGTTAATGCACAGTTTTGAATATCATGCTGACACTTTCAGAGTACAGAGTGCTAACCATTCTGCAATGGAACCCTTTCACATTCTGACATTTTCAAATATAACATTTTAGTTTGTTTTACTCCCCATTCTCCATTTCACCTCTTCTCCCATTTTCTCGCCCACTTCTGTTTACATGTCAAATTTATCCTTTCATCCACTCCCTGCCACCTTATTGAACATATAGTATGGATGAAAATATACATTTATTTCAAGCCACTGAAATTTTTGAGACTGCATAAGCTTTACTATTTTACATGATATACTTACCTTTTCATCTTTACCATTTTTTATTAGTTATGTACACTGTGTGTATACACCCATGTTCGTACCATCATTAGCCTCCTCCTTGCCCTCCCCCCTCCACCGGGACTCTCCTTATTGGGGAATGTGGGTCGTGCATTGTGGGGTTAGCCATCAGTTATGGGTAAGAGGCAATGTCTCTGAGCATAACGTCCCAACATGTGACTCTAACCATCTTTCTGCTCTGTCTTCCACAAATTCCCCTGAGCAAACCCCTGAGGTTTGTTTTAGGTCTACTTCAGTGATGAGGTCTTGGGAGCCTCTGTGTCTCTGGATATCTGGTTTGGTAAGATTTGAGGGTTCTCTGTGTCTATCTCTTTCACTCTTGTGCTGGTACCAGGTTCACCAAGAAAGCAGCACTCTTGCTCATTTCCCCAATTACTCTTGGTTTCAGTTGGAGCCCTGTTGATGTGTAATGGGATAATTCTCTCCTCAAAATCTGCATCCATCTGAAAAAAAGAAGAAAATTCTCCAATGGAGAGTGAAGTCAGCACCAGATAAATGGGATGACCATTATTATTTTAGAGATAATTTAATAGGTGTAGGCCCTCTTGTAGCCCACGATTGGTGGGAGCTTGATAATGGAAAGCGGGTATGCTTTTTGGATATGGTTCTGACTTGTTTCCCAGCACCAGCTATGGATTCCATTCCATTGAGCAGATCTGTTAGCCAAATCAAGAGCAGTTGGTTACCCACCATGGCTGTGTGCCACTGTTGCACTTGTGTGAGCAAGACATCAGGCTGTTTGCTGCTGAGTAGCTTAGACCATGAGTTGCTTGGACAGATGTTGGTAATTTTCCCCCAGTCGCTAATGTAGCAACTTCTGGCACTAGATGAGCTAATTCTCCAGGGACTGACTCTTCCAGATTTCAGCCAGATCATTCCATGTTCTGTACCAACTGCGTATAGTGTCTTTGGCAGTAGGATCTTACCAATAACCTTTGGTGGGTCATCAAGTACTCTGACAAAAATCTGTCTTCTTTTGGGAAACCTTGTAGGTCTCTCTAATAAACAGCTCATTGTGGATATTAACCACATGCTGGTACTGGGAGTTACAGGTCAGCATCAAGGAAAAGAATGAAGAAAAAGATAAGTAACATAAAACAGATAGACAGGAGAGTAAAGAGAGAGAGAGAGAGAGAGAGAGAAACAGGAGATTAAGGTTAGTCTTCATCATACATTCTCCAGGGCCCTGTGATTCAGGTGTTCCCTCTAAGGACCTGATGAAGGTTCAACCATTTAGTCTGATTTTTCGGATATAGAATTTCATGGTACCATTGCCATTTGGGTCAAGTTTTGTGTCCCACTCATCTTATACTCCCCCCCACCCAACCTTCCCTATTGTCTGGATCTCATGATGCTTGTTAGGTATGTCAGCATCTCGGGAAGATTCAGGTTAGGAACCATAGATGAGTGAGACCATGTGAAGATTATCATTCTGTGATTGGATCAGTTCACTGAGAATGATCTGCTCCAAGTTTGTCCACTTTTCTTCAAATTTCATTGTGTCATTTATCCTTACTGCTGTGTAGAATTCTATCATGTAGATGTACCATATCTTGGTTATCCATTTGTCTAATGATGGACATCTGGGTTGATTCCAGCTCTTAGCTATTATGAATTAAGCTGCTATAAACATGGTTGAGCAAATCTCTCTGAAGTGAGGGATGGAGCTTTTTAGGATAAAAGCCCAGTAAGGTAATAACTGGATCTGTTGGTACCTCTATAGTTAACCTTTTAAGGACTCTCCATATTGCTTTCCATAGTAGTTGTACCATCTTGCATTCCCACCAACAGTGAATGAGGGTTCCTATTTCTCCACATCCTTACCAGAATTTGTTTTCATTTGATTTTTTAATGTTTGATATCCTTACTGGGGTAAGATGGAATCTCATAGTTGTTATAACTACATTTCCCTGATGATTAGGGATGATGAATATTTTCTTATGTGTGTGTTTGCCATTTGTGTTTCTTCTTCTGAGAACTTGCTGTCCAGTTCTTTGACCCATTTGGTGTGTGGGTTGTTTGACTTTTTATTATTTAGGTTTTTGTATTCTTTATAGATTCTAGAAATTAGCCCTCTGTCAGTTGTATAACCAGCAAAAATTTTTTCCTAATCTGTGGATATCTATTGGCTCTGCTTATTGTATGTTTGTCTATGAAGAAATTTTTCAGCTTCATGAGATCCATATGGTTGAGTAATTGTTTAACTTTCTGAGCTACCGGAGTTTTGTTCAGGAAGTCTTTTTCCATTCCTATATCATGGAAAGTTCCTCTTATATTTTTTTCCAGTAGTAGCCAAATTTCTGGTCTTATATTGAGGTCTTTGGTCCATTTTGGACTTCATTTTTGTGCATGGCAAGATGTGTGGATCAAGTTCCCATTTCCTACATATGGTTATCCAGTTTGTCCAGCACCATTTGTTGAAGATGCTGTCTTTTTTTCCAACCTATACTGTTAGTGCCTTTGTCAAATATCAAGTAGCTGTAGTAATGTGACCCAAAATCTGGGTCCTTGATTCTGTTCCATTGGTCTATAATCCTGTTTTTATGCCAGGACCATGTTGTTTTTATTACTATGGCTTTTTAATATACCTTTACATCTGGTATGGCGATGTCTCCACAGGTGTTTCCTTTGCTGAGGATATGCTTGGATATGTGAGGAATTTTGACATTCTGTAGGAATTTTGAGATCGTTTTTTCTATCTCTGTGAAGAAAAATGCTGGTATTTTTATTGGTATTGCATTAAATCTGCATATTGACTTTGGTAACATTGCCATTTTCACAATGTTAATTCTGCCTATCCAGGAGCATGGGAGGTCTTTCCACTTTCTCAAATCCTCCTCAATATCTTTCTTGGTTGTTTTTCTGTTTTCATTGCATAGGTTTTCACATCCTTGGTTAATGTTATTCCAAGGTATTTTTTTTTTATGGCTATTGAAAATGGGACAATGTCACTAATATCTTTATCTGTATTTTGGTATTTTGCATATGGAAAAGCTACTGATTTTGTGGATTGATTTTGTATCCTGCTACTTTGCTGAAGTAGTTAATTACCTTTAAGAGTTTTGAGAGGGAGGTTCTCAGGTCTCTTTGGTATAGAATCATGTCCTCTGTGCATAAGGCTCACTTACTTCTTCCTTTCAAATTTGTACCCTTTTTGTATTTTTCCTGTCTTATTGCTTGAGCTAGGACTTCCAGTACTATGTTGAAGAGCAGAGGTAAGAGTGGACACCCCTGTCTTGTTTCTGATCTCAATGGGAATTCCCTCAGTCTCTTCCCATTAGCATTAATTGGACTTTAGGAGGTTTATATACAGCCTTTATTGTGTTGAGATATAAACTACATGCCTATTCTCTCCAATGTTTTGATCATGAAGTGATGCTGTATTTTGTCAAAGGCCTTTTCTGCATCTATTGAAATGATCATGTGGTTTTTGTGTTTAAACTTGTTTATGTGGTGTATTGCATTGACAGTTTTCCATATGCTGAACCACCTCTGCATTCCTGGGATGAAGCCTTTTGATCAAGGTGGATAATGCTTTTGATGTGTTGTTGAATTTTGTTTGTGAGGATTTTATACAGGATCTTTGCATCTAAGTTCATCAGGGAAATAGGCTTATAGTTTTTCTTTTCTTCTGGCATCTCTGCCTGGTTTTGGTATTAGGGTGATAGCTTCATAAAAGGAGTTGGGGAGCTTTCCCTGTTCTCTGATTGTGTCTGAGAAAAAATTGGTTTGAGTTCTTCCATGAGGGGTTGATAGAATTCATCTGAGAAGCCCTCTGCTCCTGGACTCTTCTTTTGCGGGAGGTTTTTGATTAACTTTTCAATCTTGATGAGTATGATAGGATTGTTTAGGAGATTAATCTGCTCTGAGTTTGGCTTTCGTGGGTGGTATGTGTCAAGGATTTCATCTATTTCCTCTGTATTATTCAGTTTTATGGAACAGAGGTTTATGAAATAAGTCTTGATGATTCTCCCAATTTCTCTTATGTCTATTGTGATCTCTCCTTTTCCATTTCTAATTTTGTTAATTTTTCTTTTTTTCTAATTTATTTTTATTTTTATTATTATTTTTTTTTTTACACTCAGTTTGGTACCGTCATTAGGCTCATCCGTGACCTACCCACCTCCGCTTGGCCCCTCTTTGTTGAGGTATACGGGTCATGCATTGTGGAGTTAGCCCACAGTTATGGGTAAGATAAATGTCTCTGCATATCATGACCCAACATGTGGCTCTGACATTCTTTCCACCCCCTTTTCTGCAAAATTTCCCTGAGCCGTGTTGGGCTCATTTTTGGTCTGCTTCAATGATGAGGTGTTGGGGGCCTCTGAGGCTCTGGCTCTCTGATTTGGTAGGAGTTGATTTTTCTCTGTGCTGATATCCTTCCCCCTTGTGCTGGTATCCCATTCATCAGGAAAACAGCCCCCTTGCTAGTTTCACCAATTTTTCTTAGTTTCAGCCGGGGCCCTTTGGAGGTATGATGGGGTGGCTCTCTCCTTAGGGTCTACATCTATCTGAAAAAGAGAAGCAGATTCTCCGACGGAGAGTAAGTTAGCATCAGGACAAATGAGATAACCATTTTTTTTTATAGGGAATTTACTAGGTGTAGGCCCTCTTGTAGCCCACAGTTGATGGTAGATTGATATTGGAGAGTGGGATTATGTTTGGATATGGTTCTGACTTGTTTCTCAGCTCCAGCTATGGGTCCCATACCACTGAGGGGATCAGTTAGCTGAATTGAGAGCAGGTGGTTCCCAACCATGGCTGTGTGCCACCACTGCACTTGTGTGGGCATTACAACAAGTTCTTTGCTGCTAAGTAGGTTAGAACATGCCTTGCTTCGACAGATATTGGTCATTTTCCCCCAGTCACCCATGTAGCACCTTCTGGCACTAGACGCGCTGACTGTCTGGGTACTGACTCTCTTCCAACTTCCAGCCATGCCATTCTATCTTGCATGTCAACCACATAAGGTGTCTTCAGCAGTAAGGTCTTACCACTAACCTTTGGTGGGTCATCAAGTACTCTGACAGAAATCTGCCTGTCTTTTAGGAAACCTTGTAGGTCTCTCTGATCAAAAGCTCATTGTGGATGATAGCCCCATGCTGGTAGTGGGACTTACCGGTCAGTGCCCACTAAGAAAATGAGGAAAAAGATAACTAATATACAAGAGTTAGAGAGAGAGAGAGAGAGAAAGAGAGAGAGAGAGAGAAAGAGAGAGAGAGGAAGAGGGAGAGGAAGGGAGGGAAGATTTAGAAGATTAAGGTTAGTCTTGATCCTACCCTCTCCAGTGTCTTGCGGTTCAGGTGTTCACTGTAAGGGCCAGGTGAAGGACCAGCCATTGGTCTGTCTTTTAGTAAGTAGAATTTTATGGTACCATTGCTGTTTGGGTCTAGATTTGTGTTTCCTACCCCTTTAATGCCCTCTCCTCCCTCCCCTTCCATCCTAGTGTCTAGTCCATGAGATGCTTGCTGGATACGTAAGGTATCTTGGGTAGATTCAGGTTAGGTGCTGTAGATGAGTGAGAGTATGTGGCGATTTATTTTTTTTTTTTCTGTGATTAGGTAAGTTCACTGAGAATGATCTGTTCCAGGTTCAACCATTATTCTTCAAATTTCATTGTGTCATTTTTTCTTACTGCTTTATAGAATTCCATTGTGTAGATATACAACATCTTAGTTATCCATTCTTCTAGTGATGGATATCTGGGTTGAATCCAGCTCTTAGCTATTACAAATTGAGCCACTACAAACTTGGTTGAGAAAATGTCTCTAGCCTGTGGTATGAAGGTTTTAGGGTAGATGCCGAGTAAGGGAATAACTGGGTCTGTTGGTATCTTTATACTCAGCTTTTTCAGAAGTCTCCATATTGCTTTCCAAAGTAGTTGTGCCATCCTACATTCCCACCAACAGTGGATGAGTGTTCCTACTTCTCCACATCCTCGCCAGCATTTATTTTTATTTGATTTTTTGATGTTTGCTATCCTTATTGGGGTAAGGTGGAATCTCATAGTTGTTTTAATTTGCATTTCTCTGATGATTAGGGATGATGAACATTTTCTTAAGTGTATGTTTGCCATTTTTATTTCTTCCTCTGTGAACTGCCTGTTCACCTCTTTGCCCCATTTTGTGAGTGGGGTGTTTGACTTCTTACTGTTTAGATTTTTGAGTTCTTTGTAGACTCTAGAGATTAGGCCTCTATCAGTTGGATAACCCGCAAATATTTGCTCCCATTCTGTGGGTGATCTATTGGCTTTCCTTATTGTATGCTTGTCTTTAAAGGAACTCTTCAGCTTCATGTGATCCCATTGGTTGAGTGACGGTTTCAGTTCATGAGCTACTGGGGTTTTGTTCAGGAGGTCTTTTTCCATTCCTATATCATGGAAAGTACTTCCTAAATTTTCTTCCTGTAGCATACGAGTTTCTTGTCTTATTTTGAGATCTTTGATCCATTTGGACTTGAGTGTAGTGCAAGGTGAAATGTGTGGATCAAGTTTCAGTTTCCTGCATATGGTCATCCAGTTTGTCCAGCACCATTTGTTGAAGATGCTGTCTTTTTTCCAGCCTATATTGTTTGGGCCTTTATCGAATATCAAGTAGCTATAGTTGTTTGACCCAAAGTCTGGGTCCTCAAGTCTATTCCATTGATCTATACTCCTGTTTTTATGCCAGTACCATGCCGTTTTTATTACTATGGCTTTGTAATATAGCTTTAGATCAGGTATGGTGATGCCTCCAGAGGTATTTCTTTTGCTGAGGATATGTTTGGAAATGCGAGGCCTTCTGCCTTTCCAAATGAAATTAGAGATCATTTTTTCTATCTCTGTGAAGAACACTGTAGGGATTTTAATTGGAATTGCATTAAATCTGTATATTGCCTTTGGTAGGATTGTCATCTTCACAATGTTAATTCTGCCTATCCAGGAACATGGGAGGTCTTTACATTTTCTCAAGTCCTCCTCAATTTCTTTTTTGAGTGTTTCTATGTTGCCGTTGTATAGATCTTTCACTTCCTTGGTTAACATCATTCCAAGGTATTTTATTTTTTTGGTTGCTATTGAAAATGGGACTATGTCTCCTATTTCTTTGTCTGTATCTTTGTCATTTCCATATAGGAAGGCTACTGATTTTGTGCATTCATTTTGTATCCTGGTACTTTGCTATAGGAGTTAATCACCTTCACGAGTTTTGAGATGGAGTCTCTCAGGTCTCTACATATACAATCATGTCATCAGCGAATAAAGCTAACTTAACTTCTTCCTCTACAAATTGTATCCCTTTTATTTCCTTCTCCTGTCGTATTGCTTGAGCTAGGACTTCCAGTACAATATTGAAAAGCAGAGGTGAGAGTGGACAATCCTGTCTTGTTCCAGATCTTAATGGGAATTCCTCCAGTCTCTCTCCATTAAGTATTATTTGGGCCTTCGGAGCTTCGTATGTTGCCTTTATTAGGTTAAGATATGAACCAAACATGCCAATTCTCTCCAATGTTTTGAACATGAAGTGATGTTGAATCTTGTCAAAGGCCTTTTCTGCATCTATCAAAATGATCATGTGGTTTTTATGTTTAACCTTGTTGATGTGGTGTATTACATTGACAGATTTCCGTATGTTGAACCACCCCTGTGTTCCTGGGATGAATCCCACTTGATCAAGGTGGATAATGCTTTTGATGAGTTGTTGGATTTGGTTTGAGAGGATTTTGTTTAGGATCTTTCCATCTAAATTCATCAGGAAAATAGGCCGGTAGTTTTCTTTTCTTGTGGCATCTCTGGCTGGTTTTGGAATTAGGGTGATCCTAGCTTCATAAAAGGAGTTGGGTAGCTTTCCCTGTTCACCAATTGTGTGGCACATTTTGAGGAAGATTGGTTTGAGTTCTTCCATAAAGGTTTGATAGAATTCAGCTGAGAAGCCATCTGGTCCTGGACTCTTCTTTTTTCTGAGGTTTTTTTTATTACGTTTTCAATCTCCATGAGTGTGATGGGTTGATTGAGGTCATTAATGTGCCCTGTGTTTAGCTTTGGTAGATCAGCAGGTCCCTATGACCCTGTAGCAGGTCATGGATGTGACTGCTGGGTCCTACGACAGGGCAGACAGGGATATGGGACTGCTGTGTGTCAGGTGAAATGTGGGTGGGGGGGGGGGCATGAAGGTTCCCTGTGGTGGGAAAGCCTAGGGAGGGGGGATCCCTAGTCTGCTGGCCTTGGTCCGCACATGGAGGGGCAGTAGCATGTGGAGGTTCCTGGTGGGAGCAGGGGGTGGGGGCAGCCCTAGCCTGCTGACCTGTATCTGCATAGCTGTGAGTGGGAAGGCATTCTCATGTGGAGTTCCCCAGGGGGAATGCTAGCCTGTTAGCCTTGTTCAGAACACTCAGGTGGGGGTTGCTGCTGTGTGGGAAGGCATTCTCGTGTTGTGGGCCCCTGGGGGAATGCTAGCCTGCTGTTCTGCATTTGCACACAGAGGCCAGTGTAATTCTTGTGTTGAGCTCTGTGGTGGTGAGAAGGCCTGGGGGAGACTCTAGCCAGCCAGCCTGGGTCCATACACAGGGGTGGGGGCTGGTGGCAAGTGGAAAGCATTTGCACATGGAGATCCCCTGAGGGAATGCTAGCCTGCTGGCCTGGGCCCAGGCACAGGGGTGGGGGTGGCAGTGAGTGGGACAGTGTTCATGTGTGGAGGTCCCCTGGAGGAATGCTAGCCTGCTGGCCTGGGTCCATGCACAGGGTTGGGGACAGTGGTAAGTAGGATGACATTCTCATGTGGAGGTCCCCTGGGGGAATGCTAACCTGCTGGCCTGGATCCCCACATGGGGGTGGACGTGGCTGTGAGTGGGATGGCCTTAGCAAGCTTGGGGGTGCATGGTGCTAAACTGTCCTGCTGGCCTGGGTTCCATGCCTGCAGTTAGTGCAGGTAACCTGCAGCTGAGACTAGGGCTAGGATGGCTGCTTGAGGGGACTGGGAGACTGGTGGGCTGCCTGAGAGCATGGGAATCAGAAGATTGTCTGCTTTGCTTCTCCACTCCCTACCACTGGAGGTCTACTAGAGTCTGCCCATCCCTAGAAGACCCAATGAGCCCTAAATATCTTGCCTTTCCTTCCTCGGGAGGTGCGGTGTGTTTAGGCAGATGCCATCATGACCAGAAGTGCCACCTACCATATACTTACCTTTGATAAAAGGAAAAACAAAGAGGTATGACTTGAATTTAAATTTTATTCTGTTTGGCTCTCACATCAAATCACTACCATCTGACTATCAAAGAGGTAACTAAAACTAATCTTTTTTGTTGTGGTTGTTTATTTTTATTTATTTGAGAGCAACAGACAGAGAGAAAAAGAGGCAGGCAGAGAGAGAGAGAGAGAGAGAGAGAGAGAGAGAGAGAATGGGCGTGCCAGGGCCTCCAGCCACTGAAAACAAACTCCAGACGCGTGTGCCCCTTGTGCATCTGGCTAACGTGGGTCCTGGGGAATCAAGCCTCGAACCGGGGTCCTCAGGCTTTGCAGGCAAGTGCTTAACCGCTAAGCCATCTTTCCAGCCCCCTAAAACTAATCTTTAAAGTAGAGATTATGAATATAATTTAGCAATGTACAGCTTCACAAAAATGAAATATTAAAGACATTAAGTTAATAATGTGTTGGGGAAGAGAGGACAATGAAAAGAACCTGATATAATTGATCAGAGTATTAGGGGATATAGTTACAAAACTTTGATTATATTATTTTATTTGCATAAGAAAATGAAAGATGGGGCTGGAGAGATTTTTCAGTAGCTAAGTGAACTTCCTGTACAAACATAAGAGTCTGAGAAGGCTTCAGAATCCTCTAGAGTTTGATCTTCAGGACCCACATAAACAACAGGGCATGGCCATGTGTCTGTAATCCAAAGTCCTGTGGGGAGCAGAGACCAGAGAATTGCTATGGATCACAAAAGAAAGAAAGAAAGAAAGGAAGAAAGAAAGAGAAAGAAAGAAAGAAAGAAAGAAAGAAAGAAAGAAAGAAAGAAAGAAAGGAGGAAAATAAGTCAAAATAAACAAGCAAAAAAACATGGCATGGCAATCACCAGGATCAGTAAGAAACTCCAGATCAAGTAAACATGAGTGAAAAGACAATGGAGAGGAACACCTGATGCTACCCTCATCACCACAGGCCAATGGACTCCACAAAGGCCACTGCATGGACATGGACACATATAAATGCATACTCCCCCTAACACACATCAATGTGCACATTATATACACTTGCAAAAAAAAAAAAAAAGAAAAGAAAGAAAGAAAGATGAAAGGAATTTCATTGAGGTTTACTCAATGAATTACATGAAAATTGTATTAGTTACTTTACTCATTGCTGTAACCAAATACCTGAAAAGAAGCAGCTTGAAGAAGGTTTATTTCCACCTTCTATTTCTAGGCATACAGTCCATCTAGGTGGAGAAAGCATGGCAGTAGGAGCAGGATGCTGACTGGTCGCATTGCATCTACAATTGGTATAAAGACAGAACAGCAAGTGTGGCTGAACTATAATCTCAAGGCTTGTCCACAGTCATGCACTACCTCCATATAGCCTGTACCTCCAAAAGGTCAGTGCCACCAACCGGAGACCAAGAGTTCAAATATATGAGCCTATTTCACCTTCAAGCCACAAGAAGAATCAACTATGGAAATAAATATTAATTATGTTCTGTACAGAAGTCTGATGCAGTTTGATTCTTGAAAAAAGCTCACTGGTGGCATTTCTGGCTGGTGGTAGGTCCTTCGGAAGGTGAGGCCTGGTAGGATTAAGTTAGGTCACTGGAGACATGCCCCTAAATATTGGGACTTCCACCTTTCTCCTTTCTCTGTGTTTACTTTGTCTGCCATGACATGCTCCTTCAACACAAGCCCCAAAGCAACAGACCAAATGCCCATGAACTGAAACCTCCAAATTTATGGGTCAAAATCAACCATTTCCATATATAAATCAATTTATTTCAAATATTTCTCATGGGAATAGAAAAATGTCTAACATAAGATCCTAGGGTAAACTCTGAGTGACAGTGAGTATGTAGAAGGAGATGGACAGGACCAGTAAATGGGAAGGGATGAATCAACCAAATTCTATATCTTTAATGTTAGATAAATTCTTAAAGGTCTATAACAGTTGAAATTTGAGCTAGGAATTTTAATTCTTAGACAATAACAGAGAAGTGCACTTAAATAACCTATAAATTTTGAACACTTTCATATATTCCTTAGAAGATATTGTTTAGACTCTTTATTTCTTTAATATCATCTATTCTAATACTTTGTTTTCCATCAACATAACAATGGACTTCTAAAATTTTTATTTATTATTTATTTGCAAGGAGAGCAAGAAAGAAAGAAAGAAGAAAGCCAGACAGATAGAGAGAGAGAGAGAGAGAGAGAGAGAGAGACAGACAGACGAAGAAAGAAAGATGGGAGGGAGGAAGGAAGGGATGAAGTAAGGAAGGAAGGAGGCAGGAGAAGACCAGGGCCTCCTGCCACTGCAAATGAATTCCAGACACATGGCTCACTTTGTGCATCTGACTTTACATGAACACTTAGGAAATTGAACCAGGACATCAGGATTTGCAAGCAAGCACCTTTAACTGCTGAACCATCTCTCCAGCCCAAGCATAGACTTTTATAATAATTAAACACATCTCTGGGTTGTATCCTAAGACTCCTGAACATTGTAAATATTGATGAGCATATTGTTACTTCACTGACATCTAGTGGGTCTATAGCTTAATTGCAGGATTTTTTGTAATTTTTAATTTTATTTTTTATTAGAATACAGAACTAGGTTTCATTAGTGTTTACCAACAATATTTTGTTTTCCTTTCCTCCTTTCCCCTTCACTGCATTTGCCTGTGCTTTCCCCCCAACTTAGCCTTCATTTTGTTCTCTTGGGAGTGATTTTAGAGTAGCAAATGAAATATATTGGAAATAGTTGTAATGGATTTTCTTTGATTTGCTTTCACTTTATTGTCCTCTATCACTATCTTTGCCTTCTTTTATGATACTTTTTATAATTTTCTTTGTTTTCCACTTTCCTTTTTCTCAGATACAGCATGTGGTTATAGTTGACAATATACAACCTGTATAACCGAAGATAGTTATTCTGAAGGGAAAAGTTATAGAAGCTACTGAGTCAGTAAGAGGTCTCCAGCAAGGATTTTGAAGCTTCTCAACCTCCAAGAGATCTTCCAGAATGTTCATTCATTTATTTACCCAGTGTTTATTAGGTGCCGCTGTGTGCCAGGAAAGATATTGGGTGTTGAGAATTCTGAAACAAAACTGCAGTCCTTGTCCCCAAGACCTTCTTTTTTATTTGAGACAATCTTCCTATTTATCTCAAGCTATATTCAAACTCTCAGTCCTTCTGCCTCAACCTCTAGAGTGCTAGTGTTAAAGGTGTGTTCCACCACACCAGCTCTTTAAGAACTTTTCTATCTTGTAGGGAACTAAAATAAATAAGTTCAGAATAATAGGATTAAAGTAATCATGACTAAGTATCTCAGATGTGCAAATGCTACCCTATATGAGTTTTTGAAGCTAACTGGAACTCACTCTATAGCCCAGGCTGACTTTGAACTCATAATGATCCTCCTACATCAGAGTGCTAGGATTATAGGCATGAGTAACTGCCCCAGCTTCATTTTCAGGCACTTTTAGTAGAGCTCTTTGTTCAGGAATGTCCACAAATGTGATATACAAGAGCTCAGACTGGAGTTATTTCCTTCCTCTCACTTTTGGTGCACTTAAGTAATGTGTGTAAACTGTTCAGATTAATATCTACAGTTTTCAATATTTCTAATGCTCTTTTCCCATTCTTAAATGCATTAGACTCTATGCTGAATACTACAGAAAGTTCTGGGAATACTAAGATGGAAAGGCATGACTTTAGGACTTTATGAGCCTAGAGAGGAAATAAATAATAAGCAAGTCAATACAATTTTGCTGCTGTTGGATTAAAGGATTAGAAGTAAGAAGGTGAGGACTTTGTTAATCTAGAGAGGAACCCTGTTTTGTATCTAGCATCTGTATATTTTGTCATGGTACTAAGATGGATGCTCTTTTCTATACCAAATAATAAGTTTCATTGTGACATTTTAATACATGTATACAAGGTACTTTGATCATACACATCTCCCATTTCCCTTAATTAGCCCTCCTCCATTCCCAGTAAATCTACCTTGCTACACAGTGTCAAATGCTTAGTGTTTTACCAACAGTTTATGACACAGTTTGTTTTGGCTGCCTGACCCACCAGTGTCTGTGTTTGTAAACTCAGTTCAAAGGTTGAAATGATAGAAAACCAGTAAATATGATTCCACTTATATCTCCCTGCAACATGTGGCATGGTGCATGAAAAGGAGGAATTAAGAATTAGAAGTTAAAATAAACCAGAGGTAAGTGCCTGTATGAAGGCAATCAAAGAGATTGAAAATTACAAGTCTGGATTGGATTGGATTATCTATGTTTTGTTTTTTTCATTTTCTAGTAATAGTGCCAGGCCAGGTAAAAGTCTAACATGACCCCAAGTGTTTTGTTTGTCAGTTAAGTAATGGTAGATGGAGGCATCGTTCTGAAGAAAGATCTAAAAGGAGGTGAGGGCAGGTTAGGAATCAAGATCCTGTGTAAGGATTGAACAGATATTTGAGCATAGTTGGAGTTGTCAAAGGTTGTAGTTATTATGGTGGAACACAGATCAATAACTGTGGAGTTGAAACTGGAATTGAGAAGGCTCTTAGGCACTAAATCTATTTCTCTACAATTAATAAAGGTCCTGGTTCTCCTATGACTAAAGAGTAATTTTTTAAAAGGGCAATAGTGGTAATAGGCATGGTAATGTAGCAGTTGTTATATAGAATTCTATGAGTTAGGACTTGATTCTTTAGTTCCTCAGAGTAACATTATGTAATAGCAACATTATGTAGTCTGTAATCCCCACTTCACTTCATATGTGGAAGCTGAAGCTTAGAGAGGTTAAACAGCTTACTTACCCGGGGCTGCACAGCAGAAAAGGGCAGGTCAGAATCTACCTCTGTCTCCAGAGTTAAGTACTGGATAGGGCGCTCCAACCTTCTGGCAGGCTGTGGCATATGTAATATGAGAAGCCAGGAAGACCTGTTTAGAGAAACTGTGCACACTTTTCCTTTTTACTGCTTCAGAGTTTAACTTTACAAGTATGTTTCTTAGGACTTGAAGGTACAGGAAGGGAACGTTCTTAAAATAACTATGCATACCTAAACACCTCTGGCAGGTGAACATCTTGTCTGAAATACAAAAGTTCACAGATAGATTACACTTGATAATCATCTAAGGTGATTTATAAAGCTACCAATATGCTAATTGGTCTGGGGATCAAACAACAACTTAAAAACAAAGCAACAGTGATTCAAATTTGCATACAGGTTTGCCAATTAATGGTGATGCAGCAATTACTCCTCCCAGAAAGTTCAGGTGATCTGGTCAGTACTGCAAAAGGGCTAAAAAGCCCCAGAGCAAAATAGGTGTAGAGAGAGGGCTTCCCTTTGGTACTAGAGGCAGAAGAAAAGATGAAGGCAAAGCTGACTAAAAGATAAACTTCTCGTCTGTACAACCGTTCTTTTCTGTACATGTGAGCCAACAGAAGGTGCACCTTGCAGAGGCGTGATTGTGCTTCTCCAGTGGCCAGTCTCTGGCAGTCAGTCAAAAGCTTGCTGAAAGATGAGAGAGAGCTACCAGAGCCTCTTTCCTCGCAGAAGCAGATACTCAGAAGGGTGCCATTGCAAAGTGTGGCCAGAAGATGGCTCCACACCCAGCCTCACCCACAAGTGTTCCCACATACCCAAGGTGAATGAGGTCTAGTGGGAAAGTGGGCGCCAGCAGAAAACTATGGAAATTCAACTCATGCGCTGGGAAATAACCAGAAAATTTTTTTTTCATATTTTTTTTCTGGGAAAGGAGACAGAGATACCACTTGCTGGGCAAGTTATGTGAGCAAAAGTTGCCCCTTTTCCATCCTCAGAAAACCTTCAAACCACAGACTAAAGAGATTTGCTCAACCATGTTTATAGCGGCTCAATTTGTAATAGCTAAGAGCTGGAATCAACCCAGATGTCCATCACTAGAAGAATGGATAACTAAGATGTGGTATATCTACACAATGGAATTCTATACAGCAGTAAGAAAAAATGACACAATGAAATTTGAGGAAAAATGGTTGAACCTGGAACAGATCATTCTCAGTGAACTTACCCAATCACAGAAAAAAAATCGCCACATAGTCTCACTCATCTACAGCACCTAACCTGAATCTACCGAAGATACCTTACATACCCAGCAAGCATCTCCTAGACTAGACACTAGGATGGAAGGGGAGGGAGGGAAGGGCATCAAAGGGGTGGGGAACACAAATCTAGACCCAACGGCAATGGTACCACAATCTTCTACTTACTAAAAGACAGACCAAATGGCTGATCCTTCACCAGGCCCTTACAGGGAACACCTGAACCACAAGACACTGGAGAGGGTAAGATTAACACTAACCTTAATCTCCTACATCTTCCCTCCCTCACTTCCCCTCTCCCTGTCTCTCTCTCTCTTATCTCTAACTCTTGTATATTAGTTATCTTTTTCCTCATTTTCTTAGTGGGCACTGACCTGTAACTCCCAGATCCAGCATGGGGCTCTCATCCACAATGAGCTTTTGATCAGAGAGACCTACAAGGTTTCCTAAAAGACAGACAGATTTCTGTCAGAGTACTTGATGACCCACCAAAGGTTAGTGGTAAGACCCTACTGCTGAAGATACCTTATGTGATTGACATGCAAATTAGAATGGCATGGCTGGAAGTTGGAAGAGAGTCAGTACCCAGAAAGTCAGCACATCTAGTGCCAGAAGGTGCTACATGGGCGACTGGGGGAAATTGACCAATATCTATTGAAACAACGCATGGTCTAACCTATTTAGCAGCAAAGAACTTGTTGTGATGCCCACACAAGTGCAGTGGTGGCACACAGCCATGGTGGGGAACCAACTGCTCTGAATTTGGCTAACTGATCCCCTCACTGGTATGGGACCCATAGCTGGAGCTGGGAAACAAGTCAGAACCAGATCCTAACATAAGCCCACTCTCCAATATCAAGCTACCATCAATTGTGGGCTACAAGAGGGCCTACACCTATTAAATTCTCTATAAAAAAAAAAAAGTAAGGGTTATCTCATTTGTCCTGGTGCTAAGTTACTCTCCATTGGAGAATCTGCTTCTCTTTTTCAGATAGATGTAGATCCTAAGGAGAGAGCCACCCCATCATACCTCAAAAGGGCCCCGGCTGAAACTAAGAAAAATTGGAGAAACAAGCAAGGGGGCTGTTTTCCTGATGAACCGGATACCAGCACAAGGGAGAAGGAGATCAGCACAGAGAAAAATCAACTCCTACCAAATCAGAGAGCCAGAGACCCAGAGGCCCCCAATACCTCATCACAGAAGCAGACCAAAAATGAACCCAACATGGCTCAGGGAAATTTTGCGGAAGAGGGGGTGGAAAGAATGTCAGAGTCACATGTTGGGTCATGATATGCAGAGACATTTATCTTACCCATAACTGTGGGCTAACTCCACAATGCATGACCCATATACCTCAACAAGGAGGTGCCAAGGGGAGGGGGTAGGTCATGGATGAGCCTAATAATGGTACCAAACTGAATGTATTTGCTGAATACAGAACTGACTAATAAAAAAAAATTTTTTTTTACACTGCAGCTAGTTAGTAAAAAGTAAGTCTTTTATTAAATGTTTAATATGGTCTCCTACAAAAAAAAAAAAGAAAGAAAACTAAATGGAACCATATTGGGCCCTCCCCAGTACATAGAGGACCTTCTTTGCAAGGGACTGAAATGTTTTATTGAAGAAAACTGAAAAGCAGAAGAGGCAGCCTGACAAGTCCACAGATGGAAATACCTATTTTTCTGCACGTGGCTGAAGGCTGACAGGCAGTTCCACTCAAGGTGGAGATTCACAGATACAAGGCACCTTTCAAATGTATGCTCACAGCTCTGGATTGATGGGATCTGGAGAAGTTCTTAGCCCCCCTGTGAGAAGGAGAAATAAAGGCCCATGTTCTGTCTGCTCAAGTGACAAATGGAATGGAGTTCTTGGGGTTTGTCAACTCTTTTCAATTTCACTACATCTATGACATTAACATGAAAGATTTTTTTTCACTGGACAGTTGAGAATATTAAGTAAATTTCAGTGTGGTAGTTAACTAGTTTCTAATAATTCTGCTCCTGTTGTGGGAATTTCCAAACAGATTGAGACTCAGAGCCGTTGGGACAGAAGAGAGGAAGATTTATCCACGCTAGTGGGCTGACACCCAGATTTCTCTATAATGGCACCAGCCTTGGATTTAGGCATGAGGGGCCTTTGCATATCTTTTATCTCTAGTGGGTGCAAGCAAGTAAAAGTTACCGAAGCCTAACTGCCATAACCTAGCACCTTCACAGTTTAAACTTTTTGTAACTCTTATTCAAGTCTATCTGTAACTCAGGCTGGTGGGGAGTGCTTATCTCTGTTCCATGATCTCTCCTTGTGGGTGGCTCACAGGTGAGTGGGAGCTTATCTCTGTTCCCTGTGGTTAACTCCTGGCCTGTTGGGAACTTTAAAAACCCATAGAAATTTTCTTTAATATAGCTATTACTAGACTTCTCCAGGAGTGTTCAACAGCTGTATGTGACCATGTGTGAGTCGCTTTACTCCTTAGCTTTCCCCAGTAAAAACACACACACTAAAGAAAACAATGAGTTTTGTTGTTGTTGCTGCTGCCCTTGCTTGGAGAAACCATAAATGTGAGTTACCAATTCAATTTGAGAGATGTTATTAAAACAATAACTTCAGTTTGAATAAACTCTCCATTCCATAAGAATATTCACTAATGGTAGGTAAACATTGATTTGTGTTTAAGTTTATAGAACTAAATGTCCATTTCAATTATGCCCTGTGCATTGCCAAGTACAAATTTAATTATTATTTTAATAATACCATGAGGTAAAGATAGACCACCTATCATCACAGTCACTTTCAGAGAACTTCTAGATACCATGGCCTTGGGAACATGGATCTTTCTACACAGTTTCTAATTGGCCTTTTTCTTTCTCTAAAATAAAAATTTGATTAAATAATTACTCCAATAAAAAGGATGCTCTCCTTTCCATGATTAGTATACATTGTGCCAAGCAATGGGTTTTGTTAGACCATTTTCATACATGCATATAATGTACTTGGATCATGTTTATCCTTTTTTTCCTCTCTCTTGCTGATCCCCTTCCTGCTATTCCTCCTACTTTCATCTGGTCCCCTCTTGGTTCACAAATGCAGGTGGCTGCAGTTTTTGTGTTACTGCTTCTCTAGACTGTATGAGAAATTCTGCACCTCTTTATATACTTATCCCTGGCTTGAGCACCTCATTGGTGGTTTGAATTAGTTGTCGCCTATAGACTCAAGTGTTTTGAATGCTTAGTCCCCACTGGTGACAATTTTGGAGTTGGAGCCTTGTTTGAGGATTTGTGTTTCTAGAGGTGGGCTTAGGGATGTCATCACCCAGTTTCCCCCTTGCCAGACTACAGCTTACTCTCTTTTTGTTACCTTCTACGTGCTGTCACAAGAATTGATGACTAGCTTCCACTTTACCATCTTTTCCCTGCATCATGAAATTTCTCCTTAAGACTATAAGGCCAAAATAAGTTCTTTTCTCCCATCAACTGCTTTTGGTTGGGTGTTTTGTCCCAATAATGTGATGGCAACTACAACAACTATTCTATGTTGACTCTATGGGTTCTACCTCAACTGGTGTTGTACTCTCCTATATTTAATCATCTCCATATGCTGATTACATGCAGGAGGCAGTCACCCAAGTAACATTGCACCTGTACAACCTCCAGCCAGACCCTCAAGCCCCCAAGGAAGACAAGAAGATCTGATGTGTCACTCCCAGGTTGAGACAGTAAAAGGTCCATGTGTGATACCTTAACATGTCTCTCCTCTTGCCCAGGTGATCTAGGAAGACTGTCCTATAGTAGATGCTGGAATTTCAAGATAATTTAGTATTGATAGCTTAGGTTCCTAAGCGATAGTTTAGAATAGAGCCCCTCTAAAACACATTTGATATGTACTATGGGATTTTTTTTTTTTCTGAAACCATTGAAATTCAGGGGTTTTCTGACACTACAGTATATGTAATCTGTATTATCTTGACTTCCAAGTCTAATACCTAACCTCCAACCCCCGCCTAATATCCATCCCCCACCACAGTAGCTAACAAATTGTTTGTTTTAAAGAGACAAATCAATTATTCTATCTCTTATTGATTCCCAGATTCTTTTGTTTACTATGCCCATTGCTGTAGAACAAATCCATTCCTCAGAAGTGCCCTGCTTCAGTATTCCACACCTCTGTTATTAGCAACACCGTCTCTCCAGACTTGAATCAAACACCAGAAACTAATCCAGACCTCCCAACCACTCCCAATTTCACTTCAATCCAGACCATAATTAAGTATTTCTAAAAATATGTGACAACTATTTCTTTTGCTTCCTTATCAGCTCTACAATTAATTGTCTAAACAGGTGGGATTGAACTAATCACTCTTCTTATCTTTTGCCCTGCCTTCCATGTATCAAAACCATCCTTCACATTCTGGTCAGAGGAGACATCCAAGATAAATATGACCATACTGAAAAATAATTTAGGACTCTTCTGCCTCCAACATTACCCCAGGCATCTTAGCTTAGCACAGATGTGACCTGAACCTAGTTGCAATATCCCCAACATCTTTCATCTCTGAATGTTTCCTTTTGCATTGTCGTTGTGTTCCTTTCCCTGACTGTCTTTGACCTATTGATTCTCCAAGACTCACCTGAATATCATCTCTGCCAAAAGGCCTTCCCCAACTCTCCCCTTCAAACATCCACTGTTTTCTTTCACCACACCCTGTTTGTATCTCCAGCATAGAAACAGTGGCTCCAATGCAGTCTATAGATGAAGTGAACATGCTCTACTGATGGCAAAGATAGCCCCAAAGACCTTGCTTCAACTTTCTCAGGACATATTTCACCTGGAAATTATTTGCCTGCTCATGTGAGTTCCTTCTCCAAGTTAAAAAATAACCTATTAAAGAAAATATCCATCCTTTTTTCCTTTCTTCCTTCCTCCCTTCCTTCCCTTCTTTCTTTCCTTCCTTCCATCCTTCCAGTCTTTCTATTTCCATATCCTTCCTTTCCATATCCATGCCTTCAATCTGTTCTCTGTCTGTTTGGTCAGAATGAATGGCTTGAAATCCAAGCTTTACCACTTATTAGTAATTTGACCCTATTTTTAAAAATGGAGATAGTGGAGCACAGAAGTCTGCAGTGAGCAGGCCATACCCATTTCTGGGATCCTCCCACCTCCTCCTGGGTCTGAGTTCCTTGAACAGTCAGTGTGTAGGCAGGCACAGTGGTCTGGGGTGAGTAGGCCAGACCCATATCTGGACTCCTCTGACCACCTGGGTCTGAGTTCCTTGTGCAGTCAGTGTGAGGGTAGGCACTGTGGTCTGGAGTGAGTAGGCTAGACCTCTTTCTGGGCTCCTCTCACCTCTCCAGTATAGGTGGACTGCACTGGTCTATGTCCTGAGAGCACAGCACTAAGTGGGCCAGATCTCTGTTCCCTTACTCCTCCTAGTTCCCTGGTCTTGGTAGGTCCCACTGTATCTTGCTCAGGGCAGCCTGGTCCCTGTGTGAGCTGTGGAATCAGACCTTTTGCTCAGGTATCTTGACTGGCCACTGAGTTCCAACATCCCTGTTCACCTGAGTCAGAGGGTGAATGGGCCAAAGGACACAAACTTGCTTCATCCTCAATAAAATAAAGTCTTCCTATTATGGGTAGATAACAACACACAAAAGCCAACAAAAGTCAAAAAACTGAGAGATCTCCACCAAGGATGCCTAGTCCTACTATGGAAGCTTGCAATGAAATTCACTCCCAAAATGAAAACACAACCAATAAGACCCTGGTTAAAAAAAAAAAAAATTACTGAACTTGAGGCAAATTATCAAAGAACCAACAATCGTATCAATGAAATTGAACAGAATTATCTCCTAGAGCATTCAGCCTTTGACAATAGGCTTAGCTTGATGGAACAAAACATTAGAACCCTCTGAAGAGATATGAATAAATTGAAGGTAAGTTAAGAAATGGAAGACCTCAACAACCAGTTGATTAAGCTTAATGAATACTTGGTCAAATGCAAGAGTGAACTACAGGAAGTGTCAAGAAAATCAGAATTCAAATTAAAATCCTACCTCAAAATAGAGATGGACATGATACAAAATTACACAACAGAAAACAAAAATCAAATAGAATTTATAAGAATCTCTCTAGAACCACTCACCAACAGAGTTACTCATGTGGAAGACAGAACATCTGACCTGGAAAATAAGATAGAAGAAATTGATCAGGAGGCCAAAAACTTTGCTAAGTCCAAAAAATCAAGTGAACAGAATAGAAGGGAACTGTGGAACACTCTAAAATGACGAAACATCCAGATCATGGGCATACCAGAGAAGAGGAAATCCACACCAGAGGTGTAGAAAACATACTCAACAAAATTATTGAAGAAAATTTTCTGAATCTTGCAAAAGAGAGGCCCAACCAGATAAAAGAAGCCCACATAACACTAAACAGGTAGGACCAGAGAAGAAACTCTCCAAGGCACATCATAGTTAAAACTCTTAACAATGAAAACAAAGAGAGAGTGTTAAAAGCAGCAACAGAGAAGCACTTCACAAAATACAAATGTGATCCCATTAGAATAACATCAGATTTATCAATGGAAACCCAGAAAGCCAAAGGGCTTAGAATGGAACACTTCAAAGTCTGAAAAACTATGGCTTCCAACCCAAGCTACTTTACCCAGCATATGTATCCCTCATAATAGATGGAGAAAGAAAAACTTTCCATGAAAAAAGTCAACACAATAATTACATGAACACAAAGCCAAACCTACAGAGGATACTTAAGGGAATACTCCACACAGAACAGTCAAAAACCAATCTCAAGAGCCAACAAGAAGAAGATCACAATAACCAAAATAAACCTGGCTCAAAACAGTACATAACACAAGTAAGCACCCAACTCCATAAAACACATCATCATGGCAGGAATTAATTCAAACCTCACAGTAATAACCTTAAATATTAATGGTCTTAATTCACCCATCAAAAGACACAGGCTGTCAGGATGGATAAAAAAACTGGACCTTTTTATCTGCTGTCTTCATGAAACCCACCTCACCACTAAAGACAGATACCTCCTCAGGATGAAAAGTGGCAAAATGATATTCCAAGCAAATGGAAATAAAAAACAAACAGGTTTTGCTATATTAATGTCTGATAAAATAGACCAATTTTTCTCAAACTATTCTGCATAATTGGAGGCCAGGGAATCCTCCCCAGATCCTTTTATGCAGCTAGCCTCACCCTAATACCAAAAGCAGACAGCGATGCAACAAAGAAAGAAAATTATAGGCCTATATCCCTAATGAACTTAGATGCAAAGATCCTGAACAAAATTCTTGCAAATGAAATTCAACAACTCATCAAAAGCATTATCCACATTGACCAAGTAGGCTTCATCCCAGGGATGCAGGGATGATTTAATATATGGAAATTGGTCAACATAATACACCACATAACTAAATTGAACCATAAGAACAACATGATCATCTCCATTGGTGCAGAGAAGGCCTTTGACAAAATAAAACACCATTTCATGGTCAAAACACTGGAAAGAAGCCCAAATAATTCTTAATGGGGAAAAACTTAAGGATTTACCAGTGAGATTGGGAAAAAGACATGGGTGCACACTCTTACCATGCCTCTTCAACATAGTGCTAGAAGTACTAGCCCAAGCAACAAGACAGGTAAAGAAAAAAAAGGGGGATTCAAATTAGAAAGGAAGAAGTGAGCCCTATTTGCAGATGAAATGATCCTATATATAAGTGACCCAAAAGTCTCTATCCCAAAACCTCTAAAGGTGATAAATTCCTTCAGCAAAGTGGCAGGATACAAAATCAATGCCCAAATATCAGTAGCTTTTCTATATGCAAAGGACACATATACAGAGAAAGAAATCAGTAAGGCTGTTCCATTTTCAATAGCAACAACAACAAAAAATATATACCTTGGAATAACAATAACAAAGGATTTGAAAGAACTACATAATGAAAACACTCAAGAAAGAAATAGAGGAGGACTTAAGAAGATGGAAGGTCCTCCCATGTTCCTGGATAGGTAAAACTAGTATTATGAAAATGGAAATTCTGCCAAAAACAATATACAGATTTAGTGCAATATCAATAAAAATACCAGCATCATTTTTTGCTGAGACTAAAAAAATGATCTCAAAATTCATATGGAATGGCAGAAGGCCTCAGATATCCAAAGAGATCCTCAGCAAAAGAAACACCCCTGGTGGTATCACTATACCTGATCTAAAGCTATATTATAAAGCCATGGTCACAAAAACAGCATGGTACTGAAATAAAAACAGAAACTTAGACCAATGGAACAGAATTGAAGAGTCAGATTTTAGGGCAAGCAACTACAGCTGCTTGATCTTTGACAAAAAAAGCCAATAATTTAGACTGGAGAAAAGACAGCATCTTCAACAAATGATGTTGGACAGATTGGATGGCCATATGTAGAAAAATGAAATTAGACCCACTCATTTCACCATACAAAAAAATCAAGTCCAAATGTATTAAAGACCTCAATATAAGACCTGAAACTCTTCAAGTACTGGAAAAAAAATAGGAAGTACTCTCCATGATATAGGACTGGGAAAAGACTTCCCCCATACCCAAGGAAATTAAACAAGCACTCAACCAATGGGATCTCATGAAGCTAAAAATCTTTTACACAGACACACATACCATAAGCAGAGCCAATAGATTACTTGCTAAATGGGAGAAAATCTTTGCCAGCTATACCATTGACAGAAGCCTAATATCTAGAATCTATAAAGAACTCATAAAACTAAACAATTTTTAAGAAATCAAACAACACACTCCAAAAGTGGGGCAGAGAACTAAATAGGGAGTTCTCAGAGGAAGGACTACAAATGGCTAACACACATTTAAGAAAATGTTCAACCTCCCTATCCATTAAGGAATGTGCAAACTAAAACAACTATGAGATTCCACCTTACCCCAGTAAGAATAGCAAACATTAAAAATATCAAATGAAAACAAATGATTGTGAGGCTTTGGAGAAATAGGAACCCTCATTCACGGTTGGTGGGAATGTAAGCTCGTACAACCACTATGAAAATCAATCTGGAGTCCTCTGAAAAGGATGAATATAGACTTATCAGCAGACCTTGTTATTGCCTTACTGGACATTTACCCTAAAAGCTCCACATCTCAGTTCAGAAATGTTTGTTGAACTATGTACATAGCTGCTGCTCCATTCATAACAGCTAAAAACTTGAATCAACCCAGGTGTGCATCATTGGATGAATGGATAACCAAGATGTGGTATATCTACATGATGGAATTCTACTCAGCAGTAAGAAAAAAATGACACAATGAAATTTGTAGAAAAATGGTTGAACTTGGAACCGATTATTCTAAGTGAACTCACACAATCAAAGAAAGACAACCATTGCAAAATGTCACTTACCTGCAGTTCCTAACCCGGATCAGGCCAATTTGCTGACATAAGTAAATAGCATATTGAGACTTGGACAATAGGGAGGGTAGGGCTTGGGGGAAGGGAAAGAGTGTGGGGTAAACACAAAATCTGTACCCAAATTGAACTGCCATGGAATCCTATATACTGGACTAAAAGGTGGAAACATCAAGGAGACCATAAAGGGAACACCTAAATCAAAGAGCCTTGGAGAGAGTGAGACAAAACCTAACCTCAAATTTCTCCTGTTTTTCTTTCTTCTCTGGCTTTTTCTGTTTTCATTTCCCTTGGCACTGGCTTGAAATTCCCTGTACCAGGATGTGATCTACATCCACAATGAACTGTTGATCCAAGAGACCTAGTAGATCTCCCAGAACAAACAAGACAGACTTCTGTCAGAGCACTTGATTACCCACCAGAGGTTAATGGTAAGACCCTACTGCTGAAGACACCAAACACTTTTGACATGGACCATGGAGAGACCTGGTTAGAATATGGAGGAGAGCCCATCCCCAGATAATTAGCCTATCTAGTGCTGGAAGGTGCTACATGAGCTGCCAGGGGAAAGTGGCCAACATCTCTCCAAGCAACTCAAAGTCTAAGTGACTAAGAAGCAAGAAACTTGACATGATACTCAGTGGCACACAACCATGGTGGGTGACCAACTGCTTGTGGATTGGCTAACAGATATGCTCAGTGGAAAGGAAACCATATCTGGAACTGGGAAACAAGTCAGAATCATACCCAGATAATGATTCTGCTTTCCATTGTCAAGCTTCCACTAACCTTAGACTATAAGAGTGTATAAACCCTTTTAATTCTCTCTAAATTAATAATGGTTATCCCATTTAACTGGTGATGCCTTCACTCTCCATTGGAGAATCTGCTTCTGTTTTTCAGATGGGAACCGGACTTAAGGAGATAGACAACCCAGCGCACTCCACCCTGGCCCCAACTGAAACCCCAGAGGAATTGGGGAAATAAGCAAGGATGCTGCTCTCTTAGTTAAGCTTATATCAGCACAAGGGTGATGGAGAAAGATACTGAGGACACTCACCACCTACCAAACCAGAGATCCAGATGCTCCTAAGTGCCCGTCACTGAAGTAGGCTTAAAATGCTCCCAGCATGGCTCAGGGAATTTTGTAGAAGAGGGGATGGAAAGATTGTTAGAGCCAAAAGTTTAAACATTTTGCACAAAGACATTGCCTCTGCCCCATAGCTGACCACTTCCCCCATAATGCATGATCCATAATCCTCATGGGGCTGACCTGCATCCCTAACGAGGAAGGCCTCTTCAGTAAAGGGTGAGGGAAAGGATGGTGGTACCAACATGTGGTGTTTATATACAAAATATGTCCATATCTAATAATAAAAAATAACTTAATTAAACAAACAGATAGTTATATTGCCCATGGAGATCTTCATCTAACTGGAATGTTATAAACATTAAATAATAAATAGATAGAAAATACATCAAACATTGCCTAGTACAAGGTAAGTATTCAAATAAATCTTCACTTTCCTTGATATTTTTAATAAACAACTAAATATTCAACATTTAAAAGCAGTTCTTAAACCTGGGATCTAAATTAAGCTGACTGATATTTTGAACTTGGGCCCTGTCCCCATTCATTTACCCAAAACCTTCTGTCTAAGGTGCTGCAACCAATATTCTGTACCAGAATCTTAGTCTTTGACTTGAGACTTGTTCCCACTTAAATCACAAATACCACATAACGTCTTATCAATCATTTATAATGCCCTCATTGAAGTAGTCCCAGACAACCCCAGCTGGAAATAATAATAGCTCATATTTGTATGTTCTTTGTTATTCAAAATGCACCCTCACATACTCTTGTTCTTGTGATCTTCAAGCAGTGCTACTGGGTAGGAGGGACAGGTATGGTTGTGATCAGTACCATTTCAGACAAGAAAACACTGAGACACAATCTAGGAGCCCAGGTTCCTCTAGATTGAGCACTATGATCTAGGGCTCATTTCAAGTTTTGTGACTCCTGGGGCACAAACTCTTTCCTCTTCACCATGCTTATGTAAACTGAGGGACTCTCCAGACATAGACAGCTTTTAGAACCAGGCTTTATAGAATACCTGACCTGCTCCATAACTTGATGATTAATATTGGAAAAGACATTTCACTTGTCTATACTTTAATTTCACTATCTATAAAACAGGGCTGCTGAAATCCCTCACATGCAAACTATTGAGAGAAGGGACTAAAATATAAGATGGCCGCATGTACAGGGAAGTGAAAGGGAGAGACTGAAGGGAAGCTAGTGCTAATTGGGTGCTGAGGGAGAAGAGGGAACCAAGTCTAAAACTCAAGACTTCCTTTGTGATTGCTTTCTTGGCAGCTGGACTGAGACAAAGACTTCTGTGTTCTGAAGGTCTCTGACTATGTCTCCTTTGGAGATCTGGTCCTCTGTAGCTATGTTAGTGGACTGAAGACTGAGGAGTATTCAAATGTTATGATTTCTGGTTAGAATCATTCAACGAAATGCAAGACATCCAATTGCATTTTATTTATGATGAAAAATGAACATTTTTAAAATATAAACACATTATAAGCAGCATTCAGGATAGTCTTGTACCAAAATTCTTTGTTTATATGAATGGGCATCCTGTATTTTCCTTTTTGAAGCCTTAAAAACAGCCTAGAAACTCGTGTGTATGTGTGTGTGCATGTGCTTGTGTGTGTATGTGTAGAGCTGGAGAACACTGACAGAAGGCTTCATTCTCAGAGAAGAAGGTACAAGAGACAAAAGCAAACAAATAAAACTTGTCAGTTTGAGGGAGACAATGGAATAGAGAGATCCCCTACTAAAAATCACCAAAAGCCTCTATCTTGCAGCTGGTGTCTGATGTAGCTTGATTATAGAAAAACTGCACTGATCTTAGGACTCACATTCCACATGAATAGGAAATAGAAGGCATTATTTAGTGCCTGAGTTTTATGATTAGATGGTCTGGGTTCAGGTTCTAGTTACATGGTCTTGCAGAAATCTCAACCTTTTATAGATGTTTTTTCATAGAAAATTAAAATAGTAAAACTGACCTCAGAGTAACCTTTAAAAATTAAATGGTAGGATGTGCATTCAATGCCTTGAGCCTATTAAAAGATATGATTATTTTCACATAATAGTAATACCTTATCTTCAGAAAACACTTTCATGTTATCATGTACACTTTTTTGTAACTATATCTTTACAACTGCTCTGTAACATAGTAATACGAACACATTTGATTGTTTCCATCATATAGATCTTTATAAAAAGAACATTACCCAGCTTCATAATTGATAAACATCATAGCAGGGGTACTGGGCAAGTATATGAGCTAGGACTCCTTAACAGATACAATATAAGTATTGGAAGATAAATGGACCATCCTGTGTTTTTAGCTCTGGCTATTTGAAAATTATGAAGGCCCATATTTGTCTGTGACAACTTGGGCATTCTGTTAGCATTAAATATTGGACACCAAGAATCGAAATATTCCCAACAGTCCTGGCCCCAAATCCCAACAGCTCATACTGAAAAGCACTGGCATTCCTGCTCTTCATTTTGCAGTTGAAGAAGCTGAGACCCTGAAAAGTTAAAGGTTAAAGGTCTCCACAGCTTTCAAGTAGAATTCTTTAGAAGACTGGTGAATGAGAGATTTGAAAAAAAGAGTCCATCAAGGCAGCTTTCTACTTTTGCTCCTCTCCCTAGAGAATGTAGTTACTGACATATTGAGATGGGCAGAGGAAAGCAAGGTAGAGCTGATTATGGTGTTACCAAAATGCTTCCCTTGTCATCCCTGGGGACTCAGGTTTCCAAGAGGGTTTACAGGGTCTCCCATTCACCATCCTGTGGTGTCCCTCATACAGATGTCACAAAGACACAAGAAGAAGAAGCCCTCCAAATGTCTCCAAAGAAAATGGTTCATGCAAATCAGAGTTAGACTTCCAGGCCTAGGCCTCTCAGGAGCCTGGTTGTGGTAAGTGACATAGGAAAACTGGGTATAGGGTAGGCTCAGAATGTACATCCTACAGCTAGAAATGACCAGCATTTTATTAAAGTAGGAAGTATAAAAGTGCAACTCTCATCTGTCCATGATTTTATTGCATGCAGGGTGAAGTTAAATAATGGATTAGTATTGCCTCATTTAACTCCACAACTGACTGTACAAATATAAGTGCTTGGGTTCCTACTTATACCTACAAAGTGGCAGTAAAGATAGGAAGAGAATTTACTCAAGTTCAAAAGTGATGATCTGGGTTCAATTGCCACATAAATCCAGATGCACAAGGTGACACATGCATCTGGAGTTTGTTTGTAGTGGCCAACAGCCCTGGGCCCATTCATTCTGCTGTCTCACACACACACTTTCTCTCTCCCTCTTTTCCTTTCTCTCTCTCTCAAATAAATTAATTACATTTTTAAAATTTTATTTATTTATTTATTTGAGAGTGACAGACAGAGAGAGAAAGAGGCAGAGAGAGAATGGGCGTGCCAGGGCCTCCAGCCACTGCAAAGGAACTCCAGACGCGTGCGCCCCCTTGTGCATCTGGCTAACGTGGGTCCTGGGGAATTGAGCCTCGAACCGGGGTCCTGAGGCTCACAGGCAAGCACTTAACCACTAAGCCATCTCTCTAGCCCTAAATTAATTACTTTAGTTAAATAAATTTGTAGCTGTGTGTGGTGGCACACACCTTTAATCCCAGAGAGGTAGGAGGATTTCTGAGAGTTTGAGGCCACCCTGAGACTACACAGTAAATTCCAGGTCAGCCTGGTATAGAGAGACCCTACCTCAAAAAAAAAAAAAAAAAAAATGATGATGGCAAAGGTGGAATTTGACCAAAGTCCTTCAGAATTGACAGGCATTAATCTGCTCTCCAGAAGAAACAGAGGATCTGAAAAAAGGCTTTTGTCTTCTAAGAATGGCACCTACCTCTCGCTGTTGTTTCCACTTCTTATTTAGGAGTGAAGAAACAAGACAAGGTTTCTTGTGTGAAATCACGCTAAATCCCCTCTTTCCTTTATACTTTCCTTTCTTTCAAAGTGGTACATGAGGTGAATATTAAAAGCTGGAGGACTTGCCTCCCTCAACTCCATTCTGGAGATACAAAACTTCAAAGGAAAGGAAGCATGCAGAGCAGAAGCAAGCTGTTTTCCCTGGCCCCTCAGAGCTGTGAACATTTGCAGATCCAGTCCCACTTCCCTCCAGGTGCCTGAGCCTGGGCCCCCCTCCCCCTGTCCCACCCCTCCTGTTCCTGGCTTTCATGTGGATCAAGGCCTGGAAGATGACAAGCCTCCTGACTGATAGATACACCCAGAGTTCGCTGGTGATTTATTGGCTTTCTGCACCTGACTAGAACCACTAGCCCATCTGAGAAGGGAAATATATAGGCTTTCCTGACTCCAACTGGCAGCCCAGGGCCAGCATGTGATGTCAAGCTGGGCCTGGGAAAGCAGAGCTGTGCACCCACTGGCCTGTGTTTTGTAAGAGGACCCAGGTCATAAAAATGTCAGCAGGTGATATATTGCTTGTGGGGTATCCTCTGTTGGCTGTTGGCTGTCGCCCCAGGGCCTTCTCTGACAGTAGAGTGGCCTTAGCCGATGCTGATACAGGCTGTGCCCAGAGGTCTCCAGCCTACAACACAGTGCACTGCTGGACTGAGCACTGGTTGGATAGAGGTAACCAGCAGCCAGTGGTGTTCTTGCCTTCACTCCAGTTGCATGTAGTCCTGGGCATAATACAGAGCCAATTACTCAGAGCCTGGAATTAGTCAAGCTGGATGAGACTTGTAGATGGGGCAATCTTAGGCCAGGTTACTTCAACCTCTGCATCTGCTTCTTCCTCTGAAGAATGTAATGCTAATGATGCATCCCTGCATGGAGAAGTGGTAATTCCTATAGGAAGCAAAGTTCTGTCCCTCCTCCAAAAGATGCAGCTACTAGAAAGTCACTAGGAAAGGACCTTTGCCGCCCTCAGAAAATGGGAGTGCTGGATGTGAAGCACTGAATCCTTCAGTCTGCATTTTGCTTGTCATCCTAGGCAGAGGCAAGACTTCACCATGGCCCATAGAGCATAAACCAGTTCAAGAACAAAGAGGTATTTGATCCAACTTCCCTGTCAAGCCTGTCTTGTTGGTGCTGGTATTTCTGGGCCACACCATGGTAATTGCTCCACCACCCAATTTGCCATAGCATTAGGTCAGTGTATGTAGCAGGGCTTCTGTAGAGACAAAAATGAAATATACTTTCTCCTTTGTCTAGAAGTAGGGACTCTAGAACTCTAAAAGTATTTACCCTTTTATGGGGTAATTGAACTATTCTTTTGGGTTATGCCAACACAGAGGCGTACCATGTCCCTACTGTTGGTGATCTGAGATTTGAAAGTCCCTAAGTACCTTCTCAGCCCATCCAAGGACCTTCTAGGAGAAAACATTCTAAGGCTCCTGCTCATGCTTTCCAATATTTGAAAATAGGCCTGAAGGGGCCCCAAGAGTGCTCCAAACTGAGGTCTAGGTAACAAAGAGGGTCATTAAGGCCACAGAATAAAATTCACTTGTGGAGAGGGAAAGTCTGGACTCATAATTCCATATCAATACAAAAGCTAAAAGAATGGAGAAAGTGGCTGCTATAGACATATGCACTAGGTGGCTGACCACATACTTTAGCACAGGTGTTCCATTTGGGGCAAGATGCTGACCATGATGCTATGATCCAAAAGGGTTATCATGTAGCACCACTAAGGGTGTCCCTCCAGCAACACCAAGGTACTAATTTATAATCTACACATGATCAATGTTCAAAAACATAATCAAGGAACAAGATGAAGGGGAGTAGTGACCCAACAAACCTAGGTCTTCTATCTTTAAGATATTCTCAATGATTCTTAGATAACTGAGTGAGCAGAAGGAGGAAAAGATAGCACTGGATAAATAAAGAAAGGCTTTGAAAAATAAGATTAAACTGCATTTAAACCCCAAGTTCGTTAAAAGGTTTATGATTCTGATAATTTTAACTGATTTTCTGAATTATTCTGTTTTCAGTGAGAGTACAGGCTTAGCCCTAAGTCCATAATAACTGAGAAATATCTGTGGATTATTCTTTCCTAAAATCTCCTTCTGCCAAGGCATTAGTAAACTTCATACTTTATATGCAACTTGAGAATATGATTCATTCTTGCCCTTCATCATCCTTTTTTCTTTTTTGGCATGTATATGCATTTATGATATGTATGAGCATGTGTGTTTGCATGTTAATATGCTTATAGGCACATACATGTGTGTGGGTGAACATGTATGTGTATACATGTGAAAGGCAAAGGTTGATGTAGGGATGTCTTCCTTAATCACTTATACTTTGAGACAGGGTCTCTCACTGAACCAGAGCTCACCAACTCAGCTAGTCCTGGGAATCCTCCTGTTTCTGCTTCCCAACACTGGGATTACAGGAACATGATATCATGCTCAGTTTTTATGTGGCTGTTGGGGATCGGAAATCAGTACCCATACTTTCACAGCAAGCATTTTACCAACTGAGCCATCTCCACAGATCTCTATCTTTCTTCTTTATTTTTTTTTTATCTTCAGTTCTCGGCAATGATCTCTTATGGGTAAATGTTCTGCTGCCTGACTTCATGTAAGTGCTCAGTGAAGAAGAAGAGTAACTGAAGCAGGTAAAAAACAAACACAAAGCAACAACAACCAAAGCATTAATAAATGAGAGTAGTCACAAGATCATCCCAACTCTGTCTACATTGCCCAGATGGGGGTAGACTAGCTGTCTTTCTCCACATCTATCCTTCTTACTACATGCATAGGTGCAAAGCAGATTCATGCCCTTCTTTTATGGCCATCTGAGAAGGAACATTTCAGGAAGGGCCCATTCCCTTGCTGGAACTCATGGGAAGCAAACCAAACTAAATTTCAGCCTCCACTGGATACCATAGGTTGGGAGATGCCCCTTGTCCCCAGGTCTAATTGCATAATCTTTTGAGAGGATATACCTGAAAGCTACTCTTCTGTGATCTGCCTTCTCCTATAAAGCCTCCCTTGGGGTTCATTATGGACAGCCAGAGTTCAGACATGGGAGTTCCCAGCTCTGCCTCTTACAATATATGTGATTTGGAATTCATCAGTTAATCTTTATGGTTACTTTCCCCTTTTGTAGAATGGAAGACCACATTTCTCACAGGGCTCCTATGGGCATGAAATGATTCCCATTGAGCACTGATTTAAATATTCTAAGTCATTTTTATTTAACCACAATCTCACTTATAAAAATGAGAATTATGAGATATTCTAAATCTTTGATCTGCAAAGATTTTTTAAAAGGTTCCTATGTCCATCCAGGCCTTTGAGTAAGGAATGATAATCATTTGTGCCAACAAGTACACTTTTTCTGCTGGTCCCCAACATGAGCCTAATGCCCCAGAGCTTCCTGTTGTGGGCTTCCTCACAGCTTCCACTATCTTTCAGCCTGCAGGGATAGGTCAGTGGCCTCATGCCAAGTTCCCACACTGCACACAGGCTTTTTATTCAGTAAGTCCTCAGTAAAGACTATCAGCTGGCCTGATCATAACTGGAGCACTGAGCCTTTACTTCATTGCAGACATTACTGTCAATTGGAAACTTGACTCAGAAGATTGAGTTGATGCCTCTTCTTTGACGTTCATAGCTGCGTGAACATGGTGCCCTCCTCAACTTTGTCCATCCCACTCATCCTGGACCACAGCATGTACAGTCCTTATTGGATGGTGATCCAAGAGAAGTGTTGAGGTTTAGTCAATTCAAAAAAAAATTGTATACCCTCAATGCTTGGGGACTCTCAATTAGCAACATGCTAACAATAATATGAGGAAGACATGGGTCCTGGAAGTGAGTAAGGAAGTAGCTCAATGTGTGATTTGAGGACAGAAAGTCCTGGGAAGGCCAGTTTGGAAGCAACTCTGAATCCAGCAGCAAGGATTATCCCAGGACCAGCTCTAGCAGAGCCTTTCAGAGATATCAGTCTTCCGTGTCTTCAATAGCCAGGTTAGAGATTAGGATTCTTAGGATATAGGCTTTCACATAAGCCTGACTAGAGGTTGATGTGTCTTCATGAAAGGAACTTAATGACTCTGATCCTCATTCTTCATTTACCTAAGCAAAAGTTTGCAAATATTACAGAAATATCTCTGCTTTTATCCAGATAATAAAACTGATTATATTGCTCCATTCTCCCAAGAATGTTATTAATATTTTCATATCCTAAAGATTTATTTAATTTGTTTATAGCCTATGTCTATAGGAAAAGCAAATAAATAGACAAATAAAAATTTAAAAATTTACAATAAATGCATATAAGTGACCGGATTTTTATCAGATGACTGTTGTTGCAGTCAGGTTCACATTGCTGGCAGAAATCACCCTACCAAGAGCAGCTTTGGGGAAAAACGGGGTTTATTTTGGCTTATAGGCTCAAGAGGAAGCTCCTTGATGGCAATGTACACTGGTTGTAATACACATAAGCCCACTCCCAACAATACACTGCCGCCATGAGGCATTAATTCCCAAATCTCCATCAGCTGGGAACCTACCATACAGGACACCTATGTTTATGGGAGACACCTGAATCAAATCACCACAACTATTAATGCAAACCTATTCTGAGTCTGTGTAAGTCAATAACTGAAGAGGATCACCATTCTGAGTTCAAATCAGTTCCCATGAAGATTAAGAGCCTACAGACATCCCTTGATTCCTAAAGCACACTGTGGAGCTGAAGTTTCAAGACATTTATCCTTCTTGCTTTCTGTCACAGCCACATGATATTTTAGAAATTTTCCACTAGGAGTCAGAAATCAGAAAGATTAAAAATATTAAAAATAAAACATAGGGACTATGTTTCTAATGAGAATGTTTTCTGTAGTTTAGATATTGAGGGGGGAAAATCAAGAAATTTGAAATCTGAGTAGATTTCCTATTTGACCATTGGTTCTCTACTGGAAATAGGAGAATCTTTTATACTAGGGCAAATTATTTCTGTAAAGAGACAAACTGTAAACATTTCATGATATTTACACCATACATACTCTGTCTCAACTATTCAACTATATTGCTATAGCATACAGTCAGCCATAAACACTATTATAACAAATGAATGTGGCTATGTTGTAATGCATCTTTATTTAACAACATTGGCAGTGGGGAGTTTGCTACCACTGTTTCACCTATGCTTCAGATAATAAAAGGTTTCTCTGGGGCTAGGACTACTTACAACGCAACATTTACTCTAACCTGGGCTACTCCATATAAGAGACCTGGGGAGAAGGAGACAAGAGAGAAACCAAGACCAAATAACCCCAAAGGTGAGGCCTGAGGCTCCATAAGACCAAGATAGCACACCACTAAAACAATGTGTAGCCTGCAAGTGACCTCTTATGTTCTGAACAAAAACTAATTAATTGGTTGATTTCTGGGAATGTGAGTTCTTGGTCTGGTCATCCCAGGAAACTCTGGGTCTCCAGGTCAATCACCTACAATCAACCTTCTTTGCCAAAGTCAGGGGCGATGTGGGTGGATTCAGATCAAGCCAAATGCTACCTCAGCTAACCCAAGCTGTTTTGGAGACCAATGTGATTCTAACAGATTGATTTCTTCTAGAGACCTGTTCCTATAATGAGCCCTCCCATCTCTGCATTAGGGAAGTGGTGAAGAGTAACCTGACGAGGTGTGAGGTAAAAAGGAGGTTTGCCTGCACCTGAGTGTCTTTAGTACATTTTGTGCTTGTTGCCCCTCAGTCAGCTGCATACATGGTACCTGCACAAGGTTTGAAACTGAGCAGAAAAAACCATGATCAGATGGAACAAAAAGACAGGTCAAGGTCATTGTCTTCTGTGTTTCCTCCATTGACTTTGTCTGAATGGGAACTCTAGCTGGGGGGCTGGTCAGGCAGATTTCAGGCTCTGCCACATATTTCTAACATTACTTATCTGCCATGACTTACCATCAGTGACTTGACATGTTCTACACACATGGGCATGTTATACACATTAAGACATGCTTCCTGCATTGGGTTTCCCCAGATTGAGGGCAGTTTCTTAAAGCGGAGTTGAAAACATGGATTTAAGCATTCAGGTTGGCTTCATCCTCCACAGTTCTAGGAGATTCAGTTGTTTTCTTCAGCAGTGTTTGCAGTGAAGACTCAGGTCATATCAGAGAGAGCTTGCTATCTGTGCAGTGGGTGACTGTTGTCTTTCTGACCAATGACAGCGGATTCCCTGTCCTGAAATGCTTCGTCTTCCTCAGAGGCTGTGGTCTGCAGCCCACAGCTCACCTGGAACATCTTTGGTTGCTGAAGGGCTGGATAGAGACTCTGAGACAACCTGATGGATCATCTCATAAACAGAGCCTGCAGGAAGGAAAAGAAAATTATGCCAGCAGAATGCACTTATGAGAAATAGATACATGCGGTGCAGGGAGAAATGCTTTGATATTAAAATTTTTTGTAACTTAAAAAGGCATGAAAAATGATACCGACCACTAACTAATCAACATTCCTCTGTGAATGCAGCTTCAATTCCTAACCAAAAACACACCCCTGCTATTGTCTTGTCTGGATCCAGATGCAAACATGATTAATTAAGTTTTGTAAAGAGTGGTGGGGGGATGGTAGGGTTGGATGTCTCTGTGAGGATCCTTTTGTGTGCAGGCTGGGAGCTGTTTTCCCCACATGGCTGGACTTGTCTTCTCAGCAGTAACAGCCACTGAGTGCAATGGTGAGGCAGCAAGAGACTCAACAACGAACAGGTGAGGCTCTTTGTGGCCCCACTGCCACTGCCCACCATAGCATGCAGCATAGATAAAGCATAGGAGATTGCTGCTGGGAGACCTCAAAGCTGTGCTCCACAGTGCACGAAGCAGTCTGTGACCTTGGCAAGCTGCCTCAGTTTCTGCACTTGTGAAATGAGGTTGGACTAAATGTCTCACCCATTTCTGGCTTTGTACTCTTGAGATTGAGTTCCTTCACACACAGTAGGTGCTTGGAAATTGACAGCTAGGGAATGGCAGTGATTGTTAGCCTTTGTCAAGGAAGTGTGCTGATGAAGTGTGTGAAGTGGCTGTGCACCCTCACCAGCATGGTCAGAGCCAACAGACCTGCTCTCTGATGATGACTTACTACAGTGGGTCTAGAGATTATGAACACCTGACTGCTTTGCCAGGCCCAATTTATCCTGGGCATCAGGAAACTGAGCAATGCTTTGTGCTCATACTAACTGGCCAGAAGGAGGCAATTGAAATGAACAGAGTAGTATCTTCTCCAGGAGCCTGCTTCCCTGAAGTACAACGTAACTGAGTGGTTAAAGGAAGTCTGGAGTCAAACTGCCTATATTCAGATCACCCAGCATTCTAACCAAGGTAAACTGCAAACCTTTAGGCCTCACTTATTTCCTCTGTAAAACAGGAATAATAGTCACAGTGCCTACTTCCCAAGATTGTTGTGAAGGCTAAATAAGTCAAAATATGTAAAGCACAACCACAGCATATTTATCAAGTATAGTAAATGCTATTGTTGTTACTGTGGGTACCTCTGCAGCTTTGGGTGCACACCAAATGTTCCTGTTATGTTCGCAGAGTTGTTTCTAGTCCCAGGAGGGAATAAATGAAGCCCCCCCCCCCCAAATCCTCAACAGTGCAGAGCAAATACATTCATCTGCATGACATATTTCACTGTGTGCCCATGCTGTATCCTTGAGCTAAGTGTTAGGGGAACAATGCTCCATGGAGCTCCTGGCTTGGCTGAGACCTGGGCTCAGCAGAGCATGCTGAGGGTATGTCTTCCCTGTGTGGTGAGCAGAAGTGACTTGTGCATGCCAGCTGGATCCCAGGAAAGTATCAGTGCCACTTCTAACACCAAGAGTTTCACATCAGACTTTGAAACCCTTAAGAGGGGATTTGAGCTGGACCCAAGACTAGAATTCCCTAAGATATTTTATGGGTTTTTCTCCAACCTCCTTCTATAGCCTGCTCATTTGCTAGTGTTTAGTCCCTCTCAATGTCAGATATGAATAGCCAATTTTTAGAACACTAGCCACACCCTCTCAAACACTGGAACAATGAATTTCCCAATTCAGATTCTATAACTTGTCAATTCCACAAGAAAGAAATTGCTTTTACATGTGTAAGATTTCACTCCTGGGATCATCAGTGAAATACATAGTATTCTCCTACTGATCTGAGCAATCATTTTCATGATTTTAGAAGATAATTTGCTATTCCCATTTCCAATATGCAGTAATTGAGAGCAGAGTCAAACAAAGCTTGCACAGGGGCCCTGAATGAAAGAATGATTTGGTGGTAGGGCCAAGAATCAGCTCTTATTTCCTGCCTCACAATCCATTGCTACCTGGGAATGATCTTACTAGGCAATGTTAAAGACATGAACATGAAAGGAAAATATAGAGTGCAATTTTCTGGACCAAGTCCAGGAAAGAAAAATAAGATTTACTATTTGTGGTGTAATTTAAGGTAAATCACATCTTCCATGGAGATTACAGACTAACCTCAGCCTCATGGACAACGACCTTCAATTCATTTCCACAAAGATTTAATTTTTACTACAGGCAAGGCACTGCTCTGATGGGTGTTCTATTTAAAGGAACCAAGATGAGAAGGAATTTCCCTCAAAAAGAATAACATAAAGACGTACAGATGAAATTTTGGCTCCCAGCCTGTTATGAACTAGCCCTGCAAATGTGTATCCAGTACTTTGTGCTCCAGCTGATCTATCAGACAGTGATTGCCAGGGGTCTCCTCTTATTCTGTGGATAATTCCTGACACCTGTCCCCTCTGAGTTCAAAGGGCTGCTTGTCTTCCCTGGGACTTGGACTTAATGTGTGTGCTTTGCTTTCCCTTGCTTTATGTTCTCAGGGCTTTATGTTTGGGCAAATTGTTCTGGTACTCCTGCCCCACCCACATATATACTATAAGAATCTCTAACTTAACTTCCTCCCATATGACTCAAAACCCAGCACTGAGCTGCTTAGGTATACCCCAGAACTGGGACAAAGGACATAACAGGCCAGTAAAGGTTTCTCCAGACACTAGAGCAGAGTTCTAATGTTAGGGTACCCTTCTCTGTGAGGTGGAGAAGCCTTGAATGTCTTGGGCCACCCTTTGCTTTTCTTCCTGACGCAAAGTGTTGTGATTCCCACCCCTCCGCACTCCTTTGTTTCCCGTTCACCCAGATTTCTCTGCACAGCTCTCCGCAGCCCTGGGAGAGCTTTGCTGCTCCTCACCGAATAAATGTACAGCCAACTTCTCTGACTGCTGTTGTTCTTGCTTGGAGGTTATTTTGGTGAGGGGGCAGGGTCACATAAGGGATACCTTCTTTCTTTAGAAGCATTGAGAATCAAACAAATGCACTAAAGATCTTCACAACCTTCCTGAATATTCACCATAGATCAAGTGCATTTTATACTTTATGGATGAGAAAACTGTGTCAAGCATTTGGCAAGGTAATGACAAAACTGACTCCATTTGTATCTACTAAGTTACTTAGTGATAACTGAAAGACTAGAAAGAAAACTCAAATTGGTTCAACTTAAGGGCTAAAGGTCTAGACAAAAAAGGGTTTGGTAAAATTTTTCCATAAAGAACTTGTTTTTTTTTTTAATTGAAAAATGATGTTTTTGGTTTTCTGAGTCACATTTGGTCTTTGTCACATATTTATTTTGTTGTTGTGTTTTATTTTTGTTTTTTTATCACCTTTTAAAAGTGAAAAAACCAGAATGGTCTGCTCTTACATCATAGCTTGCTGATCCCTTGGACTTATAAATTCAGGATTTAGCTGGGGCACCAGAAGATTAATTCTGGGTCTAACATAAGAGGTTGTATGTCAAAAACTGCTGAGTATTGGCAAAAGATAACAACTTCTGAAAGTTTTCTTAAATCTTAGAATAAAAACAAATCAAATTAAGTTCCTAATAAAAAGTAGTCTCTATCCTTTTCTATAAAAATATTTTATTTTATTTATTTGAAAGGGGAAAAAAAGGAGAGAGAGAGAGAGAGAGAGAGAGAGAGAAAACAGATGCACCAGGGACTCTGGCCCTGAATTGAACTCCAGACGTGCGCCATGTTGTGCATCTAGCTTATGTGGGTCCTGGGGAATCGAACCTGGGTTCTTTGGCTTTGTAGGCAAGCACCTTAACCACTAAGCCATCTCTCCAGCCCAGTCTTGATCCTTTTTGAAATCCATTTACCTTCAAATATTTTATACTGATTGATGTGGATTTTTTTATTTTAACACATTAAATAATACTTGTTCATATTTAAATATGTGTAATACAAATTTTGTTTGTTTTGAGACAGGGTCTCACTGTTGTCCAAACTGACTTCAAACCCTTTAGATCAGGCTAGCCTCAAACTCATAGTGATCCTCCTGCCTCAGCCTTTCTACAACAAAAAATACCCTATAGAAAATAGTATTCCTAGGCCTGAAGGTCCTTGTGCCAGGGCTAACAATTACACAGCTGCTATGGGATGGTATTTATTCAGTAGCCTTTGTTTTTATGCTCTTTAAAGGAAGCACCCCTGATCACCTTGGGATCTGATTCTTAAGAACTGGGATAAAGACAAATCTTACAAATACTTAAAAAATTTTTTTTTCTATACCAAAGTTGTTCCTAGCTTCCTTTGCTTAAGATTCAGAACAACTTGACAGTTACTTGTTGAGTATCAAACAGGTGTATTTGGGATTTCCTTATCATTCAAAAGCAATAGTGAGCTTTTCCCCCTGTAATGCTGCTCCGCCTGCAGGTCTGTGCAGAGCTGCAGATGCGGGTCTCTATTTCACAGGATGGGGTTTGTTAAAGTTGTCAAGAATAAGGCCTACTTTAAGAGATACCACGTGAAATTTAGAAGGTGATGAGAGGGTAAAACTGACTACTATGCTCGCAAACGCTTGGTGATCCAAGACAAAAATAAGTACAACACACCCCGATACAGGATGACTGTTCGTATAACTAACAGAGATATCATTTGTCAGATTGCTTATGCCTGTATAGAAGGGGATATGATAGTCTGTGCAGCATATGCACACAAACTGCCAAAACACAGTGTGAAAGTTGGCCTAACAAACTATGCTGTGGCTTATTTTACTGGCCTGCTGCTGGTCAGCAGGCTTCTCAATAGGTTTGACATGGACAAGATCTATGAAGGCCAAGTGGAGGTGAATAGAGATGAATACAATGTGGAGAGCATTGATGGTCAGCCTGGTGCCTTCATGTGCTATTTGGATGCAGGCCTTGCTAGAACTACAACTGGCAATAAAGTTTTGGGGGCCCTAAAGGGAGCTGAGGATGGAGGCTTGTCTATCTCTCACAGTACCAAACACTTCCCGGGTTATGATTCTGAGAGTAAGGAGGTCAATGTAGAAGTACACCGGAAGCACATCATGGGTCAGAATATTGCAGATTATATGCATTATCTGATGAAAGAAGATGAAGATGCCTACAAGAAACAATTCTCTCAGTACATAAAGAACAGCATCACTCCAGACATGATGGAGGAGATGTATAAGAAAGCCCATGCTGCTGTACAAGAGAATCCAGTCTATGAGAAGCCCAAGAGAGAAGTTAAGAAGAAGAGGTGGAATTGTCCCAAAATGTCTCTTGCCCAGAAGAAAGATCGGGTCACTCAAAAGAAGGCAAGTTTCCTCAGAGCTCAGGAACGGGTTGCTGAGAGCTAAAGCAATTTTCTATGAAGATTTTTTTCATAAAGGCAATAAACTTATTGACCAAGCAGCTCTTTTGTGTGAAGCTGTTATGAAACTGTAGGAAATGCCCTGAAGTGTAAAAAGCAAAGCAGTTGTCAGGTTTTTTTCCTCCCAAGAAACAAGTATAGCTTTTTCCATTAAAAAGCCATCTTGCATGTTACATCCAGCAGTTCCTATCTTGGACCTCTATTCTTGACAAGAATCCATTATCCCTCAAATTATATTTTACAGTTCTCCCTAAAAATCTGACAAGCAAGAGACCAACAATCACTAAGTAATTGTTCCATCCATTTATTACAACCAGATGATTGGTGGGAAGAAAAAATATCTCTGAGCATACAGTCTTAAACAACGGGTGCTAATCCACGGCTTAAAATATTGAGAGAAAGCTAATGGTCACAGAACACACTCACTTTGAGCAGAAAATTACGGGGCTTTTTCTCCAAAAGGTGTCTCATGGAGATGTTAAAGGTACGTGCCAAATCTGAATACACATATGAAAATAACATGAAAAGGTTAATGGGAAAACACTGGGTGAATGCGTTTACATGTCTCAGGACATAGCCCTTTGGCCCACAAGAGAGATCTTTTGAAAATGCAAAATTAAGCCTTCCATGACAGACTGCAGTCTTATTTTGAACAGTCCTTTCTCCATATCAGTTCAAGTGTGGGTCTTGATTAGTTGTGTAACCCTAAAAGGAGTGTTTTTTTTTTTGTGGTGTTGGGTTTCATGTGTCACGTCAAGTAAGCCTTTAACATTTGGTTACATTCCCACCCCAAAATGTTTTAAAGGACTGTTGGTTGGTTGATAAACCAATATAGCATTCACCCATTTTCAGTCACTGCTAATGGTAGTTATATATTACCAAGTAGGATACTTCTGAGGCTAAAAGCCACTCATTTTCCCACTACACACTAAAGTTAAAATGTAAGTATAATACAATAAACCATGCTTTTAACCAACTGTTTTGTAAAGGAATAATTTTAATTTACTTTTACCATGCTAAAACATTAGTTTATAAATTTCCTTCTCAAACAGCAGCTTCAATGCAAACAGTGTTTCCAGCAACGGTATTTGGGCTAACAAATCTACAAAACAGTTTATGGAATGCGGCTTTTCACAGCTTTACTTTTCTTTTTTTAAGTATGTCAAAATAGACACAGTGAATGTACTTGGGAAACATAATGGCTTCTAAGGGCAGGAATGAAATCTTGGACATGTTGACACCCTGGTAGACCTCCTGCCATTACTTCAGTAATCGCAAGTATTAACACAAGCTTCATTGGCCCAACGAAGGGATCTCTGAATTGTAAGCTGTTCCTTCAACTGCTCAAAACTGGCAAAACTCCAAGTGAACTAAGAGCCATTTCTGTAGGAAATTTTCTTCCACAATAATGTTTTTAGGTTATTTAATATCAAAGAATGTTCCATTTCCATTTGATTGGCAGTGACTTTGAGAGCAATACAAGAATAAGGCTGCTTTTCCAATTCTTTTTTGTTGTTGTTGTTCATTTTTATTTATTTATTTGAGAGCGACAGACAGAGGAAGAGGCAGAGAGAGAGAGAGAGAGAGAGAAAGAGGCAGAGAGAGAGAGAATGGGCGTGCCAGGGCTTCCAGCCACTGTAAACAAACTCCACTTGTGAGCGCCCCCTTGTGCATCTGGCTAATGTGGGTCCTGGGGAATCCAGCCTCGAACCGGGGTTCTTAGGCTTCACAGGCAAGCACTCAACCGCTAAGCCATCTCTCTAGCCCTGCTTTTCCAATTCTTAGGAAAAAAACAAAACAAAACAACAACAACAAAAAAAAAACAATAGTGATTCTGTTGCTGTTTTCAGGGAAATTGCAATTTTAAAAATACCTTTTTATTTGTTTACAAGCAGAGAAAGATAGAAAGAATAGAGACAGGTAGGTAGAATGGGCATGCTAGGGCCTCCAGCTGCTGCAAACAAATTCCAGATACATGTGCCACTTTATGCATCTAGCTTTATGTGTGTACTGGGGAATCAAACCCAGGTTGTTAGGCTTTGCAGGCCAATGGACCACTGGACCATCTCTCCAGCCCTGAAATTATAATTTGATACAGAAGATAAGAAAAATCTCTGATTGTGTTTTTCTGAAAACATGAAAGAAAAATATCATTTTGACATACACGTATTTGAAAACCTGCAGAAGTTTTTTTTTGATTTCTTTGTAGAGGTGACTGTTTTTGTTCAAATTAGACTTAAAGGAGGATAAATGTGTAGTAAGCATTTGCCAGATTCCATAGTGGACAGAATGCAAATGTTCACAAATACTGATACATTGAACAAATTCAATAGATGAGCTTTACCTGGGACAGAGGGGAAAAAAAACCAAGTGTGGAGAAAAGAAAGCACCAGCAGAGTCAGTTTCTGCTGAGGGGTCACTTTCTTACTATGCCCTCATATGGCAGAGAGAGAAAAAAAAACAGCTCTGATACATCATCGTAAGGACAATAATCCCATCAGGAAGTCCCCTTCTGACTTAATCTAATTATGTCCCTAAGGCCCCTCTACAAACTCCAACACATTGGGGAATTACAACTTCAACATATGAATTTTGGGAAATATTCCATAGATGCAATATAAAATTATCTTATCAAGGGCTGGAGAGATGGCTTAGTGGTTAAGCGCATGCCTGTGAAGCCTAAGGACCACAGTTCGAGGCTCGATTCCCCAGGACCTATGTAAGCCAGATGCACAAGGTGGTGCATACATCTGGAATTTGTTTGCAGTGGCTGGAGGCCCTGGCGTGCTCATTCTCTCTCTCTCTCTGTCTGTCTCTCTCTGCTACTTTCTGTCTCTGTCTGTAGCTCTCAAATAAATAAATAAAAATAAACAAGAAATTTTTTAAATATCTTATCAAATGTCAGATCAAAGCTAAGTTTCTCTAAAACAATATTGCTTAGCCTGTCATTAAATGTATTAGTACACATGAAATGTTCATAATAGTGCCAGGCCCTTGTATATACATCAGCTTGCTATTATTTCTAGTCTCTCATTTGATGTAACATTAAGCACTAAACATTACCTATGTATGTTGGCCTTATTGCCTGCTTTTGTTTATATATCTATAATTACCTGTGTAACTTTATCATTGTTGATGGGGACAGTTAACTTTCCCCCACTTCATTTATATAACCTAACTAAAAGATAATTTAGTTGTGTGAGGAACAGGGAAAACTGTATTTGAAATTTTAATTGGTTTACTGATTCAATATTAATTGCTTTCAGAAACATTATCTAACTTAACTTTTGTAAATACTTTTAGAGGGAGGATCATATTTTGTCCTAGCTTTGCAATAAGAAAACCTTGGCTCCAGGGGATCACATGTTCAAGGTCACCTAGGAATAAAAAGACCCTGTCTGGTCTCTATCCAGATCTTCTTACATCAAGTTCAGTGTGGTGTTTTTCAATCCACTGATTTATTTTTATCAGTGGTAGCACAGGGGGTCGGTGCAGGGCAGGCATACACACAGCCTAGATCTGCCTTCAACAACCTGAAGGGTTCCATCATCTTTTAGGGACCTTCACTAAGGAAAAAGCACATTCTTAACTTCCACAAAGTGAAGAATTTTTGAATGAGATAGTATGAAGCGGAGTTAGAGTTTATTTATTTTTTTTAATTTTTTTGTTCATTTTTATTTTTTTATTTGAGAGTGACAGAGAGAGAGAGAGAGAGAGAGAGAGAGAGAGGCAGATAGAGAATGGGCTTCCAGCCACTGCAAACGAACTCCAGATGCGTGTGCCGCCTTGTGCATCTGGCTAATGTGGGTACTGGGGAATCGAGCCTTGAACCGGGGTCCTTAGGCTTCACAGGCAAGAGCTTAACCGCTAAGCCATCTCTCCAGCCCAGAGTTAGAGTTTATTGAAAAAAATCTTTTTAACATAGATCTTAACTTTAAGCACATGGGTTCATAGAAAGAGGTTGTTGGGGAAAGAATAAGATACACACAGGGTGTATGTAGACTTCTTAAGGGATACTCATCATTAAGTGTCCTAGTGGCGACCATACATAGGATTTTGTAAGATTTTGAAATCTCACTGTTTAATCTTCAATCCCTATTCTCCTTTTTGATAACTGAGATTTTAGAGGGGCTCAAGAAGTACTTAGATTGGGATTACAGTCACATAAAATAAAACCAAGAGCCACTAGGTTTGTCCAAGTGGGTTAATACATGTCCTTTTATTGTAAATGGGGTGATAATCTTAGAAAAGTGCAGGTTTACAGCTAAGAAGGGTGAAAGATCTTAAGCAAATGATGTTAATTGTGTTGGAATTCTTAATGTTCAGCTGGTGAGAGATGTAAGCCAGATTCTGAGGTGAGGGGCTTCTTTCCCTTTCCATATGCCCATAATTTTCTCAGCATGTCTTATGTGCCTTCCTTTTAGAACAAACAGAACTTCTCTTGTGGATTACTGGCCGATGGACTCAATGGAGCAAAGACCAACCAAATGCGCAGGCAGTCTGAAAACTGGGCATGGGAAAATGTGCAACATTGATGACATATTTCCCACACATAATCTCAAACATGTCATTTGCTTGTGCCCAAAAGAGCTGGCTATAATTCAAACATAACAGAAAAGGGAGAAAAGCTATAAAACCTTGGCTTTGAAAGGCATTTCCTTCTGAAATGACAAAAAAAATGGGTAAGTAGGGGTTTCCTGCCATTCATCCATTGCCTCACCAATAGATAAAGCCTTCTTAGCTGGATGGAGACAGGAATGCTAAAGAAGAAGTAATAGGGGTAGATGCAGTATGGAAGATGCCCATTCTTCCAATGTACTCCAAACAGTGCAATCACAAATGTAGATATGTCTGGTAGGAGTACACAAAAAATTAAATTTGGGGACTTGAAAATAGAGAAAATATGCATTTTTCTTCAAGCGTGAAGTTTAATAGACACAACTTGACCATTGCTATGTATCCAATGGTGGGATAGAAATAATGGCCAAACACAATGTAGCCAGAGAGTATCCTGAGGGTTAGTACCCTTGAAGGAACATTAATGATCATCTAAACATATCAAAGGTTTCTGAGTGCGAGGATTAATTTTTATTGTCAACTTCACTGAATTTGAAATCACCTAGGATACACATGTATAGGTATGTCTGAATTTCAAGAGAGGTTTACTAAGGTGGGAAGACATACCCTAAATGTAGGTGGCACTACTACATGTGCTGGAGGCTCAGATTAAATAAAAGAGAAAATTTTTAATTGATTTTTATAAGGTATGTGGTCACAACAATAAGAAAAGTAATTAGTAAATTGAGTAAGACACAGAAACTATCTAGGAAAGAGTAAGCCCACTAGGGGCCTTGGGACCAGCTTTAGGAAACACTGGTTCAGAAGTATGCTACCCAGAGATGGGACTTCAAGAGTTCTGGGAGGACACAGTTGCATCTGGAAGACTGTTGTATGTAGAAGCATATCTTATATGGACATAGGACAGGGTAACTCTGAAGCAGTGTCTCAGGCAAGCACAAAGGCAAAGCAAATGTGAGAAGGATGTGCCTAGCACATGTCCCTCCCACACTCAACACCATGATGGCATGTGCAATCATAGCCAGACATTTGTAACTAGACTTTTCTCCCATATCATCACAGAGACTAACCAAAGACAATGAAAAAGTAGGAGAAAAGAACCCTTACTATGATTTGGTTAAGGGGAATCCTGCAAGAATTATGATTAACATACAATTTGTATAAATACAAAAACCTTAAAATAGTACATTTAAAAATTTTTCACATTGTGGCATATATATTATTGGATTCAATTGACTTTACTCAAAGGAAGCACATGAATTTTTCTTAGTTTAAATGAATATTTGGGAGCGATAATAAGGCCAGACATAGGAAGAATGAAAGAGATATTTTTAGAGCTAGGGAGATGGCTCAGTCACTAAAGGCATTTGCTTGAAAAGATGCTTGCTTACAAAAGGCATTTTTTTTTGCCTCTGTCTGTTTTGAGAAATGAATAGTTATGTTGGTTATTGTTTATCAAGTGAAAAGTTTATAATAAGTACTTTATGCATATTATCTCATTTAATTATAATTTTATAAGGCATATATTACTGTTCCCTCCCTATCTATCCAGAATCACCTGCTAAATCATCACTGAATCCAGAATTATATAATTATCTATATGACTCCAAATTCTTGGGATTACAGGGAAGACTTCAGGTGTACCTTTGCCTTTTAAGTCATATCATTATATTGTTATCTATGTAATAATAAATATAATTAAAAGAAAACTAATGGCTAACTGATCCCCTCAGTGGTATGGGACCCATAGCTGGAGCTGAGAAAAAAGTCAGAACCATATCCAAACATAAGCCCACTCTCCAATATCAAGCTACCATCAATCATGGGCTACAAGAGGGCCTACACCTATTAAATTCTCTACAAAAAAAAGTAAGGGTTATCTCATTTGTCCTGGTGCTAACTTACTCTCCATTGGAGAATCTGCTTCTCTTTTTCAGATAGATGTAGATCCTAAGGAGAGAGCCACCCCATCATACCTCCAAAGGGCCCCGGCTGAAACTAAGAAAAATTGGTGAAACAAGCAAGGGTGCTGTTTTCCTGATGAACCGGATACCAGCAGAAGGGGGAAGGAGATCAACACAGAGAAAAATCAACTCCTACCAAATCAGAGAGCCAGAGACCCAGAGGCCCCCAACACCTCATCACAGAAGCAGACCAAAAATGAACCCAACATGGCTCAGGGAAATTTTGCGGAAGAGGGGGCGGAAGGAATGTCAGAGACACATGTTGGGTCATGATATGCAGAGACATTTATCTTACCCATAACTGTGGGCAAACTCCAAAATGCATGACCCATATACCTCAACAAGGAGGGGCCAAGGGGAAGGGGTAGGTCACAGATGAGCCTAGTAATGGTACCAAACTGACTGTATTTGCTGAATACAAAACTAACTAATAAAGAAAAAAAGAAAAAAAAAAGAATATAAAGACCATCCAAAAATTTAAATAAATAAATAAATAAACAAAAGAAACTAAAACTTTTATTTTTTTTTTGACACTGTATCGATTTCCATATCTTCTTTATCTAAAATCACCTCATACTGACAAGCTACTACATTGTTTTGTCTCCTTTTTATAGGGGCCCATAAAGCACTAACCCTAGAGATCTAGGCCAGCAAGACCAGAACTGTACTTCCTTTTACAGGGATGCATGGCAGGTAGTGCAGACAGAGATAAACTCCTGTTCTGGGCTATAAATATGACTATTAAACTTTCAAGGTGCAGGTCCATAAATAGTCTTCAAGACCAATAGTTCTTTCTTCTCTCATTAAAAATTAGTATTAAAAAATTCTATATTACTAGATGGCATAAAGTGGGGACATGAAAGAGAACACACTGGAAAGAGGAAAGGGAAATATAGATAACAGATGGCTTATGCGCTTATTGGAAAAGGGATTCTCTGCCCTAATAAAATATAGAAAACAGAAATTGCTGGGTGTGGTGGCACATGCCTTTAATCCCAGCACAGGGGGAGGCAGAAGTAGAAGGATCACCATCCTGAGACTATTTAGTGAATTTCAAGTCAGCCTGGGCTCGTATGAGACCCTACCTCAAAAAAAGAAAAAAAAAAAAAAAAAGAAAGAAAGAAAGAAAGAAAGAAGGAAAAGAAAAGAAAACAGAAAATTATTTCTGTGACTGAATGAAGCCCTAGGAATTAAATATTTTTTTCACAATTATTTAGAGGCTAGGTGGTATTATAAAGCTGTTCCTAGGGAGTTGAAGTGTGATGGTTAAGTTGTCAATTTAGTCAGTTTAGGAATTGAGTGAGGGTGCACATTTTTGGAAGGTGTTCCAGGAAGGATTGAGGGAGGAAGTCTTTCCTCCAGAGTGGGCCCCTCTTCCTGGGGGTCTGTATCTAATGAAACTCCAGGAGAAGGTGAAGCTTTTTCTTTTCTCCAGCTACCTGTGCTACTCTCTATAGCAGGCTTTTTTCCTAGCTCCTCTTGCTCCTTACTTACTCATGGGTGCATCTGCCATTGGGCAATCCTCTGGGGACATTGGAACCCAACCTGCATCCATCTTTGTGTATTGAACACCACTGGGACACACAGTTGAAATCTCATTTCCCATTTTCTCAAAAGGGCCCTGGGGTCTTTGTGTAAGAACTTCATAGCCTACTGCCTCTTCAAAATAGGCAAGGTTTTAAGAATTCAAAAATCATAAAGTCTACTTATATCCTTCTCCTAGAAAATGTATCTCAGATCAATAAACTCTTATGTAACTACCAAGGATTCCTCAGGATGTGCTTTTTAGAGAGCTTTGAAAACTTCTGTGGCTTGGACAAAGTCTCTGATCATATGCTGTACTATTTAAGTCATAGTCCGGTACTCTACTGTACATATAATTTCATGAACTCATTTTACATCCTAGAAAACTTAAGCATATGTATTGTATATGGCTGTGTCCTTTCTGTCACCATAACAAATGTCTGAGATAATCAACTTGTAAAAAGTTTTAGACCCCAATTTGATGGTTTTGTATCCAGTATCATCCAGTTGCTTTTGGCCTGTGACAGAAAAATGTGTCAGAGAAGAAGCACTCACCACATGGGTAGGAACTGAAAGAAGAAAAAGGAAGCAGCCAAGGTCCCATTATCATTATCCCCTTCAAGGCAACATTCCCAATGAGCTAAAGACTTCCCACGAAGATCTACCTTTAATCCGATAGTGACAAGCTAAAAACCAAGCCACTACCACACGGATTTTTGGGTAACACTTATCCAGACCATAGCAATGCCTCATCATATAAATACAGATATAGTTTGTTTGCTGCAACTTCTCCAACTATTCTTCCCTTACTCCAGCATCTCCCTTGACCCTTTCATACCCAGTATTCTGTTCCTCAACTTACCTGTCTCCTATACCTTCCGCTAATCTCTCCCCACTTCTGCTATCTTTAGGCTTCATTCTAGTTTTCTAAACCATGCTATTGATGATTATTACAACTTATAAGCATATCAATTATTCCATGTTAGGATCTGCATATGAGAGAGAACATGGGATGTTTGTCTTTCTAGCCTGGGTTGCCTCACTTAATACAATTTTTTCCAGGTCCATCCATTATCATGAAAACTTAATAACTTCATTTTTCCTTACCACTGAGTAGAACTCCATTATGTATATTGCCATGTCATCATTATTCATTCATCAGTTGATGGGCATGATTCCATTCCCTAAAATACACCAACAGCAAACATGGAGGAGCATCTACATCTATAGTAAAGAATTTGATCTTTTGAGTATATGTACAGGAGTGGTACAGCTGAGACATCTGGTAGATCTATTTTTAGAATTCTGAGAAACTTCCATGTTGGTTTCCATAGTGGCCTGCCTAGCTTACACTCCACTAGCAGTGAATGAGGGTTTTTCTTTCCTCACACCCTCACAAGAATTTGTTGTCATTTGATTTTCTGATGATAGGCATACTGATCTGAGTGAGATAGAATCTCAAAGTAGTTTTTTTTTTTAACTGTGGTTGTTTTTGAGAAATTTAATATATGAACATACTGTAAATTGGTCATATTCCCATCATGTTATACTCTTTTTTTATTTTTTTTTATTTTTTTTCTTTATTAGTTAGTTTTGTATTCAGCAAATACAGTCAGTTTGGTACCATTATTAGGCTCATCCGTGACCTACCCCCTCCCCTTGGCCCCTCCTTATTGAGGTATATGGGTCATGCATTGTGGAGTTAGCCCACAGTTATGGGTAAGATAAATGTCTCTGCATATCATGACCCAACATGTGGCTCTGACATTCTTTCTGCCCCCTCTTCCACAAAATTTCCCTGAGCCATGTTGGGTTCATTTTTAGTCTGCTTCCGTGATGAGGTGTTGGGGGCCTCTGAGGCTCTGACTCTCTGATTTGGTAGGAGTTGATTTTTCTCTGTGCTGATCTCCTTCCCCCTTGTGCTGGTATCCCATTCATCAGGAAAACAGCACCCTTGCTTGTTTTGCCAATTTTTCTTAGTTTCAGCCGGGGCCCTTTTGAGGTATGATGGGGTGGCTCTCTCCTTAGGATCTACATCTATCTGAAAAAGAGAAGCAGATTCTCCAACGGAGAGTAAGTTAGCATCAGGACAAATGAGATAACCCTTTTTTTTGTAGAGAATTTAATAGGTGTAGGCCCTCTTGTAGCCCACAATTGATGGTAGCTTAATATTGGAGAGTGGGATTATGTTTGGATATGGTTCTGACTTGTTTCCCAGATCCAGCTCTGGGTCCCATACCAGTGAGGGGATCAGTTAGCTGAATTGAGAGCAGTTGGTTCCCCACCATGGCTGTGTGCCACCACTGCACTTGTGTGGGCATCACAACAAGTTATTTGCTGCTAAGTAGGTTAGACCATGCCTTGCTTCCACAGATATTGGTCATTTTCCCCCAGTCGCCCATGTAGCACCTTCTCGCACTAGATGCGCTGACTGTATGGAGACTGACTCTCTTCCAACTTCCAGCCATGCCATTCTAATTTGCATGTCAATCACATAAGGTGTCTTCAGCAGTAGGGTCTTACCACTAGCCTTTGGTGGGTCATCAAGTACTCTGACAGAAATCTGTCTGTCTTTTAGGAAACCTTGTAGGTCCCTCTGATCAAAAGCTCATTGTGGATGATAGCCCCATGCTGGTTCTGGGAGTTACAGGTCAGCGCCCACTAAGAAAATGAGGAAAAAGATAACTAATATACAAGAGTTAGAGATAAGAGAGAGAGAGAGAGAGAGAGAGAGAGGGAGAGGGGAAGTGAGGGAGGGAAGATGTAGAAGATTAAGGTTAGTCTTGATCTTACCCTCTCCAGTGTCTTATGGTTCAATCACTCTACCTCCTCCTATTCCAATGAGGGCCTCTAACCAGTGGACATAACAATATTCACTGTGGGGTCATGAATACACCAGTCACCATGAGGGGAGGGGTAGACAATGCCTCAGGATACACTTTGCCACCCTATGGATCTTACAATCTTTTGACCCCTCTTCCAGAGTTTCCCCTGGGTCTTGGTGAGCATGTTTTAAGTCTCCTTTAGATTTGAGCTCCTTGCATCCCCTGAGTTTCTGCTTTGATGAGTTTTGAGTTTTCTCAATGTGTACCACATCTCTCTGGAGGAGGTTTTCAGACTATTTGTGAGTGCAATACTTTTATTTAAATCAATCCTCCTCTGTAGTGCCTCCTGGGCTTAGGCAGATATGACAGAGATGACTTTCCTCATGCTAAGCTGTGGGCCTTCTTTTCTTGTCCTACTGATAGGTCTTTGGTCTCTCTGGTATTTGCTGACATATGCAAAAAGTAGAGGCTCAAAGCAAGAGTGGGGATAGTATGGATTGAAGGGGATAAACAGTACTTTCAAGGACTTTTTTTAATGGGCATGCCCTCTCTTCTTAGCCAAATAATAATAGGAGCTTCTCTCTGCAGGCTATGACCTTCCCATCTATGATAGTTTGAATGGATATCCACGAACAGATTCAGTTTTATTAAAGCTTCTTGGATTTCCAGCTGTCTGGCTGAAAGAGATGTCACTGTGGGCGGATACTGGGGTCCAGTACTCAGGTATATTTTGGGGTGGATCTCTCTTCCAGTCTAAGGTATTCTGAGTATTTTAGCTCTGTCTTGGGTTACCCGAGTGTGCTTACTTGTGGTGTGTGGTGTTAATTCTCTCTGTGTGGACCTGTGAGAGGGAGCCAGCTGCTTCCACCATTATGGATCTTTAAACTTCAAAGAAATCCCATTCCTCCAATAAATTATGTCTGGTTTGGAGGGTCATCTCAGAGACATAAAGCTGTCTATGACACTATCTATAGGATTCTGACTTAGTTCTCAATGCCAGATATGAATCCCTTCTACTACATGGACCTCATAGTCAATTAGAGAGCAGTTGATTGCCCCATAGCCTATGAGCCATGTACAACAATCTTGTCTGGCTGGTTGATTTTGTAGCTTGTAGGATCCACTCTTTGTACAACACTGTTGGAGACCTTATTTCCCCAGCAACTATCATAGTGCTTTCCAGCTCTATGCAAGCTAGACAGCAGGAATGCTGCTTCCATCTCAGTTCCAGCTATTGTAAATGGGACTGCTTCCCTGATTTCTTTCTCTCTGATTTGTCATTAGTATAGACAAAGGCTACTGAGTTTTTGTGTGTTGATTTTATATTCTGCCATGTTGTTGAAGGAATCCATCATTTCTCTGAGGTTTTTTGTTGTTGCTATTGATTGAGTCAGGTCACTTATATATAAGAAACATATTATCTACATATTGGGCTAGTTTCACTTCTTCATTTCCAATTTGTATCTCTTTTATTTCTTGCTCTTGTCTTATTGCTTGAACTAAGATATGAAGTACTATGTTGAAAGGAAGTGGTGTGAGTTGGCACTCTTGTCTTTTTCAGGACTTTCATGGCAATGCTTCACGTATTTTGTCATTTAGCATGATATAGGCCCTAGGTCTAAAATATGTAGCCCTTATTATGTTGAGATGTGATCTCTCCATCCCTAGTCTCTCCAGTATTTCAAAAATATTTTTATTATTTATTTTTTCTGCAAGCAAACATATACACAGAGAGAGAAAAAAAGGTAAGTATGGGTGTACCAGGGTCTCTAGCCACTGCAAAGAAACTCCACATGCATGCTCCACTTTGTACAACTGGCTTATGTGGACACTGAGGAATCAAACTCAGATCATTAGGCCTTGTCAGAAAGCACTTTAATCACTGAGCAATCTCTCCAGTCCTCTCCAGTATTTTAATCATGAATGGATGTTGCATTTTGTCAAAGGCCTTTTCTGCATCTGTTGTAGTGATCATGTGATTCTTGTCTTTAAGTCAATTTATGTGATGTATTATGCTTATTGATTTTCATATGTTGAGCCATCCCTACATCTCTGGGATGAAACCTACTTGTTCAAGTTGAGTGATACTTTTGATGTGTCCTTGGATTCAATTTGCAAGAATTTTATAGAGAAATTTTGAGTGTAAGTTCATCAGGGATATTGGTCTAAAATTTTCTTTTCTTGATGTGTGTCTGTCTGTTTTGGGTATTAGTGTAATGCTGGCTTCATAGAAGGGGTCAGGTAGTATTTATAGCTCTTCAATTGTGTGGAATAACTTGAGAAAAACTGGTTTTATTTCTTCAATGAAGGTTGGAAGAATCAACAGTGAATCTATGTGGGCCAGGAGTTTTGTTGTTGTTGTTGGTAGGTTTTTAATTACCTTTTCAATTTCATTAGATGTTTCAGCTCTCATCATGTAACTTATCTCTTCAGGTTTTAGTTTTTGTAGGTGCTATGAATCAAGGAATTCATCCATTTCTTCCAGATTTTTTAATTTTGTGGAATATAGGTTTTTGAAACATGTCCAAATTTCATTGATATCTGTTGCAACATCTCCTTTTTCATCTTGTTATTTATTTGAGTCTTATGTCTTTTTCTTTTGATCAGGTTGGCCAGAGGTTTATCAATATTTTCTTTTTTTTTTCCAAAGAACCAGCTATTTGATTCATCATTGATTTCTGCTGTGATATGATTATTTCTATCCATATAGTACTTTTGGGTTTGAATTGTTCTTTTATTCCAATCCCTTCAGATTGATAGCTATGTTATTTATTTGAAATCTTTCTCTTCTTTTCTTAATGTGGGCATTTAGCTGTATAATCTTCCCTCTTAGTACTGCCTTTATTATGTTCCATAGTTTTGGGTAAGTTCGCAACTATGGTCTTTTAACTTTTGAAATACTCTGTCCCAAGCTTTTCTGGGGTTTAGATGAAAAGTTGGAGGTAAATCTGATGGGCTTACCTTTGTAAGTGATGAGCTGCTTTTCTCTTGCAGCTTTTGGTGCTCTCTGATTTTTGCATTTAGTGTTTAAGGAGAATGTTACATGTGGAATTTCTTCTCTGTTCTTGTCCATTTGTTGTTCTGTGTGCCTCCTGAACCTGGATGGGTCTCTGTTTTTTATGATTAGGCCTCTCTTTTTGCAATATTTGCAAAACTTTTTTCGCTAATTCTATTGAAGATATTCTTTATGTCCTTGGCCCTCCCCTTCCTGTATGCTCATGTTCTGAATGTTTGGTCTTTTTTTAAAAAAAATTAATTATTTATTTATTTGAGAGATCAAGGGAGGGAAAGAGGCAGGCAGAGAGAGAGAGAGAGAGAGAGAGAGAGAGAGAGAGAGAGAGAGAATGGGTATGCCAGGACCTCCAGCCACTGCAAACAAATTCCAGATACATACACCACCTTGTGCATCTTGTTTGCCTGGGTCCTGGAGAATCAAATCTAGGTCCTTTGGCTTTGCAGGCAAATACCTTAACCAATAAGCCATCTCTCTACTCCCCCCTTTTTAAAATTTTTTATTTATTTTAAAGAAGTCCTACACTTCCCTCATGTTCTGTTTGCAGTATTTTTTTTTTTTTTTTTTTTTTTTTTTTTGGAACTTGAGATTAATTTTGGACTCCCAGGCCATTTACTGTGTCTTGTCCTCAAGCTCTGATAGTCTGTCCTCCACATGATCTAATCTGTTTGTGAGACTTTCTGGGAAGGTTTTCAAATGTATCATTTTTGTTTTCCATTATGTTTTTTTCTTCAGCTCCTTAATCTCTTTATTAAATTTCATTTTTATTTCTTTCCTTAACTTTCTTATTGTCTATTTGAATTAATTCTTGCATCTGATCATGTCCTCACTGAGTTTATTCTATTGACCATTGAGTTTCTTCTTTTGTTGATTTTCACCCATTTCCTTAAGCTGTTTATTAGTGCTTTGTGTTGCTTCTCTACCATTTCATTCAGCCATTGTTTGATTTATTTTTAGTTCTCTTTTGCTCTTTTATTTTTATTTCACTTACATTTCTTCTAGTCACTTGTGTGTACTTCAGTATATTTACTTAATATTCTTATTGCAATTTCATTTGGGGTTTCTATGTCTGTAGCATCCTATACTTTTTTTTTGGAGGTTTCCACTATGGGTCTAGGGATTATTGGTGGGGATATCTTGCCTTGGTATTTTTGCATTATTTGTGTTGTGTTGGGATTTGCCTGTCTCAAAAATGCTGGCTTGTGGAAGGAGTTCAGTAAAATTCCTTCCTTTTCTATTTTATGGAAAAGTTCGACAAGCAGTGGTGTTAATTCTTCCATGAAGGTCTGGTAAAATTCACCAGTAAATCCATCTGGGTCTGGACTCTTTTAAATTGGGAGATTATTTTTTAATAATGGCTTGGATCTCCATATTTGTTACAGGTCTATTTAAATGGTTTATCTCATCTTAATTTAATTTTGGTAGGTCATATGAATAATGGAAATCATCCATTTCTTCAGATTTTCAAACTTAGTGGCATATGTATTCTTAATGTATGTCATTATCATTTTCTGAACTTCTTTGGTATCTGTTGTAATGGTGCTTTTTCATCTCTAATTTTATTAATTTATGTCTCTTCTCTCTTCTGTTAAGATTTGCCAAGGGTTTATCAGTTTTGTTTATCCTTTCAAAGAACATGCTCTTTGTTTCATTAATTCTTTGGATGTTTTTAATTTCCATTTTATTAATTTCTGATCTAATCTTTATTATTTCTTCCCATCCACTGCTTTTTGGTTTGCTTTGTTCTTTATTTTCCAAGGCTTTACGGTGAAGCATAAAATTGTTTATTTGTGAACTCTCCAATTTCTTAATGTAGGTACTTGGAGCTATAAATTTTCCTCTTAGGATTGTCTTCATTGTGTCCCAAAGGTTTTGATATGTTGTGTTCTCATCATCATTTGTTTCTATGAACTTATTGATGTCATTTTTGATTTCTTCAATGATCCACTGATTATTCAATAGTGTACTGTTTAGTCTCCATGAGTTTGTATATGCTCTGTAGTTTTTCTTGTTGCTGTTTAATCCCATTGTGATCAGATACAGTACAAGATATTATTTCAGTTTTCCTGCATTTGTTAAGATTTACTTTGTGTTCTAATAGATGGTCTATTTTTGAGAATGTTCCATGTGATGCTGAGAAAAGTGTATATTCTGCAGTATTTGGATGGAATATTTTGTAGATATATGTTAGGTCCATTTGTCCCATGGCATCATTTAATCCAGATGTCTCTCTGTTTATTTTTTGCTGTCAATTGATGGGAGTGGGGTACTGAAGTCACCCACTACAATTGTGTCTGGTGTTATCTGTGACCTTAATTCTAATAGTGTTTGATGAAATTGGGATCCCCCATGTTAGGTGCATATACGTTTAGGATTTTAATGTCCTCCTGTTGGAGTGTTCCTTTAATCACTATAAAGTTACCTTCTTTATCTTTCCTCACTAATGATGGTTGGAAGTCTATCCTGTCAGATATTAGGATAGTAACCCCTGATTGTTTGCTTGAAATACCATTTTCCATCCTTTCACCCTAAGGCAGTGTCTATCTTTTATTGAGAGATGAGTTTCCTGGGGGCAAAAAGTGCAGGATCCTGCCTTTTAATCCAGTCTGCAAGCCTGTGTCTTTTGGTTGGGGCATTGAGGCCACTGATATTAAGAGTTATTATTGAAACATATGTATTTATTTTCACCATTCTTGTTTTGTAGTGCTTCCTGTTATCCCTTTACTTGCTTTGTTATTATTTATTTATTTTTCTTTTTTTAAATATATTTTTATTGACAACTTCTATACTTACAGACAACAAATCATGTATTTCCATCCCCTCTTCTTCCCTCCCTCACTTTCTCCTTCATAGCTCTGCTCTCCATCATATCCCCTCCTTCTGTCTATTAGTCTCTCTTTTAATTTGATGTCATCATCTTTTTCTACTATTATGAGGGAATTGCCTGGGTATCGCTAGGCATTGTGAGGTCTTGGATATCGAAGCCAAATTCTGTCCAGGCAGTTGTATGTAGGGAGTGGTACCCTTCCTTTGGCTCTTACATTCTTTATGCCACCTCTTCTGCAATGGACCCTGAGCCTTGGAGGGTGTGAGATGTTTCAGTGCTGGACACTCCTCCGTCCCTTCTTCTCAGCACTATGTTGCCTTTTGAGCCATCCCAGTAGTCATCACCATCTGAAAAGAGACGCTTCTCTAACCAAAGGTGAGAGTAACATTAATATATGTTTACTTGCTTTTTTAAACTGTTACTTGAGTATGGTTTATTTGTTTTGCCTATTTACTCCTGTGTGTGTTTGCTTTCTCTTCAGTGTAAAGAATTCCTTCACATATTTTCTGTAGAGCTGGTTTTGTTGTCATAAATTTCATTAGCCTATTTTTGTTGTTGAATGTCCTTATTTCTCCATCACTTTGGATAGATATCTTTCCAGGATAAAATAATTTTGTTTGACAGTTGTTATCTTTCAGAACTTGGAACACATCATTCCAAGCCCTTCTGACTTTTAAAATTTGTGTTGAGTAATCTGCTGCTATTCTGATGGGCTTCCCTTTGTAGGTAGCTTGTTTTTTTCTCTTGAATGCTTTCATTATATTTTCTTTGATTTGCATGTTTAGTAGCTTATTTATAACATGGTTATCAGAGGTTCTTTTCAGGTTTTGATTTGATTTCCTGAATTGATTTGATGCTTGAGTTTTCTACTTATCTGTAGTGTTCAATTTGGTGTTCTAAAAGCTTCTTGTATCTGCATTGGCATTCCTTTCCCAATTTGGGGAAAATTTTCTTCTATGATTTTGTTGAAAACTCCTATTAAGCCTCTGTATTGAAATTCTCACAGGCCAGCGCCAAGGGAAAAGAAGGAAGAAAATGATAGATACTATACAAGAGAAAGAGAGAAGAGAGAGGGGGGGAGAGAGAGACTGAATTTTTATGTTTTATTTTTTTCGTAGTGTCCCAGATATCTTGAAATTCCCATTCATACCTTCCTATTAGCTTGTCTTTCTCTTTGTTGGACTGCATTAGGTCTGCCATCTGGTCTTCTAGTTTAGATATTCTGTTCTTTTCTTCATCCATTCTATTGGTGAGACTTTCCACAGAGTTTTTTATTTGACTGACTGTGCTCTTCAGAGCTAAAACTTCAGCCTGTTTTTTCTTCAGTATTTCTATTTCCTTAGTCATGTCTTGTAATGACCTCCTTATTTCATTAAGTTGGTTTCCTGTGTTCTCTTTCAAGACTTTGTTTTCTTCTTTAATTACTTTGTTTTCTTCTTTGATTTATTTGAGTATAGATAAAAAATTTTTTTTGAAATCTTTGTCAGGTATTTCACCTAAAACAGTCTAATTGGTGATCATTTCTGCTGGATTTATAATTTTAGGTGAGGTTGTATTGGGGTTGTATTGTCTTGATTCTTTGTGTTTCTTGTATTATAATGCAGCAACTTTTGCATCCTGAATTGATTTGATGCTTGAGTTTTCTACTTATCTGTAGTGTTCTTAGATATAGCAATCCAACTTTATATACTTTCAGGATATTAGTTTAAAGTGCCAAGTGTAACTCTTGTACCCCAGTCGAACTGCAGAGGTAATCCTAGGTGTTGAGTTTGCATGCTAAGCAAGTATTCTAGTGGACTGGGTGGAACAATTTACCAGCAAATTCTAAACCTTGACTGAGCAATATACACATTCAATAAAAACCAGCACAGAGTATGCAAGTGTGCAGATTAAAACAAACAGATAGTCTTACAAAGCCAAAATCCCTAAGGGTGCGTATTACTCTATACCTTTAATCCTGTCAGCTGGGAGATACAGAATTTTGTTCTCAATTTGGTGGCAGGTCAACCTGCATCTGAATCAGACTCTGTCCCCAATAATGACAGAAGCAAAAGACAAATGCACTATAAATCTGAAAGCATCAAAGGCAACAATCTTTAACCCCCAAATACAGCTTAATTGAAAATGGTAAAGCCAACCAAGAATATGTAACCGATAACCTGTTCTGACATGGAAAAAGAGATTAGCACTTTCAATGCAGCCAATGCAGGCCTATGTACTTTTTTTTTTTTTTTTTTGGCAGCCGGCCTTGTTACCTTTTGGGGTGGCTTCCAATCTCACCAATGGTGAGTGCCCACCTCGATCCCTCCATGTTGTGCTGTGGAGCTGGAGTTCTGATCAGCTGGGCTGGATACTCTGCTGCCAGGTGCTGAATGCCAGAGGTTCATGGTTCTGATGGTTGGGAGATGGGAGAGTGCAGGAAGCTTGGAGTTGTACTGTAGTAGCTCACACAGTCCTGCCTATATCCCTTTTAATAGCTCTTTAGCTGATCTCAGCTGTCTTTCCTTCAGATTTATTGACTTTGCAAGAAGGCTGATGAGGTTGGAAAACCCCCTTGTTTGTTCTCTGCTCTTGCTGCTTGGTTCCTGGCAGATTGGAACTGCAAGCACCTAGTGGGATTCTGGCCATTTTCCTCCTTTATGATGGATCTTGGTCTCTCCTTCTTCTCTGCTGTGTCTAAGAAGAACCTATACAACTTCATTTTTCAGAAAGTGTATTTTGCTGTGGTTTTGCTTAAATCCCTCCCAGGTTGGTTTGGTATGGTTCCTATGCCACCACCTTACCCAGAAGTTCTCCATCTCTTTATAGAATCCATTTTAATTTCTTGATTTGACTTTCTTATTGTCTCTTGGAATTCATTCCTGCATTTGATCATGCCCTCATTGACTTTATTCCACTGACTAGTTCTCTTTGTTGTTCTCATCCATTTCATTCAGCCATCTATTGAGCTCTGTTTTATTCTCTTTCATTGGTTCTTTTTGTGCTTTTTGTTGTTTCTTTTCCAATTCATTCAGTTCACAGCCTCATTAAATTTGTTGCATAGCCCATCATAATTGCATCTTGGAATTCTATGTCTGGAGTTTCTCTAAGTAGTTTTCATTAGAGGCTTCCACTATGGGACTAGGCATTTTTGGTGGGTATATCTTGCCTTTGTTTCTTGTATTTATTTATTTGTTTATTTATTGGGGTGTGTTGGGATTTATTCATCTTGCAGTAGTCCTTTTGGATTGTGGAGAATGCAGCGACAGCAGCTTTTGTGGATCCTGTGTTGAATGGCCTGGTCAACCTTGATCCTGTGTTCATAGGATGGTGATCTGGCTCCTCCTTGCATGTGCAGTCTCCATGTGGGTCTTAGATGGACGCTGGGGGACTTACTCAGTGCCCAGGGCTGTGTAATATGATCACTTTTGGAGTCTTCAGAATGTGAGCTCAGAACCAAATGGGCCTGATCACCAATCCCAGAAAGTGGGAGCTTGGATTGTAGGGTGGGAGGGGGAAGTGAGTGAAGGGAGCACTTACCTGGATTCTGGATGGCCTATTGAGCACCTGAGGCTGGGGAATGCAATCAATTTGTAAGTCCCTACTCGAAGTGGTACAGGCTGGCAGGCTGGGGAGTGAGGTCAATGCCAAATCTCAAAGTAGGTTTAATTTGAATGTTCCTGATAGCTAAATGTGTTCAACATCTTTACAGATGTTTATTGACCATCCTTTGACAACTCTCTGTTCAGTTCCTGCACCATTTTTTTGAGTGGGTTAATTTTTTGTTCTTTAATTTTTTGAGTGTTTATACATTCTAGATCTTAAACTTCTTTCAGATGTATAGCTGACAAAAATTTTCTCCTATTGTGTAGGTTGGCTATAGACATTATTAAGAGCTTGTTTAGCTGTACAACACTTTTTTTTTATTTGAGTGTTTGATGCCCTGGGCCACTGGGGTCTTATTTAGAAAGTCTTTCCTTATGCCCATATCCTAGAGTTATCTCCCTATTTTTACCTCTAGCTGTTTTAAAGTTTCTGGTCTTACATTGGAGTCTTTGTTCCATTTGGAGTTGATTTTTGTGCACAGTGACAGAAAAGATTCATACTTCTACATACTTCTCCAACACTACTTTGAAAATGTTGTCATGTCTCCGGTGTGTTTTTGTCAAAGTTCAGGAGTCTGGAGTTACTAGAACTCATACCTGAAACTTCCATTCTGTTCCATTCATCTATGTGCCTGCTATGCCAGTGCCATGCTGTTTTTAATACTGTGGCTTTGTAATATAACTTAATATCACTTATGATGTGAGCTAGAGTGAGACCCTACCTCAAAAAGAAACCAAAAGAAAACATTTATGATGATACTACCAATAGTATTCTTTTTGTTAAGGACACCTTTGACTATTAAAAGCCCTTTGTTCTTCCATAATTACATTGAGGCTATTTTCTATTTCTGGTTAGAATGTTGTTTGGATTTTTTTTTTTTTTTTTGGCTTATTGAGATAGGGTCTCACTGTACCCCAGGCTGACCTGGAATTCTCTACGTAGTCTCAGGCTGGCCTTGAATTCATAGTGATCCTCCTACCTCTACCTCTGGAGTGCTGGGCTTAAAGGTGTGTGCCACCACACCCAGCATTGCTTGGATATTTATTAGAATTGTACTGAATTGTATTGAATATGAATTGTATTGAATATGAATATTACATTTTGTAGGATGGCCATTTGCATGATATTATTTCTTCTTCAATCTGTGTTCTCAGTGTTTTAATTGTATAGGTCTTTCACTTCCTTGCTTAAGGATATTTCAAGATATTTAAATGTTTGGGGGGGCTATTGTTAATGGAACGCTCCCTAATTTCTTTCTCAGTATTTTTTTTCTTTGGTATACATGAAGGCCACTGATTTTTGTGTATTAATTTAACATTATTACATGTTCTTGAGAGTGTTTATCAGTTCTACTATTTTTTTTTTTTCAAGGTAGGGTTTCACACTAGCTCAGGCTGACCTGGAATTCACTATGTAGTCTCAGGGTGGCCTCGAACTCATGGCAGTCCTCCTACCTCTGCCTCCCAAGTGCTGGGACTAAAGGTGTGTGCCACCATGCCCAGCCCAGCTCTACTAATTTTTGACGCAATTTTTAGGGTGTCTCATGTACAGCATCATATCATTTGCAAATAAGTCTAATTTGACTCCTTCCTTTCCAAATTGTACCCCTTTTTCTCATTCTTTTGTCCTATCATTTAAACTAAGAATTCAAGAACTATTGTTAAATGGCAGTGGGGAGAGCATACACGCCTGTCTTGTTTCAGAACTTAATGTGAATGCTTCAAGCTTTTTCCCATTTAGTATGATATTGTCTTTAGGTTTGTCATGTATGATACCTCAATCCCTGGTGTCTCCTATATTTTATCATGAAGCTATATTATATTTTGCTGATACATCTTCTGCATCCATTTAAATGATCACATGATGTCTGTCCTTAAGTCTACTTATATGATGTATTTTATTATTGATTTCTGTATGTTGAAACATCCCTGCTTCCCAGGGATAGAGCTTACTTTATGACAATGATGGTTATTTTCATGTATTCTTGAAATCAATCTGAAATAATTATGGTAAGAATTTTTATATGTAAGTTCATTAGTCCTATTTGACTCTTTGCTTGTGTCTTTGGTTTTGGTATTAATGTAATTTGGCTTTGTAGAAGGAATTACAGACCATTCCCTTCTTTTCAGTTTTATGAAATAGCTTGAGAAGCAGTGATTTCAATTCTATAAAGATTGATAAAATTTAGCCATGATTTCATCTGGACCTGGATATTTTTGGTTGGAAAGCTTTTAATTACTGCTTCAATCTTGTTAGATGTCATAACTATTTTGATTACTTATCTTTTATGTATTTAACTTTGGTAGAACATATGTGTCAAGAAATTCATCCATTTCTTCCAAATTTTCAAATTTGGTGGAATATAATTTTTGAAATATGTTCTTATGATTATCCCAATTTCATTGGTATCCATTGTAATATCACCTTTTCATCTCCAGTCTTATTGGTTACAGTCTTCTCTTTCTTTCTTTTGGCTAATTTGGCTATGAGTTTATAAATCTTGTTTGTTTTTTTTTTTTAATTCTTTGTTTCAACCTTTTTTTTTCTGGTTTTCTTGCTGAGGCAGGGTCTCACTCTAGTCCAGGCTGACCTGGAATTCACTATGTATTCTCAGGGTGGTCTTGAACTCATGGCGATACTCCTACCTCTGCCTCCCAAGTGCTGGTATTAAAGGTGTGCGCCACCATGCTCGGCATGTTTCAACCATTTTTAAATTGGTTTTCTCATTGCCATTTCTTTAATTTTTATGCTGATCTTGATTATGTATTTCTGTATGGTAATTTTTGGTTTGTATTGTTGTTATGTTTCCATAGCCTTCAGATGAATAGCTATTCAGTTGAGATATATTTTTCTTTCCTTTTTTTTGTTTTTAAACACTTATTTATTTATTTATTTGACAGGAAAAGAGGGGGAGAGGGGGGGGGCGGAGGGAGAAAATGGGCACTCCAGGGCCTCCAGCCACTGCAAATGAACTCCAGATGCATGTGCCACCTTGTACATCTGGCACATGTGGGTCCTGGGGAATCGAACCTGGGTCCTTTGGCTTGGCAGGCAAACGCCTTAAGCTCTAAGTTGTCCCTCCATCCTTTTAATTTCTTTATGTGTGTAAAATGCACATTTAGAGCTATAAAATTTCCCTTACTAATATCTTTATTGTGTTCCATAGATATTTGTATGTTGTGTTTTCATTTTCATTTAGTTCTAGAATTGTTTTTTTATTTTTCTTCTTGATGTTCAGTGACCCATTTAGTAGTAGATTTTGCTTTATAAAGTTTGGTACACCTGTGTTTGGTGCATAAATGTTAAGGTGCTTGCTTGTGAAGCCTAAGGACCCATGTTTGACTCTCCAAATCCCACATTAGCCAGATGCACAAAGGTGAGGCAAGTGGAAGGTCACACATGCTCACTAGGTGGTACAGGCATCTGGAGTTTGAGTTCAGTGACTGAGGCCCTGGTGTGCCCATTCTCTCTCTCTCTCTCTCTCTCTCAAATAAAAATAATTAATTTTTTTTAAGTTTTAAAAATCCCTTTTAATTGCTTTTGGTTTAAAGTCTATTTTTTTTCAGATATTAGTATAGGCACACCTGCTCGTTTCTTATTTCCATGTGCTTAGAATATCTTTTTCCATCCTTTCACCCTGAGGTAATGTCTGTCTTTGACTATAAGGTGGGTTTCTTTTTTTATTTTATGTTGTTTACATCATTTATTTAAGTGACACATACATTTATTTATATTTATTTATTTGAAAGCGATGGACATAGAGAGAAAAAGAGGCAGAGAGAGAGAGAGAGAGAGAGAGAGAGAGAGAGAGTGGGTGTGCCAGGGCCTCCAGCCACTGCAAACGAACTCCAGATGCATGTGCCACCTTACGTATCTGGCTAACGTGGGTCCTGGAGAATCGAGCCTCGAACCAGGGTCCTTAGGCTTCACAGGCAAGCACTTAACCGCTAAGCCATCTCTCTAGCCCAAGGTGGGTCTCTTTATTTTATTTTATTTTATTTTATTCATTTATTAGAGAGGTGGGGGGGGCGTAAGGCAGAGAGACCGAGAGAATGGGCATATCAGGGCCTCCAGCCACTGCAAATGAACTCCAGACACATGTATGTGCTACCTTGTGCATCTGGCTTACATGGGTCCTGGGGAATTAAACCTGGGTCCTTTGGCTTTGCAGGCAAGTGCCTTAGCCACTAAACCATCTATCCAGCCCCCAAGGTGGGTTTCTTAAAGATAGCTAACAAATGGATTCTATTTTCTGATCCACCCTGTTAACCTGTGTCTTTTGACTGGGGAGTTGAATGCATTGACATTCAGAGTTATAAGTGAAAGGTGTGACTATATCCCTGTCATGTGGAACATGTCATGTGGCATTAGTGTTTTCTTGATCTTTACTTGCTTTACTAACTGTTATAATTTTGATTATTGTTTCCCCTTTACAGATTCTTCAATATATTTATTCTTATCTTCAATTTGAAGTACTCCATCCAGTATTCTCTGTAATGTTGGCTTAGTACCCATATATTCATATAGCCTGCTTTTATCATGTAAAAATTTTCTTTCTCCTATTATCAAAGACAATTTTGATGGTTATTATAGTTTGGGTTGGGAGCCATGGTCTTTCAATATTTGAAATACTTCATTTCAAATGCTTATGACTTTTAGAGTTGCCATTAAAAATTGGATCTTATTCTCATGTGCTTTCTCTTGCATCTTTTAGTTCTTTTTCTTTATTTTTCTGTGTTTAGTGTTTTAACTACAATGTGACATGGAGAATTTCTCTGGTCCTACCTATTTGACATTCTGTATGCCTCTTGTATCTGGATGAGCCTCTTTTTCGTAAGGTGGGGGACATCTTTTTGTATGATTTTATTGATTATATTTTCTATGCTCTTGACCTGTAGTTCTTCCCCTTCTTATATGAAAATTTGATCATTGTATGGTGTCCTACATTTCTTTCATGTTGAATTCATATTTGTTTATTTCAGAGAGAGATAAAGAGGAAGATAGACAGATGATAAATAGATAGATAGATGATAGATAAATGATGGATAGATAGATAGATAGATAGATAGATAGATAGATAGATAGATGATAGCCTCTAGCCACTGCAAACAAACTCCAGACACATGCACCACCTTGTGAATCTGGTTTTATATGGGTCCTGGTGAATTGAACTCAGTTCCTTAGGCATTGAAAGCAAACTTCTCTTACTGAGCCCTCCATATATGTTTTGAACTTGGCATTGATTTTGGCCTCCTGATATATTTTCTCTGCTTTGTCCTTAATCCTGCTATTCTGTCCTCCACCTGATATACTTTATTGATAGGCTTTCTTGGGATCCTTTTAACTGAGTTATTTATTTTTTAATTCCATTGGGTCTTTTTATTAGCATCTTGACTCCTTGTTGTGTTACATTTTCCTTTCTTGGTTTGACTTTATCATTGCAATTAGTCTGTGCTACTATAGAATAAAGGCCCGAACAATATAGGCTGGAAAAAAGACAGCATCTTCAACAAATGGTGCTGGACAAACTGGATAACCATATGCAGGAAACTGAAACTTGATCCACACATTTCACCATGCACTACACTCAAGTCCAAATGGATCAAAGATCTCAATATAAGACCAGAAACTCATATATTACTGGAAGAAAATTTAGGAAGGACTTTCCATGATATAGGAATGGAAAAAGACTTCCTGAACAAAACCCCAGTAGCTCATGAACTTAAACCGTCACTCAACCAATGGGACCACATAAAGCTGAAGAGTTTCTTTACAGACAAGCATACAATAAGCAAAGCCAATAGATTACCCACAGAATGGGAGAAAATATTTGTGGGTTATCCAACTGATAGAGGCCTAATCTCTAGAATCTACAAAGAACTCAAAAACCTAAACAGTAAGAAGTCAAACACCCCACTCACAAAATGGGGCAAAGAGCTGAACAGGCAGTTTACAGAGGAAGAAATAGAAATGGCAAACATACACTTAAGAAAATGTTCATCATCAGAGAAATGCAAATTAAAACATCTATGAGATTCCACCTTACCCCAATAAGGATAGCAAACATCAAAAAATCAAATAAAAATAAATGCTGGCGAGGATGTGGAGAAGTAGGAACACTCATCCACTGTTGATGGGAATGCAGGATGGTACAACCACTTTGGAAAGCAATATGGAGACTTCTGAAAAAGCTGAGTATAGAGATACCAACAGACCCAGTTATTCCCTTACTGGGCATCTACCCTAAAACCTTCAAACCACAGGCTAGAAAGATTCTTTCATGTCATCTTTAAATTCATTACGCGGTCTACTGAATTATTTCATTGATTCTCTTGTATTTCAGTCAGATGTTTGTTCATGTCCTCTTTAAGTTTGTTGTACAAGCTTATCATAATTGCATTATGGAATTATTTGTCTGGAGTTTTTTCTAAGTATTCTTTTTTTGTTTGTTTGTTTGCATTTTATTTTCTGAGGTAGGGTCTCACTCTGGCTCAGGCTGACCTGGAATTCACTATTTAGCCTCAGGGTGGTCTCAAAATCATGGCAATCCTCCTACCTCTGCCTCCCAAGTGCTGGGATTAAAGGCGTGCACCACCACACCCGGCTTTTCTAAGTATTCTTATTGAATGATTCCACTATTGGACTGTGCATTCTTGGTGAGTTATCTTGTCTTAGTTTCTTTTGTTATTTGTTGTGTGTTATGGTTAGCCCATCTGGAGATAGTCTTGCTAAGAATGCTGCAAAAGCAGCTCCACTAGGTCCTGTGTTGAGCAGCCTTGTCCACCTTGCTCTGGGTGGGCCTGGATGTGTGGTCTACACATGGCTTTGTGCTAGCTGCAGAAAACAGACTCTGGTGCTGCTGGCTAGGGATCTGAGAAGCCTTGTCTGCCTGGCTCAGGGTAGGCATAGGTAGCCTGCTTACCTTTTCATCTAAGCTGGGCACACAGGGGAGTGGGACCAAAGTGAAGAGGACTTAGTCAACCTTATTGTTGGGGGGGGGGCTGGGAAATCAGGGAGTCTACACAGGTAATTTTGTTGAGCACAAAAGAAGTATTCACTGGGACCTGAGAAGAGCAGTGTGCTGCATTCCAACTGGGTATGTTCAGGCATTAGATATATGGGTATGGGCTAGGCTCAGAAGTAAGCCTACAATGCTAATCCCCAGAGACTTGATTGGCTTAGTCTGCATTACTCAGAGCTGACATGGGCAGGCAGTCTTAACTCAAATTTTAAATATTTATTTATTTGAAAGCACAGAGAGAAAGATAGAGAGGGACAGAAAGAGAGAAAGAGAGAGAGAAAATGGGCATGCCAGGGCCTCTAGTCACTGCAAACAACTACAGATGCATGTACTACTTTGTTTATCTGGCTTTACATGGGCACTGGGGAATTGAACAAGGGTTGTCAGGCATTGCAAGCAAGTACCTTAACTGCTGAGCCATCTTTCCAGCCCTTAAACGAAATTTTATAAAGCAAAATCCACTAGACCCAAAGTCGAACATAAACCCCAACACAAGAATGGTGGGTGACTTCAATATCTCACTATCATCAATAAGACAGATTATCTAAACAGAAAATAGAGAAACAATGCAGCTTAATGACACCATAGATCAACTGGACTTAAGAGACATCTATAGAACATTTGATCCAAACTACAGAGTACAGATTCTTCCTAACAGCTCATGGATATTTTTTCCAAAATAGGTCACATATTAGGACAAAAAGCAATTCTCCACAAATTCATGAAAACTTATATAACCCCTTGTATTATATCTTGCCACAATCCAATAAAGCTCAAGCTGAATAATAAACATGCTATAATTTTATAAATAAATATAAATATCTCACCTAAAATAGATGATGGTTTTTATGTAATTGTTTTTAAGAAATGTAGTTGTGAATTTAGCATACTCATTTTCATATCTAATTATTTAATTTATTAAAATTATGGAAAAACCGTTAAAAGAATTGATAAGTGGTTTCCCAATATGATTGTCACAGCCTTTTACAAAGTAAGGGAAAGCAGGAATGGTTCTCATCATATCCTGTCTCCACCATCTTAATTTATCTGCAGTGAAAAAGAAGGGTGTATGTGTGTGTGTGTGTGTGTTTCAAATTGCATTTTTTTGGCTACATCTCCAATGAGATGATTAAAGAATTTGAGCTCTTGCAACCAACTGAGCCAAAAGTTTGTGCTTTGCTTTCCCAATATGGTTCTCATTTGCTTTCAACCTCATTCATTTTTTATTATTTGTCTTTCAGAGGAAAAGGCAGCAAGAAAAATCAACCTTGGGCTTGTTAATTAAGGTCTGCATTCTTGCTGGTATATTTCAGGGAGACAGTTGTAACTTTTGCCCCACTCACTTGAGAACATTGTAATGTGGTCCTATTCATTCATCAGGGCTCTGAACAGTTTTGAGGACCATGTGGGTTTGGTGATCTTTAAATCTGTTTTCATATGGAACTGTGGACATTGTATTAGTTTTGAAAACTGATTTTAAAACTGCTTCTCTCTTTAGAGAGTAATATCATAGATCTTCCTTAGAAAGAAGACAAGAAGCAAGGATTTTTATCTGACTCTGTGATCGCTTAAATAACTAAAAATATTTTAAAAGAAAACAAAAAAGGTAAGCACTAGACCCCTGTCTTCCTGCACCCCACAACATCAAGCATTCTCCTTCTTTACTTGGTTTGGGACATCCTGGCCCATATTAAATAGTCTCATTTTTCATGATCAACACTAAAACAGGCAGGGGACTTTGGGGTTATTTCTCCAAATGTGTATAGAGTCAGGAAAGGAAGCCATGTGTCTGTCTTCCGCTCTCCTGTTCTCTTCACATTTATGCTTCTGGAAGAAAGACTGATATGAGTCAATAATTTTGCTATTTCTATCAAAATAAAATATTTAGGGTGATATTTAAAAGGTAAAACTGAATCCTTAAGTAAAATTTGCCACATGCTCATGCAGATCTTTGCTCAAGGAAATGGTGTGGGTGCTAAAGAGATTAGGAGATTGTAGCAGACAGCTTCAGGTTTACTGAGATGAACTTCCAGGCCAGACACAGTCATGGAGGAAGGGATATTTATTGAAGCTTACAGATCCAGAGGAAGTTCCATAATGACAGAAGAAGCTGGCCTGATTTCACAGGGCCAGGCAGAGAGATAGAAGCACTAGCCAAAACCCAAAAGCCACAGAGCACACTTCAGGAACTCCAGCTAGGCACACTTTGCATATCTTTAGATTGAAATCTGAAACCCACCACCACACCTTAAGATCCACCCAAGTGGCTGCAGATGCAAACTACAAGCAAATAAAAAACTGAATATATTGGGGGCCATCTATTCAAACCACCACAGAGAAGAAATCACAATTCATATAAAAGGAGTCCATATACAGGACAGTGCAAAATAGACATGGGGCAGAAAAAGGAAGAGAAAAAAGGGGAGATGACTAAATACCCTACTTATGGTGATATTGATGTCAATATGCTGCGGAATGACTGACTCTTCACACACAGTCATAATTCTAAGTTACTTGTCCTTATGCACATTAGCCTGGGGAACACGGTCAAGTGCATGGGCACAAAAAGGACCCATGCATCTGAGGGCAGGTCTGGGACAGGCCAGTGGTCAGTCCCTCCTGGAGTTGAGGCAGACCTGACAAAAGTGGCTTGAGCAACTGGAAACAAGGAATTTTCATCAGCTGAGATGAAGAAACCTAAGTGTTTACTCTGAGGAAACTGATGTTTTGAAACCAGGAAGATGAGCATGGAGTGGAAAAATGAGACTTGTAAGAGTGGCCAGTGAGGTAAGAGGAGAAGCAAGAGAAAAGTATGTCCTAAATACCAGAGGGACAAGGACTTTACAGAAGGCAGTGACCTCCCTTTCTCAGATGCTACTGATAGCTCAAGATGAGAGTGGAGACTTAAACCCTAGATTTAGGGATGAATTTGAACTGTAAGAGTCAAACAAAAACTTGGTTGCATAGAAAGAAATGGACAAAATAGCTATCAACATCTCTTATTTTGAAACAATCTTGAAAAAAAATATTTGAAAAATAAATTTAAGGAAAGCTTCCAGTGTTGAAAGGTTAAACTCTTAGTTATCCAATCCTTTTGAGACTATTAAAATAATCTCCTCCTGGGGCTTGAGAGATGGCTTAGTGGTTAAGTGCTTGTCTGTGAAGCCTAAGAACTCATGTTCTAATCTCCAGGTCCTATGTAGCCAGACACACAGTGACACAAGTGCACAATGCTGCACATGCGGAAAGGGGCACACACATCTGGAGTTCATTTTCAGTAGGCTGAAGGTCCTGGAACAGCCATTCTTTCTCTCTCTCTCTCTCTCTAAATAAAAATAATAAAAAATAATAACCTATTCCTGGTACTATCTTTTTATAGCTTTCTGGAATAATAGCCATTGTTGATTGAGCTGTGGTCCAGTCCCAATAATTCTTGTAATTGTATATGCACATTTCCCAATTGATTTAATCTTCATCAGAACTCTTTAAATTGCTGTTATTGTTCCCATTTGGCAGATGAAAAACTAAATCAGAAAAATTCACTAATTTATCCAAGATGGTTACAGCCAGTAAGAGGTGAAGGCAGACTTCAAGTAGCTGGACTGGCTCTGTGGCCCATGCTTTCCCTGTGGAAAACAGTATCCACATGTCTTCACTCTTTGGTAGCATCATCTCTTGAAACCATGCTTTCCTTCAGTGGCTGCTTTGCTGGTGATCACCTGTCTCCAGTCACTGCAGAGTGGAAGCCAAAGGAGTCAGAATGCTTTTGAAAGTCCAGCATTCTTTGTCTTCAGGAATATCATGGATTATCATACCATGGGCCTCTGTTGTCTATTCTTTCTACTAAACTTCCAAGGTCATAGCCATTGTCACTTGATATGGGTTGAAAGCTGGTATGGATGGGTAAGATGAGAGAAGCCCAGGGGACCAAGGCAATACCAGACTGCTGGGGAGAAAAATGGAAGTTCCTCTTGATCCTTATGTCAATGGCAATAAGGTTCTTTGCAGGGATTAGAACCATACTCTGAGGGCCTTCCCACCCTTCCTGCTTACTTTTACAAGAAAATAAATACTCATTTGGAATAGTATTCCATCATATTCCTTTGCCTATCTTTTATACCCTTCTCTGACCTCGTACCTTTCTGTACCTCTTGGGATGCCCTCAGTCAAGTTTTTTCCTTTAAAATGAATTTAAAGGATGTCTTGTTACCTCATAAAACAAGAAGTTCCAAGATATAAGACCTCTGGGATGGGATAATACAACCTCTCAGAGTTATCACAATGCCAAGGTTTATTCCATCTTCCTCCTCTGTCATTTTTAGTATCTTTGCTTAAAAGCAAAGTGAACCAGCCCACTTTGAACAGATAAAATAATGCTGTTACCTACAGACATGAAGGTCTCTGGTGGTGCTTCTTTCTATGAATGACAATTTCTTCATTAGCTCCCCAGCAGACCACCCCTCATGTTCACTAGCTGAAACTGAGTGCATGCCTATTCTCAAATAAAGCACTGATGTAGATAATGACTTTCTTACCCAGAGTAATAGGATCGATTTTTCTTGGCATCTGAGTATGTGGAAGACAGACACCTAAAAAAAAGGGGGCTCTGTTAGGACAAAAGAAATTGGAGCATGTAATAAGGGTTGGCCAATGGATGGAATTGATACGTGCAGCCTACACTGTCTGATAAAAATAGCTCCTGTCAGCAATATCTATTGGGATTTCACCTTACCTTAGGTTGAATCATTTCACCAATTCTCAGAACTGAGATGTAAGGATGTAGGACCAGGTCAGAAAGGCTTTGATGAGAAAAGGAAGAAAAACCTGTAGGAAAGGTTGGGGGCATGTGCCCTGCTGAAAAGCCATAGGGAAGAACATCAAGCCAAGATTTAAAAAATGTTTATATATATATATATATAAACCACTGTAAATTAATTAATTCTGATTAAATTCTTTTCAGATACAAATATTCTCCTACTACAGATGAGGAAATAAAGGCTCGAAGTTAGATAATTTGTAAGAAAGACATAGCTAGTAAGTAGCAGAGAATTCTGTTGGCTATAGAGAATGACTAAAACATCCCACATCGTCCAGTGCCCCAGGATACTACTTTCCACCCTGTGACTCTTACAGTCTTTCTGCCCCCTCTTATGCAATGTTACCTGATCCTTGGCAGATGTGTTAGAAGTCTGCTTTAGTGTAAAGTTCTCTATAACCTCTGACTCTTCTGCTTTGATGAGTTTTGGGGGAGTTACTGAAGTATATGTTGTCATATCCTTGGAGCTGGGTGTCAGGCTAGCAGTGAGAACAGAACTTGTGTTAAAATGCCAATTCCTGCACAATATCTCCTAGACAGATGTGGTAGAAGTGACATGTCTAATGTTAGGCAATTGGTTATCTTTTATCATACTGGTAGATCATGGATTTCCCCCAATATTCTCTGCCTTCTGTAAAAGAAAGCAAATTCTCCAACCAAAAGTGAGGGCAGCTTGGACTAAAGAGGACAATCCTATAAGACACAGTTTTATCCTCAGTTCACATAAATAAAAACTCATATTCAGAAAGTTAGGCTCAGATTTGGTCATGCTCCTTTTTAAAGAAATATATTTACCTTTTGACAATCTCCTGCATACATGTAATGTATTCATCATATCCACCTCCATCACCTTTACTTGTCTCCAGTCTATTCCCACTAAATCTTTTCAACTCTTCCTCTTCTACTTTTATGCCTTTTTAAAAATTTTTTTGGTGACCAACTAAGTTTAATCAGGATTGCTTGCATGAGCATGGGTTGAGGGTTATTTTCCAGAGCATGGGCAACCTACAGTGGCTATGCCACTGTAGAAAATCTCTCCCTATCCTAGAGCAGTAATTAATTGCCCATAGCTTCTCAAGGAGGGAGGGGTCTCATGATCCTCTCCCAATCCATGATAGAATGTTGATGGGCTCAACCATGTACAGGTTTTGTGCAGGTAACCACAAGTGCTGTTAGTTCATAATTGTAATAGCCATATTAAGTCCTCCAAGACAGTGTTTCATTAGCAGTTCCCCCCATTCTCCAGCTCTCTCTTTTTACCCCCACTTCTGCATTGTGACATAGATGTCCCATTTAGGGTTGAGCATTCAGCAGTCACTTATTCTCAGAACTTTGTTGGCCAAGCTTGTGATGGATATGGTGAAGCCGGGATTTGAATGCAGATGGATCACACTTGAATCTCACACCCAACCTAGTTAGCAGAAGTGTTGAACTAGTAATTACTGTTCCCACTTAGATTTTGAGTAACCATAATCCAAAGGCAGAGATGTGATACTGTGCTGCTGGAATGTTACATTCCTTTTATTTTTTTAAAATAATTTATATGCAATAGTTGTACATACTTATATGTTGCTATATTTATTTTTATTATAATTTATTTTATAATTTTATTTATTTATTTTCAAGGAGAGAAAGACAAAAAGGGAGAGAGGGTGGAAGGAAGAGAGACAGAGAATGAATAGTGGGGAATCAAACCCTGTAGGCAAGCTTTGCAAGCAAGTGCCTTTAACCCCTGAGCAATCTTTCAAGCCCTGATGCAATATTTTAATACATTTATTCACTAAGTAAAAATCAAATTGGCTAATTAGCATATCAACTACTTATGCAATGTCCCTCCACTGGCTTCAAGGTCCCTATCTTCTCAGAACTTACATCATATCTCATGATATTGACATGATATTTGGGTCTATGGAAACTCAGAAATAAGCTGCAATTTAAGAAAATTAAATTAAACTATACCAGCAGGATATACACATGGTAATTTTTCTAGTAATTCATAATAGACAACAGACATTTAAATGTTACTTCAAGCATTTAGTTAACATTTTTGCTCAGTACGGGAACAATTAGCTAATAGATTTCAAATAAATTCTCTGATTACTCTCAAGGACAGCATAATGCCTTGCTACAAAGGCTCCTGTGGGCATGACAGTGATGTGGCTTGAACACCTGTGGTCATATCAGTGTTGGGTGTGACCCTGCTGCTGTACCTACTGCTTGGTCTGCATTGCTTTTTGAAAAGATTCCCACATGTGTACACAAGGCCAAAGGTACAAGACATAGAAAACCTTCTCATATTAGAGACACCAAGTGCAAAACATCTTTTAGGGAAGGAAACCCTATGAAATCTGTTTGTGGGAATCAATTTCACAATTGGGTAAGCTATTCTTTCTAATTAGTGCCTATGAGCTAGTCTAATAAGACAAAGCAAAGTGGAATGACCCTATATTCTATATTTAATGAGTGAAACTATAAAATACTTTGGATAATTGTTCTCTACAAAGTTAAAAATTTACTTAACCTTTTACTCAGAAATGGACAAGGATGTTCATAAAGGCTTTATTCCTAATAGCCACTGAAACCAGAAGCAATCCAAATGCTCATGAACAGGTTCATGGATAAACAAATTTTTATGACCATAAAATAGGACAATAGTAAAAAAATAAATAAATAGGTCAATCTCAAATGCATTTTATTGAATGAAGGAAATATATAAGCAAAAGTACTTACATAATTTAAAATCCTAGCATAGTTATACCATGGCAATGGAAATACTTCTGTGGGTGGGAGAGGAATAACTGGGAAGAGACAAGAAAACTCTAAGGTGATAGAAATATAAAAATTATATGCTTAAAAGGAGTTCACTTTGTTGTGTTTAGATTACATTTCCAATTATTAAATGAAACCTCAGTTTGTTTCAGGTCACAGAAGGCAACACTGTAGTCTGTTCACACTCCTGCCTTTTCTCCTCCTTCTTGTTTTCATGTGTCAGACCTTCAATGATTAAAATAAAATTGTGTATATAACTCTTATTCAGATTAAGTCTTTGAATGGGACCTGGGACAATGGGGTGAATTCAATTTGATATATAAAATCATAGTCAATCTGTAATTCTAGGAAATGGGTTAGGCAGTGAGCAGATAAAATATATTTGAAGGACAACTGTTGATCATGCTCCAACTACTTCCCCCATTCTAAATTGATACCAAACAGGTGTAGAAGCACATCACTTGGAAATTCAGTACACAAGAGATCATAATTGGGAAAAATAAAGTTTTATTAAGGCTGCTAACAACCTGGAAAGGTGGTAGACTAATGTCTCACATTCTTCCTTTACAATCTTTGGGGAAGAAAGGAATATTTATATGAGGACCAGATTAAAGCACGTAGAATTAAGTGTTTCCCAGGTGTTTTATACTGGACAGCTGTGGTGGTTTGAATCAGATATCCTCCATAAACTCATTTTCTTTGAGTGCTTGAGTCACAAGCTGGTAGCAATTTGTCAGGTGAAGCCTTGCTGGTGGAGGTGTGTTGATAGAGGTGGGCTTTGAGCTATTATAGCCCAGCTTCACCCCTTGCCAGAGTTTATCTCACACTTTTGCTGCCTTTTTCGAGCTGCTGTGGCAAAAAGTAATGTCCAGCCTCTGCTCTGCCATGTTTCCCTACCATTCTGAAATTTATGCTCAGAACTATACAGCAAAATAAATCCTTTCCTCCACTCAGCTGCTTTTGATGAGATGTTTTGTCCCAGCAATGGGAAAGGAACTACAACAGTCTATTGCTTCCTAGGGATAAATTTCCTCATTGTGGTGGTGCTTCTTTTGTGAGAAAAATTTTTCACTCAGGTTAATTTTATAGCAAACTTCAGGCTTCTGGAATTAGCTCAGAATAACAAACATTATCATTCCATATGATAAAGACCATGGACAGAAAATGAGAAAAGGAACAGAAATACAGCAAGATGGAATTACTGATGGCTACAGCCCGTTACAAAATGCAAGGAAGAACTCTCTGGAATACACATAAAGATATCTCAAATTCAGGAGTCAAACCCTGAGTACACATAGAGACCTTTTGGGGAAAAATTCCACATTCAGTTTGCCTAGGGTTAGAAGTACAATTTTCAGAGCCTGTGAAGGCTCCATGTACCCAAGTAGTACGGCATATTTGATAAGCCTACTGGGACCCAGAGAAGCTTACTTAGCACTCAGAACCATAGTCTAACTCTGGGAGTCAATGGTACTATGTAAAAGCAAGGGGTTGAGGGCCCCAATTAACTCTAGGGGCTTAATAAAGTGACCACTTTGTTAGAATTTGAATCTAAAATATCTCCCACATACTCATGTTTAGAAACACCCCTAACCCTAGCTGATGGCACTATGTTAAAGGCTGTGGAATCTTTAGGAGGTAGGACATAGCTGATAGATGTAGTACTATGGAAGGCCCCTGGTGCTTGGCACACACTCTATTTTCTAGTCCTCCTAAATCTAAACAATCTGCATGATAGGTTCTCACCACCATGACTTCCTCATCATAATGCACTGAAACTCTGAAACTATGAAACAACATTAATAGTTCCTCCTGCAAGTTGTTTCACTCATCTGTTTTGGTCGTAGTGACACAGAGCTAACTGACACACTCTCCTTGAAACTGATTTATCAGAACTGGTCTGGGAAGATGGCTTAGTGGTTAAGATGATTTATCAGAACTAGTTTTTGCATTAAATTGACCATACCTTTCAGTGGGACCATGCTAAAAAGGAGAGAAGGGAAAGAAGCTAGGTAGAAATGTAAATGAATATGCTGACCACTCCATCCCTGCTTCTCTGTTTGAGAATTCATTTTTAATATAATTCCATAATTCCACACATATTTGACTGGGCAGTGGAGCTCAAGAATGAACAAACATGGTTTTTGACCTCAAGGAACTCCAAATCTCCATAAGCCTGTGTGACTCTGTGACAGTTGTGATGGATCATGCAGAATATGGTACAAGTTTCACAAGACTTGGGAGGGGGCACCAACTCTGACTGCAGCCCTGAGGAAAGTTTCCCAGACAGAAAGACACATGGGTAGGAGGACAAAGGAAGAGTAGGCACAAGGCAGAGATATGAAGACAAGGTGCTTTGGTTTAAGTGGAGGCAAAAGTCATCTAGTAAAGTGCTAAAATTTTCCTGAAGACATGAGTGTTTTCTTAGAGTTCCTTACCAGCTCACCTACTGGTCTCTTATTTCTGAAAGGCTCTTGGTTCAGTGGGTTTGAGGTATTGTTGAATACTCTCAGCATAACTTGAGAAAAAACAAGACTTTGCAGTACCAACTTCAGAACAAAGGACTAGGTTTGGGAGCAACAAATATCAATTTATGTGAAATTGACATTGAAACATTTTAGTCATCTCCACAACCAGAAGGAATCTTTCTCTGCTGTGGTCTCTTACCTGTGGCATTAACTAAACATGTAATAGTAGAGTGTGGGCTCTAGAGCCATATGACCTGAATTTGGCATCCTTACATTGCTATATTTTTAATTCATTTTTTTTTTACAGAAATACTTAGTATGGACACATCATGTATTGGTATCATCCTTTCCATTGACCCTGCCCCTGATTCCTCTGGGGGCCCTCCTCAGTCAGGTTGCTAGTATTCCCCATGAGGTTGTGGATTATGCATTGTGAGAGCAGCAGTCAGATATTGGCGGGGGGGCTATGCCTCTGGGTAAGGTGTCCCAATCTATGGCTCTTACAATCTTTCTGCCCCCTCTATTGTAAAATTCCCTGAGCCTTTGTGGGTGTATTTTAAATCTACTTCAGTTATGAGCTTTTAGGAGCCTCTGGATCTCTGATATGGTATATGTTGAGTATCCTCAGTTTGTCTCCTTCACCCTGGCACTTATTGTCAGGCTCATCATGGAAGCAGAACTCTTGCTCATCTCTCCAATGGAGAGTGAAATCAGCATAGATCGAATAGAATAAGCATTATTAAGTTAGGGTGAATTTGATGGATGTAACTCCTCTTTTAGGCAAAGACTATTGGTTGTATCTTCTGTTACCTTTTTTGTATAGTATCCATCCCTTTGTTGAGTACCAATTTCAAGTCATGTTTTGATTTTCTTAATGCTTCTTGGAATTCATTCTTGCATTTACTTATGTCTTCATTAAGCTTAACCAGCTGGTTATTGAGACCCTCAGTTCATTTATCTGTCTTTTGAGGTCTTTCTGGCTTTTCTATATTATGTTAGGCCTACTGAAGATAGTTGTGAGATTGGAAGTCTGGGTTCCCTTTAGCCTGGCCTTAACTGTGTCATGCCTATGGCTCAGGGACCATAGCACTTGCCCTTGATCCCCTACGGTACCCAGATGAGCAGATTATGGAGGACTCACTGGTTCCCCTGGTAGGTAGTTACCTGACATTCCTGTGTTGTTTCCCTTCTGGGGATGAGGTGATGCCCCAAGAAGTTACTGGGAGTGAGGTGGGGCATTGAAGAGATGATCAAGGTCATTGGGTTATACATCTCAGGCAAAATCATGGAGTTGGCTGGTATGTAGCAGACAGGGGCACTGGCCAAGGGATGCACACAGAGTGCCTATAGACAGCACAGGGTGTTGAGGGTCTGCCTGCAAGAGGAGCAAGGCAGTGTGCAGCCCACCAAGGAGGTGAGACAGGGAGGTCTTTGGGTACATTGTGGTAGCCTGTGAGAGTGGTGGAGACAGGGGAAAACAAGTGGGCCATGGGCTTAGTTGGCAGGGCCTGAAGGAGAATGGTGGGAGAAAGGAGTGTGCATGGACCTGAGATCTGAGATAGAAGCAGCAGTAGGGGGAAGACAGGGAGGCACACAGGTCATGGTGGCAAACCTGGTTGGGGAATCAGCAGTTGAGGGGACTAGAGGGTGTCCTCCAGTATCTGCCCCAAGATGGAGCCCCACAGATCTTGCCAGATACCTATCACCCTGGGAGCTTAAGTGTGGTTAGGAGGCTACCATCTTCACTTTACTTCTCCCTACTTTGCTGTTTATTAGTAAAATGATCTTAAACAACTTACTTTTCTTTTGTGTGTCTCAATTGTCTTACATATAAAATGGTGATAATTAAAACTTTTACCTCATTATTTAATAAATAATAAATCCTGAAAACACTTAATTGGTCATAATAAATGTCTGATAAATACAACATTGAAGCCAAAATGCAATAGGATCACTTCTTGGTGAGTGCAAAGCTGATAACCACACTAGGAGATTTTTTAAAATATTAAGAAAGGTAAGAACAGCACTGGAGGTGATTAAGAAAACAAAGGGTTTTTATTGGTCAAATTCATATATATTCATATAATACAGACTCAGCATCACATGCAGAAGTGGGCAAATTCCTAAGCATGCTCAGTTCAACATCATTCTTTTTTCTTTTTGTTGTTGTTATTATTATTATTGTTGTTAATAACATATTTTGTATGGATATTTTGTATGGATGTGTTGTGTTGGAACCCTCTTTTCCCTCATCCCTGCCCCCATTCCACTGGGGACACTTCTTAGTGGTGTTGCAAGTATTCCCTGTGGGGTTGTGGGTTATGCATTGTAGGAGCAGTAGTCAGTTATTTTGGGGTGTGTGTGTGTGTGAAGGAATGCCTCTGAGATGATGTCTTAACCTATGGCTCTTAACAATCTTTACATCTGCTCTTCCACAAAATTCTCTGAGCCATGGTGGGTGAGTTTTAAGTCTACTTCAGTTATGAGCTCTTAAGAGCCTCTGGATCTCTGCTTTGTAAATGTTGAGTATCCTCAGAGTCCGTCTCCTTCACCTGGTGCTGATTATCAGGTTCAGCATGGAAACAGTACTCGTGTTCATCTCCCTAATTCCTTGTGGCTTGGTGAAGTGTAAGAAATAGTTTATCACCTCAGGTCACACTACCTTCAGAAAAAGAAGAACAGATTCTTCAATGGAGAGTGAAGTCATCATAATATAAATGGGATAAATGTTATTAATTTAAGGAGAATTTGATGCATGTAACCCCTCTTTTAGCCAAAGACTAGTGAGAGCTTGACACTAGAGAGCATAACCTTTGTCTCCGTAGGATTCTGATCTTGTTACTGAGTGGATCTCTTAGCTTATCAGAAAGCCAATTGTTACCCACCAAGGCTGTGTGCCACTATTGCACTGGTGTGTACATCCTATCAGTGTGTTTGCTTCTACATAGACCTCTGGTTGCTCAGACTGTTGTTGGCTACTTTCTGTCAGTAGCTCATGTAGTGCGTTCCAGATTGCAACCACGACTCTCCATGCTCTGTGTCAACAGCTTTATTCATTGCATGTTCAAAACATGGTGTACAGGAGTGCCTCTGGATGGAGAATTTAGTATTATAATGAGTAAAGTTTACTTTAAGCAACTTGAAGATGGAGGGGTTAAAATGACTTGGTGATAATGACTGGATTTTTTGTAAGTTTTCTTGGAAGGACTTATCTGAAACAAAAAAATAAGGATATGCTAACAGTCATTTAAAAGGGGTGGCACCCCCATAAGCATAACTTGTCCCTAAAAGTACTTACCAATGGCAAAAACTTTCCTCATCCCTCTGCTTTAAGATTTAGGGACAGTGGTAATTCTTTTAAAACTACTTACTGTTTAATAGGTGAAGTTAAAGAAGTAAAACACCCCAGATGCATAATCTATGAAACCACATCTTGAATTTCCTTTGTAACTAGTTTTAATATGATTTGAAACCTATTTAAATACAACATAAATCATGAGTGAGCTGGATGTAGATGAATAAAGCTGGATGTGGAGGCAATCTGGCTGGGGCATCGGTTTTTGGGATTGATTCATGTGGTCTTCCTGACTAGGTGAGTGTCCCCTTCCTCCTATTACTTCTTATGTGTATCCTTTCTGGAGCTGCATGCTTGGTAGAAGAGGACAGTCTTCCATAATCAAGGAGGATCATTCTTTGGTCAAGAGTATGAGTTTCTGTGCTCCTCTGCTAGAACCTGCAAAAGCTTTCAAGATTAATAAAATTAATATTCCTAATGTAAGTAACCCTGAAAATATAAATGTAATAACCTAGATAATCCAGGAAAACAGATCTGAGAACCAGCCATTTTGTTGCTGGTTCTTCTGGGGATATCTGTTAAAGTCAGGATGACTGTTTTCAAATATTTTTATTTTTTTAATTTATTTATGAGAGAGTGGCAGATATATATGTGTGTGTGTGTGTGTGTGTGTATACATATACATATATTTATGTTTGTATATATATGTATAAATATATATATATATGTATAAGTATATATATATATATATGTATATATATATATATATAGAGAGAGAGAGAGAGAGAGAGAGACAGAGAGACAGAGAGAGACAGAGATAGAGACAGAGAGAGAATATGGGTGCACCAGGGTCTCTAGCCATTGCAATCAAATTCCAGACACATGTGCCACCTTATGCCATCAGGCTTATATACATACTAGGGAATCAAACCTGTGTCCTTAGGCTTTGCAGGCAAGCACCTTAACCACTAAGCAATATCTCCAACCTGTTAGGTCAGGACAAAATCAAGTCACAAAAGACAGTAGGATGGTGACAGGCACAAGGAAGTGGGTCATTCACATTCCTCAAGAAACCCACCCAGCCATTATCCCTTCCTTGCCTAACAATGCCCCAGGTCTAGATTTCCTGCCCCCTTATCACCCACCTGATCACTGTTCTGGTCTCACACCTTACCTATTTGAAATGGCTAATGTAAAGAACAAAGGAGTTCTTTTTCCTTCCTTACCTTCCCCCATCTGAAGAGCTCTATATAGCCCACTCAAAGTTGACTGTGTTACACTCTTGAGAGTTAGTCCTAGCAGCTCACGTTTTTCCTGAATAAAAACTTCCACCTTTGCCTCAGCATGGTCTCCGTGGTCTTGGTCACTCCTGAACCTTACATCTGGTGCTCATGACTCAGAGGAAGCTCCCAGTTCTCCTCTTGGGCAGCCAGGCCTCCTTCCCCCTGATCAGACCACCGAGCTTCCATTTGACCCTCTGAAGGCTTCATACCATCTCTGCCTGGTACTGGCTTTTACATCCACCACACCAAATGGGCCTCACTCTTCTTCCCTTCTCCTCTCCTCCCTCCTTCTTGGTAAGTGTCCCTCTTCTGTTGGCCTGCTCTCGAGTTTCATCCCTCCTCATGGAATCTGTGCAGGTATGCCAGGCTATACCCCTTGGCTGCTTTTAGGCCCCAACCCCAGGTTTCAAGAAAGATGCACTCTCAACATCTCAGGTCTCTCACTCTCTGGTCTACCATGCCCTAAGGGGTGCCTTTTGGTATAGTTACCATCTCAGGACTCTCCCTCTCCCTCCCTACTTTCCCTCTCCCTCCTGAGCTCTCATCTTCCACTGCCAGCCACTTTTGCCATCAAGAGCACAGTTGCCCTCCTTGCCCACTAGCAGGCTAAAAAGCTGATAGCTGTAATCTGTACTGCCTCTGCCCATGTGGGAGGTGCCGGCGCCAATTCACCCTGATGGGCCAATATTGGTGTTCTGTGTAAACCCAGATTGAGCCCAGGTTTATTTTTCTCTCACCCTCTTTTTGCTCTTTTCTTGTCTCTTTAAGAACTTAAAGCCTCTATGACTCTTAGACCCTAGAAAAATAATCTTAAATTGCTGTTCTACTTCCAGTTTGGGTAGTAGCTGGTACTTGCATTGATATACAGACTAGCCAAGGTTGTTTCCAAACACAAATGCCAAGTTTTTATACTGTCTGGTCTTTTTCTTGGTACACAATTTCTAGATTAAATCAATTGACTTAAAGTTATTGATAAAATATTGTTTTTAGGGCTACTAAAATGTTCTGCCTATACTTATAACCGACAGATACTTAAAAGATAGAATGTGTATGCTTTCTATGTCCCAAATAGAGCTTACACTGTCACCTGACAACTAAACTTAAATATTAATCAGAATGATTTTAAAGTATTGTGTCATTCTCTAACAGATCTGCTTTGCTAGCCAGATATGTTTTGCACCCTTTTAACTACTATGTTTTGCTAATCAGATATGTACAGTCTCTATGAGTGATCAAAACCATATGTAGAAGCCAAAATCAATTGAAAACACTGGAGTTAAAAGGATAACCAATATTTTGGTTCCTGCTCCAGGGTCAAAAAGCCACAGAAGATGGGACACTTGAACTTCTAGTCTCTGGTAAGTTACCTGTCTTCTTGATTGGAGAGGATGTGGAGACACAGAAATGAATTCCAAGTCAGTCTATCTGCAACAGGAGAGTCACATCAGAGGAAAATAAATCCTCTAGGTTTCCCAAAAGAAAAAGGGTGACTTGATCAGCATGGCCTTGACTTATCCTAGCAGATGACAATACTGAGAGTCATAGAACTCCTCACCGGTCCCTTAAAGTCTCTCCTACAGTGCCATTATTGACCTCCAAAATATACAGTTAATTCTGGCAGCCTACAGTAAGAAAAATATAACTACAATATAAACAATGGTTCAGACTAATAGGCTCCTCTGTTTGATGCTGACTTACAATATTAGACTCTAGCATTAACTCATGCCTTCTGCTTCTGCCTGTCCCTGATTAACTTCATCTACCCTGACACCATCTCCTCCCACTTGCCTTAGCTCAAGTCAGAGCTATTCCTTGGGCCCCTTCCTTCCTTAGCCCTTACCCTATCTCATCCAGGAATAAGTACACTTCCATGCCAATGGACACTCTCTAACTTAATCTCTCTTGTGTTCCTACTCTTCCCTGATCCCAAAATGCCCCTTTGCCTCCTCTCTTGCCCCAAGCCCTCTATTCCTCACCTATTAATGCTCATCCTCCCTTTACATCTGGCATTTTGATGTCTTAGCTATTGACAAGAGTAACAAGCTCCTTTATTCTCCCTTCTGTTTTCTCACAGAGTGCACAGATCCCATCTCCCTCACCTTCTCTATAACAGGTGTCTGCCAGCAACTGCCCTGAAGCCAGGTCAATACAGGGACAGTGTGAGAGAAGTCTTTCCTTCACTCAGGACCAAGTAACAAACAGGCTGCACTGGTGCTATCGATCTCACCACTCTGCCACCTCTAGCCACCATAAAACTGCCTCCTCATCACATGCCCTAAAGGAAGATCCATCAACTACATTATACAGCCTTTCCCATAAGAACTCATTGCCCTTATGGTCAACATAAAAAAAAATTAACCTTCCTTTCTTATCATTAACAAAAGTTGGGAATGTTAGGTCAGGACAAAATGGAGTCACCAAAGACAGCAGGATGGTGACAGACACAAGGAAGTGGGTCATCCACATTCCTCAAGAAACCTGCCCAGCCATTATCCCTTCCTTGCCTAACAATGGCCCAGGTCTAGGTTTCCTGCCCCCTTATCTCCCATCTGGTCACTGTTTTGGTCTCACACCCTAACTGTTTGAAATGGTTAATGTAAAGAACAAAGGAGTTCTTTTCCATTCCTCACCTCCCCCAACTGAAGAGATTACAGATAGCCCACTGTCTGTAATCTCAAAATTGACTGTGCTACACTCTTGAGAGTCAGTCCTGGAAGCTTGTATTTTCCCTAAATAAAAGCTTCTATCTTTGCTTCAGAATGGCCTCTGTGGTCTTGGTCACTCCTGAACCTTACACAACCCACTTTCAAATATTTTTAAGGTAAATTTGAAATTCATCAGATACATTAATGTAAAGTGAATACAACAGAACCTCTGTATACACACATTCATGGGCTTCTACCCTTCACCAGAGAAAGAAGATTCTATTGAACATACATGAAAGTCTATCTTCCAGGTAAATAGGCAAAGAATTTCTTTTTGTTTTTGACAACTTTAGTGATCTAACCCAATGGTTAGTTTCTTAGACCCAGTAAATAGATTGAGACATGGCTATATATCTCAACAAGTTACTTCAGTTCTGTAGTTGAATAAATACAGATGTGGCCATGGGGTTCCCTAAAGCCACCCCTAAAACAAGAAATTATCGTTATAGAGTACACAGGACCCCTTCAAAATTGTTTAAATTTACTTCCTAATCTTTAGGGAAGGCTTTCTGGATTGGATAAAACCAGGAGCCTGTAACTGGTGGTGAAAGGCCAAATATAACCATTTTACGTAAAAAGGCCCAGGCCTGACTTCGATAGAGAACTAGCCGGCTAATGTGCTGACCTCTGCTTCTGTAAACTTTGCTTGCTTGCTCAATTGCTGCCTTTCTCCCTAAAGTTTCTGAGGAATCTCCATTTCAAGGACATTGCAGAAACACTCCACTGCAGAGGCCGGAGGACTGCTTGCTTAGATAAGAAACTGAGGAATCTCCACTTCAAGGAAGTCGTAAAATACCACTGTTTGCTTAGCCCATCACAATGGAGATTACCTCATCTGCCTGGAGTGCCCCTAGCTCCTGCCCCCAACTTTGCCCGCTGAAACCCCAAGCCAATCAAAACTGTTTAAATCAACCAATCATGTATCTATCCCCTACTTCTTTGTTCGAATTCCTATATGAACCCCTTCCACCAAAAGGAAGGGGCTCTCTCCCTCACTGCCGCTGTGCCAGACTGTAGGGATGGAGCCCAGGCCTAGGCTTGCAATGAAGAAACCTGTTGCTTTTACATTCGAGTGTCTCAGCTTCTGTGGCGGTTCTCTGGGTGACTCCTGGGTGACCGGGGGTCTTCGCTTCTGGTCAGGGGACTTGGCACAACAGTGGGTTTGACCTTTTGGTCATTATTCTAATAGGTCTAAAATCATTGAATAGATCTGTAAAGACTTGGAATAAGAGGAGTATGGGCTCAGAGTACATGACAGCACTTCACATCCTCGGAATATGTGACCTAACTTTAGCTCCATAGTGGAGGAGTTAAGAAAAGATAAAAAGCCTGGAGAGATGGCTTACTGGTGAAGGTGCTTGCCTGCAAAGCCAAGAGACCCAGGTTTGATTCTCCAAGACCCACATAAACTAGATGCACATGGCTCATAAGTCTGGAGCTCATTTGCAGTTGTTGGAGGCCATATCATGCCCATTTTCCTGTTCTTTCTCTCTCAAGTAAATAAATAAAAATAAATTTTGAAAAATAAGAGGCTGGATACACACGGTCTTGGGTGATTAGCCTTTCTTTCCCAATATGCTCAATTTGGCCTCACATAGTATCTTACAGTTAAGCTAGGAATCTTGGAAAAATTAGCTACTGGAAAAATAAAGAGATTGATGTAGTCATGGACTGAGAGAGAATTTGAGGAGCATGTATATACTATGGTCTGTTTTGGAAAATTCCTATCACAATTATTTTCCGATGAGAATGCCAGGGTAGAGAAAACAGGAAACAGTGGTCTGCTTCAGCCACAATTGCTTGCAAGATTACCATCATTGAAATTGGGCCAGTCTTTAAGGAAGAAGTCTCATGTAAATGGCAATTTTATTAATGAATGCAAAGGTTTTCCTCTTGGTGAGTACAAAGCCAATAAGCTCAACCAGGCTGTTATATAATGACTGTTCTTCATGCTAAGTTAATGCTACTAGCTGTCATTTAACATTTACTGGTATTAAGCACAATACCAGGTTCTTTACATACTTCATCATTGCTCAGCTATGAAGCAACCTGATATCTGTATGTATGAGGTCATAAAATGAGGTAACAGTAGGAAGTATTTGCTGCATCTTAATAGAAGTAATGCCTGCTCCAAACATTCTCCCCTGCCACCTAACTTACAAAAATAGTTTTGCTGGATCCTGGATCAATATAAGACTTTAATGAATACAAACTATCTCTAAGATACAAATGTTTTTTATACTAACAAGCTTTTGAGATGAACGTCACCACACATGACCAGAATCTTGATCTCCTATTCAGTACCAGGCACCTGACATGCTCCATGATTTGGGAAAGGTTCAAACCAAGCTCTTACTACCTAAGTCACTTTCAGGTCTACTTACTTCCAGTTTGCTATGACTTATATAACAAACTCAGCAGGAAGAGGTATAGTCTTGACTTTATATAACAAAGACAAGTAGTAAAATCCATAATAAGAGTTATATATAAGACTGTTATCCACACTCCCTAACAGTCTCTCTTTAAGCCTTCTACTCATTCACCCTTGCCAGTAACTTAACTATCTCCACCCACAGTGTAGACACTACTAAGGACTCATTTCTTTTTTTTTTTTTTTAATTTTTGTTCATTTTTATTTATTTATTTGATAGTGACAGAGAGAGAGAGAGAAAGAGGAAGATAGAGAGAATGGGTGCGCCAGGGCCTCCAGCCACTGCAAACGAACTCCAGATGCGTGCACCCCCTTGTGCATCTGGCTTATGTGGGTCCTGGGGAATCAAGCCTCGAACCGGGGTCCTTAGGCTTCACAGGCAAGCGCTTAACCACTAAGCCATCTCTCCAGCCCTTGGACTCATTTCTAATAGTGAGCTCAGTGGCATAAGAAATATGCAAACTTTTGTGAATTCACTGAGCTCTGTTCATGATTGATTTTAACAACCTAAGGGTAATATTAACCTAACTAGCTCTAAAGTTTCAGGTAATACTTTAAACCTTATGGTCTTAAGCACATACCCTAAAGTTTAGGGCTCCAGCGCTATTTCAAGTGAGACATATCATGGGGCAGAAGAGAAGGGAGCAGGAGGGCCAGGATACCCTCTAATTCCTATATTGTGGTAGATCCTTCTCTGTATGGAACTGCATTTGCCTGCAAAGTAGTCACTGCCTCTTTTCAGGCTGAATCATGTCTACTCAGGATGACCTGCCTTTTATTTGCATCCACACTAATCAGACATTTTGCTCAATACACGGCCACCTGAATAAAACCAATGCCTCTTCACAGCCTCATCCTGAGTGGTCTCAAAGCCTATTGGTGCTCCTCTGTAGAATCCAGATGGGTTTAAGATCAACTTGTCTCACTCATGAATCTATTCTCTAGACTTTAAGAGTTGCTGCCACCTCAAATGGTTCTGCCCATGACTTTATAGCCATCCTCTGAGATTAATTCACTTGACCTGAAACATTGAATGCCAAAATAAAATGTGTGACTTTTGAAGAGAGAATGCTGCTTAGCTCAGTGCAATGATCAGATACAAAAAGTTCAAGCTTGATAATCACCTATGAGAACTTCCACTGCTCTACTACTAAAACTTAGATTTATTAATTTATTTATTTCCCATTGCAATATAAGAGGTACTGTGGGGAAGTGAGGCACAGAGAAATTAAGTAACTTGTATATCTTAGTAACTACAAATTAGAGCTTAATCACCATGTTCTCACCAACTGCTCTCTGGAACCAAGAGATGTAGCCCAAGATCTTATGAAAGATGTGATTCATGAGATTCTATATAGCTGGGGTAAAGTGAGAGCTGATCATGGGACAGTCTGGTCCTGGAGTCTGATCATAGTCTTTGAAAACTATTATGGAACAGGAATTTCCAGACTGAGTGACCTACATTGATAACATTTTTGAGATAATATTGCCATCTACTGGTCAGATAATAGTAGCAATTATCCTCCAAATATTACAGAATGAGCACTGAATGGGCAAGGTATAAAAAAAATCATCAGAATTCCAGGTCAGCCTGGACTACAGTGAAACCCTACCTCAAAAACAAAACAAAACAAAAATCAACAGAAAAGCTTTATTTTTTATTTAAACTGCAGATTCTACAAAAGAGAACAGTCCCATTGCTATGGTCATCAGATTAGCCGAGTTTCTATGACCACTGTCTGGTGGATACAGGTTAGGTTAAAATCCTAGTTTTGCTTATTACTGTGTATTAGCTACTTTCCTGTGGCAAAATGCCCAACAAACATAACTTAAAAAGAGTTTATTTTGGCTCACTGTTTTAAAGGGAATACAATATATCATGACAATAGCAAGGTGGCTAGTCACATTATATCCACAGTCAGAAAGAAATGAAGGCTGGTGATCTACTCACTTTCTACTTTTTGGGGGCTTTTTTCTTTGTTTGGTTTTGATGGTGGAGAAGGATTTCACTCTATAAAACCTGTCCTTGCACTTGTGGTACTCTTCCTTCCATAGCCCCTGAGTACTAGTATTACAGATATGCCATGCCTGTCTGGCTACACTCATCTTACTTTCTCCTTTTTATTCAGTCTGGGAACCCAGGCCCAGGGATAGTAGGATGGTGCTCCCGCCTTCAGGTTGGATATTTCTACCTCAGTTAAATTGCCATGGAAATTCCCTCACAGACACCGTGAAGACTGTCTCCTAGGCAACTAAATTTTAAATTGACAATCAAGATTAACCACCAAAATGTTGAATGGCTTTTGGTAGTTAATTAACCTCAGTTACTATTCTGAGAAAAAACCTGGTTAAGCAAAATCTAATCATATGTTTGTTGAAAGACTCAAATAAAATAATGCATGTCACATGTCTGGGATATTGTAAGCATTTAATAAATGTTGTGTTAATGACACTGTACAATGAAAAATGAATGTTACTGTCAATGAGCTTCACAGAACTAAGGGAATCAATCTACTTCTTTGTTTTTTTATTTTCCTTTCTTCTTTCTGAGAGGTAAACAGGAGGAGAGATAGAGAGAGAGAATTGGTTGCTAAGGCCTCCTGCCACTGCAAACAAACTGCAGACACATGTGTTGCTTTGTTCATCTGGATTTACATGAGTACTCTAGAAATTGAACCCAGGCTATCAGGTTTTGAAAGCAAGTGCCTTTAATGGTTGAGCCATCTCTCTAGCCTTAACTTTTGTTTTCTCTGTATACTTTTTTGTTTGCAATTCCCAGTCTTCACCCTACATAGTAATTACGTCATCATTCAAAAATATTAACAGTTCTCCACATTAATCTGACTGTCTGGTCCAGTATGGGTGGCTGCACATAGATTGTCCTGTCCTAGGTCCTCACTGCTGTCTAGCCAAGAATCTCAGGCTGTGTCTGCTGTTCTCATCCTCTCTCTACATTCCAGACAGGCCATTCTTTTTCTAATGCTGGGGTTTTGAAACTCTCTACCTAAAATTGTTCCCTTCCTTCTAAAACTCTTGATGACTAGTTGAGACATGAGGTTTTGGTGTGAAGAAAAAGCAACTACCTTCCCAAAGGTTTAATCTTAAACTTCAGAATTCTTATAAGATCTTGTAAAGGACTTCTTTTGGGGTGGGGGGGGCCTTGCAAAACCAGTCAGGTCAATGCCCACGCTGACTGCATCTAGTTACTTAATACTTACCTGGTAACTGTTCTAACTAAAAAGTTAATGTTTATCTTTAAACACCCTTTACTTATGCTTTGTTGGCAGACATCCTGTTTCATACCACATCCTGCAGGGAGTCAGGGTTTTCTGGCTTCCTCTATATACCACAATTCCTGAGTACTGGAAGATCTTTGAATCAGGTTTGTTGCTGGGTGCCTAGCGTGTGCTTGGGACTGACTGGAGGAGGACATGAAATAGCAGCTGGGGCACTACATATGTGAGGCATTTAGAAGCTGACTATGGTTTGCAAGGTGAGAGTCATAGCAAAAGAGGTCACATGGAGGTAGGAGGATATGTTAAAACATCAGCACAGAAAACTTTGGTACCAAATGGAATGTAGTAAAGAAGGTTCAGCATAGTAAAGTTAAGTCTAAAACCACATGGTAGACTATATATGTGCCCTTAGGAGAGAAATGGACTCTGAAAATCCAAAAGGCATTCCCTTAGGAATATGTTTATCATTTGTGCCACTAAACTCAAGGAGAGGAAAGCAGTGGCAGGAGTATTGCTTCTGGGGAGCAAAGAAGTTAATATTTCCCAAACAATTGGACTAGTGCAGATTTTTTCAGAAATATTTGCTTGTTTGAAACCAGGTACAAATTCCCTTTAATGAAAATTTGTGATCATGTCAAAGTCAATCTACAGATCAGTTTGGAAGATAATAGCTAACTCATGGTGGTATTATTACAGTATTATTACTGTCTACAGATAAGACAGTAGTTGAACTGGATAGATCAATCTGAAAACAAGACCAAAGAAGGATGGCTTTTCATGGTCTCCTCCCAGGATACACAGCCTTTCCTGTGAACCACTCTGCTGTTCTGCATGTTACAGAATCCTTTGGTCTTCATGGGACCCCTGAGATAAACATTGATGCCTTAATTTTATAGTTAGATGAGAATTCTAGCTTATATAATTGAAACTGGATATCATTGGTAAGGTCTCCTTTGAGAGGCAATGACAAACTTTCCCAAACTCCAGATAACTCTCCCCAGAATGTACTCCTGTTTTCTTCTAAATTGTACCAATGAACAGAGAATGACAAAATGAACCTGTCTTCAACTTTGGCTGCAAGCTTCTTGAGAGAAGAAACTGGAAAGACATAAGTTTTTTGGCATAATCTCTAGTATTTAATACAATGACTAAATATATTAATTAAACTAGGCTATGCTTATTGTAAATATATACCCAGAAACATAAGTTAGTTAACATACAAATATATGTATACACATACATATTTGCCCATATAAAATCAGTAATGTCCTGGGTTGTTCCTTTCCAAATGGTAATTTGGAGACCCAAGTTGCCTTTATCATATACCTGTGCCTCTTGGAAGGCATGACCTCTGGGTTTACTGTGACAGGTGAAAAGGATGTCCTAAGTCTTGCTTAAGAACTAGCATGTCCCTCCCATATCCAACTCACTAGCCAAAGCTAACCTTGGTCAAATATAACCCTATTTTGAAGCAACGGGGAGCCTGGGGCCAGTAATACATGCCACAGCCACCCTTGTGGAGACATTCTTTTCCGTTTTCTTCTTTTTTAAATATTTTATTTTTATTTATTTATTTAAGAGAAAGAGAGAGAGAGGGAGAAGTAGAGAGAGAAGGAGAGAGAGAGAGGGAAGAGAGAATGGGCACTGCAGGGACTCCAGCCATTGCAAACTAACTCCAGACACACGTGCCTCCTTGTGCATTTGGCTTATGTGGGTCCTGGGGAATCGAACCTGGGTTCTTTGGCCTTGCAGGCAAGTGCCTTAACCACTAAGCTGTCTCTCCAGCTCCATTCTTTTATTTTCTAATTTATTTATTAGCATACAAAAATTAGGTCTCATTATGGTGTTTTCAAACATTTTTTTTTTGTTTCCCATCCTTCCTCTTTCCTTCACTGCCTGCTTCATTGTGCTCCCCATCAACTTAGCATCCTTTCTGCTGTAAGACTTTGTATTTTCTTTTGATGATATTCTTTGAATGAACCTTGTTGGATAAAATAATTGGCAAATCTAATGTAGGATTTAAATTCTATTCTCAGAAGCATTCAAATCTTGAAGCTGTTTCAACTTCTAGAGCCTCAGATGAAAATGCACCTATCAACAGCAGGAAAAACATATTTGCGATTTATTGATAATATATTCTATAAAAATCACTATTCTAGAAATGACATGTCTAAAGGCTTAGTTCTCAACTAGAATCCTAGAGGTTAGGTACTATAATACTTTTCTGTAGAACCATGATAAAGATCAAAAAGCTGAGATTTGAGCTCATGTTTAACAAGTCACAAAACTTATAGCAGACTCTGTTGACTCTACTAGTTCCTCAACCATCACTACTTCAAGGACTACTGCCCTAGCAGAAAGTAATAGCTTCAGATGAGCTGGTATAACTCTACAGGTAAGAATAAAGCCCATAATTCATCTCTATTTTGTCCTCCTCATTATCCTGCTATCACCCAATAACTGACTCTGCTAGATCTAGCTATACCTATAAGACCTGAAGTTAGAACAGGTTAAGTAGCCCTTATCCAAAATTCTTAAAACCATAGGAAACAATATCTGAATTTTTGATTTTGTAATATTTTTGTATGTATAATGAAATATCTTGAGGTCGAATTCTAAATCTGAAAATAAAATTCGTTTATGTCTCATATATATGTTATACATTGATGCTGCATATGCACCTTATACGTAACCTAAAGGTAAATCTGTGCAGTGTTTTGTGCATATTTTTAGTACCTGTGTGTTTCACAACCATTATATGAAGTATCTATGGAATTTACCACTTGTGGCATCATGTTGACACTCAGTGTCAGATTTTAGAACATTCTGTTTTTTGAACTCTCAACATGTGGTGAAAAGAAGAGTTCAGGGCTTGCTGGAAATCTTGTGTAATTTCTGATGTCTATTTGCACATTCTGCCCTGAGCAAATAAAGAGGCAGGGGCAATGATTTCAGTGTCTCATTGGATCCTTTTCCCAGTGACCTAAAGTTTATGAGAAATCACCAAGGTCACTTTATGCTATAGAACACATTTCATGCCTTTTCTACATATGGCTCTGTGCTGGTTGGTACCTCAGAAACAAACCAGAGGGGTTCAAGGCCAGACTTTGCCATTCCTCTCATGTTCACTTGGATTCTCTAAGTTTTAATTTTTTCATTTATAAACTGAGGCTCTTGCCTTATACTTCATTCCACTATTGTGAGCATCAAGTGGCAAAATGTATGGAAGAAAATTTTGTAGACTATTAAGACAGATTTAAATATATACGTTATTTTTAATGGCCAGCTAAAATAAGGGATTTTTGTTGCAATTTAGTTAGTAATCTGGTTGGTTTGCACTTTCTGATAGAGTTGTGACTTTGTTGGTGAAAGAAAAAGTTGCCCATGATTGTAATATTTCTAGTATCCAATGTGCTTAGTCACTCTGTCATACTATAAACCACTATTGGTGGCAGACAAACCAGGCCATGGGAGACCACAGTATTGCATGTGTGGTGTTGGACAAAGTATTTTGACTTTTTACACATTTGTGAATGAAGACAGTCTTTGTGTTTGAGTGTGACAGAGGATGGGATTTTGCACAAAAGCAACTCACACAGTGCACTGAATAACACTAAGCACTCAATAAATGGTCAGAATTTTTTTTTAAATTTTTCTGTTTTATTTATTTATTTGAGAGTGACAGACAGAGAGAGAATGAGGCCGAGAGAGAGAGAGAGAGAGAGAGAGAGAGAGTGGGCGCGCCAGCGCCTCCAGCCACTGCAAATGAACTCCAGACGAGTGTGCCTCCTTGTGCATCTGGCTAACGTGGGTCCTGGGGAATCGAGCCTCGAACCGGAGTCCTTAGGCTTCACAGGCAAGTGCTTAACTGCTAAGCCATCTCTCCAGCCCTGGTCAGAATTTTTTAATCCTTATTTGTATAAAGAAGCCATCATGCTCTCTCCAAAACTCTTTTTGAAATAAAATTCCCTAATAGAATCAGAAAATTGCAATCCTTGTATCGATGTCTCACAGTATTCTCTGAACTATCTCCAATACATCATAGAAAGCACACAATTTACATGGCTGGCCTTCAAATTTCTACTTGGAGGTCATTTGTTTGGAGCTCAGTACATATTTTCCCATAGACAGAATGCTATTAAAATAGTTATTGGATTCCACATGATAGAAAATACCCACTTGATTCACAAAATAGCACAAAAATTGCACTTATAATGTAAATTATCTGAAAGCTATGTTTTCATGTTGTTAGCCCTTACTCAAAACTGGAGACTATGAAACTTGTGCAAGAAATAGCTTATTTCTTATGAATGCTGATTATGAAGAACAGCAACCCTAGTTAGAGTGGGAAAGAGTTCAGTGGAAAGTAAGGTAACCTAAGTGCTTATGAGGGTGCTTTCAGGGGATTTTGAATTTTTCTAATAGTTCCAATATAGATACAAGAGACTTTGTAGAATGAATTTAATATACTATGATGAGGTACTTAGGAAAGGGAAAAGGAATAGAGAAGATTAGGATCACTGTGGTCTGAGGAGCAGGACATTAGGTAGCTAGTGGCCTCATTTGATCAGAGAGGCTCCAGGATGATCATGTCCCAAAACCATTAAGTATGGGATCTTAGAGTAGAACACAGTCATGAGGCATTCCCTGGCCAACAGCACAGACGCAGCTCTGAAAAATGAAAATACCACACTTTCCATGGTAACTCATACTCACAGGTCAGAAGGAAAAGTTTCATGACAGGGAAGGAAAACAAGAGTAGTTGAGGGCTGGTAGATTGAAGAAAAGAGATTATTATCTAACAAAAAGCAAAAAATAGGATCTAGAGAGACAGAACAGCAGTGCTTCAGTTGCAAGCATGGGTACCTGAGTTCAAATACCCAGCAACCAAATAAAGCCAGGTACTGTAGCAGCCACTTGTAATCCCTGCATACCTATGGGCAACAAGGGAGGCGAAGACAGGAGAATCCACTGAAAACTCACCATCTAACTAGCCTGGCAAATGGAGGAGTGAACAAGAGACCCTGCTTTAACTGAGATAGAAGGTGAGGACCAGCAACAGAAGTTTTCCTCTGATCTCTACATGTACACCATGGAACATGCATTTACACACATGAATACACACATCACACACACACACACACACACACACTGCATAAAATAATAGCCATTATAGCCTGATGCTATCCTATGTTCTTTACTCACAAAGGATGAAGGCCCAGGAAATTGGTAGAGCTAATCCTAGGCTGACAGAAACCCTTAATCAATTTATGCAGCATCCATCTGAACTGATATGTATAAGAGCTGCATGGGGCCACTTGATCCCTCACTCTCGAAAAAATAAATAACTAAATAAAGTGGCACTTGTTTCCTCAGGCTACCCCAAAGCCAGAACACTCTGTTCCCGTTATTCCTCTGAGGACTGACCTGGGACTCATCTTCCTCAGTCCAGGGACACTGTCCTTTGTGATTTCTATTTGCATAAGGTCTCAGGCCTGCAATTCTGGGCTCCTTGTCCTTTTGCCAGCAATCAAGCTATTGCCAGAGCCATGGCCTTCTGCTGTAATCTCTCCCTGATAACTAGGTCATTGCTATGTTGATGCCTTTTTCCTTTGCACCACTGTCCTTGAGGCTGAAAGAGAGTCATTCCACTTTTAATGATTAAAGCATTTTAAACCTTGAGCAGTTTAATCTCTCAAACTAGGCCACAGAGTGCAGTCCTTGGTCTTATCTTTGACTTTTTACTTAAAAACTTGGTAGAAATTCCTAGGGACCAAATCAGAGGGTTTTGAAATACACAGCCTATAATACCAAAGAAATGTACCTTAAATGTGTCATCAGAGACAGACTGCCCACCTTGTGTCTCTGTGATTTTCACCCTGATACTCCCCCTCAAAAAGGCCCCAGGATTTTCCATGTAAATATAAAATCTGACATCCCAGGGTTCTTAAAGTGACACCAATATCAGTCATATGAAATTTGCAAAGGAAAACAATCTTTTGTCTAGTTTAACTGGCTCAGCTCAGGCTATAAACTGAAAAGAGCAAGGTTGAATCCTTGGTCAGAAGGCAAAGTTAGCAACAAGTACCTCTGAAAATCCTTTGCCACTGATTTGTTAATTAGACCTTACCCTTTTTACCCCCCCCCCCAAAAAAAAGAAAAAACCCAAAGAACTTAAAGGAGTAGAGCTCCTAGAACAATATCTCACACTTGGTCCTTGTAAAAGAGGGATATGTTATTCCCAATCTGGCAGTCGGAGCAAAAAGGAACTGAGAGGAAACAGGAAAGTAGACACAGGAAAATTGTAGCACAACAAAATACTTTAATAATTGCAATCCCCTTTTAATTTTTGATGGTTTCAACTCTAGTAAGGATCAGACTAAAACATATTAAAACATACTGTACTCAGTTCTTCTCAAAATTAGGAAATGCTTTTAAGAACAAATTACCCTCTTCAACTATAACTTTTATGTTGTTCCTTTAATATGAATAATGGACTAAGTACTAATGTTTATGTGTGTTACCAAAAGAAAAAATGTACAGTTATATTTTTAGACCTCAAAAATTCTTTTAACATAACATGTGATTTGTGTGACCAACTATTTTGCTCTTTACCATAAAGCTGGAAAAAGAGAACATTTATTTTCAGAGACTAATAGGAGACACAGTTCCAGCAGCATCTTTTATAATAATTTACTATCTAATCTTCCACTGGTTATTCATTTCCTAGGCCTCAATGCTTCAGATGCAAAAAATAATGCCCCATAAACTTTAATGTATCTGTCTGCTTCACAGCGAAACTGAGCAGCTAGCAAATACAAGACAAGAACATTAAGAAGGAATAATGGGAAGATAGATCAGTCATGCTTGGACACAAGCATGAGGACCTGATTCTGTATGAGCAGAATCCATGTCACATGCTGGGCATGAAGGTATGTGTCTGTAATCCCAATTTTCAGGAAGCAGAGACAGAAGTGTATCCACAGAGTAAGTAAACTGGCTAAATTAATCAATGAGCTCTGGGCTTAGTAAGAGACCCTGTCTCAATAAACAAGGTGAAGAGAAATAGAGACATCTGATGCTAACCTTTGGCCTCTACACACATAACACAACACACATGTGCACCCACACACATATGTGCCAATGCACATATGACACACATACACACCACACACATGGAAAAAAAGAAAACAGTATAAAAATGTGATTGTTTTGGTTTCATAGAGATGTTGGAATTAATGATTTATTTTCAAGCAGTCTTCAAAGTACATAATCCAACACTACTCCAATCAGATAATTTTGAGTGAATCTGAGCCATGTGTCTTGGATTAGACAAAATATTTGTGAAATTTCTGTGCATTTCTGTGAAGATTTAATGTGTTAATATTGACATCTGGTGGAATGCTGTCATATAATAAAGAAGAGATAGAGTTAAGGAAAGATTATTTATAAACAGCAATTTGGTGTTATGTGCTATCCTAAAGCCCAAGGAACAAATATAGTGTGGACCTAGGTTTGCTGCTTTACTGGGAGAAATCACAGGACTCAGCATATAAAAGAAGCTGTGACACTGCAGTGAAAAGACACAAAGCAAAATTAGCCAAAAGGGGAAAACCTTCAGAGGGAAAAGTCTAAAGGAAACAAGGTTCTAAAGTCAGAGTTAAGCAGCATGCACTTAACTCCCCTGGTGCCAAGATGTCACAGCACATGTATAAAGTCATCTACTAAGGAATCTCATGAAGACTCAGTGCCTAGAATTGTATGTGGTAGGATGAAGATTGGATCTGGAGACAAGAGATAAACATATATTTTTAAATAATTTCTTAAGTGGTAGTGAGTCCTCAACTAGATCTAAAACAATGTATGAAGAGCAGGGAAGACAGACATGATAAGCATTTAAAAAACCAAATAACCAGACCTTGGGAACGGAGGTGAGACAATAGAATACTTTTGGCTTGGGATCAGCATATTGAGCTGGTTGAAATAAAGAGCACAGAGTGATCAAGGATGCAGCCAAGCAACACCATACTGTGGCTCCCCCTTTAAGCTATTTACTCAATTTGATTTGGTTTGATTTTCTATAGGTCCAGAAATGTCCTTCGTGTGTTTGACAGACTTTCAGGCATATGCACGGGAGCGGCTGTCTAAGTCAATGTGGGATTTTATTGAAGGAGAAGCTGATGAAGGCATCACATGGAATGACAACATGGCAGCATTTAAAAAGTTTGATTTTCTACATTCTTTCTGTTATTTTGCTAAGTTTTCCGGGTTGAGAGCTCACTAGATGATGACACTTCTCATTTCTGCCTCCAGAAAACTACAGAATAGCTTTATAAAGCAGTATATTAGACAAATAGTCAAAATCCTAACTAGTCAAAAAATTATCATCTTGGGGGGAAAAGTTGATTGTTTTCAAAAATTTGTTCTCTTTTGCTGGCCTTTTATTTCTTTCTGGGACTTATTTCTAATTAGAAAAGGAACAAACCTGGGCTTCCTGCCTACTTCTTTTCCTGTCTAGTCCTTTGCTATAAAGTATAAATTAAGGTGTTCAAACACTAAGTCTAAACAGCGAAGCATAGACTCCTAAGAGACAGGAACTGTGTGGATCATGGTTCAATAAATGGCTGAGAAAAGCCTGGCCTAATGTAGAATGGGATGTGGGACATGACTTCCTGACAATTGGTATTTTCTTGGATCTATACTGCTTATTCAGGATCAGCCAATTAAACCCAACAATGCTTTAAAGAGCCCTGTCTGACTTCGATCTCCACTGGGAATTGGGCTCCAGAAAGCATCACCATGCTGGAGATTAATTCCACTTTATGGTCTAGCACAGAATCCGCCTCCGTCCCAGATATCTGAGAGATGTATCAAAAGTGGACACCAGGACCACAGTCCAAGGGGAGGAGATCAGTGCCCCCATTTGTATTTCACCCACGGCATTCCACTGTATTGCCTGGCCTGATGGAGAAATGAGCACAGCTAGAGGTATGAACAAACCCTCACCTCAAGATCCCTTTCTAGATGACCATAAATGTGCATGAGGCCACCCCCAGAGAAGTGGCAGGAAGCCCCAGGACTTCTCATTGAAGGGCCATAGAGACAAAAGTCTGCGTGGCAGTAAAAAGGAGAATGCTTGGGGCTGGAGAGATTGCTCAGTGGTTAGGGTGCTTTCCTGCAAAACCAAACAACCCATGTTCAGCTCCCTAGTAGCCACATAAAAGCAGATGTTTAGATGCATTTGGAGTTCATTTGCAGCGGCTGAGACTGGCATGCCCACTCTCTCTGTTTCTCTTCCTTCTCTCTCTCTCCCTCCCTCTTGCCAATAAATAAATAAAATGTTTAAAAGGGGAATTCTGAGAGCAAATTTGTGTAACTTCTCACATAGGACTGAGAAAACACCCATTACCCATAATAACATAATTATAGTAGAAGAACTACTGATGGTGAAGAATGCCAAAATCCCAAGTCATTCCTCAGGAGAAAAGTGCTATGCCCTCTGAATCACACTACTTGAAGGGGAAAGGATGCCCCAAAGGGAGATGCCAAATATTCAAATATTGCCCTAAGAATATGGCTCTCTGGAGCATTATGAATGTGAGATGGGGCTGAATGTTGAGTCTCTTAATTTAAGATGAAGAGAAAATCATGATGCTACATCCTAACACTGGACCTTAGTGGTTGCTTTTGTCTAAATGTTCCGCTCCCCTTCCCTTTGATAGAACTTATCAGCTTAGAGAACAAAAAATCTTTTGTGAGTATGGCTCCTTCCTAGTAGCTCTCATTCTCTCCTTATGTCCTCTACCAATACCAACAGCAATAATAATAATAATAATAATAAGAAGAAGAAGAAGAAGAAGACGAAGAAAGGATGAGACTGAAAATATTCTTAGGACTCCATAATTTTTACTCCAGGCAAAATCTGTCTTGGTTAGTTCCCAGGACTTCTCAATGGTCCTTTACTTTGATTCCATAATACCAAAATGAATGAATCTAACTATTCTAGAGTTTAGAAACATAAACAGATAAAACTGGGTTGTAATATTAATAGTATATATGGATATTATTAGCATATTAAATCTTCACAGATATTAATGTATTAACTTGGAGTAGAGCCAAAGAATGAGCCATCTCTAATTGATTTTTAGGTATTAACAATATTAATTTTGATTAGGAAAAATTCTTTGGCCATGGATAATAGATGACTGGAGATACATACTGCACTGATGAAGTAGGAAATGAGGCATGTGTGATTCAGTAGCAGTAAAGGAAACAACTCCATCGCCACCATCATCCTCAACAACTACTTATCACTAGCATTTGTGTAGTCCATCACTTTTCAAGTTAAGGGATAACATATAGTAATTTTAATCTGTCAATAAAAAATGAATATTACTACTGTCTCCATTTTATAAATAAAATAATAAGCCTGAAGGTCATACAGCAGAGAAATAACTGAACTAGCTTTTTTCTGATTTCAGGTATTGTGTGATTTTTTTTTTTTTACTAGAAAGTTCAGCCTTTTCCACTGGAATAACATCTCCATCTTCTAACTCCCTTCTGTTTTCTTAAGGAATTCATGAGAGGCTTGCTTTTGTGTCTGAAAGTTATAATATACCCAGTGGTAGCTCTGGGGATTAAATAATATCTCTAGCAAGCAACATTCTATTATGTGGAACAGAAATCATAAGACAGGTTATACATAAGAAAGCTTTAGGCCTCTCAGTCTAATCAGGCCATCTCTTATCCCTGCCTTACAAGGAAGCAGAACAAAGTCAAGCATCTTCAGTGTCCAGAGGCACCACAGATTTCTAGGGCTATTTACCCCAGCTCGTAATACCTCTGTCCTCCAAACTGAATGGTATCCTTTGCTTTGCAGCTGCTCAGGCAGCCGGCATCTGCTATGTCACCAGCACATATACTAGCTGTACCCTAGAAGACATTGTTGCTACTGCCCCAAAAGGACTCCGGTGGTTCCAACTCTATGTGCAGTCAGACTGGGAGCTAAACAAACAAATGGTCCAGAGGGCAGAAGCCCTAGGTTTCAAAGCTTTGGTGATCACTGTAGATACACCTGTAATTGGCAAAAGGAGACGTGACATTAGAAACCAACTGAATTTGGAGGCAAAGTTAATGCTCAAGGATCTTCGGTCACCTGAAGAGGTAGGAAACTATTCACATAGTCATTAAGGAGGTGCATGTCCTCCTCTCCTTTGCTTCTGTCTTCCTTTCTGTAAGAATTTACCAGTTAAATTCCCTACTGTGGCTGACTCAGGGATACAGTGGTCCAACAAACAAATCTGGTTCCTGTTGCCCAGAGCTTCTAGGTAAAGCATAACCATAAAACCAAATACTACTCCTGGGGCTGCCCAAACTGTCACCATGCTGGACTGGATGCTGGCAGATTGGGGAGCCCTGAGAAGGATGTTTGTAGGAACTTGAAGGTAAACTAGAGTCAACCAACATTTCCTATGTTATAGTGTATTGTCCTTCCTTCATTAAATTCCTATAGTTAAAAATAATGTTATGCCCCTAAAACAGGAAGATATGAAAAGATAGAATCTCCTGGCTATAGAAGACATGGTAATGATAGCCTTTTAGCCAAGAGCAGTTGTGATACAACTGTGCGTGTCCACAGCAAGGTGTACATTAAAATTTATATCATGAAGTTATATATCTATATATATTTATATAATATTTATATTTATATATAGTGGTATATATTGTGAGCCACAGGTAGATGGTGGGTGATATCTGGTTTTATTGAAGTGCTGTTTAGGTCTTATTATGTGTCTCTCAACCATAAAATGTAAAATTGACCTATAGGTACTTTTGCTTATTCATCTCACATGCTAAACTGAATCTTTTTAAAGTATAGATTCTGTCTTATGTGTCATATGTCCCCAGATTCCAGCATTATTAATGAGCAAGAACATGATTAACAGTCAATAAGCTGTTGTAGTAGAAATTACTTTGTACACCCTTTGTTCTTGGAAGGACATAGAAGCAGTACTGATTTTGTTACTCCTCTTTTCAAACTTATAAACCACAGTGCTCCACATGTGTCTCACCTTTCAAGTGGGTCAAGCAGTCAAGGAATATTTTAAAAGTTCAGGAATAAAGTTCACTTTTTTATTCTCCACAGAGAATTTCCCCACATGTTCAGTTATCTTCCATAAGTGCATCTTTCTGCTGGAAGGATCTCTCCCAGCTTCAGACTATAACTCGATTGCCCATCATCCTTAAAGGGATTCTGACAAAAGAGGATGCAGAGTTAGCAATAAAACACAACGTCCAGGGCATCTTTGTTTCCAACCATGGCGGACGACAGCTTGATGAAGTTCCTGCTTCAGTAAGTAGGATGATGTCAGAGGGGATGTTTGTGTGTGACCCATTTAGGCCTTTGGTACAATTTGGTGCACTATTCTCTTTTATCACAGTGTGTCAGTTACTTTTCCATGGCTGTGACCAAAAACCTGACAAAAGCAAGCTAAGGAAAGGGGTTTATTTTGGTTCGCAGTTTGAGATTACAATGCATTATGTCCAGGAAGGCGGCAGTAGGAGCATAAAGCAGCTGTTCACATTGTATGTTCAGTCAGGAAGCAGAGTGATGAATGCTGATGCTCAGTTAGCTTTCTCCTTTTTATGTAGCCCAGGACCCCAATCCATGGAATGATGTCACCCACATTTAGAGTGTGTCTTTCAACTTCAATTAACAAAGTCTAGAAAATGCTTCATAGACATACTGAGAAATTTGTTTTCATGGTAATTCTAAATCTCATCACACTGACAACCAAGGTTAGGCATCACATGAATATTTTTCCTCTTAAGTGATTCTTGACCTCACTGTATAAACAATATGTGTTCACTGCAGGTAAACTTATAAAATATACATAAACCAAAAATATTAAAATCACCCCTAACTTCCTTATAATCACAAATGTTAATATTCTATACTTATTAATAAAATAAACCTTTCTGTACTTAAAACCTATATATAATATTTTGTAATTTTCCTTTTTATTTAACAATATGTTAGACACATAGTTTTATCTCAATATACATGATTCTCTTATATATAACAATGTGTCATGAATGGACAATTTATAAAATCAACCTCCTCCTACTGTTGAAAATCTGTATTGATGCCAGCATTTCACTATTTTTTCTGGTTCATTTTGGTTGGTTTGTCTGTTTGAGATAGGGACTTGCTATGAAGCCCAAGCCAGCTTAGCCTTCTCCATCTTCCTGCTCCTGTCTTTTAAGTACTGGAATTATTGGCATGTACCACCTTCATGGTTTCCACTTTTTTCACTATTTTAAACAATAAATAAGTTTCAGGAAGTAGAAATTATGCAGCAACTCTTGTATGCTCCAAGACTTGTACCCATTCCCCATTTCCTCTACAGTAGGCTTTCAATGGTCACAAACACATATAAACAGCAAAGGTCACTTCTATTTTTTGAGGCAGGATAAAAAGACAGGAAAAATTAAGTGGACACGAGACTAGAAAAAAATCCTTGTCTCCAAAATATCATTTAGATTCCTGGTTCCCTCACTTAGTCAATAGGACTTTTATTGTTAATAATGAGTTTTGTATGTGCCTTTCCATTTCTTCTACTACAACCAAAGAGTAAAAAATTTCAACACAACTGACAAAAATCAAAACTGGTATGAAGATTACCTACAGAGATACTATTACCTTTTTGAGCAATATGTCAAATAAGAGTGTTAAAACAACAAATGAACCATGTTTAAGGCCAACACATATGTGATCTTAGATTTTAACCTCTTGTATCCTCTGTAAGCCTGAACAAAGCACCTCATAAACAACCTTACCATAAAGAAACAATTATAAGATAAGAGAAATAATTAAACAAGCTCATGTTTTTAACTATTGTTTTTAAATGTTTTCTTTTAAATATTCTATTGTATGTATGTATTTGAGAGAGAGAAAGGAAGAGAGATGAATAGAGAGAGAAAAAGAGGTACAGCGAGAAAATGAGCATGCCAGGACCTCTGGCCACTACAAAGGAACTCCAGATGTATGTGCAACATTTGTACATCTGCCTTACATGGGTACAGAGGAATCGAACCTGGGTGCTTAGGGTTCATAGGAAAGTGCTTTAACCGCTAAGCCATCTCTCCAACCCTTTAAAGTCTTATTTTTGATGATCAGAATTTCATTGTTTTTTCCTAATAATTTGTGTACATTTAGATGAGTCATTTTACTTCTCTAATCATCAATTTCCTCAGGTAAACTGAGGGTAAGAGAACAGGCAATAGCTAACTATGTTTGCTTGTTTGTTTGATTGATCTGTTTGAAGAAAAGTTTTCCACTTCTTTTTCTATTAAAATGTCCTTTTGGTTACTTTTATACTTATCCCCCAAATCTATCATTGTCCCATTATAGTTTCCATCTTTTCCATGGATAGAATTGTAGGCTTTCATTGTAGCAATTGCCAAAGAGAGTGTTGACTACTTTTCTCTCATGCTGCTTGCAAAGACCTATAACTGGTGTTTTCATAATTCACATAAGCCATAGCCAAACAACAAACACCAAGATTAGCAAATAAGATGTGAATATGACTGAAAATGAGTTAGTGGCCAGAGTTTATAAATTCAAAGGCTCAGATACCTGGGAAATGTATGATGGGTATAGCCCTTGGTTGAAAGGTAGATGTTCTTGACAAAGAAAATCAATTAATGTTGATATACATGAAATATTCAGAGATTCATTTTTTTAAAAAAATCATCGATTGTGAACTTTACTGTATGAACATATTACATATTAGCCATATTCCTGTTATGTTATACTCTTATGTTCCCTCTCCCATGCCTCATTCCACTGAGGGCACTCCTCAGTGGGAATATCAGTATTTACTGTGGGATCATGTTTGCAGCAGTCAATCTTTGTGGAGAAGACAATGCCTCAGAGTACATGTTCCCATTCTGTGGTTATTAAAATCTTCCTTTCCACTCTTTTGCAATATTCCATGAGCCTTAGGGGGTAAGTTATAGGTTTTCTTTAAGTGTTATTCTCTCTGCAGCCTCTGAATTTCTGCTCTGATGATTTTTGTTTTGTTTTTGTTTTTCAAGGTAGGGTCTCACTCTAGATCAGGCTAACCTGGAATTCACTATGTAGTCCCAGGGTCCCCTTGAACTCATGGCAATTCTCCTACCTCTGCCTCCCGAGTGCTGGGATTAAAGGCATGCACCACCATGCCCAGCTGCCCTAATGATTTTTGAGTCTCCTCTGTACCTACCTCCATCTACCTGGAGGAAGTTCTCATGCTAGCAGCATTCGTGTTTAAACTGCTTCTTCCTCCATGTCTCCTGGGACCTGGAAAATGTGACGGAGATGTTTCTTCTTGTGCTTGGAGTTGGAATTCTTTTATTATTGTACTGATGGATCTTGGGTCTCCGTCTATTCACCACCATCTGTAAAAAGCAGGTTTTCTAACCAAGAGTGAGAGCAGCATGGATCAAAGGGGATAAGCATGGTCATTAAAAAAATTTCCACACTCATACCCTGTAATCTTAACCAAAAACTAGGAGCTCTGCTCCCCCCCACACACACACCCCTGAAGAGTTTATGACCTTCCAATCCATAGTCTTCTGACTTGGTTCTCAGTACTAGATATGAATTTTCTTCCACTGAGAAGATATAGCCAATCAGAGAGAAGTTGATTACCCCATAACCTGTGTGCCACTATTGCATAAGTGTGTATATCTTGCCCATCTGGTTGATTTTTCAGTTTACAGGAGCCCCAGCTTTTTCACACTATTGGTGACCTTTATCCTGTATAACACTTTGCAGCACTATCAGGGATCTGGCTTCCTTCTTAGTGCCAGCATGATCTCTCAATATCCTTGACCATAGCTTGTGGTGTCTTCATCAACAGTCTTACTATTTAGATCTGGTGGAGAACCAAGTGCTTTGGCAATGGTCTGTATTGCTTGGGGGCCTCATGAGCCTCCATGGCCAATATCTCACTGTAAAGATTAATCCAGTTCTAGCACTGGGATTTACCCTGTGGGTTTATGGTTGAGCTTTCTACACTTCCTACAGGGTACTTCTGTCCCAACTATATCCCCACCCAATATTAAGAGATTTATCTTTTATTATGATAAGCAGGATGAACATTTCTGTGGTACTGACTCATGCTATTAGTAGTTTTGTGATTCCACCCTTCCACTCTCCCAGTATACCCCAAGACCCTTCCATACCCTTATTCTGTCTCCACTTATCCCTCCTCATTTCTCATTTGTCCTAGCTTCATTCTAGTGCCTTGCCAATACTTACTTACTTACAATGCTTACTACAGCTTATAAACAAATTAATCTGTTTCATGTTAGGAACCACCTATGAAAGGGAAAATGTGGTATTTGTCTTTCTGAGCCTGTGTAACCTCACTTAGTATAACATTTTCCAAGTCCATCCATTTTTTCTGTAAATTTCATTATCTCATCACTCAGCAAGCATCTCTGTAGTAAAGGGTAGAGTATTTAGGGTATAATGCCCAGGAGCAGTAGAACTGCATCAAATGGTAGATCTACTTTTAAATTTGTGAGGAGCCTCCCTACTGATTTCCACAGTGGCTGTACAAATTTGCAATCCCACCAACAGTGGATGAGGGCTGCTCTTTCCTCACATCCTCACCAGCATTTGTTGTCATCAATTTTTTTCTGATGATAGCTATTCTGACTGGAGTGCGATGGAATCTCAAGGTCATTTTAATTTGCATTTCTCTGAATAGTCTAAATATGCTGAAAATCCTTTTAGATATTTATTGGCCATTTGTATTTCTTTCTTTGAAAATTCTCTGTTCAGCTCCCTGCCCCATTTTTGAGTGGATTAATTTCTTATTGCTTAGGTTTTTTGTTTTTAGTTCTTTGTATCTTACAGAGATTAAACCTCTGTTGGATGAATAGCTAATGAAGATTTTCTCCCATCCTGTAAATTGTCTATTGTCATTGTTAATGGTTTCCTTATTTGCAAATAGCTTTTTGCTTGCTTGCTTGCTTGTTTGTTTGTTTGTTTGTTTGTTTTTCTTTTCAACAGAAGGTCTTGCTCTAGCCCAGGCTGGCCCGGAGTTTCACTATGTAGTCTCAGACTGGCCTCAAACTCACAACAATCTTCCTACATCTTCCTTCTAACTGTGCTACCGTGCCTGACAATAGCTTTTAATTTCATGAGAACCCAATAGTTGAGAGCTGGTCCAATTCCCTGAACTACTGTGGTCTTATTTGAAAGTCCCTACACCTATATCTTGGGGTGCTCTTCCTATTTTTTTCTTCTAGTCATGTTAGAGGTTCAGGTCTTATATTGAGGTACCTGATCCATTTGGACTTTATTTTTGTGCAGGGTGAGAGAAGAGCATCACGAGGCATTCTTCCTCATGTGGTTATCTAATTTTTCCTGCACTATTTGTTGAAAATGCTGTCATTTCTCCAGTGTGAATATTTTGCCTCTTTGCCAGGTAGCAGAAGTTACTAGAACTTATACTTGGATCTTCTATTCTATTCCATTGGTCTATGTGTCTGTTTTTGTGCCATTGCCATGCTGTTGTTGTTATTATGGATTTGTAGTATATCTTGAAATCATGCACAAGATACCCTGATAGTATTCCTTTTGCTGAAAATATTTTTGGCTATCTGAGGTCTTTTGGGCTTTTATACGGATTTTGAGACTATATTTTTCTAATTCTGTGAAGAATGTTGCTAAAACGTTGGTTGGAATTTCCTTTAATCTATATAATTTCTTTTTGTAGGATGGCCATTTTCATGATATTAATTTTTCAGATACATGAGTGTGGGAGGTCTTTCCATCTCATTTCTTCCTCAATTTATTTCTTTTTATTTATTATTTTTTAATAAACAGGTTGCACACATAGATCCCCACTCCCCTGCCCCAATTCTACTGAGGGTCTTCTGTGGGGTTTTAGTATTCGTAGAGAGGCTTCAGTCAGTCTCTGCGGGGATGGGGAATACAGTGCATCAGGCTATTCCCACCCACCCTGAGACTCTCACAGTGCTTCTGCACCCTCTTCCATGATACTCCCTGATTCTTGGTAGGCAAGATAGAAACATGATTTAGTGTTGTTTCACTGTAAACTCTGGATCTCTGTTTTTATGAGTTTTGAGTGACCACAGTCTCTGTTGCCATTTTCCTAGAACTGGTTTTAGACTAGCCATGACAGCAGTAGTCCCTCTAATAACTTCTGGGTTTGGGGAAGAAGAAGTGGAGGTAAACAATCTCCTGGTAGACAGTCAGCTCTCTCTTCTTGATGTGTTTATGTATTCTTGTTCTCACCTATATTCTCCTTCATTTGTTAAATTCAAGTTCTTTCTTATTTTTTAATGTTTGATTTTTGTGCATGGAGGGATGTGTGGGTCTAATTTCATTTTCTGCCCATGGTTATTCAGCTTGTCCAGCACCATTTGTAGAAGATGCTGTCTTTCCTCTACTCTACATTATTAGGGCCTTTGTTGACTATAGTTACTTGACCTTAAGTCCAGATCCTCAGTTCTGTTCCATTGGTCTATATTCCTGTTTTTATGCCAGTGCCATGCTGTTTTTGTTGCTATGACTTTCTAATATAGCTTTAGATCAGGTATGGTGATGCCTCTAGAGGTGTTTCTTTTACTGAGGATGTGCTTGGATATCCAAACCTGCTGCCTTTCCATATGAATTTTGAGATCATTTTTTTTCTATCTCTGTGAAGAATAATGCTGGGATTTTTATTGCTATTGCATTAAATCTGTACATTGCTTTTGGTAGGATTGCCATTTTCACAATGTTAATTCTGCCTATCCAGGAGCATGGGAAGTCTTTCCATCTTCTCATGTCCTCCTCAATTTCTTTCTGCAGTGTTTTTATGTTTTCATTACATAAGTCTTTCACATACCTGTTTAGTGTTATTCCAAGGTATTTTCTTGTTGTTTCTATTGAAAATGGGACATTGTCACTTACTTCTTTCTCTGTATCTTTGTCCTTTGCATATAGAAAGGATACTTTTGTGTGTGTGTGTGTGTGTGTGTGTGCGTGTGTGTGTGTGCATTGATTTTGTATCCTGATACTTTGCTGGAAGAATTAATCACCTTTAAGAATTTTGAGATGGACACTCTCAGGTCTCTGATGTATACAATCATTTTGTCTGCAAATAGGGCTAAGTTAACCTCTTCCTTTCCAATCTGTATCTCTTTTATTTTTTCTCCTGTAATATTGCTTGGGCTAGGACTTCTAGTACTATGTTGAAGAGCAGAGGTGATTGTGGGTACCCCTGTCTTGTACCAGATCTCAATGGGAATTCCCTGGGTCTTTCCCCATTAAGTATTATTTAGGCTTTAGCAGCTTTATATACTGCCTTTACTATGTTGAGGTATAAACTGACCATGCCTATTCTCTCCAATGTTTTGATCAGGAAGTGATGTTGTATTTTGTCAAAGGCCTTTTCTGCATCTATTGAAATGATTATGTAGTTTTTGTAATTAAGCTTATTTATGTGATATATTACATTGACAGATTTCCGTATGTCAAACCAACCTTGTGTTCTTGGGATAAAGTCTATTTGATCAAGGTGGATAATGCTTTTCATGTGTTGTTGTCTTCGGTTTGCGATGATTTTGTTCAGGATCTTTGTGTGTAAATTCATTAGGAATATAAGCCTATAGTTGTTTTTGTTGTTGTTGTTGTAGCTCTGTTTTGTTTTGCTAGTAGGGTGATACTTGCTTCATAAAATGGAACTAGGGAGCTTTCCTTGTTCTCCTATTATGTGGAACAGTTTGAGAAAAATTGGTTTCACTTGTTCAATGAAGGTTTGATAGAATTCAGCTGAGAAGCCATCTGGTCCTGGAATCTTCTTTTGGAGAAGTTTTCTTATTACCTTTTTAATCTTGATGGGTGTGTTAGGTTTGTTTAGGAGATTAGTCTGCTCTGAGTTTAGTTTAGGTATGTGGTATGTGTCCAGGAACTTATCCATTTCTTCCAGATTATGCAGTTTTGTGGAGCAGAGGTTTTGGAAGTAAGACCTGGTGATTCTTCCAATTTCACTTATGTCTGTTGTGATTGCTCCTTTCTAATTTCTTATTTTGTTAATTTGAAGCTTCTCTTTTTTCCCCCTTAATCAAATTGGTCAGGGTTTTATCAATCTTGTTTATTTTTCAAAGAACTAGCTTTTTGTTTCATCAATTTGCTTGTTTTCTCAGTTTCCAATTCATTAACTTCTGCTCTGGTCTTGATTATTTCTTTCCATCTGGAGTTTTTTGGGTAGACTCTTCTTGTTTTCCCAATGCCTTTAGATGGATGGATAGGTTATTGATTTGGGATCTCTCTGTCTTTGTTGTGAAGGCATTTAGTGCAATGAATTTTCCCCTAAGGACTACCTGCATTGTGCCCCATAAGTTTTGGTATGATGTGTTCTCATTGTTATTCAATTCTAGAAATTTTGCAATTTCTCTTCTTCTTTTTTTTTTTTTTTTTGGTAGGGTTGGAATTCACTATGTAGTCTCAGAGTGGCCTCAAACTCACAGTGGTCCTCCTACCTTTGCCTCCCGAGTGCTGGGATTAAAGGCATGCACCATCATGCTCAGTTTGCAATTTCATTTTTTTATTTCATCCACTACCCATTTACTGTTTAAAAGTGTGTTGTTCAGTCTCCAGAAGCTGATGGAGTTCCTGGCACTTTAGCTTCACAGCACTGTGGTCTAATATCATGCAGGAAATTATGTCGATTTTCCTAAATATATGTTCGCAGGCTTTATAGCCCAGTATATGATCTCTTTTGGAAAAGGTTCCATGGGCTGCTGAGAAGAATATGTATTCCATAGATTTTGGGTACAATGTTCTGTAGGTATCTACTAAGTCTAGTTGATCTATGGTGCTGTTGAGCTCTCTTACTTCCCTGTTGATTTTGTGTTTGGATCTATCTACTGCTGATAGTGGAGTATTGAAGTCCCCAACTATGATGATGTTGGTGTTTATTTCCATTTTGTTGTCAAGTAGGTTTTGCTTTATGAATTGTGGTGCACCTGAATTTGGTGCATAAGGATTGATGATTGTGATATCTTCTTGTTGGATCATTCCCTTGATGAGTAAGAAGTGGCCTTCTTTGTCTTCTTTGATTACTTTTGGTTTGAAGTTTATTTTATCCAATATTAGTATAGCAACACCTGCTTGTTTCTTATTTCCATTTGCTTGGAATATCATTTTCCACCCTTTCACCCTGAGGAGGTGTCCCTCTTTAGTGGTGAGGTGGGTTTCTTAAAGACAGCAGATTGAGGGGTCCATTTTTCTGATCCACCTGTTAACTTTTGTCTCTTGATGGGTGAATTAAGGCCATTAATGTTTAGGGTAGTAATTGTGAGGTTTGATTTAATCCCTACTATATTGTGGTTCTTTATGGGGTTTGGTGTTCCCGTGGACTTTGTTGTTTTTTGAGCCTTCTCTGGGTTTGGTTATTGAGGTCTAGTTCTTATAGGCTCTTGAGGTTGGTTGTTTGACTCTTCTGTGTGGAGAATTCCCAGAAGTATTCTCTGTCAGTTTGGTATTGTGTTCATATAGTTTTATAGCTGACTTTTATTGTGGAAAGTTTTTCTTTTACCATCTATTATGAGGGATACTTTTGCTGGGAACAGTAGTTTGGGTTAGAATCCATAGGTTCTTAGACTTAGCAGTGTTCCATTCCAGGCCCTTCTGGCTTTCAGGGTTTCCATTGAGAAGCCTGAGGTAATTCTGATGGGGTTACCTTTATATGTAATGTGTTGTTTCTCCTTGCTGATTTTTTTGTTTTGTTTTGTTTTCATTGTTTAGAGTATTAATGGTAATATGTATTGGAGAGTTTTGCCTTTGGTCCAGTCTGTTTGGAGCTCTGTTAGCATCATGTAACTTGATGGGACTCTCTTTTGAGAGAGTGAGAAAGTTTACTTCCATAATTTTGTTGAATAAGTTCTCCATGCCTTTGGTCTGAATTTCTTCCTTTTCTGGTATGCCAATGATCTGAATGTTGGGATGTTTTAGGGTATCCCACAGTTCTTTCATGTTCTGTTCACAAAAATTTTTGAACTTGTTCTTCAAGTTTTTGCACTAAAAACTGTTTCTTCTGTCTTGTCTTCCAGTTCTGAGGTTCTGTCCTCCCCATAACTGACCCTGTTCTTGAGGTCTCCTAGAGAGGTTTGGAATTTTTAAATTTAGTTTGTATTTTCTCTTGCCCTTTTCTGTATAGTGTCTATCCCTCAATCAGGTTTTCTTGTCAGAAGACTCTCTGTTTTTTTTCTGCTAGGTCCAACCTAGTGAGGACAGCATTCATATGATTCTTGGTCTTTTGTTGATTTTTCTACATGTTCTGCCAATTGCTTGGCCAGGGTCACATAGCTTGTATCTTCATTTTGAGGTTCTTATCTTGTTCTCTCTTCTGTGTTTTGATTAGAGACTTCCATTGTGGGACTAGGCAATCTTGTTGGGATTACTACCATTTGATGTTACATGTTGTTCCTTTTGTGCTGTGGCCTGCCCATCACTGTGTGGGAATATTATTTAATTCAGGAGGAAGCAGTAGTTTAGCCTCGAAGTGTATTCACTGATTGTTCCCTCTTATATTTGATTAGGTTTAGATTTTGATGGCAAGGAGACCTGGCTGCTCAGGTGGGAGGAGTCCCAATGGGGACTCAGTGTTGGGGTGGGGAGAGGAGCCTGGAGAATGCACAGTCTTGAAGGCAGGTGGCCTAGTGGGGTGGCAGGTGAGGGGATAGGATGGGGCTGACTTATAGGTTGGTGGTGGAGTGAGGGGTTGGGATGGCACAGTGGAATGGGACAGCATGAGCCCAATGTAGATCCTGAGACATGGACCCAATTGCATGGACCTTGTGAGGTGGACCCAATGGTGCAGACCCAATGGCACAAACCCTGTGACATGAGTCTGGTGGTGCACCTAGGCGGAGTGATGGGGTGGCAGTCATGGTGGCAGGAAAGGAAGGAAAGCTGTGGGAGTGAGGGAGGAATGAGAGCCAGCTGGTTCACGGAAAGGTGAGGAACACCTGACCCAGACCCATAGATCCTGCACATAGTGCAGGAGTGAACCTGGTCTGTGGCATGACAGCTGGAGTGACAGATGGGAAGGCTACTTGAGTGGTTTGGGGGACTAGTGAGCTACCTAAGAACATGGGAGTCAGTGGATTCCCTACTGTACCCTCCATGCCCTTCCACTGGAGGTCTGCCAGAACCTACTGACCAAAAGAAAACACCCACAGATCTTTCCTATTATTGCCTGGTGAGGTGAAGTGTGATTAAGCAGATGCCATCTTGATCAGAAGTCTACATGCCCCATTTTCATTTCTTGATTTGACTTTCTTACTGTCTCTTGGAATTCATTCCTGCATTTGATCATGTCTTCATTGTGCATATTCCACTGACCATTTAGTTCAGTTTATTTGTTGTTGTTGTTCATTCTCATCACTTTTATTCAGCTGTCTATGGAGTTCCTTTTTTCAATTCTCTTCGATTTTATTCAGCCCTCTATTGAGTTCTTTGGGCTGATTCTCTTACATTTCATGCAGCCACCTATTTTACTTCTTTTTATTGTTCTTCTTTCATTTCATGCAGCCATTCATTTGCAGTCTCATTAAGTTTGTTTAATAGATTTATCATAACTTCATTTTGGAAATCTATGTCTGGAATTTCCTCAGTGTTTTGATTTCAAGCTTCCACTGTGGGACTGTACATTCTTGATGGGGATATCTTTCCCTGCTTTGTTGCATTACTTGCATTATTTATTTAGGGTCTTCTTGTCTTCAGAGAGTCCTTTTGGTTTGCTGAAAATGCAGTAATAGCAACTGTTATGGAGCCTTGTTGAGTGAGCTGGTTAGCCTTGACAGAGGTGAGTGTGGGATGGCACTATATCTGTATGTTTTGGCTTGATACACTTGAACATGAGCAATCTCCAGACTTGTTCATGTGGACCCTGAGTGTCCTGGCCTACTCAGTGGCCAGACTGTAATGAGTGATCAGCTAGGAAGTCTCTTCTCAAGGAGGTGCAGGAAGGCAGACCATGCTAGGGAGTGAGCTCATTTGGGCCCTGGTCATCCTAACCTACTGAGTCCTTAAAGTTTTTGTAGTGCTTCTAAGTCTCTAATGATGGTGATTATGTGACAGGCTCAGGAGCACAGGGTGGGAAGGGAGTTTTACTCATAGTGTGATTGATTCCAAATTCTGGCAAGTGGAGATGGAGGTTGTATACACAGGGGTCCTGGGTGCCCTACTATACTGAGTATCTAGGACTTTAGAATGCAATCAGTTCCAGAGTCCCTACTGAAGGCAGCAATGGTGACAGCACAGCAGAGGCTCAGAGGACCTTAGCTTAATTTTTAAATTTTGTTTAATTTTTGAACCTGGTTTTAAAAGAATGCTTAAATTTTATTTTTTTGTTTAAGAGAGAGGGAGAGAGAATGAATGGGCATGCCAGGGCCTCCATCCACTGCATGCAAACTCCAGGTGTTCGACCTTGTGCATCTGACTTACATGGGTACTAGGGAATTGAACCCAGTTCCTTAGGCTTTTCAGGAAAATGCCCTAACCACTAAGCAATCTCTACAGTCCATGAATCTAGTTTTAAATAGCATTATTTAGGTAATAAACTTAAAAACTCACCATATACATTATATATATACACACATACACACACACATATATGTGTGTGTGTGTGTGTGTAAGATACAAATATGACTCTCCCACCTCTCTTGAGAATTATGTATCCACACCTTATTGTTGGCCATTCCTCTGCCTGTTCTCTGCTACTGAGAGACTGTTAGAGAGGAGATGGATAATAGGCATTTGGAATCTCTAAGTAACACAAGTCTTGAAACACACGAAAATCTGCTACAAAATTTCTACATCCTGAAATTTACTTTTAAAAAGTAAATGAGGATATGTTAAATATTTTAATTTAAGGATGGTTATTTATGCATGTTTAAAATGGTGAAAAGAGTTTGGAAGCCCCAATTTAACTCCAACTTTGCTTCATATTGACTCAATGAAATTCTTTCCTGTGTTATAAGTCAAGATCTTAGGTTTACTTGAGTAGCAATCTCTGAAAAGAATTCTTCAGACTACATAGCCACCACTTCTCACAGCTGGATCTTCTACTGTCAATGACTTCCAATTCTAACTATTGACCTACAGGCTTAGAAGAACATGGTTCTGAAGAATATATGCTGAACTCTCTCACCCAAGCCCTGAAGGTTACCCAAGCTCACCTCTGGCATACCCAGTGATTGACAGAACAGAGAATTCAAATCAGACTTACCCTTACTAGATGGTGCAAAAGGCAAGAAAGAGCCTATTGTCAACAATCATCAAGCAGGCTTTTAGAAAAAGAAATATCACAAATACTATACAGTAAATGTCAGCTACTCTTGTTACCTGAGAACTGAGGAATGAGTGGAGAAAGAAGCAGGCTTGTTCTTTAATCATGCTTGCTCAGTAGAGAATGAATACTTGCTAAGGCTTGGATCAGAAAGAACAGAATTTCTCCCACTGCATTATGCTGATCATAAGCTCTGGTTTAACATCCAAACCCAAGGTCATCAGGGACACTGCCAAGATTAGTGTGGGGCTACTGATGAACTCTCTGGGGGTACATGCTTCAAAAAAGTTCCCCGTCAAAGCTGGGCATGGTGGTGCACACCTTTAATCCTAGCACACAGGAGGCAGAGGTAGAAGGATTGTCGTGAGTTCAAGGCCACCCTGAGACTACATAGTGAATTCCAGGTCAGCCTGAGCTACAGTGAGCCCCTACCTCGAAAAACCAAAACAAAACAACAAAAATAAAGTCCCCTTTGAAAAGACCCTGAAGATAATGTTAATACAGTATTTAAAATTTAACATTAATAAAAAATGTGATAAGGTATCAACATTTTAAAGACAAGACTTGACCCTATACTTCAGTTATCAGTTAATCCTTGACTAGATCCAATAAAATTGTCTTTATACAAATAAACCTTCATCTCACAAGTTAGTATTCACCATATGTTTTATTTTATTTTTATTTTTAGATTAATTACTTAATAATTTTTTGAGATAGCATCTTGCTGTATAGTCCTGGCTGGCCTGCTGCATATGTAGCTCAGGCTGCCCTCAAATGCACAACAATCTTACTGCCTCAGCTTCCAGAGTACTGGAATTTCAGACATGCACCACCAAGACCATCTCATTTGATTTTGTTTAAGTACTGTATTCAAATATTTATTTATGTAAATTTTTTTCTTTTTTATTTGAAATAGGGTCTTGCTCTAGCTCAAGCTGTCCTGGAATTCACTACATAGTCTCAGGCTGGCCTTGAACTCACAGCAATCCTACCTCTGCCTCCCGAGTGCTGAGATTAAAGACATGTGCCACCACACCCAACTTGCCTAAATTCTTAATGCCCCTTAAATTTGTGGCTAATGTATGTCCATCAATGCTCTCAGGCCAGTGCCAGCCCTGTGAGAACTGAAAAATTCTGAGGGCCCACCTCTGTCAGTGCCCACACCTGGCAATGTCCTCATGCTTCCTCCTTGAGTCAAGAGACAGTTTGTTCTCAGAACAGTGAATGTCCTCTTTTGGTCAACCTAGATGGACCTTGAAACCACACTTTACCTTGGGCTGAAATTAATTCTCTGTTCTATTCTGAAATTATTGTCAACACTACTGTCAAGTAATGTTAGGGGAGTTGGTACAAATATATTTATTTCCCTTTTTATAACATCAGAGAAATATTGCAAATAATACCTGGACATGAATATTCTTAGGCTATTTCATGTAAGTCCAAAAGATATTCTCTGCCCCCTCCACTTGCACATTAAAAGATAAAGTTATTTTCTTCTTGGTGTTTTATTCTTCTCAGGGAAGAATCTGACTCAGGTAGAATTCCTTCCATAGTAGCAAGCCTCTGAGGGTCCAATTTTAACTCTGATTTTCCTACAGAGAAGCACAGCTAAGAACCCTGTAATAGCACAGGACTGCTCCTTAAGTATTCTCTTCCTAGAGGCCTGAGGGCCCGCTATCACCCTCTTTACAAATGTGTTGGGTATCTTAGCCTCAGTGCCTACAGCTGAGAGAAACCAGGCAGAAGTAGTAAGTTGCTTCTGTTTTTGTGTTTCAAAGGCTTACATTCATCTGCAATGTTGCTGCCACATCCCTGTTTCTAGTTTTAAGATGAATTATGAGGAAGTTAGGGACTAGCTGGCCACATATGATGACTTAAGAAAGTGGTGCAACCCAGGATTCCAAGACAAGCTGATGTCGAGACACGGGCCATGTCTGGTCATGTTTATTCTGCTACAAAGACTAAGTGCCTAAGGAGCAGAGAACAGTCCTAGCTGTGTCACCTTAGAAACAGAAATAGTAGAAAATGAAAAGTCAGTATGTTCTTTAATGGCACAGTGAACACAATAAATGGAGCCAAGCATTTCTTTCAAGCTGTAGACAGTTTAAAAATCCAAAGAGATACTGGACTAGAGGTGAAATGGCAAATGACAGAAGGCTAGAGTCATCAAGACCCCCTCTGGTCCTTAGGAATGGGACTGCAGTCGCTGTTGATGAATTCTGGCAACATTAAGCACAGGAAGGGCCTGGCCCTAGTTTGGACTTGCTGGTCCTGTCATCAGTGAAGAGTGGGTAGGAACTCAGAGGTAACAAGCCTAGTCATTCTCAGCCTTAACCTCTCTCAGAAGCCTATGGAATTCCTTTAGAGACCTCTACCCAGGCAAAGCTCCACGATTTGTGGCTTCAACCCAGACAAGAATCAAGGCAGAACCAGTATGAAGAAGAGTTGAAGATTTTATTAATGATATTTTAATACAGGATTAACCAAGGTTAGGAGAGTTAAAGCACACCAAAGAACATGGATGTGGGATCTTCTAAGACAAAGTATCACCTAGGTAAAGTTGTACCCAAGTCTGACTATGGATGCTTCAGAGAAGGATCATAGTAAATGTTCTTTGTAATGGGTAGATATAGAGATATATTCTCTGAAGTTACATCCCTAAAGGTTGCTGGGAAACCACCTCTCTCTTCTGTCCAACATTGTTTGAAAAGTCCAACCCACAGTTAGATTGAAAGTAAGGGTTTCTCTTCAGTAAACAGACTTTACAGTTTATCCCCAACTTAGGAATGAGAAGAAAGTGCTAAAAATTCAAGGTATGATCTCAATCTGTCACTTGGCCTCTTTCTCAGTGGTGTTAAAGTTTGAAGTCAGTTAAGTCTGAAGTCTTCTGTTTTCCCTTTTTCAGTAAAACCAGATCAGATCACAGGACAAGCCATTGCCCTTCTTACCACATCATTACAATTTTCCCTATTCCATTCTGTCTCAGTTCTATCCCACTTTCAGAGGGCACCCATCCCATGACCCCTTAGAGACAAAACAGAAATACTTTCTGCCACATGTGTATCTTTTTTTCAGATTTATGCATTGACAGAAGTGGTGGCTGCTGTCAAAGGGAAAATTGAAGTATACTTGGATGGTGGAGTTCGAACTGGCAATGATGTATTGAAAGCTCTAGCACTCGGGGCTAAGTGCATTTTTCTTGGGAGACCAATCCTCTGGGGTCTTGCCTGCAAGGTGAGAACTGAAGGGAAGACACAAAAATTACCATGAGTTTTTCAATCTACCTTCCAACATAGATAATCTTCCAAGTGCTTTAGGTTAGTTACACTTCACCTATAAACCGGCCTTCTTCTGAAGTGTTCCAAAAACTTTCAAAAACTATCACCCTTACCTTTTTCCCTTTCCTTTATTTTGTTCCTTTCATAATTCAGATTTCATAGACACATATTCTCTGCAATTGTTCTCTCTCCATCTATATATATGGTCAGAATGTTCTTTGAAATCTCTGTCTGTCCCCCTTCTGTTTTGGAGATAGGGTGAACATGGTGTTGAAGAAGTATTGAGTATTTTAAAAAATGAATTTCACACTTCTATGAGCCTTTCAGGTAAGTGGGTTTTTTTTCCTTGCTTTAAATCCTAAGGTGTGAAGGTAACAGGAGTGGAAACTTGTTCCTCTCAATATCCATTCCTTGGCTTGCTCCAGAAGAGAGAATAGAGAAAGATCATCTTAGACAGAGACCAAACACTATTCTCTAACAATGGAATCCTTAAGCTTTCTTCAAGATCATTGCTGGTTCTTGAAAGATTGCTTCTGCATCCAAATTCCTCAGCTAAATTATTTAATTTGTAGGCTGTCTATAGATCCCATGCCTAATGTTCCTGCAATCAGTCCAGGTGTGAAATATGATCTTTTCCCACATTTCTCATCCTAGCCTCATATCACCATGCTAGCTCTTTCTTCCCTTTTTTCATTTCTTCTCTGAAGTGACTATTCAATCATTGTGTGGATATAGTCCTCATTTTACATACTAATTGATGTCTTCTGCTAAAAGTGATCCCTCCTTAGTGATAACCTTCTCCTAGAAGGCATTTGATACATGGGTACCCACCTTATCTCCTACTGTAGTCCTAATTCTATACTGCCTTAGCTCATGCTACCACTGTACCCTCACTTTATCAGAAAGGAGATCAAGCTCCAGGATATTTACTGCACGCAGAAGACTGTTTTCAAAATACTAAGATAGAGATGATGTGTTTTTTACACCAACATTTTGACATGGCTGTATTAAAACATGACATGAGCATGGAATCATAAAAGAAATTCTCAATATAATCAGAATTACATTATTCACTATGAATTACATTTTATCTAGTTTAATACAAAGATCAAAATTTGTTCATGAAGTGAGAGAAATGAGCTTTATATGCTTTTTTTTTTTTTTTTTTTCAGGCTGCCGATCAGTCGCTGAGATCAGTCGGGACCTGATCCAGTTCTCCATATTATAAAGAACCACTGCAAGTCCTTATAGGATGAAGGCAAACATCCAACATTGTGTGTGTAGGATGGGCCCCATCCTACCTAGCAGCTGGAGCCCTGCTCCCTCAAAAGGAGAGGATGTTCAGATCGAGGAATGACATATTATGCTCTCTAGAATAACTGAGGTTGATAATTCATTGAATATGCCAAAATATCTAGCATAGAGGATGAGAGATTTTAAATGTTTCCAACACACATAAAAAATTATGTCTGATATAATAGGTATACCAATTATCCTGATCTTCTTATTAACTGTTCATATTCATTAAAATGGCACACTAATACCATTAATACATGCAATTATTATATGCCAATTAAAATAAATATTTTCTAAAAGACATAACTGACAAGATTATCTTGATATAGCCTAACTCATATTGTATGTCAAGGGCTCTTGGAATTTTTTTTACTTTAAACCAGAGTCAAGACCAGAAATATAAAAGAATAGAAGAGCAAATGAGTGTCTAAATTATTCATGGTCTTGTTGCCTAAGGCTCATTCTGTGCAGGGTACTGACCTCCAAGAAAAGTGACAAAAGGAGAATTTGAAAACATAATCAAAAACTCTGGAAATAAAAAAAAATAGCTACAGTAGTCTTTCACCCATAAATGAATGCAATTTGGTAAGTAGATACTGAGATTATTTTGTTTAAAAATAAAGTAAGTAAGGTGTAATAGTTACTTTATCATAGCTAAGACAAAACATACAACCAGAAGCTTCTGATGGAAGAAAAAAGTTTATGATGACTTACAGTTTAGAGGGAAAAGTTCATCATGGAAGAAAAAGCATAGAACAGACAGTTGGGGCATCACATTTTGTCACAGCAATAGGAAGGAAATAGTCTGAATGAGCAAGGTCTGAAAAACCATTGTGTTGAACTAATAAACCTCAAGATCTGCCCTTAAGGACACACCACCTCCAGCGAGGCTCTACCTCTCAAAGGCTTCACCGGCTGTGGACTAAATAGGAAGTTTAATCACAAACACTTGGGGCTACAGGAACATTTAATATGCAAACCACCACACAAGGCTATTACATAAAATGAAAATGAACATTCTCTGTTGCTTGAGAAGCATGGGCATCAAAATACCTTCATTGATGCCAAGTAATATATATTAAATCTCAGGAGGAATCTCTTAAAACCCAAAAGTACCCCTTATACAATCTGATATAAAGATAGGCAAATGATCTGAACTGACATTTTGCCAAAAGAAATATGAAGATATCAAATAAGCTTTGGATGAAAAGGTGATCAGCATTGTATGTTACTAGAGAACCACAAATTAAAACAATGATACCAAAGTATACCTATTAGAATGATGAAAACTCAAAACACTGACAACCCCAAATGTTAGTGAGGATGTCAGTCATCAGGACTCTTATTGGAAATACAGCTTGCCATAAAACTAAGCATTTTTTCTGGGTAACCCAGTAACTGTGCTCTATAGTAGTTACCTAAATAAGTTTAAAATTATATGTGAGCAAATTGCACAAGATTTTTAAATATATTATTTATTTATTTGCAAGAAGAGAGAGAGAAAGAAAGAGGAGAGGGAGTGAATATGAGAGATGCATGGGCCACTTTGTGCATCTGGCTGTACGTGGGTACTAGGGAATCAAATCCAGGCCATCAGGCTTTGTAAGCAAGTACCTTTAACAGCTGAGCCATCTCTCCAGGCCCTTGAACAGGATTTCTGATAACAGCAGTGCCCAAACTTGATAATCACTGATATTCTTTAGCAAGTAAATGGATAAACAATGTCACACCCAGACAATGAAATTTTACTCAGGGCTTAGGACAAAAGCTATTAAACTATGAAAAAAACCATAAATTTATGTAACTTATGTTACTAAGTGAAAGAAGCTGATCTGATAAGGCTGCATATTGAAAATTCCAAATATATGACACCATGGAGGAAATGAAACTATGGAGATGATATGCCAAATCAAGTTCATTAATTGTAACCAATGCATAATTTTAGTTCAGGGTGTTGGTAGAGGGAGGCTATGCATGTGTAGACTATCTACATATGGGAACTTTACTTTCTGTTCAGTTTTTCTCTAAACCAAAACTGTTCTAAAAATAGTCTATAAAAAATTAAACGAGGGCTGGAGAGATGGCTTAGTGGTTAAGTGCTTGCCTGTGAAGCCTAAGGACCCTTTTTCAAGGCTCGACTCCCCAGGACCCACGTTAGCCAGATGCACAAGGGGGCACATGTGTCTGGAGTTTGTTTGCAGTGGCTGGAAGCCCTGGCGTGCCCATTCTATCTCTCTCTCTATCTGCCTCTTTCTCTCTGTCTCTCTCTGTCACTCTCCAATAAATAAATAAAAATGAACAAAAGAAATTAAAAAAAAGAAACGAAAGTGGTTCAGATGAAACCATTTAAAAAAATTAAATGAGAAATTAAATGGGTAATATACCCGATGCATGGTAAAAGACAATAGGTACTAAACTTCTCAGGCTTCATGTAGAGCTTCCTCAGTACAAGAAGTCACATGTGACTTTTTTTGAGTATATGTGTGTATGTGTGCTATGTTCATGTGTGTGAATGCACACGTGTATATGGGTTAATATACATATGTATGAGTGGAGGTCAGTGGTTGACATCTAGTGTCTTTCTCAAACACTTGACTTTATTTTTTATTTGTGGATATATGCATGTTCATATGTGTGTGGATACAGAGATCTACACACACATATGTGCATGTGGAAGCCACAGGACAATGTCAGAGGTCTTCCTCAGTCACTTTTCTCCTTATTCTTCGAGACAAAGTCTTTTACCAAGCCTAGAGTTCACCATTTTAGTTACACTGACTAGCCAATAAGCCTCAGGAATTGCCTGTCTTCCCCTTTGAAGCACTGGGATTACAGTGCATGCCACAGCACCTGGTCTTCATGCTTGTGTGGCAAGAACTTTACCCACTGGGTCATCTTCTTAAGCATCCACTCTAGTTTTGGAGACAGGGTCTCCCACTGAACCTGGAGCTCACCAATTCAACCAGACTAATTGGCCAGTATGCCCCAGGGATCCTGCTGTCTCCACCTCCTTAGCACTTGGACTACAGGTATGTGCCACTGCACATGGCTTTTTGTGTGTGTACTGCAGAACCAAACTTAAGTCTTCATACTTGCACAGCAAGCACTTTACCATCTCCCCAGGCCCTATATGATTTTTTTAATATGATGTTTATTGGTAACATTAATATATAAATTTACTGCAAATCAGTCCTATTACCTCTCCCCTTCCCCCATGACACACACTGAGGGCTTTTCTCAGTGGGGGTTTCAGTAATCACATGCATGGCTGGTTGGCAATAGGGGAGTGCTCACCTGAGACCTGAGTCCACCTTGCTTCTGGAGGACATAGTTGGGTGGTGTACACCTGTCTGTTAGCTGGCTGCACTGGGAAGCAGGACCAGAGCATCATGGACTTAGTCCTAACCTGGGTTGACATAGGTCATAGTCTTCATGTCTGACTAATGTGGGTACAGGTGGAGTGCTGTACTGGCATGTGAGGAGCCTAGAGTTCTTTGTTTTGTTTGGACAATGTCAGGCCATCTGCACATGCATTTGGAATAGGCACTCTGTGGAACAGGACCACAGCTGAGCAGGCCATTCTGGGCAGGCAAAGGTGGGCAGTCTACCTGGTCAACTACCACACATGACTCCTGATCTGATCTGATCCTAATTGTTCATTTCTTAGTTTCTTGTTTTTATTTCAAGGTAGGGTCTCACTCTGGTCCAGGCTGACCTGGAATTCACTATGTGGTCTCAGAGTGACCTTGAACTCATAGTGATCCTCCTACCTCTGCCTCCCAGGTGTTGGGATTAAAGGCATGAGCCACCATGCCCAGCTCTCATTTAATAAATTCTTAAGAGGGCTTCCTAGGTCAAGTGGGTGGATATTTAAGTGATTTTTGTCAGAGAAAAATTTTCATCAACTTACTTCCTCAAATAGCATATGACTTACCACATCTTCACCAATACCTTATCATTTTAGTTATTTGGGATTTTGCAAAACTTCTGTGGCTTTCAACCTGGATTTAAAGAAGGTCTAGTGTCCTTTGTAACTAAAAATAAATTCCCAAAAAGAGAAGGCTGGAAGACATAACAATCTGCCTTCCTTCATTTCCCTCTTCCTTTCTGTCTTTCCTCCTCTTTTTTCTCCTCCTCATCATTCTTCTTTGAATGGAGTTCTAAGAACCAATAGACTGGCATATAGTGATCATACATTGTTCTTTTCTTTTCTTCTTTTTCATTTCTTATGAGGTTGAATTTAGGATTATAAGAACATAACATTGAAAATGAAATATAACCTAAATATCCAACAATAAGTAACTAGTTGGTACTTATAGTGCATTTATATGGTAGATTATTATATGGGAATAATGTTTTCAAGCAGTATCAATTTTACTGTTGCAGTCAAGTTTCAAGTTGCTGCACAAAGAACCTGACCAAAAGCAGCTTGTGGGAAGAAAGAGTTTATTTTGCCTTCAGACTCGAGGGGAAGATCCATGATGGCAAGGAAAAATATGGCATGAGCAGAGGGTGAACATCACTTCCTGGCCAACAATAGGTGGACAACAGCCACAGGAGAGTGTGCCAAACACTGGCAAGAGGAAGTTGATTTACAATAACCATAAGCCTGACCCCAACAATACACTGCCTCCAGCAGGCTCCAATTCCCAAATTGCCACCAGCTAGAGACCTAAGCATTTAGAACACACAAGTTTATTTGGGATACCTCAAGCAAACCACCACTTTCCATCCATGGCCCTCATAAACTGATAACCATCCATGATGTAAAATGGAATGCATTCAGTCCAACTTTATAAGCCACTATAATTTTTATCAATCCCAGTAATGTTCAAACATCCCATAGTCCAAGATCTTTAAACTGATGGGAAGAACTTTGGGCTGTACACAGGGTTGTGCACTTTGCTTGGAAGAAAACAGAGCCAGATATGTGATTATACACTGATTCATGGTTTGTGGCCAATGGTTTGACTGGATGGTCCAGGACTGAGAAGGAGTACAATTGCAGAATTGGTGATAAAGACATTTGGGGTATGTGTATAGACCACTCTGAATGGGCAAAGGATATTTGTGTCCTTTGTTAATGCTCATCAGAATGTGACTTCATCAGATGATGATTATTAATCAAGCAGATAAGCTAACCCATTCTGTGGAGAGTGGTCAACCTTTTTTCCATAGTCATCCCTGTCATTGCCCAATGGGTCCATGAACAAAGTGGCCATGGTGGCAGAGATGCAGGTTATGAATGGGCCCAATAACATGGACTTCCAGTAACTAAGGCTGACCTGGCTACAGCTGCCACTGAGGCCAAATTTGTCAGCAGAGAACAACTCTGAAGCCTTGGTTTGGTAGTATTCTTAAGGGTGACCAGCCAGCAACTTGGTGGCAGGTTGACTATATTGGGCCACTTCCATTATGGAAAGGGCAGTGTTTAGTCCTTACTGGAATAAACTCTCATTCTGAGTATGCATTTACTTTTCTTGAACATAGTCCTTCTGCCAAAACTACCATCCATGGGTTTACAGAGTGACTTGGGAATCATGGTATTCCACATAGCATTGCTTCTGACCAAGGAACTCACTTCACAGCTAAAGAACTGTGGCAGTGGCCTCATGATCATGGAACTCACTGGTATTACCATGTGTCCCAGTACCCTGAAACTAAGTTTAATAGAAGGGCGGAATGGCTTTTTAAAGAAACATTTACAGGGCCAACTAGGTGGTAATAGCCTGGCTGTATATGCTCTGGATCAGCATCCTATATATGGTACTGTTTCTCCTATAGCCCACATTCATGGGCCCAGGAATCAAAGAGTGGAAATGGGAATGGTACCATTCACCATCACCCCAAGTGACCCATCAGTCAAATTTTTGCTTCCTGTTCCCACAACCTTACTCTCTGCTGGCCTAGAGGTCTTGGTTCCAGAGGGGGGAGTTCTTTTTCTAGGAGGCACAAAATCATTCCATTGAACTGGAAACTAAGACTTCCCCCTTGCCACTTTGGGCTCCTGATGCCCTCTAGGCAAAGAAGGGAGTTGCAGTGTTAGCAAGGGTGATTGATCCAGACTACCAGGGGGATATTGGACTGCTCCTCCACAATGGAGGTAAGGAAGAGTATGTTTGGAGTGCAGGAGATCCTTTAGGGTACCTCTTGGTGTTACTATGCCTTGTTTTCAAAGTCAATGGACAACCACAACAACCCATTCAAGGCAGTGTGATAAATGGCCCAAATCATTCAGGGATGAAGGTTTGGGTCATCCCTCCAGGTAAAGAACCAAGACCCATTGAGGAGCTTGCTGAAGGTGGAGGAAATACAGAATGGGTAATAGAAGGTAGTTACAAATACCAGCTAAGGCCATGTGACCAGTTACAAAAACGAGGACTGTAATTGCCATGAGTGTTTCTGTCCTAACTTTTTAAAGAGTGTTTGTACATATGTACACAATATTAAGATGCCTTTGTTTTTCCTCTATTTCTCTATTATGGAATTAATATTGATTAAGACTATATCAATAGTTACCTGTTGCTGAATTTATATTTAACCTAGTATTTTAAACTAACCATTCCTCAAGGGATCTTGCTTTGTGTTGGGGAGAAGACTGTGCATTTCAGGTTGCATATGAAATAGTTATATCATGTTGGGTAGGATTATGACCTTGTTACTGTCTTCATTTGGAAATTAAGTATGATGTAAGGAGATAGGTTTGGTATCAAGTTTACAAAGAGTGGACTTTGTGATGGTTAAATTTTGTTGTCAAGATGATCAGTTTAGGAATGCCAGACATTCCTTTTGGGTGGGTCTCTGAGGTTGCTTCTAAGAAGGATTAACTGAATGAGAAAGTCCTTCCCCCAGAGTGAGCCCTTCCCCCAAAGTGGGAGGCCTCTCAGAGGAAGCTCTGAGAAAAAAAGAATCCCTTCCTCCAACCTGGCTGCTGGTCCTGCTTTCTGCCTTACAGTGTGGACTGAAGACCAGTGCAGATTGAAAACCAGTGGCTCTCCAGGAAGCCCTCAGGCCTTCAGTGCTGAGTTAGGACTGCTGAGGCATTCAGCCTCATGGACTGAGCAGCTACCAGGTTCTTGACTCTTGGGCCTGCAGACTGCTAATGTTAGATTGCAGTAAACCAATCCAATAAATCCCCTTTTTAATACAATTCATGCTATTGGTTCTATTTCTCTAGAGAACCCTGACTAATACAATCAATGGTATAAGAAGCCACTTTTAAGCATGGATAAGTTTATAAGGCAGGACATAAAGCTATATTTGTCATTATTTTATTGCCAAACATTCACAAACACAAATGCACACACGTAAACACAAAATCACCCACCAAAAAGTGAAAAACATATGAACATGATAACAGTTGTCATCTCTCAGTATGAATTTTTTTCACTTTTATTATTACTACTATTATTACTATTATTTGAGAGCAAAGGCTGTGTCTCAGTCCTCTCAACATCCTGTAATATTATCACAGGTCCTGTTACAAAATAAGGCATTAGGAATGTATTTTGTTTCTGGGGCTTAAAATGACAGGAATTGATTTTACAGCTCTGGAGGCCATAAGTTTAAAAGTAAGATGTTGGAAGAGCCATGCTTTATTTCATCAAACCTCTTTGTATATACTAAGGAATGCCAGCAATTTTCTGTGTGCTTTCGCTTACAGCCACATCACGGCCATATGGAGCTTTATCATCAGAAACAACAGGGGAGGTTTTCAGAATTGAAATGAAGTCATGCTGGACTTGGTGCCACATGTCTATATTTTTAGCCTTTAGAAGTCTGTAGCAAGAAGATCATAAGTTGGGGCCAGTCTAAGCTATATAGCAAGACCCTATTTAAAATGTAACAATAAAAAATGAAGCTATGGGGCTGGAGAGACAGAAGGTTGATCCCCAGAAACACATAAACAGCTGGGATTGACACACACATCTATAACCCTGGTCCTATAGGAATGCACAGACCCAATAACTGCTAGACCTCATGGAAAAACAATAAGCTTTCTGATCAGTGAGAGGCTCCGGGTCAAATAAGAATGGGCAGAAGAGTGATGGAATGGGACACCTGATGTTCTGCTCCAGCCACCAAAGGTGAACACACCCCACTGCAGATGAGCACATGGGGTGTCACAAGGGCACATATATATGCATACACCACACATAACACACACACACACACACACACATTCCACACACAAAAGCAGAACAAAAAAAAGGGGAGGGGAGTTACGTGTGTTATTCCTTCCAAAAGAAACTAAAACAAATATAACATTCTCCTTACACATGATTACCTGACACTAAATCCTTTCCACTAGAATTCATTCTTAGTAGTCCTTATTCATGGACTTAATGAACAGGAAAGATGGTTCCTATACAATGTATTTACAATATATTTACAATGTATATGTCTTCTGACTTTGGATCTTTCTTTTATTCTGCTGTATAGTGGTGCTTCTAGTTTCATGCTTAAACACCGATCTCTTTTTACTTACATGCTTAGTCCCCTTCTGGTGAACTAACTTATCACTGGTCTAGAAAACCTACAAAAACAGATTGACCAACCCCTAATCCCCTCAAGATTGAGCAATGTTCAAACAAATGAGGAAGTGAAACAAGAACCTAGATTCTACTTTTGCTAAAATGATTGACTCTCAGGCCCACAGGTGACTAAGACAAGATGAAAGCCTGGCACTGCTGCTTTGTTTTGTGGCTGTCTCCCTTACTGTGCATAAGGCTATGGAGTACCTAACCTATCTAATTGCTCTTCAAGGCTTACAGCACAGAGATAAGCCATTGTCCTAAACTTTCACTCACCTTGGATTCCAAGAAGAATAAAAGTTTGCAAGTCCCCCACCCCAGATTTTAAAAATTATTCTGGAGCAGAATTAATTATCTCCCAAAACCCACAGTGTCCTCATAATCAGTAAGGACTTCTTTAGACCACCTTGCATGAGTAGAGCTGGAGCAATAATAACCAGTATCACACCAAGAGTGCTAATTAATTATGCACACCTATTATCCCTACCCCAAATCTTTCTTTATTTAAACTTGAAGTTTATATAAGTCCCTTAATATGGACTTGGGCTCATTGGACTGCTTTATTTGTTTCTCTTCCCAATATAGCCACAATATATTAATCTCCTCTCTCTTCTCTCTGTTGGTCTCTCTCTCTCTTTCTCCCTTCCACTTCTTATCCCTCTCAGAAGACACTCTATAATCCTCTTTCTTCTAATCAGGGTTGATTTGTAGCTAGGGTGGAACTGCAGGGTCCACTCAGTACACATCTAGCAGTAGAGTTGGGCTAAGATATGGAATTCCAATCCTGCTCTCTCCCCACCCCCCCACCCCCTCACACATACATATAACATTTCCTTTCTGATCAGCTCCACTCTTATCACAAGCAATGGAAACTATTGTTTTCAGTTCTCACAAATCTAGGCAAGTACCCTACCAGTTACTACATCCCAGTATATCAGTTATCAGGCACATATTTTGAGTTGAATAGAGAACACAAGAGATGAAAACCCTACCCACATAAGGAAGAAAGAAATATGATGATGCTAAGGACTTGGAAATTTTTGAAGGTTAGGGTCAGATAAACACAGTCATAGTATGTAATAAAATAACACTTCTTTCAGCAGTTAAAAACAAAGTCCAAGATCACAAGTACATATGATTCAAAGCTTTGAAGAAGACAGAAGAGTGCTGTGCTGCTGCAAAGGAGTGGATTCACATAGGCATGATCAATCAGCATAATAGTTCAACATGTCACTTGTGTCAATGAAGAATAATGCTGTGTCCTCTGATTCTGATATCAAATAAAGATTTTACTGCAATTGAGTCCCATAGATGAAATAAGCTCTCATCACTTGTTGATCACATATCAACTTAGCAGCAATGCAACAGAAACCTAGTTTTAGTAAAAGGGAGTAAATTTAGTCTACTTGTATTTTCCTTCTGGAAGATTCAAACCTTGCCTTTTGCTATGGTTTGATGTTTCTGGCAAAAAAACAAACAAACAACAAAAAAAAACCACGCTGGAAACCCAACCTACCCCCATGTAACCATAGTAACCATATAGGAGGTGGAACCTAATTAAAGCTAATTAGGCTATAAGGGCTCTGCTTCCAGAAGTCGATTCATGTCACTATTTTTGGAGTGGGTTAATTACCAAGGGAGTAGGTTTGTTATATAAGATTGAGTCTGGTTGCTTACTCCAGTCTCCACCCTTTCTTTGTCTGTCTACCTTTGAATGATGCAATAATCTGGCTCATGTCAGATATAGCCCCTCAATCCTGGACCTCCCAACTTCTCAAACTGGGAGACAATTCTTTCCTGTTCATTATAGATCACCCAACTCTAGTACATTATAGTAACACAAAACAGGCTATAAAGCCTACAGATACACTGGTGCAGTCATTTGGTATTCATGTATTTGTCATTCATTTATTAATATATCCATTAAACCTCTATGTGGGGTTGGGGAGGTGGCTAAGTGGTTAAAGGCACTTGCAAAGCTTACCAGCCAGGTTCAATTTCCCAACCACTCACATAAGGCTGGACAGCATTCGTTTACATCAGCAAGAGAGCCTGATACATAAACACACGCATGCACGTGCACACACACACACACACACACACACACACGCACATACACACACACACACACACACACACACACACACAAATAATTTGGAAAACACTATGTGCCATGTATTTTGAAAAACACAAAAATAGATAAAACATAAATCTTTCCCTGGGAAATGTTACCAAATAAGTCCCTGGGTTCTGAGTGATATAAATTCAATCAGCAGCTCAAATTCATGTTTAACTCACACTATTCCAGAAGACACTCCCATGAAAAGTTCTCCCACTTTGAGTTCCCTGTTTTCCTGGATTCACTGGGGTTACCAGAGCTACAAACTTCATATGTTAGGTGAAACCAAAATAGGATCTTTCCTTGAGGATGTGTCACAAAATATTACATACTCAAGATCACATTATAAGTTATTAACATAATCAAAATGTGAACCCAATATCTCCTGATGTAATGCCTCTTAGAGTTTCATTCCAGATATCCCAGAGAGAGGACAGCATAGCTATGACACTATAGTGATTTTTTTTTTTTTTTTGTAATACTGGGCTCTGCTTGTGTTCTATTGCCATATCAATATGGCTGCCACATGAGATTTCACCTCTGTTAGTTTTCTACTGTTGTATAGCAAACTGCCTCAAACATAGGAGCTTAAAAAGAACACACAATTATTATTTTATGATCTCCTAGCATCAGCACCACAGGCCTCACTTATCTGGGTCTTTTGCTTTAGGGTTTCTCATGAGGCTGAAACCAAAGTGATATCCAGGGTTGAGATCTTATCCAAACACTCCTCTATGGGGAGATCTCCTTCTAACATCATTTACATGGTCACTGGAAGATTGGTTACTTGAAAGCTATTACTGGGAGCCTCAGTTATTCACTGGCTATTAACTAGCAACTCCTTGCTATAGTGGCTTCTCCAACATGGCAGGTTGCTTCCTCAAAGCCAATGTAAGAAAAAGAGTCAGACAGCTAGAATGAAGTAATATTCCTTTCTAACCAAATTTTGGAAGTGATATTCCCTTATGTTTGGTCTACAAAATTCATTAGGAGCTACTAAGTTCAGTCCACACTCAAAGGAAAGGGATTCTACAAGGGTACAAATACCAAGAGGTAGTGCCTGTAGAGCTGGGTATAGCACCATCACTATCAGCCTTGAAGATCATGTTGAAGGTCATCATTGTGATGTCTCCCAGGCAGAATAATAGAGGAGAGATGGAAATGAGATTCTTGTTTTATAGTTGTCTCTTCCCTCATTCCCAAAGCCTTGCTAGCAAATTACATTTACAAGAGCAAAACAGTTATGGCCCTAAGCCTTCCTCTAGAGTGAACACTTTCTGCTTTGCTTAAGACAACTGATTTCACCCTTAAAATACCTGGGGATCTCCTTATAGCCATCCTTTAGATGGCAAAATTCATCAAGAAATTGCCTTGGCCTAAACAATAGTTCTAGCCACCAATTAGCATGCAACGCCTCTTAGCAGTTTCATTTTCTTAAAATATTTTTATTTTTATTTATTTATTTGACAGAGAGAGAGATTATGCCTGCCAGGGCCCACAGCCACTGCAAACGAACTCCAGACATGTGACCCCTTGTGCATCTGGCTAACGTGGGTCCTGGGGAATCAAACATGGGTCCTTTGCTTTTCAGGCAAGTACCTTAACTGCTAAGCCATCTCTCCAGCACAGCAGCTTCATTTTTATAAACACTGCTCTCTCTTATTTTTCTTATGTGTTACTCTGTATATTGCCAAAAGAACTAAGACATTATACAATCCTTGATCACTCATATTCCCATGAATTAATTAAGTTAATCAATAAACATTTCTTAATCTCTGTTTAAATGTTAGATATAATGCTAATTCTTAAGGTGATAAAAGATTCATGAAGTACCAAGTTAGCAAGGGTTATATAGTGAAACCCTGTTTCAAAAACAAAAAACAAGCTACATGAGACATTTTATTTATCCAAACTCTCAAAAACTTTTAAACTTTGAGCATACTCTTTTGTTAAGAATTTAATTTCTTTTGTTTTTTAGCAGCTTACAATAACACACATTTATGTTTTAAACATTTTATTGACAATCTCCACTCATACACAATGTACTCCAATCACAATCTCCTCTCGCCACTTCCTTTGTTCCCCTCCTGTACTTCCTTCCACTGAACCCCTTCTTTCCAAGTAGTCTCTCCTCTATGTTAATGTCATTACGTTTTTTGTTTAGTTGGTTTTTGCCTTCATATTATGCAGGTCTTGTGTAGGTAGCATGAGCCACTGTGAGATCATGAATGCAATGTCCACTTTGTATTTGAAGGACAGCATTCCAAAGCATTCCTCTCAACCCTTTGGCTCTTATATTTGCTCTGCCACCTCTTCCACAGTGGTCCATGAGACTTGGAGGGTGTAATAGAGAGGTGTTTCAGTGCTGAACAATCCACTGTCACTTCTCAGCTCTTTAATCAGTTTTGTGTCTCTGTAGTAGTCACCACCATCTGAAAAGAGAAACTTCTCTAACCAAGGGATAGTAGCATTAGTATACAGGTACACACATAAATATTTTGAGGGCAATTTCATGGGCATAATCTATCCATTTAACCAGACAACAGAAGTAGTTTCCCCACTAGAGTTTATGGCCTTCCAAGCTATAGACTTTTTTTTAGTGGGGGGTTCAAAATAGGGTCTCACTCTAGCTGAGGCTGACCTGGAATTCACTATGTAATATCAGGGCACACCCGGCTAAGACTTTTGATTAAGTTTTCAGTACCAGGCAGGAATTCCTTCCCATGGAGGAGGCCTCAAGTCCTCTCAGACAGAAGTTGGTTTCACCCACACTTAACATAACAGACATGCCACCATTATACCAGTTGCCAAATTTGGACTGAATGGCCAGCCCTATAGCTTGCAGAGTCTAATACTGGTTAATCCAGTTGATAACTTTTCCCCCATCTGTCTACATAGCACTTCCCAATACTATGGCAGTTAGTCAACAAGGAGAAGGCTTCCAGCTCAGCTCCAACTTGATTTCTCAGTGACCTACAGCCCTAGCATATGGAGTCCTTAGCAATATGGTCTTACCAACTAGTTCTGGTGGACAACTAAGAGCCTTGGCAAAAGGTTGTTTTGGTGTTATCAAGAGTCTCCTTGACCAACAATTTGCTGGGAGATATCCAACTCCTGACACTGAAATTTTTCTGTAACAGTCTATGGTTTCTGGGAACACTATTATTTTCTCCCACAGGGAACTTCTGCTCACACTTTTTTTTTTTTAAACTATATGGTATTTAGCTAGTGAATAAATAGGTTTCCATGTGGCTTACTCCTAATATCTTTACTTTTAATTGACCATCCTCTCACACCTTCCTCTCCTCTATCCTCTCCCCTGATCTCATTTATACTTTCCATTCCCAGTATTCTTCCACTCTATTTACATGTCCGCTAAACCCTTCCCTTGAGTCCTTCCTTCTGCTTCCTCCTTCATGGCCCCTTTCTTGCTTCCAGGCCTCTATCATTGACTGTTACTTAGTTCACATAATAATTTAAATTTTTGAAGCTAGGATCCACATATGAGGAAGAAGATGCAGTGTCTGACTTTATGAATCTGGGCTACCTCCATATAATCTTTTCCTGACCAATCCATTTTACTGAAGATTTCATAATTTCATTTTTATAGCTGAATAAAACTCTGCTGTATACCATATCTTGATTATCCATTCAGCAGTTGATGGGCATTTAGGTTGTTTCCATTTTCCTTACTGTTGTGCATAGAGCAGCAATAAATATGAATGAGCAAGTGCTCTGTAGTAATGTGCATGGGTGTGTTCCCAGAGATTGTCATATGGTAGATCCATTTTTAGCTGTCTTAGGAACCTCCACACTGATTTCCACAATGGCTGTACCAGTTTACATCTGACCAACAAAGGAGAAGGTGAACCCAACAACTCTCCATGGAAATTACCAACACAAGAAAAAAATTGAAAAATGACACTTTAAAACTGAATATGGTTGTGCTTCATAAGACTTTACTAAGAAAATGAAAAGATAATGTGTAAAGCTATGGGTTTGGTCCCCTATCCTAAACAACTGAATTTTCTAATTTGACTCTAAATCCAACTCTTACCAGGTTACTAAAGAAATCAGTATTACCAAAATCATGAGTCAATTCTCTCCCATTACATGAAACACACATGAATTACTAGTGGGATATGTCACCATTTTAAAAGTTTTTTTTAAATTATTTTTATTAATTTATTTGAGAGCAACAGACAGAGAGAGAAAGAGGGAGAGAGAGAGAGAGAATGAGTGCATCAGGGTCTACAGCCACTGCAAACAAACTCCAGACACGTGAGCCCCCTTGTATGTCACCATTTTAGAAAATGATTTGGCAGTTTCTTAAAAAGTGAAAGATAAATTTCCCATGTGACCCAGCAATTTCAATCCCAACTACTTACACAAAATGATAAAAACATATATCAAAACAGAACAAGAAAATGAGATCAAAGCCGGGCGTGGTGGCGCACGCCTTTAATCCCAGCACTTGGGAGGCAGAGGTAGGAGGATTGCCGTGAGTTCGAGGCCACCCTGAGACTCCATAGTGAATTCCAGGTCATCCTGGGCTAGAGTGACACCCTACTTCGAAAAAAACAAAAAAAAAAAAAAAAAAAAAAAGAAAATGAGATCAACCACAGACTGGCAAAAGTATTTTCAAAACATATAAATATCTTGCAATTAGAATATAATATATGCACTAAAACTGAAGAATCAGAATATAAATAAACCAATTTTAAAATGAGCAAAAACATTCCAAATATCAGTATGAGAAACCTTTGGGGGGGATAATAAAAATGTCTTAAACCAAAATTATTATAACAATTGCATAGGTCAAAATTTGCTGAAAAATAATTGAATTGTACAATTAAAACATAAATACACATAAATCATACTTCAGAAATATGTTTAAAGAGAAAAGCAATCTTGTGAACCCCTTCATTCTATTTCTCAATACACTCAGAAAGTCAAAAGATATATTCTACCTGCTCTTTGGCTGAAGGCAAATCCCAGAAAGACACTAGCTGAAATCTATGAGCCTCCACCATTGCTACAACTGAGGCAAGACTATCCTAATCCTAAATACAATGAGAGATCTGTAAGGCCAATCTCTGATATAGCAGGCAAAGGAAAATAATGCATCTGGGTGGCTACAGAGAGAGCCCCAACAATCTCAGTCCAGCAAGTGCTAATCCTCACAGATTCAAAAAATGAATACAGTGCATGAGGTCATCCTTATATAAGCAAATGTGTTGGAAGCATTGGGAATCAAGTCCCAAGTATGAAGAAAAGGGGATGCTGAAACAGGGTGTCAAGTTAATTCAAAATTGAGAATTATTCTCAACTATGGCAGAAAGCATTCTTTTTTATTTTTATGTTTTTGAGAGACAGAGATAGAGAGAGGGAGGGAGAGAGAGAGAATTGGCATACCAGGGTCTCAGCCACTGAAATTGTACTCCAGATGCTAGTACCACCTAGTGGGCATGTGCGACCTTGACCTTGCTTCACCTTTGTGTGTCGGGCTAACATGGGATCTGGAGAGTAGATCCTGGGTCCTTAGGCTTTGCAGGTAAGTGTCTTAATCGCTAAGCCATCTCTCCAGTCCAGAAACCATTCTTTTTTTAAATATATTTTTATTTATTTATTTATGAGAAAGAGAGAGAAGAAAGCAGAGAGAGAGAAAGAGAGAGAGAATGGGCACAGCAGGGCCTCTAGCCACTGCAAATGAACTCCAGATGCATATGCCCCCTTGTGCATCTGGCTTATGTGAGTCCTAGAGAGTCAAACTGGGATCCTTTTGCAGGCAAACACCTCAACTGCTAAACCATCTCTCCAGCCCCCCAGAAAACATTGTTTTAAATGCATATAACATGTTCATCTGGATAGACCAAATGCTGGAAGAAATAAGACTCAATAATTTTCACAGAATCAAAACCATTTAGAGATAAGGTGACCACAAGACTATTAAAATTAAAATCAGTAACAATAAGAAAGCTAGAAAAGTCCTTACTTTTAGAAAATAAGCAGTTTACATGAGTAAAAACAGAAAGAATGTAAGAGCAGAGGATGTAGAGTAGTGTTGTAGAACACTGGCTTCTGGACATGATGTGGCACTTGCATTTTGAATTCACAACAGCTGTACTTACCTAAATATGACCTGTACAATACTGAGTTCTCAACATTCTGATGGAGGAGGCACTATTGGAAGTTAATGCTTGCTGGAAGAGAGGGAAGTATTTTCTTCAGTAGCCACTAGTAAGTGACCCATGCTCCAACAAACACCCTATCACCCATACTTATGTATGCAACCTAATTAAACTCATTGAGTTACCCCCACTCTCAGAACAAGTAGTGGGGGACTGGTTAGGATAAAGGAAGGAAATGAGCAGGAGTAAGAAGGGGACAAGAGAAAAGGGTAAATATCATCAAAATATATTATATACATGTATGAAATTGTCAAATAAATACAAAATAACAAAAATCACTATGAAAATTAGATAGCATCTTTACCTAAGTGATGATTACAGCTGAAGAAAAGAATAAAATCAATTACTTAAACTTTGTCTTCAGAAGCTGAAAGGAGAAGAATAATTAAGCCCAAAATAAGTGGGAGCAAATAATAAAAATAAAATAAAATAATAAAAATGATCAAATAGAGAAAACCAAGTACTTTTATTCTGTACTTGCAACACACAACTTGATTTTAGATTTATTACATAGTGGTTTTGGATATATTGGGTACAAAAGGAAGTCATACCCACACGTAACTTGGTGACTAAACCTACCATCATTGCAAATTTCTAAATAAAAAAAAAAGATAGGACCATCTCAATGACACTCAGAGACAAGAAAAAAAAAAAAAATTGGCTCACATTGCACTTGTGAGTTTACTCCTTCAAGTTTAAGCTCACATACTGAATCCCAGATAGTTTCTGTGGACTACTGGGTGTCTTGTTGATGGTAAAACAGTCTTTATCACAATGCAGCCTTGAAGCTTGCTTTTCTTCCTGTGTCAGGGAAGAACAGAAGACCATTAATTATTGAAGAAGGGATCATGGAAAAAAACACATGAGCAATGAGCAATGAGCATGCAGCAAGAGTTCAAGGTGAGGATCTGAGTCAGAGGCTACAGCATATAAAGCCCAAGCCCCAGCTTGGGGTTGAGACCAGCACACAGGCTCTTCCACCTGACTTTTATTCTAACAGGTTAGAACTTTTATTTATTTATTTATTTGAGCCACTTCTAGTACTGGTGGGAACATAAAGTCCTTGTAAAAATTAATAGAGTGAAGACAAGGTGTCATTTGGTGCCTGTACTCATTGGACCTGTCTTTTTAATACTTTTCAGAGTCACCCTACATCACACCTGTTCCCCACTGCAATTTGCTTCCTGCATTGGCCATGCCTGGGTGGAGCTGCTTGGTGACAGGAGCAGGAGGGTTCCTGGGCCAGAGGATCGTGCACTTGTTGGTACAGGAAAAGGAGCTACAGGAGGTCAGAGCCCTGGACAAGGTCTTTAGGCCAGAAACCACAGAGAAGTTCTCTAGTAAGTAAGCTCAAGGCTTTGGTGTGTGACTGCACTATGAACCCTGTCTGGGTGTGGAAAGAGCTCCTTTACTAGCAATTAAAAGAAACTTGAGGCCATAAGGTTCCTCCTATGCCCATCCTCATCAGAAGGAATCATGCCTGCTGTGGCATCAAATACACTGCATTGCTATAGGGAGAATAGATTTTGGCCTGACTCAGAGGGTGACCATAAGCAGTCACTAGACCTCTGAGCCTCTCTCTTTGCCGTATAGAAATCACATATCAGTTCTCTCCCCTTGCCTTTAGCTCTTAATGTTCTGAAGGTTGTGAATTTGCCAATCATAGTACCATATCAGCAAAAGATCATTAAGCTAGAGATAGCAGTGGCCCCATATTTTCTGAGTGTCCTAGGTCTTATTATTAGTTTGTTCCTTTCTCTTATTTGTTTTACAGGGAGCAGTCAGTTAGAATATTCAGTAGCGGTAGAGTAAAAAGTACTAATCTTACCATTTAATTTGTTTATGGGAGAAACAGAGAGAATGGGAGATTACTTTAGATAGATAGCACATGCACAGTGCATACTGTAAGTGCCTCATCTGGATTCTTCCTACATCTTCCCCACCATTCCTTTGCTTTTCATGAAGAATGTGACTTCAGAATCTGCAGGAGCAGCTCATTAGTCTTCTCTCATTGCTATCCCCAGTATAAATCCAACATCTAGGTTGAGGGTTGCCAGTACAATTTCCCAGCTACTTCATCTCTAGATCTTCAAAACAGCTATATGGGGAAGGAAGTAAAGGGGGTTTACCAATCTGGGCAACAGAGAACTTAATTCCTTAAAGGAAAGAAAATAAGCTTGTAGTCATCTGATTAATGGGGAGTAAGATTCAAGCCATAACCCTATCCTGAGGCTCTCTTACTTGCTCATGGGATGAATTCAAAACCCAGAAATTTTTCAGTCTCCTTCATTGTGCCCTGTTTGTCTCAAACCAGTTTCATGCACCTGTCCCAAGCCTAGGAGCATGGGTGTTGACTCTGTCTGTAGACTTTGGATATCCAGAGGATCTGATTTTACATACACAGGCACCTTCTTAGCACTCTAGGAAAAAGAAATCCTCTTCTTTGTTTCTCTCTGACCTCTTCTGATAACCAAATAGTAAGCCATAACCAGTACCAACTGAAATTCTAATGTCTCAAAAATATATGCAAATATTAGTCTGATGCTAAAAAAAGGGCATTGACTAGGGGGCTCATGAACCTTGATAGACAGGAGCCTGCAGAAAGGTAACAGTGTCTTACAGCGTTCTCTCTGTGCCAGGCACAGAGAGATGTTTGCAGTGATGGTTCACGATGTTAGGTATGACAGCCCTGGGATATAACATTATCCTTTTCTGGAAAAGAAGCAAAATTCACAGAGAAGTAAATTAACTTGTTTAAGATGCCACAGCAAAAATTAGGCAAAATAGGCCTGGAGCTGAGGAAGTCTAGCTGCAGTCTATGTGCATTTGAGAGTTATTCTAGTAGCTTCTCTCTAGGCCTCCCTCTGATACAGTTCACCTCGTAGTAGAAACTACATGATCTATTTCACAAAACACTCACCAACTGTACAGTTAGTGTCTTAGAAAAGGCACAAGGTACGGTTTCACCTAAAGCACCAAAGGTGCCCATCCTGGGACCTCAGGTCTCTGAGAGATGACAGCTAGGAGTGTACTTCACCCTGGATCTGAGCTCCCCTTGCTTGTCACAGCCATTCCTCTGGGCCAGTCAACCTGAAGTCAGCAGCAAAGGAGAATCATGAGTTTGAGGAGTCAGTGGATGACACAGAGAATTGTATCTTCAGGAAGGTACCCACCTCCTTCCCAGCAGCTGCTTCCCCACCTTCATCCACTTCAAGGCCTTCTCAGAGTTGCCTTTTGAGGGGAAAGAGCACACTCAGCAGAGGAAAGAGAGAGAGAGAAGCAGTTGTCACTGTCCTAGGAGGGAGTGTCCCAGCTCTGCATTTCTCCTTGTGCCTCTGTCCTTTGGCTTAATTTCAGTTCAACTGACTGTCTCAGAAAAGTTGACTCCCAACAACCAGTCCTGCTCTTGAAATGCAGGGGGAACAAGCAAGTCTTATGACATGGAACAGGTACAGCCTCTGCTAGAGGTATGTCCTTAGACTTGTCCCTGACTCTCTCTGAGCTTCACTTTCCTGACCTATGCAGAGGGCATAATGGCATAATAGGAAAAAGGAAACAGAATACTGAAAGTTGCATGAAAATTATGAAGAACAACTGCAGGGTGTTGATTCAGATTGCATGAAGTATCATTATTAATTTTGTGAGATAATGTAGGTGACAATTAGCCTGAAAGTGTCATCCTGTGGATTTCATAGGAGTCTGAAGATACTAATATATCCATTCCTATGGCTACAGGAGATGGACCTTGTAGGTGGACACATTGCAACATTCATATCTGCTTTTCATAATATCTGATAAGAGACGTTCAACTAAATACATCATTGGAGCCCATTCTAAATTCCCCATCAGTGGCTCAACTCTCTTCCTATTCATTCAGGTAGGAGCCAATAGTTCTGAAGTTATCTCCTCCTTTGTACTGAACTCAGACCCAGTAAGTACCAAGACCTGCCAGGGGAAGGGCTAAAATTCAGATATATGTCTTCCTCCTTGACTTCCACTGCTGGGACCTCATAGGATGCTAATAGGAATTCCATAAGAGAAATTCTGATTCATCTTTTGCTCACCCAGCTTTCTCAACTCTGACCACCAATTCAGACATTTTAATAATGAAACTTCCGTGAATCTCTTCAATAAGTTTTATGTTCCACATTACATTGAAGGTGCTTTCTCAGATTCATTTTCTGACACAGGATGGGTTATAGTGTGTTCATTCCTTCTCAGTAAGTAGTGCACATTCTGATTTTTGTGCTCAGTGTCTTGTTTCTTCCATTGAATGTGCTCACTCACTAAGATCTCTGCACTAAGACAATCCCAAAATAATTAGATCATTTTGAACTCTACCAGGAAACTTATTAGCACATCCAGAAGGCTTCCCAATGACCTGCCCTTTTGTTCCCCAGAGCTACAGACAAAGAGCAAGGTGACAGTGCTGGAAGGGGACATCCTGGATGCCCAGTGCCTGAGGAGAGCCTGCCAGGGCATCTCTGTTGTTATCCATGCTGCTGCTGTAATTGATGTCTCAGGTGTCACTCCCAGTCAGACCATCCTAGATGTCAATCTGAAAGGTACAGTATCTTGGGAAGAGACGGAGGAAGTAGGAAAATGAAGTTGATAATACAGGTTGGCCAGGCGTGGTGGTGCACAACTTTAATCCCAGAATTTGGGATGCTAAATTAGGATGATCACCATGAGTTTGAGGCCAGCCTGAGACTACAAAGTGAATTTCAGGCCAGCTTGGGCTAGAATGAGAACCTACCTTGGAAAAAAAAAAAAAACAGGTTGGGTAGGGAAGTCCCCACTTTGTGGTTTTGTATTTTTAATGTGTCGGGGGAGAGGGTGTCTGGATTTTTGAGGTAGGGTCTCACTCTAGCCCAGGCTGACCTGGAGTTAATTATGTAGTCTCAGAGCAGCCTTGAACTCATTGTGATCCTCCTACCTCTGCATCCCAAGTGCTTAGATGAAAGGCATGTGCTACCACACCTGGCTGAAGTCCCCACTTTGGAAAACTTACTGTGCTCTTCTCACCAATCCCAACTGGCAGAGCTCAGAACTATTATATTCAGGATTTAAAATTAGGAAATTAGGCTGAGGAGGGAAGGAACATAGCCAAGGCCCCACAGATCAGAAAAGAGAGGATATAAAGTCACACTCATGGTACTCCAACTGCTAGGAAAGCTCTTCTCCTGAACCCCCATTCCAAGATAACTGGACTGTAACCCCAAAACCTTGCTGTCCACCCAGCCACTGCCTCCCCTGGGTCAGACTCAGATCTTGCAGGTGCCAGTTCAAGCTCAGTAGGTTTTTAGACCTGTGAGAGTCACCCTGCCCACCCAAAGGAATGATTCTTCTCCAGATAACTAGCAGAACTGTCCAAAGAGATCTGTTGTGAAGAATGATCCAGCACTTGCCTTTCTATAATATTTTCTTAACACTAATTATTCATTATATTGTCTCTTCAGCTCACTGTGGGTCTACTCTTAAGGAGGTAGGTTCTAGTAAACTGCCCAATGTGACACCTATTCTTGGTGACCTTCTGCATTACAGCTTTCTAACATACACTAAAGTGAGACACATGAGCTCAAAGGAGGTTTCCATGTAATGTCATCACTCTGACCTCCAGCACTACCACACTCTAAGCACTTTCCCCATGTGTTCCAATATGTTTACTTTTAATTTAATGAGTCTAATATTTCTTTTCAACATAACAAATTGCTCTTCTATTTTCAAGAGTCTCTTATAAAAGTTGCTTTCTCATTTCTACTCTACCATCCCCTACTTACCCACACTGCATGAAGGTGCTAGACAAATTTATTGTCCCCCTTATAAAGAGGTTTCCTTGGTACATTTCCAAGAAACACTGCATAGTAAGAAGTAGAGGTTATGTTCAAGGTAATATTTCACTAAAACACTGGCACAGGCTAAGAAAATATTTCACAATACTGATCATTTTCTACCTGCTAAAAAACAAAACTCAAATTTGACTGGTAAATGTATTTAACTTAAAATAATGAGGTTGTTTCTCCAGGAAATCAAGTTACAGAGAGACTTTAATGGACACACACACAGACACACACACACACACACACACGCACGCACACACATACTTTGGGTCAATCCTTTATTTCTCAAGAGAAGGTGTTTTGCAACTCCTCCAGGGCCTGCAGGTCTACACTGCTCCACAGTGTTTTTAACACTACCGGAATGTACAGGAGATGGCACACTTTCTTTCAGGCCAAACACAAAAGGGCAGTTCAGGACTGGAGAATGGAAACTAGAATGTTTATCAGCTTTACTGTGCATACAATTGGAATCATAGAGCTAAAAGTGGTTTCACTGGGAACACACAATACAGAACATAGGCTGTGTCTCCAGCATCTCCCCACAATTCACTGACTAAAAGAATGACCCTTGTAACAGTCATTTTTAAAAATTCTATTGAAAATTTTCTTATGTACACATATATTTTGACCATAATCTCCTCTTATGACTTTCTCTTATCCCATTTCTCATTCCTATCTCACTGAACCCCTACTTCTTTCAAATTAGTTCCACTCTGCTTGTATGAGTATTTTTTTCCCTCCTATACCATCCATGGCATTTAAAAATATATTATTTATTTACTCATTTGTAAGCAGAAAGAAAAGAGAGACAGACAGAAACAATGAGCATGCCAGGGCCTCCATCCACTACAAATGAATTACAGATGCACAGGCCACTTTGTGCATCTGGCCATGTATTGATACTTGGGAATTGAACTTGGATCATTAGGCTTTGCAGGCAAGTGCCTAAACAGCTGAGCCATCTTTCTATCCTGCATGACAAATGAGGTTAATATTGATGAGATTAATATTCTGCAGGTGTTTTTAATGTAATAACAGTGTCTGTGAGGTCATGAATACAATCACCACTTCATATCTGCAAGAAAGCATTTAAAAAGCATTCCTCCCCCTCCTCTGATTCTTGCATTGCTTGTGCCCTTTTTTTTGCAAGGTTTCTTGAGCCTTGGGAGGCATAACAGAGAGGTAACCAAGCTTTTATTGAACCTCACCAACTAAGAAAAATGCCTTCATAAAAAATTTAATTCACATGCATACTACCTACTTAAAACTGTCTAAGGTTGTGTGATGTGAACAGTCAACTATTCTTGAGAGTTTAGCTTCTGGGCTTTTTGGATTCAAGTATTACCTGACATTAACTAAATGATATGAAAGACAAATTATAAATTTATAGCTATGCTTAAAAAGCATATATTCGAAACCTAGATTATTTCTCAAAGTCAAAGATATGAATATTCTGTGTCTCTCTCTCTCTCTCTCTCTCTCTCTCTCTCTCTCTCTCACACACACACACACACACATACACACACACAGGCCTATGAAACTTAAAGGTCTACATGCAAGTTTTTGATTACCAAGTAGCAAATGTCATCCCTCTTTATTTACGAATTATGCCTTTGATTATGGCATGGTAGTTCTGAGTTGGGGACAGTGAAAAGCATACGTGCATCTGTCACAACCAGTCCAGTTGGGATTGGGATTGGGATGGAGATGAGCATAATTTAGTGGCCATGGAGACTCTCTGAATTATTTCCCTGATACTGATAGTATTCTAACTCACTGGCAGGTACGCAGCTCTTGTTGGAGGCCTGTGTCCAAGCTAGTGTGCCAACTTTCATCTACACCAGCTCAGTTGATGTGGCTGGCCCCAATTCCTACAAGGAGATTGTCCAAAATGGCCATGAGGAAGAACATCATGAGAGTGTGTGGTCAGACCCATACCCATACAGCAAAAGGCTGGCCGAGAAGGCAGTCCTGGCAGCCAGTGGGAGCACTCTGAAAAATGGTGGCACGTTGTACACTTGTTCTTTAAGGCCAATGTACATCTATGGGGAAGGAAGCTCATTCATTTCTGCTATAGTGACGAGGGCCCTCAAGAATGAGGGCATCCTGGAAGTTACTGGCAAATTCTCCATAGCCAACCCTGTGTATGTGGGCAACGTGGCCTGGGCCCACATTCTGGCCTCCAGGGCCCTGCAAGATCCTAAGAAGGCACCAAAAATACAAGGACAGTTCTATTATATCTCAGATGAAACCCCTCACCAAAGCTATGATGACTTAAATTACACCCTGAGTAAAGAATGGGGTCTCTGCCGTGATTCCAGCTGGAGTCTTCCCCTGTCCCTGCTGTACTGGCTGGCTTTCTTGTTTGAAGCAGTGAGCTTCCTGCTGCGTCCAATTTTCAAATATCAACCCCCAATCAACCGTCACTTAGTCACATTGACAAATAGTGTGTTCACCTTCTCCTATGAGAAAGCTCAGCAAGATCTGGGCTATGTGCCCCTCTTCAGCTGGGAAGAAGCCAAGCAGAAAACAGGAGAGTGGATCGGATCCCTAGTGGAGCAGCACAAGGAGGCACTGAAGACAAAGACTCCCTGATGTAAAGATGACAGGGAGGTGGACGTGGTGTTGTCAGGAAAGAGCTATCCATGTCCTCCAGAAGAGGACAGAAGCACAACCCAGGTCCAACTGCCTCCCTTAGACACAGTGGCCAAGTTAGTATCTTCCTCAGGCCAGCAGGAGCCTCCCAATCACCGTCCAGGTACAGCATGCTGTCCTAATCACCCACCCAAGGACACCAGCTGCTGTGCTTCAGCTGCTGTGACCAAAGACGCAGTTGCTGGTTCCCAACTATTCTGACCTCTTCCTATAACTTAGAGCTTTGTCCATTGTTTCTCTTTCCCCTGTCAAAGGCTAAAAGCATTCCTTATCTAACCCCATTCCTTTATGAAGCTCACAGAAAACAGTAATAAATGGTTTTGGAGAAAGTGCATTATTACCACACATTTTTCTCATTTCTCTTCCATATTCAGGTATGGCCCATAGGTTCCTGGGTCCTTGGGCCAGCCGCAGTGCCCCAAGGCATCCCAGGCAACCACGGCGGTGAGCACGTGAAAGAAAAGACTTTTGGGAGACAGTTTCTGTGAACAGCTCTCCATTTATTTTCAGGGAAATGGGTTTATAAGCAGTTGAGGGTGGGAATAGGGTCCTAAGGGTATTGGATGTACAAGGTTGCTTGCTGATGTTTAATTAGCATATAGGGGCATTCATTCCAGTACATAGGCAATGGCAGAGGGAAGGTATAGGGCACAGGGGGATGGCTGTGCAAAGGTGTTGGCTGATACCATATAATGAGTTTCCTAGGCCATTGGCCAAAGGTCACAGGATTATGGGTAAATCTTAAGTCTTATCTGATTGTCCAGGTATCCCATGCTTGGAGACGGAGTGGCGTTACTTCCTGTTGATCTCGGGGTCTGAGATTTTGTCTGGGGATCCAGGATCATTGCAAACCCCAAGATTGGGGGAAGGATCCTGGCTCACTGCAACCCCCAAGAATGGGGTTAGGAACTCCCCTGCCAGTCGGGTCCCCTGGATGTGACCAGCGGTTCAGGCTGCTGTGACCTCTCCATAGCCTGGGGCCTTCGTGTCAGACAGCTTAGGTTTGCTTTAACCCAGGGTCCTGCCTATGTCTGACAATGGCCACCTCAGAAAAGATCAGAAAAGTAGTATAAGACTGGGTGTATTGACACCCAGTGACAGAAGAGAGAACTGAATATTGACTGCCACCTAGAAGATTTCAGACATGAACTAGATGACTGACATAAATTTCCTCATTCTATGCTACCCTATGATTAGGAGGCAGGGATTCCAGGTGATCAATGAGAAATTTGTCCTCTGCCTCCCTGGCTGAGAGATGACAACAAGAGCAGTTGGCTAGGCAGGCTGATGTGAAAACACTTGTCTTCTCACCCAGTCTTTCCTGCACTTGGCTTGTCAGGGGAAAGCAGAGATCTTAAGTATGAGCTACTCCTTCCTGGCAGAACTCTCTGTCTCTGTGATAGTTAAGGTGTTGTCAACTTGATCTGTTTAGTAATCCATAGGTTGCTTCTAGGAAGGATCAACTAAAGGAGGAAGTCTTTCCCCCAGGGTGAGCCCTTCCAACAGAATGGGCGGCCCCGTGCAGAGGGGGAGTTGATACAAGAAGCTCTGGGTAAAAAGAGTCCCTTCCTTCCTTCCTGCCTTCCTTTCATTTGGCTGCCGGAGCTGCTTGCTACCTCCCAGCCTGGATTGAAGACCAGTGTGGATGAAAGACCAGAATCAACTGAAGACCCCTGTGGATTGAAACCCAGTGGCTCCTCAGGAAGCCTCTAGGCTTTCCAGCACCATCTGCAGTACCGGGTTGGGACTGCTGAGGCATCTGGCCACGAGGACTGAGCAACTACCAGGTTCAGTGATTCTCGGGCCTGCAACTGCTATTGGACTACCATAAGATAATCCAATAAATTCCCTTTTAAAATAATTCATTCTAGCAGTTCTGTTCCGCTAGAGAACCCTGACTAATACAGAATTTGGTACCAGAAGTGGTTCTAGAGAAACAGAATTGTAAGGATGGGTTTCTCTAGTGGGCTTAGTGCTATCTGGGGTTGGCTCTCAAATATCAATGCTGCTAAAAGCCCTACTGGTGATAAGGAGAGCACTTCTCCTGGAAATAAGGGGGGCACTAATAATCCATGGTGTGCACTATTTCAAGAACTCCATGAGATAGATGTATTTGGTGACCCTGAGTCATGTCTTGTGAAGAGTGAGGAATTTAGTGACTCTGTATTTAAAACATTTGAGTGTTTGTGGAAAAGTAAGACCAATGATGAAGCTGGTTGGTTGCTTTTAGCATCTCTGGACAAACTAGTGAGGGAACAGCAGAAGCTCAAAAAGGAAAATTCTAAGCTTAAGACCCATATACATGATCTCAAGGTTTCTAAAGGTGCCCTGGAGGAGAGTCTCCTCTCTAGCCAGAACAGGGCTCAGATTGCAAAAAACCAAACCCAAGCTCTCATTGTGAGATTGGCTAATTTGCAACCTAAATTCAAATCCCAGTCTCACCAACTATCAGAAGTTAAAGTGAGGGCACTGATTGGAAAAGAGTGGGATCCTGTGACTTGGGATGGTGATGTGTGGGAAGACCCTGAAGAACCTGGGAACATCAAAGTGTTAGATTCTGAAGAAGATGTTTTGGATGAAAATATGACCTGCCCTCCCTTAGCAGCAGTTGTATACCCACCTCCACACCCTGAGGTATTACCCTGCTGACCCTTGCCTGAGGGAATTCATCCTTCTTTGTCTGGGGAATCAGCAGGAAGTGCTGGTGCTTCTCAGTTCCAACCCGTCTTTGCCTCTAGGCCTATAACCAGACCGAAGGCTAGGCAGGCCCCTAAAGGTGAGATAGAAAGTGTGACACAGGAGGAGGTGAGGTACATCCCTAAAGAACTTCAGGAGTTTTCTAACTTGTACAGGCAGAATCATGTGGAATATGTGTGGGAATGGATTTTAAGGGTGTGGGATGATGGAGGAAGGAAAATAAGACTAGATCAGGCTGAATTTACTGAAATAGGCCCATTGAGCAGAGATTTTAGATTTAACAATGCAGCTCGTGCAGTTGGAAGGGGTTCCAAGAGTTTAGTTGATTGGTTGGCTGAAGTATGGTTCCAAAGATGGCCTACTGTGAGTGAGCTCGAGCTGCCTGATATCCCTTGGCTTAATGTCGATGAAGGGATTAAAAAGCTCAGAGAAGTTGGAATGCTGGAATGGATTTGCCATGTAAACTCATCTTTGCCCCCACAATGGGAGCATCCAGAAGATGTGCCCTTCACTAAGACTATAAGAAACAGATTTGTGAGGGGAGCACCAGCATACTTAAAGTCTTCCATCATTGCTCTTTCATGTAAAGAAGACCTCACAGTGGGATATGCAGTTTCTGCATTAGGTGATTTAGATGCAGTGGACATAACTGGATCTCGGGGTAACAAGGGCCAAGTGGCAGTGCTGAATCACCAAAGGCAGGGTGAACGTGTTTTTCGTAATAGAGAGCATAGGCAAAATTATGCACATAAAGGTATGACTCATATGGACCTTTGGAATTGGCTGATTAATCATGGTGTTCCCAGAAGTCAAATAGATAAGAAGCCTACTGAATTTCTTCTTGCTCTATATAAGCAGAAAAGTTCCAGAGCAAGGGAACATAAAGCCACTTTGAATTATAGTGACAGAGAATCAAGACCTCTTAATCAGTATTCAGACTTGAGCCAGTTTACAGATCCTGAGCCCCTTGATTGAAGGGGTGGCCAGGTCCCCTTGAGGAAGGACCCTCCTGCAGCCACCAAAAGTTTCAATATTAAACTTACACCTATCCTTCCTCAGAATGACCTGCGGCCTTTTGCTGAGGTAACTGTACACTGGGGGAAAGGAAATAATCAGACCTTTCGGGGCCTACTGAACACTGGCTCTGAATTTACATTGATTCCAAGAGACCCCAAAAAGCACCATGGCCCTCCAGTTAAAGTAGGTGCTTATGGAGGTCAGGTGATCAATGGAGTTTTGGCAAGTGTTAGACTGACAGTGGGTCCAGTGGGTCCCAGAACTCACCCTGTGGTTATTTCCCCAGTGCCAGAATGCATAATTGGGATAGATATACTTAGGAGTTGGCAGAACCCTCAGATTGGTTCCCTGACTTGTGGAGCAGAGGCTATTATGGTTGGAAAGACCAAATGGAAGCCATTGAGGCTCCCACCACCAGGGAAAATAGTGAATCAAAAACAGTGTCGCATCCCTGGAGGGATTTCAGAAATTAATGCCACTATGAAGGACTTGAAGGATGCAGGGGTGGTGGTTCCCACCACATCTCTCTTTAACTCTCCTATTTGGCCTGTTCAGAAGACAGACAGATCCTGGAGAATGACAGTATATTATTAGAAACTTAATCAGGTGGTGACTCCAATTGCAGCTGCTGTACCAGATGTGGTTTCTTTACTTGAGCAGATTAACACATCTCCTGGTACCTGGTATGTGGCTATTGATCTTGCAAATGCCTTCTTCTCCATACCTGTCCATAAGGACCACCAGAAGCAATTTGCCTTCAGCTGGCAAGGTCAACAGTACACATTTACTGTTTTACTTCAAGGTTATATTAACTCTCCAGCCCTGTATCATAGCTTAGTTCGCAGGGACCTTGATCGCTTGTCCCTTCCACAGGGTGTCAAGTTGGTCCATTATATCGATGACATAATGCTAATTGGATCAAATGAGCAGGAGGTGGCATCCACTCTGGAGTTGCTGGTACAGCATATGCACATCAGGGGATGGGAAATAAATCCATGCAAAATTCAAGGACCTTCCACCTCAGTGAAATTTCTAGGAGTTCAGTGGTGTGGGGCATGTAGGGATATTCCTTCTAAGGTGAAGGACAAGTTGTCGCATTTGGCCCCTCCTACCACTAAGAAAGAAGTCTAGTGGGCCTATTTGGATTTTTGAGACAGCATACTCCTCACTTGGGTGTCTTACTCCGTCCCATATACCAAGTGACTCGGAAAGCTACTAGTTTTCAGTGGGGCCCAGAACAAGAGAAGGCTCTTCAACAGGTCCAGGCTGCTGTGCAGGCTGCTCTGCCCCTTGGGCCATATGATCCAGCAGATCCGATGGAACTTGAGGTTTCAGTGGCAGACAGGGATGCTGTTTGGAGCCTTTGGCAGGCCCCCATAGGTGAATCACAGCGGAGGCCATTGGCATTTTGGAGCAAGGCCCTGCCATCATCTGCAGACAATTATTCTCCATTTGAGAGACAGCTCTTGGCCTGTTATTGGGCCTTAGTATAAACTGAACATTTGACAATGGGCCATCAAGTTACTATGCGACCTGAGCTGCCCATCATGAGCTGGGTGTTATCTGACCCCCACCAGGCCATAAAGTTGGACATGCACAGCAACAGTCCATCATTAAGTGGAAGTGGTATATATGTGATCAGGCTCGAGCAGGCCCTGAAGGTATGAGTAAGTTACATAAGGAAGTTGCCCAAATGCCTATGGTTGCTACTCCTGTTGCAATGCCTTCTGTCTCCAAGCATGCACCTATGGCATCATGGGGTGTGCCCTATGATCAATTGACTGAGGAGGAGAGGACTAGGGCATGATTTACAGATGGTTCAGCACATTACGCAGGCACTGCCCAGAAGTGGACAGCTGCAGCATTACAGCCCCTTTCTGGGACACCTCTGAAGGACTGTGGTGAAGGGAAGTCTTCACAATGGGCAGAACTTCGGGCAGTGCATATGGTTGTGCAATTTGCTTGGAAAGAAAAATGGCCAGATGTGCGGTTATACACTGATTCATGGGCTGTGGCCAATGGTTTGGCTGGATAGTCTGGGACTTGGAAGGAGCACAATTGGAAAATTGGTGAAAAAGACATTTGGGGAAGGTGTATGTGGATAGAACTCTCTGAATGGGCAGAGGATATAAAGATACTTGTGTCCCATGTTAATGCTCATCAGAAGGTGACCTCATTGGAGGATGACTTTAATAATCAAGTAGATAAGCTGACCCGTACTGTGGATAGTGGTCAACCTTTTTCCTTAGCCACCTCTGTCATTGCCCAATGGGCCCACGAACAAAGTGGCCAGGGTGGCAGAGATGCAGGCTATGCATGGGCCCAACAACATGGACTTCCACTAACTAAGCCTGACCTGGCTACGGCTGCTGCTGAGTGCCAAATTTGCCAACAGCAGAGACCAACTCTGAGCCCTCGATATGGTATTCCTTGGGGTGACCAGCCAGCAACCTGGTGGTAGGTTGACTACATTGGACCACTTCCATCATGGAAAGGGCAGTGTTTTGTCCTTACTGGAATAGACACTTATTCTGGGTATGCATTTGCCTTTCCTGCATGTAGTGCTTCTGCCAAGACTACCATCCATGGGCTTACAGAATGCCTTATTCACCGTCATGGCATTCCACACAGCATTGCTTCTGACCAAGGAACTCACTTCACTGCCAAGGAAGTATGGCAGTGGGCTCATGATCATGGAATTCACTGGTCTTACCATGTGCCCCACCATCCTGAAGCAGCTGGCTTGATAAAACGGTGGAATGGCCTTTTGAAGAAACAGCTACAGCGCCAACTAGGTGGCAATAGCTTGGAGGGCTGGGGGAGTGTCCTCCAGCAGGCTGTATATGCTCTCAATCAGCGTCCTATATATGGTACTCTTTCTCCTATAGCCCGGATTCACGGGTCCAGGAATCAAGGGGTGGAAATGGGAATGGTGCCACTTACCATCACCCCAAGTGACCCATTAGCTAGATTTTTGCTTCCTGTTCCCAAAACCTTATGCTCTGCTGGACTACAAGTCTTGGTCCCAGAGGGGGGAGTGCTTTTGTCAGGAGACACAAAGAACATTCCATTGAACTGGAAGCTAAGACTTCCGCCTGGTCACTTTGGGCTCCTAATGCCCTTGAGTGAACAGGATGAGAAAGGAGTTACAGTGATAGCAGGGGTGATTGATCCAGATTACTAGGGGGAAATTGGACTGCTCCTCCACAATGGTGGTAAGGAAGAGTATGCCTGGAGTGCAGGAGATCCTTTAGGGCGTCTGTTAGTGTTACCATGTCCTGTTGTCAAAGTCAATGGATGACTTGAATAACCCAATAGAAGTAGTGTGATAAATGGCCCAGATCATTCAGGAATGAAGGTATGGGTTACCCCTCCAGGTAAAGAACCAAGACCTGCTGAGGTGCTTGCTGAAGGTGGAGGAAATATAGAATGGGTAGTAGAAGAAGGCAATTACAAATACCAGCTAAGGCCACGTGACCAGTTACAGAAACGAGGACTGTGATTGCAATGTTTCTGTCCTGCCTTGATAACAGAGTGTTTGTATGTATCTACACCAATATTATCATTATATCATTAGCTAACTGTTGAATTTATATTAGACCCATTATATTAGAGACTAAGCTTTGTGGTGGGGGGAAGATCTTGCGGTTCTGGTTGTACGTGGGATAGTTATGCCATGTTAGGCAGAATTATGAGCTTGTTACTGTTTTCATTTGAAAATTAAGTATGATGTAAGGAGACATAATTTGATGCCAAGTTGACAAGGGGCAGACTTGTGATGGTTAAGGTGTTGTCAACTTGATCTGTTTAGTAATCCATAGGTTGCTTCTAGGAAGGATCAACTAAAGGAGGAAGTCTTTCCCTCAGAGTGAGCCCTTCCCCCAGAATGGGCGGCCCCGCCGAGAGGGGGACTTGATACAAGGAAGCTCTGGAAAAAAAGAGTCCCTTCCTTCCTTCCTGCCTTCCTTTCATTTGGCTGCTGGAGCTGCTTGCTACCTTCCAGCCTGGATTGAAGACCAGTGTGGATGAAAGACCAGCATCAACTGAAGACCCCTGTGGATTGAAACCCAGCAGCTCCTCAGGAAGCCTCCAGGCTTTCCAGCACCATCTGCAATGCCGGGTTGGGACTGCTGAGGCATCTGGCCATGAGGACTGAGCAACTACCAGGTTCGGTGATTCTGGGGCCTGCAGCTGCTACTGGACTACTTTAAGTTGATCCAATAAATCCCCTTTTAAAATAATTCATTCTAGCAGTTCTGTTCCCCTAGAGAACCCTGACTAATACAGAATTTGGTACCAGAAGTGGTTCTAGAGAAACAGAATTGTAAGGATGGGTTTCTCTAGTGGGTTAGTGCTATCTGGGGTTGGCTCTCAAATATCAATGCTGCTAAAAGCCCTACTGGTGATAAGGAGAGCACTTCTCCTGGAAATAAGGGGGGCACTAATAATCCATGGTGTGCACTATTTCAAGAACTCCATGAGATAGATGTATTTGGTGACCCTGAGTCATGTCTTGTGAAGAGTGAGGAATTTAGTGACTCTGTATTTAAAACATTTGAGTGTTTGTGGAAAAGTAAGACCAATGATGAAGCTGGTTGGTTGCTTTTAGCATCTCTTGACAAACTATGTGATGAACATCATAATGCTCAAAAATTAAAATTTCAAATCTTATGCAAATACATGCTCTCCATGTTTTAAAGTTTCCTGACGCAGATTGTTAACTGTTAGAAGTTCCTTCCCTCCCACTCGTGCGACACAGAAATGTCTCTTGACTCTCTCCAACCTAATCACCAATAGTGAACCTCGCTACGACAAGCCTGTTGACATAGTTAATTGATTTGTCAACCTCACACTCTCCTATCTACCTCCCTTCAAAGATGATAATATATGTATCACAATGAAAAGTCACGCCTAACTTATAGAAATATGACTATGTGTGTAACCAGTATATGCGTCCATCCAGATTTAGAATGATTGGAGAGAAGATAGGGGCCATACTCACTGGTGCACTTTGTGGAAGGGATGAGTGTGGAGGAGTGTAATTATGATAGGAATGCTACGAGGTGTATGTCTATGACCATGTCGAGTGTCCGCTCAGTTAGGGGAGTTCTGGAGATGAGATGTTTTTCAGTGTTGTTAGGTAGAGAAATGGATGAGGTGCATGGCTACTAGCCATATTATTAAAGGCAAGCTAGTGTCAATGACGACCATATATAATCGTCTGAAGGTGTTTCTATACCACCCAATGTAGCTATTCACAGTCCTGTTTATGTCAATCACCTGTTGTCGTGAGTAGAATGTCGTGTGCACGATCTCAAGATGAGAATATAGTTCTGTAATGGTGCTGTTCGCTGAATTGACCAGTAGGATCGTGATGTCTCTCCTAGTTTATATATAGGCCGATGAATATACTGTGAAGCACGTAGGTCAGGGGACACACTGGATAGCGGGAGTATGATCTATGAGGGATGTGACTAGTCGCAGGGCCAGTGGAGATATGTAGACGCTAGTTACTGCCTTGATGAGATACGTGACAGAGAGATGCTTAATCCTCGTGATTAAGAGGACTGATTATCATGTGGAATTTGTGTGGGAATGGATTTTAAGGGTGTGGGATGATGGAGGAAGGAAAATAAGACTAGATCAGGCTGAATTTACTGAATAGGCCCATTGAGCAGAGATTTTAGATTTAACAATGCAGCTCGTGCAGTTGGAAGGGGTTCCAAGAGTTTAGTTGATTGGTTGGCTGAAGTATGGTTCCAAAGATGGCCTACTGTGAGTGAGCTCGAGCTGCCTGATATCCCTTGGCTTAATGTCGATGAAGGGATTAAAAAGCCTCAGAGAAGTTGGAATGCTGGAATGGATTTGCCATGTAAACTCATTCTTTGCCCCCACAATGGGAGCATCCAGAAGATGTGCCCTTCACTAAGACTATAAGAAACAGATTTGTGAGGGAGCACCAGCATACTTAAAGTCTTCCATCATTGCTCTTTCATGTAAAGAAGACCACACAGTGGGATATGCAGTTTCTGCATTAGGTGATTTAGATGCAGTGGACATAACTGGATCTCGGGGTAACAAGGGCCAAGTGGCAGTGCTGAATCGCCAAAGGCAGGGTGAACGTGTTTTTCGTAATAGAGAGCATAGGCAAAATTATGCACATAAAGGTATGACTCATATGGACCTTTGGAATTGGCCTGATTAATCATGGTGTTCCCAGAAGTCAAATAGATAAGAAGCCTACTGAATTTCTTCTTGCTCTATATAAGCAGAAAAGTTCCAGAGCAAGGGAACATAAAGCCACTTTGAATTATAGTGACAGAGAATCAAGACCTCTTAATCAGTATTCAGACTTGAGCCAGTTTACAGATCCTGAGCCCCTTGATTGAAGGGGTGGCCAGGTCCCTTGAGGAAGGACCCTCTGCAGCCACCAAAAGTTTCAATATTAAACTTACACCTATCCTTCCTCAGAATGACCTGCGGCCTTTTGCTGAGGTAACTGTACACTGGGGGAAAGGAAATAATCAGACCTTTCGGGGCCACTGAACACTGGCTCTGAATTTACATTGATTCCAAGAGACCCCAAAAAGCACCATGGCCCTCCAGTTAAAGTAGGTGCTTATGGAGGTCAGAGTGATCAATGGAGTTTTGCATCGTAGATTTAGACTGACAGTGGGTCCAGTGGGTCCCAGAACTCACCCTGTGGTTATTTCCCCAGTGCCAGAATGCATAATTGGGATAGATATACTTAGGAGTTGGCAGAACCCTCAGATTGGTTCCCTGACTTGTGGAGCAGAGGCTATTATGGTTGGGGAAAGGACCAATGGAAGCAATTGAGGCTCCCACCACCAGGGAAAATAGTGAATCAAAAACAGTGTCGCATCCCTGGAGGATTTCAGAAATTAATGCCACTATGAAGGACTTGAAGGATGCAGGGGTGGTGGTTCCCACCACATCTCTCTTTAACTCTCCTATTTGGCCTGTTCAGAAGACAGACAGATCCTGGAGAATGACAGTATATTATTAGAAACTTAATCAGGTGGTGACTCCAAATGCAGCTCGCTGATACCAGATGTGGTTTTTTACTTGAGCATGATTATAAAATCTCCTAGGTACATGGGTATGTGGCTATTGATCTTGCAAATGCCTTCTTCTCCATACCTGTCCTTAAGGACCACCAGAAGCAATTTGCCTTCAGCTGGCAAGGTCAACAGTACACATTTACTGTTTTACTTCAAGGTTATATTAACTCTCCAGCCCTGTATCATAGCTTAGTTCGCAGGGACCTTGATCGCTTGTCCCTTCCACAGGGTGTCAAGTTGGTCCATTATATCGATGACATAATGCTAATTGGATCAAATGAGCAGGAGGTGGCATCCACTGGAGTTGCTGGTACAGCATATGCACATCAGGGGATGGGAAATAAATCATGCAAAATTCAAGGACCTTCCACCTCAGTGAAATTTCTAGGAGTTCAGTGGTGTGAGGGCATGTAGGGATATTCCTTCTAAGGTGAAGGACAAGTTGTCGCATTTGGCCCCTCCTGCCACTAAGAAAGAAGTCTATGTGGGCCTATTTGGATTTTTGAGACAGCATACTCCTCACTTGGGTGTCTTACTCCGTCCCATATACCAAGTGACTCGGAAAGCTACTAGTTTTCAGTGGGGCCCAGAACAAGAGAAGGCTCTTCAACAGGTCCAGGCTGCTGTGCAGGCTGCTCTGCCCCTTGGGCCATATGATCCAGCAGATCCGATGGAACTTTGAGTTTCAGTGGCAGACAGGGATGCTGTTTGGAGCCTTTGGCAGGCCCCATAGGTGAATCACAGCGGAGGCCATTGGCATTTTGGAGCAAGGCCCTGCCATCATCTGCAGACAATTATTCTCCATTTGAGAGACAGCTCTTGGCCTGTTATTGGGCCTTAGTATAAACTGAACATTTGACAATGGCCATCAAGTTACTATGCGACCTGAGCTGCCCATCATGAGCTGGGTGTTATCTGACCCCCACCAGGCCATAAAGTTGGACAGCAACAGCAACAGTCATCATTAAGTGGAAGTGGTATATATGTGATCAGGCTCGAGCAGGCCCTGAAGGTATGAGTAAGTTACATAAGGAAGTTGCCCAAATGCCTATGGTTGCTACTCCTGTTGCAATGCCTTCTGTCTCCAAGCATGCTCCTAGGGCATCATGGGGTGTGCCCTATGATCAATTGACTGAGGAGGAGAGGACTAGGGCATGATTTACAGATGGTTCAGCACATTACGCAGGCACTGCCCAGAAGTGGACAGCTGCAGCATTACAGCCCCTTTCTGGGACACCTCTGAAGGACTGTGGTGAAGGGAAAGTCTTCACAATGGCAGAACTTCGGGCAGTGCATATGTTGTGCAATTTGCTTGGAAAGAAAAATGGCCAGATGTGCGGTTATACACTGATTCATGGGCTGTGGCCAATGGTTTGGCTGGATAGTCTGGGACTTGGAAGGAGCACAATTGGAAAATTGGTGAAAAAGACATTTGGGGAAGGTGTATGTGGATAGAACTCTCTGAATGGGCAGAGGATATAAAGATACTTGTGTCCCATGTTATGCTCATCAGAAGGTGACCTCATTGGAGGATGACTTTAATAATCAAGTAGATAAGCTGACCCGTACTGTGGATAGTGGTCAACCTTTTTCCTTAGCCACCTCTGTCATTGCCCAATGGGCCCACGAACAAAGTGGCCAGGGTGGCAGAGATGCAGGCTATGCATGGGCCCAACAACATGGACTTCCACTAACTAAGCCTGACCTGGCTACGGCTGCTGCTGAGTGCCAAATTTGCCAACAGCAGAGACCAACTCTGAGCCCTCGATATGGTATTCCTTGGGGTGACAGCCAGAAAACTGGTGGTAGGTTGACTACATTGACCACTTCCATCATGGAAAGGGCAGTGTTTTGTCCTTACTGGAATAGACACTTATTCTGGGTATGCATTTGCCTTTCCTGCATGTAGTGCTTCTGCCAAGACTACCATCCGTGGGCTTACAGAATGCCTTATTCACCGTCATGGCATTCCACACAGCATTGCTTCTGACCAAGGAACTCACTTCACTGTCAAGGAAGTATGGCAGTGGGCTCATGATCATGGAATTCACTGGTCTTACCATGTGCCCCACCATCCTGTTTGCTGCTGGCTTGATAAAACGGTGGAATGGCCTTTTGAAGAAACAGCTACAGCGCCAACTAGGTGGCAATAGCTTGGAGGGCTGGGGGAGTGTCCTCCAGCAGGCTGTATATGCTCTCAATCAGCGTCCTATATATGGTACTCTTTCTCCTATAGCCCGGATTCACGGGTCCAGGAATCAAGGGGTGGAAATGGGAATGGTCCCACTAACCATTACCCCACGTGAACCCATTAGCTAGATTTTTGCTTCCTGTTCCTGCAACCTTATGCTCTGCTGGACTACAAGTCTTGGTCCCAGAGGGGGGAGTGCTTTTGTCAGGAGACACAAAGAACATTCCATTGAACTGGAAGCTAAGACTTCCGCCTGGTCACTTTGGGCTCCTAATGCCCTTGAGTGAACAGGATGAGAAAGGAGTTACAGTGATAGCAGGGGTGATTGATCCAGATTACTAGGGGGAAATTGGACTGCTCCTCCACAATGGTGGTAAGGAAGAGTATGCCTGGAGTGCAGGAGATCCTTTTAGGGCGTCTGTTAGTGTTACCATGTCCTGTTGTCAAAGTCAATGGATGACTTGAATAACCCAATAGAAGTAGTGTGATAAATGGCCCAGATCATTCAGGAATGAAGGTATGGGTTACCCCTCCAGGTAAAGAACCAAGACCTGCTGAGGTGCTTGCTGAAGGTGGAGGAAATATAGAATGGGTAGTAGAAGAAGGCAATTACAAATACCAGCTAAGGCCACGTGACCTGTGATAGTTAAGGTGTTGTCAACTTGATCTGTTTAGTAATCCATAGGTTGCTTCTAGGAAGGATCAACTAAAGGAGGAAGTCTTTCCCCCAGGGTGAGCCCTTCCAACAGAATGGGCGGCCCCGTGCAGAGGGGGAGTTGATACAAGAAGCTCTGGGTAAAAAGAGTCCCTTCCTTCCTTCCTGCCTTCCTTTCATTTGGCTGCCGGAGCTGCTTGCTACCTCCCAGCCTGGATTGAAGACCAGTGTGGATGAAAGACCAGAATCAACTGAAGACCCCTGTGGATTGAAACCCAGTGGCTCCTCAGGAAGCCTCTAGGCTTTCCAGCACCATCTGCAGTACCGGGTTGGGACTGCTGAGGCATCTGGCCACGAGGACTGAGCAACTACCAGGTTCAGTGATTCTCGGGCCTGCAACTGCTATTGGACTACCATAAGATAATCCAATAAATTCCCTTTTAAAATAATTCATTCTAGCAGTTCTGTTCCGCTAGAGAACCCTGACTAATACAGAATTTGGTACCAGAAGTGGTTCTAGAGAAACAGAATTGTAAGGATGGGTTTCTCTAGTGGGCTTAGTGCTATCTGGGGTTGGCTCTCAAATATCAATGCTGCTAAAAGCCCTACTGGTGATAAGGAGAGCACTTCTCCTGGAAATAAGGGGGGCACTAATAATCCATGGTGTGCACTATTTCAAGAACTCCATGAGATAGATGTATTTGGTGACCCTGAGTCATGTCTTGTGAAGAGTGAGGAATTTAGTGACTCTGTATTTAAAACATTTGAGTGTTTGTGGAAAAGTAAGACCAATGATGAAGCTGGTTGGTTGCTTTTAGCATCTCTGGACAAACTAGTGAGGGAACAGCAGAAGCTCAAAAAGGAAAATTCTAAGCTTAAGACCCATATACATGATCTCAAGGTTTCTAAAGGTGCCCTGGAGGAGAGTCTCCTCTCTAGCCAGAACAGGGCTCAGATTGCAAAAAACCAAACCCAAGCTCTCATTGTGAGATTGGCTAATTTGCAACCTAAATTCAAATCCCAGTCTCACCAACTATCAGAAGTTAAAGTGAGGGCACTGATTGGAAAAGAGTGGGATCCTGTGACTTGGGATGGTGATGTGTGGGAAGACCCTGAAGAACCTGGGAACATCAAAGTGTTAGATTCTGAAGAAGATGTTTTGGATGAAAATATGACCTGCCCTCCCTTAGCAGCAGTTGTATACCCACCTCCACACCCTGAGGTATTACCCTGCTGACCCTTGCCTGAGGGAATTCATCCTTCTTTGTCTGGGGAATCAGCAGGAAGTGCTGGTGCTTCTCAGTTCCAACCCGTCTTTGCCTCTAGGCCTATAACCAGACCGAAGGCTAGGCAGGCCCCTAAAGGTGAGATAGAAAGTGTGACACAGGAGGAGGTGAGGTACATCCCTAAAGAACTTCAGGAGTTTTCTAACTTGTACAGGCAGAATCATGTGGAATATGTGTGGGAATGGATTTTAAGGGTGTGGGATGATGGAGGAAGGAAAATAAGACTAGATCAGGCTGAATTTACTGAAATAGGCCCATTGAGCAGAGATTTTAGATTTAACAATGCAGCTCGTGCAGTTGGAAGGGGTTCCAAGAGTTTAGTTGATTGGTTGGCTGAAGTATGGTTCCAAAGATGGCCTACTGTGAGTGAGCTCGAGCTGCCTGATATCCCTTGGCTTAATGTCGATGAAGGGATTAAAAAGCTCAGAGAAGTTGGAATGCTGGAATGGATTTGCCATGTAAACTCATCTTTGCCCCCACAATGGGAGCATCCAGAAGATGTGCCCTTCACTAAGACTATAAGAAACAGATTTGTGAGGGGAGCACCAGCATACTTAAAGTCTTCCATCATTGCTCTTTCATGTAAAGAAGACCTCACAGTGGGATATGCAGTTTCTGCATTAGGTGATTTAGATGCAGTGGACATAACTGGATCTCGGGGTAACAAGGGCCAAGTGGCAGTGCTGAATCACCAAAGGCAGGGTGAACGTGTTTTTCGTAATAGAGAGCATAGGCAAAATTATGCACATAAAGGTATGACTCATATGGACCTTTGGAATTGGCTGATTAATCATGGTGTTCCCAGAAGTCAAATAGATAAGAAGCCTACTGAATTTCTTCTTGCTCTATATAAGCAGAAAAGTTCCAGAGCAAGGGAACATAAAGCCACTTTGAATTATAGTGACAGAGAATCAAGACCTCTTAATCAGTATTCAGACTTGAGCCAGTTTACAGATCCTGAGCCCCTTGATTGAAGGGGTGGCCAGGTCCCCTTGAGGAAGGACCCTCCTGCAGCCACCAAAAGTTTCAATATTAAACTTACACCTATCCTTCCTCAGAATGACCTGCGGCCTTTTGCTGAGGTAACTGTACACTGGGGGAAAGGAAATAATCAGACCTTTCGGGGCCTACTGAACACTGGCTCTGAATTTACATTGATTCCAAGAGACCCCAAAAAGCACCATGGCCCTCCAGTTAAAGTAGGTGCTTATGGAGGTCAGGTGATCAATGGAGTTTTGGCAAGTGTTAGACTGACAGTGGGTCCAGTGGGTCCCAGAACTCACCCTGTGGTTATTTCCCCAGTGCCAGAATGCATAATTGGGATAGATATACTTAGGAGTTGGCAGAACCCTCAGATTGGTTCCCTGACTTGTGGAGCAGAGGCTATTATGGTTGGAAAGACCAAATGGAAGCCATTGAGGCTCCCACCACCAGGGAAAATAGTGAATCAAAAACAGTGTCGCATCCCTGGAGGGATTTCAGAAATTAATGCCACTATGAAGGACTTGAAGGATGCAGGGGTGGTGGTTCCCACCACATCTCTCTTTAACTCTCCTATTTGGCCTGTTCAGAAGACAGACAGATCCTGGAGAATGACAGTATATTATTAGAAACTTAATCAGGTGGTGACTCCAATTGCAGCTGCTGTACCAGATGTGGTTTCTTTACTTGAGCAGATTAACACATCTCCTGGTACCTGGTATGTGGCTATTGATCTTGCAAATGCCTTCTTCTCCATACCTGTCCATAAGGACCACCAGAAGCAATTTGCCTTCAGCTGGCAAGGTCAACAGTACACATTTACTGTTTTACTTCAAGGTTATATTAACTCTCCAGCCCTGTATCATAGCTTAGTTCGCAGGGACCTTGATCGCTTGTCCCTTCCACAGGGTGTCAAGTTGGTCCATTATATCGATGACATAATGCTAATTGGATCAAATGAGCAGGAGGTGGCATCCACTCTGGAGTTGCTGGTACAGCATATGCACATCAGGGGATGGGAAATAAATCCATGCAAAATTCAAGGACCTTCCACCTCAGTGAAATTTCTAGGAGTTCAGTGGTGTGGGGCATGTAGGGATATTCCTTCTAAGGTGAAGGACAAGTTGTCGCATTTGGCCCCTCCTACCACTAAGAAAGAAGTCTAGTGGGCCTATTTGGATTTTTGAGACAGCATACTCCTCACTTGGGTGTCTTACTCCGTCCCATATACCAAGTGACTCGGAAAGCTACTAGTTTTCAGTGGGGCCCAGAACAAGAGAAGGCTCTTCAACAGGTCCAGGCTGCTGTGCAGGCTGCTCTGCCCCTTGGGCCATATGATCCAGCAGATCCGATGGAACTTGAGGTTTCAGTGGCAGACAGGGATGCTGTTTGGAGCCTTTGGCAGGCCCCCATAGGTGAATCACAGCGGAGGCCATTGGCATTTTGGAGCAAGGCCCTGCCATCATCTGCAGACAATTATTCTCCATTTGAGAGACAGCTCTTGGCCTGTTATTGGGCCTTAGTATAAACTGAACATTTGACAATGGGCCATCAAGTTACTATGCGACCTGAGCTGCCCATCATGAGCTGGGTGTTATCTGACCCCCACCAGGCCATAAAGTTGGACATGCACAGCAACAGTCCATCATTAAGTGGAAGTGGTATATATGTGATCAGGCTCGAGCAGGCCCTGAAGGTATGAGTAAGTTACATAAGGAAGTTGCCCAAATGCCTATGGTTGCTACTCCTGTTGCAATGCCTTCTGTCTCCAAGCATGCACCTATGGCATCATGGGGTGTGCCCTATGATCAATTGACTGAGGAGGAGAGGACTAGGGCATGATTTACAGATGGTTCAGCACATTACGCAGGCACTGCCCAGAAGTGGACAGCTGCAGCATTACAGCCCCTTTCTGGGACACCTCTGAAGGACTGTGGTGAAGGGAAGTCTTCACAATGGGCAGAACTTCGGGCAGTGCATATGGTTGTGCAATTTGCTTGGAAAGAAAAATGGCCAGATGTGCGGTTATACACTGATTCATGGGCTGTGGCCAATGGTTTGGCTGGATAGTCTGGGACTTGGAAGGAGCACAATTGGAAAATTGGTGAAAAAGACATTTGGGGAAGGTGTATGTGGATAGAACTCTCTGAATGGGCAGAGGATATAAAGATACTTGTGTCCCATGTTAATGCTCATCAGAAGGTGACCTCATTGGAGGATGACTTTAATAATCAAGTAGATAAGCTGACCCGTACTGTGGATAGTGGTCAACCTTTTTCCTTAGCCACCTCTGTCATTGCCCAATGGGCCCACGAACAAAGTGGCCAGGGTGGCAGAGATGCAGGCTATGCATGGGCCCAACAACATGGACTTCCACTAACTAAGCCTGACCTGGCTACGGCTGCTGCTGAGTGCCAAATTTGCCAACAGCAGAGACCAACTCTGAGCCCTCGATATGGTATTCCTTGGGGTGACCAGCCAGCAACCTGGTGGTAGGTTGACTACATTGGACCACTTCCATCATGGAAAGGGCAGTGTTTTGTCCTTACTGGAATAGACACTTATTCTGGGTATGCATTTGCCTTTCCTGCATGTAGTGCTTCTGCCAAGACTACCATCCGTGGGCTTACAGAATGCCTTATTCACCGTCATGGCATTCCACACAGCATTGCTTCTGACCAAGGAACTCACTTCACTGTCAAGGAAGTATGGCAGTGGGCTCATGATCATGGAATTCACTGGTCTTACCATGTGCCCCACCATCCTGAAGCAGCTGGCTTGATAAAACGGTGGAATGGCCTTTTGAAGAAACAGCTACAGCGCCAACTAGGTGGCAATAGCTTGGAGGGCTGGGGGAGTGTCCTCCAGCAGGCTGTATATGCTCTCAATCAGCGTCCTATATATGGTACTGTTTCTCCTATAGCCCGGATTCATGGGTCCAGGAATCAAGGGGTGGAAATGGGAATGGTCCCACTAACCATTACCCCAAGTGACCCATTAGCTAGATTTTTGCTTCCTGTTCCTGCAACCTTATGCTCTGCTGGACTACAAGTCTTGGTCCCAGAGGGGGGGAGTGCTTTTACCAGGACACAAAAAACATTCCACTGAACTGGAAGCTAAGACTTCCGCCTGGTCACTTTGGGCTCCTAATGCCCTTGAGTGAACAGGATGAGAAAGGAGTTACAGTGATAGCAGGGGTGATTGATCCAGATTACTAGGGGGAAATTGGACTGCTCCTCCACAATGGTGGTAAGGAAGAGTATGCCTGGAGTGCAGGAGATCCTTTAGGGCGTCTGTTAGTGTTACCATGTCCTGTTGTCAAAGTCAATGGATGACTTGAATAACCCAATAGAAGTAGTGTGATAAATGACCCAGATCATTCAGGAATGAAGGTATGGGTTACCCCTCCAGGTAAAGAACCAAGACCTGCTGAGGTGCTTGCTGAAGGTGGAGGAAATATAGAATGGGTAGTAGAAGAAGGCAATTACAAATACCAGCTAAGGCCACGTGACCAGTTACAGAAATGAGGACTGTGATTGCAATGTTTCTGTCCTGCCTTGATAACAGAGTGTTTGTATGTATCTACACCAATATTATCATTATATCATTAGCTAACTGTTGAATTTATATTAGACCCATTATATTAGAGACTAAGCTTTGTGGTGGGGGGAAGATCTTGCGGTTCTGGTTGTACGTGGGATAGTTATGCCATGTTAGGCAGAATTATGAGCTTGTTACTGTTTTCATTTGAAAATTAAGTATGATGTAAGGAGACATAATTTGATGCCAAGTTGACAAGGGGCAGACTTGTGATGGTTAAGGTGTTGTCAACTTGATCTGTTTAGTAATCCATAGGTTGCTTCTAGGAAGGATCAACTAAAGGAGGAAGTCTTTCCCTCAGAGTGAGCCCTTCCCCCAGAATGGGCGGCCCCGCCGAGAGGGGGACTTGATACAAGGAAGCTCTGGAAAAAAAGAGTCCCTTCCTTCCTTCCTGCCTTCCTTTCATTTGGCTGCTGGAGCTGCTTGCTACCTTCCAGCCTGGATTGAAGACCAGTGTGGATGAAAGACCAGCATCAACTGAAGACCCCTGTGGATTGAAACCCAGCAGCTCCTCAGGAAGCCTCCAGGCTTTCCAGCACCATCTGCAATGCCGGGTTGGGACTGCTGAGGCATCTGGCCATGAGGACTGAGCAACTACCAGGTTCGGTGATTCTGGGGCCTGCAGCTGCTACTGGACTACTTTAAGTTGATCCAATAAATCCCCTTTTAAAATAATTCATTCTAGCAGTTCTGTTCCCCTAGAGAACCCTGACTAATACAGTCTCCTTTGGCTTCCTTCCTTTTTTTCCAGCCCTAAAAAAGAGTCTCTCTAGAATTAGCCAACAAAATCATTCTTCCTTCCTTTCTTACTTAGTCAGAGCCTATGCACTGCATGCAAAACACCATGCTGAGGCAGCAAAGACACAAGGAAGTATGGTAGTAGCCCCAGTCTGCACATTCCTGTCTTCACTCTGCCCGGGGAGACTGCACTTCCTGGTAAAGGAACAAGGAAAAGCACAGTGAGTACTTAGCTGCTGCCTTAAATGCAATGCACCTATGGTTGCAGAGAATGAGGCAAAAGGGTTGGGCAAAGCTCCAGAGAGCAGGAGGGATTTGGGGAGGAGTGTGATTGGTAGGTTCCATGAAGGGAGAACAGGCTGGGAGGTGGTACAGAGGAGAGAATGAGTGTACAGGTGGAGGATGGTGGAGGCTAGAAACTACCTAAGCAGGGTTTACTGAGGGACAACAGCTATCCTAGGTAACACCTAGCAAGGATAGCATCAGAGAACCCAGGCTGAGTGGCCAATGGGATAGTCTGCTCAAAGCCTGACATAGTGACAGCAACCAGAATCTAGAGATTTTCAAATATAGGGTGAAGAACAGTTCCAGGAAGAGAGTGTGGACTGATGCTCAAAGTGAAACCATATCTTGTTTCTTAACGAGAGGGAGGAAGGTAGCAGTGGCTCAACAAGAATATATTTGAACATACCCTAAACTTTCCACATGCTTACCATAGGCCATACTTGTTGGATTTTTAGAAATAAATAAATGCATTACATGGGCAAAATAGTACGCAAACAAAGAAAACAAATCCTTTAGGTTAGCCCATGTCCTCTAGCCTCCAGTTTTTCATCTGACAACCCAGATTCATGATCTCATAGAGATAAAATGTAAAACTTGGTAGGTGCTATAGACAGTACAGTGTTATGACGAACGTCATATTAGGAAGGAAGATCCTGTCTGGGCAGGACCTCAAATGTCCCTTGCACTTGGACTGGCCGGTGAAACACAGGTGGGTGTCTACAGGCAAGAAAGGGATGGAAAGTGATACAGGCAGAGGGGCAGAGCCTGCAAAGACCCATTTGAGAAAGAGGGTGGTACTTAGGCAGTCAGAAACCCAGTCTGGACTGTCTGTATTCAAGGGGAATTATACTGACAAAGGCAGGAGAAAAACAGACCTGAACTACCTTGAGTTTTTCCATTAGATACTCTTCCTCTAATCATACTTATGCTCAGATTTAATATGTAGTTGGTTCCAATGGCCCTACTGCCCCAATAAGAGCCCTCTACTGTGTAAGGGAAGCTGTTCCTCCTGACCTGCCTGGGCCTTCTCAGGCTTTCCCCAAATAATGCCTGTTTCAGCTGTTAAGCCAAGTTCTTTCTGTTCATTTCATTTTGTACTCATTCCTGGCTTTTGCTTTTTAACATTTGGTTCCAAAAACTGGGACAGATATTTGGAGTGGAGACTTCCAGTAACCCAGGAAGCAATGGGCAGCAAATCCCTGGATACTGAGGCATTCTTAGCTTCCATCCCTCCCCCCCCCCCCAACCTCCACTACTTTAATTACTCTCTTTCGCCACTGTCGATTGTATGAGAACGCCCCTGAGGAGGATGGTGAAGCCAACGATATTCTTCTGTGGGTTCTCAAAATTCCCAGATGGCTAGAACAATTATCTCATGGCTCAGTAGGGTAATCTGTCTGCCTGAAATTTTTTCTTCTCCCCTCTTCTTGGCACTAGCCTTAGAGGCCATTTACCATATCCTTGGGATATCCAACAATGGGCCATCCAAGGACATGATGAGTCAGCCTCCCATCAGTCTTTGCTATGGTACCTAGGAGAAAGAGACCAGAAACCCTATCTGTCTTGTTCTTGGAGGACTTCTCTGGGAGCCTATGGTCAGAATCAATTGCTTATGGGTAGCCACTTTAATTCTGAATGCCCCCTTCCCTGCCCTTCTCCAGGAGAAAGTCTCCAGTTTCTGTCCTCAGATCCAGGAATGTGTGATCATCAGTGACACCCCAGCACTTCTCACCCACCATGGATTCTGAAATTTCCAGAACTCCACCAGCTTCACAGTCTGGTCACAATATAAACTGGATTACTGCTGGCCTGAAGCTGGCACATTTGACTTCTAAATTCTTAAATACCTTGCTAACTTCATAAACTAGAATGGCAAGTGCCATGGAGTCCCCTATATTCACGCATTCTGATACCTCTGATCTTGTCACTCTCTGTCTGTCCTGATCTCCAATCTGGTTTTCCTCCTGAGGAAAAACCTTCTCATCATCCTATTAAACAGTTCATATTAGACACCTACCTTGCCTGAGCCCATGTAGGTAACCATAGCAACCCCACACTTTCCCTTTAGTCTCCCTCCACACTGGGCAGAAGTCTGGGATGTCAATACCCCCATATAATGAAGACATTACCCTCCCCACTATGCAGACTACCAGAACCTCCTCTAAGCCCCAAACCTGCCCCCAGACCCTCCTGGAGTTGAACAGCTCTAGATATAAGACCCATAGAATGGATTTCACACCACAGCTCTCCTTCACTCTGCCATGGCAAATGGCAGTGTCCTTTCTCTCTCTCTCTCTCTCTCTCTCTCTCTCTCTCTCTTTTAAAGTACAGTCCTGAACTCTGGACAATTTATTTAACCTGCTTTTACTCAAAGTGCACCAATAAAGCTGGCCTTTTAGAATGACTTCCATCACATTTTCCAGATTCCACTTTTGGTTTGTTTGTTTGTTGGTTGGTTGGTTTGTTTTTTGTGCCTCTTGAGATCCACCTTCTTCCCATTGGAGGGACTGAATTTACTGGTCATGAGCAGTGGCCACATTGATTGCTACTTATTACATCATGTAAAGTTAATATGGACAGCCTATCAACTCCATATTGAGTACCTTCCCTCAGGGTATGCAGGCCTCTCCCGCATGTAAAGAACTTTCTTGTAGGCAAAGAAACATATGTCACTTTTGAATTAAAGCTTCTAAGAGCTGCCCTGTCTTTAAAATGTAAGAAAATAATTAAGATAGCAGTTTAAATTAAAAACTCACAAATGACAAATGTAAAAGCTACAGAATCCCTTTGATATTTGTGACTAAGAATATATATATAATATATGTTATATATATTATATAGTACATATATAATATAGTATATATAATAATATAATAATATTACATATATTCAACAATATAAGCAATATATATTATCTTCATTGTTAATATGGCAACATCAGCTTGTAAATGAGTACTCATATAAGTTAATCAAATTAGCTCAATTCTTCTCAGTTTAAAATGTAACTAAAATTTTAAAGACAAGATATATGTCTCCCTTTAATAGCATTATTTGTTCTTTGTCATGTGTCTAAGGCTGTCCAGCCACTGTCATATCTTCATGTGTTTCATGTCTGTTTAAATGAATACGGATTTTGTGTCCAAAAAATATAGTGACATAACTAAAGCAAGGACAATTAAGGGTGAGTAAAGTGTGTTTTCAGTTAAGAAGGTTAAAATAAAAGTCATATTTTTAGATCAGAAAGGACTTGGTAAGGTAAAAGGCTGCTCTGAACGGAAATCGAGATAGAGGAACTAGAAGGTTGAGGTATATTGTAAAAAGGTTATGAGAGTTAATGTAAAAGAGTTGTGTGACTTTAACATAAAGTGGTTTGAGGTGCCTGTGGTAAAATGGATAAAGATGAGAAGAGTTTGGCTCTCTTTATATTCTCTTTTACCTTATTTGTTCATGTAATTCAGACTCAACTCTTTATGTTAGTAAATTTGTTGTGCCATGTCTCATGTTATCAAAGTTAAAATTCAGCTGTGGGCTGGTGGGATTGCTTGGCAGTTTAGGTGCTTGTTTGCAAAGCCAAAGGATGCAGGTTCAATTCCCCAGCACCCACATACCAGATGTACAAGGTGACATATGTGTCGAGAGTTTGTTTGCAGTGCCTAGAGATCCTGATACACCCATTTTCTCTCTATCTGCCTCTCTTTCACACACACACACACATAAATAAATAAAAATTAAAAGCTACTTAAAAAATTCAGTTGTACCTAGGTTTTCTTCTATGTCTGTTTAGCTTTTAACTACATGGTATATTGAGTCTTAACAAAATCAAGATTTATTTCAACTGTGTGATATTTTTGTTTATGCTTTATCTAAATGTTACATGAAAAACTGATATAAGTAACCCTCTGAGTACTTATATAGAATAATAGGAAACCTTTAAAAGATCACACAGCTCCATTAATCTACAATAATCTAACTCTATCTGTCTGAACTCTCTTTGTCCTCCATGTCTTGAGACTCTAGAAACCCCTCTTTATCCTGTTCCAGCCTGAAAAAGCTGGATCAAGTTGATGCCCATCTCCTAACTGAATATAGAGTCTCAACTCTTAAAAGAGGGAATGAGGCAAACATTAGGCTTGGAAGTTGAGAACAGATCCAGTATCCTTTTCCCACAGCAATATTTGAAAGGGAAGAGTCACTCCTTCCTCACCAGACAACTGGGCCTGAATGGAGATATAAAAGATATAATACTAAGACAAAAGGTTAAATAAAATAATTATTGAATTTCTGATTAAGATATATTTGAGAATTAAGTTAAAAAGATGATATAATTATATCATTAAATGATATTAAATTTTTAGGACAAATCCTTCAAGTTTTCTTAAGTATGGTTCTGTTCTTAATGTTTGCAAAATACCTGATTCTCTGTTTACAACAATCTATTCCTTAAATATTACTCTTACTAATGTTTACACATAAGAATTGTATGCTTTATCTTTTACTATATGTAATACTTAAACCTTATGATTAAGTTATATCCTGATGCTAAATTTATGTTTTTCAATAGATGAAGCCTTTATTTTGTTTAGTGTAACATCTGCTTCTCTGCTTGCAATGATAAGATTTCTTAAATATTGCTCTGCTATTCCCAATGTTTATAAAATGGCCTAAAACATTTTATATTTTATCCTTCTATTCTAAAACATATGGTTAAATTAAATCTAAATTGTCAGTTTGTGTGTTTTCCTGTTGCATACAACCATTATTTTTGTGATATAATGTACGAGGGTCCCTCTTTCCCATTTACATAGTAGCATCTGTTGCCATTACTTTTTTTTTTTTTTTTTTTTTTTTTTGATGAAAGCTGATCTGACCAGTGAGAGAAAATCTCAAGGTCATTCTAATTTTCAGTTCCCTGATGGATACAGCTGTACATCATTTTAGATTTGTTAAAACTATTTTATTTGAGGACTTCCGGTCAAGATGCATCCACCTAACCTCGCCTTACCTCACAGAAGAAAAGGCAAGACCCTTAAGGTTAAGGGGGGCGGTATTTTTTGTTTAGGGGTTTGGTGATTGTAGTAGGCTTCCAGTGGGGAAGGTATGGAGGAGCAAAATAGGGAATCCACTGATTCCCACACTCTCTGGTAGCCCACCAGTCCTCCAATCCCCTAAAGCAGCCATCCTAGCCATCTAGCCATAGTCCCAGAAGGAGGACCTTCCTGCACTAACTGCAGGCCAAGTGGACCCAAGCTAGCAGGCTAGTTCTCCCACACTAGGGTTTCCTGCCACCATGCAGAGCTGCACGGGTGCGATCGGTGTCCCAGTTGCCGTTCCTGTCCAGCGTTGCTGACCCCCGCGTGTGCTATCCCCAGTCCTCAACCTTGCTGACCCCCACAGGTGATCGCTATTCCCACCCAGCCTTGTTGACCCTCACCCGTGGGCATGATCACCGTTCCCGCCCAGTCTTGCAGTCCCCCGCAAGCGCACGCAATCACAGTTCCCAACCAACCTTACTGACCTCCGCCCACACGCAATTCCCACCCACCTTGCAGATCCCTGTGGGTGTATATGATCGCCATTCCCACTCAGCCTTGCTGACCCCTGTGCACACACACAATAGCCCTTCCCCCCAGCCTGCAGACCCCCACATGCAGCCCAGTCGCTATTCCCACCCAGCCCATCTGAACCCAGCAGCCCAAGGAACCTTCTCTAAAATAGATCATATACTGGGTCATAAAGCCTGCCTCCATTAATTAGGAGGATCAACATAATTTCATGCTTGATATCAGATTACAATGCTCTATTGCTAGAAATCAACAACAAAAGATGTGCCAGGAACCCAACCAACTCCTGAAAACTGAACAACACACTCTTAAACAATAACTGGGCAGTGGACAAAATAAAAAATGAAACTTCAAATTTTATAACAAATCTTGTGGGACACAATGAAGGCAGTCCTCAGGGGAAAATTCATTGTGCAAAATGCCTTCATAACAAAGACAGAGAGATCCCAAATCAATAACTTAACCATCCACCTAAAGGCAAGAAGTATCCAACCCAAAAAAACTCCTGAGGGGAAGGAAATAATTAAGATCAGAGCAGAAATTAATGAATTGGAAAGTAAGAAAATAATTAAGAAAATGGATGAAACAAGGAGCTGGTTCTTTGAAAAAATAAACAAGATTGATAAGCCCCTGGCCAATTTGACCAAGCAAAGAAAAGAAACACTTCAAATTAATAAAATTAGAAATGAAAAAGGAGAGATCACAACAGAGATAAGTGAAATTAGGAGAATCATCAGGACTTACTTCAAAAACCTCTACTCCATAAAATTGGATAAAATGGAGAAAATTGATGAATTCCAGGACACATACCACCTACCAAAGCTAAACTCAGAAAAAGGATGATTATAGAGATAACAACAGACACAGTCATTGCCTTACTGGGCATTTATCCTAAAAGCTCCAACCTCAGCTCACAGGTATTTGCTCAACCATGATTACAGCTGCTCAATTCATAATAGCTAAGAGCTGGAATCAACCCAGATGTCCACCATTAGACAAATGGATAGCTAAGATGTGGTATATCTACATGATGGAATTCTACAGCAGTAAGGAAAAATGACACAATGAAATTTGAAGAAAAATGGTCAAACTTGGAACAGATCATTCTCAGTGAACTCAGGCAATCACAGAAAACTAATTATTGCATGGTCTCACTCCTCTGTGGCTCTGAACCTGAATCTGTCTGAGACACTGACATACCTAATAAACATCTCCAGGACTGGACAATAGGGATGGTGGGGCAGGAGGGGAGGGAAAATGGGGGAGAGGACAAAAAACTCCACCAAAACGGAAACAGTACTGTAAAATCCTACATCCTGAAAGATACACTAAAAAGTCAAACCTTCATCTGGGGCTTAGAAAGAATACCTGATTCTGAGGGTCCTAGAGGGCATATGAGAAAGACTATCCTCAATCTTCTCCTGTTTCTCCCTCTCTCCCTCTCTCTCTCTCTTCTCTTTCTTTTATAATACCTATATTTTTCTTCCTTCTTCTCCCTTGGCACTTAGTAAGTCCCAGTACCAGCATGTGACTAACATCCACAGTTAGCTGTTGACCACCGAGACCTACAATGTTTCCCAAAAGAAGACAGAATTCTGTCAAAGTACTTGATGACCCACCAAAGGTTAATGGTAATACCCTACTGCCAAAGACACCATATGTTTTTGGGACAGAACATGGAATGACCTGGCTGGAAACTGGAAGAGAGTAAATCCCAGACAGTTAGCTTGTCTAGTGCCAGAAGGTGTTACATGAGAGACTAGGGGAAAATGACCAACATCTTTCTAAGCAACTTGTGGTCTAAGCTACTCAACAGCAATCAACCTGATGTGATGCTCACAAAAGTGCAATAGTGGCACATAGCCATAGTGGGAAACCAACTGCTCTTAATTTGACTAATGGATCCATTCAATGGAATGAAACCCATGCCTGGAATGGGGAAATAAATCAGAACCATATCCAAAAATGAGCCTGCTCTCCAATATCAAGCTCCTACCAATAGTGGGCTACAATAGGGCCTATACCTATTAAATTCTCTCTAAAATAATAATGGGTATCCATGTATCTTGCACTGACCTCACTCTCTGTTGGAGAATTTGCTTCTTTTCACATGGTTGCATAACCATCAGCCCATCACACCCCACCTGGGCACCAGCTGAAGCCATAGAGTTAGTACAGTAATGATCAAGAGATGCTTTCTTGGTAAACCTGGTATCAGCACAAGGGTGAAGTAAACAGACACAGAGAACACTCAACTCCTACAAAATCAGATATCCAGAGACACAGAGACTCCCGAGTCCTCCCATCACTGAAATAGACCTAAAATGAACTCATCATGGCTCAGGGAAATCCTCAGAGGAGGGGGCAGAAAGATTGTTAGAGCCATAAGTTGGGTCATTATGCACAGAGATATTGCCTGTCCCCATAACTGAAGGCCACCCCCACAATGCAACACCCACAATCCACAGGGGACAACAGGGATAAGGCTAACAATGGTACCATTATGGCTGTGCACATACTATGTGCATAACTATTAAAAATTATTTTTATTTATTTATTTGAGAGCAAGGACAGAGGCAGAAAGGAGAGAGACACACACACATAGAGAGAGAGAGACAGAGAGAGAGAGAGAGAGAGAGAGAGAAAATGGGTACATCAGGACATCCAGCCACCACAAGCAAACTCCATACACATGTGCTAGCTTGTGCATCTGGCTTTCCGTGGGTACTGGGGAGTTGAACCTGAGTCCTTTAGCTTTTCAGGCAAGTACCTTAATTGCTAAACCATCTCTTTTGCCCATCCTTTTAGATTTTTATGGTTTTTTTTTTTTTTGCATTTCTCCATTTCTGAATTCTGTGTCAGTCCCCTAATCAATTTTTGAATAGGTTGATTGATTTTTTTTCATTGCTCAGTTTTTGAATATTTTATATATTCTAGATATTAAATCTTTGTCAGGTATATAGCTGATGAAGATTTTCTCCCATTATGTAGGTTGTCTGTTGACTATGTTGATGCTTTACTTAGCTATACAATAACTTTCGAGTTTCATGAGATCCCAGTGGTTGCATGTTTTATTCCCTGGTCTTCATAATGTCTTTCCCTATGCTTACATCTTGGAATTTTCCAGTTATCTTCATTCTAGTTATTTTAAAGTTTTGGGTATTGAAGTCCTTGATACATTTGGAGTTGATTTTGGTTCAGGGTAAGTTAAGAGGGTCTAAATTCATTCTCTCATATGTGATTTTATCCAGTTTATCCAGCACTTATTTGAAAATGTTGTCTTTTCTCCAGTGTATTTTTTGACCTCTCTATCAAAGATCAGGTGGGTGTAGTTGCTACACTCATACTTTGATCTTCTATTCCATTATTGTATATGTCTGTTTTCATGCCGGTAGCATGCTGTTTTTGTTACTATGGCTTTGTAGTATATTTTTTAACTTTTTATTTATTGATTTGCAAGCTGAGAGAGATAAAAAAAAAAGAGAGAGAGACAGAGACAGAGAGTATGGGTAACCAGGGCCTCTAGCTATTGCAAATGAACTTCAGATGCATGTGCCACATTGTGCATCTGGCTTTATGTGGGTACTGGGGAATCAACCCCAGATCATTAAGCTTTGCTGGCAAGTACCTTAACTGCTCAGTCATCTCTCCAGACCTATAGTGTATTTTTAAATCAGGTATAGTGATACCACCAGTAGTATTATTTTGCTGAGGACATTTTTGGCTATCCAGGGCCTTTTGTGCTTTGATATGAATTTTGAAACTATTTTTCTATTTCTGTAAAAGTGATGTGAAATATTAATTAGAATCCAATTTACTATGTATATTGATTTTGGTAGGATGGCCATTGTAATAATATTAACCTTCTAATCCATGAACAAGAGACATTTTTCCATCATATTGTGTCATCCTTAGTGTCTTTCTTCAGTATTTTAATATGTTAATTGTAGAGGTCTTTCACTTCCTTCATTAGGGATATTCCAAGATATTTAATATTTGTGACTCTTGTAATTGAGAGAGCTGCCTTGATTTCTCTCTTTGTATGTTTGTCATTGATATATATGAAGCCTACTAATTTTTCTGTATCAATTTCATATCCTGCCACTTTACTGAAAGAGTCTTTCAGCTATAGGAATTTTTGATGGAGTCTTTTGGATTCCTTAAGAATAAAATCATATAACCTGCAAATAAGGTTAATTTGTCTTACTCCTTTCCAATGGAAATCCCTTTTATTTTCTGCCTGTGTCTTATTGCTTGAGCTAAGACTTTAAGTACTATGTTAAATAGTGGTGCAGAGAGTGGACACAGCTGATTTATTCCAGACCTTAGTGGGAATACTTCAGTTTTTGCTCATTTTGTATAATATGGACTTTAGGTCTATAGTGTATATCCTTTCTTGTGTTAAGACATCACTAGCCTCTCTAGTTTTTTATATTTTTTATGTATTTTTGTAATTTTTATGAGGAAAGAGTCCATAGTCCATATCACTCTCATACCTATCTCCTAAGTATAAAACCCTATGTGTACTACCTTATCATAACATAAGTTCTTGGAAATAATCAGAGATTATTAATCAGAAATTGACCAGGCAGCTTAGGGTTAATAGACTCCAAAGCGAACAGTTTTCATTTGGCCAAGTACATAAACGGTCCTTGGACCTGTAGGGTAAAATTTAAGTCATTATGCTTTAGTACAGGTCAAAAATGTCATAAGGAAGGGGCCTTTCCTTATCTCTTCCCTTAAAACATCTTTCCACTACTAAGATGGGCCTTTCTAGAGAATTACCCCCATTTTACAGAAACCTGTGATACTTGTTCTTTGCTACTCCTTATAAAAACCCAGGTCTGGGCTGGAGAGATGGCTTAGTGGTTAAGCGCTTGCCTGTGAAGCCTAAGGACCCCAGTTCGAGGCTCGATTCCCCAGGACCCACATTAGCCAGATGCACAAGGGGGCACATGAGTCTGGAATTCGTTTGCAGTGGCTGGAGGCCCTGGCATGCCCATTCTCTCTCTCTCCCTCTCACTCTTCCTCTTCCTCTCTCTGTCACTCTCAAATAAATTAAAAAAAAAAAAGTTAAAAAAAAAACAGGTCTAAGACTCGGGGTGAGCTTATTAAACCCTACTTTTTCCTCTCTGGGCAAGAGCTCTACCTTCTTTTATGGGGCTTCTTAAATCCCTTCTTGTCTCCCTGGGCAAGATTTCCACCTTGTTTCCTTCTCTTACATTCTGGATTAAGCCCCTCTTCTCTTCACCCACCTAAAACTTGAATCAATAATAAAATCTTCCTGAACCTTATCCTCTGGTCTATGGATTTCATTTTTGAATTCATAAGACAAGGATCTGGGAATGCTCCAAATTATTGTTGCGTTGTTATACAAGGAACCCCAAATTTCCTATATCATTTTTTGGTGCTACTGGTGCAGAATTACCAGAGAGTAAGTGTTCTCCTGATTCTTGCCTTCTTTGTGGTGTGGAGCATGGCTGTTCTCTTCCTAATTCTACCTTGTTTTTTTTCTGTGCACTTGTGTACTGGGCACATTTAAAACTTGGTAGATGGTAAATGGTAGATCTGGGAAATTTCTGTGGGAGACATGAATTAGAACTTTTGTTTTCTCTTTTCACTTACTTGTAAAACTAATAACAAAATGTAAATGCTGTGTGTAGAATGCTTTAGTAGATAGCCTCAGGTCACTGGGATGAACCTCCAAACTTGGCACAGTTATAGAAGGAAGGGATTTATTTGAAAATTACAGATCCAGGGGACGTTCCATTGTAGTAGAAGAGGTTGGCCCCCTTTCACAGATCTGTGCACAGAGAGAAAGAAATGCAACTACCATCAAAAGCAAGCAAGCACACTCAGGAACTTCATAATGTCAGAGCTCAGGCACTTTGCATCTTAGGCTGGAATTCAGACCTGCCCCCAGTAACACGTCCTCCAGCCAATTTGCAAGCTTGAATAAAACTGCTGAAATGGGCTGGAGGGATTGCTTATTGTTTAAGGTGCTTCCATGCAAAGCCAAAGAACCCAGGCTCAATGCCCGAGGACCCACATAAGCCAGATGCACAAGGGGGCACATGAATCTGAAGTTCATTTATAATAAATTAAAAAATCTATTTTAAAAAATAGTAATTTGAATCTACTAGGAGACATCCATTCAAGCCACCACAAATGTTACCTGAGTTTTATCAGGATCTATTTTGTGTTTGCTTTGTGGAATATTGACCTGAGTTTTAAATACTAATGACCAGTGCTAGTCTGCAAGAAATGCAGATTCTGCCTAGGATTGTTGTGCTTATTTGTGTCTGCAGCAGTGCTGTGGGACACAGATTTAAACAACATGTGCAGACGGGGGCTCACACTGGCAGGACTCCATGTGGGACTCTATGCATCTGGATATCCCATAGAGTGCACAGGTCTGGCAAGACTGTGACCCACACTAGGTGGCAAAGGACAAAGGGGTCGTGGCAAAGAGACTCCAAGCTACTACTGATGGAGACCCTGCAACTGTTGACTTGCTAGACAAAAACAAAATCATAGTTGGGCAGGAGGCACTGAGAACAAGCTGGGTCCTAAACTCTGCTACCTAAGGAGTGAAAGCCAGCCATTTAGGGACTGAGAAGATGGTTCAATATTAGAGATAATGAAAGGCCAAATATAACCATTTTACGTAAAAAGGCCCAGGCCTGACTTCGATAGAGAACTAGCCGGCTAATGTGCTGACCTCTGCTTCTGTAAACTTTGCTTGCTTGCTCAATTGCTGCCTTTCTCCCTAAAGTTTCTGAGGAATCTCCATTTCAAGGACATTGCAGAAACACTCCACTGCAGAGGCCGGAGGACTGCTTGCTTAGATAAGAAACTGAGGAATCTCCACTTCAAGGAAGTCGTAAAATACCACTGTTTGCTTAGCCCATCACAATGGAGATTACCTCATCTGCCTGGAGTGCCCCTAGCTCCTGCCCCCAACTTTGCCCGCTGAAACCCCAAGCCAATCAAAACTGTTTAAATCAACCAATCATGTATCTATCCCCTACTTCTTTGTTCGAATTCCTATATGAACCCCTTCCACCAAAAGGAAGGGGCTCTCTCCCTTGCTACCACTGTGCCGGACTGTAGGGATGGAGCCCAGGCCTAGGCTTGCAACAAAGAAACCTGTTGCTTTTACATTTGAGTGTCTCGGCTTCTGTGGCAGTTCTCTGAGTGTCGCCTGGGTGACCAGGGATCTTGGCTCCTGGTCAGGGGACTTGGCACAACAATACTTGCTAGTGATCATATCTGTTGGATGCTTTCTGACTTGTCTTTGTTTAGATAAAATAAGATGTTTAACCTATAGACAGTTTTATTTTCTCTAAGTTACATGTTGTAAATTAAAGTATGACTTTCCTAATCCAGACAGTTCGAAAGATTTTTATAAATAATTCACCCTGAATGTTATCATGCTTGCATACCATCTAGGTTAAATGCCAATTTTTGTTTTTCAAAAAAAGTATTAGAGGCCCAATCCACAAGAGTGGTAAGACTTTCCCTGTCTTGTGTAATTATTAGAAGTTATTTGGCTTTCCTGACATGTCATAGGTCTCAATATTTATTCCAGAAGATTTTTTATTAATTATTGATATTTTCATAAAAAAGTTATACTCTTAGGCCATCTTACCCTCACCCTCATTCTGTTGAGGATCTTCTTCAATGGGGCTATTGGTATTCACTGTGGGGACCAAAAGGCCTCAGTCAACCTCTGGGGCAGGGGGAGCAAAAACAGTGTCTCAGGCTAGTCCCACCCACCCTGAGCTCTTACATCTTTCCACCCCCTCTTCCGTGATGTTCCTTGAGCCTTGGTGGGCAAGATATGGATCTTATTTAGTGTTGAGTTCTCTGTAGTCTCTGTATCTCTGTTTTGATGAGGTTTGAGTGACCACAGTGTTTTGCCATCTTCCTGGAAGTGGTTTTCAGGCTACCTGTGAGAGCAGTATTCATGTCAACACTTCCTCTGTAGTGACTTCTGGACCTAAGTAGATGAGGTGGAAGTGACCCATATTCTGGTAGACAGTGAGCTCTTTGTAATTTTTTTCATCATCATTATTATTATTATTATTATTACCAGCATATTTTGTATGAATACATCATGTGTTCGTACCCTTTCTGCTCATCCCTGCCCCCATTCCCTTGGAGACCCTCCTCTGTTTGATTGCAAGTACTCCTTATGGGGTTGTGGATGATGCATTGTGGGAGCAGCAGTCAGTTACTTTTGGGGAAAGGGAATGACTCTGGACATGATGTCTCAACCTGTGGCTCTTACAATCTTTCTGCCCCCTCTTCTGCAAAATTGCAAGAGCGACTGTGGGAGACTTTTAAGTCTACTTCAGTGATGAGCTCTTATGAGCCTTTGAATTTGGTAAGCTTTGGTAAGTGTTCAGTATTCTCAGCTCTGTCTCCTTCACCCTGGTGCTGATTATCTGGTTCAGCATGGAAGCAGCACTCTTGCTCATCACCCTACTTCCTCTGTGTTTTCAGCTGTGGCTTGGCTGAAATGTGAAGGGTAGTTTATCTCCTCAGGCCTCACTATCTTCTGAAATAGAAGAACTAATTCTTGATGTATTGATGTATCCTGGTTCTTCTCAGTATTCTCCACCATCTGTAACGTAGAACAAATTCTGCAACCAAAGGTGACAGCAGTTTGAATTAAATGGGATAAGCCTAGAGAGACTTATTGATGTGTATATCCACTCTTCTTACTTAAAGAGAAGTGGAGGTTCTCTCTGGAGCCTATTGGTGCATCCCAGAGAATTTTTTTTTTTTTTTTTTTTTTTGGTTCCCAGAGCCAGATATGAGTTCTCTATCACTGAGCAGGTTTCATGTCCAATCCTTGAGCAACTGGTTACCTGCATTGGCTATGTACCATTATTGCACAAGTGTATACTTCTTGTTCAGCTGGTTGATTCTGTATCTGGCAGGATCTTGTGCTTATTCAATCTGTTGGCAACCATTATTCTCCAGCTGCTCTCACAGTACTTTACAGCACTATAAGGGCTAGCCAGGAGGGAAATGGATTCCTTCTCAGTTCCAGCTTGGTCATTTGATATTCTGTGACCACAAACTATCATGTCTTCAGCAACAGGGACTTACCTCTCAGCTCTTACAGGGAAGTGTTTTGGCAAAGTCCTGTATTAGTTTGGGGACCTCATGTCTCCCTGACCAAGAGCTCATTTTGGCATGGAACCCAATTCTGGCCCTGGGAATTACCAGCTAGAGCCTATGGTTTTAGAGTTATGCTTTCTCCACCTTCATGGGGCTCTTCTGTTGGGAGTACCTCTTCCCACCATTGCAGGTAATGACTTGTAGAATGGTATCCAGGAAGAAGGTTTCTATGGAGATTTATGCTGCAATTCATTTTGTGTATCCCCCATCCACCCTTCCTCTGCTCCCAAGGCCTTTTCATCTCTTTCATTCATTCATTCATTCATTTGTTCTTTCTTTCATTTTGCTGACCATCAAATTGTTGTCAATTATCCAGACTATAAAAAGTAATCCTAACTTGTTACAGGATGTTATGGCATTCAGGTTATAAATTTGAGTCACCATGCCTCAAGATGTTAAGGTTAAAATTCAACTCATTGATGCTGTTTTGCTCATGATTACAGTTACAAAAACTTTCTTCACAATATTTAATCAAGTTGGTGATAGTTCTATGTTGAGCTTTTTAACTACTAGAGAAACTGAAGATTTATTTATTAGTTGATGATTTTTCTTTTATAAAGCTCATATGGATAAATGGTTATTGCTGTGTTTACAACTTAGATTTTATAAAATAAATAGTGTAACTTGATTCATCATGACTCTTGTTCTTAAGGAGACAATGAAGTTTTCCCCATCTTCTATGTATTTTGTCAATTTTTGAGGCACTCCATCCATATTTATCGGGTCAAAGTGAGTTCCCAAATTATAATGCTAGAATCGATTATTTCCAAAAAATGTCATTTTAACATAAACTGTTAGATACCTTCATCTGTTTTTAATAATTATGGGTAAGAATGGTGAGACATAAGATTGCTGAATGTTAATCAAAGTAACCTTAAACAAGATACATCAGATTTGTTGCTATATATTTCTATGTCAGAATTAAGTCTGTGTGTAGTCCAGTTTAGACAAAAATATTAAAGCCACTAAAATGTACACAAGGTACATAGAATGTATTTAAATGTAATGTTAAGTTACTAAAAGATGGTGTCCAGATTTTCAAATTTAAAACAAAAAGTTCCTGTTTGTGCTTGCTACAAGACAGATGTTCTTAAGCACAACTCTGCCTTTTAGATTGCCTTGCAGACTATTAAGAGTCAAAAATTTGGATGGGGTTTAATGGTTATTATAATAACTTAAATCATTGACAGATTGCTTGGTTTGGGTTTGTTGATAGAACACATGACTATTGAAATGTCTTACCCACGGTTACAATTGTCAGATGTTTTAGGCACAAGTGATTTATATACTCCAAAGTTCATTTATACTCCAAAACAATACTTATAAGCAAGAGGTTAAAAATGAAGCTTAAGAGCTGGAGAGATGGATTAGTGGTAAGGCCGTTTGCCTGAAAAGCCAAAGGACCTAGGTTCAGCTCCCCAGGACCCACATAAACCAGATGCACAAGGTGGCACATGTGTCTAGAGTTTCTTTGCAGTGGCTGGAGGCCCTGATATGCCCATTCTTTCTCTACCTGTGTCTTTCTCCCTCTCTCTCTCTCTCAAACAAATAAATAAAAATAAAATATTTTTAAATGAAAGTTAATATTAAAATGTTATAAAAGTGAAATTGAGAATTTACTGTCAATTACAAAAATCATTGTTATTTGTCTTATATTCAAGTTCAGGTCCTCCAATGTGTAAATAAGACTCATCTCTGTGCCCCTACAAAGGAGGTTTCAGAAAGGAGTGGTGATTATCATGAGTCAACTGTCTTTATGCTAGGGGTACACTGGGAACACACTTGATATCACCCTGACTTTTATTTTCTTTTTTTTTTTTTTTTTTTTTTTTTGGTTTTTTAAGGTAGGGTCTCACTCTAGCCCAGGCTGACCTGGAATTCACCATGGAGTCTCAGGGTGGCCTCGAACCATGCCCGGCTTTTCACCCTGACTTTTCTTATCCCAGGTTTGGGATAAGATCCCTTCAGAGATAAGGAAACCTGCCCAGCCCCCGAGGATAATAGCATCCTTCAGCTTGACCTGCTGTATAAGAAAAGAGAAAAAAAATAGACTGAGTTCTTCTATGTCCAACTCTTTCTATCTCTGAGACCATCCAAAATTGACTCAGAGTCATAGGTTAGACGCTAAGGCTTTTCAATTTATAGCAGATAGCGCTATAAGATGTTAAATTCCAGGGCTCAACCATACCAAGACACTATAAAGTATTTGAGATCAGTTTTTAAAAATATTTTATTTATTTATTTATTTATGAGAAATAAAATAGGAACACCAAGGCTTCTAGCCACTGCAAATGAACTTCAGACCCATGCACCAGTTTTATGTAGGTATTGAGGAATCAAACCTGGGTCCTTTGGCGCTGCTGGCAAGCACCTTAACCACTAAGTCATATCTTGAGCCCTTGAGATAATTTTTTTTAAGAGACTTGGACATTAAGTAGAAAACAGATGAGGCTTATTATCTCTTGCTTAGTCGCTAGGACCCTTAAACAACTTAGGCATTATTAAGACTCACAAAGTTCTGCCAGATGTGGTAAAACATACCAGTAAAGAATTGCTCAGGGCTGGAGAGATGGCTTAGCAGTTAAGCACTTGCCTGTGAAGCCTAAGGACCCCAGTTTGAGCCTTGATTCCCCAGGACCCACGTAAACCAAGTACACAAGGTGGCACATGCCCTGGCACACCCATTGTCTCTCAGTCTGTCTCTCTCTCTGTGTGTCTCTCTCTCCCTCCCTCTTAAAAAAAAAAAGAATTAGTCAAGAAGCAGAGACAAGAAAATACACAGTTTGAGACCAGCTACTTCCAGGAACTGATAACAATGGCCCTTGGAATTCTTGAGAAACAATCTGACCATGCATATACCCATGAAGTATCTGTTATTCTCCAGGGAAATTTTCTAGCTAACTGAGATAACAGGTTGTCCCACTAGAAGTTCTCCTAAGATGAAAAGGATAACTCATAATGCTCAGAAACAAAACTAGTGGCTCTCACCAGGTCACTGGGACTCAACAAAATTTAGAGAATTAATATCTGTTGTAGTAGTTCCATGATGCTGGGATGAATAACCAACATTCCTTTATGAGAGGAGGAAATTTCAGGCTTATAAATCCAGGGTAAGTTCCATTCATGGCAGAAGAAACTGGCTTATAAATCCAAGCACAGAGAGAAACCACCATCAGGTAGCAAAAGTCAAAAAGCAGCAAGCACAACCAGCAGCAAGCAGAACCTTCAGAGCTCAAACTGCTCTTTTATACTTTTGTACTGGAATTCAGATCCTCCCTCAGTGACAACTTAGGACTGGACCCCAGGATTTTCCCACAGTGACATCTCCTTCAGCAAAGTGGCTGGAGATCCAAGTTACAAGTTTAATTATAACACCTGAGTCAATGGGGGACATATATTCAAACTACCGCAATATCCATATTTTTGTTAATAAAAATTATCTTCAGGACATGTTTGCCTGTACTTACAAATTACCATGTCACCAGACTTAAGGGTTTTTTTTGTTGTTGTTTTTGTTTGTTTGCTTGTTTGTTTGTCTTTGGTGGGTTTTATTTTTATTTTTTTTTTGAGGTAGGGTCTCACTTTAGCCCAGGCTAACCTGGAATTCACTATGTAGTCTCAGGTGGCCTTGAACTTATGGTGATCCTCCTACCTCTGCCTCCCAAGTGCTGGGATTAAAGGCATGCACCACCATGCCCAGCCTCAGACTGTTAAGGTTTGTAATACCATCCTGTTTTGCAAAAGACAAAAAGGTACAGCTATGTTCTATATTCCAATTTTTCTTCTTAGTACTCAACAACTAGATGTAGCATCCCAAACCAATGAGGACTTTGGAGCTAAAGGACAGCCAGTGCTTTGGTTCCAGTGCCTCCAGGTCAATGAAGCCCAGGAGATGATGGTATACTTCTAGAGGATCCTACAGCTCTAGTAAATCACCTATCTTCTTGATCATGGAGGACACAAGGACCAATAAGTTGTATTTCAATCAATATATAGTCTGCAGAAGGAGAGTCAGACTAGGGAGAAGACACTCATTGCTTCCAAGGGAAATCACATAGTCAGTATGGCCCTGACTCATCCTAGGAAACAGCACAAATGCTCAAAGAGCCATAGAGCTCTTCCCAGGTTCCTAAAAGTCACTCCTAAAGAGCTATAACTGACCTTTAAAAATATAATATATACAATTGAATTTTGATTATCTATTTATTCTTAATCACTCAGCAGAAAAATATAGCCAGAAAGTAAAGCATATCTTTAAATGTTTAGATATCACAGCTCAGACTGATTTTAGAGAGATGTGTTCACAATAGCACAGTAACATGCCTGTCACTATCAAGGTTAAGTGCTGTGTATGTATTCTGCTAATGTCTCATCTGCTTTACAAGAACAGTTACAAACTATGCCATTTGGCAAACAGCTTCATAAAGAGATTTCTAGATCTTCATGGTGAAAGGAAATTATACCTGTTATAATCCTAACAATGCACAACTGCTGTATAACTGTGTCTTCTCTCATTTACAGTCAGTCCACACTCAGATGGTCCTGCAACAATCAAACTCCAGCTACCTGCATCCCCTTAATTGCCCTCCAAGGCCTGACATGAATGGAAATCTTAAGGACCTCTCTGAGTCCTAATTTACTCCACATTCACTTCTCCCTGATTCCTCTCACTTTTTTCTTTCCCCATCATTGATTTATCCAGAAGTCATAGGTTTTTTTTCCCAGCATTATATAAATAAGACTTCTAATACATTTTTGGGCTCCTGTAGAATAAGACTAGTGGAGGGGTGCCCGACCTGCCACACCAGACAACCCCAGTCAACACAAAGAAGCCAGATCAGTTGGAATTCCAATTCCCTAATGGCAGGTAGGGTTACCTCTTTAGAAGGGGAAAATGATAGGAGACAGAAATTGGGTAGATAGCTGTAGCAGACAGCTTCAAGTTCTCTGAGATGAACTTCCAGACCAGGCACAGTTATAGAAGGAAGGATTTATTGAAGCTTACAAATCCAGGGAAAGTTCCATAATGGCAGAAGCAGCTGGTATGCTTTCCAGGATCAAACATAGAGACAAACCACAAGCCAAGAGATACACTACACAGCACACTTCAGGAACTCTAGCTAGACACACTTTGAATATCTTTATACCTTAGGGATGGACCCTAAGATCCACCCAGTGACACTGCCTCCAGCCAGGTGGCTGCAGATCCAAGCTACAAGCTAATAAAATGCTGAATATATTTGGGCCATCTATTCAAACTACCACATTCTGCCCCTGGCCCCCAATAGATTCAAAACCATCACACATTGTATTCAGTCCAATTTCAAAGGTCCCCATAGTCTTGACCAACTTAAGATAGTGAGTCCAGAAAAATCAAACAAGTTAAATACTTTCAACATATAAAGGCACATTTTCAACTGGTATAAGGCAAAGCAAAGACAGTGAACAATGCAAACTCAACCACCATCAAACAACCATCAAACTTCTGCAGTTCAAGTCCAATACAACCAGAAATTGACAGTCTCCAGATTTTCCAGTCCTGACCCTCCAGCTGGGCAAAGTAGCCAGGGAACACTGCAATTCCAGACCAACAGTACACTCCATCGTAGTCCTTGCACAGTCCTGGTATATCCAAAACACCTTCAGGTCTTCATGCAAACCATGGTCCATTTTCCAAAGGCTCTTCCAACCTATCAAGGCATCATGCCCTGGCTCATGCTGCATCTCAGCAACAGCTCCTGAAACCATGTGTACTGCTCCATGACTGCTCCATGCATGTTTCATGCTTCCAAAACTAATACCAGGTGTTCGGCACACAGCCATATTCTTTATTCAGGGAAGAAACCTTGTCAAAATCTAAGAGGATATAAATAAGTCATATGGAAAACTACTTTTTTGGACAATGGAACACTCAGGAGCTATATATTGCTACTATAAAATTTTCAGTGCCAGGGATGGGATACCTTCCAGTGAGCTGTTGGCCATGGAGGTCCCTGATGCCCCCAAAACATTATAGGCCACTGCCAAGGCCCTTGGTTTCCCACTAGTAGATGGTAAGACCCTATTTCTGAAGACTCCACATACTTGGGCTGCAAGGTCACTGAGAAATCCTGCTGGAACTGACCTAAAAATTTCCTCCATATAGACCAGCTGATAGAAAGCTGGAAAAAGCTACACTGCATGCAGTTCAATGGGAGAGAGAAAAATCTCCAGTGGAGATACTCATCAGTGGACACTACAAGCCTTATATTTGGCCAGCCAGGCCAAATGAGCCAAAGAGTGCAATAGTGGCATGTCTATTATGGGGAAAAACAATCACCTTCTAATTGGACTGGAGGCCTGCTCCATGGGAGGGAATACATCCTTGATATTGAAAACATACAACAGGTGTAGTCATGAGTCCTAGGGGTGTAACAACTGCTGCTGTCTGGCTAAATGCATATACTATGCTCATCAAAGTGCCCGGTAAGCACTTCTCTTAATGTTCATACCCATATATTAATGCTACTCTCACTTTTGATAGGAAAACCTTCTCTTTTCAGATGGCAGTGACCTTGGGATAACTCAGAAAGCACCATGGTGCTGAGAAGTAACAGAGGAGTACTCAGCACTGAAATATCTCTATCACATCTTCCAAGGCTCAGGGTCCATTGTAGAAGAGGTGTCAGAAAGAATGTAAGAGCCAAATAAATGGAAGGACTCCTTACAACGTGCTCCTTCAGACACAAAATAGCCTGTATATCCATGCCCTCACAGTGTCTGACACTACCTACACAAGACCATCACAATAGGAGGAAAAGATCAGCCGGGCGTGGTGGCGCACGCCTTTAATCCCAGCACTCGGGAGGCAGAGGTAGGAGGATCACTGTGAGTTCGAGGCCACCCTGAGACTCCATAGTGAATTCCAGGTCAGCCTGGGCTAGAGTGAGACCCTACCTCGAAAAACCAAAAAAAAAAAAAAAAAAGATCAGGACATCAAAATAAAAGAAAGACTGATTGAGAGGGCAAGGGGTATGATGGGGAGTGGAGTTTCAAAGCGGAAAGTGGGGCGGGGGGAGGGAATTACCATGGGATATTGTTTACAATCATGGAAGTTGTCAATAAAAAGAAGAAACTAAAAAAATAAAATAAAAAATAAAATAAAATAAAATAAAAAGAAGAAAAAGAAAAATGGGTTCCTTTTCCAGTCAACTGTTTCCAAAAGAGTTTGCATTTCTAATCATCTTTCATCAGGCATCCTCTCCATTGTTTTAATGTAAAGCAGTTATATCATCTTCGTTAAGATTGCTAATGTGTTGGCAAGCTTCAGTAACCTAAAACCAGTCTCAGTGCCTATAATTTTAACTTGCTTGAGGTTTTCCAACTTAAATCTCTCAGTCCATTATCTTTAGCCAAGCACATCATTCTGTTACAAATTTAACCTTGATCAAACTGTGCCTGGGCAGCAGAACACAGCCAGCCCTTATGACAGTAGCCCAGTTCCAACAAAGTCCTTTGCAGTCTTTCCTTCTTCTTAGAAAGCTCATAAGCCGAGCTTCGAAGTTCAATACTCTCTGCACTTAACATTTTCAAACACTCACAAGAATAGTCCATAATACTTGGCTTACAACTCCAGAAGATATCTTCAGTTCCAAGCACCAAGTCCATGCCTGTTCATCCAAAACAGAGGTTCCAAAATCCACAAGGTCAGATTCATCTCACCCCACTCCTGGTAACAACTTCTGTAGCAGACAGCTCCAGGTTTGCTGAGATGAACTTCCAGACCAGGAACAGTTATGGAAGGAAGGGATTTATTGAAGCTTACAGGTCCAGGGGGAGTTCCATATGGCAGAAGAAGCTGGCCTGTTTTCACAGGACCAAACATAGAGAAAAGCCACAAGCCAAAAGCCACACTACACAGCACACTTCAGGAACTCTAGCGAGACACACTTTGCATATCTTTAGATTGGAATCTCACACCCACAACCACACCTTAAGGCTGGATCCTAAGATCCACCCAGTGACACTGCCTCCAGCCAAGTGACTGCAGATCCAAACTACCTAATAAAACGCTGAATATGTTGGGGGCCATCTATTCAAACTACTATAGCATCTTAGGGGTGACAGACCCCAAAGTTAATTCTTTTCTTTTGGCTAAGTGCAAGCATTATCCTTGGGCCTATTGGGGGGAAATTAAGTCACCACACTTTACTGCAGTCAGAAATGCCAGAAGGATCAGGCCTTTGCTTATCTCTCCCCTTAGAAAATCCATACCTGCATGTATATCTATGAACCTACTGTGTGCCACTTCATGTGTTAAAAAAAAAAAAACTGGGCATGGTGGCTCATGCCCTTCAATCCCAGCACTTTGGAGGCAGAGGTAGGAGGATTGTCATGAGTTCGAGGCCACCCTGAGACTCCATAGTGAATTCCAGGTCAGCCTGGGTTAGAGTGAGACCCTACCTCAAAAAAAAAAAAAAAAAAAAAAAAAAAACAGACTCAAGGTGAGCTTCTGAAACCCACCCTTGTCTCTCTGGGAAAGAGCTATACCTTGCTTCTCTTACATTCTAGCTTAAGCCCTGCTTCTTTTCAGCCTCCTAAAGCTTTAAGATATAATAAAATATTTCTGAACCTTATCCTCTGGTCTATAGACCTTATTCTTTGAATTCATAGACAAGGATCTGTGAACACCCCAAATTATCAATGTGTTGGTATGCAAGGACCCCAAAATTTCTGCTCATCATGGGCTCTGCTTTGAAGGAAACACAATCCTATAATTTGAGGAAAGTTAAGCAAACACTAACTTGTTGAAGGCACCATGAATATCTAATTCATTCTAGCCAGAGGCTAGTAGACACAGTAATTCAGAAAATATTTCTTTGAATAAAATGACACCACACCTTCCAAGGACTCCATAGATGCTCCTCCTGGAGCTTGTCTATACTTTCACTTAGGAGGGAAAATCCTACAAATACATGTGAAGGAATGCCAACTTGAGCACCACACCTATAGTCCTGCCCTTTTCAATCTTCTTGAATAAAGGCTACTTGATATAGGTGATACCTTCCCAGCTGCCTCAGACAGAACTTCTGACCTGGAAGAAAAGACATTAGAAATTGATCAGTAGGCCAAAATTGTTACTAAGTTCAAAAATTCAAGTGAACAGAATATAAGGGCACTGTGGACTACCCTAAAATGGCCGAACATTCAGATCATGGGTATACCAGAAGGAGAGGAAATCCAGGCCAAAGGCATTGAGAATATATTCAACCAAATTATTGAAGAAAATTTTGCCAGTCTCTCAAAAGAGAGGCCCATCCAAATAAAAGACCACAGTATACTGGACAGGACCAAAGAAGAAACTCTCCAAGGCATATCATAGTTAAAACCCACAAGTTGCTACTGAAAGAAGCAAGAAACAACTCACTACATATAAATGTAATCCCATCAGAATTACCTCAGATTTCTCAAATGGAAACCCTGAAAGTCAGAAGGGCCTGGAATGATACACTTCATAGTCTAAAAAACTATGGCTTCCAACCCAAGCTATTCTATCCAGCAAAAGTATCCCTCATTATAGATTGTGAATGCAAAAAATTTCAATGAAAAAAAGTCAACTCTATGATTATATGAACACAAAGCCAAACCTACAGAGAATACTTCAGGGAATACTATACACAGTAGAGTCAAACAACCAATCTCAAGAGCCAACAAGAATAAGATCACAATACCCAAAAATAGACCACGCCCAAAACAGTACAAAACACAAGGAAACACCAAACCACATTAAGCACCTCATCATGGCAGGGATTAATTTGAACCTCACAGTAATAACCTTAAATATTAATGGTCAAAATATTAATGGTCAAAATATTAATGGTCAAAAGACCTTATATCTGTTGTCTTCAAGAAACCCAGCTCAGACTTCCAGTCAAGATGGTGTCTGCCTAACCACTCCTCACCTTGTGGGGAAGGAAAGACAAGATCTTTAGGGTTCATTGTTATTTTGGGGGTTTGCAGATCCTAGTAGACTCCAATCCCCTCAAGCAGCCTTCCTAGCTACAGTCCCAGCTACAGGTTCCTCCTGCACTAACCACAGGCTAAATGGACTCAGCCCAGCAGGCTAGCATTTCCCCCTCCCTAGACTTTCCCACCACCACAGAGCTCCACACGTGAATGTCGTCCCACTCACCACCACCTTTCCACCTCCCGCCCCTGTGCAGACCCAGGCCAGCACACAAGCATTCCCCTGTCCCAGGCTTTCCTGCCACCACAGAATTCCATGCATGAACACCATCCCACACACCACTGACCCTAAACCCCTATCCCCCAATGCATGGACCCAGGACAACAGGCTAGCTCTCCCCCTACCCTAGGCTTTCCCTCCACTGGGGACCTCCAGGTACTGCCGCCCCTCTTTTCATGGACCCAGGCCAGCAGGATAGCATTCTCCCAGGGGACCTCCATGCACAACCACCATCACACTCACCACCCCACCCGACCAGCAGGCTAGTGTTACCCTTCTTCTGCCTCCCCTTTCCCACAACCCCACCAGGATGGTGGCCAATCCTTCCCCTCCCCTCCACATCACCTGACCTGCAGCAGACCCATAACCCTGACCATTCTTGTCATAGGACCCAGCAGTCCCATCCACCTCCTGCTACACAGTCCCAAGGGACCCCCTGTCCCATCCCCTCACCCCACAATATCAAGGAACTGTTATGTGTTCCCATCTACCACCCCCCCCCCAGCAGCCCAGCCTCAACATCAGTCTGCTTTGTCCCATTCCCCCCTACACCCTGTCCCCTCAGGCCACCTGACCATGCAGTCCCATACTCCGAACCACCGAACAACAAGCCCCTTTATCAGGTACTCAGTGGGTGCCACCACCAGAGACTCATGGGCTCCTTCCCTCTGAGCAGGCAGGCCTCATTAGCATCCGAATCCTAATTGGAGCAAACATAAACAGGAATAATCACAGAAGGCACTTCAAGGGTAAAATACAGGTTCCTCCTAAATTAAATGAGATTCTTACACTGTGATGAGCACACCATAGTGCAAAAGGAATAACATGAAAAATAAAATGCAAGTAAATCCAACAAGATTGTCCAGTCCCACAATGGAGTCCCCAATCAAAACATAGAAGAGGCAATAGAATCAGAACCCCAAAACAAAGATACAAGCTATGCAACCCTGGCCAAGGAAATAGAAGAACTTGCAGAAAATAAACAAAGGGACAATAATTATATGAATGCTATCCTCACTAGATTAGACACAAAGACCCTGAACAAGATCCTCACAAATTAATTCAACAACACATCAAAAGCAGTATCCACCTTGATCAAGTAGGCTTTATCCCAAGAATGCAGGGTTGGTTCAACACAAGGAAATCTGTCAATGTGATACAGTACATAAATAAGCTTAAACCAAAAAAACACATGATCGTTTTGATAGGTGCAAGGAAAGGCCTTGGACAAAATACATCACTTCATGATCAATACATTTGAGAGAATAGGTATGGATGGTTTATATCTCAACAAAATAAAAGCTATGTATAAAGCTCCTAAAGCCCAAATAAGAGAGACTGAAGGAATTCCCACTGAGATCAGGAACAAAACAAGGGTGTACACTCTCACCTCTGCTCTTGAACATAGTACTGAAGTCCTAGCTCAAGCAATAAGACAGAAGAAAGAAATAAAAGGGATACAAATTGGGAAAGAGGAAGTTAAATTATCCCTATTTTCAGGTGACATGATTCTATACATAAGTGACCCAAGAATTTCAATTTCAAAACTCTTAAAGATGATTAACTCCTTCAGCAAAAGTACCTGGATACAAAATCAATGCACAAAAATCAGCAGCCTTTATAAGTGAAAAAGACAAACATACAATGGAGGACTTCCAGTCAAGACAGCAACCTCCTAACTGCGCCGCACCACCCCAGGAAAGAAAGGTAAGGCATTAATGGTTCACTGGGTCTTTTAGGGGAGAGTAATTTCTAACAGACCGCCAGTAGGAGGGCACGGGGGGGGGGGAGGGAATCGCTGATTTCCTCACTTGAAGGTAGCCCAGCAGTCCCCCAACCCCACTAAGATGCCACCACACCCATAGTCACAGCTTCGGGATACTCCCGCACTTACTGTAGGAAAGGGGACCCAAGCCAGCATAGTTCCACTTGCCTCACTGCACACAGTGATCACCCTGCTACCCCCATCCATGCATGACCTTGGGCAGGCTCCATCTGCAGGGCCGCTTGAGCTCAGGCTCGATCTGTCCATCTGCCTGCCATACACATGCTGCCCATCTGATCATGCAAGCTTAGCCAATTTGCCCACTTACTGCTCTGGCCACCCACTCACCCATGCACGAGCTCAGGCCCATTCCACCTGTCCACATGAGCTCAGGCTCACTCTGCCTGAACGCCTGCACCAGCTCAGGCCCAATCTGCCACTGCATTGGCTGCCCACCCATTGAAACCACAGTCTACTCTTCCTGCCCATACATTGTGATGGGCAGACCACAGCCAAAAGATATAACGTTAAAAATCAAATGCAAGTATATTCAGTAAGATCATGAAGTCCAACAATGAACATCTCTAATCAAAACATAGAAGAGACTTTAGGATAAGAACACCAAGATGAAGCTATGAGCAATGCAACCCTGACCAAGCTACTGGTAGAACTTGCAGAAAAGCAACAAAGGATGACCAATAATCATGTGGATGCTGCCATCACTAGACTAGACCTAATTGATAAGAAAATGGAAGGAGTTCAAAGACAGTTAAGAGATATGAAGGAGAGTGAAAGAAAAGAGGACCTCAAAAATCAGCTGGCAATGCTAAATGAAGACATGAAGAAATGCAAGGATGAATTCCAAGAAGCATCAAGAAAATCAGAAAATGATGTGAAAAGGGAGCTTGACAGAGGGATGGAAACTGTACATAGAAAAGTAGTAGAAAATGCAAGCCTAATTGAACAAGCCCAAAACCCTTTAGAAGCTCTCAAGAACAGAGACAGCCATGTGGAGGATAGAAACTCCAATCTGGGAGACAAAACAGAAGAAACAGTTCGAGAATTCAAAAATTTCAATAAGTTCAAAATTTCTGTGAACACAGCATGAGGGAATTGCGGGATACCTTTAAACGTCCTAATATCAGGATCATTGGAATACCAGAAGGGGAAGAAATTCAGACCAAAGTCATGGAGAACTTATTTAACAAAATAATAGAAGAAAACTTTCCCACTCTCAAAGAAAGGCCCATCAAGATACAAGAAGCTAACAGAACTCCAAACAGACTGAACCAAAGGAGAAACTCTCCAAGACATATTGTCATTAAGACTCTAAACATTGGCACCAAAGAGAAAATCCTAAAAGCAGCTAGGGAAAAACAGCATATCACTTTTATTTTATTTTTTTTAAAGTTTATTTTTTTTTAATTTAGTAGATATGGATGTTTACACAGCTGATGAAATTGGGTGTTGCTATAAAATTTTCATGTGTAAGTTCGGTCAGTGGACCTGATCTCAAAGGTTTAATCATAAAGTAAAACTGAGATTGGCATGCAAAGAGAACTTATAAATTAAGAAAATAATTAATAATGAAGCCAAAGTTGAAGTGCTTTGATCTGTATGTCAAAGTCACACAATACAAGTCAAATTGGAAACCATAGGCTGCACAGTAATTTTCTCTCATCAAATGGACAAGAAACTCCAACTATTTTCTTGATTCACAGCTCATCGGAGCTAAGACTGAGGCCTTTCATTACCCTTATCTAAAAAAATTTTTTTTCTTTCTTTTTTTTTTATTAGTCAGTTCTGTATTCAGCAAATACAGTCAGTTTGGTACCATTATTAGGCTCATCCGTGACCTACCCCCTCCCCTTGGCCCCTCCTTGTTGAGGTATACGGGTCATGCATTGTGGAGTTAGCCCACAGTTATGGGTAAGCTAAATGTCTCTGAATAAACTAGAACTAATAGATAAGAAATTGGAAGGAATAGATAAGAAATTGGAAGGATTTCAAAGAGAGTTAAGAGATTTGAGGGAGAGTGAAAAAAAAGAAGACCTTAAAAATCAGCTGGCCATGCTAAATGAAGACATAAAGAAATGCAAGAATGAACTCCAAGAATCATCAAGAAAATCAGAAAATGATGTGAAAAGGGAGCTTGACAGAGGGATGGAAATTATACATAGAAAAGTAATAGAAAATTCAAACTTAATTGAACAAGTCCAAAACTCGGTAGAAGCTCTCAAGAATAGAGTCAGCCAAGAGAAGGATAGAAACTCTGATCTGGAAGACAAAATGGAAGAAACAGTTAGAGAGTTCAAAAATTTCAGTAAGTTCAAAAGCTCCTGTGAACAGAACATGAGGGAATTGTGGGATACACTTAAACGTCCCAATATCAGGATCATTGGAATACCAGAAGGAGAAGAAATTCAGACCAAAGGCATGGAGAAATTATTTAACAAAATAATTGAAGAAAACTTCCCCAGTCTCTTAAAAGAAAGGCCCATCAAGATAAAAGAAGCCAATAGAACTCCAAACAGACTGGACCAAGGGAGAAACTCTCCAAGACATATTATCATTAAGACTCTAAACATTGACACCAAAGAGAAAATCCTAAAAGCAGCTAGGGAAAAACATCACACCACCTTCAAAGGTAACCCCATCAGAATTACTTCAGACTTCTCAATGGAAACCCTGAAAGCTAGAAGGTCCTGGAATGAAACACTGCAAAGTCTAAGAACCTATGGCTTCCAACCCAAACTACTCTACCCAGCAAAAGTATCCCTCATAATAGATGGTGAAAGAAAAACATTCCACGACAAAACTCAGCTTTACAATTATATGAACACAAAACCAAACCTACAGAGAGTATTTCAGGAAATTCTCCACAGAGAAGAAAAAAATAATCAAACACAATTCCCTACAAGAAGCAGATCACAACAACCAAACTCAGAGTAGGCAAAAAAACTTCAACGTCCATGAAAACACCAACCCACATTTACCGTCACAATATGGCAGGGATCAAATCAAATCTCACAGTCATTACCCTAAATATTAATGGCCTTAATCCACCCATCAAGAGACACAAGCTAACAGGATGGATCAAGAAATTAGATCCCTCAATCTGTTGCCTTCAAGAAACCCACCTCACCATTAAAGACAGACATCTCCTCAGGGTGAAAGGGTGGAAAACAGTATTCCAAGCAAATGGGAATGAGAAACAAGCAGGTGTAGCTATATTAATATCGGATAAAATAGACTTCAAACCAAAAATAATCAAAAAAGACAAGGAAGGCCACTTCCTACTTATCAAGGGAACGATCCATCAGGAGGATATTACAATCATAAATCTGTATACACCAAACACAGGGGCACCACAGTTCATAAAACAAAACCTACTTGACAATAAAACAGAAATAACTGCAAACACCATCATAGCTGGGGACTTCAATGCACTATTATCAGTAATAGACAGATCATCCAAACAGAAACTCAACAGGGAAGTAAGAGAGCTCAACAAAACCATAGATTACTTAGACCTAACGGACATCTACAGAACCTTCCGTCCCAAATCCACAGATTACACATTCTTCTCAGCAGCCCATGGAACATTCTCTAAAATAGACCATATACTGGGTCACAAAGACTGCCTCCACATATTTAGGAAGATTGACATAATGCCCTGCATGATATCAGATCACAATGCTATATTGCTAGAAATCAACAAGAAAAGACCCACCAAGAATCCCAATGGCTCCTGGAAACTGAACAGCACACTTTTAAACAATAAATGGATAGTGAATGAAATAAAAAATGAAATAAAAAATTTCTGGAATTGAACGATAAGGAGAACACATTGTACCAAAACTTATGGGACACAATGAAGGTGGTCCTCAGGGGAAAATTCATAGCACTCAATGCCTTCATAAAAAAGACAGAAAGGTCCCAAATCAATGACCTAACCATCCACCTAAAGGCACTGGAAAAACATGAAAAATCCAACCCAAAGAGCTCCAGAAGGAAAGAAATAATTCAAATCAGAGCAGAAAACAATGAACTGGAAATGAAGGAAACAATTAAGACAATTGACAAAACAAAGAGCTGGTTCTTTGAAAAAATAAACAAGATTGACAAACCCCTGGCCAATCTGAACAAGCAAAAAAAGGAGAAGCTTCAAATTAACAACATTCAAAATGAAAAAGGAGAGATCACAACAGACATAAGTGAAATTGGGAGAATCATCAGGACTTATTTCACAAACCTCTACTCCACAAAATTGGATAATGTGAAGGAGATGGATAAATTCTTGGATGCATACCATCTACCAAAGCTAAACACAGAGCAGATTAGTCATCTCAATCAACCAATCACACTCATAGAGATTGAAAAAGTAATAAAAAAACCTGCCAAAAAAGAAGAGTCCAGGACCAGATGGCTTCTCAGCTGAATTCTATCAAACCTTCATGGAAGAACTCAAACCAATCTTCCTCAAACTGTGCCACACAATTGGTGAACAGGGAAAGCTACCCAGCTCCTTTTATGAAGCTAGCATCACCCTAATTCCAAAACCAGGCAGAGATGCCACAAGAAAAGAAAACTACCAGCTTATTTCCCTGATGAATTTAGATGCAAAGATCCTAAACAAAATCCTTGCAAACCAAATCCAACAACACATAAAAAGCATTATCCACCTTGACCAAATGGGATTCATTCCAGGAACACAGGGGTGGTTCAACATACGGAAATCTGTCAATGTAATACACCACATAAACAAGGTTAAACATAAAAACCACATGATCATTTCGATAGATGCAGAAAAGGCCTTTGACAAGATTCAACATCACTTCGTGTTCAAAACATTGGAGAGAGTTGGCACGGTTGGTTCATATCTTAACCTAATAAAGGCAATATACGAAGCTCCAAAGGCCCAAATAATACTTAGTGGAGAGAGACTGGAGGAATTCCCATTAAGATCAGGAACAAGACAGGGTTGTCCACTCTCACCTCTGCTTTTTAATATAGTACTGGAAGTCCTAGCTCAAGCAATAAGACAGGAGAAGGAAATAAAAGGGATACAATTTGGAAAGCACATCACTTTTAAAGGTAACCCCATCAGAATTACTTCAGACTTCTCAATGGAAACCCAGAAAGCCAGAAGGGCCTGGAATGGACACTGCACACTCTAAGAACATGTGGCTTCCAACCCAAACTATTTAGCAGAAGAAGTACCCCTCATAATAGATGGTGAAAGAAAAACTTTCTGTGACAAAACTCAGCTTTATAATTATATGAACACAAAACCAAAACTACAGAGAAATTCTCCACACAGAAGAACATTTCAGGAAATTCTCCTCACAGAAGAATCAAATAACCAACCTTAAATGCCTACAAGAAGCAGATCAGAATAACCAAACTCAGAGAAGGCACAAAAAACATCAAAGCCCATGAAAACACCAAACCACATATACCAACACAATATGGCAGGGATCAAATCAAACCTCACAGTCATTACCCTAAATATTAATGGCCTTAATTTGCCCATAAAGAGACACAAGATAACAGGATGGATCAGAAAATTAGACACCTCAATCTGTTGTCTTCTAGAAATACCTCATCACTAAAGATAGAAACCTCCTCAGGCTGAAAGGGTGGAAAACAATATTCCAAGCAAACGGGAATAAGAAACAAGCAGGCATAGCTATATTAATATCAGATAAAATAGTCTTCAAACCAAAAATAATCAAAAAAGACAAAGAAGGCCACTTCCTACTTATCAAGGGAACCATCCGTCAACAGGATATCACAATCATAAATCTTTATGCTCCAAACACAGGGGCACCACAGTTCATTAAACAACAACAACAACAACAACAACAACAAAAAACATACTTGACAATAAAACAGAAATAACAACCAACACCATCATAGTTGTGGACTTGAATACGCCATTATCAGTAATAGACAGATCATCCAAAAAGAAACTCAACAGGGAAGTAAGAGAGCTCAACAAAACCATAGATCACTTAGATATAATGGACATCTAAAGAATATTCCATCCCAAATCAACAGATTACATAGTCTTCTCAGCAACCCATGGTACATTCTCTAAAATAGATCATATACTGGGTCACAAAGCCTGCCTCCATATATTTAGGAAGATTGCTATAATCCCCTGCATGATATCAGATCACAATGCTATATTGCTAGAAATTAACAACAAAGACCCACCATGAATCCCATCAGCTCCTTGAAACTGAACAGCACACTTTTAAACAATAAATGGGTAGTGGATGAAATAAAAAATGAATTTGTGAAATTTCTAGAAATTAATGACAGTGAGAACACATGGTACCAAAACTTATGGTACACAATGAAGGCGGTCCTCAGGGGACAATTCATAGCATTAAATGCCTTCATAACAAAGACAGAGAGATCCCAAATCAATAACCTAACTATCCACATAAAGGCACTGGAAAAGCAAGAAGAATCCAAAGGCTCCAGACAGAAAGAAATAATTAAGATCAGAGCAGAAAGTAATGAATTGGAAACTAAGAAAACAATTAAGAAAATTGACGAAAACAAAGAGTTGGTTCTTTGAAAAAATAAACAAGATTGACAAACCCCTGGCCAATTTGATCAAGCATAAAAAGGAGACGCTTCAAATTAACAAAATTGAAATTGAAAAAGGAGAGATTACGACAGACATAAGTGAAATTGGGAGAATCATCAGGACTTATTTCAAAAACCTCTACTCCACACAACTGGATAATATGGAGGAAATGGATAAATTCCTGGACACATACCATTTACCAAGCTAAACTCAGAGCAGATTAATCTCCTAAAAAAAATAAATAAATAAAATAAAAAAACAAACAAACAAACAAACAAAAAAACCTATCACACTCACTGAGATTGCAAACTTAGTAAATAACCTCCCCACAAAGAAGAGTCCAGGACCAAATGGCTTCTAAGCTGAATTCTATCTAACCTTCATGGAAGGACTCAAACCAAACTTTCTCAAACTGTGTCACACAATGGAAGAACAGGGAAAGCCCCTGAATTCCTTCTGTGAAGCTAGTATCATCCTAATTCCAAAAACCAGGAAAAGATGCCACAGGAAAAGAAAACTACAGGCCTATTTCCCTGATGAACTTAGATGCAAAGATCCTGAACAAAATCCTCTCAAACTGAATCCAAGGACACATCAAAAGCATTATCCACCTTGATCAAGTGGGATTCATCCAGGAACGCAGGGGTGGTTCAACATATGGAAATCTGTCAGTGTAATGCACCACATAAACAAGGTTAAATACAAAAAGCACATGATCTTTTCGATAGATGCAGAAAAGGCCTTTGACAAAATACAACATCACTTCATGATCAAAGCATTGGAGAGAACTGGAATGATTGGTTCATATCTTATCATAATAAAGGCCATATATAAAGCTCCTAAGGCCCAAACAATACTTAATGGAGAGAGACTGGAGGAATTCCCATTGAGATCAGGAACAAGATAGGGGTGTCCACTCTCACCTCTGCTCTTCAATATAGTACTGGAAGTCCTAGCTCAACCAATAAGACAGGAGAAAGAAATAAAAGGGATACAATTTGGAGAGGAAGAAGTTAAGTTAGCTCTATTCGCTGATGACATAATCCTATATGTAAGAGACCTGAGAGACTCCATCCCAAAACTCGTGAAGGTGTTTAACTCCTATAGCCTGTAGCAGGATACAAAATTAATGCACAAAAATCAGTGGCCTTTCTATATGAAAATGACAAAGATACAGAGAAAGAAATAAGGGACATGGTCCCATTTTCTTTTTTTTCTCTCAATTTTTATTAATATTTTCCATGATTATAAAAAATATCCCATGGTAGTACCCTCCCCCCCCCCCACTTTCCCCTTTGAAATTCCATTCTCCAACATATCCCCTCCCTATCTCAATCTTTCTACTTACATATATACAATACCAACCTAATAAATGCCCTCCTCCCTGTCTTTCTCTTCCCTTTCTATCTCCTTTTTAACTTACTGGCCTCTGCTACTGAGTTTTTTCCTTCTCACACAGAAGCCCAATCATCTGTAGCTAAGATCCACATATGACATATGAGGGAGAACATGTGGCACTTGGCTTTCTGGGCCTGGGTTACCTCACTTAGTATAATCCTTTCCAGATCCATCCACTTTTCTGAAAATTTCATAACTTCATTTTTCTTTACCGCTGAGTAAAACTCCATTGTATAAATGTGCCATATCTTCATTATCCACTCATCAGTTGAGGGACATCTAGGCTGGTTCCATTTCCCAGCTATTATAAATTGAGCAGCAATAAACATGGTTGAGCACGTACTTCTAAGGAAATGAGATGAGTCCTTAGGATATATGCCTAGGAGTGCTATAGCTGGGTCATATGGTAGATCAATCTTTAGCTGTATTAGGAACCTCCACACTGATTTCCACAATGGCTGAACCAGATTGCATTCCCACCAACAGTGTAGAAGGGTTCCTCTTTTTCCACATCCCTGCCAACATTTATGATCATTTGTTTTCATGATGGTAGCTAATTTGACAGGAGTGAGATGGAAACTCAATGTAGTTTTAATCTGCATTTCCCTGATGACTAGGGACGTAGAACATTTTTTTAGATGCTTATATGCCATTCATATTTCTTCCTTTGAGAATTCTATATTTAGCTCCATAGCCCATTTTTTGATTGGCTTGTTTGTTCCTTATTATTTAACTTCTTGCATTCTTTGTATATCCTAGATATTAATCCTCTATCACATATATAGCTGGCAAAGATTTTTTCCCATTCTGTAGGTTGCCTCTTTGCTTTCTTCACCATGTCCTTTGCAGTGCATAATCTTTGTAATTTCATGAGGTCCCAGTGGTTAATCTGTGGTTTTATTGCCGGAGCAATTGGGATTGTACTCAGAAAGTCTTTGCCAAGACCAATATGTTGAAGGGTTTCCCCTACTTTTTCCTCTAGCAGCTTCAGAGTTTCAGGTCTGATGTTAAGGTCTTTAATCCATTCAGACTTAATTCTTGTGCATGGAGAGAGAGAAGAATCTATTTTCATCCTTCTACAGATATATATCCAGTTTTCCCAACACCATTTGCTGAAGAGGCTGTCTTTTCTCCAATGAGTATTTTTGGCATTTTTATCAAATATCAGGTGGCTATAGCTACCTGGAGTTACATTTGGGTCCTCTATTCTGTTCCATTGATCTACAAGTCTGCTTTTGTGCCAGTACCATGCTGTTTTTGTTACTATGGCTCTGTAGTATAGGTTAAAATCAGGTATGGTGATACCACCAGCCTTATTTTTGTTGCTTAGTATTATTTTAGATATTCGAGGTTTTTGTGATTGTTTTTTCTATTTCCATGAAGAATGCCTTTGGAATTTTGATGGGGATTGCATTAAATGTGTAGATTGCTTTTGGTAAGATTGCCATTTTCACAATATTGATTCTTCCAATCCAGGAACAAGGGATGTTTTTCCACTTCCTAGTGTCTTCTGCAATTTCTCGCTTGAGTGTTTTACAGTTCTCATTGTAGAGATCCTTTACTTCCTTGGTTAGGTTTATTCCAAGGTACTTTTTTTTATGCAATTGTGAATGGGAGTGATTCTCTGATTTCATCCTCTGTGTGTTTGTTGTTAGCATATATGAAGGCTATTGATTTCTGTGTATTTATTTTGTATCCTGCTACATGGCTGTAGGTTTTTATCAGCTCTAACAGTTTGCTGGTAGAGTCTTTAGGGTCCTTTATATATAGAATCATGTCATCTGCAAATAATGATAACTTGACCTCTTCCTTTCCAATCTGTATCCCTTTTTATGCATGTCTCTTGCCTTATTGCTATGGCTAAGACTTCCAGAACTATTTTAAATAAAAGTGGGGACAGTGGACACCCTTGTCTTGTTCCTGATTTTAGTGGAAAAGCTTCTAGTTTTTCCCCATTTAGTAATATGTTGGCTGTAGGCTTATCATAAATAGCCTTCATTATATTGAGATATGTTCCTTCTATTCCCAGTCTCTGTAGGACCTTTATCATGAAGGGATGTTGGATTTTGTTGAATGCCTTCTCTGTGTCTAATGAGATGATCGTGTGATTTTTGTACTTCAACCCATTTATATAGTGTATAACATTTATAGATTTGTGTATGTTGAACCATTCCTGTATCTCCGGGATAAAGCTTACTTGGTCAGGGTGAATGATCTTTCTGATATATTCTTGTATTCTGTTCGCCAATATTTTGTTGAGAATTTTTGCATCTGTGTTCATGAGGCAGATTGGTCTGTAATTTTCTTTTTTTGTTCTATCTTTGCCTGGTTTTTGTATCAGGGTGATGCTGGCTTCATAGAAGAAGTTTAGCAGAATTCCTTCTTTTTCTATTTCATGGTAAAGCTTAAGAAGCAATGCTGTTAGCTCTTACTTGAAGGTCTGGTAAAATTCAGCAGTGAATCCACCTGGGCCTGGGCTATTTTTAGTTGGGAGATTTCTGATGACTGTTAAGATCTCCATGCTTGTTATAGGTCTATTTAAGTGATTAATCTCATCTTGATTTAATTTAGGTAGGTCATATAAATCAAGGAAATCATCCATTTCTTTCAGATTTTCATACTTTGTGGAATATATGCTTTTATAATATGTCCCTATGATTTTTTTTGAATTTCTCTGGCATCTGTTGTGATGTTACCTTTTTCATCTCTAATTTTATTAATTTGTGTCTCTTCTCTCTTTCTTTTGGTCCGATTTGCTAAGGGTTTATCAATCTTGTTTATCCTTTCAAAGAACCAGCTCTTTGTTTCATTAATTCTTTGGATTGTTTTTTTTTTGGGGGGGGGTTTCTATTTCATTATTTTCTGCCCTAATCTTTATTATTTCTTCCCATCTACTGATTTTTGGTTTGCCTTGTTCTTCTTTTTCCAAGGCTTTAAGGTGAAGCATTAGGTCGTTTACTTGTGACTGTTCTAATTTCTTAATACAGGCACTTAAAGCTGTAAATTTACCTCTTAGAACTGCCTTCATTGTGTCTCAGAGATTTTGGTATGTTGTGTTCTCATTATTGTTTGACTCTATAAATTTTTTGATTTCCTTCTTGATTTCTTCATTGACCCATTCATCATTTAGTAGTGTATTGTTTAGTTTCCAGCACCGGCAGCTCCAGCAGCTTCAGCGGCGGATCCAGCAGTGGCAGTTCCAGGGGCAGCAGTGGCCAATCCAGCAGCGGCAGCTCCAGCGGCAGCAGCGGGGATCCAGCATCAGGGGTGCCAATCTGCAGGGCCACAGTTGCCAGGCTTGGTTTGCCCTGCAGGAAAAGCCAGTGCCCAGTTCCAGAAAACAGCACAGCGGCCCAATGCCCCAGCCAGCAACTTCGCTGAGACCAAAAGCATCCAAAAAGGTAACTGGGATTGAACCAGGGAAGGGTCTCACTTGGTCACAGGCTGACTTGGATCCCTCAACAGACCAGAAATCTTAACCTCTTTGTTGATAGAGGATCTGGTTCTTACAATACCTACTCTTGCATAAATGCTCAGTGCTGTTTTTGACTGAATGTGTACAGGGTTTAGTTAAATTTTAGAATCTACCTGTATTTTATTCCACTCAACCTACTTGAATACTCCCATAGCAGGCAAACTCAACCCCTAGGAACACTTGTCTAGATACTCTGAGAGTATTAAGAACCACACCTAACATCTTAATCTCCTACATTGAAGATATACAACATCAGATCAATTTATACAGCTAAGAATACCCAGCTAACTGCAAAATCTAAGCAGTAACTTAATCCAAGATGCAAAAATATATACATTATAACACAAGAAACACCAAAACCAAGGCAATATAAATCCACCAAAAAGCATCAATGCATCAGAAATGACCTCCAGTGAGAACAAGTTAGAGGAAATGCCTGAGAAAGATTTCAAAAGAATTATTTTAAATATGTTCAATGAACTCAAAGAAGAAATCAAAGGAACCAAAGAGGAAATCAAAGGAATTAAAGAAGACACAGGACACCAATTTAACGAAATAAAGAAGTCAATACAAGACATAAATAAGGAAATAGAAACAATAAAGAAAAAACAGTCAGAATTACTAGCAATGAAGAACACAGTTAATGAAATAAAAAACTCTGTAGAAAATCTCACCAGTAGAATGGATGAAGGAGAGGACAGAATATCCAAGCTAGAAGACCAGGTGGCAGATCTAATATAATCCAACAAAGAGAAAGACAAACTAATAGAAAAGTATGAATGGGAATTTCAAGATATTCGGGACACTATGAAAAGATCAAATATAAGAATTCAGGGCATAGTAGAAGGAGAAGAATTTCACTCCAAAGGCATAGTAGGCATCTTCAACAAAATCATAGAAGAAAACTTCCCCCAAATTGGGAAAGAGGTGCCAATGCAGATACAGGAAGCCTTTAGAACACCAGCCAGACAAAACCTGGAAAGAACCTCTCCTCGCCATATTATAACCAAACTACCAAACACACAATCCAGAGAAAAAATATTGAAAGCAGTTAGAGAGAAAAATCAAGTTACCTACAAAGGAAAGCCCATCAGGATCACAGCAGATTACTCAACACAAACTTTCAAAGCCAGAAGGGCTTGGAGTGGTGTATTCCAAATTCTGAAAGATAACAACTGTCAACCAAGGTTACTTTATCCTGCAAAACTATCCATTCAAATAGACGGAGAAATAAGGACATTCCATGACAAAAGCAGGCTAAAGGAGTATTTGAAGACAAAACCAGCTCTATAGAAAATACTTGAAAGAATCCTCCATGCCAAAGAGAAGGAAAAGCACACATATAAGGAACCTGGATAAGAACAAGCAATACTCAAATAGTAGTTAACACAAGAGAGCAATGGTAGAACCGGAACCACAAAAACAAAATGGCAGGCATAAACACACATCTTTCAATAATATCTCTTAATATCAACGGCCTCAATGCCCCAACCAAAAGACAAAGGTTTGCAGCCTGGGTGAAAAAGCAGGATCCTACAATTTGTTGTCTCCAACGAACTCATCTTTCTACAAAGGATGGACATTATCTTAGGGTGAAAGGTTGCAAAACGGTGTTTCAAGAAAATGGACCCAGAAAACAAGCAGGGGTTGCTATCCTAATACCTGACAAGGCAGACTTCAGTCCAACGTTAGTCAAGAAAGACAAGGAAGGTCACCTGTATATTGATTAAGGGCACACTCCAACAGGAGGACATTACAATCCTAAACATATATGCACCTAACATGGGGGCTCCCAAATTCATCAAACAAACACTGTTAGAACTAAGGTCACAGATAACACAAACACAGTGGTAGTGGGTGACTTTAACACACCCCACTCTCATCAATTCACAGGTCATCCTGGGAAGAAATAAACAGAGAGTCATCTGGACTAAATGAGGTCATAGAACAAATGGACCTAACAGATATATACAGGACATTTTGTCCAAGTGCTTCAGAATATACATTCTTTTAAGCAGCACATGGAACATTCTCTAAAATAGACCATATATTAGGACACAAAGAAAATCTTAACAAATTCAGGAAAATTGAAATAATTCCTTGCATTCTATCTGACGACAATGGAATCAAACTACAAATCAATAGCAAGAAAGGATATAGAGCATACACAAAATCATGGTCCCATTTTCAATAGCAACAAAAAAATAATAACATGTCTTGGAATAACGTTAACCAAGGAACTGAAAGATCTATACAATGGAAACATTAAAACCCTAAATAAAGAAATTGAGGAGGACTGGAGAAAATGGAAAGACCTTCCCTGCTCCTGGATAGGCAGAATTAACATTGTGAAGATGGCAATCCTACCAAAGGCAATATACTGATTGAATACAATTCCAATTAAAATCCCAGCAGTGTTCTTCACAGAGAAAGAAAAAAAAATGATCTCAAAGTTCATATGGAAAGGCAGAAGGCCTCAGATATCCAAGCATATCCTCAGCAAAAGAAATAACTCTGTAGGCTTCACCATATCTGATCTAAAGCTATATTACAGAGCCATAGTAATAAAAACAGCATGGTACTGGCATAAAAACAGGATTATATACCAATGGAATAGAATTGAGAACCCAGACTTTGGGTCAAGCAAGTATAGCTACTTGATATTTGACAAAGGCCCTAACAATATAGGCTGGAAAAAAGAGAGCATCTTCAACAAATAGTGCGGGAGAAACTGGATAACAATATGCTGGAAGTTGAAAGTTGATCCAAACATCTTGCCATGCAGAACACTCAAGTCCAAATGGATCAAAGACCTCAATATAAGACCAGCAACTTGGCTACTACTGAAAGAATATATAGGAAAAGCTTTCCATGATATAGGAATGGATGAAAACCCCAGTAGCACAGGATCTTAAACAGTTACTCAACCAGTGGGATCACAGAAGCTGAAGTTTCTTCAAAGACAAGCATACAATAAGCAAAGCCAATTGATTACCCACAGAACAGGAGAAAATATTTGCTGAATATCCAACTGACAGAAGCCTAATCTCTAGAATCTACAAAGAACTCAAAAACCTAAGCAATAAAAAGTCAAACAATCCACTAACAAAATGGGGCAAAGAGCTGGACAGGCAGTTCCCAGAGGAAGAAATACAAATGGCAAACACACAGTTAAGAAATTATTCATCATCCCTAATCATCAGGGAAATGCAAATTAAAACAACTATGAGATTCCACCTTACCCCAGTAAGGATAGCAAACATCCAAAAATGAAGTGAAAACAAATGCTGGCAAGGATGCAGAGAAATAGGAACCCTCATTGTTGGTGGGAATGTATGCTGGAACAACCACTATGGAAAGCAATATGGAGACTCCTACAAAGGTTGACTATAGTTACCAACAGACCCAGTTATTCCCTTACTGGGCATTTACCCTAAAAGCTGCATGTCTCAGTTCAGAAATATTTGCTCAACCATGTTTATAACTGTTCAATTCATAATAGCTAAGAGCTGAAATCAACCCCGATGTCCATCATTAGATCAATGGATAACCAAGATGTGGTATATCTACACAATAGAATTCTACATAGCAGTAAGGAAAAATGACACAATGAAATTTGCAAATATGTGGTCAAACTTGGAACAGATCATTCTCAGTGATCATCACCCAATCACAGGAAGATAAACATGACATGTTCTCACTCATCTATGGCTCCTAACCTGAATCTGCTTGAGATGCTTTCTGTCAAAGCACTTGATTACCTTCCTGAGGCAAAAGGTAAGCCCCTATTCCTGAAGGCACCATATGTTGCTGACACAGAATACAGAGAAGCCTGGCTGGAATTCAAAAGAAAGCCAGTCCCCAGACAGCCTGAACAGTGCTGAAAAGCACTGCATGAGCTTCTGGGGGAAAATGGCCAGCAATAGTCTGAGCAACCAGAGGTCTAAGCTAATCAGAAGTAAACACCCCAACACAATGGAAACACAGGTGCAATAGTAGCACACAGCCTCAGTTGGTAGCCAATAGCTTTCTGATTGGCTAAGATATCTGCTCAACATAATGGAACCCATATCAGGAATTGGGAACCAGATTAGAATCTTATGGAGACAAAGGTTATGTTCTCCAGTGTCAAGCTCTCATTAGTCTTTAGCTTAAAAAGCAGTTACATACACCAAATTATCCCTAAATTAGTAATGCTTATCCCATTTAAACTATGCTGACTTCACTCTGTGTTGGAGAATCTGTTCTTTTTCAGATGGTACTGGGACTGGAACACATAAACTACCCTTGTGTGGGGAACCATTGGGCACCAGGAAAGCAAAAGTGCCTCCATCTTAAATTATGACTCCATTTTGTAATAAGCTGTCTGTTCTGGAAAGTCACAAGATCTGCAGTTGTTTGCTAACCCACAAAGAATGAGAAAGTCGTTGTCTTGTGGCCTTGGGGCTGGGGCCGGGGCAAAGGTCTGCAGTTGTTTATTAACCCATACACAGAGAAAGAACAATGTAACCCATAAAGTCGTTATCTCTTGGCTTTGGGGCTGGGGCCTTATCCTGTGGAACATCTTGTGGTTTGGGGGCTGGTGAAACAGAACTGTAACAATACCTAAACTGCTGACAAACTCCTCTGTTCTGCTGTATAAAAGGCACCCTGAGAAAAATAAAATTTGGCAGCTTGATCAGACTCCTGTCTTGCTGTCGGTTCCTTGTATCTCTTGTCCCTTTCATTCCAGGTTTTCTGGGGTCTGTGCTCCCATTGAAGCCCCGCTGGCCAGGGCACCCCTGCAACTCAGCCAAGCCACAGCTGAATTCGCAGGGAGTTGGGGAGAGGAGCAAGAGTGGTGCTCCCATGCTGTTCCTGATAATCAGTGCCAGACTTGTAAGAGACAGACTCTGAAGATAGTCAACACCTACCAAAGTAGAATCTTGAGGCTCCTAAGAGCTCATCACTGAAGTAGACTTAAAACTCACCCACTATGGCTCAGGAAATTTTGTGGAAGAGGTGGTGGAAAGATTGTAAGAGCCATAGGTTGAGACATTATGCCCAGGCATTCCCTCTCTATCCCCAAATAACTGACTACTGCTCCCAAAATACATAAACTACAACCCCATGGGGGAATACCTGAAACTCCATTGAGGAATATCCCCAATGGAATGGGGGAGGAACAAGGGAAAAGAGAGTACCAACACATGATGCATCTATATGAATCATCTTGCTAAAATAATAATAGTAAACATAAAAAGAGAGGGGGAAAGTACTATTGCTATAAACAAAAGAAAAAAGAAACCAAAGAGTATCTGTCACTTATAAGTATAGGCAGAACATTTTAGTAGCCCTGAAAACAATATTTTATCAATAACTTTAGGTTAAGTTAATTGATTTACTCTAGAAATTGTACACCAGGAAAAAGGCAAGACAGTATAAAAACTTAGCATCTGTGTTTGAAAACAACTTTGGCTAGTCTGTATACCGATGTAGGCAACAATTACCCACCCCACCACAAACTGGAAGTAGAATAGCAATTTAAGGTTATTTTTCTAGGGCAGGAAACATGTTAAACCAACTCTATAATTCTGCCTGTAATAATTTGGTAAACTTGTTCAGTAATGACAAGTTAAAACTAAAGTATTAAAACTGATTGTTGGAGGAATTGAGGAATTACATCTTAAATCACAACATAACTTTGTTTAGAATTTTCTTTTACTGGTCACCATGAAGTAAAAAGTTTTCAAGTGTGTTACAGATAAATACTGTTTAATGTTTCAAATGTGGTCTATTCACCTTATATAATGGGGAGGGTAAGTAATTCCTGTGAGATTTTTTTTGAGGCAAGGTTTTAGATATAACCTTAGGATAGAATTAAATATTAATGTGTCAATTTAACCTTAAGATTTAGTTCAAAAGGTTGACAAATAAAGGAACCTAGTTAACTTGGTTGGATACTCTAAATTTAGTCTTTTATAACCATTATTATGACCAGATTAACATTGATGAGTTAAAGTTAAATTTACAACCTGAATACCATAGTAACCTGCTACCAGCCAGGACCATGCTTTGTTAGTCCGATGCAAGCCCTAGGCTAATAGTCATTTTATATCTCAAGACGTCTGTAATCTGATTAAGTACTTTGTCTTTAACCTTCTATTTAAGTTTATTCATATCTTCATCTACATACTTTTACTTTACAATTCATGTAATCACTCTGTAACAATAAACTTTTTCCTCTGTTTATCTCCTTTAGTCAGTTCATCTCATAATTATCAACAAGAACTTTTATTGTCCTTAACATAACACTTTTAGTATGACCATCTTTTTCCTCAAAAGGCCTTTTGAAATAATTTTTTTATGAAAGGGTAGACCAGATTTGACTTATACTATTTACCCAGAATAAACACATAGATTTTGGAACTTCATTTCTTATAACTTTCCTGAAACACATTTTTAAAATATGAAAGCAGATTTAAACATTATTAGAAATTTTAGAATTTTTTTTTTAACAAATTCAGTATCAAGTACTTTTAAATTTTAACAGAAATCTTGAGACTTTTGTCTGTTAGTACTTCCATAGAAGCATAGAAAGATAAAGTAAATGTAAAACAGTTACAAATTTCTTATAAGAAGTCCTCATCTGTTTAAAGCGACTTGGCATTTTCCTGTCATCATTCTGGGGCCAAGATGCCGAGATTACCTGTGCTTGCAGGAAATCTAAGAAAGAGCCTTCCCCCGCCCTTCCCCCACTAAATTCCAGGGAGAGTTTTGGTCTTCCCTCAGGGCTGCAAGGCAGCTTTTTTTTTTTTTTTTTTTTTTTTTTTTTTTTGGTTTTTCAAGGTAGGGATCACTCTAGCCCAGGCTGACCTGGAATTCACTATGGAACCTCAGGGAGGCCTAGAACTCATGGCAATCCTCCTACCTCTTCCTCCCGAGTGCTGGGATTAAAGGCGTGCGCCACCACGCCCGGTTTAAGGCAGCTTTTTGATCCTGCCATTTTACAACTCTTTAAAAGTAGGAGAATCTTGTGGGGGGCGGAGCGCTTCTATGCTCTTAATTACTTTTAGCGTTCCTTCTGGGAGACACTCAATAGTAAAAATTGGCTATGCCATCTAGTACAGTGGGCTTGGTGGAAAACATCCCCACAATGAAATGGCACTTCTCAGAACAGAAATCATTCTGTAGCCTTAGGGCTGTAAGCCATGTACATACTCATACACACACATTCATTTTAAGTGCACTTTTCATATAGACTCTAGACAACCATTTCTCCTTCATACATTCATTCATTCATTCATTTATTCAGAAGTTATGCATTCCCATTTTAAATTTCTATTTTATTTACAACTCCAGAGACTAAAATCAAACATTGTTACCAGGCAGGGTGTCAGGAGAGGCTGAAGGACCTGGAGGAGCTGTTGGGGAAAGGTGGCTAGAAGGACCTGGTGAGAAAAGGAGCTAGAGCAGAGAGAGAAGGCCATGCATGCAGAGTGAAAAATAGGGTATTTCAAACCATTTGCCTATACATTGGAAGAAGTTTCTTTGTTTGTTTGTTCATTTTGTTTTGTTTTGTTTTTTAATCAGTGAGAATTTGGAAATCAAATATATCATTCTCAGGCCATTTGGACCCATTGTCCAGCTTATGGAGTTGGAAAAGCAGAGTTGCAGTGAAAGAAAAGATGTCATCCTAGAGTAGTAGAGGCTTTAAGTTCTTAAGGAGACAGGGAAAGAGCAAAACAAGGGTGAGAGAAAAATAAACCAGAGCTTAAGCTGGGTTTAAACAGAACACCAATATGACTCCCTGGTCTGTTAGGGTGAATGGGGCCTGCACCTCCCATGTGGGCAGAGGCCGTAGAGGTTACAACTGTTGGCTTTTTAGCCTGTTAGTGGGCAAGGAGGGCAACTGTGCTCCTGATGGCAAAAGCAGCTGGTGGTGAAAGATCAAAGTGGCTGGCAGTGGAAGATGAGAGTTCAGGAGGGAGGGATAGAGAGTGTCCTGAGATGGTAACCCAACCAAAAGGCACTCTTAGGGTATGGTAGAGCACAGAGCAAGACCTGAGGTGTTGAAAGTGCATGTTTCTTGAGACCTGGAGTTGGGGCCTAAAGGCTGAGGGGTGTAGCCTGACATGCCATCATGCTTCCACAAGCAGGAATGAAACCCAAGAGCAGGCCACCAAGATAGAGGGAGGAGATGGAGAAGGGAAGAGTGAGGCCAAATCATGGTAGGTATGAGAAGCTGTATCAGGCAGAGATGGTCCGAAGCCTTCAGAGGGTCAAATGGTAGCTTGGTGGTCTCGTCAGGAGAAAGGAGATTTGGCCTCCCAAGAGGGCAACCAGAAGCCTTCCTATCCATGTCATGGCACCAGATGTAAGGTTCAGGAGTGACCAAGACCACAGAGACCACTTTGAGGCAAGATGGAAGTTTTTATTTGGGAAAACACGAGCTGCCAGGACTGACTCTCAAGCACAGAGCACAGCCAACTTTGAGGTTACAGATAGTGGGCTATATAGAGTTCTTTAGTTGGGGGAAGGTGAGGAAGGGAAATAGCTAGGGTGTGAGACCAGAACAGTGACCAGGTGGGAGATAAGAAGGCAGGAAACCTAGATGTGGGGTATTATTAGTCAAGCAAGGGATAATGGCTGGGAGGTTCCCTGAGGAATGTGGGTGACCCACTTCCTTATGTCTCTGTCACCTTCCTGCTGTCCTCAGTGACTCCATTTTGTCCTGACCTAACACCTACCAAATTCATTTAGCAGCAAACTCCACCATTGCCACTGCCAAACTCCCCTGACCCTCTATACATACTCAGCTGGTGAGCGTCCTCCCTGTTAGCTCTGACTATTCCCTACCACCTCTTCTCTTCTTCTTTCTTCCCCTCCTCCTCCTCCACTACTGCAGTTACCTGCACATATATCACAGCATCCCTGACCCCTCTCCCTCAGCTTTTATGGATCTCCCCTCAAGCTTCCACTTGCACTTATGTTTTAATTTTAGCCCTTTTTCCTAATATTTGGTACCATGTGGTAAGATAAACACTCTTATCCACTGTGTGGGCCTTCATTCATAAACCTTGGCCACATAAATTGTTCTTTGTGACACCAGATAAGTAGGACCTGTCATCAATTCTATGCCTTTTCTGAAGGCATACAGGCCATTCCCACATGTGAGAGTCTTCTCAAGGAAAAAACAAAACAGTGTCAGTTTTAAATTCAAAGTGCAAGCAGCTGTTAACCTATGTTTAAGATTACTGAATCTTTTAAAGAAAATAATCAGGATAACAATTTGGTTATAAAATATTGTTTATATTGGTGATAATGGAGACATTGGCTCACAAGTGAGTAGTTATATAAATTTTAAAATTACCTTTAACCCCAGCACCTGGGAGACAGAGGTAGGAGGATTGTCTTGAGTTTGAGGCCACCGTGAGACTACGTTGAATTCCAGGTCAGCCTGGTCTAGAGCGAGACCTTACCTCAAAAAACAAAACAAAAAAATTAACTTAAGTCCTCATCAATTTAAAGTATAACTAAAATCTTAAGAAAAAGGACATTTCTCTTGAGCTGGGAGTGGTGGCACACGCCTTTAATCCCAGCATTTGTGAGGCAGAGGTAGGAGAATTGCTGAGAGTTTGAGGCCACCCTGAGAATACAGAGTGAACTCCAGGTCAGACTGAGGTAGAGCAAGATCCTACCTTGAAAAAAAGAAAGGAAGAAAGAAAGAAAGGAAGAAAGAAAGAAAAGTACATCTCTTTTTAATCATGTACTCTGTCCCCTGTCATATGCCTAATGCTGGCTAGTAGTTGTGTATTCATACGTGTTATGTGATCTGTTTTCATGAGTGTGGTGGTTTGATTCAGGTGTCCCCCATAAACTTAAGTGTTCTGAATGCTAGGTTCTCAGCTGACGGAGATTTGGGAATTAATGCCTCCTGGAAGGAGTATATTGCTGGGGACAGGCTTATGGGTGTTATAGCCAGTTACCCCAAGCCAGTGTTTGGCACACTCTCCTGTCGCTATGGTCCACCCTCTGTTCATGTCCTCATTTTTCTCTGCCATCATGGAGCTTCCCCCTTGAGGCTGAAAGCCAAAATAAACCTGCTTTTTCCCATAATCTGCTCTTGATTGGGTGATTTCTACCAACAATGCAAACCTGACTGCAACTATAAAGTGGTATTGAGGAGTGGGATTGCTGCTAGACACCTGAATGTGTGGCTTTGGCCTTTTGGAACTGATTTTCAAGAGGAACGTGGAAGGATTTGAAACCTTGGCCTAAGAGATGCCCTGCAGTGCTGTAAGTACAGCTTGATGGACGATTCTAGTCAGAGTTGAAAGACCTGAATGCAGTAAGAGTTATGGTCTGTGAGGTTTGGCTTATGAGGCTTTGCCTGGACTGGGCTAGTAGTTTGTGTGGGAAGCTTGCTGTTATGCCCATGTCCTGAGAAGTTGTGCAGGGTTGCTTTGCAAAGAAATGAACTGGTGTGAGCAGAGGGATATGGCACAGAAAAAAAATCTTTGGGTGAATTGCTGCCCATGCACCTGCAATTGAGAGAATACAACCTTTGAGATTGGGCCAGCTGAATTGTACTGGGGTAACAACAATAATGTAGACTCTCTTGAAGGGGCCTGGGTGCTCAAGAAGTGTCTTTTTCTTCAAAGTCTGCTTTATTTCCCCCAATTAACAAATTGGCACCTTACCTGGTATTGTGGAGTATAAGAAATGCAGGAAGGAGAGGGTCATTAAGTTTGCAAAATGGTCTTGTGTTTTGGAAACAGCCATGGGCAGTGTGAAGCAGGTTTTCTGGTTGCCTGCATGGAGACTCAATGGAGCCATGAGGGTGAACCGAGAATTGCAGTGGAGATCCAGTGGAGATACTGGGACCATGAGACGGCTGCTATGGAAAGCTGCCAGCCCTGATGAAGTTTTCCAAGACTATATGAGTAGCCAAGCTGCAGAGGTGGAATTGGAACTCCAGAGAATTGTTACTGGTTAGAATTACCAGACTTGGAGATTTGTCACTGACTAGAGTTGTTGAACTTGAAGCTACAGAGTTTGATGTTTGCCCTGACAGTTTTAAGTCTTATATTGGTTGAATATTTCTTTGCTATGCCCAAAGCCATCTTTTGCAGTGTGAATGCTTATTCTGTGCCATTATGGTTTTTTTGAGGTTATTTTTTGGTATTATGGCTCAGTTAAAAGACCTTGGACTATTGAGATGTATGAACATCATTGGAATTGATCAAAACTATGGGTTCTTTTAAAGTTGGACTGAATGCATTGTATTTTATACCATGTATCAATATCAGTTTATGGGGTCCAGAGGCAGAATGTGGTGGCTTGATTCAGGTGTCCCCCATAAACTTAGATGTTCTGAATGTTAGGTTTCCAGCTGATGGAGATTTGGGAATTAATGCCTCCTGGAGGGAGTGTATTGCTGGGGACAGGCTTATGGGTGTTATAGCCAGTTTCCCCAAGCCAATGTTTAGCACACTCTCTTGTTGCTATGGTCCACCTTATGTTGGCCAGTGGGTGATGTCCATCCTCTGTCATGTCATTATTTTTCCCTGCCATCATAGAGCTTCCCCCTTGATGCTGTAAGCCAAAAAAAACCTCCTTTTTCACACAGGCTGCTCTTGGTCGGGTGATTTCTGCCAGCAATGTGAACCTGACTGCAACAATAAGTAAATTAATGGTCTGATGCTTATGGTCATTAAGTGTTCTGATGTTTGTGGATGTATTTTAATATTATACTAAATTGGTAAAAACAGGCTTACAATATATTTAAAATAATTTACTTCTGTACTTTTGGCTTTATGCTTGTTCATGTTTGGTACAACAATAGACATGTTTATATACCAAAGTTTAATCCTGCTTCTAACATTTCCTTCTGAATGTTTATTATGACTTAAATATTTGTAGAAGTGATTAGTTTGTGTTTACTGGCAAAACACCAAAATGTTGATATGTTTGCCTATATTTATAACTGTTAAGATATAATATAAATGCTTTCTGTTGAGTCATAGCTCCCTGGGTTTTAAAGTTAATTTCTAATTTTATAATAGCAATACTAATAAAAAATACAAAAGGTGATTATAAAAATTAAAATTGTAAAGTGTGTTTTCAGTTAAGATGTAAAACCAAAGGATGAGAGTTGATGTAAAAAGGTTTTGGGGCTTAAACAGAAAAAAGTTTAAGTTGCCTGTGATAAAACAGGTTAACATAAAAAGTTGTCTCTCTGTATCTTCTCTCATCTTGTTTATATAGTTCAAATTTAATTCTTTATAATAAGTTAGTAAATTTATTTATATTGCCATGTTTCATATCAAAGTTAAAATTCAGGTACACATAGGTTTCCTACTATGTTAAGCTTTGACTACTGAAAAAACCGAGTCATTAACAAAATCAAAATATATTTTAACTAGTTTTGTCTGTTTATTTAAGTTTACCTAAGTGTGACATTGAAGGAAGACAGGAGAAAGCTAGCTTTTCTTAGGGTACTTCAGTTAGGAATTGAGGCTCAAAGAAAACCACCCCAAGTGCCACCTCACCCTGGCCCAAGACCAAAACTCATGTCTAATTTACATCAACTTACAGTGCCCCCAGCTGGCTGGCCAATCAAGTCTTCCCCTTGCATATCTAAATGTGATGCCATCAAGGCTATAGTCTTCCAACCACTCCCTCTTCTCTTCTGGCTCTACCCCAGATTTGTGTGGTTCTCTCTGGCTCTTACCCTGTGTTGCTTGAACTCACATGAGTCTGGCCTCTACTCCCACCCAGCTGGGCAGAGATGGGAGTACATAACATAGTTTCTTGATATAAACTTTTTCATTTGCCTCTGCTTTATAGTTTGGGGTAACTTCTCACTTTAATTACATGTATGATTTTTCTCTAATCACCAAATTTACCACATGGGTATTCTTACCAACTCTTGATGTGCTACCTGTGTAGTTACTCTAAACTTGGGGTAACCATGAGTAACTCTCTTCATCACTCACTTTTCCTCTGAATCTGTCTCTCCTTTGATACTTTCCCTCTTCAGGAATGTTATTAAAAGAACATATGGTGCTGAAGCTTGAATGAACCCAGGGATCCATGGACAGTGAGTGTTTCTTCCAAGTTAACACCTGGATCCTGAGACTGGGCTAGAGTGAAATCCTACCTCAATAAATAAGTAAATAAAGCATAAAAGTCAAAATTGTTGGCCAGAATATGGGACATTTGACCCCACAATATTGTGAGATGTTGAATGTTTTCTCCAGAACTGTGACAAATGGTCAGAAATCCCATACCCCGAGCCTTTTTATATCTCTGGACCCAATCTCTATGCTCTTCAATTTCTGATTATCCAGTCCTTTTAGCCCAAATCCCACTGTCAAGATCCTCAGATCTCTCAGATGCAGACCCAGCTGATGGACCTCCTCCCTATCAAACTCCCCTTTCCCTCTCTATGCCCTCAGTGCCATCCCCTTCCTCCAACCCCATCACCACCTCTACCCTCTCATAGCCAAACCCACAAACCTCCCCCCAAATCATTCAAGGGTCTCTACCAGACAAAATTAACCTTGGCTCAAAAAACTCCATTATTTATCTAGTCCTTCATTCCTAGCAACCCTTCCATTAAGCTCTCCACAACCTCACCAATGTGAGCTCACTCTCAACACTTCTGCTCCATGAAGCCATTTAAACCACTTTGTGGCAGGCAGGCCATATGACAGCATTCGCCTTGCCAACATACCTGCTTTTAAGCTTTCTAAAACCTCTCCCGGCTCCCTATACGGTGGAGGATGAAGAGAAAGACCTGAATTCCCAGCTTTTGGGGGATGTTTTCAGCTTTGAAACAAACTTTTCTCCTTTCCCAGCCAATTCTGCTATCACCTGTCAGCTCTTAAAAATTCCTACACCTCACTGAATTTTCCTTGATGCTAATATGTTCTGCTTAACACCAAAAACAGCTGTCATAAATACCCAAACTAGTTTACAACCTCTCACTGCTTTGTCTCTAGGCAACTCCTTTTCTGTATGTTATACCCAACAAAATAAAAGACAACCTGGAGCAGGAGAGTTTCCCAAAATAGCTCATGTAGACCCCATTTCCTGTCTTTTCTACAAAACAGGTATCTTTTGGATATGTGGGACTTCAGCCTATATATGTTTTCCCACTAAGTAGACAGGCACATGCACTCTCAGCTTTCTTTCTGCTGCTATATTTCTTATACCTCCTCACTCCCCCACACCAGTCCCCTTAACTACTAATTTAAGGTCAAAGAAAGATACTATTGTTCTCCCATTGCTTGCAGCATTCAGTATTTTTATAGGTATGGCCACAAGAGCTACTGGACATGGAATAGCCATATGTGAAATATCCACTCTATCATGCCAGCTATCAGAAAGTCTGAAAGAAATCTCAGACCAGATCAACTCTATCCAAGATCAACTTGATTCTATGGCTATAGCAGTTCTTCAAAACTACCTAGGACTTGATCTACTTGTAAAGAGAGCAAAATGTTATATTTCTCTATATTTCTTTATACCTAGCCTAGAGAAATATAGAAGTCAGGAGGCTCTACTGATGTCGGACAAACAGGAGGCTCTGCTAATAGCAGGTAAACAAAAGGCTCTGCTGGGATAAATAGCATTTCCTGGAGCCTGCATTGTTGAGCAAACTCCTTAAGATAAGCGGGAATCCTGGTCATAGGCCTACCTCGAATCCCCAGGTGGCACATCCTGTAACTGACCAACAGATCTATTTACAAGTTCCTTTTCTTTTTTTTACTTCTATTGAGAGACCAAGGAGAAGTAACGTGCTGCATCTGGCTTCTGTGACCTTGCTTAGTGGCTGGACAGTGGTGCTGCCATTTTAAATCAGACAGCCATTTTGAGTAAATAAAGAGCCCAGGCCTGGCTCAGATGAGGAACTAGCTGACTAATGTGCTATTTTTGCTTCTGTATCCATGCTTGCTTAGGTATAGACCCCCCCCCCCCCCGATTCCTGGGATGCCTCCACCCAAGGACACTCCAGAGATACCTAGCTATGGAGGCCCAGGCCTTTTGAAAAAGATAAGTTCTGCAAACACCTCTTGCAAAAGATAGGTTCTGCAAACAAGTTACTGACCTAAGATAAGTAGGCTGGAGTTCCCACATGCACCCTGTCTGAAATTCCCACGCGCGCACTTTTAAACCTATCATTTCAAAAGTCGCAATGTACCACTGCTTGCTTAGCCAATCATGTGCCCATCCCCTACTTCTTTGTTCAAATCCCTATAGAAACCCTTTCCCCCTGAAGGAAGGGGCTCTCTCCCTCACTACCACTGTGCCGGACTGTGTGGATGGACCCAGGCCTAGGCTTGTAATAAAGAAACCTGCTGCTTTTACATTTGAGTGTCTCGGCTTCTGTGGCAGTTCTTTGGGTGACTCCTGGGTGACCGGGGGTCTTGGCTCCTGGTCAGGGGTCTTGGCACATGTAAATTGTGATTTACGGTTTAACTCCCATCCTGTTTTTTTTTTTTTTTTCTAACACCATGTGGTTATTTCCAATAAAAGCTGACACTGAAAAGTTCACTGCTGTTCCCCTGAGATTCCCTCTGGTGGCAAATCTGGTATACCAGACCTTCTTCCTTCTTTTCTACCCAATAAAACTTTGCCTCACATTCCATGAGTCAATGGTCTTACTTGTGCAACACCAGACCCCATAACACTACTGACAGCAGAAAATGGGGGAATATGCATTCTCCTTCAGGAACAATGCTGCTTCTACACTAACAAGTCCCAACTGGTTCAAGATGGGGCCCAGAAACTCAGAGACCAGGCAAACAAGATTCAACAACAAATTGGTGTATCAGGATGGGGTTTCAGATCTCTCCCAACTTAGGTAGACCCCTTACTTATACCTTTCATCATAGTTGTAACCCTGCTTACATTTTTACATTGTCTTTTGAATTTTTACAGAAATTTCTCCTAGAATATCTTAATGCTGTCACCCAATCCACTACTTGAAGAGAACAAAAATAATGCTGCTTCTTCAGTCATTCCAGATTCCAAATTAATTGGATTTAACTCCCCTCAACAGAAAATAGTAAAATCATGGTAATTCATCTTCCCTACTCTTATCCTATAAAAGAGTCTGGAATGAAGGAGTTAGAATGCATAAAAATTCAACATACTACTGGGGAGCACCAAGAAGACTGCCAAGAGACAGCCCCCTGATTTGCCTTGAAAATCCCAGGAGTCAGTTTCCTGGCTGGTGATCTCAGAAGAAAGGCATTCATAAAAAGTTTACTTCCTTCACACTTCTTACTATCTCTCCCTCCCCCCTTCTCCTTAATTATACACTAACCCTGCTCAATGCTAGGAGCCATTTTGCATTTCCAGAGCCCCAACTGCAGAAATGTGAAGTGTTTCTCTGTGACTGATCTCCAATAAGGCTCTTTTGCTATAGAGATTTCTTTCATTTTGTTTCATTCTTTTTCTAACAAGGAAAATGTTAGGTCAAAATGGGCTTCCCGAAAGGAAACCACCAAAAGAAAACAGGATGGCTACAGGGAGATGTAAGGAAATGGATCACCTACATTCCCCAAGAAGATGCCCCAAGAACAGGATTAACCGCCCCTCCTTATCTCTCACCAGGTCACTCCTGGTCTCTCCATATGGCCAATGTAAAAGCACAGAGATTTGCTGCCCTAACAAGAAAATTCCTTCCCCTTTCTCACTTTTCCCCAATTGATACCTATAAAGTCCACTGTCTTTAACCCCAGACTGACTGCTCCACTCTTGAGAGTCAGTCCTGGCAGCTCGTACTTTTACCCCAAATAAAAACTCCCATCTTTGCCTTAGAGTGGTCTCTGTGGTCCTTGGTCACTCCTGAACCTTACAGAAAACACACAGTGGATGTCATATGCATTTTTTCTGAGTCTCTCTACATATACATCTAAGCTCCATTCACATACTTGTGGCTCTGCTCCAGCTCTTCCCCGCAAACCCTCAATTTCTCTGCTGCTTTGATGCTTTCCTTCTTCAGAAAAGCACATGACAATGTCATGTGTGTTCTTTACGAGTCTCTACATATGCACCTAAGTTCTATTTTCCACATGTTTAAAACTGTTTCAGTCTTTTTCTAAGCATCTCAATTTCTCTTGAATGAACCTTAAACTATGCTATGTTTTCCACAAGAGAGTATGTTTTCTACTCTCTATATGTTTACTCACCCTTCCTAGACCCCAATCTCCCTTAAATAAACCCCACAATTTGTGATTACCTGCTAAACTTAATAATTCATACTTTATCCTTCTTGAGTCCATCTTTATTAATTATTTATTAAAGTTAGTACAAAAACCAAAACTTGAGTTCATTAATTCTTGAGGACCCCTCCTGAACCCCCAAATTCTACATCAACATAAAAGTCAAAAATACAAGATTGATGTAAACAGCATTCTGGATCTTTACAGTTCAAGCAATCCACCTCAGAGGGTCCTATAACAGATAATTCCATCTGGCTATGTCCCTTTTGATTGTTCCCCAAGACCTAAAAGTCAACAAGAGTAGAAACCCTACCACCACCAAAAAAAGTTTTTTCTTCAACCTAAAGAAGTTATATTTGAACCTAGCATCCATCTCCCAAAAAGAACTTTGAGGTCCACTTTTCAAAAGGGTAATAACAGATGTATAGACAGACAGTAGACCTGGAGCTCATTAAAATGAAGACCCAATTTCATATGTCTCTAGTAGCATTGAAAGCAGAAAATCCACTGCCTTCTGACCAATAGGTCTGGTCCTGAATAGAGATATAGAATGTATGTGTGCCAGTAAGTTAAAAGGGTTATAAATATGTTATTAAATTTCTGATTGAGATATATTTGCAAGTTAAACAATTATATAAAATGAGTATATTATTAAATAATGTTAAAGTTCTAAGATCAAAATTTAAGTTTTCTTAAACACAATTCTACTTTTAAAATGTTTACAGAGTTCCTGATTCTGCTACAAAAATACACCTCATAGATATTACTCTACTCTCACTAATGTTCACAAAATGGTTTACAAACAAGAATTTGTAAGAATTGAGGGCTGGAGAGATGATCAGCACTTAAAGCAGTTGCCTGCAAAACCTAACGACCTGAGTTTGATTCCCCAGAATCCACATAAATCTAGATGCACAAAGTTGTGCATGCATCTAGAGGTTTTTTTTTTTTTTTTTTTTTTTTTTTTGGTATTTTGAGGTAGGGTCTCACTCTAGCTCAGGCTGACCTGGAATTCACTCTGTAGTCTCAGGGTGGCCTCGAACTCTTGGCGATCCTCCTACCTCTGCCTCCCAAGTGCTGGGATTAAAGGCGTGCGCCACCACGCCCGGCTTTCATCTAGAGTTTTTTTGCGTTGGCTAGAGACCCTGGCATGTACTTGCTTTCTCTCTCTCTCTCTTTCTCTTTCTCTCTCTCTCTCTCTACACACACACACACACACACATCTGCTTCTCTCTACTTGCAAGTAACTAAAAAATATTTTAATAAAACTTATAATTAGATTATATCCAATATGTTTTTCTTCTAATAAAGTCTTATTTTGTTTGCAAAACATTTGTTTACAATAAAAGATTTCCTAAATATTCTGCTATTATGTTTTCCCATTGGGCAAAACTTTCATTTGTTTGCTACAAACTTATTCTAGTAAATTAAGACAGGGCCTAATTACATAAAATTGTATTGTGATTCAAGAATTAACAATTGATAATAACAAATTATCAAGATTAATAAAATTTGTAACTTTTTAGTCCAACATATTATTAGTTTCTCTAAAGCTAAGCTCCTTTGTCTCCATACCAAAAAAGTGTTAGGGAAGACAAGAGTCCCAAAATGGAGTCAAGATGAAGAAAGAGAACAACAGCAGCCTGACTGATGCAACTGTAGATGTAAACATTGCCTAACCCTTCCTTACTCCCCTGACCTAACAATGCCCTCAGCCACAGTTTTCCTGCCAATCTTATTTTAGAGAAAACCTGGCTCCTCTTCTGATGGCAATCCATTCTCTGACTAATTACCTCCTCAGCTTGGTCCCTGTCCCCTCCCCTTGATTAATTTGTTTCTTCCCTGAAGTCCTCAGTCCTTCTCTCTCCTGTCCCTCCCTCTCAGAATAAAACTCTATAAAAACCCAATTTATCCAGACTCAAGCTGGCTTCTCTCTCTCTCTCTCTTTCTCTCTCTCTCTCTCTCTCTCTCTTTCTCTTCCCTCTCCTTCCATAAGACAGCCCAGCAGCTCATGCCCCAATTAAAAGTTCTTTTCCTGCCTCAGAGTTGTCTTGCATGATCTGGTCTTTCAAGAACCTTACATCTGGTGCTTTGACTCAGGTATGAGACTCCCCATTGCCTTCTTGGGTGCCCATATCTCATTCAACCTGACCAGACTGCCAAGCTTCCACTGACCCTCTGAAGACCTTGGACCTTCTGCCAGGTCCCCGCTCTCTCACTCACCACAATTCATCTTCATTCTTTCTCCTTCCCTCATCCTCTCCTCCTCTGTAAGTGTCCCTAACAGGTTGGCCTGCTCTCAGAGATATGCTCTCTCTCTCTCTCTCTCTCTCTCTCTATCTCTCTCTCTCTCTTTCTCTCTCTCTCTCTCATCTAAGCCATACAGATACACCAAGCTACACCCCTCACCAGCTTATGCTTCAAGAAAAACACACTCTCAACACCTAAGGACTCTCTCTCTCTCTCTCCCACTTAGCCCTAAGGGGTACCTTTCAAGTTAGTTTGCTTGCTAGAGGACAGATGCCTCCTTCCCCCTCCTTCTCCCCACCGGAGCATCCTCAGCTGTTCTCAGCCACCAGGGCACACATCCACTGCTGCTCCACAGTCTCACTTGCTCCACAGTCTGCAACTGCTCTTAGCTCTGAGTAGCTGACCACCTTGGGCATGAGTGGCACTGAGCCACTCTGATTTGCATTTCTCTAGCTTGGTCTCCTAAGCCATTCTGATCTGCATGCCCTCAGCCCAGCTCCCTGCTACCACTGCCACTGCCACAGACACTGATGCTGCCAAGGCCATAATACATATTTTAAAAAGTACCTACCACCTTCCCTCACTCACTCCTACTCCTGAGATCTCATCCTTTACTGCCAGTTGGTCACTCCTTTGGGAGTACAGACACCCATCTTGCGCACTAGGAGGTTAAACAGCTGTCAGTCCAACCTGAACAGTCCTTGCCTATGTGGGAGGTGAAAACCCTGTTCACCCTCAGGGGCAGGGGGTCATATTGTTTTCTTCCATGTAAACCCAACTTGAGCTCTGGTTCTTTCTTCTCATTCTCATTTTCCTCCTTTCCTCCTTATGAGAGCCTCCTCCTACACCTCTCCTCTCTCATCTGAAATGGGAAATCAGCCTTCCAAAACTGTCACTATTACCTCCCTGGTTTGTCTTCAAAACTTAAAGACATTAAGGCTCCAGGATGATATCAAACCTTGCCAATTAATCTTTTATTGCAACATGGCCTGGCCTTACTATGAATTGGACAATGGGTTCATATGACCTGAAAACAATACCTTTGATTTCCAAATTCTTACTGATTTATATAACTTCTGCACCTGCACAAGCAATTGGTCTGAGATACCCCATATTCAAATATTTTTTGCTCTACATGCCCATCCTCTCTGCTCTGCTTGCCCTACTCACCAGATTAGATTCCTCTGGCCAAGGCCTTGGGGACATAAGCAAATTCAACACTCCATCCTTATTCACCCCCACCTTCAGCTCTCATCCTGACTTCATTGACAACCTGCCCCCTACTAGTCCTTCTGCTCCTCTTCAACCCTCCAACCCACCTCATCTGATCCATCCTCACTACCTCACAGTGACCCCTGATTTGGCAGGAAAGTTGGAGGAACGGTTCAACCTCAAAGTGTTTCTCAAAGGGTTTTTCCATTTGCATAGAGTAGAAATTAATGAGAATAGCTAGGGAACAACTGTTTTAAACTCTGAATGATTGTGTGTGAATGTGAGATTAAGCATTAACATGATTTTCAGATACTAATGACCAGTGCTAGACTGTAGGAAATGTAGGTTCTGGCTGTGTTGGTTTGTGTCTGCAGCAGTACTGTGGGACATAGATTCAAACAGCATGCACAGTCATACTGACAAGACTCCACATGAGACTCTGCATATGGAGATATGCTGTGTGTGGGATACACAAACACAACAAGTCTGTGACCCATACTAGGTGACAAACAGCAACAAGATGGTAGCAGAGGAACCCCATGCCACAGCCAGACACAGAGGCTCACAAAACAACATGGGTCCTAAAGTCTGCCAGATAAAGGCTAAAAACCAGACACCTAGGGACTGGTTAGTTGCTCAATGTTTAGAGATACTTGTAAATGATTGTTTCTACTTCACTATAATATAAATTATATTAATTGTGATAAACTATTTAACTTAATTGCAAGATGGATTATGAGAAATAGGTTGCCCCCAACTCAGACCCCAACCACATTTAAAACCATGTGTCATCCACACCTTGACAAGCAGAATATAATTTTGGTTCTCTCCCAATTTCTTTCTTGTCTAAGATCACTAAAGCCTTGCTAGAATACAGTTCTCAGACTTAAAATAAACATAACAAACAAGCAACAACCAGATCTAAGTAGGCTTTACAAGTTAGAATTTTATGATGAACAAGTAATCTTAGTTTGTTATATCATAAATATAGTTCAGATTTGTCATTACTAATGAAACTATTTCTAGATGTGTTATATGATCCCCAGGGCAGTTATCAAGTTTTACCTTCATTTACAAGTGCATGCTTTTAAAAATGTGTTTCATAGGATTACAAAAAGAAAATCTCAAATCAACAGGTTACAAAGTCTAAAATTTGACTGATACTGTTTTGCTCATGGTGACACTTATGAAACCTGCCTTCAAATGTTTAATTAAGTTGATAATGCATCCATGATAAAGTTTTAACTACTAGAAAAACTGAGTCTTAATAAGATTAGGATTTATTTATTGGTTATTGATTTTTCTTTTATAAAACTAATTCTACTAAATAGTCATGTTCATAACTCAGGTTTTACAAAATATATAATCTAACTTCATTCATTGTAACTTTTGTTTTTAGGGAGATGAGGAAGTCTCCCCATATTTTGATAACTGTGTAAACTGCATGCTTTCTCAATTTTTGAGAAGCCTCATTCACAATTCTTGGGCCAAAATGACTTGTAATGCTAGCATATGTTATTTATGAACAATGTTATTTGAACATAAACTATCAGATATCTGGTCAAAACTTCATTTAATAGTCATGGGTAACAAGAATAATGAGACATAAAATTGGTGTATGTTAATCAAAGCAACCCTGAACAAGGTACCAGATTTTTTGTGATAGATTTCCCTATCAGGCAGGATTAAGTTTGAGTCTAGTCCAGTTTAGACAGAAAGATTGAAGCCAATAAAATGTAAATAGGTACATAGAAATATTTAAAGGTGATTCTAAGTTACTAAAGACAGACTTCTGTGTTTTTCAACTTTAAAACCAGCAGTGTTTGATTATATCTGCCACAACATTAGCCAGGTTTTTAAGTAAAAAAAAAAAAAAAAAAAATCCAAAATTCAACTCTGATCTTAGATTGCCTTACAGATTCAATTAAAAGGTCAAATTTTAGATGTGTCTAATGCTTATTACAATAACTTAATTTCTGATTGCTTGATTTGAGTTTGTTGATAGAACAATATTAAATGGTTATAAAAATCACACTGATAAAAGTTTGCTGTTAATGACAAAAGCCATTGTTATTTGTCTCATTCAAGGTCAGATCTTCCTGGGCTAGAGAGATGGCTTAGTGGTTAAGCACTTGCCTGTGAAGCCTAAGGACCCCGGTTCAAGGCTCAATTCCCCAGGACCCACGTTAGCCAGATGCACAAGGGGGCACATGCATCTGGAGTTCGTTTGCAGTGGTTGGAGGCCCTGGCGTGCCCATTCTCTCTCTCTGTCTCTTTCTCTCTCTGTCTGTCGCTCTCAAATAACTAAATAAAAATGAACAAAAAAATTTAAAAAAAAATCAGATCTTCCAATGTAGAAACAAAACTAGTGGCTCTCACCAGGGCACTAAAAGTAAATAAAGGTCAGAGTTAATATTTATAATTTTATTAATAAAATTGTCTCTAGGACTATTAACATTTTTGTCTGTACTTACAAGCATTAAATAATATATATGTTTTCTATCTTTCAGCTATGACTTGCCATGTCATCAGACAACATATACAAAATGTTACAACAGAATGGTAAGAGTCTTAATATAATGTTTTAACTAGATCTGGGTACAGACATACTCTATATTCCCATTTTTCTCCTGGGTGCTTAACAACGAGATGTAGCAGCCAGAACCAATGAGAACTTTGGGGTTAAAAGAGTACCCCATAGGGCTTAGCAGTTAAGCCCTTGCCTATGAAGCCTAAGGACCCTGGTTCAAGGCTCCATTCCTCAGGACCCACATTAGCCAGATGCACAAGGGGGTACACACATTGGAGTTTGTTTGCAGTGGCTGGAGGCCCTGGCATGCCCATTCTCTCTCTCTCTCTCTCTCTCTCTCTCTCTCCCCTCCCTCTTTCTGTCTCTGTCACTCTCAAATAAAAAAATAAAAAAGAGTACCCAATAGTTTGGTTCCAGCCCCCTCCAGGTCAAAGGGGACTCAAGAGATGATGAGACACTTTTTTCTCGAAAGGATCTTGTTAAACTCTTGTTAAGTCACCTATCTTCTTGATCAGAGAAGACATGGAGACCCAAAAACTGGATTCCAATTAATATCTGGTCTGCAGAAAAAGAGTCAAAACAGAGGGAAAAACCCTTAATGCTTCGAAGGGAAGGGAAGCCCCATGGTCAGAATGGCCCTGACTCATCCCAACAGATGGCACAAATGCTGAGGGAGCCTTACAGCATCACCCAGGTCCCTAAAAGTCTCCCTAAAAGAGCCACAAGTGACCTTCAAAATTATAATATAAAATTAAACTTTGGCCACCCACTTGGTCTTAAGTGCTTAATAGAAGAAATATAGCCAGATAGTAAGGTATGTCTTAAAGAATTTAATCATCACAGCCCAGACTGTAACTTTAGATAGACATGCTCACTGTGACAAGAACAAGTATAGACCACGCCATTTGGTAAATTTCTAGATCTTCATGATGATCATGCCTGTTGTTTCCGGTAATAACTCTACTAATTTGGGGACAATGTATATTTAACTACAATCTTAACCTTGTATCCTCTAATCTACAGTTAACCCCACACAGATAATTCTGTGACAATCCAACTCCATCTACCGGGGTAACCTGGATTGTCCTCCATGGCCTAAAATGCTAATGGGAACCCTGGGTTTGAGTGGAGTCTACTTAAACCCTAATCTCAGCCAAACTTCAACATTTTCATGTTACTTTTCTAGACAACCCAAACATTACTCCTGCCCTGGATTAACCTAACTATCCTTCTCCCTCTATCTAAACAACCTACACACTCCCAACTAAAGACCTGAGAAGACCTTACCTATCACAACTCTCAAATTGTGTCTCCCTTCCCTAATCCTGACCACACATGGTATATGTAGATGGAACTCCTCTACCACTCCACAGGGTCCTGAATAACAGAGTATGCTATTGTTTCAGATAATCATATAATAAAGACTGGCCCGTTGCCTAAGGAAAGTACATCCCAGAAGGCTGAACTTATTGCAGTCCACTTACCTTTACTAATAGGAATAAACCTTACCTCCTCTATAGCAGTAGCTGAAGGACTGGCTGCAGGTGGGCTAGGACACAGCAAATTCCTTATCAATAGCTTTCCACAGAACTGAGGACAGCCATTAAGGACTCTTCTATGGCCCTTTACCTGATACAATAGCAGCTCACTTCGTTGGCATCAGTAATCCTTCAAAACCATTGAACCCTCTACCTCATCACAGCTGAAAAGGGAGAAACCTACCTCTTTTTTTTATTATTATTTTTATTATTTTTTTTTATTTTTTTAAATTTTTTTTTGTTGTTATTTTTATTTATTTATTTGAGAGTAACAGACAGAGAGAGAAAGAGGCAGATAGAGAGAGGGAGAGAGAATGGGCATGCCCGGGCCTCCAGCCACTGCAAACGAACTCCAGACGCATGCGCCCCCTTGTGCATCTGGCTAACGTGGGTCCTGGGGAATCAAGCCTCGAACCGGGGTCCTTAGGCTTCACAGGCAAGCACTTAACCGCTAAGCCATCTCTCCAGCCCCCTACCTCTTTTTAAATGAGGAATGTTGTTATTATATAAACCAATCAGGTAAAGTAGAATTAGAGATTTTAATAAAAGCTCCAAACTGGCACTTGTTTGCAATATATCTCTGCCCAGGTTCAGTTCCTCAGGACACCCATGTAAAGCTGGGTGTACTCTAGCTTGCTCTCTCTCTCCCTCCCTCTCTCTCTCCTCATAAATAAATTAAAAATTTGGGCTGATGAGATGGTTCAGTGGTTAAAAAAGCTCCAAACTCTGGCCAACAGACTCTATTCTGAAGCCTCACTGTCTTTAGAACCACATGGGTTTGGATACTACCATTACCTGAGCCATTAACAGGGATATTTCTTTTACTCTTGATAACACCTGTCTTTGAAAATACATCCAAAACCAGATACATAATTTTATACATCACTCATTCAACCAACATCTACTAATATATCCCTCTTCCACTCAGTATCTACTTTTAGCCTCCTTGGACTCAAATCCCTGTCACCTACTCCAAGGGGATTTGCCAGCCACTGACACCAGCATCCCTTGACATACCTGAGCATGCAGCCTCATAGCAGGAAGCATAAATGAGAGAAATAAACTCCATCCCCTAACCTTAACAAAATGCTGGAATGTTAGATAGGACAAGAGTCCGAAAATGGAATTGAGGTGAAGGAAGAGAACAACAGCAGCCCACCTGATGCAACTTTAGATGTAAACATTGCCTAACCCTTCCTTACTACCCTGACCTAACAATGCCCTCAGCCACAGTTTTCCTGATGATCTTACCTTAAGCACAACCTGGATCCTCTTCTGATGGCAATGCATTCTCTGATTGATTACCTCTTCAGCTTGGTCCCTGTCCCCCCTGATTAATTGGTATCTCCCCTGAATTCCTCAGTCATTTTGCTTCCTGTACCCCTCCCAAACGAAAAAGCTCTATAAAACCCAAACCATCCAGACTCAGGCTAGCTGTTCCCTTGCTGTCTCCTCCCATGAGACAGCCCTGCAGCTGAGACCCCAATAAAAAGCCCTTTTCCTGCCTCAGAGTTGTCTTCCATGGTCTGACCTTTCACAAACCTTACAGTAAGTAAAAATGAGCTATTAAATGAGCTATATATTAAAGACTTATTAAAAAAAACTTTTACACCTGATAACTAAACTTCAAATTGAATTTATTAATTTCTGTTCAATTCTAAGTATTACTTCAAAACTAGTTTCTTTTACTTCCTACCTCCAACTTACCTAAATCAAAGTTTATTTCCAGTAATTTTGATTATATTTTCAACCTTAAATCTAGTTCTCATTAGTCACTTATAAATGTCATATCTTATACAAAAATTTCATATGTTGATATATAATGACCAGATCCTAATGGCTAGTAAGTTTTACATGATCTAGAAGTTTCTTTCATAATGGCTCTGTTAACTATTACTCTCCTGAAGAGCTGCCTCCTTGCCTGTTCATAACATATTCTAGGAGAAAGTCTCTACCCATGTATATGCAAACAACAAAATGAGGTTTGACAAGTGGGAAACCAAAAGCTGAATCTGCCAAAAGCCACACCTGTGTTACTACTAGAAGTTCAATGATAGAATACAGCAATTGTGGGGAAGTAAATATTACCCATTCAGAGCCAACAATATTTTAGTCAATACTAGCTTTTGAATATTTTGGTCCATTACTAGCCTTTTAAAACAACCAATTCGGGATCTTTTTCTGAATATGACCTAACATCTCTGTGACCAGCTAAGGTACCTGTTGCTCTAAGTTCAGAAATCTCACAGCACTGCTCCCTTCTAGCTAAACTTATACCTGTCTGGGATAATTTTTTTTTCTCCTATATGATATATCTCCTCCACATCCAGAGTTCAGCCTGTTTTTTTGCCTCTATTTTAACAGAGTTTCTGTGTTTCCAGATTCAGATTTATTTATCCTGGCAAGACACAGGCCCTAAAGTCCTCTATCTCAGGGCACTACTGTGGCCTGAGGCTTCTTGGTAGCCCCACTGTGTTCTGTTTTTATATATAACCAAAGATTCTGGAGTGTCAATCAAGCTCCCTCTCCCAAACTGGAAGTAGATTGAGTTTTCAGATTTGCTTGTACCCACTCCCTGAAAATAAACACAGACTCCTACCTGGGATCCTAAAATCAATATCTTCTATTATGGTAATTCCTAAGCCCTTTCTCATTTGAGTGGGAGGAAACAGTCTCTCTCTTGGAGATAACAACTGAGAGATCAAAAGACCACCTCATTAAGATTGGAATATCATAGTTCCAACATGATTTAATCCCTATGTTAAAGAGACAACCCATATAGCATGGGCCTCTTACCCCTTTGGAGTACTAATCTTCTTTTGCCCCATTTTCCCTAGAAGACCTTAAAGCAACTCATCTCCTTTTCCTAGGTGACTTGGAGCCTCCTCTGACTTTCCCTCTTCTTTCCATGTCCTGCCAGCACCCTGAGTGACATTAAGTAAATACCATGGGCCCAGGAAAAATTGTCTCCATGGTTTTCTAAATTACTAATTTCACATTTCTAGTGTTGTTCTGGTCTAATAGACATACATGTATATATAAGACTTTGTTTATATTCTCTGATGTATTTTTCATTTTCCAATCACATAAGTCAATATTTTATCTGCCTGCTTACACATTTTGTTTCAACAGCTCCAACTCCAAATCATTTCAGAAATGCCCTTGGAACTCTGAAACTGCTTCTCAGTATGATAGGCCTCTGAGTGCCCACCCCCTGCCTCTCCTTCAGTTACAAAGCTACTCCTTCCTTCATTCCAGACTCCAACTTCATCACACTCTGTCCCCTTCTCAGCAGGAAGTAGTGAAATCCTGAGAATCCCTCTTCCCAGATCTTATTACATATAAAAGAGTCTGAAATTAAGGAGTTAGCAAATCTCTTTATGGAGGAATTCAGTAAAAATTCTACCTGGCCACCAAGGAGATCACAAAATGCCCCCGCCCATCTCAAAAGAAAGCAGTCTGTTGACTTATGACCCTAGGGGAGTGTGGAACTTGGCTGGCTAACTTGAAAGAAAGATTTACTAATACTCCTCACCAACCCCCCTCCTCTTCCACCACAACCCCAATCCTTGACATAAAAAGCTCCCTGAAAAAAAAGCCAGGCAGGTACTTCATGTTTCAGTCTTGGGACTGTCAAGATGTGATGTCAAGATGTGATCTCTCTGCTACCTGGGAATAAAATCCTACTCTGTGCCAGAAATATCTACCTGCTACTTCCTTTCAAATCTGCCCGTAAAATAGTTTTTCTTACACACCTTATCTAACCACATATTCCTGTTAGGATTGTGGCAGTTCTGGAGTAACAGGGCCCCTCAAAGTAAAACCAAGAAATATCCTTGAGCCTATAAGGGTGGAATCTGGTCCTTCCATGTCTTTTCCCCCTCAAGTTAGTTGTTTGTTGGGCCTTGAGAGGCCCAGAAGTGAGGCCTAGTGGAAGTTCCTGAGCCAAGCTAAAGTTTGGCAACCTGTCTCTGGCCAGCTAGGACTCAGCAAGATGCCTAATGGCTTCTTGCCTGCTACTTCCACGTGGGAGTTGGAATTATCATTTCAATAGTCACAGTTTACTATTGGCCCTTACCTCTCCCCCCATCCTAGAATCCCCTCCCTCATTCCCAACATTATATAGGCAACCGCCTGTAACAATAAAGTGAGTTCCTTCTTTGACAAGACTCCCGACTCAGTGTGGTTTTTCTCCAGTGACTAGGAGAGTTTCTGAGTCATCCAATGCTCATCTTCCTCCTTAAACCCTTGGGAGGAACCAGCCGGCCTGGTACTTCCTCAGCACTACCTGTTTGGGGGAGCCCGGCAGTTGTTCATGTGTCTCCCTTCCAATCAGGGAACTGATCACATGCTTCCCTGTTTAAAGGACTGCACACATGGTTTTAATTCACACCTCTAAACACCAGTGAAGCAGCTGGACATGACTGTTTCATTACCCAACTGCTTTGCAAGCAAGAAGCAGAATAGAATCAAGGACACCAAACAAAACTGTTGCCAGGATGACAGTGCCTTCCTTGCCTATGCTCCTCTGGTGGAGGTTACAGTGGTGGGACTTCCTGTAGACTAGCCAGAGCCTGTCAAGATTAATTTAGTTGTTTTCCCCTGAGCCAGAGCATTCCTCTTATCTGGTCAATTTGGCCATCTCCCACCCAGATATAAACCCTCTTATTTTCTTCCCAGTGTTCCTGGTCTCACCAGTTTAACCCTAACCATTTTAACTCTAACATTCCAACTGTGAAGACAAAAGGTAAAACTGTTCATTTTCAAGGTCCCTTCCCTAAGTGCTTAGCAAGTTCTTTCTCCTACTCTCAGTTGATAATCTCAACTGATGAAGAAAAAACATTTAATAAAATTCAAAAGTCTACATAATAAAAGACCTATGCAAATAAGGCACATAAATATTACATCTTGGGCTGGTGAGATGTTTGTGGTGTTTTTCCCCAGAAACTTAGGTGTTCTAAATGCTAGGTTCTCAGCAGATGGATATTTGGGAATCAATGCATACTAGAGGCAGTATATTGCTGAAGATGGGCTTATGGGTATTATAGCCAGTTTCCCCTTGCCAGTGTTTGGTACACTCTCCTGTTGCTATTGTCCATCTGATATTGCCCAGGAGGTGATGTCCGCTCTCTGCTCATGCCATCATTTCCCCCTGCCATCATGGAGCTTTCCCTCAAGTCTGTAAGCCAAAAGAAACCATTTTTCCCACAAGCTGCTTTTGGTCAGGTGATTTCTTCCAGGAATGTGAACTTGACTACAACAGTAAAACTGGTACTGAGAAGTGGGATCATAGCTGGTAGAAACCTGACAATGTGGCTTTGGCCTTTTGGAGCTACTTTGCAGGAGGAATGTGGACGAATTTGAAGCCTTGTTCTAAGAGATGCCTTGCAGTGGTGTGAGTATAGTTTGATGGACTATCGTGGTCCGAGTTGAAAGACCTGGATGCAATAAGAACTATAGACTGTGAGGTTTGGCTTGTGAGGGTGAGAAAGAGCTTTTCCTGGACTGGCCTAGTAGCAGTTTCTGTGAGAGGCTTGCTGTTATGACCATGTTCTAAGAACTTGTGCAGTTGTGCATTGTGTAGAAATGGACTGGTATATGCAGAGGGATATGGCACATAAAAAAAAAAATGTTTGGGCTGAGACTGCCGCTTGTTCAACTGCAATTGTATGAGAGATTACAACTATTGAAATCGGGCCAGCTGACCTGTATTGTGACAACAGAAAAAATGTGGAGTCTTTCAAAGGCGTATGAATGCTGAAAGAGTATCCTGTTCTTCAAAATCTGCTTTACTCCTCCCTGGACTAACTCATTAGCACCCCACATGGTATTATGTAGTATAAGAAATGCAGGAAGGAGAGGTTCATTGAATTTGCAACATGGTCTTGTGTTTTGGAAACAGCCATGGGCAGTGTGAAACAGTTTTTCTGTATTACCTGCATGGAGACCCAATTGACTTGTGAGGTTGGATGCTTCCTTCTCTGCTTCTAACTCTTGTAAGCCTGCCTGGCTGCCAGATTTGGAAGTCTTACAGGTAGGTGTTGATACCTCTGAGATTCAAGTGTGGTGAGATGAGCAGCCAAGAAGTAGAAAATAAATAGAAGAAGCTGGTGAATCTCTATTTGGGCTCAGGAGGCTCGCTCAAAAAGAGTTAAGCACACCTAGGTATGGCATGAGAACAGGTTGGTGTGGGCTCAGAAATGAGTCTGCACACCTGGGTAGTGTGTGCGAAAGAGAGCTTATTGAATGAGACTGGTCAAATGCTGAATTCCAGTTCTGCTCCAGCAGGCCAGTGGTGGGTTCCCTCATTTTTTTTGAGACATCCCCTAACTGGCTACCTAATAATCATGCTATCTAACTAGTGCCCTCTCAAAACCTTCAGTAAAACACCCTGAATCTTATATACTTCCTTTTTCTAAAATTGCAGCTGAAAAGGTTCTCTTCAGCAATTTGTTGCAAAGTTAATATGCTAATAATAGAACTGTGACAAAATGTTGCTAACTGCTTTACTCTTAATAAGTGAAGGAAAACTGACTCACAGGGCCTGACCCTTTTGGATCAAACTGTAATATGTAACTACCTTATCTTATGAAACAGCTACCTGCTATATGTCTTACTTGTCAGAAAGGAATGTCTTAACTGTTTACCTACAGATTATAAAACTTCTTCCTCTCTTAGAAATCTCTTCCCCTCTGTAGCCATAAAACTGGTTGTCAACCACCATGCAATATGAGAAAACTTAAAGGAGTTGTAAAAGGTATAAAAACTGAGCACAGCCAGTGCTTGGGACTTTTGTTTCACGCTTCAAATAAAAGCTCTATTCTTCTCTCTTGAGTAAATTTGCATCATTCTTGCTGACACAGTTTACCAGTTTTCCATAGCAGCTACATTTGCATTAGCTTTAAGGTAGTGTGACAAAGGCCTAAGTTGAAGAAGGGCTTAAGTGACTCCATATTGTGAACTCATACAAGAAAGTTCAGCTTAGATGGTGCCTCAGAATATGGTCTCGCCTACACTTGAACTTTATGTTTGGCTTGCTTCAACACAATGGGTTACTATAAGACAAGATGTTTTTCTTACTGTTGCTGAATGCAATTTTTAGCTTCTGTATTAAATGCTGCCCACTTGCAGTTGTAGAAAAGGGAAAATGCAGGTAGGGAAGATTCCAGAAAAGTTCCTGTTTTTTTCTAAAATCAACTGAAATTAACTCTTGTTTTTTGGTTAAAATTTTTTTTTTTATTGACAACTTCTATACTTACAGACAATAAACCATGATAATTCTCTCCCCTCCCCCACTTTCCCCTTCACAAGTCCACTCTCCATCATATCCCTTCCATCTCTCCATAAGTCTCCCTTTTATTTTGATGTCATCATCTTAATCTCCTATTATGAGGGTCTTGTGAAGGTACTGCTGTGAGGTCATGGATATCTAGGCCAATTTCTGTCTGGACAATTGCATTTTAAGGAGTGGTACCCTTCCTTTGGCTCTTATGTTCTTTCTGCCACCTCTTTCACAATGGACCCTGAGCCTTGGAGGGTGTGATAGAGTTGTTTCAGTGCTGGACACTCTTATTACTTCTCAGCACTATGTTGCCTTTTGGGTCATCCCAGTGATCACCACCATCTGAAAAGAGAAGCTTCTCTAACCAACAGTGAGAGTAGCATTAATATATGAATATGAACATTAAGTGTAGTGCTTTCTTGGAAGTTTGGTGAGAATAATATATGAATTTATCCAGACAAGAGCAGGCTTTGTACCCCTAAGGGACATGACCTCCTCTGTCTTAGGCTTTTGATTAGGTTTTCAGTACCAGGCATGTATTCCCTCCCATAGAGCGAGCCTCCAGTCCAGTTAGAAAGCAGTTGGATTCCCCTAGAACAGACATGCTACTATTACACTCGTTCAGTCATTTGGCCTGCCTGGCCAAACGTGAGGTTTCCAGTGTCCACTGTTTTCACCACTGCTAACTTGTTTCCCATAGGGCTCCATGCAGTGCAGCTTTTTCCAGCTTTCAGTTGGCTGGTCTACAGAGAGGTTTTCAGCTCAGCACCAGCTTGATTTCTCAGTCACCTTGTCACTCAGGCATCTGAAGTCTTCAGCAATAGGGTCTTACATTCTGTTATTCATGGGTAGCCAAGGGCCTTGGCAAGAGCCTATAATGTTTTGGAAGGAACAGGGACCTCCCTGGCCAACAACATACCATTAGGTATCCCATCCCTGGCACTGAAACTTTTCTAGCAGCAATCTATGGCTTCTGGATTGCCATTATCCAAAGAAGTAGGCTTTCATATGTCTTATTCAGAATATCTTGAATTTTGATTGACCCCCCCCTTCTCTTAATCACTTACCCTGGCTTTGCATAGGCTATTCCACTCCCTGTAATCTGTTCTTCCACTTACATATATACAATACCATCCCCTAAAGTCCTTCCTTCCCCTCCTTCCCTAATAGCATTTTTACAGCTTACTGGCCTTGGCTACCGATTTTTTGGTTACAGCTCACTCAGAAGTCTAAATATTTGTAGCTATGATCCACATATGAAAGAGAACATGAGATGTTTGGCTTTCTGGGTCTGATTGATCTCACTTAGTATAATTCTTTCCAGATCCATCCATTTCCCTGGAAATTTCACAATTTCTTTTGTTTTTGTTTTCTTCACTGCTGAATAGAGCTCCATTGTGTAAATGGACCACATCTTTATTTTCCATTCACTTTTTGAGAGACATCAACGTTGGTTCCATTTCCCAGCTATTGTGAATAGAGTGGCAATGAACATGGTTGTGCTAGTATCTCTAAGGTAGTGAAAAGAGTCATTAAGATATATGCCTAGGAGCACTATAGCTGAATCATACAGTAAATCTATTTTTAGCTGGCTCAAGAACCTCCACACTGGTTTCCACAATGCTTGCACCAGATTACATTCCCACCAACAGTGTAGTAGGATTTCCCTTATTTTGCATCGTCACCAACATTTATTGTCATTTGTTTTCTTGATGATAGCCATTCTGACAGTAGTGAGATGGAATCTCAAACTAGTTTTAATTTGCATTTCCCTGATGGCTGAGGGTGTAGAACACCTTTTTAGATGTTTATATGCCATCTGTCTTTCTTCCTTTGAGAATGCTCTATTTAGTTCCACAGCCCATGTTTACTTGAGTTATTTGATTTCTTATTCTGTTTTTTTGAGTTCTTTCTATATTCTGGATATTAATCCTCTGTCAGCTGTATAGCTGGCAAAGATTTTCTCCCATTCTATAGGTTGTCTCTTTGCCCTATTCACCATGGCCTTTGCTGTACAAAAGCTTTGTCATTTCATGAGGTCCCAGTGGTTCACTAGTGATTTTATTTATTTAGCAATTGGGGTTATATTCAGAAAGTCATTGGCTATGCCAATATGGTGAAGGGTTTCCCCTACCTTTTCCTCTATCAGTTTCAGGGTTTCAGGTCTGATATTAAGGTCCCTGATCCATTTGAACTTGATTCCTGTGCATGGAGAAAGACAAGGATCTATTTTGATACTTCTACAGATACATATCCAGTTTTCCCTGTACCACTTGTTGAAGAAGCTGTCTTCTGCAATGAATATTTTTGACATTTTTGTCAAAAATCAGATGGCTGTAGCTGCCTGGATTAATATCTGGGTCCTCTATTCTGTTCCATTGATGTATGTGTCTATCTTTGCACCAGTTCCATACTGTTTCTGTTATGATGGCTTTGTAATATAGCTTAAAATTGGGTATGATGATACCACCAGCCTTATTTTTGTTGTTCAAAATTTTGCTGGCTATTTGAGGTTTTCTTGTGCTTCCAAATGAATTTTAGGATTTTTTTTCTATTTCTGTAAAGAATACCATTGGAATTTTAATGGGAATTGATTAAATGTATAGATTGCTTTTGGTAAGATTGACATGTTCACAATATTGATTCTTCTAATCCAAGAGCATGAGATGTCTTTCCATTTCCTAGAGTCTTCTGCAATTTCTCACTTGACTGTTTTAAAGTTCTTACTGTACAGATCCTTCGCTTCCTTGGTTAGGTTTATTCCTAGGTACTTTTATTTTATTTTATTTTATTTTATCTTATTTTGAGGCAATTGCGAATGGGAGAGATTCCCTAATTTAATCCACTGCATGTTTTTTGTTAGTATATAGGAAAGCTACTGATTTCTGTGTGTTTATTTTGTATCCTGCTATGTTGCTAAAAGCGTTTATCAGCTCCAACAGTTTGCTGGCAGAGTTTTTAGGGTTCATTATGTATAGAATCATATCATCTGCAAATGGTAATTTGATCTATTCCTTCCCAATTTGCATCCCTTTTATGTGAGTCTCTTGCCTTATTGCTATAGCTAGGATTTCCAGTACTATATTAAATGAAAGTAGGGACAGTGGACACCCTTGTCTTGTTCCTGAATTTAGCAGAAAAGCTTCAAGTTCTCACCATTTAGTATTATGTTGGCTGTAGGTTTGTCATAAATAGTTTTTATTATGTTGAGATATGCTCCTTCTAGTACAAGTTTCTGTAGGGCTTTTACCATGAAGGGATGCTGGATTTTTGTCAAGTGCCTTTTCTGCTTCTAATGAGATGGTCATGTGATTTTTGTCCTTCAGTCCATTTATATAGTATGCTACATTTATTGATTTGTGTATGTTGAACCATACCTGCATCTCTAGGATAAAGCCTACTTGGTCTGAGTGAGTAATTTTTCTGATATATTCTTGTATTCTGTTTGCCAATATTTTGTTGAGAACTTTTGTATCTATGTTCATGAGGGAGATTGGTCTGTAATTTTCTTTTTTGTTCTGTCTTTGTCTAGTTTTGGTATGAGGGTGATGGTTGTTTCATAGAAGGAGTTCAGTAGAATTCCTTCCTTTTCTATTTTATGGAACAGTTTCACAAGCAGTGCTGTTACCTCATCCATGTAGGCCTGGTAAAATTCACCAGTGAATCCATCTGGGCCTGGACTGTTTCTAGTTGAGAGATTTTTAATTACTTGGATGTCTGTACTTGTTATGGGTCTATTTAAATGGTTAATCTCATCTTGATTTAATTTTGGTAGGTCATATAAATCAAGGAAATCATACATTTCTTTCATATTTTCCAAACTTAGAGGCATATATTTTCATAAAGTATGTCCTTATGATTTATTGAATTTATTTGTTATCTGTTGTAATGATGCCTATTTCATCTCTAATTTTATTAATTTTTGTCTCATCTCTCTTCCTTCTGGTCAGATTTGCTAAGAATTTATCAATCTTGTTTATCCTTTCAAAGAACCAGCTCTTTGTTTCACTGATTCTTTGGATTTTTTTTTTTTTTTTTTTGGTTTCTATTTCATTAATTTCTGCCCTAATCTTTATTATTTCTTCCTGTCTACTGATTTTTGGTTTGCCTTGTTCTTTTTCCAACCCTTAAGGTGAATCATTAAATTGTTTACTTGTGAACTCTCTAATTTCTTAATATAGGCACTTAGAGCTGTAAATTTCCCTCTTAGGACAGCTTTCATTGTGTCACAAATATTTACGCATATTATATACTCATTATCATTTGATTCTATGAATTTATTGATTTCCTTTAAAGTTTGTGTTCAGTGATCTGCTGTGATTCTGACGGGCTTGCCTTTACAGATGACTTGCTTTTTCTCTCTAACGCCTTACAATGTATTTTCTTTGGTTTGTATGTTTAGTAGTTTAATTATAACATGACAAGGAGAGGTTCTTTCCAGGTTTTGTCTGTTTGGTGTTCTAAAAGCTTCTTGTATCTGCATTGGCATTTCATTCCCAATTTGAGGAAATTTTTCTTCTATGATTTTATTTATTTATTTATTTTTATTTATTTATTTTTTTTGGTTTTTCGAGGTAGGGTTTCACTCTAGCCCAGGCTGACCTGGAATTCACTATGGAGTCTCAGGGTGGCCTCGAACTCACGGCGATCCTCCTACCTCTGCCTCCCGAGTGCTGGGATTAAAGGCGTGCGCCACCACGCCCGGCTCTCTTCTATGATTTTATTGAAAACACCTACTAAGCCTCTGGATTGAAACTCTTCTTCTACTATACCCTGAATTCTTATGTTTGATCTTTTCACAGTACCCCAGATATCTTGAAATTCCCATCATACCTTCCTATTAGCTTGTCTTTCTCTTTGTTGGACTATGTTAGATCTTCCACCTGGTCTCCTAGTTTAGATATTCTGTTCTCTCCTTCATCCATTATACTTCTGAGACTTTTCACAGTTTTTCGTTTGACTGACTGTGTTTTTCAGTGCTCGGATTTCTGCCTGGTTTTTTTCTTCAATGTTTCTATTTCTTTACTCATGTCTTTAATGGCCTTCTTATTTCATTAAGCTGATTTCCTGTGTTCTCTTGGAATTCTTTTAGGAGTTTGCTTTATTCTTTGATTCCTTTGATTTCTCTGAGTGTAGATAAAATCATAATTTTTGAAATGTATGTCAGGCATTTCATCTAAAACAATCTCATTAGGGGCCGTTTCTGATGGATTTATAATTTTTGTTGGTATTGTATTATCTTCATTCTTTGTTTTCCATATATTATAATGTTGCAATTTTTGCATCCTGAGTTGGTTTGATGCTTGGGTTTTCCAATTATCTGCAGTGCTTTTAGATTTGTAAATCCAATTTTATGTACCTTCAGAGTAGGAGTTTAAGGTGCCAAGTGTGGCTCTTGTACTTCAATCCAACTGCAGAAGTAATCCTAGGTGTTGAGTTTGGTACTATTAAAGTATCCTAGTGGGCTGAGTGGAGCAATTTACTGGCCAATTCTAAAATCCAACTGAGCAATACACACATTCAATGAAAACCAGCAAAGAGTATGCAAGTGTGCAAGGTATTGACACAAACAGATAACCTTATAAAGCCAAAATCGCTAAGGATGTCTGCTGCTCTACAACCTTTATCCTGTCAGCTGGGAGGTTCAGATTTCTGTTCTGAAATGGATTCCAGGTCAGCCTGGGTCTGAGTCAGACCCTGCCCCCAATAATGACACAAAAACAAAAGACAAAGGCCCTAGGAATCTGAAAGCATCAAAAGCAACAATAATCAACCCCCATATACATCTTAATTGAGAATAGCAAAGCCAACCAAGAATATGTAACCCATAACCTTCTCTGACATGGAAAGAGAGATTAGTACTTCCAGTGCAGGCCTATGTACCTGCTTTTTTGTCAGTGGGCCTCATTACCTTTTGGGGTGGCTTCAAAGCTCACCAATGCTGAGTTCCCACCTCGATCCCTCTGTGTTGTCCTCTAAATCTGGTGTTCTGATTATCTGTGCCAGATGCCCTGCCACAGGAAGCTGAACGCATTCTCTGGAGGGTTGCAGTGCTGTCAGTTGGGGCATGGGAACATGCAGGAAGCCTGGAGTTATACTGGAACTGCGCAGCTAGTCCCACCTGTGTCCCCTTCAGCAAGTCCTCATCTAATCTTTGCTGTCTCCCTTTCAGGTTTCTTGACTTTGCAAGGAGGCTGATGAGGTTGGAAAATCCCCTTGTTTGGTCTCTGCTCCTGCAGCTGGGCACCAGGCAGGTGCATGGATCCATGTAGATCTGTGCAGATTGGGTTAGGATCTGCAAGTGCTTTGGTAGGATTCTGGCTGGTTTCCTCCTTTCTGATAAATATTAGTCTCTCCTGCTTCTCCACTGTGGCCAATAAAAACCTATACACCTTCACTTTTTGGGTAAAGAGTGTATTTTGCTGTGGTTTTGCTTAAATCCCTCCCTAGGCTGGATTGGTATGACTCCTATGCAACCATCTTACCCTGAGGTCCCTCTACTCTTGTTTTAGTAAGATTATGATTATTGGAAATTAAATTTTGTTTTTGTAAAATGATTACTGAACTTCTGTAAAACAAAGATGTGAAATCTTATTGTTTTCTCCTGTAAAAGGAACCCTGAAATACAGCTTGCTACTGCATTCAGGCTCCCTAATCCTTGGTGCAGTCACCAGCCAGCCAATACATATTCCTTCCTACTACTTGGTGTCTGAGTGGTCTTCCCTGGGGGTCCTCTCCATAACATCTGGAGGCCCCAGTAAGATCTCTCCCAGGCTTTAATATAGTGCTCCTGAGGCCATCCTGAAAAGAGGCACCACCTGAGATGTTCCAGGTCTCCCAGAACTCTCCCAGCACTGCCTAGAGTAGAAGGAGGGACTCTTCTAGAACAACCTCCAGAGGTAGGTCTGCTTTGAGTTAACTCACTGGTGGAGCACCTTGGGGGTCAGACACAACAATAACCCCAGTGTCTTGAGACCAGAGTGAGATATCACCAGGTTCCCTGGTTTTGGTTTGGAGTAATTGAATTAGTGGCCCCTGTGTAAGTGTGCTGTGCTGTTTGATTGTGCTGTGTGCTGTGTGCTGTGCGCTGATACTTATTGTTTGACTTGTCATTCTTGTGCTTTTCCACCTAACCTGTAGGTCCATGGGGAACTCAGCAAGCCATCCAAAACACCTTTTGGGTTCATGCTAAAACACTTCAAAGATAATTTTGTAGGTGGATTTGATTATGGTATTTCCCCAGGAAAACTCAGGACTTTCTGTAAGGTAGACTTGCTGGCCTTTGGAGCTGGCTGGCCAGATGAAGGAACTTTAGATGTCCAAATGGTCTGTGACATTTGGCTTGTGGTCACCTGTGATCCCAGACACTCTGATCAGTACCCCTATAGTGACCACAATCTGTTCTTGGTCCTCCAACCCTCACCATAGCTTAAAACCTGTGTTCTCTCCCTAGGCTCTCATGTCCTTTTAGCCCAGGCAACAGTGGGGAAGAAACCAAAAGTAAAGCTAATTCTCTTGGCTCCACCAGAGAATGAACTTCTCCCACAATACACATCTGGCATACCTCTGCCCTGTCCTGGAGCCAGGGGAATGACACACAGGGATCTGGTCTCTTCCACTTCAGACTCAGCCTCCACTACCCAGGTACTGAGCAGATATGCATACAGAGAGGCAAGACAGGCACTTAGAGAAGCTGAGACTACATCCCTCCTCTCCCTGTCTCATATACAAGATGGATCTGTTTATGAAGGGAGACAATCACCTGGAGAGGCAGGAGCTGCACCTCTCCTTCCACTCAGAGAAGCCCCACCAGCCAGGGCAGGGATGCCTCAGACTTGTCAGAAGCCCCACATCCATTTATGGTTCATGTTCCTTTCTCTACCAATGATTTATACAACTGGAAAACTCAAAATCCCCCTTTTTCTGAGAAACCACAGGCACTAATCAGTCTCCTTGAGACTGTCTTTTATACCCACCAGCCCACCTGGGATAATTGTTAACAACTCCTGGCCACTTTCTTCATGGTGGAAGAATGATACCGAATTAAAATTGAAAGTAAAAATATCAGTGAAACTTGAATAGAGCATATCTTTCCTTCTGTAAGACCTAATTGGGACCCCAATTCTGATAGAGGTAAGGAATGTCAGGATAACTTTCACCAAACTCTTCTAGGAGGAATAAAAGCAGCAGCTGCTGCCAGAAAGCCTATAAATCTGTCTAAGGTAAGTAAGGTGACTCAAGAGCCTCAAGAATCACCTGCTTGTTTCCTGGAGCATCTTAGGGAGGCTTATCTGGTTTTTACTCCCATAGACCCAGATGTCCCCCCCCCAAAAAAAATGAACCATAAATATTGCCTTTGTCATGCAGTGGGTTCCAGATATTAGAAGGAAAATACAAAAATTAGAAGGATTTGAAGGCATGAGCAAGTCTCAGTTATTAGAAATTGCTCAAAAAGTATATACCAATAGGGATACTATAGATGAAAAGCAAAACAAGAAATTGGCTAAGGTGGTAGTAGCAGCTCTAAGGGAAACAGATAATAGGAAGCCCAGGGACAAGAATCTAAGACCCTTCTCAGGGAGAGCCAAACCCCTACACATCAGTCTCAGAGGGACAGAATCCTTCAAATGGACTGAGACTGAACAAGAGGCTTTTTAGATCCTAAAAGAGGCACTTCTGTCTGCACTGGTGCTAGCCCTCCCAGACATCACCAAGCCCTTTCATCTGTATGAAGATGAGGTCAGAGGGATAGCAAATGGATCCTTGCCCAAACATTGGGACCTTAGAAGCAGCCACTAACTTACTTATCTAAAAGACTGAACCCTGTCTCAATAGGCTGGCCAGTCTGCCTGAAAGCTTTGACTGCAACCACAATATTGGTGAAAGAGGCCAATAAATTAACCTTGAGACAGGAGCTTCTCCTCACTACTCCCCTCTCAGTTGGAACCCTTCTGAGAGGGACCCCTGAATGATAGATGTCAAATGCCCCAAATGACTCATTACCAGTCCTTGTTTCTTGATCAGCCTGGCATAAAGTTTTACAAAGCTTCAGCCCCTAACCAAGACTTACTGCTGCCAGATGATGATCCAGAACAACCTCTACATGACTGTACTGAAGTGACTGATTCAATCCAGTCTATTAGATGGAAACTGACAGATGTCCCATTGACCAAGGCCAATGGAGTAGATGAAGAATTGTTCACAGACAGGAGCAGTTTTATTCAGGATGGCCTTGGGTACTCAGGGGCAGCAGTTGTCACCAGAGATCAGACTATCTGGGCTCAGTCATTAAGCCGGGGGACATCTTCCCAGAAGGTTGAACTTATAGCTATGACTCAGACTCTTTGGTGGGAAAAAGACAAAGCTATTACTATATATAGACAGTAGGTATGATTTTTGCCACTGCCCATGTGCATGGGACATTATACCAAGAACGGGGACTCCTCACCTCCACTGGGAAGAAAGAAATAAAAAAACAAAGAGGAGATTTGGGCCCTGTTGGAGGCCATTTGGCTACCAAAAAGGGTGGCCATCGTCCATTGTAAAGAACATCAGAAGGGAGATTCCCCCAAAGCATATGGAAGTGGCGCAGCAGATTTAGCCACCAGGGCCCTTGAACCAGTGGGGCTCCTCAAGGTCCTTACCATGATACCAGAACCCAGCCTGCCTCACAAGCCCACCTATACCTCAGAGGCAGAAGCCTGGAGAGTAATAACCAAGAGGACAACAGATGATTGCTGTTACCAAATGGTAGACTCATTCTTCCAGCAGCTCTGGGAAGACAATTTGTGACCCACCCTCATCAGACTACACTCCTGGGTGTCACAAAAATGATTGAACTCCTCAGGCCCAGGTATTACATCCCTTGACTGGATCGGATCATGAGGGATACCATGTCCAGGTGTCCATCCTGTGTCCAGGTAAACCAAAAAGGGAGTAAACAGACCCCAGAAGGAATCTGTGCAAGAGATGCCACACCTGGAGAACACTGGAAATTGGATTTCACTGAAATCAAACCTGCTACCGTTGGGTATAGAGACCTTCTGGTTTTTGTAGATACATTTTCTGGATAGGTGGAGGCTTTTCCTACCTGAACAGATACTGCTTCTATAGTGACTAAGAAGTTACTTCAAGACAGGTATGGTGGCTCATGCCTTTAATCCCAGCACTCGGGAGGCAGAGATAGGAGGATCACTATGAGTTCGAGGCCAGCCTGAGACTATATAGTGAATTCCAGTTCAGCCAGCACTACAGTGAGACACTACCTTGAAAATCCTTTAAAAAAAAAAAAAAAGTTACTTCAGGAATTAGTTACCAGGTTTGGCTTGCCCCTTACCTTAGGGTCTAACAATGGCTTGGCCTTCACAACCAAAATTTAGCAAAGGCACTAAATATCAGGTGGAAATTACACTGTGCTTTTAGACCACAGAGTTAAGGTCAAGTGGAAAGAATGAATAGGACGTTAAAGGAAACTCTCACTAAACTAGTTATAGAAACAGGCAAAAGTTAGACCAACCTCCTACCTTTGGCTCTCCTTAGAGCCAGAAGCACCCTGTATTGGAAAGACTTCACTCCATATGAGATAGTACTTGGAAGGCAGCCTTCTATTCTCCCTAAACTGAGAAACATAACTGAGAGAGAAAAAGAACTAATCACTTAATCCTCTATCCACTGAAGATGAGTCTACAATTTGACTCATGCCCATAGAACCAGTGGGGAATGTGACAAGGACCTAAGCTCGAGAAAGACAGAAGTGACTCCATACTGGCTTAGCTGGTGCCTCAGAATATGGCCTCATCTACATTTGAACTTTATGCTTTGGTTGTTTTAACACAGTGAGTCACAAGACAAGACACAATGAGTCATACCACAAGACAAGATGTTTTTCTCTCTGTTGCTAAAGGCAACTTTTAGCTTCTGTATTAACTGCTGCATGCTTGCAGTTTCAGGAGAGAAAAAATGCGGGGAGAGGAGATTCCAGAAAAGTTCCTGTTTTTTTCTAAAATCAACTGAAATTAACTCTTGTTTTTCTAAAATTATAATTACTGAACTTCTGAACTATAAAACTAAGATGTGAAATCTTATGGTTTTCTCCTATAAAAGGAGCACTGAAATACAGCTTGGCACTGCACTTAGGCTCCCTAGTCCTGGGTGTAATAGGCAGCTGGCCAATAAAGATTCCTTCCTAATACTTGCACCTACTTCTACTTCTTCCTATTACTACTACTAACACCAGTAACAATTATAATTTGGAGAACACCAATTTGGTTAAATATTCTTCTAATCTTTGCATATCAAAAGGCCTAAAACAAAATATAAACATATAAAAGAGCCAGTAACAATTAGCATCACTACAAAGAATGAAACAGAAGCCTATTATATAGTCATTTATTTTTTATTTTGGAAACAAAATTTAGAATCTTTGGCTCAGTGAAATTAGAGTTCTACAACACTGACAAAAATAAAATTGAGGCTGGAGAAATAGCTTCATGGTTAAGGCACTTGCCTACAAAGCCAAAGGACCCAGTTTCTATTCCCCAGGACCCACATAAGCCAAATGCACAAGGTAGTGCATGTGTCTGGAGTTCCTTTGCAGTGGCTGAGGCCCTGGCATGCCCATTCTCCCTCTCTATCTTCCCCCATCTCTCTCAAATAGATAAAATAAATTTAAAATTTTATTTTAAAAAATCAATACATTCAGACAGACAGGATTCCCTAGTCAATAAAGATTTGACTCTCATTGAAGCCATGGATTCCAGGTCTGAATCCCCTCCTCTCATGAGGAGTTTATGTTTTCTACCTCTTACTTTCACTTTATATAAACTGCTTTGTTGTATTTTCAAGCTTTTGCCTACCAACCCTTACATAGCAACAACCCCATCATATTTCTTTGGTAGAATTAAAAGGGAAACATTACCATTGACTCTCCATAGGATTAGAAGTGTAGATGGAAGTGATACAGGGTTTGGGGTCCCTCCAGGGGAGGATTAACTTTCATAAAATGCAGGAGATCCCAGGCCCATGGACCACAGTTTTTGGGTTGTCATTTGAATTTGCAAAGAAACAACAAGAACTCTGAGCAAGGTAAATTGTGAGTTATGGGGTTTATTTTAGAGTTAGAATCCAGAGGGAAGGCTAGCAGGAAGCTCCAAGCCAAAAAGAGGGAAGGTGAGCTGGAGTAAGTCTCCTTTACATAGGGAAAAGTCTGGGCATGCACACACACATCGAAGGCAAAGCATGAGAGTCCAAGCCGCAAGGCCCTTCACATAAAAGACCAGAGAGGATTTAAGAGATAATAAAGGGTTCAGAGCTTAAAGAGAGGTGATACATGTGACAATGCAAGAAAGCATCCAAGAACTAAATACACGTAAAAACCAAGCTGGAAAATGCCCAGACTAGCTTAGAAGGGGTAGAGCTTACTAAGTGGGTCTGGGAAGCAAGGACCAGAAGTGTGTAGTAAGGTTTATGCACATGATCCATGCTCATTTATGGATTAAAATTTCAATTAGAATGAGCCTTGTCATCAGACTCAAGTGTGTAAGGGACAGATATGATTGGTTGGTGGACTCAAGAGGCTGGCTCAGAAGGGGCCAGCCCACCCATGTGTGCTAAGCTAAGGAAGAAGCAGGAAGTAGTTACTGAGGGATTACTTGCAGCCATCTTGAATGAGAATTGGTAAGACTTGGGTTCTAGTCTTTCCAAGACTAGTCATCTAGAATTCTCCCCCAGAGGCACCAAGATAGTAAAACCTTAATATATGAGCCATAATAGCAATAACTTTAACATCCTTGTTTCTGCAACTCAAATAGTTTCATAAGGAATCACATCCGAAGCATATACCCCATTTAAATTCCCGAGTTGGAATGAACTCCAACAGCTCCTCTGGGAGGAATAAATAAGGCTTGGTCACCACATGCTATGGGAATGGACCATAAGAATGAATTGTGAGAATGAAATATGAAAATGAACAATAAAAATAAACTACAATAATGAACTCTGAGAAAGAACTGTGGGAATACTTCTTATCACCCTTTCAAGTAACTTTTTCTGAGAATATTTCTGTGAGATACCTTTTCTGCTAATTTCACATATTACAACTATGCTCTGAAAGTCAATCTTATAACCAAATACTTTGTTCTTTTAAAATAATGTAAGTGGGTTTCCTCTGCCTTAGTTTACCTTTACCCTGGACAGCCCAGATGACTGATATTGACAAGGAATGTTAAGAGATGCTAACTGAACTTAATCCATGCTCTTTACTTCCTCAGTAACTCCTGACCCAGAACAATGTGTACATGTGTGAGGTATTTTAACTACAATTGAAAGCAATGGATGTTAAAAGTTATATTAACCACAGAAATGTTGAGCACAGCAAGTAGACTTGGAGTGAGAGCATTAGTGAACAACGTGTGTGTGTGTGTGTGTGCGTGTGTGTGTGTGTGTGCACTGGGCAAGCAAAAATTACTGGTCTTGCCCCTAAAACCTTTCCTTTGAGAAAATGCTTAAAGAAGTTTTTAAGAGTCAAATTTCCTTGTTTATTGCTCACATAATGCTGGTTCCTCACTCATGAGTGGCCTATCCTTGAAAAACATAATACTAATTCCTCAAGTATTACTGTTTATGTTGGTCAATAAAAATAGTACCAGGTGCCTTTCAGCAGAAGCTGCAGTCACAGAAACATCAGAAGCAGCAGTGGCAGCAGAAGCAGCGGGTTCACTCTTGACTTAAATGACTCCAGGAGTTCATTTTTCTTCTTTTAGGCTCTTCTCTAAGAAGCAGCTAGTCCACTCTTCAGCAAACAAATCCAAGGGTCATTTTCACTAATTCTACGTGTTGATGCAAAAGACACAGCTCTCACCTCAAAGGGAATAAGAAATAGTGTATTTGGAGCCAAATATGAATGACCATGGTCTAGGAACATAGATTTAGGTTAATTCAGTTCCATGTTCCAACATATTAACAATTTCATGAGGATTTTCTAAGTATAGAACAGAAGAAAGTCACAAATCAAGGCACTCTTCAAATACATTGGTTGACCATCATGTATGCAGGTTATACCAAAGTTGGGAAATCTCCACCATAGGCTTTGGGTGCTATCTGATAACATTCTTAGTCCTTGGGTTGGTAGAAGCTGGTGGTCTATTAGTACATTCCAAAAAGGTCACACCTGATCAACTGATAGTCACTAGGATGTTAGTTCAGACACAGAGGTGGGCAATAAATGACTATTAAGAGGCTAAAGGTAGCCAAGGTTATTTGGCTCTGACCTTGCTAGATTCCATCTCTCTGTAGTCACAGGAGTTCTATGGGTCCACTCAGCCTTGTTGGAGGTAGGTACAGCAGATGCAGTGCTTCTCTGTGAACTCTTTATTACATAGGACACTTCCCTAAATGCAAAACTCACTTTGAGTTACCCATGTCCTTTAGTATTTAGATTTCCTAAGACACATAAAGGAAATATTAAGCCCACTATGGATATTCTGCTTAAGAATCCCATTAAATAATGCACCAAAATATCCAAGTAGTCACTGTCAGGTTTGGGGTTTTCAATAGAGAACTCTGAGACAGACAGTTTCTTGGTCCCAAATGTCATATGAGAGAGTGGCAGGGTTCAGAGAAAGAGGAAAGGGGACTCCAAACCAGGAGCAAAGAGGACAAGAGCTGAGCAAGATAGAAGGGGACTCCAAACCACCTAACAGAAGGAGAAAAAGGTTTTTCAGATCTTTTCAGGAAAGAGAGGAAAGATAGAAGGTCCTGCATTGTGCCACATGGGGTGTGAGGGCTGAGGACTGACTGGAGCTTGCAGTAGTCAGGTTGGCAGGAACAACTGTTGAACTCTTTTGGAGAAGAGAGACTTTGAGTCAATAGGTAATGGCTGGGAGGAAGTGTTTTTCCTCTTAGCTCAGGTACAGAAAGCCTTAGTCAAGTATTATGATAATAGAAAGGGATTCTGAGATTCCAGACCTAGTCTGAGCCTACTAGGAAAGAAAATTCTCTTTAAAATCTCAATTATCTTAACAAGAGATAGTTCCACAGTCTCATGTGTAGTTAAGAGCATGGCCAGGAGGCCTCACTCCTGAGGAGAGAGGGATATGGGAGGAAAGAGTGGTGAGACTCATAGTAACTCTTGCATCAGACCCAAAGTGAATCTTTTATCTGTAACTCACAATGTCTCTAGAATTCCTAAAAATACCTAATGTAACTGTAGCTGCTTAATTTTTTCCCTTTTTACTTATGTGCTAAATTATTCTTGACATGTATAGTTTGAAATGTATAATTTTGGAGTTGCAGGGGGTGTTGTCTGTCTGTAGTTTGTTGTTGTTATTGTTGTTCCTTGAAAAAACTAGTTGTTTTTAGAGCATTTATCTCAGACCGGCCTAATTAAAATGTAGATTAGATATTGAAATATTCATGGCTTCTATGTTTCAAATAAAGCTTCCTAAGTTTTTATTAAAATAAAAGTTATTTTATTTCATTTAAGAATTATATTTCTGTGCACTAGGGAGATATCTCAGTGGGTAAAGTGCTTTTCCTGCAAACATGAAGGCCTGATTTTGATCCTCAGTATTCATATAAAAATGTCAAACATGTTACATATGCCTATAATCCCAGCACTAGAGAGTAAGAGATAGGAGAATCCCTGAACTCGCTGGCTAGCCAGTCAAGCCAACTTGGTGAGTTATAGGCCAATGAAAAACCCTATATCAAAAGGAGGTGGATAACATTCCTAAGGATAATACCCAAAGTTGTCTTCTGGCCTCCTTATGCAGACATACTTATGTGCACACACACCTATGCTCACAAATATGAACACACATAAAAACCACATAGGCAAGCAAAAAAGATAAAAAGATAAAATTATTTTTCCAAATTTAGAAATTTTGCAAGACACAAAAAGGAAAAAAATATATTTAAAATAGGACTGTAAGAAAGCACCAGGGAAGTTCCAAGAGAGGAATCCTGCCTTAAGGAGGAAGTATAGAAGTAGAAGTAGAAGGAAAAGTTACTCGGCCTTGTGTCTGCTGGACACATTTGTTTGGGGTCTATATCTGGGTAAACAGGCAGACATCTCATTATCTTGTTGACTAGTAAACTTTATATCCTGGTTTGTTTTTCTTGAGATGAGCCATTTGTGTAAGGCACCAGACCATAGGTCATTAGGCTAAAACTTCAGATGTCCCTGTAAGATAGCATAGGTCAGGCTAGAGAGATGGCTTAGTGGTTAAGGAGCTTGCCTGCAAAGCCTAAGGACTCATGTTCAATCTCTCTCCAGACCCTATGTAAGCCAGACATACAAAGGCAACATAAGCACAAGCTTGTATATGTACACTAGGTGGCACACACATCTGGCGTTTGACTGCAGTGGCTAAAGCCCTGGCACACCAATTCTCTCTCTCTCAAAAAAAAAAAAAAAAAAAAAAGATATTATATGTCACTAAGGGTCAGGTTCTAAACAGTCCTGGATTGGCCTGGACTCTACATTTTCCTCCCCCTATGTCCTTTAGTATTTAGATTTCCTAAGACACATAAAGAGATATTAAGCCCACTATGGATATTCTGGTTAAGAAGCCCATTAAATAATGCACCAAAATATCCAAGTAGTCACTGTCATGGGGGAGTTCAGCAAGATCAAACCATGAACAAAGAATGGTCTATCTTCTGTAGCTGTTTCAGAGCTGAGTACCGTTGATCTATTAAATTGTCCTAGTCATAAGGCATAAAAGTCTCAAATGTAATTTGGAAAGGGGAGTAAATGGCTATCACAAGAAGTTACAGACCATCCTGTGACATTTTAGAGATAAAGAGGTCCTCAGTGGTAAAAAAAAAAAAAAAAATAGATTTCAATATTTTTTTGTTTTATAGTTTTTACAAAGATTGTTCATCTCAATGAGGCCATAGTAGACAACATCCATTAAAACTCCACATCTCAGGCAAGAAAGTACAAATAAATTCTAGAGGAACAGTATTCTTGTTATATATATATTCTGTATAGATGACTATAAACTGCTAGTGAAAATTAGAACTTTTCTAGGACCTCCTCACAAGATTTTTTTCACTTTAAGTTATTTCTCTTTAGTGAAGTTATCTTTAGAGTTACTCATTATTCTTGCCATGACTGTGATCTTGTCTCTAAATCTGATAGTCTTTTTGGTTCTGATTTTGAAAGTAGCTTTAAAAAAAGAAAGATTGTATTTACATATCCTTGTTCTCTAAAAAACTTTCAATGCCCACTGAAAAGTCACAGTTTAGGAGTGTGGCAATCACATGCTAGAATTTGAGTCAATTGGAGACCATTAGGAACACTCACATTGGTCAGTCTTATTTATCACCACAAACCTGAAAATGCATAGTCTTGAACAAAGTGGCCTCTCTGGCCACTAAAAACTAATAAATTGTGTGAACACAAAAAGGAGAGGGCAATGTCTGATCATCAAAAGGCACAGGGGTGGAGAGATAGCTTATCAGCTAAGACGCTTGCCTGCAAAGCCTAAGAACCCATGTTCAACTCTCCAGAAGCCACATAAGCCAGATGCACAAAGGTGAGGTAAGCACAAGGTCACACATACCCACTTGGTGGCACAAGTGTCTGGAGTTCAATTGCAGTGGCTGAGGCCTGGCATGCTAATTCTCTCTCCCTCTGTCTCTCTCTCTCTCACTTTCTCTAAAAGACAAAAAAAAAAAAAAAGTCAGCACAATAAAAATGACTAATAGTGAATACTGAAAACTAGGATTCAAATTACCAAATGTTTTAAAGAGGTGGAGTGCCAGTACTCAACTTCATTTGGAACACCACATTATAAAAGAACTTCAAAAATGATTGAAGAAAAAGAAAATAAATAAATAAAAAGAATATATAAACCATGACACTTGGTTTGTTTCTGATAAACTTCAATCATGTGTTCCTCCATTCCCAGTTCTTTTGCAATAATAATTATTAGTAATTCTCTGACCTTTAAGGAGATACCTGAATGAATTCATTGGAATTCTCTGTCTTTGACAGTATCTTTGATTTTCTTAAGATATGATAGTATTTTTCACTTTGAGGTGAATCTTTTCCTATGACCTTGAGTTTAATGTGTTCTCCTTCCTCCTTGTCCCTCAAGGTTTGAAGGTTTTACTTCCAGGTCATCCAGGTGATGGTAAATTCACCCAGGCGCCTCCACATAGAAGTGGCCTCAGGCAGGCAGAATCTCACTCTGGAGTTTACAAAACCATCCCCTTTTCTTATATCAAAATACCAAGGCTTCAAGAACTTCCTCTATACTTCAGGTCCCAGGTTTCAAATATTGATAGTAATTGTTAATAACCCTGAAACAATAGCACCTGGAGCTTGATGTCATATAATCTGGAAGATACCAATCATATAAGAAGGTTAAGTAAGTAAGCAAGGGCCAAAGGTATAGATTTAAGACAGTAAGAAAGAAGTAATCATTGCCAAGAAAATCCAAATCCATCTGAAGAAGTTATCTGTTAGTTGGCCCAACCAAAAGGTCTGTTGAAATCTGAAAGGAACAAACTTGAATAGCTATTGAAGGAGGCAAATGAAGAGAAAAATAAGAAATCACAACAGAGGGGCTGGGGACAGGTACTGGGAAATGGTAAAAGGTAGTTATACCAACCTGGGTTCAATTCTCCAGCATCCACATAAAGATCAGCTACAAAGTGGTGAATGCATCTGTGATCCTGCCAAGATGTCAGGCAGAGCCAGACAAATCCAAAGCTCAAGGGTCAGCTAGTCTAACTTTCATTTGCAGTCATTTTATTGCAGTGGCAAGAGACCCCATATCAAAGAAGGTATAGCATAGACAACACAACATAGACAATAAATAAACTAAAAAAATACAGTAGAAGATTAAGAAACTCCAACATAGTCATATCTATGAAAACAATGATTTTAAAAGACTGACAGTGAGAAGAAAGGACACAGCTTCAGACTTGGCATGAAGGAAAACTACTACCCAGTAGGGAAGAGAATAGAAAGGCAAAGCCTGTTGTTCCATGGAGGTGGGGTAAAGAATTTGTTTTATCTCCCAGCAGAAGCCCCTGTGAAGCAAAAGAGAGACAGGGTAGAATATATTTAGATAGGATCAGTCACTCCAAACCAGTAAGCCAATAATGTCTTGGGAGAGATCCAGATTTGACACTTGTAGGAAAAGTTACAGGAGATGTTTTAAAGACTAGTGTAAAGAATAGGCAGGATAGGTTGAGCCTGAGGATAAATAGGAAAAATATATCTGTAATAGAGATTTTTTTTTCTAAATAATAGAGGAGACATTTTCTTATGTACTCAAAACCAGGCAAATTAGTTCTAACAAAAGAATTGAACATATTTAAAAGATTTTTCTGGAAGTCAAGAAGGATGAGACCCAAACAGGCATGAGCATAAATGTTATCAAGATACCTCCCATGAGGATAATTTCAAAGATAGTATCCATGACAGCCAGCACAGTGGCATGCACCTTTAATCCCAGCAGAAGTAGGAGGATAGCCATGAGTTCAAGGCCACATAGTGAATTCCAGGTTAGGCTTGGCTAGAGCAAGACCCTACCTCGGAAAACGAAAAAAAAAAAAAAAAAAGATAGTAGCCATGTATCACGGTTGGTCCAGGTATTCACTTATCTGCAGCTGGCTTTTTATGTCCTTTTGAAAAGAAAATCTAAGGCCTCAATTGATTTACTGCTCTGATATGGCTCTCTTGCATCTCACTTTCACCAATTTCTGGGAAAATGGTGTTTTATCCTGGACAGATGAACCCTGGAGTTTGGCATCCATTGTAGTGATGTGGTAAAGTCCCTTGTACAATGGCTGAAAGGGGTCACCTGAGTGATTGTCCTTTCAGGTCTTTAGGAGCATTAGTTCTCTGGCTGAAATCAAACCAGGATGAAAACTCTGGTCAGAAGCTGGTAGAATTTTATTTTGTATTATTATTATTATTATTATTATTATTATTTTGTTTCTGGACTATATTTTGCTTTTGCTCATAACCATGTAGGTTGCCAAGAATCATTTTTAAAACTTAAATGCACTCAAGGACATAAGTGGGTACTTTGAGGAATTTAGGAGGAACACTTTGAGTCCTTTAATTTTTTCTCAGTTGTATCACCTCCAAGGTCAGGGCCTGTCTTACCATGTGGTCTCCCTTTGAAGAATAGGGGACACTTTTCTCTCCAATGACTCTCCTCTTCATGGAAAGTTACTCACCAGAGTTCTGAGGCCTTTTAGAAGATATCATTTCTTCCCTAGGGTCTAGGCAAGGACTAAAATATCAACTGACCTTTAATGTATATAGGAATTGGTGGTGCATGCTAGGGTCTCCTGCCACTGCAAATGAATGCCAGACACTTGTTTGACTTTTTTCATCTAGCTTTACTTGAGGGGCTGGGAAATTGAACACAGGCCAACAAGCTTTGCTAGCACTTTAACCACTGAGCCTTATCCCCAGCCCCTCAACTGTCATTTTTATTTTTATTTCCCTAGACCTCCAAGCTTTGGTTATTGAATACTCAGAAGAACAGGTTTATCAGCCTTGAAGTAGAACTGAGGGATTTTTGTTTTATTTTGTGTAACATTTAGATAAACTTAGATTAAAAGACCGATTTTTGAATAAACTATAATTTTACTAAGGCTCTGTTTTTAAGTAGTAAAGTCCAAAAAACTTATCAGAAAATATTAGCAATTATTTTGATAAACACAAAGTCATTGTTTTTAAGCCATTTCCTTCAAATATTACCAAGAGCATATCAATATCTTAAGAGAAGTTTTTTGTTTAAAACAGAGGACTAGACTTTAGTTTTATACCATTATACTAAATTTTTTACCTTGGGAGTTTAAATAATCTTTGATAATCATAGATATACCAGTGTTAAGTTTTTTCCACTACAAATCTCACAATGCAGTTAATCTTTTTTGTTTTGTCCTCATCTTTTTCCCACTTTGGAAAAATCTAGTCATTTTACCTTAAGGCAAAATCTTATTTTACTATACAAAGTAATTTTTACCTAAAAATGATTCTCTTTTTTCTCTTTTTAACATTCCTTATTAAAAACAGATCCTCATATCTTTTTTTTTTCTTTCTTACCTGGTCCTTTAGTAATTCCTTAATAAACTAAGATATTTTTGGTTCATTTTGAGGCCAGGTTTCACTCTATAGTCCAGGCTAACCTTGAATTTACTTTAGAGCCAAGGTTGCGCTTCAACTCACAGTGATCCTAGTTTAGCCTCCTGAGTTCTAGGATTAAAGGTGTTAGGCATCAGATGCCTTTCTGGAGGCAGTGTATTACTGGGGGTGGGCGTATGGTATTATAGCCAGTTTCCCCCTGCTAGTGTTTGGCACACTCTCCTTTTGCTATGGTCCACCTCATTCATGATGATGTCCACCCTCTGCTCATGCCATCGTTTTCTCCTGCCATCATGGAGCTTCCTCTCAAGCCTGTAAGCCAAAATAAACCTCTTTTTTCCCACAAGCTGCTCTTGGCTGAGTGATTTCTACCAGCAATGTGAACCTGACTGCAACACCAGGTGTGGCCAATGGATGGGACAAAAACAGTGCTAGCTAGTCAGATCCAGGGAGCCAGTTTGATCAGCAAGATCAGTGACAGTGAGGACACACTCCCTCTGGGCCAGGTGGGGCAGACTAAGTTAGCACCATGGAGCCAGTTGGGGAGAGGGAGAAACCTGCAAGGCAACTCAAGGGCAGAACCCCAGGTAAAGGGAAGGAGGAGGCTCATGGAAAATAATGCTGTCCCTAACATTGCTCTTTTTAGAAAGCAGTTGATGCAAGTTATAGAATCTTTGCATGCTGCCTTGAAACTTACCAAGATTTTTCTTAGCTAATGACTCCAAATATCCATTGGTGTTTGCTTATAATGGACAGTGGGCCTTCAGAGATCCTGCTCACCATCTCTAAAAATTCTTTGTTAAATAGATGGTATGATGATAACATACTGAGTGTTTTAAAGATTTGAAAAACTTGGGTTAGGACAATTGCTCAGTAGCTAAAAGCACTTGGGTTCAATTCCCTACTACCCACACAAAAGCCAGATGCACAAAGTGAGGGACATGTATTTGGAGTCTGTTTGCAGTTGTGAGAGGCCCTGGAGTGCCGATTCTCTCTCTCTCTCTCTCTCTCTCTCTCTCTCCTCTCCTCTCTCTCTCTCTCTCTCTCTCCTCTCTCTCTCTCTCTCTCCTTAAATAAGTAAGTAAATAATTTGAAAAATCCTTTGAGAGATATATAAGTACACCTAAAGGAATAAGGATGGGGAGTTACACCCCACAGGTGCAAGGGCCAGTAACAACACTAAAACTTTCAAGGGTATTGTAGCAGGGAAAAAAGCATGTGATAAGTGATAGGTTACTAGAAACAAAACCTGCATAATTTGATAAAGAGGAATCATGTGGGATAAGGACAAAAGGCTCAAGAGGCTTTTGGGCTAGATAAGACACTTGTAGAACAAACTGTGTGCCCCAAAGCCTCAATGATTCCTCTACCTATCATAAGATATCCAGGGGGCTACAGTGGGGGCTGTGGAAGAAACAACTTGAGCGAAGCCCCAGCAGGTTGAATCTATTACTAAACCTACTTCAGTAACAGTTAATACAGCTCATCTAATGAAGGAACATGGATTGAAGACGTTTTGGCCAAGCCTCTTTCAGAGTTAGCACAAAGTCAAGCTTGGCAAAAGTGTAATCCCATTGGTTGAATTGATAGCTAAGCCAGAAAAAGTGCTGGTACATTATGATACAAATAGAGGCACCAGACAGGACATGGTGTATGCAACAATACAAATGGATGCAAACACCACGTGGCAGAGAGGAGAAGGAAAGAGGAGTTAGTGTGTTGAGCAGTATGGATGTTATCAACTCATGAGACTTGGCCATTAACAGTCAGACTATTCAGAGGCTTGATTTTTGGATGACTCAATGAGAGAGAGACTGGCAAGTGCTGGAGTGGCCACTATGGAAGTAACAGGTGTGCAAAGAAATACTAAGTTAAGTCCAATAGAAATCAGAACCCCTAGTACTTTATCATATGGCAGCCTACAGCCAATTGAGTCCTCCTGGCAATCAAGGAAATGTCCCTACCTGAGTATGGACCATCTGCCCCAGGTGCCATTAAAGGCTGCTCACTGGGCTCAGATAAATTCTGTCCACAGGGGAGCTAACATGTAACAGAAAATAGCTGAAGTTATTAGTTCCATAAAACATTCTGACATCTGGCAGGCTACCAATCATTTTCCCAATTATGGCCTACATTTTTGGACAATGAAACACTCAGGAGCCATAAATTGTTGCTAGAAAATTTTCAGTGCCAGGAATGGGATACCTCCAGTGAGTCATTGGCCAGGGAGGACCCTGATGCCCCAAAGACATTACAGGCCATTGCCAAGGCCCTTGGTTTCCCACTAGGAATAGATGGTAAAACCCTATTGCTGAAGACTCCACATACTTGGGCTGCAAGGCCACTGAGAAATCCTGCTGGAACTGAGCTGAAAACCTCCTCCATGTAGACCAGCTGACAGAAAGCTGGAAGAAGCCATCCTGCATGCAGTTCAATGGGAGAGAGAGAAATCACTATTGAAGATACTCAGCAGTGGACACTGCAAGCCTTATATTTGGCAAGCCAGGCCAAATGAGCCAATGGGTGCAATAATGGCACATCTATTATGGGGGAACCCAACTGTCCTCTAATTTGACTGGAGGCCTGCTCCATGGGAGGGAATACATCCCTGAAACTGAAAACCTACAACAGGGTTAATCATGAGCTCTAGGGGTATAACGTCTGCTGATGTCTGGCCAAATGTATATACTATGCTCATCAAACTGCTCAGTAAGCACTTCTCTTAATGTTCATACCCATATATTAATGCTACTCTTACTTTTGGTTAGAGAACCATCTCTTTTCAGAAGGCAGTGACCTTGGAATAACTCAGAAGGCACCATGGTGCTGAGAAGAAGTGACAGAGGAGTGCTTAGCACTGAAATATCTCTATCACACCTTCCAAGGCTCAGGGTCCATTGTGGAAGAGGTGGCAGAAAGAACACAAGAGCCAAAGAAAGGGTAGGACTCCTTACAATGTGCTCCTCCAGACACAAACTGGCCTGTATATCCATTACCTCACAGTGCCTGACACTACCTACACAAGACCATCATAAAAGGAGGAAAAGATCGTGACATCAAAATAGAGACTGATTGAGAAGGGGAGGGGATATGATGGAGAGTGAAGTTTCAAAGGGGAAAGCAAGGGGAGGGAGAGAATTACCATGTGATATTGTTTACAATCATGGGAGTTGTCAACAAAAAAAAAATTAAGGAAAAAAGCATAGTGTATAGAATATTGAATTTGACAACAGATTAATGAATAAATTAACAAATGATTTCATATGTTTCTATTCAGGCCTTCTATAACATCTTTATGCAGAGTACAAGTGTAACAAATGACTGTATATAGTGTTTAAAAAAGACACAGATTTACTTGTGTCTGAATGAATCTGTTAGGTAGGCCATTTTTACTTAATTGTTGTCCTTTAAATTAAATGTGTGGTCACTGTGCTATGAAATTCTGTGTCATCATCATGATTTCAAACTCCCTTTATCACTAGCATTAATCTTTACTGTTAAATGTGGTTGCTTGATAGTATTTGTTCTATACTGTTTTATACTCATCATCAATGTTACATATATTTTTCAAAAGGAAATATAAAACTAAAATGAATTTACTAGAAGAAAAATAGAAAATGAAAATCTAAACTCATTGAGTTCTTAACCTTGGATAAAAAAACAATACACTGAGCTTTAGAGCCAGAATGCCCAGTATTCCAAATTTTTTTTCTAAAAAAAGGAATAGCTATCAAATATTCCTATATAAAAATAGGCTTATGTGGTCATTATATTAGCATTAGGAGTTTGAAAAGCACTGTCTTGGCATTTCAAGTACGTGTCCTATAATGTATTGAAACACAACACTTAGCTGCAGTTGGTCAGTATCTTTTAAACTTTATTTATTGTAGGAGGCCCACTGAAATAAATGAAATAAATGTGCAACTTGAAAAACAATTATATATATAAAATGGCTGAAATACAAATAGTTTCTGTTTCATAAATGAGATACAAATGATTTAGTACTGGAGAGATGGCTCAGCAGTTAAAGGCACTTGTTTAACCACAAGTGCTGACAGCCAAAGCCTGGGTTCTATTCTGTAGTACCCATGTAAATCCAGATGCACAAAGTAACAAACTGGCATATGCATCTGGAATTTGTTTGCAATGGCAAGAAGCCCTAGTGTGGACTTCCGGCCAAGATGGCGACCGCCTAGATGCGCTGCAAATCCCGGGGAAAGAAAGGCAAGACATTAAGGGTACATAGTGGCTTTTAGGGGAGAGAAATCTGGGAGGGCACAGAGGTGGGGGAACAGGGAATCACGGATCCCCTTGCAGGTCGGTAGCCACCCCTCACCCCAAATAACTGCCGTGTTCACAGCACCTCTGCTGCCGCCGCTGCTATGCTGGACGCCACTGCTGCCACCGCGCGCCAATTGTTCCCCGTGTGCGGAAGCTTAGACTGCTCCGCACTCTCGTCCACTCACCCACTTACTGAGCAAGCCGAGTACCACAGCAGGTGCCATGCAAGCTCACACTGTGTCTCTCGCTTGCGCCAGCTCAGGCGCCATCCCCTACCTGTCTGCCGCCCCGGCCGACCGCCATTGTCCTGTGGCGGGGGAGCGCAGACTGCTTCCAGTTCCCAGCGTTCCCAGCCAGAGTTTGGGCAGCTTCACTGCTTACTGTCTCAGTGCCACTCCTAGCTCGAACACAGGCAGCTTTGGCACATTACCACTTGAGAACTCAGGCAACTTTGGCGCCCCTGCCCGGCAGTAGATAGGCGGCTTTGGCAAGTGAGATTGTTCCCTGCGTGTGGAAGCTTAGACTGCTCCGCACTCTCGTCCACTCGCCAAATTACTGAGCGAGCCCAGTCCCACAACAGGTGCCACACAAGCTCAGACTGTGTCACTCGCTTGCACCAGCTCAGGTACCATCCCCTACCTGTCTGCCACGCCGGCTGTCCGCCATTGTCCTGTGGAGGGGGAGCGCAGACTGCTTCCAGTTCCTGAGCATGCCCAGCCAGAGTTCCGGCAGCTACAGTGCTTGGTGCTTCAGTGCCACTCCTAGTTCGAACGCAGGCAGCTTTGGCACATTACTGCTTGAGAACTCAGGCAACTTTGGTGCCCCTGCCAGGCATATCTTAACCTAATAAAGGCAATATACGAAGCTCCGAAGGCCCAAATAATACTTAATGGAGAGACACTGGAGGAATTCCCATTAAGATCAGGAACAAGACAGGGTTGTCCACTCTCACCTCTGCTTTTCAATATAGTACTGAAAGTCCTAGCTCAAGCAATAAGACAAGAGAAGGAAATAAAAGGGATACAATTTAGAAAGGAAGAAGTTAAGTTAGCTTTATTCGCTGATGCATTGATTATACATATAAGAGACCCGAGAGACTCCATCCCAAAAGTCCTGAAGGTGATTAACTCCTATAGCAAAGTAGCAGGATACAAAATCAATGCACAAAAATCAGTAGCCTTCCTTTATGCAAATGACAAAGATACAGAGAAAGAAGTAAGGGACATAGTCCCATTTTCAATTGCAACAAAAAAAATAAAATACCTTGGAATAATGTTAACCAAGGAAGTGAAAGATCTATAGAATGAAAACATAAAAACACTCAAAAAAGAAATTGAGGAGGACTTGAGAAAATGGAAAGACCTCCCATGATCCTGGATAGGCAGAATTAACATTGTGAAGATGAAAATCCTACCAAAGGCAATATACAGATTTAATGCAATTCCAGTGAAAATCCCTACAGTGTTCTTTAGAGAGATAGAAAAAATGATCTCAAATTTCATATGGAAAGGCAAGAGGCCTTGCGTTTCCAAACATATCCTCAGCAAAAGAAATACCTCTGGAGGCATCACCATACCTGACCTAAAGCAATATTACAAAACCATAGTAATAAAAACACCATGGTTCTGGCATAAAAACAGGAGTATAGATCAATGGAATAGTCTTGAGTACTTGGACTTTGGGTCAAGCAACTATAGCTACTTGATATTCGATAAAGGCCCAAACAATATAGGCTGGAAAAAGACAGCATCATCAACAAATGGTGCTGGACAAACTGGATAACCATATGCAGGAAACTGAAACGTGATCCACACATTTCACCATGCACTACACTCATGTCCAAATGGATCAAAGATCTCAATATAAGACCAGAAACTCATATATTACTGGAAGAAAATTTAGGAAGGACTTTCCATGATATAGGAATGGAAAAAGACTTCCTGAACAAAACCCCAGTAGCTCATGAACTGAAACCGTCACTCAACCAATGGGATCACATGAAGCTGAAGAGTTTCTTTACAGACAAGCATACAATAAGGAAAGCCAGTAGATCACCCACAGAATGGGAGAAAATATTCGCGGGTTATCCAACTGATAGTGGCCTAATCTCTAGAATCTACAAAGAACTCAAAAATCTAAACAGTAAGAAGTCAAACACCCCACTCACAAAATGGGGCAAAGAGCTGAACAGGCAGTTTACAGAAGAAGAAATAGAAATGGCAAACATACACTTAAGAAAATGTTCATCATCCCTAATCATCAGAGAAATGCAAATTAAAACAACTATGAGGTTGCACCTTACCCCAATTAGGATAGCAAACATCAAAAAATCAAATAAAAATAAATGCTGGCGAGGATGTGGAGAAGTAGGAACACTCATCCACTGTTGGTCGGAAGGTAGGATGGTACAACCACTTTGGAAAGCAATGTGGAGACTTCTGAAAAAGCTGAGTATAGAGATACCAACAGACCCAGTTATTCCCTTACTGGGCATCTATCCTAAAACCTTCAAACCACAGGCTAGAGAGATTTGCTCAACCATGTTTATAGCGGCTCAATTTGTAATAGCTAAGACCTGGAATCAACCCAGATGTCCATCACTAGAAGAATGGATAACTAAGATGTGGTATATCTACACAATGGAATTCTATACAGCAGTAAGAAAAAATGACACCATGAAATTTGAGGAAAAATGGTTGAACCTGGAACAGATCATTCTCACTGAACTTACCCAATCACAGAAAAAAAAAATCACCACATAGTCTCACTCATCTACAGCACCTAAACTGAATCTACCCAAGATACCTTACATACCCAGCAAGCACCTCCTAGACTAGACACTAGGATGGAAGGGGAGGGAGGGGAGGGCATCAAAGGGGTGGGAAACACAAATCTAGACCCAAATGGTAATGGTACCATAATTTTCCACCTACTAAAAGACAGACCAAATGGCTGATCCTTCACCAGGCCCTGACAGGGAACACCTGAACCACAACACACTGGAGAGGGTAAGATCAAGACTAACCTTAATCTTCTACATCTTACCTCCCTCACTTCCCCTCTCCCTCTCTCTCTCTCTCTCTCTCTTATCTCTAACTCTTGAATATTAGTTATCTTTTTCCTCATTTTCTCAGTGGGCACTGACTTGTAACTCCCAGAACCAGCATGGGGCTATCATCCACAATGAGCTTTTGATCAGAGAGACCTACAAGGTTTCCTAAAAGACAGACAGATTTCTGTCAGAGTACTTGATGATGCACCAAAGGCTAGTGGTAAGACCCTACTGCTGAAGACACCTTATGTGATTGACATACAAATTAGAATGGCATGGCTGGAAGTTGGAAGAGAGTCAGTACCCAGACAGTCAGCGCATCTAGTGCCAGAAGGTGCTACATGGGCGACTGGGGGAAAATGACCAATATCTGTTGAAGCAACGCATGGTCTAACCTACTTAGCAGCAAATTACTTGATGTGATGCCCACACAAGTGCAGTGGTGGCACACAGCCATGGTGGGGAACCAATTGCTCTCAATTCAGCTAACTGATCCCCTCACTGGTATGGGACCCATAGCTGGAGCTGGGAAACAAGTCAGAACCAGATCCTAACATAAGCCCACTCTCCAATATCAAGCTACCATCAATTGTGGGCTACAAGAGGGCCTACACCTATTAAATTCTCTACAAAAAAAAAGGGTTATCTCATTTGTCCTGATGCTAACTTACTCTCCGTTGGAGAATCTGCTTCTCTTTTTCTGATAGATGTAGATCCTGAGAGAGCCAACTGATCATACCTCATAAGGGCCCCGGCTGAAACTAAGAAAAATTGGAGAAACAAGCAAGAGGGCTGTTTTCCTGATGAACCGGATACCAGCACAAGGGGGAAGGAGATCAGCACAGAGAAAAATCAACTCCTACCAAATCAGAGAGCCAGAGCCTCAGAGGCCCCCAACACCTCATCACGGAAGCAGACCAAAAATGAACCCAACATGGCTCAGGGAAATTTTGCGGAAGAGGGGATGGAAAGAATGTCAGAGCCACATGTTGGGTCATGACATGCAGAGACATTTAGCTTACCCATAACTGTGGGTTAACTCCATAATGCATGACCCGTATACCTCAACAAGGAGGGGCCAAGGGGAGGGGATAGGTCACGGATGAGCCTAATAATGGTACCAAACTGACTGTAAAAAAAAAAAATAAATAAATAAATAAAAAAGTAAAACAAAAAACAAGAAACGAACAAACAAACAAACAAAAAAGAAGCCCTAGTGTGCCCATCCACCCCACTTGCAAATTAAAAAAATATTAAAAGTTTTTTTTAACAATGGTATAATTCTTTGTATGGTAATTAAAAGATAAGATAAAATAACTGGGCATGGTGTCACATGCCTTCAATCCCAACACTTGGGAGGCGAAGGTGGGAGGATCACCATGAGTTCAAGGCCACCCTGAGACTACATAGTGAATTCCAGCTCATCCTGGGCTAGAATGAGACTCTACCTCAAAAAAAAAAAAAAAAAAAAAAAAGGCAGAGAGGCCCTGTCTTCCGGACTTCTAATCAAGATGGCATCCACCTCACCATGCTTCACCTATTGGGGAAGGAAAGGCAAGATCATTGGGTTTTTTCGGGGTTTGGAGATCCTAGTACAACTTCAGTGGGAGGGTACAGAGGAGCAAAGTAGGGAATCTGCTGATTCCCATGCTTTCTGTTAGCCCACCACTCCCTCAATCCCCTCAAACAGCCATCCCAGCTGCTGTCCCAGTCACTCCACCAACAGGTTCGTCCTGCACTAGTCCATCCCTGCTGCAACCACCCTGTGAGGACCTTGTCAGCAAGCCAGAATTTCCCCCTCCCTCCTTCAGTTTTCCCGCCATCAGGGACCACCACACGTGACCATCATTCCACCCACTGCCCCACTGTGTGTGGACCAGGTCCTCCTGTGCTTCCTGCAGACTACTGGGACATCCTAGGTCAGCAGGTTCCCCTCCCTCATTCAGTTTTCCTGCCACCAGGGACCTCCACGTGTGACCACTGTCCCACCTGCCACCCACCATGCTCAGACCAGGTTCTCCTGCACTTCCTGCAGGCTACTCAAACCCAGGTCAGCAGTCTAGTGACACCCTTTCTTCCTTCAGTTTTCCTGCCACCAGGGACCTCCACAGGCAACCATCATCCCACCCACTGCCCCATTGTGTGCAGACCAGGTCCTACTGCAGTTCCTGCAGGCTACTTGGACCCAGAACAATAGGCTAGTGTTTCCCCTTCTTCCTCAAATCTTCTTGCCACCAGGGACCTCCACAAGTAACTGCCATCCCACCCACTGGCATTCAGCCCTCCTTCCCTCCCTCAGTTTTCCTGCCACTGGGAACCTCCATGTGTATCTGCTGTCCCACCTGCTGCCCTGCCATGTGTGGACCAGGTCCTCTTGCACTTTCTGCAGGCTACTGAAACCCAGGTCAGCAGGCTAGCATTCACCCCTCCCTCCCTGGGTTTTCCAGGGACCTCCATGCATGTTTGCCACCCTGCCATGAGCAGGTCCTCCTACACTTCCTGAAGGCTACTCAGACCCATTCGGCTTTCCCTCACTTGGTTTCCCTCCACCTTTGTGCCATCTGACCATCCACACCCCACCCCATACCCTGCTCATCACTAGACCTGCAGCAATCCTATATCCCTGCCCTGCCATGTGTCAGAACCAAGCAGCACCATCCATTATTAGGCCCCTGCCACAACACCAGTCAACTTTGTCCTATTTCCCCCTATGTCCTGACCCCTCAGGACACCTGACCACTCAGTCCTATGTCAGAAACCACTAACAACAAGCCCCTTCATCAGGTCCTTGGGCCCCAACAAGAGCCTCGTGGGCTCCTTCCCTCTGAGCAGACAGGCCCATTGCCATCAGAAGCCTAATCAGAGAAAATACAAAAGGGAATAATCACTGAAAGACACTTCAAAGGCAAACTATAGCTTCTTCCTAAGTTAAATAAGATTCCTACATTGTGGTGGGCCAACCACAGTGCAAAAGGAATAACATGAAAAATCAAATGCAAGTAAATCCAACAATAGTGTTCAATCCCACAATGGACGTCTCTCATCAAACATGGAAGAGACAATAGGATTAGAATCCCAAAATAAAGGTACAAGCTATGCAACCCTGGCCAAGTAACTAGCAGAACTTGCAGAAAATCAACAGAGGTTCAATAATTGTATGAATGCTGTCATCACTATATCACACCTAATAGAAAAGAACCAGGAAGGGTTCCAAAGACAGTTAAATGATCTGAAGGAGAGCAAAAAATAAAAAAATAAAATAAAATAAGGTGACCTCAATAACCAGCTGGCTAAGCTCATAATAAAATGCAAGGAAGCATTAAGAAAATAACATGAAAAGAGAACGTGACAGAGGGTTGGATACCTTACACAAAAGAGCAATAGAAAATATAAACCAAATTGAACAAGCCCAAAACTCTATAGAAACTTTCAAGAATACAGTCAAACATGTGGAGGATAGAAACTCAGAAATGGAAGACAAAACGGAAGAAACAGTTTGTAAATCCAAAAGTTTCAGTAAGTTCAAAATTTTTTTGTGAACATGAGGGAACTGTGGGATACCCTTTAATGTCCCACATTCAGATCATGGGATTACCAGAAGGGGAAGAAATTCAGACCAAAGGCATGAAGAACTTATTCAACAAAATTATCCAACAAAACTTTTCCACCCTCTCAAAAGAAAGTCCCACCAAGTGAAAAGAAGATAACAGAACTCCAAAAAGATGGAGCCAAAGGAAAAATTCCCCAAGACATATAATCATTAAGATTCTAAACATCAATAACAAAGAGAAAGTCGTAAAAGCAGCTAGGGAGAAACAACACATTACATATAAAGGTAACCCCATCAGAATTACCTCACACTTCTCAATGAAAACCCTCAAAGCCAGAAGGCTCTGGAATCGAACACTGCAAAGTCTAAGAACCTATGGCTTCTAACCCAAACTACTCTACCCAGCAAGCATATCCCCCATATTAGACGGTGAAAGAAAAATTTTCCACAATAAAAGTGAGCTTTACAACAATATGAACACAAAGCCAAAACTACAGCAGGAATTCTCCACACAGAAGAGAAATAACCATCTTCAAGTGCCTACAAGAAGCAGATCAAAATAACCAAACTCAAAGAAGGAACAGAAAACTGCAATGTCCAAGAAAACACTAAACCACATAAGGAAGGGATTAAATCAAACCTCACAGTTATTACCATAAACATTAATGGCCTTAATTCACTCATCGATACATAAGCTAAAAAGGTGGATCAGAAAATTAGACCCCTTAATCTGCTGTCTTCAAGAAATCCATATCACCACTAAAGACAGACCCCTCCTCAGGGTGAAAGGGTGGAAAAAGATATTCCAAACAAATAGAAATATGAAACAAGCAGGTGTAGCTATTTTAATATTGGATAAAATAGTCTTCAAGCCCAAAGTAATCAAAAAAGACAAAGAAGGCCACTTTTTACTTATCAAGGGAATGACCCAACAAGAGGATACCATAATCATCAATCTTTGTGCACCAAATACAGGTGCACCACAATTTATAAACCAAAACCTACCTGACAACAAAACAGAAATAACCACTAACACCATCATAGTGGGGGACTTCAGTGCTCCACTATCAGCAATATATAGATCATCCAAATAGGAAATTAACAGGGAGAGAGCTCAACAACACCATAGATCAATTAGACCTAATAGACATCTACAGAACATTCTACAAAAAATACACAGATTATGCATTCTGCATTCTTCTTAGCAGCCCATATATAGATTTAATGCAATACCAATAAAAATCCCAACATTTTTCTTCACAGAGATAGAAAAATTGATCTCAAAATTCATGTGGAACAGCAGAAGGCCTTGGATATCCAAGCACATCCTCAGCAAAAGAAACGCCTCTGGAGGCATCACCATACCTGATATAAAGCTATATTACAAAGCCATGATAACAAAACAACATGGTTCTGTCATAAAAATAGGACTATAGACCAATATAATGGAATAGGGGATCTGGACATTGAGTCAAGTAACTACAGCTACTTGATATTGGACAAAGGCCAAAACAAGGTAGACTTGAAAAAAGACAGCATCTTCAACAAATGGTGCTGGGCAGACTACATAACAATTCTCAGGAAAATGAAACTAGATCCATACATCTTTTCATGCACAAAAATCAAGTCCAAATGGATCAAAGACCTCAATATAAGATGGGAAACTCTGCTACTATTGCAAGAAAAATAGGAGGAACTTTCCACGATATAGGAGTGGGAAAAGACTTCCTGAACAAAACCCCGGTAGCTCAGGAAATTAAACAATCACTCATCCATTGGGATCTCATGATGCTGAAAAGTTTTTTCACAGGCAAATATACAATAATCAGAGGCAATAGATTACCCAGAGAATGGGAGAAATTTTTGCCAGCTATCCAACTGACAGTGGCCCAATTTCTAGAATCTCAAACAACTCAATAACCTAAACAATAAAAAAACCAAAACACTCACAAAATTGGGCAGAGAACTGAACAGGGAATTCTCAGAGGAAGAAATACAAAAGGCAAACACATACTTAAAAAAATGTGAAACATCCATAACCACCAGGGAAATGCAAATTAAAACAACTAGGAGATTCCACCTTAGCCCACTAAGGATAGCAACCATTAAAAAAGCAAATGAAGATGGCTGGGTAAGATAGCGGCTTAGGAGTCATATCAAACCAGCCTAGGGAGGGATTTAAGCAAAACCCCAGCAAAGTACACTCTTCTTCTGAAAAAGTGAGGGAGTATAGGTTATTCTTAGACACAGCGGAGAAGCTGGAGAGACCAAGACCCGTCAGAAAGAAGGAAAATGGCAAGAATCCCACTGAGGCAATCATGGCCCATGATCCACACACCTGCCCAGGGCAGTCCCACCAGGGGTGCCAGGTGGTGGTAGCAGCAGCAGCAGAGACCAAGCAACAGATTTTTCAACTCCATCAGCCTTCTTGAAAGTTAAGAAATCTGAAGGAAAGACAGCAGAGATCAACTAAAGAGCTACTGAAAGTGCGAACAACTCCAGAAGTCTGAACTCTCCCATCCCCCACCATCAGAACCATGAACCTCCAGCATTCAGGCCCCAGTGGCAGCACAGCCAGCAGAGTAGATCAGAGGTACAGCTGCACAGCACAACACGGAGAGATCGAGGTGGGCACTCAGCATTGGTGAGATTGGAAGCCACCACAAAAGGTAACAAGGCTGACTGGAAAAAAAAAAAAAAAAAAAAAACAGGTACACAGTCCTGCAAGAACTAAGCTCTCTTTCCTTGTCAGGGCAGGATACGTGGTATATATTCTTGGTTGGCTTTACCATTTTCAAATAACCTGTGTTTGGGGTTTGAATTTTATTGCCTTTGGTGCTTTCATATATATATATATATGTTAGGCCTTTGTTTTTTGCTTCTGTCATTATTGGGGGCAGAGTCTGATCCAGATCCAGATTGACCTGGAACCCAATTCAGAACAGATATCTCTACCTCCCAGCTGACAAGATTAAAACAACACACACCCTTAGGGATTTTGGCTTTATATGACTATCTGTTTGTTTTAAACCCCACGATTTCATACTTTGTGCTCATTTTTATTGATTTTTTATGTTACTTAGTTGAAGTTTAGAATTTGCCCGTAAATTATTCTACCCAGTCCACTAGAATACTTGCTTAGCAAGCAAACTCAACACCTAGGATTACTTCTGTGGCTTGCTTGGTGGACAAGAGGTACACCTGTCACCTTGAGCTCATCTCCTGAGGATATATAGAGGTGTATTGCCACGTCTGGGAACACTGCAGATAAGTAGAAAACCCAAGCATCAAATCAAGTCAGAGTGCAAAAGTCACTACAATATAATACAAGAAACTCAAAAAATGAAGACAATACAGTCCCACCAACAACTATAAATCACCTGGGTGTGGTGGCACACGCCTTTAATCCCAGCACTTGGGAGGCAGAGGTAGCAGGATCGCCATGAGTTCAAGGCCACACTGGGACTACAGTGAATTCCAGATCAGCCTGAGCTAGGAGGAGACCCTACATCAAAGAAAAAGAACGCTACAAATCCATCAGAAATGATCACCAATGATCTTGTTTTATATGAAATGCCTGACAAAGATTTCAAGAAAATGATTGTATCTATGCTCAAAGAAATCAGAGAAGAAATGAAGTCAATCAAAGAAGAAAACAAAGGAATTAAACAAGAAAACAACCTTCTGAAAGAGAACACAAAAAACCAGCTTAATGAAATAAAGAGGTCATTACAAGACATCAGTAAGGAAATAGAAATACTGAAGAAAAACCAGGCTGAAATCTGGATCTGAAGCAAACAGTCAATGAAATAAAAAACTCTGTGGAAAGTCTCACCAGTATAATGGATGAAGGAGAGAACAGAATATCTAAACTAGAAGACCAGGTGGCAGATCTAATACAGTCCAACAAAGAGAAAGACAAGCTACTAGCAAGGTATGAATGGGAATTTCAAGATATCTGGGACACTATGAAAAGATCAAACATAAGAATTTAGGGTATAACAGAAGAAGAATTTCAATCCAGAGGCTTAGTAGGTGTTTTCAACAAAATCATAGAAGAAAATTTTCCTCAAATTGGGAAAGAAATGCCAGTGCAGATATAAGAAGCTTTTAGAACACCAAACAAACAAACTCTTGAAAGAACCTCTCCTCGCCATGTTATAATTAAACTACTAAACACACAAACCAAAGAAAATATATTGAAAGCAGTTAGAGAGAAGAAGCAAGTCACCTACAAAGGCAAGCCCATCAGAATAATTGCAGATTATGCAACACAAACTTTTAAAGCCAGAAGGGCTTGGAATGACGTATTCCAAGTTCTGAAAGATAACAACTGTCAACCAAGATTACTTCATCCTGCAAAGCCATCTATCCAAATTAATGGAGAAACAAGGATATTCCATAACCAAAACAGGCTAAAGGAATTTATGACAACTAAACCAGCTCTACAGAAAATGCTTGAAGGAATTCCTAATGTCAAAGAGAAAGCAAAACACACACAGGAGGAAATTGGAAAAAAATAAACCACACTCAAATAACAGTCAAAGGGAAAATGGGAAATACTACAAAATAAGAAGAATGGTGAGAATAAATGCATGCCTTTCAATAATAACTCTTAATATCAATGGCCTCAATGCACCAGTCAAAAGACACAGGCTTGCAGACTGGGCTAAAAGGCAGGATCCTGACATTTGTTGCCTCCAGGAAATTCATCTGTCAATAAAAGATAGACACCACCTTAGGGTGAAAGGGTGGAAAATGGTATTTCAAGCAAATGGGCCTAGGAAACAAACAAGGGTTGCTATCCTAGTATCTGACAGGATAGACTTCAAACCAATGTTAGTGAGGAAAGATAAAGAAGGTCATTTTATACTGATTAAAGGAACACTCCAGCAGGAAGACATTACAATCCTAAACATATATGCACCTAAAATGGGGGCTCCCAGTTTCATCAACCAAACACTATTAGACTTAAGGTCACAGATAACATCCAAAACAATTGTAGTGGGACACTTCAATACCTCACTCTCATCAATTAACAGGGCATCCCAGCAATAAATAAATAAATAAATAAATAAATAAATAAATAGAGAGACATCTGAGTTAAATGATGTCATGGAACAAATGGACCTACCAGATACCTATAGAACATTCCATCCAAATGCTGCAGAATATAGATTTTTCTGAGCAGCACATGGAACATTTTCTAAAATAGACAATATATTAGGACAGAAAGCAAATCTGCACAAATATAAGAAAATTGAAATAATCCCTCATTCTCTACTTGACCACAGTGGGATAGAACAGCAAATCAGCAACAAAAAAAAAAGCTACAGAGCATACAGAAATTCATGGAGACTAAACAGTACACTACTGAATGATCAGTGGGTCATTGAAGAACTCAAAACAAAATCAATAAATATATAGAATCAAATGATGATGATAATACAACATACCAAAACCTCTGGGACACAATGAAGGCAGTCCTAAGAGGGTAATTTATAGCTCTAAGTGCCTATATTAAGAAATTAGAGAGTTCACAAATAAATAATTTAATGCTCCACCTTAAGGCCTTGGAGGGAAAAGAAAGAACAAGGCAAACCAAAGAGCAGTAGACGAGAAGAAATCTAAAGATTAGGGTAGAAATTAAAAGGACATCCTTTAAAAATATATGTGCCTCTAAGTTTGAAAATCTGAAAGAAATGGATGATTTCCTTGATTCATATGGCCTACCTAAATTAAGTCTAGATGAGATAGACCATTTAAATAGACATAACAAGGACAGAGCTCCAAGCAGTTATAAAAAGTCTCCAAACTAAAAAAAAGCACAGGCCCAGATGGATTCACTGGTGAATCTTACCAGACCTTCATGGAAGAACTATCACCAATTGCTGCGAACTGGCAAAGCCGGGACCACCAGTTCGAGGGAAAACAGGGTTTTGGGAGGTGGGCAAGGAGTCGGCAAAGTGACAAACAGACACAAACACAAGGTGAATGTATCTGAGTGTATTTTACTGAAGTAGAGCATCAGGTTATATACAATTCTGGCTGTATAATCTTAGCCTTTGTTTATTTAAGTGGTACAATTTCTATGAATAGCCTGTTCCAGGAGAGGCACAAATACATTGAGTAAAGATTACAATCACAAATTTAATAGTTAATATCTCACCAAAATCAGTGTTAGACAGTCAGTGGTTACAAATGACATTTGGTTTTTAGCCTGCTTCAAGCATCAAGTATTTCTAACAAAAGTTTTAACATGGTGACTTCATAACTCTAGTATATTTTTTTCCTTGAACCATGCCATAAAAATGTAAGCAAGCACCAAGGTGGCCTCAACCTAGCAAGTCTGTCCACAAAAGTTAAAGATTACCAAGAAACATGCTTGTCACCATTGTTTACTACCACATCCCCATTCCTATACACTCCTGTATAAGGTTATGGTTCATCAATTGGTTCTGGTCCTCGGAATTCTGACTATGGCTTGAAACAACAGTGGGGTCTTCGGAGGAAGCGTCACACCATCAGGTGACTCAATTTTTGGAAATTGTTCCATATCTAATTTTTACTAAATTGTGAATGAATATCATGCTGCTGTCATGTGTCAGGAACGGAACAGTAGTGATGAAGAAGACAACTATTAGAGAGCAGCAAAAGGCACTACAAGCCTGGAGAATGCACATCCTTCCAGGAGGCTTCCTTCCTTGAAGCTTTTGCCTCGGCCTGGTGAACAGGTCACGCAGAGTCCACTGGAGTTGGCATGGCATTTCCCCCTTTTTTGTTGTTTAAGCAAAGTTAATGAATGTCTCGGCATAAAGTATAAACAGAAGTAAAAGTTATTTTGAAGAGGACTGGGAAAATACAGATAATAAGTAAGATTATTCCCACAATGACAGCAACTGTGATGACAGTATGTAACCAATTAAATGGACTAAGAGATTGTAACCCTTTCTTCAAGGACCCCACCAATGAATCAAGATTTTCTACATCTAAATGTGCTCTACTAATAGTACTTATGTCCTCTTGTAATTGTTCCATATTATGTGATAAGTCATTATCTTTCCAAATTCCTAATAAATGATTTTTAGTTGCTTGTCAATTTAAACAATTGTATTTTAAAGGAGTCACACAAATATATCTAAAACTTGCATGGCATTTAGTGGACAACTGTGACTTTAGATTCTGTACCTCTTGTCCAATAGCTAAAACCACTTCCTCTACAGCATTCACTTTTTATTCTAGTTTTTTTTTTTTAAACTACTAACATTCACTTTATTCAATTTTGTTCTCTCAACTCAGAAGGCAACAAATGACCACATCAAAAAGAGAGCACTTTTGAATATATACACGAAAAATTGGTCTGGGTATCAAAGGTGTTCACTGTACTAGAAAACTGACATCCCAAGTAGCCAAGTGCTCTATGGAGCTCCTACAATGGACATTCCTAGGCCTTAGTCATTACATTTTCATCTAAGGTACCAGTTGCCATCATGACTACAAAACGAGGCACTCATACAAAATAAGACAGGAATTGAAACACACATCTATGTATACTGTCTTTTATGTTATATTAATGCCAAAGATAATGGTGGAGATTACTTGAAAGAAGCCCTTACTTATGATGGTTGTTTAAAAATTTGACACAGAGCAGCAGTAAGCTGAAAACACATCTGATCAACAGGGCAAGTTATATGGACATAGACAAGACAGCTTAACCAGACATCAGAGATTCTTCATAAATGAGGTCTGTGGTAATACTTTAGTGGTATGATATTTTAGCTCTGTCTTTTCTTGACAATGACTTTACAATTAACATCCTAAAGGATTATTTTAAACTTTTGAATTTTACAATGTAAAAACAACGTATCATAGTAAACAGATTGATAATCTCGATCCTGAAAATGAAAAGAAGTAGCTAACTTGAGAAATTTTATTTTAAAAAGTGCGAGTGTTCTCCTATAATGGCACTAAAGTCTCCTCTGTGTGTTGTTTGCAAACACAATACAATGTAGAACTGTCCAATGTCTCTTTTCTGTTTTGTCGTACAGAGTCATCAACTCATCCTAAATTTAAGAATTATACTTTGAGCCGGGCGTGGTGGCACACGCCTTTAATCCCAGCACTAGGGAGGCAGAGGTACGAGGATCGCTTGAATTCGAGGACACCCTGAGACTACATAGTGAATTCCAGGTCAGCCTGGACTAGAGTGAGACCCTACCTCCAAAGGAAAAAAAAAAAAAAGAATTATACTTTGATGGAACATTCTGTCAACACAGAAATGACATATCAAGTCATGTGAAGGAAAAAGGCTCTATGAGGTGTATGAGGGAAGGAGCATCAAGAGTTCACAGTAATAGCAATCACACTAAAGGATGAATGAAAGTCATGGGTTACACCTGGAAGTGAGATGCCCTACCCCCTCAGTTTCCCCAGATAGCAGGGGCAGAGAGGACTCTAAATCCTAGAGCTTGAAGCCCAAATCTGCATGCTTCCTCCGGCTTTCATCTCAACAGCATATGAGTGCTTTATAATTCAAGAATCACACCTTAGTTTGCTAGTAATGAACTGCACATTACACAATATGACTGTGTAACTGCTCGTGAAAAACCAATGCCAAGTATTGATTTGTCTTCAATTCATAAATAATTAAAGTGAAGCAAAAAAGGTCTTCTCCCCTACCAAAACTTCCTTGAAAATGACTACTATAGCCCAATGCCAAACTAAAATTTTCTTAAATTCTGTTAAGAGGGCAGGAACTGGAGTGCTCTCTGAACTATGGATTGTAAGTATTCGTGGCAGTATTAGAAGCCAGATACTAGGCCAGAAAATGCTTTTTTCCTATGAAGGACACGTCTCGCTGAAAACTGCAGCAGAATGAGCACACTGGGAAAGGAGGGAGGCGGCTCCTCAGAAGGCAAAACCAAGTCATCTGCCAGTGAAACGAGGGCCACCTCTGGCCACTCACACTGTGTTTTTGTTTCAACAAAACACTGAGTAAGAGTCATTTGGCATTTCATAGGAGTAACAATCTTTTTTCATTAGTTTGGTTTTTGAGGTAGGGTCTCAGTTTAGCCCAGGGTGACCTGGAATTTACTGTGGAGTCTCAGAGTGGCCTCGAAATCATGGAGATCCTTCTACCTCTGCCTCCCGAGTGCTGGGATTGAAGGCATGCACCACCACGCCCGGTTTAGGAATAACAATCTTTAACCTTGTATGGTATCTCTTTGTGAGAACAATGCATTCCAATGACCTTATAAATTCGTTGAAAATAACAAATGAAGCCTAAGTCAGATCATCACATTTTATCCCCAGTTCAGTAAATTTTTCTCTCAAAGGGAACAACTTGTACAGACATACAACATGGCAGTCACATTTCATTTTGGAGCACTCCTGGTTTCTCACAGGAGGACTACATTTCAGAGAAAAGGTAAGGCTTGCTAGCAAGGACCTTACTTCACCGGCAGGGGAAAGGACTAGTAAAGTGCCCAATAGTGTTAACACTGATTGACTCCTGTGTCAAGCATGGTTTTGTTTCGAATATACTGACATTTTTACTATATTTTAAAGTACATGCTTATCACTCAGGGAATACTTGTTGAAAAAAAGATCAAACCATAACACAATGATCTTAATTTTGGTAAGCTGCTGTTTGGCTGCCTTTTGTACTGTAAAAAAGTTCCCTGGTTTTAACCTATGAGTTTTAATACTAATTTTACAATCGCTTCTGAAGAGCTACATTGTCCATTTTCTATGAGAACTTCTAAATTGTCACTCAAAAACAAATGCTATCCTAACATATCATTACCACTAAGTATTTGATGTGCCCAGCCATTCCAGTCTCTGTCTTCTTCTGAGACAGGGGCTCCTTTAGCCCAGGCTGGCTTGGAATTTGAAATGTAGCCAATGATGACCTTGAGTTTCTGACCCTTCTGCCTCTCTACCTCCCTGGGATTATAGATTAGAGAGAGGCTGGGGTTAAAGGCGTGCACCACCGTGCTGGGTTTTATGCACTGCTGGGGATCAAACCCAGGGAGGGCTGTGTGCATGCTAGGTAAGCACTCAACCAACTGAGCTACATCCCCAGCCCCTCATTTGTCTGTGCTTCAAACCTGGAGCTATGGCGACAGGAAACCAGGTTGATGTGTGCCGTTTTCTGAGACGCTGTGGCCCTTTCCAAGTGAAATACATTCCTATGTGAAAAGGCCAGTTTAGCCTGCTTCCTTCGGACAAATAAAACTCAGTGATTTTGGCATGCAGGACTCCAAGTGCCCAGTCCTGCCAAGGATAAAAAAGCAGAGTCTGATCCAGGGGAACTCTCAGGTGAGCAACGATTACCAGCTCAAAGAAATGCCCCAGAAGCAGCGGGACAGCTCCCGCCAGCAGCGCTGTGACTACCAAAGTCTTCCTTATCATGAGGGACCACTCCTTAACCTTCTGGAAAATCACTCTGCGTCCCTGGGGCATCCATGCCACCAGCACGGTCACGGCCCTTATTGTCAGCCAGCACACATAGAAACCACAAGCGGCAGTGTACAGCTCTTGGATTTTGGTGGCCCCCGTCCAAAATGGCATTAACCAGCAGCCAGCAAATACTGGTAGAGTAAGGCAGATGAGGCTGGCAATCAGCAACGTTACACACATGAAGACAATCAACAGAAATATCCTGAGTGTAAAATGTAAAGGCTGAAGGTAAGGCTGAAAGCCAACAGGACCTCCCTACTGGAGTATGGCTTGGTGGGCTGCATGCAAACCTTCTCCCGCAACAGGAATAGCATTGTTATTTCGAGTATGCTTGTTATTGTTGACTTGTTGATTTGCGCTGTTCTCATTTTCGTCTTGGTCTCCCAGTAAACAGGAATGAAGATCCAGCAAATACGCAGCAGTAACTGTCCAGGCCCGCACCAGCCCCTTCAGCCACTGCCTCCTGTGTCCCTGCTCCAGCAGCGCAGGCAGGACAACCTGAAGCAGAAGTAACTCCAGGGACAGCTCACTCACTGGCGCATCGCTGTAGAGCATGACGTTGTAGGGAAGAAAGTTAGGCAGTAGACTCTTAATTATGCATGTAGGAAGCCAGAGCATGAAGAGTACAATGGAGCCAAAGACAATTACTGATAAAATAAATCTTTGGAGGTGCCTGTAGATGGGCAGGTGGATCGTTTCTTGCACAGTTTCTCAAGCTTTTCCATAAACTAGAAAAGGAAGGAATTTTACCCAACTCCTTCTATGAAGCTAGCATCACCCTCATACCAAAACCAGGCAAAGACAGAACAAAAAAATAAAATTACAAACCCATCTCCCTCATGAACATAGATGCAAAAATTCTGAACAAAATATTGGCAAGCAGAATCCAAGAATATCAAAAAGATTATTCACCCTGACCAAGTTGGGTTTATCTCGGGGATGCAGGGATGGTTCAACATACTCAAATCAATAAATGTAATACATCATATAAATGGTCTGAAGGACAAAAATCACGTGATCATCTCAATAGATGCAGAAAAGGCATTTTACAAAATCCAACATCTTTTCATGGTAAAAGTATTACAGAAACTAGGACTAGAAGGAACATATCTCAACATAATAAAAGCTATTTATGACAAACCTACAGCCAACATAATACTAAATGGTGAAAAACTCGAAACTTTTCCACTAAATTTGGGAACAACGCAAGGGTGTCCACTGCCCCCACTTTTATTTAGTATAGTACTGGAAGTCTTAGCTATAGCAATAAGGCAAGAGACACTCATAAAAGGGATACAAATTGGAAAGGAAGAGATCAAATCATCACTATTTGCAGAAGATGATTCTCTACATAAAAGACCCTAAAAACTCTACCAGCAAACTGTTAGAGTTGATAAACACTTTTAGCAACATATCAGGATACAAAATAAATACACAGAAATCAGTAGTTTTCCTATATACTAACAACAAACATGCGGAGAATGAAACCAAGGAATCTCCCATTCACAATTGCCTCAAAAAAATAAAGTACCTTAGGGCTGGAAAGATGGCTTAGCAGTTAAGTTCTTGCCTGTGAAGCCTAAGGACCCCGATTTGAGGCTGGATTCTCCAAGACCCACGTTAGCCAGATGCACAAGGGGGCTCACACATCTGGAGGTTGTTTTCAGTGGCTCACGGCCCTGCCGTGCCCATTTTCTCTCTCTCTATCTGCCTCTTTCTCTCTGTGTCTGTCGCTGTCAATTAAATAAATTAAAAAAAAAATTTAAAATAAAGTACCTTGGAATAAACTTAACTAAAAAAGTGAAGGAGATCCATAGTCAGAACTTTAAAACACTCAAGCAAGAAATTGCAGAAGACACAACGAAATGGAAAGATGCCCCATGTTGTTGGATTGGAAGAATGAGTATTGTGAAAATGTCAATCTTACCAAAAGCAATCTACACTATTAATGCAATTCCCATTAAAATTCCAATGGTATTCTTCAAAGGAATAGAAAAGAAAATCCCAAATTTCATTTGGAACTACAAAAAAAAAAAAAAAAAAACACAGAAAACTCAAATAGCGAAAACAATTTTGAGCAACAAAAATAAGCCTGATGGTATCACCATACCTGATTTTAAGCTATAATACAAAGACATAGTAACAAAAATGTATGGTGTTGGCACAAAAAAAGACATGTAGATCAATGGAACAGTATAGAGGACCCACATGTTAATCCAGGCAGCTATAGCCATCTGAGTTTTGACAAAGATACCAAAAATATTCATCAGAGAAAAGACAGCCTCTTCAACAAGTGGTTCTGGGAACACTGGATATCTATACGTAGAAAGATGAAAATAGATCCTTGTCTTTCTCCATGCACAAGAATCAAATCCAAGTGAATCAGGGACCTTAATATCAGACCTGAAACTCTGAAATTGCTAGAGGTAAAGGTAGGGGAAACTGATCAACATATTGGCATAGGTAATGAGTTTCTGAATATAACCCCAATTATTCAGCAAATAAAACCACTAATCAACCACTGGGATCTCATGAAATTACAAAGCTTTTGTACAGCAAAGGACACTGTGACTAGAGCAAAGAAACCACCTACAGAATGGGAGAGAATCTTTGCTAGTTATACATCTGATAGTGGATTATATATATGGATTTGTATATCCAGATTATACAAAGAACTCAGAAGACAGAACAATAAGAAATAAACAACGCAATCAAAAAATGGGCTATGGAAGTAAATAGTGAGTTCTCACCAGAAGAAATACAGATGGCATATAAGCACCTAAAAAAGTGTTCTACATCCCTAGCCATCAGGGAAATGGATGGATCTGGAAAGGATAATACTAAGTGAGGTAACCCAGGCCCAGAAAGCCAAATGTCACATGTTCTCTCTTATATGTGGATCCTAGCTACAAATGTATAGACTTGTGTGTGATCTGGAACCAATAATCAGCATCAGAGGCCCATAAGCTAGAAAAAGGCTGCAGGGAAGGGAGGAGAGGGAAGGAATTAAGAGGATGGTATTGCATATATGTAAGTAGAAGAACAGATTACAGGGAGGAGAAAGGCCTAAGCAAGGTCAGGGAAAGAGATTGTATAAAAGAAAGGTGACAGGGGAGGGTCAATCAAAATTCAAGATATTCTGAATAAGACATATAAAAATCTACTTTTTAAACTAATGGCACATCCAGACACCATAGATTGTTACTAGAAAATTTTCAGTGAGTCATTGGCCAGGGAGGTCCCTGTTGCTTCCAAAACATTGCAGGCTATTGCCAAGGTCCTGGGTTCCCTGTGAGAAAGAGATGGTAAGACCCTATTGCTGAAGATTTCACAATAGGCATATTAAAAAATGACTGGAACTTTTGGCTTCCTTAACTAAAGACACTATTAATTTTTCTAAATTTGAAATCCATTCCATTTGGAAAACATCAATTATCTCCTTATATTATAATTATTTGGTACACTATAGAAATGGATAAAGAGTTGTATGAACCATCTCTGCAAAAGGGAGATAAACTCTAGGATTTATGTTTAGCCCCTCAAACTTATGCCAACTCCTTAGAATTTGTAGCTCATAAAAACAGGCTGATACTAATCTTTAACTACATCAAAAATTGAGAACATGGCGTGGTGGCGCACACCTTTAGTCCCAGCACTCGGGAGGCAGAGGTAGGTGGATCACCATGAGTTCGAGGCCACCCTGAGACTACAGGTCAGCCTTGGCTAGAGTGAGATCTTACCTCAAAAAAGCAGAAGAAAAAAAAAATGAGAAAACTAAGAAAATGAACTCAAAGCACTTCTGATAATATTTTGAACTAATTCCCATTCATTTATAACCTATTCCTTAAATCATTTTATATTTACATCTATTTTAAAACCATCTGAGATATTTGGAATTTGTCTTTGTATATTTTTCTAAGTATGTTTGTCTCAGTACATTAAATATATGAAAAAAATATTAATCTTGGTTTTAGTAAAACCAGAAAAGAAATTGATGTAGTTTGTCTTCTCATTAAGCATGATCTCACTGACTGTTGTCTGCACAGATATTACAGTTTTACATGAACCAAGTCTTCATTAAAAGAAATAATAATAATAAGATTGAAGACACAGGTGTGGTGGCTTATAAGTTTAACTCCAGCACATCAGAGTTTGAGATAGAAAGACTGCCATGATTTCAAGGCCAGCCAGGGCTATAAAGTGAATTCCAGACCAGTCTGTAATAGAGTGAGAGCCTGCCTCAAAAAAAAGAGTTAGGATTCAAATTTTTCACTGTACTCATAAAAGAATTTTCTCCTTATTCTGAATAACTTGGATAAAAATTTCAGTTGTGAAGCACTTGGTGCCCCACCAATAACACCTGATTGACAAAATCATATTTTAATTCATGGAAAAAAATGATAGTATATAGTAACTCTTTTCTGTAAGATACATGATCTGTAAATAAACCTCTTAAGCCAGATGAGATCTCTATGGTGAAATAGATGAGAGTTGCTATGAATTGATGCCAATCCATAGGCCTTGCCAAGCCAGTTGGCATGGGCAAATACAGTAGAATCCCACTGGAGATGCTTCTCATCACATACACTAGCCTTGTAGGATCAGAAAAACTGAAGTTGAGTATAAGTACTGGATGATGTCTGTGTGAACTATCAGGCCCAACCTCCTTTTCCTGACACATCAATACAGGGAACAAAGACAATGGCTGAAGCCAAGGGGTCCCACTTGCCCCTTACGACATAGTACTGAGCTGACCCAAGGAGCAAGTGTACCAAGGACAAAACTGATGCCTTAACTCAGTTCAGATAAGCTACAAATTCACTCCAAAAGATAACTGGTATGAACCCCAGTAGGGAAATATATACATTTGGAAAGGGAAGTTCAATGTGTACTACCCATATCAGTGCAGTTTCCTAAATGAGACATGACAGGGAGAGAAATAATTCAAACTCATCCCACCAAGGAAGAAATACTGACCATTAACATGGGATTAGTCATTTTGTATAGTTATGTGCCCACAGTAGGGAAGCAGGAGAGACAAAGGTCTTCCAGAAAGGAGGAAACTGGCCAGAATCCAGAGCTGCAGGAGCAGAAACCAGGTGAAGGGATTTTCCATTCACATCACCCTCTTACAAAGTGAAAAAAAAAAAAAAAAAAAAAACCTGAAGGAGAAGACAGTAGGGAAGAGAGACACAAATAAGACCAGTTGAGATGCTCCAGTACAACTCCACACACACTGCACAGCTTCCCATTCCCCAATTCTGAGGGCCATCATGGGCTTCCCAGTACCCAGGACAGCCAATCAGAGCATCACAGTCATCAACCAAGAACCCTAACAGAGTTGACTGTGCAACCAAGAGGGATCAAGTTGGTCACTCAGCATTGGTGAGATTGGAAGGCATCCCAAAAGGTAACAGGAACTACTTACACAAAACCAGAAACATAGGAAAGCACTGGAAGTGCTAATCCCTCTTTCCATGTCAGGAAAGGTTATGTATTACACTTGAATGATATGTTCTTGGTTGACTTTAGCATTCTCAAATAAGATATATTTTGGTGTTGACTATTTTTGCCTTTGATATTGACCGATTTTTAGGGCTTTTGCCTTTTTTTTCTGTCAGTATTGGGGACAGGGTCTGACTTAGCCCATTTCATATCAAAAATCTAAACCTCCTAGTTGACAGCATTAATGGTGTGGGGCAACACACAGTCTTAGGTACTTTGTCCCTTTTACATCATCTGTTTGTTTTCATCCCTACACTTGTATAAATACTCTGTGCTGGTTTTGATTGAATGTGCATATTGCTCAGTTTAATTTTAGAATTTACCAGCAATTTGTTCCACCCAGTCTATTACAATACTGGAATAGTAGGCAAAGTCAACACGTCTGGTCACTTCTGCTATTTCTCTTAGAGTATAAGAGTTAAACCTGGCACTTTAAATTAATACACTGAAGATATATAAATTTGGATTTGCACACCTAAGAACACTACATATAATTTTCAAAGGCAAGTATTAAATTAACATCAAAGCATCAAATTAACTCAAGATGAAAAAATCTGTACATTATAATACAAGACACACAAAAAATCAAGACAATACAATCCCACCAAAAATTATAAACCCATCAGAAATGACCTCCAGTGAGACTGCTTTAGATAAAATGCCTTACAAAGATTAAAAAAAAATTATATATATGTTTAAAGAAAAAATAAAAGCAGTCAAAGAAGAAAATGAACTCCTGAAGGTATATACTAATAAAATTAGAGATGAAAAAGGCACAATTAACAACAGATACCAAAGAAATTCAGAAACTCATAGGGACATACTTTATGAACATATACTCCACTATGTTTGATTATCTGAAAGAAATGGATAATTTCCTTGATTTATGTTACCTACCAAAATTAAATCAAGATTAGTTTAACCACTTAAATAGACCTAAAACAAGTACAGAGATCTAAGAAGTTATATATATTATAGATATAGATACAGATATAGATATCCCTCCCAACTAGCAAATGTCCATGCCCAGATGGGTTTACTAGTGAATTTTACCAGACCTTCATGGAAGGCAAAACACCAGTTATACCAAAATGAGACAAAGATAGAACAACAACAACAAAAATACAGACCAGTCTCCCTCATGAATATTGATATAAAAATTCACAACAAAATATTGGCCAAATAGAATACCAGAATATATTAGAAAGTAGGTTTTATCTCAGACATGCAAGGATGGTTCATCTTATGGAAATCAATAAATGTAATACACAATATAAATGAACTGAAGGAAAAATCACATGATAATCTCATTAGATGCAGAAAAGTCATTTGACTAAATCCAACATCTCTTCATGATAAAAGTCCTACAGAAACTGGGGAATAGAAGGAACATATGTCAACATAATAAAGAGTATTTATGACAAACCTGTACCCCAAAAATACTAACTGGAGAAAGACTAGAAGTTTTTCCCCTAAAATCAAGGACAAGACAAGGGTGCCCTCTGTCCCTACTTTTATTTAATGTACTGCTGGAAGTCTTAGCTATAGCAATAAGGCAAGAAACATGCTTCAAACAGATACAAAATGGTAAGGAAAAGATGAAATTATTATTTGCAAATGATATTATTGTATACATAAAGGACCCTAAAGACTCTAACAGCAACCTGTTAGAGCTGTTAAACACTTTTACCAATATAGTAGGTTACAAAATAAACACACATAAAACAGTAGGCTTCCTATATCCTTACAGCAAACATGCTGAGTATGAAATCAGGGAATCTCTCCCATTCAAAATAGCCTCAAAAAAATAATAATAAAGTACCTTGGCATAAACCTAACTAAGAAGTGGAGGATCTCAATAATGAAAACTGTAACACTCAAGACAGAAATTGCAGAAGACACTAGGAAGTGGAAAGACCTCCCATGTTCTTGGATTGGAAGAATAAATATTGTGAACACGTCAATCTTATCAAAAGCAATCTACACATTTAATGCAATCCACATAAAACTTCCAAAGGCATTCTTCATGGAAATAGGAAAAACAATCCTCAATTCACTTGGAAGCACAAATAGCCTCAAATACCTAAAAGAAATTGAGCAACAAAAATAAGCCTGGTGGTATCACCATGCCTTGATTTTAATCTATATTACAGAGCCATGGTAACAAAAACAGTATGGCACTGACACACAAACAATCACATAGATCAATGGAACAGAATAGAGGACCCAGATGTAAGTCTGGGCAGCTACAGCCACCTAATCCTCAACAAAAATGCCGAAGATACTCATTGGAGATAAGACAGTCTCTTCAACAAATATTATTAGGAAAACTGGATATGTATGTATAGAAGGATGAAAATACATCTTTATCTCTCTCCATGCACAAAAATTAAATCCAAATGAATCAAAGACCTTAATATCAGACCTGAAACTCTGAAATATCTGGAGAAAAAAGTAGGCAAAATGCTTCAACATATTGGCATAGGCAATGACTTTTTGAATATAACCCCAGTTGCTCAGGAAATAAAACCACTAAGCAACCACTGGAACCTGATGAAATTACTGACCTTTTGTACAGCAAAGGACATGGCACTGTGAATATTGGAAAGATGCAACATACAGACTAGGAGAATATCTTTGCTAGCTATACATCTGATAAAGGATTAATATCCAGGATATACAAAGAACCCAAAAAACTAATAAGAAATCAAACAACCCAATTAAAATTGGGTATGGAACTAAACAGAGAGTGCTCAAAAGAAATAATACAAATGTGTATAAACATCTAAAAAAGTTCCACAGCTTTAACCATCAGAGAAATACAAATTAAAAACACTTTGAGATACCATCTCTCTGCTGTCAGAATGGCTACCATCAAGAAAATAAATGACAATAAATGTTGGCAAGGATACAGAAATAGAGGAACCCTTTACACTGTTGGTGGGTATGAAGTGTGGTTCAGCCATTGTGGAAATCAGCGTGGAGGTTCCTGAGACACCTAAAAGTAGATTTACCACATGACCCAGCTATACTACTCGTAGGCATATATCCTAAGGACTTGTCTCACTAATTTAGAGGTACTTGCTCAACCATGTTTATTGTTGTTCTATTCACAATAGCTAGGAAATGGAACCAGCCTAGATGACCCTCAACTGATGAGTGCATAATGAAGATGTCATATAATTATATAATGGAGTTCTATTCAGTGGAAAAGAAAAATGAAACTATGAAATTTGCAAGGAAATGAATTGATCTGGAAAGGATTATACTTAGTAGTGAGGTAACCCAGGCCCAGAAAGCCAAACATCACATGTTCTTTCTCATATGTGGATCCAACTACAAATGTTTAGACTTGTATGTGAGGTGGAATAAAACTCAGTAGCATAGGCCAGTAAGCTAGAAAGGGGATATAAAGGAAGGGAGGAGAGGAGCAAACTTAAGAGGATGCTATTGTATATATGTAAGTAGAAGAACAGATTAATAGGGGTGGAAAGGCCTAAGTGAGGTCAGGGGAAGATATTGAGTAAGGTAAGATGGGGGGAGGTTTAATAAAATTCAAATAGGATATGAGTAAGTCATATGGGAGCCTACTTTTTTGGACAATGGCACTCCCAGAATCCATAGATTGTTACTAGAAAATTTTTCAGGGCCAGGGATGGGATACCTTCTAGCTAGTTGTTAGCCAGAAAGATCTCCAATGCCCCCCAAAACATTACAGGACATTGTTAAAGCTCTTGGTTTCCCACCAGGAATAGATGATAAGACCCTATTGCTGAAGACTCCATATACTTGGGCTGCAATGTCACTGAGAAATCCTGCTGGAGCTAAGCTAAAAACCTCCTCCGTGTAGACCAGCTGGCAGAAAGCTGTATAAAACTATGTTGCATGAAGTTCCATGGGAGAGAGAGAAATCAAAATCACCAGCAGAGATAAACAACAGTGGATACTTCAAGCCTTAAACTTAGCCAGTCAGGCCAAATGAGCTAACAGGTGTAATAGTGGCATGGCTGTTATGGGGAAAACCAAATGCTCTCTGATTGAACTGGAGGCCTACTCCATGGGAGGGAATACATACCTGATACTGAAAACCTATGACAGGGGAATCATGAGCACTAAGGGTGTAACCTTTGCTGGTTTCTGGCTAAATGTACATAGTGTGCTCATGAAAATGCCTGGTAAGCACTTTTCTCAATGTTAATACCCATATATTAATGCTACTGTCATTGGGTTACCTCACTAAGTATAATCCTTTCCAGATCAATTCATTTCCTTGCAAATTTCATAGTTTCATTTTTCTTTTCCACTGAATAGAACTCCATTATATAATTATATGACATCTTCATTATGTACTCATCAGTTGAGGGTCATCTAGGCTGGTTCCATTTCCTAGCTATTGTGAATAGAACAGCAATAAACATGGTTGAGCAAGTATCTCTTTTGGTTAGAGAAGCTTATCTTTTAAGATGGTGGTGACATTGGGATGACTCAGAAGGCACTATAGTGCTAAGAAGAAATGATAGAGGAGTGCTCAGCATTGAAACATCTATATCAAACTTTCCAAGGCTCAGAGTCTACTTTGGAAGAGTTGGCAGAATGAATATAATAGCCAAAATAAGGGTAGGACTCCTTACAATTCACTTTTCCAGACACAAAATTGCTTAGACATACATAACCTCGCAGTGCTGACACTACCTACACAAGACCATCATAATCAGAGGAAAAGATGATGACATCAAAATAAAAAACAAACTGATTGAGAGGGGGAGGGGATATGATAGAGAGTGGATTTGCAAAGTGGAAAGTGTGAGGAGGGCATTACCATGTTTTATTTTCTATAATTATGGAAGTTGTCAAAACGAACAAAAAGAAAGAAAGCAAAAACAAATGCTAACAAGTGTATGGGTGAAGAGGGACCCTTATTTGCTGAGTAGGAGTGTAAGCTGGTACAGTCACTGTGTAAATCCATGTGGAAGTTTCTCAAAAAGCTGAAAATAGGGCTAGAGAGATGGCTCAGTGGTTAAAGGTACTTGCTTGCAAAACCTAACAGCCAAAATTCATTTCCCAAGTACCCACATAAAGCCAGATGTACAAAGTGATGCATGCATCTAGAATTCAATTGCAGTGGCAAGAGGCTCTAGTGTTCTCTCTCTCTCTCTCTCTCTTTCTCTCTCTCCCTCTCTCTGCCTAAAAGTTTACCTTTTAAAAAAAAAGCTGAAAATAGAACTACAATATGACTTTATTATTCCACTCCTGGGCCTGTATTCTAAAGATTCTCTACTCTACTAGAGATACTTGCTTATCAACATTTATTGCTTTGATCTTCACAATAGTGATGGAATGGACTCAGCCTAGATGTCCCACAGTGGAGGAGTAGATAATAAGTATGTGCTAATACACACAATGAAATTCTATTCAGGCAAAAAGAAAAATAAAATTATGAAATTTTCAGGAAATAAATGGAACTGAAAAATATTATATTCAATAAAGTAGCTCAGGTACAGAAATTTGTGTTCTGTCTCATTGCAGAGCTTAACCTGGAGGTTTTATGTAAGTGTCTTATTGTGGAAGAGAGAGAGAAAGAGAGAAGATGTCAGGAAATTTGAAAATGGTCCATGATAAGGCAACAAGAAGATTTCAACAGAGAAAGGTAGAAAACATATCAGATTTGTTTTCATTGTTTCATTTTTTCAGTTCCTTGTAGGTTCTAGATATTAGACCTTTATTACAGGTATAACTGCTAAAAATTTTCTCCCATTTGAGGGATGTCTATTGACTCTTGATGGTTTTCTTTTCTTTAGAGTAGCTTTTTAGTTTCATGAGGTTGTAGTGATTGAATATTGTTTTAATTTCCTGTGCTACTGGGATCTTATTCATGAATTCTTTCCCTATCCCTATATTGTGGAATATTCTCCCTGCTTTTTCTTCTAGTTCTTTAGATAAAGTATTCTCTTACTTGATTTCTGCATAGTGTATGTTTGCCACTGGGACTATAAATACCATAGGAATCTAATCCCCCCTCCTTTATTTGTATTGTATCTCTGGCATCTGTGATTTGGGCTCTCCATATGTCTTTAATGAGATGATAGATGATATGCATGTCTAAGTTATTTCAGACATGTTTCATAGATAGCTGTGCTTTTTTATATTAAGTAGAATCTTTATATGTACATATAATCCATTGCTACCATCATTTTCCTCCTCCCTGTCCTTATTACACTGAGGACCCTCCTTAGAGGGATTTCTGGTATTTACCATGGGTTTGTAGGTTATGAGTTGTGAGAACAGTGGTTGGTTATAGTTATAGTGGTGGGGGGCAATGTCTCTGTTTATTCCCCAAGCCTTGGTAAGTGTATTTTAAGAATACTTTAAAATTTAAAATTGTAGGGACATACTATAAAAATATATACCCCACTAAGTATGAAAATCTGAAAGAAATGGATGATTTCCTTGATTTATATGACCTACCTGAATAAAATCAAGATGAGATTAATCACTTAAATAGACCTATAACAAGTATGGAGATCCAAGCAGTTATCAAAAATCTCCCAACTAAAGAAAGTCCAGGCACAGATGAATTGACTGCTGAATTTTACCAGACCTTCAGGAAAGAACTAACACCATTGCTTCATAAGCTTTTCCATAAAATAGAAAAAGAAGGAATCCTACTAAACTCCTTCTATGAAGCCAGCATCACCCTGATACCAAAACCAGGCAAGATAGAACAAAAAAAAAAGAAAATTACAGACCAATCTCCCTCATGAACATAGATGCAAAAATTCTCAACAAAATATTGGCAAACAGAATACAAGAATATATCAGAAAGATCATTCACCCTGACCAAGTAGGCTTTATCCTAGAGATGCAGGGATGGTTCAACATGCACAAATCAATAAATGTAATATATTATATAAATGGACTGAAGGACAAAAGTCACATGATCATCTCATTAGACACAGAGAAAGCGTTTGACAAAATCCAACATCCCTTCATGATAAAAGTCCTACAGAGACTGGAAATAGAAGGAACATATCTCAATATAATAAAGGCTACTTATGACAAGCCTACAGCCAACATATTACTAAATGGGGAAAAGCTGGAAGCTTTTACACTAAAATCAGGAACACAACAAGGGTGTCCACTGTCTCCACTTTCATTTAATATAGTACTGGAAGTCTTAGCCATGGTAATAAGGCAAGAGACGCACATAAAAGGGATAAAAATTGGAAAGGAAGAGATCAAGTTATCATTATTTGCAGATGACATGGACCCAAAAACCTCTACCAGTAAACTGTTAGAGCTGATAAACATCTACAGCCATGTAGGAGGATTCAAAATAAATACACAGAAATCAGTAGCCTTCGTATATGCTAACAACAAACACACAGAGGATGAAATCAGAGAATCACTCCCATTCACAATTGCATTAAAAAAAAAAGTACTTTGGAATAAACGTAACCAAGGAAGTAAAGGATCTCTACAATGAAAACTTTAAAACACTCAAGCAAGAAATTGCAGACAACACTAGGAAATGGAAAAACCTCCCACTAGCGGCACATCTATCATGGTGGAAACCAACTGTCCTCTAATTTGACTGGAGGCCTGCCACATGGGAGGGAATACATCCCTGATACTGAAAACTTAAAACAGGAGTAGTCATGAGCCCTAGAAGTGTAACGTCTGCTGCTGTCTGGATAAATGTATATACTATGCTTATCAAACTGCCCAGTAAGCACTTCTCTTAATGTTCATACCCTTATATGAATGCTACTTTCACTTTGGGTAGAGAATCTTCTCTTTTCTGATGACAGTGACATTGGGACCACTCAGAAAGTATCATGGTGCTGGAAAGAAGTGACCGCAGTGCTCAGTACTGCAGTATCTCTATCACACCTTCCAAGGCTCAGGGTCTAATGCAGAAGAGGTGGCGGAAAGAATGTAAGAGCCAAAGGAAGGGTAGGACTCCTTACAACGTGCTCCCTCCAGACACAAAATGGCCTGGATATCCATGACCTCACAGTGCCTGACACTACCTACATAAGACCATCATAATAGGAGGAAAAGATCATGACATCAAAATAAAAGAGACACTGATTGAGAAGGGGAGGGGATATGATGGGGAATGGAGTTTCAAAGGGAAAAGTGGGAGGAGGGAGGGTATTACCATGGGGTATTTTTTATAATCATGGAAGTTGTTAATAAAAATTTGGAAAAAAAAGGACACTTTAGTGTTGATCTCTCAGAAGCTTCGGGAATCCTGCTGAGAGTATCCTCAATTTCTACTGCCATTACCCTGGCACAGATTGTTAGGCTCACTGTGGAAGCAGCACTCTTGCTCATCTTATCCGTTCCTGTGTGATTTCTCCTGGGTCCTAGCTGATGTGTGAGGAGAGGCTCAACTCCTGACAGGGAGTCAATTATCTTTTCTGTCTTTTTGATAGATTTTTGTTGCCCTTGGTTCTCACTGCCTTTTGAAGAAGAAAAAAAGATTCTCCAGTAGAGAGTGAAATCACACAGATTAAAGGAGATAAATATTAATTTGGAGAGATTTTTATGAGTGTAACATCTGCCAGCCAAAGACTAGTGGGAACATCTCACTGGAGTCCATTACCCTGGTCGCCATGGATTCTGACTTGGTTTCCAGTTCCAGCTATGGGTTCCTTTCCACTTAGCATATCACTTAGCCAATTGGTTACTCACCTAGGCTAGGTGCCACTATTGCACATCTTGTCAGGCTGGTTTATTTCACATAGTAGTGTCCCCTGCTAGCTCCCAATATTGTTAGCCATTTTCCTACAGCAGCTCAGGTATCACTTTTCAGTGCTGCATTGGCTAACTATCTGGCAAATGACTTCCTTCCACATTCCAGCCTGATCCCTCAGTGTTCTGTGTTGCAAGCATGTGGTGCCTTCAGCAATGGGGCCTTACCTTTTACCTCAAGTGGGTAATCAAGTGCTTTGACAGAAGCCTGTGTTGTCTTGAGGACCTGATAGTTCTCTCCAATCAACAGCTCAATGTGGCTCAGAGCCAATTGTTCAAGAGTTCAGCTTCATCCCATCCTCTCCAGGGCCTTTCTTACACATGATCCCCACATATTTCTATTGAGGGTTATGTCATCTAATATGCTATCCAGGAGGAAGATTTTTATTCTGCTTATTCATTTTGGCTTTAGTTTTTGTGTATATCTCCTTCACCTTCCTATTGCCCTCCCCCCAAACCCCTCCATCCCTCTTATGTGTCCCTCAAGTTGCCTGGCAGGCATTCTTGCAACCCAAGCTGTTTCAGTTTAGTAGGAAGAACAGATGAGGGGAAACATGAAGAATTTTTATTTCTGTGCTTGGGTGAGTTCACTTAGTATGACCTGTTCCCAGTCCATCTATTTTCCTACAAATCACAAATTACTCAGCAAAATTCTACTGTAGAATTCCATTGTATATACCCTCACGTCTTCATTATCCATTCAGCAAATGATAGGCATCTGGGTTGATTCCAATTCTTAGCTATGTGAATAAAGCAACTATAAACATGGTTCAGCAAATATCTCTGGAGTGAAAAGTACAGCCTTTAGGATAGATAGATGCCCAGCAGAGTAGCTGGGTCAGTTGGTAGCTCTATTTTCATCTTTTGCAGGAGTCTCCATATTGATTTCCATAGTGGTTGTACAACTTTGCATTCCCACCAGCAGTGAATAAGGATTCCTCTCTCTCCCTACATCCTTGCCAACATTGATTGTCATTTGATTTTTCTTTCTGTTTAAAAAATTTTTTATTGACAACTTCCATATTTGTAGATAATAACCCATGGTAACTCCCTCCCTTCCCCCACTTTCCCCTTTGAAACTCCACTATCCTAAATGGAGTAAGGTGTGTTGCAGTCAAGTTGACATTGCTAGCAGAAAACACTTCACAAAGAGCAGCTTGTTGAGGAAAAGGGTTTATTTTGGCTCACAGACTTGAGAAAAAGCTCCATGATGGCAGAGGGAAATGATAGCATGAGCAGAGGATGACCATCACCTTCTGGCCAACATCAGGTGGAAAACAGCAACAGGAGAGTGTGCCAAACACTGGCAAGAGGAAGCTGGTTATAACACCCATAAGCTTACCCCTAACAATACACTACATTCAGGAGGCTTTAATTCACAAATTGCCATCAGCTGAGGACCTAGAATTCAGAACACATAGTTTATAGGGAACACCGAAATCAAACCACCACAGGTGTAATCTAATAGTTGTTTTAATTTGCATTTCCCTGATGTTAAATGTTGAATATTTTCTTAAGTGAATATTAGCCATTTGTATTTCTGTACTTCAACTCCCTATTCAGTTATCTGCTCCTTTTTTTAAAAAAAATTTATTAGTTTTGTACTCAGTGTATACAGTCTAGTTGGTACCATTGTTAGCCTCCTCCCTATCCTACCCCCTGTGCAGGGACCCTCCTCATTGGGGAATATAGTGGATTGTTTGATTAAAAAAAATTATTTGCAAGCAAAGAAAGACAAATATATAGATAGTAGGTGCACAAGGGTCTCTGGACACTACAAACAGACTCCAGATGTACGCACCAATGCACCTGGCTTATGTGGGACCTGGGGAATTGAACTCAGGCCATTAGGCTTTGTAGACAAGCACCTTTACCACTAAGCCACCTCTCCAGCCCAATTGTTTTATTTTTTTATTACTTAGTTTTTGTTATTTTTTTTGCAGCTTCTAGATACTAGGCCTGTTTCAGTGGTACATCTGGCAAAGATTTTTGCCCATTCTGTGGCTAATCTGTTTGCTCTGTTTATGGTATGGTCATCGGTAGAAAAGCTTTTTAAAGTCTGGAGAAATGTATTAGCAGTTAAGGTGCTGTCCTCAAAAGTCTAAGGACCACTGGATGTGCTGATGCATGCCTTTAATCCCAGCCCTCAGAAGGCAGAAGTAGGAGGATTGCCATGAGTTTAAGGCCACCCTGAGACTGACTACATAGTGAATTCCAGGTCAGCCTGAACTACAGTGAGACCCTACCTCGAAAAATAAAAAAAAAAAAAAATAATTCTAAGGACCAAGATTAAATTACCCAGTATTCACTTAAGCCAAGTGCACAAATTGGTGCATGCATCTAGAGTTTATTTGCAGTGGCTGGAGGTCCTGGCACACCGTTTCTCTCTATCTGTCTCTGTCTCTTTCCCTCTTTCATAAATAAATAAATAAATAAAGCTTTTTTAGCCTCATTAGATCCCACCAGTTGAGTGATTATTTAATTTCCTGGAATACTAGGGTATTGTTCAGGAAGTCTTTCCCCACTTCTATATCTGGAGAGTTCCTTCTCTTTTTTCTTTCAGTCATTTAAGAGTTTCAGGTCTTATATAGATGTCTTCAATTCATTTGGAGTTTATTTTTGTGCATGATGAAAGTAGTGGATCTAGTTTCATTTTTCTACATGTGGTTATCCAATTTGTCCAGCACCATTTGTTGCAAATGCTGTCCCTTCTCCAGTGAATGCTGCTGGCTCCCTTGTTAAACATCAGGTAGCTGTAGTTACGTTAAGGCTGGGTTTTCAATTCTCTTCCACTGATCCATATGTCTGTTTTGATGCCAGTACCATGTTGTATTGTTACTATGGCTTTGTAGCAATAGTTTTAAATAGGGTATGGTGATACTCCCAGAGGTGTTTCTTTTGCTGAGGATGTTTTTGGATATCCAAGGCCTTCTGCCATTCCATATGAATTTTGAGGTTATATTTTCTATCTTTGCAAAGAATGATGCTGGGACTTTCATTGGTATTGTGTTGAATCAGCATATTGTTTTTTGATAGAATTATCATTTTCACAACATTAATTCTACCTGTTCGGAAGTATAGAATGTCATTCCATCTTCTCATGTAATCATTTTCTTACTGGAGTGTTTTTATATTTTCATTCTATAGGCCTTTCCCTTCCTTGGTTAGTATTATTCCAAGGTATGTGATTTTGGGTGGGTGAGTGGGTATGTGCTCTGTGTGTGCGTGTGTGTGTGTGTGTGTGTGCTGAAAACAGGACAGCCTTGCTGAGTTCTTTCTTTGTACATTTGTCTTTGGTGTATCCAAAGGCTACTACTGATTTTGTGTGTTAATTGTATCCTACTACTTTGCTGAAGGAATTTACCACCTTTAGAAATTTTTGGTAGAGTCTTTTGGGTCACTTATGTATAGGATCACGGTATCTGCAAATGGGACTAGTTTGATGTCCTTTACATTTTTATCCCTTTTATATCTTTCTCCTGTCTTATGCTTGGGCTAGGGCTTCTAGTACTAGTGGTGAGAATGTGCACCCCTGCCTTGTTCCAAATCTTAATGGAAACTCCTTGAGTCTTTTCCCATTAAATATGATATGGGCTTTAGGTGCTTTATATATAGCCTTTATTATGCTGATGTACAAATACTCCATGCCTAGTCTATGCAGCATTTTGATCACGAAGTGATGTTGTATTTTGTTGAAGGTTTTCTCTACATCTATTGAAATGATCGTGTGGTTCTGGTGTTAAAGTTTATTTATGTGGTGTATTATGTTTATTTATTTCATGTATCTCTGGGAAGAAGACTGCTTGATTGAGGTGGAGAATGCTTGTGTTGTTGTGTTGCTGAAGTCAGATTGTGAGGATTTTGTTCAGGATTTTTGCATGTAAGTTTATCAGATATGTTGGTTTATAGTTTTTCTTTTCTTGCTGTATCTCTATCTGGTTTTGGTATTAGGGTGATGCTAGCTTGATAGGAGTTGAAGAGTATTCCTTCTTTTCTGATTATATGAAACAATATTGAGTAAAGGGGGTTTCAGTTCTTTGATGAATGTTTGGTAGAATTTGGCTGAGAAGCCATTAGGTTCTGGACCTTTTCCTTTGGGAAGGATTTTTTTTTATTACATTTGCAATCTCAATGGATATATTAGATCTGATAAGGAGACTTATCTGCTCTGGATTTAGTTTGGGTAGGTGATATGGGTCTAGGAATTCATATATTTCTTTCTGGTTATCCAACTTTGTGAAGTAGAGGATTTCTAAATATGTTCAATGACTTTTTAAAGCTTATACCTATATTTTTAATATTTTTTGTAACGTATGTTTTTTATTGGCAACTTCTATACTTACAGAACAACAAATCATGGTATTTCTTTCCCCTCCCCCTATTTCTCCTTCATAACTCTGTCATATCCCTCACCTCTCTCCATTAGTCTCTCTCTTAATTGGAAGTCATCATCTCCTATTATGAGGGTCTTGTGTAGATATTGCTAGACACTGCAAGGTCTTGCATATCGAGGCCAATTTCTGCCCAGACAGTTGTATGTAAAGAGTGGTACCCTTTCTTTGACTCTTACATTCTTTCTGCCACCTCTTTCTCAATGGTCCCTGAGCCTTGGAGGGTGTGAGATGTTTCAGTGCTAGACACTCCTCCATCCCTTCTTCTCAGCACTATGTTGCCTTTTGGGTCATCCCAGTGGTCATTGCCTTCTGAAAAGAGAAGCTTCTCTAACCAGAAGTGAGAATAGCATTAATATATGAATATGAACATTAAGTGTGGTTCTTTCAGGGCAATTTGGTGAGAGTAATATATGCATTTATACAGACAGGAGCAGACTTTATACCACTAAGGCTCATGACCTCCCCTGCCACAGGACTTTTGATTAGGTTTTTAGTACCATGGATGTATTCCCTCCCATACAGTGGGCCTTCAGTCCAATTAGAGAGCAGCTGGTTTCTTCCAGAGCAGACATGCCACTATTGCACTCATTCAGTCATTTGGCCTATCTGGCCAAACTTGAGGCTTCCAGTGTCTACTGTTTTCACTGCTTATGACTTCTCTCTCCCATAAGGCTGCATACAGTGCAGCTTTTTCCAGCTTTCAGGTGGCTGGGCTACAAGAAGAAGGTTTTCTGCTCAGCACCAGCTTGATTTCTCAGTGACTTTGCCGCTCACGCATGTGAAATCTTCAGCGATAGGGTTTATCATCTCTTTCTCATGGGAAACCAAGGGCCTTGGCAATAGCCTACAATGTTTGGGAGGCAACAAGGACCTTCCTGGCCAACAACTCACTGGAAGGTATCGCATCCCTGGCACTGAAAATTTTCCAGTAACAATCTGTGGCTTCTGGATGTGCTATTATTCAAGAATGTAGATTTTCATGTGTCTTATTCAGAATATCTTGAATTATGATTAACCCTCCACCTATCCTTCTTTTATACAATCTCTTCCCTGACCTCACTTAGGCCTTTCCTCTCCCTGTAATCTGTTCTTCTACTTACATATATACAATACCGTCCCCTTAAGACCTTCCCTCTCCTACCTCCTCTATAGCTTTTTTCTAATTTATAGGCCTCTGCTACTGATTTTTGGTTCCAGATCATACACAAGTCTATACATTTGTAGCTAGTATCCACATATAAGAGAGAACATGTGATGTTTGGCTTTCTGGGCCTGGGTTACCTCACTTAGTATAATATTTTCCAGATACATCCATTTCCCTGCAAATTTCATAATTTCATTTTTCTTTACTGCTGAGTAGAACTCCATTGTGTAGATGAACCACATCATTATTATCAATTCATCTGTGGATGGACATCTAGCCTGGTTCCATTGCCTAGCTATTGGGAATAGAGCAACAATAAACATGGTTGTGCAAGTATCTGTAAGGTAGTGATAAGAGTCATTAGGATATATTCCCAGGAGTACTATAGCTGGATCATATGGTAAATCTATTTTTAGCTGTCTCAAGAACCTCCACACTGATTTCCAGAATGGCTGTACCAGATTACATTCCCACCAACAGTGTAGAAGGGTTCCCCTTTTACTGCATCCTCGCCAACATTTGTTGTCATTTGTTTTCGTGATGGTAGCCATTCTGGAGAGAGATGGAATCTCAAGGTAGTTTTAATTTACATTTCAATGATGGCTAAGGATGTAGAGCATTTTTTTAGATGTTTATATACTACCTGTATTTCTTCTGATGAGAATTCTGTACATAGTTCCATAGCCCATCTTTTAATTAGGTTGTTTGATTTCTTGTTGTTCTGTTTTTTGAGTTCTTTGTATATTGTGGATATAATCCACTGGATATAATCCACTATCAGATGTATAACTAGCAAAGATTCTCTCCCATTCTGTAGGTTGTCTCTTTGCTCTATTCTCAGTGTCCGTTCCTGTACAAACGCTTTGTAATTTCATGAGATCCCAGTGGTTGATTAGTGGTTTTATTTGCTGAGCAGTTGGGGTTATATTCAGAAACTCATTACCTCTGCCAATATGTTGAACAGTTTCCCCTACCTTTTCCTGTAGCAATTTCAGGGTTTCAGGTCTGATATTAAGGTCCCTGATCCAATTGGATTTGATTCTTGTGCATGAAGAAAGACAAGGATCTATGTTCATCTTTCTACATATTGGTATCCAGTTTTCCCAGCACCACTTGTTGAAGAGGCTGTCTTTTCTCCGATGAATATATTTGGCATCTTTGTCAAAAATCAGATAGCTGTAGCTGCCTGGATTAACATGTGGGTCCTCTATACTGTTCCATTGATCTATATGTCTGTTTTTGTGCCAATACCATGCTGTTTTTGTTGCTATGGCTTTGGAGTATGGTGATATCACCAGCCTGATTTTTGTTGCTCAAAATCATTTTGGCTATTTGAGGGTTTTTTTGTGTGTGTGCTTCCAAATGAATTTTAGGATTGTTTTTTCTATTTCTGTGAAAGATTCCATTGGAATTTTAATGGAGATTGGATTAAATGTGTAGTTTCCTTTTGATAAGATTCACATTTTCACAATATTGAAACTTTCAATAAAAGAACATGGGATGTTTTTCCATTTCCTTGTGTCTTCTGCAATTTCTCACTTGATTATTTTAAAGCTCTCATTGTAGAGATCCTTCAGTTCCTTGGTTAAATTTATTCCAACATACTTTATTTATTTATTTTTTTAGGCAATTGTGAATGGGACAGATTCCCTGATTTCATTCTCCACATGTTTGTTGTTACTATATAGGAAAGCTGCTTATTTCTGTGTATTTATTTTGTATCCTGCTATGTTGATAAAAGTGTTTATCAGCTCTAACAGTTTACTGGTAGAGTTTTTAGGGTCTTTTATGTATAGAATCATATCATCTTCAAATAGTGGTAATTTAATCCCTTCATTTCCAAGTTATATCCCTTTTATAAGTGTCTCTTGCCTTATTGCTATAGGTAAGAAGTCTAGTACTATAGTAAATACAAGTTGGGACAGTGTACACCCTTGTTGCATTCCTGAATTTAGTAGAAAAGCTTCAAATTTTTTTCCACTTAGTATTATGTTGGCTGTAGGTTCATTATAAATAGCTATTATTATGTTGAGATATGTTCCTTCTATTCTCAGTTTCTATAATACTTTTACCATGAAAGGATGTTGGATTTTGTCAAATGCCTTTTCTGCATCTATTGGGATGATCATGTGATTTTTGTCCTTCAGACCATTTATATGATGTATTACATTTATTGATTTGTGTATGTTGGACCATCCTTTCATCCCTGAGATGAAGCCAACTTGGTCGGGGTGAATAATCTTTTTGATATTTCCTTGTATTCTGTTTGCCAATATTTTGTTCAGAATGCTTTTTTTGTTTGTTTGTTTGGTTGGTTTTTTGGTTTTGTATTTGTTTCTCAAGGTAGAGTCTCACCCTAGTCCAGGCTGACCTGGAATTCACTGTGTAGTCTCAGGGTGGCCTCGAAATCACAGCAATCCTCCTACATCTGCCTCCCAAGTGCTGGGATTAAAGGCGTGCACCACCAAGCCTGGCTTGTTCAGAATTTTTGCATCTATGTTCATGAAAGAGATTTGTCTGTAATTTTCTTTTCTTTTTTTTCTTTTTTTCTTTTTTTGCCTTTGTCTGGTTTTGGTATGAGAGTGATGCTGGCTTCATAGAAGGAGTTTGGTAGAATTCCTTCCTTTTTTATTTTACAGATTTTGAGAAGCAGTAGTGTTCGTTCTTCCATGAAGGTCTGGTAAAATTCACCCGTGAATCCATCTGGGCCTGGACTTTTTTTAGTTGGGAGACTTTTTATAACTGCCTGGATGTCTGTACTTCTTATAGGTCTATTTAAATGATTTATCTCATCTTGATTTAATTTTGGTAGGTCATATGAATCAATGAAATCATCCATTTCTTTCAGATTTTCAAACTTAGAGGCATATGTATTCTTGAGGTATGTCCTAATAATTTTCTGTATTTCTCTGGTATCTGTTGTAATAGTGACTTTCTCATCTCTGATTTTTTCTTCTTCTCTCTTCTGGTCAAATTTGTCAAGGGTTTATCAATCAATCCTATTTATCCTTTCAAAGAACCAACTCTTTGTTTCATTGATTCTTTGGATTGTTTTTTGTTTGTTTCTATTTCATTAATTTATACCCTAATCTTTATTATTTCTTCTCATCTACTGATTTTAGTTGGCCTTGTTCTTCTTTTTCCAATGCCTTAAGGTGAAGCATGAAATTGTTTATTTGTGAACTCTCTAATTTCTTAATATAGGCACTTATAGCTATAAATTTCCCTCTTAGGACTGTCTTCATTGTGTCCCAAAGGTTTTGGTATGTTGTGTTATCACCATCATCATTTGATTCTATGAATTTATTGATTTCTTTTTTTATTTCTTCAATGACCCATTGATCACTCAATAGTGTACTGTTTAGTCTCCATGAATTTCTGAATGCTCTGTAGCTTTTCTTGTTGCTGATCTGCAGTTTAATCCCATTGTGGTCAGATAGAGTACAAGGGATTATTTCAATTTTCCTGTATATGTTAAGATTTGCTTCGTAACCTAATATATGGTCTACTTTAGAGAATGTTCCATGTGATGATGAGAAAAATGTATATTCTGAAGCATTTGGTTGGAATGTTTTGTAGATATCTGTTAGGTCCATTTGTTCCATGATATCATTTAATTCAGATGTCTCTGTTTATTTTTTGCCAGGATGACCTGTCAATTGATGAGAGTGGGGTATTGAAGTCACCCACTACAATTGTGTTGGATGTTATCCATGACCTTAAGTTTAACAGTGTTTGTTTGATGAAACTGGGAGCCCCCGTTTTAGTTGCATATATGTTTAGGATTGTAATGTCCTCCTGTTGGAGTGTTCCTTTAATCAGTATAAAATGACCTTCTTTATCTTTCCTCACTAATGTTGGTTTGAAGTCTATCCTGTCAGATATTAGGGTAGCAACCCCTGTTTGTTTCCTAAGCCCATTTGCTTGAAATACCATTTTCCATCCTTTCACCCTAAGGCAGTGTCTATCTTTTATTGAGAGATGAGTTTCCTCCAACAAATGGCAGGATCCTGCCTTTCAATCCGGTCTCCAAGCCTTTGTCTTTTGGTTGGTGTATTGAGGCCATTGATATTTAGAGTTATTATTGAAAGGTATGCATTTATTCTCACCATTCTTCTTATTTTGTAGTGTTTCCTGTTTTCCCTTTACTCGTTTAACTGTTATTTGAGTGTGGTTTATTTTTTCCGATTTCCTCCTGTGTTTTGCTTCCTCTTTGACATCAGGAATTCCCTCAAGCAGCAGAAGGTGGTGGCACACACCTTTAATTCCAGCACTTGGGAGGCAGAGGCAGGAGGATCACTGAGAGTTCGAGGCCACCTTGAGACTGCATAGTTGATTCCAGGTCAGCCTGGACCAGTGTGAGACCCTACCTCAAAAAATCAAAAGAAAAAAGGAAAAAGAATTCCTTCTGTGGAGCTGGCTTAGTGGTCATAAATTCCTTTAGCCTGTTTTTGCTGTGGAATGTCCTAATTTTTCTATCAATTTGGGTAGATGGCTTTGTAGGATAAAGTAATCTTGGTTGACAGTTTTTATCTTTCAGAACTTGGAATACATTATTCCAAGCCCTTCTGGCTTTTAAAGTTTGTGTTGAGTAATCTACAGTTATTCTGATGGGCTTGCCTTTATAGATTATTTGCTTTTTCTCTCTAACTGCTTTCAATATATTTTGTTTGGTTTGTATATTTAGTAGTTTAGTTATAACATAGTGAGAAGAGGTTCTTTCCAGGTTTTGTCTGTCTGGTGTTCTAAAAGCTTCTTGTATCTGCATTGGGATTTCTTTCCCAATTTGAGGAAAATTTTCTTCTATGATTTTGTTGAAAACACCTATTGAGCCTCTGGATTGAAATTCTTCTCTTCTATTATGCCCTGAATTTTTATGTTTGATCTTTTCATAGTGTCCCGGATATCTTGAAATTCCCACTTATACCTTGATACTTTGCTATTAGCTTGTCTTTCTCTTTGTTGGACTGTATTAGGTCTTCTGATTTAGATATACTGTTCTTTCCTTCATCCATTCTACTGGTGAGACTTTCCACAGAGTTTTTTTTTTTTGTTGTTGTTGTTGTTGTTTTTTTTTTTTTTTTTTTTTTTTTTACTTTCACTGACTGTATTCTTCAGAGCTAGGATATAAGTCTGGTTTTCCTTCAGTATTTCTATTTCCTTACTCATGTCTTGTAATGACCTCTTTATTTCATTAACCTGGTTTCCTGTGTTCTCTTTCAGAAGTTGGCTTTCTTCTTTAATTCCTTTGTTTTCTTCTTTGATTCCCTTCAATTCTCTGATTTCTTTGAGCATAGATACCATCATTTTCTTGAAATCTTTGTCAGGCATTTCATTTAAAACAGTCTCATTGGTGATTATTGTTCTGATGACTCCTCTAATTTTATTGATGTGTTGTGGCCTTTCCCTTTTCATTTATAATTCTATTAAGTTGAGAATTCTCTGTGTTTTCTTTTGATCAGCTTGACAGGGGTTGATCAATCTTGCTTATTTTTTTCAAAGAATCAGCTCTTGATTTTATCAATTTTTGTAATTGTTTCTTTTTTAATTTACTTTTTATTGACAACTTCCAAATTATAAACAATAACCCATGGTAATTCCCTCCCTCCCCCCACTTTCCCCTTTGAAACTCAACTCTTAATCATACCCCTTCCCTCTTTCAATCAATCTCTCTTTTATTCTGATGTCATCAATTTTTTCCTCCTATTACTATGGTCTTATGTAGGTACTGTGAGGTCATGGATATCCAGGCCATTTTGTGTCTGGAGGAGTGGTTTGTCCTACCCTTCCTTTGGCTCTTACATTCTTTCTGCCACCTCTTCTACAATGGACCCTGAGCCTTGGAAGATATTGCAGTGCTGAGCACTCCTTTGTCACTTCTTCTCAGTACCAAGTTGCCTTGTGAGTCATCCCAAGGTCACTGCCATCTGAAAAGAGAAGCTTCTCTAGCCAAAAGTGAGAGTAGCATTAATATATGCATTTGAACATTAAGAAAAGTGCTTACTGAGAGGTTTGGTGAGTATACTATATACACTTAGCCAGACAGGAGTAGAGGTTACATCCTTAATGTTCATGACTACCCTGTCATACAGTTTCAGTATCAGGCATGTATTACCTCCCATGGAGTGTGCCTACAGTCCAGTTAGAGAACATTTGATTTCCCCCATAACAGACATGCCACTATTGTACCTATTGGCTCATTTGGCCTGGCTGGCCAAATTTAAGGCTTGCAGTATCCACTGTTGAGTATCTCTACTGGTGATTTCTCTCTCCCCCTTGATATGCATGCAATGTAGCCATTTCCAGCTATCTGTCAGCTCAGCTCCAGCAAGATTTCTCAGTGAACTTGCAGCCCAAGTATGTGGAATCTTCAGCAATAGAGTCTTAACATCTATTCCTGGTGGTAGACCAAGAGCCTCAGCAATGGCCTGTAATGTTCTGGGGGCATCAGGATCCTCCCTGACCAAAAACTCATTGGAAGGTATCCAATCCCTGGTACTGAAAATTTTCTAGTAACAATCTATGGCTCTTCAGAAAATCATAAAAGCATCTAGGGAAAAAAACACATTACATTTAAAGGTAACCCCATCAGAATTACTTTGGATTTCTCAACAGAAACCCTGAAAGCCAGAAGGGCCTGGAATGGAACCCTGCAAAGGCTGAGAACCTATGGCTCCCAACCCAAATTAGTCTACCCAGCAAAAGTATCCCTCATAATAGATGATGAAAGAAAAAGTTCCCATGACAAAACTCAGCTTTACAAGTATATGAACATAAAAATAAACCTACCGAGAGTACTTCATGAAATTCTCAACACAGAAGAATCAAACAATCAACCTCAAGTCCCTAATCCTTTGTTTCTCAATTTTCTGCTCAGATCTTATTTCTTTCCATCTGGGACACTTAGGGTTGGATTATTCTTGTTTATCCAATGCCTTTACGTGGATGGCTAGGTAATTAATTTGAGATCCCTCTGTCTTTGTTATGAAGGCATTTAGTACTATAATTTTTCCCTTTAGGGCTGCCTTTTTTGTGTTCCAGAAGTTTTGGTATGTTGTATTTTATTATCATCAAGTTCTAGAAATTTTACCATCTTCTTTTTGATTTCTTCCATGACCCACTGATTGTTTAATAGTTAATTCAGTCTCCAGGATCTGATGTATTTCTTATTTTTTATCTCTTATTAATTTCTAGATTTAATGCATTATGTTCAGACATGATGCAGGAATTTATGGATGCATGTTTTATGCCCTAATATATGATCCATTGTGGAAAAAGCTCCATGGATTCCTGAGAAGAATGTGTATTCTGTGGAATTGGAGTGGACTGTTCTATAGATGTCTGTTAGATCTAATTGATCTATAGTGTTATTAAGATCTATTATTTTCCTAGTGATCTTCTACTTGAATTACCTGTCTATTGATTATACTGGGGTATTGAAGTCTCCTACTATTATGATACTTGTATTTATTTCTGATTTGTTGTCTAGTAGGTTTTGCTTTATAAATTGTGGTGCACCTATGTTTGGTGTGTATAGATTTATAATTGTGATATCCCTCTATTGGATTGTTCCCTTGACAAGTCCTTTAATTTCCTTTTTGATTAATTTTGGTTTGAAGTCTATTTTGTCAGATATTAGTTAATATAGACACATCTGTTTGTTTCTTATTTCCATTAACTTAGAAATCATTTTCCATCCTTTCACTCTGAGCAGGTGTCTATCCTCAGTGGCAAGGTAAGTTTCTTGAAGTCAGCAGGTGGAAGGGTCCATTTGTGTCCTTTGATTGGTGAGTTAAGACCATTAATATTTAAAGTTATAACTGTAAATTTCAATTTAATGTCTGGCATGCTGAAGGCTTTATGGGGTTTAGTTCTTTCTTGGGTTTTGTACATTTGTGTGACTGCTGTAGTTTTGGTTATTGCGTTCATCCTCTTGTAGGCTCTTGAGATTGGCTGTTTAGCATTTCTAAGTGGAGTATTCCCTGAAATATTATTTGTAGTTTTGGCTTTGTGTTCATGTAATCTTTGTGTTCATGTAATCTAGCTTTCATCATGGAAAGTTTTCCTTGCTCCATCTGAGTTGTAAGCCATAGTTTCTTGACTTTAAAATATTCCATTCCAAGCCCTTCTGACTTTCTGGGTTTCTGTTGAAATTTCTGAAGTAATTCTGATGGGATTGTCTTGTATATACAAAGTTGTTTTTCTTTTGCTGCTTTTAGTGTTCTCTCTCTCTCTCCCCCCCCCCCTCTTTTTGTTGTTTAGAGTTTTAACTATGATGTGCCTCAGAGGGTTTCTTTTTTGGTCCAGTCTGGTGTTCTGTGAATTTCTTGTATCTGGATGGGTTTCTCTTTTGTGAGAGTGGGAAATTTTTTTCTTCAGTAATTTTGCTGAATGCCTTTGGCCTAAAATTTTTCCCCTTCTGGCATACTCATGATCCAGATGTTTGGTCAAGTTAGGGTATCCCACAGTTCCCTCGTGTTCTATTCACATAATTTTTTGAACTTTTCAAAGTTTCTGGACTCCTGAACAATTTATTCTATCTTGTCTTTCACATCTCAGATTCTGTCCTCTACATGATCAACTCTGTTAGTAAGGATTTCTAGAGAGGCTTTGAAAAGCTCTATTTGATTTTCTTTTTCTGTTGTATCTTTCTGCATTGTATCCATGCCTTGGTTGAGCTTCAATTTCATGTTGAGGTTTGATTTTCTTGATGTTTCTTGGAATTTATTCTTGCATTTATTGTGTCTCCATTAAGCTTAATCAGCTGGTTATTGAGATCTTCTATTTGTTTACTCACCTTCAACTTATCTCTCTTTTGAGGTATCTAAGATTTTTTCCTCAACTAAGTTAAGCATAGCAATGAATTGTAAGAGATGATTCTGTTATATTTCATTTATGAGATTGTTGGGGTTTGCGTGGGGGGTGGGCTGTTACTCTTTTTCTATTAGTTATGTACATACTCAGTGTGTAAACAGCCCATGTTGGTACCATCCTTACTCTCATCACTGCTCCCCCCCAAAGGGACCCTCCTCATTGTTTTTTGCTTCCAATTCTGCCATTCTCTTGGTTGAGGTCTCATTATGTTTATTTAGGTAGCATATAGTGTGCTAGAGAGATGGCTTAGCTATTAAGGCATTTGCCTGCAAGCCAAAGGATGCTGGTTTGACTCTCCTGGACCCACATAAACCAGATGCACAAGGGGGAAAGTGCATCTGGAGTTCATTTGCAGTGGCTGGAGGCCCTGGAGTGCCCATTCTCTCTCTTTCTCTCTCTCTCTCTCTCTCTCTTTCTCATAAAGAAATATTTTTTTTAAAAGAGAAGCTTATTGTGGTTTCATTTTTGGTATTCTGTTTCTATTGGTCTCCTATGTTATCATTGAAAATTTCCATTATGGGACTAGGCAATCTTGGTGAAGATTTTTCAGTTTGTTTTGTGCAATGTGTGTGTGTATGTGTTGGGGCTTACCCATCTTGGGGCATAAGTCTTGTTTTATTAAGGAAGAAGAAAGTAGTGGCCTTTGTAGGATCTTCAGTGGGTGTTCTGATTTGGATTTGAAGCAGATTGGAGTGGGATAGTGTAGACACAGATGTGCAGGTTGTGGAGGTTGCAAGAGTGCCAGCAGCTCTGGGCTTATGGCTTATACGAGAGCTCTGGTTGGAAGTCCAGAATCTCTCCAGCCCACAATCACAGCTGTGCCTTGCCTGTGTGACTCAGGAGCAGTATCACTTTCCCCTGCTCCCCCACTATTCCCCAGATGAGCAGGTTGTGGATGTTGCACTGGTACCCCCTGAAAGTGCTTGCCAGATATTCCTGTGCTCCCCATCTGGGGCAGAAGCAAGGCCCCAAGGGGGCACAAGAATCTGTAGGCCTGGTCTAACCATGGATCTGTGGAGGTGGCAAGTGGAGAGGCATCAGTGTTTGGAGGCAACTGGTGCTGAGACATGGGGATATGGAGGTAGCTGGTGGTGCAACTTGGCCCAAATCAGCGGAGGTAACTGAGGCCAGAACAATCTACCAGGGGCTTGGCACTAGGACCTGCCAAGGTAGGAAACACCAAAAGTGCTGGAGTGGAAGTGTAGGCCCTAGCTCCTGTACTATATCCTGAACTGTGTACCCACTCAGTGTATTGGTTCCCTATGTGAGTGCACAGGGTATGGTCAAAGGCCAATCACCTAACAGCCCTGCCCCCCTGAACTCAGCTGGCCTAATTAGGGAGGCACCAGCACACTCCAGTGTGAGAGACTTGTAAGATCCCTGTGGTTGCACCCTAACTGTGCCAGATCAGCAGATTCATGAAGATGTACTCATGTGCCCACCCAGTGGAGGTCCACTAGGACCTACTAGTACTGGATTTCCACAATTATTGCCCGATTCCCCCCTCCAGGTCTAGCATGGTTATGATACCACCATTTTAACTGGGAGTCTCAGGTCTTAAGTGATATGAAAGTCAAAAGGAAAATACTGGATGTGATAGGGTGGAAGCAGGGAATAGGGGTAGATACAGCGGATAGAAAAGAAAGGGGGAGAATTAACCAAACTAAGTACATGTATATAAATTACAAAAAAAATAGAGACCAGTGCCTTGAGATTCCAAATGAGAAGAGCTATGATTCTCTCCCCCTACAAACTGTGCCTCCAACTTTAACCATGACACATGATAAATAATATATACATCTGACATAAAACCCAGTTACACCCAAAAAAAAAAAATGTAGTGGTTTTATCCAGGTGTCCTTCATAAACTTATGTGTTCTGAATGTCTGATCCCCAGCTGATGGCAATTTGGAAACTCAAACTTTGTTAGAGATATGTTGTTGGAGGAAGGCTTATGGGTGTTATAGCCAGCTTCTCTTAGCCAGTGTTTGGCATACTCTTCTGCTGCTGTTGTCTACCTTATGTTCACCAGGAGGTAATACCCAGACTCAGCTGCCACATTTTCCCCTGCCATCTTCTAGTTTCCCTTGTGTCTAACAAGCTGCATCTGGTTGGATGTTTGTTGCAGCAAAGAGAAACTGACAGAAAAAGATAAATAACATTTTTTTCAAAATCTGAAATTTTTGTGTTTCAAATGATATCATTAAGAAACTAAGAAAGAAGGAGAAAATCTTTGCAAACATATTTAATACAAGTCTGGTATCCAGAACATATAGGAGACTCTTTCAGGCCAGCCATAAAAAGGAAAATAGTCTTCTCTTGGTCTCATTTCTATGTTTTGAAAGCAAAAGGACAAACATGAAATGAAAGCAGAAAGGAATTGGAGGAAAAAGAGAGGATGGAGGCAGGATGATGAGAAAAATGAGGAATGACAAGAATCAACTAAAAATTTTTGTTTAACAATGCTATAATACTTTGTATGCTAATTAAAAGATAAGATAAAATAGGCAGGTGTGGTGGTGCACGCCTTTAATCCCAGCACTTGGGAGGCAGAGGTAGGAGGATCACCATGAGTTTGAGGCCACCCTAAGACTACATAGTGAATTCCAGGTCAGCCTGAGCTAGAGTGAGACCCTACTTTGAAAAAAAAAAAAAAAAGATAAGATAAGATAAAAGACATATGGTCATATTTAAACTAAACAAAGGATTCAATGGATGTTTTACCAAAGAAGACATGCACTGGTCAATAAGCCCATCAGAAGATGCAACACCATTGGTCATTAGGGAGATGCAATTAGAAACCACTTCAAACCCATTACAATCTGAATAGCAGATGTTTCAGTATCTCTGATTTGTTAAGCCTATGTTGCAGACAGGTTTGCAGAAATCAAGCTGAACAAGAGCAGCTTGTAGAGAGGGGGGGGAAATAATTTATTTTGGCTTATAGACTCAAGGGGAAGCTCCATGATAGCCAGGGAAAACGATGACATGAGCAAAGGATGGACATCACCCCCTTGCCAACATCACGTGGACAACAGCAATAGGAGAGTGTGCCAAACACTGGCATGGGAAAACTGGCTCTAACACCCATAAACCTGTCCCCAACAATGCACCACCTCCAGGAGGCTTTAACTTCCAATTGCCATCAACTGAGGAGACTAGCATTCAGCATACTTACGTTTATGGGAGACACCTGAATCAAACCACCACAGCCTGTAAGCTAAAGTCTTATGTCATATATATAATATATGCACACATATATATATTGCCATCATCTCTTACATTGGCCTATCACATATATTCACCAAAACAATAGCAGTTGCTTCCATACTGGGACCTATGACCTTCCCAGCCACAGACTTTTGACAAGTTTTACATTACCAGCATGAATTCCTGTGAGATTACAACCTTTGAGATTGGGCCAGCTGACCTGCATTGGGGCAACAGGAAGAATGTAGACTCTTTTGAAGGGGGCTGAAAGCTCAAGGAGTGTCCTGTTCTTCAAAGTCTGTTTTATTCCCCCCACCCCCGGACTAACAAATTGGCACCCTACCTGGTATTATGAAGTATAAGAAAGGCAGGAAAGAGAGGGTCATTGAATTTGCAACATGGTCTTGTATTTTGGGAATAGCCATGGGCAGTGTGAAACAGGTTTGGTGGATTACCTGCACGGAACCGTGAGGATGGACCATGGGTTGCAATGCAGACCCAGTGGAGATGCCCAGCCCATGAAGTGGCTGCTAAGGAGAGCTGCCAGCCCCAGATGAAGTTTTCCAGGACTGTGAGTAGCCTAGCTGGAGGGGCAGAATTGGAACTCCAGAGACTTGTTTTTGGTTAGAATTATTGGAGTTGGAGACTTGTCACTGACTAGCATTGTTGGACTTGAAGCTACAGAGTTTGATGTTTGCACTGGTTGTTTTAAATCTTGTATTGGTTGAATATTTCTTTACTATGCCCAATGCCATCTTTTGCAGTGTGTTTATTCTGTGCCATTATGGGGATTTGGGGTATCATTTGGTATTATGGCTTGGTTAAAAGACCTTGGATTATGGGAACATTTGAACATCATTAGGATTGATAAAATCTATGGGACTTTTAAAGTTGGATGAATGCATTGCATTTTACATCATGTATGGTTACCAGTTTATGGGATCCAGGGGCAGAATGAGGTGGTTGGATTCAGGTGTCCCACATAAACTTAGGTGTTCTGAATGCTAGGTTCCAAGCTGATGGAGATTTGGAAATTAATGCCTCCTGGAGGCAGTGTATTGTTGGAGGCGGGCTTATGGGTATTATAGCCAGTTTCCCCTTACCAGTGTTTGGTACACTCTCCTGTTGCTGTTGTCCTCCTGATATTGGTGAGGAGTTTATATGCACCCTCTGCTCATGCTGTTATTTTCCCGGCCATCATGGAACTTCCCTTTAAGTCTGTAAGCAAAAAGAAAAAAAAAAGAAAAAAAAATCGTATAAGCTGCTCTTAGTCAGGTGATTTCTGCCAGAAATGCGAACCTGACTGCAACAATAGCCCTATTAGGCCTGGGCATCAAACACTGCTGCTCTCACTCTTAGTTCCCTCAGTAAAACCAGTTCTTCCCCTATTGTCTTCAAGTCCCTGGTATCCATAGGGATCCTAATATATGAGCCAGTCCATCAGGGACTGGTTTCTTTTGTATAACTTTAGGCTATGCAACCTTTGTCTCCAGGAAGGATGAGTAATTATGTTGCTCAATTTCTTAGCTTTCATGGTGCTCAAACTCTCCCCACTAGGCTTGCACAAGGATTTCATGACATGTTCTTTTGCTTTAAAGGGAGTTTCTGATTATATGTCTGGAAAATTACAGGTTTTTCCATTGGAAGGGGGAAAATACTTTAAGCAGTTAATTATGTTGGAATTCTGAGCATGCATGTGTGTGTGCATGTGTGTTGAAATTCTTCTTGCTTTTTAGCTAGGAAGAGGTTTAAACCAACTGAGGAAACAGATTTTATCACAGTGATGATGAATAGTCAAGACCAAAACAGCAGATAGTTACCCAGTGGTGTCTTCAGAGAATACTATTCAGACACAGGGGGGAACTTGGCTGAATTGAAGCAAAATCACACTGGGAATGATAGCACTTGCCTATAACCCCAGTACTTGGAAGTTTGGAGGCAGTCTAGACTTCATAGTGAGACCCTGTCTCAAAGCCAACAACAAAAATGGAATAACTTGTGCCAGCTCTTTCAAAAGTAACTAAAGCTAAGAGGTTATAAGGAATTTTTTTTGGATGGATACCTAACACTAACTGAATATATTCTAACCTTGGTTCCTACTAGGGTTCTGTGTATATTTGTTTCACATACAGGTATCTTTCACCTCACAATTGGGTTGTTAAAACAAAAAAAGAGGAAAATGTAACTTTCCTGGCATAATGGAAGTTATTCTAAAGAGAAGTTTGTGGCCTGCTTTTGGCTCTCAGACTATTGAAATAATGTACCCTAAAGAATTGTAATTTCCCATTGAGTCTCATGCTAGAAGAAGGAAGAGGATGAGGCCTAGTACTAGCCATGTGAAGGGTTGGCTTGTCTTCTTAAAAGAGATTTTACCCATTCTTGATGTCTTCTCAGATTATCTTGCAGAACAGACTGGAACATGAAAGGACCAAAACCTGACCAGGATCATGTAGTTACACATACATCTTACCTTTAATTTAAACATAAAACTCATATTAGGACCCTAAAGATAGACTTGGGGGGATATCACTGGACCTATTTGTCCCTCTTTCCAATGTGAACACAATGAATGAATACCCTTCTGTATTTCACTATTTTTCTTTAATTAGTATATTGAGGATAGATGGATGAGCCTGGCTTATTAGAGCTATCAGAGTACAAATGCTGACCTCAGTAACTCTGGTAAAACTATTTGCAATTAGTACTGATGCAGTATTTGGGGGCCCAGGGGGTCTCCAGAATTCATGAACCCCAAGTTTTGGGTTCTATCCTACCTTTTTAAAAATTATTTTTGTTAGTTATGAACATATTTAGTATGTAAACAGCACATGTTGGTACAATCCTTTCCCTCATCCCTGCCCCTTTTCTGAAGGGGCCCTCCTTGTTGGAGATGCAGGTTATCTCCATGGAGATTGTGGGTCATTCATTATGGGGCAGCAGTCAGTTATGGGGGAGGCAATGCCTGTGCATAATGTCCCAACTGGTGCCTCTAACAATCTTTCTGCCCCCTCTTCTGCAAAATTCCCTGAGCCATGTTGGGTGTGTTTTAAGTCTATTTCAGTGATGGGCTGTAAGGAGCCTCTGGATCTCTGGTTTAGAAGGTGTTGAGTGTCCTCATTGTCTATCTCCTTCTCCCTTGTGCTGATTATCAGGTTCACTGAGAAAGCAGCACTCTTGCTCATCGCCCCAATTCCTCTGTGGTTTCAGCTGGGCCTGAAGTGTGATGGGTTGTTTATCTCCTTGGGTCCCACTCCCATCTGAAAAAGAGAAGCAGATTCTCCAATGGATAATGAAGTCAGAGAATTTAATGGGTGTAGTCCCTTTTATAACACAAGATTAGTGGGAGCTTGATATTGGAGAGCAAATCATTGTCTGGAAATGATTCTAACTTGTTTCCCAGTTCCAGATATGTGTTCTTTCTCACTGAGCACATCTGTTAGCCAATCTGAAAGCATTTGATTACCTACCAAGGCTGTGTGCCACTATGGCACGTGTGTGAGCATCACATCAAGTTGTTTGCTTCTGAGTAGCTTAGACTTTGGGTTGCTCAGACAGCTGTTGGCCACGTTCCCCCAGTAGCTCATGCAGCACCTTCTAACACTAGATGGCCTAAGTGTCTGGGGATTTGCTCTCTTCTGGGTTCCAGCCAGGTCTCTCCATGTTCCATGCTGATAGCAAATGTCTTCAGCAGTAGGGTCTTACCATTAACCTCTGGTGAGTAATCAAGTGCTCTAAAAGAAGTCTGTCTTGTTTGGGGGGACCTTGTAGGTCTCTCTGACCAACAGCTCACTGTGAGTCTTAACCTCAACCTGGTAGTTGGAGTTACAGGCCAGACTCAAGGGGAAACAAAAAGAAACAAGAGGAATTTAAGGTTAGGCTTCATCCTACTCTCTCCAGAGTCCTTCTTTGCAGGTGCTCCCCCCGAGGTCCTGTTGCGGGTTCAACCTTTTAATCTATCTTCCAGGATATAGGTTTCTATGGTATCAGTTCAATTTGTGTTCAGTTTTGTGTTTTCCTCCCCCTACTCTCCCCCTCCCCCCAAGCCCTACCCTCCCTATTGTCCAGACCTTTAGATGCCTATCAGGTATATCAGTAACTCAGGCTGATGCAGGTTAGGAACCACAGATGTATGAGACCATGGGCGATGATTGTCTTTCTGTGATTGTGTGAGTTCACTGAGTATTATCTATTCCAAGTTCAACCATTTTTCTACAAATTTCATTGTGTTGTTTTTTTTCTTACTGCTGAGTAGAATTCCATCATGTGGATATACCACATCTTGGTTATTCATTCATCTAATGATGGGTTGATTCCAGTTCTTAACTATTATGAATTGAGCAGCTAAAATCATAATTGAGCAAATATCTCTGTACTGAGCCATGGGGCTTTTAGGGTAAATGCCCAGTAAGGGAATAACTGGGTCTATTGGTAACTTTATATTCATCCTTTTCAGGAGTCTCCAAATTGATTTACATTGTGGTTGTACCAGCTGGTTCTGTCCTACCTTTAATAAAGAATTAATAAAGATGGACTCAAAACTATAAATTATGAATTACTAAGTTTATTTAAGAGGAAATCACAAATTGTGGGATTTATTTAAATGAGATTAGAATTTAAGAGAAACTGAGGCTTTTAAAGAGATATGAGAATAAAGCTGTAAGCACGTGGAGAAACTGAAGCTTTTAAAAAGAGATCACAGTAAAGCTGCAAACATGTGGAAAGTAGAAGCTAGGAGCTTGTGTAGTAAGACTTAGGAGGAACCGCCATAGCATCTGCCATGTATTTTTTCATGTAGGGAAGTTTAGAGAGCAAATGGTAAGGCTCAAGGTAAACTGAGAGGGCAGATCTCAAAGCAGAGACCAGGTGATTCAGAGGAGAAATGAAGAAAGTTACACTCATGGTTTCCCGAGTTTAAAGAACTCACACAGGTAGCAGACCTAGAGTTAGTAAAAGCACCCACATGGTAGATCTGGGTTGTATGGAAAATATGCATGGGTAGATTAGAGACCAGAGAAAAATCATGCATGCATTCAAAGTGAAAATTTACCCCAAACTATAAAGCACAGGCTAGCAAAAATGTTCCCCCAGACCACAAAACAGTTTTATGCTCTTCCCCCCTCCACCCCCACCAGGCTGAATGAGGGGGAAGCCAGATTCATGTGTGTCCCTGTGGCCTGAGGAAAGAGAGGCAGGCAGAGCAGAGCCAGAAAACCTGAGAAAAGCAGGACAGAACTAGTGACAGGAAGAAGACAGCAGCCTTCATACACAAGCACTATTAACCAAGGTATGTACTCTTTGATTATTTTCTCAGTTCTAGTTCTGCAAGAGACCCAAAGAATTTCATTTTGCTTAAAGGTTCTTAAAGGTGGTTCTCAGGAGATGACTAATTCTGCTCCAAGGCATAGCATCACCTTCACAAATAATTGCATCATCTGGGTGGTAGTCTATCCTAGGAGATTTTGTTCTTCCTAAAATCCAGCTTTAGGACAATCACTTATCTCTGTGCCTTTAGCCTTGAAGGGGGATGATAAAGGTTACATAGATGCTTCTTGAGTGATTACAGTAGAGACCTGCAGAGATAAGAAGGTTATCCAAAGTACAGGAAATAGACACAAAATGAAGGCAGAGATGCCAATATTTCATTTTGCTCATAATTACCTTGTTAGCCCAAGTAAAGAGTTGATTTTTTTTTAAAAAAAAGGCAGCTTCTAAGTACTTGTTGTAATTTATCTCAGAGGAATCTAACATATTGTAATTCCTATGTCCTAAATGATGCCTAGGAAGCGTGTCACTGGGGATAGCCATTATTTTTCTCTTTCATCATACATAAGGTCCTCTCTCATAATCAGTTTCTATAGGTAAGTAAGTTAACACTAGAATTTAAGGATGGATACAATACTTGGAGAGTTGCTTCCCTGGATGCATAAGGAAATGAAAACTAATTTTTTTTAAAAGTATTCATTTTCAAGCAAGAGAGAGAGAGAAAAGAATGGGCATGCCAAGGCCTCTAGCCACTGCAAATGAATTCCAGATGCATGAACTATTCTGCGCCTCTGGCTTTACATGGGTACTGGAGAATCAAACTTGGGTAGCTTTGCAGACAAGTGTCCTAGCTACTGAGCCATCTCTCCAGTCTGAAAACTAATTTTTAAAAGGGTGAAATGTTCAGTCATTTGGTTGATGTTATATATTAGTTATCTAGTCAAAGGCTAGGTCAGACTGATGTTAGATGGAGCTCAGATTCCCATTTGCCTGAACCTAGGTCTCCACCTTCATAGCAGCCTTAAAAGAGAAAAATTATGCGAATATATTAGAGAGTACCTTTAAGACTGTTCACCAAGAAGGTGGTCCATGATGGAATGGGCAGTATCAAGGGACTACACAGGACTGGCAAATGGCTCAGCAGGTAAGAGCACTTGGCTCGCAAGCATGAGGGCTAAGAGAGCCTCATTCACCTAATAAACATCTGAACATGGACACACATGGCCTGCAGCATGAGTTCTGTGTATAGCAGACTAGAGAATCACTGAGGCTTGCTGTTCAGCTAGTCTGACCAAAAAACTGGCTGCTCCAATTTCAGTAAAAGACTCCTTCTCAAGAAAAAAAGCAGAGGACACCCAAATTCTCCTCTGGCCTCTATGTGCATATAGGGCATGTACATATGCACACACATATGAGTACACTACATACATACCACACCACATACATACTCAAAAGAAAGAAAATATGAAAATGGAAAGGTTTGGTGTAAAGGCATTATTTCACTGATTTTATTCACATGGATTGTGAGCATTAATTTTTTTATGAGCAGTGTGTTTTGTTTTAAATACTATACAGTGGAAAGATAGGCTTGGACTGGAACTAAAGCTCCTAATGAAAGCATTCTAGATGGCTCTGCCTGATGTGGAGTGACACTAGTTTCTTCCCAGGGGAATGGTCAGCCTAATGGTCTACATAAAAGTCACTAAAATGTGTTACTCTCTACATGCTTAGTGGAATGTCCCAGATGAGACTGCTGGTATGCTTTCTGTGCAGGCCATAAGGGACTGATTGCTGATAACCAGGACATTTACCAGCTCCATTTGCTTATCACCCAGGTCAAGAGCAATACTCTTGAGAGGAGGACACACTCATGTAACAAGTGATATAAAATTTTTAAAAATGGTCAAAGAAACATTGTCTCACGTTCTGTAATGAATCCTACAGATATTATTAAAATCGTGAGGTTAAGTGAAAAAAGTTTGGCATGGTGGCCCATGCCTTTAGTTCCAGTACTTTGGGAGGCAGAGATAGGAAGGTTGCTGTGAGCTCAAGGCCAGTCTGGGACTACATGGTGAGTTCCAGGCCAGCCCCGGCTGACATGAGACCATGCCTCAAAAAGGAAGGGGTACTGGAGAGATTTCTCAGTGATTTAAAGGTGTTCGCTTACAAAGCCTAATGGTCTGGGTTCCATTACCCAGTACTCACATAAAGTCAGACATACACAGAGTGACACATACATTTGGTTTATTTGCTAGAGCAGGCGGCCCTAGCATTCTAATATTCTCTGTCTCACAAGATTAATTATTATTTTTTAAAAGGAAAAAAAGAGGGAATAACATAGGAAACAGTGACCAGTTTCATTCCCAGAGGTTAGAAACTTTAAAAAGGTTAAAGAAAATATTAAACCAAAACATTTTGGCCAAAAGAAGTCTTAAGTAAAAGAGCTTATTGAGGTGGTTGAGCTGATTGGCGAATGGGGAAACCGGTGCTCGTTGAAAATCACCCTTGGCCTTGGCCGTGGCCGTGGGTGAGATTCGGCGCCCAAATCTTCCAGGGGCCTCAGCTCACCTCCCGCTGCCGCGGTGTGGGAGGGTGAAACCCAGGCCCCCACAAGGCCCCGCCACGCGGCAGCCTGCCCGCCCGCGCTGGCTCCTTCCCGCATTCCTCCTGACTCCGTCTTTTCTCTTGTTCCGTGAGCCGGAAGACGACCCGCCAGAACCCGGAGAATAGCAAGTCTCGGTGGACCCTGGTGTTTATTTTGGTTTTGGGGGGTTGTTTTTGAGGTGGGGTGTCTCTGGTCTAGGCGGACCCGGATTAACTGTAGCCTCAGGATAGCCTCGAGCTCATGGAGATCCTCCTATCTCTGCTTCCCCAGTGCTGGGATTAAAGGCGCGCACCACTACAAAAAAAAAAAAAAAAAAAAAAAAAAAAAGCTTATTGAAATATTCCTTACAAATGATAACCAAGAATAAGAAAGGTCCTAGGTCTGGGTAAGTTCCTAAAACTACCAGTATCAAACAACTGGACAGAGTTAAAAACACTTGTTTAAATTTTGATGAGCAAAAGCACTGTGAACCACAAAGTAGTAGGATGGTATAGGGAGGCAAGATTTGGAGACTGGGACATAATTCATAAGATTAAAAGCAAAATGCAATGCCCCCTTGATGATGTCAGTCATTTCTTCCTACTATTCCCACTGTTGTTGCCAACCAAATCCAGAGCCCTCTGTATGCCAGACAAAAACTCTATCAAGTAACTATACCTCTAGACCTCCTTGTATTTTGAATAACTGGTTTCAACTTATGCTTAGAAAATTGATAAAGTTTTGTGTTTGTTTATTTGCTCTGCCCTAAATTTTTGTCACCTGAATAGGCTCTTTTATCTTCTATTCTCTGACCTTTTACAAAATACATCTCCGAAATTTTTCTGTTATCAAAAATACTAATGAAAGTTTTTTGTTTTCTTTTGTTTTGTTTTGTTTTGTTTTGTTTTGTTTTGTTTTGTTTTGTTTTGTTTTGGTTTGGTTTTGAGCTAGGTTCTCAGTCTAGCTCAGGCTGATCTGGAATTCACTATGTAGTCTCAGGGGGTCTCAAACTCATGGCAATCTTCCCACTTCTGTCTCCCGAGTGCTGGGATTAAAGGCGTGGGCCATCACGCTTGGCACTAATGAAAGCTTGATGATTCATATGTATAGCCAACTTAACAGGACCTAGAATCAACCAAGAAACAAGCTTCTGGGCATGACTATGAGGAATCATCTTCATTAGATTAACTGAAGTGGGAATATCCTCCCTAAATATACGTGACATCATTCTTCAGGCTCAATTCCAGACTATGTAAAAAAGGAGAAAGCTGTTTGAGCAGAAGCATCCAATGCTCCCTGTTTCCTGATTGCAGTCACGATATGACCTTTATGCTCCTGCACTCATACCGTCCCCACCAAAATAGACTGTAATTTCAAATCATTAACCAAAATAAACTATTTCTTAATTTGCTTTGAAATGAAAAAGCAATTAATATGATAGGTAAAAAGTCTTACCTGGCAAACAAGGAACTCCACAACAGGATTGAAATCTTGTAGTGTCACTAAGAAGAAATGGGATAAATTAAATATGCATACTAAGGGCATTAAACAAAGATTTTAATGAATATTATTCACATAGATGGGTGAGAGGGTCTCTCTCTGCTGGTCAGTCAATATGGAAGGACTATGAGTAAGTTTTATACATTTGTTATATTTGGGAGTAATTTAAATAATAATAAAACAAAGATTACAATAAAAAAAATCTGATCCATATGAAATTCATTAGCAGCCTAGACAAGCAGGCAGCCTAACCTAATGTTCCTAAAGGGAAAAGGTTTGTGTTGGCGCCACCTGCTGGCACTAACTGTACTTGTTGCAGGCCTTGAATGGTGCTTAGGAACTAAGGCTGACCTCATCAGAACCAGGGACTCCAAGCTGGGCCAGCATAGGAGTCCCAAAATCGGCACTTGCAAAACTTTTATTAGAACAACTCAGTGTACAGGATTCATGCAGAGTTTATACAGATAATGGCTTGTACCAAAACAAAGTAAGAAACAACTTCCTTATCTCAGAAGCAGGAGACAACTTAGTCAACTTGAGGCTACAGATGAATACCAGACCTCCCTAACAGTTGGAGAAAAAGATACTACCAGCCCTGTTCCCAGCATTCCAGGATCAGGTATAGGTGTCTTTCTTTGCAAAATAGAGTGGCAACAGAATAACGGTGTTCTGAAAGCAGAGTGTTTTTGCCTCAGCAGGCTAAAAACCATCTACAGGGTTGAGTATTAACTGGAAGAAGAGGAAGAAGAACAGCTGAAAGAATATTTGGAAAGGAACTGTGAAAGTTGAGACCTTGCTTGGAGCCACATTTACATAATATGATGCAGTGACTTTATTAAAGATTGAATAAAATTCCAATAATCGTGCAGGTTCTTGAGTTGTATATCCATTTAACATAAAGAATTTGTGTTCAAAAACTATACTATGCTTTTTGTCCACAATTCCTGTTTCATATTTCACCCCAAGGTAAGCTACAGTAGGTCAGGAAATGCTCCTATTTCTGAAGGATTCTTGTCCCATAACCTCAAGGAACATATGCTAAAGAATCTCAACAGACAAGCCTTACTGGGCTAACTGTCCCATCAGATAGCACTTGGCCAAATGCTTTGTGTCCTATCACATTTCAACAAAATTCTTCCTGGTTCAATCATGCCTATAAGTGGGGTCTCTAAATAAAACCCTCAAACATGGTTCAGTGAGCTTGCGGAAAGCTGAATCCATGAAGAGTTCACAGGTGGTACATCCACAAAGGACATAGAAGGTCCAGGCTCCTTCCTTCATTTCTCATTCTGTACATCTCTGCATCTGCATCCTTTGTAGCTGGCAAATGTAAGTAGAAATTTTTGAGTGCCATAAGTTACTTCAACAATCTAGCCAGATACACTGAGGGTTTGTGACACCACAATTTGTGTCACGTTGCTCAAAATACAGGTAAGAGGCTTGAGACTAACAGAAAAAAGGATAGGAAGAAGTCTTGGGACAGGGTGTCATTGGGTGGGTCTGACACTTTCTACTGGTAGACGTTGTCAGAACTAACTTGTATTAGGGGTCATTCAGCTCGTGTCCATTTCAGACTTGATTCATTTCTTGGTGCTTGAGGAAAATCCCCTCATATTTTGGAATCATAGAAATGATGTGTGTTGTGAGAGTTCAGAAGGGGGGAAATGCATTTAATTAGGCTTTCCCATCCATGTCATCACAAACAGTATCTGTGACCCTGTGTCCACTAGACCTCTGTTTTTAGCCTTCTTCAGTTTTACCCTGCATTACAGCTGTTCCTCACTGACTGATTCCTGCATTGGCCATGCCTGGGTGGAGCTGCTTGGTGACAGGAGCAGGAGGGTTTCTGGGCCAGAGGATTGTGCACTTGTTGGTACAGGAGAAGGAGCTACAAGAGGTCAGAGCCCTAGACAAGGCCTTCAAACCAGAAACCAAGGACGAACTTTCTAGTAAGTAAACTTGAAACGTCAGTGCATGTCTGCATTTTGAGCTGTGAGTAGCTGTGAGCAGGACTCTGTCTAACAAATAAAGGACACTTGGAGCCATTAAGCTCCCTTCATGTTCACACTTATCTAGAGACTGAATTCTGGTCTTTAGTCCTGGGCAGTCACTGGACCTCAGACGTCTCCCTTTGTCATCAGTAAGTCACATGTCACTTCTCTCCCTTATCTGCAGCTCTTGAATGTAGACTTCCCAATTGCTGTGCAATATCTATAGAACATCATAACTTGGAAACTTCCAAAGCAATCCCTGACTTTTCTGATGCTTCTGGTCTGGCTGTTTGTCTGTGCATTTGTTTTTTTTTCTGCTTTGGTTGGTGGTGTTAGCCTGTTTAGCATCTTAGGTGGAAGTAAGGTAAAAGGAAATGAAGGTGTGGTGCATTTATCCATGTGATGTGATACAAGTGTGTGTATATATGTATATACGTATATATATATAAAGTGAGAGGAAGAGACAGAGGCAGAGATAGAGAATGAGAAAGTGAGTTTCTGACCAAATGCACAAGATCACCTAGAAACACAGCCACAGAGCAACTGTGAGCATGACTATCCACCCTGATTCCACTCGTATGTTGCTTACCATGTCTTACTCTTGTTTATTGTCACAAATAATGAAGAATTTGATGGAGCAATCCATTATTCTTTTGTCACATGTCTATCCCAGGTACTATATATATATATATATATAGAGAGAGAGAGAGAGAGAAAGAGAGGGAGAGGGGGAGGGGGAGGGGGAGGGGGAGGGACAACGGGGGAGGGGGAGGGGGAGGGAGAGGGAGAGGGAGATTAACAGGAAAAATGATAGGAAGATATATAGTGCCTCCTATTTCAACCCCAGATCCTCAAAATAACCCTGCATGGAAGGTAGGAAAGAGGACTCACCCACCTACCTGGACAGCAATGTCTTTGTGATGGAGAATGGAAAGCTAAACAGACAAACATCATTTGATTAATGGGGGGCAGAACTCAGGCTAGATCCTCATGCTTAAATCCCCTTCACTTTGTTTTGAAGCCACCTCTTGGCACAGAGTGTACAGTCTTTCTCGTATTTCCTTTCCCTGTGTGCCCTATACCAGTTGTCTGCCCCCTACCTTAGTGTAAGTGCACACTGCCCAAGGACTCTCCCCTGCCATGTGAGGCAATATCTACCCTGTAACTCAATTATTTGTATCTGACCTAAGTTTCTGTGAATGTTGCCTCTAATACCTAAATAGTAACACATAGCCAATTCTAACTGTTAGTTAGGATCCTAAAGTCTCAATAATATTTATGAACAGGTAAGGGCATAGCCTATTCTAGAGGAATAGCTCCACAATGGGAGCAGTTCATGAGATGAAGGATGGATGAGGCCTATATGAAGGTAACAGTGTGCAATCCTTACAGTGTTCTTTCTCTGCCATACTCTATAGAATGTATTTGAGGTTATATATAACTCATTATTTCCACATGAAATCCCTAGGATATAAATACCATTATTCATTTATTTGAGAGAGAGAAAGAGGCAGAGAGAGAGACAGAGAGACAAAAAATGGTGCACCGGGACCTCTAGCCACTGCTAACGAACTCCGAAGGCTTACGTGGGTACTGGGAAATTGAACCTGAGTCCTTAGACTTTGCAGGCAAGCATCTTAACCACTAAGCCATCTCTCCAGCCCCATGAATACCATTTTTATCCTCCATTTTTACAGATGAAGACATAAAAGCATAGAGGTTAATTGGCTTGTCCAAGCCCCATAGCTAGAACAAGGCAAATCTGGCTGACAACTCAGGTGTGTATTATAGATTTTCTGGGTCTCCCTCTGATATAACTCGCGCCATAACACCATCTCCATGACCCAGCTATGCAAAACACTTTCCAAGTCCACCGTGTGTTGGACAAGATAGGAACTATGTCTGTACTATGAAGCACTGAAGGTGTCCTATCCAGGAATATAAGGGTTTCTGAGAACTGGTGAGTGAGTCTACTTCACTGTCCTCTGAGCTCCTACTGACCTGCACTAGCCACTCCTCTAAGTTAGTCTGTCTGAAGTCAGCAACAAAGCAGAAGCAGAGGAAGAAGGGAGCAATGGATGACACAATCAAAGAATTCCACTGTCCAACATGCCTGACCCCCCTTCACTTCAGGCATTTTCTGGAATTGCCTTCCAAGGGAAAGTGTCCTGGAACAAACAATCAGCAGAGAATTGAGAGCAAACCCCAGGATACATGACAGTATCACTGGATTTCTGCTCTCTCCTTGTGTCTCTGTCACTGCCTCTTCTGTCTCTGTTCTTTAGCTTCATTTCCAATTTTAATACAATGGACTTACCTTACTCCGTCTCAGAAAAATTGATTCTGGGAAACCCTAAGCACCCTTGGGATGCAGGAGAATGGACAACAGCACAGGTTGAGTCAGGAGCAGGTATATTATCTGCAGTGTGTGTATGTGTGTGTCCATAACCATGTCCTTAAACTTCTCAAACATTACTTTTCTCTCTATTATTATTATATATTATTATACTCAGGAAGCCAGTCTGAAAAATGGAAGGTAAGTTTATAGAATACTCATGTAGACTTCATGTAGCACACAATTAAGTGACAAAGTGATAGGCTGTAGTATCATCTTGTGGATTTCAGAACGCTTGAAGACACTGATGTGATAATCATGCCTTGGGCCAGATGACTATGGTCAAGTTCTTTTTAAAATTCACTTAGTTACAACATTGGTATCTGTTTTTGATAATATATGATATTTTATAAGTTGTTCAGTTAAATCTATCCTAAATTCCTTGTCAATATTTCCACTCTCCCTTTAGTCACTCAAGTTAAGTCATTCATAAAGTTAACTCCTTTTGTCTTCCTCATTCCAGACCCCAGTAAGTTCCAGAATCTGAGATTCATATATGTATGTCCCCTCAGCTTCTCCCACTGCTAGAATCTGGCTCTTCCTTATCAGAACTCTGGAAGAAACATTCAGCGCAGCCCATACACATGTACTTTTCATATCCAGAGGCAAATGTTAGTAACTTCCCACACCACAACTCTGTTTCTCTTTCAGTTAAAATCCGTACTTAATTCATGATTCCATATAGAATTAAATGCTAATTGTTCCAAATTCTACCCTATCTCATGGCTTTCCTTAAGAGTTGATAAACTTCCCATTGTTCACACATGTTTCATGTTTAGGCATATTTGATTACTTCCTGCTCACATTGGTTTTCTGCAATGGGAAGAAGTGAACATATTTGTTTTTCTTACCTTCCATTTATTGAGCTCCCTATCTTTCATCTTCTCACACTGATGGTCCTTGAAGAGCTAGGGAACTGTGATCTGTATTAGAAAACATCCCATACCATCCAGAAAGCTTCCCAATGACTTGGCTTATGTTCCTCAGAGCTGCAGACAAAGAAAAAGGTGACAGTGCTGGAAGGGGACATTCTAGATGCCCAGTGCCTAAAGAGAGCCTGCCAGGGTGTATCTGTTGTCATCCATGCTGCTGCTGTCATTGATGTCTCAGGGGTCATTCCCAAGCAGACCATCATAGATGTCAATCTAAAAGGTATGCTGCCTAAGGAAGAGATAAGTGGGTGGGAAGAAGACAGTAAAACAAGTTGAGAAAATTCTAGAATACCTTCAGTGCTCTGGGACAGGTACATCTGCTCACCACTCCCATCTGGAGGAGCTTATGGCTGTTACTCTGTATGTTTCAATGAGGAAACTGAGACTCATCTGAGAAGGTACAGGAAATGTGGCCAAGGCCCTGCAGGTCGTAAGTAGGAGATTGAGTATGTATACTCACACCCATGTCATTCCAACTGGAAGGAAAGCAGTTCCCCTGAACTTTCATTCCAAGTTGAGTGGTTTCCCACTCTACACTCTAAGTATCCATCCACCCAGTGCCTCCCTTGGGCCTCACTCAGATGTTGCAGTTGTCTGCTCAGCAGGCTATTAAACCTAACCCATGAGAGCCTTCCCTCCCACACAAGGAAGAATTCCTCTCCAGAGAAATAGCAGAGCTGCTAAGAGGTCTACCTGGAGGAGTGACCCTTCTCATTACATTTTCTTAAATCCAAGTTTCAAATTGTCTATTGCATTTAGTCTTCAAGAGCAGGTTCTACGCAGGTGCCCCAAAAAACTCTTCCTTAAGTTCACATCAATAAATGCTTTGCACTTTGTAAATAATAGCTTTCCAATCTAATTTAATGTAAAGTGACTGTCCCTAGGAAACTATATGCATGAAAAAACTGTAACTCTTTAATGGGCATATTTACAATAAATAAAGTAGAAGCCCTGTGTGCATTTCCCAAATGAAATTAAACAAAGTTGCACAAACATGCACAAATATAATCATAAGTCAATGAGCACAGAAGCATAGAAAATCTTACTCACCAGAATCTACTGTCAGCATCGTTTGATTTTGCATCTTCCCCTAGCAGTAGCATGGTAGTTCTAAGTGAGGGACAGTGATGAGCATATGTGCATCTCTCACAGCAGCCCAGTTGGGATTGGGATTGGGATTGGGATAGGGATGAACAGAACTTTGTGGCCATGGAGACTCCATGGATTATTTCCCCGATACTGATAGTATTCTAATTTATTGGCAGGTACACAACTCTTGTTGGAGGCCTGTGTCCAAGCTAGTGTGCCAACGTTCATCTACACCAGCTCAGTTGATGTGGCCGGCCCCAATTCCTACAAGGAGATTGTACAAAATGGCCACGAGGAAGAACATCATGAGAGTGTGTGGTCAGACCCATATCCATACAGCAAAAGGCTGGCCGAGAAGGCAGTCCTGGCAGCCAGTGGGAGCGCTCTGAAAAATGGTGGCACATTGTACACTTGTTCTTTAAGGCCAATGTACATCTATGGGGAAGGAAGCTCATTCATTTCTGCTATAGTGACTAGGGCCCTCAAGAATGAGGGCATCCTGGAAGTTACTGGCAAATTCTCCATAGCCAACCCTGTGTATGTGGGCAACGTGGCCTGGGCCCACATTCTGGCCTCCAGAGCCCTGCAAGATCCTAAGAAGGCACCAAAAATACAAGGACAGTTCTATTATATCTCAGATGAAACCCCTCACCAAAGCTATGATGACTTAAATTACACCCTGAGTAAAGAATGGGGTCTCTGCCGTGATTCCAGCTGGAGTCTTCCCCTGTCACTGCTGTACTGGCTCGCTTTTTTGTTTGAAGCAGTGAGCTTCCTGCTGCGTCCAATTTTCAAATATCAACCCCCAATCAACCGTCACTTAGTCACATTGACAAATAGTGTGTTCACCTTCTCCTATGAGAAAGCTCAGCGAGATCTGGGCTATGTGCCCCTCTTCAGCTGGGAAGAAGCCAAGCAGAAAACAGGAGAGTGGATCGGATCCCTAGTGGAGCAGCACAAGGAGGCACTGAAGACAAAGACTCCCTGATGATAGATGACAGGGAGGTGGACCTGGTGTTGTCAGGAAAGAGCTATCCATGTCCTCCAGAAGAGGACAGAAGCACAACCCAGGTCCAACTGCCTCCCTTAGACACAGTGGCCAAGTTAGTATCTTCCTCAGGCCAGCAGGAGCCTCCCAATCACCGTCCAGGCACAGCATGCTGTCCTAATCACCCACCCAAGGACACCAGCTGCTGTGCTTCAGCTGCTATGACCAAAGACTCAGTTTTTGGTTACCAACTATTCTGACCTCTTCCTATAACTTAGAGCTTTTGTCCATTGTTTCTCTTTCCCCTGTCAAAGGCTAAAAGCATTCCTTATCTAACCCCATTCCTTTATGAAGCTCAAAGAAAACAGTAATAAATGGTTTTGGAGAAAGTGCATTATTACCACACATTTTTCTCATTTCTCTTCCATATTCAGGTATGGCCCGTAGGTTCCTGGGTCCTTGGGCCAGCCACAGTGCCCCAAGGCATCCCAGGCAACCACGGCGGTGAGCACGTGAAAGAAAAGACTTTCGGGAGACAGTTTCTGTGAACAGCTCTCCATTTATTTTCAGGGAAATGGGTTTATAAGCAGTTGAGGGTGGGAATAGGGTCTTAAGGGTACTGGATGTACAAGGTTGCTTGCTGATGTTTAATTAGCATATAGGGCATTCATTCCAGTACACAGGCAATGGCAGAGGGAAGGTATAGGGCACAGGGGAATGGCTGTGCAAAGGTGCTAGCTGATACCATATAATGAGTTTCCTAGGACACTGGCCAAAGGTCACAGGATTATGGGTAAATCTTAAGTCTTATCTGATTGTCCAGGTATCCCATGCTTGGAGACGGAGTGGCCTTACTTCCTGCTGATCTCAGGATCTGAGATTTTGTCTGAGGATCCAGGCTCACTGCAAACCCCAAGATTGGGGGGAGGATCCTGGCTCACTGCAACCCCCAAGAATGGGATTAGGAGCTCCCCTGCCAGTCGGGTCCCCTAGATATGACCAGCGGTACAGGCTGCTGCGACCTCTCCATAGCCTGGGGCCTTCATGTCAGACAGCTTAGGTTTGCTTTAACCCAGGGCCCTGCCTATGTCTGACAATGGCCACCTCCTGATCAGAAAAGTAGTATAAGACTGGGTGTATTGACACCCAGTGACAGAAGAGAGAACTGAATATTGACTGCCACCTAGAAGATTTCAAACATGAACTAGATGACTGACATAAATTTCCTCATTCTATGCTACCCTATGATTAGGAGGCAGGGATTCCAGGTGATCAATGAGAAATTTGTCCTCTGCCTCCCTGGCTGGGAGATGACAACAAGAGCAGTTGGCTAGGCAGGCTGATGTGAAAACACTTGTCTTCTCACACAGTCTTTCCTGCACTTGGCTTGTCAGGGAACAGCAGAGATCTTAAGTATGGGCTACTCCTTCCTGGCAGAACTCTCTGTCTCCTTTGGCTTCCTTCCTTTTTTTCCAGCCCTAAAAAAGTCTCTCTAGAATTAGCCAACAAAATCATTCTTCCTTCCTTTCTTACTTAATCAGAGCCTATGCACTGCATGCAAAACACCATGCTGAGGCATCAAAGTCACAAGGAAGTATGGTAGTAGCCCCAGTCTGCACTTTCCTGTCTTCACTCTGCCCGGGGAGACTGCACTTCCTGGTAAAGGAACAAGAAAAAGCACAATGAGTACTTAGCTGCTGCCCTAAATGCAATGCACCTATGGTTGCAGAGAATGAGGCAAAAGGGTTGGGCAAAGCTCCAGAGAGCAGGAGGGATTTGGGGAGGAGTGTGATTGGTAGGTTCCATGAAGGGAGAACAGGCTAGGAGGTGGTACAGAGGAGAGAAGGAGTGTACAGGTGGAGGATGGTGGAGGCTAGAAACTACCTAAGCAGGGTTTACTGAGGGACAACAGCTATCCTAGGTAACACCTAGCAAGGATAGCATCAGAGAACCCAGGCTGAGTGGCCAATGGGATAGTCTGCTCAAAGCCTGACATAGTGACAGCAACCAGAATCTAGAGATTTTCAAATATAGGGTGAAGAACAGTTCCAGGAAGAGAGTGTGGACTGATGCTCAAAGTGAAACCATATCTTGTTTCTTAATGAGAGGGAGGAAGGTAGCAGTGGCTCAACAAGAATATATTTGATCATACCCTAAACTTTCCACATGCTTACCATAGGCCATACTTGTTGGATTTTTAGAAATAAATAAATTCATTACATGGGCAAAATAGTACGCAAACAAAGAAAACAAATCCTTTAGGTTAGCCCATGTCCTCTAGCCTCCAGTTTTTCATCTGACAACCCAGATTCATGATCTCATAGAGATAAAATGTACAACTTGGTAGGTGCTATAGACAGTACAGTGTTATGACAAACGTCATATTAGGAAGGAAGATCCTGTCTGGGCAGGACCTCAAATGTCCCTTGCACTTGGACTGGCCGGTGAAACACAGGTGGGTGTCTACAGGCAAGAAAGGGATGGAAAGTGATCCAGGCAGAGGGGCAGAGCCTGCAAAGACCCATTTGAGAAAGAGGGTGGTACTTAGGCAGTCAGAAACCCAGTCTGGACTGTCTGTATTCAAGGGGAATTATACTGACAAAGGCAGGGGAAAAACAGACCTGAACTACCTTGAGTTTTTCCATTAGATACTCTTCCTCTAATCATACTTATGCTCAGATTTAATATGTAGTTGCTTCCGATAGCCCTAATGCCCCAATAAGAGCCCCCTACTGTGTAAGGGAAGCTGTTCCTCCTGACCTGCCTGGGCCTTCTCAGGCTTTCCCCAGATAATGCCTGTTTCAGCTGTTAAGCCAAGTCCTTTCTGTTCATTTCATTTTGTACTCATTCCTGGCTTTTGCTTTTTAACATTTGGTTCCAAAAACTGGGACAGATATGTGGAGTGGAGACTTCCAGTAATGCAGGAAGCAATGGGCAGCAAATCCCTGGATACTGAGACATTCTTAGCTTCCATCCGGCTCCCGCCCCCCGCCCCCACACCGCCACTATTTTAATTACTCTTTCACCACAGTTGATTGCATGAGAACTCCCCTGAGGAGGATGGTGAACCTAAGGATACTCTTCTGTGGGTTCTCAAAATTCCCAGATGACTAGAACAATTATTATCTCATGGCTCAGTAGGGTAATCTGTCTGCTCCCAATTTTTTCTTCTCCCCTCTTCTTGGCACTAGCCATAGAGGCCATTTACCATATCCACAGGATATCCAACAATGAGCCATCCAAGACATGATGAGTCAGCCTCCCATCAGTCTTTCCTATGGTACCTAGGAGAAAGAGACCAGAAACCCTATCTGTCTTGTTCTTGGAGGACTGCTCTGGGAGCCTGTGGTCAGAATCAATTGCTTGTGGATACCCACTTTAATTCTGAATGCCCCCTTCCCTGCCCTTCTCCAGGAGAAGGTCTCCAGTTTCTGTGCTCAGATCCAGGAATGTGTGATCATCAGTGACACCCCAGCACTTCTCACCCACCATGGATTCTGAAATTTCCAGAACTCCACCAGCTTCACAGTCTGGACACAATATAAACTGGATTACTGCTGGCATGAAGCTGGTACATTTGACTTCTAAATTCTTAAATACCTTGCTAACTTCATAAACTAGAATGGCATGGAGCCCCCTATATTCAGGCATCCTGATACCTCTCATCTTGTCACTCTCTGTCCATCCTGATCTCCAATCTGGTTGTCCTCCTTGGAAAAACCTTCTCCTACCTTGCCTGAGCCCAAGAAGGTAACCCCAGCAACCCCACATTTTACCCTCGGTCCCCCTCCATACTGGGCAGAGTTCTGGGACCTCATGATCCCTAAATAATGAAGACATTATCCTCCCCACTATGCAGACTACCAGAACCTGCTCTCAGCCTCAAACCTGCCCCTGGTCCTCCTAGAGTTGAACAGCTCCAGATGTAAGACCCATAGAATGGATTTCACACCATAGCTCTCCTTCATTGTGCCATGGCAAATGGCAATCTCCTTCTCTCTCTCTCTCTCTCTCTCTCTCTCTCTCTCACTCTTTCTCTTGTTTCTTTCTTTCTTTCTTTCTTTCTTTCTTTCTTTCTTTCTTTCTTTCTTTCTTTCTTTCTTTCTTTCTTTTCTCCCTTCTGTTAAAGTACAGTCCTAAACTCTGGACATGTTTATGTAACCTGTTTTTACTCAAAGTGCACCAATAAAACTGGCCTTTAAGAATGACCTCTGGCACATTCTCCAGATTCTACTGTTTTGTCTTTTTGTTTGTTTGTTTTTTGTGCCTCTTGAGTTCCACCTTCTTCCCATTGGAAGGCCTGAATTTTCTGGTCATGGGCAGCAGCCACATTGATTGCTACTTATGGCATCATGTAAAGTTAATATGGACAGCCTGTCAACTCAACTCCATAGTGAGTACCTTCCCTCAGGATATGCAGGCCTCTCCCACATGTAAACAATCTTCTTGTAGGCAAAAAAAAAAAAAAAAAAAAACATATGTCACTTTTGAATTAAAACTTCTAAGAGCTTCCCTGTCTTTAAGATGTAAGAAAATAATTAAGACATCAGTTTAACTTAAAGACTCACAAATGACAAATGTAAAAGCTACTGAATCCACTTGATCTTTGTGACCAAGAATGTATATGTATATATATTTAGCAATATAAACAATATATATTATCTTCGTTGTTAATATGGTAACATTAGCTTGTAAATGAGTACTCATATAAGTTAATAAATATAAAATAGCTCTAGTATTTCTCAGTTTAAAATGTAACTAAAATTTTAAAGACAAGATGTCTGTCTCCCTTTAATAGTATTGTATGTTCTTTGTCATATGTCTAAGGCTGTCCAGCCACTGTCATGTCTTAATGTGTTTCATGTCTGTTTGTATGAATATGAATTTTGTGTCCAGAAACTACATAACTAAAGCAAGGACAATCAAGGGTGAGTAAAGTGTGTTTTCAGTTAAGAAGGTTAAAATAAAAGACATATTTTTAGATCAGAAGGACTTGGTAAGGTAAAAGACTGCTCTGAATGGAAATTGAGATAGAGGAACTAGAAGGTTGGCGTATGTTGTAAAAAGGTTCTGAGACTTAATATAAAAGGGTTGTGTGACTTTAACATAAAGTGGTTTGAGGTGCCTGGGGTAAAATGGATTAAAAGAGAAGAGTTTGGCTCTCTTTATATTATCTTTTACCTTAACTGTTTATGTAATTCAGACTCAACACTTTAGGTTAGTAAGTGTGTTTATTGTGCCATGTTTCATGCTATCAAGGTTAAATTTCAGTTGTGGGCTGGTGGGATGGCTTAGCAGGTAAGGTGCTTGCTTTCAAAGCCAAGGGACCCAGGTTCAATTCCCCAGCACCCACATACCAGATGTGCAAGGTGACACATATGTCTGGAGTTTGCTTGCAGTGGCTGGAGGCCCTGGTGTGCCCATTCTCTCTCTCTCTCTGCCTCTCTCTCTCTCTCTGTCTCTCTCTCTCTGTGTCTCTCTCTCTCTCTCTCTGTCACACACACACACACACAAACACCACACATAAATACATAAAAATAAAAATATACTTTAAAAAATTCAGCTGTACGTAGGTTTTCTTCTCTATCCTTTTAGCTTTTAACTATAGGGTAAATTGAGTCTTAACATAATCAAGATTTATTTAAACTGTGTGATATTTTTGTTTATGCTTTATCTAAATGTTACATGAAAGACTGATATAAGTGACCCTCTGAGTATTTATATAAGACATTAGGAAACCTTTAAAGGATCCTACACCTCCATCTGTCTACACTAATTTAACTCTATCTGTCTGGGCCCCCTTTGAATGTCCTCCAAAACCTAAAAGTCAACAAGTTTAGAGACCCTAAAAACCCCTCTTCATCCTGCTCCAGCCTGAAAAGGCTAGATCAAGTTGATAGCCATCTTCTATATGAATATAGAGTCTCAACTCTTAAAAGGGAGAATGAGGCAAACATTAGGCTTGGAGATTGAGAACAAATCCAGTATCCTTTGTCCATGGTAATATTTAAAAGGGAAGAGCCACTCCTTCCTCACCAGAGAACTGGTCCTGATTGGTGTTATAAAAGATATAATACTAAAATAAATGGTTAAATAAAAAATATTGAATTTCTGATTAAGATATATTTGAGAATTAAACTAAAAAGATGATATGATTATATTGTCAAGGGTTATTAAATTTTTGGGACAAAAACTTCAGGTTTTCTTAAATATGGTTCTGACCTTAATTTTTGCAAAATACCTGATTCTCTGTTTACAACAACAAACCTCTTAAATATTGTTATACTTATACTAATGTTTACAAATCAGACTTTTATTTTTTTATCCTTTACTATATGTAATACTTAAACCTTATGATTAAGTTATATTCTGATGTTGAACTATTTTTTTCAATAGATGAAATCTTTATTTTGTTCAGTGTAACATCTGCTTCTCTGCTTGCAACAATAAGATTTCTTAAGTATTGCTCTGCTCTTACCAATGTTTATAAAATGGCTTAAAACATTTTATATTTTATCCTAAGTGAAGCCTCTAAAACTTATGGCTAAATTATATCTAAATTCTGAGTTTGTGTGTTTTCCTATTAGACAAATCTATTATTTGTGTGATATAATACATGAGGGGTCCTCTTTACCCATATACAGGTTGAATTTGTTGTCATTGTTTTGTTAATATTTTATTTATTTATTTCAGAGAGAGAGAGAAAAAAATGGCCTTGCTAGGGCCTCTAGCCACTGCAAACAAACTCCAAACACATGCACCACCTTGTTCATCTGACTTTATATGGGTTCTGGGAAATTGAACCTGGGTCCTTCAGCTTTTCTGGCAAGTGCTTTAACAGCTAAGTCATCTCTCCAGCTCCCATTTGGTTTTTTTTTTTTGATGATAGCTGATCTGACCAGAGTGAGAAAAAAAATCCCAAAGTCGTTTAATTTTAATTTCACTGATGGCTAAAGATGTACATCTTTTTAGATATTTATGTGCCATTTGTATTTCTTCCTTTGTGAATTCTTTCAGTCCTCTGATGAAGTTTTTGAATAGGTTGATTGATTTTCTTATTGCTCAGTCTGTGTATTTTGTATATTCTAGACATTACATCTCTGTCAGGTACATAGCTGATGAAGATTTTCTCCCATTATGTAGAGTCTGTTGATGCTTTACTTCGCTCTACTTTCTAGTTTTATGAAATCACAATGGTTGCTTGTTTTATTCCATGGCCTACTGGGGTCTTCTTCAGAAAGGCTCTCCCTATGCCTGTAACCACTATATACATAGTAGATATATGTCCATATCTACCTACTTTTTCCTCTAGATTTTAAAAGTTTCAGGTCTTGGGCTCGAGGGATGGCTTGGCAGTTAAGCGCTTGCCTGTGAAGCCTAAGGGCCCTGGTTCAAGGCTCGATTTCCCAGGACCCATGTAAGCCAGATGCACAAGGTGGCACATGCATCTGGAGTTCAGCCACTGCAAAAGGTGTTAAAGGTGTTAAAGGTGTTCGCTTGTGTAAAAGGTGTTAAAGGTGTTCGCTTACAAAGCCTAATGGTCTGGGTTCCATTACCCAGTACTCACATAAAGTCAGACATACACAGAGTGACACATACATTTGGTTTATTTGCTAGAGCAGGCGGCCCTAGCATTCTAATATTCTCTGTCTCACAAGATTAATTATTATTTTTTAAAAGGAAAAAAAGAGGGAATAACATAGGAAACAGTGACCAGTTTCATTCCCAGAGGTTAGAAACTTTAAAAAGGTTAAAGAAAATATTAAACCAAAACATTTTGGCCAAAAGAAGTCTTAAGTAAAAGAGCTTATTGAGGTGGTTGAGCTGATTGGCGAATGGGGAAACCGGTGCTCGTTGAAAATCACCCTTGGCCTTGGCCGTGGCCGTGGGTGAGATTCGGCGCCCAAATCTTCCAGGGGCCTCAGCTCACCTCCCGCTGCCGCGGTGTGGGAGGGTGAAACCCAGGCCCCCACAAGGCCCCGCCACGCGGCAGCCTGCCCGCCCGCGCTGGCTCCTTCCCGCATTCCTCCTGACTCCGTCTTTTCTCTTGTTCCGTGAGCCGGAAGACGACCCGCCAGAACCCGGAGAATAGCAAGTCTCGGTGGACCCTGGTGTTTATTTTGGTTTTGGGGGGTTGTTTTTGAGGTGGGGTGTCTCTGGTCTAGGCGGACCCGGATTAACTGTAGCCTCAGGATAGCCTCGAGCTCATGGAGATCCTCCTATCTCTGCTTCCCCAGTGCTGGGATTAAAGGCGCGCACCACTACAAAAAAAAAAAAAAAAAAAAAAAAAAAAAAAAAAAAAGCTTATTGAAATATTCCTTACAAATGATAACCAAGAATAAGAAAGGTCCTAGGTCTGGGTAAGTTCCTAAAACTACCAGTATCAAACAACTGGACAGAGTTAAAAACACTTGTTTAAATTTTGATGAGCAAAAGCACTGTGAACCACAAAGTAGTAGGATGGTATAGGGAGGCAAGATTTGGAGACTGGGACATAATTCATAAGATTAAAAGCAAAATGCAATGCCCCCTTGATGATGTCAGTCATTTCTTCCTACTATTCCCACTGTTGTTGCCAACCAAATCCAGAGCCCTCTGTATGCCAGACAAAAACTCTATCAAGTAACTATACCTCTAGACCTCCTTGTATTTTGAATAACTGGTTTCAACTTATGCTTAGAAAATTGATAAAGTTTTGTGTTTGTTTATTTGCTCTGCCCTAAATTTTTGTCACCTGAATAGGCTCTTTTATCTTCTATTCTCTGACCTTTTACAAAATACATCTCCGAAATTTTTCTGTTATCAAAAATACTAATGAAAGTTTTTGTTTGTTTTGTTTGTTTGTTTGTTTTGTTTTGTTTTGTTTTGTTTTGTTTTGTTTTGTTTTGGTTTGGTTTGGTTTTGAGCTAGGTTCTCAGTCTAGCTCAGGCTGATCTGGAATTCACTATGTAGTCTCAGGGGGTCTCAAACTCATGGCAATCTTCCCACTTCTGTCTCCCGAGTGCTGGGATTAAAGGCGTGGGCCATCACGCTTGGCACTAATGAAAGCTTGATGATTCATATGTATAGCCAACTTAACAGGACCTAGAATCAACCAAGAAACAAGCTTCTGGGCATGACTATGAGGAATCATCTTCATTAGATTAACTGAAGTGGGAATATCCTCCCTAAATATACGTGACATCATTCTTCAGGCTCAATTCCAGACTATGTAAAAAAGGAGAAAGCTGTTTGAGCAGAAGCATCCAATGCTCCCTGTTTCCTGATTGCAGTCACGATATGACCTTTATGCTCCTGCACTCATACCGTCCCCACCAAAATAGACTGTAATTTCAAATCATTAACCAAAATAAACTATTTCTTAATTTGCTTTGAAATGAAAAACCAATTAATATGATAGGTAAAAAGTCTTACCTGGCAAACAAGGAACTCCACAACAGGATTGAAATCTTGTAGTGTCACTAAGAAGAAATGGGATAAATTAAATATGCATACTAATGGCATTAAACAAAGATTTTAATGAATATTATTCACATAGGTGGGTGAGAGGGTCTCTCTCTGCTGGTCAGTCAATATGGAAGGACTATGAGTAAGTTTTATACATTTGTTATATTTGGGAGTAATTTAAATAATAATAAAACAAAGATTACAATAAAAAAAATCTGATCCATATGAAATTCATTAGCAGCCTAGACAAGCAGGCAGCCTAACCTAATGTTCCTAAAGGGAAAAGGTTTGTGTTGGCGCCACCTGCTGGCACTAACTGTACTTGTTGCAGGCCTTGAATGGTGCTTAGGAACTGAGGCTGACCTCATCAGAACCAGGGACTCCAAGCTGGGCCAGCATAGGAGTCCCAAAATCGGCACTTGCAAAACTTTTATTAGAACAACTCAGTGTACAGGATTCATGCAGAGTTTATACAGATAATGGCTTGTACCAAAACAAAGTAAGAAACAACTTCCTTATCTCAGAAGCAGGAGACAACTTAGTCAACTTGAGGCTACAGATGAATACCAGACCTCCCTAACAGTTGGAGAAAAAGATACTACCAGCCCTGTTCCCAGCATTCCAGGATCAGGTATAGGTGTCTTTCTTTGCAAAATAGAGTGGCAACAGAATAACGGTGTTCTGAAAGCAGAGTGTTTTTGCCTCAGCAGGCTAAAAACCATCTACAGGGTTGAGTATTAACTGGAAGAAGAGGAAGAAGAACAGCTGAAAGAATATTTGGAAAGGAACTGTGAAAGTTGAGACCTTGCTTGGAGCCACATTTACATAATATGATGCAGTGACTTTATTAAAGATTGAATAAAATTCCAATAATCGTGCAGGTTCTTGAGTTGTATATCCATTTAACATAAAGAATTTGTGTTCAAAAACTATACTATGCTTTTTGTCCACAATTCCTGTTTCATATTTCACCCCAAGGTAAGCTACAGTAGGTCAGGAAATGCTCCTATTTCTGAAGGATTCTTGTCCCATAACTTCAAGGAACATATGCTAAAGAATCTCAACAGACAAGCCTTACTGGGCTAACTGTCCCATCAGATAGCACTTGGCCAAATGCTTTGTGTCCTATCACATTTCAACAAAATTCTTCCTGGTTCAATCATGCCTATAAGTGGGGTCTCTAAATAAAACCCTCAAACATGGTTCAGTGAGCTTGCGGAAAGCTGAATCCATGAAGAGTTCACAGGTGGTACATCCACAAACGACATAGAAGGTCCAGGCTCCTTCCTTCATTTCTCATTCTGTACATCTCTGCATCTGCATCCTTTGTAGCTGGCAAATGTAAGTAGAAATTTTTGAGTGCCATAAGTTACTTCAACAATCTAGCCAGATACACTGAGGGTTTGTGACACCACAATTTGTGTCACGTTGCTCAAAATACAGGTAAGAGGCTTGAGACTAACAGAAAAAAGGATAGGAAGAAGTCTTGGGACAGGGTGTCATTGGGTGGGTCTGACACTTTCTACTGGTAGACGTTGTCAGAACTAACTTGTATTAGGGGTCATTCAGCTCGTGTCCATTTCAGACTTGATTCATTTCTTGGTGCTTGAGGAAAATCCCCTCATATTTTGGAATCATAGAAATGATGTGTGTTGTGAGAGTTCAGAAGGGGGGAAATGCATTTAATTAGGCTTTCCCATCCATGTCATCACAAACAGTATCTGTGACCCTGTGTCCACTAGACCTCTGTTTTTAGCCTTCTTCAGTTTTACCCTGCATTACAGCTGTTCCTCACTGACTGATTCCTGCATTGGCCATGCCTGGGTGGAGCTGCTTGGTGACAGGAGCAGGAGGGTTTCTGGGCCAGAGGATTGTGCACTTGTTGGTACAGGAGAAGGAGCTACAAGAGGTCAGAGCCCTAGACAAGGCCTTCAAACCAGAAACCAAGGACGAACTTTCTAGTAAGTAAACTTGAAACGTCAGTGCATGTCTGCATTTTGAGCTGTGAGTAGCTGTGAGCAGGACTCTGTCTAACAAATAAAGGACACTTGGAGCCATTAAGCTCCCTTCATGTTCACACTTATCTAGAGACTGAATTCTGGTCTTTAGTCCTGGGCAGTCACTGGACCTCAGACGTCTCCCTTTGTCATCAGTAAGTCACATGTCACTTCTCTCCCTTATCTGCAGCTCTTGAATATAGACTTCCCAATTGCTGTGCAATATCTATAGAACATCATAACTTGGAAACTTCCAAAGCAATCCCTGACTTTTCTGATGCTTCTGGTCTGGCTGTTTGTCTGTGCATTTGTTTTTTTTTTCTGCTTTGGTTGGTGGTGTCAGCCTGTTTAGCATGTTAGGTGGAAGTAAGGTAAAAGGAAATGAAGGTGTGGTGCATTTATCCATGTGATGTGATACAAGTGTGTGTATATATGTATATACGTATATATATATAAAGTGAGAGGAAGAGACAGAGGCAGAGATAGAGAATGAGAAAGTGAGTTTCTGACCAAATGCACAAGATCACCTAGAAACACAGCCACAGAGCAACTGTGAGCATGACTATCCACCCTGATTCCACTCGTATGTTGCTTACCATGTCTTACTCTTGTTTATTGTCACAAATAATGAAGAATTTGATGGAGCAATCCATTATTCTTTTGTCACATGTCTATCCCAGGTACTATATAATATATATATATATATAGAGAGAGAGAGAGAGAGAAAAGAGAGGGAGAGGGGGAGGGGGAGGGGGAAGGGGAGGAGGAGGGGGAGGGGGAGGAGGAGGGACAAGGGGGAGGGGGAGGGGGAGGGGGAGGGAGAGGGAGAGGGAGAGGGAGATTAACAGGAAAAATGATAGGAAGATATATAGTGCCTCCTATTTCAACCCCAGATCCTCAAAATAACCCTGCATGGAAGGTAGGAAAGAGGACTCACCCACCTACCTGGACAGCAATGTCTTTGTGATGGAGAATGGAAAGCTAAACAGACAAACATCATTTGATTAATGGGGGGCAGAACTCAGGCTAGATCCTCATGCTTAAATCCCCTTCACTTTGTTTTGAAGCCACCTCTTGGCACAGAGTGTACAGTCTTTCTCGTATTTCCTTTCCCTGTGTGCCCTATACCAGTTGTCTGCCCCCTACCTTAGTGTAAGTGCACACTGCCCAAGGACTCTCCCCTGCCATGTGAGGCAATATCTACCCTGTAACTCAATTATTTGTATCTGACCTAAGTTTCTGTGAATGTTGCCTCTAATACCTAAATAGTAACACATAGCCAATTCTAACTGTTAGTTAGGATCCTAAAGTCTCAATAATATTTATGAACAGGTAAGGGCATAGCCTATTCTAGAGGAATAGCTCCACAATGGGAGCAGTTCATGAGATGAAGGATGGATGAGGCCTATATGAAGGTAACAGTGTGCAATCCTTACAGTGTTCTTTCTCTGCCATGCTCTATAGAATGTATTTGAGGTTATATATAACTCATTATTTCCACATGAAATCCCTAGGATATAAATACCATTATTCATTTATTTGAGAGAGAGAAAGAGGCAGAGAGAGAGACAGAGAGACAAAAAATGGTGCACCGGGACCTCTAGCCACTGCTAACGAACTCCGAAGGCTTACGTGGGTACTGGGAAATTGAACCTGAGTCCTTAGACTTTGCAGGCAAGCATCTTAACCACTAAGCCATCTCTCCAGCCCCATGAATACCATTTTTATCCTCCATTTTTACAGATGAAGACATAAAAGCATAGAGGTTAATTGGCTTGTCCAAGCCCCATAGCTAGAACAAGGCAAATCTGGCTGACAACTCAGGTGTGTATTATAGATTTTCTGGGTCTCCCTCTGATATAACTCGCGCCATAACACCATCTCCATGACCCAGCTATGCAAAACACTTTCCAAGTCCACCGTGTGTTGGACAAGATAGGAACTATGTCTGTACTATGAAGCACTGAAGGTGTCCTATCCAGGAATATAAGGGTTTCTGAGAACTGGTGAGTGAGTCTACTTCACTGTCCTCTGAGCTCCCACTGACCTGCACTAGCCACTCCTCTAAGTTAGTCTGTCTGAAGTCAGCAACAAAGCAGAAGCAGAGGAAGAAGGGAGCAAAGGATGACACAATCAAAGAATTCCACTGTCCAACATGCCTGACCCCCCTTCACTTCAGGCATTTTCTGGAATTGCCTTCCAAGGGAAAGTGTCCTGGAACAAACAATCAGCAGAGAATTGAGAGCAAACCCCAGGATACATGACAGTATCACTGGATTTCTGCTCTCTCCTTGTGTCTCTGTCACTGCCTCTTCTGTCTCTGTTCTTTAGCTTCATTTCCAATTTTAATACAATGGACTTACCTTACTCCGTCTCAGAAAAATTGATTCTGGGAAACCCTAAGCACCCTTGGGATGCAGGAGAATGGACAACAGCACAGGTTGAGTCAGGAGCAGGTATATTATCTGCAGTGTGTGTATGTGTGTGTCCATAACCATGTCCTTAAACTTCTCAAACATTACTTTTCTCTCTATTATGTTTGACTCAGGAAGCCAGTCTGAAAAATGGAAGGTAAGTTATAGAATACTCATGTAGACTTCATGTAGCACACAATTAAGTGACAAAGTGATAGGCTGTAGTATCATCTTGTGGATTTCAGAACGCTTGAAGACACTGATGTGATAATCATGCCTTGGGCCAGATGACTATGGTCAAGTCCTTTGGAAACTCACTTAGTTACAACATTGATATCTGTTTTTGATAATATATGATATTTTATAAGTTGTTCAGTTAAATCTATCCTAAATTCCTTGTCAATATTTCCACTCTGCCTTTAGTCACTCAACTTGAGTCATTCATAAAGTTAACTCCTTTTGTCTTCCTCATTCCAGACCCCAGTAAGTTCCAGAATCTGAGATTCATATATGTATGTCCCCTCAGCTTCTCCCACTGCTAGAATCTGGCTCTTCCTTATCAGAACTCTGGAAGAGACATTCAGCGCAGCCCATACACATGTACTTTTCATATCCAGAGGCAAATGTTAGTAACTTCCCACACCACAACTCTGTTTCTCTTTCAGTTAAAATCCGTACTTAATTCATGATTCCATATAGAATTAAATGCTAATTGTTCCAAATTCTACCCTATCTCATGGCTTTCCTTAAGAGTTGATAAACTTCCCATTGTTCACACATGTTTCATGTTTAGGCATATTTGATTACTTCCTGCTCACATTGGTTTTCTGCAATGGGAAGAAGTGAACATATTTGTTTTTCTTACCTTCCATTCATTGAGCTTCCTATCTATCATCTTCTCACACTGGTGGTCCTTGAAGAGCTAGGGAACTGTGATCTGTATTAGAAAACATCCCATACCATCCAGAAAGCTTCCCAATGACTTGGCTTATGTTCCTCAGAGCTGCAGACAAAGAAAAAGGTGACAGTGCTGGAAGGGGACATTCTAGATGCCCAGTGCCTAAAGAGAGCCTGCCAGGGTGTATCTGTTGTCATCCATGCTGCTGCTGTCATTGATGTCTCAGGGGTCATTCCCAAGCAGACCGTCATAGATGTCAATCTAAAAGGTATGCTACCTAAGGAAGAGATAAGTGGGTGGGAAGAAGACAGTAAAACAAGTTGAGAAAATTCTGGAATACCTTCAGTGCTCTGGGACAGGTATATCTGCTCACCACTCCCATCTGGAGGAGCTTATGGCTGTTAGTTTGTATGTTTCAATGAGGAAACTGAGACTCATCTGAGAAGGTACAGGAAATGTGGCCAAGGCCCTGCAGGTCATAAGTAGGAGATTGAGTATGTATACTCACACCCATGTCACTCCAACTGCAAGGAAAGCAGTTCCCCTGAACTTTCATTCCAAGGTGAGTGGTTTCCACCCAGTCCCTCTCTTGGGCCTCACTCAGATGTTGCAGTTGTCTGCTCAGGAGGCTATTAAACCTAACCCATGAGAGCCTTCCCTCCCACACAAGGAAGAATTCCTCTCCAGAGAAATAGCAGAGCTGCCAAGAGGTCTACCTGGAGGAGTGACCCTGCTCATTACATTTTCTTCAATCCAACAGTTTCAAATTGTCTATTGCATTTAGTCTTCAAGAGCAGGTTCTACATAGGTGCCCCAAAAAACTCTTCCTTAAGTTTACATCAATAAATGCTTTGCACTTTGTAAATAATAGCTTTCCAATCTAATTTGAAATGGACATATTAGCCCCTTATAAACTATTAAATATCATAACTCTGGTCCTTGGAGACTGACCCCCAAGCCCTAGGAAACATGTGCTCCATTCCTAGGCATCCAGGTTTATTGACTCAGAGACTCCTTTTCCAAAGTAGCAAATTCCTTTTGAATCTCATAGAGCCTCTCAAAAAAGACCCTCTCTAGCTTCTTTGTAAACACACCCCTACTGAATGCACACTGCAAGAAAGTGCCACATTTCTGTTTTTTTTTAATTCATGTTTTCACTTCTTGTCCCTCTCTTAGAAGGCCTATCCATTGCATTTTCCACCAACAGTGGATGTGAAATGAAGAGGGCTGTACAAGAGATACCATTTCATTACCATGCTGTAGTTAACTCTCAGGATGAAAAAATACTTCTCAATGATGTCTATTTCCTCACTTTGTAAAATTAAGCCCACATTTTCTCTACGAAAAAATTTCTTTATTAAAATAAAATCTTTAGGCTTGGAATATGTCTGTTGTTAAAAGGACCTAACACTTAAACATGAGTGCCTCTTGGCCATAGACCACCAAGTATGATTCACTAGAACCAATGTAAAAATCTGGACATAGCTATACACATCTTTAACTGCAGTCTTGGGGGACAGGGCCCAGAGACTACAGAGTTGCTGAGATTCACTGACCAAAGCTCCAGGTTGAGGGAGAACTCTGAATCTCAAGGGAATATGCAGATGAGTGGTATCATAAGGGCACATGACATCTTTTTCTGGCCTCTGCACACATATGCATAGGGTGTGCATCTGCGCAAGCACATACACATACATATATCACACATCATACATACTACACTCATATATACACCCACAGAAAACAGATTTTTCAAAGCTGGATGTGGTAGCATATACTTATAGTTAGAGATATTCAAGAAGCTGAGGCAAGGGAATCTGAGGTCAGCCTGGGCAGCACGGCTAGAACCTATCTAAAGATAAATATACAAATATTTCAACTTGGACTTTCAAGAAAATGAAATTGCACATACTTTAAACAGGAAAAAGTATTACCTAATTAATAATTTAAATGAAAATTAATCATTTAGAAACACCCTGTGCCTAGGGAATTCCTTTCTATCTTCAGAGAGGGAGCTATCATATACCTCCAGGACCTGCAGGGCTTGCACACCCACAGGAAGACCCAGTAAAGGGAAAATATTCCTTTCTAATTCCCTGGTAGGCTCAAAAGAAAAAAGGCCAGTGCAGAGCTGGAGAGATGTCTCAGAGGTGAAAAAACTCTTACTTGTCTCTGAAATAAATAATAAATAAATATTTCAATAAACAAAAAGACACAAAAGAAGAGGCCAGTGTAGGGCTGCAGGATAAAAACTAGAATGAATCTTTATCAGCTTTATTATGCACAAGTAGAAAAAACAAAGTCAGAGATAGAACTTGGATTGTCTACATCTAAAACTCAATAACCATTTGGTGGGCATTGAGGCAAAGTTTTAATTTTCATTAAATGAGAAAAAATGACAGCCCTGTAATGCTTATATAATGTGCATATTTCCTGTATCTACATATGCATGAGCTTGTGTGATGTTAATTCTTGAACTCTCCTTTCTTAGACAAGAACTAGGTCTGTGTATATTCTGAGAATATAGATTCATGATTTTGTGAATTTAAAGTGACTGACCCTAGGAAATTATATGCATGAAAAAACTGTAACTTTTTAATGGGCATATTTACAATAAATAAAGTAGAAGCCCTGTGTGCATTTCCCAAATGAAATTACACAAAGTTGCACAAACATGCACAAATATAATCATAAGTCAATGAGCACAGAAGCATAGAAAATCTTACTCACCAGAATCTACTGTCAGTATCGTTTGATTTTGCATTGTTCCCTAGCAGTAGCATGGTAGTTCTAAGTGATGAGCATATGTGCATCTCCACAGCAGCCCAGTTGGGATTAGGATTGGGATTGGGATAGGGATCAACAGAACTTTGTGGCCATGGAGACTCCATGGATTATTTCCCCGATACTGATAGTATTCTAATTTATTGGCAGGTACACAACTCTTGTTGGAGGCCTAGGAAATTCCTTTCTATCTTCAGAGAGGGAGCTATCATATACCTCCAGGACCTGCAGGGCTTGCACACCCACAGGAAGACCCAGTAAAGGGAAAATATCCCTTTCTAATCTGGACACCAAGCTAGTGTGCCAACTTTCATCTACACCAGCTCAGTTGATGTGGCCGGCCCCAATTCCTACAAGGAGATTGTACAAAATGGCCACGAGGAAGAACATCATGAGAGTGTGTGGTCAGACCCATACCCATACAGCAAAAGGCTGGCCGAGAAGGCAGTCCTGGCAGCCAGTGAGAGCACTCTGAAAAATGGTGGCACATTGTACACTTGTTCTTTAAGGCCAATGTACATCTATGGGGAAGGAAGCTCTTTCATTTCTGCTATAGTGACTAGGGCCCTCAAGAATGAGGGCATCCTGGAAGTTACTGGCAAATTCTCCATAGCCAACCCTGTGTATGTGGGCAACGTGGCCTGGGCCCACATTCTGACCTCCAGGGCCCTGCAAGATCCTAAGAAGGCACCAAAAATACAAGGACAGTTCTATTATATCTCAGATGAAACCCCTCACCAAAGCTATGATGACTTAAATTACACCCTGAGTAAAGAATGGGGTCTCTGCCGTGATTCCAGCTGGAGTCTTCCCCTGTCACTGCTGTACTGGCTCGCTTTTGTGTTTGAAGCAGTGAGCTTCCTGCTGCGTCCAGTTTTCAAATATCAACCCCCAATCAACCATCACTTAGTCACATTGACAAATAGTGTGTTCACCTTCTCCTATGAGAAAGCTCAGCGAGATCTGGGCTATGTGCCCCTCTTCAGCTGGGAAGAAGCCAAGCAGAAAACAGGAGAGTGGATCGGATTCCTAGTGAAGCAGCACAAGGAGGCACTGAAGACAAAGACTCCCTGATGTAAAGATGACAGGGAGGTGGACGTGGTATTGTCAGGAAAGAGCTATCCATGTCCTCCAGAAGAGGATAGAAACACAACCCAGGTCCAACTGCCTCCCTTAGACACAGTGGCCAAGTTAGTATCTTCCTCAGGCCAGCAGGAGCCTCCCAATCACCGTCCAGGCACAGCATGCTGTCCTAATCACCCACCCAAGGACACCAGCTGCTGTGCTTCAGCTGCTGTGACCAAAGACGCAGTTGCTGGTTATCAACTATTCTGACCTCTTCCTATAACTTAGAGCTTTTGTCCATTGTTTCTCTTTCCCCTGTCAAAGGCTAAAAGCATTCCTTATCTAACCCCATTCCTTTATGAAGCTCAAAGAAAACAGTAGAGAAAGTGCATTATTACCACACATTTTTTCTCATTTCTCTTCCATATTCAGGTATGGCCTGTAGGTTCCTGGGTCCTTGGGCCAGCCACAGTGCCCCAAGGCATCCCAGGCAACCACGGCGGTGAGCACGTGAACGAAAAGACTTTCGGGAGACAGTTTCTGTGAACAGCTCTCCATTTATTTTCAGGGAAATGGGTTTATAAGCAGTTGAGGGTGGGAATAGGGTCTTAAGGGTACTGGATGTACAAGGTTGCTTGCTGGTGTTTAATTAGCATATAGGGCATTCATTCCAGTACACAGGCAATGGCAGAGGGAAGGTATAGTGCACAGGTGGATGGCTGTGCAAACGTGCTGGCTGATACCATATAATGAGTTTCCTAGGCCACTGGCCAAAGGTCACAGGATTATGGGTAAATCTTAAGTCTTATCTGATTGTCCAGGTATCCCATGCTTGGAGAGGGAGTGGCCTTACATCCTGCTGATCTCGGGCTCTGAGATTTTGTCTGGGGAACCAGGCTCACTGCAAACCCCAAGATTGGGGGGAGGATCCTGGCTCACTGCAACCCCCAAGAATGGGGTTAGGAGCTCCCTTGCCAGTCAGGTCCCCTAGATATGACCAGTGGTTCAGGCTGCTGCGACCTCTCCATAGCCTGGGGCCTTTGGGTCAGACAGCTTAGGTTTGCATTAACCCATGGCCCTGCCTATGTCTGAGAATGGCCACCTCCTGATCAGAAAAGTAGTATAAGACTGGGTGTACCGACACCCACTGACAGAAGAGAGAACTGCATATTGACTGCCACCTAGAAGATTTCAGACATGAACTAGATGACTGACATAAATTTCCTCATTCTATGCTACCCTATGATTAGGAGGCAGGGATTCCAGGTGATCAATGAGAAATTTGTCCTCTGCCTCCCTGGCTGGGAGATGACAACAAGAGCAGTTGGCTAGGCAGGCTGATGTGAAAACACTTGTCTTCTCACACAGTCTTTCCTGCACTTAGCTTGTCAGGGGACAGCAGAGATCTTAAGTATGGGCTACTCCTTCCTGGCAGAACTCTCTGTCTCCTTTGGCTTCCTTCCTTTTTTTTCCAGCCCTAAAAAAGAGTCTCTCTAGAATTAGCCAACAAAATCATTCTTCCTTCCTTTCTTACTTAGAGCCTATGCACTGCATGCAAAACACTATGCTGAGGCAGCAAAGTCACAAGGAAGTATGGTAGTAGCCCCAGTCTGCAGTTTCCTGTCTTCACTCTGCCTGGGGAGACTGCACCTCCTGGTAAAGGAACAAGAAACAGCACAATGAGTACTCAGCTGCTGCCCTAAATGCAATGCCCCTATGGTTGCATAAAATGAGGCAAAAGGGTTGGGCAAAGCTCCAGAGAGCAGGAGGGATTTGGGGAGGAGTGTGATTGGTAGGTTCCATGAAGGGAGAACAGGCTGGGAGGTGGTACAGAGGAGAGAAGGAGTGTACAGGTAGAGGATGGTGGAGGCTAGAAACTACCTAAGCAGGGTTTACTGAGGGACAACAGCTATCCTAGGTAACACCTAGCAAGGATAGCATCAGAGAACCCAGGCTGAGTGGCCAATGGGATAGTCTGCTCAAAGCCTGACATAGTGACAGCAACCAGAATCTAGAGATTTTCAAATATAGGGTGAAGAACAGTTCCAGGAAGAGAGTGTGGACTGATGCTCAAAGTGAAACCATATCTTGTTTCTTAATGAGAGGGAGGAAGGTAGCAGTGGCTCAACAAGAATATATTTGATCATACCCTAAACTTTCCACATGCTTACCATAGGCCATACTTGTTGGATTTTTAGAAATAAATAAATTCATTACATGGGCAAAATAGTACGCAAACAAAGAAAACAAATCCTTTAGGTTAGCCCATGTCCTCTAGCCTCCAGTTTTTCATCTGACAACCCAGATTCATGATCTCATAGAGATAAAATGTACAACTTGGTAGGTGCTATAGACAGTACAGTGTTATGACAAACGTCATATTAGGAAGGAAGATCCTGTCTGCGCAGGACCTCAAATGTCCCTTGCACTTGGACTGGCCGGTGAAACACAGGTGGGTGTCTACAGGCAAGAAAGGGATGGAAAGTGATCCAGGCAGAGGGGCAGAGCCTGCAAAGACCCATTTGAGAAAGAGGGTGGTACTTAGGCAGTCAGAAACCCAGTCTGGACTGTCTGTATTCAAGGGGAATTATACTGACAAAGGCAGGGGAAAAACAGACCTGAACTACCTTGAGTTTTTCCATTAGATACTCTTCCTCTAATCATACTTATGCTCAGATTTAATATGTAGTTGCTTCCGATAGCCCTAATGCCCCAATAAGAGCCCCCTACTGTGTAAGGGAAGCTGTTCCTCCTGACCTGCCTGGGCCTTCTCAGGCTTTCCCCAGATAATGCCTGTTTCAGCTGTTAAGCCAAGTCCTTTCTGTTCATTTCATTTTGTACTCATTCCTGGCTTTTGCTTTTTAACATTTGGTTCCAAAAACTGGGACAGATATGTGGAGTGGAGACTTCCAGTAATGCAGGAAGCAATGGGCAGCAAATCCCTGGATACTGAGACATTCTTAGCTTCCATCCGGCTCCCGCCCCCCGCCCCCACACCGCCACTATTTTAATTACTCTTTCACCACGGTTGATTGCATGAGAACTCCCCTGAGGAGGATGGTGAACCTAAGGATACTCTTCTGTGGGTTCTCAAAATTCCCAGATGACTAGAACAATTATTATCTCATGGCTCAGTAGGGTAATCTGTCTGCTCCCAATTTTTTCTTCTCCCCTCTTCTTGGCACTAGCCGTAGAGGCCATTTACCATATCCACAGGATATCCAACAATGAGCCATCCAAGACATGATGAGTCAGCCTCCCATCAGTCTTTCCTATGGTACCTAGGAGAAAGAGACCAGAAACCCTACCTGTCTTGTTCTTGGAGGACTGCTCTGGGAGCCTGTGGTCAGAATCAATTGCTTGTGGATACCCACTTTAATTCTGAATGCCCCCTTCCCTGCCCTTCTCCAGGAGAAGGTCTCCAGTTTCTGTGCTCAGATCCAGGAATGTGTGATCATCAGTGACACCCCAGCACTTCTCACCCACCATGGATTCTGAAATTTCCAGAACTCCACCAGCTTCACAGTCTGGACACAATATAAACTGGATTACTGCTGGCATGAAGCTGGTACATTTGACTTCTAAATTCTTAAATACCTTGCTAACTTCATAAACTAGAATGGCAAGTGCCATGGACTCCCCTGTATTCAGGCATTCTGATACCTCTGATCTTGTCACTCTCTGTCCATCCTGATCTCCAATCTGGTTTTCCTCCTGAGGAAAAACCTTCTCCTACCTTGCCTGAGCCCAAGAAGGTAACCCCAGCAACCCCACATTTTACCCTCAATCCCCCTCCATACCGGGCAGAGTTCTGGGACCTCATGATCCCTTAACAATGAAGACATTCTCCTCCCCACTATGCAGACTACCAGAACCTGCTCTCAGCCTCAAACCTGCCCCTGGTCCTCCTAGAGTTGAACAGCTCCAGATGTAAGACCCATAGAATGGATTTCACACCATAGCTCTCCTTCATTGTGCCATGGCAAATGGCAATCTCCTTCTCTCTCTCTCTCTCTTTCTGTCGCTCCCTTCCTTCCTTCTTCTTTCTTTCTTTCTTTCTTTCTTTCTTTCTTTCTTTCTTTCTTTCTTTCTTTCTCTCTCTCTCTCTCTCTCTTTCTTTCTTTCTTTCTTTCTTCTCTTTCTTTCTTTCCCTTTCTTTCTTTCTTTCTTTCCTTCCTTCTGTTAAAGTACAGTCCTAAACTCTGGACATGTTTATGTAACCTGTTTTTACTCAAAGTGCACCAATAAAACTGGCCTTTAAGAATGACCTCTGGCACATTCTCCAGATTCTACTGATTTGTCTTTTTGTTTGTTTGTTTTTTGTGCCTCTTGAGTTCCACCTTCTTCCCATTGGAAGGCCTGAATTTTCTGGTCATGGGCAGTAGCCACATTGATTGCTACTTATGGCATCATGTAAAGTTAATATGGACAGCCTGTCAACTCAACTCCATAGTGAGTACCTTCCCTCAGGATATGCAGGCCTCTCCCACATGTAAACAATCTTCTTCTAGAAAAAGAAACACATGTCACTTTTGAATTAAAACTTCTAAGAGCTTCCCTGTCTTTAAGATGTAAGAAAATAATTAAGAGATCAGTTTAACTTAAAAATTCACAAATGACAAATGTAAAAGCTACTGAATCTACTTGATCTTTGTGACTAAGAATGTATATGTATATATATTTAGCAATATAAACAATATATATTATCTTCGTTGTTAATATGGTAACATCAGCTTGTAAATGGGTACTCATATAAGTTAATAAGTATAAAATAGCTCAAGTCTTTCTCAGTTTAAAATGTAACTAAAATTTTAATGACAAGATGTCTGTCTCCCTTTAATAGTATTGTATGTTCTTTGTCATATGTCTAAGGCTGTCCAGCCACTGTCATGTCTTAATGTGTTTCATGTCTGTTTGTATGAATATGAATTTTGTGTCCAGAAACCACATAACTAATGCAAGAACAATCAAGGGTGAGTAAAGTGTGTTTTCAGTTAAGATGGTTAAAATAAAAGGCATATTTTTAGATCAGAAGGACTTGGTAAGATAAAAGACTGCTCTGAATGGAAATTGAGATAGAGGAACTAGAAGGTTGAGGTATGTTGTAAAAAGGTTCTGAGACTTAATATAAAAGGGTTGTGTGACTTTAACATAAAGTGGTTTGAGGTGCTTGTGGTAAAATGGATTAAAAGAGAAGAGTTTGGCTCTCTTTATATTATCTTTTACCTTAATTGTTTATGTAATTCAGACTCAACACTTTAGGTTAGTAAGTGTGTTTATTGTGCCATGTTTCATGCTATCAAGGTTAAATTTCAGTTGTGGGCTGGTGGGATGGCTTAGCAGGTAAGGTGCTTGCTTTCAAAGCCAAGGGACCCAGGTTCAATTCCCCAGCACCCACATACCAGATGTGCAAGGTGACACATATGTCTGGAGTTTGCTTGCAGTGGCTGGAGGCCCTGGTGTGCCCATTCTCTCTCTCTCTCTGCCTCTCTCTCTCTCTCTCTGTCTCTCTCTCTCTGTTTCTCTCTCTCTCTCTCTCTGTCACACACACACACACACAAACACCACACATAAATACATAAAAATAAAAATATACTTTAAAAAATTCAGCTGTACGTAGGTTTTCTTCTCTATCCTTTTAGCTTTTAACTATAGGGTAAATTGAGTCTTAACATAATCAAGATTTATTTAAACTGTGTGATATTTTTGTTTATGCTTTATCTAAATGTTACATGAAAGACTGATATAAGTGACCCTCTGAGTATTTATATAAGACATTAGGAAACCTTTAAAGGATCCTACACCTCCATCTGTCTACACTAATTTAACTCTATCTGTCTGGGCCCCCTTTGAATGTCCTCCAAAACCTAAAAGTCAACAAGTTTAGAGACCCTAAAAACCCCTCTTCATCCTGCTCCAGCCTGAAAAGGCTAGATCAAGTTGATAGCCATCTTCTATATGAATATAGAGTCTCAACTCTTAAAAGGGAGAATGAGGCAAACATTAGGCTTGGAGATTGAGAACAAATCCAGTATCCTTTGTCCATGGTAATATTTAAAAGGGAAGAGCCACTCCTTCCTCACCAGAGAACTGGTCCTGATTGGTGTTATAAAAGATATAATACTAAAATAAATGGTTAAATAAAAAATATTGAATTTCTGATTAAGATATATTTGAGAATTAAACTAAAAAGATGATATGATTATATTGTCAAGGGTTATTAAATTTTTGGGACAAAAACTTCAGGTTTTCTTAAATATGGTTCTGACCTTAATTTTTGCAAAATACCTGATTCTCTGTTTACAACAACAAACCTCTTAAATATTGTTATACTTATACTAATGTTTACAAATCAGACTTTTATTTTTTATCTTTTACTATATGTAATACTTAAACCTTATGATTAAGTTATATTCTGATGTTGAACTATTTTTTTCAATAGATGAAATCTTTATTTTGTTCAGTGTAACATCTGCTTCTCTGCTTGCAACAATAAGATTTCTTAAGTATTGCTCTGCTCTTACCAATGTTTATAAAATGGCTTAAAACATTTTATATTTTATCCTAAGTGAAGCCTCTAAAACTTATGGCTAAATTATATCTAAATTCTGAGTTTGTGTGTTTTCCTATTAGACAAATCTATTATTTGTGTGATATAATACATGAGGGGTCCTCTTTACCCATATACAGGTTGAATTTGTTGTCATTGTTTTGTTAATATTTTATTTATTTATTTCAGAGAGAGAGAGAGAGAAATGGCCTTGCTAGGGCCTCTAGCCACTGCAAACAAACTCCAAACACATGCACCACCTTGTTCATCTGACTTTATATGGGTTCTGGGAAATTGAACCTGGGTCCTTCAGCTTTTCTGGCAAGTGCTTTAACAGCTAAGTCATCTCTCCAGCTCCCATTTGGTTTTTTTTTTTTTTTTTTGATGATAGCTGATCTGACCAGAGTGAGAAAAAAAATCCCAAAGTTGTTTAATTTTAATTTCACTGATGGCTAAAGATGTACATATTTTTAGATATTTATGTGCCATTTGTATTTCTTCCTTTGTGAATTCTTTCAGTCCTCTGATGAAGTTTTTGAATAGGTTGATTGATTTTCTTATTGCTCAGTCTGTGTATTTTGTATATTCTAGATATTACATCTCTGTCAGGTACATAGCTGATGAAGATTTTCTCCCATTATGTAGGTTGTCTATTGACTCTGTTGATGCTTTACTTTGCTCTACTTTCTAGTTTTATGAAATCACAATGGTTGCTTGTTTTATTCCATGGCCTACTGGGGTCTTCTTCAGAAAGGCTCTCCCTATAACTACTATATACATGGTAGATATATGTCTATATCTACCTACTTTTTCCTCTAGATTTTAAAAGTTTCAGTTCTTGGGCTCGAGGGATGGCTTGGCAGTTAAGCACTTGCCTGTGAAGCCTAAGGGCCCTGGTTTAAGGCTCGATTTCCCAGGACCCATGTAAGCCAGATGCACAAGGTGGCACATGCATCTGGAGTTCAGCCACTGCAAACGGAGGCCCTGGCACACCCATTCTCTCTCTATCTATCTGCTCTCTCTCTCTGTCTGTCGCTCTCAAATAAATACATAAAAATAAAACAAAAAAAGTTTCAGGTCTTATATTGAGGTCCTTGATACATTTGGAGTTGATTTTTGTGCAAGGTGATAGAAGAGGGTCTAGATTAATTCTGTCACATGTGATTGTTATCCAGTGTATCCAGAACCTTGTTGAAAATGTTGTCTTTTCTCCAGTGTATGTGTTTGATCTCTTTGTTAAAGATCAGGTGGCCATAGTTGCTACAACTTATACTTTGATCTTCTACTTTATTGATGTATGTGTCTGTTTTGTGCCTATAGCATGATGTTTTTATTACTCTGGCTTTTTATTTTAAAACTAATTTTATTGATTTGCAAGCTAAGAGATATAGAAGAGAGAAAGATGGAGAGAATGGGCATGCCAGGGTCTCCAGCTGCTGCAAATGAACTACATATGCATGTGCCACTTTGTGCATCTAGCTTTATATGGGTACTTGGGAATCAAACCCATGTCATTAGTCTTTGTCTGCAAGGACCTTAACTGCTGAGCCATCTCTCTATCCCTGTAGTATATTTTTTAATCAATTATAGTGGTACCACCTGTAGTATTCTTTTGCTGAGGATATTTTTGTATATCCAAGGCCTTTTGTGCTTTGATGATGAATTTTGAATCTATTTTTCCATGTTTTAAAAAATTATATGGAATATTCATTACAATCCAATTGAATCTGTATGTTGGTTTTTGTTGGATGGCCATTTTCATGATATTATTCATCTAATCCATAAACATGAGATTTTTTTCCATCTTATTGTGTCTTCCTTAGTATCTTTCTTAGGTGCTTTAATATTTTAATTGCAGAAGTCTTTCACTTCCCTCATTAGGGATATTCTAGGATATTTAATATTTGTGGCTCTTGTAATTGGGACTGCTCCCTTGATTTATCTCTCCATATGTTTGTCATGGATATATATGAAGCTTACTAATTTTGTATATTGATTTTATATCCTGCCACTTTGCTGAAAAAGTTTATCAGCTTTAGGAATTTTTAGATGGTTTTTGGTTTTTCTGGTTTCCTTAGTTTTTTTTTTTTTTTTTTTTTTTTGGTTCTCTTGAATATAGAATAATATCACCTGCAGATAAGTTAAGTTATTTCAACCTCTTTCTTTCCAATGGGGATCCCTTTTATTTTCTGCTCTTGTCATATTGTTTGAGGTAAGACTTCAAGTACTTTGTTAAATAGCAATGCAGAGAGTGGAAACCCTGGATTTATTCCAGACCTTATGTTCTTGGAACATCTTGGAATATCTTGGAGAGATATGCTCTCTCCATCACTAGCCTCTCTAGTGTTTTAATCATGGAGGTTTTTGTTTTGTTTTGTTTTTTAATTTTGACAAAGGCCTTTTTCCTATCAGTTAAAATATATCGTATGATTTCTCCTGTTGTCTACTTATATGATATATTTATTGAATTCCATATACTAAACTATCTTTGCATCCCTGTATTGAAGCCCTTTTGTTGAGGTAGATGAGTCTTTTGATGTGCACTTGGATTCTACTTACCAAAATTTTTATTTATTTATTTATTTTGGTTTTTCGAGGTAGGGTCTCACTCTAGCCCAGGCTGACCTGGAATTCACTATGGAGTCTCAGGGTAGCCTTGAACTCATGGTGATCCTCCTACCTCTGCCTCCCGAGTGCTGGGGTTAAAGGTGTGTGCCACCACTCCCGGCTCTCAATTTGCCAAAATTTCTATAGAGAATTTTTGCATCTAAGTTTCTCAAAGACATTGGTCCTTTTGTGTACTTTTGATGCTGTGTTTCTGTCTGGTTTTATTATGTGTGTAATGATGGCTCCTTAGAAAGAGTCAGGGAAAGAAAGAGTCAATTTTGTGAAATGACTTGAGTAGCATTGTTTTTAGTTCTTCTATAAATGTCTGGGAGAAATCAGCAGTGAGCTGATCTGGGCCCAGACTTTTTTCCTGGCTATAAGGCTTTTAAAATATTTTAATTATTTATTTGAGTGATGGAGAGAGAGAGGCAGAGAGAGAGAGAGAATGGGCATTTCAGTGTCTCTAGCCACTGCAAATGAACTCCAGATGCATGAGGCCCCCTTGTGCATCTGGCTTACATGGGTCCTGGAAAATCGAGCCGCTAACTGGGGACCTTAGGCTTCACAGGCAAGTGCTTAACTGCTAAGCCATCTCTCCAGCCCTATCCTGTTTATTTTTTGAGAAAACAACTCTTGATTTCATCAACATGTAACTTTTTTCATTTCTAACTCATTGATTTCTACTCTAATCTTATTTACTTCTTTCGTCTGATACTTTTGGGTTTAGATGGTTCTTGTTTCAATGTCTTCAGAAAGATATTTAAGTCATTTATTTTACATCTCTCTCTGTTGGTAATGTAGGCATTTAGTGCTATAAACTTCCCTTTTTAATACTTCCTTCATTGTATCCCATAAGTTTTATTGTGTTACGTTTTCATTGTCATTCGGTTTCATGAGTTTTTATTTTCTTCATGATTTCTTCATTGATTCATTCAACGTTCAGTAGGTAAATGCTCAATCTTCAGAAGTTTGTATATTTTCTGTTATTTCTCTGTTTATTGAAATGTGGTCAGACATGTTACATGGTTTTATGTCATTTTTCCTAAATCTATGAGGATTTGCATTGTGTCCTAATATATCATCTATTTTTGAAAAAGTTCTGGTGTATTTACCTTCCTGTTGCTATCACAGAACACCCAATGAAAACCAACTGATGGGGGGAAAATTTGTTTATTTTGGCTTATAATCTCCAGGGCAAGCTACATGATGACAGGTAGTGGACATCCCCTCCTTGCCACAGCAAGTGACAAACAGCTGTAGGAGAGTGAAGTGCTTAATTCCATCAAACTAGGGGCTAATAAGCCTCAAGGTCTACCACTGGCAATGCACCCTCTCCAGCAAGGCCCCATCTACCAAACTGCCAAGAGCTGGGGAACCCAGCATTCAGAACACACGAGTTTATGGGGCACACCTAATTCAAACTATCACAGGTTCCATGAGCTTCTAAGAAGAATATATATTCTGCAGTAGATAGTTAGAATGTTCTATAGATGCCTGTTATTTCCACTTAATTTATAATGTTGTTTAGCTCCACTGGTTTTTATTTTTCATTACTGGGCTTACTGTCCAATCAGGTAACACTTGCCCAAATATTTTGTGTTCTATCACATTTCAACAAGATCCTTCATGCTTCAATCATGCGTATAAATGGAATCTCTACATAAAAACTTCAAACATGGTTCAGTGAACTTTCAGAAAGCTGAACCCCTGAACATTTCATGGGTGGTACATCTGGGCATGTAATTTCTGGGCTCCTTCCTTCATTTATCACTTTGCACATCTCTGTATCTGTATCCTTTGTAGCTGGCAAATGTAAGTAGAAATTTTTGAGGGCCATAAGGTGCTGCAGCAGTCTATCCATATACACTGAGTGTTTGTGAACCCCAATTTGTAGCAGGCTGCTCAAAATTACAGGTGGGACAACTTGAGGCTTGAGACTAGCAGCAAGGCTGAAAGCAAGAAGTCTTAGTATATTCTGTCATTCTAGGGGTCTGTCTCCTAGTAGAAATTGTCAGAGCTGACTTGTATTAGGAGTCACTCAGCTGGTGTCCACTTCACACTTGGTTCATTTAGTGCTGCTGGAGTGAAATCCCCTCATATTTTGGAGTTACAGAAATGATCTTTTTTGTGACAATCACAAATGTCACAAATGTGAGTCTGGGCCCACTAAGACCTCTCTTTTTAGCCTTCTTCAATTTCACTCTACATCATGCCTGCCCTCCACCGTGTTGGCCATGACTGGAATGAACAGCCTGGTGACTTGAGAAGGAGGGTTCCTGGGCCAGATGATCATACACTTGTGGATACAGAAGAAAGAACTGCAGGAGGTCAGAGCCTTTGAGCCCTAGCAACAAAGGAGGAGCTTCCTAGTAAGTAAACTTAAGACGTCAGTGCATGTCTGCACTTTGAACTGTGTGTGGCTGTGAGCAGGACTTTCTGTCTAGCAAATAAAGGACACTTGGAGCCATAAAGCTCCCTTCATGTTCACACTTATCTAGAGAATGAATTCTGGTCTTTAGTCCTGGGCAGTCACTGGACCTCAGACCCTCTGTCATCAGTAAGTCACATGTCACTTCTCTCCCTTACCTGCAGCTCTTGAATGTAGACTTCCCAATTGCTGTGCAATATCTATAGAACATCATAACTTGGAAACTTCCACAGCAATCCCTGACTTTTCTGATGCTTCTGGTCTGGCTGTTTGTCTGTGCATTTGTTATTTTCTGCTTTGTTTGGTGGTGTTAGCCCGTTTAGCATCTTAGGTGGAAGTAAGGTAAAAGGAAATGAAGGTGTGGTGCATTTATCCATGTGATGTGATATAAGTGTGTGTGTATATGTATATATGCATGTATATATAAAGTGAGAGGAAGAGACAGAGGCAGAGATAGAGAATGAGAAAGTGAGTTTCTGACCAAATGCACAAGATCACCTAGAAACACAGCCACAGAGCAACTGTGAGCATGACTATCTACCCTGATTCCACTCGTATATTGCTTATCATGTCTTACTCTTGTTTATTGTCACAAAAAAATGAAGAATTTGATGTAGCAATCCATTATTCTTTTGTCACATGTCTGTCCCAGGTATTGTATAATATATATATATATATATATATATATATATATATATATATATATATAAGCACACACACACACACATACACACACACACACACACACACACACACACACACACACATATATATATATATATATATATATATATATATATATATATATAGAGAGAGAGAGAGAGAGAGAGAGAGAGAGAGAGAGATTAACAACAAAAATGATAGGAAAATATATAGTGCCTCTTATTTCAACCCCAGATCCTCAAAATAACCCTACATGGAAGGTAGGAAAGAGGACTCACCCACCCACCTGGACAGCAATGTCTTTGTGATGGAGGAAGAAAAGGTAAACAGACAAACATAATTTGATTAATGAGCAGCAGAATGCAGAACACAGGCTAGATCCTCATCCTTAAATCTGAATACCGCTGAAGTCACACCCAGTTGATCAACCCAGTACAGGTATACCAGAAACTCAGTTGAAAAGGTATGTGCTTCTAAACTCTGCATAACATATACATGTGATTATACAGTTATTTCCACTCCATTTGTTGAAGATGCTTTCTTTTCCCCACTGAACATTGTTGTCACTGTGGGGAGCCCCAGAGGGTCCCCCAGATGGGATTGTCTACCAGACCCGGAGACACTCACACGGAGAACTCTCAATGCAAGTCGCAAGAGGTTTATTGTGGAACCGGTGCACCGGGGCTCGACACGAAGTCCCCAGGCAGGAGGGGTGAAGAGCCTCGAGTAGCCGGGAGGTAGGGGTTTTAAAGGGAAAGACCACAAACATGCGGAAATATCTCAAACATGTTTCAGCTCAGGGACTTTTCAGATGTCGCCAGGGTGTTGCCTCGGCCGTGGCATCGTGACCTCGGGCAGGGAGCTAGGGCCCCTGCGGTTAGGCATTGTTCAATTGTCTCTGAGCGGAGGCTTCCCAGAAATTGGGTAAGGGGGTTGCGGTTGATCAAACAGTGGTTGGGCAAACAAGCACAGGTTTCTAAGGCAAAGGTCAGCATTCCAGTTAACTAGTTCCTTATCTGGGCCCGGGCGGCTAGTTGCAGAAAGTCACGTACAATATGCGGCTGGTTGCAGAAAGTCACGTACAATATGCTTTTCCTTCATAAAATGGCTGTCCTTATGTCTATGTTAAGCAAGCGATTGTACAGAAGCCAAAGAAGCAGGTTAGTTGTATTTATTAGGAATTGGTGATCTTTCATTTCCCCCTTTTCTTGGTCATAATTCCAATCATGGAATAGCGGATTCATCATCTGCCTGGGTCAATTGTTGATATTGTTGTCTAAGTACCATCACCTGTACCGTACTAATTCTCTCTCTAATAAAAGTAAGTAATCTGTTTAAGATGCAAGGGCCGAAGGTGAAAAGTAAAAGTAATATTAAGAGAGGTCCAAGCAGAGTAGAAATCAAGGTGGTCATCCAAGGGGAGCGGGAAAACCAGGACTCATACCATGATTGTTGTTGCTGTCTTTCTCTTTTTCGTTGTTCTAAGCTTTCTCGTACCCGCTTCAGACTATCCTCAACTAAACCCGTCTTATCTGCATAAAAGCAGCATTCTTCCTTTAAGGCTGCACATAATCCCCCTTGCTGTAGAAACAGTAAATCTAGTCCCCTTCTATTTTGTAAAACTACCTCTGATAAAGAGGAGACTGAGTCTTTTAGATTTTGCATGCCTGATTGTAATTCTTGTAAGTCTTTGTCTATTGCTGCACTGAGGGTAGCATAATGCTGGTTAGAGGTGACTAAGGAAGCTATTCCTGTTCCTGCCCCCGCTGCCCCCAAACCTACTACTAATGCTAAGGTTAAGGTAGTGATAGGCTCTCTCTTGAATCGAGGGGAAGTAGAATCAGTATTCCATATCTTCTGGAAATCATCTGCGTCTCTGATAGTAAGTCTGGGCAATAGGCTTATTAGTATACAATAGTCTTTTTCTGCTAGGAAGGTCTCTTTTTCTACATAAGTGGTGAGTCCTGTAGAGCAAGCAAGATAGGTATCTAGTGGTGCAGAGATATATTGGGAGGAGAGGCGGGAGTTAACAGTGATAGTTTGATTACAGATCTCAGAGAGGGAATGGGGGGGGGGGGAGCATGTTAGGTCCTAGCAGGCATAGTCCGGCACCAGAAACAAAGCTCATAGTCAGCCCTTGAGAGCCTGGAGGGGGTCTCCAACGCAAATTGGCAGTACTGTTGGCAAAATTTAGATTTCCTGTAGTGGCCAGTCCCTCATAGAAAGGAGGGCTGGAGGAATAGCATATCCAGCAATCTTCTAAAGTGTGGTTAATCATATTAAAGAACTGGACAGAGGAATTTACCACAGTTAAAATTAGATCCGCTGAAGAAGGGGGGTTAGGAGGCAGAGTGGGTTGGAAAAGAGTTGGGGCCGTGGAGATCGAAGTGGGGGAGGCAGGCTTGGGTAATGGGGGAAGAGGAAGAGGTTGATTATGAAGTAAGGAGTTAGGTCCTACACTAATTTTCTGAAAGTCCGGAAATGTCTTACTGAGTTTAATTCTGAAAGTTAGTCCTGGGTCCTTTCCAGAGGCATACAAGCGAAGGCCCCATTCGAATCCCCGGAATTCCCAATTTTGAGTCTTAGCATAATCAGTGAAAGAGATAGACAAGGGGTTGCACCAGTTTTCACATTCGGAGAGCTGTTTTAGTGAGAGGTCCTCTGAGGGGGGTAGAGGATTTTTCCTGTTTACTTTAATATAGTCCCATGTTGAAGAGGGGTTCCAATAAGTGTCACCCGTAGTCTCACATCCCCAAGAAGCACAGAAATAATCTGTAGCATGTCCACATCTAGAGCCCAGAGAACGGTCTCTATGAGTTCCCGGGCAGACATATATAGGTGTCTTTCTTAAATGGCTGCGTCGAGCTGGACTAGCACAGCCTGGGATGCCCATTGGTTTTTCTTCCCAATCTGGGGCAAATATTCCCCTAAGGTTGTCCTTCAGGGTGTTAACAGGAGTTGCCTGGGGGAGGAAATGATCAGGGGTGCCCCAAGCCGAATCGGCTCCTAATGCTAGCCTGCAAAGGTCTACTTCAAGGGTGGGCCATGGAATAGTTATGGATAACTGAGAGGTGGCATTAGCAACGTCACCTGCTTGATTAATGATCTGCCATGTATAGTTATAGAGTTGGTAGGGAGCGGCTGCTAGTGGAAAAGGTAGCAATAAGAACATTAGTAGTAACTGTAACCAAACCTTAAGATGAGCCATTATGATTCAAGACAGTAACAGGAATACGGCGGAGACGCAACTTGAGGGGGTTATCAGTCTTTGTCAGTTGCCAGCAAGAGTCAGGTGAGGGAGCTGGTTTAACGTGAGAGGCGTGGATCCAGGCAGCGATTCCGTCCACCTTCACGGCCGTTGGTGTTGTCAGGAGTACAGTGAAGGGTCCCTTCCAGCGAGGTTCGAGGTTTGTGGGTCGATGCCGTCTCACGTAGACCGAGTCTCCGGGCTGGTACGGGTGTGGAACTGGGTCCTTAGCAGGCAGATAGGCTTCTTTCAATTTAGGCCACAAGTCACTCTGGAGGAGGTGTAGCGCTTGCAGCCTGCAGTTCAAATCAGAGTTAGGGATTGTATCTGGCTCTCTTTGGGTTAGCAATGTGCTGAGTGGAGTTGGGACTCCGAAAAGTATCTCAAAGGGGATGAGGTTAAATCTATAGGGAGTATTGCGGACCCTGAAAAGGGCCCAGGGAAGGAGCATCGTCCAGTCTGTACAGCCAGTCTCCATGGACAATTTAGTAATGGTCTCCTTTAGTGTTCTATTCATTCTTTCTACCTGTCCTGAGCTCTGGGGTCTATATGCACAATGTAATTTCCAATTAATCCCCAGTATCCTGGCCACCTCCTGACTTACCTGGGCAACAAAGGCTGGACCGTTGTCAGAGCCTATTACCTGTGGCATTCCATACCTGGGAACAATTTCCTCTAGAAGTTTCTTGGTCACCATAGCCGCAGTCTCCTTCTTAGTGGGATAGGCCTCTACCCATCCTGAAAAAGTATCTATAAAAACTAGAAGATATTTATTTCCATATCTGGCTGGTTTTAGTTCGGTGAAATCTGTTTCCCAGAACAAGCCAGGACGGTCCCCTCTAAATCGCTTTCCCAAGTCTGTTGGGACTGTTTGTGCATTTACCTTTTGGCAGGGTACACACTGTTTTACGAGTTCTTCAGCCATATCCTTAAGTCCAATTATGTGGTAATCAGTCTTTTTAAGAGTCTCTATTATTTTTTTAGGTCCAAAATGAGTCAATTTATGTATGTGTAACAAGAGGTTCTTTGCTTGCTGTCTGGGTAGGATCTGTTTCCCAGTTTCAGTTTCCCATTTCTGTGATTTGGTGTTAAAATGCTTCTGTAGTCTCGCCATATCTTTAAGGTCCTGTTCTGTATACTCTGAGGGCAGTGGCTCAGCGAGGACAGTTTCTTTTTCAATCAAAGGGAACAGGGAAGCTCCCTGAGCTGCCTTTTTGGCTTCCTCATCTGCCATTCTGTTTCCCCGAGCTACGAAGGAATCTCCCTTCTGGTGCCCTGGGCAGTGGACTATAGCCAGCTTGGCCGGTCGATGCAGAGCATCAAGCAAGTCTAAAATTTCTTGTTTATTTTTGATTTCTTTGCCTGCAGAGGTCAGTAATCCTCTCTGCCGGTAGATGGCACCATGTATGTGCGCGGTGGCAAAAGCATACCGGCTATCTGTATATATTGTAGCCTTTTTTCCCTCTGCCATATTTAAAGCTTGGGTTAAGGCAATAAGTTCAGCTTTTTGGGCAGATGTTCCCTCTGGCAATTTGTTAGTCCAGATCACTCTGCTCCCATCTACAATAGCTGCTCCCGCCATCCTCTTACCTTCAAGGAGGTAGCTGCTGCCGTCCGTAAACCAGGTCACCTGAGCATCTGGTAGGGGCTGGTCCATGAGGTCGGGTCTGACTCCGGTGGCCTTGGCCAGGACTTCCCCACAGTTATGTAGCACGGTGGGATCCGTGTCCGGCCAGAGGGTAGCGGGGTTCAATTGAGTGGGGGGAGCAAATTTGACCCGGTCTGAATTAAGGAGGAGACTCTGGTAGTGAGTGACCCTGGCATTGGAGAGCCAGCGGTCTGGAGGTTGGCGGATAACGCTCTCCAGAGCATGTGAAGCAATGATAGTAACAGTCTGTCCCAAAGTCAATTTGTCTGCATCCTTTAGAAGTAGCGCTACGGCTGCAATGATCTTTAGGCAAGGGGGCCATCCCGCGGCTACAGGGTCTAATTTTTTAGATAAGTAGGCTACTGGTTTTCTCCAGGGTCCCGTTCTTTGGGTAAGCACTCCTTTAGCAATGCCCCTCTGTTCATGCACGTACAGGTAAAAGGGCTTGGTGGTATCCGGGAGTGAGAGCGCAGGTGCTGTTAGCAGGGCAAGCTTAATGCTGTCAAAAGCCTGTTGGTGTTCTTTTTCCCATTTAAAAGCTGTATTTGTCTTAGTCAGAGGATAAAGCGGGGCAGCCAGGGAGGCAAATCCAGGTATCCAAAGTCTGCAAAACCCAGCAGATCCTAGGAATTCCCGTACTTGTCTGGCATTTGTTGGGACTGGAATCTGTTCCACGGCCTGTTTACGGGCCTCCGTCAGCCACCTCCGTCCTCCTTTTAAAGAGTACCCCAGATATGTGACTTGCCTTTTGCAGATTTGAGCTTTCTTAGCTGAGGCTTGGTACCCCAAACGGGCCAGCTCCTCCAACAGCGCAGTTGTTCCCTTTTCGCATTCAGCCTGACTGTTAGCTGCAAGGAGAAGATCATCAACATACTGGAGGAGTGTTACCTGAGGGTTGGAGGCTCGGAAGGGTGCCAGGTCTCGGTGAAGGGCTTTGTCGAAGATGGTGGGTGAATTCTTGAAGCCCTGCGGCAATCTCGTCCAAGTCAATTGTCCGGAGAGTCCCATATCCGGATCTTTCCATTCGAAGGCAAAGACGAGCTGGCTTTTTTCATGTAGAGGTAGGCAGAAGAAAGCATCTTTTAAATCCAGGATGGTGTACCAATCCCTCTCAGGTGGGAGTGAGCTTAATAGGTTGTAAGGGTTGGGGACTGTTGGGTGTAGGTCCTCCACCCTTCTGTTAACTTCTCTTAGGTCCTGCACTGGGCGGAAATCATTAGAGTTGGGCTTACACACTGGCAATAGGGGGGTGTTCCAAGGTGACTGGCATCTTCTCAGCACTCCCAGTTTCAAAAGTCTCAATATGTGGGGTCTTATCCCTTCCTTGGCCTCTTGGCTCATGGGATACTGTCTCACTGATATGGGCACAGCAGAAGCCTTCAGATCAATAATTATGGGTGGTTGGTGGGAGGCCAGCCCCATGCCAGCCGTTTCAGCCCAGGCTCCAGGGATCTCAGTGAGCCATTTATCAACTTCTAAGTTAGTCTGAGGCGTTTCAAATAGCCTGTGTTCATCTTCCAACTTCATAGTTAAGACTTGAATAAGTTTTCCTGTCTTATCAGTTACATGGGGGCCTTCTTTAGTAAAAGTGATTTGGGCCCCTATTTTTGTCAATAAGTCCCGTCCTAGTAAGGGGGCTGGGCAACCAGGAATCACAAGGAACGAGTGGGATACCCGGCCCACGCCTAGGTCCACCGTTCTTCGGGTAGTCCATGAAAATTGTTGGTTCCCGGTGGCCCCGAAAACCCATGACTTTTTGCCTGATAATGGTCCTCCTGGTTTTAACAGAACTGAATGTTGAGCCCCCATATCCACTAGGAATGTAATGGGTTTCCCCTCCACCTTAAGGGTTACCCTGGGCTCGGGGAGGGGTTCCGAGCCCCGTCTCCCCTATTCTTCGTCTTCCTCCAAAGTCAAGATTTCTCTTGGTTTCTTTTTAGGGCAGTCTTTTATCCAATGTCCTTTTTCTTTGCAATAGGCACATTGGTCCTTTTCTAACTGCCGTCTGTTGCCCTGGTTTTGTTTCTGTCTAGGATTTCTATGCTTTTCTTTGTCTAGGTTCTTTCTATCCTGAATTACGGCAGCCAGAATTTTAGTCATATTTCTCTCATGTCTCTTATCTCGTCTATTGTCCCTTTCCTCCTGCTCTTTTGCTCTTCTTTGTTCCCTTTCTTCCTCAGTTTCTCTCTTATTGTAAACTTTCTCAGCTTCCTTAACTAAGTCCGACAGCGTATATCTACTTAAGCCATCTAATCTCTGTAACTTCTTCCTGATATCTGGTGCTGACTGGTCAACAAAACTCATCAGAACTGATACCCTTTGTTCCTCTGCAGTTGGATCAAATGGTGTATATCTACGGTAGGCCTCCATGAGGCGCTCCAGGAAAACAGAGGGTAGTTCATCAGGTCCCTGAATAATCTCTCTTACCTTGGCCAAATTCGTGGGACGCCTCGCGGCTCCCCAGAGACCAGCCACTAGAGCCTGGCGGTAGACGCGGAGATGCTCCCTACCTTCAGGGTTGTTGAAGTCCCAGTTGGGGCGGGTTAAGGGAAACCCGTCATCTATCATGTTCTGGAGCTGTGTGGGACGTCCATCATCCCCAGGAACGTTTTTCCTGGCTTCCAACAGGATGCGTTCCCTCTCCTCTGTTGTGAAGAGGGTTTGGAGTAACTGCTGACAATCATCCCAAGTGGGCTGGTGAGAGAAAACTAGAGATTCCATGAGAGCAGTTAGTTTAGAGGGATCCTCTGAGAAAGGGGGGTGAGTAGCCTTCCAATTGTATAGGTCTGCAGAAGAGAAAGGCCAATATTGAAGTGGTGGCAGGGGTCTTTGATCTGGGTCATCTCCTGGTCCTGGGGGAGGAGGAGGACCTATAGCCCTAAGGGGCAGGGTGATAGTGGCATCTGGAGTCTGAGCCCGTCTACTTCTGGTCCCCGCTGCCGGCCCCCCACGTGCTTCTTCGGTTGAGGGGTTAGGCGGAGCTGTGGGAGCGTGAGATGGCGGGTAGGGCGGTGGGGCGTCTGACAGGAGTAAGTCTGTCTGGGTATCCGGATAGATCTTCTTCTTTTGTCCTGAACCTGCAACAAGAACTGTGGCGGACTGCAAGGAGTCCCTGTTAATGGGTTTGGGGGAGATCCAGGGTTTTAGCCAAGAGGGAGGGTCCTGCACCAAATCCTGCCAGGTAAAAATGTAGGGCAGCTAGTCAGGGTGGCCTCCGGGCTCCTGTAAAATAATTTTCTTGACAGCTTGGATGATACCTAGGTCAAAAGTTCCCTCCTGAGGCCATCCCACATTAAGTAAATTCCATTCTCCCTGGCATAAAGTTTGCCATTTTCCTTTCTTAACTTCTACTGATAAGTTATGAGCTCTCGTCTTAACGTCAGTCCAATGTGTTAGAGTCAAGTCCAGAGGGGTAGAAACAGTCTGTCCCATATTGGGAGGAGGATAGGAAAAGTAGAACAAAATGAACAGAAAAACACAGAAAACAAAAAGACTGAGTTGGCCTGCCCGCCGCCTGAACAAAAACGAAAGCGATTCAGAGGGCGGGGGGCTAGGCCCGGATGGTACCTTGCGACAGAAAAGAACTCGGTCAGAGTTCTTCAGATAGGAGACAGAAATCAGGTCTGTTCTCCTCCGGGCAATTAAGAGCGTCCTCCAGATTGCTTGGGTGGTGGTCCTCAGGCCCGTCAGCCCCAACCTGCCACACCCCAGAGCAAGGTACCCAGATGGAGAATTCTCAAGACTGGACGAGGTTAGACAAACACAGTGAACAGTGACATACAGACAGACAGACGTAACAGGAGGCGCCTCTTACCTCTGAGGGGTCCGGAATGAGGTCTGGGGTCTTGTAGAGATCCCGGAAAATCTCGGTGGGACCTCCAAATGTGGGGAGCCCCAGAGGGTCCCCCAGATGGGATTGTCTACCAGACCCGGAGACACTCACACGGAGAACTCTCAATGCAAGTCGCAAGAGGTTTATTGTGGAACCAGTGCACCGGGGCTTGACACGAAGTCCCCAGGCAGGAGGGGTGAAGAGCCTCGAGTAGCCGGGAGGTAGGGGTTTTAAAGGGAAAGACCACAAACATGCGGAAATATCTCAAACATGTTTCAGCTCAGGGACTTTTCAGATGTCGCCAGGGTGTTGCCTCGGCCGTGGCATCGTGACCTCGGGCAGGGAGCTAGGGCCCCTGCGGTTAGGCATTGTTCAATTGTCTCTGAGCGGAGGCTTCCCAGAAATTGGGTAAGGGGGTTGCGGTTGATCAAACAGTGGTTGGGCAAACAAGCACAGGTTTCTAAGGCAAAGGTCAGCATTCCAGTTAACTAGTTCCTTATCTGGGCCCAGGCGGCTAGTTGCAGAAAGTCACGTATAATATGCGGCTGGTTGCAGAAAGTCACGTGCAATATGCTTTTCCTTCATAAAATGGCTGTCCTTATGTCTATGTTAAGCAAGCGATTGTACAGAAGCCAAAGAAGCAGGTTAGTTGTATTTATTAGGAATTGGTGATCTTTCAGTCACCTTTGTCAAAGACCAGGTATGTGATAGTTAAGGTGTTGCCAACTTGATCTGTTTAGTAATCCACAAAAATCTCTTTTGGGTGGATCTCCAAGGTTGCTTCCAGGAAGGATTAACTGAAGGAGGAAGTCCTTCTCACAGAGTGAGCCCTTCCCCCAGAGCAGGTAGCCCCTCTCAGAGGGGGACTTTATATAAGGAAGCTCTGGGTGTAAAGAGCGCCTTCCTTCTTCCTACTTGGCTGCCGAGATGCTTTCTGCCTTCCTATGTGGATTGAAGACCAGCATGGACTGAAGACCAGCATCAGCTGAAGACCCACATGAATCAAAACCCAGTGGCTCCTCATGAAGCCTCCAGGCCTTCCAGCACCATCTGCAGTGCTGGATTGGGACTGCTGAGGCATCTGGCCATGTGGACTGAGTAGCTACCAGGTTCCCTGATTCTCAGGCCTGCAACTGCTATTGGACTACCATAAGATAATCCAATAAATTCCCTTTTTAAAATAATTCATTCTAGCAGTTCTGTTCCTCTAGAGAACACTGACTAATACAGATTTTGGTACCAGAAGTGGTTCTAGAGAAACAGAATTGTAAGGATGGATTTCTCTAGTGGGTTTGGTGCTATCTGAGGTTGGCTTTCCAACTTCAATAATACTAAAGGCCCTACTGGTGGTAAGAAGTGCATTTTTACTGGAAATAAGGAGGGCACTAATAATCCATGGTGGGCACTATTTAAAGCACTCCATGAGATAGGTGTATTTGGTGGTCCTGAGTCATGTCTTACAAAGAGCAAGGAATTTAGTGCATCTGTATTTAAAACATTTGAATATTTGTAGAAAAAGTAAAACAAATGATGAGGCTGGTTGGTTGCTGTTAGCATCTTTGGACAAACTAGTGAGGGAACAGCAGAACCTCAAAAAGGAAAATTCCAAACTTAAGACCCACATACATGATCTCAAAGTTTCTAAGGATGCCCTGGAGGACAGTCTCCTCTCTAGCCAGAACAGGTCTCAGATTACAGAAAACCAAACCCAAGCTCTCATTGTGAGATTGCCTAAATTGTAATGTAAACTCAAGTCCCAGCCTCACCAGCTATCAGAAGTTAAAGTGAGGGCATTGGTTGGGAACAGTGGGATCCTCTGACTTGGGATGGTGATGTGTGGGAAGACCCTGAAGAAGCTGGGGACATTGAAGTTTCATATTCTGAAGAAGTTGTTTTGGATGAAAATATGACCTCCCCGCCCTTAGCAGAAGTTGTATCCCCACCTCCACACCCTGAAGTATTACCATCCCCACCCATGCCTGAGAAAATTAATTCCTCTTTGAAGAATCAACAGGTGGTGCTAGTGCTTCTCAGTTCCCATCTATCTTTGTCTCTAGGCCTATAACCAGAAGGAAGGCTACGCAGGTCCCTAAAGGTGAGATAGAAAGTGTGACACATGAGGAGGTGAGGTACATTCCTAAAGAACTTCAGGAGTTTTCTAACTTGTACAGGCAGAAGCATGGGGAATATGTGTGGGAATGGATTTTAAGGGTGTGGGATGATGGAGGAAGAAACATAAGATTAGATTAGGCTGATTTAACACTGCAGCTTGTGCAGGTGGAACGGGTGCCAAGAGTTTATTTGAGTGGTTGGCTAAAGATCCAAAGATGGCCTACTGTGAATGAGCTTGAGCTACCAGATATCTCTTTGCTTAATGTTGATGAAGGCATTAAAAGGCTTAGAGAACTTGGAATGCTGGAGTGGATTTTCCATGTAAACTCATCTTTGCCCCCATAATGGGAGTGTCCAGAAGATATGCCCTTCACTAAGACTATAAGAAACAGATTTGTGAGGGGAACACCTCCATACTTAAAATCCCCTATCAATGGTATTTTATGTAAGGAAGACTTCACAGCGGGAGCTGCAGTTGCTGCATTAGGTGATTTACATGCAATGGGTATAATTGGATCTTGGGGTAACAAGGGCCAAGTGGCAGCACTGAATCACCAAAGGCAGGATGAACATGTTTTCCATAATAGACAGCATAGGCAAAATTATGCACATAAAGGTATGACTCATATGGACCTTTGTAATTGGCTGACTAATCACGGTGTTTCCAGAAGTCAAATAGATAAGAAGCCTACTGAGTTTCTTCTTCTTCTTCTTTTTTTTTTTTTTCTTTTTTGGTTTATCGAGGTAGGGTCTCACGGTAGCCCAGGCTGACCTGGACTTCACTATGGAGTCTCAGGGTGGCCTTGAACTCATGGCGATCCTCCTACCTCTGCCTCCCGAGTGCTGGGATTAAAGGGGTGTGCCACCACGCCCAGACTGAGTTTCTTCTTGATCTGTATAAGCATAAAAGTTCTAGAGCAAGGGATCATAAAGCCACTTTGAATTATAGCAACAGAGAATCAAGACTTCTTAATCAGTTTCCAGACTTGGGCCAGTTTAGAGATCCCTCCCGTCGAGGAAGGACCCTCCTACAACCCCCAAAAGTTTCAATATTAAGCTTACACCTATCCTTCCTCAGAGGGACCTGTGACCTTTTGCTAGGGTAACTGTACACCTGGGGAAAGGAAATAATCAGACCTTTCGGGGCCTATTGGACACTTGCTCTGAATTGACATTGATTCCAGGAGACCCCAAAAAGCACCATGGCCCTCCAGTTAAAGTAGGTGCTTACGGAGGCCATGTAATGAATGGAGTTTTGGCAAATGTTAGATTGGAAGTGGGTCAAGTGAGTCTCAGAACTCACCCTGTGGTTACTTCCCCAGTCCCAGAATGCATAATTGAGATAGATATACTTAGGAGTTGGCAGAACCCCCACATTGGTTCTCTGACTTGTGGAATGAGGGTTGTTATGGTTGGAAAGGCCAAATGGAAGCCACTGAGGCTCCCACCACCAGGGAAAATAGTGAATCAAAAACAATATTGCTTCCCTGGGGGGATTTCAGAACTTAGTGTCACTACAAAGGACTTGGAGGATGCAGGGGTGGTGGTTCCCACCACATCTCCCTTTAACTCTCCTACTGGCCTGTTGAAAAGACAGATGGATCATTTAGAATGACAGTGGATTATTGGAAACTAATCAGGTGGTGACTCCAATTGCAGATGCTATACCAGATGTTGTTTCTTTACTTGAGCAGATTAATACATCTCCTGGTACCTGGTATGCAGTTATTGATCTTGCAAATGCTTTATTCTCCATACCTGTCCATAAGGACCACCAGAAGCAATTTTCCTTCAGCTGGCAAGGTCATAAGTACACCTCTGCTGTTTTATCTCAAGGTTATATTAATTCTTCAGCCCTGTCCACGGGGGTCTTGATTGCCCGTCCCTCCCACAGAGTGTCATGTTGGTCCATTATATTAATGACATAATGCTGATTGGATCAAATGGGCAGGAGGTGGCAGCCGCTCTGGAGTTGCTGGTACAGCATATGAGCATGAGGGGATGGGAAATAAATCCATCCAAAATTCAAGGACCTTCCACCTCGGTGAAATTTCTAGGAGTTCAGTGGTGTGGGGCATGCAGAAAAATTCCTTCTAAGGTGAAGGATAAGTTGTTGCACCTGGCCCCTCCTACCACTAAGAAAGAAGCACAACATTAGTGGGCCTATTTGGACTTTGGAGACAGCACATTCCTCACTTGGGTGTCTTACTCCATCCCATATGCTAAGTGACTCAGAAAGCTACTAGTTTTCAGTGGGGCCCAGAACAAGAGAAGGCTCTTCAACAGGTCCAGGCTGCTGTGCAGGCTGCTCTGCCCCTTGGGCCGTATGATCCAGCAGATCCAATGGTACTTGAGGTGTCAGTGGCAGATAGGGATGCTGTTTGGAGCCTTTGGCAGGCCCCCATAGGTGACTCACAGCAGAGGCCCTTGGGATTTTGGAGCAAGGCCCTGCCATCATCTGTTGACAATTATTCTCCATTTGAGAGACAGATCTTAGTCTGCTATTGGGCCTTAGTGGAAACTGAACATTTGACAATGGACTGAGTTGGCCATTATGAGCTGGGTGTTATCTGACCCACCAGGCCATAAAGTTGGATGTTCACAGCATCAGTCCATCATTAAATGGAAGTAGTATATATGTGATCAGGCTCAAGCAGGCCCTGAAGGTATGAGTAAGTTACATGAGGAAGTTGCCCAAATGCCTATGGTTGCTACTCCTGTTGCAATGTCTTCTGTTCCCAAGTATGCACCTATGGCATCATGGAGTGTGCCCTATGATCAATTGACTGAGGAGGAGAGGATTAGGGCATGGTTTACAGATGGTTCAGCACATTATTCAGGCACTTCCCAGAAGTGGACAACGGCAGCATTACAGCCTCTTTCTGGGACAGCTCTGAAGGATGGTGGTGAAGAGAAGTCTTCACAATGGGAGAACTTTAGGCAGTACACATGGTTGTGCATTTTGTTTGGAAAGCAAAATGGCCAGATGTGTGGTTATACACTTATTCATGGAATGTGCCCACTGGTGTGGCTGGATGGTCCAGGACTTGGAAGGAGCACAACTGGAAAATTGGTGAAAAGGACATTTGGGGAAGCTATATGTGGATAGAAGTCTCTGAATGGGTAAAGGATGTAAAGATACTTGTGTCCCATGTTAATGCTCATCAGAAAGTGACCTCATCAGAGGATGACTTTAATAATCAAGTAGATAAGCTGACTGATTCTGTTGATAGTTGTCAACCTCTTTTCTCAGCCACCCCTGTCATTGCCCAATGGGCCCATGAACAAAGTGGCCATGGGGGCAGAGATGCAGGCTATGCATGGGCCCAACAACATGGACTTCCACTAACTAAGGCTGACCTAGCTATGGTTACTGCTGAGTGCCAAATTTGCCAGCAGCAGAAACCAGCTCTGAGCCCCCAATATGGTACTATTCCTCGGGGTGACCGGCCAGCAACCTGGTGGCAGGTTGACTACATTGGACCACTACCATCATGGAAAGGGCAGTGTTTTGTCCTTGCTGGAATAGACACTTATTCAGGGTATGCATTTGCCTTTCCTGCATGTAGTGCTTCTGCCAAAACTATCATCCATGGGCTTACAGAATGCCTTATCCACCATCATGGCATTCCACACACCACTGTTTCTGACCAAGGAACTCACTTCACAGCCAAGGAAGTACAGCAGAGTGTTCATGATCATGGAATCCACTCATCTTACCATGTGCCCCACCACTCTGAAGCAGCTGGCTTGATATAGTGGAATGACCTTTTAAAAGAAGAGCTACAGTGCCAACTAGGTGGCAATAGCTTGGAGGGGTAGGGGAGTGTCCTCCAGCAGGCTGTATATGCTCTGAATCAGCGTCCTGTATATGGTACTGTTTCTCCTATAGCCCGGATTCATGGGTCCAGGAATCAAGGGGTGCAAATGGGAATGGTCCCGCTTACCATCACCCCAAGTGACCCATTAGCTAAATTTTTGCTTCCTGTTCCCACAACCTTATCCTCTGCTGGCCTAAAAGTCTTGGTTCCAGAGGGGGGAGTGCCTTTGCCAGGAGACATGGAGAACATTCTATTAAACTGGAAGCTAAGACTTCCTGCTGGCCACTTTGAGATACTGATGCCCTTGAACAGGCTGTGTTACAGTGATAGCAGGGGTGATTTATCCAGACTACCAGGGGGAAATTGGACTGCTCCTCCACAATGGAGGTAAGGAAGAGTATGTCTGGAGTGCAGGAGATCTTTTAGGGCATCTCTTAGTGTTACCATACCCTGTTATCAAAGTCAGTGGACAACTACAACAACCCAATTGAGGTAAATGGCCCAGATCCTTCAGGAATCAAGGTATGGGTCACCCCTCCAGGTAAAGAACCAAGACCTGTTGAGGTGCTTGCTGAAGGTGTAGGAAATACAGCATGGGTAGTAGAAGAAGGCAGTTAAAAATACCAGCTAAGGCCACATGACCAGTTACAGAAATGAGGACTGTAATTGCAATGTCTCTGCCCTACCATGATACAGAGTGTTTGTACATATCTACATCAATATTAACATTATATCACTAGCTAACTCTTGAATTTGTATTAGACCTATTATATTAGAGAATACGCATTCCTCAAGGAGCCTTGCTTTGTGTTGGGAGGAAGATTTTGTGTTTCCAGTTGTACATGGGACAGTTATATCATGTTAAGTGGCATTATGAATTTTGTTACTGTTTCACTTGGAAATTAAGTGTGATATAAGGAGACATGGTTTGGTATCAAGTTGACAAGGGGTGTACTTGTGATAGTTAAGGTGTTGTCAATTTAATCTGTTTAGTAATCCACAGAAATCCCTTTTGGGTGGGTCTCTGAGGTTGCTTCCAGGAAGGATTAACTGAAGGAGGAAGACCTTCCCCCAGTGTGAGCCCTTCCCCCTGAGCAGGCATCTCCTCTCAGAGGGGGACTTTATATAAGGAAGCTCTGGGTGAAAAGAGACCCTACCTTCTTCCCACTTGGCTGTCACAGCTGCTTGCTGCCTTTCAGCATATATTGAAGACCAGTGTCAACTGAAGACCCACGTGGATCAAAACCCAGCAGCTCCTCAGGAAGACTTCAGGCCTTCCAGCACCATCTGCAGTGCTGGATCGGGACTGCTGAGGCATCTGGCCACGTGGACAGAACAGCTACCAGGTTCCTTGATTTTGGGGCCTGCAACTGCTACTGGACTACCATAAGATAATCCAATAAATTCCCTTTTTAAAATAATTCATTCTAGCAGTTCTGTTCCTCTAGAGAACCCTGACTAATACAACTACAAAATAAGAAGAATGGCAAGAATAAATGCTTACCTTTCAATAACAACTCTTAATATCAATGGCCTCAATGCACCAACCAAAAGACAAGGGCTTAAAGACTGGATTAAAAGGCAGGGCCCTGCCATTTGTTGCCTCCAGAAAACTCATCTCTCAATAAAAGATAGACACTGCCTTAGGGTGAAAGGATGGAAAACAGTATTTCAAGCAAATGGGCCTAGGAAACAAGCAGGAATTGCTATCCTAATATCTGACATGATAGACCTCAAATCAACATTAGTGAGGAAAGATAAAGAAGGTCGTTTATACTGATTAAAGGAACACTCCAACAGGAGGACATTACAATCCTAAACATATATGCACCTACCATGGGGGCTCCAAGTTTCAACAAATAAACACTATTAGACTTAAGGTCACAGATAACATCAAACACAACTGCACTGGGAGACTTCAATACCCCAGTCTCATCACTTGACAAGTCCTCCTGGCAAAAAATAAGCAGAGAGACATCAAATTAAATGATGTCATGGAACAAATGAACCTAACAGATATCTATAGAACATTCCATCCAAATGCTGCAAAATATTCATTTTTCTCAGCAGCACATGGATCATTCTCTAAAATAGACCATATGTTAGGACAAAAAGCAAATCTCCACAAGCAGAGAAAAATTGAAATAATCCCTTGTACTCTATTGCTGAATACTTCACATGCCTGAGTGGCAGAGTCACTGAGAAATCAAGCTGGTGCTGAGCAGAAAAGCTTCTCCCTGTTGCCCAGCCAACTGAAACCTGGAAAAAGCTACACTGTATGCAGCCTTATGGGAGACAGAAATCATCAGTGGTGAAAACAGTGGACACTGGAGGCCTCAAGCTTAGCCAGACAAGCCAAATGACTGAATGAGTGCAATAGCGTCATATCTTCTCTGGGGGAAACCAACTGCTCTGTAATTGGACGGAAGGCCCACTCTGTGGGAGGGAATACATACCTAGTACTGAAAACCAAATCAAAAGCCTATGGCAGGGGAGGTCATGAGCCTTAGAAATATAAAGCCTGCTGTTGTCTAGATAAATGCATATATTACTCTAATCAAATTGACCTGAAAGCACTACTCTTAGTGTTCATACTCATATATTAATGGTACTCTCACTTCTGGTTAGAGAAGCTTCTCTTTTCAGAAGGCGATGACCACTGGGATGACCCAAAAGGCAAAATAGTGTTGAGAATAAAGGATAGAGGAGTGTCTAGCACTGAAACATCTCACACCCTCCAAGGCTCAGAGTCCATTGTGGAAGAGGTGGCAGGAAGAATGTAAGAGCCAAAGGAAGGGTACCACTCCTTACATACAACTGTCTGGACAGAATTTGGCCTCAATATCCAAGACCTTGCAATGCTTAGCAATACCTACACAAGACCCTCATAACAGGAGAAAAAGATAATGACATCAAATTAAAAGAGAGACTAATGGAGAGAGGGGGGATGTGATGGAGAGCAGTGTTATGAAAGGGAAAGTGGGGAGGGGAGGGAAATACCATGGTTTGTTGTCTGTAAGTATAGAAGTTCTCAATAAAAATTATATATATATAATTTAAATACATCTTTGTTTACAAATTCCTGCCTCTCCATTTACCCTATTAAACCTAAAACATTTTTATGTGTTGGAAATCATTGTTGCTTCATGAAGTTCAAATAAAAGAACAGTAAGTCTTTTAATAACTAATGTTATAAAGGTGTGGGTTTTATTAATAGATGAAGTTCTTAAAGCACAAGTATAGAAAGTGCCCCGATTTTTTCAGAGTGTTCCCATTGGCTGCTAAGACTACCTTTTTTTAATCAAGAACTTTATTGTGTGAATATATTAGACACTGGTCATATTCCATTAGGTTATAATCTTATGTCCCCTCTCCTTCATCCACACTGCACTGAGGGCCCACCTCAGTGGAGTTATCAGTATTCACTGTGGGGTCACTAATACACCAGTAAGCCTATCTGGTAGATGAGTGAAGGAGACAGTGCCTCAGAATACACATTCCCATCCTGTGGCTCTCACATTCTTTTCACCCCCTCTTACTCATTATTTCTTGAGCCTTGGAGAGTATAAGTCTCCTTCAGTACTGAGCTCTCAGGAGTCTCTGATTTTCTGCTTTAATGAGTTTTGTATCTCCTCAGTGTCTACCACCATCTGCCTGAAAGAGGTTCTCAGGTTAGCAGTGAGGAAAGCATGTAAGTACTTTTGGATAGAAATTCTAGTTCACACACTGTATTCTGTGAGGAATACCATTGGAATTTTAATGGGGATTGCATTAAATGTGTAGATTGCTTTTGGTAAGATTGACATGTTCACACTATTGATTCTTCCAATCCAAGAACATCGGATGTCTTTCCATTTCCTTGTGTCTTCTGCAATTTCTTGCTGGAATGTTTTAAAGTTTTCATTTACTTTACTTCCTTAGTTAATTTTATTCCAAGGTACTTTTTTTGAGGCAATTGTGAATGGGAGAGATGTTCATTCTCCCCATGTTTGTTGTTAGTATATACAAAAGCTACTGATTTATGTGTATTTATTTTGTATCCTGCTATGTTGCTAAAAGTGTTTATCAGCTCTAACAGTTTTCTGGTAGAGTTTTTAGGGTCTTTTATGTATAGAATCATATCATCTGCAAATACTGATAGTTTGATCTCTTCCTTTCCAATTTGTATCCCTTTTATGAGTGTCTCTTGCCTTATTGCTATAGCTAAGACTTCCAGTACTATATTAAATAAAATGGGGACAGAGTATGCCCTTGTTTTGTTCCTGAATTTAGTGGAAAAGCTTTGAGTTTTTCCTCATTTAGTATTACGTTGGCTGTAAGTTTGTCATAAATAGCCTTTATTATGTTGAGATATATACCTTATATTCCCAGTTTCAATAATACTTTTACCATGAAAGGATGTTGGATTTTTTTCAAATGCCTTTTTTCCATCTATTGAGATGATCATGCGATTTTTATCCTTCAGACCATACTACCATATCAGGGGCTCAGAGTATGGTAATATTGCATTAATTGATTTGTGTATGTTGAACCACCCCTGCATCCCTTGGATAAAGCCAACTTGGTCAGGGTGAATAATCTTTTGAATATATTCTTGTATTCTGTTTGCCAATATTTTGTTCAGAATTTTTGCATCTATGTTCATGAGGGAGATTGGTCTATAATTTTATTTTTGTTCTGTCTTTGTCTGGTTTTGGTATAAGGGTGATGCTGGCTTCATAGAAAGAGTTTGGTAGAATTCCTTCCCATTCTATTTTATGGAAAATTTTGAGAAGCAGTGGTGTTAGTTCTTCCATGAAGGTCTGGTAAAATTCAAAAGTGTATCCATCTGGGCCTGGGCTTTTTTAGTTGGGAGACTTTTTATAACTGACTGGATCTCCATACTTGTTATAGGTCTACTTAAATGGTTTATCTCATCTTGGTTTAATTTTGGTAGGTCATAAGAATCAAGGAAATGATCCATTTCTTTCAGACTTTCAAACTTAGAGACATATATGTTCATAAAGTATGTCCTTATAATTGTCTGAATTTCTTTGATGTTTGTTTTAATGCTGTATTTTTTCATTTATTTTTTATTATCAACTTCTATGATTGTAAACAATACTCCATGGTAATACCCTCCCTCCCCCCACTTTCCCCTTTGAAACTCCACTCTCCATCATATCCCCTCCCCCTCTCAATCATTCTCTCTTTTATTTTAATGTATTCATCTTTTCCTCCTATTATGATGGTCTTGTGCAGGTAGTGTCAGGTGCTGTGGGGTCATGAATATCCAGGCCATTTTGTGTCTCGAGGAGCATGTTGTAAGGAGTCCTTCCCTTCCTTTGGCTCTTACATTATTTCTGCCACATCTTCCATGATGGACCCTGAGCCTTGGAAGGTGTGATAGAAATATTGCAGTGCTGAGCACTCCTCTGGCACTTCTTCCCAGCACCATTATGCTTTCTGAGTCATCCCAAGGTCACTGCCATCTGAAAAGAGAAGGTTCTCTACCAAAAGTGAGAGTAGCATTAATATATGGGTAAAAACATTAAGAGAAGTGCTTACTGAGCAGTTTGATGAGCATAGTATATACATTTAGCCAGACAGCAGCAGACATTACACCCCTGGGCTCATGACTAACCCTGTTGTAGCTTTTCAGTATCAGGGATGTTTACCCTCCCACGGAGCAGGCCTCCAGTCCAATTAGAGGACAGTTGGTTTCCCCCAGGACAGACATGTCACTATTGCACCTGTTGGCTCATTTGGCCTGGCTGGCCAAATAAAAGGCTTGCAGTATCCACTGTTGACTATCTTCAGTGGTGATTTCTCTCTCTCCCATTGAACTGCATGCAGAATGACTTCTTCCAGCTTTCTGTCAACTGTCTACATGGAGGAGGTTATTAGCTCACTTCGAGCATGATTTCTCAGTGACCTTGCAGCCCAAGTATGTGGAGTCTCCAGCGATACGGTCTTACCATCTATTCCTGGTGGGAAACCAAGGGCCTTGTCAATTACTTGTAATGTTTTGGGGGCATCAGGGACCTCCTTGGCCAACAACTGACTGGAAGGTATCCCATCCCTGGCACTGAAAATTTTCTAGTAACAATCTATGGTTCCTGAGTGTTCCATTGTCCAAAAAAGTAGATTTCCATATGATTTATTTACATTCTCTTAGATTTTTATTAGCCCTCCCTCCTCCTTTCCTTTACTCAATCTCTTCCCCTGACCTCACTTGGGCCTTTTCACCCCCATTAATCTATTCTTCTACTTACATATATACAATACCATCCTATTAAGTACCGCTCCCTTCCTTTCTTTTCCTTTGATATCACTTTTCTAGCTTACTGGCCTCTGCTACTGAGTTTTCTCCCTACTCACACAGAAGCCCAAACATCTCTAGCTAGGATCCACATATGAGAGAACATGTGATGCTTGGCTTTCTGGGCCTGGGTCAGCTCACTTAGTATAATCCTTTCCAGATCCATCCATTTTCCTGCAAATTTCATAACTTCATTTTTCTTTACCACTGAGTAGAACTCCATTGTATAAATGTGCCATATCTTCATTATCCACTCCTCAGTTGAGGGACATCTAGGCTGATTCCATTTCCCAGCTGTTGTGAATTGAGTGGCAATAAATATGATAGAGCATGTATCTCTAAGGTAGCTAGATGAGTATTTAGGATATATCCCTAGGAGTTCTATCACTGGATCATATGGTAGATATATTTTTAGCTATCTTAGGAACCTCCACCCTGATTTCCACAATGGCTAAACCAGATTGCATTCCCACCAACAGTGTAGAAGTGTTTCTCTTTTTCCACATTCTTGCCAGCATTTATGGTCATTTGTTTTCATGATGGTACTCAATATGACTGGATTGAGATGGAATCTCAATGTAGTTTTAATCTGCATTTCCCTGATGACTAGTAATGTACAACATTTTTTTCGATTCTATATGCCACCCATATTTCTTCTTTTGAGAACTCCCTATTTAGTTCCATAGCCCATTTTTTAATTGGCTTGTTTGATTTCTTAGCATTTAATTCTTTGTGTTCTTTGTATAACCTAGACATTAATCCTCTATCAGTTGTATAGCTGCCAAAGATTTTTTCCCATTCTGTAGGTTGCCTTTTTGCTTTATTCACAGTGTCCTTTGCCATGTAAAATCTTTGTAATTTCATGAGGTCCTAGCTGTTAATCTGTGGTTTTATTGCCTGAGCAATTGGGGTTATTATATTATATTGTATTCAGAAAGTCTTTGCCAAGACCAATATATTGAAGGGTTTCCCCTACTTTTTCCTCTAGCAGTTTCAGAGTTTCTGGTCTGATGTTAAGGTCTTTAATCCATTTGGACTTAATTCTTGTGCAAGGAGAGAGAGAGAGAAGAATCTATTTTCATCCTTCTACAGATACATATCCAGTTTTCCCAGCACCATTTGCTGAAGAGGCTGTCTTTTCTCCAATGAGTATTTTTGGCCTTTTAATCGAATATCAGGTGACTATAGCTACCTGGACTTACATCTGTATCCTCTATTCTGTTCCATTGATCTACATGTCTGCTTTTGTGCCAGTACCATGCTGTTTTTGTTACTATGGCTCTGTAGTATAGGTTAAAATCAGGTATGGTGATACCACCAGCCTTATTTTTGTTGCTCATTATTGTTTTAGATATTAGAGATTTTTGTGATTCCAAATGAACTTTTGGATTGTTTTTTTTCTATTTCCGTGAAGATTGCCATTGGAATTTTTATGGGGATTGCATTAAATGTGTAGATTGCTTTTGGTAAGATTGCCATTTTCACAATATTGATTATTCCAATCCACGAACAAGGGATGTTTTTCCATTTCCTAGTGTTCTCTGCAATTTCTCATGTGAGTGTTTTAAAGTTTTCATTGTAGAGATCCTTTACTTCCTTGGTTAGGTTTATTCCAAGATACTTTATTTATTTATTTTTTTTTTTGATGCAATTGTGAATGGGAGTGATTCTCTGATTTCACCCTCTGTGTGCTTATTGCTAGCATATAGGAATGCTACTGATTTCTGTGCATTTATTTCATATCCTGCTACATGACTATAGGTGTTTATCTGCTCTAACGGTTTGCTGGTAGAATTTTTATGGTCCTTTATGTATAGAATCATGTCATCTGCAAATAGGATAACTTGATCTATTCATTTCCAATGTGTATCCCTTTTATGTGTGTCTCTTGCCTTATTGCTATGGCTAAGACTTCCAGTACTATACTAAATAAAAGTGGGGACAGTGGACAGCCTTGTCATGTTCCTGATTTCATTTGAAAAACCTCCAAATTTTTCCCATTTAGCAATATGTTGGCTTTAGGCTTGTCATAAATAGCCTTTATTGTACTGAGATATGTTCCTTCTATTCCCAGTCTCTGTAGGACTTTTATCATGAAGTTGTTGGATTTTGTCAAATGGATTTTCTGCTTCTAATGACATGATCATGTGATTTTTGTCCTTTAGTCCATTTATATAATGTATTATATTTATCAATTTGCATATGTTGAACCATCCCTGCATCTCTGGGATAAAGCCTACTTGGTTGGGGTGAATGATCTTTCTGATATATTCTTGTATTGTTTGCCAATATTTTGTTGAGAATTTTTGCATCTATGTTCATGAGGGAGATTGGTCTGTAATTTTCTTTTTTTTTTTTTCTTTTTTTCTTTTTTTTTCTTTTTGTCCTGTCTTTGCCTGGTTTGGGTATCGGGGTGATCTGGCTACGTAGAAGTAGTTTGGTAAGATTCCTTCTTTTTCTATTTTATGGAAAAGCTTTGAAACAATGGTGTTAGTTCTTCCCTGAAGGTCTGGTAAAATTCAGCAGTGAATACATCTGGGCCTGGACGTTTTTAGTTTGAAGATTTTTGATAACTGCTTGGATCTCCATACTTGTTATAGGTCTATTTAAGTGATTAATCTCATCTTGATTTAATTTAGGTAGGTCATATAAATCAAGGAAATCATCCATTTCTTTCAGATTTTCATCATTAGTGGAGTACATGATTTTATAGTATGTCCCTATGAGTTTTTGAATTTCTCTGGTATCTCTTGTGGTGTTGCCGTTTTCTTCCCTAATTTTATTAATTGTCTCTTCTCTCTTTTGGTCAGATTGGCTAAGGGTTTATCAACCTTATTTATCCTTTCAAAGAACCAACTCTTTGTTTCTTTGATTCTTTGGACTTTTTTTTGTTTTGTTTTTGTTTCTGTTTCATTAATTTCTGCCCTAATCTTTATTATTTCTTCCCATCTACTGATTTTTGGTTTACCTCGTTCTTCTTATTCCAATGCTTTAAGGTGAAGCATTAGGTCGTTTACTTGCAACCTTTCTAAATTCTTAACATAAGCATTTAAAGCTATAAATTTACCTCTTAGGACTGCCTTCATTGTGTCCCAAAGGTTTTGGTATGTTATGTTCTCATTATCCTTTGACTCTATGAATTTTTTGATTTCCTTCTTGATTTCTTCATTGACCCATTCATCATTTAGTAGTGTATTGTTTAGTTTCCATGATTTTGTGTATGCTCTATAGCTTTTCTTGCTATTGATTTGTAGTTTGATTCCATTGTGGTCAGATAGAATGCAAGGAATTATTTCAATTTTCCTGTATTTGTTAAGATTTGCTCTGTGTCCTAATATATGGTCTATTTTATAGAATGTTCCCCATGTGCTGCTGAAAAGAATATATATTATGCAGCATTTGGATGAAATGTCCTGTATGTATCTGTTAGGTCCATTTCTTCTTTGACCTCATTTAATCCAGATGCCTCTCCATTTATTTTCTGCTGGGATGACCTGTCAATTGATGAGAGTGGGGTGTTGAAGTCACCCACTACAACTGTGTTTGGTGTTATCTCTGACCTTACTTCTAATAGCATTTGTTTGATGAAGTTGGGATCCCCCATGTTAGGTGCATATATGTTTAGGATTGTAATGTCCTCCCGTTGGAGTGTGCCTTTAATAAATGTAAAGTGACCTTCCTTATCTTTCCTAATAATGTTGGACTGAAGTCTACCTTGTCAGATATTAGGATAGCAACCCCTGTTTGTTTTCTAGACCCATTTGCTTAAAACACTGTTTTCCAACCTTTCACCCTAAGATAGTGTCCATCCTTTGTAGAAAGGTGAGTTTCTTGGAGACAACAAATTGAAGGATCCCGATTTTTCATCCAGTCTGCAAACCTATGTCTTTTGGTTGGGGTATTAAGGCCATTGATATTAAGAGATATTATTGAAAGGTGTGTATTTATTTTTGCCATTCTTTGGAGTTCTTCCCATTTTACCTTTGCTTTCTTGTATTAACTAGTATTTGAGTATGGCTTGCTTTTTGCAGGTTCCTTATATGTGTGCTTTTCTTTCTCTTCAGTATGGAGAATTCTTTCAAGTATTTTCTGTAGAGCTGGTTTTGTCTTCAAATATTCCTTTAGCCTGCTTTTGTTATGGAATGTACTTATTTCTCCATCTACTTGAATGGATAGCTTTGCAGGATAAAGTAACCTTGGTTGACAGTTGTTATCTTTCAGAACTTGGAATACATCACTTCAAGCCCTTCTGGCTTTTAAAGTTTGTGTTGAGTAATCTGCCGTGATCCTGATGGGCTTGACTTTGTAGGCAACCTGATTTTTCTCTCTAACAGCTTTTAATATTTTTTCTTTGGTTTGTATGTTTGGTAGTTTAATTATAATATGGCAAGAAGAGGTTCTTTCCAGGTTTTTTCTGGTTGGTGTTCTAAAGGATTCCTGTTTCTGCATTGGCACCTCTTTCCCAACTTGGGGGAAATCATCTATGATTTTGTTGAAGATGCCTACTATGACTTTGGAGTGAAATTCTTATCCTCCTGCTATACTCTGAATTCTTATGTTTAATCTTTTCATAGTGTCCTGAATATCTTGAAATTCCCATTCAGACTTTTCTATTAGTTTGTCTTTCTCTTTGTTGGACTGTGTTAGATCTGCCACCTGGTCTTCTAGCTTAGATATTCTGTCCTCTCCTTCATCCATTCTACTGGTGAGATTTTCTACAGAGTTTTTTATTTCACTGACTGTGTTCTTCATTCCTAGTATTTCTGACTTTTTTATTATTCCTATTTTCTTATTTATGTCTAGTATTGACCTCTTTATTTCATTAAATTGGTGTCCTGTGTCTTCTTTGATTCCTTTGATTTCCTCTTTCATTCCTTTGATTTCCTCTTTGACTTCCTTGAGCATATTTATAATCATTCTTTTGAAATCATTCTCAGGCATTTTCTCTAACTCATTCTCACTGGAAGGTCATTTCTGATGCATTAATACTTTTTGGTCGATTTATATTGTCTTGATTTTTGGTGTTTCTTGTGTTTTAATGTACATATTTTTGAATCTTGGATTAATTTAATGTTTGGATTTTCTAGTTAGCTGCAGTATTATTAGATGTATCACTCAATCTGATGTGATATATCTTTAGGGTAAGAGCTTAAGGTGCTAGGTTTGGCTCTCAAGACTCTCAGTGTATCTACAAAAGTGACCCTAGGTATTGGGTTTGCTTGCTACGAGAATATTCAAGTAGGCTGAGTGGAACAAAATATAGGCAGATTCTAAAATTTAACTAAACAATGCATACCTTCAATGAAAAACACCACAGAGTATTTATGCAAAAGTAGATATTATGACAACCAGATCCTCTAACAATATCACTGACCCTTAAGGTGTGTGGTGTCCCACATCCTTATTCCTGTCAACAAGGAGGTTAAGATTTCTGGTCTGTTGAGGGATCCAGGTCAGCCTGTGACAAAGTGAGACCCTTCCCTAATGTACAACAGAAGAGGAAGCAAAGCCACTCTAAATCAAGAAGCAACAATTAAGAAGCCCAAAATATAACTTAGTTAAGAATGGCAAATCCGACCATCCATCAGATTTAACATATACTTTATCCTGATATGGAAGGTGCAATTAGCACTTCTGGTCCAGGCCTATATACCACGTTTATGTGGTGGGTACTGATGTGGTGTAATCCCAGTTACCTTTTGGGATGATTTGGTGTTAGTTATGCTCTGCTCTTGCTTGGGTCCTCTTTGGCACACTGTGGGTTCAAGTAGGCTGGCTGGGCCATAGGGTCACTGCTCTGTTTGCAGGTGCTAGGTGCTGTGAGCTCCCTTCTCCTGGTCTCTGGTGCTTGTGCTGGCAGTGTGGGAAGGGAGGCTGTGGATGGTGGCTCCAGTTCTCCCTCTGGTCCACATGATCCTCTACTTCATGATGTGCTCCTCCGTTGTTTGCTGTGGCTCTCCACATTTCTTGAGTTTGCAAAGAGCTGCAGTGTGAGTGGAAAATCCCACCACCTAATTTTTCCTGTGGCTCAAGCCCAGCCTTGCACCTGTGTTCCCATGGACCTGTTGCCACCGCTGCTGAAGCCACTTCTGCCAGCCTACATTGGCTGTGGATGCTCTGGATCTCTCCTACTTCTCCGCTGCCATTGGTAACTTCTTGTACACCTCACTTTTTAGTATAAGAGTGTATTTGGTGTTTTTTTTTTTTTTTTTGGCTTTTTCTCCCCTAGGCTGCTTTGCTGTGGTTCCTATGCTGCCATCTTAACTGGAAGTCATTGATGATTTCTAAACTGAAGGACTACTGAGTTTCCTCATCATGGAGATGAAGTACAATTGAGCGTTTAAAAAGTTTGTGCATAAAGGGAAGAGATAATAAACAAAATGACAAAGAGCTCTAAAGTGAAAACAAATATATCCTGAAACTAGCAACTTCAGACATTTCTTGTACACAAATGGGTAACTATCTGTGGCATAGTCACACAGACAATTAAGAAGCACCTAAACCAACCAACTTAAATAGCTTGTGACAAATGCTATCATTAGGAACATGTGGGTACCAAACTCAACAAATTACAACTGAAGTAATTGAGCTTGCAAATTACATTGTGTTGGAGGAGAGAGAAGAATGAAGTCCAGAGAGATGGAACACCAACACAACACATTGAAAGGAACACATTCTTTGGTGCCAGTGTGCTCTTACAATTTTTTTAATGAAGATTTAGAACCAACAGCCCATCAGAGATGGTTTCATACTGAAGTTGAACTACAGTCAATTTGTCCTAAACTTTTCATCTGTGATGCATACTACATAAATTAAAAAAAAAAAAAAGAGCTACAAATTGAACCCAAATGCCATTGCTTGGCACTAGACTCTGAACAACTGTTGGAAAACCAAGAGTGCAATTGTCTGGCAGACAACCACAGACAGTTAACAAGCTTAAAACCAAACAAACTTGCATTAATAAGGTCAAAATACATGTTGTTTTACCTAGGCATGATTAACTAAATTAGTAACATACAGCTGAAAGTAAAAAGAAACAACAAACACGTTTTTAGCAAGTACAACACAGTCAAGTTGAAAGTTGACTATGAAGTCCTCGCTGAAACGTGGAGAGTGATTCCTTTCAGTTGTTTATACCCTGTTTCATTGAATAAAGTTTTGAAGTTCACCACTTTTGACAAAACTCTAAAGTATACCCTAATATAAAGTAAGTGAAACCAATACTGGAAACATGTGAGCACATCTCTTTGGCAGTCTCATTAAGAGTTAAGAAGAATCTAATCTGTAAAACATCACCACCGTCAATCAATATGGAGTTCTGCAATCATTGTGTTTGCTAACAGGAAATTACAACCGAAAATAAAGCACTAGAAAATGAAAACATCATGTTAGAGAGGACAAAACATTGAAATTAAGACTGAAAACACTCTACAACAAAAGAGTGGGAGGGCCTCATTCCATTCAACCGTGTTTCCTCCCTTGAAAACATGGATGATTTCTAACATGAAGGTCTACTGAGTTTGATAATCGTGGAGATGAAGTACCATTGATAGTTACAAAAGTTTGAGCATAAAGAGAGGAAGTCATATACAAAATGAGAAACAGCTCTAAAGTGAACACAAATATATTCCAAAACTAGCAACTTCATACATTTCATGGACACAAATGGGTGCATATCTATGGTATAGTCATGCAGAAAATTAAGAAGCACCTAAAACGACCAACTAAAATTGCTTGTGACAAATGCTGTTGCTAAAACATGTTATTAATAAACTCACCAAGTTATAACTGAAGTTAATGGAACTTGAAAATTACATCTTGTTGGAGCCTAGACATGAATGAAGTCGAGAGAGATGGAACACCAACACAAGTTGTTGAAAGGAACTCAGTCTTCGTAGCCACTGAGCTGTTTAAATTAATGAAGATTTGTAATTGAAAGGCAACCAGAGATTGTTTCATGCTGAAGTTGAACTACAGTCAATTTGTACTAAACTTTTCATATGCAATGCAGGCTACATAAAAAAGAAGAGCTACAAATTGAACTGAAATGTCAATGCTTACAATGAGAGTCTTTGAACCACTGCTGGAAAACCATGCATGCAGTTGTTTGGCAGACAACTGCAGTTAACATGAATATACCCAAACAAACTTACATTCCTAAGGTCAAAATGCATGATGTTTTACCCAGGCATGGTTAATTAAATTAGTAACATACAACCGAAGGGGGGGGGGGAACCGGAACACATTGTGTTAGCAAATACAACACAGTCAAGTTGAAGGTTCACTATGAAGTCCTCAACAAAATGTGGAGAGTGGTTCATTTCAGTTGTTTTAACTCTGTTTCATTGAATGAAGTTTGAAAGTTTACCACTTTGACAAAACTCTAAACTAAACCGAAAGCAAAGTAAGTCAAACTGTTACCGGAAACACATGAGCACATCTCCTTCACAATCTCATTAAGAGTTAAGAAGCAACTAATCTGAAAATGTCACCTCAGTCAATCAATATGGTGTTCTGCAATCATTGTGTTTGCTAACAGCAAATTACAACCAAAAATAAGAACAGGCAAATGAAAACATCATGTTAGAAAGGACAAAACAATGGAATTAAGAGTGGGTACACTCTACAGCAAAAGAGTGGAAGGGAGTCATTACATTGAATCATGTTTCCTACCTTGAAATCATGGATGATTTCTACCATGAAGGCCTGCAGAGTTTGATAATTGTGGAGATGAAGTACCACTGATATTTACAAAATTTGAGCATAAGGGAGGAGGTCATATACAAAATGACAAATATCTCTAAAATCAACACAAATATATCCCAAAACTAGCAACTTCAGACATTTTGTGGAAACAAATGGGTGCATATCTATGGCATAGTCATGCAGAAAATTAAGAAGTATTCAAACCAACCAATTTAAATTGCTTGTGACAAATATTATCACTAGGAACATGTTGTTACTAAACTCACCAAATGACACCTGAAGTTAATTGAACTTGAAAATTACATCGTGTTGGAGCGGAGACAAGAATGAAGTCCAGAAGGAAGGAACACCAACACAAGATGTTAGAAGGAAATCATTCTTCATAGCCACTGTGCTGTTTAATATAATGAGAATTTGGAACCAAAAGGCCAGCAGAGTTGGTTTCATACTGAAGTTGGACTACACTCAATTTGTACTATTCATATGTGATGCAGGATACATTACAAGAAAGAGATACAAATTGAACCCACATGTCAATGCTTGCCACTAGTGTCTTTGAATCACTGTTGGAAAACTATGCATGCAGTTATTTGGCAGACCACCAGAGAGAGTAAACATGCATATGCCCAAACAACATTACATTCCCAACGTCAAAATATATGTTGTTTTACCTAGGCACGGAAAATTAAATTAGTAACATACAACTGAAGGAGGAAAAAAAGGAACACATTCTGTTAGCAAGTCAAACACAGTCAAGTTGAAAGTACACTATGAAGTCCTCACTGAAACATGGACAGTGATTTGTTTTGGTTGCTTTTACCCTGTTTCACTTCAGAGATAGTTGTTATTGTGGAAGTAAACCATTCCATTTCAATATCTCAAACAACCATCTTACTTTTTAAGACCTACGTTTGAGAATACTGGAATGGAATGGTTTTATAAATCAGTGTAATTCGTAAGGTAAAGCAACATGTCCAAGGTTTTTCCTTACAAATATTCCTTTATGGAAAACAGAGAAATGCATAAAAATTGTAAGAGATTCTTTCGAAGATTAGAAACTGAGTGTAACTTCTTTGACCTCATAATATTGTACTATCTCACAGGTTCTCCTAGGGTGTAAGTTCTATACATTTTGCTTGTAATTTGCTCCATTAAGTACACTGATGATTACAGAACACAATATTGTCTGAAATAAGTAATGCAAGTTGTTTTTTTACGCATCTTACTGTACAAAACTCTAACATCAAAGTCCACTCATGTGTCTTATGCCTTTGATTTACCTGCATTCGATCACGTAATTGGATTCACATTAGAACTGGTAGTTATTGTGTAATTAAATACCATTCGTATATTCTCAAGGTCTGGCAAAAACTAACATAGTAATTGCAGAACACAGTAGTGTCTGAAATATATAATATAAGTTAGTTTGTTTCATGTGTCTGTACAGTGTCCAACACCCTGATGCAAGAATTGTAATATGACTTGATTTCCTACATTCGATCATGAGTGTGGATTCACGTTAGAGCGCATGGTTATTGTCTAATGACACTCCATTCCAATACTGTAAAACATTGGTCAAAAGGGACTGTAGTTCTTCTCTATTATAAACCAATGTCAGGAAGCTTTCCCACAGAAAGATTCATTTATGGAAACTAAGCAGATTCGTATGAATTGGTTGAGTTTATTTCACAGGTTGTATGAAGACTGCAACAAATGTGAACCTCATTGTTTCATACTATGTAACACGCTGTGGTAGTGTGTGCTTTCCTTCCATTTCGGTTTCAATTTCATAAGGAATTAACAGAATGATGGCAGAACAGCATATTGTGTGCAACAAGTAAAGTAAATTGGATTGTTTAGATTCTTTCCAAGAGGGTAGGACAATAGAAACTGAAAGCTTTGTAACAAGAGTTCAGATGACACACATTCCACTATGGATTGTAATACATTGTTTGGTAATCTCTTTGGATTCACTTCAGAGATAGTTGCTACTATAGATTTAGACCGTTCCATTCCTCTATCTCAGAAAACAATCTTTCTTTTTAACCTATGTTTGAAAATACAGGAATTAAATGGTTTTTTAAATGAGTATAGTGCGTTTTTAAGGGAAACCAATATGTCCAAGGTTTTTCCTTAAATATATTCCTTTATGGAAACCACACAAATGCATATGAATTGCAAGGGATTCTTTTGCAGAATACACAATGACTGTAAGTTCTTTGAGCTCATCATAAAGTACTGTCTCACAGGATGTCTTAGCATGTAAGTTATTGTCATTTTCCTTGTAGTTTGCCCCTCTAACTGCACTGATGATTACAGAGTATAATATTGTTTGAAATAAGTAATGCAAGTTGGTATTGTTTGGTGCATCTTAGTCTATAGGACTCTGAAATCAAAGTGCACATGTCTGTCTCATGCCTTTTTTTCCTGTATTCACTCATGTAATTGGAATCATGTTAGAACTCTTAGTTATTGTGTAATTAAATACCATTCATATACTCTCAAACTTTGGCAAAAATTAACATAATGATTGCAGAACACCATAGTGTTTCAAACACATAATGTAAATTTGTTTGTTTCCATGTGTTTCTGGAGTGTTCAACACCCTGAGGTAAGAATTGCAATATGACTGTCGATATTCTACATTAGATGCTGGGTTTGGATTGACTTTAGATCTCGTGATTATTGTCTAATTACAATCCATTCCAGTATTGTCAAACTTTGGTCAAAAGGGACTGTAGTTCTTCTCTAATATGAAGGAAAGCCAGGAAGCTTTTCTGCATAAAGATTCATTTATGGAAACTAAGCAGATTCGTACGAATTGGTGGAGTTTATTTCACAGGTTGTTTGAAGACTGCAACAAATGTGAAACTCATTATTTCGTACTATGTACCACGCTGTGTTAGTGGGTGCTTTCCTTCCATTTGGGTTTCAATTTGGTAAATGAATTAACAGAATGACTGCAGAACAGCATATTGTGTGCAACAAGTAAAGCAAATTGGATTGTTTAGATTCATTCCAAGAGGGTTGGACAATCGAAACTGAAAGCTTTATTACAAGAGTTCAGATGACACACATTCAACTATGGATTGTAATCCATTGTTTTGTAATCTCTTTTGATTCACTTCAGAGATAGTTGCTACTGTAGAATTAATTCATTCCATTCCTCTAGCTCAGAAAACAATCTTTCTTTTTAACCTACATTTGAAAATTCTAGAATGGAATGGTTTCTTAATGAGTGTAGTTCGTTTTTTAAGGGAAACCAATATGTCCAAGGTTTTTCCTTAGAAATATTCCTTTATGGACACCACGTCTTGCCTCAGGGTATAGAACACTCTAGAAACACATGGAAACATACAAACTTACATTATGTATTTGAAACACTACGGTGTTCTGCAATCATTAAGTTACTTTTTGCCAAAGTTTGAGAGTATACGAATGGTATTTAATTGCACAATAACTAAGAGTTCTAATGTGATTCCAATTACATGAGCGAAGGCGGGAAATGAAAGGCATAAGACAGCTGTGTGCACTTTGATTTCTGACTTGTGTAGACTAAGATGCACCAAACAAAACCAACTTGCATTACTTATTTCAAACAATATCGTTTTCTGTAAACATCAGTGTACTTAGAGGAGCAAGCAGAATGAAAAGAACTTACTCGTTAAGACATCCTGTGAGACAGTACTTTATGATGAGCTCAAAGAACTTACACTCATTGTGTATTCTGCGAAAGAATCTCTTGCAAGTCGTATGCATTTGCGTGGTTTCCATAAAGGAATATATTTAAGGGAAAACCTTGGACATATTGGTTACCCTTAAAAACGAACTACACTTATTAAGAAACTGTTCCATTCTAGAATTTTCAAATGTAGGTTAAAGAAAAAGATTATTTTCTGAGCTAGAGGAATGGAATGGTTTAATTCTACAGTAGCAACTATCTCTGAAGTGAGTCCAAAGAGATTAGCAAACAATGTCTTACAATGCATAGTGGAATATGTGTCATCTGAACTCTTGTTACAAAGCTTTCAGTTTCTAATGTCCTACCCTCTTGGAAAGAATCTGAACAATCAAATTTAAATTACTTGTTGCCCACCATATGCTGTTCTGCCATCATTCTGTTAATTGACTTACCAAATTGAAACTGAAATGAAAGGAAAGCACACAGTAACACAGCATGTTAGATAGTATGAAACAATGAGGTCCACCTTTGTTGCAGTCTTCATACAATGTGTGAAATAAACTCAACAAATTCATATGAATCTGATTAGTTTCCTTAAATGAATCTTTCTTCAAAAAAGCTTCCTGAAACTGGTTTATATTAGAGAAGAACTACACTCCCTTTTGACCAAAGTTGGAAATACTGGAGTGGAGTGTCATTACACTATAAACACATACTCAAAAATGAATACAAACTCAGGATCTAATGTAGGATATTGAAAGTCATATTGTAATTCTTGCCTCAGGGTGTTGGACACTGTAGAAACACATGGAAATAAACAAACTTACATTATTATTTCAAAAACTATGGTATTCTGCAATCATTAAGTTACTTTCTGTTATTGTAGTTCTCATTAATATCAATCAACATCACTCAGCTTGTCCTTTAGAAGTTTTCACTTATGACAGGAAAGAAACTGCGTGGGAATTGACTGAGTTTTTTTCCCAGTATATACGATGAATGTAACACCTATGAACTGCATTAGATTTCTTAAAACGCAATGTCTCTCTTTGTAACTTCTTCTCATTCCTGATGCAGTTTCCTAAGGCAAGTAAAAAAAAATACCTGCAGAACACTATATGATTTGAAATCAGTGTCACAAATTCATTTGTTTTAATGGGTTCTAGCATTGATTACTGCAACAACTTTGTACTTCTTTGCTTTGTACTACTTAACACAATGTGTTTGTTGCTAACTTCTTTTCATTCCTGCTGTAGTTTGCAGAGTTAACTCTAATAATCATTGCCCGTGTGACTGGAAATGAATATGTACATTTGTTTCATTTGGCGAGTCACAACTTTCTAAAACACTGTGATGTGAAAGGACACTGCTTTGTTTTAGAAGTTTGATTGCCTCAGTATTGCTGTTGTATTTAGGTTCACTATTGAGCTACTTAAGGTAATTCCTTCACGACAATCTCAAACTTTCCTACAAAAACATTGTAGTTCTTCATAATTATCGATCAACATCAATGAGCTTCTCTGTTAGATGTTTTCACTTACAACAGGGAAGAAATTGCCTGTGAATTGACTGAGTTTTTTCACAATATATAGGATTAATTAACCTTTGAATTTCATAGGATTTCTGACAATGCAATGTGTCTCTTTGTAACTTCTTCTCATTGTGGTTGCAGTTTTCTAAGATAAGTAACAGAATAATTGCAGAACATTATAGGGTTTGAAATCAGTATTACAAATTCATTTGTTTTCATGCGTTCTAGCATAGATTACTACAACAATTTTATACTTCTCTGCTTTGTACTAGTTAACATAGTGTTTGTTGTTAACTTCTTTGCATTCCTGCTGTACTTTGCAGAGTTAACACTAAAGATGATTGCCCGAGACTGTGTGATTGAAAATGAATATGTACGTTTGTAACATTTGGTGCGTCTTGAGATAATACTGGGACATAGAAGGACAATAGTTTGTTTTATAAGTTTGATTCCCTTAGTTTCGCTGTGGTATTTAGGTTTACTATTGAACTAGTTATGGTGCAATCTATTCCTTCACCACAATATTGCACTTTCATAGAAACACATTGTAGTTCATCACTAATATCAATAAACATCAATGGGCTTTTCGTTTAGAAGTTTTCACTTATGACAGGGAAGAAATTGCCTGTGAATTGAATGAGACTATTTGCACTATGTACGATGAATGTAATAGCTTTGAACTTCATTGGATTTCTTACAACGCCATGTCTCTGTTTTTAACTTCTTCTCCTTCCAGTTGCAGTTTTCTAAGGTAAGTAACAGAATAACTGCAGAACACTACACGGTTTGAAATCAGTGTTACAAGTTCTTTTGTTTTAATGCATCCTAGCATTGATTACTACAACAGTTTTCTACTTTGTTTTGTACTAGTTCACACAATGTATTTCTTGTTAACTAATTCTCATTCCCGCTGTAGTTTGCAGAGTTAACTCTAATAGTGATTGCCCGAGACTGTGTGATTTTCACTGAATATGTACATTACTGTCATGTGGTGTGTATTAACTTTCTAAAACAGTGGGACATAAAAGGACACTTAACTTTGATTGCCTCAGTATCACTCTTGTATTTATGTTTACTATTGAGCTAGTTATGGTGATTCCTTCACGACAATCTTAATCTTTCCTAAAAAGACATTGTAGGACATCTTTATTATCAATCAACATCAATGAGCTTCTCCGTTAGAAGTTTTCACTTATGACAGCAAAGAAATTGCCTACAAATTGACTGAGTTTTTCGCAGTATGTAGGACTAATGTAACACCTTTGAATTTCATTAGATTTCTTACAACACAATGCAGTTCACTAAGATAAGTAAAAGAATAACTGGAGAACACTATATGGTTTGAAATCAGTGTTACAAGTTCATTTGTTTCAATGCGTCTTAGCATTGATTACTGCAACAACTTTGTACTTCTTTGCTTTCTACTAGTTAAGACAATGAATTTGTTGTTAACTTCTTTTCATTCCTACTGTAGTTTACAGAGTTAACTCTAATAATGATTGCCCAAGACTGTGTGATTGGAAATGAACATGTACATTTCTTGCATTTGGCAAGTCTTAACTTTCTAAAACACTGGGATGTGAAAGGACACTGCTTTGTTTTACAACTTTGATTGCTTCAGTTTCATTCTTGTATTTATGTTTACTATTGAGCTAGGTATGGTGATTCCTTCACTACAGTCTTAAACTTTCCTAGAAAGACATTGTAGTTCATCATTTTATCAATCAACATCAATGAGTTTCTCCGTTAGAACTTTTCACTTACAACTGGGAAGAAATAGCCAGCGAATTGACTGGGTTTTTCGCCGAGTAGAGGATGAATGTAACACCTTCCGATGTCATTGGATTTCCTACAATGCAATGTCTCTGTTTGTAACTTCTTCTGAATCCACTTGCAGTTTTCTAATATAAGTAACAGAAAAACTGCAGAATAGTATACAGTTTGAAATCAGTGTTACAAGTTCATTTGTTTCAGTGTGTGCTAGCATTGAATACTACAACAGTTTTCTACTTCTTTGTTTTGTAAGAGTTAACACTATGTGTTTCTTGAGAACTTCTTTTCATTCCTACTCTAGTTTGCAGAGTTAACTCTAATAATGATAGCCCGACACTGTGTGATTGGAAATGAATATTTATGTTTGTTTCATGTGGTGCGTCTTATCTTTCTAAGACATTGGGACATATAAGGACACTGCTTTGTTTTAGAACATCCATTACCTTACTTTCTCTCATGCATTTAGGATTACTATAGAGCTAGTTTGGTGCAATCTATTCCTTCATGACAATTTGCACATTCATACAAAAACATTGCACTCATCATTAATATCAATCAAGCTCAAAGGGCTTCTATGTTAGAAGTTCTCACTTATGACAGGGAAGAAATTGACTGCAAATTGACTGAGTTTTTCGCAGTATGTTGGATGAATGTAACACCTTTGGACTTCATTGGATTTCTTACAATGCAATGTCTCTGTTTGTTACTTTTTCTTCCAGTTTCAGTTTTCTAAAATAAGTAAGAGAAAAACTGAAGAACACTATATGGTTTGAAATCAGTGTTGCAAGTTCATGTGTTTGAATGCATGCTAGCATTGATTACTACAACAGTTTTCTACTTCTTTGTTTTGTACTAGTTAACACAATGTGTTTCCTGTTAACTTCCTTTCAATCCCGCTGTAGTTTGTAGAGTTAACTCTAAAAATGATTGCCTGAGACTGTGTGATTGGAAATGAAAATGTAAGTGTGTTTAATTTAGCACATATTAAGTTTCTAAAACACTGGGACGTGAAAGGGCGCTACTTTGTTTTAGAAGTTTGATTGCCTTAATTTCGTTCTTGTATTTAGGTGTACTATTGAGCTAGTTATGGTGCAATCTATTCCTTCACGACAATATTGCACTTTCATACAAAATCATTGTAGTTCATCTTTAATATTAATCAATATGAATTGGCTTTTCCTGTACTAGTTGTCACTTATGACAGGGAAGAACTTGCCTGCGAATTGAATAACACTATTCGCGGTATGTACGATGGATGTAACAGCTTTGAACTTCATTGGATTTATTACGAAGGAATATCTCTGTTTATAACTTCTTCTCCTTCCAGTTGCAGTTTTCCAAGATAAGTAACAGAATAACTGCAGAACATTGCATGGTCTGAAACCAGTGTTACAAGTTCATTTGTTTTAATGCATCCTAGCAGTGATTACTACAACAAATTTGTACATCTTTGCTTTCTACTAGTTAAGACAATGAATTTGTTGTTAACTTCTTTTCATTCCCACTGTAGTTTACAGAGTTAACTCCAATAATGATTGCCCGAAACTGTGTGATTGGAAATGAACATGTACATTTCTTTCATTTGGCAAGTCTTAACATTCTAAAACACTGGGATGTGAAAGGACACTGCTTTGTTTTACAACTTTGATTGCCTCAGTTTCACTCTTGTATTTATGTTTAGTATTGAGCTAGTTATGGTGATTCCTTCATGACAATCTTAAACTTTCCTAGAAAGACATTGTAGTTCATCATTTTATCAATCAATATCAACAATCTTCTCCGTTAGAAGTTTTCACTTACAACAGGGAAGAAATTGCATGCGAATTCACTGGGTTTTTCGCAGTCTGTAGGATGAATGTAACACCTTTGGACTTCATTGGATTTCTGACAACGCAATGTCTCTCTTTGTAACTTCTTCATCTTCCAGTTGTAGTATACTTAGATAAGTAAAGAATAACTGCAGAACACTATATGGTTTGAAATCATTGTCACAAGTTCATTTGTTGTAATGCATCCTAGCAGTGATTACTGCAAAAACTTTCTACTTCTTTGCTTTGTACTACTAAGGTCAATGGGTTTGTGTTAACTTTTCATTCCCACTGTGGTTTGCAGAGTTAACTCTAATAATGATAGCCTGAGACTGTGTGTTTGGAAATTAATATGTAGGTCTGTTTCATGTGGGGCGGCTTAACTTTCTGAAACACTGGGATGTCGAAGGACACTGCTTTGTATTACAACATTGATTGCCTCAGTTCACAATGTATTTACGTTTACTATTGAGCAAGTTATGGTGGTTCCTTCACGCCTATATTACACTATCATAGAAAGACTTTGTAGTTCATTATTTTATCAATCAACATCCCTGGGCTTCTCCATTACAAGCTTTCACTTAGGATATGGAAGACATAGACTGGAAATTTACTGAGTTTTTTTCAGTATGTAGGATGAATGTAACACCTTTGGATATCGTTGGATATCTTACAACACAATTTTTCTGCTTGTAACTTCTTCTTAATCCGATTGCACTTTTCAAATGTATGTAACAGAGAAAACGCAGAACAATATATGGTTTGAAATCAGTGTTACAGGTCATTTCTTTGAATGCGTACTAGCATTGATTACTACAAGAGTTTTATACTTCTTTGTTTTGAACTAGTTAACATGAAGTGTTTCTTGTTAACTTCTTTTCGTTACTGCTCTAGTTTGCAGAGTTAACTCTAATAAGGATAGCCTGAGACTGTGTGATTGCAAATGAATCTGTACGTTTGTATCATGTGGCACGTCTTAACTTGATGAAATACTGGGACATAAAAGAACATTGCTTTGTTTTACAAATTTGATAGCCTAAGTTTCGCTCTTCTATTTAGGTTTGCTATTGAGCTAGTTGTGGTGCAATCTATTCCTTCAGACAATATCACGCTTTCATACAAAAACATTGTAGTTCATCAATAATATCAATCACCATCAATGAGCTTCTCCATTAGAAGTTTTCACTTAAAACAGGTAAGAAATAGACTGTGAATCGAGTTGTTTTTTCGCATGAAACACCTTTGGATTTCATTGGATTTCTTACAATGCCATGTTTCAGTTTGTAACTTCTTCTCAATCCGATTGTGCTTTTCAAATACAAGTAACAGAGAAACCACAGAACACTGTATGTTTTCAATTCAGTGTTACGAATTCATTTCTTTGAATGCATGATAGCATAGATTACTATGACAGTTTTCTACTTCTTTGTTTTGAACTACTTAACACAATGTGTTTCTTGTTAACTTCTTTTCATTCCCACTCTAGTTTGCAGAGATAACTCTAATAGTAATAGCCCCCGACTGTGTGATTGGAAATGAATATGTACATTTCTTTCATGTGGTGCATCTTAACGTTCTGAAACACTGGGAAGTGGAAGGACACTGCTTTATATTACAACTTTGATTGCCTCAGTATCACAATTGTATTTACCTTTACTATTGAGCAAGTTATGGTGATTCCTTCACGCTAATATTACACTATGATAGAAAGACTTTGTAGTTCATTATTTTATCAATCAACATCCCTGAGCGTCTCCGTTAGAAGTTTTCACTTAGAACACGGAAGATATAGCCTGGGAATTGACTGGGTTTTTCACAGTATGTAGGATGAATGTAACACCTTTGGATATCGTTGGATTTCTTACAACGCAATTTTTCTTTTTGTTACTTCATCTCAATACGGTTGCACATTTCAAATGTACATAACAGAGAAAACACAGAACACTATATGGTTTCAAATCAGCATTAGAATTTCATTTGTTTGAATGAGTGCTAGCATTGATTACTACGACAGTTTTTTCCTTCTTTGTGTTGAACTAGTTAACACAATCTGTTTCTTGTTAACTTCTCTTCATTACTGCTCTAGTTTGCAGAGCTAACTCTAATAAGGATAGCCTGAGACTGTCTGATTGCAAATGAATATGTATGTTTGTTTCATGTGATGCCTCTTCAACTGATGAAATACTGAGATGTAAAAGAACACTACTTTGTTTTACAACTTTCATTGCCTATGTTTCGCTCTTCTATCTGGGTTTACTATTGAGCTAGTTATGGTGCAATATATTCCTTCAGACAATACCACACGTTCATACAGAAACATTGTAGTTCATCATTAATATCAATCAAATCAATGAGCTTCTCCGAAGATGATTGCACTTACAACAGGGAAGAAATAACCTGTGAATTGACTGGGTTTTTACCGTATATAGGATGAATGTAACACCTTCACATGTCATTCAATTGCTAACAAGACAATGTCTCTGTTTGTAACTTCTTCTGAATTCTGTTGCAGTTTTAGAACATAAGTAAGAGAAAAACTACAGGTTTGAAATCAGTGCTACAAGTTCATTTGTTTGAATGCATGCTAGCATTCATTACTATGACAGTTTTCTACTTCTTTGCTTTGTACAACTCAACACAATGCATTTCCTGTTAACTTCTTTTCCTTACTAGTCTAGTTAGCAGACTTAACTCTAATAAGGATAACCCGAGACTGTGTGATTGGAAATGAATGTGTACGTTTGTTTCATGTGCCATGACGTAACTTTATGAAACACTGGGTCATGAAAGAACACTATTTTGTTTTAAAACATTGTCTAGGTTTCAGTCTTCTATTTAGGTTTTCTATTGGGCTAGTTATGGTGTAAATCTTCCTACACAACAGTGTCGTGCATTCACACAAAGACATAGTAGTCCATCATTAATATCAATCAACATCAATGAGTTTCTCCGTTAGAACTTTTCACTTACAACTGGGAAGAAATAGCCAGCGAAATGACTGGGTTTATCGCCGACTAGAGGATGAATGTAACACCTTCCAATGTCATTGGATTTCCTGCAACGCAATGTCTCTGTTTGTAACTTCTTCTGAATCCACTTGCAGTTTTTGAATATAAGTAAGATGAAAAGCACAGAACACTATATGGATGGAAATCAGTGCTACAAGTTCATTTGTTTGAATGCGTGCTAGTATGGATTACTATGACCGTTTTCCATTTCTATGCTTTGTACTAGATAACTCAATGTGTTTCTTGTTAACTTCTTCTCATTACTGCTCTAGTTAGCAGAGTTAACTCTAATAATAATAGACGGAGACTGTGTGATTGGAAATGAATGTGTACGTTTGTTTCATGTGCCACGTCCTAACTTTATGAAACACTGGGTCATGAGAAAACACTACTTTTTTTAAAACATTGTCTAGCTTTTGGTCTTCTACATAGGTTTTCTATTGAGCTAGTTAGGGGCAATCCATTCCTTAACAACAATGTCGCGCTCTCATACAAAGACATTGTAGTTCATCATTAATAAAAATCAACATCAATGAGTTTCTCCATTGGATGTTTTCACTTACAACAGGGAAGACCAAACCTGTGGATTGACTGGGCTTTTTGCACTACGTGGAATGAATACAACACCTTCGGATGTCATTGGATTTCATAAGAAGCAATGTCTCTGTTTGTAACCTCTTCTGAATCCGGTTGCAGTTTTTCAACCTAAGTAAGAGAAAAAGCACAAAACACTATATTGTTTGAAATCAGTGCTACAAGATCGTTTGTTTGAATGTGTGTTACCATGGATTACTATGACAGTTTTCCATTTCTTTGTTTTGTACTAGTTAACACAATGTGTTTCTTGTTAACTTCTATTCATTAGTGCTCTACATTTCAGAGTTAACTCTAATAAGGATAGCCCGAGTCTTTGTGATTGGAAATGAATGTGTACATTTGTTTCATGTGCCGCATCTCAACTTTATGAAACACTGGGACATAAAAGAACCCTGCTTTGTTTTACAACTTTGATTACCTATGTTTCGATCTTCTATTTACATTTACTATTGAGCTGCTTATGGTAAAACTATTCCTTCAGACAATATCACGCTTTCAGACAAAAACGTTGTAGTTCATCTTTAATATCAATCAACATCAAAGAGCTTCTCCGTCACAAGGCTTCACTTACAGAAAGAAAGAAGTAGCCTATGAATTGGCTCTGTGTTTCGCCGTATATAGGATGAATGTAACACTTGTGGAATTCATTGGATTCCTTACAACGGAATGTTTCTCATTGTAACTTCTTCTCAATCCTGAAGCTGTGTGATGTGGATTGATATTAAAGATGAACTACAACGTTTTTGTATGAAAGCGCGATATCGTGTGAAGGAATAGATTGTACCATAAGTAGCTCAAGAGTAAACGTAAATAGAAAATCCAAACAGGCAATCAAAGTTGTAAAACAAAGCAGGGTTCTTTTATGTCCCAGTGTTTCATAAAGTTAAGATGCGTCACATGAAACAAAAGTACACATTATTTTCCAATCACACAGACTCGGGTTATCCGTATTAGAGTTAAATCTGAAAACTAGAGCACTAATGAGCAGAAGTTCACAAGAAACACTATGTGTTACCTAGTAAAAAACAAAGAAATGGAAAACTGTCATAGTAATCCATGGTAACACGCATTCAAAAATATGATCTTGTAGCAGTGATTTCAAACAATATAGTGTTCTGTGCTTTTTCTCTTACTTAGGTTGGAAAGCTGCACGCGGATTCAGAAGAAGTAACAGAGGCATTGCAGTATACGAAATGCAATGACATCAGAAAGTGTTGCATTCAATCTACATACTGCAGAAAACCCAGTCAATTCACAGGCTATTCCTTCCCTCTTGTGAGTGAAAACTTCCAATGGAGAAACGCAATGATGTTGCTTGTGTTTAATGATGAACTGCAATGTCTCTGTATCAAAGCACGACATTCTTGTGAAGGAATAGATTGCAGCATAACTATCTCAATAGAAAACCTAAGTAGAAGACCGAAAGCTAGACAACGTTTTAAAACAAACCACTGTTTTCTCAGGAACCACTGTTTCAGAAAGTTGAGACACGCCACATGAAACAAACTTACATGTTCATTCCCAATCACACAGTCTCTGGCTATCATTGTTGGAGTGAACTCTGCAAACTATAGAGGGAATTAACAGAAGTCAACAAGAAACACATTGTGTTACGTAGTAGAAAACAAACAAGTAGAAAACAGTAGTAGTAACCATGCTAGAAAGCATTCAAACAAATGAACTTCTCACACTGATTTCAAACCATATAGTGTTCTCCGTTTTCTCTGTTACATACATTTCAAAAGTGCAACAGGATTGAGAGGAATCTACAATCAGAAACATTGCGTTGTAAGGAATCGAATGAATTCCACAAGTGTTACATTCATCCTATCTACGGCGAAACACAGCGCCAATTCATTGGCTATTTCTTCCCTGCTGCAATCAAGCCTTCTAACGGAGAATCTCTTTGATGTTGTTTGATATTAAAAATGAACTGCAACGTTTTTGTATGAAAGCGCGATATTGTCTGAAGGAATAGATGGTACCATAAGTAGCTCAATAGTGACCGTAAATGGAAGATAGAAACATAGGTAATCAAAGTTGTAAAACAAAGCAAATTTCTTTTATGTCCCAGTGTTTCATAAAGTTAAGACGCGGCACATGAACAAAGGTACACATTCATTTCCAATCACACAGACTCGGGCTATCCTTATTAGAGTTAACTCTGAAAACTAGAGCACTAATGAAAAGAAGTTAACAAGAAACACATTGTGTCAACTAGTACAAAAAAGAAAAATGGAAAACTGTCATAGTAATCCATGGTAACATGCATTCAAACAAATGATCTTGTAGCACTGATTTCAAACAATATAGTGTTCTGTGCTTTTTCTCTTACTTAGGTTGGAAAACTGCAACCCGATTCAGAATAATTACGGAGACATTGCGTTGTACAAAATGAAATGACATTCGAAAGTGTTGCATTCAATCTACATACTGCCGAAAACTCAGTCTATTCACAGGCTATTCCTTCCCTCTTGTGAGTGAAAACTTCCAATGGAGAAACTGATTGATGTTGCTTGTGTTTAATGATGAACTACAATGTCTCTTTATGAAAGAACGACATTGTTGTGAAGGAATAGATTGCACCATAACTGTCTGAATACAAAACCTAAGTAGAATACCAAAACCTAGACAACGTTTTAAAACAAAGCAGTGGTTTCTCACGTACCAGTGTTTCATAAAGTTAAGACGCACCACATGAAACAAACTTACAAGTTCATTTCCAGTCACACAGTCTCAGGCTATCATTGTTGGGGTGCAATCTGCAAACTATAGCGGGAATGAAAAGAAGTCAACAAGAAACACATTGTGTTCCATAGTAGAAAACAAACAAGTGGAAAAGAGTAGTAGTAACCAATGTTAGAAAGCACTCATAGAAATGAACTTCTCACAATGACTTCAAACCACATAGTGTTCTGCGTTTTCTGTGTTACATACATTTGAAAAGTGCAACTCGATTGAGAAGAAGGTACAATCAGAAACATTGCGTTGTAAAAAATCCAATGAATTCCACAAGTGTTACATTCATCCTTTATACAGCGAAACACAGAGCCAATTCGTAGGCTATTTCTTCCCTGCAGTAAGTGAAACCTTCTAACATAGAAGTTCTTTGATGTTGATTGACATTAAAGATGAACTACAACGTTTTTCAATGAAAGTGCGATATCGTCTAAAGGAATAAATTGTACCAAAAGTAGCTCAAGAGTAAACGTAAATAGAAAATCGAAACATAGGTAATCAAAGTTGTAAAACAAAGCAGGGTTCTTTTATTTCCCAGTGTTTCATAAAGTTAAGACGCGTCACATGAAACAAAAGTACACATTCATTTCTAATCACACAGACTCGGGCTATCTTATTAGAGTTAACTCTGAAAACTAGAGCACTGATGAGAAGAAGTTAACAAGAAACACATTGTGTTAACTAGTACAAAACAAAGAAATATAAAACTGTCATAGTAATCCATGGTAACACGCATTCAAACAAATGATCTTGTAGCACTGATTCCAAACCATATAGTTTTCTGTGCTTTTTCTCTTACTTAGGTTGGAAAACTGCAACCGGATTCAGAAGAAGTTACGGAGACATTGCGTTGTACGAAATGCAATGACATCTGAAAGTGTTGCATTCAATCTACATACTGCAGAAAACCCAGTCAATTCACAGGCTATTCCTTTCCTCTTGTGAGTGAAAACTTCCAATGGAGAAACTCAATGATGTTGCTTGTGTTTAATGATGAACTGCAATGTCTCTGTATCAAAGCACGACATTCTTGTGAAGGAATAGATTGCAGCATAACTATCTCAGTAGAAAACCTAAGTAGAAGACCGAAACCTAGACAACGTTTTAAAACAAAGCAGTGTTTTCTCAAGAACCTGTGTTTATAAAGTTAAGACGCGCCACATGAAACAAACTTAAATGTTCATTTCCAATCACACAGTCTCAGGCTATTATTGCTGGAGTGAGCTCTGCAAACTGTAGGGGAATGAAAAGAAGTCAACAAGAAACACATTTTGTAATGTAGTGGAAAACAAACAAGTAGAAAACAGTAGTAGTTACCAATGCTAGCAAGCACTCAAACAAAAGAACTTCTCACACTGATTTCAAACCACATAGTGTTCTGCGTTTTCTCTGTTACATACATTTGAAAAGTGCAACAGGATTGAGAAGAAGTTACAATCATAAACATTGCATTGTAAGGAATCCCATGAATTCCACAAGTGTTACATTAATCCTATATACGGCGGAACACAGAGCCAATTCGTAGGCTATTTCTTCCCTGTGGTAAGTGAAGCCTTCTAACGTAGAAGCTCTTTGATATTGATTGATATTAAAGATGAACTACAACCTTTTTGAATGAAAGCGCGGTATTGTCTGAAGGAATAGATTGTACCATAATTAGCTCAATAGTAAACGTAAATAGAAGATCGAAACATAGGTAATCAAAGTTGTAAAAGAAAGCAGGGTTCTTTTATGTCCCAGTGTTTCATAAAGTTAAGACACGGCACATGAAACAAACGTACACATTCATTTCCAATCACACAAACTCGGGCTATACTTATTAGAGTTAACTCTGAAAACCAGAGCAGTAATTAAAGAAGTTAACAAGAAAATCATTGTGTTAACTAGTACAAAACAAAGAAATGGAAAAGTGTCATACTAATCCACGGTAACATGCATTCAAAGAAACGATCCTGTAGCACTGATTTCAAACAACATAGTGTTCTGTGCTTTTTCTCCTACTTAGGTTGAAAAACTGCAACCGGATTCAGAAGAAGTTACAAACAGAGACATTGCGTTGTACGAAATGCAATGACATCCGAAAGTGTCGCATTCAATCTACATACTGCAGGAAACCCAGTCAATTCACAGGCTATTCATTCCCCCTTCTGAGTGGAAACTTCCAATGGAGAAACTCAATGATGTTGCTTGTGTTTGATGATGAAATACAATGTCTCTGTATGAAAGTGCGACATTGTTGTGAAGGAATAGATTGCAGCATAACTATCTCAGTAGAAAACCTAAGTAGAAGACCGAAACCTAGACAACGTTTTAAAACAAAGCAGTGTTTTCTCACGAACCTGTTTATAAAGTTAAGACGCGCCACATGAAACAAACTTACATGTTCATTTCCAATCACACAGTCTCGGGCTATCATTGTTGGAGTGAACTCTGCAAACTATAGTGGGAATGAAAAGAAGTCAACAAGAAACACATTGTGTTACGTAGTAGAAAACAAACAAGTAGAAAACAGTAGTAGTAACCAATGCTAGCAAGCACTCAAACAAATGAACTTCTCACACTGATTTCTAACCATATAGTGTTCTGCGTTTTCTCTGTTACATACATTTGGAAAGTGCAACAGGATTGAGAAGAAGTTACAATCACAAACATTGCATGGTAAGGAATCCAATGAATTCCACAAGTGTTACATTCATCCTATATACGGCAAAACAGAGAGCCAATTCATAGGCTATTTCTTCCCTGCTGTAAGTGAAGCCTTCTAACGGAGCAGCTCTTTGATGTTGATTGATATTAAAGACGACCTACACAGTTTTTGTATGAAAGCGCGATATTGTCTGAAGGAATACTTTGTACCATTAGCAGCTCAATAGTAAACGTAAATAGAAGATCAAACATAGGTAATCAAAGTTGTAAAACAAAGCAGCGTTCTTTTATGTGCCAGTGTTTCATAAAGTTACGACGCGGCACATGAAACAAACGTACACATTCATTTCCAATCACACAGGCTCGGGCTATCCTTATTAGAGTTAACTCTGAAAACCAGAACACTCATGAAAAGAAGTTAACAAGAAATACATTGTGTTACCTAGTAGAAAACAAAGAAAGGAAAACTGTCATAGTAATCAATGGTAACACGCATTCAAACAAACGATCTTGTAGCTCTGATTTGAAACAATATAGTGTTCTGTGCTTTTTCTCTTACTTAGGTTGGAAAACTGCAACCGGATTCAGAAAAAGTTACAAACCGAGACATTGCATTGTACGAAATGCAATGACATCTGAAAGTGTTGCATTCAATCTACATACTGCAGGAAACCCTGTCAATTCACAGGCTATTCCTTCCCTCTTGTGAGTGAAATCTTCCAGTGGAGAAACTGATTGATGTTGCTTGTGTTTAATGATGAACTGCAATGGCTCTGTATGAAAGCGCGACATTGTTTTAAAGGAATACATTGCAGCATAGCTATCTCAATAGAAAACCTAAGTAGAAAACCGAAACCTAGACAATGTTTTAAAACAAAGCAGTGTTTTCTCATGAACTTGTGTTTCATAAAGTTAAGACGCGCCACATGAAACAAACTTACATGTTCATTTCCAATCACACAGCCTCGGGCTATCATTGTTTGAGTGAACTTTGTAAACTTTAGCGGGAATGAAAAGAAGTCAACAAGAAACACATTGTCTTAAGTTTTAGAAAACAAACAAGTAGAAAACAGTAGTAGTAATCAATGCTAGCAAGCACTCAAACAAATGAACTTCTCACACTGATTTCAAACCATGTAGTGTTCTGCGTTTTCTCTGTTACATACATTTGAAAAGTGCAACAGGATTGAGAAGAGGTTACAATCAGAAACATTGCGTTGTAAGGATTCCAATGAATTCCACAAGTGGTACATTCATCCTATATACGGCGAAACACAGAGCCAATTCATAGGCTATTTCTTCGCTGCTATAAGTGAAGCCTTCTAACATAGAAGCTCTTTAATGTTCATTGATATTAAAGATGAACTACAACGTTTCTGTATGAAAGCGCGATATTGTCTGAAGGAATAGATTGTACCATATATAGCTCAAGAGTAAACGTAAATAGAAGATCGAAACATAGGTAATCAAAGTTGTAAAACAAAGCAGGGTTCTTTGATGTCCCAGTGTTTCATAAAGTTAAGACGCGGCACATGAAACAAACGTACACATTCATTTCCAATCACAGAGACTCGGGCTATCCTTACTAGAGTTAACTCTGAAAACCAGAGCACTCATGAAAAGAAGTTAACAAGAAACACATTTTGTTAACCAGCACAAAAAAGAAAATGGAAAACTGTCATAGTAATCCATTTTAACACGCATTCAAACAAACGATCTTGTAGCACTGATTTCAAACAATATAGTGTATTGTGCTTTTTCTCTTACTTAGGATGGAAAACTGCAACCGGACTCAGAAGAAGTTACAAACAGAGACATTGCGTTGTATGAAATGCAATGACATCCGAAAGTGTTGGATTCAATCTACATACTGCAGAAAACCCAGTCAATTCACAGGCTTTTTTTTCCCCCTTGTGAGTGAAAACTTCCAATGGAGAAACTGAATGATGTTGCTTTTGTTTAATGATGAAGTACCATGTCTCTGTATGAAAACGTGACATTGTTGTGAAGGAATAGATTGCACCATATATATCTCAATAGAAAACCTAAGTAGAAGACTGAAACCTAGACAATGTTTTAAAAAAAAGCAGTGTTTTCTCATGAACTTGTGTTTCACAAAGTAAAGACGCACCACATGAAACAAACTTATATGTTCATTTCCAATCACACAGTCTCGGGCTCTCATTGTTGGAGTGAACTCTGCATACTATAGCGGGAATGAAAAGAAGTCAACAAGAAACACATTGTGTTAAGTAGTAGAAAACAAACAAGTAGAAAAAAGTAGTAGTAACCAATGCTAGCAAGCACTCAAACAAATGAACTTCTCACACTGATTTCAAACCATATAGCGTTCTGCGTTTTCTCTGTTACATAGATTTGAAAAGTGCAACAGGATTGGGAAGAAGTTACAATCAGAAACATTGCGTTGTAAGGAATCCAATGAATTCCACAAGTGTTACATTCATCCTATATACGTGAAACACAGAGCCAATTCGTAGGCTATTTCTTCCCTGGTGTAAGTGAAGCCTTGTAACGTAGAAACTCTTTGATGTTGATTGATATTAAAGATGAACTGCAATGTTTTTGTATGAAAGCGTGATATTGGCTGAAGGAATAGATTGTACCACAAGTAGCTCAAGAGTAAATGTAAACAGAAGATCGAAACATAGGTAATCAAAGTTGTAAAACAAAGCAGGGTTCTTTTATGTCCCAATGTTTCATAATGTTAAGATGCGGCACATGAAACAAACATACACATTCATTTCCAATCACACAGACTCGGGTTATCCTTATTAGAGTTAACTCTGAAAACTAAAGAATAATGAAAAGAAGTTAACAAGAAATGCATTGTGTTAACTAGTACAAAACAAAGAAATGGAAAACTGTAATCGTAATCCATGGTAACACGCATTCAAACAAACGATCTTGTAGCACTGATTTCAAGCAATATAGTGTTGTGTGCTTTTTCTCTTACTTAGGTTAGAGAACTGCAACCGGATTCAGAAGAATTTACAAACAGAGGCATTGCGTTGTACGAAATGCAATGACATCAGAAAGTGTTGCATTCAATACACATACTGCAGAAAACCCAGTCAATTCACAGGCTATTCCTTCACCCTTGTGAATGAAAACTTCCAGTGGAGAAACTCAATGATGTTGCTTGTGTTGATTGATGAAATACAATGTCTCTGTATGAAATCGCGACATTGTTGTGAAGGAATAGATTGCACCATAACTATCTCAATAGGAAACCTAAGTAGAAGACCGAAACCTAGACAACTTTATAAAACAAAGCAGTGTTTTCTCAAGAACCACTGTTTCATAAAGTTAAGACGCGCCACATGAAACAAACTTACATGTTCATTTCCAATCACACAGTCTCGGGCTATCATTGTAGGAGTGAACTCTGCAAACTATAGCGTGAATGAAAAGAAGTCAACAAGAAACACATTGTGTTAAGTAGTAGAAAAGAAAGAAGTAGAAAAGAGTAGTAGTAATCAATGCTAGCACGCATTCACACAAATGAACTTCTCACACTGATTTCAAACCATATAGTGTTCTGCGTTTTCTCTGTTACATACATTTGAAAAGTGCAACAGGATTGGGAAGAAGTTACAATCAGAAACATTGCGTTGTAAGGAATCGAATGAATTCCACAAGTGTTACATTCATCCTATATACGAGAAACATAGAGCCAATTCGTAGGCTATTTCTTCCCTGCTGTAAGTGAAGCCTTCTAATGGAGAAGGTCTTTGATGTAGATTGATATGACATATGAATTACAACGTTTTTGTATGGAAGCGAGATATTGTCTGAAGGAATAGATTGTACCATAAGTAGCTCAAGAGTAAACGTAAACAGAAGACCGAAATATAGGTAATCAAACCTGTAAAACAAACCAGGGTTCTTTTATGTCCCAGTGTTTCATAATGTTAAGATGCGGCACATGAAACAAACGTACACAATTATTTCCAATCACACGGACTCCGGCTATCCTTATTAGAGTTAACTCTGAAAACTAGAACACTAATAAAAAGAAGTTAACAAGAAACACATTGTGTTAACTTGTACAAAACAAAGAAATGGAAAACTGTAATAGTAATCCATGGTAACACGCTGTTGCACTTTTCAAATGTATGTAACAGAGAAAACGAAGAACACTATATGGTTTGAAATCAGTGTGAGAAGTTCATTTGTTTGAGTGCTTGCTAGCATTGGTTACTACTACTGTTTTCTACTTGTTTGTTTTCTACTACGTAACACAATGTGTTTCTTGTTGACTACTTTTCATTCCCGCCATAGTTTGCAGAGTTCACTCCAACAATGATAGCCCGAGACTGTGTGATTGGAAATGAACATGTAAGTTTGTTTCATGTGGCGCGTCTTAACTTTATAAACAGAGGTTCGTGAGAAAACACTGCTTTGTTTTAAAACGTTGTCTAGGTTTCGGTCTTCTACTTAGGTTTTCTATTGAGATAGTTATGGTGCAATCTATTCCTTCACAACAATGTCGCGCTTTCATACAGAGACATTGTAGTTCATCATCAAACACAAGGAACATCAATGAGTTTCTCCATTGGAAGTTTTCACTCACAAGTGGGAAGGAATAGCCTGTGAATTGACTGGGTTTCCTGCAGTATGTAGATTGAATGCAACACTTTCGGATGTCATTGCCTTTCGTACAAGGCAATGTCTCTGTAACTTCTTCTGAATCCGGTTGCAGTTTTCGAACCTAAGTAAGAGAAAAAGCACAGAACACTATATTGTTTGGAATCAGTGCTACAAGATCATTTGTTTGAATGCGTGTTACCATGTATTACTATGACAGTTTTCCATTTTTTTTGTACTATGTAACAAAATGTGTTTCTTGTTAACTTCTTCTCAGTAGTGCTCTAGTTTTCAGAGTTAACTCGATTAAGGATAGCCCGAGTCTGTGCGATTAGAAATGAATGTTTACTTCTGTTTCATGTGACGCGTCTTAACTTTATGAAACACTGGGACGTAAAAGAACCCTGCTTTGTTTTACAACTTTGATTACCTATGTTTCGATTTTCTATTTCCGTTTACTCTTGAGCTACTTATGGTACAATCTATTCCTTCAGACGATATCACTCTTTCATTCAAAAACGTTGTAGTTCATCCTTAATATCAATCAACATCAAAGAACTTCTATGTTAGAAGGCTTCACTTAAGCAGGGAAGAAATAGCCTACGAATTGGCTCTGTGTTTCGCCGTATATAGGATGAATGTAACACTTGGGGAATTCATTTGATTCCTTACAACGCAATGCTTCTGATTGGACCTTCTTCTCAATCCTGTTGCACTTTTCAAATGTATGTAATGGAGAGAACGCAGAACACTATGTGGTTGGAAATCAGTGTGAGAAGTTCATTTGTTTGAGTGCTTTCTAGCATTAGTTACTACTACTGTTTTCTACTTGTTTGTTTTCTACTACTTAACACAATGTGTTTCTTGTTGACTTCTTACATTCGCGCTACAGTTTGCAGTGCTCACTCCAACAATGATAGCCCGAGACTGTGTGATTGGAAATGAACATGTAAGTTTGTTTCATGTGGCGTGTCTTAACTTTATGAAACACAGGTTCGTGAGAAAACACTGCTTTGTTTTAAAACGTTGTCTAGGTTTCGGTCTTCTACTTAGGTTTTCTATTGAGATACTTATGCTGCCATCTATTCCTTCAAAACAATGTCACGCTTTCATACAGAGACATTGTAGTTCATCATTAAACACAAGCAACATCAATGAGATTCTCCACTGGAAGTTTTCACTCACAAGAGGGAAGGAATAGCCTGTGAATTGACTGGGTTGTCTGCAGTATGTAGAATGAATGCAACACTTTCGGATGTCATCGCATTTCGTACAACGCAATGTCTCTGTTTGTAACTTCTTCTGAATACGGTTGCAGTTTTCGAACCTAAGTAAGAGAAAAAGCAAAGAACACTATATTGTTTGAAATCAGTGCTACAAGATCATTTGCTTGAATGCATGTTACCATGGATTACTATGACAGTTTTCCATTTTCTTTTTTGTACTTGTTAAAACAGTGTGTTTTTTGTTAACTTCTTTGCATTAGCGCTCTTGTTTTCAGAGTCAACTCTAATAGGGATAGCTCGAGTCTGTGTGATTGGAAATGAATATGTACGTTTGTTTCATGTGCCACGTCTTAACTTTATGAAACACTGGGACATAAAAGAACCCTGCTTGGGTTTATAAAATTGATTACCTATGTTTTGATCTTCTATTTACCTTTACTCTTGAGCTACTTATGGTAAAATCTATTCCTCTAGACAATATCGCACTTTCATAGAAAAACATTGTAGATCATCTTTAATATCAATCAACATCAAAGAGCTTCTATGTTAGAAGGCTTCACTTACCGCAGTGAAGAAATAACCTACGAATTGGCTCTGTGTTTCGCCATATATAGGATGAATGTAACACTTGTAGAATTCATTGGATTCCTTACAAAGCAATGTTTCTGATTGTAACTTCTTCTCAATCCTGTTGCACTTTTCAAATGTATGTAACAGAAAATGCAGAACACTATTTGGTTTGAAATCAGTGTGAGAATTTCAGTTGTTTGAGTGCTTACTAGCATTGGTTACTATTACTGTTTTCTACTTGTTTGTTTTCTACTACTTAACACAATGTGTTTCTTGTTGACTTCTTTTCATTCCCGCAGTAGCTTGCAGAGTTCACTCCAACAATGATAGCCCGAGACTGTGTGATTGGAAATGAACATGTAAGTTTGTTTCATGTGGCGCGTCTTAACTTTATGAAACACAGGTTCGTGAGAAAACACTGCTTTGTTTTAAAACGTTGTCTAGGTTTCGGTCTTCTACTTAGGTTTTCTACTGAGCTAGTTATGCTGCAATCTATTCCTTCACAACAATGTCGCGCTTTCATACAGAGACATTATACTTCATCATTAAGCACAAGCAACATCAATGAGTTTCTCCACTGGAAGTTTTCACTCACAAGAGGGAAGGAATGCCTGTGAATTGACTGGGTTTTCTGCAGTATGTACTTTGAATGCAACACTTTCGGTTGTCATTGCATTTCGTACAACGAATGTCTCTGTTTTTAACTTCTTCTGAATCCGTTTGCAGTTTTCCAACCTCAGTAAGAGAAAAAGCAAAGAACACTATATTGTTTGAAATCAGTGCTACAAGATCCTTTGCTTGAATGCATGTTACCATGGATTACTATGACAGTTTTCCATTTCTCTTTTTTGCACTTGTTAAAACAGTGTGTTTTTTATTAACTTCTTTTCATTACTGGTCTGGTTTTCAGAGTTAACTCTAATAAGGATAGCCCGAGTCTGTGTGATTGGAAATAAATGTGTCCGTTTGTTTCATGTGCCACGTCTTAACTTTATGAAACACTGGGACATAAAAGAACCCTGCTTGGGTTTATAAAATTGATTACCTATGTTTTGATCTTCTATTTACGTTTACTCTTGAGCTACTTATGGTACAATCTATTCCTCTAGACAATATCATGCTTTCATAGAAAAACGTTGCAGATCATCTTTAATATCAATCAACATCAAAGAGCTTCTATGTTAGAAGGCTTCACTTACCGCAGCGAAGAAATAGCCTACGAATTGGCTCTGTGTTTCGCCGTATATAGGATGAATGTAACACTTGTGGAATTCATTGGATTCCTTACAAAGCAATGTTTCTGATTGTAACTTCTTCTCAATCCTGTTGCACTTTCTAAATGTATGTAACAGAGAAAACGCAGAACAGTATATGGTTTGAAATCAGTGTGAGAAGTTCATTTGTTTGAGTTCTTGCTAGCATTGGATACTACTACTGTTTTCTACTTGTTTGTTTTCTACTACGTAACACAATGTGTTTCTTCTTGACTACATTTCGTTCACACTGTAGTTTGTAGAGTTCACTCCAACAATGATAGCCCGAGACAGTGTGATTGGAAATGAACATGTGAGTTTGTTTCATGTGGCGCGTCTTAACTTTATGAAACACAGGTTCGTGAGAAAACATTGCTTTGTTTTAAAACGTTGTCTAGGTTTTGGTCTTCTACTTAGGTTTTCTACTGAGATAGTTATGCTGCAATCTATTCCTTCACAACAATGTCGCGCTTTCATACAGAGACATTGTACTTCATCATTAAGCACAAGCAACATCAATGAGTTTCTCCATTGGAAGTTTTCACTCACAACGGGGAAGGAATAGCCTGTGAATTGACTGGGTTTTCTGCAGTATGTAGTTTGAATGCAACACTTTCGGATGTCATTGCATTTCATACAACGAATGTCTCTGTTTTTAACTTCTTCTGAATCCGTTTGCAGTTTTCCAACCTCAGTAAGAGAAAAAGGCCAGAACACTCTATTGTTTGAAATCAGTGCTACAAGATCCTTTGTTTGAATGCGTGTTACCATGGATTACTATGACAGTTTTCCATTTCTTTGTTTTGTACCAGTTAACACAATGTGTTTCTTGTTAACTTCTTTTCATTACTGGTCTGGTTTTCAGAGTTAACTCTAATAAGGATAGCCCGAGTCTCTGTGATTGGAAATGAATGTGTACTTTTGTCTCATGTACCACGTCCTAACTTTATGAAATACTGGGACATAAAAGAACCCTGCTTTCTTTTACAACTTTGATTACCTATGTTTCCATCTTCTATTTACGTTTACTCTTGAGCTACTTATGGTACAATATATTCCTTCAGACACTATCGCGCTTTCATACAAAAACGTTGTAGTTCATTTTTAATACCAATCAACATCAAACAGCTTCTATGTTAGAAGGCTTCACTTACAGCAGCGATGAAACAGCCTACGAATTGGCTCTGTGTTTTGCCATATATAGGATGAATGTAACACTTGTGGAATTCATAGGATTCCTTACAACACAATGTATCTGATTGTAACTTCTTCTCAATCCTGTTGCACTTTCCAAATGTATGTAACAGAGAAAACGCATAACAGTATATGGTTTGAAATCAGTGTGAGAAGTTCATTTGTTTGAGTGCTTGCTAGCATTGGATACTACTACTGTTTTCTACTTGTTTGTTTTCTACTACGTAACACAATGTGTTTCTTCTTGACTACATTTCGTTCACGCTGCAGTTTTCAGAGTTCACTCCAACAATGATAGCCTGAGACAGTGTGATTGGAAATGAACATGTAAGTTTGTTTCATGTGGCGCGTCTTAACTTTATGAAACACAGGTTCGTGAGAAAACACTGCTTTGTTTTACAACGTTGTCTAGGTTTCGGTCTTCTACTTAGGTTTTCTACTGAGATTGTTATGCTGCAATCTATTCCTTCACAACAATGTCGCGCTTTCATACAGAGACATTGTACTTCATCATTAAGCACAAGCAACGTCAATCAGTTTCTCCATTGGAAGTTTTCACTCACAAGAGGGAAGGAATAGGCTGTGAACTGACTGGGTTTCCGGCAGTATGTAGATTGAATGCAAAACTTTCAGATGTCATCGCATTTCCTACAACGCATCGTCTCTGTTTGTAACTTTCTGAATCCGGTTGCAGTTTTCCAACCTAAGTAAGAAAAAAAGCACAGAACAGTATATTGTTTGAAATCAGTGCTACAACATCGATTGTTTGAATGCGTCTTACTATGGATTACTATGACAGTTTTCCATTTCTTTGTTTTCCACTAGGTAACACAACATATTTCTTGTTAACTTCTTTTCATTAGTGCTCTGGTTTTCAGAGTTAACTCTGATAAGTATAGCCCGAGTCTCTGTGATTGGAAATGAATGTGTACTTTTGTTTCAAGAGCCGCGTCTTAACTTTATGAAACACTGGGACATAAAAGAGCCCGGCTTTGTTTTACAACTTTGATTACCTATTTTTCGATCTTCTATTTACGTTTACCCTTGAACCAGTTATGGTACAATCTATTCCTTCAGACGATATCGGACTTTCATTCAAAAACTTTGCAGTTTATCTTTAATATCAATCAACATCAAAGAACTTCTCCGTTAGAAGGCTTAACTTACGGCAGGAAAGAAGTAGCCTACGAATTGGCTCTGTGTTTCGCCGTATATAGGATGAATGTAACACTTGTGGAATTCATTGGATTCCTTACAAAGCAATGTTTCTGATTGTAACTTCTTCTCAATCCTGTTGCACTTTCCAAATGTATGTAACAGAGAAAACGCAGAACACTATATGGTTTGAAATCAGTGTGAGAAGTTCATTTGTTTGAGTGCTTGTTAGCTTTGATTACTACTACTGTTTTATACTTGTTTGTTTTCTACTACGTAACACAATGTGCTTCTTGTTGAATTCTATTTATTCCAGCTAGAATATGCAGAGCTCACTCCAACAATGATAGCCCGAGACTGTGTGATTGGAAATGAACACGTAAGTTTGTTTCATGTGGCACGTCTTAACTTTATGAAACACAGGTTCGTGAGAAAACACTGCTTTGTTTTAAAACGTTGTCGAGGTTTCAGTCTTCTACTCAGGTTTTCTATTGAGATAGTTATTGTGCAATCTATTCCTTCACAACATTGTTGCGCTTTCATACAGAGACATTGCAGTTCATCATTAAGCACAAGCAACATCAATGAGTTTCTCCATTGGACGTTTTCACTCACAAGGGGGAAGGAATAGCCTGTGAATTGACTGGGTTTCCTGCAGTATGTAGATGGAATGCAACACTTTCAGATGTCATTGCATTTCGTACAATGCAATGTCTCTGTTTGTAACTTCTTCTGATTACAGTTGCAGTTTTCCATCCTATGTAAGGGAAAAGGCACAGAACACTATACTGTTTGAAATCCGTCCTACAAGATTGTTTGTTTGAATGCGTGTTCCCGTGGATTACTATGAGAGTTTTCTATTTCTCTTTTTTGTACTAGTTAACACAATGTGTTTCTTGTTAACTTCTTTTCATTCCTGCTCCACTTTTCAGAGTTAACTCTAATAGGGATTGCCCGAGTCTGTGTGCTTGCTAGCATTGGTTACTACTACTGTTTTCTATATGTTTGTTTTCTACTACTTAACACAATGTGTTTCTCTTTGACTTCTTTTCATTCCCGCTAAAATTTGCAGAGTTCACTCCAACAATGATAGCCCGAGACTGTGTGATTGGAAATGAACATGTAAGTTTGTTTCATATGGCGCGTCTTAATGTTATGGAACAGAGGTTCGTGAGAAAACACTGCTTTGTTTTAAAACGTTGTCTAGGTTTCGGTGTTCTACTTGGGTTTTTTATTGAGATAGTTATGCTGCAATCTATTCCTTCACAACAATGTCACGCTTTCATACAGAGACATTGTAGTTCATCATTAAACACAAGCAACATCAATGAGTTTCTTCATTGGAAGTTTTCACTCACAAGAGGGAAGGAATAGCCTGTGAATTGACTGGGTGTCCTGCAGTATGTATATTGTATGCAACACTTTCGGATGTCATTGCATTTCATACAACACAATGTCTCTCTTTTTAACTTCTGAATCCGGTTGGAGTTATCCAACCTAAGTAAGAGAAAAAGCACAGAACACTATATTGTTTGAAATCAGCGCTACAGGATCGTTTATTTGAATGCGTATTAGTATGGATTACTATGACAGTTTTCCATTTCTTTGTTTTGTACTAGTTAACACAATGGGTTTCTTGTTAACTTCTTTTCATTAGAGCTCTAGTTTTCAGAGTTAACTCTAATAAGGATAGCCCGAGTCTGTGTGATTGGAAATGAATGTGTACGTTTGGTTCATGCACCACGTCCTAACTTTATGAAACACTGGGACATCAAAGAACCCTGCTTTGTTTTACAACTTTGATTACCTATGTTTCGATCTTCTATTTACATTTACTCTTGAGCTACTTATGGTACAATCTATTCCTTCAGACAATATCGCGCTTTCATACAAAAACGTTGTAGTTCTTCTTCAATATCAATCAACAACAAAGAGCTTCTCCGTTAGAAGGCTTCTCTTTCAGCAGCGAAGAAATAGCTTACGAATTGACTCTGTGTTTCGCTGTATATGGGATGAATGTAACACTTGTGGAATTCATTGGATTCCTTACAACGCAATGTTCCTGATTGTAACTTCTTCTGAATCCTGTTGCACTTTTCAAATGTATGTAATGGAGAGAACGCAGAACACTATATGGTTTGAAATCAGTGTGAGAATTTCATTTGTTCGAGTGCTTGCTAGCACTGGTTACTACTACTGTTTTCTACTTGTTTGTTTTCTATTACTTAACACAATGAGTTTCTTGTTGACTTCTTTTGATTCCCGCTATAGTTTGCAGAGCTCACTCCAACAGTGATAGCCGGAGACTGTGTGATTGGAAATGAACATGTAAGTTTTTTTCATGTGGCGCGTCTTAACTTTATTAAACACTGGATCGTGAGAAAACACTGCTTTGTTTTAAAACATTTTCTAGGTTTCGGTCTTCTACTTAGGTTTCCTATTTAGATAATTATGGTGCAATCTATTCCATCACAACAATGTCGTGCTTTCATACATAGACATTATAGTTCATCATTAAACACAAGGAACATCATTGAGTTTCTCCATTGGAAATTTTCACTCACAAAAGGGAAGGAAAAGCCTCTGATTTGTCGGGGATTTCTGCAGTATGTAGATTGAATGCAACACTTTCGGATGTCATTGCATTTCGTACAACGCAATGTCCCTGTAACTTCTTCCGAATCCGGCTGCGGTTTTCCTACGTAAGTTAGAGAAAAAGCACAGAACACTATATTGATTGAAATCAGTGCTACAAGATCGTTCTTTTCAATGTGTGTTACCATGGATTACTATGACAGTGCTCCATTTCTTTGTTTTGTAGTAGTTAACACAATGTGTTTCTTGTAAACTTGTTTTCATTAGTGCTCTAGTTTTCAGAGTTAACTCTAATGAGGATAGCCCGAGTCTGTGTGATTGTAAATGAATGTGTACGTTTGTTTCATGTGCCGCTAATTAACTTTATGAAACACTGGGACCTAAAAGAACCCTGCTTTGTTTTACAACTTTGATTACCTATGTTTCGATCTTCTTTTTACGTTTACTCTTGAGCTGCTTATGGTACAATCTATTCTTTCAAACAACATTGCGCTTTCATACAAAAATTCTGGAGGTCTTCTTTAATATCAATCAACATCAGAGAGCTTTTCCGTTAGAAGGCCTCACTTATAGCAGTTAAAGAATAGCCTAGGAATTGTCTCTGTGTTTCGCTGTATGTAGGATGATTGTAACACTTGTGGAATTCTTTGGATTCCTTCAAGGCAATGTTCCTGATTGTAACTTCTTCTCAATCCTGTTGCATTTTCGAATGTATGTAACAGAGAAAACACAGAGCACCATATGGTTTGAAATCAGTGTGAGAATTTCATTTGTTTGAGTGCTTGCTAGCATTGGTTACTACTACTGTTTTGTACTTGTTTGTTTTCTACTACATAACACAATGTGTTTCTTGTTGACTTCTATCATTCCCGCTATAGTTTGCAGAGTTCACTCCAACAATGATAGCCCGAGACTGTGTGATTGGAAATGATCATGTAAGTTTGTTTCATGTGGCGCGTCTTAACTTTATGAAACACTGGTTAGTGAGAAAATACTGCTTTGTTTTAAAACGTTGTCTAGGTTTCGGTCTTCTACTTAGGTGTCCTATTGAGATAGTTATGGTGCAATGTATTCCTTCACAACAATGTTGCGATTTCATACAGAGACATTGAGATCATCATTAAACACAAGCAACATCATTGAGTTTCTCCATTGGAAGTTTTCACTCACAAGAATGAAGGAATAGCCTCTGAATTCACTGGGTTTTCTGCAGTATGTAGATTGAATGCAACACTTTCGGATGTCATTGGATTTCGTACAACGCAATATCTCTGTAACTTCTTCTAAATCCGGGTGCAGTTTTCCAACCTAAGTAAGAGAAAAAGCACAGAACAACATATTGTTTGAAATCAGTGCTACAAGATCGTTTGTTTGAATGCGTGTTACCATCGAATACTATGACACTTTTCCATTTATTTATTTTGTGCTAGTTAACACAAAGTGTTTCTTGTTAACTTCTTTTCATTAGTGCTCCAGTTTTCAGAGTTAACTCTAATAAGGATAGCCCGAGTCTGTGGTATTGGAAATCAATGCGTAAGTTTGTTTCATGTGCCACGTCTTAACTTTATGAAACACTGGGACATAAAAGAACCCAGCTTTGTTTTACAACTTTGATTACCTATGTTTCGATCTTCTATTTACGTTTACCCTTGAACCAGTTATGGTACAATCTATTCCTTCAGACAATATCAGGCTTTCATACAAAACGTTGTAGTTCATCCTTAATATCAATCAACATCAGAGCTTCTCCGTTAGAAGGCTTCACTTACAGCAGGGAAGAAATAGCCTACAAATTGGCTCTGTGTTTCGCTGTATATGGATGAATGTAACACTTGTGGAATTCATTGGGTTCCTTACAACGCAATGTTTCTGATTGTAACTTCTTCTCAATCCTGTTGCACTTTTCAAATATATGTAACTCAGAAAACGCAGAACAGTATATGGTTTGAAATCCGTGTGAGAAGTTCATTTGTTTGAGTGCTTGCTAGCATTGGTTATTACTACTGTTTTCTACTTGTTTGTTTTCTACTACTAATAATGATAGTCCGAGTCTGTGTGATTGGAAACGAATGTGTACGTTTGTTTCATTTGCCGCGTCGTAACTTTATGAAACTCTGGGACCTAAAAGAACCATGCTTTGTTTTCCAACTTTGATTACCTATGTTTCAATTTTCTATTTAAGTTTTCTATTGAGCTACCTATGATACAATCTATTCCTTCAGACAATATCGCGCTTTCATTCAAAAACGTTGTAGTTCATCTTTAATATAAATCAACATCCAAGAGCTTCTCCGTTAGAAGGCTTCACTTAAAGCAGGGAGGAAATAGCCTACGAATTGGCTCTGTGTTTCGCCGTACATAGGACGAATGTAACTCTTGAGGAATACATTGGATTCCTTACAACGCAGTGTTTCTGATTGTAACTTCTTCTCAATCCTGACGCAGTTTTCAAATATATGTAACAGAGAAAACGCAGAACATTATATGGTTAAAATCTGTGTGAGGAGTTCATTTGTTTGAGTGCTTGCTAGCGTTGGTTACTACTACTATTTTCCCTTCTTTGTTTTCTACCACTTAACACAATGGGTTTCTTGCTGACTTCTTTTCATTCCCGCTATAGTTTGCAGAGTTCACTCCAAAAATGATAGCCTGAGATGTGTGATTGGAAATGAACATGTAAGTTTGTTTCATGTGGCAAGTCTTAACTTTATGAAACATTGGTTCGTGAGAAAACACTTCTTTGTTTTAAAACGTTGTCTAGGTTTCGGTCTTCTACTTAGGTTTTCTATTGAGATAGTTATGCTGCAATCTATTCCTTCACAACAATGTCGTGCTTCCATACAGAGACATTGTAGTTCATCATTATACACAAGCAACATCAATGATTTTCTCCATTGGAAGTTTTCACTCACAAGAGGGAAGGAATAGCCTGTGAATTGACTGGGTTTTCTGCAGTATGTATATTGTATGCAACACTTTCGGATGTCATTGCATTTCATACAATGCAATGTCTCTGTTTGTAACATCTTCTGAATCCGGTTGCAGTTTTCCAACCTAAGTAAGAGAAAAAGCACAGAACACTAGATTGTTTGAAATCAGTGCTACAAGATCGTTTGTTTGAATGCGTGTTACCATGGATTACTAAGACAGTTTTCCATTTCTTTGTTGTGTACTAGTTGACACAATGTGTTTCTTGTTAACTTCTTTTCATTACTGCTCTAGTTTTCAGAGGTAACTCTGATAAGGATAGCCCGAGTCTGTGTGATTGGAAATGAATGTGTACGTTTGTTTCATATGCCCCGTCTTAACTTTATAAAACAGTGGATTTAAAAGGACCCTGCTTTGTTTAACAACTTTGATTACATATGTTTTGATCTTCTGTTTACGTTTAATCTTGAGCTACTTATGGTACAATCTATTCCTTCAGACAATATCTCGCTTTCATACAAAAACGTTGTAGTTCATCTTTAATATCAATCAACATCAAACAGCTTCTCCGTTAGAAGGCTTCACGTACAGCAGGGAAGAAAGAGCCTATGAATTGGCTCTGTGTTTCACCGTATATAGGATGAATGTAACACTTTTGGAATTCATGGGATTCCTTACAACGCAATGTTTCTGATTGGAACTTCTTCTCAATCCTGTTGCACTTTTCAAATATATGTAACAAACAAAACGCAGAACACTATGTGGTTTGAAGTCAGTGTGAGAAGTTCATTTGTTTGAGTGCTTGTAGCATTGGTTACTACTACTGTTTTCTACTTGTTTGTTTTCTACTACTTAACACAATGTGTTTGTTGTTGACTTCTTTTCATTCCCGCTATTGTTTGCGGAGCTCTCTCCAACAATGATAGCCCGAGACAGTGTGATTGGAAATGAACATGTAAGTTTGTTTCATGTGGCACGTCTTAACGTTATGAAACACTGGTTCGTGAGAGAACACTGCTTTGTTTTAAAACGTTGTCTTGGTGTCGGTCTTCTACTTAGGTTTTCTATTGTGATAGTTATGCTCCAATCAATTCCTACACAACAATGTCGTGCTGTCATACAGAGACATTGTAGTTCATCATTAAAAACAAGACACATCATTGAGTTTCTCCATTGGAAGTTTTCACTCACAAGAGGTAAGGAATAGCCTGTGCTGGGTTTTCTGCAGTATGGAGATTGAATGCAACACTTTCAGATGTCATTGCATTTCCTACAATGCAATGTCTCTGTTTGTAACTTCTTTTGAATCCGGTTGCAGTTTTCAACCTAAGTAAGAGAAAAAGCACAGAACACTATATTGTTTGAAATCAGTGCTACAAGATCATTTGTTTGAATGTGTGTTACCATGGATTTCTATGACAGTTCTCCATTTCTTTGTTATGTACTAGTTAACACAATGTGTTTCTTGTTAACTTCTTTTCATTAGTGCTCTACTTTTCAGAGTTAACTCTAATAAGGATAGCCCAAGTCTGTGTGATTGGAAATGAATGTGTACGTTTGTTTCATGTGCCACGTCTTAACTTTATGAAACACTGGGACATCAAAGAACCCTGCTTTGTTTTACTACTTTGATTACCTATGTTTCGATCTTCTATTTACGTTTACTCTTGAGCTATTATGGTACAATCTATTGCTTCAGACAATATCGGGCTTTCATGCAAAAATGTTGTAGTTGATCTTTAATATCAATCAACATCAAAGAGCTTCTCCGTTAGAAGGCTTCACTTACAGCAGGGAAGAAATAGCCTACGAATTGGCTCTGTGTTTCACCATATATAGGATGAATGTAACACTTGTGGAATTCATTGGATTCCGTACAACGCAATATTTCTGATTCTAAATTCTTCTCAATCCTGTTGCACTTTTCAAATGTATGTAACACAGAAAACGCAGAACACTATATGGTTTGAAATCCGTGTGAGAAGTTCATTTGTTTGAATGCTTGCTAGCATTGGTTACTACTACTGTTTTCTACTTGTGTGTTTTCTACTACTTACCACAAAGTGTTTCTTGTTGACTTCTTTCATTACCGCTATAGTTTGCAGAGTTCACTGCAACAATGATAGCCCGAGACTGTGTGATTGGAAATGATCATGTAAGTTTGTTTCATGTGGCGCGTCTTAACTTTATGAAACACAGGATCGTGAGAAAACACTGCTTTGCTTTAAAACATTCTCTAGGTTTAGGTCTTCTACTTAGGTTTTCTATTGAGATAGTTATGCTACAATGTATTCCTTCACAACAATGTCACGCTTTCATACAGACACATTGTAGTTCATCATTAAACACAAGCAACATTAATGAGTTTCTCCATTGGAAGTTTTCACTCACAAGAGGGAAGGAATAGCCTGTGAATTGACTGGGTTTTCGGCAGTATGTAGATTGAATGCAACACTTTCGGATGTCATTGCATTTCGAACAACGCAATGTCTCTGTTTGTAACTCCTTCTGAATCCGGTTGCAGTTTTCCAACCTAAGTAAGAGAAAAAGCACAGAACACTATATTGTTTGGAATCAGTGCTACAAGATCGTTTGTATGAACGCGTGTTACCATGGATTACTATGACAGTTTTTCATTTCTCTTTTTTGTACCAGTTAACACAATGTATGTCTTGTTAACTTGTTTTCATTAGTGATCTACTTTTCAGAGGTAACTCTGATAAGGATAGCCCGAGTCTCTGTGATTGGAAATGAATGTGTACGTTTCTTTCATGTGCCCTGTCTTAACTTTATGAAATACTGGGACATAAAGGAACCTCGCTTTGTTTTACAAATTTGATTACCTTTGTTTTGATCTTCTATTTACCTTTACTATTGAGGTACTTATGATACAATCTATTCCTTCAGACAATATCGCGCTTTCATGCAAAAAAATTATAGTTCATCTTTAATATCAATCAACATAAAAGAGCTTCTCCGTTAGAAGGATTCACTTACAACATGGAAGAAATAGCCTTGAAAATTGCTCTGTGTTTCGCCGTATATAGGATGAATGTAACACTTGTGGAATTCATTGGATTCCTTACAATGCAATGTTTCTGATTGTAACTTCTTCTCAATCCTGTTGCAGTTTTCAAATATATGTAACAGTGAAAACGCAGAACACTATATGGGTTAAAATCAGTGTGAGAAGTTCATTTGTTTGAGTGCTTGCTAGCATTCGTTACTAATACTGTTTTCCCCTCTTTGTTTTCTACTACTTAACACAATGTGTTTCTTGTTGACTTCTTCCCATTCCCTCTATAGTTTGCAGAGTTCACTCCAACAATGATAACCCTAGATGTGAGATTGGAAATGAACATGTAAGTTTGTTCTATGTGGCGTGTGTTAACTCTATGTAACACTGGTTCGTGAGAAAACACTGCTTTGTTTTAAGACGTTGTCTTGGTTTCGGTCTTCTACTTAGGTTTTCTATTGAGATAGTTATGGTGCAATCTATTCCTTCACAACAATGTCGCGCTTTCTTACAGAGACATTGTAGTTCATCATTAAACACAAGCAACATCAATGAGTTTCTCCATTGGAAATTTTCACTCACAAGTCGGAAGGAATAGCTTGTGAATTGGCTGGGTTTTCTGCAGTATGCAGATTGAATGCAACACTTTCGGATGTCATTGCATTTCGTACAATGCATTGTCTCTGTTTGTAACTTCTTTTGAATCCGGTTGCAGTTTTCCAACCTAAGTAAGAGAAAAAGCACAGAACACTATATTATTTGAAATCAGTGCTACAAGAACGTTTGTTTGAATGCGTGTTACCGTGGATTACTATGACAGTTTTTCATTTCTCCTTTTTGTACTAGTTAACCCAATGTGTTTCTTGTTGTCTTCTTTTCACTAGTGCTCTACTTTTCAGAGTTAACTCTAATAATGATAGCCTGAGTCTGTGTGATTGGAAACGAATATGTATGTTTATTTCATGTGCCGTGCCTTAACTTTATGAAATACTGGGACATAAAAGAACCATGCTTTGTTTTACAACATTGAATAGCTATGTTTCAATCTTCTATTTACGTTTACTATTGAGCCACTTATGGTAAAATCTATTCCTTCAGACAAAATCGCACTTTCATACAAAAACTTTGTAGGTCGTCTTAATATCAGTCAACGTCAAGAGCTTTTCCGTTACAAGGCTTCACATACAGCAGGGAAGAAATAGCCTATGATTTGGCTCTGTGTTTCACAGTATATAGGATGAATGTAACACCTTTGGAATTTATTGGAGTCCGTAAAACGCAACGTTTCTGATTGTAACTTCTTCTCAATCCTGTTGCACTTTTCAAATGTATGTAACAGAGAAAACACAGAACACTATATAGTTTGAAATCAGTGTGAGGAATTCATTTGTTTGAGTGCTTGCAACCATTGGTTACTACTACTGCTTTCTACTTGTTTGTTTTCTACTACTTAACACAATGTGTTTTTTTGACTTCTTTTCATTCCCTCTATAGTTTGCAGAGTTCACTCCAACAATGATAGCCCGAGACTGTGTGATGAGAAATGAACATGTTAGTTTGTTTCATGTGGCGCGTCTTAACTTTATGACACACTTTTTCGTGAGAAAATACTGCTTTGTTTTAAAACGTTGTCTAGGTTTCGGTCTTCTACTTAGGTTTTCTACTGAGATAGATATGCTGCAATCTATTCCTTCACAACAATGTCACACTTTGATGCAGAGACATTGTAATTCATCATTAAACACAAGTAACATCATTGAGTTTCTCCACTGGAAGTTTTCACTCACAAGAGGGAAGGAATAGCCTGTGAATTGACTGGGATTTCTGCAGTTTGTAGATTGAATGCAACACTTTTGGATATCATTGCATTTCATACAACGCAATGTCTCTGTTTATAACTTCTTCTGAATCCCCTTGCAGTTTTCCAACTTAAGTAAGAGAAAAAGCACAGAACACTATATTGTTTGGAATCAGTGCCACAAGATCGTTTGTTTGAATGCGTGTTACCATGGATTACTATGACAGTTTTCCATTTCTCTTTTTTTGTACTTGTTAACACAATGTGCTTCTTGTTAACTTCTTTTCATGACTGCTCTAGTTTTCAGAGGTAACTCTAATAAGGATAGCCCGATTCTGTGTGATTGGAAATGAATGTGTACATTTGTTTCATGTGCCGCGTCTTAACTTTTTGAAACAATGGGACTTAAAAGAACCCTGCTTTGGTTTACAACTTTGATTACCTATGTTTCAATCTTCTATTTATGTTTACTCTTCAGCTACTTATGGTACAATCTATTCCTTCAGACAATATCGCGCTTTCATACAAAAACTTTGTAGGTCATCTTTAATATCAGTCAACATCAAAGAGCTTCACCGTTAGAAGGCTTCAATTACATCAGGGAAGAAATAGCCTGCGAATTGGCTGTGTGTTTCGCCGCATATAGGATGTATGTAACACTTGTGGAATTCATTGGATTCCTTAAAACGCAATGTTTCTGATTGTAACTTCTTCTCAATCCTGTTGCACTTTTCAAATGTATGTAACAGAGAAAACGCAGAACACTATATGGTTTGAAATCAGTGTGTGGAGTTAATTTTTTTGAGTGCTTGCTAGCATTCGTTACTACTACTGTTTTCTACTTGTGTGTTTTCTACTACTTAACACAATGTGTTTGTTGTTGACTTCTTTTCATTCCCGCTATAGTTTGCAGAGATCACTCCAACAATGATAGCCCAAGACTGTGTGCCTGGAAATGAACATGTAAGTTTGTTTCATGTGGCGCATCTTAACTTTATGAAACACAGGTTCGTGAGAAAACACTGCTTTGTTATAAAACGTTGTCTAGCTTTCGATCTTCTACTTCAGTTTTCTATTGAGATAGATGTGCTGCAATCTATTCCTTCACAACAATGTCGTGCTTTCATACAGACATTGTAGTTCAGCATTAAACACAAGCAACATTAATGAGTTTCTCCATTGGATGTTTTCAGTCACAAGACGGAAGGTATAGCCTGTGAATTGACTGGGATTTCTGCATTGTGTAGATTGAAGGCAACACTTTCAGATGTCTTTGCATTTCATACAACGCAATGTCTCTGTTTGTAACTTCTTCTGAATCCGTTTGCAGTTTTCCAACTTAAGTAAGCGAAAAAGCACAGAACACTATATTGTTTGAAATCAGTGCTACAAGATCGTTGAAATTTGTGTGAAATAAGTAACAGAAGTTTGTTGGTTCTACTTAGATCCAACAGAGTAAGACAACAGAACCAAACAGTAGTTTATGTGAAAGGAGTAAGGTAAGTTTGTTCTCTCTACTTTGCCCCATCAGGATAAGACTCCAGAAACAAATAGTAGTTTATGTGAAACAAGTAATGTAAGTTTGTTCATTGTACTTCGCTCCATCAGGATAAGACAACAGAAACAAACAGTAATTTGTGTTAAATAAGTAACATAAGTTTGTTTGTTCTACTTTGCTCCAACAGAGTAAGACAACAGAACCAAACAATAGTTTGTGTGAAACAAGTAAGGTAAGTGTGTTCATTATACTTCTCTCCATCAGGATAAGACAACAGAAACAAACACTAATTTGTGTTAAATAAGTAACATAAATTTGTTTGTTCTACTTCGCTCAAACAGAGTAAGACAACAGAACCACATTAGTTTATGTGAAACATGTAAGGTAAGTTTGTTCATTGTACTTCGCTCCATCAGGATAAGACAACAGAAACAAACAGTAATTTGTGTGAAATAAGTAACATAAGTTTGTTTGTTCTACTTCGCTCCAACAAGTAAGACAACAGAACCAAACAGTAGTTTCTGTGAAACAAGTAAGGTAAGTTTGTTCGTTCTGATTTGCTCCATCAGGATAATACAACAGAAACAAACAGTAATTTGTGTGAAATAAGGAACATAAGGTTGTTTGTTCTACTTGGCTCCAACAGACTAAGACAACAGAACCAAACAGTAGTTTGTGCGAAACAAGTAAGGTAATTTTGTTCATTCTGCTTCGCTCCATCAGGATAAGACAACAGAAACAAAAAGTAGTTTATGTGAAACAAGTAAGGTAGGTTTGTACCTAGTACTTCCCCTATCAGGATAAGACAACAGAAACAAACAGTATTGTTTGTGAAATAAGTAACATAAGTTTGTTTGTTCTTCTTGGCTCCAACAGAGTAAGACAACAGAATCAAACAGCAGTTTATTTGAAACAAGTAAGGTAAGTTGGTTTGTTCTACTTCACTTCATTAGGGGAATACAACAGAAACAAAGAGAAGAGTGTGTGAAACAAGTAAGGTAAGTTTGTTCGTTCTACTTCGCTCCACAAGGATAAGACAACAGAAACAAACAGTAATTTGTGTGAAATAAGTACCATAAGTTTGTGTGTTCTACTTCGCTCCAACAGAGTTAGACAACAGAACCACATTAATTTATGTGAAACAAGTAAAGTAAGTTTGTTCATTCTATTTCCCTCCATCAGGATAAAACAACAGAAACAAACAGTAGTTTATGGGAAACAACTAACGTAAGTTTGTTCGTTCTACTTCACTCCATCAGGATAAAACAACAGAAACAAATAGTAATTTGTGTGAAAAAAGTAACAGAAGTTTGTTTGTTCTACTTCGCTCCAACAGAGTAAGACAACAGAACCAAACAGTAGTTTATGTGAAACCAGTAACGTAAGTTTCTTCATTGCAATTCAATCCATCAGGATAAGACAACAGAAACAAACAGTAATTTGTGTGAAAAAAGTAACATAAGTTTCTTTGTTCTACTTCGCTCCAACAGAGTAAGACAACAGAACCAAACAGTAGTTTATGTGAAACAAGTAAGGTTATTTTGTTCGTTCTACTTCGCTGCATGAGGATAAGACAACAGAAACAAACAGGAGCTTATGTGAAACAAATAAGGAAGTTTCTTCATTGTCCTTCGCTCCATCAGGATATGACCACAGAAACAACAGTAATTAGTGTGAAATAAGTAACATAAGTTTGTTTGTTCTACTTCGCTCCAACAGAGTGAGACAACAGAACCAAAGTGTAGTTTATGTGAAACGAGTAAGGTAAGTTTGTTCACTCTACTTCGCTCCATCAGGATAAGACAACAGAAACAAACAGTAGTTTATGTGAAACAAGTAAGGCAAGTTTGTTCATTGTACTTCGCTCTATCTGGATAAGACAACAGAAACAAACAGTAATTTGTGTGAAATAAGTAACATAAGTTTGCTTCTTCTACTTCACTCCAACAGATTAAGACAACAAAACCAAAAGTAGTTTATGTGAAAAAAGTAAGGTAAGTTTGTTCGTTCTACTTTGCTCCACCAGGATAAGACAACAGACAAACAGTAGTTTATGTGAAACAAGTAACGTAAGTTTGATCATTGTACTTGCTCCTTCAGGATAAGACAAAAGAAACAAACAGTAATGTCTGTGAAATAAGTAACATAAGTTTTTTCCTTCTACTTTGCTCCAACAGATTAAGACAACAAAACCAAACAGTGGTTTATGTGAAAGAAGCAAGGTAAGTTTGTTCATTCTAATTCGCACCATCAGGATAAGACAACAGAAACAACAGTAATTTGTGTGAAATAACTAACATAGGTTTGTTTGTTGTACGTGCCTCCAAAGGAGTAAGACAACAGACCCAAAGAGTACTTTGTGTGAAACAAGCAAGATAAGTAAGTTTGTTTGTTCTACTTCGCTCCATCAGGATAAGACAACAGAAATAAACAGTAATTTGTGAGAAATAAGTACCATAAGTTTGTGTGTTCTACTTCGCTCCAACAGAGTAAGAAAACAGAACCAAACATTAGTTTATGTGAAACAAGTAAGGTAAGTTTGTTCGTTCTACTTCGCTCCATCAGGATAAGACAAGAGAAACAAACAGTAATTTGTGTGAAATAAGTAACATAAGTTTGTTTGTTCTACTTTGCTCCAACAGAGTAAGACAACAGAACCAAACCGTAGTTTATGTGAAACAAGATCAGTTAGTTTCTTCGTTCTATTTCACTCCACCAGGGGAAGACAACAGTAACATAGAGCAGTTTGTGTGAAACAAGTAAGGTAAGTTTGTTCGTTCTACTTCGCTCCATCAGGATAAGACAACAGAAACAAACAGTAATTTGTGTGAAATAAGTAACATAAGTTTCTTTGTTCTACTTCGCTCCAACAGAGTAAGACAACAGAACCAAACAGTAGGTTATGTGAAACAAGTAAGGTTATTTTGTTCGTTCTACTTCGCTCCATGAGGATAAGACAACAGAAACAAACAGGAGCTTATGTGAAACAAATAAGGATGTTTGTTCATTGTACTTCGCTCCATCAGGATATGACCACAGAAACAACAGTAATTTGTGTGAAATAAGTAACATAAGTTTGTTTCTTCTACTTCGCTCCAACAGAGTAAGACAACATAACCAAACAGTAGTTATTGAGAAACAAGTAAGGTTAGTTTGTTCGTTCTACCTTGCTCCATCAGGGGAAGACAACAGAAACAAAGAACAGTTTGTGTGAAACAAGTAAGGTAAGATTGTTCGTTGTACTTTTTTGCATCACGATAAGACAACAGAAACAAGCAAAAATTTGTGTGAAATAAGTAGCATAAGTTTGTTTGTTCTACTTAGCTCCAACAGAGTACGACAACAGAACAAAACAGTACTTTGTGTGAAACAAGTAAGGTAAGTTTGTTCATTGTACTTCGCTCCATCAGCATAAGACAACAGAAACAAAGAGTAATTTGTGTGAAATAAGTAACATAAGTTTGTTTGTTCTATGTGGATCCAACAGAGTAAGACAACAGACCCAAACACTAGTTTGTGTGAAACAACTAAGGTAAGTTTCTTCGTTCTACTTCGCTCCATCAGGATAAGACAACAGAAACAAACAGCAATTTGTGAGAAACAAGTAACGTATGTTTGTGTTCATGTATACTTCGCTCCATCAGTATAAGACAACAGAAACAACCAGTAATTTGTTGTGAAATAAGTAACGGTAAGTTTGTTTGTTCTACTTCTCTCCAACAGAGTAAAGACAGACAGACCCAAACTGTAGTTTACGTGAAACAAGTATGGAAAGTTTGTTCGTTCTAGATCGCTCCATCAGGGTAATGTCAACAGAAACAGAACAGTAGTTGATATGAAACTGGGTAAGGTAAGTTTGTTCATTCTACTTCGCTGCATCAGGAGTAAGTACAAGAGAACCAAACAGTATGGTTTGTGTGAAATAGTACCATAAGTTTGTGTTGTTCTACTCGCTCCAACAGAGTAAGACAACAGAACCAATTAATTTATGTGAAACAAGTAAAGAAGTTTGTTCTTCTATTTCCCCATCAGGATAAAACAACAGAAACAAACAGTAGTTTATGGGAAAATAACGTAAGTTTGTTGTTCTACTTCACTCCATCAGGATAAACAACAGAACCAAATGTAATTATGTGAAACAAGTACAGAAGTTTGTTTGTTCATTACTTCGCTCCACAGGATAAGACAACAGAAACAAACAGTATTTATGTGAAACAGTAACGTAAGTTTTTCATTGCTACTTCAATCCATCAGGATAAGACAACAGAAACAAACAGTAATTTTGTGAAAAAAGTAACATAAGTTTTTTGTTCTACTCGCTCCAACAGAGTAAGACAACAGAACCAAACAGTAGTTTATGTGAAACAAGTAAGGTTATTTTGTTCGTTCTACTTGCTGCATGAGGATAAGACAACAGAAACAAACAGGAGCTTATGTGAAACAAAAAGGAAGTTTCTTCATTGTCCTTCGCTCCATCAGGATATGACCACAGAAACAACAGTAATTAGTGTAAATAAGTAACATAAGTTTGTTGTTCTACTTCGCTCCAACAGAGTGAGACAACAGAACCAAAGTGTAGTTTATGTGAAACGAGTAAGGTAAGTTTGTTCACTCTACTTCGCTCCATCAGGATAAGACAACAGAAACAAACAGTAGTTTATGTGAAACAAGTAAGGCAGTTTGTTCATTGTACTTCGCTCCGTCAGGATAAGACAACAGAAACAAACAGTAACTTGTGTGAAATAAGTAACATGAGTTTGTTTGTTCTACTTGGCTCCAACAGAGTAAGACAACAGAACCGCAGTAGTTTATATGACACAAGTAAGGTAAGTTTGTTCGTTCTACTTCGCTCCATCAGGATAAGAAAACAGAAACAAACAGTAGTTTATGTGAAACAAGTAACGTATGTTTGTTCATTGTCCTTCGCTCCATCAGGATAAGAGAACAGAAACAAGAGTAATTTGTGTGAAATAAGTAATATAAGTTTGTTTGTTCTACTTCGCTCCAACTGAGTAAGACAACAGAACCAAACAGTAATTTGTGCGAAACAAGTAAGGTAAGTTTGTTCATTATACTTCGCTCCATAAGGATAAGAAAACAGAAACAAACAGTAATTTGTGTGAAATAAGTAACATAAGTGTGTTTGTTCTACCTGGCTCCAACAGAGTAAGAAAACAGAACCAAACAGTAGTTTGTGTGAAACAAGTAAGGTAAGTTTGTTCGTTCTACTTCGGTCCATCAGGAGAAGACAACAGAAACAAACAGTAATTTGTGTGAAATAAGTAACATCAGTTTGTTTGTTCTACTTCGCTCCATCAGGATAAGACAACAGAAACAAAGAATAACTTGTGTGAAATAAGTAACATCAGTTTTTGTTCTACTTCGCTCCAACAGAGTTAGACAACAGAACTTCAGTAGGTTATGTGACACAAGTAAGGTAAGTTTGTTCATTCTACTTCGCTCCATCAGGATAAGACAACAGAAACAAACAGGAATTTGTGAGAAATAAGTAACGTATGTTTGTTCATTATACTTCGCTCCATCAGTATAAGAAAACAGAAACAACCAGTAATTTGTGTGAAATAAGTAACGTAAGTTTGTTTGTTCTACTTCTCTCCAACAGAGTAAAACAACAGAACCAAACAGTAGTTTATGTGATACAAGTAAGGTAAGTTTGTTCGTTGTAATTCGCTCCATCAAGATAAGACAACAGAAACAAACAGTAGTTTATGTGAAACAAGTAAGGTAAGTTTGTTCATTGTACTTCGCTCTATCAGGATAAGACACCAGAAACAAACATTATTTTGTGTGAAATAAGTAACATAAGTTTGTTTCTTCTACGTGGCTCCAACAGAGTAAGACCACAGAACCAAACAATCATTTGTGTGAAACTAGTAACGTAATTTTGTTCGTTCAACTTTGCTCCTTCATGGTAAGACAACAGAAACAAACAGTAATTTGTGTGAAATAAGTAACATAAGTTTGTTTGTTCTATGTGGCTCCAACAGAGTAAGACAACAGAACCAAACTTTAGATTGCATGAAACAAGTAAGGTAAGATTGTTCGTTCTACTTCTTTCCATGAGGACAAGAGAACAGAAACAAATAGTAATTTGTGTGAAATAAGTAACATAAATGTGTTTGTTCTACTTCGCTCCAACAGAGTAATACAACAGAACCAAACAGTAGTTTATGTGAAACAAGTAAGGTAAGTTTGTTCCTTCCAGTTCGCCACATCAGGGTAAGTCAACAGAAATAAACAGTAGTTGATCTGAAACAGGTAAGGTAAGTTTGTTCCTTGTACTTCGCTCCATCAGGATAAGACAACAGAAACAAGCAGTAATTTGTGTGAAATAAGTAACATAAGTTTCTTTGTTCTAGGTGGCTCCAACAGAGTAAGACAACAGAACCAAACAGTAGTTTGTGAGAAACAAGTAAGGAAAGTTTGTTGGCTCTACTTTGCACCATCAGGATAAAACAACAGAAATAAACAGTTTTTTGTGTGGAATAAGTAACATAAGTTTGTTTGTTCTACTTCACTACAACAGAGTAAGACAACAGAACCAAACTCTAATTTATGTGAAACAAGTAAGGTTAGTTTGTTCATTCCACTTCACTCCATCAGGATGAGACAACAGAAACAAAGAGTAGCTTATGTGAAACAAGTATCGTAAGTTTGTTCATTGTACTTCGCTCCATCAGGATAAGACACCAGAAACAAACAGTAATTTCTGTGAAATAAGCAACACAAGTTTGTTTGTTCTACTGCGCTCCAACACGTAAGACAACAGAACCAAACAGTAGTTTATGTGAAACAAGTAAGGTAAGTTTGTTCGTTCTAATTCGCTCCATAAGGATAAGACAACAGAACAAAACCGTAGTTTGTGAGAAACCAATAAGGTAAGATTTTTCATTATACTTCGCTCCATCAGGATAAGACAACAGATACAAACAGTAATTTGTGTAAAATAAGTACCATAAGTTTGTTTGTTCTATGTGGCTCCCACAGAGTAAGACAACAGACCCAAACAGTAGTTTGTGTGAAACAAGTTAGGTAAGTTTGTTCGTTCTACTTCGCTCCTTAAGGATAGGACAACAGAAACAGACAATAATTTGTGTAAAATAAGTAACGTAAGTTTTTTTGTTCTACTTCGGTCCAACAGAGGAGAAAACAAAACCAAAAGTAGTTTATGTGAAACAATTAAGGTTAGTTTGTTCGTTCTACTTTGCTCCATCACGATAAGACAACAGAAACAAACAGTAACTTGTGTGAAATAAGTAACATCAGTTTCTTTGTTCTACGTCACTCCAACAGAGTAAGACAACAGAACCACAGTAGGTTATGTGACACAAGTAACGTAAGTTTGTTCGTTCTACTTCGCTCCATCAGGATAAGAAAGCTGAAACAAGCAATATTTTCTGTGAAATAAGTAACATAAGTTTGTCTGTTCTACTTCACTCCAACAGAGTAAGACAACCGAACAAAACCGTAGTTTGCGTGAAACAAGTAAGGTAAGATTGTTCGTTCTACTTCTTTCCATCAGTATAAGACAACACAAACAAATAGTAATTTGTGTGAAATAAGTAACAAAAATGTGTTTGTTCTATTTCGCTCCAACAGAGTAATACAACAGAACGAAACAGTAGCTTATGTGAAACAACTAAGGTAAGTTTGCTCGTTGTAGTTCGCTCCATCAGCGTAAGTCAACAGAATGAAAGAGTAGGTGATGTGAAACAGGTAATGTAAGTTTGTTCATTCTACTTCGCTCCATCAGGATAAGACAATAGAAACAAACAGTAATTTGTGTGAAATAAGTAACTTATGTTTGTTTGTTCTACTTCGCTCCAACAGAGTAAGACAACAGAACCAAAGAGTAGTTTGTGTGAAACAAGTAAGGTAAGTTTGTTCATTGTGCTTCGCTCCATCAGGGTAAGTCAACAGAAACAAACAGTACTTAATGTGAAACAAGAAAGGTAGGTTTGTTCATTGTACTTCTCTCCATCAGGATAAAACAACAGAAACAAACAGTCATTTGTGTGAAATAAGTAACTTCAGTTTGTTTGTTCTACTTCGCTCCAACAGAATAAGACAACAGAACCAAACAGTAGTTTGTGTGAAACAAGTAAGGTAAGTTTGTTCATTGTGCTTCGCTCCATCAGGATAAGACAACAGAACCAAACAGTAGTTCATGTGAAACAAGTAAATTAAGTTTGTTCCTTCTACTTCGCTCCATCAGGATAAAACAACAGAAACAAACAGTAATTTCTGTGAAATAAGAAACCTAAGTTATTTTGTTCTACTTCGCTACAACCGAGTAAGACAACAGCACCAAACAGTAGTTTATGGGAAACTAGTAAGGTAAGTATGTTCGTTGTACTTCGCTCCATCAGGATAAGGCAACAGAAACAAACAGTAATTTGTGTATAATAAATAACATAAGTTTGTTTGTTGTACTTCGCTCCAACAGAGTAAGACAACAGGACCACAGTAGTTTAAGTGACAAAAGTAACGTGTGTGTGTTTCTTCTACTCGTTCCATCAGGATAAGACAACAGAAACAAACAGTCGTTTATGCGAAACAAGTAACGTATGCATGTTCATTATACTTCGCTCCATCAGGATAAGACAACGGAAAAAAACAGTAATTTGGGTGAAATAAGTAACATAAGTTTGTTTGTTCTACTTCGCTCCAACAGAGTAAGACAACAGAACCAAATAATAGTTTATGTGAAACAAGTATGGTTACTTTGCTCGTTCTACTTCACTCCATCTTGGGAAGACAACAGAACAAAGAGCAGTTTGTGTGAAACAAGTAAGGTAAATTTGTTTGTTCTACTTCACTACATCATTATAAGACAACAGAAACATACAGTAATTTGTGTGAAATGAGTAACATAAGTTTGATTGTTCTACTTCCCTCCAACAGAGTAACACAGCAGAACCAAACAGTAGTATATGTGAAACAAGTAAGGTAAGTTTGTTCGTTCTACAGTGCTCCATCAGGATAAGACAACAGAAAAAAAAAATTAGTTTATGTGAAACAAGTAACGTAAGTTTCTTCACTATACTTCGCTCCATCTGTGTAACACAACAGAAACAAACGATAATTTGTGTGAAATAAGTAACATAAATTTGTTTGTTCTACTTCACTCCATCAGGATAAGACAACAGAAACAAACAGTAACTTGTGTGGAATAAGTAACATCAGTTTGTTTGTTCTACTTTGCTCCAACAGAGTAAGACGACAGAACCACAGTAGGTTATGTGACACAAGTAAGGTAAGTTTGTTCATTCTACTTCGCTCTATCAGGATAAGACAACAGAAAAAAAACAGAAATTTGTGTGAAATAAGTAACAAAGGTTTGTTTGTTCTACTTTGTTCCAACAGAGTAAGACAACAGAACCAAACAGTAGTTTGTGAGAAACACGTAACGTAAGTTTGTTTGTTCTACGTGAGTCCCACAGAGTAAAACAACAGAACCAAACAGTAGTTTATGTGAAACAAGTAAGGTAAGTTTGTTCGTTCTAATTCGCTCCATAAGGATAAGACAACAGAACAAAACAGTAGTTTGTGAGAAACCAATAAGGTAAGTTTTTTCATTATACTTCGCTCCATCAGGATAAGACAACAGAAACAAACAGTAATTTGTGTGAAATAAGTAACTTATGTTTGTTTGTTCTACTTCGCTCCAACAGAGTAAGACAACAGAATCAAAGAGTAGTTTGTGTGAAAAAAGTAAGGTAAGTTTGTTCATTATACTTCGCTCCATAAGGATAAGAAAACAGAAAGAAGCAGTAGTTTGTGTGAAATAAGTAATATCAGTTTGTTTGTTCTACTTCGCTCCAACAGAGTAAGACAACAGAACCAAACAATAGTTTGTGTGAGACAAGTAAGGTAAGTTTGCTCGTTCTACTTCGGTCCATCAGGATAAGAGAACAGAAACAAACAATAGTTTGTGTGAAACAAGTAACGTAAGTTAGTTCATTATACTTCACTACATCAGTATAAGACAACAGAAACAAACAGTAATTTGTGTGAAATAAGTAGCATAAGTTTGTTTGTTCTACGTGGCTCCCACAAAGTAAGACAACAGACCCAAACAGTAGTTGTGTGAAACAAGTTAGTTAAGTTTGTTCGTTCTACTTCACTCCATCAGCATAAGAAAATAGAAACAAACAATAATTTCTGTGAAATAAGGAACATAAGGTTTTTTGTTCTACTTCGCTCCAACAGAGGAGACAACAAAACCAAAAGTAGTATATGTGAAACAAGTAAGGTGAGTTTGTTTGTTCTACTTCACTCCATCAGGGGAAGACAACAGTAACATAGAGCAGTTTGTGTGAAACAAGTAAGGCAAGTTTGTTCGTACTAATTCGCTCCATCAGGATAAGACAACAGAAACAAACAGTAGTTTATGTGAAACAAGTAATGTAAGTTTATTCATTGTACGTCACTTTATCAGGATAAGACAACAGAAACAAACAGTAGTTTATCTGAAACAAGTAAGGTTAGTTTGATCGTTCTACTTCACTCAATCAGGATAAGACAACAGGGAACAAACAGTAGTTTAGGTGAAACAAGTAACATATTTTGTTCATTGTACTTCGCTTTATCAGGATAAGACAAAAGAAACAAACAGTAGTTTAGGTGAAACAAGTAACGTAAGTTTGTTGATTGTACTTCGTTTTAACAGGATAAGACAACAGAAACAAACAGTAATTTGTGTGAAATAACTAACATAGGTTTGTTTGTCCTACTTCGCTCCAACAGAGTAAGACAACAGAACCAAACAGAATTTTATGTGAAACAAGTAAGGTTACTTTGTTCGTTCTACTTAGCTATTTCAGGGAAAGACAACAGTAACAAAGATCAGTTTCTGCGAAACAAGTAAGGTAAGTTTGTTCGTTTTACTTCGCTCCATCAGGATAAGACAACAGAAACAAACAGTAGTTTACGTGAAACAAGTAACGTACGTTTGTTCAATGTACTTCGCTCCATCAGGATAAGATAACAGAAACTAACAGTAATTTGTGTGAAATAAGTAACATAAATTTGTTAATCTACTTCGCACCAATAGAGTAAGACACAGAACCAAACAGTAGTTTATGTGAAACAACTAAGGTTAGTTTGTTTGTTCTACTTCACTACATCAGGATAAGACAACAGGAACAAACTGTAGCTTGTGTGAAACAAGTAACGTAAGTTTGTTCATTGTACTTCGCTCAATCAGGATAAGACCACAGAAACAACAGTAATTCATTTGAAATAAGTAACATAATTTTGTTTGTTCTACTTCGCTCCAACAGAGTAAGACAAGAGAACCAAACAGTAGTTTATGTGAAACAAGTAAGGTTAGTTTGTTCGTTCTACTTTGCTCCATTAGGATAAGACAACAGAAACAAACAATAATTTGTGTGAAATAAGTAACGTAAGTTTGTCTGTTCTACTTCACTCCAACAGAGTAAGACAACCGAACCAAACCGTAGTTTGCGTGAAACAAGTAAGGTAAGATTGTTCATTCTACTTCTTCCCATCAGGATAAGACAACCCCAAACAAACAGTAATTTGTGTGAAATAAGTAACAAAAATGTGTTTGTTCTATTTCGCTCCAACAGAGTAATACAACAGAACCAAACAGTAGCTTATGTGAAACAACTAAGGTAAGTTTGCTCATTGTAGTTCGTTCCATCAGTGTAAGTCAACAGAAAGAAAGAGTAGTTGATGTGAAACAGGTAAGGTAAGTTTGTTCATTCTACTTCACTCCATCAGGATAAGACAACAGAAACAAACAGTAATATGTGTGAAATAAGTAACTTAAGTTTGTTTGTTCTACTTCGCTCCAACAGAGTAAGACAACAGAACCAAAGAGTAGTTTGTGTGAAACAAGTAAGGTAAGTTTGTTCATTGTACTTAGCTCCATAAGGATAAGACAACAGAAAGAAGCAGTAGTTTGTGTGAAATAAGTAACATAAGTATGTTTGTTCTACGTGGCTCCCACAGAGTAAGACAACAGAACTAAACAATAGTTTGTGTGAAACAAGAAAGGTAAGTTTGCTCGTTCTACTTCAGTCCATCAGGATAAGAGAACAGAAACAAACAATAGTTTGTGTGAAACAAGTAACGTAAATTAATTGATTATACTTCGCTCCATCAAGATAAGACAACAGAAACAAACAGTAATTTGTGTGAAATATGTAACTTAATTTTTTTTGTTCTACTTTGCTCCAACAGAGGAGACAACAAAACCACAATAGTTTATGTGAAACAAGGAAGGTGAGTTTGTTCGTTCTACTTCACTCCACCAGGGGAAGATAACAGTAACAAAGAGCAGTTTGTGTGAAAAAAGTAAGGTAAGTTTGTTCGTTCTACTTCGCTCCATCAGGATAAGACAACAGAAACAAACAGTAGTTTATGTGAAACAAGTAACGTAAGTTTGTTCATTGTACTTCGCTCCATCAAGATAAGACAACAGAAACAAACAGTAAATTGTGTGAAATGTGTAACTTAATTTTTTTTGTTCTGCTTTGCTCCAACAGAGTAAGACAACAGAACCAAAGAGTAGTTTATGTGAAACAAGTAACGTAAGTTTGTTCATTGTACTTCGCTCAATCAGGGGAAGACAACAAAAACAAAGAGCAGTTTGTGTGAAACAAGTACCGTAAGTTTGTTCGTTCCACTTCACTCCATCAGGATAAGACAACAGAAACAAACAGTAATTTCTGTGAAATAAGTAACATACGTTTGTTTGTCTACTTCACTACAACAGAGTAAGACAACAGAACCAAACAGTATTTTATGTGAAACAAGTAAGGTTAGTTTGTTCGTTCTACTTCGCTCCATCAGGGGAAGACAACAGTAACATAGAGCAGTTTGTGTGAAACAAGTAAGGTAAGTTTGTCTGTTCCACTTCGCTCCATCAGGATAAGACAACAGAAACAAACAGTAATTTGTGTGAAATAAGTAGCATAAATTTCTTTGTTCTACTTCGCTCCAACAGAGTAAGACCACAGAACCAAAGAGTAGTTTATATGTAACAAGCAAAGTAAGTATGTTCGTTCTACTTTGCTTCATCAGGATAAGACAAGAAAAACAAACAGTAGTTTATGTGAAACAAGTAAGGTATGTTTGTTCATTGTACTTCGCTCCATCAGGATAAGACAACAGAAACAAACAGTAATTTGTGTGAAATAAGTAACATAAATTTGTTTATTCTACTTCACTCCGACAGAGTAACACAACAGAACCAAACAGCCGTTTATGTGAAACAAGTAAGTTTAGTTTGTTCGTTCTACTTCACTCCATCAGGATAAGACAACAGGAACAAAGAGTAGTTTATGTGAAACAAGTATGGTAAGTTTGTTCATTGTTCTTCGCTCCACCAGGATAAGACAACATAAACAAACAGGAGTTTAGGTGAAACAAGTAACGTAAGTTTGTTCATTGTACTTGGCTTTATCAGGATAAGACAACAGAAACAAACAGTAATTTGTGTGAAATAAGTAACATAAGTTTGTTTGTTCTACATCGCTCCAACAGAGTAAGACAACAGAACAAAACAGTATTTTATGTGAAACAAGTAAGGTTAGTTTGTTCGTTCTACTTCACTCCATCAGGGGAAGATAACAGCAACAAAGAGCATTTTGTGTGAAACAAGTAAAGTAAGCTTGTTCCTTCTACTTCGCTCCATCAGGATAAGACAACAGAAACAAACAGTAGTTTATGTGAAACAAGTAACGTACGTTTGTTCATTGTACTTCACTCTATCAGGATAAGAGTACAGAAACAAACAGTAATTTGTATGAATAAGTAACATAAATTAGTTTATTCTACTTTGCTCCAAAAGAGAAAGACAACAGAACCAAACAGTAGTTTGTGTGAAACAATTAAGGTTAGTTTGTTCGTTCCACTTCACTGCATCAGGATAAGACAACAGGAACAAACTGTAGTTTGTGTGAAACAAGTAACGTAAGTTTGTTCATTGTACTTCGCTCAATCAGGATAAGACCACAGACACAACAGTAACTCGTGTGAAATAAGTAACATAATTTCCTTTGTTCTACTTCGCTCCAACAGAGTAATAGAACAGAACCAAACAGTAGTTTATGTGAAACGAGTAAAGTAAGTTTGTTCGTTCTATTTTGCTCCATCAGGGGATGACACCAAAAACAAAGAGCAGTTTGTGTGAAACAATTATGGTAAGTTTGTTCGTTCTACTTTACTCTATCAGGATAAGACAACAGAAACAAAAAGCAATTTGTGTGAAATTAGTAGCATAAGTTTCTTTGTTTTACTTCGCTCCAACAGAGTAAGAAAACAGAACCGAACAGTAGTTTATGTGAAACGAGTAAGGTAAGTTTGTTTGGTCTACTTCGCTCCTTCAGGAAGAGACAACAGAAACAAACAGTAGTTTATGTGAACCAAGTAACGTAATTTTGTTCATTGTGCTTCGCTACATCTGCATAAGACAACAGAAACAAACAGTAGTTTATGTGAAACAAGTAACTTAAGTTTGTTCATTGTCCTTCACTGCATCTGTATAAGACAACAGAAACAAACGGTAATTTGTGTGAAATAAGTAACATAAGTTTGTTTGTTCTACTTCGCTCCATCAGGATAAGACAACAGAAACAAACAGTAACTTGTGTGAAATAAGTAACATCAATTTGTTTGTTCTTCTTCGCTCCAACAGAGTAAGACAACAGAACCACAGTAGGTTATGTGACACAAGTAAGGTAAGTTTGTTCGATCTATTTCACTCCATCAGGATAAGACAACAGAAACAAACCGTAGTTTATGTGAAACAAGTAACGTATGTTTTTTCATTGTCCTTCATTCCATCAGGATAAGACAATAGAAACAAACAGAAATTTGTGTGAATTATGTACATACGTTTGTTTGTTCTACTCGCTCCAACAGAGTAAGACAACAGGACCAAACAGTAGTTTGTGAGAAACCAGTAAGGTAAGTTCGTTCGTTCTACTTTGATCCATCAGGATAAGACAACAGAAACAAACAGTAATTTCTGTGAAATAAGTAACATAAGTTTTTTTGTTCTACTTCGCTCCAACAGAGGAGAAAAAAAAAACAAAAGTAGTTTATGTGAAACGAGTAAGTTTGTTCATTTTACTTCGCTGCATCAGGATAAGACAGCAGAAACAAACAGTAATTTTTGTGAAATAAGTAACTTAAGTTTCTTTGTTGTACTTTGCTCCAACAGAGTAAGACAACAGAACCAAACAGTAGTTTATGTGAAACAAGAAAGGTTAGTTTGTTCGTTTTCTTTCACTCCATCAGGGGAAGACAAGAAAACCAAAGAGCAGTTTGTCTGAAACAAGCAAGGTACGTTTGTTCGTTCTATTTCGCTCCATCAGGGTAAGACAACAGAAACAAACAGTAATTTGTGTGAAATAACTAACATAAGTTTGGTTGTTCTACTTCGCTCCAACAGAGTAAGACAACAGAACCAAACAGTAGTTTCTGTGAAACAAGTAAGGTAAGTTTGTTCGTTCTACTTCGCTCCATCAGGATAAGACAACAGAAACAAACAGTAATTTGTGTGAAATGAGTAACTTAAGATTCTTTGTTCTACTTTGGTCCAACAGAGTAAGACAACAGAATCAAACAGTAGTTTCTGTGAAACAAGTAAGGTTAGTTTGTTCGTTCCATTTTGCTCCATCAGGATAAGACAACAGAAACAAATAGTAGTTTATGTGAATCAAGTTACGTAAGTTTGTTCATTGTACTTCGCTCCATCACGATGAGAAAACAGAAACAAACATTAATTTGTGTGAAATGAGTAACTTAAGATTCTTTGTTCTACTTTGGTCCAACAGAGTAAGACAACAGAATCAAACAGTAGTTTCTGTGAAAGAAGTAAGGTTACTTTGTTCTTTCTACTTTGCTTCATCAGGGAAAGACAAGAGTAAAAAAGAGCAGTTTGTGTGAAACAAGTAAGGTAAATTTGTTCGTTGTACCTCGCTCCATCAGGAAAAGACAACAGATACAAACAGTAATTTGTGTGAAACAAGTAACGTAAGTTAGTTCGTTCTACTTCGCTCCATCTGTATAAGACAGCAGAAACAAACAGTAATTTCTGTGAAATAAGTAACATAAGTTTGTTTGTTCTACATGGCTCCCACAGAGTAAGAAAACAGACACAGACAGTAGTTTGTGTGAAACAAGTTAAGTAAGTTTGTTCGTTCTACTTCGCTCCATCAGCATAAGAAAACAGAAACAAACACTAATTTGTGTGAAATAAGGAACATAAGTTTTTTTGTTCTACTTCGCTCCAACAGAGGAGACAACAAAACCAAAAGTAGTTTATGTGAAACAAGTAAGGTTAGTTTGCTCGTTCCACTTCGCTCCATCAGGATAAGACAACAGAAACAAACAGTAGTTTATGTGAATCAAGTTACGTAAGTTTGTTCATTGTACTTTGCTCCATCACGATAAGACAACAGAAACAAACAGTAATTTGTGTGAAATGAGTAACTTAAGATTCTTTGTTCTACTTTGGTCCAACAGAGTAAGACAACAGAATCAAACAGTAGTTTCTGTGAAACAAGTAAGGTTACTTTGTTCTTTCTACTTTGCTCCATCAGGGAAAGACAAGAGTAACAAAGAGCAGTTTGTGTGAAACAAGTAAGGTAAATTTGTTCGTTCTACCTCGCTCCATCAGGATAAGACAACAGAAACAAACAGTAGTTTGTGTGAAACAAGTAACGTAAGTTTGTTCATTGTACTTTCCATTTCTTTGTTTTGTACTAGTAAACACAATGTGTTTCTTGTTATCTTCTTTTCGTTAGTGCTCTACTTTTCAGAGTTAACTCTAATTAGGATAGCCCGATTCTGTGTGATTGGAAACGAATGTATACATTTCTTTCATGTGCCGCGTCATAACTTTATGAAACACTGGGACATAAAAGAACCCTGCTTTGTTTTAGAAATTTGATTACCTATGTTTCGACCATCTATTTACGTTTACTCTTGAGCTACTTAGGGTACAATCTATTCCTTCAGACAATATCGCGCTTTCATACAGAAACGTTGTAGTTCATCTTTAATATCAATCAACATCAAAGAGCTTCTCCGTTAGAAGGCTTCACTTACAGCAGGGAAGATATAGCCTACCAATTGGCTCTGTGTTTCGCCGTAGATAGGATGAATGTAACACTTGTGGAATTCATTGGATTCCTTACAACGCAATGTTTCTGACTGTAACTTCTTCTCAATCCTGTTGCACTTTCCAAATGTATGTAACAGAGAAAACGCAGAACACTGTATGGTTTGAAATCACTGTGAGAAGTTTATTTCTTTGAGTGCTTGCTAGCATTGGTTACTACTACTGTTTTCTACTTGTTTGTTTTCTACTACTTAACACAATCAGTTTCTTGTTGACTTCTTTTCATTCCCGCTATAGTTTGCAGAGCTCACTACAACCATGATAGGCCGAGATTGTGTGATTGGAAATGAACATGTAAGTTTGTTCCATGTGGCGTTTCTTAACTTTATAAAACACAGTTTCGTGAGAAAACACTGCTTTTTTTTTTTTTTTTTTAATTTTTTTATTTTTTATTGGTTTTTCAAGGTAGGGTCTCACTCTAACCCAGGCTGACCTGGAATTCACTATGGAGTCTCAGGGTGGCCTCGAACTCACGGCAATCCTCCTACCTCTGCCTCCCGAGTGCTGGGATTAAAGGCGTGCGCCACCACGCCCGGCTGAAAACACTGCTTTGTTTTAAAACGTTCTCTAGTTTTCGGTCTTCTACTTAGGTTTTCTATTGAGATAGTTATTCTGCAATATATTCCTTCACAATGTCGCACTTTCATACAGAGACATTGTAGTTCATCATTAAACACAAGCTACATCCTTGAGTTTCTCCATTGGAAGTTTTCACTCACAAGAGGGAAGGAATAGCGTGTGAATTGGCTGGGTTTGAAGCAGTAAGTGGATTGAATGCAACACATCCGGATGTCATTGCATTTCGTACAACACAATGTCTCTGTTTGTAACTTCTTCTGAATCCGGTTGCAGTTTTCCAACCTAACTAAGAGAAAAAGCACAGATCACTATATTGTTTGAAATCAGTGCTACAAGATCGTTTGTTTGAATGTGTGTTACCTTGGATTACAATGACAGTTTTCCATTTCTTTGTTTTGTACTAGTTAACACAATGTGTTTCTTGTTAACTTCTTTTCATTAGTGCACTAATTTTCAGAGTTAACTCTAATAAGGATAGCCCGAGTCTGTGTGATTGGAAATGAATGTGTACGTTTGTTTCATGTGCCGCGTCTTATCTTTATGAAACGCTGGGACAAAAAAAAACCGTACTTTGTTTCAAAACTTTGATTACCTATGTTTTGATCTTCTATTTACGTTTACTCCTGAGCTACTTATTGTACAATCTATTCTTTCAGACAATATCGCGCTTTCATACATAAACATTGTAGTTTATCTTTAATATCAATCAACATGAAAGAACTTGTCCATTAGAGGGCTTCACTTACAGCAGGGAAGAAATAGCCTACGAATTGGCTCTGTGTTTTGGCGTATATAGGATGAATGTAACACTTGTGGAATTCATTGGATTCCTACAACGCAATGTTTCTGATTGTAACTTCTTCTCAGACCTGTTGCACTTTCAAATGTATGTAACAGAGAAAACGAAAACACTATATGGTTTGAAACCAGTGTGAGAAGTTCATTTGTTTGAGTGCTTGCTAGCATTGGTTACTACTACTGTTTTCTACCTGTTTGTTTTCTACTACTCAACACAATGTGTTTCTTGTTGACTTCTTTTCATTTCCGCTATAGTTTGCAGAGCTCACTCCAACAATGATAGCCCGAGACTGTGTGATTGGAAATGAACATGTAAGTTTGTTTCATGTGGCGCATCGTAACTTTATGAAACACAGTTTCGTGAGAAAACACTGCTTTGTTTTAAAATGTTCTCTAGGTTTTCGGTCTTCTACTTAGGTTTTCTATTGAGATAGTTATGCTGCAATCTGTTCCTTCACAACAATGTCACGCTTTCATACAAAGACATTGCAGTTCATAATTAAACACAAGCAACATCAATGAGTTTCTCCACTGGAAGTTTTCACTCACAAGAGGGAAGCAATAGCCTGTGAATTGACTGGGATTCCTGCAGTATGTAGATAGAATGCGACACTTTCGGATGTAATTGCATTTCGTACAATGCAATGTCTCTGTTTGTAACTTCTTCGGAATACGGTTGCAGTTTTCCAACCTAAGTAAGAGAAAAAGCACAGATCACTATCTTGTTTGAAATCAGTGCTACAAGATCGTTTGTTTCAATGCGTGTTACCATGGATTACTATTACAGTTTTCCATTTCTTTGTTTTGTACTAGTTAACACAGTGTGTTTCTTGTTAACTTGTTTTCATTACTTCTTTAGTTTTCAGAGTTAACTCTAATAAAGATAGCCCGAGTCTGTGTGGATGGAAATGAATTTGTACATTTGTTTCATGTGCCGTGTGTTATCGTTATGAAACACTGGGACATAAAACAACCCTGCTTTGTTTCACAACTTTGTTTAGCTATGTTTCTATCTTCAATTTACGTTTACTATGGAGCTACTTATGGTACAATCTATTCCTTCAGGCAATATTGCGGTTTCATACAGAAACGTTGTAGTTCATCTTTAATATCAATCAACATCAAAGAGCTTCTCCGTTAGAAGGCTTCACATACAGCAGGGAAGAAATAGCCTACGATTTGGATCTGTGCTTCGCTGTATATAGGATGAATGTAACACTTGTGGAATTCATTGGATTCCTTACCACGCAATGTTTCTGATTGCAACTTCTTCTCAATCCTGTTGCACTTTTCAAATGTACAACAGACAAAACGCAGAACACTATATCATTTGAAATCAGTGTGAGAAGTTCATTTGTTTGTGTGCTTGCTAGCATTGGTTACTACTACTGTTTTGTACTTGTTTGTTTTCTACTACTTAACACAATGTGTTTCTTGTTGACTTCTTTTCATTTCCGCTGTAGGTTGCAGCGCTCACTCCAACATGATAGCCCAAGAGTGTGTGATAGGAAATGAACATGTAAGTTTCTTTCATGTAGCGCGTCTTAACCTTATGAAACACAGGTCCGTGAGAGAACACTGCTTTGTTTTAAAACGTTGTCTAGGTTTTAGTCTCCTACTTAGGTTTTCTACTGAGATAGTTATGCTGCAATCTATTCCTTCACAACAATGTCGCACTTTCATACAGAGACATTGTAGTTCATCATTAAACACAAGCAACATCAAGGAGTTTCTCCATTGGTAGTTTTCACTCACAAGGGGGAAGGAATAGCCTGTGAATTGACAGGGTTTCCTGCAGTATGTAGATTGATTGCAACACTTTCATATGTCATTGCATTTCGTACAACGCAATGTCTCGGTTTGTAACTTCTGAATCCGGTTGCAGTTTTCCAACCTAAGTAAGAGAAAAAGCACAGATCACTATCTTGTTTGAAATCAGTGCTACAAGATCGTTTGTTTGAATGCGTGTTACCATGGATTACAATGACAGTTTTCCACTTCTTTGTTTTGTACTAGTTAACACAATGTGTTTTTTTTTTTTTTTGTTAACTTCTTTTCATTACTGCTCTAGCTTTCAGATTTAACTCTAATAAGGATAGCCCAAGTATGTGCGATTGGAAATGAATGTGTACGTTTCTTTCATGTGCCACGTCTTAACTTTATGAAACACTGGCACATAAAAGAAACCTGCTTTGTTTTACAACGTTGATTAGATATTTTTCGATCTTGTATTTACGTTTACTCTTGAACTACTTTTTGTACAATCTATTCCTTCAGGCAATATCGCACTTTCATACAAAAACGTTGTAGTTCATCTTTAATATCAATCAACATCAAAGAGCTTCTCCGTTAGAAGGCTTCACTTACAGCAGGGAGGAAAGAGCCTACGAATTGGCTCTGTGTTTCGCCGTATATAGGATGAATGTAACACTTGTGGAATTCATTGGATTCCTTACAACGCAATGTTTCTGATTGTAACTTCTTCTCAATCCTGTTGCACTTTTCAAATGTATGAAACATAGAGAACGCAGAACACTATATTTTTTGAAATCAGTGTGAGAAGTTCATTTCTTTGAGTGCTTGCTAGCATTGGTTACTACTACTCTTTTCTACTTGTTTGTTTTCTACTACTTAACACAATGTGTTTCTTGTATACTTCTTTTCATTCCTGCTGTAATTTCCAGACCTCACTCCAACAATAATAGCCCAAGTCTGTGTTAGAGGAAATGAACATGTAAGTTTCTTTCATGTGGCGCGTCTTTACTTTAGGAAACACAGTTTCGTGAGAAAACACTGCTTTGTTTTAAAACCTTGTATAGGTTTCGGTCTTCCACTTAGGTTTTCTATTGAGATAGTTATGCTGCAATCTACTCCTTCACAACAATGTCGCGCTTTCATACAGAGACATTGTACTTCATCATTAAGCACAAGCAACATCAATGAGTTTCTGCATTGGAAGTTTTCACTCAAAACATGGAAGGAATAGCCTGTGAATTGACTGGATTTCCTGCAGTATGTAGATTGAATGCAACACTTTCAGATGTCATTGCATTTCGTACAATGCAATGTCTCTGTTTGTAACTTCTTCTGAATCCGGTTGCGGTTTTCAAACCTAAGTAAGAGAAAAAGCACAGAACACTATATTGTTTGAAATCAGTGCTACAAGATCGTTTGTTTGAATGCGTTTTATCATGGATTACTATGACAGTTTTCCATTTCTTTGTTTTGTTCTAGGTAACACAATGTGTTTCTTTTTAACTTCTTTTCATTACTGCTGTCGTGTTCAGAGTTAACTCTAATAAGGATAGAACGTGTCTGTGTGATTGGAAATGAATGTGTACGTTTGTTTCATGTGCCGCGTCTTAACTTTATGAAACACTGGGGCATAAAAGAACCCTGCTTTGTTTTACAACTTTGATTACCTATGTTTCGATTTTCTATTTACGTTTACTTTGATCTACTTATGGTACAACCTATTTCTTCAGACAATATCGCACTTTCATACAGAAACGTTGTAGTTCATCTTTAATATCAATCAACATCAAAGAGCTTCTCCGTTAGAAGGCTTCACATACAGCAGGGAAGAAATAGCCTACGATTTGGATCTGTGCTTCGCTGTATATAGGATGAATGTAACACTTGTGGAATTCATTGGATTCCTTACCACGCAATGTTTCTGATTGTAACTTCTTCTCAATCCTGTTGCACTTTTCAAATGTACAACAGACAAAACGCAGAACACTATATCATTTGAAATCAGTGTGAGAAGTTCATTTGTTTGTGTGCTTGCTAGCATTGGTTACTACTACTGTTTTGTACTTGTTTGTTTTCTACTACTTAACACAATGTGTTTCTTGTTGACTTCTTTTCATTTCCGCTGTAGGTTGCAGCGCTCACTCCAACATGATAGCCCAAGAGTGTGTGATAGGAAATGAACATGTAAGTTTCTTTCATGTAGCGCGTCTTAACCTTATGAAACACAGGTCCGTGAGAGAACACTGCTTTGTTTTAAAACGTTGTCTAGGTTTTAGTCTCCTACTTAGGTTTTCTACTGAGATAGTTATGCTGCAATCTATTCCTTCACAACAATGTCGCACTTTCATACAGAGACATTGTAGTTCATCATTAAACACAAGCAACATCAAGGAGTTTCTCCATTGGTAGTTTTCACTCACAAGGGGGAAGGAATAGCCTGTGAATTGACAGGGTTTCCTGCAGTATGTAGATTGATTGCAACACTTTCATATGTCATTGCATTTCGTACAACGCAATGTCTCGGTTTGTAACTTCTGAATCTGGTTGCAGTTTTCCAACCTAAGTAAGAGAAAAAGCACAGATCACTATCTTGTTTGAAATCAGTGCTACAAGATCGTTTGTTTGAATGCGTGTTACCATGGATTACAATGACAGTTTTCCACTTCTTTGTTTTGTACTAGTTAACACAATGTGTTTTTTTTTTTTTTGTTAACTTCTTTTCATTACTGCTCTAGCTTTCAGATTTAACTCTAATAAGGATAGCCCAAGTATGTGCGATTGGAAATGAATGTGTACGTTTCTTTCATGTGCCACGTCTTAACTTTATGAAACACTGGCACATAAAAGAAACCTGCTTTGTTTTACAACGTTGATTAGATATTTTTCGATCTTGTATTTACGTTTACTCTTGAACTACTTTTTGTACAATCTATTCCTTCAGGCAATATCGCACTTTCATACAAAAACGTTGTAGTTCATCTTTAATATCAATCAACATCAAAGAGCTTCTCCGTTAGAAGGCTTCACTTACAGCAGGGAGGAAAGAGCCTACGAATTGGCTCTGTGTTTCGCCGTATATAGGATGAATGTAACACTTGTGGAATTCATTGGATTCCTTACAACGCAATGTTTCTGATTGTAACTTCTTCTCAATCCTGTTGCACTTTTCAAATGTATGAAACATAGAGAACGCAGAACACTATATTTTTTGAAATCAGTGTGAGAAGTTCATTTCTTTGAGTGCTTGCTAGCATTGGTTACTACTACTCTTTTCTACTTGTTTGTTTTCTACTACTTAACACAATGTGTTTCTTGTATACTTCTTTTCATTCCTGCTGTAATTTCCAGACCTCACTCCAACAATAATAGCCCAAGTCTGTGTTACAGGAAATGAACATGTAAGTTTCTTTCATGTGGCGCGTCTTTACTTTAGGAAACACAGTTTCGTGAGAAAACACTGCTTTGTTTTAAAACCTTGTATAGGTTTCGGTCTTCCACTTAGGTTTTCTATTGAGATAGTTATGCTGCAATCTACTCCTTCACAACAATGTCGCGCTTTCATACAGAGACATTGTACTTCATCATTAAGCACAAGCAACATCAATGAGTTTCTGCATTGGAAGTTTTCACTCAAAACATGGAAGGAATAGCCTGTGAATTGACTGGATTTCCTGCAATATGTAGATTGAATGCAACACTTTCAGATGTCATTGCATTTCGTACAATGCAATGTCTCTGTTTGTAACTTCTTCTGAATCCGGTTGCGGTTTTCAAACCTAAGTAAGAGAAAAAGCACAGAACACTATATTGTTTGAAATCAGTGCTACAAGATCGTTTGTTTGAATGCGTTTTATCATGGATTACTATGACAGTTTTCCATTTCTTTGTTTTGTTCTAGGTAACACAATGTGTTTCTTTTTAACTTCTTTTCATTACTGCTGTCGTGTTCAGAGTTAACTCTAATAAGGATAGAACGTGTCTGTGTGATTGGAAATGAATGTGTACGTTTGTTTCATGTGCCGCGTCTTAACTTTATGAAACACTGGGGCATAAAAGAACCCTGCTTTGTTTTACAACTTTGATTACCTATGTTTCGATTTTCTATTTACGTTTACTTTGATCTACTTATGGTACAACCTATTTCTTCAGACAATATCGCACTTTCATACAGAAACGTTGTAGTTCATCTTTAATATCAATCAACATCAAAGAGCTTCTCCGTTAGAAGGCTTCACATACAGCAGGGAAGAAATAGCCTACGATTTGGATCTGTGCTTCGCTGTATATAGGATGAATGTAACACTTGTGGAATTCATTGGATTCCTTACCACGCAATGTTTCTGATTGTAACTTCTTCTCAATCCTGTTGCACTTTTCAAATGTACAACAGACAAAACGCAGAACACTATATCATTTGAAATCAGTGTGAGAAGTTCATTTGTTTGTGTGCTTGCTAGCATTGGTTACTACTACTGTTTTGTACTTGTTTGTTTTCTACTACTTAACACAATGTGTTTCTTGTTGACTTCTTTTCATTTCCGCTGTAGGTTGCAGCGCTCACTCCAACATGATAGCCCAAGAGTGTGTGATAGGAAATGAACATGTAAGTTTCTTTCATGTAGCGCGTCTTAACCTTATGAAACACAGGTCCGTGAGAGAACACTGCTTTGTTTTAAAACGTTGTCTAGGTTTTAGTCTCCTACTTAGGTTTTCTACTGAGATAGTTATGCTGCAATCTATTCCTTCACAACAATGTCGCACTTTCATACAGAGACATTGTAGTTCATCATTAAACACAAGCAACATCAAGGAGTTTCTCCATTGGTAGTTTTCACTCACAAGGGGGAAGGAATAGCCTGTGAATTGACAGGGTTTCCTGCAGTATGTAGATTGATTGCAACACTTTCATATGTCATTGCATTTCGTACAATGCAATGTCTCGGTTTGTAACTTCTTCTGAATCCGGTTGCAGTTTTCATATCTAAGAGAAAAAGCACAGATCACTATATTGTTTGAAATCAGTGCTACAAGATCGTTTGTTTGAATGCGTGTTACCATGGATTACAATGACAGTTTTCCACTTCTTTGTTTTGTACTAGTTAACACAATGTGTTTTTTTTGTTAACTTCTTTTCATTACTGCTCTAGCTTTCAGAGTTAACTCTAATAAGGATAGCCCAAGTATGTGTGATTGGAAACGAATGTGTACGTTTCTTTCATGTGCCGCATCTTAACTTCATGAAACACTGGCACATAAAAGAAACCTACTTTGTTTTACAACTTTGATTAGATATTTTTCGATCTTGTTTTACGTTTACTCTTGAACTACTTTTTGTACAATCTATTCCTTCAGGCAATATCGCACTTTCATACAAAAACATTGTAGTACTACTTTAATATCAATCAACATCAAAGAGCTTCTCCGTTAGAAGGCTTCACTCACAGCAGGGAAGAAAGAGCCTACGAATTGGCTCTGTTTCGCCGTATATAGGATGAATGTAACACTTGTGGAATTCATTGGATTCCTTACAATGCAATGTTTATGATTGTAACTTCTCCTCAATCCTGTTGCACTTTTCAAATGTATGAAACAGAAAACGCCGAACACTATATGGTTTGAAATCCGTGTGTCAAGTTCATTTCTTTGAGTGCTTGCTAGCATTGGTTACTAGTACTCTTTTCTACTTGTTTGTTTTCTACTACTTAACACAATGTGTTTCTTGTAGACTTCTTTTCATTCCCTCTAGAATTTCCAGACCTCACTCCAACAATGATAGCCCGATTCTGTGTCATAGGAAATGAACATATAATTTCTTTCATGTGGCGTGTCTTTTCTTTAGGAAACCCAGGTCCGTGAGAAAACACTGCTTTGTTTTAAAACCTTGTCTAGGTTTCGGTCTTCTACTTAGGTTTTCTATTGAGATAGTTATGCTGCAATCTACACCTTCACAACAATGTCGCGCTTTCATACAGAGACATTGTACTTCATCATTAAGCACAAGCAACATCAATGAGTTTCTCCATTGGAAGTTTTTACCCAAAACATGAAAGGAATAGCCTGTGAATTGACTCGGTTTCATGCAGTATGTAGATTGAATGCAACACTTTCAGATGTCATTGCATTTCGTACAATGCAATGTCTCTGTTTGTAACTTCTTCTGAATCCGGTTGCAGTTTTCCAACCTAAGTAAGAGAAAAAGCACAAAACACTATATTGTTTGAAATCAGTGCTACAAGATCGTTTGTTTGAATGTGTTTTACTATGAATTACTATGACAGTTTTCCATTTCTTTGTTTTGTACTAGGTAACACAATGTGTTTCTTGTTAACTTCTTTTCATTACAGCTCTAGTGTTCAGAGTTAACTCTAATGAGGATAGAGCGAGTCTGTGTCATTGGAAATGAATGTGTACGTTTGTTTCATGTGCGGCGTCTTAATTTATGAAACACTGGGACATAAAAGAACCCTGCTTTGTTTTACAACTTTGATTACCTATTTTTCGATTTTCTATTTACGTTTTCTTTGATCTACTTATGGTACAATCTATTCCTTCAGACAATATCGCGCTTTCATACAGAAACGTTGTAGTTCATCTTTAATATCAATCAACATCAAAGAGCTTCTCCGTTACAAGGCTTCACTTACAGCATGGAAGAAATAGCCTACGAATTGGCTCTGTGTTTCGCCGTATATAGGATGAATGTAACACTTGTGGAATTCATTGGATTCCTTACAACGCAATGTTTCAGATTGTAACTTCTCAATCCTGCTGCACTTTTCAGATGTAAAACAGACAAAACGCAGAACACTATATCGTTTGAAATCAGTGTGAGAAGTTCATTTGTTTGAGTGCTTGCTAGCATTGGTTACTACTACTGTTTTGTTCTTGTTTGTTTTCTACTACTTAACACAATGTGTTTCTTGTTGACTTCTTTTCATTCCCGCTGTAGGTTGCAGAGCTCACTCCAACATGATAGCCCGAGAGTGTGTGATAGGAAATGACCATGTACGTTTCTTTCATGTCGTGCGTCTTAACTTTGTGAAACACAGGTCCGTGAGAAAACACTGCTTTGTTTTAAAACGTTGTCTAGGTTTCAGTCTCCTACTTAGGTTTTCTACTGAGATAGTTATGCTGCAACCTATTCCTTCACAACAATGTCGCGCTTTCATAGAGAGACATGGTAGTTCATCATTAAACACAAGCTACATCAATGAGTTTCTCCATTGGTAGTTTTCACTCACAAGAGGGAAGGAATAGCCTGTGAATAGACAGGGTTTCCTGCAGTATGTAGATTGAATGCAACACTTTCGGATGTCATTGCATTTCGTAGAATGCAATGTCTCAGCTGGAACTTCTTCTGAATCCGGTTGCAGTTTTCCAACCTAACTAAGAGAAAAAGCACAGATCACTATATTGTTTGAAATCAGTGCTACAAGATCGTTTGTTTGAATGTGTGTTACCATGGATTACAATGACAGTTTTCCATTTCTTTGTTTTGTACTAGTTAACACAATGTATTTCTTGTTAACTTCTTTTCATTACTGCTCTAGCTTTCAGAGTTAACTCTAATAAGGATAGCCCAAGTATGAGTGATTGGAAATGAATGTGTACATTTGTTTCATGTGCCGCGTCTTAACTTTATGAAACACTGGGACACAAAAGAAACCTGCTTTGTTTTACAACTTTGATTAGATATGTTTCGATCTTCTATTTACGTTTACTCTTGAGCTATTTATTGTGCAATCTATTCCTTCAGGCAATATCGCACTTTCATACATAAACGTTGTAGTTCCTCTTTAATATCAATCAACATCAAACAGCTTCTCCGTTAGAAGGCTTCACTTACAGCAGGGAAGAAATAGCCTATGAATTGGCTCTGTGTTTCACCGTATATAGGATGAAGGTAACACTTTTGGAATTCATTGGAGTCCTTAAAACGCAATGTTTCTGATTGTAACTTCTTCTCAATCCTGTTGCACTTTTCATATGTATGAAACATAGAAAACGCAGAATACTATATGGTTTGAAATCAGTGTGAGAAGTTCATTTGTTTGAGTGCTTGCGAGCATTGGCTACTACTACTGTTTTGTACTTGTTTGTTTTCTACTACTTAACACAATGTGTTTCTTGTTGACTTCTTTTCATTCCCGCTGTAGGTTGCAGAGCTCACTCCAACAATGATAGCCCGAGACTGTGTGATAGGAAATGACATGTAAGTTTCTTTCATGTGGCACATCTTAACTTTATGAAACACAGGTCCCTGAGAAAACACTGCTTTGTTTTAAAACGTTGTCTAGGTTTCGGTCTTCTACTTATGTTTTCTAATGAGATAGTTATGGTGCAATCTATTCCTTCACAATAGTGTCATGCTTTCATACAGATATATTGTAGTTCATCATTTAACACAAGCAACATCAATGAGTTTCCCCATTGGAAGTTTTCACCCACAAGATGGAAGGAATAGCCTGTGAATTGACCGGGTTTCCTGCAGTAGGTAGATTGAATGCAACACGTTCAGATGTCATTGCATTTCTTAAAACGCAATGTCTCTGTATGTAACTTCTTCTGAATCCAGTTGCAATTTTCCAACCTAAGTAAGAGAAAAAGCAAAGAACACTATATTGTTTGAAATCAGTGCTACAAGATCGTTTGTTTCAATGTGTTTTAACATGGATTACTATGATAGTTTTCCATTTCGTTGTTTTGTACTAGGTAACACAATGTGTTTCTTGTTAACTTCTTTTCATTCCTGCTCTAGCGCTAAGAGTTAACTCTAATAAGGATAGATGAGTCTGTATGATTGGAAATGAATGTGTACGATTGTTTCATGTGCTGCATCTTAACTTTATTAAACACTGGGACATAAAAGAACCCTTCTTTGTTTTACAACTTTGATTACCTATGTTTCGATTTTCTATTTACATTTACTTTGATCTACTTATGGTACAATCTATTCCTTCAGACAATATCGCGCTTTCATACAGAAACGTTGTAGTTCATCTTCAATATCAATCAACATCAAAGAGCTTCTCCGTTAGAAGGCTTCACTTACAGCAGGGAAGAAATAGCCTACGAATTGGCTCTCTGTTTCGCCGTACAAAGGATGAATGTAACACTTGGGGAATTCACTGGATTCCTTACAACACAATGTTTCTGATTGTAACTTCTTCTCAATCATGTTGCACTTTTCAAATTTATGTAACAGACAAAATGCAGAACACTATATGGTTGAAATCAGTGTGAGAAGTTCATTTGTTTGAGTGCTTTCTACATTGGCTACTAGCTACTGTTGTCTACTTGTTTGTTTTCTACTACTTAAAACAATGTTTCTTGTTGACTTCTTTTCATTCCAGCTATAGTTTGCAGAGCTCACTCCAACAATGATAGCCCGAGACTGTGTGATTGGAAATGAACATGTAAGTTTGTTTCATGTGGCACGTCTTGACTTTATGAAACACTGGCTCGTGAGAAAACACTGTTTTGCTTTAAAACGTTGCTCTAGTTTTCGGTCTTCTACTTTGGATTCTATTGAGATAGTTATGGCTGAAATCTATTCGTTCACAACAATGTCTCACTTTCATACAGAGACATTGTAGTTCATCATTAAACACAAGCAACATCATTGAGTTTCTCCATTGGAAGTTTTCACTCACAAGACGGAAGGAAATAGCCTGTGAATTGACTGGGTTCTGCAGTGTGTAGATTGAATGCAACACTTTCGGATGTCATTGCATTTCCGACAACTCAATTCTCTGTAACTTCGTCTGATTCCGGTTGCAGTTTTCCAACCTAAGTACCAGAAAAATCACAGAACACTATATTGTTTGAAATCAGTGCTACAAGATCGTTTGTTTGAATGCGTGTTACCATGGATTAGTATGACAGTTTTCCACTTCTCTTTTTTGTACTGTTAACACAATGTGTTTCTTGTTAACTTCTTTTCATTCCTGCAACAGTTTCCAGAGTTAACTCTAATAAGGATATCCCGAGTCTGTGTGATTGGAAATGAATGTGCACGTTTGTTTCATGTGCCGCGTCTTAACCTTATGAAACTTTGGATGTAAATGAACCCTGCTTTGTTTTAGAACTTTGATTACCTATGTTTCGATCTTCTGTTTTTGTTTACTGTTGATCTACTTATGGTTCAATCTATTCCTTCAGACAATATCGCTCTTTCATACAAAAACGTTGTAGTTCATCTTTAATATCAATCAACAACAAAGAGCTTCTCCGTTAGAAGGCTTCACTTACAGCATGGAAGAAATAGCCTATGAATTGGCTCTGTGTTTCGCCGTATGTAGGATGAATGTAACACTTGTGGAATTCATTGGATTCCTTACAACGCAATGTTTCTGAGTGTAACTTCTTCTCAATCCTGTTGCACTTTTCAAATGTATGTAACAGAGAAAACGCAGAACACTATATGGTTTGAAATCAGTGTGAGAAGTTCATTTTTTGAGTGCTTCCTAGCATTAGTTAGAACTACTGTTTTCTACTTGTGTGTTTTCTACAACTTAGCACAATGTGTTTCTCTTTGACTTCTTTTCATTCCCGCTATGGTTTGCAGAGTTCACTCCAACAATGATAGCACTAGACTGTGTGATTGGAAATGAACATGTAAGTTTTTTTCATGTGGCTCGTCTTAACTTTAGGAAACACAGGTTCGTTAGAAACCACTGCTTTGTTTTAAAACGTGGTCTACGTTTCAGTCTTCTACTTAGGTTTCTTATTGAGATAGTTATGGTGCAATCTATTCCTTCACAACAGTTTCGTGCTTTCATACAGAGACATTGTAGTTCATCTTTAAACACAAGCAACATCATTGAGTTTCCCCTTTGGAAGTTTTCACCCAAAGACGGAAGGAATAGCCTGTGAATTGACTGGGTTTCCTGCAGTAGGTAGATTGAATGCAACACTTTCAGATGTCAATGCATTTCGTAGAACGCAATGTCTCTGTTTGTAACTTCTTCTGAATCCGGTTGCAATTTTCCAACCTAAGTATGAGAAAAGCACAGAACACTATATTGTTTGAAATCAGTGCTACAAGATCGTTTGTTTGACAGTGTTTTAACATGGAATACTATGACAGTTTTCCATTTCGTTGTTTTGTACTAGGTTACACAATGTGTTTCTTGTTAGCTTCTTTTCATTACTGCTCTAGTTTTCAGAGTTAAATCTAATAAGGATAGAACGAGTCTGTGTGATTGGAAATGAATGCGTACGATTGTTTCATGTGCTGCATCTTAGCTTTTGAAACACTGGGACATAAAAGAACCCTGCTTTGTTTTACAAGTTTGATTACCTATGTTTCGATTTTCTATTTAGGTTTATTTGATCTACTTATGGTACAATCTATTCCTTCAGACAATATCGCGCTTTCATACAGAAATGTTGTAGTTCATCTTTAGTATCAATCAACAACATAGAGCTTCTCCGTTAGAAGGCTTCACTTACAGCAGGGAAGAAATAGCCTACGAATTGGCTCTGTGTTTCGCCGTATATAGGATGAATGTAACACTTGTGGAATTCATTGGATTCCTTACCATGCAATGTTTCTGATTGTAACTTCTTCTCAATCCTGTTGGACTTTTCAAATTTATGCAACAGACTAAACGCAGAACACTATATGGTTTGAAATCAGTGTGAGAATTTAATTTGTTTGAGTGCTTGCTAGCATTGGCTACTACTAATGTTTTCTACATGTTTGTTTTCTACTACTTAACACAATGTGTTTCTTTTTGACTTCTTTTCACTCCCTCTGAGGTTGCAGAGCTCACTCCAACAATGATAGCCCGAGACTGTTTGATAGGAAATGAACATGAAAGTTTCTTTCATGTGGCGCGTCTTAACTTTACGAAACACAGGCCGTGAGAAAACACTACTTTTTTTAAAACGTTGTCCTGGTTTCAGTCTTCTACTTAGGTTTTCCTATTGAGATAGGTACGGTGCAATCTATTCCTTCACAACAATGTTGCGCTTTCATAGAGACATTGTAGTTCATCATTAAACACAAGCAACATCATTGAGTTTCTCCATTGGAAGTTTTCACTCACAAGACGAAGAAATAGCCTGCTGAATTGACTGGATTTTCTGCAGTGATGTATATTGAATGCAACACTTACGGATGCCATTGCATTTCGTACAACGCAATGTATGTCGTAACTTCTTCTGAATCCGGTTGCAGTTTTCCAACCTAAGTAAGAGAAAAAGCACAGAACACTATATTGTTTGAAATCAGTGCTACAAGATCGTTTGTTTGAATGTTTGTTACCATGGATTACTATGACAGTTTTCCATTTCTCTTTTTTGTACTAGTTAACACAATGTGTTTCTTGTTAACTTCTTTTCATTACTGCTCTAGCTTTCAGAGTTAACTCTTGTAAGTATAGCCCAAGTCTGTGTGATTGGAAATGAATGTGTACGTTTATTTCATGTGCCGCGTCTTAACTTTATGAAATACTGGGACATAAAAGAACCCTGCTTTGTTTTAAAAGTTGGACTACCTATGTTTCAATCTTCTGTTTACGTTTACTCTTGAGCTATGTATGGTACAATATATTCCTTCAGACAATATCACGCTTTCTTACAAAAACATTGTAGGGCATCTTCAATATCACTCAACACAAAGAGCTTCTCCGTTAGAAGGCTTCACTTGCAGCAGGGAAGAAATAGCCTACGAATTGGCTCTGTGTTTCGGCGTATATAGGATGAATGTAACGCTTGTGGAATTCATTGGATTCCTTACAACGCAATGTTTCTGATTGTAACTTCTTCTCAAACCTATTGCACTTTTCAAATGTATGTAACAGAGAAAACGCAGAACACAATATGGTTTGAAATCAGTGTGAGAATTTAATTTGTTTGAGTGCTTGCTAGCATTTGCTACTACTACTGTTTTCTACATGTTTGATTTCTACTACTTAACACAATGTGTTTCTTTTTGACTTCTTTTCACTCCCTCTGCAGGTTGCAGAGCTCACTCCAACAATGATATCCCGAGACTGTTTGATAGGAAATGAACATGAATGTTTCTTTCATGTGGCGCGTCTTAGCTTTATGAAACACTGGATCATGAGAAAACACTACTTTTTTTTAAAACGTTGTCCTGGTTTCAGTCTTCTACTTAGGTTTTCTATTGAGATAGGTACGGTGCAATCTATTCCTTCACAACAATGTTGCGCTTTCATACAGGGACATTGTAGTTCATCATTAAACACAAGGAACATCATTGAGTTTCTCCATTGGAAGTTTTCACTCACAAGACGAAAGAATAGCCTGTGAATTGACTGGATTTCTGCAGTGTGTATACTGAATGCAACACTTTCAGATGTCATTGCATTTCGTACAACGCAATGTCTCTGTTGTAACTTCTTCTGAATCCGGTTGCAGTTTTCCAACCTAAGTAAGAGAAAAAGCACAGAACACTATATTGTTTGAAATCAGTGCTACAAGATCGTTTGTTTGACATGTGTGTTACCATGGAATACTATGACAGTTTTCCATTTCTCTTTTTTGTACTAGTTAACACAATGTGTTTCTGGTTAACTTCTTTTCATTACTGCTCTAGCTTTCAGAGTTAACTCTGGTAAGTATAGACAAGTCTGTGTGATTGGAAATGAATGCTGTACGTTTGTTTCATGTGCCGCATCTTAACTTTATGAAACTACTGGGACATAAAAGAACCCTGCTTTGTTTTACAAGTTGGACTACCTATGTTTCGATTTTCTGTTTACGTTTACTCTTGAGCTACTTATGGTATAATCTATTCCTTCAGACAATATTGTGCTTTCATACAGAAACGTTGTTGTTCATCTTTAATATCAATCAACATCAAAGAGCTTCTCCGTTAGAAGGCTTCACTTACAGCAGGGAAGAAATAGCCTACGAATTGGCTCTGTGTTTCGGCGTATATAGGATGAATGTAACACTTGTGGAATTCATTGGATTCCTTACAACGCAATGTTTCTGATTTTAACTTCTTCTCAAACCTATTGCACTTTTCAAATGTATGTAACAGAGAAAACGCAGAACGCTATATGGTTTGGAATCAGTGTGAGAATTTCTTTTGTTTGAGTGCTTGCTGGCATTGGCTACAACTACTGTTTTCTATATGTTTGTTTTCTACTACTTAACACAATGTGTTTCTTTTTGACTGCTTTTCACTCCCTCTGCAGGTTGGAGAGCTCACTCCAACAATGATAGCCCGAGACTGTTTGATAGGAAATGAACATGAAAGTTTCTTTCATGTGGCGCGTCTTAACTTTATGAAACACAGGCCCGTGAGAAAACACTACTTTTTTTAAAAACGTTGTCCTGGTTTCAATCTTCTACTTAGGTTTTCCATTGAGATAGGTACGGTGCAATCTATTCCTTCACAACAATGTTGCGCTTTCATAGAGACATTGTAGTTCATCATTAAACACAAGCAACATCATTGAGTTTCTCCATTGGAAGTTTTCACTCACAAGACGAAAGAAATAGCCTGTGAATTGACTGGATTTTCTGCAGTGTGTATATTGAATGCAACACTTTCGGATGTCATTGCATTTCGTACAACGCAATGTATGTGTAACTTCTTCTGAATCTGGTTGCAGTTTTCCAACCTAAGTAAGAGAAAAAGCACAGAACACTATATTGTTTGAAATCAGTGCTACAAGATCGTTTGTTTGAATGTGTGTTACCATGGATTACTATGACAGTTTTCCATTTCTCTTTTTTGTACAAGTTAACACAATGTGTTTCTTGTTAACTTCTTTTCATTACTGCTCTAGCTTTCAGAGTTAACTCTTGTAAGTATAGCCCAAGTCTGTGTGATTGGAAATGAATGTGTACGTTTGTTTCATGTGCTGCGTCTTAACTTTATGAAATACTGGGACATAAAAGAACCCTGCTTTGTTTTAAAAGTTGGACTACCTATGTTTCGATCTTCTGTTTACGTTTACTCTTGAGCTACTTATGGTATAATCTATTCCTTCAGACAATATCGTGCTTTCATAAAGAAACGTTGTTGTTCATCTTTAATATCAATCAACATCAAAGAGCTTCTCCGTTAGAAGGCTTCACTTACAGCAGGGAAGAAATAGCCTACGAATTGGCTCTGTGTTTCGCCATATATAGGATGAATGTAACACTTGTGGAATTCTTTGGATTCCTTACAACGCAATGTTTCTGATTGTAACTTCTGCTCAAACCTATTGCACTTTTCAAATGTATGTAACAGAGAAAACGAAAAACACTATATGGTTTGAAATCAGTGTGAGAAGTTCATTTCTTTGAGTGCTTGCTCGCATCGGTTACTACTACTGTTTTCTACTTGTTTGTTTTCTACTACTTAACACAATGTGTTTCTTGTTGACTTCTTTTCATTCCCGCTATAGTTTGCAGAGCTCATTGAAACAATGATAGCCCGACAATCTGTGATTGGAAAAGAACATGTAAGTTTGTTTCATGTGGCATGTCTTAACTTTATGAAGCACAGTTTCGTGAGAAAACACTGCTTTGTTTTAAAACGTCGTCGAGGTTTCGGTCTTCTTCTTAGGTTTTCTATTGAGATATTTACGGTGCAATCTATTCCTTCACAACAATGTTGCGCTTTCATACAGAGACATTGTAGTTCATCATTAAACACAAGCAACATCATAGAGTTTCTCCTTTGGAAGTTTTCACTCACAAGACGGAAGAAATAGCCTGTGAATTGACTAGATTCTCTGCAGTATGTATATTGAATGCAACTATGTCGGATGTCATTGCATTTCATACAAGGCAATGTCTCTGTAACTTCTTCTGAATCCAGTTGCAGTTTTCCAACCTAAGAACGAGAAAAAGCACAGAACACTATATTGTTTGAAATCAGTGCTACAAGATCATTTGTTTGAATGCGTGTTACCATGGATTAGTATGACAGTTTTCCACTTCTCTCTTTTGTACTAGTTAACACAATGTGTTTCTAGTTAACTTCTTTTCATTCCTACTTCAGTTTTCAGAGTTAACTCTAATAAGGATAGCCCGAGTCTGTGTGATTGGAAATGAATGTGTACGTTTGTTTCATGTACCGCTTCTTAACGAAATGAAACACTGAGATGTAAAAGAACCCTGCTTTGTTTTACAACTTTGATTACCTATATTTCGATTTTCTATTTTTGTTCAATCTTGAGCTACTAATAGTACAATCTATTCCTTCAGACAATATCACGCTTTCATACAAAAACGTTGTTTTTCATCTTTAATATGAATCAACATCAAAGAGCTTCTCCGTTAGAAGGCTTCACTTACAACAGGGAAGAAATAGCCTGCGAATTGGCCGTGTGTTTCCTCGTATATAGGATGCATGTAACACTTGTGGAATTCATGGGATTCCTTACAATGCAATGTTTCTGATTGTAACTTCTTCTCAATCCTTTTGCACTTTTCAAATGTATGTAACAGAGAAAACGCAGAACACTATATGGTTTGAAATCAGTGTGAGAAGTTCATTTGTTTGAGTGCTTGTTAGCATTGGTTACTACTACTGTTTTCTACTTGTTTGTTTTCTACTACTTAACACAATGTGTTTCTTGTTGACTTCTTTTCATTCCCGCTATAGTTTTCAGAGTTCACTCCAACAATGATAGCCCGAGACTGTGTGATTCGAAATGACCATGTAAGTTTGTTTCATGTGGCACGTCTTAGCTTTATGAAACACTGGATCATGAGAAAACACTGCTTTGTTTCAAAACGTTGTCTAGTTTTCGGTATTCTAGTTAGGTTTTCTATTGGGATAGTTATGCTGCAATCTATTCCTTCACAACAATGTTGCGCATTCATACAGAGCCTTTGTAGTTCATCAATAAACCCAAGCAACATCAATGAGGTTCTCCACTGGAAGTTTTCACTCACAAGTGGGATGGAATAGCCTGTGAATTGACTGGGTTTCCTTCAGTATGTAGATTGAATGCAACACTTTCGGATGTCATTGCATTTTATACAAGGCAATGTCTCTCTTTGTAACTTCTTCTGAATCCGGTTGCAGTTTTCCAATATAAGTAAGTGACACAGCACAGAACACTATATTGTTTAAAGTCAGTGCTACAAGATCGTTTGTTTGAATGCATGTTACCATGGATTACTGTGACAGTTTTCCATTTCTTTGTTTTGTACTAGGTAACACAATCTGTTTCTTCTTAACTTCTTTTTATTAGTGTTGTAGTTTTCAGAGTTAACTCTAAGAAGGGTAGCTCGAGTCTGTGTGATTGTAAATGAATGTGTTCGTTTGTTTCATGTGCTGCGTCTTAACTTTATTAAACACTGGGACATTAAATATCCCTGCTTTGTTTTACAACTTTTATTACCCATGTTTCAATCTTCTATTTACGTTTACTCTTGAGCTATGTATGGTACAATCTATTCCTTCAGACAATATCGTGCTTTCTAACAAAAACAGTGTAGGGCATCTTCAATATCAGTCAACACCAAAGAGCTTCTCCGTTAGAAGGCTTCACTTACAGCAGGGTAGAAATAGCCTACGAATTGGCTCTGTGTTTCGCCGTAAATACGATGAATGTAACACTTGTGGAATTCTTTGGATTCCTTACAATGCAATGTCTCTGATTGTAACTTCTTCTCAATCCTGTTGCACTTTTCAAATGTATGTAACAGAGAAAACGCAGAACACTATATGGTTTGAAATCAGTGTGAGAAGTTCATTTGTTTGAGTGCTTGCTAGCATTGGTTACTACTACTGTTTTCTACTTGTTTGTTTACTACTACTTAACACTATGTGTTTCTTGTTGACTTCTTTCATTCCCACTATACTTTGCAAAGTTACCTCCAATAATGATAGCCTGAGACTGTGTGATTGGAAATGAACATGTAAGTTTGTTTCATGTGGCGCATCTTAACTTTATTAAACACTGGTTCGTGAAAAAATACTGCTTTGATTTAAAACGTTGTCTATGTTTCAGTCTTCTACTTAGGTTTTCTATTGAGATAGTTATGGTGCAGGCTGCTCCTTCACAACAATGTCACGCTGCCATACAGAGACATTGTAGTTCATCATTAAACACAACATCATCAATGAGTTTCTCCATTGGAAGTTTTCACTCACAAGAGTGAATGAATAGCCTGTAAATTGACAGGGTTTTCCTGCAGTACGTAGATTGAATGCAACACTTTCGGATGTCATTGCTTTTTGTACAACGCAATGTCTCTGTTTATAACTTCTTGTGAATCCGGGTGCAGTTTTCCAACCTGTGTAAGAGAAAAAGCACAGAACCCTATATTGTTTGAAATCAGTGCTACAAGATCGTATGTTTGAATATGTGTTAGCATGGATTACTATGACAGTTTTTCCATTTCTCTTTTTTACACTAGTTAACACAATATGTGTCTTGTTAACTTCTTTTCGTTAGTGCTCAAGTTTTCAGAGTTAACTTAATAAGGATAGCCCGAGTCTGTGTGATTGGAAATATATGTGTACATTTATTTCATGTGCCGTGTCTTAACATTATGAAACACTGGGACATAAAATAACCCCGCTTTGTTTTACAACTTTGATTACCTATATTTCGAACTTCTAATTACGTTTCTATTGAGCTATGTAGGGTACAATCTATTCCTTCAACAATATCGTGCTTTCATACAAAAACGTTGCAGGTCATCTTTAATATCAGTCAACATCAAAGAGCTTCTCCATTAGAAGGCTTCACTTACAGCAGGGAAGAAATAAGCCTACGAATTGGCTCTGTGTTTCACCGTATATAGGATGAATGTAACACTTGAGGAATTCATGGGATTCCTTACCACGCAATACTTATAATTGTAACTTCTTCTCAATCCTGTTGCACTTTTCAAATGTATGTAACAGAGAAAACTCAGAACACTATATGGTTTGAAATCAGTGTGAGAAGTTCATTTGTTTGAGTGCTTGCTAGAATTGGTTACTACTACTGTTTTCCACTTGTTTGTTTTCTGCTACTTAACACAATGTGTTTCTCTTTGACTTGTTTTCATTCCCGCTATAGTTTGCAGAGTTCACTCCAACAATGATAGCCCGACAATGTGTGATTGGAAATGAACATGTTAGTTTGTTTCATGTGGCGAGTCTTAACTTTATTAAACACTGGTTCGTGAGAAAACACTGCTTTGATTAAAAACCTTGTCTAGGTGTCGGTCTTCTACTTAGGTTTTCTATTGAGATAGTTATGGTGCAATCTACTCCTTCACAACAATGTCGCACTGTCAAACACAGACATTGTAGTTCATCATTAAACACAACAACATCAAGGGGTTTCTCCATTGGAAGTTTTCACTCACAAGAGGGAAGGAATAGCCTGTGAATTGACTGGGTTTTCTGCAGTATGTACATTGAACGCAAAACTTTCTGATGTCATTGCATTTCGTACAACGCAATGTCTCTGTTTGTAACTTCTTCTGAATCCGGTTGCAGTTTTCCAACCAAAGTAAGAGAAAAAGAACAGAACGCTATATTGTTTGAAATCAGTGATACAAGATCGTTTGTTTGAATGCGTGTTACCATGGATTTCTATGACAGTTTTCCATTTCTCCTTTTTGTACTAGTTAACACAATGTGTGTATTGTTAAACTGCTTTTCATTACTGCTCCATTTTTCAGTGATAACTCTAATAAGGATAGCCCGAGTCTGTGTGATAGGAAATGTATGTGTACATTGTTTTCTGTGCCGCGTCTTAACTTTATGAAACACTGGGACATGAAAGATCCCTGCTTTGTTTTACAACTTTGATTACCCATGTTTTGATCTTCGATTTACGTTTACTATTGAGCTATGTATGGTACAATCTATTCCTTCAGATGACATCGCTGTTTCATACAAAAACGTTGTAGGTCATCTTTAATATCAGTCAACATCAAAGAGCTTCTCCGTTTGAAGGCTTCACATTCTGCAGGGAAGAAAATAGCCTACGAATTGGCTCTTTGTTTCGTCGTATATAGGATGAATGAGACACTTGTGGAATTCATGGGATTCCTTACAATGCAATGTTTCTGATTGTTACTTCTTCTCAATCCTGTTCCACTTTTCAAATGTATGTAACAGAGAAAATGCAGAACACTATATGGTTTGAAATCAGTGTGAGAAGTTCATTTGTTTGAATGCTTGTTAGCATTGGTTACTACTACTGTTTTCTACTTGTTTGTTTTCTACTACTTAACACAATGTGTTTGTTGTTGACTTCTTTTCATTCCCGCTATAGTTTGCAGATTTCACTCCAACAAAGATAGCCCGAGACTGTGTGATTCGAAATGACCATGTAAGTTTGTTTCATGTGGCGTGTCTTAAGTATATGAAACACAGGTTCATGAGAAACCACTGGTTTCTTTTAAAACGTTGTCTAGGTTTCGGTCTTCTACTTAGGTTTTCTATTGAGATAGTTATGCTGCAATCTATTCTTTCACAACAATGTCACGCTTTCATACAGAGACATTGTAGTTCATCATTAAACACAAGCAACATCAATGAGTTTCTCCATTGGAAGTTTTCTCTCACAAGAGGGAAGGAATAGCCTGTGAATAGCCTGTGGGTTTCCAGCAGTATGTAGATTGAATGCAACACTTTCGGATGTCATTCCATTTTATGCAAGGCAATGTCTCTCTTTGTAACTTCTTCTGAATTCGGTTGCAGTTTTCCCAATGTAAGTAAGAGACAAAGCACATAACACTATATTGTTTGAAGTCTGTGCTACAAGATCGTTGGTTTGAATGCGTGTTACCCTGGATTACTATGACAGTTTTCCATTTCTTTGTTTTGTACTAGGTAACACAATCTGTTTCTTCTTAACTTCTTTTTATTAGTGCTCTAGTTTTCAGAGTTAACTCTAAGAAGGGTAGCTCGAGTCTGTGTGATTGTAAATGAATGTGTACGTTTGTTTCATGAGCTGCGTCTTAACTTTATGAAACACTGGGATATTAAAGATCCCTGGTTTGTTTTACAACTTTGATTACCCAGGTTTCGATCTTCTATTTACGTTTACTCTTGAGCTATGTATGGTACAATATATTCCTTCACACAATATCACGCTTTCTTACAAAAAAATTGTAGGGCATCTTCAATATCACTCAACACCAAAGAGCTTCTCCGTTAGAAGGCTTCACTTACAGCAGGGAAGAAATAGCCTACGAATTGGCTCTGTGTTTCACCGTATATAGGATGAATGTAACACTTGTAGAATTCCTTGGATTCCTTACAACGCAATGTCTCTGATTGTAACTTCTTCTCAATCCTGTTGCACTTTTCAAATGTATGTAACAGAGAAAACGCAGAACACTATATGGTTTGAAATCAGTGTGAGAAGTTCATTTGTTTGAGTGCTTGCTAGCATTGGTTACTACTACTGTTTTCTACTTGTTTGTTTCTGCTACTTAACACAATGTGTTTCTCTGTTGACTTCTTTTCATTCCCGCTATAGTTTGCAGAGGTTCACTCCAACAATGATAGCCCGAGACTGTGTGATTGAAATGAACATGTAAGTTTGTTTCATGTGGCGCATCTTAACTTTATTAAACACTGGTTCGTGAGAAAACACTGCTTTGATTTAAAACGTTGTCTAGGTTTCGGTCTTCTACTTAGGTTTTCTATTGAGATAGTTATGGTGCAATCTACTCCTTCACAACAATGTCGCGCTGTCATACAGAGACATTGTAGTTCATCATTAAACACAACAACATCAATGGTTTCTCCATTGGAAGTTTTCACTCACAAGAGGGAAGGAATAGCCTGTGAATTGACAGGGTTTCCTGCAGTATGTAGATTGAATGCAACACTTTCGGATGTCATTTCATTTCGTACAATGCAATGTCTCTGTTTGTAACTTCTTCTGAATCCGGGTGCAGTTTTCCAACCTAAGTAAGAGAAAAAGCACAAAACACTATATTGTTTGAAATCAGTGCCACAGGATCGTTTGTTTGAATGTGTGTTACCATGGATTACTATGACAGTTTTCCATTTCTCTTTTTTATACTAGTTAACACAATATGTGTCTTGTTAACTTCTTTTCATTAGTGTTCTTCCTTTCAGAGTTAACTCTAATAATGATAGCCCGAGTCTATGTAATTGGAAATGTATATGTACATTTATTTCATGTGCCGTGTCTTAACTTTGTGAAACACTGGGACAGAAAATTACCCTGCTTTGTTTTACAACTTTGATTACCTATGTTTCGAACTTCTAATTACGTTTCTATTGAGCTATGTAGGGTACAATCTATTCCTTCTGACAATATCTTGCTTTCATACAAAAACGTTGTAGATCATCTTTAATATCAGTCAACATCAAAGAGCTTCTCCATTAGAAGGCTTCACTTACAGCAGGGAAGAAATAAGCCTACGAATTGGCTCTGTGTTTCACCGTATATAGGATGAATGTAACACTTGAGGAATTCATGGGATTCCTTACCACGCAATACTTATAATTGTAACTTCTTCTCAATCCTGTTGCACTTTTCAAATGTATGTAACAGAGAAAACGCAGAACACTATATGGTTTGAAATCAGTGTGAGAAGTTCATTTGTTTGAGTGCTTGCTAGCATTGGTTACTACTACTGTTTTCTACTTGTTTGTTTTCTACTACTTAACACAATGTGTTTCTCTGTTGACTTCTTTTCATTCCCGCTATAGTTTGCAGAGTTCACTCCAACAATGATAGCCAGAGACTGTGTGATTCGAAATGAACATGTAAGTTTGTTTCATGTGGCGAGTCTTAACTATATTAAACACTGGTTCATGAGAAAACACTGCTTTGATTTAAAACGTTGTCTAGGTTTCGGTCTTCTACTTAGGTTTTCTATTGAGATAGTTATGCTGCAATCTACTCCTTCACAACAATGTCGCACTGTCATACAGAGACATTGTAGTTCATCATTAAACACAACAACATCAATGGGTTTCTCCATTGGAGGTTTTCACTCACAAGAGGGAAGAAATAGCCTGTGAATTGACTGGGTTTCCTGCAGTATGTAGATTGAATGCAACACTTTCGGATGTCATTGCATTTTGTACAACGCAATGTCTCTGTTTGTAACTTCTTCTGAATCCGGTTGCAGTTTTCCAACCTAAGTAAGAGAAAAAGAACAGAACGCTATATTGCTTGAAATCAGTGCTACAAGATCCGTTTGTTTGAATGCGTGTTACCATGGATTACTATGACAGTTTTCCATTTCTCTTTTTTGTACTAGTTAACACAATGTGTGTCTTGTTAACTTCTTCTCATTAGTGCTCTAGTTTTCAGAGTTAACTCTAAGAAGGGATAGCCCGAGTCTGTGTGATTGGAAATGTATGTGTCATGCTGTTTCATGCTGCGTCTTAACTTTATGAAACACTGGGACATTAAAGATCCCTGCTTTGTTTTACAACTTTGATTACCCTATGTTTCGATCTTCTATTTACGTTTACTATTGAGCTATGTAGGGTACAATATATTCCCTTCGACAATTTCACAGTTTCTTACAAAAAACGTTGTAGGTCATCTTTAATATCAGTCAACATCAAGGAGCTTCTCATTAGTTGGCTTCACCTTACAGCAGGGAAGAAATAGCGTACGAATTGGCTCTGTGTTTCGCCTTATATAGGATGAATGTAACACTTGTGAATTCATGGGATTACTTACAACGCAATGTCTTCTGATTGTAACTTCTTCTCAATCCTGTTGCACTTTTCAAATGTATGTAACAGAGAAAACGCAGAACACTATGGGTTTGAAATCAGTGTGAGAATTTCATTTGTTTGAGTGCTTGCTAGCATTGGTTACTACTACTGTTTTCTACTTGTTTGTTTTCTACTACTTAACACAATGTGTTTCTTGTTGACTTCTTTTCATTCCCGCTATAGTTTGCAGAGTTCACTCCAACAATGATAGCCCGAGACTGTGTGATTCGAAATGAACATGTAAGTTTGTTTCATGTGGCGCAGTCTTAACTATATGAAACACAGGTTCATGAGAAAACACTGGTTTCTTTAAAACGTTGTCTAGGTTTCGGTCTTCTACTTAGGTTTTCTATTGAGATAGTTATGTTGCAATCTATTCTTTCACAACAATGTCGCGCTTTCATACAGAGACGTTGTAGTTCATCATTAAACACAAGCAACATCAGTGAGTTTCTCCATTGGAAGTTTTCTCTCACAAGAGGGAAGGAATAGCCTCTGAATAGCCAGTGGGTTTCCTGCAGTATGTAGATTGAATGCAACACTTTCGGATGTCATTGCATTTTGTACAAGCAATGTCTCTCTTTGTAACTTCTTCTGAATCCGGTTGCAGTTTTCCAACTAAGTAAGAGTCAAAGCACATAACACTATATTGTTTGAAGTCTGTGCTACAAGATCGTTTGTTTGAATGCTTGTTACCATGAATTACTATGACAGTTTTCCCATTTCTTTGTTTTGTACTAGTTAACACAATGTGTGTCTTGTTAACTTCTTCTCATTAGTGCTCCAGTTTTCAGAGTTAACTCTAATAAGGATAGCCCGAGTCTGCGTGATTGGAAATGTATGTGTACATGCGTTCCTGTGCCGCGTCTTAACTTTATGAAACACTGGGACCTAAAAGAACCCTGGCATTGTTTTACTCCTTGATTACCTATGTTTCGATCTTCTATTTACGTTTACTATTGAGCTATGTATGGTACAATCTATTCCTTCGGACAATATCGCGGTTTCATACAAAAATGTTGTAGGTCATCTTTAATATCAGTCAACATCAAGGAGCTTCTCCATTAGTAGGCTTCATTTACAGCAGGGAAGAAATAGCGTACGAATTGGCTCTGTGTTTCGCTGTATATAGGATGAATGTAACACATGTGGAATTCATGGGATTACTTACAACGCAATGTTTCTGATTGTAACTTCTTCTCAATCCTGTTGCACTTTTCAAATGTATGTAACAGAGTAAACGCAGAACACTATGTGGTTTGAAATCAGTGTGGGAATTTCATTTGTTTGAGTGCTTGCTAGCATTGGTTACTACTACTGTTTTCCTACTTGTTTGTTTTCTACTACTTAACACAATGTGTTTCTCTGTTGACTTCTTTTCATTCCCCGCTAGTAGTTTGCAGAGTTCACTCCAACAATGATAGCCCGAGACATGTGTGATTCGAAATGACCATGTAAGTTGTTTCATGTGGCGAGTCTTAACTATATGAAACACTGGTTCATGAGAAAACACTGGCTTTCTTTTAAAACGTTGTCTAGGTTTCGGTCTTCTACTTAGGTTTTCTATTGAGATAGTTATGCTGCAATCTACTTCCTTCACAACAATGTAGCGCTTTCATACAGAGACATTGTAGTTCATCATTAACACAAGCAACATCAATGAGTTTCTCCATTGGAGGTTTTCACTCACAAGAGGGATGGAATAGCCTGTGAATTGACTGGGTTTCCTGCAGTATGTAGATTGAATGCAACACTTTCGGATGTCATTGCATTTTGTACAACGGCAATGTCTCTTTGTAACTTCTTCTGAATCCGGTTGCAGTTTTCCAACCTAAGTAAGAGAAAAAGCACAGAACACTATATTGTTTGATATCAGTGCTACAAGATCCTTTGTTTGAATGCGTGTTACCATGGATTACTATGACAGTTTTCCATTTCTCTTTTTTGTACTAGGTAACACAATCTGTTTCTTGTTAACTTCTTCTTCTTAGTGCTGCCTAGTTTTCAGAGTTAACTCTAAGAAGGATAGCTCCGAAGTCTGTGTGATTGTAAATGTATGTGACATGTCTGTTTCATGTGCTGCGTCTTAACTTTATGAAACACTGGGACATTAAAGAACCCTGCTTTGTTTTCAACTTTTATTACCTATGTTTCGAATCTTCTATTTACGTTTACTATTGAGCTATGTATGGTACAATATATTCCTTCTGACAATATCCGCTTTCTAACAAAAACGTGCTAGGGCATCTTTAATATCAGTCAACACAAGAGCTTCTCCGTTAGAAGGCTTCACTTACAGCAGGGAAGAAATAGCCTACGAATTGGCTCTGTGTTCGCCGTATATAGGATGAATGTAACACTTGTGTAATTCTTTGGATTCCTTACAACGCAATGTCTCTGATTGTAACTTCTTCTCAATCCTGTTGCACTTTTCAAATGTATGGAACAGAGAAAACGCAGAACACTATATGGTTTGAAATCAGTGTGAGAAGTTCATTTGTTTGAGTGCTTGCTAGCATTGGTTACTACTACTGCTTTCTACTTGTTTGTTTACTACTACTTAACACTATGTGTTTCTTGTTGACTTCTTTTCATTCCCGCTATACTTTGCACTGTTACCTCCAACTAATGATAGCCCGAGACTGTGTGATTCGGAAATGAAACATGTAAGTTTGTTTCATGTGGCGCATCTTAACTTTATTAAACACAGGTTCATGAAAAACTACTGCTTTGATTTAAAACGTTGTCTATGTTTCGGTCTTCTACTTAGGTTTTCTATTGAGATAGTTATGGTGCAGGCTGAGCTCCTTCACAACAATGTCGCGCTGTCATACAGAGACAGTGTAGTTCATCATTAAACACAACAACATCAATGTGTTTCTCCATTGGAGGTTTTCACTCACAAGAGGGATGGAATAGTCTGTGAATTGACTGGGTTTCCTGCAGTATGTAGATTGAATGCAACACTTTCGGATGTCATTGCTTTTCGTACAATGCAATGTCTCTGTTTGTAACTTCTTCTGAATCCGGGTGCAGTTTTCCAACCTATGTTAAAAGAAAAAGCACAGAACCCTATATTGTTTGAAAGCAGTGCTACAAGATCGTTTGTTTGAATGTGTGTTACCATGGATTACTATGACAGTTTTCCATTTGTCTTTTTTATACTATTTAAACACAATATGTGTCTTGTTAACTTCTTTTCATTAGTGCTCTAGTTTTCAGAAGTTAACTCTAAATAAGGAATAGCCCGAGTCTGTGTGATTGGTAATGTATGTGGTACATTTATTTCATGTGCCGTGTCTTAACTTTATGAAACACTGGGACATGAAATAACCCCGCTTTGTTTTACAACTTTGATTACCTATGTTTTGAACTTCCAATAACGTTTCTACTTAAGCTATGCTAGGGTACAATCTATTCCTTCAGACAATATCGTGCTTTCATACAAAACGTTGTAGGTCATCCTTTAATATCAGTCAACATCAAAGAGCTTCTCCATTAAAAGGCTTCACTTACAGCAGGGAAGAAATAAGCCTACGAATTGGCTCTGTGTTTCACCGTATATAGGATGAATATAACACTTGAGGAATTCATGGGACTCCATACCACGCAATATTTAAAATTGTAACTTCTTCTCAATCCTGTTGCACTTTTCAAATGTATGTAACAGAGATAATTCAGAACAATATATGGTTTGAAATCAGTGTGAGAAGTTCATTTGTTTGAGTGCTTGCTGGAATTGGTTACTACTACTGTTTTCCACTTGTTTGTTTTCTGCTACTTAACACAATGTGTTTCTCTTTGACTTGTTTTCATTCCCGCTATAGTTTGCAGAGTTCACTCCAACAATGATAGCCCGACAATGTGTGATTGGAAATGAACATGTAAGTTTCTTTCATGTGGCGATTCTTAACTTTATTAAACCCTGGTTCGTGAGAAAACACTGCTTTGATTTAAAACGTTGTCTAGGTTTCGGTCTTCTAGTTAGGTTTTCTACTGATATAGTTATGGTGCAGGCTACTCCTTCACATCAATGTCGCACTGTCAAACAGAGACATTGTAGTTCATCATTAAACACAACAACATCAATGGGTTTCTCCAATGGAAGTTTTCACTCACAAGAGGGAAGGAATGCCTGTGAATTGACTGGGTTTCCTGTAGCATGTAGATTGAATGCAACAGTTTCGGATGTCATTGCATTTCGTACAATGCAATGTCTCTGTTTGTAACTTCTTCTGAATCGGTTGCAGTTATCCAACCTAAGTAAGAGAAAAAGAACAGAACACTATATTGTTTGAAATCAGTGCTACAGGATCGTTTGTTTGAATGCGTGATACCATGGATTACTATGACAGTTTTCCATTTCTCCTTTTTTTACTAGTTAACACAATGTGTGTATTGTTAATTTCTATTCATTAGTGCTCCAGTTTACAGTGTTAACTCTAATAAGGATAGCCCGAGTCTGTGTGATAGGAAATGTATATGTACATTTGTTTCCTGTGCCGTGTCTTAACTTTATGAAACAGTGGGTCATAAAAGAACCCTGCTTTGTTTTACAAATTTGATTACCTATGTTTCGATATTCTATTTACGTTTACTATTGAGCTATGTATGGTACAAACTATTCCTTCAGACAATATCGTGCTTTCATACAAAAACTTTGTAGTTCATCTTTAATATCAGTCAACATCAAAGAGCTTCTGCGTTTGAAGGCTTCACATACTGCAGGGAAGAAATAGCCTAAGATTTGGCTCTGTGTTTCGTCGTATATAGGATAAATGTGACACTTGTGGAATTCATGGGATTCTTACAATGCAATGTTTCTGATTGTAACTTCTTCTCAATCCTGTTGCACTTTTTAAATGTGTGTAACAGAGAAACCGCAGAACACTATATGGTTTGAAATCAGTGTGAGAAGTTCATTTGTGTGAGTGCTTGCTAGCATTGGTTACTACTACTGTTTTCTACTTGTTTGTTTTCTACTACTTAACACAATGTGTTTCTTATTGACTTCTTTTCACTCCCGCTATAGTTTGCAGAGTTACCTCCAAAAATGATATCCCGAGACTTGTGAATGGAAATGAACATGTAAGTTTGTTTCATGTGGTGCGTCTTAACTTTATTAAACACTGGTTCGTGAGAAAACACTGCTTTGATTTAAAACGTTGTCTAGGATTCCGTCTTCTACTTCAGTTTTCTATTGAGATAGTTATGCTGCAATCTATTCGTTCAAAACAATGTCATTGCGTTCATACAGAGACATTGTAGTTCATCATTAAATACAAGCAACATCATTGAGTTTCTCCATTGGAAGTTTTCACTCACAAGAGAGAAGGAATAGCCTGTGAATTGACTGGGTTTCCTGCAGTATGTATATTGAATGCAACACTTTTGGATGTCATTGCATTTCGTACAATGCAATGTGTCTGTTTGTAACTTCTTCTGAATCCGGTTGCAGTTTTCCAACCCAAGTAAGAGGAAAAGCACAGGACACTATATTGTTTGAAATCAGTGCTACAAGATCGTTTGTTTGAATGGGTGTTACCATGGATTACTATGACAGTTTTCCATTTCTCTTTTTGGACTAGTTAACACAATGTGTTTTGGGTTAACTTCTTTTCATTACTGCTTTAGTTTTCAGAGTTAACTCTTATAAGGATAGGCCAAGTCTGTGTGATTGGAAATGAATGTGTATGTTTGTTTCTTGTGCCACGTCTTAAGTTTATGGAACATTGGGACATAAAGGAATCCTGCTTTGTTTTACAACTTAGGTTACCTATGTTTCGATCTTCTATTAACGTGAACTCTTGAGCTACTTATGGTACTATCTATTCCTTCAGGCAATATCGCGCTTTCAGACAAAAAAGGTTGTAGGCCATGTTCAATATCAATCAACATCAAAGAACTTCTCCGTTAGAAGGCTTCACTTACAGCAGGGAAGAAAAAGCCTATGAATTGGCCCTGTTTTTCGCCATAGATAGGATGAATGTAACACTCGTGGAATTCATTGGAATCCTTACAACGCAGTGTTTCTGATTTTAACTTCTTCTCCATCCTGTTGCACTTTACAAATGTAGTAACAGAGAAAACGCAGAACACTATATGTTTTGAAATCACTGTGACAAGTTCATTTGTTGAGTGCTTGCTAGCATTGGTTACTACTACTGTTTTCTACTTTTTTGTTTTCTAGTACTTAACACAATGTGTTTCTTGTTGACTTCTGTTAGTTCCCCGCTATAGTTTGCAGAGTTCACTCCAACAATGATAGCCTGAGACTGTGTAATTAGAAATGAACATGTAAGTTTGTTTCATGTGGCGCCTCTTAACTTTATGAAACACTGGTTCGTGAGAAAACACTGCTTTGTTTTAAAAAGTTATCTAGGTTCGGTCTTCTACTTAGGTTTTCTATTGTGATAGTTATGGTGCAACCTATTCCTTCACAACAATGTCGCGCTGTCACACAGAGACATTGCAGTTCATCATTAAACACAACAACATCAATGAGTGTCTCCATTGGAAATTTTCACTCACAAGAGGGAAGGAATAGCCTGTGAATTGACTGGGTTTCCTGCAGTATGTAGATTCAGTGCAACATTTTCGGATGTCATTGCATTTCGTACAACACAATGTCTCTGTTTGTAACTTCTTCTGAATCTGGGTGCAGTTTACCAACCTAAGTAAGAGGAAAAGCACAGAACACTATATTGTTTGGAATCAGTGCTACAAGATCGTTTGTTTGAATGCGTGTTACCATGGATTACTATGACACTTTTCCATTTCTTTGTTTTGTACTAGTTAACACAATGTGTGTCTTGTTAACTTCTTTTCAATAGTGCTCCAGTGTTCAGAGTTAACTCTAATAAGGATAGCCTGAGTCTGTGTGATTGGAAATGTATGTGTACATTTGTTTCATGTGCTGCGACTTAACTTTATGAAACACTGGATCGTGAGACAACACTCCTTTGTTTTAAAACGTTGTGTATGTTTCAGTCTTGTACTTAGCTTTTCTATTGAGGTAGTTATGGTGCAATCTATTCCTTCACAACAATGTCGCGCTTTCATACAGATATATTGTAGTTCATCATTAGATACAAGCAACATCATTGAGATTCTCCATTCGAAGTTTTCACTCACAAGAGGGACGGAATAGCCTGTGAATTGATTGGGTTTCATACAGTATGAAGATTGAATGCAACACTTTCGGATGTCATTGCGTTTCTTACAATGCAATGTCTCTGTAACTTCTTCTGAATCCGGTTGCAGTATTCCAACCATAGTAAGAGGAAAAGCACAGAACACTATATTGTTTGAAATCAGTGCTACAAGATCGTTTGTTTGAATGTGTGTTACCATGGATTACTATGACAGTTTTCCATTTCTTTGTTTTGTACTTGTTAACACAATGTGTCTCTTGTTAACTTCTTTTCATTAGTGCTCTAGTTTTCAGAGTTAACTCTAATAAGGGTAGCCCGAGTCTGTGTGATTGGAAATGTATGTGTATATTTGTTTCATGTGCCTCTTCTTAACTTTATGAAACACTGGGACATAAAAGAACCCTGCTTTGTTTTACAACTTCGATTACCTATGTTTCAATCTTCTATTTACGTTTACTATTGATATATGTATGGTACAATCTATTCCTTCAGACAATATCGCACTCTCATACAAAAACTTTGGAGGTCATCTTTATTAGCAGTCAACATCAAAGACCTTCTGCGTTAGAAGGCTTCACTTACAGCAGGGAAGAAATAGCCTACGAATTGGCTCTGTGTTTTGCCGTATCTATGATGAATGTAACACTTGTGGAATTCATTGGATTCCATACAACGCAATGTTTCTGATTGTAACTTCTTCTCAATCCTGTTGCACTTTTCAAATGTATTTAACAGAGAAAACGCAGAACAGTATATGGTTTGAAATCAGTGTGAGAATTTCATTTGTTTGAGTGCTTGCTAGCATTGGTTACTACAATTGTTTTCTGCTTGTTTGTTTTCTACTACTTAACACAATATGTTTCTGGCTGACTTCTTTTCATTCCCGCTATAGTTTGCAGAGTTCACTCCAACAATGATAGCCTGACAGTGTGTGATTGGAAATGACCATGTAAGTTTGTTTCATATGGCGCGTCTTAACTTTATGAAACACAGGTTCGTGAGAAAACACTGCTTTCTTTTAAAACGTTGTCTAGGTTTAGGTCTTCTGCTTAGGTTTTCTAATAAGGTAGTTATGGTGCAATCTATTCCTTCACAACAATGTCGCGCTTTCATACAGAGATATTGTAGTTCATCATTAAATACAGGCAACATCATTGAGATTCGCCATTGGAAGTTTTCACTCACAAGAGGGACAGAATAGCCTGTGAATTGACTGGGTTTCCTGCAGTATGAAGATTGAATGTAACACTTTCGGAAGTCATTGCTTTTCGTACAATGCAATGTCTCTGTTACTTCTTCTGTATCCGATTGCAGTTTTCCAACCTGACTAAGAGAAAAAGCACAAAACATTATATTGTTTGAAATCAGTGCTACAAGATCGTTTGTTTGAATGCGTGTTTCCATGGATTACTATGACAGTTTTGCATTTCTCTTTTTTGTACTAGTTAACACAATGTGTTTCTTGTTAACTTCTTTTCATTAGTGCTCTAGTTTTCAGAGTATGGTACACTCTATTCCTTCAAACAATATCGCGCTTTCGTACAAATACTTTGTAGGTCATCTTTTATATCAGTCAACATCAAAGAGCTTCTCCCTTAGAAGGCTTCACTTCCAGCATGGAAAAAAACCCCTATGAATTGGCTCTGAGTTTCGCTGTATATAGGGTGAATGTAACACTAGTGGAATTCATTGGATTCCTTACAATGCAATTTTTCTGATTGTAACTTCTCAATCCTTTTGCACTTTTCAAACGTATGTAACAGAGAAAACGCAGAACACTATATGGTTTGAAATCAGTGTGAGAAGTTCATTTGTTTCAGTGCTTGCTAGCATTGGATACTACTACTGTTTTCTACTTGTTTGTTTTCTACTACTTAACACAATGTGTTTCTTGCTGACTGCTTTTCATTCCCGCTATAATTTGCAGAGTTCACTCCAACAATGATAGCCTGACAGTGTGTGATTGGAAATGAACATGTAAGTTTGTTTCATGTGGCACGTCTTAACTTTATGAAACACTGGTTCGTGAGAAAACACTGCTTTGTTTTAAAACGTTGTCTAGGTTTCGGTCTTCTATTTAGGTTTTCTATTGAGATAATTATTCTGCAATCTATTCCTTCACAACAATGTCGCGCTTTCATACAGAGACATTGTAGTTCATCATTAAAAACAAGCAACATCAATGAGTTTCTCCATTGGTAGTTTTCACTCACAAGAGGGAAGGAATAGATTGTGAATTGACTGGGTTTCCTGCAGTATGTAGATTGAATGCAGCACTTTCAGATGTCATTGCATTTCGTACAATGCAACGTCTCTTCTTCTAACTTCTTCTGAATCCGGTTCCAGTTTCCCGACATAAGTAAGAGAAAAAGCAACAGAACACTATATTGTTTGAAATCATTGCTACTAGATTTTTTGTTTGAATGCGTGTTACCATGGATTACTATGACAGTTTTCCATTTCATTATTTTGTACTAGTTGAAACAATGTGTTTCTTGTTAACTTCTTTTCATTACTGCTCCACTTTTCAGTGGTAACTCTAATAAGGATAGCCCGAATCTGTGTGATTGGAAATGAATGTGTACGTTTGTTTCATGTGCCGCTTCATAACTTTATGAAATAGTGGAGTTAAAGAACCCTGCTTTGTTTTACAACTTTGATTACCTATGTTTCGATCTTCTGTTTACTTTTAATCTTGAGCTACTTATGGTACAATCTATTCCTTCAGACAATGTCTCGCTTTCATACTAAAACGTTGTAGTTCATCTTTAATATCAATCAACATCAAAGAGCTTCTCGGTTAGAAGGCTTCACATACAGCAGGGAAGAAAGAGCCTATAATTGGCTCTGTGTTTCGCCGTATGTAGGATTAATGTAACACTTGTGGAATTCATTGGATTCCTGACAACGCAATGTTTCTGATTGCAACTTCTTCTCAATCCTGTTGGACATTTCAAATGTATGTAACAGAGAAACCACAGAACACTATAAGGTTTGAAATCAGTGTGAGAAGTTCATTTGTCTGAGGGCTTGGTAGCATTGGTTACTACTACTGTTTTCTACTTCTTGGTTTTCTACTACTTAACACAATGTTTTTGTTGTTGACTTCTTTTCATTCCCACTATAGTTTGCAGAGTTCACTCCAACAATGTAACCCGAGACTGTGTGATTGGAATGAACATGTAAGTTTGTTTCATGTGGCCTGTCTTAACTTTATGAAAACACTGGTTCGTGAGAAAACACTGCTTTGTTTTAAACGTTGTCTATGTTTCGGTATTCTTCTTACGTTTTCTATTGTGATAGTTATGCTGCAATCTATTCCTTCACAAAAATGTCATGCTATCATACAGAGACATTGTAGTTCATCATTAAACACAAGCAACATCAATGAGTTTCTCCATTGGTAGTTTTTAATCACAAGAGGGAAGGAATAGCCTGGGATTTGACTGGGTTTCCTGCAGTATGTAGATTGAATGCAACACTTTAGGATGTCATTGCATTTCGGACAATGCAATGTCTCTGTTTCTACTTCTTCTGAATCCGATTGCAGTTTTCCAACCTAAGTAAGAGAAAAAGCACACAACACTATATTGTGTGAAATCAGTGCTACCAGATCTTTTGTTTGAATGCGTGTTACCATGGATTACCAGGACAGTTTTCCATTTCTTTGTTTTGTACTAGTTGACACAATGTGTTTCTTGTTAACTTCTTTTCATTACTGCTCCACTTTTCAGTGGTAACTCTAATAAGGATAGCCCGAATCTGTGTGATTGGAAATGAATGTGTACGTTTGTTTCATGTGCCGTTTCATAACTTTATGAAATAGTGGAGTTAAAAGAACAATGCTTTGTTTTACAACTTTGATTACCTATGTTTCGATCTTCTGTTTACTTTTAATCTTGAGCTACTTATGGTACAATCTATTCCTTCAGACAATGTCTCGCTTTCATACAAAAACATTGTAGTTCATCTTTAATATCAATCAACATCAAAGAGCTTCTCGGTTAGAAGGCTTCACATACAGCAGGGAAGAAAGAGCCTATAATTGGCTCTGTGTTTTGCCATATGGAGGATTAATGTAACACTTGTGGAATTCATTGGATTCCTGACAACACAATGTTTCTGATTGCAACTTCTTCTCAATCCTGTTGCACTTTTCAAATGTTTGTAACAGAGAAACCACAGAACACTATAAGGTTTGAAATCTGTGTGAGAAGTTCATTTGTCTGAGGGCTTGCTAGCATTGGTTACTACTACTGTTTTCTACTTCTTGGTTTTCTACTACTTAACACAATGTTTTTGTTGTTGACTTCTTTTCATTCCCACTATAGTTTGCAGAGTTCACTCCAACAATGTAACCCGAGACTGTGTGATTGGAAATGAACATGTAAGTTTGTTTCATGTGGGCTGTCTTAACTTTATGAAACACTGGTTCGTGAGAAAACACTGCTTTGTTTTAAAACGTTGTCTATGTTTCGGTATTCTTCTTACGTTTTCTATTGTGATAGTTATGCTGCAATCTATTCCTTCACAACAATGTCACGCTTTCATACAGAGACATTGTAGTTCATCATTAAACACAAGCAACATCAATGAGTTTCTCCATTGGTAGTTTTTAATCACAAGAGGGAAGGAATAGCCTGGGAATTGACTGGGTTTCCTGCAGTATGTAGATTGAATGCAACACGTTCGGATGTCATTGCATTTCGGACAATGCAATATCTCTGTTTCTAACTTCTTCTGAATCCGGTTGCAGTTTTCCAACCTAAGTAAGAGAAAAAGCACACAAACACTATATTGTGTGAAATCAGTGCTACTAGATCTTTTGTTTGAATGCGTGTTACCATGGATTACTAGGACAGTTTTCCATTTCTTTGTTTTGTACTAGTTGACACAATGTGTTTCTTGTTAACTTCTTTTCATTACTGGTCCACTTTTCAGAGGTAACTCTAATAAGGATAGCCCGAATCTGTGTGATTGGAAATGAATGTGTACGTTTGTTTCATGTGCCGCTTCATAACTTTATGAAAGAGTGGATTTAAAAGAACCCTGCTTTGTTTTACAACTTTGATTACCTATGTTTCGATCTTCTGTTTACGGTTAATCTTGAGCTACTTTTGGTACAAACTATTCCTTCAGACAATATCTCGCTTTCATACAAAAACGTTGCAGTTCATCTTTAATATCAATCAACATCAAAGAGCATCTCGGTTAGAAGGCTTCACGTACTGTAGGGAAGAAAGAGCCTACGAATTGGCTCTGTGTTTCGCCGTATATAGGATGAATGTAATACTTGTGGAATTCATTGGATTCCTGACAACGCAATGTTTCTGATTGTAACTTCTTCTCAATCCTGTTGCACTTTTGAAATGTATATAACAGAGAAACCACAGAACACTATCCGGTTTGAAATCATTGTGAGAATTCATTTGTCTGAGGGCTTGCTAGCATTGGTTACTACTACTGTTTTCTACTTCTTGGTTTTCTACTACTTAACACAATGTTTTTCTTGTTGACTTCTTTTCATTCCCACTATAGTTTGCAGAGTTCACTCCAGCAATGTAACCCGAGACTGTGTGATTGAAATGAACATGTAAGTTTGTTTCATGTGGCGCGTCTTAACTTTATGAAACACTGGTTCGTGAGAAAACACTGCTTTGTTTTAATACGTTGTCTATGTTTCGATCTTCTTCTTACATTTTCTATTTTGGTAGTTATGCTGCAATCTATTCCTTCACAACAATGTCACGCTTTCATACAGAGACATTGTAGTTCATCATTAAACACAAGCAACATCAATGACTTTCTCCATTGGTAGTTTTTACTCACAAGAGGGAAGGAATAGCCTGGGAATTGACTGGGTTTTCTGCAGTATGTAGATTGAATGCAACACTTTCGGATGTCATTGCATTTCGTACAACGCAATGTCTCTGTTTGTAACTTCTTCTGAATCGGGTTGCAGTTTTCCAACCTAAGTAAGAGAAAAAGCACAGAACACTATATTGTTTGAAATCAGTGCTACAAGATCGTTTGTTTGAATGCGTGTTACCATGGATTACTATGACAGTATCCCATTTCTCTTTTTTGTACTAGTTGACACAATGTGTTTCTTGTTAACTTCTTTTCATTACTGCTCTAGTTTTCAGAGTTAACTCTAATAAGGATAGCCCGAGTCTGTGTGATTGGAAATGAATGTGTACCTTTGTTCATGTGCCGCGTCTTAACTTTATGAAACACTGGGACATAAAAGAATCCTGCCTTGTTTTACAACTTTGATTACCTATATTTCGATCTTCTATTTACGTTTACTGTTGAGCTACGTATTGTACAATCTATTCCTTCAGACAATATCGCGCTTTCATACAAAAACGTTGTAGTTCATCTTTAATAGCAGTCAACATCAAAGACCTTCTCCGTTAGAAGGCTTCACTTACAGCAGGGAAGAAATAGCCTACGAATTGGCTCTGTGTTTTGCCGTATATAGGATGACTGTTACAATTGTGGAATTTATTGGATTCATTACAACGCAATGTTTCTGATTGTAACTTCTTCTCAATCCTGTTGCCCTTTCAAATGTATGTAACAGAGAAAACGCAGAACACTACATGGTTTGAAGTCAGTGTGAGAAGTTCATTTGTTTGAGTGCTTGCTAGCATTGGTTACTACTACTGTTTTCTACTTGTTTGTTTTCTACTACTTAACACAATGTGTTTCTTGTTGACTTCTTTTCATTCCCACTATAGTTTGCACAGTTCACTCCAACAATGATAGCCCGAGACTGTGTAATTAGAAATGAACATGTAAGTTAGTTTCATGTGGCGCGTCTTAACTTTATGACACACTGGTTCTTGAGAAAGCACTGCTTTTTTTAAATGTTGTCTAGGTGTCGGTCTTCTAATTAGGTTTTCTATTTAGATAGACATGCTGCAATTTATTCCTTCACAACAATGTCGCGCTTTTCATACACAGACATTGTAATTCAAAATTTCATACAACGCAATGTCTCTGTTTGTAACTTCTTCTGAATCCGGTTGCAGTTTTCCAACCTAAGTAAGAGAAAAAGCAGAAAACACTATATTGTTTGAAATCAGTGCTACAAGATCATTTGTTTGAATGCGTGTTAAAATGGATTACTATGACAGTTTTCCATTTCTTTGTTTTGTACTAGTTAACACAATGTGTTTCTTGTTAACTTCTTTTCATTAGTGCTCTAGTTTTCAGATTTAACTCTAACAAGGATAGCCCAAGTTTATGTGATTGGAAATGAATGTGTACGTTTGTTTTTTGTGCCACGTCTTAACTTTAGGAAACACTGGGACATATAAAAACCCTGCTTTCTTTTACAACCTTGAATAACTATGTTTCGATCTTCTATTTTGTTTACTATTGAGCTACTTATGGTACAATCTCTTCCTTCAGACAATATCACGCTTTCATAAAAAAACTTTGTAGGTCATCTTTAATATCACTCAACATGAAAGAGCTTCTCCATTAGAAGGCTTCACTTATAGCAGGGAAGAACTAGCCTACAAACTGGCTCTCTGGTTCGCCGTATATAGGATGAATGTAATACTTGTGGAATTCATTGGATTCCTTACAACGCAATGTTTCTGATTGTAACTTCTTCTCAATCATTTGCACTTTTCAAATATATGTAACTGAGAAAACGCAGAACACTATATGGTTTGCAACCAGTGTGAGAAGTTCATTTGTTGGAGTGCTTGCTAGCATTGGTTACTACTACTGTTTTCTACTTGTTTGTTTTCTAGTACTTAACACAATGTGTTTCTTGTTGACTTCTTTTCATTCCCACTATAGTTTGCAGAGCTCATTCCAATAATGATAGTCCGAGACTGTGTGATTGGAAATGAACACGTAAGTTTGTTTCATGTGGCAAGTCTTAACTTTATGAAACACTGGTTCGTGAGAAAACACTGCTTAGTTTTAAAACGTTTGTCTTGGTTTCTGTATTCTACTTAGGTTTTCTATTGAGATAGTTATGCTGCAATCTGTTCCTTCAGAACAATGTCACGCTTTCATACAGAGACATTGTAGTTCATCATTAAACACAAGCAACATCAATGAGTTTCTCCATTGGAAGTTTTCACTCACAAGTGGGAAGGAATAGCCTGTGAATTGACTGGGTTTACTGCAGTATTTAGATTGAATGCAACACTTTCGGATGTCATTGCATTTCGTAGAACGCAATGTCTTTGTTTTGTAACTTCTTCTGAATCCGGTTTCAGTTTTCCAACCTAAGTAAGAGAAAAAGCACACATCACCATATTGTTTGAAATCAGTGCTACAAAATCGTTTGTTTGAATGTGTGATACTATGGATTACTATGACAGTTTTCCATTTCTTTGTTTTGTACTAGTTAACACAATGTGTTTCTTGTTAACTTCTTTTCATTAGTTCTCTAGTTTTCAGAGTTAACTCTAATAAGGATAGCACAAGTCTGTGTGATTGGAAATGAATACTTACATTTGTTTTTTGTGCCACGTCTTAACTTAATGAAACACTGGGACATATAAAAACCCTGCTTTGTTTTACAACTTTGATTACCTATGTTTCGATCTTCTATTTTCGTTTACTATTGAGCTACTTATGGTACAATCTATTCCTTCATACAATATCACGCTTTCATACAAAAACTTTGAAGGTCATCTTTAATATCAGCCAACATCAAAGAGCTTCTCCATTAGAAGGCTTCACTTATAGCAGGGAAGAAATGGCCTACAAACTTGCTCTCTGGTTCGCTGTATATAGGATGAATGTAACACTTGTGGAATTCATTGGATTCCTTTCAACGCAATGTCTCTGAGTGTAACTTCTTCTCAATCCTGTTGCACTTTTCAAATATATGTAACAGAGAAAATGCAGAACACTATATGGTTTGCAATCAGTGTGAGAAATTCATTTCTTTGAGTGCTTGCTAGCATTGGTTACTACTACTGTTTTCTACTTGTTTGTTTTCTACTACTTAACACAATGTGTTTCTTGTTGACTTCTTTTCATTCCCGCTATATTTTGCAGACTTCACTCCACCAATGATAGCCCGAGATTGTGTGACTGGAAATGAACATGTAAGTTTGTTTCATGTGGCGTGTCTTAACTTTATGAAATACCGGTTCGTTAGAAAACACTGCTTTGTTTTAATACGTTGTCTAGGTTTCGGTCCTCTACTTATGTTTTCTATAGGGATAGATATGCTGCAATCTATTCCTTCATAACAATGTTGCTCTTTCATAGAGAGACATTGTAGTTCATCATTAAACACAAGCAACATCATTGAGTTTCTCCATTGGAAGTTTTCACTCACAAGAGGGAAGGAATAGCCTGTGAATTGGCTGTGTTTTCTGCAGTATGTAGATTGAATGGAACACTTTCAGATGTCATTGCATTTCGTACAAAGCAATGTCTCTGTCTGTAACTTCTTCTGAATCGGGTTGCAGTTTTCCAACCTAAGTAAGAGAAAAAGCACAGAACACTATATTGTTTGAAATCAGTGCTACAAGATCGTTTGTTTGAATGCGTGTTACCATGGATTACTATGACAGTTTTCCATTTCTTTGTTTTGTACTAGTTAACACAATGTGTTTCTTGTTAACTTCTTTTCATTCGTGCTCTACTTTTCAGAGTTAACTCTAATAAGGATGCCTGAGTCTGTGTGATTGGAAATGAATGTGTACGTTTGTTTCATGTGCCGCGTCTTAACTTTATCAAACAGTGGGACATAAAAGAAATTTGCTTTGCTTCACAACTTTGATTTCCTATGTTTCATTCTTCTATTTACGTTTACTCTTGAGCTACTTACGGTACAATGTATTCCTTCAGACAATATCGCACTTTCATATAATAACGTTGTAGTTCATCGTTAATATCAATCAACATCAAATTGCTTCTCCTTAGAACGTTTTACCTACAACAGGGAAGAAATAGCCTACGAATTGGCTCTGTGTTTCGCCGTGTATAGGATGATTGTAACGCTTGTGGAATCCATTGGATTCCTTACAACGCAATGTTTCCGATTGTAATTTCTTCTCAATCCTGTTGCCCTTTTCAAATGTATGTAGCAGAGAAAACGCAGAACACTATATGGTTTGAAATCAGTGTGAGAAGTTCATTTGTTTGAGTTCTTGCTTGCATTGGTTACTACTAATGTTTTCTACTAGTTTGTTTTCTACTACTTAACACAATGTGTTTCTTGTTGACTTCTTTTCATTCCCACTATAGTTTGCAGAGCTCACTCCAACAATGATAGCCCGAGACTGTGTGATTGGAAATGAACAAGTAAGTTTCTTTCATGTGGCGCATATTCACTTTATGAAACACTGGTTCGTGAGAAAACACTGCTTTGTTTTAAAACGTTGTGTATGTTTCGGTCTTCTACTTAGGTTTTCTATTGAGATAGTTATGCAGCAATCTATTCCTTCACAACAATATCACAGCTTTCATACAGGGACATTGTAGTTCATCATTAAACACAAGCAACATCATTGAGTTTCTCCATTGGAAGTTTTCACTCACAAGAGGGAAGGAATTGCCTGTGAATTGACTGGGTTTTCTGCAGTATGTACATTGAACGCAACACTTTCTGATGTCATTGCATTTTGTATAACGCAATGTCTCTGTTTGTAACTTCTTCTGAATCTGGTTGAATTTCCAAACTAAGTAAGAAAAAAAGCACAGAACACTATATTGTTTGAAATCAGTGCTACAAGATCATTTGTTTGAATGCATGTTACCATCGATTACTATGACAGTTTTCAATTTCTCTTTTTTGTACTAGTTAACACAATGTGTTTCTTGTTAACTTCTTTTCATTATTGCTCTAGTTTTCAGAGTTAACTCTAATAAGGATAGCCCGAGGCTGTGTGATTGGAAAAGGATGTGTACGTTTATTTCATGTGCCGCGTCTTAACGTTATGAAAAACTGGGACATAAAAGAATCCTGCTTTGTTCTACAACTTTGATTACCTATGTTTCGATCTTCTATTTACGATAATTCTTGAGCTACTTATGGTACAATCTATTCCTTCAGACAATATCGCGGTTTCATACAAAAACGTTGTTGTTCATCTTTAATATGAATCAACATCAAAGACCTTCTCCGTTAGAAGGCTTCACTTACAACAGGAAGAAATAGCCTACAAATTGGCTATGTGTTTCGCCGTATATAGGATGAATGTTACACTTGTGGAATTCATTGGATTCCTTACAACGCAATGTTTCTGATTGTAACTTCTTCTCAATCCTGTTGCACTTTTCAAATGTATGTAACAGAGAAAATGCAGAACACTATATGGTTTGAAGTCACTGTGAGAAGTTCATTTCTTTGAGTGCTTGCTAGCATTGGTTACTACTACTGTCCTCTACTTGTTTGTTTTCTAATACTTAAAACAATGTGTTTCTTGTTGACTTCTTTTCATTCCTGCTATAGTTTGTAGAGATCACTCCAACAATGATAGCTGGAGACGGTGTGATAAGAAATGAACATGTACGTTTATTTCAAGTGGCGTGTCTTAACTTTATGACACACTGTTTCGTGAGAAAACACTGCTTCTTTTAAAACGATGTCTAGGTTTCGGTCTTCTACTTAGGTTTTCTATTGAGATAGTTATGCTGCAATCTATTCCTTCACAACCATATCGCGCTTTCATACACAGACATTGTAATTCATCATTAAACACAAGCAACATTATTGAGTTTCTCCATTGGAAGTTTTCACTCACAAGAGGGAAGGAATAGCCTGTGAACTGACTGGGATTTCTGCAGTATGTAGATTGAATGCAACACTTTCGGATGTCTTTGCATTCGTACAATGCAATGTCTCTCTTTGTAACTTCTTCTGAATCCTGTTGCAGTTTTCCAACCTAAGTAAGAGAAAAAGCACAGAACACTATATTGTTTGAAATCAGTGCTACAAGATCGTTGAAATTTGTGTGAAATAAGTAACAGAAGTTTGTTGTTTCTACTTCGCTCCAACAAAGTAAGACAACAGAATGAAACAGTAGTTTATGTGAAACGAGTAAGGAAAGATTGTTCTCTCTACTTCACTCCATCAGGATAAGATTACAGAAACAAACCGTAGTTTATGTGAAACAAGTAATGTAGGTTTGTTCATTGTATTTCGCTCCATCAGGATAAGACAACAGAAACAAACAGTAATTTGTGTGAAATAAGTGACATAAGTTTGTTTGTTCTACTTCGCTCCAACACAGTAAGACAACAGAACCAAACAATAGTTTGTGTGAATCAAGTAAGGCAAGTTTGCTCATTATACTTCTCTCCATAAGGATAAGAAAACAGAAACTTACAGTAATTTGTGTGCAATAAGTGACATAAGTTTGTTTGTTCTGCTTTGCTCCAACAGAGTAAGACAACAGAACCACATTAGTTTATTTGAAACAAGTAAGGTAAGTTGGTTCGTTCTACTTCACTCCATCAGGGGAAGACAACAGAAACAAAGAGCAGTTTCTGTGAAACAAGTAAGGTAAGCTTGTTCGTTCTAACTCGCTTGATCAGGATAAGACAACAGAAACAAACAGTAATTGGTGTGAAATAAGTAACATAAGTTTTTGTGGTTTACTTCGCTCCAACAGAGCAAGACAACAGAACCACATTACTTTATGTGAAAGAAGTAAGTTAAGTTTGTTCATTGAACTTCGCTCAATCAGGATGGGGCAACGGAAACAAACAGTAGTTTATGTGAAAGAAGTAAGATAAGTTTGTTCATTGTACTTCGCTCCATCAGGATAAGACAACAGACACAATCATTAATTTGTGTGAAATGAGTAACATAAGTTTGTTTGTTCCACTTCGCTCCAACAAGAAAGACAACAGAACCAAACAGCAGTTTATGTGAAACAAGTAAGGTTAGTTTGTTCATTCTACTTCGCACAATCAGGAGAAGACAACAGAAACAAACAGTAGTTCATGTAAAACAACTACCATAAGTTTGTTCATTGTACGTCGCTCCATCAGCATAAGACAACAGAACCAAACAGTAGTTTATGTGAAACAAGTAAGGTTAGTTTGTTCATTCTACTTCGCACAATCAGGAGAAGACAACAGAAACAAACAGTAGTTCATGTAAAACAAGTAACATAAGTTTGTTCATTGTACGTCGCTCCAGCAGCATAAGACAACAGAAACAAACAGTAATTTGTGTGAAATAAGTAATATAAGTTTGTGTGTTCTACTTCACTCCAACAGAGTAAGACAACAAAACCACATTAGTTTATGTGAAACAAGTAGGTAAGTTTGTCCATTGTACTTCGCTCCATCAGGATAACAAAACAAAAAAAAAAAAACATTAATTTGTGTAAAATAAGTAACATAAGTTTCTTTGTTCTACTTCGCTCCAACAGAGTAGGCCAAGAGAACCAAAAAGGACTTTGAGTGGAACAAGTAAGGTTAGTTTGTTCAATGTATTTTCGCTCCATCAGGGGAAGAAAACAGAAACAAAGAGCAGTTTGTGTGAAACAAGTAAGGTAAGTTTGTTCATTCTACTTCGCTCCATCAGGATGAGACAACAGAAACAAACAGTAATTTATGGGAAATAAATAACACAACTTTGTTTGTTCTACTTCGCTCCAACAGAGTAGGCCAAGAGAACCAAAAAGACTTTGATTGGAACAAGTAACGTTAGTTTGTTCATTCTTCTTCGCTGCACCAGGGGAAGACAACAAAAACAAAGAGCAGTTTGTGTGAAACAAGTAAGGCAAGTTTGTTCGTTCTACTTCGCACCATCAGGATAAGACAACAGAAACAAAGTAGTTTATGTGAAAAAGTGACGTAAGTTTCTTCATTGTACTTCGCTCCATCAGGATAAGACAAGGAAAAACAAACAGTAATCTGTGTGAAATACGTAACATAAGATTGTGTGTTCTACTTCGCTCCAACAGAGCAAGGACAACAGAACCACATCAGTTTATGTGAAACAAGTAAGGTAAGTTTGTTCATTGTACTTTGCTCCATCAGGAGAAGACAACAGAAACGAACAGTAGTTCATGTGAAACAAATAACATAAGTTTGTTCATTGTACTTTGCTCCATCAGGATAAGAGAACAGAAACAAACAGAAATCTGTATGAAATAAGTAACTTAAGTTTGTTTGTTCTACTTCGCTCCAACAAGTGAGACAACAGAACCAAACAGTAGTTTGTGTGAAACAAGTAAGCTAAGTTTGTTCTTTCTGGTTCACTCCATCAGGATAAGACAACAGAAACAAACAGTAATTTGCATGAATTAGGAACATAAGGTTGTTTGTTCTACTTGGCTCCAACAGAGTAAGAAAACAGAACCAAACAGTAGTTTGTGTGAAACAAGTAAGGTAAGTTTGTTCATTCTGCTTCGCTCCATCAGGATAAGACAATAGAAACAAACAGTAGTTTATGTGAAACAAGTAAGGTAGGTTTGTACGTTGTACTTCGCTCTATCAGGATAAGACCACAGAAACAAACAGTAATTTTTGTGAAATAAGTAATAAAGGTTTGTTTGCTCTACTTGGCTCCAACAGAGTAAGACAACACACACAAACAGTAGTTTATTTGAAACAACTAAGGTAAGTTGGTTTGTTCTACTTCACTCCATCAGGGAAAGACAACAGAAACAAAGAGCAGTTTGTGTGAAACAAGTTATGTAAGTTTGTACATTGTACTTCACTCCACCAGAAAAAGACAACAGAAACAAACAGTAATTTGTGTGAAATAAGTAACATAAGTTTGTGTTTTCTACTTCGTTCCAACAGAGTAAGACAACAGAACCACATTAGTTTATGTGAAACAAGTAAGGTAAGTTCGTTCGTTCTACTTCGCTCCATCAGGATAACACAACAGAAACAAACAGTAGTTTATGTGAAACAAGTAACATAAGTTTGTTCATTGTACTTCACTCCATAAGGATAAGACAACAGAAACAAACAGTAGTTTATGTGCAACAAGTAACATAAGTTTGTTCGTTGTACTTCGCTCCATCACCATAAGACAACAGAAAAAAACAGTAATTTGTGTGAAATAAGTAACATAAGTTTGTTTGTTCTACTTCTCTCCAACAAGTAACACTACAGACCCAAACAGTAGTTTATGTGAAACAAGTAAATGTAGTTTGTTTGTTCTACTTCGCTCCATCAGGATCAGACAACAGAAACAAACAGTAATTTGTGTGAAATAAGTAACATAAGTTTGTTTGTTCTACTTGGCTCCAACAGAATAAGACAACAGAGCCAATCAGTAGTTAGTGTGAAACAAGTAAAGTAAGTTTGTTCGTTCTAATACGCTCCATCAGGATAAGACAACAGAAACAAACAGTAGTTTATGTGAAACAAGTAAGGTAGGTTTGTTCATTGTACTTCGCTCTATCAGGATAAGACAACAGAAAGAAACAGTAACTTTTGTGAAATAAGTAACATAAGTTTGTTTGTTCTACTTGGCTGCAACCGAGTAAGACAACAGAACCAAACAGTAGTTTGTGTGAAACTAGAAAGGTAAGTTTTTCCTTCGACTTCGCTCTATCAGGATAGGACAACAGAACCATACAATAAATTATGTGAAACAAGTAAGGTTAGTTTGTTCGTTCTACTTCACTCCATCAGGGGAAGAGAACAGAAACCAAAGAACATTGTGTGAAACAAGTATGGTAGGTTTGTTCATTCTACTTCTCTCCATCAGGATAATACAACAGAAACAAACAGTAATTTGTGTGAAATAAGTAACGTAAGTTTGTTTGTTCTACTTCCCTCCAACAGAGTAAGACAACAGAACCTAACAGTAGTTTACGTGAAACAAGTAAGGTTTGTTAGTTCGTTCTACTTTGCTCCATCAGGGGAAGACAACAAAAAGAAAGAGCAGTTTGTGTGAAACAAGTAAGGTAAGTTTGTTCATTCTACTTCGCTCCATCAAGATCAGACAACAGAAACAAACAGTAATTTGTCTGAAATAAGGAACATAAGTTTGTTTGTTCTACTTCGCTCCAATAGAGTAAGATAAACAGAACAAACAGTAGTTTGTGTGAAACAAGAAAGGTACGTTTTTCGTTTCTACTTCTGTCCATCAGGATAGGACAACAGAACCATAGAGTAATTTATGTGAAACAAGTAAGGTTAGTTTGTTTGTTCTACTTCACTCCATCAGGGGAAGAGAACAGAAACCAAAGAAGATTGTGTGAAACAAGTATGGTAAGTTTGTTCATTCTACTTCTCTCCATCAGGATAATACAACAGAAACAAACAGTAATTGTGTGAAATAAGTAAACGTAAGTTTGTTAGTTCTACTTCCCTCCAACAGAGTAAGACAACAGAACCTAACAGTAGTTTATGTGAAACATGTAAGGTTTGTTAGTTCGTTCTACTTTGCTCCATCAGGGGAAGACAACAAAAACAAAGAGCAGTTTGTGTGAAACAAGTAAGGTAAGTTTGTTCATTCTACTTCGCTCCATCAGGATCAGACAACAGAAACAAACAGTAATTTGTGTGAAATAAGGAACATAAGTTTGTTTGTTCTACTTTGCTCCAATAGAGTAAGATAACAGAACCAAACAGTAGTTTGTGTGAAACAAGTAAGGCAATTTTGTTCATTATACTTCTCTCCATCAGGATAAGACGACAGAAATATACAGTTATTTGTGTGAAATAAGGAACATAAGTTTGTTTGTTCTACTTTGCTCCAATAGAGTAAGAAAACAGAACCAAACAGTAGTTTGTGTGAAACAAGTAAGGCAAGTTTGTTCATTCTACTTCGCCCCATCAGGATAAGACAACAGAAACAAACAGTAGCTTATGTGAAAGAAATGACGTAAGTTTCTTCATTGTACTTCGCTCCATCAGGATAAGACAACAAAAACAAACAGTAATCTGTCTAAAATACGTCCCATAAGTTTGTGTGTTCTACTTCGCTCCAACAGAGCAAGACAACAGAACAACATTAGATTATGTGAAACAAGTAAGGTAAGTTTGTTCATTGTACTTCGTTCCATCAGGAGAAGACAACAGAAACAAACAGTAGTTTATGTGAAACAAGTAACATAAGTTTCTTCATTCTACTTCGCTCCGTCAGCATAAGAGAACAGAAACAAACAGTAATTTGTGTGAAATAAGTAACTTAAGTTTGTTTGTTCTACTTCACTCCAACAAGTAAGACAACAGAACAAAACAGTAGTTTGTGTGAAACAAGTAATGTAAGTTTGTTCTTTCTGCTTCGCTTCATCAGGATAAGAAAAAAGAAACAAACAGTAATTTGTGTGAAATAAGGAACATAAGGTGGTTTGTTCTAATTGGCTCCAACAGAGTAAGACAACAGAACCAAACAGTACTTTGTGTGAAACAAATAAGGTAAGTTTGTTCATTCTGCTTCGCTCCATCAGGATAAGACATTAGAAACAAACAGTGGTTTATGTGAAACAGGAAAGGTAGGTTTGTACATTGTACTTTGCTCTATCAGGATAAGACAACAGATACAAACAGTAAGTTTTTGTGAAATAAGTAATATAAGTTTTTTTGTTTTACTTGTCTCCAACACAGTAACACAACAGAACCAAACAGTAGTTTATTTGAACCAAGTAAGGTAAGTTGGTTTGTTTCTACTTCACTCCATCAGGGAACACAACAGAAACAAAGAGCAGTTTGTGTGAAACAAGTAAGGTAAGTTTGTTCGTTCTACTTCGCTCCACCAGGAAAAGACAACAGAAACAAACAGTAATTTGTGTGAAATAAGTAACATAAGTTTGTGTGTTCTACTTCGCTCCAACACAGTAGGAAAACAGAACCACATTAGTTTATGTGAAACAAGTAAGGTAAGTTTGTTCATGCTACTTCGCTCCATCAGGATAACATAACAGAAACAAACAGTAGTTTATGTGCAACAAGTAACGTAAGTTTGTTCGTTGTACTTGGCTCCATCACCATAAGAAAACAGAAACAAACAGTAATTTGTGTGAAATAAGTAACATAAGTTTGTTTGTTCTACTTCGCTCCAACAAGTAAGACTACAGCCCAAACAGTAGTTTAAGTGAAACAAGGAAGGTTAGTTTGTTTGTTCTACTTCCCTCCATCAGGGGAAGAGAACAGAAACCAAAGAAGTTTGTGTGAAACAAGTAAGGTAAGTTTGTTCATTGTGCTTCTCTCCATCAGGATAAGACAACAGAAAAAAAACAGTAATTTGTGTGAAATAAGTAACGTAAGTTTGTTTGTTCTACTTCCCTCCAACAGAGTAAGACAACAGAACCAAACAGTAGTTTATGTGAAACAAATAAAGTAAGTTTGTTCTCTCTACTTCGCTCCATCAGGTTAAGACAACAGAAACAAACAGTAATTTGTGTGCAATAAGTAACATAAGTTTGTGAGTTCTACTTCGCTCAAACAGAGTAAGACAACAGAAACAAGTAAGGTTAGTTTGTTCGTTCTACTTTGCTACATCAGGATAAGACAACAGAAACAAACAGTAGTTTATGTGAAAACAGTAACATAAGTTTGTTCATTGTACTTCGCACCATCTTCATAAGACAACAGAAACAAACAGTAATTTGTGTGAAAAGAGTAACATAAGTTAATTTTGTTCTACTTCGCTCCAACAGAGTAAGACAACAGAACCAAACAGTAGTTTATGTGAAACAAGTACGGCTAGTTTGTTCATTCCATTTCGCTCCATCAGGGGGAGACAACCGAAACAAACAGTAATTTGTGTGAAATAAGTAACAAAGTTTATTTGTTCTACTTCGTTCTAACAGAGTAAGAGAACAGAACCAAACGTTAGTTTATATGAAACAAGTACGGTTAGTTTGTTCATTCTACTTTGCTCCATCAGGGGGCAACAACAGAAACAAAGAGCAGTTTGTATGAAACAAGTAAGGTAAGTTTGTTCGTTCAACTTTGCTCCATCAGGATAAGACAACAGAAACAAATAGTAATTTTGTGTGAAATAAGTTAACAGAAATTGGTTTTGTTCTACTTTGCTCCAACAGAGTAAGACAACAGAACCAAACAGTAGTGTATGTGAAACGAGTAATGTAAGTTTGTTCATTGTACTTCGCTCCATCAGGATAAGACAACAGAAACAAACAGTAATTTGTGTGAAATAAGTCACATATGTTTGTTTGTGCTACTGTTGTAAACCTGAGTAAGATAAGAGAAGCAAACAGTAGTTTGTGTGAAACAAGTAAGGCAAGTTAGTTTGTTCTACTTCGCTCCATCAGGATAAGACAACAGAAACAAACAGTATTTTGTGTGAAGTAAGTAACATAAGTTTGTTTGTTCTACTTTGCTCTAACAGAGTAAGAGAACAGAACCAAACGTTACTTCATGTGAAACAAGTACGGTAGTTTGTTCGTTCTACTTCGCTCCATCAAGGGGAGACAACAGAAACAAAGACCAGTCCGTGTGAAAAAGAGTAAGGTAAGTTTTTTTGTTCTAAACTGCCACTCCATCAGGATAGGACAACAGAAACAAATAGTAATTTGTGTGAAATAAGTAACAGATGTTGGTTTTGTGCTACCCCGTTCCAACCGTGTAAGATAACAGAAGCAAACAGTAGTTTGAGTGAAACAAGTAAGGCAAGTTTGTTCGTTCCACTTCGCTCCATCAGGATAAGACAACAGAAACAAACAGTAGTTTATGTGAAAAAAGTAAGGTAGGTTTTTCATTTTACTTCGCTCTATCAGGGTTTGATAACAGAAAGAAACAGAAACTTGTGTGAAATAAGTAACATAAGTTTGTTTGTTCTACTTCGCTCCAACAGAGCAAGACAAAAGAACCAAACAGTAGTTTATGTGAAACGAATAAGGTAAGTTTGTTCTCACTACTTCCCCCCATCAGAATAAGACAACAGAAAAAAACAGTTTTTTTGTGTGCAACAAGTAACATAAGTTTGTGTGTTACTTCGCTCCAACAGAGTAAGACAACAGAAACAAACAGTAGTTTTGTGAAAAAGTAATGTAAGTTTGTTCATTGTACTTCGCTCCATCAGAATAAGACAACAGAAACAAACAGTAATTTGTGTGAAGTAAGTAACATAAATTTGTTTGTTCTACTTTGCTCCAATAGAGTAAGACAACAGAACCAAAGAGTAGTTTATGTGAAACAAGTACGGTTAGTTTGTTCTCTCCATTTCGCTCCATCAGGAAAAGACAACAGAAACAAACAGTAGTTTGTGTGAAACACGTAACGTATGTTTGTTCATTGTTCTTCGCTTCATCAGGATAAGACAACAGAAACAAACAGTAATTTGTGTGAAATAAGTAACATAAGTTATTTTGTGCTACTTCGCTCCAAGAGAGTAAAGCAACAGAACCAAACAGTAGTTTATGTGAAACGAATAAGGTAGTTTGTTCTCTTTACTTAGCTCCATCAGGATAAGACAACAGACACAAAAACTAATTTGTGTGCAATAAGTAACATAAATTTGTGTGTTCTACTTCGCTCCAACAGAGTAAGACAACAGAAACAAGTAAGGTTACTTGGTTCGTTCTACTTTGCTACATCAGGATAAGACAACAGAAACAAACAGTAGTTTATGTGAAACAAGTAACGTAAGTTTGTGCATTGTACTTCGCTCCGTCTGCATAAGACAACAGAATCAAACATTAATTTGTGTGAAATAAGTAACATAAGATTATTTGTTCTACGTCGCTCCAACAGACTAACACAACAGAACCAAACAGTAGTTTATGTGAAAGAAGTACGGTTAGTTTGTTCGTTCTACTTCGCTCAATCAGGGGGAGACAACAGAAACAAACAATAATTTGTGTGAAATAAGTAACAGAAGTTTGTTTGTTCTACTTCGCTCTAACAGAGTAAGAGAACAGAACCAAACGTTAGTTTATATGAAACAAGTACGGTTAGTTTGTTCATTTTACTTTGCTCCATCAGGGGGCGACAACAGAAACAAAGAGCAGTTCGTGTGAAACAAGTAAGGTAAGTTTGTTCGTTCTACTTAGCTCCATCAGGATAAGACAACAGAAACAAATAGTAATTTGTGGAAAATAAGTAACAGATGTTTGTTTGTGCTACTTCGCTCCAGCCGAGTAAGATAACAGAAGCAAACCGTAGTTTGTGTGAAACAAGTCAGGCAAGTTAGTTCGTTCTACTTGGCTCCATCAAGATAAGACAGCAGAAACAAACAGTATTTTTTGTGAAAAAAGTAACGTAGGTTTTTTATTTTACTTCGCTCTATCAGGATATGACAACAGAAAGAAACAGAAACTTGTGTGAAATAAGTAACATAAGTTTGTTTGTTCTACTTCGCTCCAACAGAGTAAGACAATAGAACCACATTAGTTTATGTGAAACAAGTAAGGTAATTTGTTCGTTCTACTTCGCTCCATCAGGAGAAGACAGCAGAAACAAACAGTATTTATGGTGAAGCAAGTCACATAAATTTGTTCATTTTACTTCAACCCATCAGGATTAGACAACAGAAACAAACAGTAATGTGTGTGAAATAAGAAACATGAGTTTGTGTGTTCTAATTTGCTCCAACAGAGTAAGACAATAGAACCAAATTAGTTTATGTGAAACAAGTAAGGTAATTTGTTCCTTCTACTTCGCTCCATCAGGATAAGACAAGAGAAACAAACAGTAGTTTGTGTGAAATAAGTAACATAAGTTTGTTTGTGCTACATCGCTCCAACAGTGTAAGACAACAGAAGCAAACAGTACTTTGTGTGAAACAAGTAAGGTAAGTTTGTTCATTCTACTTCACTTCATCAGGATAAGACCAGATTAACAAACAGTAATTTGTGTGAAATAAGTAACAGAAGTTTGTTTGTTCTACTTTGCTCCAACACAGTAAGACAACAGAAGCAAACAGTAGTTTATGTTAAACAAGTAAGGCAAGTTTGTTCGTTCCTCTTCACTCCGTCAGGATAAGACAACAGAAACAAACAGGAGTTTGTGAAACAAGTAAGGTAGGTTTCTTCATTGTACTTCGCTCTATAATGATATGACAACAGAAACAAACAGAAATTTGTGTGCAATAAGTAACATAAGTTTGTTTCTTCTACTTCGCTTCAACAGAGTAAGACAACAGATCCAAACAGTAGTTTATGAGAAAGGAATAAGGTAAGTTTGTTCTCTCTACTTCGCTCCATCAGGACAAGACAACAGAAACAAATAGTAATTTGGGTGCAATAAGTAACATAAGTTTGTGTGTTTCTACTTCGCACCAACAGTCTAAGACAACAGAACCACATTAGTTTATGTGAAACAAGTAAGGTAAGTTTTGTTCGCTCTACTTCGCTCCATCAGGAAAAGAAAACGGAAACAAACAGTAGTTTATGTGAAACAAGTAACATAACATTGTTCATTGTACTTCGCTCCATCAGGATAAGACAACAGAAACAAACAGTAATTTGTGTGAAATAAGTAATATAAGTTTCTTTGTTCTACTTCGCTCAAACAAGTAAGACAACTGACCCAAACTGTAGTTTATGTGAAACACGTAACGTAAGTTTGTTCATTGTACTTTGCTCCATCAGGATAAGATAACAGAAACAATCAGTAATTTGTGTGAAATAGGTGACATAAGTTTCTTTGAGGTACTTCGCTCCAACAGAGTAAGACAACAGAAGCAAATAGTAGTTTGGGTGAAGCAAGTAAGGCAAGTTTGTTCATTCTACTTCGCTCCATCAGGATAAGACAACAGAAAAAACAGTAATTTATGTGAAACAAGTAACGTAAGGTTTGTTCATTTGTACGTCGCTACATCAGGAGAAGACGACAGAAACATACAGTAATTTGTGTGAAATAAGTAACATAAGTTTGTTTGTACTACTTCGCTCCAACAGAGTAAAACAACAGAAGCAAACACTAGTTTGTGTGAAACAAGTAAGGCAAGTTTATTCGTTCTACTTCGCTCCATCAGGATAAGACAACAGAAACAAACAGTAGTTTATGTGAAACAAGTGAGGTAGGTTTGCTCATTATACTTCGCTCTATCAGAATAAGACAACAGAAACAAATAGTAATTTTTGTGAAATAAGTAACATAAGTGTGTTTGTTCTTCTTCGAATCAACAGAGTAAGACAGCAGAACCAAACAGTAATTTATTTGAAACAAGTAAGGTAAGTTGGTTCGTTCCACTTAACTCCATCAGGGGAAGAGAATAGAAACAAAGAGCAGTTTGTGTGAAACAAGTAAGGTACGTTTGTGCGTTCTACTTCGCTCCATCAGGACAAAACAACAGGAAAAATCAGTAATGTGTGTGCAATAAGTAATATAAGTTTGTGTGTTCTACTTCGCTCCAACAGAGTAAGACAATAGAACCACATTAGTTTATGTGAAACAAGTAAGGTAAGTTTGATCGTTCTACGTCGCTCCATCAGGATAAGACAACAGAAACAAACAGTAGTTTATGTGAAACAAGTAACGTAAGTTTGTTCTCTCTACTTAGCTCCATCAGGATATGACAACAGAAACAAAGAGTAATTTGTGTGCAATAAGTAACATAAATTTGTGTGTTCTACTTCGCTCCAACAGAGTAAGACAACAGAACCACATTAATTTATGTGCAACGTGTAAGGTAAGTTTGTTCGTTCTACTTGGCTCCATGAGGATAAGACAACAGAAACAAACAGTAATTTGTGTGAAGTAAGTAACATAAGTTTGTTTGTTCTACTTCGCCCCAACAAGTAAGACAACAGACCCAAAGAGTAGTTTATGTGGAACAAGTAAGGTTAGTTTGTTCACTGTACTTCATTCCATCAGAATAAGACAGCAGAAACAGACAGTAATTTGTGTGAAGTAAGTAACATAATTTTGTTTGTTCTACTTCGCTCCAACAGAGTAAGACAACAGAACCAAACAGTAGTTTATGTGAAAGGAGTATCGTAAGTTTGTTCATTGTACTTCGCTCTATTAGGATATGACAACAGAAACAACAGAAATTTCTGTGAAATTAGTAACATAAGTTTGTTTGTTCTACATCGCTCCAACAGAGGAAGATAACAGAACCAAACAGTAGTTTGTGGAAACAAGTAGGGTAAGTTTGTTCATTATACTTCTCTACATCAGGATAAGATGACAGAAACATACAGTAATTTGTGTGAAGTAAGTAACATAAGTGTGTTTGTTCTACTTGGCTCCAACAGAGTAAGACAACAGAAACAAACAGTAGTTTATGTGAAACAAGTAAGGTAGGTTTGCTCATTATACTTCGCTCTATCAGGATAAGACAACAGAAACAAACAGTAATATTTGTGAAATAGGTAACATAAATGTGTTTGTTCTACTTCGAATCAACAGAGCAAGACAACAGAACCAAACAGTAGTTTATTTGAAACAAGTAAGGAAGGTTGGTTCGTTCTACTTCACTCCATCAGGGGAAGACAACAGAAACAAGGAGCAGTTTGTGTGAAACAAGTAAGGTAAGTTTGTGCATTCAACGTCGACTCATCAGGACAAGACAAGGGAAACAAACAGTAATTTGTGTGCAATAAGTAATATAAGTTTCTGGGTTCTACTTCGCTCCAACAGAGTAAGACAATAGAACCACATTAGTTTATGAGAAACAAGTAAGGTAAGTTTTTTCATTCTACTTCGCTCCATCAGGATAAGACAACAGAAACAAACAGTAGTTTATGTGAAACAAGTAACATAAGTTTGTTAATTGTACTTTGCTCCATCATGATAAGACAACAGAAAAAAACAGTAATTTGTGTGAAATAAGTAACATAAGTTTATTTGTTCTACTTCGCTCCAACAGAGTAAGACAACAGAACCATATTAGTTTATTTGAACCAGGTACTGTTAGTTGGTTCTCTCTACTTTGCTCCATCTGGATAAGACAACAGAAGCAAACAGTAATTTGTGTGAAATAAGTAACAGAAGTTTGTTTGTTCTACTTCGCTCTAACAGAGTAAGAGAAGAGAACCAAACATTAGTTTATGTGAAACGAGTAAGGTAAGTTTGTTCTCTCTACTTCGCTCCATTAGGATAAGACAACAGAAACAAACAGTAGTTTATGTGAAACAAGTAACATAAGTTTGTTCACTATACTTCGCTCCATCAGCATAAGACAAGAGAAACAAACAGTAATTTCTGTGAAATAAGTAACATAAGTTACTTTGTTCTACTTCGCTACATCAGAGTAGGACAACAGAACCAAACAGTAGTTTATGTGAAACAAGTACGGTTAGTTTCTTCGTTCTACTTCACTCCATCAGGGGGAGACAACAGAAACAAACAGCAATTTGTGTGAAACAAGTAACGTAAGTTTGTTCGTTGTACTTCGCTCCATCAGGATAAGACAACAGAAACAAACAGTAATTTGTATGAAATAAGTAACAGAAGTTTGTTTGTTCTACATCGCTCCAACAGAGTAAGAAATCAGAACCAAACAGTAGTATATGCGAAACGACTAAGGTAAGTTTGTTCCCTCTACTTTGCTCCATCAGGATAAGACAACAGAAACAAACAGTAGTTTATGTGAAACGAGTAACGTAAGTTTTTCATTGTACTTCGCTCCAACAGAGTAAGACAACAGAACCACATTACTTTATGTGAAACAAGTGAGGTAAGGTGGTCTGCTCTACTTCGCTCCATCAGGATAAGACAACAGACACAAACAGTAATTTGTGTGAAATAAGTAATATAATTTGTTTGTTCTACTTCGCTCCAACAAGTAAGACAACAGACCCAAACTGTAGTTTATGTGAAACAAGTAATGTTCGATTGTTCATTCTACTTCGCTCCATCAGGATAAGACAACAGAACCAAACAGTAGTTTATGTGAAACAAGTACGGTTATTTCGCTCGTTCTACTTCACTCTATCAGGGGGAGACAACAGAAACAAAGAGCAGTTTCTGTGAAACAAGTAACGTACGTTTGTTCGTTCCACTTCGCTCCATCAGGATAAGACAACAGAAACAAACAGAAATTTGTGTGGAATAAGTAACAGAAGTTTGTTTGTTCTACATCGCTCCAACAGAGTGAGAAATCAGAACCAAACAGTAGTTTATGTGAAACGAGTAAGGTAAGTTTGTTCTCTCTACTTCACTCCATGAGGATAAGACAACAGAAACAAACAGTAGTTTATGTGAAACACGTAACATAAGTTTGTTCATTGTACTTCACTCCATCAGGATAAGACATCAGAAACAAACAGTAATTTCTGGGAAGTAAGTAACATAAGTTTGTTTCTGCTACTGCGCTCCAACAGAGTAAGACAACAGAAGGAAACAGAAGTTGTTTGAAACAGGTCAGGCAAGTTTGTTCGTTCTAATTGGCTTCATCAGGATAAGACAACAGAAACAAACTGTAGTTTATGTGAAACAAGTAAGGTAGGTTTGTTCATAGTACTTCGCTCTATCAGGATATGACAAGAGAAACAAACAGAAATTTGTGTGAAATAAGTAACATAAGTTTGTTTGTTCAACTTCGCTCCAACAGAGTAAGAAAAGAGAACCAAAGAATAGTTTATGTGAAACAAGTAAGGTTCGTTTGTTCATTCTACTTCGCTCCATCAGGGGGAGAAAACAGAAACAAGGAGCAGTGTGTGTGAAGCAAGAAAGGTAAGTTGGTTCATTCTACTTCGCTCCATCAGGATAAGAAAACAGAAACAAACAGTAGTTTATGTGAAACAAGTAACGTAAGTTTGTTCATTGTACTTCGCTCCATCAGGATAAGACAACAGAAAAAAACAGCAATTTGTGTAAAATATGTAACATAAGTTTGTTTGTTCTACATCGCTCCAACAGTGTAAGATAACAGAACAAAACAGTAGTTTGTGTGAATCAAGTAAGGTAAGTTTGTTCGTTCTACTTCACTCCATCAGGATAAGACGAAAGAAACATACAGTAATTGGTGTGAAATAAGTAACATAAGTTTGTTTGTTTACTTGGCTCCAACAGAGTAAGACAACAGAAGCAAACAATAGTTTGTGTGAAACAAGTAAGGTAAGTTTGTTCGTTCTACGTCACTCCATCAGGATAAGAGAACAGAAACAAGCAGTAGTTTATGTGAAAAAAGTAAGGGTTTTTCATTCTACTTTGCTCTATCAGGATATGACAACAGAAAGAAACAGAAACTTCTGTGAAATAAGTAACATATGTTTGTTTGTTCTACTTGGCTCTAACAGAGTAAGACAATGGAACCACATTAGTTTCTGTGAAACAAGTAAGGTAATTTGTTCGTTCTACTTCGCTCCATCAGGATAAGACAACAGAAACAAACAGTAGTTTATGTGAAACAAGTCACATAAGTTTGTTCATTGTACTGCGCTCCATCAGGATAACACAACAGAAACAAACGGTAATTTGTATGAAATAAGTAACAGAAGTTTGTTTGTTCTACATCGCTCCAACAGAGTAAGAAATCAGAACCAAACAGTAGTATATGTGAAACGACTAAGGTAAGTTTGTTCTCTCTACTTTGCTCCATCAGGATAAGACAACAGAAACAAACAGTAGTTTATGTGAAACAAATAAGGTAGGTTTACTCACTATACATCGCTCTATCAGGATAAGACAAGAGAAACAAACAGTAATTTTGTGAAATAAGTAACATAAGTGTGTTTGTTCTACTTTGAATCAACAGAGTAAGACAACAGAACCAAACAGTAGTTTATTGGAAACAAGTAAGGTAATTTGATTCGTTCTATTTCACTCCATCAGGGGAAGACAACAGAAACAAAGAGTCGTATGTGTGAAACAAGTAAGATACGTTTGTGTGTTCTACTTCGCTCCATCAAGACAAGACAACAGGAACAAACAGTAATGTGTGTGCAATAAGTAATATAAGTTTGTGTGTTCTTCTTCGCTCCAACAGAGTAAGAAAATAGAACCACATTAGTTCATGTAAAACAAGTAAAGTAAGTTTGTTCGTTCTACTTCACTCCATCAGGATAATACAACAGAAACAAACAGTAGTTTATGTGAAACAAGTCACATAAGTTTGTTCATTGTACTTCGCTACATCAGGATAAGACAACAAAAACAAAAAGTAGTGTGTGAAATAAGTAACATAAGTTTGTTTGTGCTACTTCGCTCCAACAGCGTAAGACAACAGAAGCAAACAGTACTTTGTGTGAAACAAGTAAGGTAAGTTTGTTCATTCTACTTCACTTCATCAGGATAAGACAAGATTAACAAACAGTAATTTGTGTGAAATAAGTAACAGAAGTTTGTTTCTTCTACTTCGCCTCAACAGAATAAGACAACAGAACCAAACAGTAGTTTGTGTGAAACAAGTAAGGCAAGTTCGTTCATTCTTCACTCCATCAGGATAAGACAACAGAAACAAACAGTAGTTTATGTGAAACAAGTAAGGTAGGTTTGTTCATTGTACTTCTCTCTATCATGATATGACAACAGAAACAAACAGAAATTTGTGTGAAATAAGTAACATAAGTTTGTTTGTTCTACTTCGCTCCAACACAGTAAGACAACAGAACCAAACAGTAGTTTATGTGAATTGAAAAAGGTAAGTTTGTTCTCTCTACTTCCCTCCATCAGGATAAGACAACAGAAACAAACAGTAATTTGGGTGCAATATGTAACATAAGTTTCTGTGTTCTACTTCGCTCCAACAGTCTAAGATAACAGAACCACATTAGTTTATATGAAACAAGTAAGGTAAGTTTGTTCGTTCTACTTCGCTCCATCAGGAAAAGACAACAGAAACAAACTGTAGTTTGTGTGAAACAAGTAACACAGGTTTGTTCATTGTACTTCGCTCCATCAGGAAAAGACAACAGAAACAAACAGTAATTTGTGTGAAATAAGAAATATTAGTTTGTTTGTTCTACTTCGCTGTAACAGGTAAGACAACAGACCCAAACTGTAGTTTATATTAAACATGTAACGTAAGTTTATTCATTGCACTTCGATCCATCAGGATAAGACAACAGAAACAAACAGTAATTTGTGCGAAATAAGTGACATAAGTGGGATTGAGCTACTTCGCTCCAACAGAGTAAGACAACAGAACCATATTAGTTTATGTGAACCAACTACTGTTAGTTTGTTCTCTCTACTTCGCTCCATCAGGATTAGAAAACAGAAACACACAGTAATTTGTGTGAAATAAGTAACATAAGTTTTTTTGAGCTACTTCGCTCCAACAGAGTAAGACAACAGAAGCAAACAGTATTTTGTGTGAAACAAGTAAGATAAGTTTGTTCGTTCTACTTTGCTCCATCAGGATAAGGCAACAGAAACAAACAGTAATTTGTGTGAAATAAGTAACAGAAGTTTGGTTGTTCTACTTCGCTCTAACAGAGTAAGAGAAGAGAACCAAACATTAGATTATGTGAAACGAGTAAGGTAAGTTTGTTCTCTCTACTTCGCTCCATCAGGATAAGACAACAGAAACAAACAGTAGTTTATGTGAAACAAGTAACGTAAGTTTGTTCACTGTACTTCGCTCCATCAGCATAAGAGAACAGAAAAAAACAGTAATTTCTGTGAAATAAATAACATATGTTACTTTGTTCTACTTCACAACATCAGAGTAGGACAACAGAACCAACAGTAGTTTATGTGAAACAAGTACGGTAAGTTTGTTCGTTCTACTTCACTCCATCAGAGGGAATAACAGAAACAAAGAGCAGTTTGTTTAAAACAAGTAACGTAAGTTTGTTCGTTCAACTTCGATCCATCAGGATAAGCAACAGAAACAAACAGTAATTTGTATGAAATAATTAACAGAAGTTTGTCTGTTCTACATCGCTCCAACAGAGTAAGAAATCAGAACCAAACAGTAGTTTATGTGAAACGAGTAAAGTAAGTTTGTTCTCTCTACTTCGCTCCATCAGGATAAGACAACAGAAACAAACAGTAGTTTATGTGAAACAAGTAAGGTTAGTTCGTTGGTTCTACTTCGCTCCATCAGGATAAGACAACAGAAACAAACAGTAATTTGTGTGAAATAAGTAACATAAGTTTGTTTGTTCTACTTCGCTCCAACAGAGTAGGACAACAGAACCAAACAGTAGTTTATGTGAAAAAAGTACGGTTAGTTTGTTCGTTCTACTTCACTCCATCAGGGGGAGACAACAGAAACAAAGGCCAGTTTCTGTGAAACAAGTAACGTAAGTTTGTTTCGTTCTACTTCGCTCCATCAGGATAAGACAACAGAAAAAAACAGTAATTTGTATGAAATAAGTAACAGAAATTTGTTTGTTTTACATCGCTCCAACAGAGTAAGAAATCAGAACCAAACAGTAGTTCATGAGAAACGAGTAAGGTAAGTTTGTTCTCTCTACTTCGCTCCATCAGGATAAGACAACAGAAACAAACAGTAATTTGTGTGAAATAAGTAACATAAGTTTGTTTGTGCTACTGCGCTCCAACAGAGTAACACAGCAGAAGCAAACAGTAGTTTGTGTGAAACAAGGCACTAAAGTTTCTTCGTTATAATTGGCTCCATCAGGATAAGACAACAGAAACAATCAGTAATTTGTGTGAAATAAGTTACATAAGTTTGTTTTTTCTACTTCGCTCCAACAAGTAAGACAACAGACCCAAAGACTAGGTTATGTGAAACAAGTAAGGTTAGTTTGTTCGTTCTACTTTGCTCCCGCAGGATAAGACAACAGAAACAAAATGTGGTTTTGTAAAAAAAGTAACGTAAGTTTGATCATTGTACTTCACTCCATCATAATAAGACAACAGAAACAAACAGTAGTTAGTGTGAAGTAAGTAACATAAGTTTGTTTGTTCTACTTCGCTCCAACAGAGTAAGACAACAGAACCAAACAGTAGTTTATGTGAAACAAGTACGGTTAGTTTGTTCTCTCTGTTTGGCTCCATCAGGAAAAGACAACAGAAACAAACAGTAGTTTGTGTGAGACACGTAACTTAAGTTTCTTCATTGCAATTTGCTCCATCAGGATAAGACACCAGAAACAAACAGTAGTTTTGTGAAAAATGTAACGTAAGTTTGTTCAATGTACTTCACTCCATCATAATAAGACAACAGAAACAAACAGTAATTTGTGTGAAGTAAGTAACATCAGTTTGTTTGTTCTACTTCGCTCCGACAGAGTAAGACAACAGAACAAACAGTAGTTGATGTGAAACAAGTACGGTTAGTTTGTTCTCTCTATTTCGCTCCATCAGGAAAAGACAACAGAAACAAACAGTTGTTTGTGTGAAACACGTAACGTAAGGTTTTTCATTGTAATTCGCTCCATCAGGATAAGACAACAGAAACAAACAGTAATTTGTGTGAAATAAGTAACATAAGTTTGTTTGTGCTACTTCGCTCCAACAGAGTAAGACAACAGAAGCAAACAGTAGTTTGTGTGAAACAAGTAAGGTAAGTTTCTTCGTTCTACTTCGCTCCTTCAGGATAAGACAACAGAAACAAACAGTAATTTGTGTGAAATAAGTAACAGAAGTGTGTTTGTTCTACTTCGCACTAACAGAGTAAGAGAACAGATCCAAATGTTAGTTTATGTGAAACAAGTACGGTTAGTTTGTTCGTTCTACTTCGCTCAATCAGGAGGAGAAAACAGAAACAAAGAGCAGTTTGGTGTGAAACAAGTAAGGTAAGTTTGTTCATTCTACTTCGCTCCATCAGGATAAGACAACAGAAACAAATAATAATTTGTGTGAAATAAGTAACAGAAGTATGCTTGTGCTACTTTGCTCCAACCGAGTAAGATAACAGAAGCAAATAGTAGTGTATGTGAAACAAGAAAGGCAAGTTTGTTCGTTCTACTTCGCTCCATCAGGATAAGACAACAGAAACAAACAGTAGTTTATGTGAAACAAGTAAGGTAGGTTTGTTCATTGTACTTCGCTCTATCACGATATGACAACAGAAAGAAACAGAAATTTGTGTGAAATAACTAACATAAGTTTGTTTGTTCTACTTCGCTCCAACAGAGTAAGACAACAGAACCACATTACTTTATATGAAACAGTAAGGTAAGTTTGTTCGCTCTACTTCGCTCCATCAGGATAAGACAACAGAAACAAACAGTAGTTTGTATGAAATAAGTAACAGAAGTTTGTTTGTTCTACATCGCTCCAACAGAGTAAGACAACAGAACCAAACAGTAGTTTATGTGAAAATAGTAAGGTAAGACTGTTCATTGTACTTCACTCCGTCAGGATAAGACAACAGAAACAAAGAGTACTTTATGTGAAACACGTAACGTAAGTTTTTTCATTGTACTTCACTCCATCAGGATAAGACAACAGAAAGAAACAGTAATTTGTGTGAAATAAGTAACAGAAGTTTGTTTGTTCTACTTCGCTCCAAAAGAGTAAGACAACAGAAGAAACAATAGTTTGTGTGAAAAAAGTAAGGCAAGTTTGTTCGTTCTACTTCGCAACATCAGGATAAGAGAGCAGAAACAAACAGTAAATTATGTGAAACAAGTAAGGTAGTTTTGTTCATTGTACTTCGCTCTATCAGGATATGACAACAGAAAGAAACAGAAATTTGTGTGAAATAAGTAACATAAGTTTGTTTGTTCTACTTCGCTCCAACACATTAAGACAACAGAACCACATTAGTTTATGTGAAACAAGTAAGGCAAGTTTGTTCGTTCTACTTCGCTCCATCAGGATAAGACAGCAGAAACAAACAGTAGTTTATGTGAAACGAAAAAGGTAAGTTTGTTCTCTCTACTTTGCTCCATCAGGACAAGACAACAGAAACCAAGAGTAATTTGTGTGCAATAAGTGACATAAGTTTGTGTGTTCTACTTCGCTCCAACAGAGTAAGAAAACGGAACCACATTAGTTTATGTGAAAAAAGTAGGTAAGTTTGTCCGTTCTACTTCGCTCCATCAGGATAAGACAACAGAAACAAACAGTAATGTGTGTGAAATAAGTTACATAAGTTTGTTTGTTCTACTTCACTCCAACAAGTAAGACAACAGACCCAAAGAGTAGTTTATGTGAAACAAGTAAGTTTAGTTTTTTCGTTCTACTTTGCTCCATCAGGATAAGACAACAGAAACAAACAGTAGTTTATGTGAAACAAGTAAGGCAAGTTTGTTCGTTCTACTTCACTCCATCAGGATAAGACAACAGAAACAAATAGTAATTTGTGTGAAATAAGTAACAGAAGTTTGTTTGTTCTACTTCGCTCCAACATAGTAAGACAACTGAAGCAATCACTAGTTTGTGTGAAACAAGTAAGGCAAGTTTGTTCGTTTTACATCACTCCATCAGGATAAGACAACAGAAACAAACAGTAGTTTATGTGAAACAAGTAAGGTAAGGTTTTCATTTTACTTCGCTCTCTCAGGATATGACAACAGAAAGAAACAGAAATTTGTGTGAGATAAGTAACAAAAATTTGTTTGTTCTACTTCTCTCCAACAGAGTAAGACAACAGAACCAAACAGTTGTTTATGTGAAACGAATAAGATAAGTTTGTTCTCTCTACTTCGCTCCATCAGGATAAGACAACAGAAACGAACAGTAATTTGTGTGCAATAAGTAACATCAGTTTGTGTGTTCTACTTTGCTCGAACAGAGTAAGACAACAGAACCACATTAGTTTATGTGAAACAAGTAGGGTATGTTTGTTCGTTCTACTTCGCTCCATCAGGATAAGACAACAGAAACAAACAGTAATTTGTGTGAAATAAGTTACATAAGTTTGTTTTTTCTACTTCGCTCCAACCAGTAAGACAACAGACTCAAAGAGTAGGTTATGTGAAACAAGTTAGGTTAGTTTGTTCGTTCTACTTTGTTCCCTCAGGATAAGACAACAGAAACAAACAGTGGTTTTGTAAAAAAAGTAACGTAAGTTTGATCATTGTACTTCACTCCATCATAATAAGACAACAGAAACAAACAGTAATTAGTGTGAAGTAAGTAACATAAGTTTATTTGTTCTACTTCGCTCCAGCAGAGTAAGACAACAGAACCAAACAGTAGTTTATGTGAAACAAGTACGGTTAGTTTGTTCTCTCTATTTGGCTCCATCAGGAAAAGACAACAGAAACAAACAGTAGTTTGTGTGAAAAAGGAAGGTAAGTTTCTTCATTCTACTTCACTCCATCAGGATAAGACAACAGAAACAAACAGTAGTGTTGTGAAAAAAGTAACGTAAGTTTGTTCTATGTACTTCACTCCACCATAATAAGACAACAGAAACAAACAGTAATTTGTGTGAAGTAAGTAACATAAGTTTGTTTGTTCTACTTCGCTCCGACAGAGTAAGACAACAGAACAAACAGTAGTTGATGTGAAACAAGTACGGTTAATTTGTTCTCTCTATTTCGCTCCATCAGGAAAAGAAAACAGAAACAAACAGTTCTTTGTGTGAAACATGTAACGTAAGGTTTTTCATTGTAATTCGCTCCATCAGGATAAGACAACAGGAAACAAACAGTAATTTGTGTGAAATAAGGTAACATAAGTTTGTTTGTGCTACTTCGGCTCCAACAGAGTAAGACAACAGAACAAACAGTAGTTTGTGTGAAAAGAGTAAGGTAAGTTTCTTCGTTCTACTTTCGCTCCTTCAGATAAGACAAACAGAAACGAAACAGTAATTTGTGTGAAATAAGTAACAGAAGGTTTGTTTGTTCTACTTCGCTCTAACAGAGTAAGAGAACAGAACCAAATGTTAGTTTATGAGAAGCAAGGTAAGGTTAGTTTGTTCGTTAAACTTCGCTCAATCAGGAGGGAGAAAACAGAAACAAAGAGCAGTTTGTGTGAAACAAGTTAAGGTAAGTTTGTTCATTCTACTTCGCTCCATCAGGATAAGACAACAGAAACAATTAAGTAATTTGTGTGAAATAAGTGTAAACAGAAGTATGCTTGTGCTACTTTGCTCCAACCGAGTAAGACAACAAACTAAAACAGTAGCTTTATGTGAAAAAAGTAAGGTTAGTTTGTTAATTGTACTTCGCTCCATCAGGATAAGACAACAGAATCAAACAGTAGTTATGTGAAACAAGTAACGTAAGTTTGTTCATTGTACTTCACTCCATCATGATAAGACAACAGAAACAAACAGTAATTTTTGTGAAATAAGTAACTAATATTTATTTGTTTTACTTCACTACAACATAGTAAGACAACAGAACCAAAGAGTAGTTTAAGTGAAATAAGTAAGGTAAGTTTGTTTATTGTACTTCGCTCCATCAGGATAAGAAAACATACACAAACAGTAATTTGTGAGAAATAAGTAACATATATTTGTTTGTTCTACTTCGCTCCAACAGAGTAAGACAACCAGACCAAAGAGTAGTTTATGTGAAAAGAGTAAGGTAAGTATGTTCGCTATACTTCGCTCCCTCAGGATAAGTGAACAGAAACAAACAGTAGTTTATGTGAAACAAGTAAGGTAAGTTTGTTCATGGTATTTCTCTACCAGGTTAAGACATCAGAAAAAAAAACAGAAATTTTTTTGTGAAATAAGTAACAAGTTTGTTTTTTTCTATTTCACCCCAAAACAGAGTAAGACAACGAATCAAAGAGTAGTTTAGTGAAAAAAGTAAGGTTTACGTTTGTTCGTTCTACTTCGCCCCACCCGGAAATAAGCAACAGACACAACAGAAAATTGTGCGAAATAAGTTATATAAGTTTGTTTTTTCCCTAATTTGCTCCAACAGGTAAGACACGAACCAAAGAGTATTTTAAAGTGAAATGGGTAAGGTAAGTTTGGTTGTTACATCGCTCCATCGGAAAAGCCCAACAGAAAAACAGTAGTTTATGTGAAAAAAGTCCCGTAAGTTTTTATTGCATTCCCCCCTCAGGATAAGTCAAGACAAACAAACAGAAATTTTTGTGTGTAATAAGTAACTAAATTTGTTTTTTATTCCCCTAAAAGGTAAGAACACAGAACCAAAGTTTTTATGTAAAACAAGTAAGGTTTGTTTGTTCATTCTACTTCGCTCCATCAGGATAAGACAACAAAAACAAAGAAACATTTATGTGAAACGAATAACGTAAGTTTGTTCATTGTACTTCGCTCCATCAGGATAAGACAACAGAAACAAACGATAATTTGTGTGAAATAAGTAACTTAAGTTTGTTTGTTCTAATACGCTCCAACAGAGTAAGACAACAGAACCACAGTAGCTTATGTGAAACAAGTAAGGTAAGTTTGTTCATTGTACTTCGCTCCATCAGGATAAGACACCAGAAACAAACAGTAATTTCTGTGAAATAAGTAACATAAGTTTGTTTGTTCCTATACGCTCCAACAGAGTAAGACAACAGAACCAAGCAGTATATTATGTGAAACAAGTAAGGTTAATTGGTTCGTTCTACTTCGTTCCATCAGTGGAAGACAACAGAAACAAAGAGCAGTTTGTATGAAACACGTAAGGTAAGTTTGCTCTTTCTACTTCGGTCCATCAGGATAAGAGAAGAGAAACAAACAGTAATTTGGGTGAAATAAGTAACATAAGTTTGTTTGTTCTACTTCACTGCAACAGAGTAAGACAACGGAACCAAACAGTACTTTATGTGAAACAAGGAAGGTTTGTTTGTTAATTGTACTTCGCTCATCATGATAAGACAACAGAATCAAACAGTAGTTTATATGAAACAAGTAACGTAAGTTTGTTCATTGTACTTTGCTCTATCATGATAAGACAACAGAAACAAACAGTAATTTTTGTTAAATAGGTAACTTAAATTTGTTTGTTTTACTTCACTCCAACAGAGTAAGACAGAGGAACCAAAGAGTAGTTTATGTGAAATAAGTAAGGTAGTTTCTTCCTTCTACTTCGCTCCATCAGGATTAGACAAGAGACACAAACAGTAATTTGTGCGAAATTAGTAACATAAGTTTGTTTGTTCTACTTTGCTCCAACAGAGTAAGACAAGAGTACCAAACAGTAGTTTATGTGAAACGAGTAAGGTAAGTTTGTTCACTCTACTTCGCTCCAACAGTAGTTTATGTGAAACAAGTAAGGTAAGTTTGTTTATTGTATTTCTCTCTATCAGGATAAGACAACAGAAACAAACAGTAATTTGAGTGAAATAAGTAACATAAGTTTGTTTGTTCTACTTTGCTCCAACAGATTAAGACAACAAAACCAAAAGTAGTTTATGTGATACAAGTAAGGTTAGTTTGTTTGTTCTACTTCGCTCCATCATGATAAGACAACAGAAACAAACAGTAGTTCAAGTGGAACAAGTAAGGTTAGTTTCTTCATTCTACTTTGCTCCAACAGGGGAAGACAACAGAAACAAAGAGCAGTTCCTTCTACTTCGCTCCATCATGATAAGACAACAGGAACAAACAGTAGAGTATGTGAAACGAATAAGTTTAGTTTCTTTTTCTATTTCGCTCGATCAGGGGAAGACAACAGAAACAAAGAGCAGTTTGTATGAAACACGTAAGGTAAGTTTGCTCGATCTACTTCGGTCCCTCAGGTTAAGACAAGAGAAACAAACAGTAATTTGTGTGAAATAAGTAACATAAGTTTGTTTGTTCTATCACTCTAACAGAGTAAGAAAACAGAACCAAACAGTAGTTTATGTGAAGCAAGTAAGATAAGTTTGTTCGTTCTACTTTGCTCCATCAGGTTAAGAAAACAGAAACAAACAGTACTTTGTGTGACATAAGTAACATAAGTTTGTTTGTTGTACTTCCCTCCAACAGAGTAAGACAACAGAACCAAACAGTAGTTTATGTGAAACAAGCAAGGTTCGTTTGTTCAGTCTACTTCGCTCTATTAGGATAAGTCAAAAAAAACAAACAAACGTTTATGTGAAACAAGTAACGTAAGTTTGTTCATTGTACTTCGCTCCATCAGGATAAAAAAACAGAAACAAACAGTAATTTGTGTGAAATAAGTAACATAAGTTTGTTTGTTACACTTCCCTCCAACAGAGTAAGAAAACAGAACCAAACAGTTGTTTATCTGAAACAAGTTAGGTTAGTTTGTTCATTCTACTTTGCTCCATCAGGATAAGACAACAGAAACAAACAGTAGTTTATGTGAAACAAGCAACATACGTTTGTTCCTTTTACTTCGCTCCACCAGGATATGACAACAGAAACAAACAGTAATTTGTGTGACATAAGTAACATAAGTTTGTTTGTTCCACTTCCCTCCAACAGAGTAAGACAACAGAACCAAACAGTTGTTTATGTGAAACAAGTAAGGTTTGTTTGTTCATTCACTTCGCTCGATCATGATAAGACAACAGAAACAAACAGTAGTTTATGTGAAACAAGTAACGTAAGTTTATTCATTATACTTCACTCCATCAGGATAAGACACCAGAAACAAACAGTAATCTCTGTGAAATAAGTAACATAAGTTCGTTTGTTCTACTTCGCTCCAACAGAGTAAGACAACAGAACCAAACAGTATTGTATGTGAAACAAGTAAGGTTAGTTTGTTCGTTCTACTTCGCTCCATCAGGGGAAGACAACAGAAACAAAGAGCAGTTTGTGTGAAATAAGTACATAAGTTTCTTCATTGTACTTCTCTCCATCCGGATCAGACAACAGAAACAACTTCGCTCCATCAGGATAAAAGAACAGAAACAAACAGTAATTTGAGTGAAATAAGTAACATAAGGTTGTTTGTTCTACTTCGTTCCAACAGAGTGAGACAACAGAACCAAACAGTAGTTTTGTGAAACAAATAAGGTTAGTTTGTTAACTGTCCTTTGCTCCATCAGGATAAGACAACAGAATCAAACAGTAGTTTATGTGAAACAAGTAACGTAAGTTTGTTCGTTGTACTTTGCTCCATCATGATAAGACAACAGAAACAAACAGTAATTTTTGTGAAATATGTAACTTAAGTTTGTTTGTTCTACTTCACTCCAAAAGAGTAAGACAACAGAACCAAAGAGTAATTTATGTGAAATAAGTAAGGTAAGTTTGTTCATTCTACTTTGCTCCATCAGGATAAGACAACAGACACAAACAGTAATTCGTGCGAAATAAGTAAAATAAGTTTGTTTGTTCTACTTTGCTCCAACAGAGTAAGACAACAGAACCAAAGAGTAGTTTATGTGAAACGAGTAAGGTAAGTTTGTTCGCTCTACTTCGCTCCATCAGGATAAGACAACAGAAATAAACAGTAGTTTATGTGAAACAAGTAAGGTAAGTTTGTTCATTGTTTGTTCATTGTACTTCTCTCTTTCAGGATAAGACAACAGAAACAAACAGTAATATGTGAAAATAAGTAACATAAGTTTGTTTGTTCTACTTCACTCCAACAGAGTAAGACAACTGAACCAAACAGTAGTTTGTTTGAAGCAGGTAAGGTAAGTTTGTTCATTATATTTAGCTCCATCAGGATAAGACAACAGATACAAACAGTAGTTTATGTGAAAAAAGTAACGTAAGTTTGTTCATTGCACTTCGCTCCATCAGGATAAGACAACAGAAACAAACAGTAATTTGTGTGAAATAAGTAACATAATTTTGTTTGTTCTACTTCCCTCAAACAGAGTAAGAAAACAGAACCAAACAGTAGTTTATGTGAAACAAGTAAGGTTAGTTTGTTCATTTTACTTCGCTCCATCAGGATAAGACAACAAAAACAAACAAACATTTATGTGAAACAAGTAACGTAAGTTTGTTCATTGTACTTCACTCCATCAGGATAAGACAACAGAATCATACAGTAATTTGTGTGAAATAAGTAACATAAGTTTGTTTGTTCGCTCTACTTCGCTCCATCAGGATAAGTGAACAGAAATAAACAGTAGTTTATGTGAAACAAGTAAGGTTTGTTCCTTCGTTCTACTTCGCTCCATCAGGATGAGACAACAGAAACAAACAGTAGTTTATGTGAAACAAGTAATGTAAGTTTGTTCATTGTACTTCGCTCCATCAGGGTAAGACACCAGAAACAAACAGTAATTTCTGTGAAATAAGTAACATAAGTTTGTTTGTTCTAATTCGCTCCAACAGAGTAAGACAACAGAACCAAACAGTATATTATGTGAAACAAGTAAGGTTAGTTTGTTCATTCTACTTCGTTCCATCAGTGGAAGACAACAGAAACAAACAGCAGTTTGTATGAAACATGTGAGGTAAGTTTGCTCGTTCTACTTCGGTCCATCAGGATAAGACAAGAGAAACAAACAGTAATTTGTGTGAAATAAGTAACATAAGTTTGTTTGTTCTACGTGGCTCCAACAGGGTAAGACAACAGACCCAAATAGTAGTTTGTGTGAAACAAGCAAGGTAAGTTTGTTCGTTCTACTTTCCTCCATCAGGATAAGACAACAGAAACAAACAGTAATTTGTGTGAAATAAGTAACATAAGTTTTTTTGTTCTCCTTCGCTGCAACAGAGTAAGACAATAGAACCAAACAATAGTTTATGTGAAACAAGTAAGGTTAGTTTGTTAATTGTACTTCTCTCCATCAGGATAAGGTAACAGAACCAAACAGTAGTTTATGTGAAACTGTTGGGAGCCGTGGCTGCTCTTTGACCATGAGAACTGCAGTTGTTTTGGGATCTCTGGGCACAGAGACCTTGTCTTATGGCCTTGGCAAACAGTCTTCAGACACAGGGGCATTTGTGGGGCAGACTTTAGGCATGTAGGCACTGTCTGAAAAGTTTTGTTTTCTGTATATAAGGTTGTGCTTGCCTGAATAAATCTGAGACCTTGATCAGACTCTAGACTTGCTCTCCTTCTTTGTGTCTCCTGTCTCTCACCCAAGTTATTTTTCCCCTGGGGTCCTTGTTTAACTCCCCGCTCCCCGGGGCTAGTGGCGCCCAAACATGGGGCTGGAGGTACGAAGTGTGACCTGGACGTAGCTGCAGTGGACGGCCTTCTCCCATTGGATCGCCACCTGACTGGTGAGTGAAGATCCGCATAGAGATCACCACAGGCAGACCACCTGTGATACAGATCCGCACAGTGATCAACGCAGGAGTGCCCACCTGTGATACAGATCCGGAGAGGTAAGAAAAGCGACGCAATTATGGGACAAGCATTAAGTAAGCTTGAATTGTTTGTTGAAGGGCTTAAAGCTTCTCTCAAGACACGAGGAACACGGGTTAAGAGAAAAGATTTAGTGAAATTCTTTGTCTTTTCAGAGGATGTCTGTCCCTGGTTCCCCCAGGAAGGTACTATAGATGAAAAGCGGTGGCGCCGTGTTGGTGACTGTCTAAATGACTACTACCGCTCTTATGGTCCTGAAAGGGTCCCAGTGCCGGCATTTTCTTATTGGAATCTCATAAATGATGTATTACAGGTCCGCCACTGTCACCCTGATGTTTCAAAAGTAGTTACAGATAGTGAGAATTTTCTTAAAAATAAATTCACCGGTAGTCAGACCTCCCTCCATAAGAATGAAGTCCCAGAGAATCCTTACCCCGCCTGCCCTGGTTCTCGCAGTGCTGCGGGCGGGCCAACAACCAGCCCCTTCTCCCCTGGCTCTAATTGTCCCTCTATTATCATTCCTATGCCAGAAAATGCTGATGATCCCCCGCCTAGTAACCCTCTCCCACAATCTACCTATCCAGTTCTGTCTGATTTAAAAACCACCAATCCTGATGATGACTCATTCCCCCCACCCCCTGAGGAAAGGGCTAAATTGCAGGATGAAGCTATTAAATATAATAACTCTGATTGGGCCCCCCAGACGCTTTTGGGTACACGGTCACCACCCTATAACATAGCACCCTCTTCTTCTGCCCCGGCGCTTGACGCTCCCTCTGATCTAGAAGAAATAACTAGACATGCAATTATTAAACTTTCCCGGGAGGCACAATCTCTTAAGACACTCCTCCAAGCCAAAAAGGAGAAGTCACACCTGCTCAAGCAGTTATGCGACCTTGATTTAGAAATACGCTCCCCCTCCACTCGCCCTGTTCAGAAAACTAAAAATTAAAAGTAAAACTCCCCATGCCTTTCCTGTAACTCGCTCCCAAGTTAAACCTACTGAAGGAAAATCTAATGAGGCTGAGCCGCAGGATCTAGATAGCCCAGAAGAGGGGGAGGGAGGATCTGAAACAAAGGAACCTGCTGGGTCAGAAAGCACTGAGAATGAAGAAAGGGATGACACTTTACTTACTAAAGCCCAGCAATATCGCCGCCTTAAATTTAAACATATAAAAGAGTTAAAAAATGCAGTTACTTCATATGGTCCTATTGCTCCTTTCACTATCTCACTGTTAGAATCTCTAAGTGAAGACTTACTTACTGTTAATGACTGGGTTATGTTAACTAAATCTACTTTAACTAGGGGTGACTTTCTTCTATGGAAAGCTGATTACACTGAGAGGTGCCAGGATGCTGCCCGCCATAATTTGGCCGCTGGTAGTTCCTCCAAAGCCTGGACGCTAGATAAACTTTTGGGCAACCGTCCCTATGATACAAATGAAAAACAAACCAAATTTCCTCTAGGATTGCTTACACAAATTCAACATGCAGCTCTCAAAGCCTGGAAGAGCCTTCCCTCTAAAGGGTCAGCTGTCACCTCTCTTGCTAAACTCAGACAGGGTCCACAAGATCCTTATAGTGATTTTATCGGCCGCCTTACAGAGGCCGCTGAATGGCTCATGGGAAAGGAGGAAACAGATAATGAATTTGTTAGACATCTTGCCTTTGAGAATGGTAACTCTGCCTGCCAAGCGGCTATACGCCCCCATCGCCGTGGCAAAAATATCTCTGACTTTATCAAACTCTGTGCTGATGTAGACCCTGCGTCCCACAGCATTGGACTAGCCATAGGAGCGGCCCTTAAAGATTTTACCCAGGGGGACAAGCTCAGAACCTGTTTTAATTTGCAAACAACCGGGTCATTTTTCCAGAGATTGCACGGCCCCTAAGGCTGAGCGGCTGCTCCCATCCTCTCTGTGTCCGTGATGCAAGCAGGGAAAGGCCCCATAAAGGGCTCTCCAAGAAATATCCTTCATCATGCCTTGTTTGTCCTAAACTTTTTAACCCTTGATACTCAGGGAAATTCAGCTGCTGATCGCTTTTGGCACACAAATACAAAAAATACCTTTGCCAAAGCCATGTGGAAAGATCCATTGACTAACAAATGGAATGGACCCGACCCTGTATTAATATGGGGATGAGGATCTGTTTGTATTTTTTCGCAGAAAGAAAATGGAGCCAGATGGTTGCCAGAACGTTTGGTGCGGCATGCAGGCCACGAGATCAAACAAGAGGACACTGCTGATCCTGATAATATGGAGTCATCTACATCTTACTTACAGTGAACTTTACTGGACCTATGTTCCTGATCCTCCTATATTACATCCAGTGACTTGGGAGAAAAAAGAAATCATAGTTCTAGTCAATAACACTCGGTTGCTAAGTATGCCATCTAGTAAAAATATAGAATTACATCAAATAATTATGAGTTCATATTCAGGGCGTCGTCTAGGTATTCCACTATGCTTTTCTAAGACTAGCAGAGTGGGATGTTTTGAAATAAAGGAAAGAAACATTACTGTAAAGCATGTACAAGAGCATGTACAAGGTACAAAAAAGATAAAGCAGGTCCAAACAAGCAGAATTTCTATTTGGCTTCCCTATGGAAATCAAGTTACAGGGGATAGTCCACCAGAGGACTTTATTCCCTGTGAAGGAAATACACCTTGGTTCAATAAATCTATACATTGGAGCAAATGTGTAGGGAAAAAATTTATCAGGTATAATGTTTCTGGATCTACTAGATATGTTAAGGATTGGTCAGGATCAGCAGGCTCTATAGAGAATAAAACTGAATGGGTTAATGATTGGGATACTGGACTGTCCTCAGGATTGTGGTGGTCAGACAATGGACATCAGCAAACTTATGTGTGGAAAATTGCTGTTGCTATGGGAGGAATCAAGGTTACATTTGACAGCAATGATTCAAATAGCCTTCCGAAGGGAACTGTTATGGCCTGTGTTACACCACCTTATGCCCTGATGTTAGGAAATATAAATATTACTTGGTATCATGAGTCTGAGGGAATGTTTAATGTTACCTGTGATAATTGTAGTCTGTCCAATTGTATTTCTCATGATTCTGGAACTGTAATGATTGTCAAACAACCTGCATTTATTATGATTCCTGTTAATCTTTCAAAGCCCTAGTATTCTGACAAGAGTATTCAAATACTAGAGGAGGTTAAAAATAGTTTAAGTAGACAAAAGTGAGTTGTAGGTTTAGTTATTGCTGGGATTGTTGCATTTATTACATTATTAGCTTCTATTACTACTGCTGCTGTTGCTCTTACACAAGAAGTCCATACTGCACACTTTGTTAATAATCTAGCTAAAAACGTTTCTGTTGCTTTAGGAACTCAAGTTAGCATAGACAAGAAGTTAGAAGAAAAAAATAGATGCTTTGTTTGATGTAGTGACATATTTAGGAGAGCAAATTCAAGGAATGAAGATTAGAGCTCGATTGGAATGCCATGCAGATTACCAATGGATCTGCATCACCTCTAAAATTTACAATGCTAGTTATGAAGATTGGGTAAAGGTCAAAATGCATTTGGAAGGAATTTGGCACCATGATAACATTTCGTTAGATTTGATTAATTTACATTCAGAAATTCTAGCTATACAGAACAGTCATCTTGACTTTGATGCCACTAAGGCTGCTAATGATTTACTTGCTGCAATTAAGTCTGTGTTGCCTGGTTGGGACTCTCTGAGTTCCTGGATAGGCAGCTTTGCAGCTGTGGGAGTTTGCCTTCTGCTTCTCTTATGCCTGTTGCCTATTTTCTTCAAGTGTCTAATGAAGTCCATTGTGAATGTTCATGCAGAGGTCCAAGCTATGCACTATAGAATACGTCCTTAACTGCCCTCCTTTTGGAGCTGCATAGGATTCAGACCTATGCATATCAGGTCACAATAAAGTGAGTGTGATATGGGCACCAACATGGGTGCGAGGCAAAGCACCGCAAGGGAAGGTCCCTTTCTGACCGTTTCTGAATTCCCTGAGAGAAAAACCTGACTTGCATGGAGGTTGGTACCACACTTATTATGATCATATAGGCCCTGCCTCCCCTCCCCAAAATGTACCGAGGGCCAAACTTGTGGGACGAAAAATGACAGCCCACGGGAGGGGTCAGGTCAATACTCCCCCAGTTGGTTAAAGCCCACCGCTGAACAGCGGGACTGCCCCTCTTTCGTATAAAAGAAGGGAGGAGATGTTGGGAGCCGTGTCTGCTCTTTGACCATGAGAACTGCAGTTGTTTTGGGATCTCCGGGCACAGAGACCTTATCATATGGCCTTGGCAAACAGTCTTCAGACACAGGGGCATTTGTGGGGCAGACTTTAGGCACGTAGGCACTGTCTGAAAAGTTTGTTTTCTGCATATAAGCTTGTGCTTGCCTGAATAAAATTGAGACCTTGATCAGACTCTAGACTTGGTCTCCTTCTTTCTGTCTCTTGTCTCTCATCCAGGATATTTTTCCCCTCGGGTCCTTGTTTAACTCCCCGCTGGCCAGGGCAGAAACAAGTAATGTAAGTTTGTTCATTCTACTTCGCTTCCATCATGATAAGACAACAGAAACAAACAGTAATTTTTGTTAAATAAGTAACTTAAATTTGTTTGTTCTACTTCACTCCAACAGAGTAAGACAACAGAACCAAACAGTAGTTCATGAGAAACAAGTAAAGTTTCTTCGTTCTACTTCGCTCCATCAGGATAAGACAACAGACACAAACAGTAGTTTGTGCGAAATAAGTAACATAAGTTTGTTTGTTCTACTTTGCTCCAACAGAGTAAGACAAGAGAACAAAAGAGTAGTTTATGTGAAATGAGTAAGGTAAGTTTGTACGCTCTACTTCGCTCCATCATGATAAGACAACAGAAACAAACAGTAGTTTAGGTGAAATAAGTAAAGTAAGTTTGTTCATTGTACTTCTCTCTATCAGGATAAGAAAACAGAAACAAACAGTAATTTGTGTGAAATAAGTAACATAAGTTTGTATGTTCTACTTCGCTCCAACAGATTAAGAAAACAAAACCAAAAGTAGTTTATGTGAAACAAGTAAGGTTAGTTTGTTCGTTCTACTTCGCTCCATCAGGGGAAGACAACAGAAACAAAGAGCAGTTTGTGTGAAAGAAGTAACATAAGTTTGTTAATTGTACTTCCCTCCATCTGGATCAGACAACAGAAACAAAGAGTAATTTGAGTGAAATAAGTAACATCAGTTTGTTTGTACTATTTCGCTCAAGCAGAGTAATACAACAGAACCAAACGAGTAGTTTTTGTGAAACAAGTAAGGTTAGTTTGTTAATTGTACTTCGCTCCATCAGGATAAGGCAACAGAACCAAACAGTAGTTTATGTGAAACAAGTAACGTAAGTTTCTTCATTGTACTTCGCTCCATCATGATAAGAAAACAGAAACAAACAGTAATTTTTGTGAAATAAGTAACATAAGTTTGTTTGTTCTACTTCACTCCAACAGAGTAAGACAACAGAAGCAAAGAGTAGTTTATGTGAAATAAGTAAGGTAAGTTTCTTCGTTCCACATCGCTCCATCAGGAAAAGACAACAGACACAAACAGTAATTTGTGCGAAATAAGTAACATAAGTTTGTTTGCTTCTACTTTACTCCAACAGAGTAAGACAACAGAACGAAAGAGTAGTTTATGTGAAACGAGTAAGGTAAGTTTGTTCGCTCTACTTCGCTCCATCAGGATAAGACAACAGGAACAAACAGGAGTTTATGTGAAACAAGTGAGGTAAGTATGTTCATTGTACTTCACTCCATCAGGATAAGACAACAGAAACAAACAGTAATTTGTGTGAAATAAGTAAGATAAGATTGTTTGTTCTACTTCCCTCCAACACAGTAAGACAACTGAAACAAACAGTAGTTTGTGTGAAACGGGTAAGGTAAGTTTGTTCATTATATTTCGCTCCATGAGGATAAGACAACAGAAAAAAACAGTAGTTTATGTGAACCAAGTAACGTATGTTTATTCATTGTACTTCAGCTCCATCAGGATAAGAAAACAGAAATGAACAATAGTTTATGTGAAACAAGATCAGTTAGTTTGTTCATTCTACCTCACTCCATCAGGGGAATACAACAGAAACAAAGAGCAGTTTGTGTGAAACAAGTAAGGTAAGTTTGTTCGTTCTACTTTGCTCCATCAGGATAAGACAACAAAAACAAACAAACATTTATGTGAAACAAGTAACGTAAGATTGTTCATTGTACTTCGCTCCATCAGGATAAGACAACAGAAATGAACAATAGTTATGTGAAACAAGATCAGTTAGTTTGTTCATTCTACCTTCACTCCATCAGGGGAAGACAACAGAAACAAAGAGCAGTTTGTGTGAAACAAGTAAGGTAAGTTTGTTCGTTCTACTTTGCTCCATCAGGATAAGACACCAAAAACAAACAAACATTTATGTGAAACAAGTAACGTAAGTTTGTTCATTGTACTTCGCTCCATCAGGATAAGACAACAGAAAGAAACAGTAATTTGTGTGAAATAAGTAACATAAGTTTGTTTGTTCGACTTCCCTCCAACAGAGTAAGACAACAGAGAACAAACAGTAGTTTATGTGAAATAACTAAGGTTAGTTTGTTTGCTCTACTTCGCTCCATTAGCATAAGAAAACAAAAATAAACAAACGTTCATGTGAAACAAGTAACGTAATTTTGTTCATTGTACTTCGCTCCATCAGGGTAAGAGAACAGAAACAAACAGTAATTTGTGTGCAATAAGTAACATAACTTTGTTTGTTCTAATTCCCTCCAACAGACTAAGACAACAGAACAAAACAGTTGTTTATGTGAAAGAAGTAAGGTTAATTTGTTCGATTCTACTTCGTTCCATCAGGATAAGACAACAAAAACAAACAGTAGTTTATGTGAAACAAGTAAGGTAAGTTTGTTCATTGTACTTCACACCTCAGGATAAGACACCAGAAACAAACACTAATGTCTGTGAAATAAGTACCATAAGTTTGTTTGTTCTACTTCGCTCCAACAGAGTAAGACAACAGAACCAAACAGTATTTTATGTGAAACAAGTGAGGTTAGTTTGTGTCAATTCTACGTCGCTCCATCAGGGGAATGACAACAGAAACAAAGAGCAGTTTGTGTGAAATAAGTAACATACGTTTGTTCATTGTACTTCCCTCCATCCGGATCAGACAACAGAAACAAACAGTAGTTTATGTGAAACATGTAAGGTAATTTTGTTCGTTCTACTTCGCTTCATCAGGATAAGACAGCAGAAAGAAACAGTAGTTGATGTGAAACAAGTAAGGTAAGTTTGTTCATTGTTCTTCGCTCCATCAGGGTAAGACAACAGAAACAAACAGTAAATTGTATGAAATTAGTAACATATGTTTGTTTGTTCTATTTTGCTCCAACAGAGTAAGAAAACAGAACCAACCAGTAGTTTTGGAAACAAGTAAGGTTAGATTATTAATTGTACTTCGCTCCATCAGGATAAGACAACAGAAACAAACACTAATTTTTGAGAAATAAGTAACTTAAGTTTGTTTGTTCTACTTCACTCGAACAGAGTAAGACAAAAGAACCAAAGAGTAGTTTATGTGAAATAAGTAAGGTAAGTTTGTTCGTTCTGCTTCGTTCCATCAGGTTAAGACAACAGACACAAAGAGTAATTTGTGCGAAATAAGTAACATAAGTTTGTTTGTTCTACTAAGCTCCAACAGAGTAAGACAACACAACCAAAAAGTAGTTTATGTGAAACGAGTAAGTTAAGTTTGTTCGCTTACTTCGCTCCATCAGGTAAGACAACAGAACCAAACAGTAGTTTGTGAGAAACAAGTAAGGTATGTTTGTTCATTATATTTCGCTCCATCAGGATAAGACAACAGAAACAAACAGTAATTTTTGTGAAATAAGTAATATAAATTTGTTTGTTCTACGTGGCTACCACAGAGTAAGACAACAGACCCAATCAGTAGTTTGTGTGAAACAAGTTATGTAAGTTTGTTCGTTCTACTTCACTCCATCAGGATAAGACAACAGAAACAAACAGTAATTTGTGTGAAATAAGTAACATAAGTTTGTTTGTTCTACCTGGCTCCAACAGAGTAAGACAACAGAACCAAAATGTAGTTTGTGTGAAACAAGTAAGGTAAGTTTGTTCATTATAATTCTCTCCATCAGTATATGACAACAGAAACAAGCAGTAATTTGTGTGAAATAAGTAACATAAGTGTGTTTGTTCTACCTGGCTCCAACAGAGTAAGACAACAGAACCAAACAGTAGTTTTTGTGAAACAAGTAAGGTAAGTGTGTTCATTATCCTTCGCTCCATAAGTATATGACAACAGAAACAAGCAGTAATTTGTGTGAAATAAGTAACATAAGTGTGGTTGTTCTACCTGGCTCCAACAGAGTAAGACAGAAGAACCATACAGTAGTTTGTGTGAAACAATTAATGTAAGTTTGTTCATTATACATCGCTCCAAAAGTGTATGACGACAGAAACAAGCAGTAATATGTGTGAAATAAGTAACATAAGTGTGTTTGTTCTACCTGGCTACAACAGAGTAGGACAACAGAACCAAACAGTAGTTTTTGTGAATCAAGTAAGGTAAGTTTGTTCGTTCTACTTTGCTCCATCAGGATAAGACAACAGAAACAAACAGTAACTTGTGTGGAATAAGTAACCTCAGTTGTTTGTGCTACTTCGCTCCAATAGAGTAAGACAACAGAACCGCAGTAGGTTATGTGACACAAGTAACGTAAGTTTGTTCATTCTACTTTACTCCATCAGGATAAGAAACCAGAAACAAACAGTAGTTTATGTGAAACAAGTAACGTATGTTTGTTCATTGTCCTTCGCTCCATCAGGATAACACAACAGAAACAAACAGAAATTTGGGTGACAAAAGTAAGATAACTTTGTTTGTTCGACTTCCCTCCAACAGAGTAAGACAACAGAATCAAACAGAAGTTTGTGAGAAACAAGTAAGGTATGTTCGCTCATTATACTTCGCTCCATCAGGATAAGACAACAGAAACAAACAGTATTTTGTGTGAAATAAGTAACATAAATTTGTTTGTTCTACGTGGCTCCCAGAGAGTAGGACAACAGACCCGAACAGTAAGATTGTGTGAAACAAGTTAGGTAAATTTGTTCGTTCTACTTTGCTCCATCAGGATAAGACAACAGAAACAAACTGTAATTTGTGTGAAATAAGTAACATAAGTTTGTTCCTTCTAATTCTCTCCATCAGGATAAGACAACAGAAACAAACAGTAATTTGTGTGAAATAAGTAACAACAGTTTGTTTCTTCTACTTCGCTCCATCAGATTAAGACAACAGAAACAAACAGTAACTTGTGTGAAATAAGTAACATCAGTTTGTTTGTTCTACTTCACTCCAACAGAGTAAGACAACAGAACCACAGTACGTTATGTGACACAAGAATGGTAAGTTTGTTTGTTCTACTTCGCTCCATCAGGATAAGACAATAGAAACAAACAGTAGTTTATGTGAAACAAGTAACGTATGTTTGTTCATTATACTTCGATCCATCAGGATAAGACAAGAGAAACATACAGAAATTGTGTCAAATAAGTAACATAAGTTTGTTTGTTCTACTTCGCTCCGACAGAGTAAGACAACAGCACCAAACAGTAGTTTGTGAGAAACAAGTAACGTATTTTTGTTCATTATTCTTCGCTCCATCAGGAGGAGACAACAGAAACAAACAGTAATTTGTGTGAAATAAGTAACATAATTTTTTTGTTCTACTTCACTCCAACAGAGGAGAAAACAAAACCAAAAGTAGTTTATATGAAACAAGTAAGCTTACTTTGTTCTTTCTACTTCACTCCATGAGGATAAGACAACAGAAACACACAGTAGTTTATGTGAAACAATTAACGTAAGTTTGTTCATTGTACTTCGCTCCATCACGATAAAACAACAGACAGAAACAGTAATTTGTGTGAAATAAGTAACATAAGTTTTTTTGTTCTACTTCGCTCGAACAGAGGTGAAAACAAAACCTTAAGTAGTTTATGTGGAACAAGTAAGGTTACTTTGTTCGTTCTAATTCGCTCCAACAGTTAAGACAACAGAAACAAACAGTAGTTAAGGTGAAACAAGTAAGGTTAGTTTGTTCACTGTACTTCTCTCTATCAGGATAAGACAACAGAAACAAACAGTAATTTGTGTGAAATAAGTAACATAAGTTTGTTTGTTCTACTTCGCTCCAACAGGAGAAGACAACAGAAACAAACAGTAACTTGTGTGAAATAAGTAACATCAGTTTGTTTGTTCTACTTCACTCCAACAGAGTAAAACAACAGAACCACAGTACGTTATGTAACACAAGAAAGGTAAGTTTGTTTGTTCTACGTCGCTCCATCAGGATAAGACAACAGAAACAAACAGTAGTTTATGTGAAACAGGTAACGTATGTTTGTTCATTATACTTCGATCCATCAGGATAAGACAAGAGAAACATACAGAAATTGTGTGAAATAAGTAACATAAGTTTGTTTGTTCTACTTCACTCCGACAGAGTAAGACAACAGCACCAAACAGTAGTTTGTGAGAAACAAGTAACGTATTTTTGTTCATTATTCTTCGCTCCATCAGCATGAACAACAGAAACAAACAGTAATTTGTGTGAATAAGTAACATAATTTTTTTGTTCTACTTCGCTCCAACAGAGAGAAACAACAAGAAAAGTAGTTTATATGAAACAAGTAAGCTTATTTGTTCTTCTACTTTCGCTCCATAGGATAAGACAACAGAAACAAACAGTAGTTTATGTGAAACAAGTAACGTAAGTTTGTTCATTGTACTTTCGCTCATCACGATAAACAACAACAGAACAGTAATTTTGTGAAATAAGTAACATAACTTTTTTGCTATACTTCGCTCCAACAGAGTGAAAACAAAACCAAAGTAGTTTATGTGAACAAGTAAGGTTACTTTGTTCGTTCTAACTTCGCTCCAACAGATAAACAACATGAAACAAACATAGTTTAATGTGAAACAAGTAAGGTTAGTTTTGGTGTTCACTGTACTTCTCTCTATCAGGATAAGACAACAGAAACAAACAGTAATTTGTGTGAAATAAGTAACATCAGTTTTTTGGTAAGTTTGTTCGATTCTCGTCGCTCCATCAGATAAGACAAACAGAAACAACAGTAGTTTATGTGAAACAAGTAACGTAATTTGTTCATTGTACCTTCGCTCCATCAGGATAAAACAACAGAAACAAACAGTAATTTGTGAATAAGTAACATAAGTTTGTTTGTTCTACTTCTCCAACAGAGTAAGACAACAGAACCAAACAGTAGTTTGTGAAAACAAGTACGTATGTTTGTTCTTATACTTCGCTCAATCAGGATAAGACAACCAGAAACAAACAGTATTTTTGTGAAATAAGTACATAATTTGTTTGTTCTACTTGCTCCCACAGAGTAAGACAAAACACAACTAAAACAGTATAATTTTTTTATGTAAACAAGAAAAACTGATTTTGTAATCTACTTTTGTTCCTAATTCGTTCCATCACATAAGACAACAGAAACAAACACAGTTTAGTACAACAAGTAAGGTAATGTTTGTTCATTTACTTCGCTTCCATCAAAATAAGACAACAGAAACAAAGAGTAATTTGTGTGAAATAAGTAACATAAGTTTGTTTGTTCTACTATCGCTCCAACAGAGGAAGACAACAGAACCAAAAGCGTAGTTATGTGAAACAAGTAAGGTAAATTTGTTCCTTCTACTTGGCTGCATCAGGTTAAGACAAGAGAAACAAACAGTAGTTTATGTGAAACAAGTAAGGTCATTTTGTTCCTTCTACTTCACTGCATCATATAAGACCAACAGAAACAAACAGGAGATTATGTGAAAAAAAATAAGGTAAGTTTCTTCATTGCACTTCACCTCCCATCAGGAAAAGACCACAGAAACAACAGTAATCTGTGTGCAATAAGTAACATATGTTTGTTTGTTATACTTCGCTCCAACAGAGTAAGACATCAGAACCAAACAGTAGTTATTGTGCAACAAGTAGGGTTAGTTTGTTCGCTCTACTTCGCTCCATCATGATAAGACAACAGAAACAAACAGTAGTTTAGGTGAAATAAGTAAAGTAAGTTTGTTCATTGTACTTCTCTCTATCAGGATAAGAAAACAGAAACAAAGAGTAATTTGTGTGAAATAAGTAACATAAGTTTGTTTGTTCTACTTCGCTCCAACAGATTAAGAAAACAAAACCAAAAGTAGTTTTGTGAAACAAGTAAGGTTAGTTTGTTCGTTCTACTTCGCTCCATCAGGGCAAGACAACAGAAACAAAGAGCAGTTTGTGTGAAAGAAGTAACATAAGTTTGTTAATTGTACTTCCCTCCATCTGGATCAGACAACAGAAACAAACAGTAATTTGAGTGAAATAAGTAACATCAGTTTGTTTGTACTATTTCGCTCAAACAGAGTAAGACAACGGAACCAAACCGTAGTTTTTGTGAAACAAGTAAGGTTAGTTTGTTAATTGTTCTACTTCTTTCCATGAGGATAAGACAACAGAAAAAAGCAGGAATTTGTGTGAAATAAGTAACATAAATGTGTTTGTTCTACATCGGTCCAAAGGAGTAAGACAACAGAACCAAACAGTAGTTTAAGTGAAATAATTAAGGTAAGTTTGTTCATTCTACTTCGCTCCATCATGATAAGACAAACAGAAAAAAAAACAGTAGTATATGTGAAACAGGTAAGGCAAGTTTGTTTGTTATATTTCGCTCCATCAGGATAAGACAACAGAAACAAACAGTAATTTGTGTGAAATAAGTAATATAAGTTTCTTTGTTCTACTTCGCTCCAACAGAGTGAGACAACAAAACCAAACAGTAGTTTATGTGAAACAATTAAGGTATTTTGTTCGTTATACTTCGCTCCATCAGAATAAGACAAGAGAAACAAAGAGGAGCTTATGTGAAACAAATGAGATAAGTTTGTTCATTGTACTTAGCTCCATCAGAATGAGACCACAGGAGCAAGAGTAATTTGTGTGAAATAAGTAACAAAAGTTTGTTTGTTCTACTTCGCTCCAACAGAGTAAGAAAACAGAACCAAACAGTAGTTATTGTGAAACAAGTAAGGTTAGTTTCTTCTTTTCTACTTTCGTTTCCATCAGGGAAGACAACAAAAACAAAGAGCAGTTTGTGTGAAACAAGTAAGGTAAGATTGTTCATTCTACTTCTTTCCATCAAGATAAGACAACAGAAACAAACAGTAATTTGTGTGAAATAAGTAAGATAAATGTGTTTGTTCTACTTCTCTCCAACAGAGTAAGACAACAGAACCAAACAGTATTTTTGTGAAACAAGAAAGGGTAAGATTTTCGTTCTACTTCGCTCCATCAGAAAAGAAAACAAAACAACCTGTAGTTGATGTGAAATAGGAAAAGGTAAGTTTTTTTCATTGTACTTCGCTCCATCAATATAAGACAACAGAAACAAAAAATAATTTGTGTGAAATAAGTAATTTAAGGTTGTTTGTTCTACTTCGCTCTTACAGAGTAAGACAACAGAACCAACAATAGTCTGTGTGAAACAAGTATGGTAAATATGTTCATTATACAGGAGATATGTTAAACAAATAAGGTTAGTTTGGTCATTGTCCTTCGCTGCATCAGGATAAGACCACAGAAAAAACAGTAATTTGTGTGAAATAAGTAACACAAGTTTGTTTGTTCTACTTCGCTCCAACAGAGTAAGACAACAGAACCAAAGAGTAGTTATTGTGAAACAAGTAAGGTTAGTTTGTTCGTTCTACTTCACTCCATCAGGAGAAGACAACAGAAACAAAGACCAGTTTGCGTGAAAGAAGTGCGGTAAGATTGTTCATTGTACTTCGCTACATCAGGATAAGACAAGAGAACCAAACATAATTTGTGTGAAATAAGTAACATAAGTTTTTTTGTTCTGCTTCGCTCCAACAGAGTAAAACAAGAGAACCAAACAGTACTTTATGTGAAACAAGTAAGGATATTTTGTTCGTTCTACTTCGCTGAATCAGAATAAGACAACAGAAACAAACAGGAGCTTATGTGAAACAAATAAGGTAAGTTTGTTCATTGTACGTCGCTCCATCAGGATAACCACAGAAACAACAGTAATTTGTGAGAAATAAGTAACATAAGTTTGTTTGCTCTACTTCGCTCCAACAGAGTAAGACAACAGAACCAAAGAGTAGTTATTGTGAAACAAGTAAGTTTAGTTTGTTCGTTCTACTTCGCTCCATCAGGGGAAGACATCAGAAACAAAGAGCAGTTTTTGTGAAACAAGTAAGGTAAGATTGTTCTTTCTACTTCTTTCCATCAGGATAAGAAAACAGAAACAAACAGTAATTTGTGTGAAATAAGTAACATAAATATGTTTGTTCTACTTTGCTCCAACAGAGTAAGACAACAGAACCAAACAGTAGTTGATGTCGAACAAGTAAGGTTAGTTTATTCATTGTACTTCGCACCATCAGGGGAAGACAACAAAAACAAAGAGCAGTTTGTGTGAAACAAGTAAGGTAAGTTTGTTCGTTCTACTTCGCTCCGTCAGGATAAGACAACAGAAACAAACAGTAATTTGTGTGAAATAAGTAACATAAATGTGTTTGTTCTTCTTCACTCCAACAGAGTAAGACAACAGAACCAAACAGTAGTTGACGTGAAAAAAGTAACGTAAGTTTGTTCATTCTACTTCGCTCCATCAGGATAAAACAACAGAAACAAACAGTAATTTGTGTGAAATAAGTAACATAAGTTTTTTTGTTCTGCTTCGGTCCAACAGAGTAAAAAAACAGAACCAAACAGTAGTTTATGTGAACCAAGTAAGGTAAGTTTGTTCATTCTACTTCGCTCCATCAGGATAAAACAACAGAAACAAACAGTAGTTTTTGTGAAACAATTAAGGTAAGTTTGTTCATTGTACTTCGCTCCATCAGGGTAAGACAACAGAACCAAACAATAATTTGAGTGAAATAAGTAACATAAGTTTATTTGTTCTACTTAGCTCCAACACAGTAAGACGACAGAACCAAACAGTACTTTATGTGAAACAAGTAAGGCTATTTTGTTCGTTCTACTTCTCTGCATCAGAATAAGACAACAGAAACAAACAGAAGCTTATGTGAAACAAATAAAGTAAGTTTGTTCATTGTACTTCGCTCCATCAGGATAAGACCACAGAAACAACAGTAATTTGTGTGAAATAAGTAACATATATTTGTTTGTTCTACTTCGCAATGACAGAGAAGACATCAGAACCAAACAGTAGTTTTTGTGAAGCAAGTAAGGTTAGTTTGTTCGTTCTACGTCGCTCCATGAGGTTTAGACAACAGAAACAAAGAGCGGTTTGTGTGAAAAAAGTAAGATAAGATTGTTCGTTCTAATTCTTTCAATCAGGATAAGACAACAGAACAAACGTAATTTGTGTGAAATAATTAACATAAATGTGTTTGTTCTACTTCGATCCAACAGAGTAAGACAACAGAACCAAACAGTAGTTTATGTGAAACAAGTAAGGTAAGTTTGTTCGTTCTAATTCGCTCCTTCAGGATAAGACAACAGAAATAAACAGTAGTTTATGTGAAACAAGTAAGGTAAGTTTGTTCATTATACCTCGCTCCATCAGGATAAGACACCAGAAATATATAGTAATTTGTGTGAAATAAGTAACATAAGTTTGTTTGTTCTACATCGCTTCAACCGAGTAAGACAGCAGAACCAAACAGTACTTTATGTGAAACAAGTAAGGTTATTTTGTTCGTTCTACTTCGCTCCATCAGAATAAGACAAGAGAAATAAACAGGAGCTTATGTGAAACAAATAAGGTAAGTTGGTTCATTGCACTTCGCTCCACCAGGATAAGACCACAGATACAACAGTAATTTGTGTGAAATAAGTAACATATGTTTGTTTGTTCTACTTCACTCCAACAGAGTAAGACTTCAGAACCAAACGGTAGTTTATGTGAAACAAGTAAGGTAAGTTTGTTCGTTCTACTTTGCTCCATCAGGATAAGACAACAGAAACAAACTGTAGTTTATGTGAAACAGGTAAGGTAACTTTGTTCGTTGTACTTCGATCCATCAGGATAAGACAACAGAAACAAACAGTAATTTGTGTGAAATAAGTAACATAAGTTTGATTGTTCTTCGTGGCTCCCACAGAGTGAGACAACAGACCCAAACATTTGTTTGTGTGAAACATGTTAGGTAAGTTTGTTCGTTCTACTTCGCTCCATCAGGATAAGACAACAGAAACAAACAGTAATTTGTGTGAAATACGTAACATAAGTTTTTTTGTTCTGCTTCGCTCCAACAGAGTAAAAAAAGAGAACCAAACAGTAGTTTATGTGAAACAAGTAAGGTAAGTTTCTTCATTCTAATTCGCTCCATCAGAATAAGACAACAGAAACAAACAGTGACTTGTGTGAAATAAGTAACATAAGTTTGTTTTCTCTACTTCGCTCCAACAGAGTAAGACAACTGAACCAAAGAGTTGTTATTTTGAAACAAGTAAGGTTATTTTTGTTCGCTATACTTCGCTCCATCAGGGGAAGACAACAGAAACAAAGAGCAGTTTTTGTGAAACAAGTAAGGTAAGATTGTTCTTTCTACTTCTTTCCATCAGGATAAGAAAACAGAAACAAACAGTAATTTGTGTGAAATAAGTAACTATAATTTGTTTGTTCTACTTCGCTACAAACAGAGTAAGGCAACAGAACCAAACAGTAATTGATGTGAAACAAGTAAGGCAAGTTTGTTCATTCTACTCCACTCCATCAGGATAAGACAACAGAAACAAACAGTAATTTGTGTGAAATAAGTAACATAAGTTTGTTTGTTCTACATGGCTCCCACTGAGTAAGACAACACACCCAAACAGAAGTTTGTGTGAAACAAGTTATGTAAGTTCATTCGTTCTACTTAGATTCATCGGGATAAGACCACAGAAACACCAGTAATTTGTGTGAAATAAGTAACATATATTTGTTTGTTCTACTTCACTCCAACAGAGTAAGACATCAGAACCAAACAGTAGTTATTGTGAAACAAGTAAGGTTAGTTTATTCGTTGTATTTCGCACCATCAGGGGAAGACAACAGAAACAAAGAGCAGTTTGTGTGAAACAAGTAAGGTAATATTGTTCGTTCTACTTCTTTCCATGAGGATAAGACAACAGAAAGAAACATTAATTTGTGTGAAATAAGTATCATAAATGAGTTTGTTCTACTTAGCTCCAACAGAGTAAGACAACAGAACCAAACAGCAGTTTATGTGAAACACTAAGGTAAGTTTGTTCTCTCTACTTCGCTGCTTCAGGAAAAGACAACAGAAACAAACTGTAGTTTATGTGAATCAGGTAAGGTAAGTTTGTTCATTGTACTTCGCTCCATCATGATAAGACAACAGAAACAAACAGAAATTTGTGTGAAATAAGTAACATAAGTTTGTTTGTTCTACATGGCTCCCACAGAGTAAGACAACAGACCCAAGGAGTAGTTTTGAGTGAAACAAGATAGGTAAGTTTTTCCTTCTACTTCGCTCCATCAGGATAAGACAACAGAAAGAAGCAGTAACTTTTGTGAGGTAAGTAACATAAGATTTTGTTCTGCTACGCTCCAACAGAGTAAAACAACAGAACAAAACAGTAGTTTATGTGAAACAAGTAAGGTAAGTTTGTTCGTTCTAATTCGCTCCATCAGGATAAGAGAACAGAAACAAACGGTAGTTTGTGTGAAATAATTAACATAAATGTGTTTGTTCTACTTCGATCCAACAGAGTAAGAACACAGAACCAAACAGTAGTTTATGTGAAACAAGTAAGGTAAGTTGATTCTTCTAATTCGCTCCGTCAGGATAAGACAACAGAAATAAACAGTAGTTTATGTGAAACAAGTAAGGTAAGTTTGTTCATTATACCTCGCTCCGTCAGGATAAGACACCAGAAATATATAGTAATTTGTGTGAAATAAGTAACATAAGTTTGTTTGTTCTACTTCGCTCCAACCGAGTAAGACAACAGAACCAAACAGTAGTTTATGTGAAACAAGTAAGGTTATTTTGTTCATTCTACTTCGCTCCATCAGAATAAGACAACAGAAAGAAAAGGAGATTATGTGAAACAAATAGAGGTAAGTTACTTCATTGTACTTCAGTCCATCAGGAAATAAGACCACAGAAACAACAGTAATTTGTGTGAAATAAGTAACATAAGTTTGTTTGTTCTACTTTACTCCATCAGAGTAAGACAACACAACCAAACAGTAGTTATTGTGAAACAAGTAAGGTTAGTTTGTTCGTTCTACTTTGCTCCATCAGGGGAAGACAACAGAAATAAACAGTAGTTAATGTGAAACAGGTAAGGTAAGTTTCTTCATTGTACTTCCTCCCTCAGGATAAGAAAACAGAAACAAACAGTAATTTGTTTGAAATAACTAACATAAGTTTGTTTGTTCTGCGTAGCTGCCAAAGAGAAAGACAACAGACCCAAAGAGCAGATTGAGTGAAACAAGTTATATAAGTCTGTTCGTTCCACTTCGCTCCATCAGCATAAGACAACAGAAACCAAGAGTAATTTGTGTGAAATAAGGAACATAAGTTTATTTGTTCTACTTCGCTCCAACAGAGTAAGACAACAAAACCAAACAGTAGTTATTGTGAAACAAGTAAGGTTAGTTTGTTCGTTCTACTTCGCTCCATCAGGGGAAGAAAACAGAAACAAAGAGCAGTTTGTGTGAAACAAGAAAGGTAAGTTTGTTCGTTCTACTTCGCTCCAACAGGTGAAGGCAACAGAAAGAAAGAGCAGTTTGTGTGAAACAAGTAAGGTAAGTTAGCTCTTTCTACTTCCCTCCATCAGGAAAAGACAACAAAAACAAAGAGTAATATGTGTGAAATAAGTAACATAAGTTAGTTTGTTCTACTTCTCTCCAACAAAGTAAGAAAACAGAACCAAACAATAGCTTATGTGAAATGAGTAAGGTTAGTTTGTATGTCTTACCTCGCTCAATCAGGATAACACAACATAACAAAAGAGTAGTATATGTGAAACAAGTAACATACGTTTATTCATTGTACTTCGCTCCATCAGGATATGACAACAGAAACAAACAGTAATTTGTGTGAAATAAGTAACATAAGTTTGTTTGTTCTACTTCACTCCAAGAGAGTAAGACAACAGAAGCAAACAGTAGCTTATGTGAAATGAGTAAGGTTAGTTTGTCCTCGCTACTTCGCTCCATCAGGATAAGACAACAGATACAAACAGTAGATTATGTGAAACAAGTAAGGTAAGATTGTTCGTTGTACTTCGCTCCATCAGGATAAGACAACAGAAACAAACAGTAGTTTATGTTAAACAACTAAGGTAGGTTTGTTCATTGTACCTAGCCCTATCAGGATAAGACAACAGAAACAAACAGTAATTTTTGTGAAACAAGTAACATAAATCTGTTTGTGTCTACTTCGCTCCAACACAGTAAGGCAAAAGAACCAAACAGTAATTTATTTGAAACAAGTAAGGTAAGTTGGTTCATTCTACTTCAGTACTTCAGGGTAAGACAACAGAAAGAAAGAGCAGTTTGTGTGAAACAAGTAAGGTAAGTTTGTTCGTTCTACGTCGCTCCATCACGTTAAGACAACAGAAACAAACAATAATTTGTGTGCAATAAGTAACATAAGTTTCTGTGTTCCACTTCGCTCCAACAGATTAAGACAACAGAACAACATTAGTTTATGTGAAACAAGAAAGGTAAGTTTGTTCGTTCTACTTCGATATATCAGGATTAGACAACAGAAACAAACAGTAGTTTATGTGAAACAAGTAATATAAGTTTGTTCATTGTACTTCGCTCCATCATGATAAGACAACAGAAACAAACAGTAATTTGTGTGAAATAAGTAACATAAGGTTGTTTGTTCTACTTCGCTCCAGCAGAGTAAGACAACAAAACCAAACAGTAGTTTATGTGAAACAAGTAAGGTAAGTTTGTTCGTTGTACTTCGCTCCGTCGGGAAAGACAACAGAAACAAACAGTAATTTGTGTGAAATAAGTAACATAAGTTTGTTTGTTCTACTTCGCTCCAACAGAGTAATACAACAGAACCAAAGAGTAGTTCATGTGAAACAAGTAAGGTTAGTTAGTTCGTTCTACTTTGCTCCATCGGGGGAACACAACAAAAACAAAGAGCAGTTTGTGTGAACCTAGGAAGGTAAGTTTGTTCTCTCTACTTCGCTCCATCAGGATAAGACAACAGAAACAAACAGTAATTTGTGTGAAATAAGTAACATAAATTTGTTTGTTCGACATCGCTCCAACAGAGTAAGACAACAAGACCAAACCGTAGTTTATGTGAAACAAGAAAGGTACGTTACTTCATTCTAATTCGCTCCACCACGATAAGACAACAGAACCAACAGTCATTTCTGTGAAATAAGTAAGGTAAGTTTGTTCGTTCTAATTCGCTCCATCTGAATAAGATAACAGAAACAAACAGGAAATTGTGTGAAATAAGTAACTTAAGTTTCTTTGTTCTACTTCGCTGCAACACAGTAGGGCAACAGAATCAAGCAGTAGTTTATGTGAAACAAGTAAGGTTAGTTTGTTCATTCTACTTCACTAAATCAGGGGAAGACAACAGAAACAAAGAGCAGTTTGTGTGAAACAAGTAAGGTAAGTTTGTTCGTTCCATTTTGCTCCATCAGGATAAGACAAGAGAAAAAAACAGTAGTTTGTGTGAAATAAGTCACATAAGTTGTTTGTTCTACATCGCTCCAACAGAGTTAGAAAACAGAACCACAGTAGTTTATGCAATACAAGTGAGGTAAGTTTGTTCGTTCTACTTCGCTCCATCAAGACAAGACAACAGAAACAAACAGTCGTTTATGTGAAACAAGTAACATAACTTGGTCACTGTACTTTGCTCCATCAGGATAAGACAACAGAAACAAACAGTAATTTGTGTGAAATAAGCAACATAAGTTTGTTCGTTCTATTTCGATCCAACCGAGTAAGGCAACAGAACCAAACAGTAGTTGATGTGAAACAAGTAAGTTTAGTTTGTTCATTGTACTTCGCTGCATCAGGATAAGACAACAGAAACAAACAGTAATTTGTGTGAAATAAGTAACTTAAGTTTGTTTGTTCTACTTTGCTCCAGAGTAAGACAACAGAGTAAGACAACAGAACCAAACAGTAGTTTGTGTGAAACAAGTAAGGTAAATATGTTCATTATACTTCGCTCCATAAGGATAAGACAACAGAAACAAACAGTGATTTGTGTGAAATAAGTAACATAGGTTTGTTTGGACTATGTGGCTCCAACAGAGTAAGACAACAGACCCAAACAGTAGTTTGTGTGAAACAAGTAATGTAATATTGTTTCGTTACTACTTCGATCCATCAGATAAGATAGAGAAACAAACAGTAACTTGTGGGAAATGAGTAACATAAGTTTGTTTGTTCTACTTCGCTATAAACAGAGTAAGACAACAGATCCCAACAGTAGTTTGTGTGAAACAAGATAGGTAAGTTTGTTCGTTCTACTTCACTCCATCAGGATAAGACACAGAAACAAACAGTAATTGTTGGAAATAAGTAACATAAATTTTTTTGGTTCTACTTCACTCCAACAGAGGAGAGAACAAAACCAAAAGTAGTTTATGTGAAACAAGTAAGGTTAGTTTGTTTGTTCTATTTCGCTCCATCAGGATAAGAAAACAGAAACAAACAGTAGTTTATGTGAAACAAGTAACGTAAGTTTCTTCATTGTACACTCACTCCATCACGATAAGACAACAGAAACAAACAGTATTTGTGAAATAAGTAACATAAGTGTGTTTGTTCTATGTGGCTCCAACAGAGTAAGACAAACAGAACCGAAACATGTTTGGTGAAACTAGTAAGGTAAGTTTGTCATATTAACTCGCACCCAAATAATAAGACAGAAACAAACAGTAATTTCGTGTGAAATAAGTAACATAAGTTTGTTTGTTCTACTTGGCTCCAACAGAGTAAAACAACAGAACCAAACCGTATTTGTGTGAAACATAAGGTAAGTTTGTTCGTTTACTTCGCATCATCAGGATAAGCAACAGAAACAACAGAGTTTATGTGAAACAGTAAGGTAGTTTGTTCATTGTACTTCGCTCTATCGGATAAGACAACAGAACAAAAGTAATTTTGTGAAATAGTAACATAAATTCGTTTGTTCTTCTTCGCTCAACAGGATAAGACAACAGAACCAAACAGTAGTTTATGTGAAACAAGTAAGGTTATTTTCTTCGTTCTACTTCGTTCCATCAGGGGAAGACAACAAAAACAAAGAGCAGTTTGTGTGAAACAAGTAAGGGAAGTTTATTCGCTCTACTTCATTCCATCAGGATAAGACAACAGAAACAAACAGTAATTTGTGTGAAACAAGTAACATAAGTATCTTTGTTCTACTTCCCTCAAACAGAGTAAGACAACAGAATCGAACAGTAGTTTATGTGAAACGAGTAAGGTAAGCTTGTTTGTTCTTCTTCGCTCCTTCAGGATGAGAAAACAGAAACAAACAGTAGTGTATGTGAAGGAAGTAACGTAAGTTTGTTCATTGTACTTCGCTCCATCTGTATAAGGCAACAGAAACTAACTGTAATTGGAGTGAAATAAGTAGCATAAGTTTGTTTGTTCTACTTCGCTCCAACAGAGCAAGACAACAGGAACAAACAGTAGCTGTGTGAAACAAGGAAGGTAAGTTTGCTCAATAAACTTTGTTCCTTCATGATAAGACAACAGAGAAAACAGTAGTTTATGTAAACAAGTAACGTATGTTTGTTCATTGTCCTTCGCTCCACCAGGATAAGACAACAGAAACAAACAGAAATTTGTGGGAAATTAGTAACATAATTTTGTGTGTTCTACTTCGCTCCAAAACAGAGTAAGAACAACAGACACGAAGGTAGTTTATGTGAAACAAAGTAACGTAAAGTTTGATCAGTGTTCTACTTTGCTCCATCAGTATAAGACAACAGAAACAAACGGTAATTTGTGTGAATAAGTAACATAAGTTTGTTTGTTCTACTCGCTCCATCAGGAAAAGACAACAGAAACAACGTAATTTGTGTGAAATAAGTACAAAGTTTTTTTGCTTCTACTTCACTCCACAGAGGGAAAACAAAAAAAAGAGATTCATGTGAAACAAGTAACGTTACTTTGTTCGTTCTACTTCGATCTATCAGGATTAGACAACAGAAACAAACAGTAGTTTATGTGAAACAAGTGAACGTAAGTTTGTTTGTTGTACTTCGCTCCATCAGGATAAGACAACAGAAACAAACAGTAGTTTATGTGAAACAAGTAAGGTAAGTTTGTTCATTGTAATTACTCCATCAGTATAAGACCAACAGAAACAAAGTATTTGTGTGAAATAAGTAACATAATTTCTTTGTCTAGTTTCGTCTCCAACAGGATAAAGACAACAGAACAAACAGTAATTTGTCTGAAATAAGTAACATTAGTTTGTTTGTTCTACTTTCGCTCCAATCAGAGTAAGACAACAAACAAACAGTAGTTTTGTGAAACTAGTAAGGTAAGTTTTTCGTTCTCTTCGCTCTATCAGATAAGACAACAGAAACAAACAGTAGTTTATGTGAAACAAGTAAGGGAAGTTTTTTTTCATTGTACTTCGCTCCATCAGGATAGGACAATAGAAACAAACAGTAATTTGTGTGAAATAAGTAACTTAGGTTTCTTTGTTCTACTTTGGTCCAACAGAGTAAGCAACAGAACCAAACAGTAGTTCATGTGAACAAGTACGGTTAGTTGTTCGTTCTCCTTCCTGCAATCAGGGGAAGACAAACAAAAACAAGAGAAAGGTTGTGTGAAACAATTCAGGTGAGTTTGTTCTTTTTCTACTTCACTCCATCAGGATTAAGAAACGAAACAAACAGTAATTTGTGTGAAATAAGTAACATAAGTTTGTTTGGTCCACTTCGCCCCAACAGAGTAAGACAACAGAACCAAACAGTATTTTATTAGAAACAAGTAATCTTACTTTGTTCGTACTATTTCGCTCCTTCAGGGAAGAAAACAGTAACAAAAAGCAGTTTGTGTGAAACAAGTAAGGTAAGTTGTTAAATTATACTTCGCTCCATCAGGTAAGACAACAGAAAAAAAAGGTAGTTTGGGTGAAACAGTAACATAAGTTGTTTGTTCTTCTTCTTATACAGAGTAAGACCAGAGGACCAAACAGTAGTTGTGTAAAACAGTAAGGTTAGTTTGTTCATTATACTTCGCTCCATCAGGATAAGACAACAGAAACAAACAGTAGTTTGTGTAAAAACAAGTAAGGTAATTTGTTCATAATTCTTTGCTCCATAGGATATAAGACAACGAAACCAACAGTAATTTGTGTGAATAAGTATCATAAGTTTCTTTGTTGTACTTTGCTCCAACACAGTGAGACAACAGAATCCAAACAGTTTTATGTCAAACAAGTAAGGTAGTTTGTTCGTTCTCCTTCCTCTCTCAGGGTAGACAACAAAGACAAAGAGCATTTTGTTGAAAAAAATTAAGGTAAGTTTGTTTGTTCTCCTTCGCTCCATCAGGATGAGACAACAGAAACAAACAGTAATTTGTGGAAATAAGTAAATAAATTTGTTTGTTATACTTCGCTCCAACAAAGTAAGACAAAAGAACCAGACAGTACTTTATGTGAAACAAGTAAGGTTAGTTTGTTCGTTCTACTTTGCTCCATCAGGGAAGACAACAGTAACAAAGAGCAGTTTGTGTGAAACAAGTAAGTTAAGTTTGTTCGTTGTACTTCGCTCCATCAGGGAAGACAACAGTAACAAAGAGAGGTTGGGTGAAACAAGTAAGGTAAGTTTCTTCGTTCTAGTTCGCTCCATCAGGATAAGACAACAGAAAGAAACAGTAGGTTATGTGAAATAAGTAACGTAAGTTTGTTCATTGTACTTCGCTCCTTCAGGATAAGACAACAGAAACAAACAGTAATTTGTGTGAAATAAGTAACATAAGTTTGTTTGTTCTACTTCGCTCCCACTGAGTAAGACAACTGACCCAAACAGTAGTCTGTGTGAAACAAGTTAGGTAAGTTTGTTCGTTCTACTTCGCTCCATCAGGATAAGACAACAGAAACAAACAGTAATTTTGTGTGCAATAAGTAACATAAGGTTGTTTGTTCTACTTCCTCCGACAGAGGAGAAAACAAAACCAAAAGTAGTTTATGTGAAACAAGTAAGGTTAGTTTGTTCGTTCTAATTCGCTCATCAGGCTAGACAACAGAAACAAACAGTGGTTTATGTGAAACAAGTAACGTAAGTTTCTTCATAGTACTTTGCTCCATCATGATAAGACAACAGAAACAAACAGTAATTTGTGTGAAATAAGTAACATAAGTTTGTTTGTTCTACTTGGCTCCCACAGAGTAAGGCAACAGACCCAAAGAGTAGTTTGAGTGAAACAAGTAAGGTAAGTTTGTTTCATTGTACTCACTCCATCAGGATAAGACAAATAGAAAATACTAACAGTAATTTGTGTGAAATAAGTAACATAAATATGTTTGATCTACTTTGCTCCAACAGAGTAATACAACAGAACCAAAGAGTAGTTTATGTGAAAATAAGTAAGGTAAGATTTTTCGTTTAGTTCGCTCCATCAGGGGAATTCAACAGAAACAAAGAGTAGTTGATGTGAAACAGGTAAGGTAAGTTTGTTTCATTATACTTTGCTCCATAAAGATAAGACAACAGAAGCAAGCAGTAACTTGTGTGAATTAAGTAACATAAGTTCTTTGTTCTACTTTGCCCCAAACACAGTATGACAACTGAACCAAACAGTTTATTGAAACAAGTAAGGTTAGTTTGTTCGTTCTCCTTCGCTCCATGGGGAAGACAACAAAAACAAAGAGCAGTTTCTGTGAAAGAAGTAAGGTAAGTTTGTTCGTTCTTTTTGCTCCGTCAGGATAAGACAACAGAAACAAACAATAATTTGTGTGAAATAAGTAACATAACTTTGTTTGTTATACTTTGCTCCAACACAGTATGACAACTGATCCAAACAGTTTTTGTGAAACAAGTAAGGTTGTTTGTTCGTTCTCCTTCGCTCCATCAGGGAAGACAACAAAAACAAAGAGCAGTTTTGTGTGAAACAAGTAAGGTAAGTTTGTTCATTCTACCTCCCTCCATCAGGATAAGACAACCAGAACCAACAGTATTTGTGTGAAATAAGTAACATAACTTTGTTTGTTATACTTTGCTCCAACACAGTAAGACAACTAGCAAACAGTTTTTGTGAAACAAGTAAGGTTAGTTTGTTCGTTTTTCCTTCGCTCCATCAGGGAAGACAACAAAAACAAAGAGCAGTTTGTGTGAAACAAGTAAGGTAAGATTGTTCATTTCTACCTCCCTCCATCAGGATAAGACAACAGAACCAAACAGTAATTTGTGTGAAATAGTAACATAAGTTTCTTTGTTCTACTTCTCTCCAAGAGAGTAAAACAACAGAACCAAACAGTAGTTTATGTGACAACAAGTAAGGTAAGTTTGTTCGTTCTAATTTGATGCATCAGGATAAGACAACAGAAACAAACAGTAATTTGTGTGAAATAAGTAACTTAAGTTTCTTTGTTCTACTTTGCTCCAATAGAGTAAGACAACAGAACCAAGAAGTACTTTGTGAAACATAAGTTTAGATGTTCATTCTACCTTCGCTCCATCAGGGGAAGACAACAAAAAGAAAGAGCAGTTTGTGTGAAACAAGTAAGGTAAGTTTGTTCCTTCTACTTCGCTCCATCAGGGTAAAACAACAGAAAAAAATGAAGTTTGTGTGAAATAAGTAACATAAGTTTGTTTATTCTATTTCGCTCCAACAGAGTAAGACAACAAAACCAAACAGTAGTTTAAGTGAAATAATTAAGGTTAGTTTGTTCGTTCTACTTCGCTCCATCATGATAAGACAACAGAACCAAACAGTATTTTATGTGAAATAAGTAAGGTTAGCTTGTTCGTTCTACTTCACTCCATCAGGATAAGACAACAGGAAGAAACAGTAGTTTATGGGAAACAAGTAAGGTACTTTTTTTCATTGTTCTTCGCTCCATCAGGATAAGACAACAGAAACAAACAGTAGTTTAGATGAAACTAGTAACGTAAGTTTGTTCATTGTACTTCGCTTTATCAGGATAAGACAACAGAAAAAAACAGTAATTTGTGTGAAATAAGTAACATAAGTTTCTTTGTTCGACTTCGCTCCAACAGAGTAAGACAACAGACCAAAACAGTTCTTTGAGTGAAACAAGTAAGGTAAGTTTGTTCGTTCTACTTACTCCATCAGGATAAGACAACAGAAACAAACAGTAGTTTATGTGATACAAGTAAAGTAAGTTTGTTCGTTTTACTTCGCTCCATTAGGATAAGACAACAGAAACAAACAGTAATTTGTGTGAAATAAGTAAATAAGTTTGTTTGTTCTGCTTTGCTCCAACGAGTAAGACAACAGAAACAAACAGTAGTTTATGAGAAACAAGTAAGGTCCTTTGTTCATTCTACTTCACTCAATCAGGGTAAGACAACAGAACAAAGAGAGTTGTGTGAAACAAGTAAGGACAGTTTGTTTTTTACTCGCTCCTCAGGGGAAGACAACAGTGACAAAAGAGTTTGTGTGAAACAAGTAAGGATTTTGTTTTTCATTGTACTTCGCTCCATCAGGTGAAGACAACAGAACAAAAGCAGTTTCTGTGAAACAAGTAAGGTAAGTTTCTTCGTTCTACTCGCTCCATCAGATAAGACAAAAGAAACAAACTGTAGCTTATGTGAAACAAGTAAGTTAACGTTTGTTCATTGTACTTCGCTCTATCACGATAAGACAACAGAAAACAAACAGTAATTTGTGTGAAATAAGTAAACATAAAATTGTTTATTCTACTTCGCTCCAACAGAGTAAGACAAGAGAACCAAACAGTAGTTTATGTGAAACAAGTAAGGTTAGTTTGTTCCTTCTACTTCACTTCATTAGGATAAGACAACAGAACAAACCCAGTAGTTATGTGAACAAGTAAGGTAAGTTTGCTCATTGTACTTCGCTCCATCAGATAAGACAACGGAAGCAAACAGTGATTTGTGTTGAAATAAGTAACATAAGTTTGTTTTTGTTCTATGTGGCTTCCACAGAGTAAGACAACAGAACCAAATAGTAGTTTGTTGAAAAAAGTAAGGTAAGTTTTTTTCGTTCTATTTCGCTCCATAAGAGTAAGACAACAGAAACAAACAGTAGTTTATGAGAAACAAACAGGTGAGGTTGTTCATTGTATTTCGCTTCCATCAGCATAAGACAACAGAAACAACAGATATTTGTGGGAAATAAGTAACATAAGTTTCTTTTTTCTACTTCGCAACAACAGAGAAAGACAACAGAACCAAAACAAGTGGTATGTGAAACAGGTTAGGTTAGTTTGTTCGTTGTACTTCACTCCATCAGGACAAGACAACAGAAACAAACAGTAGTTTTTGAGAAACAACTAAGGTAAGATTGTTCATTCTACTACGCTCCATGAGGATAAGACTAGAGAAACAAACAGTAATTTCTGTGAAATACGTTACATAAGTTAGTTTGTCTACTTTGCTAGAACAGAGTAAGACAACAGAACCAAACAGTAGTTTATGTGAAACAAGTAAGGATAGTGTTGTTCTTCTACTTCCCTGCATCCGGGGAAGAGAACATAAACAAAGAGTAGTTTGTGTGAAACAAGTAAGGTAAGTTTGTTCATTGTACTTCGCTCCATCAGGAGAAGACAGCAGAAACAAACAGTAATTTGTGTGAAATAAGTAACATAAGTTTGTTTGTTTCTACTTGGCTCCAACAGAGTAAGACAACAGAACCAAACAGTAGTTTATGTGAAACAAGTAAGGTTAGTTTGTTTGTTCTACTTAGCTCCATCAGGGGAAGACAACTGAAACAAAGAGCATTTTGTGTGAAACAAGTAAGGTAAGTTAGCTCTTTCTACTTCACTCCATCAGGATAAGACATCAGAAACAAACAGTAATTTGTGTGAAATAAGTAACATAAGTTTGTTTGTTCTACTTTGCTCCAACAGAGGAAGACAACAGAAGCAAGCAGTAGTTTATGTGAAACAACTAAGGTAAGTTTGTTGGTTCTAGATCACTCCATGAGGGGAATGCAACAGAAACAAAGAGCAGTTTTTGTGAAACAAGTAACGTAAGTTTGTTTGTTCTATTTCGCTCCATAAGTATAAGACAACAGAAACAAACAGTAATTTGTGTGAAATAAGTAACTGAAGTTTGTTTGTTCTACTTCGCTGCAACAGGGTAAGGCAACAGAACCAAACAGTAGTTTATGTGAAACAAGAAAGGTTATTTTGTTCGTTCCACTTCAGTGCATCAGGGGAAGACAAGAGAAACAAAGAGCAGTTTGTATGAAACAAGTAAGGTAAGTTTGTGCGTTCTTCTTTGCTCCATAAGGATAAGACAACAGAAACAAACAGTGATTTGTGTGAAATAAGTAATAAAGTTTTGTTTGTTCCACTTTGCTCCAACAGAGTAAGACAACGGAACCAAACAGTAGTTTTTGTGAAACGAGTAAGGTTAGTTTGTTCTCACTACTTCGCTCCATCAGGATAAGACAACAGAAACAAACAGTACTTTATGTGAAACAAGTAACATAAGTTTGTTCATTGTACTTTGCTCCATCAGGAAAGACAACAGAAACAAACAGTATTTTGTTTTAATAAGTAACTTACGTTTGTTTGTCCTACTTCGCTCCAGAGATTAAGACAACAGAATGAAACAGTAGTTTATGTGAAACAAGTATGGTTAGTTTGTTCGTTCTACTTCCCTGCATCCGGGGAAGAGAACAGAAAGAAAGAGTAGTTTGTGTGAAACAAGGAAGGTAGGTTTGTTCATTGTACTTCCCCCCATCAGGAGAAGACAACAGAAACAAACAGTAATTTGTGTGAAATAAGTAACATAAGTTTGTTTGTTCTACTTGGCTCCAACAGAGTAGACAACAGAACCAAACAGTATTTTGTGTGAAACAAATATTGGTAAGTTTGTTCATTATACTTCACTCCATAAGCATAAAAAAACAGAAGACAAGAAGTAATTTGTGTGAAATAAGTAACATAAGTTTGTTTGTCCTACGTGATCCAACAGAGTAAGACAACAGAACCAAACAGTAGTTTGTTTGAAATAAGTAACATAAGTTTGTTTATTCACGTCGCTCCATCAGGATAAGATAACAGAAACAAAGAGTTACTTGTGTGAAATAAGTGACGTAAGTTTGCTCACTTTACTTCGCTCCATCAGGATAAGACAACAGAAACAAACAGCAATTTGTGTGAATTAAGTAACATAAGTTTGTTTGTTCTAATTTGCTCCAACAGAGTAAGACAACAGAACTAAAGAGTAGTTTATGTGAAACGAGTAAGGTAAGTTTGTTCGCTCTACTTCGCTCCATTCCACATAAGACAACAGAAACAAAGAGTAGTTTATGTGAAACAAGTAAGGTCAGTTTGTTCATTGTACTTTGCTCCATCAGGATAAGACAAGAGAAAACAAACAGTAATTTGTGTGAAATAAACAACATAAGTTTCTTTCTTATACTTCGCTCCAACAGATTAGGACAACAAAACCAAAAGTAGTTTATGTGAAACAAGTAAGGTTAGTTTGTTCATTCTACTTCACTCCATCAGGATAAAACAACAAAAACAAACAGTAGTTTATGTGAAACAAGAAACGTAATTTTGTTCAGTGTACTTCGCTCCATCATGATAAGACAACAGAAACAAACACTAATTTGAGTGAAATAGGTAACATAAGTTTGATTGTTCTACTTCTCTCCAACAGAGTAAGACAACAGAACCAAACAGTAGTTTTGTGAAACAAGTAAGGTTATTTTGTTCGTTCTACTTTCGCTCCATCAGGGGAAGACAACAGAAACAAAGAGCAGTTTCTGTGAATCAAGTACAGGTAAGATTCTTCCTTCTACTTCTTTCCATCAGGATAAGACAACAGAAACAAACAGTAAATTTTTTGGAAATAAGATACATAAATGTTTTTTTTCTACTTCGCTCCAACACAGTAAACAACAGAACCAAAATAGTTTGTGTGAAACAAGTAAGGTAAGTTTGTTCATTATACTTCGCTCCATAGGATAAGACAACAGAAACAAGCATAGTATTTGTGGAAATAAGTAACATAAGTTTGTTTGTTCTACGTGGCTCCCACAGAATATGAAAACATAACGAAAAATATTTTTGTGCGAAACAAGTAAGGTAAGTTTGTTCGTTGTACTTCACTCCATTAGGATAAGACAACAGAAACAAACAGCAGTTTATGTGAAACAAGTAAGGTAAGTTTGTTCGTTCTTCCTCGCTCCATCATGATAAGACAACAGAAACAAACAGGAGCTTATGTGAAACAGATAAGGTAAGTTTGTTCATTGTACTTCGCTCCATCAGCATACGACAACAGAAAAAAACAGTAATTTGTGTGAAATAAGTAACATAAGTTTGTTTGTTCTACGTGGCCTCAACAGAGTAAGACAAGAGAAACAAACAGTACTTTTTGTGAAACAAGTAAGGTTAGTTTGTATGTTCTACCTCGCTCCATCAGGGTAAGACAACAGAAGTAAACAGTAGTATATGTGAAACGAGTAACATACGTTTGTTCATTGCGCTTTCGCTCCATTAGGATATGACAACGGAAACAAACAGTAATTTGTGTGAAATAAGTAACATATGTTTGTTTGTTCTACTTGGCTCCTTCAGAGAAAGACAACAGAACCAAACAGTAGTTTGTATGAAAGAAGTAAGGTAAGTTTGATTCGTTCTACTTCGCTCCATCAGGATAAGACAACAGAAACAAACAGTACTTTATGTAAAACAAGTAAGGTAACTTTGTTCATTGTACTTTGCTCCATCAGGATGAGACAACAGAAACAAACAGTAATTTGTGTGAAATAAGTAACTTACATTTGTTTGTTCTACTTCTCACCAACAGAGTAAGAAAACAGAAGCAAACATTAGTTTATGTGAAACAAGTTAGGTTAGTTTGTTCGTTCTACTTCACTCCATTAGGGGAAGACAACAGAAAGGAAGAGCAGTTTGTGTGAAACAGGTAAGGTAAGTTTTTTCGTTCTACTTCGCTCCATAAGTATAAAACAACAGAAACAAGCAGTAATTTGTGTGAAGTAGGTAGCATATGTTTGTTTGTTCTACTTCGCTCGAACAGAGTAAGACAACAGAACCAAACAGTAGTTTATGTGAAACAAGTAACTTACGTTTGTTCATTTTACTTCCTGCATCAGGATATGACAACAGAAACAAACAGTAATTTGTGTGAAAAAAGTAATATAAGTTTGTTTGTTCTACTTGGCTCCAAATGAGTAAGACAACAGAACCAAACAGTAGTTTATGTGAAATGAGTAAGTGTGGTTTGTCCTCTCTACTTCGATCCATCAGGATAAGACAACAGAAACAAAGCATAGTTTATGTGAAACAAGTAAGGTAAGTTTCCTCATTGTACTTCGCTCCATCAGGATAAGACAACAGAAACAAACAGTAATTTGTGTGAAATAATTAACTGAAGTTTGTTTGTTCTACTTCGCTCCAGAGAGTAAGACAACAGAACCAAACAGTAGTATATGAGAAACAAGTAAGGTTAGTTTTTCCGTCTACTTCGCTCCATCAGGATAAGACAACAGAAACAAACAGTACTTTATGTGAAAAAAGTAACGTAAGTTTGTTCAATGTACTTTGCTCCATCAGGATAAGACAACAGAAACAAACAGTAATTTGTGTCAAATAAGTAACTTACGTTTGTTTGTTCTACTGTGCTCCAAAGAGTAAGACAATAGAACCAAACAGTAGTTTATGTGAAACAAGTAAGGTAAGTTTGTTCGTTCTACTTCATTCCCTCATGGATAAGACACAGAAACAAAGAGAAATTTGTGTGAAACGTAACATAAGTTGTTTGTTTCAACGTTGCTCCAATCAGAGTAAGACAACAGAACAAACAGTACTTTGTGTGAAACTGGTAAGGTAAGTTTGTTCGTTCTACTTCGCTCATAAGGACAAGACAAAGAACCAAACAGTAGTTTATGTGAAAGGAGTTAGGTTAGTTTTTCGTTCTACTTCACTACAAGAGGTGAATACAGCAGAAACAAAGAGCATTTTGTGATGAAACAATTAAAGTAAATTTCTTCGTTCTACTTTGCTCCATAAGGATAAGACAACAGTACAAAAAGTAATTGTGTGAAAAAGTAACATAAGTTTTTGTTCTACTTCGCTCCAATACAGAGTAAGACAACAGAACCAAAGAGTAGTTTATGTGAAACAAGTAAGTGTTAGTTTGTATGTTCTCCCTAAACACCCGCACCATCAGGTAAGACAACAGAAACAACATTTACAAAAAAAAAAAAACATTTGTGTGAAGTAGGTAGCATATGTTTGGTTGTTCTACTTCGCTCGAAGAGAGTAAGACAACAGAACCAAACAGTAGTTTATGTGAAACAAGTAACATACGTTTGTTCATTTTACTTCCCTCCATCAGGATATGACAACAGAAAAAACAGTAATTTGTGTGAAAAAAGTAATTATAGTTTGTTTGTTCTACTTGGCTCCAAAATGAGTAAGAAAACCCAGAACCAAACAGTAGTTTTTGTGAAAGGAGTAAGTGTGGTTTGTCCTCTCTACTTCGATCCATCAGGTTAAGACAACAGAAACAAAGCATAGTTTATGTGAAACAAGTAAGGTAAGTTTCTCATTCTACTTCGCTCCATCAGGATAAGGCAACAGAAACAAACAGTAATTTGTTTGAAATAAGTAACATAAGTTTGTTTGTTCTCCGTCGCTCCAACAGTGTAAGACAACAGAACCAAACATTAGTTTATGTGAAAGAAGTAAAGTAAATTTTTTCGTTCTAATTTGCTTCATCAGGATAAGACAACAGAAACAAACAGTAGTTTATGTGAAACAAGTAAGGTAAGTTTGTTCATTCTACTTTAGGTTAGTTTGTACGTTCTACTTCACTCTATTAGGTGAAGACAACAGAAAGAAAGAGCAGATTGTGTGAAACAAGTAAGGTAAGTTTGTTCGTGCTACTTCGCTCCATAAGGATAAGACAACAGAAACAAACAGTAGTTTAGGTGAAACAAGTAAGGTAAGTTTCTTCATTGTAGTTCGCTCCATCAGGATAAGACAACAGAAACAAACAGTAATTTGTGTGAAATAAGTAACCTAAGTTTGTTTGTTCTACTTGGCTCCAACAGAGTAAGACAACAGAACCAAACTGTGGTTTGTGTGAAACAAGTAAGCATAGTTTGTTCATTCTACTTCGCTCCATCAGGACAAGGCAACAAAACAAACAGAAGTTTATGTGAAACAAGTAAGGTAAGTTTGTTCGTTCTACTTCGCTCCATCTGGATAAGAACTCAGAAACAAACAGAAATTTGTGTGAAATACGTAACATAAGTTTGTTTGTTCTACTTTGCTCCAACAGAGTAAGACAACAGAACCAAACAGTAGTTTATGTGAAACAAGTAAGGTTAGACGGTTCTCTCTACTTCGCTCCATCAGGATAAGACAACAGAAACAAATACTACTTTATGTGAAACAGGTAACGTAAGTTTGTTCATTATGCTTTGCTCCATCAGGATAAGATAACAGAAACAAACTTTAATTTGTGTCAAATCAGTAACTTACGTTTGTTTGTTCTACTTCGCTACAGATAGTATGATAACAGAACCAAACAGTATTTTCTGTGAAAAAAGTAAGGTTACTTTGTTCTTTCTACTTCCCTGCATCAGGGGAAGAGAACAGAAACAAAGGGCAGTTTGTGTGAAACAATTAAGGTAAGTTTGTTAATTGACTTCGCTCCATCAGGAGAAGACAACAGAAACAAACATTAATTTGTGTGAAATAAGTAACATAAGTTTGTTTGTTCTACTTGGCTCCAACAGAGTAAGACAACGGAACCAAACAGTAGTTTGTGTGAAAGAATGAAGGTAAGTTTGTTCTTTCTACTTCGCTCCATCAGCATAAGACAACAGAAACAAACAGTAGTTTATGTGAAACAAGTAAGGTAAGTTTGTTCGTTCTACTTCACTCCACCAGGATAAAACATCGGAAACAAACAGTAATTTGTGCAAAATAAGTAACATAAGTTTGTTTCCTCTACTTCGCTCCAACAGAGTAAGACAACAGAACCAAACAGTAGTTTATGTGAAGCAAGTTAGGTTAGTTTTTTCATTCTACTTCCACTCCATTAAGGGAAGACAACAGAAGTTAGAGCAGTTTGTGAGAAAAAAGTAAGTAAGTTGTTCGTTCTACTTCACTCCATAAGGATAAGACAACAGAAACAAACAGTAATTTGTGTGAAATAAGTAACATAAGTTTGTTTGTTCAACGTCGCTCCAACAGAGTAAGACAACAGAACGAAACAGTACTTTGTGTGAAACAGGTAAGGTAAGTTTGTTCGTTCTACTTCGCTATATCAGGACAAGACAAAAGAACCAAACGGTAGTTTATGTGAAAGGAGTTAGGTTTGTTTTTTCGTTCTACTTCACTACAAGAGGTGAATACAGCAGAAACAAAGAGCAGTTTGTGTGAAACAAGTAAGGTAAATTTCTTCGTTCTACTTTGCTCCATAAGGATAAGACAACAGAATCAAAGAGTAATTTGTGTGAAATAAGTAACATAAGATTTTTGTTCTACTTCGCTCCAACAGAGTAAGACAACAGAACCAAACAGTATTTTGTGTGAAACAAGTAAGGTAAGTTTGTTCATTCTACTTCGATCCATCAGAACAAGACAACAGAAACAAGCAGTAGTTTATGTGAAACAAGTAAGGTAAGTTTGTTCGTTCTACTTCTCTCCATCTGGATAAGACATCGGAAACAAACAGAAATTAGTGAGAAATACGTAACTTAAGTTTTTTTGTTCAACGTCGCTCCAACAGTTAAAGACAACAGAACCAAACAGTAGTTTGTGTGAAACATGTAAGGTAAGTTTATTCGTTCTACTTCGCTCGATCAGGATAAGACAACAGAAACAAACAGTACTTTATGTGAAACAAGTAACTTAATTTTCTTCATTGTGGTTAGCTCCATCCGGACAAGACAACGGGAAAAAACAGTAACTTGTTTCAAATAAGTAACATAAGTTTGTTTGTTCTATTTCGCTCCAACAGAGTAAGAAAAAAGAACCAAAGAGTAGTTTATGTGAAACAAGTTAGGTTAGTTTGTTCACTCTACTTTGTTTCATCAGGACAACAAAACAGAAACAAACAGTAGTTTATGTGAAACAAGTAAGGTAAGTTTGTTCGTTCTACTTCGTTCCATAAGGATAAGACAACAGAAACAAACAGTAATTTGCGTGAAATAAGTAACTTACTTTTGTTTGTTGTACTTTGCTCCAGAGAGTAAGACAACACAACCAAACAGTAGTTCATGTGAAACACGTAAGGTTAGTTTGTTCTCTCTACTTCGCTCCATCAGGATAAGACAACAGAAACAAACAGTACTTTATGTGAAACAAGTAACGTTAGTTTGTTCATTGCACTTTGCTCCATCAGCATAAGACAACAGAAACAAACAGTTATTTGTGTGAAATAAGTAACTTACCTTTGTGTGTTCTACTTCGCTCCGGAGAGTAAGACAACAGAACCAAACAGTAGTTTATGTGAAACATGTAAGGTTAGTTTGTTCGTTCTACTTCTCTGCATCAGGGGAAGAGAACAGAAACAAAGAGCAGTTTGTGTGAAACAAATAAGGTAAGTTTGTTCATTCTACTTCGCTCCATCAAGATAAGACAACAGAAACAAACAAAAATTTGTGGGAAATAAGTAACATAAGTTTGTTCGTTCTACTTCGCTCCATCAGGGGAAGATAACTGAAACAAAGAGCAGTTTGTGTGAAACAAATAAGGTAAGTTTGTTCATTCTACTTCGCTCCATCAGGATAAGGCAACAGAAACAAACAGTAATTTGTTTGAAATAAGTAACATAAGTTTGTTTGTTCTCCGTCGCTCCAACAGTGTAAGACAACAGAACCAAACATTAGTTTATGTGAAAAGAAGTAAAGTAAATTTTTTCGTTCTTCTAATTTGCTTCATAGGAAAAGACAACAGAAACAAACAGTAGTTTATGTAAAAACAAGAAAGGTAAGTTTGTTCATTCTACTTTAGGTTAGTTTGTCCCGTTTACTTAAATCTCTATTAGGTGAGACAACAGAAAAAAAGGCAGATTGTGTGAAACAATTTAAAGTAAG